>OY754331.1:106787993-109595493 GCA_963573305.1 Pyrrhosoma nymphula | reverse complement strand
ACCGCTGCCCCCTATTGTCACAATTATAATTTTCCTCTGCCTTGCAACACTGTTGCATTTCTCACTCTTCAAGAACTCCTCCCTACTTCAAAATTTTCCCATCCATTGATAACCTGATGCAACATTGTCACACTGAATACCCCTTCCAGTTCCCCTCCCCACACTCCATTTCTCCCCTCCCTTCTTCACTGACCGCAACATTGTTAGTATTCTCCCTAGTGACATGTTTTTATATACACATAAGGCCTATGTATAAGGGCATTAATTGAATAACGTATTTAAAATTACTTTTATTCCAATCCTCTATCCAATCTTATATCTAATATTTTACTTTGTCTCTTCTTTTCAGCTCCCTTGGCAGCAGTTGTTGAACCTCAAACCCAAACAGTAGACTTCGGTCGTCCAGCAGTATTCACATGTAACTTTGAAGGCAACCCTATAAAAACTATTGGATGGCTGAAAGATGGAAGATCATTGAACCATGAAGATGCTGTTCTCAGGATAGATTCTGTCAAAAAGGAAGACAAAGGAATGTACCAGTGCTTTGTGCGAAATGATCAGGAGAGTGCTCAGGCCAGTGCTGAACTGAAGTTGGGTGGAAGATGTAAGTTTCATAACTGTTTAATAATTTACAGCTATATTTACTGGATTATTGTAGGAAAGTTAGATTATTTTTTAGCACAGCTTTTTCCACATTTTGTTGGAAAATGCAACATGTGGAAAAAGCTGTGCTGCAAATTCATCTAACTTTCCTATTATGAAAGACTTCAACAAAAATACACCTGAAACGGTTTCTTATACTAGGTAATTAGTTATAAGATATTATTTTCTAGCTGTTATGAATCATCAGCAGTCTTCAATCTGAAGATTGGTGTGATGCAGTTCTCCACTCCACTCTTCTATATCAGATTAGCCAATATGAATAATTATTTAGTTGCAAAATTCAGATAACTGATATAGTATTGAAGCTGATATGGTGGAACTGTCCTTAAGAATGGAGATAGATTTTCCACTTGAATGATAGTTAATTGAACAACTACAGTAAAACTTTTTTTGCGCACCTTGATTTTATGCAACTCTCGATTTTGCATAGCAATATTGAGGTCCTTCAAGGAAGCATGAGGCATTTCAATGACAAACTTTTAATTTTTTGTAGTTTCTTGATTTTACGCAGTTTTAGGTAGATTTTGAAGAAAGACTACCTATTGTCGTCGTTACCAAGGGCCATGGTATATATATAATAAATATTTCGTTCAAACAGATGGTGAAAGAAAGAGGATAGGAAACACACAAAATGTGACAACACAATGGAGATGTGAAGATGGAATGATGGCCGATTCCAAGTGAAAAAAATTCAACTAGGCCGGGAATCGAACCACGGACCTTTCAATGTTGTGCCGAATGCTCAGAACACTGAGCTACCTAGTCCTGTAAGAAACATTGGAATAAGTGGGGGGTTTATATGTAATAAAATTTTTTTCACTTGGAATCAGCCATCATTCCATCTTCTCATCACCATTGTGTTGTCACATTTTGTATTTCCTATCCTCTTTCTTTCACCATCACGTTTGAACGAAATATTTATTATTTATGCCTGCGAGTGGTTAGAGTGAATGAATTAATGATTATATATATATATAATACACTGGACAGGGGGTGGGGAGAGAAAAGTAAAAAGAGACGACTTAATATATATATATTGTGACGGAACAGGCTAGAGTCTATTCTGCCCGTTGACCCGCCGCAGTCCTTACGCCTCTGAAAATGGACCCCTTACCTTTGGCTCGACACCTCGTCTACTTCAGACTTTCCGCTGTGGGAAATGGTTTTGAGGAAAAAGAGAACCGCAGCATCGAGCAAGCTCAGCCGGCAAAGCAAGGACGTTCCAAATGTTCAAGGGTCGCGGGATCTTCAACTAGGGCGGGTGGTAAAATGGCGGCACAGTGAGCGCCGTATGACGCGAGCACGGGAAATATAACACGACGCGTAAGAATGAACGTCTGCACTTTCTTTACAATTGACACAAAAAACATTTATTTATCGTAATAAGCATGGTAATGACACGAAGAAGGCACTCTACAACTAATGATCAAATATCTTACCACTAATGAGGGATGAAAAATGAATGAATGGCGAAACATAAATGGAACGAAAATGACAGCAGATAGATAATCACTCTTACTCAACAATGAACAAATTAATGACCAAGTATGACATTACAAACTGAAAAATGCATAGAATTACAAGCTCCTCGTCCTTTTTATTGTTACTGGTGAGGATGGGAGTGAGTGATACATAAGTTATGGTCCCGTAGGACTAGAATTGTCCACTCTTGGGATTAGTTTGACAGGGTCTCTTCTCTTGTAAGCTGGTGGGACTCTTTAACTCTGTGTGAATATTTCGTAAATCACTTATTCTGGCACACACGGGTTTCACAGTGGGGAAGCGTGAATAGGAGGTTTGAAACAACTTAATATTGGAGAAATACGGGTGTGGCGATACTTAAGTGTGAGTTGGCGTAGAGCAGGATGGCGAAATCCAGGGCGGAGAGACTGCACCATTAGGTTTTCGAGATGGCAACGTGGAGAATTGGAATTCACAACTCCTGTCGTGAAAATGCACCTTCCGACTAAATGGACTCGTCCAACCTTTGGTTCCGGGGATGCGGCGGCCCGCTACCTTTCGCGGTCTGTCGCCCTTATCTACCCGAAACCGCACCTCCTCTTTGGGGTGCCGGGATCGAGATCCACTGCGTCTCGTTCCTCCATAGGGGCAGAACGCAGGAAAAACTGCTAGGGAAAGACTTTAGTCAATTCCTTGTGGCCGTGGTGGTGATCTCTGTCTCCAGCTGTCTCCTCTCTCTCTCTCTCTCACTCCGTCCACACTCTCGTCTGCCTTCACAAGCACACCCCAAGCTTCTGTGCTCGACCCCCAATTGGCAACTGCTAACTGTCGCCTCCTGTCACTGCTTGACCTCCCCCCTCACGTGACTTCATTTCAAAAATCACCAATAGCTTGTCAGCTTGCACTGCCCAATTACCTGGGCTGACACAAAGGTGGTGTGATTCACATTTTACAAAATCCAATGCCCTCTACAAAGGAACATTTTACTAGACATTCACACAAAATAAATGCAGACGTTCACCTCGCTCGCCCAACGAGAACCCCGCTCGGGACATAAATTAAGCGCGGGAGGCGCGCTTACTTCAAATACTAGTATAAGACGGCCAATCCGTCACAATATATATATATATATAAAAAGAAAGGAAATAAATATAAAAGTATAAGCTAGCAACAAGGCGTTGAGGTTGGGGAAGGATAGGAAAGTAAATCAGTGGACACTCACTGGCAAATGATCCATGACGACACCGGTGTCCACTGCTTAGGGTAGCTTTCGGGCTAAGGACCCTTCTTCAGCTGGAGGAGATTCACTACTGCCCGGAACCTCCCGATTTCGTGCCGGGTGATCTACCAGTTGAGCTACCAGGACACTTAGATTCACCATGATTTCAGCTGGGGCTTATATCAGAGAATGCCCCTTCAAGCTTGAGCCCGTAGCCGTGGCCTCTGGATGGCACACAAGGGCAGCTATTCCATCACCAAGAGAAAAGAATTAGATGTGGACACATGAAGAAAGCAAAGATGAGTTCATTCACAGAGCCCTTGTGTGCCATCCAGAGGTGATGTTTTATGGAGACGTGATCGGGAGGTTGGGGAAAGGAGGGATATAGAGTAATCCTTGGAAAAATTGTCTAAAAATTCTTCCCTGCACTCATTTTCTTCCAGAATTTCTTAAAAACCTTCCGTTAGAATGCTCTTCTTGAAAAATACATACGTTCTTCATGTATTTTTGGGAGTAGAATCAATGAATGTCTCAAAAGGGACGGTGGAGAATAAGCCAACGATAATCCAAGGGCAAAATAAAGACTAAGTTACCAGGATGCTGCAAGACAGCCAAAATAAAGTACTGGTAAATGTAAAAATAATCAGTCCCAAAAGGCTGAGAGAAAAATCCAATATGTCGCGCAGGACTATAAACGAACCAAAACACTGTTTAGGTTGGTTCAGGTAATACAAAGAACGCCCTGCTACCAATCAAACGCAGAGGTCGGTAACAAGTCCATAGATGAATGACCAAACAAAGCAGGGGGCAATACCAGAAGAGAAATCTAGGAGAGTCCAGAGAGATTAACAATAAATGCACAGTGGACTTATTTCCGAAGACAAAGTCCAAACAGTATTCAATGGGTCAAAAAATGAGCGAGAGGAAATGTAGGAAATCAAACTGAGAAGGATAGCGCAGTAGAAGAAAATAATCGAGTGGAAGGACGCATCGAGAAAAAATTAAGGGTATAGAAGTACGAACAATCAATAAATCTAGTAGCTCTGGGTAATATATGATACTCCAGAAGCACTATCGTGAAGCTAAGGTATAACCATGGACCCTCATCAACTCCCAAGGCCAACGTGCCTGTGAGAGGGAAATCCTCAAGCTCACAAGCTGTCAGCAGGAAAAAGATAACAGACAAAAGAAAGACCATAAATACTAGCGAGTGCCCTGTGACGGTCAAGATAACTTCTAAGAATCATGTAGAATCCACAAGAGTTTGTCAGAGCCTTCGGCGACATAACAAGCCTCTCAAAACACAGTGCATCGAAGTGAAGTTTTTTTACCCCCGGACGTCACTTCCATACTTCAGCCAATGGATCACAGTGTCATCGTGTCAATGAAAAGGAATTAACAAGTTAGTCTTCTCAAGATGCTAGGTCACAGGCCTGGTCCTCAGTGAAACCTGTTACACTAGTTTGTTCTTTGAGGAATCTTTTGTTTAACCTCGAAGGTGATTTTTGGGGATTTTCAGAAACTGAAGTGCACGACTGCGAGTTGGGAGGTTTAGTGAAAACCATGAAAGGATTCGAAAATGTTGTTGTGGAGAACTTAGAAGAATGGCTAACAAGAGACGAAAGTGTGCCGGGCTTCCAGGATGTGACTGATAGCAATATTGTTGCTGCAGCGATTGGACAAGGGGAAGAGTCTAAGTCTCAATTATAACTCTTAAATTGTTAATACTTATATCAATGCTTAAGAAATAGTTTGGAAGACATCTTTTTTGTGAAAATTTTCACAATAATAATATTGGCCATCTTTTGTTTCATTATTTGCAGATGTGCCTTTAAATGTGCATTTTATCAGATTATGGCAAAAATTGACATGGATAAAATAGACCATCTGTATGTGCAAGCAAGACAAACAATTTTTTGATTTATGTGCATTTTGTTGATGGGTATGTATTTTAAGAGCTTATACATTCTCTTACTTCATCTAATTTTTTTTTTCAGTTGAACCTCCACAGTTTCGTCATACATTTAATGAGGAAACTCTGCAGCCTGGACCCTCTGTCTTCCTTAAATGTGTAGCTTCAGGTAACCCTACTCCGGAAATAACCTGGGAATTGGATGGGAAGAAACTTTCTAATAGTGAAAGGTATAAATGACAATATTTTTTCATATTCTTGAACTTATTATTTTTTTTGTAATTTAACTCCCTCAGCATTTTCAGAAGCATTAAATGATAGAAGTATTCTACACAATTATTCCTTTTATTTGCACAGGAAGAACCAAATTAAAATTAATTATACCCACTGTAAATAATTATAAATAATAATAATATGCGTTATTTGCCCAAGGACAAGTTGGAGGAGTGGAGACAAAATGGAGGAGTACTCTGGTGTAGGGTTGTTCTGTAAATATGTGTGTATGTTGGAAAGATTTTTCGCACCCATTTTAACTTATTTCAGGTGCTTTAAAATTTTCAAGTATTTCTACTGAAGTTGAGATAGTGTTTTCCATTTATTTTATTTCCATTGAAGATACTATGTTAGAGTCCTTATATTATAGTGATGTATAGCCTCTTTATTCCCTTGACAAACATTTTCCTTGATATTTCCTGGTGGGAGCATTTTTGAAATTGGATAGGGGCAGAGTGCTGACCTTGACTGCCATTATATTGAGACATAAAATAGCTGCTGTATCTCAGAACTGTATTAAAGTGCTTTATTTCATATTTCTCAATAATTCTGAAACACTCGAAATAGCACTTATTCCCTCTCTTATACTTCCTATTATATATTTCTTTCTTGTGCATATCATTCTCATTTTCTGTTCCACCTTCAATAATCCTGTTCTTTCTTCCCTTTCCAGCTTTTGTTCGACCTTTACACAAAAAATAATAAAATAATTGGGTAACCTTAAAAGCCTGAATGATTTGAAAAGAATATTCATAATTTTAATGCTTCAAACAATAATCATTTTAAATACGTCTTGAACACCAACATTTTTGCATCTATCAAATTGCTATTTGCCTCAATAATTTGCATTGTTTTAAGCAATTCTTGAATTTTGTTCTCCCACATGGTCCTCTCTCTGCCTGCCCATCGACACTGATACTCCTTAATCATCCCATAAATTTCTTTCTGGCTATTGTCTGTCATTGTAATCCCTCACTATGACACTTATACCATCCACAAATTCTTTCCACCCTTTGCACCATTTCTGACCTAAAATATTTAAGGAGTATTTTTTAGGGGCCTTCCATTTTTAATGATCTGCTATCTTTCTTTTCTCATCATGTACCTCCTTGTTCTTTCCAGAACAATAACCCTATACATGTTCCTAAATTCTGGCTTTCTGTATCCCAGAGAACCCTTTTCTTCATAATTCCGACCATATTTAATTCCCTATTAGCTAAGAATTCCTTATCTGTTCTTTTTTCAACAACCTCCTTCAACCCCTTCTTGTGACATCTTATATTTGTTGTGACTCATGTGATTATGTGGTTTTTAGTGACTATTGTTGATTTTTTTATATGTTTAATTTGTTTATTTGTTATGTATTCCATTATAAAAGGCCTTAGTGCTGTTTTTATTGTTCAGCAAATAAATTAATTTATTAAATGAAGTTGTTTACTAGAATTATCTGATGAACACATAATTATGTTACTGCTACTTCTATTATGTAAAAGATGAGTCAAGTAGCAATATCTCAAAGTGTGTCCATTTTAAGTTAATTTGTCAGCAATTATTTTGAAATAATCTGTCAACCTTACTCTGGTGTTGATTCAGAGAGGTTACTTTCACGTAATAATAGTGTTCTTATTCACCACAGAAAGAAATTGAAAAATAGTAATTTGGTCACTTTGACTACTTTTGAAAATGAAGATTAGAAAAATACCTGCTACATTATTGTGTAGCCTGTTTTGAGGGTTGCTAACTGTTTTACCAATCTTTCTCTTGTCCATCACAGTTACCCACCATTTTGGGACTGCATACCGTATCATGTGTGTATTTTCCAGTGGTTTGATTTGTGTCTTAAATTGCTTTTTCTACCATTATCTCATCCTAGAATGTACCTCTGACCTCACCCTTTGGAAACATATATAGGTACCTACAATCCTAAATTGTTTACTAATTGATAGGGACCCTTGAATTTCGCGAATGGGTTTTTTCGCGAATTTTTTTTAAAGATCATAAAAGTTGTTATTTTGATGTTTAAAGCCCTAATAAATTAAAATTTGCCTTTTTAACGTTGACGAAATTTCGCGAATAACTTGTTTTTCGCTAAATTTAATGATATTTGGCTGTTAGTGCGATATTTTGTGCGAAATTTCACATTTTTTAAACCTATCGTACGATATATTGCGAAAAAAAAACATTAAACTCTATGTTTTATTTTCATATGTATGTAAAACGCGTAATGAAAGTCGTCGTCCCATTTGGTGAAAAAATGTTTTCAAACTCATGGTGTGAAATATATACATAATTATCAACGTCACCACGCCGCTATCATCAGTCTGATGATGCACGTGACCATGATATCTGTGTATGTCTCCCTAGATCGCATTTATGGTGGCGGGGCCGGGGCGCATCGTTTTCTTCGCGTCGCCGAAAATTGACTTTCGTAGTATTTATTCCGAAAGATTCTTAAGAAAAGTTGCCATTCAAGCAATTGCTCTTATGAAAGATGATTTCAGTTAGCCTGCGCATAGCATTAATTGGACCAAAAACTACGCTAGACAAGAGTATCTTAAATGTCTTACAATTAGTGGTTGGGCGAGGAGACAAATAAGGTTGTCAATTGGACGTATAAATCTTATTCAAAGAGCGCTCCACCTAAGCTGTGACTGACGGGTCGTATAATTACTCCTCGGGTAGACAAATTGAGTTATTTAAGGATAAACTATTGAATTCACTGACTGATGTTGAGTGTATTATGTTGCCGACTTTATGATATGACTCCAGCGCGACGGCAATCACGCCGCAGCGAACTGATTCGGTGCCCGTGGTAGAGGGTCGGCGGCTGGAGAATCGCCGGCATAGCGGGGCGGTAAAAAGTACGGGATAGGGACACACTAATATTTCTGTATGATGTGTGACGTCGGGATCCCTCAAATAATATCAACCTTCTTATAACTCAGTTAGGCATTGCCCCTCTTGATTCCACGTCTTTTCTCTTTTTTCAAAACTCTTTAACAATCACCTCCCTTTATCAACGATACATAGCAACCTTCAAAACAAAAACAATAAACAACCTAAAACATCAACATACAAATCAATACCATCAAAAACAAAACAACGAACGAAACCAAATACACAAAACCAAACAAAACAAATAAAAATGGTGCCCGACAAGGCACGACGTTACAGATACAGCGCATTATTTGTCTCAAAAGAAATTTTAGAAAAATTAAGTCAGGCAAGCTGGCATTGTCATTTTGAATAAGTTGCGGCATCGCCGGCGTGGCGGGGTGGTACCTACAAAAGACAAGTCTGGGTAGGCAGATATTTCCGATTCTAAGTATCTCTGGAAATAAGTTCGATCGGAGCTACTGTTTGTCAGAAAAAGTATCTCTGTAGACCATAATGCCGAAAACTCAGCATATTTGATCACCAAAAGGAGTTTGAAAGCGATGGTTTATATATATTTGACGCAAGAAGCAAAGTCATGATGTGCGAATTTTGTAACATCCGAATCGACTGCAGCAGCAAAGATTCCATCATGAAACACATAAGGGGCAGCAGCAAGCACATCAATTACGTCCAAAAATCGAAAAATGTTGAATGACGATGGCAGACATTGAATAAGCGACAATTGTCCATATCAGACACTATCAGCAATGCAAAAAAAGTAAAGCATGAAAAAGAGGAATTGATTTGTGACACAGTTAGTACTCTGATGAAAGCTAACATACCTTTGGAAAAATTAGACGATCCAAACTAACACATCTAGGGAGTTTATGTGAGGTTAAGTTAAATTGGCTTTTAACAGCAAATACTGCCCAGAACTTAACTTCAAGCATGGGAAAATTATTTGATGTGAAGAACATTATCCAAAACACTGATGCATCCATTGTGCAGACAGCAGCATCCATTAATCTTATGAATAAACTTGACAGCACAGTGCTACTTACTGGCTATTTGTGCATGCAATCAACTGTAAAAGAAAAAGGTGAAAAAGTTTATGTGCTCCATATATTGCTGAGAATCAAGAGAGACAACAGTGAGTTTGTGGAACCTTGTGTAGAAGTGTTGTGGGTTCCATGTTCAAATGTGAACTGCGAGTGACCTATTTCTTCATATGGAAATATACTAATTGATTTGAGAACCAATGCTTCTCCAGAAACTTTGGAAATACAACTTAACATAATCTTTGGCTCTTCATGTGACTGAGTTATGTCACGATATGTGATTCCTGTATATGATTATTTCTCATGTAATTTCTTAATATATTTATTTCTTATTTTATATATTTATAAATGGTTATATCTTTCAACATGAGTCGACAATGAAGTTCATTGTATGATTCAGTTGAAAAAAAAACAATTTTTCTTTTTACCCGTTTCATGAAATTCAAGATTTTTAACCTGCTGTCACTATGATTTTTTACAGCTTTCCCATGACATTTTTTACCACTTTTTAGGGTCCCTACACATTACGCTTTGAATACGCAAAGAAGCAGTGCCAAAGAAATTAGCGATAGGCAACCCACACAACACAGTTCTCACAGGCTGGGTGGCCATTGAGTCACCTTTGTAATGGCCTGTATTTTGCGTATATCTGTGTATTTTGTTAACTATCAATGAAGATTAGATAGAATAAGTTAGATATATCAATTTTTGTCTCTAATACAATTATTTGTTGTTTAAATTGAGAAATACGTAAATATTTTTTCACCGCCGGAGCATGGAAGTTGCGATTTTTGCACCGCTGGGGCTATGATTTTTACACCGTTTTCCCTCAAGTTTATTTACCACTTTTCAGGGTCCCTACTAATTGACTAACATTTATCTTCTGCTCTTTTATTTTAATGGCAATATTATGAGTAAATTTGTTCTGAACATTATTATTGTTAAATGTATGTACTGGAAATATGTAAAATAACACCACTTTTGGGGAAAAATAACCCCACTTTCCACAAAAAATAACCTCACCTGTTATAGGTCCCTACTAATAAGTTCTTACTCCATGTAAATCGTAATTTTAAATCTCTTATACTGCCAAAGGTATAATTTTAATGCTAATTGTTTGTGATTTCAGATTACAAGTTGGGCAATATGTCACTGTGAATGGTGATGTTGTTTCACACTTGAACATCTCATCTATCCATACAAATGACGGAGGGCTCTACAAGTGCATTGCATCATCTAAAGTTGGATCTGCTGAACATATGGCTAAACTCAATGTTTATGGCCTCCCATTTGTTCGTCCTATGGATAAGAGGTCTATTGTTGCTGGTGAAACTCTTGTTGTCACATGCCCAGTTGCTGGATATCCAATTGAAACTATTGTGTGGGAAAGAGGCAAGTAGATTGGAATTTCCATTTAGGTATTAAGATGCTTCTAGTATCTAGATTTAGTCGAGATGTTTGAAAATATTTGTAAAGGTGATTTTAATTCCTAGTCCTAAGAAGAATAAAGTTTTACAGTAGAGCACCGATTATATCCGTGGTCATGGAGGGGGATGCCCAATCAGATAACTGAAAGTGATGGATTATCCATTTGTTCAATTTCCTAGTAGTTATGGCTTTGGTTTCAGTGCCACGCTTTTACTGAGTCTTTTGTATTACTTATTATTTTGTAATACAGTAGAATCTCGATTTTACATTACCTGATTTTACGTAAAATTTGATTTTGCACAAGCCTCCTATAGTATTCTTGTGGAATCATTACTGTAGAAGCCCCATATAACATGTAGGGCATATGACGAGGAGCTCGAATTTGCGAGGGAAAGCCAAAGAACGATTTGAAACCCTATGATTTGCATGTAAAATAAATCGGTATTAGCGAAGACAACAACCAGCCTCCACTGGGGTCATTAACTATTACTAGAGGCAAAGATTTATGGTGAATAAAAACTGAAAGTTTCGTCAAATAAATCTGTCATTTTCGGTATATAATTTCATCATCAAATTTCAATTTCGTCACAAAAAAATGATTTCGTTATAAAAAAATTGGTTTAAAACATATTTGGCAAATTTTTAAATCATGCGAAAGTTTGATAAGAATGGAATAAAAGAAATTGTGGAAAACGTGGGAAAGGGAAAAAAAATTATAAGATATAGGTATGCACACTCTTGCTATTTATTATAAAGACACAAAAATGTACTGAAGTGGAAGGTAAGTACAGATAAGTAGCATTTAAATTTTGAATGTTCAAACATTCATTGTCAAATAGACCTGTATAATATAATAACTTTTAGCTGTTAGATTCATAAACATTGAGATCATAAGTCTACCCTACATTCAAAATATACATGTATACATATACTTGTAGGCGACTTCTTGCAATTAGAACATTTTGGAATGCATTATCTCAAAATATGCACTGTCAAGAATTTTAAAATGTTACCTACTAGCATAGGCCAACTGTTACAGACATCGAGAGCCAAAAGTCAAACTTAAGACTTTTAAGACCGAAGACAGTTGGCATGTGAAACCTCTTATCGGCCAAACAAGAATCCCAAAATTAGACTCAAAACTCTCCCAAGGGGGTTGATTGTAAATCCAGAAATTTAGGCTGAAAATTAAAAAATATTATTGTTAATGCCATAAATGTATGGGATTGGGCAATGTACAGTGACTCCGTAAAATATAATAAAGAAAAAAATTGACCGGTCAAGGATTCAAACCCGCGCCACATTATTTGGATTACTGGTCCAGTGCCTCTAACTGCTCCACCATGGCTTCAGTTGGTAAACCCCCGCGTAGTAAAGGATTTATACAGAGGGAAATTCTTTAGTTGCGTTTTTCTCTCGAACTCGGGCCCAAATGGAAGAAAGCCGTGACACTTTTCCCGCATTTTCTCTATAGTTTCAGAAAATAATTGCGTCATTTGGATCCCTAACATCAATCACGTGATGTCTCCTTGTCAGTGATGAACTCTTAGCTTGATCTTATCAAACTGAATGCAATTAGTTTCTTCATCGGGATCAAAATTTTCCTAAGTAGAATAATTTATTCGGCTAAATCGGTTGTATTAATTTTTGTAATGAACGATTTTTTGTTAAATTTTTCTGCAGATGGACGAGTACTCCCCATCAATGGCAAACAGAAGGTATTTCCCAATGGGACCCTCATAATCGATAATGTGGAAAGGCTGTCTGACCAGGCTGTTTACACCTGTGTTGCTCGAAATGCCCAAGGTTATAGTGCTCGTGGAACTCTTGAAGTACAAGTCATGGGTAAGTTGCATGGATTTCTTTAATTTTGGAACAATATTATAGTGTCCCGTTTTGTTGTAAGTCACAAAAATGTGAACACTCATATTATTATTCAAATCAACTTGAGTTAGATTAAAACAAATTTGCACCCACTACTCTCTATGTGCAGTTCCTTGGTAATTTCTGGGATCATTATGTTAGACCTCCTGAGTCAAGTAAATAGCTAAAGCATACTGTATACCTGACAATTATACATCAGTCACCATGCTCAAGAATGTCTCAAATGTATATAAATGATGTTGGAGGATTTATGAGCAGAAGGAAAATTTGAGTTTTTCTTAATATTTATTGAAATTTTTCTTAGTACACTTGTTGAAAACTATTTTTCTGTTCTCGTAATAGATGAAGGAATAGCTTGACTATATACCCTTATCAAGCATAAAGTTAGAGTGACCTTTGGGCTGAGAATAGCTGAGGATACAGTGGAGCCCCCATATCCATGGTTTCAGTTATCCATAGTTCACTATGCTCAGAAATTAGAGGTGAAAATCTCATGAAATAATTGACCCTAAGTTCAAATACACACCATTCTGTGAGGTGTAACTTGTGCCAGTATTTACTGCCGAGTTGCGTACGTGTTAATGTGACAGTTACTGTTTATTTTTTTATGATAGCTCCCTAGCAAAAAAGTGGTAGCGGCAGTTCAGCAAAGTGAATAGAGGTCATGAAATGCTCACTATGTCAAGTTAAAGTGATGGTAAAGGTCGATGATTAAATTTATAAAGAGAAAAACAAAAGCTGAAGTAGCTAAAATTTACAATAATAATGAAAGAGAAAGTGAGGTGGTGAATAATGAAATAATATTTGATATTTAGTATTGTAATGAAAAAAAACAAACAATGAGTATTTTTATTATTCGAGAAAAGCATAGTAGTCACCAGTGGTGTACCTAAGGTTCCTGGCAACCCTAACAAAATCTCCCCCACATTTGTCTCATTCTCTACTTCACTTTTTGTTATTACTTTATATTCTCTACATTTTTCTAATTGGATATGCAGATGAGATTGTTTACTTTAACAATATTGTATCTTTTGGGGGAAAATCACCACGCCACCCCCTCTGTGATGGCACCCCTGGCAGGGGAAAGATCTTCCATCCATTGGGTACAACGCTGGTTTGGGTACACTGCTAGCCTGCTTTTCTATGGGAAGAACAGAGGGACTATAGGCGAAAGGAAAATAAAATCTCGTGCAAGGACTCATAGTATACAAAAAAGTCCACTAGTTGTTTACTAGTGTGCAATGCTTATTTACGAGCAATTTTACTTTTCAGTAATAGCTTCTCAGTATGTTTTGAAAAATCAGCTTATAGTTATTTCAAGTAACACCCTAAATGAGAATGCTGGGAAGGTATTTACCTATCATAGTTATTTGATAACGGATAAGTAACTAGGTATATACAGAACAACTTAAATACTCAGGTATCTGTGGATGTCATAATTTCTTATGTCTTGGAACATGTCTATGACAGATAGGGGGGCTCTACTTTATTAGTTTTAAATTGCTTTCTTTCTTGTAATGCTATATGATGCTAGAATTTGAAAAGGAAAGTTACACAAAGTGAGTACTGTGGGTGTAAATGTTGTTTCTCAGTGCATATTTATTTTATTTCAGAAATGGCATTCGTTAAATTTCTACTTAACTGGAGAATTTGAATATTTTTACTAATACATGAAACATTCTCATTTGTTGTAATATTTATGACTTAGTTTAAAATTAGGACTGCATATAAATCAAGCATATGTACCTGTATACCTACTTATAGATCATTTATAGCTTCATTTAAAACGTATTAAATTTAGTGATATAAGGTAGCAAAGTAGTGAGAAACCAAAAGGATAAATTTTCAAATTTGCTTTAAAAATATTTGTCCTGCTGGTGCAGATGGCTCTCTAAATCTTCATATTATTTTGCTGGGAAAATAGATATTGCTCTTGAAATTTGTTTATTTTTGAGTGATAAGTGAATGTTTGTTGTGTGTGGGGAGGGAGAATTATTCTTAATAATGTTGACTTGCATTATATTTTGCTTTGGTGATATTAATTCTTCCACTTTCAGCATCAACATTCTTGTTGGAAGATACCAGTGAGAAACATATACCTCTGTAGAAAGTTTTTTACATGTTAATTGATTTTCATACCTTTTTTTGTTTTTATTACAAGTTCAAGTGGTATCATAAATAATCGTCTATTATGCAAAGAATTGATTTTAGTTTTGGTAAATTTTATTTCCAGTGATTTAGATGGCTATTTTGCATTCCCGGTATTATTGTTTTCATTTTGTTAGGTCATGAATAACTCCTAGTTTGTTTACACATTCTTTTTTGACATAATGATAAGCCATATTTTTCCAGTGAACTGTAAGAAGTTAAGATGATAATTAAGTTTAATTCATGCTAATTTTTTTAGGAAAGAATTAATTTGTTGAATTGTCAATAAATGCAGATTTATTTTTAACCATTCATAAAAATCATATTCAATAATAATGATGTCATGTACTTACTTTTTTATAGTTTAATGTGTGCTTCATGTTTCAATGTGTTGTTGTTCAAATGAAAGATGAGGGTAGCTAACAAATTTATTGCAAATATCATTCTGTGATATAATTTAAATTTCATTTTTGTCTTTTTTATATTTTGATTTGAAAAATAATTAGCTTTACTGGGATAGTCCTATTTAGGACAATAATACTATAGTTCACCCATTCATCTTGCTGTTAACGAATTACAGAATGGTATTCTATTATCTCTGTTTAGAGTTTTCTGTTTTTCGTTCAAGGATATGGATTTAAATACATACTTAAAGTATTAAACAGTATTTTTAGTGCCAGTGATGCATAGATATGTATCAGAGGAAGTATCATGAGTATAAATTTTGCTCTTCTCTGTACTGTCAGAAAATGGGGCATTACCTCTCCAAGTTTAATGAATTAATTCCTCTGGAAAATTGAAACATATGCCTAGGCAAAGAATTTTTAGTTCTATGTTTGTTTTTCTCATTCCTGTTTCTTTAAAAAAAATCAGTGGTGGTGAAATATGTTTTTATGATCCAGATGGTAGAGTTTTCCAAGAATTAAGAGAGTGTAACTGCAGTTTGAACCTACTAAAGGCAATATATAGAAATAATATTAATTAAGGTAAATTTTTAGCATCACCTTTAAGAAACGTGATTTGAAGTGGCCAAGTGGCCAGCAAGTTAGTGTATTGATTTTTCAGTGCTTTCCAGGAGAATGATATTTATGTTGGACAAGATTTTGTTTCAGATTTATATTCTCACTAAGCAGGTAGGTTGAAATGTATTTTGCATGATTGGTTGATGATGCTTTCACCTTTGAAATTTTTGATGCTGTGTATTGCCATTGCAAAGGGTGCATATATCATTATTCACCAGATGAGATACAAGGTATAACTTTGTGTAAAGACTTCTTCATTGCATCAATTAGCCAAAATGTCGAACCTCAAATTAATAGGTGTGTTGGTGTTTCAGTTGCCCCACATATTACCCCATTCCATTTCGATGGGCCAATAGATGCAGGTGAAAGTGTTCAACTGCAGTGCTATGTTTCTAAGGGGGATAAGCCTGTAACAATCAATTGGCATTTCCATGGTGAAATGCTCTCGTCCCACATGGGGATCAGTACTGCCATGTTTGGCAAAAGTGCTAACATCCTCACCATTAGCTCAGTAGGCCTAGGCCATAGGGGAGTCTACACTTGTGTGGCAAGGAACAGGGCTGGAGAGGCATCCTACTCTGCTGAATTGGTCGTGAATGGTATGCTAGAGGACAGAACTTTGAGAGTTTGCCAAAGTACCATTTGATCTTGCTGAATATTTACCATACCTTTCATTGTCTTTCCTATTAACAATTCTTATGGAGATTTCCAGCTGATGAGATACATTTTATGGAAAATGTAGAATGAACTAACAAAAGGAGCGAGGGGAGAGGTCTATGCTTAAGGATTGTTACTTTATGAGGGCATGCAGATGATTAGAGTAGATCTAACAAGTTAGTACCTTAATTTTTGAGGCAGTAGTTTAAAAAATGGAGTAGACATAACAAGTTAGTACCTTAATTTTTGAGGCAGTAGTTTAAAAAATGCTACCAATAGAACCCTGGTTAAATCTTGATTGTTAGCTATCATAAATATTTCATTAACCATCCACACACACACAATCTGCATCATTAAACGTATTTGACATTATTTCCAAATATTCTTCTTAATGATTCTCTACTGTACATATCCATCCAGCATGGAATGAATGAATTGTTGAAGCTACCAGCATTGCTGAACATTGAACAAGTATAATGCCTTCATGCTTTCATTAATATTTAAAGTGGAGATGAGAAACGTTTACTAGCTTTCTATATGGATTAAAAATCAAAACATGCTAGCCACACTATTCTTGGAATTTTATATCATCTGTCCTTTCAATTCTTTTGAATTTCCTTTAGTGAAATAAAAAAGCAACCCTTACAGTTTTAAGTTACTTCACTTAGTCACTTAAATGTGCATTATCACTTGCTTTACTTTGAACTAGAAAATTCAACATGAGTCATTTTATGGTAGTGTTTGTGAGATGCACAACTTTGAATACTCAGCTGCTGGATAAAAATATTTATTTTATGCTGCCCAAAATCACATTTCCTCTGCTTAGTACACCAAAACTTTGTGGCTTTCCCTTCATGAAAAAAGTGAATCTTTAGTGGTTAGGTACTAAGCCTACATTTTTTTAATAGAACCTAAATCTGCTTATTTACCTTGCAAAAGCATTTATTTTTTAAAAAATCCATCAATACTGTCATAAGGACAGCAATCAATGATTCTAGGCTGTCCTCCTCCCGATTCACTTACAACCTTGCGTTGCAAGTGATTTCTCCCTTCAGTTCTCTGAAGAGGGCCACCTTGTGGCTGAAATACGCGTATCCGACGCACACCTTCGTCTTTTCTTGTTTTTGTGCCGTTTTTTGACTACGCTCTTTTGAGCTATATTCTCCCAGAAGTTGGGCCCATCTGAGTGTGTGAATGAGTGAGTTCTTGAGTGCTTGTGAGTGTGTTTGTGTTCATAACCCAGGCATCCTTAGTTGGGTCCCATTAGCTCAGCAAAGAATCCCTCTTTGGGTTGAGTGTGTGTGTGTGTTCATAACCCAGGCATCATTAGAAGGGTCCCATTAGCCCAGCGAAGGATTCCTATTCGGGTTGATTGTGTGTCTGTGGTTGTCACTGGCGAGGAAGTAACATTCCCGTAAACCACCACAGGGGTTTTCTGGTCAAGAGGTTGTGGTTGGTCACTGGCGTGGATTTCCCCCCATTTTTTCCCGCAAACCAACACAGCAATTGTGGCGTATTTTTGACGAGTGGTGCCAATTTATTACGGCCATTGGAGAATTTTATACCTTGTAAATAATGAGTCATTTGATGGTAGAAAATTGGTTCGAAGGTTAATACTTTTGAGTGGTATCAGTGAAAATTATAGTTAATCAGCTTTTTCTAGGAGAAAATTTAAATTATCTTTTCTGTTGCTTAACTGCTATTGTATTAAAGCTTCTCTATAGTTAATGATTTCTGCTTCAATGAAAATGATAACAGTATTGAGTAACTGATACTGTTAGATGTTCAAGTGAGGGAATATGGGTAGCTACTATAGTAAGAAAGTCCATGCCAAAATATGAATTTAGGTATCATTTCATTGTGAAAATCTCAGTAGTATCCAAACCAAATCGACAACATAATTTTTATGTCAAATCTCGCAATGAAGAACTGGAACCCAGCTGGCACAAGGTGGTACATATTCCAAAATGGCCAGATACTATCTGTGCAGTTAGGGATAAGGCTATGGATATGCTATCCCGAAACAAGGCTAGAGTGGGGATAGAGTGTGAAAAAAACAAGGATGGATGTAGATAGATTTATATACCTAATATGTAAAATTAGTGGTAGTCGTCTTCAAAGTAGGACCCTATTGAGTCCACACACTTCTGCAAACATTCCTTCCACTGCTCAAAACATTTCTGCATATCACTTTCTGTCAGGCTGCAAGGGAGCTCTGCCATTTTTACCTGTACTTACATCTTCCAGCATTGAAAAATAAGTCCCTTTTAGCACTGACTTGATTTAAGGGAATAGGAAAAAATCACAGTGCTAAATCAGGGGAGTATGGAGAATGTTCAAGGACTTTGATTTTTTTACTGGCCAAATATTTCTGGAATGATAATGCAATGTGGGTAGGCACATTGTCCTGGTGCAAGATCCACCCATTTTTCCTCAATTCAGGGTGCTTCCTTAGATCACGTTCGCACAATTGTTCCAAAACTTGTTGAAACTATTGCTGGTTCAACTGCTGGGTATAACTTTTACTCATTGGGTTGGAATGGGTACTACTGGGTACCCATTTGAACAGTGGGTATGCATTTTTGCCGAATTTTGATGAGCGTGGTCACTCTGGACGGTCCTCATTTTTCACCTTCCTCTGTCTCTGCCTTTTAAAAATCTCTTGTTATATTCAAAGCAGCATGCTTGTGAAAAAAATGTTTTGCCATAAGCTTCTAACAATATTTGGTAAGTCTCTGTCGCTGACTTTTTAAGTTTCTCTAGAAATCTGATGTTAGCAAGCTGATCACTTTTCGTATCTGACATTTTCCGGCAAAGTGTAGAAACACGATGGTATTCAACTTCTCACTCACTGTGATGAGTCCACCGAGAAAATTGTAACTTGTTACTGCATAATAATAAAGTTCAAGGTCAAACACTGTGCACGCGGAATACATTATGAAAAGTAGTTCCTTAGTTATATGAAGTCTCATTATTTTTATGTCAGACTTTTTAGTTCCATCCGGAATAATTTAAACTTCCGGCAATTAGGGTTTAATAGGAATGATTTGGGGATAGAAACCAGATAAGAATGTTTGTTTATTCATAGTATTTCCTGGCTTTCTTCTGAAGAATAGATCCCTTTATTTCAGGGTCTTATAGATGTGTGTTACTGATCACATCATTGTAAAGCCAATGCCTGGAAATTTTTTCATCATTATTTTATTATTAATATCAAATAAAATATGCATTTTCAGCAATATATTTCAATCAGAAAAACGGTGTCATCATAGAAATGAGATAAGAATGCGTATCCACGGCATATCTCTGTTTTCTTCTAAAGAACATATCCCTTGTGCTGGCTGGGAAGGATGGTAGAAATATATTGAGAGATTAATATGTTTTAATCGTAGTTCGTGAGTTATTCACTGTTTTTCACCCTTCACCAATTAACCTTCTGAACTAGTCATTCTGTCATGGTAATTTCTCATGTTTACATATATGTAGTGCTGGTATCAGATCAATGTTAATTTTCTTCTGATGAAAGAAGCCATTATGACTCAAATTTCACTCTTTCCAAAATTATATTCGACTGTGCTTAGAGGCTAATATTTACTTTTGACTGTTTAAATGAGTGAATCACAAAAAGATGCAGAACTCAGGTTACACGGAAAACTGTTTTTAAATTATGCTAGTGCTAATCCTTGTTGAGATCAATAGGAAACATCTAATGGTAGGAGACAAGGAGTGATGCCATCAGCAATAGCACTATTTCACATTTGTTGTATGAACTAAATGCCACATACAGAGCTTCATAATTTCATTCTCAAATGAATTGACCCTTCAACAATTTTGGGATGAATACCCAAAGTGATTTGTTTTGCATAATGGTAGTAATTGGTTTAATCTTTTTTATTACTGAAAGCATGCTTTTATGTCACCAAAGGCATTGAATGTTTGTACAAAGCAAATTCATGTAATGTTTGGAGTATTTTTTAAAGAGAAAATGGATGATGAATGCTTAAATATAACTGGAGTTTTCTTCATTCACTTATATTTCACTGCCGTAATCTACCATATTCTTATTATGTACTTCAGAGGCAATAAAGGAATAAGTTAGTCAATGAATATTGAGGAGTTCAAGTTTTTTGCTAATCTTTTGTCTCAGTAGTTGTTCATCTATAGCTACATAATGGCAACTCTTGTTAATGCTGACTGCTCAGATGTGACATGGCATTAACATCAGTATCTGATATTTTCTATGCATTCAAAGGGGCATATGTCCTGACAATTCTGAACTCAAATAGTTTCTGTCTCCCCTCTAAGCATTTACATTATGTTACACTTTGTTGAGTGGCTATTGTCAGCTGTATTTGAAATATTAGGAAAATCATCCATTGTGGGGTTAATGTGAGGATTTAGTGAACTTAAAAATTGTTCAAAAGAATGAGATACCAACTCTGCACTTGGCTCATGTGGATATTGCAATTGCCACATATGGATGCCATATCTAGTCTTCTGTCACTAGTCTAAGCAATTTCATGAAAGTACATAAAAACATTAAATCATCAATGTCAAGTCTTCGTTGTTGCTAGATTTATTAAGTTCAGGTGTGTAGTTCAGAAACTATTAAAATGTAAAGAAGAAGGACAAGCACTGCTGTGAGAGATTATGCTAACTGCAGCTGATCTTATGTAAGGAAATGTCAGTTGGTCCCACTATGAGTGAAAATGCTATCCCTGGGATATTTAAACCATGAATGTACATACATGCATTTCTAATTTACAGTATTTGCATTGGGTTGCATCCCCTTTGGAATGCTTTTACAGTCAAGCCCTCCATTCTTCCTCTGATGAATCCTGAGCCCTTGAATGCTGGCCAGTTATTCCAGCTCACATGTGTGGTATCTGAGGGAGATGATCCAATGGCCATCTCTTGGTCAATGAATGATACCAGTATCTCCCATCTAACTGGCGTGTCCACATTCAAGACTGGTGCAAGAGTCAGTAGTCTGTTCATTGAATCAGTCGCTGCCCAACATAGTGGACAGTACATGTGCACTGCTAAGAATCATGCCGGCATTTCAAGTGCCTCATCCCTGTTGATTGTGAAAGGTAGTCATTGCAGCAAACTGAATCATTGCCCTCAGCATGGCTATTGGTAATAAAATGTTGTGTTTTCTTTTGCGTGAGGTGATTTGGAATTTTTTATGATATCATTTTTTATGTTATCATCACTAATTTCGCTAGTTTCACAAAAAGGCATTTTACAATTTGAGGCAACAATAAATTACTCAATGGATTGAATTATCTCCTATTTTGAAGTAAACCATTGAAAACAGCTTTTGATATAAAATACATTGTATGCCTTAAATTGTGTCAATTCATATCTACATCACATCTTGAGAGGTAGTTTGTCATATCCATGTGAATTATCAAGGGGAAAAATTACCCCTCTGGCAATGCCCTCAGAAATTGTATGTTGAGGAAAGGAAACCTGAATACTTGTTGCTTTTAATTGATTTGGTCATACTTCTCTGATATTTTTTCCTCTGAAGTTGATGTCATTTAGTTTGTATGTGGTAAAAAATCAACACTTGATTTGGTGCTTGGTATTTTCATGGGAGTTATTGGTAAAATGAATACAGTGAACGCTCACTCATGAAGTTAATCCATACTGAAGGATCATTTTTATAGTAAATTTCATCATAAACTGAATCAATGTCTTACCGGAGGTCATTGAGTGCTTTACACGCACAGAAGCATATGCATTTTATTGAACACACTCTGTATTTCAATTTTGATAAAAATGCTCAGGATGATGGATGATACATGATATAAATAGATAAGGACACTTATTTCAATAATATGATGGCAGAAAGTGTGTCGTTTTCTCAGGATTGATTGCCTATTATCTTCAGCTGCCCCACCCCTACACTTGACAATGAACTTACAGCCCAACTACCAATATATCGGTCTGCACAAACTGATTGAAAGTCATTGAGTTAATCATTTTGACCAGGGCGAAGAGGTAGCTCACATTGATGAATTGGATTAAGAAAGGAGAAAGAGGAGTCTTATTTGTGAAGGAGTCACTATCACTCCCCAATGGAATGGGTCCCTTGTCTTCTGGTCCTTGAATATCTTCCCTCTCCTCTGTTCCCTCACTCTACCATCAGCAGTGGCAGCAGAGGGGAAAACTTCCTCTGCCAGTCCAAACCTTGGAAATGTCGAGGAAACAGAATAGAGTAATGGATTTATCAGAGGTATTTTACTTAGGGCAACCAGCATCCATGCCAAGAATAAGGGGAATTTCCTGTGGAAACACGTACATGATCTTCACGTCAAGAACAACCATTGATGATTCTGAGTAGAAACCCTACGTGCTGAGTGTATGTGGGTGGAATAATTTTGAAATAAGTTAGGATGAAGGAATTGCTAAGAGCTTGTTTCATCAATCACCAAATATGTACTTCCTTGTCACTAAATTGATTCAATCGATAATCTTGGCGAGCTATAATTTTTATAAACATTATTGGAACTCAAAGTAAAAACATGGCATTATTCTCATTATTCGTAAAGCAGGGATCCATTTTGTAGTAATTACTCAAAGGTACACTGTGCACAATGTTTGTGTTCGAAAGATGTTTTCAGGAATAATTACGCAGTCTTACAATGCGATATTTTTCATCAATTAGGTATAGATTTAAACTTCATATTTGTGTTCATTTGTTAAATATTCACATAAGTTAAACACTAAACAAGCTGTTATTACCAACTTAATTTGATGAATACCCTTTCAGTGCAGACTCATATTTTAATTGTCATTGCCAACTTCCCTTTGCTGCTTCATGTTCTTAAGTCTTCACTATTTCCCTTCTTGGGGAACATGCAGCAATCAATTGCAAAAGCTCAACTTCAGTATTAATGCAAATTATTCTGCCATTCATATTTCTTTTCTTCTTGTTAAAATTATGCCTTTTTTCTTAGGATCAAGAGGTAGGTAATGACAATGATGCTATTAGTTTTTCAATTATTATAATGCCTTATTTGGTGAAAAACGAAGATCAATCTCTGTGCATACCATGTACTGAATTTTGAGTTCAAGATATCAGAATGAAAAATGTTTACCCAGATGTATAGGACTCATGTGATTGTGGAAAACTAAGGTTGCAACTATGAAAAAGGCATTTTTTAAATCCTTTTAACAGAGAAAGAAGGGGTGAAACAATTCCTAAGTGTATGCAATAAAACCTTATGGACAGCAGTCATCCTAATGAATGTGCCCATCTGTGAGAGGTGTCCGTAAGTGATCAGTGGTGACATTAGCACATCGGTACATAACATTCTGTTTCAAGCATTTAGGTGGTCTATCAATATCAGAAAGGAATTAACAGCTTTGGAAAAGGTGTTTCGTAAAATTATCAATAAAACTGATGTATCAACTAAAGTAGTAACAAAATTTTATCTTGGGCAATATACTAATGTTTATATATTCATGCAGAATTTTAAATAGCTATTGATTTTAGTTTGCTTATTTTCTACACTCAAACTCTTTCTCAAAATACAACTGTAAATCGGACAAACTTCTTAGTGCATCATTATTGTCTTTTGCAATGAAAAATTTCTTTAATTGCTAGATTTGACTCAAAGCTTCTGCATATGCATTCACATTTAGCATTCAGTTGAGGCCTCAGGCTCACTATAAACACCATTACTGACTCCCCCCTCTTCTCCGTTGTCTATATTCTTTTCCATTTGTGCACATCCACCTTGTTATCCGTTACATGCAAATTTGAGTCTATCGACACAGTCAATGCTTTCACAGGCATCTTGTCTGTAAATTTTCCAACAGCCCAGTACCATCATCTCCTTCAGACATCATGTCCATGCTATGAAATCCCACTTTGATGAAGCAATTCTACATTGTGGATTTTTTAATGTTTTTGACCACTCGATCAATCCAAAATATTGTGGTCAAAAGAGTTATTGACTTCCCTACATATTCCCAAGAAAGTCTATAGTCGATTTTTGCTATCATTTGTTTTAAAAGGAGCTGTCTATAGTTAATTTTAAAGCTCCTAATCATGCCCTGGTCCAGAGGTTGCAGGACATTTGTTAAGTTTTAAGTCAAGAAAATTGTCAGCAAACAGTAAAATCTATCTCTTATCCTTTGCCATTTTCTTATCTAACATCATTAGCCACTCTGAGATGATTTCGGATGTCATGCACACTTATATATTGTGCTACCAAATAACGGGTAAATGTTCTTTACTGATGCCTTTAAAGAACCGTGGATTTTCTGCTTTTCCAATCACCAGTGGTCGAAGAAGCTCCCCAGTCATGCGCGAGCACAGTATTACCGTCAATCTCTCTTTCGATGCTTTCCCACCTGAGCAGCATTCAGATTTCAGGGCCAAAGTTTTATTAGTTGAAGGCCTCTAAAAAGAATCCCATTTCATCTGTGTTGAAAATATCCTCGGAGTTGTAATTTTCCAGCTATCCAGGAAGTTTATCAGCCCAGGCAGTAGGTAACATCTTCTGGAACCATAGCAGCTGCCTCCTTACTCAGTGCTGCCTCCTTGCTTCAGTATGTCTGCAATTTGAGTCTTGCTCACTTTGAAGTCCACAGCCAATTTCTATCCACCACTTTTCTGTTGATCTGCTTTCTCTATCTCCTACACCTTTTCCTGGAGCCTAAGGCTTTTACAGTTCATTCATGATAACTTGGCCAGCACTCAGTAGTCTACTGCACAGGTGGGCCTAGTCCAACTCAGAAAATAGGGGAAGCAGGGCTTCCCCTATTTTCTGAGTTGGACTTTGTTTGGAGTTTCTTAAGAGAGGGGAGCCATGTGCAAAGTTCCTCGCGGTGAAAAGGGAGAGGGAAAGTAGGGGAGGATGGTTCCCCTTCAAATCTGAAGTCGAATGGGTTGGCTTGTTTACACCCACATGTTGTCTGTCAGCCATGGCAAGAACACTGCCAGAGAAGAGGTAAACCACATGAGGCTTGAAAATCCTACCCCTTGATGGGCGAAATTGTAAGAACTTGGACTAGTCCGAACGAAAATCGCTCACTGCACATGACGTATGGCGGGCAGATACCCCTCCAATGTTCCCCCTCTCCTCCACTTATTTTCCCTCTCGCAACTTGTCGTTGGCCAGGTTAACGCAAATGAACTGTACCCGTCAGCATCGGTGATTAAACACAACACAAGATCTAGAGACACAAATAAATGTAGAACACAAAGAAACCAAGATGTTCACTGCTCATATAATATCATGAAATTGACAATGTACATTTACTCTGCAGTGTCGTGCACTATTCATAGTTAGACTTGTTAGGGAAAAACCCACCCACCAAGAGAAGGCAACCTATAAAAGACCATGCTTGTATGATTCCCCTTTTGACCCTTGTTCATTGACAATGCCCCACCAGGTCGTGCACAGCCTTTAACATTAGCATACCATTAGCCTGGATTTTTTGATTAACAATCCTAAGAATTCACCCACTGGTTCCTACCCTCCCTTTCACTTGCCACTGACCACCATACATATTTTATCTTCTATCTAGGTGTTCCATCTTTAAAGGATAAACCTTTTCTCACTACCCTCATAGAATTTGCTTAGAAAGACCCTCGGGGAATGGAATTACCCATCTAAAAGATGTCCATCTGGAAAACAAATCTTACAAACAGGTGTCCATTTACTTTAATTTGAAGTGCCCGTGTCCTAAAGTGGGAGTGTCCATGTGTGAGAGGGTCTGTCCTAGCAGAGTTGCATACAACTCAATCCCGGATCCGAATACTGTCCGTAAGTTGGAGGTGTCCGTATAGAGAGGTTTCACTGTACTTTATTTTGCCTGCTCTCCTATGATACCAAATCCATTTTAAAGGAATGATACTGTACTCTACTCTTACCTATATTGTTGAAATAATTGAAGTAAAATGTCACTTAAAGAGGTATTAATAATTATGTTCAAATTCGTAAATTGTTTGTTGATGTTCCTTTCCTAAAGAAATGGGAATGGAAATGAGTTCATATATTTATTTACACAATAAAGGATTCATGATTACTTTTAGGGCTAACTCTTGTTGATTTCATTTTGGGGTAATCTGGCCTTGCAGAGAAAAAATATTGTCCTGCTGCTTACCTTCACACTACCATGAATGTGTTTTTTAAAATATGTATATGTAATGTGTGAACTAACTTACACCCTTCTTGTTTTATTGTTTGTAATTTTTAATGTGACACATGGATCTTCATCTCAAAAAGTTCTTGTCAGTTCATCAGCTCAAAAAGACCTTTTTAAAATTAAATTTTTAAACTCTTTCACAATATGTAACATCTCCCATGACTTGCAACTTCAGGTTTCAAAACTAAATTGAAAAATATTTCAAAGAAAGAGTTGTAAAAGCCATGAAATGGATCACACAATGTGCAAATAAAAACACAACATTGGTTTGCTGCGTATGATTTTGTTGTCCAATAATGTTTACTGTCCTTGACCTTCTTAAAAAAAATATTTGGATGAATTTTGTGTTAAGCACCATATTTGTGGCTATATTTTGCAAATATAAGCCAGCATTTTCATTTTGATGTTTTTTTCAGTCTTTGTACGTGAAGTTTCTCACAAAGTTGGTAGAATTTCTGTAAAGCATAAGTTCCATTTATCAAGCACCTACAAAATTGCTAGGCTTGCACTTTTCTGTTCACACTAGGTCACACATAAAATGTTTCCTTTAACCAGTACCACCAGAGATCCTCCCATTTTCCTTTGGAGAGAAGTCTAGAAATGCAGGTCAAACTGTGAGTGTACACTGTGCCATAGTGGATGGGGATCCTCCTGTGAGGGTTCAGTGGAATCTTAATGGAAACCCTATCACTGCAACAATGGAAGTTATTTCCATGCCACTTGGGGACTCGGGGTCAATCCTCACTATTCCCTTCCTGAAAGAGAAACACATGGGCAACTTCACCTGTGTTGCCGTAAACAAAGCTGGTTCAGCCTCGTACACAGCCTATTTAGCTGTCACTGGTAACCTCACAGTTAGAGTTTATTATACAAATCTGACATGTGCACAAATGCATCTTGTGTGAATGCATACAAACATTTTGGTTGTGCCACTTTTTTACTTTACCTATATTCAAACATTCCCTTGCACTTGTCTTTTAAACCTTAAAATTTTAAGTTATGACTTTTTTGACTGTTGTTTGCTAGCATGCATGCCTTTTTTGTATTCTGTGCATGAAAAAGTGATATTTTAAATAAACTAAAAGTTTATATTGATTTCCTTCATCCATCCCCATAAAAAACCTCAAACTTTGTTGTTTGAGGAGTCTTCTGTTAACTTTTTTCATGCGTACTACATCAATGGCATCCAGTGTTGCACATATGTTGTAGAATAATTAAAACTGCTGAAATAGCATTAGCACTAGGCTTGAGGGAAGCATGCCAGAGGGTGTTTAGAAAATTTAATCAGTTGCTTATAGAGTCTTGAAAATGGCTAAGTCCTATGAATCCAGGGTTTTATTTATTACATAGACCAGTGAAAATAACAGAATGAGGTGAATCCATTGATAATTGCTAATGTGTTGTGATTGATAGCTGGATATTTGTGAAAGATCATTTGTGTGGTCTAATCCGTGCATTTTATAACAGATGCTACAATCTTTCTTGTGCATAAACAAGCTAGGATTGTGACTGGTACAAGGAAAAGCTTTTTATTCAACATTCTAAATGTATAGGCTCTAAGTTGTTCACTAATTTTTCTTAAAATAAATTACTATTGCTGAGAAAAGTTTGAAGAGGCTGCATTTATTTTCAGCCTCGCTTCCTTATTTTGTACATGTAGCTGAGTTGATTATGTTTGCTTGTGAAGCAGATTATAATTTGGTCTCTTAATGCTACACAACTTTAGGAGTATGAGCACTTGCTCATGCATACCAATATTACTTAAGTCACTCCATTATAGGGTAACTAACTTGTCAGAGTAATTTGTTTTAAGAAGTCTTTGGCAGGTTCAATTTTATCATTGAAGAATATTTAAGTTTGTACTAAACATAAAAAAAAGTTTCATTATTAGAACCAATGAACTTTAACCGGGTTTCTTTTATTTTAGGACAGGAATATTCTGGATCATAATAATTTATTCTTATGATATTTGAAAAGTATTCATGTTGCCTCGTGGATATTTCAATGTTCTCTTGCTTGAAGCTTAGTTCACTGCATTTTGAGGGAAGTTGAAATTGTAAGAGCTTTGTGATTAATTTGCTTCCCCTGTGATAGTGATCGATCTTGGGTGGGTTTTTTCCACAAACCTAAGGCCAGGAAAATGTGACCTTAATTTAATAAGCATGTTTATAATATCAAGTATTTTCTTCATTTTTGCTTGTTCTGTTCTCCTTAATGCCAACTTCATTTTTATAATGTATCCCTGCCTATGTAGACAAGTATTGTATTCACTATCTTTTTGTCTCATATTGAAGCATCAGGTTTTAGTGGAAGAGCTAAAATGTGCAACTGAGCTAGAATTTGGATATCTTTATCTTTAAACCATAAACGACCCTCAAACATAATTTGCATGATTTGTTCTTAGGAGAAACTTAGATCGAATGAATCATTATATAAAGACTGGATGAGGAGTGAACTGCAACATGAGAAATATCTTCTCTATTATCGCCTTAAGATGAAATACGTAGTCTCTTGCCATTAGAAGTTGAATTAACCTGTCTGATGTTGGAAACAAATTGCTACTTTGGAAGAAAACCGGCATAACTCAAAAAATTGTCATTGTTCGCTTATGTCATAATCAAAACAAAAAAGTGGTATATTTTTATGAGGGAGAGTGTCACAAATGTAATTCATATATCCTGCCACTTCAAGTGCAGTTTACGGAGATAAGTGATATTCAGTTGAATTTTGGTTAAATGTTTAAATGGTATTTTCTCCAATCTGTGGTTTTCGAGTTGTGCCGGTTTTCTTCCTAAGCAGTGAAATGCTTATAGCCCAAGTAGAAGCTGCCTTTGTATAGGATTCCTTAACAGTAAATATGTATGTGCAGTCAGAAGGTGATGAAACATGACAGAGATCAAGCCCGTTGGCTGTCTTCTGGTATTCATAGGTTTTGCCCATTGAAATTTTGTCTTCATTTTGTCTTCGTCACTTGCATGATGGCTAGTGAAGCAAGATAGTGATCAAGCTCCAGACAGTGGCGTAGCAAGGTTTTGGGTCCAGTGGGGGGCAGAACATTTTTAGGGGGCACCAACTCATAAATTTTATTCCAATTCCACCAACTCATCAGTTTACTAAACCTTACAAATTTTGGTGATGCAATAGGTGGATGGGTTTGTAAAAAAATATGACAATTGACTACATATTATACACATTTATTTTTACATATTTAGGGCGTTAGAGTGGAAACAATCACAGCTTGGGGTGCCAGAGCAGGGGGGGGGGGGGCTACGCTACTGGCTCCAGACATACACAAGGTAGTCTCATGTAGGAATAGTTGGCAAAATTTTAAGTGGGGGAAGTATGAGAAGTGCATGGGCTACTAAAGGCATCAGAAGATTGGTGGAAGTCTAGAGTAATTCAGCTCACCATTAATTCTATCATATTTGCATAGTATGATGCATACAGTTTCCTCAAAATAAACAAAAAATCATGTGTGCATCACTCATGGAATGTACAGTGTGTCCTCGTTTAGCGTTGTCCCGTTTAACGTTGTTTCGCGATAACGTTGTCCAACAATTAAAACCCTAGATCGTTCAACGTCATCAGTGCTTCACGATAACGTTGTTCAAATTATGTGTGACCAAAAAAAAACGAATAATGAATACGACTTAGGCGTGTCTGATACGTAATTTCCATTTGGCGGAAAAGTTTGGCGTTACCTGCCATGCTACTCTCCATAGCGTGTGTAAAATGTTCTCCTCTGCGAATAATTATCGTGTTATTTGTTTTATAACTGTCATTTTTGCAGTTTCTAAATAAAAACTATGTCTACGAGGAGAAGTGGTGATCCTAGCGTATCATCGGAGGTGAAAAAAATGGAAAACATTAATGTTAGAACAAAAACTTGACATTATTAAACAGTTTTAAACAGACGAAGTGAACAAGGTACAACTGCCGTGGAAATCGACCGAGTTCTAGTTTTTCAGGTGACGACGATAAGGACCATTTTAAAGGACAAATAAAAAATTAAGGAATTTGGGAGAGTTGCTACTCCTCTAAGTGCAGCGCATTTATAACGCAAAAATATTTTGGAAGCGTATGCCTACAAGAACCTACGTTTCGATAGAAGAGAAGTCCAATTCTGGGTTTAAGATGGCCAAAGATCGTATGACGCTGTTATTGGGGGCAATGCATTGGGTGATTTTAAACTGAAACCAATGTTACTGTATCATTCTGAATGGTAGATCCAGGGGCAGATATCTACGTGAAAAAAATACCTGAAAATCCCGTGCCGCCATAAAATAGAATTGGTGGTAGAAAAAGTCTATTCACTGACTGCTGTTTGAGGTGAATCGAAAACGTTTTATTTTATGGTGATCGAAAACGTTCGTGCGTGCGCACTCTCGCATTGAAGGGCAAAAATTCTATTTACTCGGAGGGAAACCGGTGCTAACAGCACTAAATATCGAAAATATAGGAGGAAACCCAGCACTTATTGCTTTAAAAATGCCTTTTTAGTTTGTTTCATCTGTCTATAAGATATACTAATATAAAATTAATGCGTAACTAAAATTGTCGTAAACCGGTGGAGGATGATGCGAAGCAGTGGAAAAAACATCAATTTTTTAGGAAATTGGCCATTTTTTAGCAATATTCCATTGATAACGCCTTTCAACCAAGTCCCCAAGTATTTTTAATTATCAACAGTAAGTTCCTATCACCTTAGTTTCCGTGCCGCCAGGATAGAGAATACTAATTTCAAAATAACTTTTGTAAGTGAAAATATCAAGGCTTCGCAATTAAAATGTTTTAGAAATTTAGTTTGAATGTTTCATTCAATAATGCCATACATCCAGCCTTTTATCACTGTGCTATGCGGAAATCGCTATTGTGCTTAAATGAAGAATTGGTAAGTTTGGAATCGATTTTAATTTTTTACATTGTTTCTTATGGGAAATATTGCATCATTTTACGTTGTTTCGCTTAACGTCGAGTTTTTCAGGAACAAGTTAACAACGTTAAACGAGGACACACTGTACGTGAAAGGGCCGGCCACTCTCTTTTCTCTCAAATGGGTGTCTGACACAGTATTACAGGTTGAAAGAAACAGAAAGGTTGTTATTGATGTCATTGTATTTTTCTAATATACTTGCTTCCTAAACAATCACTCTGCATGGGAAAAAATTGTTTCATGACTTTCTTTGTGATATATTTGTAAAAAAAAGAGTGCATGTCTCACATGAAGGTGTGTAGTGCACACATATATATGGTACATATTTTGTGATGATTGCAGGGCCTTTGGTTTTGTTGTATAAGTTATAGATTTGGCATAGTCCGCATGATTTAGTAAACTTCATAGTTATCATGGCTCATTTACCTTATAATCATTATGTGGTAGTTGATAATCTCTATTTGTGATTGCTGGAGTTGGCAGATCCAGGGAATGATGAGTGAATTGGGCTCAAAACTTGTCACAATGAATATGTACTAAGTTTTCAAGAGTCATTACATCTCTTCCTCCATTCATTGACATGGCAACTGATCAAGTAATGTATGATACTTATAATGTCATATATTTCTAATGCCGAAATGACCAATAAACAGTATTATGTATTATACATAGGAGGTGCTAGAATGTAATTCCAACAATACCCTAGGAAATAATTATCAGTTTCATCTCTAGGTAGGACTCTTTTACTCAAGACCAGGATGAACTTTTCCAACAGACCACTAAACCTTTGAAACTCATATAATTTTGTCAGGCTCACGATATGTAACCAATAAGTGCTTTATATACATATGTAAGTTAAACAGGCCTCAAAATAAAACCTGGGTTACTCTGTAATCCATTATTCTCTAATTCTCAAATCCCTGTGGTATTCTTATAAAGCTACGAATGATAGTGACATCAAATAACAATTCATTATCTATAAAAATTACTGCTCAAGATTAATCACTAGCACCAGAAGGGCATGTTATATTAACTCAATCTCATCTTCAGATAGCGAATATAAAACAGCCTGGAACATAGTCAAAAACACAATTGAAATTTGATGTTTTCTATTAGAATTATCTGTATTGAAAGTCTTTAGAATTATATTGACTCACATCCTCATCTTCATACTCCATAAAATCTCTTAGTTAAGAACCACATGATAAAATGATAATCTATTTGAGAATGGGGTTCTCTTGACCAAGTTCTTGAAAAGTATTTCTTTCATCCAAGAGCAAATTTTGGACCAATTAACTGTGTTGAATAGGGAAAGGAAAAATTGTCTTATCTTGAGGCTCATGGCTTTAGGCTTGCTTACCAGAAAGTGATTTAAAACTATTCAGGATTATACTTCTGCTTCGTTTTATTCCAGGAGCTAGCAGTAATGCCTGGTTAATGTTTCTAGAAACCCTTCTGTAATGATTTTGGGTTTACTCACGTTTCATCTATTTCACCTTGCTTCTAATTTGACATACTACATAATTATTCTAATGACTTGAATCAAGCCTGAATCCATCACATAATATGCGTTTGTTAGAATATTGATTTAACTAATTTGTGTAGTAATTCTTGGAGCTTTCTACATTTCTTTTTTGAATGGTCTTGTGAAACAAAATCACTTATTCAATTTACTGCTTAGTAGCAGAAGTTTTTTTCTAAAAAATGACATTAAGCTGTTATGAATCATCAAATCAACTTTTATGGATTCATCATGATGAGAGTTACATTATCATTCTCATTTACAACTCTAAGCGAGGAACCTTTTCCAATTGTGTATAATAATATTTAATGTGGCATTTCATACAGATTTGTGATCAATTACCGACCCAATATTTTTGTCTTGCCTTGGAGTGATAACGTTGATTACATTCAAAGAATATTTTTTCTTCCCGGACTGCTTATCACAATGTTTAGGCTTGGATGTGTATTATTTGGTTGTAACTAGAGATGGGCCACTCTGAAAATTACCGCAATAAGTTTCGTAAATTACCAAGGTATTTTTCGTTATTTACGGTGCACCCTTGAAAATTACCGTAATTTTCTAGATAATTAGCCTATGTTTGACGTAATTTTTCATACAGATAAATTCCCAACATGTTCTTTTAAGCCAAGTCCAAATTTTCTACGTGTTTAATTATAAATTGAGGCATGCACAACTCATTTTTGGAATATTTTACTTAAATTATAACATTATGGAGTAATGTATTAGAAGATTTTTCTTGAAAATTTGTCATACTTTGACAAAAGAAAATCAGATTGAGTGTTGCTGCCGATTCTTTTTACAATTTCTTTAAATTTATGATAGATTAATGTTGTATTAAGTATGGTATAAACATTGTTATTCCCCTCCTATTGCTATTGGCTTTCTTATTTAACCATACATTTGTCATTAAATGCTTAAAACTAAAAAATACTGGAAAGTTACGGTAATTTTTGAAAATTACCATAATTTACCATGGTAATGTACCTCAGATGAAAATTATGGTAATTTTCCCATCTCTAGTTGTAATCTTTCAGTATTTCATGGTCTAGCTTTTTCTAGCTCAGTACTACTGCATTTCCTCGCACATAAGATTTTTTGGGTTAGATTTTAGAATAAAAAAATGATAATCAACATCTGATAATGTAAGCAATTTATATGAAGAAAATTGAATTGTTAGTTTTTTAAAATAGCAACTGTATTAAAGTTATTCATCATGAAAACCCAGAAAATGATGGAGAGTGCAGTTTTAGCTTGCTGCCACAGTGCAGTCTGCGAAAGTTGAGAGATGTGAATCACAGATGGCAATGCAAAATCATATGCGTGAAAACATGGCTTTTCCCTTGGCCCATAACATGCTGGTCAATTTTAGAATTCATTTTTGAGGAAAAAAATGTCTTATAGATATGGTACATTCATATTTATTTTCTGAAGACTTTTCTCTGTAATGCACATAGACATGCTATCACTGTTTAGAAATGGTTGCCTAAATCATTGTTTGCTTGATGCAGTTCCTAATTTCCTCAGCAATAGCCCAGGGATATTATTTACAGGCAAGGAAAGAGTGCTTAATTGAATATAGTATCACATTAGATGTTGAGGTACCGAGCATAATTTCATGGTATAACAGGATGTTAAACTGCCATTGCATCATCAATGCTAGGAATATTAAAAAAATAATTAATTGGGCCGATGACATGTACTAATTTGAACATTGTTCTTTGCTGGAGCAGAAATCAGAGAAAATTTGTTTCCAATTAATTTCAGTTTTCATCAGTGGTAGGTTATTAATCGTATAAAGCTAATTCCTCACAATTTGGTTTATGGCTGGTATACCCTGAAATGAAAAGCTCCAACTATGTTAGGTGAGAGATAAGATATTATTCGTCATCTGCTTTATACTTTTTTGCTTCATGTTCTGGGAAATATGAAGCATACTTAAAAAAAAAAATTGTCTATATGTTAGAATTATTGCTTGTAAGTGACTCACATAGATCTTCTAAAGTTATCAGCTGACATTCTGAAATTCTTGTAAAAATTTGTCTAAAAAATGCTGTTTATTGCAAAGAAAGTGGACCTTTTCTTATTGAACAGTCGCTCCTCATATCGTCCCTTTTACATTTGAGGGAGAGGCTAATTCTGGTGATGGAGTTCAGTTGACTTGTTATGTGCCTAGAGGGGACACTCCCCTTCATATATCATGGAATTTCCATGGCCGAGAGCTGTCCTCCCATTATGGCATCATCACCACCAAGATAGGCGAACGCACTCGCCTACTTACCATCACATCTGTCATGGGAGGACATGCTGGAAATTATACATGTTCTGCACGGAATGCTGCTGGTTCTACTAATTACACAGCTTCATTATTTGTAAATGGTACTAATCATAGATTAAAAACTTTTTAGTAAATGTAGATAATTATTTGTTTCATTTTAGAAATATTTAAGCCTGAGGATGCTTAAGTACTGGGGTAGACTTGAATAATTTTTTAAGACAGAGTAAGTTTGATTAGTAGATCATTTTGAAAGAGAAAATGCCAAGTTAAAAATATAAGTAGTGCATGCAAGTCTTGTTTTATTAGTGTGTTTATGAAGATTTTACGATCATTATTCTTACACCAATAATTATAATCAGGGTAGGTTTTGAGGGAGAATTTCTTTAACATTAGCATTCTTTTGCTAACACTGCTTCCTCCTGGCAATCCCCAAATACCTCCCCATCTAATTTAGCACTCTTTGTTCAGGCGTGCAATCAGTCTATCTCAAATTCATGTAATTTTTAATGTTAAAGTGCAGGTAAATTTAACGAGCTTCAAATTGCTTGGAGTTCTTATTGCTGTATTCATGAGTTTTGCCTTTTACTGTCCCTATCAGTTTCTCTTTGGACATGCACTCAAGTATCAAGGTTCGTTTACACAAGATTTATTTTTATTCATTGTATACCTACACATCATCCTGAAGTTATCAAAGTTGAGCATTCAGTCAGCTTGATATGTTCATTTACAAATACTTTAACATCAACTTGCAGTGGTCATTGTTAGCTATGAATCATTTTCCTGAAATTGAGAGCTTAACATAAGCGAGTAGCTAAAGATCTATTATTGGTGAGTTTGGATATCTGGCAGTTTTGCATTGCTCTCTTGTTCTACTGTTAATATGGTGAATTCTGTAATTGAAATGCATTGTTCTTTCAAATGCAAACATTTCCTCCCATGATTCATCTTTATTTTTCTATTAGCTAATCTATGTTGCAGTGACATATGCATTTTTTTTATTCAGAAGAAGGCACTTTCCTCGTATTGCCCCTTTAAATTGAGTTTGGATCTTATCTTTAGTATTGCCGGTCATCGTCCCGTTCTTCCCATATGATGAGGTGTATGCTGGAGATAGTGTACAGCTCAACTGCTATGTTGCAAAAGGGGATAAGCCTCTGCAAATCAATTGGAATTTCCACAGCCAAGAAGACAAGTTTGGCTCCCATTCACTCATTCATACAAATCGAGTGGGTGACCGTTCTAGCACCCTTACCATTTCCTCAGCAGTAGCTGCCCATTCAGGGAATTATACATGTACTGCTCAGAACATGGCTGGGTTTGCTAGTTACACCACAACTCTTAATGTTAATGGTAATTGGAATATTTTAAATTGACCTCTCTCAAACCTTGCACTGCCTTGGAACCAGACCTGCTCTTCCTTTCCTTTGTCCAAGGATAATCTCCCCTTAACACATATTGTCCCATTCCCTGCGGCAAGTCCAATTGATATGTCTCTCAATTATGATGGGAAATTAATGTATTAGGAAAATGACACTAACTCATCAGGGGAAAAGGTATGAGGGGGGATCAAGGGGATCAATCCTCCCCCCTTTGGCCCGATTTATTTCTGGCTGCATGTCATGAAAGAATGAGAATAATTGTTTTCAAACTATTTCTTCAGGAATAAAAAATTGTGAAACCCTGTGAAATAAGCAATATCAATTCATAAAATATCGATCGATTTCCCCCTCCCCATGAGCAATTTGTATCTACGCCGTCACTCATGAAATGTCACCTGCCCTACAGAACCTGGAAAATTTCATTGTAGTGAAGTGCTGGTGTAGAAAAAGCATAGATATGAAATTATAACTTGTTTTACTGATCTCTTGATGAATATTGCCATCCATTTTACAGTTACTCCTCAAATTTCACCATTTTCCTTTGGTGATGAACCTTCAAACTATGGTGACATGTCCGCAGTCCAGTGTGCAGTTTACAAGGGAGATTTGCCAGTTTTTATTTCGTGGGTTTTTAATGGAAAGGAACTCTCTCCTGGCAATGGAGTCTCAATCTCCAAAATAAGTCAACGTATCAGTACATTAAGTATAGATTCTGTGAAAGCAAAGAACTCAGGAACATATTCTTGTGTTGCTAAGAATGCAGCAGGGTTTAGCAATTTCACAGTGCACCTAAGTGTCAATGGTAATTGGAAAATGCAACCACTTCAAGACATACTTTTCATTTTTGTAAAATCAGTCAGTCTAAATTTGTTATCATTGTTTTTCACATGTTATGAGCTTTGTCTTATACTTTCTCTATTTTTTCCCTCATTGCTTCCTACACATTAATACTTCATTATCCAGACTCATTTTTTTTTTCAATTTCATTCATTCATATTTCCAACATATCCACTGACTTCAATCTGTAGATATTTCTCATCTTTGAAATTCATCAGTCTAATCACTCGTGAAATGTGTTTTCTCATGCCATCTACACCTACCCACAGAATGATGATGCAATCTTTCTGGCAACATTGGTACTTAGCTGGATAATTTTTCATGTATCTACATGTTGTTAAATGTGATTCCCTGCAAGAGGCTTTTCTTCTATAGTGCAAAATCATATTTCACTTCAATGAAAAATCCACCTTGGGCTGCCTGGTTGCACGTAGTCTTCACCTCGAGGGGCGAGCTACTTTGGTTGTCTGGAGTACAAAGTTTGGGTCGTGCACTGGTCATCCTTTGGTGAATTTCTCAGCAAATTCACAGAAAATGAGCCAATTGGTCATTAGTGAGGGAAAAATAGTCGTTGAAAGCCATGTTGCATCAACCATGCATCTCTGTTTCTTCAACGCTTTTGGAATTATTTCCACCACTTGTCCACTGGCCGTTCAGGTCACACTGTGTACACGATGAAAGGAAGTGCCTCGCACCACCTGCCTGCTTACCAGCCATGATTTCTTCATAGTATTCGTTTTACATTGCACTTTCTTCTCAGTCTTGGCTACTCAATATTATTATTCCAGGTTAGAGTTTTAATATTGCCCTTAAAATGTCTTTTGTTCTATAGTAATATGTTACCATTACGTTTTGTACTTTCAACATTTATTTAAAAAGTAATTACATTTTATTGAACTGACTTATGTTTTCTTTTGAAACGCACTGATAGCACCTGCATCTGAATTATAGCAATTCATTTTATTATGTATCGTGCCATCATTATAGCAAAAAAATCTTAAAAATCCCTGTACAATTTGTTCCAGGGAGACATTTTGTCAGGGAATTTGGTGGAAATGTCAGGGAAAATATTAGGAACATTTGTTTTATGAATCTGCCACATGTCAATCCATTTGGAATAGCTGTCAATGCACAACAAGTAAGACTCTTCCTCCAGAAAGAAAAAGTCGACATGAATTCTTTCCCATGGTTGATAACAGGGTTTCCATAGAATTTGGATGGAAGACAGAGGTCAAATTAGCTTTGGCACAAGGTTCACACTGGGAAACATATTACTCAATGTCATTAATTTCTGGCCACCGTGTAAAAGACCTAGCTTTTAATTTCATTCGTGTGACATCTGGATGCCCCTCATGAAGGACTTGTAATATTTACATTGCTTTGCAACCTACGAGGTATGACAACCATATCTGCAAACATCATGCATTCAGCTTCCATCGAAAGTGCTAAGGTCACATCAAAGTAACACTGTAAATCACTACGTCGACTGGACTCTGGCCAATCATTTGTAATGTACTTCTTTACCTCACAAAGCTGGGGATCTAACTCTGTCTCATACACAACTGTTTCTACACTTACAGGTTACTTGGGTACATCATTCTCACTGCAACAAACATGTAAAGCAAAGTTGGGGAAGTCTTGATAGAGCATCTGCTGCTGCCATTTTACTTGACTTTCTATAATCTATACTGTAAATGTAATTACCAAGAATGGCTGTCCATCTCCGTACCCTTAAGGATGCAACTTTGGGAAATAGCATTTCAGGGGCAAATCTTTAAAGTCTTTAAGGGCAAGTTGTCAGTTACTAATTTAAATTTGCTTCCTCGAATAAATTTATGGAATTTGCTCAGTGCCACTACAATCCCAACCCAATCAACCCATGAGCCTTTCTCTCTAATTGTGAATATTTTTGTCGAGCTTTCATCTCGGATTGAGAGACAAAAGCAATAGGTCTTTCATCAGTTCCATCTCTGAGGGCTAGAACAGCTCCAATACCAACAAGTGAATCATTTCTGATGACCACTAATTGCTTATTTGGGTCATATGATGCAAGAGCACTGCTTTAACACAACATTTGCTTACTTAATTTAAATAGATCATCACACTCTTTACTCCAATTCCACCTTTCTGCAACAAATCATATGTGGGTTTGATCACAGTGCGCAAGAACTTAAGAGTAAAAATTGATCATACCTAGGTAGCATATCAATTCTGAAACATCCTTGGGCACAGCACATTCAACTATTGCTTTCATTCTTGTCGGAGAAGGCTTTACCTCATTGTTACCCAGCACATAACCTAGGAATTCTACAAATCTTCCACAGATAAAAATTTTTAATCGACCTGGATTTCGATGCACTGCATCATCATCTTTATAGATGAACCTCCAACCACAATGTCATCTATATAAGCTTTGGTTTTAGCTCAATCGACTAGTATTTGGTCCATAACAGACTGAAATGAGGCACTTGCACTAGCTAGATCATAAGGTAATCGGGTAGGTTTTAAAAATCCTATGTATGTGTTTAAAACTAAACATTCTTGAGACCTTTCATCAAGTGGAAATTGCATATAAGCATCGGCACAATCTGTAGTACAGTACACAGAGCAACTATTCAGAGCATAAAAAAAATCCTCTGGTATGGGAAGAGAGTAATGGTCAACTATTATATTAGGGTTAACCATATTCTTGTAATCATGAACTACTCGAATCTCTGCGGAATTAGGTTTGGGTATTGACCACACAGGTGAAGCCCACAAAACTCTCTCTACTCTAATGTTCCTTAACTCATTAGTGACTTGTTCTCTCACACTATATGGCGCAACATATTTTTTATAAAAAACTGGTCTTGCATTGGGCATTAGCACTACACTAGCTTTGAACCCTTTTATGCATGAACTTGCATCCTCATTGTACACATTCTTATACCTTCGTTTTAATAGTTGCATTTCCCTTTCCTGAACAGCTGCATTTTCACTTAGCACTGCTGTTGCATTGACTGCATTCTCCATTTCTTTGAATCCTAACTCCTTTCTCCACCTTGACACTATGCTATTCAACCACTCTCTGCCAATTAATAGAGTAATCATGCCCATACGATCACATAAAACTAGTCTCAAAGAGTGCAACCACTCCACTTCATTTAATTGCATCATTACCTCACCATCAATGAATGTCCACTGAGTGAGGCTATCTTAACTGAAGTAGGAGCAACCCTAACTGCGGGGAATTTTTGCAAAAAATGTACCTTAGGCATTAAGAAATGTTTTGAACCAGTATCAACCTCCATCATTAACTCTTTGTCATTTACTTAGCAAGCACAAGAAGTGGTGGTGTGCTAGTACTAAAATGAGTTACACATTTTACCACCTCAGACACATCCATAATTTTTAAATCAATTTCCTTACTATCAGTACTCTCAGCTGTTGCACCTTCAGCTTTATTTTTACATTTTCCATTACCATTATACTGAAAATCGGTTTGAATTCTGCACATTGCACTTTCAGTCTCTATTTCAAAACACATAGCCTTAGCTTCCCTTTCTAAATCATCAAAGTCATCTGTGTACACATCACCTATCCACCCAATCTCATAATTTAAACCATTGCAGTCAGAATTGAAATTAATCACATTATTTGCAATGTACTATCACTTTCAAAAGTCGGTCCATACGGTGAGCTCGACCATCTCCGTGTTCTGTTGAAATCGAGCTTCACGTATTGCATACGCGTTCCATGACTTCTGGGGGCCAATTTTACTGCTACGACAGGCACCACTTGAGTTTGTTTTTTACTCGCTAAGAGACCTCGCGTGCCCTTCTCCCTCCGAAAACGAATAGCCAAAACAATCCCAACCCCCACTCCCATAAGAATTCGCCAGCCTAAGAACCCGTGAAGTGTTTTCGGCTGGGACTTTCTTGTGGGAGGACTTCGGCCGGTATTTATTGTGGGAGAAAGATGGCGATAATTTCCCGTACTCTCCTTATGACATGGGTCGTCATGGCAAGAATCATTAGTCCTGCGCAAAGGGGACAGATAGTAGCCTCCTTTGCATGCAGGAAAACTAGTAATTTATAAAGTTATAGTAAATACGTTGCCAAAATCCACTGTTGCAAAATCAGCTCGTAAACCATTCCCGACAATGAGAAAAGAAAGATAATGTTAAGAGATCAGAAATTTTATTTCGCACGTAGTAAAAATAGCTGAGGTTGCTGTTAAAATGAAATCGGGGAAAGGGCAGAAGACTTCCTCGGTAAAGACCAGTATGGGTTGAGGAAAGAGAGCAGGACGCGAAACGCATTTCTGGTGATGAGTGTTCTAACATTTATTTATAGATAATAGCCACTATGTCTCTATTTGCGTCTTAGACTGCTGTAAGACTTTTGACAGAGTACATTGGACGAGAATAATAAATATTACTGCAGAAATAGGGAGTACACTGGAAGTTTAGGCGCATAATTATAAAACCTCACGAGGATGAAGCGGTATACGGGTAATGAATGACGAATCGGAATGGGTTGGGGAATATGTTGGAAGAGGATTCAGGCTGGGCCATTTCTTATTATCTTTGATTTTCGATTGTTCGCTTACAATTTGGTAGTAAATGTATGGAAAGGGATAAAATTGCGAAGGAAAGTAGCAAGTAACTGTTAATTTTGGTAGATTTGCAGATGGCCAAGATTTATTTAGCCAGTCAGCCACGGGACTCGATGTCTATTTCTCAGGTGAAAAGGTGCGTAATTTGTGGAATGTGAATTAATCATATAAAGTGCAGGTAATTAAGTTTATAAAGTAGTAATAGTAAAAAATGAAAAAAAATGAGGAAAATTATGAGCTGGGGACACGGGTTACCTCTCTGGGAAGAATAACTACGTCATTCAGTGAAGGAAAAATTAATGTATGGAGATTGATGTTACAGAGGATTAAAAGAATTGTGTAGGAATAGGAATTTTGCTGTTTTCAAGTAGGATGGAGAGAAAAATAAACGAAAAGTCGATAGGAGAGACAGCACAAATAAAACGTGGTGTTGCCTAAGGTGCTATAGATGGGATATGACTCAGCGACGGGAAAGGGGATATTACGGCAAAGATCTATAATTAGTGAAACACACTTGGTGATGATAAATGTGCAACTCTATCTCCATAATTGCAAAGTAAAATTAAAACGATATTGCACAGTAAATTAAAACGACACCTTTGAGTAAAGTTTAAGAACAAAACAACTGATATAGCCTTCAAACTTATATCATTAATTAGTGTATCGGAATGAAAATTTGGAGGTTTTGGAAAGCCTCCAGCACACACATTAATTACTGATGCAACGATTTTCCATTTTTGAACTGTAGCAAAATATACTGCTTGGATACACAAGACCGTTGAGAATTTCATAAACACCAATAAGGGAAAAATAACGCCGAGTATTCACCTGGGATGAGTAACTAATGGGACTACGATCATTCTCTTGCAATCGAGAGTTGAGATTTATTCAATATTCACTCCGAATTTCCCTCAAGGTAATGACTAGTGATCGGTCACTACTTAATTAATTTTTGAAAATAATCTGGGCATAATGAAAGAAAACAATCCAAGCCTGGAAACGTTAACTCTAAGCCTATTATTTGTGCCACGAAAATATCACAACTTTTTTGTGACCGAAGTCAAGTGCACTGAATTTCGCATAGAGCTTTTAAGTACTCTCGCAATGAGGCAAACAATGTTTTTCACAGTATGGCATTGCTTTTACGAGAATGTATTCAAACTGAATTTATTAATTGATTGCCTTGCGATTGGATATATTGATTTATCAAACCAATCTATTTATGCTAAAGATTGACAGATTTAAACAGTTTAGAGTCCCTGATATCTCCTCAGCAGATCATTTTTTGCCAGTCTCGTGAAAGTGTAGGTTGTGCGCTGTGCAGTGAAACAATCTCGTCCAAAGGAGCATAAAACTAGCTACCTAATTAAAATAACGTCGTGCGTTTGATACCTTGGATTTCACAAAAATTTCTGTAGCTAGCATCCCCCATTGCGTGACTGATAGATTCCATAGTCAGAGAGGTCAGTGGAGTTTTACGACATCTCCAGAATATATTGCCACCATAGTGAATATAGCTTCTAGAAATTAGAGGTTCGTTCAGGAACGGAGAGCTGAGTGATGGATATACTTGCAGTGAATGAATCTTTTTGTTTTGTATTAACTTCCTAAACACAGTCGCAGTGCATTTAACAGACCAATAAAAACAATGTAAGACGAATTACAGACTATAGAGCAAAATTAACATTGAAACATGCCTTCGGTGTAACGCCACTCGAAGCTGATTTCTAAATACGCAAAGCAAAGTTATACCTATTTCATCCAACACTTATAATACTGAAAATTATACTTTACGATATTACCTAAAAAAGGATAAAACCCTAAGTAGGATAAAATAAATGCAAAACTATGGCGAATGAAGCTACAAAAAGTGGATTGTAATTCATCACAAATGAATGCGGTCATTTTTGAATGAGTTTTACTTCAGTGGAGATATAACATAATTGATTTCTTGCTCTCAGAGAAGACATGCACTCCATTTAAAAATGCCTACGATGAAAAACTGCTCATATATAAAAGATAAGATTTTAAAATAAGCAACATGAAAAATGTTCTCGTTATTTAGAATAGATTCAAACGAAATAGAAGTTGTGGTTTAAACTTAAAGTTGGCGTTCATTTTGCAGCGAAAATTAATGGGAATGAGTCAAGATTTGATAAGGTTAGGAATAAAAGAGTACTAGATAATTTGGGATAGTCATTTTCAGTATATTACCTATGGTAACAGAAATCTAAAACAAAATGTTCATTCATCAGAGAACAACTTTAATATTTTGTAATATCGCCATAATTTTCAGTTGCAGATCATAATCGTGACTGCATAGACCCAACCAAATGTTCTATTACACAGGGACGTTGGCTTAAAGAATTCCAAACATCCCGTATGTAGACTTATAAAGTTTTACTCGGTTCTTTCTCCGTCGTAATGGCACTCATTCACTATGTTACCCTACACATTCTCAATAGGAGAAAGGTCCGGGGAGTTAGCTGTCCAGGGTAAAACGCAAAGTCGAGAACTATCCTAAAAAAATTGCTTTGTGGTGGTCAGTTCGTCGATCTATTTCCTCGATTTATCAAGAATACAAGTAAGCCCGCTACTCGTAAGACTGAAAAACACCTAACGCCTTTCCCTTTTGCATTCTCCGCCTACCACTTGGAGTCGGGGGAGTTGGCTGGACAGCGATAGCGGGAGAAGGTCATACGAGGGTCTCCATAGTTGAGTGGAAATGAGTCAAGTTGGCCCTTAGTAGTCGCTGAATGCATAGGCAATACCCGAAGTTCGAATTCAGCGAAATGCAAAGTTGGCCTCGCTCACCGCGTGGACCGACTTTTGAAAGTGATAGTACATACATTTGATCCCACATTCCACTTAGATCTTCCACTTCACTTTCACTTGTATTAGATCTTGTATCTGCCCTTCATTACCATTTTCCACCACATCGTTGATGTACTTTGCACCATTTAAACATGTAGCTTTTATGTGACCATATCGGCCACAGGCATTGCACTGAATATCTTTGTACCTGCACAAGTTAGGCAAATGACCTACTTTCGCACATTGCATACACACTACAGGACCACATCTAGATTATGATGCAGCACCTCTGCAACTTCCCCCGTGAACAGGGCCACCTCGATCTGGACCACGTTGACCAGGGCCACCTCTGAATGCACTCCGGGCTGAGGCAGGGATACCTTGGGCACCTCCTTGACTGAAGCCACGAACTCAGCTTCGAAATCCTCCTTCGTGTCCACTCCACTGTTTGAATTGAACATAGCAAACCGTACTCAAAGTCTGCTCCTGTCTGGCTTCTTCAATTGCATTGAACTGAATTCCAATTTGTAGAGCCGCAGCAAACATATTTAACTTGCCTTCTCTGTCCAACTTGTCTTTCAATGCATCGCTGTGAACACCGCGACAAAATGTATCGAGCAACACTTTCTAAATATTCAGGTGGGTATTGGCATTGACTTGCTAAGTGATGCAGGACATTCACATACTGATGCACCTTTTCGTCCGATTGTTGCACTCATATAGCTAATTTGTGCTGATACGTATGTAATAACGATTCTTTCGAATGTCTTTCAATACCTGTTGTAGCTGGTCCAAAGTCTTTGTATTGGGTAGGCCTGGAAGGCATGCTTGCTTCACCACTTTGTAAACATCAGGTCCAAGAAGACAGAAGTAGATTCACTTTAAGATCGTTGCCTACAGCATTTAATGCAGAAAAAATGTCAAAACGTTCGAGCCAGTCATAAATAGATTGAGTTGTGGGATTGTACATTTCTTGATGATCATCTGGACATGTGAGCCATTGTGCCGGCAACGTGGGATCACTTATGATATTTTGTACTATTAGTACTGTTTGCAATACAATCTCACTCCAATACACACATAACTTGCACAATTTCGCACCGCAGATCGTTTCCACTGGTTGCCTTTGATATATATTCCCTAGTTCAGCAGAGGGGTAAGGATTTTCTGGTAAAATAATGAAAACTCTCCGTTCTGTTCCGACATTCTTTATTCCTACCTTCTATACATCCCCGCAGCAACTACAAAACAACACTGTCAAAATGTCAGAATACATCAGGTAGAGCATGAAAAGTGGAGGTAAGGGAGATGTTAAGATTCAGAGAAATTTCTGTCCATCCCAGTTGTTGTTCCTGAAAGGGAGATAGATATTAGTGAACTGGCTCACTCCTGATTTGTTATTCCCATGACATTCAAGCAGGGATCAGGCCTCCTCAGGAGTACCATACGACTTCTGGAAATCAAGTTTAAACATTTAGTTGATTAGGATGGAACACTTTCAACTAAACACTTTCCCCATTTGAAAAGCAGTTCTGACAAAAAGCAATGATGCATTAATGCATAGGTAGGGCATAACCTATGAAGATAAGGTCATAAAATAAAACAAGAAATTAATTTCAAGAATTCATTGAGATATGAAAATGAGTTCTTATTTGTAATTAAATATGTACATGAATAATGAACCTGTTTATTACATTAAGCCAGATACTAAATGTCATTGTGTAACTTTTTGTTTCATTTGATTTGTCATTGCTTACATCAGAATTTTGAAATGACCTTGCGGAAAGATAAACTTACACATTTACTAAATGAAGCCATCTATTAACATTTCATGTACATATTTAGATAGGAATATCCATCTGAAGAAATCATATTTAAGGGTTCTCTTTACAGTGGAAAGTGTATAATATTGTATACATTCCTATACAATTTAACATTATACATTGATTTGGAATTTTCACCAATAATTATACTTGTGCTGATTGAATATTTATCACAAGCAGTATATTTTATAATTTGCGATTCAAGTTAATTGAACTATTGAAAATGGTTGGCATTAGAATGCTATCCAATTGGCTGAGTTACTACCTCACCACCCCATGTTAATGTTTTTGCATTACTTTTTGGAATATTTATCAACTCTTGCCTGTTGGGTAAGGTCTCTTTGTATATTATATACATTATTGACTAAAATATTTTTATTTCATTTGCAGTAATTCCACATTCTTTTGAGAATTGTGTTACGTAAATGATTTTTTTCTGCTGACGGTATAAATGTGGCAATATGAAATTTCTCTTTGAGATTTTTAAATTATATTTTTACACGGTTAAATTCTTACAGTATTGCCACAGATTTCCCCATTTACCTTTGGTCATAAGGCATATAATGCCAGGCAGTTGGTTCAACAGAATTGTGCTGTAACAGAGGGTGATGAACCAATTGAAATAAAGTGGTTTCTGAATGGTAAAGATGTATCACATGTGCGAGGTGTGAGCACATTTAAACTGGGATCCCGGACAAGCATTCTTACCATTGAATCAGCATCATTTCACCACCAAGGCAATTATGAATGCAGAGCTAGCAACCCTGTGGGTGTTTCAACTTACAAAGCTGTTTTAGTCGTCAATGGTAAATTCTTGAGAAAACAGTATTTCATATACTTGTTGGCTTTAGTTTATTTATGTTGAAATCACATATGTTTTTATTTTTTCTCATCAGTTTTTCATTATTTTACCCAATTAGCCACATGAAATCATTAGTTTAGGGAATACCTAAACACTTTCAATGAAATAAATTTTTTAGCACTATTGGGATCAGTTCAACTACAGCCTGATGATTCTGTAACAATACCTATATGCTGAGGAAATTAGTTTTCCTTAGACTTTAGCTGAAACTTGGTGAATACTTTACATAGAGATGGGCCACTCTGAAAGTTACCTCGGTAATTTTCGTAAATTACCACGGTATTTTTCGTAATTTACCACGCCCCTTGAAATTTACCGTAATTTTCTAGTTAATTCACCTATGTTTGAGATAATTTTTCATACAGATAAATTCTCAACATGTTCTTTTAAGCCAAGTTAACATTTCCTACGTGTTTAATAATAAGTTGAGGCATGTACAACTCATTTTTAGAATATTTTACTTAAATGATGACATTATATAGAATAATGCATTTGTATATTCTTCTTGAAAATTTCTCATACTTTGATAAAAGAAATCCTGATTGCGTGTTGCAGCCGTTGTTCTTTTTACAAATTAAAAAATTTCTAATTAATGAATTTTGCGTTAGGTATGGTTTAAACATCGTTATTCCCTTCCTATTGCTATTTGCTTTCTTTTTTAACCATACATTTGCTGTTAAATGCTTAAAACTAAAAAATACAGGAAAATTACGGTAATTATTGAAAATGACCGTATTTTACAGTGGTAATTTACCTCAGATGAAACTTACAGTCATTTTCCCATCTCTAACTTTATATGTCCTAATAAGATGATACATGTTTATTTAGACCTCCATGAGATAGTGAGATGTCCTTCTTTTACCTTTGCAGTAATTTTCAAACATTTTCATTCGTGACATTAAATTTTGATCTGGCCTGAATGAGTTTAGAATGACTTTTAATTCAACAAATGTGTTATAGATTTCAGCATTGATTTTTAATACCTAGAACTCTGAGGAGGTATTTGGTTTTGTGATGGTATTTAGTGATGTACCTTGTTTTTCATTGTGAGGAATATGTTTCACAGCTAGAAATGACCAAATGACACCACAGGGTTTGGGCAAGGAGAAAATACCAGCTACATTGAGGACAGTAAGAAGTGTAGATGCTATCATTAGTGAAAGAATAAAGATGAAAGCCAATTATTTATTTTAATTGCAATTTTCTATCACCTTGCAGTTTCCCCTCAAATTTCATCATTTTCTTTTGGTGATGAGCCTGCAAACTATGGAGACACATCAGTTGTTCAATGCACAGTTTTTAAGGGGGATTTGCCTGTATTTATTTCCTGGGTATTTAATGGAAAAGAACTATCTTCAGGAAATGGTGTTTCAATTGCAAAAATCACCCAACGTACAAGTTTATTGAGCATAGAGTCTGTTGCTGCAAAGCATGCAGGACAATATGCTTGTGTCGCCAAGAATTCTGCTGGGTATAGCAATCACACAGTTCAGTTGAGAGTTAATGGTAAAGTCTTTTAGGTTTTGGTCATTTTACTAGATTGATTTGTGTTAATTTTCTGTTGTTTTAATTATTTCTACCTCTTGGTATCTTTTCAGTCATTCCATCCTCATTTGTCTCATATTGTTCTGCTTAACATAGCTTCTTACACCTACTTGCACATTACAGATACTGACTTTTAATGGAAACAGTTTTGAAGGTCTTTTGAACAGTATAATAAAATATTCTAGTAGTCGTCCTTGAAATAAATCCTATATTAATACATACCAAAATTCATTCTTCATCAAAAGTGTGGGTTACGGTCTGTCTAAATATTATTTTTGTGAGCACCAAAAAATATCAGAAACTATAGGGACTTCAGTTTTGACATTCCTGCATCTGAGAGTTTAATTATTAGGCAAGGTCATTTTTCGTCTGCCAAATGAGCTTAGTCATATCTTAATTATCTTCTTTATGCATTCAGATCAACAGTTATGTCATTAGTTAATTCATTTAAATGATAATCATGAATAAAAGACTTCTTTAAATGCCCTTTTATTTTATAGTTTCATCATAAAATCAAATTCCATGTAACGATGTTGTATGTAGAATTATCAACATGATGCTATCAATAGGGACTTCAGTCTTTATGTTAGTCTTCCTCCTAGTATATTTCTGGAGAATTTGTATTTTCAGTTAATTTTCTGAGGTAAAGATATAAAAATATATCCACACATATGGAAAAGATGTAAGTCTTCCAGGTTTCGTCAGTGAGAAAAATAGGTTTAGGGTTGGATTGTGATTTTGTAATTTCAAATTGTTACATTATTTATTGTGGACCATTTGCTAATTTCCTAATGACTTTCTTGCACAGAACAGAATTACACATATTACCCTCATAATTATTGGTTGATATCCTTTGGTATAACTATCCTTTATGGCTGCCTCTTAGGCACTCCTTTATTCCTTTTGTTAAAATGTGTAAGGTTTTCTCTCTCTTTACGGTATAGATTTATTGTACTCTTTGCACAAAAGGGAGAGTGTGATCCGAGTTGTTGTGGTTCATTCATGGGATTCCTATAGTCATGTTTGCCTCACCACATCCTAAGGAGAGAGTACTCTATGCATGCTTATTTTCACCAATGGAAGGGTTAAAGGAGTTTTTGGAGTTTAGATGAACGATTTCTTCAGTGGAGTTGTGTCTCATACTATAATGTCTACTCTGAAAAAGAGGCACCAATGACTTGTAAAACAAGACATCATGTGCTAGATTAATGAGTACAAATGTTTAATGGAGCCTGTCATTAAGATTTCCTTAAACGATTCCAATTTACAGTTCCTCCTCAGATATCTCCATTTTCTTTCGGTGATGATCCAGCAAATTATGGTGACACATCAGTTGTTCAGTGTACAGTTTTTAAGGGGGATTTGCCAGTCTTCATTTCCTGGGTTTTCAATGGGAAAGATCTCTCTTCGGGCAATGGTGTTTCAATTCAAAAAATGACTCAGCGTACAAGCTTTTTGAGCATTGAGTCTGTGGCAGCCAAACATGCTGGGCAGTATGCTTGTGTTGCCAAGAATGCAGCTGGGTATAGTAACCACACTGTGCAGTTGAGAGTAAATGGTAATTTGCTTCAGTAATTTTTAAATTTTGCTGAGCTGTAAAATTCTTATTTCTGATTCCCTGAAAATATTTCTGATTTTTTTCCCTTCCTTTTTCTCTTTCTGTCATTGAATCCATGTTGTGAGAAGGTTTTCGTTATTTTCTTTACTAAATGGCCTTCTACAGTGGCAATCGATGAGCATGCTCTGTGATGATCCACTCAAGTACCATCTCTTGGTAAATAATCCCTTTGCACACTTATTGAAGTTTCATCACCAAAAACTACACAGTTATCTTCCCACCTACCTTCAATCACAATTGTCACTTATACGTACCACATTGAGAAGGCCACTCTTGTGAATTTTTGCTGGGAATGATGTGCATTACCCTAGGAGAATGTTAGCACATAGTGTTTTTGTTGTAGCTTTTTCAGATTTCTACCTTCAGTAGACCCAAATGAGTTGAGGCTGTTCGAAGATGTTATAACTCATAAGATGGATGCTGGGTTAAACATTTTTGATTAGATATTCTTCTAATGGATTCTCGATATTTATGCTTGCTGAATTCAAATTGTATTGCTCATTATCTGTATATTTTTTTAGGAACTGGATACTGTCTTGTTCATGGTGAGATGTCGCTAGGTATACTTACGGCTCAATGCATCTGAGGGCACTGAGTAAAATATAATTATCCGATGAAGATTTTGATAGGAAGAACACTTCTGCAACTTTCAGATTTACAGACCATTCTTGAACTTTAGGCTGAAATATATACTTCTGCCTTAGGAAGGAATGTATTGCTTGGTTGTTCCCATTTCTTTCCCTTCTCTTTCTATGCGGTGATATAATAAGTCTGACTTGTAACAAACCTCTAATCACCAGTAAAATAGGTGTATGGATTGTTAAGTTTATGGATGTTCTTTTTTTATTCAGTATTTGTCACTAGAGTGATGGCAATAATTTTAGAAACTTTAGAAGAAATAATAGCATGTTCACTCATTGCTTATGCTAACAATTTAATTTTAGTTATTACTAATTTATGAACTTTACATGTGCAAAAATTCATCTGGGACCTAATACTTTTTCACTAAGCAACTGGCATTACCAACATGGCCACTTCTGTATCCTTGAATTCTCTGGCCCAAATAAAAATAGAAATTGGCTTGATGGATATTTTTCATTATTAGCTTGCCTGGGACACTACTGATGAAAAAGAGGATGGGATATACCTGTTATGATAGATTGATTGATACCAATTCGGTATTCTCATGCACATTAGTTGTCGAAAGTCACTGTTGAGAAAGAAACTTCCCTTGACTGAGGTTTTAGAGAGCATAGGTTATCTATCATAAGGAGATTGCTCAATTTCTGAATAGGTTTAACCTCAAAATCTGAGCATACATATTTATGAAATGGTCAATGTTAATCCTGATTAGATCATATTGGAAGTTGATTAATTCTCCATTTACGTAATAAATGTAAAATTAACTACGTTTCTATTTGGTTAGCTTCTAACTGCACCTACCAACAGCTCGTTGTAATCATGTATTGGTTGTGTTTGTAGTTTTGCCATTCATCATCCCATTCTACCCATATGATGAAGTGAATGCAGGAGATAGTGTGCAATTAAATTGCCATGTGGCAAAGGGTGATAAGCCTCTGCAGATAAACTGGAACTTTCAAAGTGAAGAAGACCTTTTGGCTTCCCATGCACTCATCCAAACTAGCAAAGTGGGTGACAGATCTAGCATCTTGACCATTTCTTCAGCTGTTGCTGGACATTCTGGGAACTATACTTGCACTGCCCAGAATGCTGCTGGATTTGTCAGTCACACAGTTAGTCTAAATGTCAATGGTAATTGTATTGGTTTATACATCAATACTACCTAATCTCATTCCCATAATCCATTACAACCTTTCCATTATTAATTTTTAGTGGAACCTTTTAACATTCACATCTTCAAAAGCTGGCTCAACTACTGCCTCATTGATGAAAATAGCTTCAGAGGGCATTGAAAAGTATTCCTTATTAGGTTTGAGGTTATCTTCTGAAATCAGCCCAGGCCAGGGATGTTAAGCTTCACCTGCTTCATGCCAAAATAAAATGTGTGCATTCATGGTTATCTCTTTTAACCATGGTTAATGTGCATGCACATTGCCTTTTCATGTAGATTTTCTTTGTTATTAGATAAATAGCATCTTATTTCTTCTTGTCAAATTCTGAGGTTCTTGAGAAAGTCATCTAAACAATTCAGATCATCGCTTTTTGCTCATAACCTGTATTCCTATGTATTGGTTAATTTATGGAGGTTTGGTCATGTCTTTTTTAAGAAACTTAACTTCCTTTTTCCGCCGACGTTTCGCCTTTTTATTAAGGCTTCTTCAGGGCTACAGTATGTACAATGCAAGGGTTACAGTTAATAATAATTATAATACTACAAAGATAAAAAAGTTTTCAATCATAAATTTAGTACCTCAAAGGATTAACTTTCTTACTGCGACAATGGCGACACAAAGAAAAACTCTTCCTCTTAGTAGCAAAATCAACATCAAAAACTAAAACAAAATGGAAAACCTAGCCAAAATTTTGTTTAAAAAATATAACAAGTGAAAATTAAAATATTTAAAATGAATAGTATAAAGCATGAAATTAACAGTTACAGATATCGTAACTTCAAATTTCAAATGTATATTACATATTTTACGAATATAAAAAAACATATTCATATTGAAATTGTGGAGAACACTAGATAATACATAGAAAAAAAACTTTAGTTATAGGAGATCAAATTATAATAGATTTTGTTTAAATTCTATATACATACATATATGCGATCTATGGTTACAAACTGAAGGAGTTTTTATGATGTGGACCATTTCTTTGAATAGCCTCTTCTGAAGGTTCGATTCAAAATCTATAGGTTTAGCTTCCTTAAAGTTGAAATTGTGATTATTTTCTAGAGCATGGTTAGCCAAAGCACAGGTCCCGGAATTTGTTTTAATTGAAGATTTATGATTGCTAATTCTATTTTTAAGATACTGTGAAGTTTGTCCTGTGTATATTTTGTCACATTCATGGCAAGAACTTCCTATGGTATTAATCACTGTAAATAATTAGTAGGATCATTTCATCCTTCAATAAAATTTTCCCTCTGCATCTGGTTAAGATTTTTGGTGGCTATTAATATCCCTTTGATTTATTTCATGCTTCTCACACAATTTCTGTGCTTTAAGAAGATCTATTTAAAGCATCAGCATATAAAGCAGCATAATTGTGGTAAAATAGAGTGTGTTGTAAATGTAATATAGCTGAGCTACATTGATATTCATGGTGATTTAACTGAGTGAGTGAGTGCATAAGAGTATTTAGAAGAAAGAGAGTAGGAAATTATGAGAAATTCCATGATGTTTAATAATCTGAATTATTCAATTTCTTCATTTTTCGGGTGTTCTCCTGCGTTGTGTGTTGTAAGGCAACAACAGTTTTGCAAGCACGCCTGCCCTCGTCTTCAGGTCGAAAATGCTGGTCCATGATTATTGCCCTCTTTACATAGGGCCTCCCTAGGCAAAATTCCCTCCTTAGTGGATGCTACTCTTCTATTTGTGGGTTTCAGAACTCTCTTTCACGTGTGGTGCAGGTCTTGGTTAAACTGTAAACCCCATGGAAGCCTTCATTCTACTATCAATCTGAATTATTGACTAACATTGCAGGAAGAGTTAATATCAGACTGTTTCGCTTAGTATGTGTCATCGAAAGCCCTCATGAAGCCACTTTCATAGAGCATTTCATTCTACTGATTTTGGAGTTGGGTCTAGAATAGTCTGACTGAATAAATTTCAATGGCTTTCTTCAGTGAAGTAAGCCATTGAACGATTCAGATACCTAAAATTAAGACATGCTTTGAAGTGGTATAACTGTATTGCTCCCTCTAAGGTTAAGATTATGTATTGCTCCCTTTTTCTTGAAGAAAATTAAGTGGGTGTAAGTATGTTCTTTGAAAGTGATACAGAGTGCTGGGGTATCAGTGGCTTTTTCATCTGAGATTTGTGTCAGGTATCTCGTTTTATGAAAGACCTTCCTTCTTTCTTCTCGGAAGAACCTGTAGGTTCTTCCGAGTGAGCCTCACTGTAATACTGTAAGCTTTAGTTACTGAGTTTAGTTACCTGTCATGTATGCTTTTATTATATTCAGTGTTGAAATCTGCCCTGAGCAGGTGTAAATTGTATTCAATTCTGGTGTTATGTTTTAAAGGTATTATAATGCAGCTTAAGTATTATCATAAAAGAGTTGGTCACCACATCTGCACTTCATTGGTTGAGTAACAAAGAATCATGCAGGAAATGAGGGAAACTGCCGGTAAATACATGATCACTATATTAATTATTGTTTAATATTTCAAAAATTACTATTCATTCTGCAGTTGCTCCTCAAATTACTCCATTTTCATTTGGAGATGAACCTGCCAACTATGGTGACATGTCAGCTGTCCAATGTGGAGTTTTCAAAGGGGATTTGCCAGTTTTTATCTCTTGGGTTTTTAATGGAAAAGATCTAACCTCAGGAAATGGTGTCTCAATAGCCAAAATGACTCAACGCATAAGTCTCCTAAATATAGAATCAGTAGCGGCTCGTCATTCAGGAACATATACTTGTGTAGCCAAGAATGCAGCTGGCTTTAGCAATCATACTGTGCAGTTAAGGGTTAATGGTAATTTCTCGGTCCTAGGTTGTCTCTCATTTTTGTACTTTCTGAATTGTAGTGTGTAGTTGAAGCATCTAAATCGTTGCATTTAAATAATTTTTGTAGAAACTATAATTTACTCTTGTTTTTTATATGGTCATAATTACACCTCAGTTTCCTTTTCTTTCATTTCATTTTTGCCAACAATAGCTACATATTAATTTTATAATGTAGTTTTTTTTAATTTCAATACAGTCAAAATTCCATTGTCAGTTTTTATCAACATAAATAATTTGTATCATTTAATCCTTCGATATTTAAACAGAAATGGCTCGAATGTTCAATTCAAACAATACATTTCCTTTCTTGTTCTGGTACATTTACAATTTTGTTCATCTGTGGTTGAAAAGTTGTCAGATTATTAGTTAGCTTTGGGAATTAAAACCAGGCTGATTACAAAAAGCCAAATGTATCTAGGAATTACCTTGGATTTGTTATGATCTATCATGAAGATAATACAGAAACTGAATACAGTATAGTGGTTTTTAATTTTTATTAGTTTTCATGATTTAAGAGAGTTAAATGATTTCCTTGAATACTGAAAGCTATCCTTGTTTAGCCATGGACTTAGCATGTGACTTACCTTGTCTTATAGGTATTGCTTGTACCTGACTCTCCCTCTATACTTTCCTTCTCTAATTCCCTGACCATCAGCTGATGGTGCTTCACCTGGTTTTTCACTATTGTCAATGGCCTTATATTTCCATCCCCTTTTTCTCCATCACCCCTTTTGAATCCTCAATGATTGAACTCTTTTCGTACCCCCATCTACTGCTTTCATGATAAAAATATGTGCAAACAAAGATTTTAGTCACCCCTTTAAATTTATGGAAAGTTTTGGAACTGAATTACGTACGTGAAATTCTTCATTGAGTGAAAAAATGTAAATTCTAGGTTTTAACCTAGTGGGAAAGTTTGAACATATTTTATAGTCTTGCATCAATATTTTATGTAGCTTTCTATTAATTCATATAATTTATAAGAATGAAGCTTCAAGAAAAATGTAGTCAGAGAGTTTTGTAGCTAATTTGAGGTGCCTTCTATTATAGCCTCCTTACTTCATAGAGAGCTTATTTTGTAGTTAGAAATCAGATATCAATTTGGCGAGGAAGGAGAGCCATGTGTCTTGCGATCATATTGGCTACATGTACTCTTAATTGAAAAAGACCTGATTTTATGGCTGAAATTGGCGACTGAACATATATGTTTGCTTTTTTCTCTGCACAATGTACACATAAGGATGATATGTCTTGTTTCAAATATACCTGTTAGTATATATATGTATTATATACTAGCTGAATTACCGGCGTTGCTCAGGATCACAATTCCTTCATAACTCATCAGATAAGAGGAGAGGGGTTTATAGTTAGTAGTTGTTAAAACAGACAACAGTCCTATTAATTATTTATATAATTTGCTGAAAATGTGGTTTTTAGGCAAATACGATGCGTGAAAGAAAATTGATTGAAAAAATGAGAAACTTCATTCTCTCGGGTATCTGATAAAATAAATTTTAACTCTTTATTTTGAGTGAAAGTAGTTTTTAAAACCAAGAAAATAAACCACTGCTCGAAATCCAACGGTTAGCATTCCTAATCAGCTTAACCCTTATGTCAATGGCAGGGTACCTGGGTACGCATTTGATCGAAAATTGGAAAGAAAGGAGAATTTGTAAAAATAATCCCGGGCCAGCTTCAACTAACCGATTTACTAAATAAATATGCTTTCAAAATGAAGAAAATTTGGCTTTTGTTTCCTATAGAAAAATATTTTCAACATATATTTCCCAGGCACGACAGAGGTACCCGGGTACCCACATAATTATTATCATGATGATGTTGCTGTTAAGAACATAAATATAATGGTATATGTTAATAAATTATAATACATACATGAGTACATAAAGGTTATATATTAAATGAATAATATTTATTTATATCAAATAAATATAAGATTTATTTGCAAGCAAAAGGTTTCTCAATATCTACCGAATGCTCATTACAAACTGTTTTACTACATGGTTCACAATTTTTTCTTGTTTTTTTATTGGTTGTTCATTACACATGTAGCAGCATCCAAGAAGAGTTTTTCTCCCCGTAGAATCTCTTGTGTCTTCATCGCCCAGGCGGCGTTTGAACAATGGGTTTAATTTTTCCTAAGATGCATTCTATTTTGCACCTCGTTGAATGTACTCTCGTTACTCGGTCATTCGCAGCACGCACTTCGATCATCGACCTAGCTAATTCTTCGCTTAACTGTCGAAGAAATAGTCACCTTTCATGATTTTTTTCAGCATACTGTTATTTTCATAATGAACTATGTAGGCTGCAAGGTCGCGACATCTAACATGTTGTGGAACATAGTAATACAGATTGATTTCTGTTTTCATTTTTGCATCTTTTACCACCGCTGTATCTAAATGCATGCTCGGTAAAAATTTACAGTTTTTATCCGTTTTGGCACGTACGAAGAGTGTTATTTTATCTAGAAATCGAAAAGTAGTTACATACCTATACCTTTCTGTCTTTCGAGGCACCCATAGCTTTTGGAATGTATGGCTTATTTTTTTCTCCCTGTCCCGACTATTGTGAAGTTCGAAGTAAGCAAACAATGTGCAAGTGGCAACATCGTGAAAAAATTATTCATGCAAGTATTTCTTCCGCTATTCTTGTAAGGAGTGGCAAGCTGCTGTACTACTCTCTCCCCTTGTTTTTTTTTGCGTACCTCACCGCTTTTTCCAGTATATAATATATAGTTTTCCAGTTCCAATAACTTAAGCAAACTTTTCAACGAGTTACACGCTTGTCGAATTTAGTATTGGGCCATTTGAAACGTACACAAAAACATACATACAAGAAAAAAATAAAGAGACACTTCAATAACTTACTGCTTAATAAAAAACATAAACTTACCAATTAAACTCCGCTCTACCCATTTCTTCCATTTTTGAGCAATTTCCACATGCTCACACAAACTATTCCTCCAGCATCTGAATGGATACTGAATACTTTTTTATTCCCCCTAATTCAAATTTGAGCAGCTACCGTGGCTGAGTAGCCAAAAGCGCGCTTGTGCGACTACAATGTTTCTTTCTCTTAATATGTTTTGAAGGTCACATACTGAGCTACATTACAATGTGGTCACTATTGTGCTTCATCAATGCTCTAAGAGAATATCTGTCGAGCATGCATAGAACGGAGAAATATTTCTATTTTAGCTCTGTTTGTCACGAAATTCATGCGTGGGTACCCGGGTACCCATGCCATTGAATAATGTAGAGAGCCTGCCATTGACATAAGGGTTAACTTAGCAAAGTGAACTTTAAATGCGTTTTAGACCAAAATCTGGTTGTCAAGGAAATAGTGTGCTATTTTTTATTTCAGAGAAAAATGTGCGTATTTGCAGCAAAAAAAATTCAATTTTCAGCCAAATACGAATTGGAAAAGATAATTAAAATTGAAGATTAAACTTCATTCTTTCAGTCATTTGATTTAAAAAATCCAACCCTCTGAGCGGAAGTGATTTTAAAAAGCAAAAAATGAAACCACTGCACAAAACCCAATATGTAGTGTAGACCACCAAAGGGTCCCTTTTTGGGACCTTTGGGGCCCTGAGATCTTTTTAAAATATGTAGCCTACAATTTTCCTCCTGTCTTGAACTATTAGTCATGCAAATTTTCATCACGATCGGATTAAAACTGTAGATTTGTATAAAAGACATACGGAAAAATGACAAACAGACAAACATTCTTCTTTATATATATAGATATAGGCTTAATTAAACTCATCAGTTGAAGAATAATGTCCCTGAATGTAATAAGTAATCTGGCAAACTTTCCTTTAAAACCTAAAAGGAAAATCAAGAGAAGCATTTGAATTTGAACTCCACCATGCTTATTATCTGTTAATTTTATCTTTGTGAGTAAAGGCAAAGCATAAGTGAGAAGTCTGTGATTGGGAAGGAAGAGAGGAACCAATCAGGAGGCCATAGGGGGTGCTTCAATGACTATGAGCATCATTTCCTCTTGAGAATCTGAAGAGAACACATTTGTTCCTTGAGTACATATTTATTTTGTTGCCAAGGCTGTTTGCTACTGTTTTCTCTATTCTATATCTGAGCAGTTGGCATGAGCTGTTGATGAAGCAGTGCATATGCTTACTTCTCCTCTCTGTGGGACAACTTCCCCTCCTAGCACTGCAGTATGTCCTGAGAAAATGTGATTTGAGATAGGCTCAAAGCTTTTCAACTTGCCTTCAAGGGCAAAGATAAATTTAACCATTAATAATCAATACCATAGTCAGTCTCCACCTTAGTCAGGGTGGCGATCGTCAGGGAAAACCGGGAAAATCTGGAATTGTCAGGGAATTTTGAATTTCTGGAAAAGTCAGGGAATTTTCGTAACAGTCAGGGAGAAACTGGGGTAGGAAAATTCTCATTATTTTTCTACCATTACGTTTATCGGCCAGTCTTTCCCACCCTTTATTTCACCAAAACATTTCACTAACTAAAACTAATGTCCGTCTCTGACGTTCATGGAATAAGCCCAATCAATTCGTGGCTCATTCAGCTGTGAATCTTACTTATTTAGTAGTGAATCAGACGTACAATGTATTACGCTAATCACAAGGAATCCGAGGCTATGCTGTTCGGAAAATTTTACCTCGCATTTTTTTTTAACTTCCGAGGCTTAGCTTGAGAGGTAGCTGGAGCGGCTGGAGCATACTACCTCGTAGTAAATACATGCTTACAGTTGTAAAAATACGAGACAATGATTATAAAAATGGTAATACAAGTACGTGTAAACAAAATCTTACGCAAGATCATCTTTGATTCCCATATCGCCCTTCGTGAAACAGTAAGAAGAGCCCTCCTCCCCTCCCCTCCTTTCACGCTCAACGTAATTGTTGAATAGCCCCCTTAGCTCCCTCTCGAAGCAATTTAGTCAGGTCAAAAACCACCTCAAACATGATATTCCTGAATATGATGCTGCCGTTGCCAATTGCCTCCTGTCTTCGCTCGCAGTGGCGCGCTTACGTTTTGTTTGTTTATCCAAATAGTTTTACATCGCAATTGATTTGCAATGCTCTTGCAATCAAGGGGTTATAACCACGTTAATCAAATTGTTATTCGCCTCTGAAAGTCACTCCCGCTATCCGATTTTGATCCCATCCAACAACTTGGCTTTGGTTTGTATTTTCACGCAACCTAGTGATACATTTGCCGAAGTCCGACAGGAAATTGGCCATTGACTTTTCCTTCGATGCCTTTTCACTAATTCTGAGCTTCCCAGAACTACCGAGATGCGACTATAATTTGGATGAGAGTTTAACTTATGAAGATTTAATATATTTTTTTTTCATTAGGATGTATATGTAGCTTTTAATGTAATGATTTAAGCTTTTAACATTTTCTGAGTTTTGACGAAAATTTAATTCAGCAGAAATAAAATATTCCAACAATAGGTGACCTTTTGGCGATTGGTCAGGGAAATTGGTAAATCCATCAGGGAATAGTCAGGGAAAAGTCAGGGAATTTAAAAATTGGATATCAGTAGCCACCCTGTTTGTCCTTGTGTAATGCGTTTGCTATTATCCAATTAATGAATAGAACCCCAGCACCTTGTAGTTCTATCTACATTTTCCTGATTGTTTCACAGCATTTGAATTACAAAGTTTTGTGCATTGTATCAAGAATTCCCTTGAAACAAATGATTATTATGGTGAAATATAATTTGTTTTGATATGACATTGATGGATTTTGGAACTTCTCTCTTCTGATAAAGATGATTAGAAAGAGAAAAAGCAAAGAACTTATATTGCCATTAATTTACCATTTAATATTTTTATGGCATCGCAAGGATTCTGACTATAAGAAATTAGAATGACCTATTTGAACTTCAGCTTTAAAATTGGTATTCTAGTAGTAGTGGTAGTAGCAGCTTTTGAATTTGCTTCTTACCTTGTAACTTTGGTTGATTCAACCTCAATGGAAGTTTTATTTCTGGTTCTTATGGTGTTGCATTGAAAAAATTGTTGATATGTCGGTCATTTAATTTAAGGATGTTACTTGGAAACATTTGTGTTAGTTATTGTATCAGGGATAAGGAATTTATGTTTGCTGGTAACTATGGTCCCCTGTACCTTTGAGCGCCATATTTAAAAGGTTAATTAATGTGAATAAGACGTAAGTTAAATAAGATATTTAAGTAACATTATTAGCCAAAATTTAACAGGTCATGGGCCCAGAGTGTGGAAGCTGCGGAATATAACATTGGATGCTCTAGGACGTTAAGATAAGAAATATTTAAGTGATAGAAAGCAGAAGAAGAAACGCGGCGACGAGATATTCCAGAGATGTAGATTGATATAAAGAAGAAAAACCTGAAGTGACTGCAACCAGAGTGTGGAAGCTGCAGGAATAGATTAGAAGTACATATTTAAGTGACAGAAACCAGAAGAATAGAGAAGAGACGCGGCGACGAGATATTCAACGCAAACGACGCAAATTGATATAAAGAAGAAAAACATGAAGCGACTGCATCCAGAGCGCGAAATATATGCTGTATAACTGAAGATCTCGATTAAAAGGAAAAAATGGCATTAACAATAAGTGACGTATACAAGATCCCGAGATTAAGCCACGAAAATCATTACGCTTGTTCTTTGCGAGTCAAGGCCGTGTTGCAGCAGAAGAGATGCTGGAAGGCAATTGACCCGGAGTTTAGTGACAAGTTGACGGCAGCGGAAGAAGATATGGATGAAAAAGAATTGTCATTTCTACTACTGGTCGTGTCTGATAACCATTTTGAAGACATTGGGAAATGTGAACGCGCGGAGGAAGCATGGAAGATTTTAAAAGAAGCCCACACACAGTTTGGTCTGTTACGTCAAATAATGAATATGAAAGAACTGATTAATGTGCAGAAAACACGATTTATCAGTCCAAGAATATGTAGCAAAAATTCAAAGATTAAATAGAAGACTAGAAAGTTCAAGACGTAGCATTGATGATAGAACGTTAGCGATGCTCACTGTAATCGGTCTGCCATTGGAGCGATATGAGGGATTTGTTAGAAGTCTAGAACAAAAAGAAGCAACTTTGACTTTAAACAGCATAAAGGCTAAATTATTAATCGAGGAGAAAAGATTAGCGAGTCATACACAGGACGTAGGAGTAGCGCTTACTAGCAGAAGTAGACGGCAGTAATAAGCAATTAGAAGCAAAAAAAGGTGATTATAATCGGCAACAGAGAGGAACGAAACCCTTTTGCTGCTATAACTTTAATGATAAGGGGCATATAGCTAGATACTCTAAGAAAAATGCTAATTATGATAGTAAAGGTAGGGATTATTATTGCGATTATGAAAAAGGGATGAGGGTAAGATGGCAAATATTTCAAGTGCAACAGAAGAAACTAGAGAATATAGTGTGTAATGTGTGGGTAATAGACAGAACTCTTTTGATAAAAATTGTTGGATGCTGGACTCAGGAGCAACACATCACATGACACCATATGTTGAGCTTCTTGAAAACTTTACAGCAGAAACCGGAGTAGTTGATTTGGCTGATGGTGAACAAGTTGAATTGAAGGGAGTGTTTTACTATGAATGTCTAAACAGCGTGGAGGTTATGACATTAGGATAAATAATGTACTTTTTGTTCCTGGTTTAGGTGAGAATGTGATATCTGTGAGCTGTCTAGAAAGTGGAAATAGGAAGCTAGTTTTTGAGAATGCTAGAGTAGATGTGATAGACAAAAACAAAAATGAAATTTTGTTTAGAGCTTGGAAGAAAGGAAGACTCAATGTTATAGATATTATACACAAAGATGAAAATAAGGGAAATGATAATTATGTAGCTGATGAACCGAAGAAAGTGTCTCGTGCTTTACTACATTTATGGCATCAAAGGTTTGGGCATTGTCATAAAGAAGCATTATTAAGAATTCATGGTATCACAATGAATAAAGAAAAAAAATTGTCATGTTTGTCTTCAAAGAAAAGGAAAGAGAAAGCCATTTCCGAAGAGGAACAAGAAAGAAAGTAAGAAACCATTGGATCTGATACATACAGATGTTGGTGGTCTAGTCAGCCTAGCATCAATTGGAGGCTCAAAGTATTATGTGACATTCATTGATGATTTTTCAAACCACGTATCTGTAAGTGCTCTGCATAGAAAGGATCAAGTATTTGAAGAATTTAAGACGTATCAGAAGAAAAATGAACTAATGCATGAAACTAAGATCAAGGCGGTACTAAGTGATAATGGAGGAGAATACACTGGAAATAATTTTTGTAAATACCTAGAAAATACTGGTATTCAGCATCGGTTAACTGTGGCATCAACTCCTCAACAAAATGGAAAATGAGAAAGAATGAATTTGACTTTAATAAATATGGTGAGATGCATGCTGATGGAATCTGGATTGCCAAAGAATTTTTGGGCTGAGGCATTAACCACAGCATGCTTTATATGCAAGTTATGTCCATCAAGGGCCATCAATTATGAGATTCCACAAGAGATTTGGACTGGAAAGAAATTACAGGAAGATAATTTTAATAGACTTAAGGTGTTTGGATGTCAATCATGGGCAGTGATAAAAACTGGAAACTATGCTAGAAGTGTGGAATGCTTATTCCTGGGATATGAGAACAATGTCAAGGGTTATCGCTTATGGAACATAAAGGACAAAAGAATACTTGTTAGCAGAGATGTTATTTTTTGTGAGAATAATTTTCCCTTCAAGTAAAAGTCACTACCAATAGAAGAATTGGATGTGCAACGAAAATAAGATACAATTATTCGAAAGAAGAATGTAGCAATGTTGAAGAAGAATCCACAACATTATGGGAAGACACTATGGAACCAGAGTACGAGTTACTTGATGAAGATATAGAAGAAGTAAATATTATAAAAGGGGAAGAAGATGTGCAAGATACTCTGAGAAAGGGATTAAATGATCAAGAGGAAGAACTACCATGTATGATAAGGAAATCAGAGAGAGTAAGGAAGAAAAGGGAAACATGTACATGCTGTAATTTAGCAACATCAGTTGAGGAACCAAGGACATATGAAGAAGTCATATTAGGAAGATATTCAAAGAAGTGGAATGAGGCTATGTCACAAGAAATGAGGAAAATTAAGGAAAACGATACTTGGGAGATTGTGCCTCGATCTGAAAACATGAATGTGAATGGGAACAAGTGGGTATTTAAGATAAAGTTTAATCAAGCAGGTATAAAGTTGAAAGGTATAAAGCTAGATTAGTTGCACAAGGTTTTGGCCAGATAAGAGGAATAGATTATGGAGATACATACAGTCTAGTCATTAAAAGGAAAAGTCTTCGTTTGTTAATGGCTCTTGCAGTGGAAAATGAATGGGAAATCAGGCATTTAGACGTGGCTAATGCTTATTTGCATTGTAAGCTTGATAAGTGTATTTACATGGAACAACACAAGGGTTTTGTTGAGAAAGGAAGTAATTTTGTTGTAAGATGATTAAAAGTATTTATGGTCTTCATCAATCTGGAAAGGATTGGAATTCTCATGCTGACCTTTGTCTTAACAAATTAGATTTAAGACAATGTTTAAGTGATCCTTATGTGTATATAAAATTAATTGTTGTTTTGTATGTTGGCGATATAACAGTGATAGGACAAAAGGCAGAAGTTTGTGAATTTACTAGGGATTTGCCAAGAATGTTGGAGACCTTGGTTGAGTATCTAATATACTGTCACTACATGTAACTCGTAGAAACTCTAGCAAACTGTCAATTGATCAATATCAATATAGTAAGAAGATTTTAAAGGACTTCAATATGGATGAGGCTAAAGGGTCCATTACTCTACTACAAGTTTGATGTGAAGTGTGAATGAGTAGATTTTGAGGTTACATATATTTTTTCAACTGTCGTGAATTGTTTTTAAATGTCCGAAGGGGAAGTGTTGATATGTCGATCATTTAATTTAAGGATGTTACTTGGAAACATTTGTGTTAGTTGTTGTATCAGGGATAAGGAATTTGCTGGTAACTATAGTCCCCTGTACCTTTGAGCACCATATTTAAAAGGTTAATTAATGTGAATAAGACGTAAGTTAAATAAAAAGAAGATATTTAAGTAACATTATTAGCCAAAATTTAACAAAAATATGTATGTTCTATACATGTCATTCAATTATCATCTGATTTTACATAGCTATCTCTTCAAGGAACCCTTTAGTTTCCAAATAATTAACGTTTAACTCATTTATTTTGGGAAGTTAGTCTTCTTAATTTGATTCCACATTTATTTGTTGATGCTGCTATAGATCCCACTACTGTTCTAGGCGTGGCCACCATCACTGCGGTGAATTTAATTTTCAAACTGGTCTTTCTGGAATATGTACCCCCAGTCTAGTTTCATTAAAATATGGCCATATTGTTCTCTATCCATATTCTTCAGAAAATATACTGTAATATCAAAGTATTTCTGTTTTGTCGATAATTTTCTCAAACTTTTATTACTATATTTCTTAGTTGTCATTTGGTTATGGAGTAACAAAGTTCACAATAATGGCTTTTTCCAGTTTTGCCTCAAATTTCACCTTTTACATTTGGCCAGAAGCCATATAATGAAAGGCAGTCAATCCAGCAGTATTGTGCTGCTATGGAAGGCGATGAACCAATTGAAATCAAATGGTTTCTGAATGGTAATGATATATCATTTGTGAGAGGTGTGAGCACATTTAAATTGGGATCCCGGACAAGTATTTTAACTATTCAGTCAGCATCATTTTATCATCAAGGCACTTATGAATGCAGAGCAAGCAATCCAGTTGGTATTTCTACTCAAAAAGCTGTGTTAATTGTCAATGGTAACTCATTAAACTATTACATAATGAACTTTAAATCATTTGCAACTTACCTTACTTGAATCTTTAAGTAATATTTGCTATTAGGTATTACTTTTTAGTTCAAGTTGTTAGAAAGCATTTATTGGCATGCCTAAGTGATTTTGTTATTTTATATTGATTAAATATTTGTTTGGATTCACTAGCAGGCATACAAATGATTCAGTATTTTTTGTGCTGGAATATTTTGCACCAACAGAAATGGTCCGAAATGTGGCAATGGAGTGTTTCTAAATTTTTAAAGCTTACATTAAGAAAGATATTACTTGCTACATATTACTAACATATATTTTTATGCCAATTACATATTCATCATATTTCATGCCATTGAGAATATGGTACAATGATATTAATTTCCCAGGATTCGCCCAAATTTTTATATTTAGATTTCTAAGAATAATGAAAGAGTGTACTTAGTTTGGTGAGGAGATGCATTAGTGTCAGTACCACAATCTTATACTGATGATATGTATATGCATTTTTTGATTCACCTTTGATTCACCTTTATTGTGATATTATTTGAAATTCATTTTTAGGTGACTTATTTGCTTCACTTCACACATTTGTTATGCTGTCCCTGATAGTTTGTGTTGGTAAACTTTGGGTCATCTCTAGGTACTCTCTGTGTAGTTTGCCTTCTGTTGTTGATGCTAACTTACTATTGGCAGGTCCAGATTGTTATTATCAGTTCTGTGTTAAGAGAAGCTTAATCTCCCTCATTAGTATCCATGTTTATGACCAGCATTTTAACTAAAATGTTTCAGCAACCGAAGTTGATAGCCGAGACTTATTTGCTGTGGGACATGGCATCTTGTTCTTTGTTATTGAAATATTTACGTTCATGACTGTGAATGAACCTATAGGAAGCTTATATAGTGCTGATGGAATCGTCTGGCTTAGTAATTTGAACTAAATTAATTTCCTAAAAGCAATAAAATATGTTTCCTGAAAACTTGTGTGATGAATTACTACTTTCATTTGGAGAAAAGTGAGAGATGGTGAAATAGGTCTAAGGATATACTGTTTCAGAGTACCTATTGTCTTTATATAATAAAATTGAAGGTGGTGTTATAGCAGGTTCCTAGTACAGGCAGTCCTCGTTTTACATCATTGTGCTTTTCGTCATCTCTGTCACATGTTGGGGTAAAATTGACACCACTGATCCATTATTCCATCGCCTTGATGCACCTATTTGCCACATTGATATAATAATTGTATAATATTTTTTAAATGAATAATTGTCCTTTTACCATCATATTAATTAGGGCTGGACGGATCCATGATTTTTTAAAATCCAGATCTGGACCGGTTCTTTGATTTCAGATCTTGTATCCTTCGGATATTTTTGGATCCTAGTGTATTTTTAATAGCAAGCTAGAAAACAATGCTATTGAAGTAGGTTACACATGTGAACACTTCTTAGAGAACTCTTAAGAGCCGTGGATGAGGCTGAATAAATAGATGATAGTGAAGACCTGGGACTAGGGGGATCTAAAATAGAAGAATCCAAAGGGTTGAAGTCATCAGGATCATCAGTCAGCATGCATGCTCTTAAGCAAGAAAGTGGGCTTCTGTCTTCGGAAATATTTTTAGCCATAGTGGAATTCAACATTTCCTGTGGAGTTTGCCTAGCTTTTCATCACTTTCTCATGGTAGGTGTATGGAAGAAGGTTTTGTCTGCAGATGCTTAAGGGGGCAGGATACCTTGCTAAAAATGTGTTTGCAGACCGTCAGCATTTACATTGTTATGATGGATTGCTGGCAGATAAAAACTATGGTTTTCACGATTCGATATGGTAAAGATTACTCTGTTGGAAGTTATTTCAAACTTCAGTGATTTCAACCATATTGTAGAGATAAATGCATATATTAAGCCTAAATCAACCATTTTTGCCGGTACATTAGTTGGCCATTAGATGGACTATATGAGCCAAAAATGTGTATAACCTGGAATGATCCTTTCTCTTTGAATTCTGACCTTTGTCATAAGAATATTTTTGATACAATTGAAGCAATTGCGTAAACCGTGAACCATGTCACACTTCTTGATTGGTGCTTTGCTGCGATGGTAGCACCAAGGGCCAACCTGGACCTCAGCCGACTTCGTCATCTTCACCACGTAGCTCACTCATTCCCCAACCCTGCCGACACCAGATACTTTTTTCGGGTTTGCTTTGCAAGGATGGTGGTAAATCATTCTGTGATGAGCAGGGGCTGACAATTTCTTCCCGCTCTCGGCTCATATTTCAGCGTGGGTGATTCCTTGACACCACCCGGGATCATTCGGGGATCCCATCCTGCTGCTCGGAGGCTCGCTGACTCAAAAATCATTGACAGCTAATTCCCCCGCGTGTCCCTCTCACACCTCCTTAAGCCGTATCGCCCTCTTGCTTAAGATGCAAAAACATCACTGCTAATTTTTGGACAAGACGATGTTCATTAACGCGGAACACATTCTGCAAGAACAATATGGGAGTCAACCAAGAAGATTGCTCCTTCGCCTTGTGTAAACAATGGATGTTGCCATTACAATTTGCAATGATAATTGTTTACTTGCGTTATAATTTTTACAGATAATTCAGAAGTAAGGCGAAAGCCGAAAGATCCCCTGCAAGTAGTGATATATTTGGAGATATTGCTACTCTTGAGATTTCAATGGAAATTGACTTCCATGTGTTTAGCTGTCATTGCATTAAATAGAGGCATTATTACATTCGTTCATTCATTCTGTGATGTCAACTGATTATTACAGGCAATACGAGGCCCGAATCAGCTTATCGTGATGAATGGCAAAATATCCTTTGATGGGTATCTGGAAATTGCCTAACAGGCAGTCTTGCCATCCAGCTACCCACTCAATCACACAGCCAGAAACAAAAGCTGTCAGATTTTGGGTTAATCCCTCAGTAAGATCTGAGCCATTGAGGCTTCTAAAATGGTTTTTCTGAGAAGACTCCTCAAAGAAAAAAGTTTTTCGTTCCTTATTCTTGGGCACAATGAAATTATTCTGAGTGGGACTCATTCAGCTAGAAAGAGAAGGGAGTAACCCTAGAGGATCACTCCTTCACCTTATCTGTAATTATCTACCATCGCCCAGCTTTGATTTTACCCAGGTGGCTTCCACTAGGGGGGAAGGGGGTGGGCCTCCTTTCTGTGACCTCTGCAGCCAACACTGGGTTGATACGGCTGATGCTCGAAGGAAACGAGGGGAGCTGTTATTTCAGTCAATTCAAATTGTAACCTTACCCCGGTGGTAGCGGTGAGGTAGATTTAGCACTTCCTCTTGATTTTTCCACTACCTGAAGTTATGTTGTGTAGTGCCCGAAAGAGATTTGAAAAGCATTATCGCATCAATATGACAAGTAGCGTAGTGCATCAGTGCATATGAAGAGAGAATAGTAACTCTGATCCCTTTTTACTTCCTTTTATAGCCCATTATGTATCATTCACTGAAGCGTGAATTTTAATATTTTGGATCCAGATCCGATTTTTTGGAATGAATTAGTATCTGATTTCAGTATCCCGTGAAATCTTATATCCATGGATCTTTGGATCCGACAGATCTGTTCCAACCATCCCAAATATTAATACAAAGGATTTCAAAACAAGAAAAAAACAATGAATGATGAGTGAAGTGAAAAAAAAAATTTAGCCCTGGAATACATCAGTAGACACTAAAAGTACACATATTTTAAAAAACAATATAAGAAATGGCAACATAATGCAAAAGGAGTAACAAATTGAGTAGATAGTAGATAAACAATCTAATTAAAAAATGTATAATTAAAGGAGAGTATGCAGATTTTGTACACTTGTTCAGCGAATCATGTAGCTTGTTGCTATTTAAGGTTTGAGAAAACCTCATCATCCTATTAATTTGATGGTACATATTTCAAATAAGTAGTTGGGCTAAAGTGAATGTGAAATAAAGAGTTGGAACGTTTGGGATAACAAGGAACATTAAGCATTATGTAACTTAAAAGAGAAGGGCTATCAATTGTGCTGTGCAGTAAATTATGAAATAAAGATATATCAAGGATAGCATGCATTTACAGAATCTATTTTGAACCTTTTCAAGTGTCAAGGAATGTGATGAAAAGAAAGGATTCCAAACAGGAGAGGCAAACTCCAGGATAAGCCTGACTAGACTAATGTAAAGGGAATGATGATGAACGATTGATGTTTTCACCCTTTCATTTTTTGTGTTCCCCACCATGTAAAAGGGTAAAGTTATGTCATGAATGTTTATTTTTAACAAGAAAGTCAACAATACTAGGAAAAAGAAAGCATGGGTATATAGGTAATTCAATTCGGCATAATGTGGATGGGATTTAGTGATCCGCTTTTCGTCGATCTGCTATCTGCCATTCTGCTATTTGTGTAATTTCTGAGAACATATACTGACGAATAATTGGGGACTGCCTGTACTGTGTGCTTATCCTGCATTATTCATCATGTTCATTTTTTTACTTTCCTAAGAGTAAGGAATTTTTACAAGCGTAAATGATATTGATGAAGTTATAAAATAGTGCTAGGCAATGGAATACAGCGGTTAAACAGCCTTGTCATATACAACCTACCTTTAAATGGTAGAATTTCAAGAATAATTATGCTCATAATATGCATCAAATATTAGCAATACTTCCATCAAATCCACCTCTAGCATAACTCCCTCACATCAATCCCCCTCTGACTAATACTGTTTGTGTTATAAAATTGAGTGAAATATTATTTTGTTTTGAAATTTGAATAAAATAAGCTTTTTGCTTTTACTCCATCCAGATTTATTAATTATTTAGGGCTGCATTGATATGTGCTTTGTATTCAGGGGTAAAAATTAAATAGGCAACTAGTTTATGAATTAATATCCACTTGTTGCAGTTGCTCCACAGATAGCACAGTTTTCATTTGGAGATGAACCTGCCAACTATGGTGACATATCAGGGGTCCAATGTATTGTTTTCAAAGGAGATTTACCAGTATTTATTTCTTGGTGGTTCAATGGAAAAGAGTTAACCCAAGGAAATGGCATTTCTATTGCCAAAATAAATCAGCGCACAAGTGTCCTGAGCATAGAATCTGTAGCAGGCAGGCACTCTGGAGAGTATTCTTGTGTTGCAAAAAATGCTGCTGGATATAGCAATTACACTGTTCAACTGAGTGTCAATGGTAACCTGCTATCTTACAACTGAAATATTATGGAATAGTCGTTTTGCTGTTTTATTTAACATCCTTCTTTGGTTATATTCAGTTATCATGTGATTAAATTTTATTTTCACGATGAATTTTTATAATCTTTTAATTTTGGTTTAATGGCATTCACTCCCTTGCACGTTTATTGAGTTAGGGAAACATTTGATAGTTTCAGGCTGATATTTGATTACTGAAGTAACACTATGCTTGTATGTCAAATGCATATGGTTTATCATAATACATACCTATCTATTAGTAGAATATAGATAATTATATTCTTTAGAAATCTATCATGGCCTCTACTCGTTATTGAATTCAGATACCTGATGCCTGCTGCAACACATTACCAGTACTGAATATAAAAGTGCTGCTCTCCAAAATCATATTCAGCATATGTATTTTCACTTCATGAGTGATACTGAATTAGAAACTATGCTATTACATGATGTTCTATATGTATTGGATCACTGCTTCTAATGCTTTTGTTTGCTTGTTTTAAAACTGATTTTTGTTCATTTTCACCTTTTGGTTAGTCTCATTATTGGTGAAGGAACCACCAAATAGGCAGTTCTCCTTTCAAGTGAGTGAAAATAATGTTGTATCTAGTAGTCATCACTGAGTGTGGAGATGGAAATCTCTTTGATTGTTAAACTTGAGAATTCTCGTAGAGAAAAAACTTTCCTGTCCACTTTACAGTTGCTCCTCAGATATCACCCTTTACCTTTGGAGATGAACCCGCAAATTATGGCGAAACTTCAGCAATCCAATGTACAGTTTTCAAAGGAGACTTACCAGTATTTATCTCTTGGAAATTGAATGGGAAGGAATTGTCATCAGGAAATGGCGTTTCAATTGCTAAAATTACTCAGCGTATAAGTCTTTTAAGTATAGATTCATTAGCTGCCCAGCATTCAGGACTGTATACATGCGTGGCTAAAAATGCAGCTGGATACAGCAATCACACTGCCCAGTTGAAGGTTAATGGTAAATCATACTGTTGTTCTTCCTTTCTTTTGTGTAGACTCTTTTTATTTATTTTACATCTTAATTCTTTTAATGCTAAAAAAACAAGTATCCGAATCCTTAATCATATATACATGATATACTCACACACGCCATTTTCTCAATACATATATGTACAAATTTAACTCCAAACAAAAAAAATTCGACTAAACCTTCAGCCCTTTTTTATTCAAGACTAACTTTTGCATACATTTAAGTTATTATTTTTTAAATTGGAAATTACTCTTTGGTAAAAGACAGAACTCTTTTAGAATTTATCCTCAGAGAAAATGTGATTGTGGCTGTCAAGTTTCAGAAGTGGTTGTCATTGTTCAGTTCATACTCTGTTTCTGGCTTATCTTTTTGGTGTTGAAAACATGACTCAGCTCTCTGTGTTGAATATAGAGAATGGATTTTTTGTTTAGATAGTGTTGACTTCTGCATTGAAAGTTCATGAAGAAATTTTCTGCTGGCATATAAACCAAAACTGTGGTACTAGGCCAATCCACTTTTTTTAGGGTAACTTTGTATCTTGAACTCTTTGGTAGTTTACAGATTTTACTTTGGCAAATCATCGAACAAGCTGTTCATTAGAATTTTCCTCTGTGGCTCATAGTATTTTCTATTTCTCTCTGGGGAAAACCAACAGTTCTGATACTAATGCATAGGAGTTCTTGAAAGGGCACAAAGTAATTTTTTAATTCTTTTACTCTTTTGGAAAAATTGGTGATCAGGAAATTTACTGTGATTATTTTACTGTATCATATGTCATTGGCATAGTTATGTCCAAAGTTATTGTTATTGCTAATTGGAGTTACCTTCAATCTGCTTGTGATTTTGTAAACCCCATCAGTAGAAGTATTTCTCATCAATATTTGATGAGTTTTTTTAAGAAGAAAGACAGCTCTTAATCTACAGTGTTTTCAAGAATGAAATATAAAAATTTCATTAAAATGTTTTTCTGCTATTACCTAGTGTGGTTTTATCCTAATCTACAATACTGTATCATTGGGAATTTAAGGTTACATTACTCCTATCTCTTGGAGTGTGGCTATTGCTATATTTGAATTTCAAGGAATGAAATGCCTCCACTTTGCAGTTGCTCCTCAGATTTCACCATTTACCTTTGGAGATGAACCAGCTAATCCTGGTGACACATCAGGAGTCCAATGCATAGTTTTCAAAGGCGACATGCCCGTTTTTATATCCTGGGTATTTAATGGCAAGGAGCTATCATCTGGCAATGGAATTTCTATTGCTAAAATGACTCAGCGTACCAGTGTGTTAAGCATAGAGTCCGTTACAGCCCGTCATGCTGGACAATACACTTGTATAGCCAAGAATTCCGCAGGTTTCAGTAATTACTCAGTGGAGTTGAGTGTAAATGGTAATGTGTACCTTGTAAACATTAGAGCTATATTTTACTGAGGAGACAGTTTCTTATGCTAACCTATACTTTTGTGAAACAAACATCCAATTTAGTATTTTTTTCTTTAATGGTTCTTAATGAAATAAATATCCGAAATTTACCAAATTGCTTACTAGAGACCTTCAAAGGCGTGAATGTGCATACATATCAAAGGTTGTCAATGAGGCTTGGACTATGATAAACAATGCATTATTTTTCATGTTGCCACTGTATATTATGTTAACTTTTTATCAAAGTTTACCTTTATAATAATAGTATTTATTCATGCATAGAATTTTCATGAATCTTCCAGAAATTTTAGCAGCAGTGAAAACTAAAGTGAGCACCCTTGAGCCACAATATTAAATGTACAGCTTATGGATGAACTGTGATACATATTTGTAACATTGCAATGCCCTGTTTCCGAATTAACTAATTTGGATACCCTACAAAAAAGAAATTACATTCAGAAAAGACAACTAAATTCACTAATATATGTATTCTCACCATTGTAGTTTCATATTGGTTTTATGTGCTGTGAATTGGGCTCTAGCGTAACTATGATTCCCATGACTTAGTGAGTTCGTAAATCTAAAATTATTTACCTTAAGTTTTAAAAGTCCTAACACACCTTTATGATGATGATGACAAAGTCATTGAATGTGTAGACTCATATCCTATGATGGCTGATTATTTGATGGGGTCATGAAAAAAACAAGAAATATGCTCTCAATATGAAGAGGTGGTAGATTAGCAAGTCACTTGTGAGTACGTAAGTGGGGTACCCTAAAGGTACATGCACTTATTTGGGAAAGCTCTCCCCCTTGGCCATCTGGCACATTATCTATGAGTGATTTCCTGTTATCATAATCAATCACGAAGGGCATTGTTGAAAGTTTCGACAGGAAGATCTGGGAAGAACAAATAATTTGTCAGTGCCCAGTTACATTTGTTAGCCAAAGTGAATATTTAAGTGTCATAACTTCAATCACAACTGACTACTCCTGCTACTATATACAATTGAACCACTCATATATGAAGGACCAGCTACCAAAATTTAGTTCATAAGGATATTAGATTTTCTAATTGGTGAATGACAGCATTGCTGTGTTGGTACGTGCTTTAACATTTTTATTTAATGTAAATTTTATGCTCTATTAGGGCTTCTCCCAACCAACTTGGTTAGTTCAGGTAAACTTTAATCTGGTTTACTGAAGCAACTTCTTCTATTCTTCTTGTGTGCACCCATTATCTTCCATGGGCTTCACAATGAAGTACTTTTTTAACCACACCCTGATATTAATGCTTAATTGTCAATTCTACTGGTACCCACTTATCACTGAATGAAATTTGAATCTTACTAGAGTTATCCCAATGGCCAGTGGTGTGAGTGTAGGTCTCTATCAACAATAAATGGAATCAAATGACTGCTGTTAATATGGCAGTAAATTGAAGACTGTTTTCATTATGAAAATAATTGAATTTGTTTATGATTATATGCTAGCTATTTACTCCCTATTAGTAATTGTTCTGGTCAAAATGTTACGAATTAATGGTGGAATTAGCTGATGCCCTTTTCTCTTCTCAAATCACCTGTCATGTCCTTAGTCAGCACATTATTTTTCTTCAGTAATGCCAGTCATCATCCCCTTCTTCCCTTATGATGAGGTGAACGCAGGAGACAGTGTCCAGCTCACTTGCCATGTGGCAAAGGGAGACAAACCCCTGCTGATAAATTGGAATTTCCAGAGTGAAGAAGACCACTTGGCTTCCCATCCACTCATCCAAACAAATAGAGTTGGTGATAGGTCTAGCATACTTATTATATCTTCGGCTGTGGCCACACATTCAGGGAACTATTCATGTACTGCTCAGAATGCTGCTGGATTTACCAGTCATACTACAACTCTTCGTATCAATGGTAATAGGAGAAAATGTGAATATGATATAAGAAAGAATTCATTCTACATGTTCTACATCATCCCAACCTCATCTCCTACAGTTTTTCTTTACATATATATTTTCTTACACGAATTTGGAAAACAAAGTGGGCCATTCCAAACAAGGAGTTTGTTCGTTGTCACCTCACATTATTCATGCAGCATTTCTGCTTTGTTTTTGTAGGAAGTTTAATTTCTTCATTTGTGTTTCTTTAAGAAATTGGTCATATGTGATTCTGTTTACTGCTCTTTTTTTACAGTGTGCTTGAAAAAATCCTTTAGTCTTAACTTAATACTTTTTGAAAGAAACCATTCTATTGCTCCGCTGTTGGCATGATTAAGTGAAGAAATTTGGCTATTTATTCTGAAGAGAAAGAACATGGATTGGTATCTATTGTCAGTTGGAGTCATTTTATTCATTGGTGTACATATTGATATGAACAGTATCAGGAATATTGCAAAAGTGAATACATAAGCGTTAAAGTTCATAGTTATGAAAAATCGATTGCTTTGGAATATATTTTTGTAAATGTTTTTGTCGGACTTAGTCTTTGCATCATACATTTATTTCTGTGCTTTTTATGTTGCTTCATTGTGAGACATTTTTCTTCTTTGCCATGAAAATATTTTACTCCTTTGAACTGCAAGAAGTATTTGATACTCCTTGTTTAGAATAATTGTACTTTTGTCATCACATATATATTTCCTTTGATGAAAGTTGCTGTCCAATTTACAGTTCCTCCTCAGATTTCACCCTTTTCCTTTGGAGATGAGCCAGCAAATTATGGTGATTCATCTGCTGTCCAATGCCTAGTTTTCAAAGGAGATATGCCAGTGTTCATTTCGTGGTTATTCAATGGAAAGGAACCTTCTACTGAAAATGGGATCATGATAGCTAAAATGAGTCAGCGCATCAGCACAATGAGCATAGAATCTGTTGCAGCTCACCACTCTGGAAAATATACTTGTGTAGCTAAGAATGCTGCTGGGTTTAGCAATTACACTGTTGAATTAAGAGTAAATGGTAACTTTTTAGTCAATTTGACCATACATTGATTGATTCTGCTTATATATGGCTTATTTATTTTTGTGAGACAAACAGTACATCCCTTAGTCCAAGTCTTTTACGTTTATTTTTTATTGGCAAGTTTATATTTTCCCATAAATTCAATCTTCATTATTTAGAACATAGAGCCTTGAACATATAGCGTAACATTAGCTAACACATACAATGCCTATGACTTGAAGTTACTTCCTACCATACTTTGTGACTCTTAAATAGCAAGTTTATTTGACAGAATTAGACTCTGCGGATACTTTTTGTAAACATTTTTAGGCACAAATAGAATTAATTTTTGTATGAGTCTTCGTGCAAGGAATGATTACACTGTGAACAGATGGGTTGATAGCTATTTTGCAAAGCCTAGGGGAAAGATATGTTAGGGAGTTGAAGGATATCATTGAAATATTATAAATAAGTGGGAGTGAGGTAAGGAAATATTGCCTTAGGTTTTGGGTGTGAACAAAATCAATGAAACTGAAAGTTGGTGATTTGAATGTTGAAAGTGCGTCTTATGTTATACCTATTTCAACATTTGCGTAGATCATCAGACATATATCGAAACAGCTGGCATTTGCGGTAGTAATACCCTGCCACTGCATGTTTTCATTGTTCTTCTGTGTTTTGAATCCCTATTACTTCATCTTTGTTGTCTTAAACGTACTGCGTTAACCCACTTGAGAAAAAAATTTAAATCTTCATGAGAATGACTACTTGGATCAAAACAACAGCATTTAATATTGGAATAGATTTGTACATAGTAGATTTTCCCATATGTTTGTTACTCAATTACCCTCTTCAGTTTTTTGTTAATTTATTATTTGAATATGATTAGGTACATATGAATTCACATTTTACTAATTTCTTGGAGTATGCATGACAGTTTTCTTATTTCTTTTAAAAATATTCTTATAGACGTTGATAATGAATATGTATTCTGGAAATTACATTTACCCTGTCTTTTTTGAGCATTCAGAGGTGGAATAGTCCAAAAAAGTATAATCTATTGGATATATTTTTTACAGATAGGTATATGTGTCAGTATTATTTTTAACCTGTGTTTGTCATTACTGGGATAATAACGTCTACTATTCAAGTTTGGAGGAACTTAATGATATTCTGTGAATATATTTTAATTAACAAACCCCTGACTTTTTTATGGAAAAGTAATATTTATTCACTGGCATATGAGCTACTTTTGAAATATATATACATGTTGGGAGAAGAATGGGGAGAATATGATGGCTAGGAAGAAAGTCTAAAAAATTAATGCCTGGCATGGTAAGTGAAGAAATTAGGTAGCAGAGCAGAAAGTTGGATGCTGTTATTAGATGAATGGGATACTTAGGATTTTGACCAAAGGCAGAATAATAGGAAGGAAGGATGGTGGCATCAAGGATTCTAAGTAGGGATTTGCATTTATAATTCAGTTTTATTGGTCCAGGAGATATGTTGGTACATATATAAGACCTGTCAAAAAGTAATGTATGTACAATAGAATTGCAATAGGCGTTATACAAATTTTGCTACAAAAGATACAGCACATCATTTGTCATTCGACAAGAATTCACTGTATAAAAAATAACGGTATAAAAACAGTTATCAAGAAAGTATTTATCAGTTTTAATTTAAAACACACCAGTCTTTACTCATTTTTAATTTCTAAGGGCAAATTATTAAACAATATGCAACTCATGTACTATTATTATTAGCCCCACAGATCTACGAAAGTAGATTTAGGGCAAGTCAAGTAAGTATATGGGTATGCAATTAGCATTCAATATTAAACAGCAACAATACATATGTAAATATTTCAAGATAATATAAATCCAAAAAATTTTAAGCATCTAACATCTGAAATTCAATCTTCTATTCCATAATACATATATACATCGATCTTACAAAACACATTGTTACACCAACTTCCAATGTTTATTCATACTCATTTCTAAATTCTTTAACACTAGCAATTACAAGGTTGCTGTTATAAATTCATGTACATACTTCATAGTAGCACTCCCTCATCAATAATGAATGCACTTTATTCTTAAATTGGTTTAAGTTATCTAGGCATTTTGTATTCTGCAGAAGTTTGATATAACATTTCAAGGCCATTTTGTATGGGCCCTCAAGATGTACATTGATATGACTCTGTGGGATATGTATATTGGTTTTACGCCATGTGTTATATTTGTGTATATTACAGTTTCTACAAAATAGATGCATATGTTTTTTGGCAAACATTGCAAGTTATTCTATATACAAGCATAGCAGTGGCAAAATACCTATTTTATTGAATAGAGGTTTGCAGTGATCCCTGCTCTTGGGATTTGCCATAAATCTAACTGCTCTTTTCTGTAAGGGAAGAACATCTCTCTATGACTGCTATATTTTACATGGAATGAAGGAAACTAGAAATTAGGCTTAGTATATTATAGATGTTTAAATACGTTTGAGCCAAAACAAACTTACCTTTAATATTATAATGCACAGACAGAGCAAAAATTCTGTGGTAAGATGGCTAAATATGTTGTGTCAGATTTAGCAAATTTTTTTCTGGAGAGTAATTTTAGAGTTTGAGGCTCTGAAAAATCAGAATCACAAGTTTAGGCCTTACTTTTTCGTAATAGATATTGAAATGGTTGTTATCGTATTTTTTATACATCATATTCAGCCATATTACCATAGAATGATAATTTTATATAAAATAAGATTAAAACAACTGTACTGCATAGTATAAACATGTTTAAGGAAATTTATTAACTCTATTGGGATTTCTACCTACTTACTATCTACTGGTTTTATTACATGATGGTACTGCGTCAATATTTTAATAAACTGAAACACTATAAAAATCAATGAAAAAGAAAATTACGAACTTTAAAAGATTCAGTAAGGTGCTTTGCGTAAAAAAACTATCATTTAGAAGCTGAAACCTTCCACTGTCTGAAATACCGGCATTTATACAGGTCACGGTGGAATGATATCTTCTAGTGCCTTAAAAATCTGTTTTTAAGATGAATAGGTAATGGCCTGAATTTTGAAGAACTTATCTCACTTCTGTAACTGAGCCTTTATATATTTCAGCACTTTCTTTAAATCCTCAAAGTGCAATGATATAGGATGAATTGAGAGACATAGCAATATCTTCTGTAAAATACACCGTATTAGGCTATTTTACTTAAAATTATTTTGGAATCCTCTTCTCGCAAAAAATACATCAATAAGAGCTTCCTTTCAATGAGTTCCTCAGCTCAGTTCCTGCTAAATTTGAATTTCATTTAGTTAGCCTTTTGACAGCTATGTGACTTTCATATATAGAATGGTAGTTCTTTTTTTTAATATCATATGTTGCCAAACATTTTCATACTCTTTATATGATATGACAATAATCAGCATTTATCTATCAGATTGTAATGAAATCTATGTTGATGAAAAGAATTTAGTATGTATATTCCTTTGTTCCTCACATTGAGATCATGATTTCATTCTTAGTACTGCCTATCATCGTCCCCTTCTTCCCTTATGATAAGGTTAATACAGGGGACAGTGTCCAGCTCACTTGCCATGTGGCAAAAGGGGAGAAACCTCTGCAGATAAGTTGGAATTTTCAGAGCGAAGAAGACCATGTGGCTTCCCATGCACTTATCCAAACAAGTAGAGTTGGTTACAGGTCTAGCATCTTAACCATTTCCTCAGCAATGGCTGCCCACTCTGGGAACTATACTTGTACACCCAGAATGCTGCCACATTTGTCAGTTACACTAATACTCTCAACATCAGTGGTAATTGGCACGGTGTCAATTGTCTATTTTTTCAACATGAACCTTCCTGTTATCCCAGTTAGAGTTTTGAACCTGTAGGTACATGTGTTAATTCTTGCTGTCAAGAATAGCACATTGAATACTGCAAGGAAAAACATTAGTTAAAAGTGGCACACTCTAGTTTGTGGTTTGTGATTCTAGGTACCTACATATTGGGCACATTGATTGAAGGTTAATTTGCCTTAACACATTCAATGCGGAGCACGTCAATAGACGTGCTCCTGGCTACACCGACTGACGGAGCACGTCAATTGACGTGGTCGTTCCATTCCGAAGCCCTTTAAATTTTTTAAAGCCGATTTTGATGACTTTCATGAAAATCGGGCCCACATTGAATGTGTTAGTGCTTCTAATTCTTCAAGCACATGAATTTTGACAAGGTAATTTGGATACTTGTGAAAAAGTCACAAAATGCTTAAAATGGTTCAAAAGAAGAAACAATTTTTATTAGATCATTCGGTAGATTTTATGCTTTTTTTAGGATTATTGATGCATATTTTTTATGCAGGTGCATCAATAACAAAGAATTTTTCCTATCATTAGGAATCCTTAATATTCATGGCAAGCAATGATTATGATAGCAATAATAACTCTTCAAAGTAAAAATGTACCTAATGAAATTTAATTGTAGGTAATTGGTTGAGATGCTTTATTAATGACTAGGGAGATTCAAGTGACAAGTCCAGCTTAATACAAAGAGGTGCATTTTGGGAATTACCATCAGATAAAAATATTTCATCATGCATTTATGAAATATTGTTAGTAATAAAGCATCAACAGTTGAATTACATTCCATTGAAAAATAGTTGTGCAAGCTTTTGCCAGTGTTAGTTTGTCAGTGCAAATGGTTATAGAATATGTACAAATATTATTACATATGAAGTGAAGTGAGGTATTGTAAGATCTGGTGCTTTCCTGATGTATCAGATACAAAAAATCTTCAAGGGTAGTACATTGGGTCCAAAGCTACATTGTGTCTACCAATGTTTCGAAGCTCAACTCAAGTATCATTCTCATCTACTGTGAGTAGGATTCTCAAGTTGAGCTTCAAAACATTGGTTGACAGAATGCTGCCTTTGACCTGTTTTAAGACTCAAGAAGACTTTCTGTGAGGGAGGTGTGCATACTCCATGCAATACTCATCAGGTACATATCTTTATGACACTATCATTGTGCTGGCTAGTAGCAGACCATTAGTCTCACTGAAGTTACTCGTGATTTTCCCCAACCAAAAGTGTTTGTTAAAACTTAAGCTATTTTTATTTTTTGTGGAAATTCTCTTTCATCTTATAAAATACAATCCAATTTACAGTTGCTCCTCAGATTTCACCCTTTTCATTTGGAGATGAGCCTGCTAACTATGGTGATACATCAGCTGTCCAGTGCATAGTTTTCAAAGGAGATATGCCAGTGTTCATAACCTGGGTATTTAATGGAAAAGAACTTTCACCGAGCAATGGGGTTTCTGTTGCTAAAATTAGTCAGCGCATCAGTACTTTAAGTATAGAGTCTGTCGCAGCTCACCATTCAGGACAATACACTTGTGTAGCTAAGAATGCTGCAGGGTTTAGAAATCACTCTGTGGAGTTAATTGTCAATGGTAACTCATGATACTAAGTGCTTTTTTATTTTTATCTTTATTTCTGATCTTCTCTTCTGCAGACTTACAATTTTCTCAAGTACTTAGATAACATCCATACTCAGAGTATTGGTTTCTCAAGTTGTATGCACTACATTCCATCTTCTCACAATCACATACATTAAAAATATCCCTGTTAGATTGATAATTTTCAATAAACAATCTCTTAAGATTGGTACTTTTTATCCTTTTAGAACTCTTTAAGCCTAGCATTTGGCATTGAATATCTTCTCTTTTTTGTGCTTGCAGTTTCTAGGATACTTTGCTCATGTGCAGCGATTTTCATCTTCAATCTTTTATTTTCCTAAATTTTTTTATATTTTTCAACTTTCTTTGCCTACCATTTCATTAGTAATTTGGGGAATATGTATTCTTCAATGTTGTGGGATTTTGGAAAATACTTAAATATGTTCTTCATCATTCATATTTCTTCTGAGATTCACCGATCTATAATATGAAAAAGAGAATAAATATACTCCTCATTAAGAGCACAGATATGCCTCTTCATTTATCGGCAGTGCCTTCATTGGATTTATTCATACCTACTGAGCTTTACTTGTTCAAACCTCCTTATTGAATTGACTGAGACTTGTCACTGATTGATATATTTTCAATATGTGTTTTATTTATGTTTTGTGGGATTGAGGTTAAATCTAATAATGTGAGCAGGGAGTACATACATAGTTGCCCCGTCAAAATGCCTCTCATGGCTTGTGAATGTGCAAGGATGGTCAGCAAGATTGAGATTTATCTTAAACTTTTCATGGTTTAATAATACTTTCTCATACTGTTTATAGTGAGGATGGTAATTACTGAATTTCCTAGCCCATAGGAAACTCATATATAAGGTTTCTTTTTTTGTTGAATTGGAGCATAATATGGTGTTAGGGTGTGGCTTGACTTGTTGTTTTGCTCTATGATAGAAATTGGTTAGATTTTTGAGATGGCATTTGAAGTTTCCATTGCTGTTCCACTGCTCATTTTTCTGTAACTGTTGCAGTCTAAAGCTTTTCGCTGTTTTTACACTGAGCCAAATGGCACCAATGTTGAGAATTGAATGATATCACAATTAAATGCTGTTGTTATCTTACCGATTGAGATCAAATGTTTCATAAATTGTGATAATTGTGGAGTTCAGTTAGAAATATTAATTATTAGGAGGTTGTAATGCACCAATCGAACTTATTGTTTGTAGGACTCTCATGAAACCCATGTGTCAGGATTTGAATTTTTCTTCTCAATGTTGCTGGGTCAGCATTTGACTGAGCTACCATTTTAAAATTGTAAATAAATTTTTGGACCATTTTGTAAATAGTGAAAAACATGGTAACAATGGAAATTGTTTTGAAATGGCTTTAGTGCCATCAAACATGATGAAAAATTTGCAAAGACTTGCTGCAGAGTAAAAGGCAGTTTAAAAAAATAAAATCATGTTCTTGATTTACATTTGGAGTTGAATTTTCAAGTTAAAATCTGTGGTATTCGTTAGCTGATAATTCACTCCCTCTCATCAATTACACTTTGCTTTTCATTTTTGATGATCATGTACCTCTTTTTATGGATTTTCACTGCATATTATTCAACACATTGCATTATCAAATATGTAGTTGGGTTGTGTTGCAAGATTTAACTTCTCAAGAAAATAGCTTCATTACTGTACCTACTGTTATTGAATTTATTGCAGAATTACCACAGATACTACCTTTCCACTTCGGAAACAAACCTGCTAGAGCAGGAGAAATGGCTGTAGTTCACTGTGCTGTGATCAAGGGTGATTCACCAATAGTAATCAAGTGGAAATTGAATCACCAGAGGTTGTCATCAGGAATTGGCATAACAATAACAAAAATGAGTGATCGTATCAGTACACTTAGTATCGATTCTGTAAGAGCCTCTCATACTGGCCAATACACATGCGAAGCTTCAAATCAGGCTGGGACAGCTGTCCACTCATCTCATTTATTAGTAAATGGTACTGTTTTGAAACCCTTTTTTCAGCAATTCCTTTAATTTACATTATCATTTGGCATACAGTAGTTCAGTTTTCAGCATTGTGTGGTTTTTAACACGCTTTTATTAGCTTCACCTGTATGTTTGTTTTTTTGTTTGTTTGTTTGTAACCGACTCCTTTGGACTCGATTTTGACCCACTTTGAACAATCAGATTTCCTTTAAACTTTGTAGACTCATCAAGGACCGATGACAATACAATAATTTGATAAGATTTTCTCAATATTCTAATCAGGATCGCCAGGATTAATAATTTTCTTCAATTGAACAGATCCTTTGCGTGAGAATGAGACGGATAGAGTAAGCACCGTCAGTGTGTTGATCGGATGGTGTAGTGGGTAGCATCGTCAACTCTCACCGAGGGGGGCCAGAGTTCGCGGCTCAAGGAAGGATTTTTTTTGTTGTCTTTAATTTCATCGTTTAACGGCCAGTTATAATTTAATTTTAATTGCAGCAAGCTTAGACGGGAGAAGAATTTTTTATCGTCGTATTCGCTTTTCGTATTTGCTAAATTTGTTTGTCTGTTCGTTTGTAACCGATTCCTTAACACTCAACTCCGAAATAATTCTTGACAATTTCACTCCGAAACTAAAAAACACTCTTTGATGATAACTCAAACTAAAAAGTGAAAAATAAATATAGTTAAAAAACTAAAAAACACGCTTTAATGATAACTCAAACTAAAAAGTGAAAAATAAGTCTTAATATAGAAATAAAAAATAAATGAAAAATATTAATATTATCGTGAAAAAAGCGTGGGGTGCTCGATATATCAATTCTTGAAAATATTCAATCGGTACGATTAGTAGAAAAATGGTTCTAAAAATATGGCTCAAAGCATAATCTTTTCCCGCATTTTCCTTTCAGTAATTTGGGTAAACAATTACAAAAGGCATATCAAATTAACTAAGCAACAGAGCACCCCACGCTTTTTTCACAACAATATTAATATTTTTCATTTATTTTTTATTTCTATATTAAGAATTATTTTTCACTTTTTAGTTTGAGTTATCATTAATGTGTTTTTTAAAGTTTTTTTTAACTATATTTATTTATTATAGTCTTTTCAGATTTATTGTTTCAGCCTGCTTTATATGTCAGGACAGTAGTGTAATTGTTTGCCCTTTCCATTATACCAGGATAGGGATGTTTGGTATGACAGGTTGATTGACAAGGTCACCTTAATGACCTTTTTTTGATGAATTTTGGTTTTGATTCCTTGAACTTAGCCATTTGATTTGCATTTTGGTATTGTGACTTTATGTGCATAATCAAGATGACTTCTGAACCTACCTGCTCCAGTGTTGCCCCAGCTCAGTCTCCTGCCCCTGCATGAGGAGGTGAACTCTGGCGACAGCGTCCAGCTCAACTGTCATGTGTCTAAGGGTGACAAGCCCCTTCAAATCTCATGGAACTTCCAGGGGGGAGAGTTATCTTCTCACATGGGAATCTCCACCACCAAAGTGGGAGACCGCTCGAGTATCTTGACAATTGTTTCAGCAATGGCTGCTCATACTGGGAACTACACATGTACAGCTCAGAATTATGCCGGATCTGCGAGTCAGGCTGCCAGTGTGCTAGTCAATGGTACCCAGAAAGGCCACTTGTTGGGAATTTTATTCTTTAGGTCTTCCTTCCTACACCTTCCTCCATTTTCACAAGTTTATGAGAGATAGGTTGGCTACAAACACACTACGACATGATTGTCTATGCTAAAGACTATTTATGAAATGACCGTCAACCATCAGCGAACCTTTTAAATCTAAACCTTAAGACAGATTTGTGCATATGTCAGAGTGTCTAGTATTTTGAGTGGGTGTTAATTTAGTTCTATCATTGGTTAGTGAACATCCATAATAGTTTTGGCTAACTTTTATTTGATTTCCCTATCCTCAATGAGGCTATCTCTCTCTCTTTTGTCAGGAAACTTGAAACTGCATTTTTGTCTTCTCATCCTTTTCTACTCCCTGAAGTCCCTCCTGTATTGTCTGTTTCTGTCTTCAGTTATTTTAACCTATTTCTGGTACCAACCATTTGATTCTGATGATGCAATTCTTATGAATACCTTCTGTGAGTTATTTCCTCATCATTTTTGTGGTGTCCAATATCCAACAATTGTGGAATAGCTGTGGACCAAATGGTTGTACAAGAGGGCTTTTAAAGGGATATGTTGTTCCTTGAGACTCTAATGCACAACTTTACAATGTGTACATATCTGGGTACACTTAAGACTTGGGTAAACAGGCTTATAACATGCAGTTGTTCTTGGTTTATTCTTCCACCTGCAGTTGAATTCAGTGGTTAGATATATCCAGTGTTTGATCACTGGTACCTGGGGTATGTGTTTTTTAAATTGAGCTTTGTGTTGAGTCATATTGCTTAGTAAATTTTTTTCAGGTAGGATCTGTTATGTGCATAAATAAGATCTCTCTAGAGTAATGGATTCACTACGTTGATTTTTTTCAGTGCTACCTATGGTAAAACCATTTGCTTTTGGTGAAAAGGCATATAATGCTGGTCAGTTCATTCAAGAAAATTGTGCAGTTTTGGAAGGTGACCAGCCTATGAACATCTCATGGTCTCTTAATGGCCAAGATGCGAGTACAATACGAGGGATAAATGTGATGAAAATAGGAGCTAGAACCAGTTTGCTTACAATTGAGGCTGTAATGGCTCAACATGGTGGATATTACACTTGTACTGCAACCAATGCAGCTGGCTCTAGGAGTTATACTGCCTCTTTAGCTGTCAATGGTACCAGTTTCAATGCTGCTCATCTCATACATTGCTTCACATTTTCTCTTAAATTTTTTTATGTTGTGTCACACAATCCTTTCCACTCTCCTCTGGAAGCAAGTTGCATAGTTTTTAAAGCCTGGTGTAATTAAAACTCCTTCGCTTCGATTATCCTTATATTACAAAATCTTTTTCTTTTGGTATAAAGTAGTAATTTATCACTTAGGGTTTATGTAAATCGGTCAAAACCTGAAACTGATGAATATGTACTGGTAACAAAATTAAGCTTTGGCATCTCTTTTATTATACCATGATTGGTGCTTATAAAAAGGTTTGTTTGGCTTTAATTTTGGGTACATATTCATTTATGATCTCTTTTTTTAGTAATTATGGTCTGTATCTGGAAACAAGTTTTTCTGTGAGGATATAATTCATGCAGTGTAATTAAATATTGTCTGGTTCAAAGCTTATGAAGACTATGCCAAGGTATTTATTGCAAATGTGTAATTTGATGGTTCACACAGATTTTTCCCCTCGGGAACCTGATTTTTATTCGTTGATGATGAGGCATAGTGAAATACTCAGTGATTGATTAACTTTGAGGATTTGCATAATTCATCATTTGCTTTCTTTGTTCATCATAATTTAATATCAAAGTCATCTACTCAGTGATCGTTCTTTAACATTTGCTCTTCATTCCATTGAGAAATATTCAATGGTCCTGTTGATATAGCTCCAAGATCTAGATCTTCTATATACTATTGTTTTCTTTATTTACAGTTGAAGTAAGGAAGTGCTACTATAGTTTATTTTCATTGCACACTGTGAACTCAATTTGATAGATGGGGCACATTCTCTTTATGAATCCAGAACTTTTCTTTTTTAACACAGGCAATGGTAGGATTGAGACAATTGTTTAGCCTAGCTTCCAAGTTTATTATAGAGTTAGAGTGAGGAAATATTGGCAGTAGTGGAGAAATTGAGAATATCTAATGCTCTCCTTCAAATTTGGTTTTCGTGCATGTGTTTTTTTCAAACAAAAAAAATTTATTTCTAGAATGACCTTTAAGAGTATGGGAATTTACATGGAAATTTTGTCCCAGACCATCGTCTCATGAAAATATCATTTATGTGGGATACTTTCTTGCAGTTCTTCCCTACATTGTCCCGTTTTCATTTGATGGTCCTGCCAATGCTGGAGAAACAGTTCAGATAACATGTCATGTTCCCAAGGGAGATCCACCTCTTCACTTGGAGTGGAAATTCCGTGGGCAGAGTCTAGGCCCACACCTCCATGTTTCTACAATGATGATTGGCCTTCGAGCTAATTTTCTATCAATTGCACATGTCACAGCCTCTCACATTGGGAATTATTCTTGTGTGGCTCAAAACCCTGCTGGGGCTGTTTCCCATAGTGCTGAGCTCTTGGTCAATGGTACTTAACGTCTATCACATTCCCTTCAGGTGTTAATTTGTGATGATCACACCTTTTTCCTTTGCATACTGTGCCTTACACAGTCTTTTATTTTGACTGTATGCTTCATACTTTTTGGTGACCTAGTTTTCTAAAAGTCATATTTCAGTAAAAAAAAGAGCCTGTCTGTTTTGTTGGAAAACTTTGACCGTGAAAGTCATATGTTTGCTTTATGTTGGAATTTGTTTATTGTTCCCTACAGTTGATATTCACAACACTGTCATTGCTAGTTCCATCAATGTAATAATATTTGTATAGCATAACAATCACCATTAGCAATCATCAAACTACAGATAAAGATGTTAAACATGTAATATTTTAGTGGATAGCATCATAGACTATCTGTGATTTAGAATAGCAGTCGCCAAGCTTTTATTCCGGCCACTTTTACCTTGTGAAGGCTGAATAATTTTCTTGAATTATTTGGCCATGTCCTTACTCATTTATATTACAGTATTACCATCTGTTGCTCCATTTTCCTTTGGGAGTGGGGTAATCAATGCTGGTCAGATGGTGCAGCAGAGTTGTTTTGTTGCTATTGGTGATGAACCCATTACAATATCTTGGGATGTGAATGGTCAAGATCCAAGTGTCATTCAAGGAGTGAACATTTTCAAGATCGGAACTCGAACTAGCATTCTTAGTATCCATTCTGTGGGATTCCATCATATTGGAACGTACACTTGCACAGCCAAAAACCAAGCAGGCACAGATTCTGCTTCTGCATCCCTCAAAATAAATGGTGATCATTATTTCCCTTCGCTTGTCAAAATGCTCATGCTTTTTACTTTGGTTCTCAATACCTTTTACTCTCTTCATCCTCCACTCTCATCCTTCTTCAGTTTTTAAGAGATGTGATGTTATCTGGTTTCTAACTCCTGTATCCATATTTGAATGATTAATTTGGTTCTCCAATAGTATTGGATTTGATTTGAAGTGGGTCAAGGAAACTAACTCTCTTTTAAAGCAATTCTTTGGAAGAACTTAAGTTGTTACACCTTTAAAAATGGAAATTAGGTAGTTTAGGTAGATAGGCTTCATATTGTTCTCATGGGTTGAACATGATGTATTATTTCTTTATTGAAGCAAATGGACAGGGTACATCCATACCAACAAATACAGCTATCGATGTATAAAATCCAGCATTATGACTAGTCAAACCTATGAAAAATTATTTTTTTTCATCCTTGTGGCTCTAATCCTAAAATTGACCATTTGCGCCTGTGTGAGGGCATGCTTGCGGCTTTCAGCAATCTTGTTTATTTTCTCTCAGTCCTACCGTACATCATCCCATTCTCACTTGACGAGGAGCTGAATTCTGGTGACAGCATACAACTCAACTGCCATGTGTCAAAGGGCGACAAACCCCTCCAGATCACGTGGAATTTCCAGGGTGGAGAGTTATCCTCTCACTTGGGAATCTCTACCACCAAAGTGGGGGACCGTTCAAGTATTTTGACAATTGCCTCAGCAATGGCTGCTCATTCAGGAAATTATACGTGCACTGCTCAGAACAGAGCTGGATCTATCAGCCTTTCAGCAACTTTGAATGTGAATGGTATACATGTTGGACTAACTGTTAATTTCATTCTTAATATATAATGCATATGGATGTCTAACAAAAAGTTGTAAAGCATAGAAGTCAATAACTGTGCCTTACAGATGTATTGGTGGATTTTCAAATGACATTTTTCTTCTTACATGGGTGGTCTGGGCCATGAGAGAGAGGGTCCTACTGTTCTCAGGGTCACAGTTGTTCTTGAAGCCAGGATGAATTATGAATGAATCTTTAATGATTTGTGTTTACGTTTTAAAAAATTCTCCTAATTATAGCTTAAGGTAAAACACCAATTTCAATCATTACATCTTAATGCACTAATGTACTGATCATAAGTAAGCAGAAGTACTTTATGAAACAGCGTGCATAAGCTGTCAATGCTCCCTTTGGTCCTTAACTTACCTAGTGCTTATAAAACTGTGAAAGAGGGCCTTCACTTTGATTTGGTTTTAGTATCCATTTTAAAAAGGAACTTACTCGATTAGTTTTCACTGTCTTCAGAACTTAACCGAATTTCAGTTCTGTAGGTTTAATCTTGATAATTTCTTCTTGAATGTTTTGCTAGTCCTTAATTAGGCCTACATTTTTCCTCTGTGGAAGTTGAAACCAACTACTGTTCATCAAATTTTTGTGATTTTCTACTATATTTCATATAACTCTCTTCTGTTCTTAATGATATCTACTGGAGTTGTGCCTTCCACTTTCTCATTGCTTGGATGAGTCTTTTTATATATTTATTGATGAAGGCTTTGCCCAAGGTGTATTAATCCATCACCCACTTCTTCACTTCAGCATGAATATATATGAATCACCCACTTATAGTTTGTTGTGCCTTCATTTCAGCCCTTCCTCATATAACTGCATTTGAGTTTGAGGGGCCAGCCAATGCTGGTGACACTGTTCAAATGGCTTGTCATGTGCCTAAGGGAGACCTTCCATTGCAAGTGGAATGGCTCTTCAATGATTTTCCTCCTCCATCCAATCTTCACATGAGTACCATGATGGTTGGCCACCGTGCTAATTTCCTGTCAATATCTCATGTCACAGCCTCACACCGTGGCACTTACACCTGTGTTGCCCGAAATCCAGCAGGAATAACCACTCACTCTTCTGTTCTCACTGTCAATGGTATCCTACATGAATTTCACTTGCCATTTGCTATAAACTTGCACATATTAACTTAAAGTCTCTCTAGTGTTGTTTAGCACATTTTTATCTTGTGTTGCAGGTATTTCTTTGATATCAGTTTTTACCTTTTTATTTCTTCATTTGCTTTGATTGGACTATACTTCAGCACTAATTTTTTATACAGTATGCATTGTGTATTCAGCAAGGGGAAAGGAGTAGGTAGGGATTGGAAATTTTTCTCATGTTTTATGTACCTAAATATTTTTCTGGCTTGTATAGTTAAAATACTCCTATAGTGGCAGGACAATAAGGAGTAGGACCCTTATTTCTCTTACTTTGCATTCTCCTGTCTACAGTTTGATGTGGATAATGCTATTCTTGTTATTGGCAGGTACTGGTGTAGAACTTTCTTGTTTATTCCAGCCTCTCCATATTTGGTTTTAATTCCCTACACCTTTGTCTTTTTCTCTTACAGTCCCACCTAAAATTCTTCCTTTCACATTTGGTTCAGAACCACTGAGTGTAGGACAGCCGTTCACCTTGACTTGTGCAGTGGTTGGTGGAGACAAACCCATAACAGTCGAATGGCTGGTAGATGGGCGTAGAATTACCAGTGATGGAGGCATCGCTGTTTTTCCTTTAGGAGATTCTGGTTCCATTCTCACCATTCCATCAGTTCGTTCAACTCATTCTGGAAATTATTCATGCCGTGCCATAAATACTGCTGGCTATGCATCACATTCCTCTTTTTTGAGGGTCACTGGTAAAAATAAAAAAGATCACTCTCAGAATATTCACAATTTACTTTTAATATGCTGTGCATAATTCATGATTTTCTTTGTCTTCATTTAATTGCATTTAATCAAACCTTAAACAACCCAAAAAACAACATTCAAATGTTTTGTCTGAGATGATGATAGAGCACATATACACATACTCAAGGATGTGTATGAGGGTCCATTCCGTTCCCTACATTACTTGTGGTTCAACAAGAATAATGGTCCTCAGATATATTTTACCATCCCAATAATATTGAGGGAAGATTGCTTTTCTCATAACAGTTTTTCATCAGTGTCATTGAGTTTGAATTCCTTCAAGCTGAAGAACTTGAGGTTGTAACTTGGAGAAGGTAACTCTGTAGAAAATGAAAAAAATCTTTTTAAGTTCACATTTTCTTCTGACTCCAAAATTCATGATATCATTTAAAATGATTTCAAAAAATCTGTGAGCAAATTTACATTAATTAAGAGTTTAACCACTTCCCTGACAGTTATTTTTACAAAAATGGTAAAAAAGTCATATTTTTTAATTTCAGATTCAGAAGCATTAACGAAAGCAAATCCGAAAATGTTTTCCTAATTTTTTATTCCAAATAACTAATGATTTATTCTATAATTTCTGAATGTTACCCCTTAACTTACGAGAATTAGGCCACCTGCATATCAATATAACTTTCCTTCCCGTAAACAATAGTTAGACATCTAATGAGGAATACATTTAGTTTATATTGTAAATGTATATACTTTGCCAACAACGTTAATGTTAACTGTTAATTTTAGTCCATAGTACATCAAGAAACAACGTACAAACATTCATAGGAGTTAGGCAACCCGCATGACGACGACTTTCACTCTGAAAATGATATAAAAAAATTAATTTTATGGCAAAAAACAAGAAACTTTTTTCTTTTACTTGATTCTCTTTGAAGAGTGCTGGAATCCCTTTCCTCCGTGTTCCATACGAGACAGTGGAGTGTGAAGCGAGCAAGTCGCTAGATCTGGAGACGTATAAAAGTTATCCATCGTCAGGCAATATCATAGGCCAAATATTGGCTTCATTAGAGTCACCATCACTTTTGAGGCCATGGGTAAATGGGCAAAGTCTTTATCCAACACAGTCACCTTTCCCGTGTAAATTGTCGTTGACCACACGTATCCAGTTCTTGATTCACAAAGAACAAATATTTGCCAAATGAAGATCTTTTCATGGGCATAAACTGCTTATGAAAAGGCAAAGTCTTTATCCAACACAGTCCCCTTTCCCGTGTAAATTGTCATTGACCACATGTATCCAGTTCTCGATTCACAAAGAACAAATATTTGCCAAATGAAGCTCTTTTCATAGGCATGAACTACCGCCACCCCAATCTTCCCTTGTACAAGAGCAGGCTCTTGTCGATGGTAACGTCCGTTTCTGGTGTATGGAGTACCTTGAACTTTTCCTCCAGCTTCTGGCAAATCGGCCATATTTTATTTAGTTTGGTGTTGGGGGTGTGTTTGGGGATCAAAATCGTTATTATAGGCAAAATATAAATATTGCCTTATTTTTACGAATCACTGGTAATACATTGTGTGTCCAAAAAAGGGAGAGGAGAGTATAGGTCTCGTCGACCAATAAAACTCAGTATCTGGCTTCCGCACTCTGCTCTGTAGCATTACAAGGGCAAAAAATTTCTGAGCTTGTCACAGCTTGCCACTGATTTATGCTAGCACTGCTCAGCCCCGCTTTTTCACGCAAAGTGTTACTGGTGCAGTGATTAGTTTCCCAAGTTATAAAGTCAACAATTTCATCGTTGAAAAAAATATTTTAGGGAACCTCATTCGGGAACCAGGTCGAAGTTCATCGAAGAATTACCTTCAAAAAGAAACCTAGGTGGTGCCGGAGGAGGATTCGTTGAAAGCATTTCCTCCCACTCTGCTTCTCACGAATGTTCTGCTGCGCCTTCTGATTCGAAGCTTGTTTCTCCGGAGAGAGTTGACTAGGAGCCAAGAATTTCAATGTCCCTAACCTCGGAATCACTGCTGGTCAACACTGATTCCTCTCCGGAATCCATTGCTGATTGCCAAATGTTACCGAGTGAAAACAAAGAATTTGCCGAAAAATTCACTCCTACTACACCGCTCGTATAAGAACGAAAATGTTCGAACTAAAAATGGAGTGTTTTTTATCAGTGGAATTTAAGCGAAAAAGTGCATCACTCTGAAAATCAAGGATGCGTATGCTCTGAAACTCAAAGAAAGACTGTCACCTTCGTCCTTCCGACAAAGTACTCATGGAAACAATCACGATATGCAAAGGACCTCGCCCCTATTGTGAAAAGCTCATCTTTATGCTCATCATAAAATTTTTCTTTTCCATTCCTACCATTTCTTGGAAAATAAACACACGTGTGCGTACCGCAACAGCATGGATTTTCCAACTAACGGTAAATTGATGTCGGGAAAAGTAAAGGGTTGGCTGGTGGGAAAGTAGCCCGGGGAGCAAAGCATGGCAGATTAGCACGACATGAAACCAGGCGCCAGGTTTCTTAGCGGGCTATCGGCACTCGATCGGGTGTTTTCTTACCTCAGGAAAGCATCAAACATGACAATAGAAGGCATTACACATGTTTGGGATTTATCTCTCCTTTTTTCTCGTACTCATGTGGGCTAGGGTATCACATACACAGGGCACTTGTGTTGGCTTCTATTGAGAACGTACGACCTTTAGACGTCTTCATCGTATGGCTGTTTTCGTAAATATGTTTCACCACTTCCGCCAGTATTCGAAGTAGAAAAATAAAAGGGGCTGATGAAATAACATTCACAACATATCTAAACATTTACGCTTACGCCATTTTATCTAAAGAGAACGGTTCATTAGGCATTTCCAACATATATAAAAATTACTGGAAGAAAAATGTGCAGACGAATAATATAGAATTAGATAATATATATATGTAGTAACAAATATATGTAGTTGCAAATATATATAGTAACAAACATATATGGTAACAAATATATATAGTAACAAATAACGCAAGTAAAGATTCATGTTCTGTTGCTAGAGAAATATTTTATTCCAATTACTGTGGAACTTATCGTAGCAGTGAAAATAAGCTTAAATTTGAAATTGCAATTTTTATTTTGACCGCTAAACTGTTGAAGAAAAATGTAATTGAATGCTCATGAAGAGTAAATGAGGAAATATAAATGAAAATAAGTAATTTAAAAATTATTTACTAAAATAGAAAGTTTTTCGTTATGAAAAAACAGAAATTTTACATCATAAATTTGCAAAAATTATCGATAAATCACCAAAATTGAAGTTGTAAATTTCATAAAAAGATCGCAAAAGAAACTCCATGAATGAAGTTAATAAATGGATAGTTACCAATAACAATAAAGGTGAATGCAATTCCATAAGAGGATAACTTTTCAGTGAGAAAAAAATTATGACCCTCGAATTGATAGAATAATAACAAAAAATGACCATTGTTTTAACATCAGAAATCAACATTTGAAAAGAGTGCAGCTTGTTGCTTTGCTGGCTCTATACCTTCAACAGTGTGGAAGGTGGCAGGAACGTAAACTACTAGCTTCGGCCGCCTATATGCGGGCGTAAAGATACGGACATCGCGGACTTGCCCGACTATATTCGGGCTTGTCAGATTTTGCACCACCTCGGAGCCTGAATATATGCGGGCTTATCAGGGAAGTGGTTAAAGATGCTGAGGAATTCATAATTAGGATTATTGTGCTTAGGTGGAATTATTTTAATGGAAACCCAAACTTATTTTGAACTTTTAACATTATCGGTTTTGAGTATTAGAAAATAAATTCATATATTCATGGAATTCAATGGGAAAATTGTAAATTATTGAAAAATAAGTATAGATTAAGATTTTATAGGAATAAATGTGCTTTATATCTCTAGTTGCTGATGATTGAGGAATAGTAATTGAAATTTTTTAGGATCAAAGGTGTAGGAAATGTGCTCTTGGCTAGTTACTGGTCCTTGATGGAGCCCAAGACACTGGCATTTGTGAGATTATTCTCTAATCATGATTTTGCTTTAAATTTATAAGTGAGGAATTAGAGACTTAAAATAGAAATTTTAGGTAAGTCTAGTATTTCAATCATTTGGAATTTCTACCTTAGAATTTACCCCCTTGCTACAAAACTTAAGGTATGACTAGGAAATTGTTCTCACCATTATATGGAATACATCATTGCAATAGAATTGAACAATTTAAATGCATTCAGCATTCTCACCTAATGAAAGACAATTAGTTAGCAATATTTGATGGAATCACTAGTGAACTACTCTCATTTGGGTAACTACTTCTTGGGTTTATTCATTGGATAGTGTACTACATATGTTAATATATTGATTATGACATTTCAGTACTCAATGTATGTATGAATTCATATCATTTTTAAAATAATGGAATTCTCTTGTTAGGCAAAAAGTATAATTATAATTTCATTTCTGGTTATAATCGGATTGTGGGCCGTAACAAGTCAGCTGGTTGAGTAGTTATTCAGGTAGGCAGCAGAGGTCATTAGCACCTAATAGGACTGGTGATTAGGTCAGTATTGGTAGGTAGGATGATATGAAGAATAGAGGAAGTTCGGAAATATACTTGATGTCAGCATTAGCATTCTCCTGACAAAATTGCCAAGTGGTCCACAGTTAAATTTTGCATTCAATGGATGGAGTACTCTCCAGAAGCCAGCCAAGTAGCAGTTGGAATTTCACTGAATTGCTCCACCATGGCCATGATTTCAACGTGGGCACTAAGGATGGGAAGTCAGCTTGATTCTTTAGTGCTTCTACTATATTTTGAAAAAAATCTTCTCTAAGCTGTCATTGATGGTGCATGTCTGTTTTTGGGAAATACTTAATTATTGGTCCATGGTACTTCATGGTCCTTCCAAACATCACCCATCATCTCCATTGAGGCTCCTACTGAAAAAGTTGCATCTTGTTCAAATTCTCCTTTAAGTGTAGTATTTTGGGTCTCACCATGCTAAGCCTTGTGTGTTCTCTGACTTATACTGTGTAAGTCCTATTGTTTTTGTACTTGCGTGATTACAGCAAACTTTTGAAGTTCCCTGCAATTCAAACAGCATTCTTGATTCATCATCCAAGCTTTTTATTTTTAAATAATCACAATCCTTCTCTCTCGTTGGCTGATACCTTCTCCCTGGCAGTCATCTTAACGATGGTCCCTTTATTTCTCTAGTCCCACCCAAGCTCCTACCCTTCTCGTTTGGTGTTGAGGCTCTTAGTCCTGGGCAGTTGGTGACAGTGCCTTGCAGTGTGGTGGAGGGGGATGCACCCCTAACACTCTCCTGGCTACACAATGGCAAACCAGTTGTGCCACATTCTGGGATTTCTGTAGTTCACCTTGGTGATAGAGGGGCCATCCTCAGCATTGGGTCAGTGAAAGCACACCACGCTGGCCTCTACACATGCACAGCATCAAATGGAGCTGGAACCAACCAACTTTCATCCATACTAGTTGTCAATGGTACTTAACAGTCATCTGCGGTGTACATTTGTGGTCCCAGTAGGTTTTTTTCCAGAACTCAATCACTATGGTTCTATTGATTTTTCCATCTGGATGAATAATATCCATCTCCTTATGCACAGAAGGAAATAATCGCTTTATAAAACTGGGCAGTGTTTCCGATTTCCTCAGAAATTAATGAGAAAACAAAGAATGAATCAAAATATTTCACAATCATGGAGTATGTCTAAAATAATATAGATCATAAAAAATGAGGGAAATTGTGAATGAATTTATTGTTGTTTCGTTTTCGTTCTCGTATTGTTTCCATTGGTTAACTTGTCATTGTCCATTTAATTCTACTTTCCTGATTTGTTTATTTCTGTTAGTCCTTTGCCCTGTTCAATTTTCCATTAGATTTGTGTCCATGTCTTATCATTGCTCTGTCCCTGTTATTGGCTGCAAGTGCATACACACTCCAACTGTTTCATTTGCCATCATTTTTGTTCCATTTGTCCGTGTGCCTATCTGAGAAAAGTGATTGGGAACATGCCTTTGAAGCCAAGTCCTCTTCTCCTGATTAGTCCCACCCGAGATCTTGCCATTTACGTTTGGTGAGCGGCCTCTGAGCGCCGGATATCTGGTGACCGTGCCATGTGGGGTTGGGGGTGGCGACAGGCCTGTGCACGTCAGGTGGCTCTTTGAGGGTCACAAAATCCCCTCAGGAGGCTTGGAGGTGGTACATGGTGATGGGCCCAGGGCTCTCCCCCTCGGAGAGGTGGGGTCCATGCTGAGCATTCCAGGCGTGCGGGAAAACCATGCTGGCACTTACACCTGTGTGGCAGAGAATCGTGCTGGCCGCACAGAGCATTCGGCCACCCTTCAAGTGATTGGTTAGGGACAATGAAATGAAATGACCATAAATACAATAACCCTGCATCTGAATTGTTAAAAGCCTGTGTCAGTTATTTTTTTGTAACTAGGCCTGTTTGCTCTGAATTGTCTGCTTCTTATCTAAATTCTTTCTTTTACTCCATCAGGCAATGCATTTCCCAACTCTTGCTATGCGTAACAATGAGGGTTTTTGTTATGCATCTATTGAATCATCTTTTGGAAGCAAATTCTACTGCATGACCCATACAAATATTTCGTCTTTTCTCTGAAATCCATTCCATGACCTGATCCACTGAAATAATGGCTTCCATTCTATTGAGTTATTGGATTTTTATTTGATTTAACATCAGTTGTTATGAGTGCTTGAATATTATCTTCTTTGGCTTTTGCAGTGATCCCACAGATAAAGCCATTTTCATTTGGTGATGACCCAGTCTACTGGGGTGATATAATAATGGTGAATTGCGTTGTATCGCAAGGGGACTCGCCCCTTTCAGTCGACTGGGTTTTCCCCAAAGGTGTTACCGAAACAAGAGGGCTGACCATCTCAAGGCCTAATGAGCGAGTCAGCATTTTGACCATTCAATCTGTAGCTGCACTACATCGTGGAGAATACTCATGCATTGCACGTAACTTAGCTGGATCAACAAATAGATCTGCCACACTTAATGTCTACGGTACCTATTATTTTTTGTATTTTTTGATGTTGAGGATTGTTTAAAATATTTATTATTTTGCGGTATGCATAAGAAATCTTTAGTGGTCCATTAAAGATTGAGCTGTTTTGAAAGTGTCTCGTTGTCGTAGCAGTTTTTACTGGAAGGTTGTGGTGAGAAGAGAATCTTTGAATATGAATTGCCATTTGAAATGTACACAATTAGGTAATGATTAAGGAATGAATTAATAAGTTATATTTTTATATCTACTTATTGGACCATATCTTCACTGTTTGAAATTGACGTGTGCCCCCAGTTTTGCCAACCATCACTGGTCCTTTGACTTTTGGGATAAAACCCTTGCATGCCGGTGAGCATGCCACATTGCAGTGCTCAGTATCGGGTGACATGCCTGTTTACATCTCTTGGTGGTGGAATGGAAGTCCCATTGCATCTTTGGAAGGAGTATCGATAACATCAATTGGACAACGTGTGAGCATTCTAACAATAGATTCAGTTCGAGGAGGGCATGCTGGCACCTACCAGTGCAAAGCTAGGAACAAAGCTGGGGATACGAGTGTTGAAGCGCTTCTCTCAGTTAACGGTCTGTCATTGTCTTCTTAGACAAGGTGTTTCCTTAGAAAGATATGTATTGACCGCTGTTTTTATTATTTTAGAAATTTTGTCTCTTATTCCTCATCTTACAATTGTTGTTATGGTTGCAGAGATTCAGCAGTGTTCTTTCTTTGTTTTGTTTGAATTAGGATGAGAGCTTAATATTTGGTGACATTGGAGGTCCTATAGAAGTGATGGGAAAATGCTTGTTTGTTCTTGAACAACATCGGTATCCTCAGTCATATGTTTTGATTCTATGTGTTTTTAAGCCTGTTATAGGGATATTATGTTTCAAAGCTTTTCAATCAGTAGCAAGTTTTGCTTCGTGTGATGCTGGTCACCTAACAAGTCCAAATGTTGATAATCAGCTTGATGCTATCCCATTTCAGTTCCTCCAAAAATACACCCATTTGCATTCAATCCAAGTGGTGTGAATGGTGGAACTTCTACACGAGTCCTTTGTGCAGTATCTGCTGGTGATTTTCCGATGCAAATGTCTTGGCTCAAAGATGGTTATCCCTTGGAAAGTGGGGAAGGAATCCCCTTGGTTACTAGGCTTGATGAATCCACGCTCATGCTCACCCTTCAACACCTCTCACTCTCTCAGTCAGGAGAATACACTTGCCAAGCCACAAACCCTGCCGGAACAGCCTCTCTCTCATCCATCCTCAGAGTCAAGGGTAAATCCTATCATGTCAGCTCCATACCAAATACTTAGCTCCTTGATCATTCAGTTGTTTAATGCTGGTCAAGAAATGTACAGGTTTAGGATGGCCAGTTTCTGAATCTCTTGCTATTGGGGTCATATGTTAGTAAACCATTGAGAAAATATAGAGTTGACTGGTGCACATGTCATGAATTTCACAATCCCTACATTTGTTCATTCATTGAAAACTTGAGGTTATTCTGTTATGTGCTTGGTTTGGTCTGAAATGCTTGAAGTAATGCTTTTATTGAATGTGGTTGTCAGCTTAAATTCCATCATGTTAAAAGCAAGAAATTTGTTGCAATTGAAAAAACATCAGCTTTTGATCTGAAGGCCAGTTTTTTTTATAGCAGTTTTTTTGTATAAAATATAAATCAAAATGCATGAAATATTTTTCTACCGGTCACTTCCTATTGTGTTCTTCATAAAAATTCCAAAAAGCTGTATCAATTAATATAAAATAATACAGTTCATATTGCATTAGTATCATCCACTTATATAGGTATCTCTTTACACTGGGCATCCATGTACACGAAAAGAAGTGCATCACACCACTTGTTACATTTGAACACAGTAACTTTTATGTAGATCCTTCGGGATTTAACAATGAGGCAGTTACAGTCAGGAACCCTTACCCTCCTCTTTGCCTAATCCTTAACACTCCTACAATTTTATTTTTGTTTTTTTTTGCCCATGAAGCACCACGATTTTTCAGAATATGCTCAGAGTAAAAAGCTAACTTCAAAAAAATTCTTGTATCACCATTTACTGTAAATTATGAGCATTTGAAAAATCGTGGTCTGATTTTTTTCTTTTTGTTCATTTTGCATGCTTTTTGTTTTCATAAATGTTTGTTTCACAAAAAGCTTTTCATTGTGATTAATTTTCAGTAATGTAATAATTGCTATTGTATGTATTCATTGATATATTTTCTTGGTTCAAAGGTTAACGTAAATACTAATTCAGATTCAAATAAATTCACTTTTCCTGAAATTACTTCCTGAACAATTCATGTAATGCTGTTAATATTGGTGATATTGCAGATGCATTAAATTTTAACTAATTTTGAAACACAGAAAGTTACTCTGATTGCTATATCATGTACTCAAGAGTTCAGCAGCTTTGTAGCCAGTCAGTTAAAGGCCATTTTGCCTTATTTTAAACTTGAATTCTCTATATGTTTTTCATTTTTGGATATTAACATTAAATGCTACAAAGAGTTAATTTGAATTGATAATTTCTTAAAGTATCTAGTTATATAGTAAGAATGTTTGAGACTTTTGACTTGCGCCACTAAGTTATTTCTCTCTTTCTGCAGTCCCTCCAAGATGGATTTTGGAGCCTACTGATAAAGCATTTGCTCAGGGAAGTGATGCTAAAGTTGAATGTAAGGCTGATGGGTTTCCCAGGCCACAGGTGACCTGGAAGAGAGCTGCAGGTAATCTTTTTAGTTGTTTTAAATTTTGAATTATCATAATCTTACCTTTTTCTCAGAAAATGTTAAACATATTATGTTAAGAACAAAAGAAAGAAGTACTGGTAATAATCATGATCAGATATTTGAGACCTTAAGTGCTCATAATTTTGCTTTAAGCTCATAGAGTGCTTAAAGCTCATAGTTTGGAACTTGTTTAAAACAGTACATATTGATAAGATTAAATATATCATAAAGGCTACGATCATGGCCTATGCTCTTAAAATACAATATCATTCACCATTTTTCTCTGCCATCTTGTAAATCTGTCCATCCATAGACAGCATCTAGAAATGTATTTAAGATAAGTGTGATTATTCTTTTCATCATTATTTGATACTTTTTGGTATGCTTACCATTGTTGAGGTACAAATGTTTTTTGCCTAATGTCAAGCTTTAGCATTTTATGACTAAAAAGCTAATGTTGATCTAAACTCCTTTTGTGCTGTATGCCAACTCAATGAGTTTAAAATTTCTGATATCTTACAGATATATACAGCAATGCGTTGTTTAGTGCTTATTCATTTGATGCAGCTTTACATTTGCACAAATAAGATTGGCAGCTAGAACAGCCCCGTCAACAGTCTTTTCCCCCACTGTTCCAGAATAAAGTAAATGGTTGTTCATTCTATCTTACATCAGTAGTGGCAAAGTGGTTAACTTAAGGGCCTTTTGCCTGGAGAGTAGTAAGTTTCTTCCCCTCAAGGTGACTCTAGGGTTGACTGGGTTTGAAGACTCTCACTTTGATTATTATTGGAATATCTTGCCACCCTTATTCCTAGGAGGGACTGCATTGGCATGGTGGATGGGAGAAAGTGAACATTTCCTTCCCCACATGGGCAGCACCCACCTCCTCATATTTTATTGCTTTCAGCGGCCTGGAGAGGTGGAAAAATCTTTCCAAAGCATTATTAGGCTTGGAAAGGAGGAAGGAGGGAAGGGTTCTTCCACCTGTTAGTCGTTTATGGTTTTCCATGGCAATGGGTATTTCTTCTCTTGCTTTAGTTTTGATAGGCATTAGCGAAAGAATTATAGTTACAATACCGTACATCAAGTTAGGTTTCAAGATTAATTTTCAACATTCTCTCCATTCAAATAAATCGTATTGGTTGATCGTTCCGGTTATGACGATTATTATTACCTGGATGAGGTCATCAGCTATTCAAAAATATCTAGCGGCTTCATGTAACACGCAAATGATTGCAGGCAATGGAAATTTTAATCCATATTTAAAAAATCCTAGCAACAAACTCTGCTATTTTTTTGTGGTAACTTGGCTTGCTATTTTACTATGTAACTGCATTTTGAAAGTCCTATGTATTATTGGTGATTCCCAAGATCTAGGCCCTCTTATTCTTCCTTCTAGCATTACACATTTACTTTTGCATGGTGATGCTGGCGTGCCACAAGCTCCACTTGAAGCAAGAGTTAGACTATGGTGATATAACTTGTCAAACTCAGTGCAAAACCAAATGTAGGACATATTTGGGCGAATTCCCTTCTGGAAATGGTTGATGGACTTATTGCTCTGGGTAAAACACTGAGGCTGGAAAAGTGGGTGAGCGAACAACCCAACCCTTCCATTGTATCATTTCTTTTCGGAAACGACCACCAGAGAGGGTCAGTTTGGACCTCAAAGGCCTCATTACTATGGATAACACACCAAGGTGAGGGGAGTGAGTGAACTAACTACCCACCCCTTCGATTGCATTTCTTTTTGGAAAGATCCCAAACAGAGCAGGCCCACTTGGGTCTGAGAGTAAAGGACCCACCCTTTATCTGAGGACCCAGCCGTCCTTTCCCTTTGACAGATCCTTGGAAGGAGATGGGTAATACAAGGGCAATGCAATGAACAACTCTCATAAGCAATGTCAGCTCAAGCTTAGCTCAAGAATTGACGAGAACTTCTGAAACAGTGGGCGAGTATATCCGTACACTACTAATTTACGTTTTTTTACTCGTTGGCTACTCTGTGAACTCATGGTAACATAGCCGAACACACTTTTTGTCCGATTGGTTTCATATTTTATGTGCTACGATGCCTACGATTCAAAGTCCTCCAAGATCAGGTTTCACTGGGCCGTCCAGCGGCCACGTCCAACCGCTGCGTCTGGACGTCGCAGCTGGACAACGTGGCCGGGTGATTTCATTCAGGTGTCCACGTCCCGATTCCGCTGCTGGGCGATGTGGGAGAATGTGTATTTTGTTTAATTACAAATTTATTATTGTTTCCTAAGAGTGAGTTGATTTTGAGCTAAAATGGATGGTGATGATTTAGTTTTGTTGTTTTTGTTGGAAAACGAAGAAGAGGATGACCAAATGTTGAAAGTAGTTTTACAGAAAGAGCTGGAAATGACACTTTATATAAAATGCGGAGAGAGGAGAGCAAAAATATCACCAAAAATTGGGACTGCCCGACAGACCTCGGGCGTCAGCAGTCGAACGCGACGACCGAGACGTCTCTGTGAAATCGAGCCCATTTGATATACATATATTGGATGAGTACGGCAGTGACTTCCGACTGCTGGACGTGGACACCGGGCATGGGATGCTCCTGGGAAACCACGCCTTTACTATTGTAGCATTGAAAAATGAGTTATCGTTCAGGTAATTCACATTCAGTGCAAAATGTATTCGGCGTTGATGATTAATTAGATGTTTAACTCTGACAAGGAGCACCCAAAAACGTTGCTGTGATCCGTCACTATTCGTATAAACGAGTAACTTTTTAATGTCGGGACCAAGACCCGAGGTTCGTAATTTCAATACTTCATTATTTCGTAATATTGCATACTGTTACATACACTTAGATACCCTTTTGGTCGGAACCGAAGATTTTGCTTCGTAAAATCAAAATTTCGAGTTTCGTATTTTCGATTTTCTACTGTATATCAAATCGTGAAAACAATAGTTTTTATCTGCCAGCAATCCATCGTAGCAGTGTAAATGCCTGGGAGGGAAATTCAAACCCAGTAAGGTAGTGGACTAATTGTTCCAGTGGGTTATGGATTTCTGGTCGCTTGCCTGCCCTGAGCGTGTTCTGCGCCGTCCACTTGAACGGAGGAGTATTAGATATCCTTGTTTGCATTTAAAACGTTCCATTGAGCTCTCTCCTATGGCTCAACTGAAACCACGTAATGATGAAGTTTTCCTGAGGCAAAACTCCGTTGGTAAGTTCACAGCCGGCTTATCGCTGAAAGACTAATGGCCAGTGATTGGTAGGTTAGATGGAATATAGATTTCAATGAATTTGCTTTTGCAGACACTTTATTTCTCTGTGACGACTTCCATGGATATTCAGAAAATTCCAATAATTCCAGGAGAGAGGGAATAAATCGATGGGATAGTTGAGGAAGGCTGAACTGTCACTCAGATATCAAGGGAAATGGATTTGAATAGAAACATAGGATACTGACTAAAATGCTACAGGGAGGTGGATGAGACGATGGCTACACGACAAAGAAGCGGAGACCAAGATGCACCTCTCGAGATGATGATGGCAGCATTCGTTAGCATCCTACTGAAAATCTTATTACTATTGGCGGGGCAGCTGTGATAAAGAGAGAAACTAAAAATAACCTAATTAGTAAAATCTTCTCGGGTTTGCCATCGGGTAAGGCTTTTAAAGGCCAACGTTTCAATGAGTGACTTTAAAAATCTTTTAAAAATAACCTGTATAGTGAGAAATCACCTCCATGAAGCCAGTATAAGAAATTGCAGACTGACAAGAAAGCCAGCAATAAACGAAACTAATTAAACGGGGAGGATAGATTTTGCTCTTTCATACTGGGATATGGGCCAATCATATTGGAATATCGTAACTTTCATCGATGATTAAACAGAAGTGTTGAGTATGGACGTGTTTAGCAATGAAAAAAACACAATTGTAGGTAAATATAGCTTTAGCAATTGATAATACCCATTAGAACATCTCCCTGTTTGTCAGGTATCACCCAAAAAAAAACATAACTAGGAAACATAGATCTGGGAATATGTCTGTGTTTTTGGGAATCAAATTATGCTGCTGTGCCAGGACCATTATTAGGAACAATGCCTCGAATGACATCTGAGGATTACGTCTGAATCCTTCACATTTTCATCGCTCCCATACATAAACGAAGTAGCACCTAAGGACGAATCAGTATGAAGGAAAATGTATTATCTTTCTTAAATACTGTTTTTTTTGTCTTTTTTACTTGCCTATTTATTAATTCATTAGTATTTGCACATTTACAGCTTATTTATTTGCGTAGCCATTGAAAATCTACCGCTATGTTTGAAAGATGCATTGAATATACGTTTGTATTCACGATTAAATGTGGAAACTGTTTTTCACAGTGCTGTTCTGTTAAGTATCGTAGGTTATAGGGAAAGAAGTGGATACTGGGTGAATCCCAGGACCTTGCCAGAGTGCGAGAGGAGAAGCGAAATGTAGAATAAAAAGGAGGAAAGAGAAATAATGCAGAGGAAGCTGCGGTGAGAACGAGAGAGTTTAATGATATGTTTTAAATGCATACAAGGTCATCTAATGTGTCTCCGTTTGGAAGCCAGCACGAATAATGCTTGGGAAAGCAAGCGGCCAGTAAGCCATCACTGGTTTCGACGATGAGTCCACCACATTACTATGTTCGAATTTCTCTCGTCGTCGCAGAGACCTAGGAATAATATGCCATAAGAGAGCCGAGCCGAGAGGAGGCCGATTTTTCTCCAGAGCGATAGTGGCAGCTCTCCATTTGCTGGGAAACTTTTTTCCCATATAGTACATCAGATTTTTTTTTAATGGAATGCAAAAACTAAAATAAGTGACTACTTTCACCCAAAATGAGTGATATCATAAAAATTTAAAAAAAATCTGTTTAAATATTCCTTATTCATAGCTGAAAATAATGTATATGACTAGGTTTATTAAAAATAAAATTAAGAGACATCCTAAATAACTAGACACCTTGCATTGTGTCACCTCTTCACAAAGTCTTGATTTTAGACATGTTGATTTTACACAGTGCTCATATTTTGGTCCCTACAACTGCATAAAATCAAGTTCTTACTGCATATGGCATGAGGGAATTATTCCCTCATGCCATATGCTTATTAGGAAAATAGGTTGATTGGCTATAATTAGTTATTTTCTATGTTTCAATTTGAAAGTACTAGTGATAAATGTTACATTTTTAAAGTATAATAAAGAGCAATGTGGCTTCAAATGTGATGGTAAATCCTCTCTTATTGAATTCATATTGTTTCACATTTGCATGTGCCATGAGGTACCTATATTCCAGCACTTTGAACCAATGATTATAATTAAATGTGATTACAGAGTCAACATTATTTTTTTGTCTTTAGGTGATACCCCTGGAGATTACAAAGATTTAAAACCAAACAACCCTAACATCAAAGTTGAAGATGGTACCTTGTCGATTAATAACATTCAAAAAACTAATGAGGGGTATTATTTGTGTGAGGCTGTGAATGGAATTGGATCAGGGTTATCTGCTGTGATATTAATTAGTGTGCAAGGTGAGTTATCTTAATTTATGTTTGGTCATTGAATGAATAATTGTTTCCAGTGTAATTTGTTACTTATTTTCTATATGGTTTAACATTTGTACTATCTTTGGATTTGGTTTTATTACTAATTAGGGATGTGCGAGTAGTACTTTTTGATCTCTAGTCGAGTTGTAGTTACTTGCAAGTATCGTGTCGAGTCATATGAACTATGGCAATTTCCCAACCAATCAATATAAAATGCATGCACCAACATATTCTCATTTTCCCAATCCCCTAGGGCATTTTCTCTTCTGAACATATGGCCTGATTTAGAAAGGAAAAGGTGATAAGGAATGTTTATGGTAACCATGACAGAATTATGAGATGAATTTAAAATTAATGTGTCTTGAACAGTTCCAATACGACAATTGAAATGAACTAACCTCTTGTAATTTGTCGACAGTTTTATTTAATGACTGCATTGGGTTGAAAAATTGTGTATCCAAAACTCCTACAAAAAGCCCAGAGTAGTTGAAGGGATTCAAGTTAGACAACAAGCCGACTACCAATATCTAATACTGTGGAAGTCTGTCATAACGAGTGTGATATATAGCGAGAATCTGGCTGTAGCGAGTGATTTTTTTTACCAATCGTTGGTCTCATGTTAATAACTAGAGATGGGCCACTCTGAAAATTACTGTGATAATTTTCGTAAATTACCATGGTATTTTTCATAAATTACTGCACCCCTTGAAAATTACCGTAATTTTTGGTAATTTTCTTGATAATTCACCTATGTTTGAGATAATTTTTCATGCAGATAAATTCCCAACATGCTCCTTTAAAGCCAAGTCCACATTTCCTACGTGTTTAATTATAATTTGAGGTATTTACAACTCAGTTTTGGATTATTTTACTCAAATTATAACATTATAGAGATAAGATTATTCTTCTTGAAAATTTCTCATAGTTCTACGAAAGAAAGCCAGATTGCGTGTTGCTACCATAGTTATTTTGACAATTTTAAAAATTTATAATAGATTTATGTTATATTAGGTATGGTTTAAACATCGTTATTCCCTTCCTATTGCTATTGGCTTTCTTATTTAACCATACGTTTGCTGTTTAATGCTTAAATCTAAAAACTACTGGAAAATTACCGTCATTTTCAAAAATTACTGTAATATACCACGGTAATTTACCTCAGATGAAAATTACGGTAATTCTCCCATCTCTAATAATAACATACGAAGTTGGACGGTTGTAGCGAATGGTTATTTCTCTCGTATCGCCATAAAGAGTACCATTTTTCGTCTATGTCATCAAGGTTGCATAATTTACAGGCACCTTCTGCTACAAGCGACAAAGTTATTCAAATAGAAATTACTTTGCGGCAATGTATCACCTTAATGTACCTAATTTGAGATCAGAGTTCTGATTCTCTCTTCGCATTCTCCGATGCCCTAGGTACGTTACTTGTCCTATTGATGTGACGATGCTCTTCAAAGCTCTCTCGGGCACTACGCAACATAATTTCAGATTGTGGAAAATCTCATTGCTACCACCGGGGTAAGGTTACAATTTGAATCGACTGGAATAACGACTCCCTCGATTCGTTCGAGAACTGGCGGTATCAATCCAGTGCTGGCTTTCGCCATACTTCCTTATCATCCGTAAAAATTATGACGCGAGTAAACGATGAACATTGCAAATTGATAATATCAACATTCATTGTTTACGTAAGGCATGAATGCTTCTCGCATGAATCCCTTATCATTCTCGCAGAATGTGTCCCACGCTCATGAATTTCTTCTTGTCCAAAAATTAGCTGTGATGTTTTCTCATCCTAAGCGAGTGGGTGGGCTAGGGAGGTGTGAGAGGGGCACGCGGGGGAATTAGTTGTCAATGCTTTTTGAGTCAGCGAGCCTCGGAGCAGCAGGATGCGACCCCCAGATGATCATGGGTGGTGTCAAAGAATCACCCAAGCCGAAATACGAGCTGAGAGGGGGAAGACACTGTCAGCCTGTGCTCATCACAGAATGATTTACCACCGTCCTCCCGAAGCGAACCCGAAAATAGTATCTGGTATGGAAGGGTTGGGGGAGAGAGGAAAGACGAAGAAGTTGGCAGAATCGGAGGCCCAGGTTGGCCTTGGCGCTACCATCTCAGCAAACCGCCAATGAAGAAGTGCGCCATGCATCATGCATTGAGGGGTGTGGATACCATTCAAATCGTCCTAAATAACGGTCATCCTGTGTTGCGGCTGATGTTGGAACTAGTTGGAACTATGGAAGTTGGTTGCTGAGGCTCCCGAAAGGGCGCCTCAGCAGCCAACTAGTGAAAGCCATCTGAGAAGTTAGGGCGTGGGGAAGCGATGAGTGAAATGTGATACTTTTGGTTCGTGGTCATAACTGATGAGGGACTCCCAGGGGGCAATGCCCAGTGAGTGATGAGGATGATGAGGCAAAGCTAGCTGGAGCCACATGAGAAGTTAGGGCATGGGAAATGGATGTGTGAAATGTGATACTTTTGATGAAATGTGATGCTGATTCGAGAAAAAAATATCGCTTCATTCCGACCCTTCGATGAGTGCCGATGCAAGGCTGGGGGGAGAGAGAGACCCGGGGTTGTGGAGGGGAGAGCGAGAGGTAGGCCGAGGATGCGTAGCTGTTTGCTGGACTGCAGAAAGCGCTCGGTGTGAAGGCCTGAGGAAAAAGTGCTGGACATCCTCTTTGCTCTACACAGCTACAGTACTTGTATTAAACTTACATACTTGAGAAGTATCCGTATTGAAAGATAAAGGATGCAGCTAGAACTTATATTAAAGCTCATTTTCGTATCACTTCTAATAGCCAAGGAACATTTCCACAAAATGATCGATTTTAGGCAAGTTTACTATGATAGTGCTTCCTGTCAGCAGATTTCTGAACGTCTTGGCCTCGGCGGCTCCGTCGACTCAAATTTTCAAGTACTCGCACATCCCTATTACTAATAATAATATACTATTCTGATAAAATCTTTAATTTGTTGATTCTCCAAATAATTACTGCATGCTTTTTTGTGGTGAGTTCTGCATTTTTTACTTCTTTTTCAAGAAAGAATATTTTTTTAAGAAGTATGCCATGCAAATTATTAAGTTGTCTTCCATTTTTTATTTTTTTCATTTTTATTATTTATTATATTTTCCATACACTCATCTCACATTCCAAGCACCAATAATCCAGTTTTAATTGCCATGTTTTTTCTTGATGGGCTACCCTAACATGACTTATCCCATCATTGCTTTTTTTCTTTTTGTGTCATTCCCCCTATTTTATCAGAACTTATTCCTTATCTGCTTCATTAATGTGTTAAATTTAACTAGAATTTTTAAATATTTTGTATATTGAAGATTGGTAAAATTCTTTATTTTTTATGGACTAGTACCTTATGTATTGTTAAATCATAAACTTTGATATATTTTATTCCTAGCTCCTCCACATTTTGAAATCAAGCTGCGTAATCAAACATCTAGACGTGGTGAGCCAACTGTTCTTCAATGTGAAGCTAAGGGAGAAAAACCTATTGGAATTTTATGGAACATGAACAATAAACGCCTTGACCCCAAGAGTGATAACAGGTTTTTATCATTTTCATATTGTTGAGTTAATTAGAACGTATTAAAATTCTTTGTCAAGCAGAGTGAGACCATTGAAATCATTGTTTAAATCTCTTTAAAAATCCCAGATCATCTTTAATTTTATCTCTTTTTTAATGGATTATATATGAAATTGAAAAATAAAACGTTATCTTAGTTGTCCATTCTTACATTGTGGTAAGTATTACAGTAGAAACTCAAAATTACGAAGCCGATGGGACCAGAAAAATCGGCACTTCGTATTATCGAATTTCGTATGAACGAGTATCTTTCAACAAGATCACGATGAAACTATTTTTGAAGTCGAAAGTAGGCAAAGTTTGCAAATATCTGCTTCCAATTACAATGCTTTTAAAGTCGACGACTCAAAAAGAGGGAACATGCAGTAGCTGTAGAACACAATATGTCCGATGTACAGTACATATATGTAGGACTGGGACATGACTTTGTAATATGGAGTTTCACTGTAGTACTGCAGTAGCTATGACCATGTGGTATGCCTAATATCATGTGAATGTTTGGTAACTTCATTCACTGGGCTAATAAATTTTTATATCACTCTGTTTTTCATCTCAATAACAATTATTTTCTCCTTATACCCTAAGTTTCAAAGTTACAGCCATCAATTGCTTTGAATCACTCATGGTTGAGTTTGTATAGTTATTAATGGGGTTTAGTTGGCTCCATGGAATTTTATTAAATGGTCATTCACTTTGAACATCTGATTTAAATTCTCAGCAGTTATTTGTTTCTAGTAAATATTAATGCATTATTTTAGTTTGATTTCTGGTCAATGCACTTCCTTTGTTCTCAAACATAGGCTTGGAGTTTGTTGATGCTTATCTTGTCTTCTTAGGTACACGATACGGGAAGAGATCCTTCCAAATGGCGTTTTGTCTGACCTAAGCATCAAGAGAACTGAGAGGGGAGATTCTGCACTCTTTACCTGTGTAGCCACTAATGCATTCGGAAGTGATGATACCAGCATTAATATGATTGTTCAAGGTCAGCATTTCTCATTCTGTGTTATTTGTGGAAATATGTGGGTTATGTATGCAAAACTTCAATTAAACTTAACTGAAAAAAGGTGTCTTGTATCAGACTTAAGTTTTTTCTGATAATATCAGTGCATGCTTAAGTTACTTTCATTCATCGTTAATGTAGTATCATGATCGGAAATTTTTATGATCATTACATTCTCACTAAAATATTGAAATAAATTCATTTTTTCTGTCCAAATATTTCCTAATACCTTGAAATGATAGTAAGATCAGCATTGCTTTTTGTTTAATGTACTTATTTCTTGATTGAAGCTGATTGTTTTCTGATTTGTATACACACCTACCTAATATATCTCACAAAGTTAGAGATCATACAATATTTGTATAACAATCTATCCTTTTTGACGTAAGCTCATTTATTTTTAAATTTACATAAATCATATCTCATCATTTGTATTGTAGGTATTCATAAATTTATTTTTATATTTGCAGAGGTCCCTGAAGTTCCGTATGGATTAAAAGTTTTGGATAAATCTGGTCGTTCAGTTCAACTTTCATGGGCTGCTCCTTATGATGGCAATTCTCCTATTAAGCGATACCTCATTGAATATAAAATATCAAAAGGTATGTGGCTCATTTCAGAATGTGTACATATTTTCTTAAAAATTGTTTTTAGTAGGGTTGGGTCGGTTCGGTTCTTCGGGTATTGGATCCACTGGTTCTTGAACTTAGAACCGGAACCAAAAAGAATCAGTACCAAATTAACTAGTGTGAAAAGTAGTTTGAAACCTGTTTACTCTCTGAAAGCGGAAGCTTCGCATTAAAACCTGGTGAGATACAGTGCTTAGGTGTTAATATTCTCGAGAAGTAATGAGATTCTCACGTAAAGAGGACTATATGATTGATTTTATTACATTCACTTGTAGTAAATGATGAAGTACCACCTTATTTAGAGTTTTATGATTTATATATGCCATAGGTTAACTCTGCCTTGTGTGGAAGTGAGTCTCTACGTATTGTTTTTGTAAATTATATCACAATGTAATTCATAAAATTTCATTTGTGTATTGGACATTGTTTTCGTTTATTCTGCCTTTACACAAATGATTTTTCATTTGTACTCTAGCTCTAACTTCGCTCATGAAAGAGAATCTTTATTTCATGCTCGAGGGGCTCTTGTTGGGTTTGCCTCACATTAGGCAGCTGATGACAGCCGGCTATTTTGAAAAATGGAAAGTATATGAGCACAAACATAGCTGCAAATGGAAGGAACCCACAATGTATATGCTGTCTATTAGAACTAATGTTATTTAGATTTTCTTTCCATGATGTAAGGGCTGTGTGCTGCCAAGTAACCATTGAGTGTTTACGCTGACGTTTGCTGTTGACCATTCAGCTTTTTTGATTTGTCGACTATAAATGGGCAATCATGACAAAAACATTGTTGGATTAACTAGTTATTTTAAATCTTTTACTTCTTGTACTTATTTGTAAATTTGATAGTGAGGGCAATGTGGTTGAACCATACAACAAAGTGGAACATGAATTGTATCGGTTGAGAGCTCTTGTGAAAAAGAAACAAATTACTTTGTTTGAATGGTTAAAAAATAAATTGATTATATATTTGAATTTACCTTATTATTGTATATAAACATGCATGTTATAATATTCTCCCTTCTATCTGGGAATCAACAGCTTGATGGAAGCAAACCTTAAAAATTTCTGCTGGACCCTCTCCAAAGTTGATACATATTTCCCAAAAAATGGATTCCACGGTAGAGTAACTTGATGCTTTATTCTAGATAAGCATGATCATTGAACAAAAAAATTCTATTACTATTGAAAATTGAGCAATGCAAAGTGCTAATTTAAGAACCGAGAACCGAAGCTAAGAACCAAATCTAAACAAAAAAAAGTGGAACCAACCCATCCCTAGTTTTTACCAAATTTAAAGTTCTAATTTTTTGTTATTATAAATGTATGAATTGTGTAAAATCAATGAAAACATTTCTTCAATGACCCAATCTGTCCAATTTTACAATTTTGAAGAATTCAAAAGAATGGGTATCAAATGAGTAGTGGAGTAACTAAACTCTACGTGCTCTGATTTGTAGTTGAGGTTTACATTTAGAAAGTCAATTCCCTGTAATATGTTTTTTTTACCTCAGTGCTTTTACCATGGATCATGTACATTGAAACAAACCTGTTGATGGTCTGTTCCACGAGTCTCATACCTTACATCATCATGTTTGTATATGATGATAGTATCTGCCATAATTTAAGGAATAAACCTTGAGTTATCAGTTGGAAAATATCTGTTGCTACGGACAATATTTGCTTGACAAAGTCTTCTCTTATTAGATTACATATATGTGAATTTCCTGTTCAAAGTAAACCTTTTGGTAAACTTACATTTTAGGATCATGGGAAGTGGACATTGACAGAGTCTTGGTACCTGGACAGCAGACTGTAGCTGGTGTATTTAACCTCAGGCCTGCCACTACTTATCATATTAGAATTGTGGCAGAAAATGAAATTGGATCTTCTGAACCTTCTGACACTGTTACCATTATTACTGCTGAAGAAGGTGAGTGAAATGAATTTTAAGAGATCTCTCTTTATGATATTTATCTTCTTGTTAATTCTATCATAAAGCGAACCAATGTATTAATGGATAGCCAAAGGGGTTTTCTAATCTTATATGCAAGTATGTTTGATGATTTACTATAGTCATTTGAATGCAAAATGAGTGGTATATTAATGACAATTTAACTACCAAGTTTATTTCAATTTTATGATACCAGAAAACTTGTTGACTGGAGTCAACTGCATTATTTATTCCATAGCTAATTTTTATCAGTATAACTTAATAGTAGCCAACTTTTAAGAATTATCTTACAAATACCAGTACTTGCCTTCTACCATCAAGTATATATTCACCACTTGAAGCCTAATTGCTCTGTTATTTTTTTTAATTAGCAATAAATAAAATTTTTAACCAGTTTATTGAGATAGTAGAGTTTTTTGCCATTACGTTTCATCCATTCACATGTAAATGTGAACCTAAATATAAAAGATGTGAATATGATAATCCCACTAAAATTACTTATTTTATGATTATACATTTGTAAGGTCAATAATTTTTCAAAATTCAATTAGGCATATATTTTGTCCATTGTATTGGGCCAGGGTGACCAGATAAAAAAATTTCAAAAGCAGGATATTTGAAGGAAAAAATCAGGACATGTTGAAAATAAGCCTGACAGCACATTAACCCATTTAAGCCCACAACTGTGCAATCGGTAATACCTCCGAATGCCCAGAAATCCAAAATTGTTTTTTTGGCGTACAGGAAATTAATTATGTATTTAAATGTTGTACAAGTGACACATAAACTCTGAACATTTTAAATTTTAACCGTAAATTTATTTTTTCTGATGAGGTCGAAAACGACCACTTGGGATAATGGGGCATAAAATGACACGTCAACTGCCACTTTTCCCAAATATCTTTTTTTGTCATATAAATAAGAAAACTCGTTATAAAATTACCTTTGCTAACTTAGGGCTTTATGAGAGTTGTGGTACTACTTAAGAGCTGGTAAAAAATTGTCAAAAAACCAGGAAAATTAAAATCCTGGGTATGATTTCTTTAGTAAATCTACAAAACTGAAAAGAACACAACCTCCAAAGCCAAATTAATTCTTATTCTTGTCATTGGAAGACTCTTTTCCCTGATATTACATAAATGTCTGACAGTACCCTGATTTGAATGCCAACAACCAAGCTTTACAACCAAAACGTACCGGCTTTTTCTTCAAAATCTGCTTGCACGAATGCTTTCCGAAATATTTTATCATTATGGATTCATCAATTGATGCAAAACGCTCTAATGGAGCTAATCGTATGAAAAATTCACAAACATCTCATTTGAAATTATCGCAAGCGTTAAATTTGCGAAATAGTTCATGAAACTGATTCCGTCTCATGGTGTATTTCACAAGAATATTTTCGGTGTCAGCTCTATTTTCCCAATGCATTCTTCAGCGAGGGCATGAATTGTAGCCCGATAGAAGTAAAATCCCTCTAAACGCATACTTATCATCACTAGTCACATGGAGTATATTGTTTTTTAGAGGAATACATTGATGTGTATTACACCAAATCCTCGAATACTTCTCGATTGAGAAATAATTTCACGAAGTCGATTGTCTCGGAATATTCGAAATTGTTAGAGAAGGAAGGAAATATTGATCTCCAGGCACTGGTATAGGATGCACATCACAGATATCTCCATTGACCCATTCACTTACTTTCAGCTTCTTAAGAAGTTTTGCACTTTCTACATAAGGAATGTCTTCACACTTGTCATCACGTTCACCGAAAGACACTTCCGCCGGAGCCATCAACTGATTACGGTTCAATCTATACGGATCGAAATCGTCCTCCTCTCCAGAGTCTTCATCAGTCTTAGCTGAAGTTTCGATTTGAGGCAATGCATAAATGGAATCGGGAATATCATCATCACTCAAGCGTTTACATTCCTCTATTTTCGAAGTTTTATCATTGCTTCGCGGTGGTGAGACATTTCCCTCTTAACAAAATAGAAAACACGTGCATAGTTGTGGGTATATGAGCATAAGAACATAAAAATAATAGGCTGTACGGCAATCAATCTATGTAACAAAGGATTTAGAGAATTTTAACCTTTCAGAGCGGTGGGTAGTCTCAAACCCACGGCCAAAACAATGGGCCGAAAAATCTTTCACCTCGTGATTCGCTACGATACATTAGCAAGTATAGCATGTATTCTGCTAATTATTATCTGCAAATTACTGCTAAGTGGTCGAAAACGACCACTTAGCAGTAATTAAGCTCTAGGCTCGATAGGACTCTAGATAAATACGCAATTCACGCTTGTACAGTAAAACAGACCATTTTTATTGTAAAAATAAGTTATTTGATATTGAACAAATGAAAAGAACAAGACTTACCGAGCCGTTTTTCCTGACATGTCAATGAAGAAAACGCTTCCCGAAGTTCACGAGTCAGAAATCTCTACTACACTGACTTATTTGCGGGATCTCAATCCCACATCGTTCCCAGATATCTACAGTTACATGTAAGTTGTGTTTTAGGTACATTGGGAGATTGCCGGCGCGTGGAGCAAAGAAATTCCACCAAGGTCGTTTTCGACCACTTGGGATAAAATGGCACCCTGGTCATTTTCGACCGCTTGGGTTTAAATGGGTTAAATTCCTTTTCATTTGTCGTTGACTTGCATATCATGTGACCAAATGTCAATAGAGACTATGAGTAAACAAAAATGCATCGCACTAAAAATCAGAAAATGTTGCATTTTTTATGTCCTCCATGAAACATTTTGCAACTTTGTTACTCGAAGTTCAACATATTTTGTGAGTCAAACATTTTTTTCTGCCAAAAGTGTCTAAAAACGATTCTTTGAATTATTTAGTAATGCCAGTCTAATTGCAGTCCTCCCGTCGGCCTTTTCCCCGCCCTGCATGCTCTCACGTAACAAAAAAAGGGTTCTATCGCAGGTTAAAACAATGATACGTAAAGTAGAGCAGAAAGCGGAAATTAATCTAAATGCCAGACCAGCCAGACTGATGTGAGCGTTGTGGCTGTTAACACGTTCACTGCGGCTCCTATTTTTTATATTTTGGCGAGGAGCGGAGTATTTTTATTCGTTATTTTGTGTGTTATTATTAGGCCCTCTGCAGGAACACTATTTTTAAGGTTCTATAAACTTTGGTTTGACTTTAAATCAATTTTTAATTATTGATGCCAATTGGCGTACTTCCGCTCTTTGCCATAATTTATGTCGGCAACCCGCATTACACATGTGTAATTTTTCCGTAACAAGTGAACTAAAATTTTTCCTTGAGTCCACAGCTGCGTACAATTTGTGTCAAACTGCAGGGTTATCATTCTGAACTATAAAAATTCCTTCAATATTTATGAAATTATACTCTCTATGTAGATTGGTAGTAGCTTGGCCTATAACAATCGGCAAACTTTGGGCGTAAGATGAAGTATTTTATATTTTCTATAGGATTGGAGATGAAATGACAATTATTTTTATATTTTCTATAGGATTGGAGATGAAATGACAATTATTTTTATATTTTCCTCTCAGTTTTTAGAAAATAAGGCATTAGAGTCACGTAAGAACTGCCAAACACTTCGTCGCACTGAAATTCTATGCTTTCAGCTGCTGTGTGGAAATATATACTTAACCAGTGCGAATCCACCTTATGCTCTTTTCTTTCCTATCCATCCAGTTAGTCACTGTTAAACTGAAGTGCCAAATACCATATCAATTCTCAGATTATAGTAATCAAAACTAATGATGAATGCATGTAATTAGAAAAAATATGGGCATCTACACACTAAAGTTACAATTGTACATAAGCAGATGTAAACAGGTTTATAGCTTACTTTTAAAACCATTGCACATGCATAAATTATTTATATAACAAGCACATAATTGAAATGCAATCATATTTAAATGAATTATGGCCATAAATAAGGTCTCAACACCAAATTATGACAGAAGCATAGGTAAGTACTTTTTGCGTATTTCATAAATCAATAGAAAGTCGGAAACATTTTGGTACAATATCTCTTCAAGATTCATTACTTAACCTTTCAAAGTTGACAAAATTTAACCATTATGAATGTAATCAAGTCAGTTTTTATTGAAAAATCACACAAATTATTCATATATTTCGTATGCTTTTCATTAAATTTTCCAAAGCCACAAATACTTATTCAGTAGTTGTGGTGGAATGGGAAACATGGATAAATGCATTGTCCCGGCTGTCCTTCACAATCGGGACATAAAGAAGAAACATCCTTCCTCAAACCTTGCCTAATGCACTGGATACACCTTTTTCTCTCCGCCCTTTTCTTGGCCCCCTCCTCCAAACACTTCGTCGCACTGAAATTTATATGCTTTCAGCTGCTGTGTGGCTATTTTTCCTAAATCAGTTTGAATCCACCTTATGCTCTTTTCTTTCCTATCCATCCAGTTAGTCACTGTTGAACTGAAGTGCCACATACCATATCAATTCTCAGATTTTAACAATAAAAACTGATGATGAATGTATGTAATTATAAAAAATGTTGGCATCTACACACTAAAGTTACAACAGTACATAAGCAGCAAATGGATTTTTTTGGAGGGCTGTGACTTTTCTATCGGTACACCTTTGTACAGCAGCTTTTTAATGACTGCTTCCCTAAGTTTTTCTGTGGTCATCTTGGTCCCATTATGCCGATGGAATAAATTGTGGCTATTTTTTTAAATAATTAAGCCAGTCTTACATAACATTGCAAAGTTCTCCTTTTGATTGAATAATAAGCCAACATTTGGTCAGCCCTGTTCACACCACCCATATTTTTATTATATTCCTCTTCTATTTGTGGTTTTGTAACAATTTGACCCCTCCTGTTTGGCACAGCAATAATTTCTCTATCAAACTCCGAAGAAATCAAAAGCACAAAGCGCTTGTCCTTCCATTTGACAACACACAGGCCCCCTTTTGTATATAGTATCATGCTCTCTCTTTTTTTTAGCTTACTCTTCAAAACATCTGGAGTATTTCCTTTTCTAGAAGAACTCAAAGTACCAGTGGAATATAAAATCCAAAGATTCTCACAGGATGGAGTGGAATTTTTACGTAATGATGAAATGACATGAGCAATTTTCCACAAAATTAAAATTTATTTTCAACCCGGGTTTCAATGTTGATACATCATCTTCAGGCCATCTTCATCTTCATACATATTTCATCTTCATCTTGACCTGAAGATGATGTTACAGCATTGCAACTTGGGTGGGAAGCAATTTTTTTGTGGTAAATTGCTCATGTTATTTTTTCATTACCAGTAGAATAAATGTAACACTTAAGAAGTTCAAACAAAAACATTGGACTGTTATAGAAGTATGTAATCCATATAAACAGTGTGGACTACATTTTTGTAGTCTGAAAATAACCTATGAACCACTTTGCCAGAATGTCCTGCTCCCCTATTTCCTGGTCTTTTGATCCAGTGTACACTAATGAATCCAAAACAAATCCATTTGGCTCGCATAACATTTACAAATTTATTCCATACTTAGGCTTTTTTATTTTTTATGTACTGGTGAAACTCGCCCTCTCCACATCACTACTAATCTATCTATACATAAATTTTAGTTGATAGTGGAGAGAAATAAATTTAAAATGGGGCGAATTTCATTTGGAATATTTGAAGGTTCAAGTTGCCCATTAGCAGGATTGGATTCAAAATGAAGTGATCTCATAATTATTGAAAAGCAGTCTCGTGAATGGATTTTTGAAGAGACGGGGAAATTGTAGATCTCATATTTGTGCCAAAAGTGTTGACAATAGTTTCTTGTAACATTTCCCGTGTGATCAAATAAACCATAAAGAGTTTCAAATTCCAGCCTGGTTACCTCACGCCTAAGTCTGGCTCTCGTCTTGGGTGATTTCAGTTTGACATAGGTTCTCACCATGTGGAAGCGTGCAGTACTACTCCTGACTAAGTGAAAAGCTTAGGAAGAACAAATTCTAGTGAGCTGATAGTACATAATAAGACAATATACACACTTCTATACTTAATTTGCATGGGTAAATATAGGATAAAATGTAAGTAAAAAGAACCGAAAGCCTAAAATGGAAGCCATAATATAGACGAGATATCACTAATGCTGACATAATTTTCCTAAAACAGATTGTAATGGTTTCTGGTGTCAAACCTGTTACACAGTGGGGTGCAATTCAATCATTACAAAGCCTAACTCTGAAAGTATGAAAACGATATGCACAATTCATGGCACATTGCAAACGATATGCACATTCAATTGGTGTCAGGCAGCTCCATGAACGTGACCGGCCCGATGCCAATTGGCGTCTGCTGCAGTGAATGTGTTAACTGGAAGCAGGACCGAAACTCATCTTTTTACATACAGCAAAATTCCCTTTAAAATGCATATTTTTCATATAAAGACAAAAACAAAATAATAGTTTTGCCCTCGGATATTATCTTATATGCTGTATTTCAGCATTTGATACATTTTGCTTTTGAAAGGCAGAAAGCAGGACAATTTGGCTTTATCGAAAAAAGCTGGCCGGATGCTCACATATGTATTAATAAACAAGCAGGACATGTCCGGCTAAATACGGACATCTGGTCACCCTAGATTGGGTTGCCTGTAGTAAACTTAAGGTTCATGTTGTATAATTTCTGTTCCAAGCTCCTAGCGGACCCCCCACAACTATCAAAGTGGAAGCTGTTGATCAGCATATTCTAACTGTGTCATGGAAACCACCTGAGAGGGATGAATGGAATGGCGAGATTATTGGTTATTATGTTGGCTATAAACTGGTGTCATCTGACAAGCCATACCTTTTTGAAACTGTGGAATTTAGCAAGGAGGAAGGGAAAGAACACCATCTTCAGATTGTCAACTTGAAGTAAGTAAAGAATTCTATTGTTAGTTGATTACTGTTATTTGAAAATACTTCCTTAAGAGTCTGTCAAAGTGGGTGTAGTTAATTAGCTTTAATTTTTTTGCTCTAACTTTCTTTCTTTCTTTTTTTTTTGCCTATTATCCTACTATATTTTTGATATGTGTATGTATTCTTAAGACAGTATACATCATAGCCATTTACAGTCTTGGTTTATATTTGTGTGGCAAGTGGCAAAACCAATTGCTTTGAAACTGGATCACAGCATAGTTGACTTCTGGATTTTTCTACCTTTATTTTGTTTATTTGGTTACTTGTGTTACAGAACATACACGCAATACTCAGTGGTAGTGCAAGCTTTCAACAAAGTTGGTGCTGGTCCAATGTCAGAAGAAGTTAAGCAGTACACAGCAGAGGGAATCCCAGAGCAGCCTCCTCAGGACACAACATGCACTACGCTCACATCTCAAACTATCAGGGTGTCTTGGGTCTCCCCACCCCTCACTTCAGCCAATGGAGTCATCAAGGGATACAAAGTGGTGTATGGACCAAGTGACATGTGGTTTGGTATGTATAACATGAACTATTGTTTTCTTCATACTCCTTGTTGTGATCTTTAACTTGGTTGCATTTTTAGTGTGATTGAAAAGTATCTGAAGTGGTACCATATGCTGAGAGGAAAAACATTATGAGCAAAGCCAATGCCGAAGATTGACCTTGGACCTTGCGGTACCTGCCCATAAGTTAAAATGTCGTGGCTTACATTGATCATTTACAGCTGTGGTTTTACAAAACCTGTTTAGCCATAGTTGTTGCATTCTACAGAGAAACTTTGTCATACTTTGGGTATAGCTTACCTATCTATCCATGGTCTATCATTACCTTCCCTATGCCAAACTTTATAGTAAGGGTAACCATGTTATCAATTTATGGCATAAATAGCCAGAGTTAAAAATATCTTCATCTATAGAGCTTACCTTGATAACTACTGGCTTGGTGGGATAGCAAAATATCTTATCTTTCTTTATAACTTAATGTAATGCCATAGGAGGGAGATGTGACTTTTCACAAGACTTACAATTACTGAATGAGGAGCTGAGTCTGATCCTATATTTCTATGGAAAGAAGGGAGGAAAATGGAAGACATTAATTGCAAGGTAGATCCACATGAATATTGAGCCCCCTGGTCAGAAAAGATTATGATAGCATTGTATGAAGACTGCAGCAAAACAACAAAAATGAACAAATTCTTGCTTAGAACTTTAAATAATCTATGATTCAAGAAGAATCTCTATCAGGCAATTAATGGTTATCAACGTGCATACATAGTATTACATTGATTTTAAAAGTATCTTGATTTCTTCTAACCTGTCGGGTGTAGATGGGGAAACTTGTGTGTCTGAGACACCTACTTTCTCTAGGGTAGGGTTTTCCTGGTGAATTATATATATATACGTGAAGGTTTCTTGGGTTTAACACCAGGTAAGATAATTGAAATTGATTGACGTTTCAAGCCATATTGATATAGGTGGAACAAAATAGCATCAATAGAGACAACAACTTCAACTTAAGTAAGACTTGGAGCTTGGTAATTGACAAAATTCAAAGAATTTATAATGGGCCCCACAACAATGGGGCATCCTCGGCTTTATACAACCGCCAGCATCCTCACTTGACTCATTATCCTGATGACGATTTCTGAGTCAACCATCGAAACATTGATCAATTTCAATTATCTTTCCCGGTGTCAAACCCGAGTAACCTTCATGTATGAAAAAAAGTTTCTCGTTCATCAAAAAAATGTCACTGAAAACCTCTGTACTAGAAGAGCTAAGTTATCCATTTACTTTGTTTTGTAAATTTAATATTTTTATCTCTCAGTGTACGACTTGAGGTTGTCTGCATCATTTAGAATGCACGAGAATAGGAAAAAGCATATTTACATGGTAGTATTGTAAAAGATTTTCCCCAAAGTTGAATTGCTATTCCAATATGCGACTTTTTTCCTCTCTTGCTATTTGGGATGGTTGGATCTGATCTGTCAGATTCAAAAATCTATGGATATTATGTTTCACTGGATACTGAAATCAGATCCTAATTCATTCAAAAAAATTGATCTGAATCCGAAATATGTACTAAAATTCACGCTTTAGTGAATGATGCATAATGGCCTATAAAAGAAGGTATAAAGGGATCAGAGTTACTATTCTCTCTTTGTATGCACCAATGCACTATGTTACTTGTCCTATTGATGAGATGATGCATTTCAAAGCTCTATCAGGCACTAGACAGTATAATTTCAGGTTTTGGAAAAATCACTAGGAAGTGCAAAATCTACGTCACCTCTACTACTAGGCTAAGGCTATGATTAGAATCGACCGAAATATCAGCTCCCCTCAATTTGCTAGAGCATGAACCCAGTGTTGGCTGCAGAGGCCGACTCCCTCACTCCACAAGTGGAAGCCATCTGGCATGAAGCAAAGCTGAGCAAGGGTAGATAATAACAGATAAGGCAAAGGAGTGATTTTCTCAGGTTACTCTCTTCTCTTTCTCACTGAATGAGTCCCGAGCAGATAAATGAAAATACAAATAACTTTTTTTCTTGAGCGAGAGGGGTCTTTGGGAAAAACCGGTTTACACGCGTCATTCATTTAGACCAGACTGAGCGACCAACCTGAAATCTGACAGCTTTATTGTTTCCGGCTGTGTGATTGAGAGGGATCACAGACCGACATCACAGGATCACATAGCTGGATCACAGACTGCCATTTGGCAATTTCCAGATATCCTGGAAAGGATATTTTACCATTCATCACAATAATCTGAATCGAGCATCGTTACCTGTAATACCTAATCGTTTATCATTACAAAAAGAATGAAGAATGGAATAATGCCTCTGTTTGATGCAAAGGCAGCTTAGTGCATGGAAGTAGACGTAGTTTTTATATACCAGTAATCTATTGTAGCAGTGTTAATGCTGACCGTCTGCAAACATTTTTAGTGAGGTATCCTACCTCCTTCAGCATTTGCGGATGAACCTTCGTCTGCATACCTCTGTTAATTCCACTCTGGTTAAAAATTTTTCCTAAGGCAGAAGCCTACTTTCGCGTTTAAGAGCATGAACAATGACTGATGATCCTGATGACTTTCTGATGACTGATTTGTTTAAAATTGATGAGACACTCTGTTTGTAAAAATTGTCTTAAGGAAAAATATAATTTGTGTATTTCAGATGAAAATACAAAGGACACCAAAATAACATCATCGAGCGAAACGATTCTTCATGGACTTCAGAAATACACCAATTACAGCATGCAAGTTCTGGCTTTCACTTCAGGTGGAGATGGTGTCAGGAGTGCTCCTATTCATTGTCAAACCGAACAAGATGGTTAGTCACTTTTTGTGTGAAATTCATGAAAATAGAAAATGCACATAAATGTATCTTCTCTTTTTAAATGCAATGCATGCTATGAATTTTGTGAAAGAAGCAGTTTAGAGTGCAAGTCTAACTGTTCTGTAAGGTAACAATTTCTTTGCTTCATTTTCAAAGTAAGCTTCAGAAAGAAATAATTTCTCACCTAATTTGCAGTTCCAGAAGCACCATCATCAATAAAAGCATTGGTTATGTCTGGAGATGCAATCTTGGTCAGCTGGAAACCACCTGAGCAGCCAAATGGCATTGTTGTCCAATACACTGTTTATGTGCGTGAGGATAGTGAAGATGGGAAGGAGGTAAGGATTTTACCATAAATCTGGGATCTCTTTACTGGACCTAGCATGGGCACTGACAGTCATTCTCCTTCTTACTTTGCTAATTGCATTTTTAGCTTTTTACCTTAGTTAGAAAATGATCTTACTCTTAACACTTCAATGCTGATGATAGAATGAGTTCCTGCAAAGTGCAACAATTTTTCTGGCTACTCAGATGGGTGGAATACCTGTTTTTTATGCTCTTTGCTATGATTTTAATTGCATGAACTTCCATTATGGTGTTTATTAGGAAAGAGGTAGGACGTTTGGTGCAACATAGACATTTAGTTGCTGTTGTAGGACGCAACCCACTCAGTTTCCGGTGCTGCATATTTCACACCCAACCAAGGGTATGTCAGTATCTCTATGAAAAAGTAAAAATTCGATAAATAGTTGAAATTTTATTCATAGGAACTCTAAAATGAAGTACAGTAGAAACTCAAAATTACGAAGTTGGCTCTTTGTAACATCAAATTTCGAAAAATTGGCTCTTTGTAACATCAAATTTCATATGAACGAGTATCTTTCAAAAACATTGCGATGAAGATATTTTTTTGTTTCCTTAAATTAAGATTTACTCTCGCAACATATGTACTTGCATGATTTACAAAGTTATATTTCTTGAAAGTATACTTAAATGTGTATTCATGCCCACAGGCTGCACTCAGTTGAACACAACTTTTTTGTTGGAGGTTGATTCTTCTGATCTTCGGAATTTCCACCGCATTGTTCTATCTTTTCGTGGCAGAAATCCCAAAACTCGGAAGAATCAACCTTCATCTAAACCCCATAGAAATTTACATCACCACAACTAACTTTTTTTCCAATGAATGACTAGGCAATGAAGCATCTTAGCAAAATTTTCTTGCAGTTTGGATTAAGCAAAATAACCACCACTAAGCAAAACTACCACCACTAACAAGGAGACATCGCGTGAGTGATGTTAGGGACGCAAATGACGCAATTATTTCCTGAAACTAGAGGTAGAATGCGGGAAAAGTGTCACGGCTTTTTTCCATTTGAAGCCGGGATCGAAAGAAATACGCAACTAAAGAATTTCCCTCCGTATAAATCCTTTTAAATGCGAGTGTAAGATAACAGAAGCTGTGGCCGAGTGGTTAGAGGCGTTGGACTAACAATCCTTGGACTATGGTGCGGGTTCGAATCCCAGTACTGTCAACTTTTTTTTCTTTCGAATATTTTACGGAGTCTCTGTACATTACCCATTCCCATACAGTTATGGCAGTAACGACAATGTTTTTTAATTTTCTACCTATTTTCTGGATTTTCAATCAGCCCCTTTGGGAGACTTTTGGAGCTAATTTCGGGATTCTTGTTTGGCCGAAAAGAGGTCACATGCCGAGAGGCCTAAAATGTGTAGATTTTGAAAATACAAGTATATTTCCGTGAATAGGATGGGCTTCGAATTGTCGTGGCTCTTTCTCAAGGCGGTAAACAATGAACGGATTATTATTTTTTAATATACAGCAATGCATGAACTTCAAATTTCCCAGGAACTGCGTTCGAATTATGACTTTTGTGACTCAATTTTTCGTTCAATAGTGAACATAATATAAGTAAAAAAGAGATGGTAACTGTTTACGAGGTTATGTAAAAAATATTTGCATTTAAAAGGATTTATACGGAGGGAAATTCTTTAGTTGCGTATTTCTTTCGATCCCTGCTTCAAATGGAAAAAAGCCATGACACTTTTCCCGCATTCTCTCTCTAGTTTCAGGAAATAATTGCGTCATTTGCGTCCCTAACATCACTCACGCGATGTCTCCTTGTAAGCAAAACTACCACAACTAATCAAAACTACCACCACTAAGCAAAACTACCACCACTAAGCAAAACTACCACCACTAAGCAAAACTACCACCACTAAGCAAAACTACCATAACTAATCAAAACTACCACCACTAAGCAAAACTACCACCTCTAAGCAAAACTACCACCACTAAGCAAAACTACCACCACTAAGCAAAACTACCACCATTAATCAAAACTACCACCAATAAGAAAACTACCACCTCTAAGCAAAACCTCTAAGCAAAACAACCACACTAAGCATGGTGTTTATTAACTAGCACTAACACTTAGCCTATGAAAATAAAAAATAAAAAATTAGTTGCATGGGTGGGCGAGGGCCCTCCTGGCACTCAGACCTCTTTGGGTCCATTGTGCTATCCCACATTTAACCTGCCTGCCTCTTGCAGACAAGGGACAAGTGCACCACGGTAGAGGTATGGAGGAGGGTCACCCATCCAACCCCCATCCAGGCCCATCGTTGCTTAACTTCAGTGATCTGACGGGAACTGGTGTGTTAACGTGGCTAGGCCCTTGCCTCTAAGCCTATGAAGTTTCATAGCACATTTTTCTATATATTTCCTAACTGGAAAACTCATAAGTTTAGCCTGAGCAATGTATTATCATCAGTAATATTTATTGGTGTATACAATACGGAAGTGTGCGACTTGCCCGATCATTTGCACTGGATGTTGAAAAAAGAGGAAAAAGTTTTGTTAAAAGAAGATCATATGCTCCATGTCAGGCATAATTTATGTGCTGATATTAAGCTAAGACAGTGAAAATAAGATTCTCTTGTGGATGTTATGCGATGAATGCATGTAAAGTATTTTGTATGCCTGTTAATTTTGCGAAATAACAATCGTTATTCTCCCTTGGATTCAGCTTATTTGTGCGTGTTTATTTCAGAGACGATGGAGCTGATAGAAGAGCTTAGAAGAGTCCAGCTAAATGTGTACCTCTTTTCAAAAGTAGATTGTACAATTCACATACTTCAACAGTGAAGGCGATATACATAATTCATTTCATACTTGATCGGCTACTAACGATGCTAACGCTACAAATCAATAATTTTCGTTTTTCTCTCTACTATGCAAAAGCTTCATTTGTGGCTCTATTCAGATTGGATCGCCTGCTCTTAATTCATTAAATCTCAAGCTTCATTTAACTCTTTTGCGCCAGTGAACTTTTCACAGAAATATGTTTAGTATCCTGAGCTTCATGGGAGACTTAGGTCATCTCTGTACAGAGGCATTTCGAAGGGAATATTCTCTTCACCGTACCGACCCCACCCTGCCGACCCTTCACTTGGCAAGTGGTCTCGACCCTCTGATTCATAAACAGACCCTTTCACAGCATGGGGTTGGGGTCATTTTTTTGTATGCACTGTGATTTTTTTAAAACAATCATTTATTGCAAACGTGGGAGAATTGATGTCTGAAATGAATTCCTCGTGTTTACTCGATTGTTTCAAAATTTTAAATGAAGTTTCTAGTTGTTATATTAACGATTTTAGGATAGTAATCCATGCAAATAATGTTATCACAATTTTTCTATGATTAAACTGCAAAACCATATTTCCCATCCTTCTTTTTCATCCGGGCTTTAGAACGGCATGTGCGAAGTTAAAAATGTTTTTATTTGCATTTTTAATTTTATACATTTTTTTTCTTTTTCAAAATTACCTAAAGCTTCTTTCTAATATTAGTTGTTCTTTTGCGTGTGATAAATTTTAAAGCATGGATCAGCACACAGTCCCATGCCGCTGTCCTGGCACACGTAATGTGTCTGTTGTCTTCTGTCATGCTTGCTGCACACCACTCACCTTCTCCGAAGTAATATATTTGACACAGGTAGGACATTTACTGAAGAAGGAAAATGTCGTTGAATTAATCTGGTAGGATTATTTTCACTTGTTTTACTTCCGTTGCCTGACTTATATTTGTTTTTGAGATAAGTATCCAAAATTTCATGAATCAATTCCAGGTGAAATTTTTCGACTGGGAATTTCTTCTTTCTAACAAATTGGTACAACAAATGAGCGTTTAAGACGGAGAGATCAACCATGTGAAAAAAAAACTTTTTGTACCACTTCACAGATTTTCGTAGACTCAATGGAGCTCAAGATCATATCGGCTTTATCGACAGCTCCCTTGTTACTATTATAATCCGATATACACTTTGGTTTTTTTTATCACTTCCCCTGTAATTCAATCTCTCTCTTCCCAGTTTCAATCATTTCTGCTGAGTGACAAGTAGACAACATCCACACTTCTCTCTTGTTGCACCATTTTAAGGCTAGCAATTTTTCTGAGGATTTAAATTTCATCTCTCCTTTCTTCAACTTTTCTTCCATCTTCGGCATATCCTTTCTATAGCACATCCAACATTTAGTTGAGTATGGGGCTTATGGAGAACGCTGTTGCCAAACTTCCGCTCCGTGGGTGGCATCCTGACAACATAGGCAACCACTTATAACTCCGCACCAAAATTATTTAGTTTCAAAGAAGTGTTCAATTTTGCACATAATAAGACTCATGGGGATGAAATTTTGCTATGTAAAGGTTATATGAATTAGTGGAATATGATGTAAAAATTTTGTTTTCAAAATCCGGTATTCTCTTTTTGCGGCTTGTTTGTGAAATTTGTTGATTCACTTCATCAATGATGATGTTGTGCATCAAAACCGGTCGAATTAAAGTTTACACTGTGGAAAATTTCCAATATTATTTTATTATGTTATTCCGCGAGATCAAGCCTGAAACAACTCGAGAAATGTTATGATATAATTTAGCTTGTTTCATTGATGTGATTTATTATCTTGCACCTGCTGTACCCATTTATAGGATATGCATCCATCCATCCATATCATATAAAAACTAGGATAAAGCTTTTTCATCATGCTGGTTTTATTTATCAGAAAATGCTTCAATATGACCACCTATTCACTACCTAATCTTTGGACATTGTTATTATTGTCAAGGCATGTAATTTGTTTAGGAAATACTTTATTTACTCTAATATAGAACATAGTGGCATAACATATTCACATTGTTTCCAATCATGTAAAAAGATTGTATGTCTCTCACAAAGAGATTTGAAGATCTTTTTATAATGAGAGAGAGCTATTATGATAGACTATGTGAGCTTAAGGAAGCAGTTCTTATTGTTGAATGCTCAATTTCCAAATTTATCAAAGCATCTGCTGGTTTTGCCTGTTAAAAATGTATATCTAGAGAAGTTTTACATTCTAAGAGTTTCCTTTTTGTCTTTATAATTTGGTCTTTGGCAGCGTAAAGAACCTTGTAGTGCTGTGGAAAATCTAATGGATCTCTCAGTGCTCGGTTATTGTGCTCAAGGATGCTTCATTCCCATTATTTTGATTTTTAAATTATGATCTTTTTATCCAAGCCTCTTGCATCAGGTATGCTCTGCTTTTGTTTACTCTTGATGTTTTTTTCTGATACAGGAAGAACCGAAGAGTGAAAAGGTTCCCCAGTACCAGATGACTTATGAAGCCACAGGGTTGAAGAAAAAGGAGCACTATGAATTTTGGGTCACTGCATCAACTAACATTGGTGAAGGCCAGCCATCAAAATCTGTCACTTTGTCTCCTAGCAATAGAGGTAAATTCTTAAGTTCTATTTGCACACTAATTAATCTGCTTTCTAGTATAACTTTACCACTGATAAGAATGTTTTTTGTTGTTGATTTTTCAGTTCCTGCCAAAATAGCCTCTTTTGATGATTCTTTCACTGCTACGTACAAAGAAGATGTGAAACTTCCTTGCTTAGCTGTTGGTATTCCAGTTCCAGAAATTAAATGGAAGGTACATAGATGTCCTTTTCTTTTTCATTTGCGACATTATTTCTTTATTCCTGGTGGATGGATATATAGCCATCCTAGATTTTAGGTTGCCTTATACCTAGAGATGGGCCACTCTGAAAATTACCTTGGTAATTTTCGTAAATTACCGCAGTATTTTTTGTAATTTACTGTGCCACTTGAAAATTACCATAATTTTTAGAGAATTCACCTATGTTTGAGATAATTTTTCATACAGATATATTCCCAACATGTTCTTTTAACCCAAGTTCACATTTCCTACGTGTTTAATAATAAATTGAGGCATGTACAACTCATTTTTGGAATATTTTACTTAAATTATAACATTATAAGAGTAATACATAAGAATATTTTTCTTGAAAATTTCTCATACTTTGACCAAAGAATTGGCTGATTGCGTGTTGCTGCCGTAGTTCTTTTTAAAATTTAAAAAAATTCTAATAAATTAATATGTTGCACTAGATATGGTTTAAACATCGTTATTCCCTTTCTTTTGCTATTGGCTTTCTTATTCAACCATACATTTGCTGTTAAATGCTTAAAACTAAAAAATACTGGAAAATTACGGTAATTTTCCCATCTCTACTTATACCTTGTGTAGTTCCTCTGGTTCACATTCATACATGCATTGAGTGGTGTACTTTTTACATATTTGCCTTGATGACTAAGAAATAAATACAGTAGAACCTTGGCTATATGACCCTCTTATATATGACGACCTCATTTATACACCAGTTTTTTTTTGGTCCTGTAAATAACCTCATTAGACCCCATGTAATTCCAACCTCCATTATGAAACTTTTCATTTATGCAATGAACTCCGTTAAAATCCATTTTTTTTCTGGTGCTATGGTAGGAAATTCCTCACTTATATGACTTATTAGTGAGTTAACTGACCTACAGAGAGACAGCTTATTGGAGTTTTTGTTGACGGCGATTATCTGTCCAGTATGTTCAATTATGCCCACATTAGTCATAAAATTATTATTAAGTTAGATGGACATAAATGCCAAAAATGAGCCAAAGATGTCTATAACCTGAAATGATCTTTTCTCTTTGAGTTCTAACCTATCTCATTAGAATATTTTCGATACAATTGATGCAGTTGTGTAAAGCGTGAGCCATGTTGCAGTTCTTCATTGGCACTTTGCTGCAATGGTAGCGCCGAGGTCAACCTGGGTCTCCAATTCCAAGCCGACATCTTAGTCTTCATTGCATAGCTCACTCTCTCCCCACCCCTGCTGACACCGGATACTTTTTTCAGGTTCACTTTGTGAGGACTGTGATAAATATTCTGTGATGAGCAGAGGCTGACAGTTTCTTCCCGCTCTCGGCTTGTATTTCAGCTTTGGTGATTCCTTGACACCACCCAGGATTATATGGGTGCCCCATCCTGCTGTTCCGAGGCTCGGTGACTCTTGTATTGACAGCTAATTCCCACGTGTGCCCCTCTCACACCTCCCTAGGCTGTAATGCCCTCTCGCTCAAGATGAAAAAAAATCACCACTAATTTTTGGACAAGACAAAATTCATGAGTGCGGGAAACATTTTGTGAGAACGATATGGTAGTCAACCGAGAAGATCACTCCTTTGTCTTGCGTAAACAGTGGATGTTGCCATTATCAATTTGCAATGTTCATTGTTTACTTGCATCATAATTTTTATGGAGGAATCGGAAGTAAGACGAAAGCCGAAAGATGCCCTGCAAGTAATGATATACTTGGAGATATTGCTACTCTTGAGATTTCAATGGAAATCTAATTCCATTTGTCAAGCTGCCATTGCATTAAATAGAGGCATTATTACATTCGCTCATTCGTTTTGTGATGTCAAATGATTATTACAGGCAATATGAGGCTCGATTCAGCTTATCAAGATGAATGGTGAAATATCCTTACCATGATATCTGGAAATTGCCTAATGGCAGTCTGCCATCCAGCTATCCCTCTCAATCACATAGCTGGAAATAATAAAGCTGTCAGATGTCGGGTTGATCCCTCAGTTGGGTCTGAACTATTGGTGTGTCTAACGTGGGTTTTCCCAGAAGACCCTTCAGGAAAAAGGTTCTTCGTTCCTTATTCCTGGGCACGATGAAATTCATCTAACAATGAGCGGGACTCATGCAGCAGGAAGAGAAGGGAGTAACCCGAGAGGATCACTCCTTCACCTTATCTGTTATTATCTACCCTTCCCAGCTTCACTTTTACCCAGGTGGCTTCAAGTGGGGGAGGGGGTGGGCCTCCTTTTGGGGGCCTCTGCAGCCAACACTGGGTTGATACGGCTGATGCTCAAAGGAAACGAGGAGAGCCATTATTTCGGTCGATTCAAATTGCAGCCTTATCCTGGTGGTAGCAGTGAGATAGATTTCGCACTTCTTCATGATTTTTCCACAACCTGTAATTATGTTGCATAGCACCCGAGAGAGCTTTGAATTGTACTTTCATGTCAATAGGATTAGTAATGTAGTGCATCAGCTCATGCGAAGAGAGAATGGGAACTCTGATTTGTTTTTACTTCATTTTATTGGAAGCATCATTCACTAAAGCATGAATTTTAATATGTTGGATCCAGATCAATTTTTTTGAATGAATTAGAATCGAATTTCAGTATCTGGTGAAACCTATTATCCATGGATCTTTGGATCTGACGGATCCAATCCAACCATCCCTAGTAAATATGTTTGCATCATTACTCTTTATATGACGAAAAATCAGGGTAAATTTATGATTTACCTATACATAGTTTCAAAATGGCTGAATTAATACAATATCTAACTTCTAATACTAATTGCTTTCTGATGTTTAATAGAATCTCAAAACTATTTTCTGTTAGATCTCTGTTCATATATAGTGATATTCTATTTTAGAAGAAAACTAGTTTGCAATGGAAAAAAATTACCTATTAATTAGAACAGATTTTTGGTTAGCAATACTCCTGCATAAGCTGGTATTAGTTTGTAGAAGATGAACTGACTGTAAACATCATTGCAAAAATGCCAAGAATTAATTGAAACTAAGCCCTGCTGGTCAAGTGTCATAAATGCTAACTATTAGACCAAGAAATTTAACTTTGGGATTAGATCTTACCAAATTTCAGGAATGCAAAAGCATGTTGTTTCTTTCTTGGTAACATGAACATGCATTTATTTGTAGAGTTGCTTATAAGTACAATAAATTATTAGGCTTCATTTGCCTGTATTCAAACGTGTAATTTTAACCATGAAACAAAACAGACTAAATTAGACAGTTAAAACAGTTTCATGTTCCCTTACTATGAAACCTCTGTTGTGAAACTTCCTCACATGTTAAACTTTTTTTGGTTGTCCTCTGAAAGTGTTATAAGTGAGGTTCTACTGTACCTGCATAAAGTAAAAACACTATAGTATTCTAATGTGTAAAATCGTTTTTCTTGAAAATGAGAGTGACCATTTTTTTCCAGGTGAAGGGCGTGGTGTTTACAACAAACGATCGTATGAGGCAGCTTCCTGAAGGTTTTCTTTTGATCAAAGAAGTAAATAGGGGTGATGCTGGAGAGTATTCTTGTTCTGTAGAAAACTCATTTGGGCAAGATACTGTCACTCATCAGTTAATTGTTCATGGTAAGTCACATGCATATTCAGCCAGATATCTTCTGGCAATTACAATACAGGCCCCTTCTGACTCATGCAGTTGAAAGTATAAATTCCAGACTTGGGAATGGTTTTTTAATAAAAACTATTGATCAGTGAGTGCCAGAGTGTAACTTGCATTTAAATATATTGACCTCACTACTGCTTGAATTCTTATCAGTGTAGAGATGGATGTTTAATTAGCAAATTATCTTCCATTTAGGCCTCTTCTGTATTTTTCTTTGTCTCTCAGACACCTATTTGGCTATATTCATTTATGGAAGCTCTGGCTTTCGTTAACTTCTCTAAGATTTTTCATACGGAGTAGAACTAGTAATGAAATTTCTTAGCAGTTTTCCACTTTTTTTATTAAATATAGGTTTGTGTGACCGGTTTCGATGTATTATATCAGTGTCAAGCACATTATAAAATGATGTAATACATCGAAACCAGTCACACAAACCTATATTTAATTTTAAAAAGTGGAAAACTGCTAAGAAATTTCATTATTATGAATGAATTCCACCACATCTGCCCTGATACAACTTTATTTATTTGGAGTAGAACTGTCCAAGTACCTACTAGATTTTCTGATCCAATCCAAAATTTTTCTCAATGCTATTCTGATACTGTTGATCTGATGCTAATGATTTGTTAAATTAGCATCTTCATCTGTGGGAAGATGGCTATTATAGTGGTTACATACTTGCATATTTTTACCGACAAATGGAGAATGTTTACTACTATATATTTTATCTATTCTTGTAATGTGTATTATATTCATTATAACTAGGGATGAGTCAATTCCACTTTTCTTCGATTCCGATTCCAATTCCAATTCTTTCAAATCGATTCCCGATTCCGATTCCATCGATTCTTATTCCTAATATCAGGTGGGATATTGCTATACCATGGTATATATATATACTGCAGTGATATACTGCAGTAGCGTACGACTATTATTTAAATTCAATTACTGGCGGGAATAAAATAACAAATACAATTAAGTCGCTCAAAACGTGCATTTAATGACAAACAGTAAATATATCATCAGCTTACAGTCTATTTTAAAAATATTTATCTATCTGGAATCAAAGGAATCAGAATTGAGTTTAGGCGATCGATTCTCGATACCGATTCTAAGCCTGAGAATCGGTGGAATCGAGAATCGACATTAGGAATCGACTCATCCTTAATTATAACATTTATGAACAAATCTCTGATTCTCAAATGATATCTTGTATTGTAAAATGTAAACCTCCGTTAAGTCAAAGGGATGTCTAAGTCTAGGTCTCTACACATTTGTCTAAATATTCTAATTAGCCAGTGTACCAGCCAATATTTCATAGAATTTTAAATCAGCTTATTCTGTGATCCTCAGTATTGACATTTGTCATTATTAATGTATTAGGCCAGCCCTAATGTCAGATTTATTTATATTGGTTCCACATTAAAGATTTGACTGTCCAGAAGCTCAAAATCTTTGAACCCTTTGAGGTAAAGATGGTAATTTGAAAAATAAATATTTTTTTAGAAAAACTGGGCAACCAAATTCCAAAAAAATAGTGGTAGTCATGTACATGCATGATGAACAGATCCTGCCAGTTCTTCCCTTCATATTAAATCTTGCATTATGTTCCAAAGTCTATGGCGGTGATTTTTGAAATCAGGTTGCTGATTTAGCATATTAATCTGTAAATTTCTTGTGCTTGTATTGGAAAATACTTTCAACATAAAATGAGAGATTTATTGGTCTGAGATTGAATTTTTGTTTCAGCTCCTCCCCACTCCCCACAAGTGTCACTCACATCTACCACCACATCATCCATCACAATGAAGTTGCGGCCCCACCCAACAGATACTAACACTCCCCTTCATGGCTACACTGTTCATTACAAACCTGAGTTTGGTGATTGGGAGACAGCTCAAGTTGCCGCTGGCCAGGAAACATCTGGTGGACAGAACAAGTACACTCTTGAAGGGTTGTGGTGTGGAATTAGATATCAAATCTATGTGACTGCTTATAACAAGTAAGTAACATTTGACTCTCTAGACTATACCATTTGATTATTTCATTTTGCTTTATTTAAATTATTTTAATTGTAATTTCCAAGGGCTCATTGTGTTTTTGCGGTACTTCATAATCCTTTAATCATGTCTTTTCAAAGTGATCTCTATTAAATTCAAGTGTGATTTCACTATCTTCCTGCTTGACTAAGATGATCTCAGTAGCTTCTCCTAAATTGTTTACAGGCTCATCAGCAGTAATTGGCCAAAGTATATGATGTTAAATTTCTTCATCAATTTTTTAAGTGGCTGCTATCATGTTAACCAAAAGAAAGATGTGTGTAAAATATGCTCGTTGGAAGTTGAGAGTTTACATTTTTCCCAGAACCACTATACAAATCTCTTTTTCAGATGCGAATTTCAATGTATATTATTTCCTTTTTTTAGCATTGGAACTGGGGAGGCATCTGATATTCTAAATACCAAAACTAAAGGCTCTAAACCTGTTATCCCTGAGGCAAGCAGGTTCATTGAAGTTTCTGCAAACAGTATCACACTTCACCTCAGTGCATGGTCAGATGGTGGATGCCCAATGCTCTATTTTGTCGTTGAGCATAAGAAGAGGTAAAGATAATGCTTAAACTCTTTTCAGATTATTTTTCTAATGGAGGGTAAGCTGATAGTATGTCATCATGCATACACAGTTATACAGCAAATCTATGGATGTAAAAGAAAATTTATGGGACACAACTGGTCAAAAGGGTTAATTCTTCACTTCCAAGAAGAAAATTATTATTTTAAATCTTGAAACTTTTGTATATGTAAGAGATGTGAGGTTCTCCAAGGCAATGAACATTCTTGGCAAGATAAAAGACATAGAAGGCCAAAATTGTTTTAGCAAAATATTTAATTTGCTGAAAATTCACAGATATATTTGTGATGAGGTAGGGGAAAGAGATAACGCTTTACAGAATTCAGATGCTTATCCTGCCTGTTTAATCAATTACAATTAAGTTATTTGTTTTGAATTTTACTTATATTCTACATTGGCAATTTGAATACATTAATCAGTGCCATGCAAGACTTGGAAGTTCCTTTAATTGGTAATTGCTCTGATTATTCCATGTCAAATAAAAAATGCCTCACCATCTTGAAAAAAAATCCGTGAATATATTATGTATAATTTTCAGGTTACAGACTGAATGGAACCAAGTATCAAGTAATGTAAAGCCTGGTGGAAATTTTGTGGTGCTAGACCTTGACCCAGCAAATTGGTATCACCTACGAGTAACTGCACACAATAATGCTGGATTTGCTGTTGCTGAGTATGAGTTTGCAACTCTCACTGTAACTGGAGGTAGGATTTGCGGAATTTGACCTGCTATAGTTCATTTTTGTGGGTGTATATCTAGTAATGAGTAAAATTTTTACTTATTAGAATTAGATGAATAGAGTGATTTCAGTATGTTAAAGAATATACAATGAAACTTCATGAAATGCAGCAGTTGTTTTTCAATTAAGCCACATTACATGAATCCACATTGTGATTGAGGTGTTTGTTCATATTTCTTTGAGTAATGATCATTTAACAATTATAGCAGTACCTTTTCATGTTTAGAAAATGTTTATTCATCAAAGAGATTGAAAAGTTCACACAGTTTTACATTAAGTTGCTTCTTATCATAGGCGTATCCAGGGTTTTTTTTGGGGGTTGTAACCCCCCCCCCATTGAAAAAAACGTAAAATGATGTGTTTAACACATGCTAATAGTACACCTATAGATCACCTTCCATAACATAATAGAACACCTTCAAAATGTCAGTTTAAGATGTATATTTTTCCAAATTCCCAGACCCCCAGTTTTACATGGGGGGTATTCCATACCCCCCATAAGGGGGTGAAGGGGGTGGTGATCCCCCCCTTCTGACGCTTCTAGATACGCCTATGCTTCTCATATTTATAGGTCTCTCATTATTCTACTGGAAAATTCAGATGGAATTAAATTTTTTCTTGTCACTCAAAGTGATAAATAAGTACTACTAAATATATGTTTTAATGACTTTTAATCATCTTCAGCAAACTGAAAAATGCAGTCCTTGAAAAATTGTTGAGTTTCTTCAGCAGTGAATCCAACTGCATTTGGATGAGTTTTTTTCTTCCACCTTCTTCATGATTCTTATTGTCAATTTATCACCACAATATGGTGCCAATAGCATATCTGTATTGTGAAAGCATTGTATCCTGATGCTATTTACTAATATCGACCACTAATATTCATTTATTTTGTAGTTCTGCGATCGCAGGTCCATATACATAAGGCATAATTTACTAACCTTAATTAATATCTCTTCTACCTTTTATGTAGAGTTGATTGATGGCTATTGTGGCTTCAATCATACAGTTTATACTCGCGATAGGATGTTAGAGGATTAAGTATGTTCAAATCACACTCACAAAAATGCCTGTAGATCTCTATCATATCCATATAAATGACCACTAATATTCAATTATTTTTTAGTTCTGCAATCGCAGGAGCCATATAATGCATAATTTACTAGCCTTAATTAATCTACCTTTTAAGTTGAGTTGATTGATGGCTATGGTGGCTTCAATCATACAGTTTATACTCGCGATAGGATGGTAGAGGATTATGTGCAAATCACATGCTCAATAATGCTTGTAGATCATCATATCATATCTATATCAATGCCTACCTCACACACACACTTACTAAAGCTTAAGCAGACTCATTTTCATTCTCTCAATGGGATGTCAAGCACTGCTCGGTGATGTCATCCTTAGCATCAGCTGCAGATGAGGCTGAAGGCACGAAGGGTATTTATGTACTTGTTTTCCCGTTATATGGAGGGCTCATTGTTAAATTGGACTATTGAAGAAAAGTTTGAGGAAAAGGAGTGTGAGGTTCCATATATTCCTCCCGTCAATCAGCTTTACTTAGTGCTCTCAAGTAATCCTACCATGAAGATGTATATATTCTAATTTTGGACTCGGTTTGTTCCTGCAATAAAAACATTATGACTGTAGCCATCCTAAACACTCATTAGTGAAGAAATGAAAAATTTACTTGGCCCAATTTTACGCCATGACCTCCATATCTCCTTGTAGCAAGACATGGCATGGCAAGATATGCCCTGCTGACCTTTGTCATCCTGTCAGACGTCTGAATCCATTTTCTGAAGTTTTTCTACTCCCGTGTTGATATTTTCAAAGATCTTTGACAAACCTTTGATTGTGAAGGATTTATGTTGCACTTGCACCTCCTTTCTGGGGTCTCATCACAATCTTCATTTCCTTCTTCTTCCCTATGCGCCCCAACTCAATCAGAACCTCATTTTTCAACTCCTTGCATGAGTCTTAAAGGTCCTCTGCATCTTCCGCCTCCACTTCAAGGTTGAGGATATGTGCAAGCTTGATTGAAGTCATTCATGCGTCGAAAATTCCTCAACATTAACAAGATCCAGGTATAGTTATTTTTCCAAACATCATTTATGTTTAAGCCTGTCATTTAAATCATCCATGTGTGGAGGGTGGCTGGGTGCTTGATCAAAAATTTTCATCGAATTTTTTTGGCCCGTTGAAACCGAGCGTCATTAGTAAAGGATAGGTGGCTGCGCTTGACATCCCCAACCTTAAAAGTCCCATTTCTTGCGTGAGTAGCCGCATTGCCCTTCAACTTATCATTCGTCACATTTGTTCTACAGTAAGCCTACCTAGAGCATTGGTCGTTGCAGTGAGTCTTATAAAAGGTGTAGACGCTATAGTTTTTTCACAACCTTGGAAATGTATGCCATTAGCATTTCATTTATTTTTTAACACTTTTTCCAATGATTTTTTGTTTAATTTTCCACCAACATATAAAAAACACTTATCAGGTGTTTTTGGGAAGCCTAAAAAAAATCAAAATACGAAGGAATATTAATTTTTTTCATAGGTAAATTGTATGGTTTTGCCTTTCTTGATTAATGAACCAATTGTTGCAAAAGTTTTCTTCTTTATTTCGGTATTTGCAGAGTTTTACATAAATATTCCGATTTATAGTGTACAATGTAAATATTAGCACTCACCAAATACGGACATAGAAGGAAAGTATTTAGATCTTCAATTTCTTTTTAGGTCATGTGAACCCTTTCTGTCATAGTATGTACTATCTTTCTATTATTTTTTCAAGTCCGAAGAATGCTTATGAAAAGGAAAATAGCAAGAACAAGATATAACAAATATTTTGACAGTTAAGTCGGAGAGATTCTGTGTGAGATGTGGGAGAATCCTCATTGTTTTAAACTATTCTTGGTAAACCTTTTATATACCTTATCGTGAGGTAAGCTTTGCCTTCATTAGTTCTCCTATTTTGTTCCAGTCTAAGATCTTGCAAAAACTTTCACTCGGCTAATGTGCGATCTCGGGACAAAGATATATTAAAGAGTGTAGCACCATTGTTGAAGACACTATCTTTTGCCCTCTTCAGATCATTGAAGGGACGTAAGGCCTCAGAAACTTCTGCTTCTGATTCCAAAGTGTACTTTAGTGGCGTGACCTTCCTGATTGCTTTCAACCAAGAAGGAATCAATGATTATGATTGTTGTCAATGAAGTTCAGCAACAGAGTGGCCAAGATCTTCACCACATACAATCAGTATTTTAGTCAACAATTTGACACCCATCACCACTTTCTGGAACACCATGAATAATCACATTCCTGGCACACTTCCAGCTTTCGTTAACTTCACTGATAATTGATTCCAAGCATTCACCACTCACTTGGACAGACGAACCAACAGTTTTATCGTATATGCTCTTCTTTAATAGGCCAATATCATTTCTAAGGTCTGTAATCAGGGCCCTCAATTCTATAATAACATTAACCTGGAGAGAATCAGCACCATCACACAACAATGTCTGCGACCGATTTGGTTTGCAAGGAACACAAAACCATTCAACATCGTTAATGCTAACGTAAATCTTAAACTTATTACCACAAAGTTTACTGTACTTCTTGTGAACATAGCCATCACAATAATTACATATAATGTGAGGATTTTTCAGTATTAACAACCTTATCACAAACAACACAGCTTTCATTGGCAGCTATCTTGAATGTACTGAATATGGATTACAAATATGGTGGACAAGCAGGCAAGGCACCTGCTCCATGACAGCAGGTTTGCCAGTTTAAGGCTCCTTTGAAGGAGCTTTTTTATTTATTTATGTCGAAATATTTTTTTAAACCTGAGTTTGAAATATTTTCACAAGCATGTTACCGTAGAATGAGCTAGACATTGTGATATTTGTGAAAAATATCTGAACTACATGGGCCCCATCATTGGTTGCTTGTCAATAACCATGTTTCAATGAGAAATATGGCCTGATAAACCAAATATACACCATTTTTCCACCAGCTTGGCACGAGTAGAATTAGTTTTTCGACAGGGTAAATCACGGGTAATATGCAGAATTTACACCATTTTTGCATAGTTTGTGCTGTTTGGATCTGTAAAATGGAAACTTGCTGAGTATTGTATTTGTACATATTTGTACAATTTATGTGACATTACTATCAAGTGTTCTCCATTACTTGAATTATTACCTTTTGATGCTGCATTTACATGCAATAGACATACCAAATTATTCCATGGGAAATATTGTTGTAGAAATTATTCTCTTATTGAAACTATCGTCTGTATGCTATGATCAGATGATTCCCTTATCGCATTTCTTGAGAAACATCACGATGCACCAAACGTCTACCAAGTTTTTTGAAGGATTAAAAAAAATAATATTGGCTAACCTGTAAAAATATTATTTTCAATTTCATCTTTTCTTATATTTTCTCTTATCAATACTTTTATTTGATATTAATGAAATAATTAATGTAACTTCAATGTGTTCTATGGGATGTTGAATGCTTATATTTTCCACATAACATCTTTTTTTTTCTTTTTATAAGCTGATTTGTTCATTTTATTTTGTCTGTATTCTATAGAGGATGTTATCTATTATTGTAATATCATATGTACATTTTAAACTCTGTATTATTCTTTGGTTGTTGGGCTAATAAATTTTTTTTAATTTTTTTATTTTATTACTATCCATGTGCTAGCCAATTCCCTCACTTATAGCTTTGATATCTGTGAGAGAAACTGTTTAAACAAGAAAATAGTTTTCTGGTAAAAACCTGTTAAAGGTAGAGTGTGGGTTTTGGATTGTGTCAGCCTGTAAAATTGTTAACAGGGAGAAATTTCTTCTGGAAAATTACAAAATTTGAGGTTATTAAAGTAGTACTGAAGTAAATTTTTCATTTTTGTGTGGAATGTCTTCCAAGTATGATCCATCCTGTTGCATTTCAATAGAAGTTATGTATTACGAGAATACGTTTGTAGGTGTGAATTATTTTTCTTTGGTAAGTCATGAATTGAAACCAATTTTTTAATTAAGTCATTTATGTATTTGAGAATACTTTTATGAAACCCCTGTTACCATGTGATTTCCTACAATTACTTCAAGAGATTACTTCAGTATCAAAATGCTCAATCTTTTGTGTAATTGTTAGGTTTATTTTGTGTGATTCTTTCGATGATGAATAATTGAGGGTTTTTGGTTTGTGCAATAGTACCTGGTTATGAAATAATGATGAGATAGAATTATCAAAGTGAAGATTTTTATTTACTTATTTGGATTTAATGGGCAGTTGCTCCGAATGACAGCTCTTTATCATTCATATATAGTTAGGTACAAGATGTACTTTGTTTTTAAGTTGTTGATGGCTTTTGATATTGGCAGTAAATCAGTAACAAAAACTATCTATTAATGGTTTAAAGTATTTTTAGATATGAATATACAATGATCATTTGTGAAAGATGTTAACATTCTTGTGTATGAACAACACATTTTATGGAACATTGCCTTTTCCTGTGTTGTGTCAATTTTACATTCTTGGATTAACATTGCTGGATGAGGAATTGTAGCTTTTGATGGATGTTATTTTGTGTTCTTCCATCCTTTTCTTAAATTCCTGTAGATTTTTTTAGTAAAGATATAAAATATTGGGATTGTGAGATTTATATTCAGCATACAAGTTTCATAATAACTTCTATTTGATTGAGGTTAAAGTGCATACTTAAATAATCAAATAAATAATTACTTGATTTACCAATAATTAAATAAATGGATAAAAGATCAGTTATCTTGACTGAAAGCATCTAAGAACGGAATGAAATCCTTCTGGTTTGTGAGTTTCTTCTGAACTGTTTACAGAACTTCAGAGATAATGGTTTTGACTTCATTGTAAATATTTTTGAACCACTTTACATGAAAATCTCTTTTCCTGGGGTTGTTTGGAGCTATATATTGCGAAGTCATGAATATTGAATATTTTTTTACGGTGAAAACTTTGTTAATCAGCTAATTTTCTAAAATATGTGCTTGCTCGTTTTGCACTTTCAGATAGCGCACAAACAGTTTTTTTTGCACATTTTGAGATCAAATATAAGATTTATGTGGCACCTATTAGTGATATCTGACATTTTATTCTAAAAATTGTTTTTTAACTGATGGTAAGATAGCTCCATATAATTGTTTACCACTCTGATTGCTCTTTAATTCATTGATTATCAGGTGCCAGCCTTGGTGGCGGCAGGGTAAAGTCCTCGCCTACTAATTCAAAGGTCACGGGTTCGAGCCCTGCCTGGGTGGGTTTTCTTCCACTCAGGGCATGTGTGTTAATGTGTGAGGTTAAATGGAAGAGAGGACTGCATAGCCCTAATTTATCCCTGAACAAAGTTGCAATTATTACTATAAGTTCTTTGGCAATTGCTTTTTAACTAAATCTCCCTTGCCAAGTAATGTAACTACATATTAGGTTCAGCTCTGGATGGCTATTTCTTCTTCTGTTTTTTCCAAGTAACATAATTATTTGGAAATATTTTGTGCAATCTTCTAAAACATTTGAATCACTAGTGATTTGTTATCCTATCCAATGTTATCCTATCCTTATTATTCCATTCAAATCAATTGTAATATAGTGAGCTAACTTCACTCATTCAAACTCATAATTTTTCAGGTATTATCTTATTACCTATTTCTATGGGTATAGCTTCAATGATTATATAATCCATAACTGCTATGTATGTAGCACAAATATTCTACAAGTGGGGGGTACACTATGCTAAAATATATCATTAATCTTGGAGGATTAGGTTTCCTGAATTGACTTAAACATTTCTAAAATGAAAACCTCACTGTAGGTTAAATGTGGCATGTTCATAATCACTTTTTCTATGCAAATGACGGTGATGAAAATCTTAACTTTAAATATTGCCATAGTATTTACATGGTTCAGTTTGGGATTGAGTGCAAGTCACTGTTTAATCATATGATTCTCCATTGGTATAAAACTTTTATTTTCGAATTTTGAATTATGATTGATTATTGGCCAATCTTAAGTCATCAACAATAGCATTTGGAATTTTATTCGTTGGCATAGGATAGCATTTGTTTAGAGTTGCGTTGGCTTCCAAAACATGATTGGAATAAAATCTCACCTTTCTGTATCCTTTCGGGTGATTTCGGCTTGCAGGTACTATTGCACCGGCCAGGGAACTCCCCGACCAGGACTCCCCCCTCAAGGCATTCCTAATGAACCTCAATCTGGTTGTTCCCACCGCGGCTGCCATCCTAGTCATTATCATTGCCATCATTGTGATGTGTGTGCTCAAGGGGAAGAGCTCAAACCAGAAAGGTAAGAAGAGCATCTTCCCCTTCCCAGTTAATTCTCTCTTTCTCTTCCACCCACCCGCCTTCAATAAATCCCCATTGTTTTCCCCTGCCCACCTCCCCATCAGGCACGATTCCGCCAGTGCGTGACTCTGGCTCGGTCCACGGTACCACACTCTTCTCATGGCTTCCTGACTGGCTAGACATCAATGTCCTTGTCCCCGTGGGTGCTACTGTGGTGGTGATAATAGTTGGTGTCATAGTGGTGTGTGTTGCCATATCTCGGAGGTCACGTGGACCTGAGCAAACTCGCCTTAGAGGTAAAACCGTTACATTGCTGGGGTTTTCTTAGTTTTATAATTATTAATGAGCTCTGTGTTTTGTTTGATGGATGTATATTATACCAGTTGATCTATCCTAATATATCATAATATGTGTAACTTTTTCATGCATTCATTTACCCAAGATAGATCCCATGAATTTGTGTGTTTGATCATTCATGGAATTCATTCTTCTAGATTTCAAATATGCTGGGATACAAGTCTTGACAATGATCAGAGTTTATTTTTAGAATCATGAAAGCTAGAGCTTCTTGAATTGAATAAAAATTTTTTGTTTATTTTTAAATTTATAATTATTGAATTTTATCATGAGACGTTGATACCTCACTATGGAATTAATTTTCTCAAGATCATTTTGCATTAGTACTTGTTAAATTCTGATTGAGTGTAACACTGCAGTAATTTTCATGACTCTTTTGATATTCCGCTGTTTTGGAAGACTTGTGCAGCCTATCCAGTAAAAAATAAAGAAGTAAGACAAATAAAGAATGTCAAACGTATTTTATAAATTGTGCTACATTATTCATAAAATTACAGAAATACAATGGGTTTATTAACTTTGCTTGATTGTCTATTGTGGTATATACTAAATTATTATGAAATCGACAGAGCTGAATCAACAAGTGCTAAGCTCTACTTTTTTAAAATTATGAAGCCAACCTATTTAGCAATTTTAAGCCTGCAGTCTTATCTTAGATAACCATTGAGTTTTAGGTGTTACAGTAAAACCTCCTTATGACGAACTTCCATATTACGAAAGCCTCCCTTTACGAAGTAATGGCCCCAGTCCAGACTTTTCCATACACAATGCATACAAAAAAAATTCCTGTAGCGAACCTCTGTAGAATGAAGTCCGCACGTGGGTCCAAATATGGGAGTCACCTCTTTTTAACGAATTTTTTTGGTAGAAATAATTTTTACTTGCATTTATAAGTAATATTAGAACTGCTATTAGCATGAGTTGACTCCTGGTTGGCACGTTGTTACATTTCGACAGGTGATAAACTTTGTTTCCATCACCCTGCCTTCAACATCCTGAGCGCAGTATTCCAATGAGAAGCCAACACTGCATAACATTTCATTCACCTAATAGGTAATCTTTGCTCATTATTCCAAAAATGTAGTAAAAAAAATGGCCAGTCTAATACAATTAGTATAAATATAGAGTAAGTACAAAAGGGACACGTTGCGCACCTGTGAATGAAATGCATAACTGAATGTTCCACAAAATGATGAGGTGTATTCAATATGTGTAATAAACAGGTATTAGTTTTAGGTGGTGTAGTGTTTCGGAGAATTAAATGGAACAAATGATTGGCCATTAAATGAAATGTTAGGAAAAAACGATTATTTCAATAAAATATAAGCCTCGGAGAGATTGTGTTTCTGAAACCAGGGCCAAATCTACTATGAAATTAAACATAAATGGATTATCCATCAATGTCAGATGTCGGATTGGGCATCATCATCAATCACTGCAAATAATAGGTGGTATACTGCATTACAGTCATAATTTTTATGTCTGTTGAAGTGAACTTTCGAAATTAATGTGAATTGCATCTGAAAGCAATACGAACTCTTGGCTGCCCCTGCCACTACGCAACACGCACACATACACCGTTCAACAAAGTCATTTTTCCAGTCCCAGTGAATTCGTTATATGGAGATTTTACTGTACTCGCATACTTTAACTTAGCTGGTAGTCAAATCCCATTACCAATAATTATTTCCCTTGAAATGGCTTCCCTTCAATGTTCAAGAGTTTCTAATTTTGACTTGAAAAAAGTCACTGCTTGTTTGAGGAATTTTGTGACTTGATACATAAATGCAAGCATGAATTGATACAGTCTAGGAGTTGATAACCAAGCCATGCTCTGCTAAGAGAATACATACTTAGAGATTCCTCAACTTCTTATGATAACACCTGCTTAGTATGAACATTGATGCTCAGCTCTTTTACCAACTTCTAACCTACATATATATCCTTGTACATGCATATGTTCATATTTAGTGCAACAAATTAAATGAATACCAAGTATGAAAGCTCTTTCAATTTTTAAAAATGATTATCAATGAAAATTTTTCTCTTCTGTGGGTCCATAGATATCTTTGAGAAATAATCTTTGTGACTTGTGCCCAAAATTTCAGATGATGTCGTTTACAACCAGTCTGCTGGAGGAAACTCTACCATGGACAAAAGGAGACCAGACTTACGTGATGAACTAGGCTACATTGCTCCACCAAACCGGAAGCTGCCTCCTGTCCCTGGATCTAATTACAACACATGTGATAGAATCAAGAGAGGTACAGTTATAAGTAAGAGAAACCGTTTCCTAAGTCTTTCTCAGCGTTTATTATTCTTGTCTTTGCCATGAAGAATGTGCTGTAAAAGTGCTGAGAAACCCAGTTGCCTCTATTGAATTAGAAGACTTTATTATCATTTTGAGCATGTTAAGATTACCTGATGCCTTGGTGAATGAATGTTGGCATTGATGTTTGCATTTATCTAGCGACATCTTTTGTGTAACATTCCCCTAGTCATCTGGTATCAGGACCTCTTTTTGCCATTCGATGGATGGATTGCCCATTTGGTGTGTAGCAGTGTTAATTCAAGTCTTCTGCTTGATCAATTTTATTTTATTTCTTTGACATTGGTTGTGTAAACTTTCATTTTATTTTATAATTGCTATTGGATAAGTTTCATGTTGACTTAATTTGCTAACCTAAGAGAAATGTGGGAATTCCAAATACAATATTCCTAACATTGCTTTTTATCGGAGTGGCTTCCTTTGACACACAATACCCGTATACCTCTATCCTTCCTCCACCTCCATGGAAGAGCACCCTATGAAAACAAAACACATTGTTACAGAATTAGGTGAACACTTACCGCATTCATTCATTTAATATGAAGTCCTTGTATGAATGGTCTCAACTATCACAACTTAACTCTTTCAGCTCAATCACTCAAATAAAATATGACATTTAGATATCTACAGATGCTGTACTCATCATCATTGACAGACATAACATGATAATAGAAAAAAAACTTGGTATCTAGTAGTTAGTTGCGCATAATTTTTTCATTTATGGAATGTATTTTATTAATTTGGGCATTTTTCAAGAGATTTTGCTAAAATTAGTAAATTGAGGAAAAAGTACCAAAAGAACAACCCTTCCACAATTGAGAAAATCAGATAAATAATAATTTTTTACATAATCAGTCAGATCTCCTCTCAGTTGGCTGTCTTACTTTGTGCCATCAGTTATTTCATTCATCCATTAGTATGGTTAGCCTTGACCATGTCTTAGTTTCATTTTTATAGTCATCTTGATTTTATCAAGCTCTAGGCTATTTTTAGTATAAAATTTGAATGTAACCCATGCATTAAACTTCTGTGGCATGTGGCTGCAGCCTAATGCCACAGTTTTACCAAAAACAACTTTAAAGGGTAATTTAGTTTTTCTTAAATATGTCAGAACTAAGGTGCATCTAATACTGGTCAATGTGCCATACAAGCCGGAGAATAGGTTGCGTAGGAACTCATCATTACACAGAAAAAGGGTTCAAAACTTCTGTATGGCGTAACAACATTGTTCAGAGCATCCCTGTGAATTTTCTCTCACAGAAATTTCAATTTTGTCCCTGTAAGTATTATGCGTAAAACATAGTTCTACTGACATTTAACACATAAGACTATCAGTAGTATTCCTAGTGGGGGTATTTTCTCATGATTCTTCATTTCCCAGCAGTGACTTAGTCATATAATATTCCCATGAAGCAGTTGACAAAGTTTCTTTCATTTGAAATCATCAACATTGAATACAAGCTTTCATGTACACTATGTTTTTGTTTGAAGGCAGGCAATTACTCAAAATAACAATCATTCATGACATGTGACATTGTGTAGTGATTTCCCCTGTCACCAAAAACGGGAAACTAATGTTTTATGCCTGCACATTTGATTAGCTTCAAGTTTTTGCAATTGTCATGATTTTTAAAGTTGTGGGAAGGCTGTGTCATTATGAAAATGTATTCCTTTTTTATTGTTATAATTAATGATGATGATATTTGAAGCTACATATCATGGCAAAGACATTATCAGCAATGGTGGTAGGTATAATTTTGTCTCTATCAGCAATGGTGGTAGGTATGATTTTGTTTCTATTTTGTTGTTGCATTTATTAGATTGGAGGTGGGCTTTTCATTGGGTGAAAATCGTACCTTAATGATATATTTTGTTTAAATGAGATTTAATCCTGTATGAAGAAGTGCCGTTTATTGAGTGATGTGCAGTGAAGGAAGTTTTATTATTGTCAGATGTTTTTCTTTTGAAAATTAAATAATTTTATTTATTGGAATAAGACATATGGTGCCTCAGTACTGCAAAGAATTAATTCCAGTCCATAATGAAATTTTTCTCAATGAAGTCAAGCCAGCTAGTTCAAACAACTTGCATGTAATGCAAGTTGTTTGAACTGTTAAAAAAAGCAGGGGAGGTATGACTTGATGCTACACCTTTACACACTACACTATATTGTACAGCACATTTTTTTCTGGGCTTTTCAAATAGTTCAGGCAACATTAGTGCACCACACTAAATGACACTGGCCAACACAATTTTGTGACCGCTCACCATCAACTGCCACAGAATGCACACGTTAACTTCATTGCAATCACTTGAGTGCCCACCATCCTGATTATCTATGGTCCCAGACCATCCCACCTCAAATCCAATCATTCACTCACCCCAACCCTTCTCTTCCAACCTTTGCCTCCCCCTGCTGTCGCCGCTGCCACGTTCTACTGGATCCTCCTGACCCACGCTCTCCTCCTCCTCCTGTTCACTTGAACCAATCCCTGGCTTGGCCTGCACGTGCTCTCACAACGCTGCCACTCTGTCGCTGCCGCCTGCTGCCTGTGGTCTCTCATTGGGGGTGGTGTTGGCCGTTAGGGGGCTCGTTCCGGAGCGGACATCCCCATGCCACGTGGGATCCCCGTCGCCACATGTACGAGGAGTTAACCCTGCATCCTCCGGGTGGTAGGGGCAGGTTGCCCCTACCCCCACGCCCACATGGGTCAGATGAGACTATCCATCGCAGAGGTAAGCAGGATTTATTTTGGTGGCCAAAATGTCTCCCTCATAAAGACTTGATGACAGTTGCTCATCTGTGGCATCCAATGTACGCTTAGTAGCACTTAAGTGAGGTTCTTCCATGAAATGGGCAATTCAAAGATTGTGGGTAGCTGTATCCCTTAGATTACTTTTATGATATTTTCAGGTAAATTCTTTAAAATTTTATGTTAATTGGAAGTCCAATTCTGCATGATATCCTTTCAAAGGGAAATTTGTGGTATTTGGAAGTCACAGGAAATAGGTATTATGTACATATGAAATAGCACCTTATTATTATTTTGCCATTTAGAGTTGCTCTCCCGTATATCTTTTTTAATTTTTAAGTTAAGGTAGTTTACTACCATTCAACATGTGACATTTTGATAATCATTGTTAACTATTTATTTCCCATGGCCAAATGCATCATCTTTGTCATCCTTGTCAGATTCATTGATGAATCATCAGATTGAATTGAAAATGATATGAACCGACAGAGAAAGAAGGGAGAGGGTATATGCACATCAATTTGTAACAATAACAATACCATACAGCCGTCTACTTACCAATATTTCCATATACAGGCATTGGCATATTGGAGAGGATGAATCTCCTACTTAGGACATTATGTCAGAAAACTAAGGGGTAGTGCATAAGCACAAGTGTCTTGGCCATTCATAGACAGCCTTTATGTTTACGTGATGTTTTTTGCATTCTGAACTGTGGATGACCATTGAAATGATAGTATCACAAAATGCTTTTCTCTCAAAATGAGGTGTGTATTTAGTGTACTGATGAGAAAATTATTACATTTTACTGGTGTAACCCAACATCCATAAACTTGATTGATTTTCTACGATTATCAAAGTTAGATGACTTTATTTAAAAAAATAGCGATATAAATAATATTTTCGAAAGGTAACAATACAAAATTTAGGATGCATAAGTAAATAATGATTAAGATGGCGAATCTAGGAGACGAAAGAAATTAATAAACAAGTATCAAAGGGAGCTAGAAAGAGAGAGAAGAAAGCTATAAGCGCGGAAGAACAGACGAGAGAAAAAGCGAAATAAAAAAATACAAAGTAGTGGGAGAGAGGTAAAGTTAAAAGTGTTCTGGAGAAGGAAAGCACGGCGTATCGGGTAACCATGGAACGAATGTTAGAAACAAGTACGGGATAAATTAAAGATGTGGAGGAAACTCAGGAGGCTGAAAACACGAAGTTGAGTGTACATCCGGGGAACAACTGGATTCAGATCATGATAAGAGCTATTATGAAAGATAGTATAAGAAATAATTAAAGAAATTTCAAGTCAGATGTTAATAGAACAGAAACACTTGCAATGGCCAAAGACATTTGAAAACAAACTAGCTCTGGACTAATTTAAATTTCCAAAATTAAAAACTTGTATGAATCAATGGTAAATGATCGTGCTTGACTGTTGCAGGCTTCTTTTCATGAAGTTACTAATATCATTACTCATGATTGACAGCTTAGTGCTTTTCTACAATGTTTAAACATTGTAGAAAAGTACTAAGCTGTTAATCATGAGTACTGGTAAATGATGTTGTAAAAAAAATGTTAATTTAACTTGTAAAATAATTGTCTTGATTAACTATTATTGTTAAATTGTGCCCAATTAATTTTAAACAAACCTAAAGGTCATGAATGCATACCTAATGTCTGGTGAATAAATGTATGTACTGTGACAAACGGGTTCACGCACACATATCAGATAGAGCAAGGATATCTCAGAGTCGGAGCCGACGTAGGAACGAGTAGATTTTTTGGTTGGAAACGACGCAAGAGGGTTGAATCTGGAAAAGAATCACACGTAATCATGGGTCCAACATAGATTTGAACATATTTATTACTTCAATTAAAGAAACACGACAAAGTACGAGAATAAACAGGGATGGGGAAGCAGCACTCGGGAAAGGAAGTTTGTGGGGATGGAAACGGATGACAACTTGCATGTGAAAATCGACATGTGAAATACAAAGAAACAATGTGGTCATAAAAAATAAACTGATACTGTGGAAAATTTAACATCTGCAGGGTTTAAAAAGTCCTCTGCCACAACGGGTGCATTGAATACTAAATTGTTCCAAGATGACTTGATTGGGGGGGGGGGGGGTTGAATGGGAGCAGAGTGAAGCCGATAGCTTTGAACGGGGCAAAACATGTGGGTGGAATCTCCCACCACACCTTTCGTTGAGTAACTTTCTACAAACGGGACAGGTGACGTTGTCCGACAAAACTCACGAGTACTCCCGTCAGCTTTCCCGTGAGTGAGAATGGTCCTCTGCCTCGATGGGGATTCCCTCGGTGGATGATAGCGGGTGATCAGTCATGGACCGCTAGATGAGTTCTGGTGAAGAAATGGCTGCCAAAAATGCAGCATCTCCGATGAAATGGAATGGTCAATGGCCAGAGCCTGAAGTGGAGCGTCTCCAAATACTGAAGTGCTCAATGGCCAGAGCGTGAGGTCTCGGGAGCTGAACTGGAGCTTTAGGTACTCAGCCGGTGTCAGAGAGCTTCTGTCTCCATGAACATCTGTCAGTCTCACAGGTTCCTTGCCGGGAGAGGGGAAGGGAGGGGAGGGCAATGGCTTCTGATAACAGCCGATAACAACACACCCATGCGGGCTGGTGACGCACTTGCTCTTGTAATGGCGCGCGGGGTTCAAACACTTCGCTCACACACACATCGACACACCATAAAACAAACACAACCAAATAACACTCAATAATTCAATGACGGGGGGAGGGACAAAACGAGGGTGAGTGCTTCTCACCAATCAGGAGAAAAAAGGGTGAAGTGCTGCCGTTACAGTACGTATATGTTATATGTACATACAATGATTTAATGTGTTTGATATTATATTTTTTGGATTTCTACCTATGAGTAGCCAGAAAATTGATAATTAAGATAGATTAAGCTACATGTGACCAGTAGTCATCAAAGGCATAAGAGGAATTAGGTTACACTGGTAAAACCATGATTGTGTCTTAAAATAGGTCCATATTTTTGTTGGAAAGCCCGTTATCCTCTTTTAGATTGTTGATGATTATAAATTATAGCTTTTTGATGATAACTACTAAGTCAGCAATAAGGGAATTAATTAATAAATGTATGCATAAATATGAAAATATTTAGTTTTAGATATTCTAATTTTTATCTGATGGTATAATTGAGATGTCAAAGTGTCCTGTGATGCAATTTACAAGGAAAAATGCAGTCTTAGCATAATTCTATGATAGCTCATGTGATCTCAGCCCTCATTGATGCCTGGTATACCAGGTAAGGCTGACCTAATTGAGTTAATGTATGCCAGGTAAATATTAGTTTGTGTAAGCTTTTTCCATTGGTATGTCTTTTCGTACAGATGCAAGCAATTAGTTTTCAGAGTATCTTTACCGTGTTGGCTAATCACCATTGTAAACATTAACAATGTTCATGCAGTATTTATCACTCTCCCTGTCCTCCCCTGATCATTAAAAATATAATTCCCCCAATTCGGTCATGAATCAGCTTGACTCAAAATAACATCATAATAAGGTAAGTTTTAGTTAACTTCTAATCTTTGCTTTGTAATGGGTGTTTATAGATACACAGCATGCTCATTTTTTACTGTTTTCATTGTTTCCTGTGTTTTAGATGCTACATATTTGCATTTCATTAATTAGTTGTTTTAGATAATACCTATCTTGTGTAAAAATAGAAACTAGTTGTTGTTGATAGAGTTGAATCTTTTACTATTTGCCAGATTTTATCTTTTAACACCTGTTCTAAGAAATGGAAATATAAGTAAAAATATTCCCTGAATGTTCAATGATATTGAAATAAATATATAGCTAAATATTTTTTTACATTATTTCTAAAGTGAGAGAAAAAAAAAATATATATATATATATATATATGTATCTTTAAAAATTGTGTCAAGCTCATTACCATAATTTTTTGAATTAATTGAATTGCGTGTGATTGACTTTGGTAACCTATGGCATTATATTAGAAACTTGTTTGAACCTCTTCAAAACATGGTTTTGCTGTCATTTAAATATTTGATCTTTTTTTTTGTACAACCTTTTCCAACTGAAGAAGCTGAATGCGTATGAATCATGATCAAACATCTATTGAATCACTTTAAAACTTATGATGTTGTGAACTGAACTCTTTTTTTAATTAACCTGGAAATTGTGCGAGTGGAAAATTGTGTGAATATGGTATTTTAAGTCTTTTTGTGTATTATAAATAAGTTTGTAATATTTCTTGAATTTTCTGTGGTTCAGTTTATTTAATATGGTGATGTGAAATTGTTAGCAATCTACCTCAGTTGAATTGACTGCATTTTCTAAAAAGAATTAACATGCTGTTTTACCTTGGTGGTATTATTGAACTATTGGTGTATCTGGCTATTCATTTTGTTGCATTTTCTGTTATTTTGGCAAAATAAGAAATGTTTAATTATTGCATTGAAGTTATATATGTAGTAAAATGCATCTTAAATGTCAAAGAAGGATTGTGTGTTAGGGATGGAATGCAGAAAGTTTGGCGTGATGTAACAGAGTACATAGTAAACAATTTAATATGGACTAATAGTATAAAATAATTGAAAAGTTTTAACTTATCTAATTTATATATGGTATTTGAATTGCTTTGTAAGAAACAATAATTGAAACAAAGGTTTTGTGCAGAATAATTTGAAAAATGCATGTCCGTCACCTTTAACTGAAACAATAGCACCAGACATTTTTGTTGTGCATAACTCATGTAATGAGCAATTTTGAGGATACCGTGACTAGCCACGGTATTGACCATGGTGAACATCCTCGTGGACTGTGGTGCTAAGTGCACGCTTTGTACTGCTTATTGACATCATATGGCTAGCAGTCCGGTACACCTTGTTCCTATAAAGCCACCAAAAATCCACAGAGGAGAAGGATGCCTCAGTAGCTTAACTATGTAAACCACTCGGCGCGAAATCAAGGGATCCAGGTTCGAATCCCGGTCGAGGCGAATGATTTTTCCTTTGTGGAATATTGCACTCATGTAATGAGAATTTTACATTCAGAAGGGATACCAAAATTAATCTAAATTTTACCATCTGGTATACTGCAGTTTACTGAGAGGCATTGAGATTACCCAGCTAACACAAGGAGTGATCTATCCCATACAAAGATTATCTGCGGAAATCTATGATAGTGCATCTCTCAACGGATATGCTATCTAGAATTTAAGGGATAGAAAGGGGATGGAAATGGAAGTTAAGAGGAATATCCAAGTGACACATGTCTGCTATCTGGGGGATAGCCTATCCCCTAATAGCAGATTGGCTATGGGATAACCACTGACAGTATGTCTCCAATGATTGCGTAGCTCCACTACCAGCCAAAAAGGAACTAATAAGCTTCAAGTAACACCATCTGGTGGACAATAAGGGTACTAACATAAGCCATCTACCGGCCCTCCTACACCTTAATCATAATTTTCTTGAAAGAATAAACCAACCATAGGAAATGCCATTTTTCCAGAAATTAGTGTATTGACACAAGATTAACTTAAAACTCATTCACTTCACTTCACTGATTCACTTCACTTCACTGATTCACTTCACTTCACTGATTCACTTCACTTCACTGATTCACTTCACTTCACTGATTCACTTCACTTCACTGATTCACTTCACTTCACTGATTCACTTCACTTCACTGATTCACTTCACTTCACTGATTCACTTCACTTCACTGATTCACTTCACTTCACTGATTCACTTCACTTCACTGATTCACTTCACTTCACTGATTCACTTCACTTCACTGATTCACTTCACTTAAAAAAAATGTTCTATTGAAATTCCATCTTGACAAAATTTTATCTTCATACATGATGCATGTTATCTTCATCTTTATACATGATACATCAACAAACATATAAATTAGACAATAGGCAATTTTGGATTGGTTTAACCTTACACAGCTAAGCACCTGGTGATTAAAGAATCTTCGTTGAAAATAATGGAAAATCAGAATTTCTTCATTCATGAGAAGTAAGTTTTATCTTCCCTTTAATCTCATGAGCAAAGACAGAAAAAGTTGCAGCATTTTCTGCAGTTCTTCCCTAATTGCAGAAAAGCAGGCACCAATTAAAGAATGTGCTTCCACTCTCCATCTGTGTCCGTTCCTTCATTAATTGGCACTGTCTGAAGTCATAAACTCACTTGATTGTTCTCTAGCAAGCACAAATATTTATGTAACTGATCAAATAGTATCAAAAATTGTATTGAATTATTTTTCATTGGTAAATATATTTTGATGACCACTTTATATGTAATACAGTAGACCCCCACTTTACGATGGGTTCACTTTACGATAAATTAACTTTACGATCTGCAAGTAAAGGAATTTCATAGGGTGCTGATATTGCACGCACGCTTTAAAATTCCCCATTTCTGCGATCTTTTGCACACATAATTTGTTATTCATTCAGCATTCAAAGCCTTATTTGTTAATGGACAGCATTTTCTATCATAGCAACATTTACATATTTAATGATATGCATAGTTATGATCAGTTCGTGTGCTTAGAGCATATTTTGTGATGATTAGCACTACTGCCAATCAGCTCCAAAGAAAGCTGCCGCATTCCATACGTAGTCAGGGTCACATCTACAATAATTCAGATTAAGGCTTTTATTAGACAACATAGAGACATCATTTTGTTTACCATCTTGAAAAAATATGAGCACTTCCGCCAAAGAGTAACTTATTGTTGGAACACATTACATACTAATGAAGTGATATGATTCCTTTATGGATACAGCTGTCGCGAGATAATAAGTCACATCAATGAAACAAATTGGGTAAAATCGTAAAATTTCTCGGTGAATGATAGGGATGTAATGTAATGACTTATCTAAATTAGTATCTAAATGCACATCCCTTACGAATTCACACTGAGTTACTGAGAGAATGTGCATTGCACTGCCATGTACCATCTTGGTTGCTGATGGGCTCTACTTATGTGTGAAGAAAAGTTTTCGAGTGTCTTTCGTATGAAGTGGTAGTGTCAACGAAGGGCATAGTTTGTGTTGTGCACCATCTCTTTTTGAACCATTGGATAACTAAACTAGCCAGCAGTTGGTGGTTAATGCTCATCTACAGCACAGAAAATCCCAAGATCTTCAAGAAAAATACAGCCCACAAGTCGAACCTGGGCGTCTAGATTGTCAATTTTTTAATGAGTGGGTGTTTTTGGAGTTTGCCCATTTGTCAAAAGTTACTTTGAGAGAATAAAACTGCCATGCGTATTGGTGTTAGATAATGCCCCAGGTCACGATCCACATCTTGCTGCATCCATTGAGGTGGGATTCATCTTGGTTAAAGTGCAATTTCTCTGTCCTAATATCACTTCTTTGCTCCAAACAATGAATCAGAAAGTAATTGCCAATTGAAAAAGATATCTAAAAAAGTATTTTCCAAGTGCTTCAAGGAGACCAGCAATCCAAATTCCATCTCACTGAAAGATTTCTGGAAGTCGTATTTCCGCATTTTAGATACTTTTCACTTAATTATGGACTCCTGAAATGAAGTTTTCATCAGATGCCACCAGGGTTCCTCAGCACCAATAGAAAAGAAGGCACACCTGTTCGTCACAGACTTTCAAATAAAATATTTATTGTTCCATCACCAGAGAAACAAAAGAAACAAACAACTTTCTTTCATAAATTCAATGGTATCAGGCAAAACATAATGGTACTCCTTCATGATGATTCAAAAGGAAAAGGACTGGCAAGATTCCAGAGATATTTTATTTGGTGTCAGGTTTCAATACAAGGTATCATCCCATCTGTGCCAGGGAGCCTTATGATGATACCTTGTATCGAAACTAGTTGCCAAATAAAATATCTGTGGAACCTTGCCAGTGCTTTTCCTTTTGAATCGACATTCTTGGAAATACACCATGATATATAGAGGATAATCAATTGGCTAACTCTTTTTCCATTATACACTGTGAAAATATATAATACAACTGAGAGAGATTTTTGGCAATTGATAACAATAACATGTAAAAAAATAAGTACAGATGACATTATTTTTACAAATGTAACACATAAAAGAAATACATTATAGCTACACCCTAATTCTCGCTTCTCTCTGTCCTCTCTCTTTCTCTCTTAGGTGAGTAGTTCTTACATTACATGATATATAAATTTGATTAAATAACTTCTAGATATGTTTGCAGATTTAGCACCATTTCAATTTTATGCAAGGCAATAAGGTTTTTCTTATCCATTTATTTATTTATGGAAATACAAGATTGGTAATCACTCGATAGGGAACATGCTACGCAAAGAGTGTTTGAAAAAAAATCAGATCAGTAAAATCAGTAAAAAATAAACAGTTCCATAGGTATTACATGAATGGGTTCAATGACACAAACCACTTCATCGATTCAGTTTGGAGGGAACCAATTGCAGAGCAGAGACGTTTGTAGGGGAAGTCAAATTTGGAGTGAAGGATGAGGTGGACCCGACTCTCAGCTTCTACTGGACCCCTCAAACTCCTCAAATTACTTTCCGAAGTGGTGCTCCAGAGTGGAGTGAGGTTAAAGTCATTGGAAGTGGGAGCTACTGACCCACCATATGGAATGCATGTGCTCTCCCAAATTTCCAATATTGTTCCGATGACCAAGGCCAACCTAAATACAGTAAAACCTTGTTAATTCAAAATTCAAGGGATCAAAAAAATTGGACTTCGAATTATCCAGGTTCGAACTAAACGTACTTTCCGAAAATTAACGAAAAAAATCACATATTTTCCGACATAACCACTGTACTGCTATATTTTTTTGATAAAAAGGCAAAGAATGTGCACTAAAATGAGTAGTTAATGGGTGAAAGTCTTCACGTTTATCAGATTCAAGTTAAAATTGGGGAAGTATACACTTTCAGATGCAATCAGGTGGAAAATAAATACAAAATGAATGATTTCAGGCATGTGTCCAGTAATATCACATAAGGTGTATTTTCCTGGTCACCAAAATTTTGCCGAAGACCTTTAAATTTACCGGCCTGCTCTCAGCCCATTTCCCCCAAGACTTTTCTATGATGAAGAACTGCTGCATCATCATCCTAGCCCGCTGGAATTCCCTTATCAGTTACGACCACGAACCAAAAGTATCACATTTCACTCATCTCACTCATCGCTTCCCCACGCCCTCTTCTCAGGTGGCTTCCACTAGGGGAGGGGCTTGGGAAACAGGAGAGATGGGTAAGGGTAGAGTATCATGTCAAGGTCAGAGACGAAACCAGAATCCCTAGCCCTCTCTAAGAAGCTCAAGGGGACCCGAGAAAAAAAATTGCTGATGCAGTGTCGGATAGACACCACCCAAAAGTAGTCCCTATATAAAATTGATTGTTTCAGGGTTGACTTCCTGGAAGTGATAGAAATCCATTTTGAACAAAAAAGGCCCTATATCTTCAGCCTTCCTTACCTCGTGATTCACATTCAAGTTTTTTTTGTTCGGTGGTGGTTCGGTGGTCAAAAGAACCCAGGACTTGTATCTCTGTTCCATTTACACCTTTGGCTTACCAATCAGAATGGAGTTGGTAGGATCAAAAACACTCCACTCAAAACCAATGAACTCATACCAAACACTCTGCTCGGAACTGGAGACCTGCTTGTAGTCCCACTTGAAGTTGTTCCACATCAACCACTGAGTGAACCCAAAAGGAAACCTGCTTCACCTTGGAGTGGAGAGAGAAAGGAGAGCCTTGGGAAGAATGCAAGGCACTCCAGAGCGAGGCAAGAATAAAAAAATGCTGTGTTCTTTGCTCCATTACAATTACCTGGGTTTCACTCAATCCACTGATTCAGATCATGCGACTTACCAAATTTTTATCTTCCCAAGCAATATCAATAATGACTACAGAATTTATCTTCCAAATCAATAATAACTACAATAAACACAAAGGAGGCAATCCAGTGTCAAAAGCAATGCAATGCCCAACAGCCTGTGCTGAGTCCGTGAATCAGACCAAAGTCTGAGTGAAGACCTGACATGCCCGGACCAGGCCTCTCTTGCAACTCAATGTAGGTTTGCAAAAAACATGATTTCTTCATTTCGGTTGAAAGACTTGATAGCCCTCTTGAAACTCACATTAGGGTGTTTTGCAAACAAATGAATTAGGTAGGTGCTAACTAAATAACATTAGTGGGCAGTATCCATCAGAGTCAACTCAGGATGAAAAATTTTCTTCATTTTCTACTCTTGCACAACATCAGCATTGAATACATGAGATTGATGAAACCCTGTAAAATATAAAGTTTTGATTTTATTCACTTTCCCAAGTCATTGCTTAGATGTTGGCTGCAGTATCCCAAATGTTAATCAAATAAATGTAATATTCTTCTTACAATTGATAAGCTTAAATGTATATTTGAATTGATTCTTGTTGATCATACCAATTTTAAATATTAATTCTGTTTTTTTGTAATTGTTTTCATCCCTTCCTGTGAAAATGACACACAGAGCTAAGCTGTGACATCTGAAGTGGGTACTTACTTTGTAAAAATGAATAAGTATGACAGAAATTGAGAAACTTGAACTTGAGTTGTCAAGTATTTAACACATTGAGTGTGTGTAAATTTTGTGGTAGTTCCCCATTCCCTAAAGTTTTCAATATAGCAATAACAACTACTCATTGCCGTCACTTTAGTGAGACACTCACCAATGGCTTTTGCTGGGTATGTGACACCACTCAGTGCACTGATGAGAGGAAAGAAATGTGAAATGTTATCCTGCATGAAAGTAATGCCTCTTATTTTAATGTATATGCAAATTATGGTAGAAAATCTGTTCAGGAAAAACAGTGTGAGTCATTAGGAAAAGTAGTGAACAAATGTGAATCATTTCTTACCATTTTTTTATTATTATCACCTTACAATTAGCCAAGATATAATTATTTACTTCAATATTATCAACCATTCTAATATATGGTTAGGATTTGCTCCCTTATGCATGTGGGTTTCTCAGTCTCTCAATCAATCTTAGTTCTAAATGAATAGGAACCCAGTCACTTTATGGCTCTTTAAGATTTTGTAAAGGTGAAGTTCAAAAGGAACTGGTTCTACTATTCATATTACTTTCTTGCTACCTCCTGAACCCCACCAGGGTAACAATATGTCTTGCTAACAATTTTGCTGGTGAAATGGAATTTTTTAATTTTATCTGTCGCATTTGAATCAATTAGGAATAAAAAAATCTTGCACATTATATATAACTTAAAAATTAAGTGCAGGAACTCACAGCCATTTATTTAAAAAAATTAATCTGTAGGCTTATGATTGCAAATTGAGGTGTCCCTATTGGATCACCAAAATGATAATTGTGCTTAATAAAAATGTCATCCTCTGGGTACTATTTCATCATGATGACTTATATGTAGCAAGGGAGCTCTAGACCTCCACTTCAAAAATTTTTGCCTCATCATGTGTACTTCATTTCAATCCATATGGCAAATTACCATATTTACTTACATAAATAATGTATTGAACATGTGTCATGTGCTTGTATTTTTCGGTTGCTTTTTGCCTTCCATTTGTCTTTAGCAGGTATGGAAGATGAAATATGTCCATATGCTACATTCCACCTGCTTGGATTCCGGGAGGAAATGGACCCATCAAAGGCCATGCAGTTCCAGACATTCCCTCATCAGAATGGACATGGTGGTGGAAGTGGAAGCATTGGTGGAGGTACTGGCACAACTGGTGGACTGGTTGGAGGCAATGGCAGTGCATCCCATGCCCACAGTCGCAGTGGATCTCAATCCATGGTATGGACTACTCAATCCTTAGTTTGGAAATCCCTCTGAAAAGTTATGGGCTTTACAGGCAGTCCCTGAGTTACGTAAGCCTCAACTTACGTAAATCCGTACGTATGTAAGTGGCAATCTTACCCAAAAAAAGACAAGAATTACAAAAGTTACGGATTTGGAGGGATGGTGGCCTACTTTCAAGGAGCGCATGTGCCGTAATGTTAGTAAGAGCTGGCCATCCCCGTATATCTCTAAATCGACCGTATTCTTGAGAGCACGGACTCAGTTATGGAGTGATTTTTGACTCCTTTTTTTTCGACTTGCGTAAATTTCGACTTAAGCCACTAGTGTCGGAACCCATCTATTATGTAACTCGGGGACTGCCTGTATACTTATAAGGCTGATCTAATGCAGTCTACTTCTGCCACCAATGTATTGATTGCAGTGGTTTAAGTAATAGACCATTAGACACAACATTGATAATCTTGAAGTCCATATCAGTGAATTAAGATCAGTATTATCAAGACTTTTCTACGTTTAAAATTAGAGGAAGATGGAATAAAAGCACAGATAGCCATTGTTAATACTTATCTAAGTGCTCTGGTAATTTTGAAGAATTCCCATACATCCATGCTACTTGCTACATAAATATAGCTAATGTAAGTGTAGACTCCTGGGGGGTTATTACACAGGGTGTCCGGCGACCTGGAAAACCTTGAAAACCGGGAAAACTCAGGGAAATATTTTGTTCTGGAATACTCAGGGAAAACTCAGGGAATTTTTGCATTTTTCCGAAAAACCCTGGAAAATGCTCGGCAGCCGATTTCCATGAAGGCAGAGAGAGAGAGAGGTTTAACCTGTGCCTTTGCTTGCATTATGCTCCCAGCTCAGCGTAGCCTTGCTCTCCCTGTTCATTTAATACTCGTTTCATAGCTGTGCGCCTGTTCGCAGCTTGTGCTTCGTCACCCCACCCCTCTCTCCCTATTCGCAGGCTGAGAGGCCGATTGCATAACAAGGCAAATTCCACACGGAATAATTCCCATGTAAAATGGCCGCTACGAATGGAATCGGAATTGATGCCGAAAACTGTCAACGGAAAAAGAATTTCACGCGGAAATCAAGATTCTGTTCGAAGAGCCGTACGAATGGAATTCTTGGTGTGGCCAAATTTACGAGAAATCTAAACGTCTGAGCATGCGCAGTTGCATTTCCCGCATTATACGAAAACCATTCGACCGGCATCCTAAATGGATAATTGGGTATTGTTATATATTTAATTGATAATCCTTTCCAAATAATCTCCACCCTCCTCGTTTTAATGTTTGCAGAATAGTTTTTGAAGGAGCGGAAATACATTTTGCCATCACTGCGTATGGAAATCACGGCCATCGGGTTCGTAGTCGACAGGGCCACTGTACAGGGTCAATCCAACCTAATTAAAATTCATGAATTGTCCAACAAATACAATTTTGTTTTACATAATTGAATGCTTTTGGGCGTTAGATCCGTACCTATTACAAAGCAATTAATTCACAGTTTCCGAAATGTTCATGTAAAGTACAGCGAAGCCTTTTGGGAGAAGAGGAAAGGTACCAAGGCCTCGAGATAAAAAGAATAAGAAAGAGGTACATTCTGAAAAAAGTTCAAGAGCTGCTAACCAAAATAACGTAATTTCTTGAAAAGCCGAGAAATTTGTTGCTGAAATTGAATCGGAAATGCACTCATTGAAAAATTTCACACCAGTTTCTTTTATTTACATGTTCTTTATCAAACTACTCTGAATCTACTTTATTGTGTTCAAATTGCACCTGACTCAGAATTTTGTTGTCAGTTAACCGTTTTTGTTTATTTGTTGGTTGAAATAAAACCCGTAATACTCCACATTCCTTGTATACTCTTACGTTTTTAACTCAAAGTAGGGACCGAAATTTCTCGTTTTTTCATGTTGGCAACATTATGACGATTTTATTAGAAATTCATTAAAAATATGTTAGAAACAAAGTGCAGCAAGACCCTGGAAAATGCAAAACATTTGCCTGGAAAACCTGGAAAACTCAGGGAAAAAAGAAATTGAGATTCACCGGACACCCTGTTACAGAACTCATAAGGACGGCATTATGGGGTGAAAGTCTTTATCTTAAGGGCCCCCAGTGAGCGATTACGGAACTCATAAGACCATCTTTATGAAGTGAAAAGTCTTTATCATAACGACCCAAAATAAAGCCAGCTCAAGAGGGGTCCTTATGAAGACAAAGACCAAGATGGCGAGTTTGCACAGGGGTTAATTCTGCGAACTCGCGAGATATATAATAATTATCAAAGCCTGTGTGAAGAGTAACATTTAAAGAAACAAGTGTTCACACTTAGGAAAGTTGCGAAATGTTTTAATAATATTTCCGAGTTTCAAATCAAATGTATTGGCAAGACTCGGGAGTACGTCTGATGACGGTTCAATTCTGAGGACTCACGAATTATATTAACGCTAATAATCAAAGGCTATGAGAAGAATAATATGACAAGAAGTACAATTTTACAATTAGGTGAGTTGCTAAATGTTTTTTAAAATATTTCCGAGTTTCAAAGCTATTGAATTGCTGAGACCGGGAGCATTTCTGCTGGGTCAGCATACGGCTGAGCTTTGGTATACAAGTTAGTGTAGATTTGATTGATACTGCTCGTATTTCATACAAAAGAAGGTTATATGAAGAGTCAAATAAAGATATGTCAGCGTATTCTCTGGTGTAATTATCCCTGCCGCTCATTTAACCCCTGAAAGATGTGCGTTTATATAGTTTCTCATTTCAAAAATATGCGTCATTGTCACTTTCAAACCCACATTCCTCAAATTTAAACTCTCTGGGGAGATAATTACAAGTTCAAGAAATATAAAAACTGTTGGTGCTTACTTCCTAAACGTTGATATGCTCTTTTCACTATTTTCTGTACGGTGACAATCAAAAGACACTTTTGGAGGCAGCTCCTAATAAACTTTTAGACACTCTTCGATCGTTTTCGTGCACGGTTATCACAGAAATGCACATTAATTTATCAGTCTCATACATAATAATTTTTATGATGCAGGTTGAATAAGTTTTTCAGTCATTATTTCCTGAAAGAAGTTTTGAATTATCTTTATTATTACGTAATTGCTACTTTAGTTACACTGGTGGAAATAAAGATTGAGAAACCGTTCTGGTTGTATGCTTCGTGCAGTCGAAAAAAAAAGGGAATTCTTTCGACTAATGTGCAGAAAAAATGAGTTTGCACAATGTGCAGAGGTTTTGTTTTTAAAACGGTGCAAAGTGTGTATGAGACTGATAAATTAATGTGTATTTCTGTGATAATCGTGCGCGAAAACGATCGAAGAGTATCTACAAGTTTATTGGACGTGCTGCCTGCTAAAGTCTTTTGATTGTCACCGTACAGAAAATAGTGGAAAGAGCATATCAACGTTTAGGAAGTAAGCATCAACAGTTTATATATTTCTTGAACGTGTAATTATTTCCCCAGAGAGTTTTCAATTGAGGAATGTGGGTCTGAAAAAGTGACAGTGATGCATATTTGAAATGAGAAACTATAAATGCACATCTTTCTGGGGTGACATGAGCGGCAGGGATAATTACACTATAGAATACGATGAAATCTGTATTTGCCTCTTCGTATAACCTTCTATTGCATGAAATACGAGTAGTATCAATCAAATCTACACTAACTTGTATGACAAAGCTCAGCCGTATGCTGCACCGCCAGAAATGCTCCCAGACTCAGCAATTCAATAGCTTTGAAACTCGGAAATATTTTTAAAACAGTTCGCAACTCACTTAATTGTAAACTCGTACTTCTTGTCGTATATTCTTTGCATAGTTTTTGATTATTAAGTAAATATACTTCGCGAGTCCTCGGAAGTGAACCGTCATCAGAAATAATCCCGAGTCTCGACAGTGCATTTGATTTGAAACTCGGAAATGTTTTAAAAACATTTCGCAACTCTCCTAAGTGCGAACACTTGTTATTTTTAATGTTATTCTTCACATAGGCTTTGATAATAATTATATATCTCGCGAGTTTGCAGAATTAACCCCTGCGCAAACTCGCCATCTTGATCTTTATCTTCATAAGGACCCCTCTTGAGCTGGCTTTATTTTGGGTCGTTATGATAAAGACTTTTCACTCCATAAAGACAGCCTTATGAGCTCCGTAATTGCTCAAGTCGGTATGCTTACTGGGGGTCCTTATGATAAAGACTTTCACCCCATAATGCCGTCCTTATGAGTTATGTAATAACCCCCCTGAAGTCATCCAAATTTGTGCGTTTCAGTGCTGTGAAAGCCTCCAGCAGAAATTTAAATGTAGGCTGTTAATGATTGAAATGAATGCAATGATTCTCTACTCTTGTTGGGAGAAATAAGTATTTCACTCTACAAATTAATTTATTCATCAGGGTAAAGAGTTGGTTTTTTAAGTATGCTTTGCATTTCAGTATTTTTATATTTAATTTATCCAAATAGTGCTCTTACATTTTATGCAGCAAGTATTAGATATTTATGATAATAATAATAATAATCCTATTTTGACAGCCTTGGAATTGAAGCAATTCTTCCCCCATATGAGTAGTAAAAAGTCACACAAAATAGACAAGCAGGAAAAGTTATAATGCCAAATAACATTGTGAAATAAGACATGAAATACATTACACACAGAACAGTAGTGAATACATAAAATATATTTTATTTTGTCATTACTGAATATTTCCTTTGATAAATGTGCATAAACATACTTTGTATCTTAGAATTCATGAATTTCCTCTGGAACCCTTAGACTAAGACAAGTAGTATGTGGTTAAACTTTTCAATATGAATTTAATGCATAAATAAATGTTCTTCCCTGTATAGAATCTTAAATTACTTAAGCACTTATGTAAGTGCAGTGTAGTAGATTAAAATGCCTTTTTTTTCCACATTATGGTATTTGATCTAATTAACTGATATGTGTATTTATATTGTTAGCCTCTTAAGTATTTACTCATGTAAAAATAAATAATGACTGTTTTTATACTTTGGTAAGCAAACCCAAGAGGACATGCCTAACGCAAGTTAACCAATTGATGACACAGTCTGTGTAGGCAGGACGAGTAGGGTGATTACGTAAAATCCCAGCTTCATAACGCCACACTCTGTAGGTGATGCCCGAAAACTTCACCCCTTGCAATTTTGTATTTCCAGGCAAAGTTCTCAATGTCGGCGTTATCAGGGCACTACCAAAAGTATGAGAAAAATATATTGCAAATTCATGCCACTCGGCCCATCTCTTGTTCGAATCTTTCCATCCAATCCAAAGTAGAAAAAATGGTCACGTGACTGTGTTTCGGAAAAAAAAACTATTACGGAACAGAGCTGAGGAAGAATGCACTTATACAATATTTTAATTAAATGGTGGTTCTTAACATTCTACATACATTGGATAAATGATAGAAAAACGGTAATGCATGTTAATAGTATAGAAACGAGAAAAGTGGCAGGCAAATGATTATTTAGAGGTCTTTCTTAGTAAAATCAATCAATTTACCTATGATTAGGCAGAGTCAGTTATTTTTATTATTTCCAACCTACCTTACCACATGATGTTAAACATAAAACACTACAGCGAGATAATAATTATGTTTATTGATGTCTCAGTGCTCTCTTGTAGATCTCGGGAACATAGATTTAGGCATAAGTGCAAACGTGAGCATTGTGTTGTCAAGAGGCTGGCAGGAATGGAAGGGTATACCGTATGAAGTATGCATTATTTTTCTAGGCTTCACCATCCCAAGTAATTGTAAAACTTTCATTGATAGAATAGCAGCACCTACATTTGCAAATATTTTCTCTAAAGACTGGATTATTATCGTGGGCATGCCATTTCCCAAATTAGTACGTCAGCTCACCGACGAATTATGATGGATTTGAGTGAAATGAAAATACTTATCATTGTACAAATATTATCAATGTAGCAAACAGCCACTAACTTCCATTGACAAATACTGAAAATTTATTTTATTGATTAGCTCATTAAGTGGAAGCAGACAGGGTCTGATACTACTTTGGCACAGCTATTGATTATCCTCTTGGCATCATATCTAGAATCTTACATAACATTAAAATAACATTAATGAAAGTTAGGCTCAGGATCAAACAGAATTGTAAGGAAAATATCAGAATATCATACTACACAGTAATTTTATTGTGGCTTATTGATTACACAAATGTTGTATTTTAGCTCTAGAGAGCTTCCAAAGCTTTCCATTAGGCATGTAACTTTTTTTGTCTATTAAATTACCATTTTGTCTCTTCAGAAACACTAAAGCCAAAGAAGTATAATACTAAAAGGATATAATAGAATTACCTAGGGATGTGCAAGTAGTACTTTTTGATCTCGAGTCGAGTATTAAGTCGGGTTGTAAGTACTCGCAAGTATCGAGTCGAGTCGTATGAACTATGGCAATTTCCCAACCAGGCAATATAATAATGCATGCACCAACATATTCTCGTTTTCCCAATCCCCTAGTGCATTTTCTCTTCTGAACATTTGGCCTGATTTAGAAGGGAAAAGGTGATAAGGAATGTTTATTGTAATTGTGACAGAATTAGGAGATCAATTAAAATTAACGTGTCTTGAGCATTTCCAATAGGACAATTGAAATGAACTAACTCAAATGAAAGTAATTTGTTGACAGTTTTATTTAATGACTGCATTGGGTTGAAAACTTGGATATCCAAAATTCCTAGGAAGAGCCCAGAGTAGTCGTAGCAATTAAAGTTAGACAACAAGCTGACTATCAATACATAATACAGTAGAAGTCTGGTATAACATAGCGAGAATCTGGCTGCAGTAAGTGATTTTTTAGCAATGGTTGGTCTCATGATAATAACATACGAAGTGGGACGGTTGTAGCGAGTGGTTATTTCTCTTGTATCGCCATAACGAGTACGATTTTTCGTTTATGTCATCAAGGTTGCATACTTTACAAGCACCTTCTGCTACAAGCGACGAAGTTATTCAAATAGAAATTACTTTGCGGCAATGTATCACCTTGAAAAGAAAATGTACGTCATTTGAGATCAGAGTTCCGATTCTCTCTTCGCATGCACAGATGCTCTAGATACATTACTTGTCCTTTTGATGTGACGAAACTCTCTCGGGTGCTATGCCACATAATTTCAGATAGTGGAAAAATCATGAGGAAGTGCGAAATCTACCTCACTGCTACCACCGGGGTAAGGTTACAATTTGAATCGACTGAAATAACGGCTCCCCTTGATTTGTTCGAGGACCAGCCGTGTCAACCCAGTGTTGGCTTTCACCATACTTCCTTATCATCCGTAAAAATTATGACGCAAGTAAACGATGAACATTGCAAAATGATAATGGCAACATTCGTTGTTTAGGGAAGGCAAAGGAGCGATCTTCTCGCATGAATCCCATATTGTTCTCGCAGAATGTGTCACGCGCTCATAAATTTCTTCTTGTCCAAAAATAAGCAGTGATGTTTTCTCATCCTAAGTGAGAGGGTGGCCAAGGGAGGTGTGAGATGGGCACGCAGGGGAATTAGCTGTCAGTGATTTTTGAGTCAGCGAGACTTAGAGCAGCAGGATGCGACCCCCAGATGATCCCAGGTGGTGTCAAAGAATTACCCAACTGAAATACAAGCCAAGAGGGGAAGACACTGTCAACCTATGCTCATCATGAAATGATTTACCACTGTCCTCACGAAGCGAACCCAAAAAAAGTATCTGGTATGGAAGGGTTGGGGGAGAGAGGAAAGACGAAGAAGTTGGCAGAATCGGAGGCCCAGGTTGGCCTTGGCGCTACCATCTCAGCAAACCGCCAATGAAGAAGTGCGACATGCTTCACGCCTTGAGGGGTGTGGATACCATTCAAGTCTTCCTAAATAATGGTCCTGTGTTGCGGCCGATGTTGGAACTAGTTGGAACCATGGAAGTTGGCTGTTGAGACTCCCGAAAGGACGCCCCCCCTCACCCCCAACTAGTGGAAGCCACCTGAGAAGTTAGGGCGTGGGAAAGTGATGAGTGAAATGTGATACTTTTGCTTTGCGGTCATAACTGATGGAGGGGCTCCCTGCAGGCAACGCCCCCTGGTTGAAATGTGACACTTTTGATGAAATGTGATGCTGACTCGAGAAAAAAATATCACTTCACTCCGACCCTCCTATGAGCGCCGAGGCGAGGGTGGGGAGAGAGATACACGGGGTGGAGGAGGGGAGAGCGAGAGGTAGGGCAAGGACGCGTAGCTGTTCGCTGGATTGCCGAAAGCGCTCGGCGTGAAGGTCTGAGGAAAAAAGCACTGGACATCCTCTTTGCTCTACAATAATACAGAACTTCTATTAAACTTACGTACTTGAGAAGTATCCGTATTGAAAGATAAAGGATGCAGCTATAACTCATATCAAAGCTCATTTTCGTATCACTTGTCATAGCTGAGGAACATTTCTGCGGTTTGATCGATTTTAGGCAAGTTTACTATGATAGTGCTTCCTGTCAGCAGATTTCTGAACCTATTGATCTCGGAGGCTCTGTCGACTCGACTTGACTTGACTTTTGTAAAAATACTCAAATTATTCGAGTTGAGTACCATCTACTCAACTCGACTCACATTTTCGAGTACTTGCACATCCCTAGAATTAACACAACGCCGCGAAAGGAAAGGAAATTATATTTCAATCCTCTACCCCAAAATATATGTATTTATGTACTTGCAAAATGAACTTCCACTTGGCATGGCACATGTATACATATAACAAAAGCACGAATATGTAAATAAACATTTCCACAGGAGCTTGAACGTTTGATGTGACGTCAAAAGAGACTTGTTATATTAATCAAAATTAAAATTTTTCATTTCAATTCCTTGTATGGCAGCCTCCCTGAGTTCTTATTTCATTCGACTGCTGTCATTAAAAGATGAAATATCAACCAACTGGCTCTTATATGCATAATAATAATAATACTAATTTTATTAGCCTTCAGTTATACTTCTACTAGGCATTATGTAAGACTGACTACCTTACCAGTCTTATGAAGCACCTCATTTTTGGCATTCTGTAGTGTTTTTTCCAGTTACATGATCACTCCAAGCATTAAACTTAATGGGTGGAATTAGTGAATCGCCGGCAAAGTGCAAACAACCGGTAAATGATTGCGAGGGGCATTGTGCCTCTCTTGGGCACTCTGTAACGTCGAAATTGAAGCATTATGAGTTGCGTAATCACCCTACAGACTGTGTAACCTTTTGGCACTCTTGTGAGCACTTCCACTTAGGAATAATTTATGGAACTAACACAGTTGTTGCTTGCATCTTCTCTTGTAGTAATATCACTTAGTGAAAAATGTAAGCATTTTATGCCATTTAATACAATATTTTCTTAGAAGAATTCATTCAATGTCTGTGATACTCTTAAGTTTAATTGTTCTTCATTAATGAAAAGTGGAGCTATAATTTGTCATATAGAAATGTTTTGGTTCATAAGGCAGTTAAAAAACTGCTTGTGAAATTCTGATAAATTTTCTCTTGCAGCCTCGTGCAGGCAATGGACGCTACTCTCGAGTCCCTCACAATGGCCCTAGCTCTGCATTTTCTCCTGAGTATGATGATCCTGCCAACTGCGAACCAGAAGAAGATCAGTATGGTGGAAGTAGCAGCCAGTATGGCCAATATGGTGCTCCTTATGATCATTATGGCAGTCGAGGTTCAGTGAGCAGGAGGAGTGTTGGTAAGAATGTCAAAGATGTTTTTTATTTTATTTGAATGAAGCTTTATGGGTGACTGAAGGAAATGAAAGGAGCCCAGGGGGGTATTCCATAACTTGTTAGGTGCCTGATGCTATTTCATTGATGGTATCCAAAAATGGCATTGGAACGGTATGGCTGATCATAGTGCCATTCCTATATATTTATAAATTGTGTGTATTAATTAAGGTTAACTTGCACAAATTAAATATAAACAGTAACATTCATGGACACATAAAAGGATCACATTCCTATGTACATATGACCCTCCACAAATGGAAAATTGCCTCAAAAAGCCCCATTGCTATGGGGTCAAAAATGTTCAATTCACACCATCCAAACATGAGAAATATACCTAATTGCAAAAATATTTACAAATCCTGCTTTAAAAAATATCTTGTTGATTATTGCATCAGCTACCTATATTGTATTCCATCTATATATACATGCATATAAATTATGTATACTGATACTTTTTATAAATACTTATTGACCGGATGAGTTGTTCTCGGGTTTCCCACTGGGTTAGGCTTTCCATGGTTGCTGACCTTTCGGCAGGACACTTTCCTGCCATTTTTAAGGCTCATATGATGCTTCATATGATGCCTGCCATTTTCAAGGCTTCCGTCGGATGACAGGTCTTAGTCCATACAGCTTTCATCTGCTGACCTCTGTGCCACCTGGAAGAGCTCCTAGATGACCTTCTCCCGCACTTTCATGATGTCTAACAAGATTGAGAAGGGGGTCACTGCTTTTTAACTCTTGGCATGCTGTACCCAGGACTACTCCGTTGTTGTGAAGACATTCCAGACTCAATAGTACTCTACCACCCATATTGTAAGGGAGATTTACAGAACAGTAAGGGCTCAAGCTATCGCCTTGAAAAATGCTATGGTGGTATGTTACCTACTCTGTCAAAACTTAGTGCTTCCTTGAAGTCAGGACAAAGCATGTGTTCCAGTGGGGTCACAGGCGTTGGACCCAGGACACAACCTCTGGGTGGACTTCATCAACTTCAGTATGGCGATAATAAGCTCATGCGAAGTGGTGTAAAATGCCTTCTTGTAGTCCACCCAGGTCATTGATAGGTTTTGCTTATGCTGGATGGTATCCTGGCATATGCTCCTATCAATGAGCAGGTTGTCCTTGCATCCCGCGATTCCCCACTTTGAGCCCCTGTGCTCATACGCCTCCTTCCACACAGGCTGGACGTGGTGGAGGATAAGATCGCTCATGATGTATATGACCGCTTGTATACAGGATTGAGGCAGGTTATAGGGTGGTAGTTCTTTGGATCAGACAAGTCTCCCTTCTTAGGTATGAGAACAGTGCATCCCTCAGTCAGCCAAGGTGAAATTTGTGCTCTGCCATTCAGAAAGGGCATGAAGATTCTGGCGAGGTGTTGGTGGGTGGAAGTAAACTTCTTCCACCAGAAGTTATTCATGGCATCCATTCCTGTAGCCGAGAGTTTCTTACCAGAGAAGGTTTTCTTCAGGTTTCTCTCTGTGACTGAAAGAGGTCCATCCACATCTTGTAGGTGGTAGTCACAGAACTCCTTAAAGAGGCCTATGGCCAGAGCGTCTTCACTGAATGGCTTTGACGTGTCATAGATATCCTTCCGGAAACATTCAACCTCTTGAATGGGTGGCAGAGTTTTGACAACTGGTGGAGGTGGTCGAAAGAGATGGGTAAGGTTAAGGAGAAAGGTTGAGTTCTCCCACACGGCTCTACTCCTCTTGAGGAGTTTTTTCCAGGCCGTGGTGAGTGCTCTATCGACCACACACTGCTTAATGGCAAGCAGCACACTTATATTCAGTGTGTGATGGTTGTACCAGAGGCTGCATGCTGTGCACCAAACTATTGGTGTGCAAGTTTGCCTAGATGTGATGTATTGTATCACATATTGAATCCTTGATGCCTGCCATCACGCCAGCATGATATTAGCCTCTAGCTGCTCTGATGAATTACGTATGTATAAATTTAGTAGCTAATGCCATAAAATGACTATAACGTAGGATTTATTTTGGGTTCAATGAAGTCGAACTCCAATACTCTTCTAATACAGTGCGGAGTAAAAGGATGGTGTTGGAAATGGAAAAGTGTAAAATAAAGGCATTTGTTAGAATAAAAAAATATATGTCATATAGCACAGAAGAAATATAGTAACTGCTGCAAACCTCTGAATTCTCAAGGCACTACAAATGAGAAATGAGGAATAATAGAATAAAACAAAACACTACAACAAAGAATGGCAGTTACTGGTGCTATTTCAACATTGCCATTATCTCCAGAGAGGGATTACCACAGGAAATGGCTTCAGCAACATTTACAGAATAATTACCGATGCCATTTTGAGTAACAGATGCCAAAGTGGCATCGTTTCGGCAAATAGCATCAGATGCCTTAGTTACGTTGGCCAATGCGAGTATTGATGTCCCCTGTCATCCCCTGTTCAAAAGATTTAATTTGTTACTGGTGCCTTGTTTATATATTTATGTTTGTGTACTTAATATTAAGGAAAACCTGTCTGTCAATGTAAAAAACTTTCCAATTCATTCATATAATACCAGACATAGAGATGGTTTCCACAGACCTTTTGTACGCACTTGTGCAACAGCAATAGATCCTAACTCAATACGGGTTTAATATATATAATAAATTAAGGGATAAACTTAAATCAATTGACAACTTACCCCCTTTTAAGACTAAACTTAGAAGTTTTCTTCTAGACTCCCTATTCTACTCCATTCATGAGTTCTTAGAGAGTGGTAGGGTTGTATAAAGTAGTATTTTCTTTTGTTTGAGTTGGTTTTGATGTCATTTAAATTGTATTTTTGAACTTGATGTGTCCTATATCTTTGTATGATTTACATGATCTCTGGGCAAATAATCAATTATTATTACTATGGAATAATCCTTCAGGTGTTATATTTTTTATCGCTGAAGAAGTTGCAGTAAAACCTTGGTAATCTGGATTATATTAAGCGGTTGGGTTATATTAAGGGGTTGCTCAGAATAAGCACAGTCCAGATTATGGTTGTTGTTATGATAAATATAGCATGATCTCATTTTCTGATATTTGCAAACATGATAAATTAATTAATCAATAAAGCTTTGTGAGCAAAATAAGACTATTAACTTTCAGTCAATTCCCATCTATATTCAGAGTTGTGATGGAAGTTTTGCAAAGAGCCTGTGGCTACAAATTTCCTGGGACATTTTTTAATTAAATCTTTGAGTTCAAATCCCTTGAATGTGTTACTAATTACCAATTAAAATCATTGTGGAGACTCAAGAGGTCTCAAAGAGAAAGCACTCAAGAGGTGAAGAGTAAAATCATGTACAATATGATCCCAGTGTAGTTGTTCAATTAATTTAATTTGTTGACTTGCTATTTGTTGATAAGTGGTGTTTGAAAAAATGGTTGGAACTCTTTTGGGTGGTATGGTCCCAAATGCTCCCATCTCACAATCCCTTAATTAACCTTTTGCACTAAATGTTGATTCTCTGTGCAGATTATGCTGCAGTCTGGACTACCCAGGTCTGGATTAACAAGGGTCCACTGTAATTCATAAATTTGGTGTGCATGTATGACATTGGTGAAGAAATCACTTTAAATTTATCAATTTTTGCATTTGGTTGTTTGTTTGCCATGTTAATTTCATCTGAACAAAGGAAAAAGTTGAGAAAAACCAACTTTATAATTTCCACAAACTTTATTTTGCTGGCACTATGCATGTTTCACCACACTGTGGCATATCCATGTGCACATGTTGTATTATATTTAATTATGCATTATAATTAGGATTTGTGTCTCAAATATGTGTAGCAATTTTTTAGTGATATAACTGTACAAATTAGGAGAAAGCATTGAGGCAACAGGGAATAACAGTGTTACCTATATCTTATGGTACTTAATACTGAATTTGTTGCTGATTCAATTAATTGAATCAGTAAAATGATGACAGACTCTGTAATTGTTGGTAATTGTTTTTTTTCTGTGCTTAACGTATTTTAATCTAATTTCTAGGATCTGCCAGGAACCTTCCTGTGTCTAGTAGTCCTGAACCTCCTCCTCCGCCTCCTCGGAACCATGATCCAAACAATTCATCATCATTTAATGATTCCAAAGATAGTAATGAAATCTCTGAGGCTGAGTGTGACCGTGACCAGCTCGTCAATAGAAGTTATGGAGGTATGAATAAACTTGGTTGTAATAATTTTTCATTATGATAAAGATATTTTCATAGTTATAATTCAAAAGCTGAGCTGATTTTCCCCATTAAGGTAATTTGTATGTTTGTATTTTTCAGCTGCTAGAATTTGTCTAGGTATTCATTTTAACCCTGTAGTTATATGGCTATTCTTGTGGGAAAATGTATGCCTCATTAAAGTTAGCTTATAAATTCTGAAATGTTGAATGCTAAGAAGCTTTTTAGTTTTTACTACTTGTCCCACCACTGTGCTCTGAAGTGAAAAATGCTTGTAAACTTGCAGTTGATGGATGGAAAAAATATTTGATCCAATGGGAAAACCTACTAATCCATATTTTATGTAGTAATTCCATCCGTGTGCAAACATAATGAGGATATTGAAAAACAAGTGTGTTCACATTACAGTGAACTCCCAATTATCCGTGCGCGGATTATCTGTGTTGCGGATTATCCGTGTTGTGGATTATCCGTGCGTGATTTTTTACTCTTTGTCGATATTTTCTGCGGTATATATAAAAAAATTCAATAAAGAAACACATTTGGATTTTATAAATCATATACAAGCAAGACTTACTACTAATTAAGGCCATTTATCGCCACTCAAATCCACCATATAAAACGTAATTGTTTTCCTTACTTACTCACAATGAACATTTTATGTTTACTTCATTGTTCATCGTCAGTATCTTTCCTACTTTTGAGCCGTGAATACGCACACTCCGGAGCTTTCTCGCTGGTATATTTACAAAAATTAATGGTTTAGTCCACGATAAACTTCACGAGATCCACTGAAAAAACAATTAATGGAAAAATCTAGTATCTGTGCGATATCTTCACTAGCACTCGCCTTGCATTTAGAATCTTGGGGATTGCATCCATGAATTCCCGGATTCAGATCTGTAGAGTGCCATATGAATTCCGGGAATTTCTTCTTCGAATGTGGCGGTAAATCGTTAAGATACAGGTCTTCCGTGTTTTACTCCGCGTTAGCCCATCATCTTTGGATGACGGTTTCGCCGGCGTTGAAGTCATGAAGCGGTCAACTCTGCGCTGACTTTCGACTTTGGCAGTCGAGAAGTTGCAGTCGTAAAGTGGTCGATTCAATGCTGAATTTTGACTGTAACGCCGACAAAACATTTCCTCCGAAGAAGATGAACCAATGTGGAGTAAAACCTGGAAGACCTGTATCTTCACATCCATCAACCCACGGAAGCCTACACAAGGCGGTAAATCGTCTTCTTTTGAGCTATCTTCAGATTCCGAAGGAGAACTTTGAAATTATTTTTCTTTAGCAGAGGCTCCCGCCCGACTCAGATGGTCTAGCAGATTGAGCTCTAGAAGCACCTTCCTCTTTCTCCTCAGTGCCTAAAATTTGCACGCTTTCCCTCTCCTCTCGCTCTCTTTCAAACAGAGCCATCACAATTTTTTTAATTATTTATTTAAATCGTTGAGTTTTTATGGCGACATGATCGGGAGGTTGGAGAAAGGAGGGATATAGAGTAATCTGCGGAAAATTGTCTAAAATTCATCCCTGCGCTCATTTTCTTCCAGAAGTTCTTTGCTCTTCTTGAAAAATACATACATTCATGTATTTTTGGGCGTAGAATCAATGAATGTCTCAAAAGGGATGGTGGAGAATAGGCCTACGATAATCCAAGGGACAAATAAAGCCTACGTTACAAGGATGCCGCAAGACAGCTAAAATAAAGCACTGGTAAATGTAAAAATACTCAGTCCTAAATTGCCGAGAGAAAAGTCCAAGATGACGCGCAGGACTATAAACCAATAAAACACTGTTGAGGTTGGTTCAGGTAATCCAAAGAATGCCCTGCTACTAATCAAACGCAGAGGTCGGTAAAAAGTCCAGAGATGAATGACCAAACAAAGCAGGAGGCAATACCAGAAGAGAAATCTAGGAGAGTCCAGAGAGATTAACAATAAATGCACAGTGGACTTATTTCCGAAGACAAAGTCCAAACAGTATGCGATGGGTCAAAAAATGAGCGTGAGGAAATGCAGAAAATCAAACTGAAAAGGCTAGTGCAGTAGAAGAAAATCATCGAGTAGAAGGACGCATTGGGAAAAAAATAACGGTAAAGAAGTATGAACAGGCAATAAATCTAGCAGCTGTGGGTAATACGATACTCCAGAAGCACTATCGCAAAGCTAAGGGATAACCATGGACCCTCATCAACTCCCAAGGCCAACGTGCCTGGAAGAGGGAAATCCTCAAGCTCATAAGCTGTCAGCATGAAAAAGATAACAGGCAAAAGAAAGACCATAAATACGAGCGAGCGCCCTGTGATGGTCAAGATAACTTCTAAGAATCATGCAGAACCCACAAGAGTTCGTCAGAGCCATCAGCGACATAACAAGCCTCTCGAAACACAGTGCAGCGAAGCAAAGTTTTTTTTACCCCCGAACGTCACTTCCATACTTCAGCCAATGGATCACGGCGTCATCACGTCAATGAAAAGGAATTAACGAGTTTGTCTTCTCAGGATGCTAGCCAATGAAGATGATAATTTATTGAAATTTTCAAAGAAAATGGCAAAATTGGATGCAATTCATGGTGTGTCACAGGCCTGGTCCTTAGTGAAACCTGTTACACTAGTTCGTTCTTGGAGGAAACTTTTGTTTAACCTCGAAGGTGATTTTTGGGGATTTTCAGAAACTGAAGTGCACGACTCCGAGTTGGGGGGTTTAGTGAAAAAACCATGAAAGGATTCGAAAATGTTGCAATGTATTATCATCAGTTATATTGATTGGTGCATGCACTAAGGAAGTGTGCGACTTGTGTGATCATTTGCACTAGATATTGAAATTAAAGGAATACAATTTCGTTAGAAGAAGATCATATGTTCCACGTCAGGCGTAATATATGTATGTCCCTCTATTAAACTAAGACAGTGAAATAAGATTCTCTCATGGATACTATGCGATGGATGCATGTTAAGTATTTTGTACAAATAATGATATGCCCTTTAATCTTGCAAAATAACAATCATTATTCACCCTTGGATTCAGCTAATTTGTGCATGGTTATCCAAGAAGATGGAGCTGAAAGAAGAGCTTATAGAAGAGTCCGGCTGAATGTGTACCTCCTTTCAAAAGTAGATTGTATATCTTATCTTCCCTTACCTCAACAGACTGCATCAGCAGAGAGAGAGGACATGCCTCTGGAGAGTGGGGGCTTTTACAGTGAATCAAAATATGCCCACAAAACAATATTTTGGCTTTTTTAGACCCATTGGCATGCACAGATTCCTTGAGATGGGGGAGGATATCTCAAAGGGCCCAAGAGTTGGCATGGGGGGCCTGCAGAGTCAGGGTAGGACATTGCATCCTGACCTAGTGTTGAGGGGGTGGGACGGAGGGGACACTCGAAGGGGCCTGATCTCCTGGAGGGCCGGCACGGGGGCTTTGGTGTGAGGGTGATGGCTCGTGCCCAAACGTAGAGCAGGGAAGAGGGACACAGAGGGTCACTTGAGGGGGGAATAGGACCAGTATGGGAAGGAAGGGAAGTGTTGGATAGGTTCGCCGCTAGTGAAAAAGAAGTTGTTGGAGGAGAGTAAGCCGAGGTTTTGGATCGACCGGGATATAAAACTGGGTGAATTTTCGTGGTGGGGATTGCGGGGTGGGGGAAAAAGAATATGGGAATGGGTGGGTATTTCCATGTCGTTCAATTTCTGATTCCATTCTGGCAATCTCATAAAAGGGAATCAGTAGGGATGTGCAAGTAGTACTTTTTGTTCTCGAGCCGAGTATCAAGTCGAGTTGTAGTTACCCGCGAGTATCGAGTCGAGTTGTAGTTACTCGCGAGTATCGAGTCGAGTCAAGTTGTATGAAATATGGCAATTTCCCAACCAGGCAATATTATTATGCATGCACCAACATATTCTCGTTGTCCCAATCCCCTAGTGCATTTTCTCTTCTGACCATATGGCCTGATTTAGAAGGGAAAAGATAAGGAATGTTTATTGTAATCATGACAGAATTAGGAGATGAATTAAAATTAATGTGTCTTGAGTAGTTCCAATAGGACAATTGAATTGAACTAACTAAAATGAAAGTAATTTATTGACAGTTTTATTTAATGACTGCATTGGGTTGAAAAATTGTGTATCCCAAATTCCCAGGAAGAGCCCAGAGTAGCCGTAGCAATTAAAGTTAAACAACAAGCAGATTATCAATACCTAATACAGTAGAAGTCCGTCATTACGACTGTGGTTTATAATGAGAATCTGGCTGTAGCGACTGATTTTATTTTACTAATGGCTGGTCTCATGGTAATAACATACAAAGTTGTATGGTTGTAGCGAGTGGTTATTTCTCTCGTATCACCATAACAAGTACAATTTTTCGTTTATGTTATAAAGGTTGCATAATTTACAGGCACCTACTGCTACAAGCGATGAAGTTAATCAAATAGAAATTACTTTGCAGCAATGTATCTCCTTGAAATGAAAATGTACGTTAGTTGAGATCAGAGTTCCGATTCTCTCTTTGCATGCTCCGATACTCTAGGTACGTTACTTGTCCTTTTGATGTGACGAAGCTCTCTCGGGTGCTACACCACATAATTTCAGATTGTGGAAAAATCACGAGGAAGTGCGAAATCTACCTCAGTGCTACCACTAGGGTAAGGTTACAATTTGAATCGACTGAAATAACAGCTCCCCTCGATTCGTTTGAGCATGGGCCGTTTAAACCCAGTGTTGGCTTTCGGCTTTTGCTGTACTTCCGAATCATCTGTAAAATTAATTATGCAAGTAAACAATGAACATTGCAAATTGATAATGGCAACATTCATTGTTTACGTAAGGTGAAGGAGCGATCTTCTCGCATGAATCCCATATCATTTTCGAATGTGTCCTGTGCTCATAAATTTCTTCTTGTCCAAAAATTAGCAGTGATGTTTTCTCATCCTAAGAGAGAGGGCGGCCTAGGGAGGTGTGGGAGGGGCACGCGGGGAAATGGCTGTCAATGCTTTTTAAGTCAGTGAGCCTCTGAACAGCAGGATACGACCCTTGGATGACCCGGGTGGTGTAAAAGAATCACCCAAACCGAAATATGAGCCAAGAGGGGGAAGACACTGTCAGCCTGTGATCATCACGAAATGATTTACCACCATCCTCATGAAGCGAACCCGAAAAAAGTATCTGGTGTCGGAAGGGGTGGGGGGAGAGAGCAAAGACGAAGAAGTCGGCTGAATCGGAGGCCCAGGTTGGCCTTGGCGCTACCATCTCAGCAAACCGCCAATGAAGAAGTGCGACATGCTTCACGCCTTCAAGGGTGTGGATACCTTTCAAATGGTCTTAAATAATGGTCATCCTGTGTTGCCGCCGATGTTGGAACTAGTTGGAACCATGGAAGTTGGCTGCTGAGACTCCCGTAAGGACGCCCCCCTCACCCCCAATTAGTGGAAGCCACCTGAGAAGTTTGGGCGTGAGTAAAATGTGATGCTTTTGGTTTGCGGTCATAACTGATGAGGGACTCCCAGCGGGCAACTTGCCTCCCTCGAGCGGTAGCGAGAGGTAGGGCAAGGACACGTAGCCGTTCACTGGACTTCCAAAATCACTCGGCGCGAAGGCCTGAGGAAAAAAGCATTGGACATCCTCTTTGGTCTACACTACTACAGTACTTGTATTAAACTTACGTATTTGAGAAGTATCCGTATTGAAAGATAAAGGATGCAGCTAGAACTTATATCAAAGCTCATTTTCGTATCACTTCTCATAGCTGAGGAACATTTCCACGAAATGATCAATTTTAGACAAGTTTACTATGATAGCGCTTCCTGTCGGCAGATTTCTGAACCTATTGGCCTCAGCGGCTCTGTAGACTCAACTAGTCTTTTGTAAAAATACTCGAAGTACTCAAGTCGAGTACCAACTACTCGACTCAACTCGAATTTTCGAGTAAGCCCAGATCCCTAGGAATCAGTGAATAATAGTTCAAGAAGAAATACAATAAACAAATGAATATATATCATAAAAATAAACTTAAGTTCTTCTGTCAATAGAATCACACATTTAACAAAAAATCAGTTATTTTTTTTTGCTCTTTGCTTCTCTCCATTGTTAATTCCACCATGGCCTCTAATTTGTATAAATGCAAACTGAACTGGGAGTCGACATCATTAACTATTTGGAATCGTAGTGTAGAATGTAGTGTATCGAGAGTGAGCAAATTTTCATTCTTATTAGGAGAAGTCATGACTTGGTCATTTTCATGTTTGTCGCTGCCATGAACATGTATATGTGCCATGAATATATTATATATTCATGGTCACTGCCTTCCTTAAAGGGGCCCTGCCACTGGCACTACTGTCGCCGGCTCTAGTGTTCTATCTTTACAAGCTTGGATATTGTGATCTATCAATATATAACTGCTGGGAGTTACAGCCAATGAATTGCCAACTTGCGACAAGTAATGCCTCAACACCCCTACCCAAAGGTCCCGGCCAATACGGTGTCCTGCTTCCACATTGGCTATGTAACAACTAACTCCCACCCTCGATGTCCTCCGGGGGCTTTCATCTGATAACTCAAGGAAGAGATGAAAGTACTTCAAATTGGGATAGGATGCTGATGAGGCTTTCTGCTCCCTCACCGAAGGTGTGGCTTTCGGTGTCTCATAGGATGGTTCCACTTATCCTCTTCTTATTTATTCTAATAAGGATTAAGCTACAACATCCTGCATCCTGCAGCAGGAACACAGCTGAGCTCTCTTTCAGGATATTTTTTCGAGCACTTGGTTGGAGCGAAAAAGGAGAAACGTACACCATTTTCTGATATAAATATATATGGGTTCCTGAGGGTTTTTCCCATTGATTATGCATATGCCCAGAACTAGTCATAGTTTGGAACTAATGTGCATCAAACTGATTGGTCGTATCAGATTACGTCGTGAAACGATAAGTTAAGAGAGATATTTTGCCGAACGGATAGGTATGGGAATTCGTTTTTCCCCCGAACAATAAGGGACTTTAATAAATGCAAGGCGTAATTTCATTAGAGCGTTTCCTTTTTATATGTAAATGGCTGGTGTCCTAACACCCCCCGCCACACGCCTATTGAGGCGGCTTGTGGGGTAGTATGTAGATGTAGATGTACCAAGCGAACTTGTATTTTCTCTGGTTTTCTTGGCTGTTGGCGACAGAAGAAGGGAAGGGCATGGGTTATGAAGAGCCTTGCTCAATGACTACATCAAAATACTCAATTAGAATGGTAAATTAAACCTGATTCTTTTGATGATAGATATTGCCAGCTGGAATGTAATCAGTCGGAAATAGTGAGAAAAAAAGCTTTCTCAGGTGATATTCACAACTGAATTTACAGCTCAAACAACATAGCACCATCTCCGATACATGATAAAGTTCATGAGCCCCCGCACGCAGCAAACGATTTCTGCTCTAGGAATACTCATCATGGATTTTTGTTTGAGAAAAATAGCAAAAAATGCCAGGAATCAGGAATGGAAAATGCTGGTTGTAGCAATTAGTCTCTCATGGGTGAGTATATCCGTACTCGACTAATTTACATTTTTTTACTTTTTGTGGTTAACTCAGGACTCGTGGTAACAGCCGAACGCATTTTTTTGTCCGATTAGTTTCATATTATATGTGCTACAATGTCTACGATTCAAAGTCACCTTTACTATTGTAGCAATAAAAAAGAATTATAGTTCAAGTAATTCACATTCAGTACATAATGTATTCGGCAATGATAATTAATTTGAGGTCTTACTCTGACAAGGAACGCTTAAAATATTTTGGTGTTATCCGTCACTATTCGTATAAACGAGTAACTTTTTCATGTCAGGACCTAGATCCAAGGTTCATAATTTCAAAACTTTGTTATTTTGTAATATCGCGTACTGTTACATGCATTTAGATACCCTTTTGGTCAGGACTGAAGATTTTGTTTCATAAAATCAAAATGTCATAATTTCGAGTTACCACTGTGTATGCCACACTGTGTTTCCACATATGCAACCCGCTAAAATTAAAACTAAACTTAAATTCATATTGAATTTGGGTTTGCTTCAAGGCGGACCAAAAATATTTTCCAGCTTGAAACGAAATAGGTTTTGCAGCAGAATTTTGCTCCGAGCCAGAACGAAAAATGGTCGTATTTGTATTTGGCTTTGCGAAACAAAATTGAAATTTGGTCGGAGTATTGCTCCAGTTCAAGTCCCTGATTAGAGTGCATTGTTGATAGCAAAACTACAGCTTTAAATATAAATCAATGCTTATATTTACTTATTTGCCTTAAAAATTGTTCTTAAGATGTATTTAATATGCCCTGTAACATGAAAAAATTATTTATAAATGTTATTAGTTTATTCCCTGTTAAAATCTTAATTTTTCATGTAGTGGGTACCTGGCTGTGTCTGCTGAGCAAATATACTTTGATGTAATTTTTCGTACCTTAAAAAAAATTTGAAATAAAGGGAAGAAGAAATTACGTGTAGTTCCCTAGTTTATTAAAGAGTTGAAAAATGAGGATTCAGCAGCTCAGATCGAGATTTTAATTTTTGCTGATGTTACAAACAAATAATTAATTAAATACATTTTTTTTAGATATACCACGTTTTTAAAAGGACTAAAAAGTATAAAATAATTTTTCCTGGGCCCTTCTAAATTTTTAAGGGTGAATTTTTAGTGGCTATGAAGATATCTGTAAGACTTGAAGAGAAAAACGTGGAGTGCAGGCAACCCATAATAATTAAGGAGGAGTAAAGGGACCAGGTGTCGTTGAGCAAACTCCCACAATTAATACCATTTGCAATGCACTGAAATTGGTTGTGAATTCATCTGGATTATCTACTGCCTGCATCCCACGTTTTTCTCTTCAAGTCTCCATAGCCACTAAAAATTCACCCTCAAAAATTTAGAAGGGCCCAGGGAAAATTATTTTATGCTTTTTAGTCCGTTTTAAACACATGGTATATTAAAAAGAAATTTTATTCAATTAATTATTTTCTGCTTTTTAGTCTTATGCCCGTGTGAAAGTTTCCAATCGATTTTATACATTTTGATGAGACTCTGACAGGGACACATAGGAAATTCCCAATGTATTTCAGATTCTGTTCAGCTGACAGTGTGGAATTGAAATAATTAATTAATCATTAATTAGTTAATTAATTGTTATAACATGTAGCTATCATTGCATTGTCATCCACTTCTGAGCTATGGTTAAAATTACAAGCCTCTACTAGCACATCAGGAAATATGTTAATTAATTAATTGTTAATTAATTAATCAATTAATTGTTATAATAGATAGATAATATTGCATTGTTATCCTATTCTGAGCTGTGGTTAAAATTTCAAAGTCTCTTGCTGATCGGGCAGTTAGTTTAAACTCGGTTGCAATATGCCACCCGGACAGACAGACAGACATGACGGAAACCGGACTAATGTAAACGTGGTAAAATGTGATGAGGTGGGCACCCGGGTACCTGGGTGTGCACAGTAAGGTTAAATAAAAATAATATTGGTCGTTTTTTAGTCATTATTTCCGGGCTCGAAGTCAGGGCATTACCCTTTGTGTAGCTCCAGCACAGCACATGTATGAGCGCACATATCATGCGAGTCAGTGTATTCGCATATTTTCTCTCTAGCTTCAATGCCCCGCTATCCACTCCTGGTTGTCCGATCAGAATATACGAAATTGTTCACAATGTCAAATCACACGCAGTTATATTTTTAGTTTAGAGTGGTTCAAGTTAGAAATCCAATAATTTTTACCCTCCAACTTCTCAATGAGGAACTATTTGGAGAGTGCAGCTCATCTTGTTAGATACTATGAAAATATATTTGAAAAATCACTATTTGAGTCTCGCAGGTAGTTCATCCATTTAATAAACCGATTTTAATTTATGACATAATTTTGTATTAGAATTAAATCTAATTTTCAACTTTAATTTTTGAGTTTAGATTTGGGATTTTGCAAATAATTAATCGACATTGCCATGTGGGATATACCTGATGTGCAAGAGAGCTTACCAGTGGCAAATTGTCACCACACGCTACTGGACCCTTTTTAGATAGGAACAAAAGTTCCCTTTAGTGCGATAAAGGTTAAATGGATCAAGAATTGATTTACATGTCCTATGCCATCTATTCTATATGTACCTACACATGTTTATCTTATAAATTTATTGGAGTGATTCTTTAACAGCTGAAAGTGATACAACTTGATTCATGCCACTTGGCGTGGGTGGTATCAAAGGACTCTTAGAGTATTCAATCGCGCTTCATATGCTGTCAGAATATATGAACGTTTGTGGTCTGCAAATTGTCTTCTGTCTTTTTATATTGCAATTCCTGCTATAAGACTTCAAAATTCTGATTATCTGTGTATCTATATAGATTGCATATGATGATTATTGCACTGTTGAATAAGTGATTTACTGTTATTCATAATATTTCACTGTGGGTTGTAATCAGCAGTAAAGGTTCTCTGCCACAGGAAGTAGTTTCACTTCAGAAAATCCTTTACTTTTATAGAAATGTATAAATAAAAAAATTCCATAGAAAATAGATTTGTACTGTCATCTAGATTAATCTTGGTTGACTTAAGAAATATAAAAAAATTGGGTTGTACACTAGCATATATGGTAAGATGGTTTAGTTTGCTGGAGTTTCTGAAAGTGCATGTGTCTTTTCTTGCTGGAAAATATAAAAATATCTACAAACAATGATTTGAATGAAGCGATGGCTGGCGATGGAGGTCCTCTGGAAACCCAGTGTCAAGAGCAGTTTGAGCTGTAAAATCAAAATAATTATTCAATAAAGTAACAACTTACTCTCCAATAATGAATAGAAATTGACAAATCCATTTCCTGCTGCATAGGCAAGTTATGTTTGATGGATATTTGCATCTCAGCAAGCTCTCCTGGTAAAATGTTCTTACACCAAATAACACCAGTTCTGTGTTGATGGTTAGCCCTTGTCCGGGAATTCAATGAAAAAATTATGTACTTTCAATACACTTATAAAAAATATCTCTGAATTGCAAATGCTCTAATTACTCTTCCGGGGAGTGTGTAATATCTTGATTACCAGTAAAATTATTTTCTTTTTATCATGAATAATTGAGTCTTCTGAAGTCCCCTTCCCCTTGATGATGATATAGCATGGTAAAACACTATATTTTAGATTAAAATTGACTCTGGTTTTATGAAGGATTTTCTGTTGAACCATTGGTATTTATAATTTGTAAATTCATATCTGTAAAAGAGAGTTAATTTTGTTGTTGAGTCATACGGAAGTTGAATTGTTGAAATAATAGTGTATAGAAGTATATATATACATTTTACCTTTTGTTTCTTTCATATTAAATGGTTATTGTCTTGATCTATATTTTTAATAGTATATCTCTTAATATGTACCTAGTTAATCTCCAAAGTGTTTTAAATTTGTCTAATGAATTGACTCAACATTGTCATTTTTATATGTATAGTGGACAATTGGTATATATAGTCTCTAAACTGTAAATTAAAATTGTTTATTGTTATCTGTTCATGTTTTGATTCACCATAAACTATTAATGCTTCTTGATGCAACACAAGGAGTAAGTTTACACAATCCTTTGAGGTTTTCCTGCTTGTGTCAGTGACATTGAAATTGAAATTATAATGTTCAGTTTATTAGTTTGCTTTTGGAGCTATATCATTTTAAAGGGAAAAAATGAAACTCACCATAAAATATCATCCAGAGCTTCAGTTTATCTTGTTGCGCTATTAAATATTTTCAGTTTTGAGCATTTTCAGTGGTATATTTGATTTGCATATTGTCAAAATTTGAAATGTTTTATCGTTAGCATGCCTTAACAAAAATTAGCTTTCTTGTAAAGTGTGGTTGTATTTGTGTTATGGTTGTTGAATGGTTGCTGATTGAGTTTCTGCAATTTTAGCCTTTTCTGCCGTAGTTCATCATAGTAGTAGCAAATACACCATTATTTTGGGTAATGCTTATTGCATTTTGAAGTCATTAGTGATTTTCATTATAAGGAGTTAAGAATTTTGGTTATTTACTTATTTATTATGAATAATGTTATATACTTCCTCTGTTGGAAGTGTATGGGAACTGTATTTTTCATTTCGGTTTCAGTCAGTGTCAGGGCCAACACCAAGGATGGCATGACCACTGAAGAAATGAGAAAGCTCATAGAGAGGTCAGTGAATGACTTCATTTCATATTTTGACCCTGGGGTTATATTGTGACTATATTTATTAGCCACAAAAATAAACTCAAAACAACCTAATTGATATCTGATTGCCAAAATTGCGAGAGTTATTAGGGATGTGCGAATGTCACCATACCTAAATCTTGAAGCTAGTATGTACATAAAAACTCATAATTTTTCAATTCTAATTCCCTTGTAAAATATATGCTTATCCTTTTTTGCAAAAGAAACAATAGATCTCCCCTGTTAAAATAAGATAGTAAAGTGTACAATAATGAATTAACATAGATATATACATAAGAAAGAATTGATATTTAAGCATTTGGCGTAAGTAAGTACCTAGCTAATAGTGGTTGGCAGATATATAGGACTATAAAGTTGTTTCATATCTTTCTAACCATTGTTGGTAATGGAGTCAGGCATTATGTAGTTGAAACTTTAAAATGTCAAAATGAATGTAATGGCCATTCAAAATTATATTGTTGAGTTTCTACCACATTTACCTTCCAAAGCAACATTTAATGGAATAGTTCAAGAGCTCTGTTAGAATCTCAGGAATAATTAATGATTGTTTTGGACTTCAGCAACCTTTCATTAATTTGCTACATCACACCAGTTAATCAACCTTCAATTTTGTTCCTTACAGTTGTGACTAATACTATTTATTGCTTGAAATAGAAATAACCTTTATTTTGACATATTGCTAGCAATATAATTTTCGATACATACTAATATGTAATGGAAATCATCAAATTATGGATGTTTCTGTCCATTTGTCTCAGGAATGCATCTCAGTTTCATAATACATACTCTCAATCACTAAGTATTGAGATTTGTGCCGCTAAAATCCTAACCTATAAAAAAAATTGAAATTTTCTGGAATACAGAATGTTCGCACACCCCTATATGTAATGCATGTTAGTCATTATCAATCACATAAAATGGCTCAGGTGGAATCTTTTCTGGAGTGACTTACAAATGATTGCTTTAGGGTGTATTCTTATAGTTATTGCATGTTTCACAGAACAGACATGTATGATAACCTTCCTTACGAGGTGCCCATAAATATATTTCAGGCAAATTGCATAGTCGGTATGACCAGGCCAAAGTCATCCACAAGCGATTGTATATTTATAAAAATTTTAATGTTTATAACATAAAAAAGCTTTTATTGGTTTAATAGGTTTGAAAACATATACATATTTATGGAATGAAAGTAGAGATCATCTGTTTGCAGTATATACCTTGATCATAGTTAGGATTAACGATGAAAAAATAACGATTTAAATTAACCGTTAAAAATGTAGTGAACTATTTAACTTAACCGTTACTTTTTAGAAGGTTAACTTTTAATCGATAAATTATACATTAACTGATACAAAACTAACTTCAGTTAATTTTTGGCGAATGTCGACCTGTTTGAATTTGGGCGCAAAGCTTGCCCAACAGACAAAGGGGAAAATAAAATGGTATCTAAAAATTCAATATAGCTGGGTAGCTGTGCAAGAATGCAATGAATAGGCCCGGACGAATACATCCAAACAAAAGTGGGGTTGAGTGGAGTGACCGCCAAAGTTTAGGAATGCACTCTCAGATGAGAAAACACGAGACCACTCAAAGACCATGTCCGGGGGGGCACGAATGCCTTACTCGGCGACATTGTGTCATCAATACAACATACATAGTTAAACACGAGAATGGGGGTCACCAACAAACCTATAACGGATAACGAGGGGGACGGGTTCACGGGTTTGAATGTAATTTTAATGATATATGATTGTGAAACGTGTTTGTACACAGAATGTATTTTTATATGCTTGTAATCGATATTGGACGACACCTAATATGGTTTACACCATTTCTCAAGGTGAATAAAATTATTATTATTATTATTATTATTCAAAGAAACGTATCTGTAAAATGCACCAGTTTACGCATAACTTACTCTGTGACATCCCGTCATCAGGGGGGTTAAGTGGAGTGACCACAAAAATCTCAGAACGCATTCCTAGATGAGAAAACACGAAGCCACGTGAAGACAATGTCCTGGAGGGCTCGTATGCCGAACTCCGCAACATCATGTCGTCTATACTACATAGTTGAACCCGAGAAAGAAGGGTCGCTGAAAAACTTATGATGGGTAACGAGGGGGAGGGGTTCATTCAAAGTAACATATCTGTTACAATGCACCAGTCTACATATGCCTTAATCGGCGACATCGAGTTGTCAATACATCAGAGTTGAACGTGAGAAAGGGTGCGCAGCCACACCCCCAGCATCTACTGTAACTCAGTATAACTTAGTAGTTTCCACTGCAATTTTACAATTGTGAAGGGACACATCACATACATTTCAACCCTCTTGCGTGTTAAATAGCAACCTCACGACAACGCTTTCCAAGCCAGCAGTCCAAAATTTGTGGAGAGGAGGGAATAAATGCAATAGACTCAACCACAAATTAAAACAATATTTTATTTCAGTTGCAAAAAATAGCTTTTTGAAGTTAATTTTTAAAAATTTCTTAAAAGTAACTTTTAATGTAAAAATTACTTTTTTTTAACTTTAACTTCAATCAGTTACTTTTTCAGATAAGTAACTTTTAACTATAACTATATAGTTACTTTTTACAGAGCTTAACTTTAAATTTAATCAGTTAATTTTTTGGTAACTTTCCCAACTATGACCTAGATCTTAGTCTTATGAGATGAAATTTATCAATAAAGAAATTCAAGTTCAGACTTTCAGTTCATTCATGTCTTGAGGCCCTTTGAAATTATTTTGATCACTTTTCTTTTGATGTCTGTCTATTGGTAGGGATATTTTTTTGAATTTTTGTAGCTTAGCCCCTCACAACTAATAGCTTGAGAAACGTGAAACTTTTTGCCGAATGCTTTTACTAAAAATAGGAGAAATTCTCTGAATTTGTTCAGCATTGAACATGTAATTAATGATGATATGTATTTGATTTTCACTGTCAGCATTAGATGTGTTGGCCATACTTCAAAGTTTGAAATACAGTGCATTTAAAACTGTTGTCAATATTGAATATCATGTTTTATTTATGATAGTTTTTAGCTAGGAGTACACTTGCTTACATTCAGAAAATGTTAAACATTCCATGAATCGCTCCACACTCCTAAGATTACCAATTCCACACTCTGCTATTTGCCCCTTACAGCCAAAGGAAATGTGAGGGACTATTGGGAAGACTTTCCATTATTGCTGATCTACCAGTCTTGCATCTGATGCACTAAGTATGGCATAAATTTTCTAACTGCAAACACAAATACCACTAATATCCTGTCCAGTTTACCTTCAGCCTACTCTGGTATCTTACATTTTCAGTTGGGTTATTAATTATTAAATATACTACAATACTTATTTAAATTAGATACTACCATATGACTTTTCCTCGATTAACTATTTGTTCTCATAACAAGAGCAAAAATTGTATCTGAATCAATTTACTATTCAGTTTATTAATTTAGTTTCAATTTTGGCGGCTTTATATCAAAATAGGATTGTTGAATTTATTTTAAGGAGAGCAAATAGGTGCATGTTATATGGTCAATAGTCATTTTTCTACGGTCCTTGAGTGAAGCCTGTTTCAAGATTAATGAGAAAAATCTTGAATTAAAAATCGCCAAGTGCAAATTAGAGAATGCTTATAAACATAAGTTATAACTATACCTGTAGGCATATATATCTTGAGTGGTGCTTGCATCGATACTATACCTGCAGATCTAAAAACGTATTTCTATCTTATTGCCCATGACATTTTCCTGTATCACCCAAATAGTTAAGTGAGTCATCTTCCATCACACAACCTAAAATATGTATGTATACCCTTTTTAATAACTTTGGAAATAAATTTTTATGCATAGATATTAAGATAGGAGGTTTTATTTTAGGTCACGTACATTGCGATTAACTTAGTGTTAAACGCTTAAATTATGGTTAGCCTCCCATTTTCATTCCTCACTACACATGATTTTATTTATTGGTTATCATACATGTCTGAACTAAATGCTCTTAACAATACTTTAATGCTTAAATTATTGTTGTGGTATGTTGTCTTGAATATTTGCTATAATATTCACTTTTTCATTTCATGATGTACAAAACAAGGAAACCGTAAGTTCTTTCATCATGTACTGAATTTTATTTTCAAATTAGATTTGTTTTATATATTGGCTGAAAGTAACAAGGTAGTGCATGCTAGTAAACATTTCATCACAGTGTAAGTACATGTATTGTTATTGCATGCAAACTTAAACTGTTAAAAAGTTAGAACTGCTTTCTTGTATGTTTAAGTACTTAGATTTTTATTTTATTATTTTATTTTTATGTTCTATAGGTAATTAAGTTTAATTTTGTATCATTTTGAAAATGGAATTAATTGAATGGGTATTTTCTGTTGAGTTAAAGGTTTAATAACCATGTCAAGGAGCGATAAAATAACAATATGCAGACTTTTAGTCAAGTGATTTCAGCTGTCTTGTTAGTTTTTGTCTTTGGCATTAAATTTTGTGTAATATTCATAACTCGGTACATGACACACAAAATGTTTAGTTTTAAAAATTTACCTTAGTCCATTAACAATAAAATTAATGCAAAATAAAATTTTCCATGAATTATGTTCTGATGACTGTGGATGGTAAAAAGATGTTCATTACTGTTCTTACCATAAATAACAGTAATATTCTCAAGTGTACTGGATTATTTGGTTATCTTATTGTTTACTACTGCATGCTTTTGTTCATGAAGTTACAATAAATGTCCAGAAAGAGTATTTTAGATGAGGTTCATTAAAACTGAAGCAGTACAACTTTGTGTAGATGAGAGTAGTGTAATTATAAATCAATTGAGGTGAAATGCATGAAAGAGAGCATATTTTTTGCTATACTGCTCTCTTTCTTTGAATTTTTTTCAGTTCGGTATGTAATAGGTATTGTTTACAAATGATTGCTTGATGACCATCAAGCCTGACAAAAAGAAGTTACTGTATTTACTTTTTTCAATTGATTGATTCCCAGAAACGAAGCAGCAGCCGGCCACCACATGCAAAACGGACTCACACCCTACGATACTGTGGCAGTGTAACCTCTAGTCTTCCCTAATGGCCTTGGTTTTAGAGGGCTTAAGATTGGTGAAGTGTATTGTGACTGAGTTGAATTGAGAGGTGGGCGAAATGAGAGAAAGAGGCCCCCCTTTCCCAAAAAAACCCCTCCTCCCCCCTCTTGTGTATGCTAGCGCATGTGTGTACTGCCGCCATGAATGGGTTTGGGAGCTGAGTCGACGTAACCACCCCACCGCTGCTGTGAATGGATGCAAAGAGAGAGAGAGTGCGAGAGAAAGAGAGAGTAAGAGATGAGAGAGGGGCTTGTTTTGCCATTCTTTTTTATTATCCTTTTTATTTTATTAATTTTTTTGTAAATGTGCACAATATATGTATGGTTCAGTCTTGTGTTCTACCTTGTGTTGTTGACTCTTTGCTAGGTTTTACCATTTATAATTAATAATATTTGAAAAAAAAATACCTTTGATAATTTGCATGTTGTGATTGAAATGGAATGATAGATTTCTCATTGTTATTGCTTCACTCATTCAATGGATGAATTTTCATCCTGTGCTCAATCGCTTCTTTGTCGACTCAAAATGCCCTATATATTTCTCTCATTATTAATGTCATTTACATCTCCAACCTATGTTAATACTCTTTCAAGTAATGCCAATGCACAAAATTCACTTTTAAATGCATGCCATTGCCAGGACATTCAGGTACCTAATTGTAATTGAAGGCACCGTTAAACTATGTAATGATTCATAAATGTCATTTATGGAAATATTGTACCTCCAATGCTTTCGTTGAATTTAAAGCTCAACTTTTTGACATGTGATACAGTGTGGCATAGCAGTTATTAATGTGAATTCTGGTTGTAGTAGTTAATTTAATTGCTCCTCTTAGTCAATTCTTCAGTGGTCAAAATTTATGTAGCCCTAATGATTTTGTGTGATAATTAATATTTGTATTTTTATTGATGTATGAAGTTTGGGGTAGACAATTATACCTACTACAAAACAGCTCTAAATGTCAATGTGTGTCTATTGATGAATTTTTCATAGAGACAGAATATGCATTTTATAATATACTTTATACCAATATTCTGCCATGCCTCTGTCTTATGAAACTTTTTTGCCTACTACAGTTAAGCATTGGTTTGAGTTTTGAATAAAGTGAAAATTATGTAGGTAAATTCTATTCTCATGGAATGTTATACAAGCATTTGTTAATTTATAGCTTTGCAGATAATAGCAATCATAGTGAAGTATATAAGATCCATTATACATTATATATATCACATGCATTGTTCTTGTAGTGCTACAATAAGTGAATTTTAAGCATTTCGTTAACCAAACGATGAAAGTGTGGCATACATTATGAGCACACCATCAATATCTTCTAATAATAGGGAATTAACTTGTTTGAAAAGTCTAGAAGACTTACCTATGTATTAAATTATAGAATCCATATGTCAAGCTTTTAAGACTGTAAATTATTATATCAACTATGTGTGTACACAGGAATTAAGTGTGTAATATCTATATCACATTGCAAGCTTCTGAATGTATCAATATCTATGTAGCCTTGTGAATTTTTCCTGTAATATGTGCAAAATGCACAGGGTAATTTCTCAAATCTCACAAGGGTGCATATTGTTTCATCCATGCATTAAAAATTATGTCAAAAATCTTAGGTGATTATTGCCAACAGTTTTCTTTTACTGAGAAAATTGTTGCTGGAAATGGCAGTTTACTTAAAGAAAACTGATGTCCAATGGGGAAGGAAATGCCTGCTGTCGTCAGAGTTCATTTTTCCTTTGACCAAAAATTTTATATATTTAATGCTATAATAAGCCAAACAGAAATGCTTGTATATGAATTTGAATTGGCATGTGTCTGGTATCACTTTTATGCCTTAACATTTGGCCCTCGTTTACCAACAGATGTTTTGGATGTGTGCAAAGTTTTATTTATGACCATTTAGTTGCAGACTAAAAATGACATTATGAGATATTTGTACCAAAGTTGTGGAATTTATGGAACTAGTGTTATTAAATTTACAGTCAAACATTCAATGCTGTTTTCTTGTGGTTTTTACTCCTTAATCCAATGGGCTGTAAGCCTGTAAGTACTTTTATTTTCAAGTTATTACAAAATTTAATATGTATAACAATAATCCAAATGATTATGAATACTTAAAGAGTTTTTATTACAATTTTTTACCATTTTACAATTACATGGATTGCACTTAACACACAATGAATATTGTATAAAGCTGCAGATTTAGGTAAAGAATCACACTGTAAAAAAAAAAGATATAAATAATTGTTAAATCATTTGGCATTAAAAACACATTAAAAGATTTTTTTAAGTAGAATGAAATAATAAAGTATGCACAACAATTTAAGCTGTTTCATAATTAGATTGCCTACTACATATACCTTTTAAGAGATTGGTCTTTAATTAAAGGACTGAATCCTGCTACACAAAATAGTCAGGACTCCGGCTGTATTTGTTGTTACCTCTCATGGCTCTAATTAATAAATTATGTATAACATTATTTCTCCAACAATTTTCTGTGAAAAAATATGTTCATACCTTGTATTATAATTGGAGACTCGAAATGGAATAGAAAAAGGGGTGGGTATTAAATCAATTTCTTTAAATTTTTATGAATAAAAATGTCATTTAATATACATCTGCAAGAAAGAGAATCATTATTAAGTATGTTTAGTGTCTCACTGTCGCAGTATTTACATTCCGTTAAATGGAATATTAGGATGTTAATTTGTAATTCTTAGATAGTTATTCTGAATGCTTTCAATGGCTTGGCAGTGAAATCTGTAAAGAGAATAAGGTACATTATGGTACAGTCGAGCACCTATAATTCAGAAATCCATAATCAGCGAGCACCTATAGTCCAGAAGTGTTGCGGAAACAACCTCATACATATTCCGAGAAATCAAAAAATCTTAATCATAAATGTTGTTTTAAGAGATTTTGACACTTATTAAAATATTTCCTTTAATTGCTGGAATATAATTTAACTTAAAAGTTAGTGGTAATAAAAAAAAATGGTACACAATCTAAATGAATTATACAAATAAGTTACACACAATGCAGTTTGAAGTCCTCACTGTTGGCTAAGAAACTGCTACTTTTAGTTTAGTGACGTCGTGGCTACACGACTTCATGGCGTGCACATTTAGCCATGCTTAAATTTAATGCTTTATTGCTTATTCTCAGACTGGAAGGTGCAAGAAACTTTATTAAAGTTGGCGCAGGTTCACAACGATGTCTCTTGCTTGCCGTCTCGTCTCGAACAGAGAGCTTTCTCCTTGGTGAATCAGCTGAGGAGGGGGTTTGTCGGCAAGGTCAAGGTGGAATGGGTGAGCTTAGAATATAGGCCATTGGTAGCCTTGGAGGGGGGGAATATAATGGGATGGGTAATAGCAATGGAGTGGAAGTTTTCAATTGGATCAACAGGAACTGCTTTTTGACTCCAGCCACAGGATACAGGATCATAGCCTTTGTGCTTTGGTCAGCCTCCAGGGGCTATATAAACGATGGAGGACCTGGAGAGGGAAAGGCCGGTGAAATGCATGATGGAAGTCGTGGCAGAAGTTGCTGGCAAGAAGTAGTTGCTGCATTTTGTAGTCTTAGGCATTTTGGTCATTGTTGGTGCACATGTCGTCAGCGCACATGTTGGGACGTGCCCCAGGCAAGCCCTCCGGCTAAGTCCGAAGGGTAAACAGTCCGCAGAGGGGAAACGTATCCAAAGAGGAGAATTTAGAATGAAAAAAGGGGAGGTGCATAAAAAATGACACAATATAATTAAATCACCCTGATTATATTGTGGCATTTTCCCCCCCTGTTTTTTTGGGCAATTCTCCTCTTTGGACAGTTTCTCCTCCGGACTTAGCCGAAGGACTTGCCCGAACGACATGCGCGCTAACGACATGTGCGCCAACGACGGCCAAAATGCCTACGACTACAAAATGCAGCGACTACTGCCAGCGACTTCTGCCACGACTTCTGCCACACCTTTCGCCGCACCGTTCGCCGCACCGTTCCCTCACCAGGTCCTGCACCGTTTTTATAGCCAGTAAAGTGAGGAAGGATACCAAAAATGCGGTCATCCTGACCAAGGCACAAAGGCTGTGATCCTGTATTCTGCGGCCGACGCCAGAAAACAGTTCCTGGCGCTCCAATTAAAAACTGCCACCCTATCTATCACCCATCCCATTATTTCCTCCCCTCCAAGGCTACCAATCGCCAACCTCCTGACCTTACCCATTCCACCTTCGTCCTTGTTGACAGACCCCCTCCTCAGCTGACTCATGTCTAAGCTCGCCCTCTATTGCTTCCGAGACGCCGACCGGGTAACACCGTTGTGTGAGCCTGCTGACTAAGTCACTTTTGTACTTAAGAGAGAAGCTCAACCTCTCGTACTTGTTAAACTTAAACTATTTTCCGACTGGAAACTTTCATTACGGTCGCCTGGCACTCGACCTATGGGTAAATTATTGTAATTGGTTTGGTTCTATTTTGTGATTTGTAAAATATATTGATAAGTTAAGTTTATGATTGATAATACTTGTGTTTTGTTCGTTTTCCTCATTTTTCTCACCCAAGCTTGGAAAGAGTTTGTTTTTTCAAGAGTGTTATCGGCGAGAAAATCTGCTCCTTCTCCCGATAGCGCTACAATATCAAACAATTGATTCCCTATTTTTGGTCCGTCTATGGCCTCATCCCTTCCCTTGAACTTCAACCTTGTCGTGGTGGAAGGGCTTGCGTGCTCGGATGACCCCCTAGAGCTGAACTGGTGGGGCAATACTCCTGGTAGAGCCACCCATGCCAGATAGGTCAAAGGTTAGGAGACAGACAAATGGTAGTCCAGGCAGCATCTGTACCTCAGTGAGGCGGCCGCAAAAGGCGTCTGACCGCAGTGGGGTGGCCTCTCAGTGATGGTGTCACATAAAAAAACATGATTTAGTAGGCCACGGAATACTATCTCAATCAAAAAAACCTTGAAATTATGGACAGTTCTCAAATGAAAATTAATCCTGGCAACTACGGGACTCAGCTCAGTGGGCCGGGTGTTGTGCCCGACAGCAGTGGGAGCAGCAGTCGTCATCACATGAAATCCTTGCTCAGAAAATACAGCAGCAGAGGAAAATAAGATAAAGAAGAGGAACGAAACAATAAAAATAGGCACTTGGAATGTTAGGGCTATCCTGAGGGCGGGCGAGCAAGAGAATATAAAGAAAGAATGAAGGACATCATGGGTCTGGGTGAAGTAAGATGGAAAGATAGCGGGGACTACTGGATTGATGGCTATAGATTGATATATAGCGGAGGGAATGAAAGCCAGCATTTGTAATGAACAGGAAACTTGGTAGAAAAGTAGTGTATGCAGAACAGGTGAGTGATAGGATAGTAGTCGTGGAACTAAAGGCAGATCCAACGAATTTAGTTATAATCCAGGTTTATATGCCTACCTCTTATCAGAGAGGAGGAGGTAGATGGTGTATACGATCAGCTAGAGGAAATAATTGGAATTATACCTGAGAGGAAATAATTGGAATTATACCTGAGAGGAAATAATTGGAATTATACCTGAGAGTGAGCACTTGGTAGTAATCGGGGATTGGAACGCGGTGGTAAGCGAAGGAAGAGATGGGCGGGAGGTGGGTGATTACAGGCTAGGTAGGAGGAATGACCGTGGCGAGAAAGCTGTGGAGTTATGCTGTAGAAATAACCTAGTGATTACAAATACATGGTTCAGACATCACCCTCGACGTAGGCACACTTGGAAGAAGCCAGGAGACACAGATAGGTTCCAGATAGATTACATAATGGTTCATCACAGATAAAGGGGCAGTGTTAAAAACTCGCATACTTATCCAGGAGCTGGTGCAGACTCAGATCACAACTTATTAGTCATGAAATGTTGGGTAACACTGAAAAAGATAAGATGGGAAGGAGGGTACGAAAGTGGAATACGGAGGCATTAACTGGGGCAATGAAGAAGAATATTCAAGAGAAGGTTGATGAGATAATGGGTGAGGATCATGGAGTAAGGTCAGTGGAAGATCAATGGGGAAGTTTGAAAAATTGAATTGTAGAAGTGGCAAAAGCAACGGTTGGCGTAGTAACAAAGAAAGCAAGAGAGGCATGGTGGAGAGAACAGATCGACTCGTTAGAGAATGACCAAAAAGAGGGAAAAGCAGCTGTATTATAGGGGAAAGTGAAGGAACTGATGGGGGGTAATAAGGGAAGGAGAATTACAACGATAACAGACAAGAAGGTGATCGTAGAACCAAAAGAGATCCAGGAGAGGTGGAAGGAGTATATTAAAGAGCTGCATGATAAAGAAATTAGGCCCAATACATTAGATATAGAAAGGGAAGACGACATTGACAGAGATGGCATCAGACCAGGTAACCTAAATAGCGAAATCGAAAGAGCTCTACGAGACATGAAAAGGAATAAGGAGGAGGGAATACATAACATACCTGCAGAGTTTTTAAAGAGCATGGGGAAGAATGGAAGAGGAAAACTTTTTGCACTTATTCGTAGGATTTATGAGGATGGAGTATGGCCGGAAGACTTCATGAAGACTATATTAATTCCTATACCGAAGAAGAGCAGGGCAAAAATGCACGAAGACTATAAGACAATAAGTTAATATCCCACATGGCCAAAGTAGTTCTGAGAATTATAAACAAGAAGGCTAGAGAAGAAGGCTAATGAATACCTGGGTGATGACCAGTTCGAGTTTAGGAGAGGGACGGGAACGCAAGACACTATAGCATTGATGAGGACACTAGTAGAAAGATACCTAGAGTATGGGCAGGATGTTTTTGCTTGCTTCGTAGATTTCGAGAAGACGTTTGATAGGGTGGACTGGATGAAATTAATGGGGGTGTTGAATAAATTCGGGGTCGATTGGAGGGACAGGCATCTGTTTCGGAATTTGTATATAAACCAGACGGTGCAGGTTAGGGTAGCCGGGATGGGGAGTGCGGCAGGGGTGCCCACTATCGCCATTGCTTTTTAACGTGTATCCAGAAGAAATGTTAAGAGAAGTATGGGGGGATAAGGAGGTAGGAGGGGAGCTGATAAAATCAGTGAGATTTGCAGATGATCAAGCAATGGATCGTCAGTCTTCCAAGGGGTTACAGTCAATGGTGAATGCATTAGAGGTGCAATGGGAAAGGTATGGGATGAAGATAAACCACAAGAAAATGATGCGATTTTCTAGAAGTAAGAAGGTGGGGCTGAATATAAGGGTGGGAGGGCAGAAGATAGAGCAGGTTGAACAGTTTATGTATCTGGGTAGTATTTTGGAGGAGAATAGGTTTAGTGGTAGGGACATCAGATGCCAAATTGCTGTGGCTAAAGAAGCATTTTCGAAGAGAAGGGAATTGATGAGGAGGGGTCTGAGAAGAGACGTAAAGAAAAGTCTGGTGAAAACTATAATATGAAGCGTGGTGCTGCATGGGTCAGACACTTGGTCATTGTGAAGGGAGGATGTATGTAGACTTGAGATGTGGGTTTGGAGAAGGATGGAGAGGGTGAGCTGGGTGGTGAGAAAGACGAATGAGAAGGCATTGGATATGGTTGGAGAGGAGAGGAAGCAATAGTGGCAGAGGTGCGGAGAAGGCAGAGGAGATGGATGGAGGAGGTTTTGAGAGAAGAGGGCATTTTTAAGAGAACGATTGAGGGGAGAACACTAAGGAAGCGTGGAAGAGGATCGGAATTCTGGACAAAATAAGAGGAGGTAGAAGATATATGAAGAATTCAAGAGGGATTTAATGGCAAGACATCCATAGGAGGGAAAGCGAGACAATATTGTCTATGATTTTGGGATGCAGAATTGGGACTGTCCAAGAACCTATAGGTATACCTATCAGCTGGTAGAATACTTGAATGATGATATGGCCTCATGAAGTAGGCAGGGATTGCCCATGAGTGTCATTTGGCAACACTCCTTGTGTAGTCCATTGACATACCTGAAATAGCACTTCTCAGGGGTAAGTCTGTAAATTGATCACCTGACAACAAACATCAATATAGTCTCTCCTGGCCTGGGTACTAGTACGGGGACCTAAATCAGCATTGGTGAGTCGATAAATCTCATAATTTTCGAGGGTATACATATATATTGTAACATCAGCCTTGGCTATATAACTATATATGTATGCATGGTACATAGGCAAGGAATTAACTCAAACAGTGATTAAGGTAGACACCTATGGGGCACCATCAAAATGGGCCCTCTTTAATAGATATTAAAGGAGGCCATGGGGGAGGGAATATTTCACCCCTCTTTGCATGTATTAAGCTATGATTGGTGATACGAGGATTTTACCTCTGTAAAAAGCAAATTAGTCGAAGCTTCGTTGTATCAACCTGTGTGCTTACACTCAGTTGCTGTATGTTGCATAATTATATTGTTGAAAATTGAGTAGGATTTTTATACGTGACGACTATATGGAGACCCAAGGATGAAAGAACAATGACAAAGAGCGGCCTAAAATGTATGTTATAATGTATTTAAATGCCGTATGATGTTTTTTCTAAAGGATAGGGGTTCAGCGTAATTTTTATTTCCCTTTTTTTTCTTACATCACAAATTCAACGAATGTGGACAGTATGCCGTACCTTTGCTACTTTATAGCGTTTTATGAAATGCCAAACAAAGAGTAATTGAGATGCGATCATGGTAAGCCATTTTATTTTAAATTTAAAAGAATTCCAAAATAGTAAGCTGTTAACCTATAAGTTTACTATTTAACTAGATTTTAGCTAGTTTTACTCATTGAGGTAGACCTACCTCAATACTTCGCGCTCAAAATAAACAGATGAAGCTCGATTACATACAGTACTACCAATGGTTACATCGGTTAACTTAGGACATTTTGGATATTTTCACGAAACAGGCAATTTTCAAATGATGTCAGCTGCAGCTTGCTCATAATTAATTACTGAAAGGTAAACTTTAAGATATTCTTCAAAGGTTATTTTTGATGGAAGTACCCTAAGAGTGAATATTTGATGGCCTATAATTCATTTTCCAAGTCACATCTTTAGTAAGTAAATTTGTGCTGTTGGCACAACTTTTATTTAGTTTTTTCGATGTTTGAGAGGTGCGCTTTTATGATTACGATGTTTACCATGTGAACTTGTGTTTTGGTGATTTTAGAATACCGGCGAGTGCGGTCATTAAATATATTTCGTATTTTTTATATTACTCACCAATTCTATGGCGTATTGGCAAGTATTCTGCGTATGACGGCGTTTCTCTTGTCTGTTGGTGATTATTTCGGCGATACAATATTTGCCAAAGCATGACGGAGACTTTACGAGATAGATTGGCCGTTGACATAAAATATGCTAATCAATATGTAGAACTATTTAATTTAGATGGAGGCGGGACTTTCTTAAGAAGAGTTGATGAACTGATTGACGGGATATTGACCCCAAAAGCGAACAGTGGTACAGCGGTTACAGCTCTTCGTTTGAATCCTTGTTCCAGTCGAATACAAAGCCTAAAGTTATTGTTACTTACGAAGTTGGAACTATCTCGAAATGATGAGTTATTAAAAATTAATTTAATCTCTGTTACTACGTCCAAACTTATCGCAGAGCTGTGTTTGCATGATTTTGATAGCTCACAGCCGTTAGTAAATAGTGATGTCTTGGAGTTATGTTTGTGGCTGCTGAATGAAAATGATTGCTTAGACATGGTATTAAGTGTCTTAAAGATATGCCAGGAGTGCCTGGGAGGTTTTTTATTGTCCGGTGAGTGTCATTATGAAGGCTATGTTCTCTCTCCTTTCAATATTTTGAATTTAATTGACTCAGTCCTAATTGTGCTTTCGGAAAAGTATTCTTCCGGAAGTTTTTCTATTCCTCTGGGTAACATGCTGAATGATACTCTGAAATTTGGAAATATTTTTGTTGACTTGGCATTTGATGACAACAAAACTCTCTCCAGCTTGTCATTATTGAAAATATTTCCAAAATTATTGTCCTTGCCCCTCAAAGTGCCTTGGGTAGAAAACCTTTGGATTCGCGTAAAGCGTGAGTGGAGAGGTATAAGGTGGAACGAATTAAAATCCCACAAGCTGTACTATGTTTTATGCTCACTGTCTAACTACTTTTTCCCTCGTAAATCAGAAAATGGCCAAGAAGATGGCACTGCAGTAATCAAAGACAATATTTTGTGGGAAATTATTCTTTTTGGGATCGGTCAGAACGATTCACTTATTAGGAAACAGTCAAGATTTCTTTTGAGGAAGGCTTTAGATGTTGTAGAATCCAGTTGCGAATGTAATGCTCCAAAGTTGGAGCTGTTGAACTGGCACAGTTATCGTACAAACGATTTTATCAAAGTTTGGAATGACTATTTTTTGGTTCTGGAAGCCTTGGAGGAAAAACAGACTCATTTAATTGAACCAGTATTGAAGAATTATGAAAATTCCACTTCCCCCAAATTCACTGCATCCATTTCTGCTGCATGGAATTTGCCTGTCTATCTGGGAATGCTAAACCATGATAGCAACTCTATTGTTAAGTGGGGGTTGCGTTTGTTTCTATCTCAAAACCTAGAATCTTATTCCTCACCTTCAGTAAGAATAGATTACTTTGTTCTCTTTCCATTTATCGAAGCATTAAATAACAACAACCTATACATGAAGCTAGAGGATGACTTTGATGTTGAATGTCATCTTCAGAAGTTATTTTCATCATTTGGAAATATGCCTAGAGAAATAAGACATAATTTTTATTCACTCATTCTCACAAGATTATGCAGTATCAACTGGGGTCCTGTATCACTTTTCTTTGTGATGAAGTCTTTGTCGTCTTTTGCCATTGATATTAAGCCTTGGGATACTTCATCATTGGCAACTCTGAAGCTCTTTTTGAAGAACACAATTCATACTCATAGTCCATTAATAAGGTGTGCAGTCCAGTCATGTTTGCTTTCAATGATGGTTAATTTTTTTGATCCTAGTAATACCAGTTTGTTTCATCTAGCTGACATTTTGGGGGTGTTTTGTTGTGATGAAGCATTGAGAAGAGGATCTGAATCTTGGAAGTTGGTTGTGAATTGGTTAAAGTCATTTGTTACCAATGAAAATGCTAGTAATTTTTTATCTTGCTCTCAGTCTCAATTTATTGACCCCTCCGCTGCAAAACATTCAGAGGTGTTACTGAGTACTAAAGCTTTTGCACGCATGTGCCTTCTTCTTTTCGATGCTTCATTCTTTCTGTTTAGTGGAGAATCTGATCAAGTGGAAGTATTTTGTCGTCTTATGAGCCCTCTCTTAAGGTATTACGTGAATATATCTACTAGACCATATGTCCCCAATTCAGTGATAGATAACAATGTCCAGGTATTGTGCAATTTAGTTAAAGAATGCGACTGTATGTTATCTTCAAATGATGTTACTCAAAAAGTTATTTTGTCAGTCACTTACAATTTTCTTGAGGATGTTATAAGCTGTTATAGGAGGAGGCTGTTCTCTGTTGAATGTGTGAGTGATTATGACACTATCCAGGCATACACTCAGGGATTATGTACATTTTCACAGCAGGAAAAATTGCTCTCATATTTCCTAGGATTGAGTGAGGGCCTAGTTGAAGATTCTTTTCTTATTCTGGAATCCAAAGAGAATTTGACTCTGGCAAAATATTTTAGTTTGAACATCATATCATGGCTGGCCAATGTTTTAGCCAATGCAAAGTCATTTTGTGCTAGATATTTTACTCATTGTAAGAGTAAATTAGCTATGTACATGAAAAATCATATATGCTCTGGATCCATGAGTAGAACTCAAGACGTGATTACAACTGGTGGAAGTGACTGTAGTCAGAGCATTTACACCCATAAGGCACTCATTAAGTCAGAGTGGTTGCAACTTCACTGGACTGTTCTTCATTCCCTTCTCAAAGTAGATGGGTTGGGAAAAGGAGATGTTCTCTCCTTGAGAAAGGCTGAGTTATTCATGTCTGATGCGATGGAGTCAGTGGAAACTGGTGGCAGAGAAATCTTGGCCCCAGTAATGAGTGTGCTTCAATTTCTCTTGCCTCAAATCATTAAGGAAGAGTTCAATTTGGCATGGGAATTTTGTGCTGTTTGCTGGAAGGCTACTCTTGAGCACAAGAAGTCAGACTATTTTTGGGTCGCAATTGAAAAGTTTATCAAGATGATATTTCAGGAAGAAATAATGCTAATGGTTGAATGTCAAGTGTACATATTGAAGGTAAAGACATTAGTTAAGTCAAAATTGTATGTTCGTAAAGAAAGAAAGGGATTACACTAAAGATGTTAATATTTCACAGTATGCACAAGATCTTTACTCCCAAGGCCAAACGATTGGGAGAATTTTTCAACTGTTCATCAGCCACTTAAGCAATGAAATATGTTCACCTATGCTATGGAAAGCTTACTACACAATTTTAGTGGATGCACTTGTGTTTGGACCATTGCTCAGAAAGGACCAGAGGTAAGCTCCATTGACATGTATCTATGAGGCAAATAGGTGGATGAATTATTTTATGCAGTAGCATTTGATATCTTTTTTTAGGATATACAAGGACACTTGTGAATATATTTTATCCTTTGGTCCAAAATATTGTTCAAATCCATCTCTTACATGGTAAGTAATTTTTTCACTTTTTAATTGATTTAAGATTTAGATTGTGATATATTGTTATATAAAAATAGCAGTTGTAATATTTCTGTGGGAAACTTATCTGATGGCTTCTAAAGTCTTGATACCAATCAGTTTTGTGCATCCAGAACCCACTCCAGATATTTTGGTGCATCAGAAAAAATTCCTCTTAATACTTCTCAAAACAGTGCAAATTTGCATATTATTTGTGATTGTGCTAAAAAAAACTTGGAATTTTTATCTAATGATTTTTATCTGGCCTCTTTGAGAAACGTATGTACCTATTAATTTCAAAGTGAACTACTTTGGTGGTGGCATCAGCATGGAAAACCATTGCCCGAATGAGTTCATATCCTCCATCATTTATTGTCTGCATTTTCCTCTTTTTCCATTCTTGAATTCCTTCTTGAATAACTTGATTGTGGAAAGTGTAATTTGAAATTCTAATTTAGGGATTTCTCCTAGAAATGTGACAGAACTAAGTGTAGAGAGTTTTTCTAGGTATTCTTTAGAGATGGAGATATTCTGCAGGCATTTCATTACTATGTAATTTGTTTCTTATCACACAAGTGAATGTGTGGAAACAAATTGTAAAGGGGGAACTTTTAGAAGTGAAAGAGCGCTCACAAATTTCTTTGGAAAAGAAGCTCATTCCTTAATCATGTACATACATAATATTTGTGTGTGATAACTTGAACTTTGAAAGTAAATATAATAACTTTAACTTTCAAAATATTTAGCTGTGGTTCATTAATTTATAGCAGCCATTAATACTGATCGATTTTTCATCAAGTAAAATAATAAAGGTTTAAGTGATGTTCTTTTCACTACTTTGACACATATTATTACATCCTTGTTCTTCTAAGTATTAGAAAACTTATTCCCATTACCCAAGACTGACCAGTAACTATCTGACTTTCTAACTTTATGTAATAAGGTAAGCACAGACATACTTTCAATCATGGTTTATTGAAGACTTAAGACAACAATCAACATAGCGGAACAGAAACAAAAGAAAAACGAAATACACAATATAGCCCATAATAGACTTACCGAAGACAATTTGTGACCAACATAAACTAAACATATTTTAACACTAAGGGAATCAAATTTAATTGGCTCCATAAGCAGTTAATTGCCACGTCTAAATAATAGATTTCAATGAAAAAATTTCAGTTGGTTGAAATTGCTGGTCTTTTTATTCATAACAGTGAGCTCTCATTTAACACCAATGTCCGTGTGAAAGCAGTAGCCCTGTTAATAAACATTGTGAAGATGGAATTGGAAGCTTTAAAGTCCAAATCAACCACTCCAAACATAGCTGGTGAAGTGGCTGATCATTTGTGGAAAAATATTTTGCGAACAACCAAAGAGAACTCCCGGTATTATGGAAATTCTCATGTTCATCGCCTAAAGCAAAGGGCAATGCAGAGTCTTCTATTACTGGAATTGTCCCTGAATGAGGTAAGTACCTTCTGTATTTTTAAATTTAATCATTAAAATGTCTTTTTATGTGTTTTCATTTTAGTCACACTTGTGACAAAGTTTATATATATATATATAATAAAAACACTTGACAGGGGGTGGGGAAAGAAAAGTAAAAAGAGAGAGAGGACTCACTGGGACGTTATATATATATATATATATACATATATATATATGCATAAATAAAACAGTGATACACTAAACAAACACAGAAACACGCAAAAAGGACACTCACAAAAGAAAACTTGTACGTTTCGGCGTCAGGACGCCATTGTCAGCGGTAGAGGAATGATGAGTCCGCTCTGTTCCCTTGGGAAGGAAAGGGCAGAGAGGAAGGAAGGGGGGTAAGTGCGAATGGATAGTGGTGGGGAGAGAGAGGTGGCTATTGGGCTTTTAATTCAATGGGCTAGGTTTAGCCCGGGCTTTTCGAATGCTCTTGTCACCCAAATATGGGCGTATTCACGAATTTTCATGTCAACATTACCGGCGGATTCAGGAAGGGCTTCTATGATCTCTAGGGAGAAACAATCGTCAAAATTTTGAGAGTGGGAGGCGGTATGTTTGGGAATGGGATCAAGAAAAGGTGGAGTTTTGGTGGCATGGCGGTGATTGTTCATACGGATATTGAGAGGGGTGGTACATTTTCCCACATAGAAGGCAGGGCAGAAATTGCAGGAAAGGCGGTAGATGATGTTGCTGGTGGTACAATTGGCCGTAGAGGAATTCCTCCAGGAATTCGGCCCAAGTGAAGGCCTATCCCCCTCTGACATCGCCATACTATCACCCCTTCATTTCAAAACTCCGCATTTTTACATGCTCCCGAAAGTGCACAAAATCAACAATCCCGGTCGCCCAATAGTCTCCAGCATCAATTCCCCTACTGAGCGCATATCAGCACTTGTTGACCATTACCTCAAACCCCTAGTCATATCTCTTCCCTCCTTCATCAAAGATTCTTACCACTTCCTCGACCTTCTCCACGCCGTCTCTATCCCCCCTAATGCTACTTTACTCATGGCCACTATAGACGTTACCTCCCTTTATACGTCCATCCCTCACGATGAAGGCATAAATTCATTGAAGTTTTATTTATCCCAACGCCCAAAACCACACTTTCCCTCCACAAATTTCATCATCCGCCTAGCCGAAATGGTTTTAACAAAAAATGCTTTCTCCTTTAATAATCAAATTTTTCTTCAAACTAAAGGCGCCGCCATGGGTACTCGCAGGGCACCATCTTATGCCAACCTGTTCATGGGCCATCTCGAAACCACTTTCTTAAAAAATCAAACACATAAACCTCTCTTCTGGGCCCGCTACATTGACGACATATTCGTCCTCTGGCCTCACGGCCGTGATTCTTTATCTTCTTTCATTTCCACACTGAACTCTTCATTCTCAGTTTCCTTCACATCTTCCATTTCTGACTCCTTAATTACGTTCCTGGATATTAATATCCAAATTAAGGACAGTAAATTCATCACCTCCGTCCACAAAAAACCCACTAACCACGACCAATACCTCCATTTTAACAGCTGTCATCCTTCTCACACCAAACGCTCAATCCCTTATTCCCTTTCTATCCGCGGCCACCGGATCTGCAGCAATGCCCCCTCTCTAAAAGAATATATCGAAACTCTCCATCACTCCCTCAGAGAACGAGAGTACCCAGAGAAGTTGCTTTTAAATAAAATCCTGTCTCCTACTGCAAAATATACCCCTCGGACCAAGACCCACCAACCTGACCAACTTAACCTTGTCACCACATTCTTCCCTGGTGCACACAGGATCAAAAACATATTGAAAGACCTGTATCCAATCTTAAAAAACAATACCTCTACTTCCCTCCTCCTACCTTCATGTCCCAAAGTTTCCTATAAGCGTCCCTCAAATCTGCGGGACATTTTAAAATCCACTAGACCCTCCCTGCAACCCACCGCCCCCCCTCCGCCACTTTCCTCAACATGCGGACGCCCGAGGTGCAAATGCTGCTCTCTCCTCCGCCCCTCCGCCACCCCCTCCCTCAAAAGATCTTCCTCTACGGCCAATTGTACCACCAGCAACATCATCTACCGCCTTTCCTGCAATTTCTGCCCTGCCTTCTATGTGGGAAAATGTACCACCCCTCTCAATATCCGTATGAACAATCACCGCCATGCCACCAAAACTCCACCTTTTCTTGATCCCATTCCCAAACATACCGCCTCCCACTCTCATAATTTTGACGATTGTTTCTCCCTAGAGATCATAGAAGCCCTTCCTGAATCCGCCGGTAATGTTGACGTGAAAATTCGTGAATACGCCCATATTTGGGTGACAAGAGCATTCGAAAAGCCCGGGCTAAACCTAGCCCATTGAATTAAAAGCCCAATAGCCACCTCTCTCTCCCCACCACTATCCATTCGCACTTACCCCCTTCCTTCCTCTCTGCCCTTTCCTTCCCAAGGGAACAGAGCGGACTCATCATTCCTCTACCGCTGACGATGGCGTCCTGACGTCGAAACGTACAAGTTTTCTTTTGTGAGTGTCCTTTTTGCGTGTTTCTGTGTTTGTTTAGTGTATCACTGTTTTATTTATGCATGTGCATCGTCGCCGAGAGCGATTTTCTACCAAGACATTACATATATATATATATATATAACTTCTAGGAGAATCACTCGGGTGATAAATATACAATATACCAAGAGGGTGGCTGATACAAATATAGAAACGGAAAAAAGAACACTCACAAATTAAAACTTCCGATATTTCGATGGAAAGTAGCTTCCATCTTTCTCTAGGTAGAGAGTAGGAATGAGGAAAGGGATAGAGATTGAGGTATGGGAGGGCAAAGAGGGGGAGACGAAGGTGTAGAGGGGAAGGAGGGGAAAGACGAAGAGCGGGGAGAGGGCGGGCGGAGGGGAGAGAGGAAAAAAGGGGAGCAAAAGGAAGAGGAGAGTGGAGGAAGCAGGGAGAGATGAGGGGGAGGGAGAAACTAGTGTGATTTATTGAGTCCAGGGGGCGAGAAAGCCTGGTGGATAGGGATGCAAGAAGATTCAAAATCTTTGAGCTGAAGGGGAGAGGAAGAAGGGGGAAGGGAAGCAAGTAGACCGACTGAAAAAAGTGTTATTGAAAGTGGAGTTGTGGGAGGAGACGTGAATGGCGACAGGGAGAGAAACAGAGAGGGAGGGGCAATCGTTACAAGACGGGCGGTGCCCATTCATTCTAATATTGAGAGGAGTGGTGGATAAGCCAATATAGAAAGAAGGGCAGTATTGGCAGAGGAGGATGTAGACAATGTTAGGCGTGGTGCAGGAGGGTGAGAGGACAGAAGGGAGGGGAAAAGCGAGGAATTTGTCCGGCAAGGGCTGGGTGATGAGGATGGCGCAAGTTTTACATCGCGGGCGGTTGCAAGGGGTGGGAAGGGATTTGGTGGGTTTGAGTGATTTGGACAGGGGTTTGGTGATATTGAAAATGGCGGATAGATTGGGGGGGACGTCTGAAGCTGAGAGAGGGACATTGGGGGAATATTTTGGAAGTGGTTAGGTTTTCTGACAGGATAGGGTAGTAGAGGTTTTTAATAATACGTCTAATAGAGTCCACACCATATATGTATTTATATATATATATATGTATATAAATTCAAACTTACAGGAGGTAGGAGAAAGAGGAAAAGATAAAGAATTCGTTCTTACGGGAACGTTTCGAACCAGTTGGTCCTTCGTCAGCTCTAGAAGAGCTGACTTCTAGAGCTGACGAAGGACCAACTGGTTCGAAACGTTCCCGTAAGAACGAATTCTTTATCTTTTCCTCTTTCTCCTACCTCCTGTAAGTTTGAATTTATATATTTGTGGCCAATTGGCAAAAACTTCCAAAGATTATATATATATATATTAATACATATATATATTGTCACCTATGAGCCCCCCCGCGTTGGTAAGCCAATTTGTCGGCTTCGTCACTTGGTCGGCTCGGAGGTGAAACAAAGAAGGGGAAGGGTAATGATGGGTGGAAAATTGGGGGGGAAGGAGATGTTCAGGGACGGGGAAATGGGGGAGGAAGGCATAACTGCTAAGCTCGTCGGAGCACTTGGTGTGGGGTGGGTTCTCGGTAGGTGTGAGGCATTTAACGATCAACGATCGTGTGGGTGGACGAAACACAATGCGCTTCCACGGTCCCCTTTCTTTTGACTTTGGACGGGACGACGTGAGGAAAGGATGGCATGACTGACAAGAAAAAAACTCGAAAATAAGATTAACATTATACAATTTATTCACTTCAGGCGAAATACGCGAGAAAAAACACAGAAAAAAACAGCCTTGTAATGAAAAAAAAAACGATTCAACTAATTGTCTGTGAGCTCACACCAAACAAATTATTTAAAAAGAACAAATCAAAAGACACTCAATCGTACATATGGTGATCCCAACAGCTCAAAGTATTGTAATGGGCACCCTAATAATATTTTTAAGCACGGCAGTGCGTCTTATTAATGAGATCTAGTCATACACTAGTCTTCACACAAAATTTACCCTAAAAACAATATGGTTAGAGTGCAGCTTCTATGGTCTGTACTTCTTTCATGTAGGTTCGCTGAAGCACTTGAACATGCACACGGGAAAAGGGAGGGGTGAGACAAAATGATACGAGTGGGAATTAACTGAGCACTTTCTTCTTGAAGGGGAGGATTGGGACAACTGGGTTTGTTGGAGGCATGGGCGACGAGATTTTTGGACAGTACTTATCGTGGGCAGGAGGAAGCACGGCTACTGGGCAGACACCTTGCGAATGCGACCACTTCTGTAGGGCCAGGCTGCGGGATGCGGAACCTCTTCAATATTCGGGTGGCGACTTCTTTCCTACCAATTCTCCTTGGTCGCTACACCCTTCCCTTCCGTCGATCAGATCGCTCCACCCTCCGTCTTTCTCTCCTTGCTCGCTTCCGTCTATCTGCCAAGGGTTTACGCCGATTGCTCCATCCTCCACGCCGTATAACTTTCGCCACCTTCCACCAACCAGTCCTCTCCCAAATCAGTCGTCAGAATTTCTCCTCTCTATAGCGCGTGGCTCACGACTTATATACCTTGGCTGGGGTGAAGAGGGGGGGGTGAAATAAGGGAGGTGAGGGGACGTAGCTTTGACTAAAACAAAAATCACCCAGGGCGCACTTGACTCCGGTGGCGACGTAGCTCACGCCGGTGACTTTGGGGCAAAAAGGGGAAGGGGGGGGGGGGACAAAAGCACTTAGTATCCGGCCGTCTCTAAACTCCGAGGTCGCTCGCCGGTTGTTGATGGGGAGGGGGGAAGGTGAAAAAACTGAGGAAAGGGAGGGGGGGGGGGAACACTCACATTCACTCACTCAGAAATACACGCCACAAACAAATCTAACAATAAAAAAAAATAGAACCATCCTTTTCACTCTGGATACCCACAACCTTGTAACTCTGTCCAAATGGGACCAGTTACAATATATATATATATATATATATATATATATATATATATATATATATGTCTTGGTAGAAAATCGCTCTCGGCGACGATGCACATGCATAAATAAAACAGTGATACACTAAACAAACACAGAAACACGCAAAAAGGACACTCACAAAAGAAAACTTGTACGTTTCGACGTCAGGACGCCATCGTCAGCGGTAGAGGAATGATGAGTCCGCTCTGTTCCCTTGGGAAGGAAAGGGCAGAGAGGAAGGAAGGGGGTAAGTGCGAATGGATAGTGGTGGGGAGAGAGAGGTGGCTATTGGGCTTTTAATTCAATGGGCTAGGTTTAGCCCGGGCTTTTCGAATGCTCTTGTCACCCAAATATGGGCGTATTCACGAATTTTCACGTCAACATTACCGGCGGATTCAGGAAGGGCTTCTATGATCTCTAGGGAGAAACAATCGTCAAAATTATGAGAGTGGGAGGCGGTATGTTTGGGAATGGGATCAAGAAAAGGTGGAGTTTTGGTGGCATGGCGGTGATTGTTCATACGGATATTGAGAGGGGTGGTACATTTTCCCACATAGAAGGCAGGGCAGAAATTGCAGGAAAGGCGGTAGATGATGTTGCTGGTGGTACAATTGGCCGTAGAGGAAGATCTTTTGAGGGAGGGGGTGGCGGAGGGGCGGAGGAGAGAGCAGCATTTGCACCTCGGGCGTCCGCATGTTGAGGAAAGTGGCGGAGGGGGGGCGGTGGGTTGCAGGGAGGGTCTAGTGGATTTTAAAATGTCCCGCAGATTTGAGGGACGCTTATAGGAAACTTTGGGACATGAAGGTAGGAGGAGGGAAGTAGAGGTATTGTTTTTTAAGATTGGATACAGGTCTTTCAATATGTTTTTGATCCTGTGTGCACCAGGGAAGAATGTGGTGACAAGGTTAAGTTGGTCAGGTTGGTGGGTCTTGGTCCGAGGGGTATATTTTGCAGTAGGAGACAGGATTTTATTTAAAAGCAACTTCTCTGGGTACTCTCGTTCTCTGAGGGAGTGATGGAGAGTTTCGATATATTCTTTTAGAGAGGGGGCATTGCTGCAGATCCGGTGGCCGTGGATAGAAAGGGAATAAGGGATTGAGCGTTTGGTGTGAGAAGGATGACAGCTGTTAAAATCTTCCTCATGATCCAAATCCTGATTTTCAAAAAGAAATCAGCTCATTCCTCCAGGAATTCGGCCCAAGTGAAGGCCTATCCCCCTCTGACATCGCCATACTATCACCCCTTCATTTCAAAACTCCGCATTTTTACATGCTCCCGAAAGTGCACAAAATCAACAATCCCGGTCGCCCAATAGTCTCCAGCATCAATTCCCCTACTGAGCGCATATCAGCACTTGTTGACCATTACCTCAAACCCCTAGTCATATCTCTTCCCTCCTTCATCAAAGATTCTTACCACTTCCTCGACTTTCTCCACGCCGTCTCTATCCCCCCTAATGCTAATTTACTCATGGCCACTATAGACGTTACCTCCCTTTATACGTCCATCCCTCACGATGAAGGCATAAATTCATTGAAGTTTTATTTATCCCAACGCCCAAAACCACACTTTCCCTCCACAAATTTCATCATCCGCCTAGCCGAAATGGTTTTAACAAAAAATGCTTTCTCCTTTAATAATCAAATTTTTCTTCAAACTAAAGGCGCCGCCATGGGTACTCGCATGGCACCATCTTATGCCAACCTGTTCATGGGCCATCTCGAAACCACTTTCTTAAAAAATCAAACACATAAACCTCTCTTCTGGGCCCGCTACATTGACGACATATTCGTCCTCTGGCCTCACGGCCGTGATTCTTTATCTTCTTTCATTTCCACACTGAACTCTTCATTCTCAGTTTCCTTCACATCTTCCATTTCTGACTCCTTAATTACGTTCCTGGATATTAATATCCAAATTAAGGACAGTAAATTCATCACCTCCGTCCACAAAAAACCCACTAACCACGACCAATACCTCCATTTTAACAGCTGTCATCCTTCTCACACCAAACGCTCAATCCCTTATTCCCTTTCTATCCGCGGCCACCGGATCTGCAGCAATGCCCCCTCTCTAAAAGAATATATCGAAACTCTCCATCACTCCCTCAGAGAACGAGAGTACCCAGAGAAGTTGCTTTTAAATAAAATCCTGTCTCCTACTGCAAAATATACCCCTCGGACCAAGACCCACCAACCTGACCAACTTAACCTTGTCACCACATTCTTCCCTGGTGCACACAGGATCAAAAACATATTGAAAGACCTGTATCCAATCTTAAAAAACAATACCTCTACTTCCCTCCTCCTACCTTCATGTCCCAAAGTTTCCTATAAGCGTCCCTCAAATCTGCGGGACATTTTAAAATCCACTAGACCCTCCCTGCAACCCACCGCCCCCCCTCCGCCACTTTCCTCAACATGCGGACGCCCGAGGTGCAAATGCTGCTCTCTCCTCCGCCCCTCCGCCACCCCCTCCCTCAAAAGATCTTCCTCTACGGCCAATTGTACCACCAGCAACATCATCTACCGCCTTTCCTGCAATTTCTGCCCTGCCTTCTATGTGGGAAAATGTACCACCCCTCTCAATATCCGTATGAACAATCACCGCCATGCCACCAAAACTCCACCTTTTCTTGATCCCATTCCCAAACATACCGCCTCCCACTCTCAAAATTTTGACGATTGTTTCTCCCTAGAGATCATAGAAGCCCTTCCTGAATCCGCCGGTAATGTTGACGTGAAAATTCGTGAATACGCCCATATTTGGGTGACAAGAGCATTCGAAAAGCCCGGGCTAAACCTAGCCCATTGAATTAAAAGCCCAATAGCCACCTCTCTCTCCCCACCACTATCCATTCGCACTTACCCCCTTCCTTCCTCTCTGCCCTTTCCTTCCCAAGGGAACAGAGCGGACTCATCATTCCTCTACCGCTGACGATGGCGTCCTGACGTCGAAACGTACAAGTTTTCTTTTGTGAGTGTCCTTTTTGCGTGTTTCTGTGTTTGTTTAGTGTATCACTGTTTTATTTATGCATATATATATATATATATACACACACACACACACACACACACACACACACACATATATATATATACACATATATATAAATAAACTTCTTGGAGAATCACTCGGGAGATAAATATATAATATGCCAAGAGGGTGGCCGATTAAATTACAGAAACAGAAAAAAAGGACACTCACAAATAGAAACTTCCAATATTTCGGTGGAAAGATGCTTCCACCTTTCTCTAGGTAGAGAGTAAGATTCTTACTGTTTCTCTGTTTCTGTATTTTTATCGGCCACCCTCTTGGCATATTATATATATATATATATATATATATATATATATATATATATATATATATATATATATAATGTCTTGGTAGAAAATCGCTCTCGGCGACGATGCACATGCATAAATAAAACAGTGATACACTAAACAAAAGGGAGCGTGGTGGCCTAGTTGGTAGAGCGCTTGGCTACTGATCGAAGGGTCCCGGGTTCAAATCCGGGTGAAGCCTTTGGACGCCCCCAAACAAATAAAATCCTCGGAGTGCGAGGTGGCCCAGGGAAAGGAACTGGCCCCCCTACCCTGAATGTGTGAAATTCACACGCCTGTGGCTTAGTCCGGGTTGAGCTCTACCCTCAACTATCCAAACCAACCTTCGGGTTGAATCACTGAGTGACACTAAACAAACACAGAAACACGCAAAAAGGACACTTGGACGTTTTGAAGGACTTCTACCGCCGATGATGATGGCTTGACCATCGAAACGTCCAAGTTTTCTTTTGTGAGTGTCCTTTTTGTGTGTTTCTGTGTTTGTTTAGTGTATCACTGTTTTATTTATGCATATATATGTTGTAACGGTACACGGCCCGCCTGGATTACTTTGGGCCGAAAGACACGCGTACAAATAAATTTTTGCAAAATGTCCTCGTGAATCCCTCCCGCACGAGATCCACGGGGCTAACCTGCGTCACCTATTACAACACGAAAAGTTTATTTAAAGTCTCTTTAAATGAGGATAAGCGGGTGGGGGGTCCCCGACCGTGCGTAATTTGACATGTTCCCTGGCTTTACCACCCGGGCAAGGTGGAAATGGGTTGCTGGTATTGGGTTTGTGGGATATTCGGCTTGCTGGGTAAGAAGATTAAAAAATAGAACTTTTTCAATTAACAAAACAAGCGTATATTCTCAAAAAAATATGCCCTTCAAATAATTAATGAAGTGATGAGGTGGTAAATGAGGGATGAGAGATTTGAAATGAACTCTTCATGAAATGAATAAAATGAATGATGAATAAACACTGGTAATAGCCACACAAACAAAAATAAAGGCTTTTCCTCGCTCACAGGCGATTTACTCGAATAGTCCGCTTCCAATTGAACTGGGGGTGAGGGAGGTAGTTACTAGTCCTTCCCTTTTCTCTTGCAATTATGGTCTGATTTTCTATTTGGGCGTCGATCACTCGCCATTGAAAAACACTGTTGCAATGTGGGAGCCCATCGTTAGCTTGATGGCTAGGAGGCTGAAATGGGGGGGGGGGGTTTGTCGGGTCAGCAACCTTACGTGACCGTTGACACAGGATTCTCGGCACGGGACGTCAAGCGTGGAAGGCACCTGGCAGTCCAAACTGGATCCTCTGATTCTACAGCGGACTCCAGACTCAACACGCCAATCGTGGTCTCCGTGTCCGTCGAGAATATCTTGGGGGAAGTATGGTCCACACAGCGGACGTGGTACTTTGTGCGTACCTCTCAGCCTCCAGCACTTTCCAAATAGCTATCCCAGCTCGGGCAGTGCTTCCGCACAGCGATGTCGTTCAACGTGTTCTTTTTTTATTTCCTTCCGCGATCGCCCTTTTATACCACTTTGTGGAGGGGAAGGGGACGTGGCGGATAGGGGGAACACAGTGGGGAATTCACACATCGTTATTTCACTTAAAATCAACCATACCCGGTGACTCATTCATACATCTCTCTTCACTGCGTTTTACCCCATTCACTCAACCTTGACACTTACACTTTGATTTCAGATACGCACACATTCACGCGATTTCCACACTCTCACCTCCTCCCACCTCAACAAGCCAAATAAAGGAAGGCGAAGGAATAAGGAGGGGGGGGAAGAGTGGTTCAGGTGAAAGACAAAAAGGTGTAACGACTCTGACCGTATATATATATATATAGAGAGAAATATAAATATACTTTGAAAACATAGGCACACAAAAATAAAAGGACACTCACAGAATAATTTACGGGACGTTTCAACGGGCGAGCCGTCTTCGTCGGTGACAAGAGATATATATATATACACTTCTTCTCCAGCTGACGAAGAGCTTACTGGCACGAAACGTTCCCAGTAAGTCGTCTCTTTTTACTTTACTTTTTTTTCCTCACCCCCTTTCCAGTGTATTTTTTATTGATGTGGCCTATTGGGAAAACTTTCCGTGTGTATATATTATATATATATATATATATATATATATATATATATATATATATATATATATATATATATATATATATATATATATATATATATAATATATATATACGGCACATTTTTACCCTCTGATTTCTCGGCTTTACCATCTTCCACATCACCAGTGTCTTCGTACAATTTTAGTTACATGTTTCCTATCTCTTTCTTTCACCTTCTGTTCAAATTATTAGTAATATATAAAGCTACAAAACTGACTCACTCACTCACTCATTGATACGAATTCCTGGGTATTTCTAATCGAGCTAAAAGGTTGAGATTTTCAGGAAAGTGTTTGAATTTGGTGTTGAGTCAGGAAAAAATCGAAAATCCCAATATTTTTCATTGGTTTCGAATCCAGATGGGATTTTGTTTTTTAACGGGTTTAAATGGGAAAAACGAATAATTTACGTGTAGAGTAATTTTCTTTCATTCATTATAATATGAAATAATTGAGATACAAGTTTCATTCTTTGACCAAAATGAGGCCAAAACTTTGAAGCATTTAATTCTTGCAATCGAATTTTGTCTATCGATCGATAAATTGAAATATTTGAAGTTTAAACGCAAAATTCATGCAAATTTCGATCTTTTATCATTTTCGTTGCCAGGCAATTTTTCCATTGTTTCCGAGACTTCCAGTACCTTATACTCGCTATAAAGCATGCATTAGTGCGTATTTCAATAGCTTTTAACGATAATATGCCTTCGACCTACACGATTTATAATTTTTTATGATGATACATATATAAACAGATAATTTTAACATAGTATTCTTGCAAACTAAGAGCGAAAGAAATAGAATTATTAATCAAACATATATTCATAAATGACATAGTATAACACTCTTACATCTATAAACCGTAGCATGCTCTGATATTATATTAAAATCAAGGGTAAAGGTGAGCTTTCGTCCTGCCAGCGTTTTCGCGAATTTCACCCACTTACAATAGAGATATCGGAACAAAATTCACATAACTTATAAAGCAAACCTTGCGCATTTGTAAAATACTTTCAACACAACAATGCATCAACTACTTTAGGAATGGGAAACTTTCAAACCTGAGAAGTGCGTTTTTTCCTCTCCGCCATCTTGTGAAAAAATGCCGTTTCCTCTTATCCACTGTACGTGGTGCAGCGATCGAGCAGTTGGTTCTCTAGCATATCTATACCTCTCCTTCACTATTTCTTCCCGCCTTCCACTCAAACTCCCCCCGCAACAGCCATTTACTACAATGCAATTCCATTCATTCCACCGCAGTAAACATTGCACATTTCACTTCAAATGAAGGATTTACACTTCCTTTTCACTCGCATTCATTCCACTGCACTAATAACATTTCACGTATCACTTTAAATGGAGGATTGCGTGTTCCCGCAGCGAACAAACACCCGTGCCTTTCGAGGAATTCCAAGCCTGACTCCGCCGAAACGAAAGTCTGGATCGCGGACATTGGTGTGTGCGTACACGATTGACAACTCATGGCGACCGTACACCATACATGCAAGACAGAAAATGATTAACGCCAACAAGCTGCTCAACTCTCGTTGGCGAATGAATACCGGTTGACTTTTCAACAATCAACTTCCAATTATTGACAGTTAATTTCCCCCTTCCACACTACCCGAGAGAACTCCGTCAACAATACTATTTACTTAGCCTCTAACAAAAGCCCACTTATAATAACCTTGTCATCTGACGAATTTTATACCAGAAACAATACGCAGAATAACATTTAAGCCTTCTACCAATGCCCACGAATAATCACCAATTAGCGTGAGGGATTCTATTCTTAAAATAATACGCAGAATAACATTTTAGCCTTCTACTAATGCCCACGAATAATCACCAATGAACGAGAGGGATTCTATTCTTAAAATAATACGCAGAATAACATTTTAGCCTTCTACCAATACCCACCAATAATCACCAATGAACGAGAGGGATTCTATTCTTAAAATAATACGCCCCCCAAGTTTATTGGAGGGGTGGGTTCAGGGCAAAGGAATGGAAGGGAAATTCGTTTTTCGGTTTAACAAAACACGGAAATGCAGTACAAATCAGCATTTTGAAATTTCCTCCACTCCCAGAAATTCCCATTTCCACTTTACCATTCCCGCGAAAACTGCGTTTTTCGCTGTATCAATTCACGAAAATGCGTTTTTCACTTTAGAAAATGGCCACATTGGGCCCGCGTACCGTCCCACCGTAGCACCCCTCTTTCACTCCATAGGCCCGTAAGCTTGCTGGGGGGGTGGGGTATAGGCATATAATAGAAGTGAAATTAGTCTTATCCCTCTAACGGTTGTTCGTGAAAACCTCCAAATATGGCGTCGAAAACGGACGAAAAAGTCGAAAAATTGGTCATTTTCAAACGTCTATATCTCAAAAACTACTAGTCACACGGGTATGATTCTCACATTTTTACAAATGCGCAACCTTCCTCTACTCATAGGTATCACATTCAATATCGTAAGTTTCCTAGGTTTTTCAAAAAAAAATGTTGACCGTGCGGGACGAAAGCTCACCTTTACCAAATCAAGGAAAACGTAACAAGCTCTCTCATTTAAAGGATGTTTAGAAAATTTAATAGTTTGAGGCCGTGAATTGATTAACACCTGCTAATATATTCCATTTGCCTGGGATTCCCTCTCTGTGTTTCCAGTTAACTTAAATCCTTGCACCTCCTTTCTGAAATATACCTGGAAACGCTGTTCTACCAGTCCAAACCATGTAAAACTATAATGACCCATCTTGCATTATTGCTTGGGTTTAGAAATTATGAATTTAAATACTATACCATTTGTTTAAAAGGTTCAATTTGTTTATTATAATTGAGATCAACAAAAATGAAAATTAAATGTGAAAATCCATTGTACCTACTTAGTTAGGCTGATATTCATTAAATTAAAAACTGCCAAATAAATGTAACAATTTTCAATTACTAATATATTTCTTCAACATTGCTCTATGGCATGTAAATTATATAAGAAATCTAATGATTACCAAGAAGTACAAATCATATCTATTATGTACCTATTCGTTTCCTGCTATATTCTCATAATTATATTCATAGGTCACAAATGCACCTCAATAATTTAATTTCCATGAGTAGTAAGACTAAACTGCTTTCGTTTTTAATGACTTACAATGTACTATCATACGCTATACGCCTTCTGCTTGCAAACTGCAAGCACCCATTTACTAGTTATATATATATATACAGACATACACACACACACACAGGGAAAGTTTCGCCAATAGGCCACAACAACAAAAATACACTGGACAGGGGGTGGGGAAAGAAAAGTAAGAAGAGACTACTTACTGGGAACGTTTCGAGCCTGTAAGCTCTTCGTCAGCAGGAGAAAAAGTCAAGAAGTTATATATATATATATATATATATATATACGAGTTCGTGGAAAATCACACACGCGATAATGTAAATAGACTATGCCACAGGTGGGGCGGAATTAAATATAAACACATAAAAAAAGAACACTCACAATATTAGTTGATATTTCGGTTGCTAGAACCTTTCTCAAAGGAAGACGGATACATATATATATATATATATATATATATATAATAAAAACACTTGACAGGGGGTGGGGAAAGAAAAGTAAAAAGAGAGAGGACTTGCTGGGACGTTTCGGGCATGTAGGCCCTTCTTCAGCTGTAGAAAATTGAGAAGAAAACGTCCCGTAAATTATTCTGTGAGTGTCCTTTTATTTTCGTGTGCCTGTGTTTTCAAAGTATATTTATATTTGTGTATATATATGTATATATATATATATAATAATTTGAACAGAAGGTGAAAGAAAGAGATAGGAAACATGTAACTAAAATTGGACGAAGACACTGGTGATGTGGAAGATGGTAAAGCCGAGAAATCAGAGGGTAAAAATGTGCCGTGGCCGGGACTCAAACCCGGAACCTCCCGATTTCGCGCCGAGTGCTCTACCAGTTGAGCTACCAGGACACTTAGATTTACCATGATTTCGGCTGGGGCTTATAACAAAGAATACCCCTTCAAGCTTGAGCCAGTAGCCGTGGCCTCTGGATGGCACACAAGGGCAGCTATTCCATCACCAAGAGAGAAGAATTAGACATGGACACAAGAAGAAAGGAAAGATGAGTTCATTCACACAGAGAGTCGGACAGAGATAGGAACATGAACTGAAGAGGAAAAGAGCCGGTTCGGCCATGCATTTCGTTCACTCACTCAGACACCGCCTTTAGGCGAATAAATATATAATAATTTGAACAGAAGGTGAAAGAAAGAGATAGGAAACATGTAACTAAAATTGGACACTGGTGATGTGGAAGATGGTAAAGCCGAGAAATCAGAGGGTAAAAATGTGCCGTGGCCGGGACTCGAACCCGGAATCTCCCGATTTTTCCTGACTCGACACCAAATTCAAACCCTTCCCTGAAAATTTAAATCTTCTAGCTCGATTAGAAATGCCCAGGAATTCGTATCAATGAGTGAGTGAGTCAGTCAGTGGTTCAAAATTTTTCCGAAGCCTACTTCCACGTTTATGAGCATGCATGTTGACTGATGATCCTGATGACTTTGACTCTTTGGATTCTTCTATTTTACATCCCTTTAGCCCAATGTCTTTGCCATCATCTATTTCATCAGCCTCATCCACGGCTCTTGAGAGTTCTGAAAGATGTGTTTATATGTGGAAACTACTTTAATAATATTGTTTTCTAGCTTACTATTAAAGATCCAAAACTAGGACACTAGGATCCGAAACTATCCGAAGGGTCTGACATCTGAAATCAAGGATCCGATCCGGATCAAAAAAAATCCTGGATCCGTCCATCCCTACTTACAATGTATATAACCATCAATTATGTCATGTAATTTTGAGCATTCACATTTTTATTTATTTTACTTTAAATTTTTTGTTATATAGTTTATGTACTCTGAAGTCTCTTCCTGTCTTTTATTGCTCTTTAAAGTCTATTTTGACTCCATAGGAAAGTTGCCAGCACCTGATGGATTCTCTTTGTGATAGTCTGCAGATTGAAAGTCACCAGCCTAGTGTTAAATACTTGCAGGAATGGCTCCTTGTTAGGATTCTTGCTCATCACCCCAAACTTAGACAGAGAATGTGGGGAGTGTTTCAGCAGGTAATAAACATATTATCATTTTTTCTTAAAATGAATTTTTTGTTGAAATGATTTTAGTTACTTGAACAAGTTAAATTATTTGTGTATCTTCATAGTATGTATTGGACATTTATTGTTGTGTAAGAAATAGATGGTACAGAGGAACTTGATGACACTTATGAGTCATAAAAATAGTTAGTTTTTATTTTCAGTTTATTTCATAGAATGATGATTTATTGTAATTGCATGTAGTCCACAATTTAGTGGTAGGTTTTGATTGGTTACACCAGTCTGCATTTTGAAACTTTTTGTCAGATGATTTATTAAAAATAGGTGTTCTTCAATCAATTTTTTATGCTGATTCTAAAAATGACTTCCATTTTTTTCTATCACGTCAGGTTTTTAGACAAAATAAGAATTATGGTTTCAAGATTTTAACTACTGTAAGCACAGTTATATTAACATTACTTCACGCAATGACAATTTTTGTAACAAAATGAATGAAGGATGAATAACACTTCCAAGGTCACACAACAATAGCAGCAGTTGTACCAACTTAAGACTAATATGCAGATGATACATCAATGCAACTCTGTTCCACTAATGTACAGTTCTGTTAAAAAAAATCGTACCGCCAAAAATTTCTAAGTCTCCAGTTTTTGATGATGTGGCATCGTAGCTGAACCACACCCCCCTGTGACGGAGAACAACAAACTTTCCAAGCGGAACAAGAGCCCTCCCTCCCAGTAGCTGGGGGAGTTGAACCACCCATTGGAGGAAATTTTTGACCTGCGAAAAGGATTATTTCCAAGGGGAGGGGTAAGGTTTCTTTTCTTGTGATGTGTGAGTAAGAAGAAAAGGGAGATGTGCGGGGGAGCAATAAACTCTTCGAGCGGAACAACTCCTTCCGAACTCGCTTGCCGAGAGGGAACCTCCACCCGATGGACGATTTTGACTTGCTATGGGATTTTTGAGGAGATGGGTTGGATTTCGGACTCTCGTTTGGCTATGTGTGAGCGAAAATGAGTAGATGAACGATCGGTCTGTCGGCCAAAGTCACCAGATATCTCTCGTAATAGAAAGCTACCATGTAGAAGCCAGGACTCCAATATCCATTGAAAGTCTTCATCAGAGTACGGGGAATAATTCCGCTGCAAATGACATATCTTCCATTATTTTTTCTCTAGAAAAGGCTATTACCGCAAATCGTTGCTCGAAGAGATCGAATCGTGTCGAAGAGAATTTATGAATTATTTTGGATTCGTTAACTCTTTGGTTATTCTTCCACTCCCTTACATGAACAAATAAAACGTCGCCCTCCCCGGAGCTCCTTTAGTTTCTTATAAGTATTTTTCATTTATACGCGTATTCATTGACGTAGAATCTTGTCAAAAGTTTGACGCATTTTCGCAATCGCTGTCTGGAATTATATGGCTGCGCTTCTTTGGTTTGAATTTTTTCCATCGATAATAAATAAGAATCAGTATGCATGAGAATTTTCTTAGGATGCAAATAGACCAATACCATTTAACCTTTAAACGCCTGGCGTGCCCGTACGGGCACGGGAAAAAAGCTCCACTCGGTGCCGAACGTGCCCATACGGGCACGCTAACTTTGATCGGCTGCAACTTAAACGAATTTCAACTTAGCGGAGTGAAATTTTCTAGGATTGTAGACAGATGTCTTATTAATACAGTAGTGTTGTTTTTTGATTTTTAAATACAACTTATTTTAATAATTTTGCATGTAAATGATCACGCGCGGTGCAAATAATTTGCATGGCACAGCATCGCAGAAAATCACGTTTGGATGTGTTCTCAATCTGTTATTTACGTTCCGTATTTCAATTATTACTTCTATTTTTTGTTTTTTACTCGCACAGGCAATAAGAAAATAATATTCCAAGTCTTGTGTTTGGTTTAGAATGGTCAAACCCTCATAAACATTGGCGGTGGCTCAAATTTTGATGGCTCACTGTGACCTCATTCTTTCTCCAAGATAACATTCTCTCCCCTTCGGGGGCAGTAATGCTATCCAGATGCTGAAAAAGGGCCTTCGAAGGTCAAAGCCCCCATCTCGGGCCAGGGGGGGAATTAGGGAAAACGAAGAACCTTCTCCCTCTCTCGGCTGCCGGGTGCCGCCGGCACGTGAGCAATAAAGGGAGTGACTGCAAGATGCATTCCTTCTTAGTTATGTTGTATTCCTTTACCACATTTCGAGTGGACTCAAACTAAACTTCATTCCGTCTCAGTTTTCTGGTGAGTGCGCTCTTTTGTCTGTTTGTCGAACTTTTTAGAGGAATTGTGACATTTATGGTAAGAACTCACTATCTCCTGATATCCAGTTCATATTTCCTTTATTGCATTATGCTTGTGTTTATATATACAACTTTTGTTATTTATTGTGAGACTCCTAAGCAGAAATTATCCGAGATAGAGAGAGAGAGCAGGACATTTTTTTGGATTCTTCCTCAGAAGCCGTGGAGTCGGACACTTCGTCGGAAGACGAGTATACAGATCTTCCTGCGCTGGAGGATGAGACGGAGACTTTGCTTTGAAAATTTCATGCTCCATTTTTTAGCAACACAATGAGATGAGACCGATTCCTCCACATCTTTAGATTCTTCCACATTGCTGATAATTCTAAACCACCCCAAAATGACGAAAATTACGACATACTGTGGAAAAGTAGAACCATTTTCGATAAGCTCAATGAAAGCTATGCCAAGTATTATAATCCTGCTGAGCTCTTGGCTATAGACGACATTACCGTGCTTTTATCGTGAAATTATCAAAAGCCGGGTGATATTCCGGCAGTATATACCGAAAAAGCATAAACATTTTGGAAGAAAATATGACAAAACTGGATACGCTTATGACATGAAAGTCTACTTAGGATAGGATCGACTGACTGCGACGCAGGACATGTCAGCTACGCACACGACTGTGAGGGCGCTGACAAGGAGAGTGGAAGGGGTTGGCCATAAATTGTACAAAGACAACTTTTTTTCCTCTCCAGCCATTTTTTACAACCTGCAGACTACAGAAATTTTCTGTTGTGGTACGGTAAGACTAAACCGCAAAGACATGCCACGACATTTTTACAGTCAGAGACCTAAAATGAAGCGGGTAGATTTACGGGTACGCGTGAGAAATGAATTGACATCCATAGTATAAAAAGATAAAAGGGAGGTATTGATACTGACAAACATACATTGTTCCCCAGAAGAGGATAAATTCTGCAATGAACAAGGAAAAAATTTGAAGCCGACCGTCATAGATGACTACAATGCACACATGGGATATGTAGACATAGGGGATAGGATGGGAACGAGCTACGATACTAGTCTTCGTAGCTGGAAGTGGACACAAAGAATCTCCGCTCACCTATTGAACGTAACCATCCTAAAAAGCCACGTGTTGTTTACATCTTGCGGGGGCCAGATGACTCATCGGCAGTTTCGGCTTTCTCTGATAAGGCAAATGATCGAGGAAGGGGCCTCTGCTCTTCCTCCTCACCGCTCAGGGAGAGAGAGGCCCAGTAGCACGGTTGGACGATAACTGCGTCGCTTGGAGGCGAAAAATAATACACACTGGCCAGTGAAAGGGAACCGCGTAAGGTGCAGAGTGTATTCTGAGAAGGGATTGTACACGCGTACCAATACGAAGTGCGGAGTGAGTGACGTAGGGCTATGCACCTATAACTGTTTCAAGGAGTACCATACGATGGTAAAAATTTAAAACTTCATTAATTACCAAGATGTATACATCCATTAAAATAATATACATCATATATATTCACCTCTCAGAATAAAAAATGAAATACTTCAACTTTGTGCCCAAAAAAATATTTTTTTCAAATCCTTTGTAATTTGATCACGGCAATGAGATTTCACGTTCAACTACATTGAACATTTAGCTAAATAGCACTTTTTATTTCAACAATTTATCTTTAGTAGTTATTGAGATATTAACGTTTTTCGTGTGAAGAACAAGAACAAATTAAAGAGCCGGAATTAAATCCGGCAGTGAACGTCGACTTTTGGACATTTAAATCCGGCTCTTAAAGGTTAATTATAATGCTGGAATCCCGTGGAAACCAGCTAGGAAATAAGCTCAAAGCCTGCCTTCATTCAAGTATTACTAACCGAATAAAAATGGCTTGGTTGCTACGCACTGACGAATCGTCATACGGATTCAGCATTTACTTGATTGGCCTGCGGCAGTTTTACCCACCTTTTCATATCAACTAACCACTTTCTGCAGTAAAAAGACCACGAATTAAAAAAATAAATAAAGGAAACGTCCTAAACCTTAAAGTCGCCCGAAAACCTCCATATCCAACCACTGTCAACCAGCATCAGCTGAAAAAACATAGGAAGATGCGCACGCGCGGAGTGAAATATGCCAACCTGCCTTCACAATCCCCCATTTCCTTGTAGTATACGTAATGTTTATAGAACAATACATTGAATAATCACAACTAACAGCATGACATAAGTTAAAAAAGGACGGCAAAAAAATGTGCCAAAGAATGAATACTAACACTGCCTGAGTAAATTTCCCCAAACTTAATTCCAGAAACAGTAAATGATTGCAAGGAAAAAACTGAACCAATATAGGGTAAAATGACAATTAATTATGTCATCTTGGAAATGATATGGATTCGTTTTTATTGTTTAAATTTATTTAAATTTGCAAGCGCATTCATTAATGTTAACAATTATCGAAATTTCGACTTAATTTTGCTATCTCATATTTTTGTGGCAGCGCAATCCCTTTTGTATTTGAACTTTCGTGAATTGTTTTTAGTCATTTACTTCTTTTCGGACTTTTGTTTAATTCCTCCTTATGGCTGCTAATTCTATCCGAAAGTAAGCCAGGAAACGCATATTTCAGAAGTGCGCTTACAACTCTTTCTTTGATCTAATTAGGTGCGTAGATAAATTTGGTGTGGGTGGAATTACAATACACAACTAGCTACAAGAATGTGCAATATTAACAATAAAAGAACAATAGTTTGGATAAGGGATTTAAAACTGGATCACTCAAATTCGCTCTGTAGTAACCCATAAGGTCAGGCTCAAATTTTAGCGCACACCTATCTTCGCAAAGTATTCTGAAAAAGAGAATTTCAGGGGTGATGTATTTATGCGCAAACTATTACTAGTTAATGTTTTAATTTTAAAGTAGTGAGCTTTCTAAAGTATCCAATATCATATCAAGTTCTTTCGCTATGCTTGGAACTATATGTCTGCGCTTTTTTGATTTTCCATTTTTTTCTCGAGAGGCAAGGGAAGCCGTATCCACTTCAAATATCTTCGGATGTAAGTAGCTCGATGCTATTTTATTCCAATATTGGAATTCCTAGGAAAAAAAAACTTTCAATCCACTCAATCATGAACTTCAGCCAGTACTCAATTAATGCTTCACGTTGGCTTATATCCCCCTTACTCGTTTAGTTTTTTATTAGTTTCCTACTCGTATTAATTAGCGTTATAAGCTTACAATAGGTTGATCCAAAATATATAGCATTTATATTTTCTTTGTCTGGGAGTCCTTGCGGTATCAAAATTCCTATTACTTTCAAAACGTCATAATTAATTCTGCACGTTCTACAGGATATTGGTTCAATGTTCTATACTTCGCCATAAAATATTTGCTGCTTCGGTAATAAGTTTAGGAAAAAAGCCACAAAACGCATTGTATAAAGTGCTATTTCGAATGTTTTTCTATGAATCTCGCATGAGAAAAAACTGACCTATGGCGAATAGAAAACGCAGTAATGGCGGTGAAACAAGAGGGTAACGAATTAAACCTGATACAACCACTAATCTAAGACCAGCCAGCTCAAGTCATTCATATACGGTATAATGTCATTAGTGAACACATAATATACACGTATTTGAAGTTCTGCACTGGATAATAAAACGACTTAATTCGCAAGAAGGATGAGATGAGTGCCAAAGGTGCATTTTTCTATCTGCACGTCCTTCTTTCTGAGCCTCGAATTATCACGAAATTATTTGCAAAAAGAATGTGAAATTCAAAGATCATCGTTTTCAAATTAAACAATTGTTTGCGCAGAAATATATCGTCCATAGAAAATTTTTCCCTTAATGCTTCGCAAAGACAGTTGTGCGCTCAAATTCGAGCACGACATCTAGTTTCGATCCAGAATATATTACACCATTTCAAATATAATATAGATTGCGATATCACAAGGACTTCCAGATAACGAAAATGCGTCAAACATTTGAAAAATGTTTACGTTAATGAATACGCGTATAAATTAAAATGCTCATAAGAAACGAAGGGACCTCCGGGGATTGAGACCTAAGATTGGCTTTTGTTTTCCGTGGCTGCTTGCATCTGTCGTGTGCGAGGGATCATGACGCTTCTGAACTTCGCAGATCTCCGTCTTCCTTCTTGCTCACATATCACAACAAAAGAAACCCTAACGCTCCCCTCCAAAATAATCCTTTTCGCAGGTCAAAATTTTCCTTCCGGGGGTGGTTCAAGTCGCGCAGCTACGGGCAGGGAGGGCCGCTTGGAGAGGTTAATGCTCTCTGAGGGGGGCGTGGTTCTGCCAGGTTGCCAAATAGTAAAAAATTTGGGACTTAGAAATTTTCAGCGGTACGATTTTTTTGAACAGAACTGTACACAATGCTGTACCCACAATATTAGAAGCCATTGAATATGAAACTGAGTGGTTTTCCTCTAATGACTTAATCATAAATAAAGACAAAACAAAACTTTTTCTCTGTGCACCATCAAATTCGGCCAAATATCAGAAACATCTTAAACCTAAAGAACTCTCTACCTTTCAAGTTTCCTGAGAGCTTAAATTTCCTAGGCCTTATTTTGGACTACAATTTGAAGTGGAGCTCTCACATAGATACCCTGACCAAAAAATTAAGCAAGACAGTCTTTGCCCTTAGAATCATCCATCAAAACTGCTCCAAAGCTGCAGCACTAACACTATACTATGGTCTAATCTACAGTAACCTTAACTATGGTATAATATTCTGGGGTCAGGCTTCGTCTTCTGTTAAACCGAATTGTCAGATTACAAAAGAGAGCAGTGAGGATAATTAATAATCTGAAGCCATTTGAATCTTGTAGACCTTATTTCATAAAAGACAAAATACTAACTTTACCGTGTATATACATTTTTAACATCCTAACTTTTGTGAAAGAAAATTTTCACTACTTCAAACACTATCTTGTAACCCATTGTCGCCACACTAGGCAGGCAAACTCACTTATGCTAATTCCACATAATACTTCATCTTATGCCAAAGGCCCACTCTATGTGGGAATTAAATATTGCAATAAACTGCCTGACAAATTTAAAAACCTGGAAAATACCAGGTTTAAATCACAGATTTAAAATTTTTTACAAAAAAAGGCATACTATGACCTAAAGAAATTTACTGCTGACAGTCAAGCATTTTATTGCTGATTAGCAAGTCTTGGCTGGGAATTTGATTAATTTTTGGGTATATGTATTTCTTGCTGTATTTAACTTTATATGGACATACCTTGTAACATTGAAGGTGAATAAATATATTATTATATTATTATTATTAGCTTGGGCCAACCTAAGGTTCATTAGCTTGTATTGAGAAATATCCCTCGCACAATAATTACCCACTGGCACATATAATGCACTTTTCAATAAATTTTAGAAGTTAACTGGGGTCCATTCTGAAAAAGATGTACGTGATAGAAGAAAACTAAGAACAGTTCTGAAATCAACTTATCAAAGTTAGCTATAATCACTTACTAGTTTTCAGTCATCTAATATCATGCAGACTAGTGTTATTGAATAGTCCATATTCTAATTTGGTTGAAACCATATGCACTAATAAGGTCTTGCGGCATTTCACTGTTTCCTTCATTAGCTTCCCATATTTTCTAACTCCATGCCATGTGGGGTTCCTAACATCCCTGTTTCTCCCCTTATGCACAACATTTTTCATTTGTCACATCTTCATGTCCTTTCTGCCTCTCATTATATGCACCATTCATTTTTCTAATATGCACTTACCTCTCTAGAAAAAATTTCTTTTCTCTATCCTCTGGTTTTTAACAGATTTCTTTGCATTAACCTCTTCCTTATTTGCTTATCATTTGGGGATTTGCTCTATCTAATAGCTACATTATTTTTCCTGCTAATCTTTTGTGGTGTCTTCTGTTTGTATCCATATGTTATAAGCCCCCTCTATGCTGATAGTTTTTCTTCAAGGATCCGGTGTAAGACCATGAATCTTGATGTCCTATTATCATTATTCCTATCCATCCCCTTATTCCCACTGAAAAGCATTTCGCAAAATATTGTGGTTCTTGTACCCTTTTCTAAAGTACTAGAATAGTTTATTGGCTGAATTTCAAATGGGAGACTAAATCATAGTAACCATCATTGCATTTTTATATTCTGTGCATTATTAAATATGATAGCAATTTATTTGCTTATGATTAAGTATTTTCACATGTGTTGACTTTTTATGTTGGACATACTATATGTAGAACTGCATGAATCAATTTTAGTATTTATGAGAGAAGTCAAAAGGTTATTTTATCTTTTCCTTATTTTCTTGTTATTTCCTATATCTAACTGTTATCTTTTTTTTTAGGCTGGTGTTAAGAGACCTGGCTGTATGAGCTCTTTCATTAGTGTGACTTTTCACCTTTCCAGAGCTGTACCTCATGATGAGCTGGAGGAATTCATTGGAAAGTGTATTGAGTATGTACACCCATGGTGCATGGCTCAGCAATTTATTGTTCGCCTTTTTGCCCAGGTACATACTAATGAGGCATATTTCATAAATACTTTTGCATTGATTTCTTGTTATATAATGGTCAATGATGAACTCGATATTGTCAGGTGTTACTTTGTATAATTCCATATTGACAGAATCAATACAAACTTTGTGAATTTTACAATGGATTTTGTTCAATACGACCGGTTTCATCGGATAAGCGACATCCTCAGGTGAAGGTCATGACCTGAAGATGTCCCTTATGCGATGAAACTGGTCGTATTGAATAAAATCCATTGTAAAATTTACTAAGTTTGTATTGATTCTGCCAATGGTCAGTTATAGTAATTAATAGTAATCCAATTGAGAATGGATAAAGTTTGGATGGATTAATGGCATCACTTCATTAGTAATGCTGCATTAACCCATTCAATAAGGATGACAGCCCTGGCTGTCTTCAGCTACCAGCCGCTGGTGCGGATGACAGCCAGGGCTGTCATGCCCTTAGGCTCATTGTGAATGGGTATAACGGAGCTACGCATGGCTGTTTGGAAGCTCCTTTCTCCACTCTGCAGTTGGTTTCCGCCCGTCTTCTCGTATGCTTCGTTTCTGGTGTCACCAAATTTTCGCCTTTCTGCAGTTTTTTGCGTTTTTGCGATATTTTCGTTGCAGATTGAGAGTGATATTTTCCAGTGGATGTTGTTTTTGTGTTACATGTGGCCTATCCAACTTTAAAAATGGTGGTGTCATGTTGCTTTCAAAGGAAATATTTGAGTATCTTGTTTTTGTTATTCCCTACAAAAATTTGTTAGATGAGCACAATTTTGAATGCTCTGTGATCACTTTTATTACAGTAGAACCTCACTTATGAAACTTTCAGTGGACCAGCAAAAAAAGTTTCATAAGTTAGGAAGTTTCACAACAGAGGTTTCATAGTAAGGGAACAAGAAGCCCTTTTCAACTGTCTAATTTGGTCTGCTTTGCTTCATGGTTGCAATTACATGTTTGGATACAGGCAAATGAAACCTAATAATTTATCATACGTACAAATAACTCTACAAATGTAAGCTTGTTACCAAGAAAAAACAATGTGCGCATTCCTGAAATTTGGTAAGATATACATATTACCAAAGTTAAATTTCATGGTCTAATAACATTCTTGGCACTTGACCAGCAGGGCTTACAATTAGTTTCAATTAATGCTTGGCACATTTTGTATTGATGTTTATTGCCAATTCATGTTCTACAAACAAGCACCAACTTATGCAGGAGTATTGCTTACTAAAACATCTGGTTTGATTAATAGGTAATTTTTTCCTTTACCAAACAGTTTTCTTCTAAAATAGAATATCACTAGACATGAACAGATATCTAACTGAAAATAGTTTTGAGATTCTATTAAATATCAGAAAGCAATTGGTATTAGAAGTTATGTACATATCGTATTCATTCAGCTATTTTGAAATTATAAATTAAATTTACCCTGATTTTTTGTCATCTAAAGAGTGCAAACCCCTTAAAAATTATTTTAAGTTGTGGATTTTTGACTTTTCGAAAAAGTGACCTCCGGTTCCCATTCCGTAATTTTTTAACGGTGCATCCGATCTGGAATCTGACGGAAAATTCAGAACGGACAATTGAATTTTGCCAAGATGCCACCTACCAGCCTTTAATGGTAGCAAAAGGAATTCGTCAGAATGGTTAAAGAACCGACCGTTTGGAAGCAACAGACGGAAAACCAGAGGCCTGCGCAACCACTGGACGAAAAATTGGGCATTTTTAATTTTTTTCGGTGGTTTGTTGAAAAAAAATCACGTTTTTGTGACAGAAAACCGCAGGCCTGCGCTGGTGCCAGACGAAAAATCCACCTTTCGGTCTTTCTACGCCTCATAGTTTCCTCACCAGAGGGCCTCAAACTCGAAATTTAGCGAAAAATTCCTGTTTTTTGTGGTTTTTTGACTCTAGCTCCTAAACTAAGAGTTCGATCTCAATTTAGACAAGCAGAGATTTACATCCCTTCATGAGGTCTACAACTTCCTGCTTTCCATTTTTTCTAACCCTCATAGTTCTCTGGCAAAATGGCGCCTTTCGTAAGATTCTCAACTGTTTCATTCCCTCATATCTCTTCTAATGGAGATATGACATAAAAAGTTGACATGCGTATACTCTATGACATGCACTTCAGGAATAAGTAGCGAAAATCCAGACTTCTTATCCTAAAACCACCGAAAAAAAATTAAAATGGCGGATTTTTCGTCCGGCGCAGGCCTGTGGTTTTCTGTCATGCAAACGCGTTTTTTTTTTATCAAAAAACACCTTTAAAAAATTAAAAATGGCCGTTTTTTCGTCCAGTGGTCGCGCAGGCCTCTGGTTTTCCGTCCGTTGCTTCCGAACGGTCGGTTCTTTTTCCATTCTGATGAATTCCTTGTGCTACCATTAAAATTGCCTAAAGATTGATACCTTTCCCATTTTCCTTACTCTCACGATAAACTCACAACAATCCCTCAAAGTCGGAATGTATGAAGCTCCGTAGGTGAGTTAACTCACTGATAAGTTGTATAAGTGAGGAATTTCCTACCATCGGGCCGGAAAAAAACTGTTTATAACAGAGTTCCTCGTATAAATGAAAATTTTCTTAAGGGAGGTTGGAAATACATAGGGTCTTATGGAGTTATTTACTGGACCAAAAAAAAAACTGTATAAATGAGGTAGTCGTATATAAGAGGGTCGTATATCCGAGGTTCTACTGTATTAACAAATTTTCTGTGACCCTTTGTTCTTTATACAGGTCACCCATGGGAAACTTCCCTTTGTTTTTGGAATTTGTCAGTCTTTTAGAAGTTATAGTTGCAAGGTATCCCAATGATATGATAATTATTACTGGTGATCTTAAAATAGACATGTTTTCTGACACAACTGTAAAACTAAACTTTTACATTTTCTTCAATCTTATAACTTGTGTGTACATAATAAGGAACCCACTTGAATAACTTCACATTCTTCTACCTCACTAGATGTTTTAATTTCTAATTTTGACAATAATGAAGTGACAACTAGGACAATCTCCTTAGAACTTTCTGACTATTACCCAGTTGTTGCTACTTTTCCAATGAATGTTAACACTCTTTTGGAGGTTTATGCCAACCGCTCTTTCAATAGTTCTAATATTCATCATTTTATGAATCTCTTGTGGCTTGAGGAGTGGCACAATGTGTATAACAATGCCTCTTTTGATGTAAGCTTCGATAAGTTTTATACTAAATTTCTGCACTACTTTAACATCTACAACTACATACTACCCCGCAAGCCGCCTCAATAGGCGTGTGGCGGGGGGGGGTGTTAGGACACCAGCCGTTCACATATAAAAAGGAAACACTCTAATGAAATTACGCCTAGCATTTATTAAAGTCCCTTATTGTTCGGGGGAAAAATGAATTCCCATACCTATCCGTTTGGCAAAATATCTCTCTTAATTTATCGTTTCTGTCGGACCTGGAAATATAGTGGGGTTCTAATATGATGTTCTCCGTGTCGCTCCTAAAGATATCTATTCTTAATTGCTCAAGTAATCTAAGCCTAGCACGCAGCCTCCGAGTCTCTAGCGGCTCCCAGCCTAATTCGCTTAACATCTGTGTAACGCTGTCTGTACGCACATAGCAGTTTTTGATGAATCGCGCAGCTTTCCTTTGTATTTTATTAAGTTCCCGGATTAAGTCTTTCTGCACCGGATCCCATATGCTCGCTGCATATTCAAGGTGTGGCCGGACGAGTGCGAAATAGCACCTCTCTTTTACTTTTTCATCCAAAAATCTTCCCACAATACGCTTGACGAATCCTAGCTTCTTCAGAGCTCTGCCACTAATATTTCTTATATGTGTTCCCCACGATAGGTTCGAGGTTATCGACTCCCAGATACTTCACTTCATCTGTCGCCTTTATGTTAACACCATCCACAGCATATACATGGGATAGTTGGACGACCTCCACAAGAAATGTACCGCCATGCATTTGCTCAGATTAAGTTCGAGTCCCCACTCTTGGCTCCACACATGAACGTTGTTTAAATCCGATGATAGAGTTTCAAAGTCAGAGTGATCACTAGATTTCGTTTTAGACACAATTTCGTGATAGACGACAGCGTCGTCAGCAAATAAACGTATTTTACTGCTAATTCGAGAGTATAGGTCATTTATGTATATAATGAACAAAAGGTTACGCTTCCTTGTGGGACACCTGATGTCACTTTAACTACATCAGAGCTAATTCCGTCAAGAACTACTTTTTGCTTACGATCACTCCGAAAGTCGCATATCCAGTTTACTACTGTTTCGTTCAGCCCGAATGACTGTAATTTGTATAAAAGTTTGTTGTGAGGTACCGTGTCGAAAGCTTTCTTAAAATCTAGGAATAATGCGTCCACTTGTCTTTTCGATTAACCAGATTTGAGAACGTCATGAAGAAAGAGCGCGAGCTGTGTTTCACATGATCTACCTTTCCGAAAGCCGTGCTGACAGCCATGGAGGAAGTTACGACTGTCCAGGAATGTCATGATATTGCTAACGATGATATCTTCGAGTATCTTGCCTATAATTGACGTTAATGAAATTGGTCGATAGTTCCCTGGGTCATGTCTGTTTCCCTTTTTGAATATCGGTGTAATGTTTGCAATTTTCCAGTCTATTGGTATCTTTCCTTCAAACAATGACTTCTTGAATATTATGTCTAAGAACGGTGCGATCTGTGGCGCTAATTCCTTGAGGACACGCGTGGGTATTCCCTCCGGACCCGGAGATTTACTATTTTTTATCGACTGTAGCTGTTTAGTTATCCCATCGCATTGAATAGTGATTTCTTTCATCGGTTCCTCAGTGAATGAATTGTCAAAATTACATGCAGGATCCTCTGTAGTGTATACACTTTCGAAGTGGGAATTTAAATTGTTAGCTTTGTCAATATTTTCGGTGACAAGTTTGCCATCTTTATCAAATAGCGAATCTACGGTTGAAGATTTTCCCTGAAGCTCTCTCGCATATGACCAAAATGATTTTGGATTTTCTTCGAGTAATTCACCGAGTACTTTTTTCTTGAAATTTCGCAATGCAGTACGCATTGCTTTCTTGGTTTTTGAGCGTTGCGCAGCGTAATTTTCTTTTGCTTCAAGGTCATTCGATTTGTCACCTAACATAATGGACTTTTTGAACAAGGTGTACAGTTTTCTCTGTCTCTTAAGGTCCCTCCTAACATCGTTGTTATACCAGCGAGGTTCTTTACTATCACATTTCAAATTTTTTTGGAATATATTCGTTGATTCCCTGGCGTAGAATTTGTAAGAAATATTTCCATGATGCATCAGTGCTTTTATCTTCTGTTTTAGCTACTAAGTCAGTGTACGAATCATTAAGCATTTCGCCAAATTTTATGAAGTTGTATTTATCATATAAATAAATTTTGCGTTTCGGTTTTACAGCAGACTCTACTTAAATTTTTAAGGTTGCAAAAATACTCTGTGATCACTTATGCCGTCAATAATATTGAGTTGTTTTATCAACTTAGGATGGCTTACTGCAAAAAGGTCTAATATTTTATTTCCTCTCGTAGGCTTGTCAACTACTTGGGCAAGTGAGTGATAAGCAAGTGTGTTGAGTAAGATCTCGCTGATTTCCCTATTCCTTGAATTCGGTTTTACAGTATAAGAATCACAATTTATAGATGGCAGATTAAAATCTCCCCCAATAATTATTACACTTTTACTGTCTCTCACAGTAAATGCGGATATTTGATTTTCTAATTGGTAAATAACATCAATTTTGGAGTTTGGAGGTCTATAGAAAGAGCAAACATGTATACTCCTTTTGTTTCGTTGTTTAATTGTACACCACATGCTTTCTATTTCATTGTCTGTTATTTCGTGGGCGGTGCTGTGTAAATGTGATTTAACTGCTAGAAAAGCTCTGCCACCTGTCCTATCGCTTCGATCGCATCTGTAGATTTTTCACTTATTTTACATGTCATTTCTTGTTCAGTACAATAAGAGGACCAAATCTCCCTAGTGTAAACCTTGGATAACTACTGAAATACGTTTCATGTCTCAATATGTTAAAGAGCTGGTCATCTCTAGTAAAACTAATAGTGAAGCTAAGACAGAATATATAGAAAGGAAAAAGCATTACCGTCAAATGTTAAAGTCAGCTAAACGTTGTTATAATGACCATAGGATCATCAGCGCTGACAATAAATCTAGAGAAATCTGGAAAATTAGCTTTATTATAAATGCCCCGGACTTTGTATCAAAGAGATCTGACGTCACTGACGTTTTTCCATTTCGTGTCGCGAGTCGTTCATTAGATGGTTCTACTCCTCATCATGGGAACTATTGCGAACGTAAAATATATGATGACAGTAAAGAGGTTCCACCTCAAAAAAGGGGGAAAATTCCTCATTGAGGGAAAACTGGAAGAAAAAGTGATTTTAGTGGCTGGAATTTTTAAAATGAAGCGGTTAGTTGTAAAATAAATGAGTGGAGAGCTTCAGAAAACCAATCTTTGATTTGCTGCTTTGACTGCTGATTGTGATGATGAGAGTGAAATGAGGGAAAGAAATTTCCTTGTTTTCTGAAATCAACCCTTAAACCCCCCTAAACCTTTCTCCCATCTCTGTACTAACTGGGGGTTTAATGTTTTGGGGTCTAATTATATTTTTTTTTGCATTCCAGGTAGTTTTACAGAAGTTAAGCGAGACAATTATTGAGAAGAACTTTGAGAATATATTGAGTAAGTTCAAAGTTATTTTTGATTCTGTGAATAGCAGTTTGAATCAGGGAGGCAATACTCATAGAAATCTCCTTAAGCTGAAGGAGAGTTTTTACTTTGACATATTTCATCCAATACATCATTTTAGCATTGAGGTAAGTTAACTTATAGCATTTTTATTATTTACTACAGATTCTGATTTTTAGATACAACCCTAGCCCTATAATGGGATTGATTTTGTGATATCTGGAATCTTTTAGTTTATGTTTTCTTTTACGGTTATGGATGGAAAACATTTCATAGATGGTGTGCTGGACTATTGACTGGGGAGGGTCATAAATAAAGATAGGTAAATCCGTAATTTTCTTTTGAGATAAATAAAGTAATTTTTAAAAATTACCATAATTTACCAGTAATGTAGGATTAAATAAGTAGAACTAGGAAGGGCATAATGATATTTAAACCATTCCTAATATATAGGGACACTGGATATTGGTAAATAAAATTAATGGATTTCGGTGTTTAAAATCACTGAAAGTGGTGAAATAAATTGGTAACTAAAGGCAAATTAATGAGATATTGGTAATTAAAATTAGCAGATTTTGGTGCTTAATAACAGAAGAATACATCAGTAAATTGTGACTATATCAGTAATTAATAAAAATATTGTCTGAAGTAGCATACGAAGTTCTGTCATTTCCAAAGACTATGCTAATTTTACACTAATTTCCAATTCCAATCAATTATAAATAAAATTCCATTTCACTATAGCAATATTTGGATTTTATTAAATTAAATTCACGTTTAAAAATATAATGACAACATTATTTCCAGGTTTTCAGTTGTTAGGTTTGTGTGAAGGTCAGTAAGAATATTTCCATTAGAAGAAAATACCCTTTCACTGTCCACATTTGAGGGAGGAATCCAGAGTGCTTTAACACTCTGCTCCACAAAACTTAGATGCCCTTCTTTCATGTTCAAAAAAACCTTCAAAATATTTACCTCATACCCTCCTTTCTGAAACATATACAGTAAAACCCCCATACAACGAATTTGTTGGGACCAGAAAAATTACTTCGATGTAGGGGGTTTTCGATGCATGGAGGTGGTGTGCGGGTTGCGTCTCCAAAGGGGCATCCAAGTGTTCCGCGTGCTTTACGATGCAAGTCGAGTAAATATCTCAATCTTGCTTTATTCACCATTAAAACCTTTCCTAGAGTGATGATAAACAATTTTTATTATTTACCATCAAATACCATGGCTATCACCGTGTTATTTTCAATCTGCGTATTTCTAATTGAAATTATTGTTTTTTTCGTCGATTCTGCTCTACGCCTCATCGCTTTCTTTAGTTACGGTCTGAAAGTAAAGGAGCGCCAAAATTAATGCCTAAGGATTACGTATTTTAAAGTGCTCCATAATTTTTCTGAGTATCTAGTCTATATTATTCTTAGAGTGCAATAATTTAAGTCAGTATCAAATGGCAGTTTTATGCAGCAATTTTGCTTGAAAGAGCACATATTCCCATTTATACTTCCGAAATGAAACGCACTGTTGGAATCCCATTGAAATACCGGTAAATATCTATGTTCGTGACCAGAATATACTAGATATCGATAAACGACGATGGAATATAGGTGGGGTGAGTTAGTTACCACGAGTAAAAACGTGGCAGTCGGCAATGCATTGAGGTCACAATGGCAATCTCAGATGATAATGCATTGACGATGCCGTTAACGCGTGTAAGAGTCGCACCCCTCTTTTTATGCGTCGAAGTTGAAGAAAAAAATTTGGGGCTTTTTTTTCCTATTGCGAGGTGTTGCGGGACTAACTTCGAATTTTCGGCCATTATCAAAGCCGCTAGCGATATTCTCTTATAATTTACGCGGCATTTTCCATAGGCATGTATGGACCTCGGAGGCAAGATTTCACTTGTAGCCTAGGCCCTACAATGCTTGCATTGTTCATTGTCCTTTGGAATGTGTGGAGTAATTGATATTCATTAAAACAAAACAAATCCGACCTCGCTACAATTCGTGTTTAGTTGGTAAGTGCGGACAGTCGCACCGAGCTCTGATTTATAAATCCGAATCCCCCCACCATTTTCCTAATGCACAAGTCATAGTCGCTGTAAGTCGCCTTTTAAAACGTGGTTAACTTTTACAAATTATATTTTGCTGTAAACGATGACGAGTGGGAATGCAAACACGTTAAATTCAAAATACCCCAGCGTCAGCCGCGTAAAAAACGAACGATAAGGCGTAGATACGACATCAAAACTTGAAAAAAGTCAAACTTTGAAAGAAATCATAACTGTCTATGGAATTTAAAGCAGTTAATATTTCAATATGGTCCAACAAAAATCTTCAATGAATGACAAAATAAAAAAAATCATGATTTAGGTACATACATAAAAACGGCTGACTTACTAGTGAGACGGGCGTCGCAGTACGGTGGCACGCGCGCGCATGTCCTGTCACAGCTCGTAGATTTTCCCCGAAAAGACCTTCTGTCCCTATTGGTATGAATAGTGCAACCTTATCCTTCCTCCATCTTCTAATGCACGATTCCGGCACATCATGCCTTAGTCCGGCAGCGCGGTTTCCTACATCCTCAGCGTCTTTGATGACTTAAAGCGCTTTAATTTTTTCAACTACCGTGAAAGACCACAACTTTTTGCCCTTGTTCATTTTGGAACAACACTGACCTATATTGACGCATGCACAAATGTTAATATTCACAGAATTCTCTCAGTTGAGCTAAAGGCAGGTGCATACAGTCACTCAAAGTTGTCTGGTGACAGAAAATGAGAAAGTTAGGGGGGTGGAAAATTCCAGTGCTTGCACTTGTCGCGCGGCCAATCGCTGTCCCCCAATTGCACCCCACACGCTTGCCTTGTCAAACAACAAGTTTTTAAAGTTATTAGGCAACTGCATCCCCCGTAAACAAGCGAGCGAATGATACCCTCCCCTTGATGACTCACGCTAAGCACCAAGGTCACTCAGCTCTCGAGGGACTTGCCTCGGGCACGATACGAGCGGCGCGAGCCGCGGCCACGATACGAGCGGTGGTAGGCAAGCGATAGAGTGGCAAACGATGAGTTTTATGTTCCTAATGTTTGACATGGACCACACTCGAACCCAGCCATGATAGACGTGAGTGGCATAGGTGCCGCTCGCCACCAATCCCAGATATTAAATATTTCTTGTGCCGTTCTTCTCATTCTGTGGTAAAATGTCGGCTGAGAACGTTCTTTCTGACAGTATGTACTGCCATTTCAGATTCTGAACTTATCTTAGGACGAATCACTGCTCGTTTCGTGGCCACTACCACCCTGCCGCTTTATTACTCTGCAGCCCACCGCTCATATCGTGACCGAGGATCGAAGGCTGGCAGATAAAAAATTCGTGTCAGAGGCGCACCCTCATTTTCGGCTGCGATTTCTGGGAAAAAAGGTATCCTCAAGCAATCGAGCAAATATTAGGGCGATCTCGAGCAAACTTGCTGGTTAACAGACCACAACCATCAAGGTTAAGACGGCAATAGCAATATTTGGATAGAGAAGAGAGGTTACTCCAGATTTTCCTTTGGGATGGGGACAGAGTAGATAAAATTGGCTCTCATTGGTTGAACACCAACCAATGAAGTTTTGAATACTTCGCCCTCCTAACGAGGGGAGTGTCCGATAAACGGGTCGCAGATCTCGATGAGAATTCGTATGCATATAGAACTCCGAATGCTTTTCACGAATCACTCCACATATGGGCGTATAAATCCAATAGTTAACAAAAAAGGCGTTTAAACATATAAAGATGTTATAAAATCCCTATTTATCAGCCTACGGCATCAAGGGTGTGGTCCATTGATTAGCGTACGGGGCTGCGGTGCAGAGGGACCATGTTCGATTCCCGTCGGCGACAAATTTTTCATGCTTACTTTCTTTGTTTTTCCGTTCTGGAACTCTGTTAAAATCTAATTTTTACTTTTCTATTCAAAGTTTTTTTTAACGAGTTGAAATATTTTTCTTTTGCGAATAACATAGGCTTATTTTTTTTTCTTTCCCGCAAAATTTCTTTGTTTCCCCATTCTTTCACCACGCAAACTTGATTTGTTCCTTCATTTGTAAGACCTCCTGTTGATATCATAATTATACAATAATGAAAATAATCTGCAAGTGGTCACTCGCCATTTAAAACACGAGCCTTTCTCGACGAGCCTTATTACAATGATTTATTTGTACGTCTTTAGATCGCGAAATGGTGATTCGATTACAGAAATTAGTAGATAAGCCGATCACATTTTCCCCTCCTTTTTTCAAAGCACAACAATACAAGAAAATGGGGATCTTTGATCGTGGGTCTTATAAATAATGATTTAACAATTATTTAGACTATTTTATAATTATAATATCAACAGAATGTCTTGCAAATGAAGGAACAAATGAAGTTTGCGTGCTGAAAGAATGGGGAAACAAAGAAATTACGTTGACTTCGCGGGAAAGAAAAAAAATAAGCCCATTGGTATTCGCGAAAAAAATATTTCCACTCATTAAAAAAAACTTTGAATAGAAAAGTAAAGATTAAATTTTAACATATAATTCCACGAAGGAAAAACAAAGAAAATAAGCATGAAAAAATTTATCGCCGACTGCCTCTCCCAAAATAAAATCGGATACCGAAAGGTAATTTGAAACCATGGAGCTCCTCCCATTCAGGGGTCCTGGGAATGTAACCCAATATGGGAAAGTAATCTGATACGATTTAAAAAGGGAAAATTGAGCTCCATCCTCACCACCTGCACCTTCGCAAAAGAGGTGGGGCGGATGAGTGAGAGTGGAGAATAGCCCCCCTGATCTGATCTTTTCAGAGTATTTTTCTGTATTGGGTTACGTCTGGCAGGCTGGAACTGACTGGTATTCCCCCTCCCCTCTTGGTGCATAACTCATCCACCCAACTATCACCCGGCTCAGCTAACGCGGAGCGGAGCTTTGGCTTCCCTTACACGTTTTTTATTGTGGGAACCATCAGAGTTGCTGGTTCCCACCATAATAAACGTGTAAACGAGCCTTCACCGAGCGAGAGCGTCAAGTTTCCTTCATGCCCTCTGCTCTGTAGGTCTCGGATGTAAACATTTTCGAAGCCCGGAGCGGAAGGGTTAAGACGCGGTACACTCCGCTGCGGTTCAACTTCCTGCTCATTACGCAAATGAATATGGAAAAATTACCTGTAAATGAAGAATGCTACGTTTTTTTTCTCAATAATTCGTTCTAGAGGGGCACTTTTCATGTTTTGGGCCCAAGAAAAGACTTCGATGTACGGAGTTTTCGTAGTTAGAGAGGTTCGTTACGGGAGGTTTTTTTGCATGTATTGTCCATTGGAAGGGTCCGGGACCGGGCCAATGACTTCGAAATAGGGAGTTTTCCTTAAAATTTCGCTGTATGGGTGTTCGTTGTATGGGGGTTTTACTGTATTTTGCTGCCTGCAAGGCAAGATAACCTTCAAGAAAACTTAGCATAGGAACAATGCTGAGAAAGGGAACTTTCTTGACAATTAAGGGAAGGCTTGAGTCAACTGTGTTGCTAGTGATGTGCCGCCGGTCAAATCTACCCATTCTATTAAAAAACACCTTCCCCTCATCTTCTGAAATGAATCGAACTAATTTGTAATGGCATTTTGCACCCAATACTTGTTCTGAATGCTCGGATTAGGAAAGAACCCGGAGGAGGACAATAAACATGCAACCACCTTTTCGATCAGTTGTTTCATCACATAGCATTGCCACTGATTTGTCTTTCACTGCTGCTTTTATCTCTTCCTTATTCTTGTCTGCAATCTTCGGAACATATGCTTGCCTTAATGTCTTGGCACATGGAAAATCTCCAGATCCTGGAATAAATGTGCAGATTTTAAGTCTTAAGCTAGTCATTTTATGAAGTTGATTTGGAAACTGCTAGCATCCATACCTGGAACATATTTATTAAGCCATCTTCTAAATCTTAATCTGGTCATCTGTTTTTTCCTGGGGAATATTTGCATATTTCCAGGGGAATATAAACAACAGAGTCACTGCTCTGAGAACTTGCATCGTCTTCTAGAGCATCGCATGCATGCACATTTAAATTTGGCTTAATATATTGCCCACCTGATTTGGTTTTACAGCACTTGCTGAAATACCTTTTATAAAACAACTAGAACACCTCCGTCCAATTGCTGTACACTTTTTTGGTGGATGATGTAAACCACACCTTCCACAAATAAAGTTGGAATGTTCCACTTGTGCTGAATGACCTGTCCCCTTATTTGTGTCCTTCAGTAGTCCTTTTTGGGCCGTCTTCTCGTCCCATTGCCATCCTCAAGCTCTCTGGAGTTCATCGACCGTTAGATCAACTACAGGTACTCTGCTTTCTGAGTCCAAAGCTTTAATTTCGACCTTAGACCGTTCTGAACTTTGACAGATGGTAATGGCACTTTCTAGTGTCATGTCCAATTCCTCCAAAAGTCTAGCTTTAACTCTTTTATCCAGAATACCACTGACAATTTCATCTTTAATCAGGCTGTCTTTAAAAGCACCAAATTCACATGAATCACTCTTCAATCTTAAATCAGTGACCCAACGATCAACCGATTACCCGGGCAAATGATTGTGTGTGAAAAAATCGTGACTCTCAACTGTTAAATTTTTGTGGGGTGAGCAATATTGCTCGAACTTGCGCATAACCACTGACAGCGTCCATTTATCCACTTCTGTAGCAAATGCAAACATGTTATACTTCGCGAGAGCCTCCTCACCGGCCACATGTAGAAATAACAATGTTTTGACTGCATTGTCTTCCTTGTGATTTTTTATTGCCGTTAAGTAGATATTAAACACTTGCTTAAAAGATGCCCAGTTTTTCGACACATTTCCATCAAATCGCAACACCTTCGATGGTTCCAGTTTATCCATTTTACTGATTTTGGATATAATTTCAAGGTGCTTTAAATATGCACTTCTGACACCATGTTGTATTATAGCTTGACTCACTTTATTGGACTCCAATAGATGGCAGCTTGATGCAATTAACAAGTGACAACCACAACAGCAATAATTTTCAGAATGGCCCATTCTCTAGTCATAGATTCATATTTGGTTGAAACCTTTAATGCCAACAAAGCCTGAAATTCTTGTGATGCAATACTCTGCCTCTAGAACTTAGTAGACAATTGTATATAGCACAGGTAAACTGCACCTTGAATTTTGAGTAATAATAATAATGGCTATTTGAGAGGAGGTATATGAACAGAGGTGTTGTTAGCAGGGACTCTTAGAATGCAAGGACAACCTACTCATTGATTGGTGCAAATATCAGGGTACCATTCAGCATATGCACAACCTATCAATTGCCTGCATGGAACACCAAAAGGCATTTGATGCCATTTTGCATGAGATCCTCTTTGCTATGCTTTAATTTATGGAAGTCAGTCCAGAGGTTGTGTCCTGCACCCAATGCTCGTTGTCACTCTGGACAACATGTGCAACTTTTGGGAAACAGACTTTCAAGGAAGTTGGTAAGATACCACCATGATGAAGGGGAGTCCAGGGGTCTCGTCCCGGGAAATCATAACAAACTATGTGTAAAATGAAAAAGAAAATCTTATTTAGCTTAAGACATATGCCTACCATCGTACTTCACAGCATAAAACAATTTTGGCTTTTATTTTTAGTTCTATAAAAAAATAAATAAAATACACCGGGTTTTGGGGGGGGGGGGGGGGGCAATTGCCTCCCTTGGAGTTGCCAATGCACTGAACCCCTCCAGGGGGGGCAATCAATTTCTCCACTGGTGAGGTGTATATTCTTCCATCACAGTCTTTGTAATTTATACTTAAGCAACTTGTCTGTAATCTTGGCTTTAAAGGCTTTATCAACTTATGTGGGGATCAAAATTAGCCAATTTACATGGTGCATTGAGTCAGATTCATTGGAAAAATCCAGAGGAAAATAAGTATAAAATTCAATTTAAGAGTGAGGATAACCAGTAATTTTCTGTTGAGTGAACAGCCACTAGTGATTGAAGATGTAGGTCTTCCGGGTTTTTCTCTGCATTGGTCCATTATGGAGGGACAACAGTTTCGCCGACGTTAAAGTCGGCTTCTTCAGTTCAGTGAATTGAAGATGCAGGTTCTTTGGCCGTCTTTTATCCATCATCCTTTGGTGTTAGGTCTGTTCTGATTGGTTAAAATCACTATTGATTACCCGTGCAATACTTGCTTCCATGCATGGGACAGCGAGGAGCTGTCTTCTTTATTGACGTTGCTGGGAGGGCACATGATTATGCCACAGTGTGGTGAAATGCGTCGTGCCAAAGAAATAAATCTGTGGAAGATTACCAAGTGTTTTTATTCATTATGAATATCGAGAACTTCCACCATATCCAGCCTGAAACAGTTATATTTTATGTTGTTGGGAGTCATCTTACTGATTTCAATTGCTTCATGTATAATTAGTGGGAAGTAACATTTGTCTTTTGCTATTAACTTTGCCTCTTCAAAGTCAAAATTCATCATCCATGCGTGCTCTACTGTGGCAGAGAGGTGTACTTGTCTGTTCCATGTTGCCCTGAGGTGTTCCTTCAAACAGCATTTCAGTGGCCTGGATGTCTGTCCAGAATAGGAATTTCCTCAGCTGCACTTCACTTGATATAACCTGCTTTGGATTTCTTTTGGCACCCGGTCCTTGGCTTTGCTTAAAAGGTTGACAGAATTTGAATCACAATCAAACCTAAAAACTATGTTGTATTTTGCAAGTGTTCAGGCTATTTTTTCCATGATTCCCCCAACATAGGGAATGGTGGCGAATGGCGATGGCAGTTTCTCTCTGTCCTATAAAGCTCCAGTGCTTTCCATAGGTGTTGTTTCTCCTTTTCCAAGGAAGATCCACCAGAAGTAATGAGGGCTCGGTTGAACAGGGTCCTGATTATGGACGTCTTCTTTTGGGGGTGGTAGTGTGAAGATGCCTGCTGATAGTGGTATGCAAACCGAAACCTGAAAACCGAATGACCCAATGTCCTGTTGTCCAGTTTTTCAACTAGAATGTCCAAAAATGGCAAGCGTTTGTTTTCTTCCATCTTCATTGTAAACCACTACCCTCCTTGCCACTGCCAGTGGTAAGACTTTCACCCTCAGTCCCTCACTGAAGTGTGACATACCAAGTTGCTGCAGTAGGAGTTAGTACCCCTTGAAGGGCTGGTTGTTGGTAGGGTTGAGGGGTGGTCCTATCATACGGGCATGAAATACTCTATGAGTATGTTCATAGAAATTAAAATCAGTTCCAAAAAAGTTTGCCCTTAAGAGGGGTGATCACTTAATACAGGGTGGCGATCGTCAGGGAAAACCGGGAAAACCTGGAATTGTCAGGGAATTTTGAATTTCTGGAAAAGTCAGGGAATTTTCGTAACAGTCAGGGAGAAACTGGGGTAGGAAATTCTCATTATTTTTCTACCATTACGTTTATCGGTAAGTCTTTCCCACCCTTTATTTCAACAAAACATTTCACCAACCAGAACTAATGTCCGTCGCTGACGTTCATGGAATAAGCCCCATCAATTCATGGCTCATTCAGTTGTGAATCTTAGTTATGTAGTAGTGAATCAGACGTACAATGTATCCCTTTTGCATATCCTTATTGCGGTATTTGCCTAGTAATGTCAAAATTCATGATCACAATGTATTACGCTAATCACAAGGAATCCGAGGCTATGCTGTTCGGAAAATTTTACCTCGCATTTTTTTTTTTAACTTCCGAGGCTTAGCTTGAGAGGTAGCTGGAGCGGCTGGAGCATACTAGCTCGTAGTAAATACATGCTTACAGTTGTAAAAATACGACACAATGATTATTTAAATGGTAATACAAGTACGTGTAAACAAAATCTTACGCAAGATCATCTTCGATTCCCATATCGCCCTTCGTGAAACAGTAAGAAGAGCCCTCCTCCCCTCCCCTCCTTTCACGCTCGACATAATTGTTGAATAGCCCCCTTAGCTTCCTCTCGAAGCAATTTAGTCAGGTCAAAAACCACCTCAAACATGATATTCCTGAATATGATGCTGCCGTTGCCAATTGCCTCCTGTCTTCGCTCGCAGTGGCGCGCTTACGTTTTGTTTCTTTATCCAAATAGTTTTACATCGCAATTGATTTGCAATACTCTTGCAATCAAGGGTTTATAACCACGTTAATCAAATTGTTATTCGCTTCTGAAAGTCACTCGCGCTATCCGATTTTGATCCAGTCCAACAACTTGGCTTTGGTTTGTATTTTTCGCGCACCCTAGTGATACATTTGCCGGAGTCCGACAGTAAATTTGCCATTGACTTTTCCTTCGATGCCTTTTCACTAATTCTGAGCTTCCCAGAACTACCAAGACGCGACTATAATTTGGATGAGAGTTTAACTTATGAAGATTTAATATATTTTTTTTCATTAGGATGTACATGTAGCTTGTAATGTACTGATTTAAGCTTTTAAAATTTTCTGAGTTTTGACGAAAATTTAATTCAGCAGAAATAAAATATTCCAATAATAGGTGACCTTTTGGCGATTGGTCAGGGAAATTTGTAAATCCATCAGGGAATAGTCAGGGAAAAGTCAGGGAATTTAAAAATTTGATATCAGTAGCCACCCTGTAATAGGGTGGTTGTTAAGAGTGGTTTCACTGTATGTATGTTTTAAGTTTTGTATTAGGGCTTATCCAGGAATAAAAAAAAACACCTTTAGTTTGTATGTCAGGGTTCTTTAAAGTGTATGTACAGTCGCCGCATAAAGTCTGGTGACATCGACAACTTAATCCCCTTAATTCACTAGCCCCCAAGACATGGTTCCGATTCACGACTACTCTGACCACTTTTTCACCTCCCTCCCACCCCCCTACTCTCTATCTCCCCTCCCCACCCCTCACTTTGTAATCAGTGGAGCCACACAAAATCGTAGTTTCGCTTATTCGGCGCCTTTGTCAATGTCACCAGACTTTATGCGGCTACTGTACAAATGGTGTAGTATCTCCCCATGACACACAGCCTCTGATATGGCTTGCTTGGTACTTCGTAGATGTAGATGCTGGAGGCAATTTGCATGCAGAATCATTGTTTTTCCTTAATTTATTTTCCCACCAGTGAGATAATTTTCGTGGATAAAATTTCCAATGCAGTGGAAAATTCAGGTATTTTAAAATTACAAAAATTTATAGAGAGTATCACTCAATGATTTTCCTCCAATTTTGTAATTAATGTGTCGTGAGAAATTGATTTATGTACTAAGTAATTTAAATGATATATTGTTTGACTTTCAGACCATCTTTTATGATATACCCAGATTGGGAAATGTTTCAAATGATGAATGGATCCCAGCAAGTGAATTTGAATGTATAGAATTGAAGTCAGTGATCAGCCTGAAGAATGAAAATGATTTATTGAGGAAGTCAAATGCAGGAGATTGGGCCTTAAAAGCAGGTGGTAAGAATTTTTGTCTGACTCACATCCTGGTATGAAAGAATAATTGGCACCATTAAATACAATATGCTTTAATATATGAGGTGCCATCTAAGAAGAAGTTTTAGAGGTGTGTTTTCTTCTTTTATTTGTATTTGAGTTCTTTTTCTTAAGAGGGAATTTTTTCCATTCCTGTTAATGTAGCAGTAACGATGACTTACTTAACCTCTCAAGCCGTTTCGACGTACATGTGTACTCTATTTTCTCTCCCAGCAGCATTTTGACGTATGGTATATGTCCACTTGGCATCAATAAAGTTATGGCGAGAAGGCTATATATTTCTTCATAAGTAGAGTCTCCAATTTTTCAATCGTGACACTGCAGCTGCTGAAGAATGCTCGATCGTGTACTTATAAAAACAGTTAGTTTCTTCTGGAATTAAAGTAACCAATTATTTTGGGAAGAAAATTTAAAAAAAACAATGATTAGAGAACCTGCATTCACAGCAGCCTTACAACAGGAAGAAGTGGCATCAAAATCGTGGATATTTGGAGAAAAATGCCAGAAAACCAATCCATACCTTTGGTAGAAACCTTTTTTTCTTTTAGTGACAATTTCCTCCACTTCATCCGATGCATCATACGAAGATGAAAACGAGGGATCCAGTTTACTCATTGCTTCAGCAATCTTTAGTCTCCTCTTCTGAGTCTGGAAAGAAATCTTCACCCTCACTGTCGCTCTTGGTTAATAACTCGAATATTGAGTCCTCAAGTATTGCCTTTCTCTTTGACATAACTTCGCTTAAATGAAAGCAAATGGGTTTTACCACTCCACCACAAAGAGAAAATTTACTCTGAACAAAGAAATGGCTATGTAAAGCACAGATGCACCAGGAGAACACTGCTTGCTTTAGACCCAAGACTGAAGTGAGAGACAGACTATAAAAGGGGTAGTCAAAATTCATATGGATAGGCAGGGGGATAAAGAAATGGACTCTTAATGATAGGGTTTCTTAGAAACAGAATGGGAATCCAGCAATTCAGAAAAAAATGAAGTGACAACAGAACCCCAGCATGAAAATTCATGAGAAATCATCGTATTTGGGGATATAATAGCTCTTCAGGATTGCTTTTCTTAGAAACTGGAGGGGGCCCAGAAATTCAGCAAAAATGCTATTAGAGCTCAACACAACCTTGTTTGTAGGCCTGTGCGATTATCGAAAAAAAAAATCGACATTGATCAATTATAAGAATAATTGGAAATGTGGTTGATTCAATTCTTGGGAATTGAAGAAATAACAATTAATTGAAGTCATTCAATTAATTGACAAAGTCCAATTAATTGACATTGCTCAATTAATTGACAAAAACCAATTAATTGGCAGGACGCAATTAGATTTTGATTTTCAAAGGCTTTCCTTTGGCAATGAGAAGAATGAAAGAACTAATTTGAAAAACAACAAAATAATTCAATCAGTTAGCTTTTATTAATTAAGTAATGGAATATGTTGCTATTTGGAGACATGGAGATGAGATCCTCAGCATGTTCATCTGACAGACACTGGCGTGTGTCAATGACAGTGTTCCCACCGAGACTGAACAACCTCTCGGATGCAGTGCTATAGTTGCTGGGATATCTTCTTGCTAACTTCTGGAGGGAGGGGTTGGTGGTGGCCGTCACCACCATCAATAATCATCAATTAATTGATTACCGGACAATAATTGTGAATTGAATAACTATTGACAATTGACATGTGAAAAAAATTGACAATCGAGTCGATTACCGCAATTGGCATCGATGAGCTGAAATGATCGATCAATTGTAAAAGTAATTGAATCGACGATTCAATTAATCGAATAATCGCACAGGCCTACTTGTATGCACATGGAGCTTCACTGTGGAAGGGTTTTTTTTTCAAATTTTGTTATCTGAGACACTGGGAGGGAACCTAGCAATCCAGATAAAATGCTATTCTGAAAGAACACCCTCAAGAACAGTAGCATAGCCAAGGGGGAGGCAGGGGGGGGGGGGGGGGGGCGAATGCCACCCCACCCCGTATTCTGGTGCCCCTAACTCTGTGTATTTTTCCAGTCTTAAGTCCCAAATACGTATAAATAAATTTGTATAATACGTTGTCAATTGTCATATTTTACACAAACCCATCCGCCTATTGCATCACCAAAATTTGTAAAGTTAGGTATACATACTGGTTAATTTATGATTCGGCACCCCCTAAAAACTTTCTGCCCCCCCTAGACCCAAAACCTGGCTACGCCACTGCTCAAGAATACGTATGGGGTACCACCATAGGAGCTGAAGTAATAGCTTTTTAATGAACAGTTTTCTAGGAAATCAAGGGGTCCCTTAATATTCAGGGAAAAAGTTTATTTATTTATTTTTGATTGTATGGCCTTCATTGGACCACTTAAGTCATCTTCTGGATTTCTTCTGTTTTCTGTCAGCCCAATATTTCTTCATTCGCTCGGATCGTAGTTTTCTTTCTTCATCTTAATAAGTTTATTAGAGGAAAAAAACAGCCATGAATTCAAATTGGGTAGCAATGTAGATGGAGATGCAATGGGTAATTCAAGATCCATTTCCTAAGAAAACCAAAATATTGGTACTATGCAATAAGAGAAAATATGAAAACCCATGATAAATAAGAAAGTGCGAAATAAGATTATACCAAACTTTGAATTGCACGACAACTTATCTCCAATTGCATATATTTCACCATTGATATATATGTTCCTTATGGTTGTGTTCAGTTCAGCGCTAGAACTCTGTTAGTGTTAACACTAGAATTTCATGTGAGAATTGCAAAAGCTCAGGAAAAAACAAATAATGCCTTTCAAAGTTTAAATTTTTGGAGTATGCAACAAATATCTGTTTAGAAAAATATTGCAAATAAAATTAGTTAACCACGGATTCATCCTGCCAGAGGTGTTATTAGTGAGTTGGAGGGTTGAGCCCAGTTGCCGAGGAGAGGGCCTAAGCTTTCGCTAAGCTGGGTCTCAAGGGAGTAATAGCATAGCTGTGTTTATTGCTTAGACGGCGGTCACTTCCCTTCCCCCTCGTCGGGTATAGCCAACTTATGTTCTTTTGTGTAGGAAAAACCCCGTCTGCCCTGGCATTTGGTGCGAAAGGGTTAATGAAATGTATGGTCTTGTATTTGATTGTAATTTTGAGTTTCTTTAGCAGCAGGCAGAATAGAATCTGGACCAACAGATGGTGAAGTTAATGTCAACATTCAGAAGAAAATCATGCCTTGGAAGGTTGATGACGTGGAGGAAACTGCATTCATCTCCGAAGTTGTGGAGAGAGGGAAGCAGCAGGGGAGGAGAATGAAAGGAAGTGGGGGCTTGGTGGTTGTCGCTTCACTCATTGATCGAATGCCCAACTTGGGGGGACTATGTAGAACTTGTGAGGCATTTGGTGTGTCTGAATATGTTTTGGGCAGCCTGAAATATACAGAGGATCCACAGTTCCAGAATCTTAGTGTCTCCGCAGAAAGATGGATTACTATTAGTGAGGTGAGTATACTCTTGAATATTGCTTTCAACTCATTATACTTCTAATGACTTATGCTTTGAAGTTATAATCAAAACTTTTTCAGGTGAAACCTTTTATGCTGAGTGGATATTTGACCTCAATGAAAGAAAAGGGTTTCACTCTTGTTGGTGCAGAACAGACTTCTGGAAGTGTGAAGCTTGATGCATTTAAATTCCCTGAAAAAACTGTGCTAGTCTTGGGGTAAGCACCTAAGTATTCTTTTCTTTGTCTCTTATTCCTTAAAGGTTTAATGTGGCCTTCACATTATGTAATTTTGGACAATTTTCATGCTTGGTTAATTTCAGGTGGGTTTAGTATTCTCTATTGGTACTTACCATGAAAACTACCCCTCCTTCTTTCATGCTTGGTTAATTTCAGCTTGGCTTCTTTCACCATGTATGGCTGTCCTTTGTGATGATAGTGTCTTGATTTTTAACAAGATGCTAAATTTATGGCAATCCTTTTATGATTAGGGTTGCCATATTTAAAAATTAAAAAAATGTTCGGATTATCATAAAAACTTTGTTAACTCCACTAATTTATTTAATAACATGACCCGGGTTTCAACACTTGGTGTCATCTTCAGGTGAAAAATACATTCTAGGTTAGGGTATATATGCAAAATCATGGTAGGGGAGGGGAAAGGATCGAACGAGGAAGGGAGGGGTGAGAGTTTGGGAAGGATTGGGGAGGCAAGGAGGGGGGCTGTGGGGAGCAGCCAGTGTCGAGTTTAAAGGGAGCCTGTTTTACGTCGTTTCCTAACGTTGCCCAAGTTGGGACTGGTGGCGGCACTCGACTGTGTCAATTTTTCCCCTACCACTTCCCCTACTCTGCCTCAAGCGAGCGTAGGGAGGGGGAGGTTGGGAGGGATTAATGTATTTCAACTTGTTTTCATCCTTGGGTACAGTTGGGTCGTTGACGCGCGTTTACTACGACAGATATTAGATAAATATAAATGGATATTAACGGACATTTTTTCTGCTCTCCTTGTTTACGGAATTCTTATTGAAACGAAGAAAAAGGTGTTTTCAGCTCCTGAGGATGTGAGGTAGAAGAGGGACAGTTAGGCTGAAATTACCAGGGACCTGAAAGGTGGGTGACATTTTAAATTCCTCATGTAGACTTATTCTAATTTAGGTGTTATTTATTATTGAATATTATGAGTGCAGTTTAATGTTATGTAGTCTTTGTCTTTTCGTCGTCACTTTGCAATTCGCTCATGATACTTTATGGATTCCAGGATTTATGCTCTTCTTATGTAGCATTTTACTTAGCTCGTATTTAGCTACCTACATAGTATGGCTTGGTTGAGGCATGGATTAATCATTTTGGAGTGTGATGTTTAATTTGGTGGTGGTTGTCATAAGTGACAACATTTCAGCTTAAATGTATTCTAGTTTATCATGTGTCTCAGTTAATTATTACCTATCATTTCTTTTTCTCGAATGATCTATTCTTCAGGAAGAGGTTTAAATAATTAGTGTAGGTGTAGTAGTGTCCAAAACGAAGCAACTTAATCATGTCCCACTGTAGGTAATATGTTCACGTTTTATGATTAGCATTTGAGTTCGTCATAAAATACGAATTTGTGATAGAATGTTGAATTTCGTTGTTGCTAGCCTTAAGTCTCCCCTGAGTTCCAAATTTCTGTGCAGTTACTGTATTTAGTAGCTAGTAAAATCATCAGAAATTAAAAGGGTAATACATTATTAATTTAATTGTTACTCTGCAAAGATATGCAAAGATTTATTTGTGCTGTTGTGGGGTGATGTTGCCTTAGAGCGATTTCGCTGAGAGACCAATGGATTTCAAAAGTTGTATTCTTGTTATACATTGTCATAAGTAATTGTTGGCAGATGTAATTGGTATGCAAGTAATTTTTTATCCTTTCGTTTGTCTTACTGTGAAAAGTATAAGAATTTAAGTTCTGAATTTGATGTAGTGACACGTTTGATGCACGGATATTACACAATGCAATCTGGCGAAGTTTTGTCAGCTGTGGTGAAAGACAGCTTGCTGCTAAAGGCCATTATAAATCTGCTGAAAGTCCTAAGGTAGTGGATGAACTTAATATAAATATTTCATAAGTGTTTTTCGTATCTGTCAAGGTTGCACTTCATGGGGATAATTTTTTACTTCAAGTAACAAATTGTATAGGTTATCCTTGGGCTATGGCTTTGGTGTTAACATAATGAATTTCAGATGTAGTTGTGGCGTGTAAGCTTTGCTACTATTGATGTATTTTGTGTTTTTTTAATTAAAATATCATTATCAACTTGCCTGCTCATCATGCATGATTCAGGCTGTTGATGCAATATGACGATAACATATGACAAAATTTGACAGGTTTCAATGAGATGAATATTTATTGCATGTGCAGTGCAATGGTGGTGAAGATGAAAAGTGATGTCAGATGAAGTGTTACTGTATTGATTGCCTTTCATACTAAAGTCATTATTAAATCTTCCCTTCTCTATGTTCCAGAATTCTATCATTGGAGGGCCACCAACCATCCTGCTGAAGGCATGGTCTGCATTTGGAATGAGCACTGTTGAAAACTAGGTTAGATTCATCTCCTTCAAGATAAGTGAGGTTAAACTTTAACATGGCTGAATTTTTCCTTGGAATAATGTACTCTACCGCACGAAAGGGGGTGATTTCTCTTGTCATCCATAAAGAAAGTCTTATTCCCTTGGTTTTTCACATTTAAATGACACACGACCTGGGTTATATTGCGTAGTGACATCATCGGGTTCACAAAGTAAACAGAAGATGGCTTTAATAGTCACAAGAGGCAGGGACAAGTGGTCTTCAGATAGTGAGGGAGAAGAGGTTATGGTAGGATATTAGATAGAGATGGGTAAATTACCATAATAATCATTTGAGGCATATGCTGCTTTTCGAAAATTACCATTGTTTTCCAGTTCTCTTAAGTCTTAAGCATGTAACAATTAATATAGGATTAAAAATAAGAAATCCAATAGCAAAAGGAAGGGAATAACGATGTTTTAACCACATTTAATACAACATTAATCAATTAGAATTTTAAAAATTGTAAAAATAAATAGGGCAGCAACTCGCAATCGGGGTTTCTTTTGTCATAGTATGAGAACTTTCTAGAAGAATATTCTAATACATATTCTCATTCAGTATTCTATAGTGTAATAATTTAAGTAAAATATTCCATAAATGAGCTGTACATGCCTCAATTTATAATGAAACACATAGGAAATGTGAATGGATTTGGCTCGAAAGAATATGTTTGGAATTTATTATTTTGAAAAATTATCTCGCCTTAATTTCCCTGAACATTACCAAAAATTACTGTAATGTTCAGGGGTGGTTGTAAATTACAAAAAATACCATGGTAACTTTGCAAAAATTACTGCGGTCATTTTCAGAGTAGCCCATCTCTAATAGTAGAGGGAAGAGGATGTACTTTGCCCAAGCATCTGTTAGGTGGGCTGTCTGCTGGTAACTTAAGTTGGAGGACTCTGGTAGAGAGGTGAGGAAGGACTCAAGAGTGCGAGACATATTGCAGTTGGATGTATACATCATCATATGTATTTATAAGCAAGATATTTTTCACCACAGCTAACAAAATCTTAGCCACAAGGTGTGTGCCATACTTGTTCTGTATAATATACATAATTACATATTTACACCATAGGTCTCCCTGATTATCTATTTTTTTAAAATTCTATGGGTCTTGATTATTTTTTTTGTTTTAATCCACTGGACACCTTTTTCGTGCTATTCACTCTATAACAGACCCTGTATATTGTGGCAATCCACCCATCTTGTGATGGTGGGTGGATTTTTAATTTTTAAACCATTTTTTTCGACACTCTTTATGACTTTATGATCAATTCACAAGGCATATGACCCAGGGTACAGCTACTTACAAAAAAATCGTACCACTTCCCTATGCAACCCGCACGACAGGCTATTTAAATCATCTATGTGACAACACTGTTGCCCGACTTGACTGCCGAACGCTATAGCGTCCGGGCGGGGCGATCTCAGAAGCAAGAGCACCCAATGAAACATGAGCTGAAGAAGCCAACGCCCTGTGATACGATACGCCGGTGGAAGCTCACCGGCGGCGAGGAGGGTTTTCTTTCCCTGAAACAAACGAGAGGCTTATGTTTTTGCTATGTGCGTAAAATACGCCGTTCTGTTTCGAGCGCCTTTCCATTTATTAATCTCATTTCCAGTTGATCGTGTGGTGTTAGCGGTAAAAGGTGTGTTTCCGGGAGGAAAAGTAAACCGAAAAATAAAAGTTACTGTCCGTGATTGTTACGCTAGAGGAATGCCGCAGTTGACCCCTAGATGGAGAAACCGAGTGGCAGGAATACTAACGGCAAACATGCCAGTTCGGGAGATTGCACGGCAGTAGAATGTCTCCCACGTGACAATAGTTAGTTTGAAGAAAAAGTGGGAGGAATCCCATTCGGTTTCCTGGAAGGCGAGTTCAGGGAGACTTAAAGTGACTACTCCAGAGGAGGACGGGCGCATAGTGGACTACGTAAGGGCAAATCCTTTTCCGACTGCTGAAGAGACTAGGGATGCGGTTGGTGTTCGGGCATGTCCACAGACAGTGCATCGGAGGCTGAAATATGCAGGACTTGAGGCGAGGCGTGCAGATGTGAAGGAAATTCTTACAGATGGTCACAAAGCTGCATGTCTGGAGTTCGCGTGGCGCTATGCATCTAATAGCACAGAAGCAGTGTGGGCGGTAACATGGTGTCACAAATAGGTGGGAGGGAAATGACTCAACGTAGATTTGGGCGTAATTCGTCCACTTCTGTATCTCAAGCCGATAGGTTTTCATACCTGCTTTCGGAGCTTGGTTATCGTAATCTTGCGATGCAGATAAATACATGCAAACACGAAAGCTTAAAATGTATACTTTCCCGATAGAAAAAGGCTATTAATTGCACTTAAAATAACCAGTTATCCAAGAAATATTTTGTTCTAAGTTTATTTTTCTTTCAAGTTTAAGCTTTCGTCAACTCTTCTGTTGGATTCATGATACAATAATATTTACGCAATGAATTATTCCCTTATGAAGTCGAAAGAAGAGTCAGCTAAATATTTCATTTCGTATACATTACGGCGTGATTCCGAAAAATAGCTTTCGCAACGATGAAAAACAACTTAAAATGATACGCATTTACTTTCTTTTTGGGAATAGGTGACTTGTAGCCCTGGAAGAACTCAATGGTGTTACGCCCATGTTCTACTATCGTGTCAGGACATAGTTAAATATTTTCTGCAAAGTCAATGAAAGCTCGTTAAGATTGTTCAACACCCTGCCTGAAAAAGCCGTTTCTTTTTTTTACGTGTCATGGCCATTTTAAAGTAGACACTTCCTCCATTTAAGAAAATATAATGTCTAAAAAGGCTCAATGTATTTTTCTGTCGATCTAATTTGCAATAGGAGGCCTACAAGCGAATAAAAGCCTAGTTCTAGTTGACGAATTTAAGACTTTTTAACGCCTAACGCAGCAACGCATAGACCTAACTAGAAAATTGCCTCGAGAATAACATTCACCAACCCTTCATGCATGAACGCGAAGAGAGTATTACCATGTGTTGATTTTCCGACGCTAGTCTACAGTTTGTAAAACCGCGTCGTCATGCACCTCGATCATTTTACTATACCCAAGAAGAAGTATTTTTCCCTCGTGTTTCCCCCGCGCATTCCACCCTTCATCCCTCATTCCACATCTAGCTCTCGCCTCCGAGGATGAGAGGTGGGATGGGGACCAGTCTCTTATCTGGAAGATATCAAGTATTATCGCTTCGCAAACTAGAAAAAAGAGAAAATTTCGTCACGAAACAGCAAAAGAATTGAAATAACATCCTGATACGTGAACATAGGGTTTATGTTCAGCTTGTCATCCCCCCAGTTGCAGAAGTGGACGTGTTTCCCATGGTCTCCATTTCGAATTTCCTGCACCATCTTGACTTTATATGGCTTCAATTTCAGCATCTTCATTATTGGTTGCTACGTCATCCTGGAAATGTTAAGTGACACGGCGCGGCGTCGGATGGAATGTGATAGAGATGCCAATACCAAAGCCACAAGTGCGTGCGTCTGCTCCGGTGTGGTTGATAAATCAAAGGTGCATCTGATGTGGTCCCTCTTCTTGAGGTGTTCAACGCTGAAACAATTTTTCTCCCAAAACTCCTCGTGCATGAGCTGAACTTGCGTCCTGTGAATGCGGACATCGTGTAGCAAAAATATTTTTGTATCGTCTCGGAGACTGAATTTCTATTCAAGACATAAATATTGATTATGTTGACCCTGATATCAGGGGTAAGGTTCTAAGATGGTGAATCTAACCCCCGCGACTAACCCTGAATAAGGAACAAAGAGAAATGCAGATGTATGACGTAGAAAATGTGTAAATTTGTTAATGAGGAGAGGTTGCTAAGGCTGAAGATATCAAACTCCGTCCACCCTCCGACGAAAAAAATTGAGAGGGACTTGAAGTGACGCAGAAAAGATCACAGGCCACAGTGACATAATGACACAATGTTGGTAGAGGTTACACTTGATCAATCACTCATACCCTTGTAGGTCAAGGAATGCGTGGAGGGATCTTGGGATCATACAGTCGACTTGTGCACCCATTAAAACCTATGATTCGACACCTTTGTTGTCATGACTTTTTGCCTACACCTCGTGACCTTTGGCCCTGGCGTAACCATTGGAGGTCAAGGGATGACAAGAGAGATCTGAGGACCTGACCATTATTTTGGCACCCTTTTAAACCTAGAATTCAATGCATTTGTTGCCCCAATTTGGTTGCCGACACTTCGTGGTCTTAGCCCCCGCATAACCCTTAAAGGTCAACGAATGACAAAAGGGATCTGGAGGACATCACCATCTAATTTAGCACCATTTTAAACCTATGATTCAACACGTTTGTTTCCACAATTTGCTTGCCAACACCCCGTGACCTTTGACCCATGCGTAACCGTTGTAGGTCAGACAATGCCAGAAGAGACAAAAAGGGAGATGTTGTGGAATATGAACATAATAAGAATGAAGACGATACAATTTTCCACGGATAATATCTGTGAAACAAGGATAATATCTGTCAGACAATGCCAGAAGAGACAAAAAGGGAGATGTTTGTGGAATATGAACATAATAAGAACTAAGACGATACAATTTTCCACGGATAATATCTGTGAAACATTGCATCGTCTTAGTTCTTATTATGCCAGAAGAGACCTTACCATCGACTTGGGCACCTTTTTAAACCTATGATTCAACACTTTTGTGTCCCAAATTCACTCTTTGTCACCCCTGAGACCTTAACTGGGCCCTTCCAGGAGTCAGAATTAGATTTCCGAAGACGAAAGTGATTTCATCGTATTCCACATGCCCAAAAACCATTGTAATAAAAGTTTCGGAAAAACATTCTGACTTTTTTGTCTCGAATATTTTAATATTGAAAGCCCATACGGCAAAATTTGGATTTTGGATTGGACCCCCATTCTGGGGTCAAAAGGTTAATTTCTTAAAACTTCGCTCATAGTCTACAAAACACAATTTTTTTTCTACCCTGGCGCCAAATTTCATCAATGTGGCACTAACAGAAGTGTCTAAAGTTAGAGGTTAAAAATGATACACGATGAATGGGACACTCCATCAATCGCTCAACAATCAGTATACATTAATTGCTCTGTGGCATTGCCCCTCATAAAAAAAATATATATCAGATTTTTTCTTCTCGATTTAAAAATTTTATTTCAAAGAAGTTGAAAAACAAAATCGTATTATTTTAACTAGAATAAAAAATCATAGTTGATATTATGTGTCGATGTCTGTTTTTTTCAATTGTTTTGAGCATTCTCCTTCGCCTTCAAACTAAGGTAATTTATGTTAATAATAGTAGTTAAACTAAGTCATAATTTTCCACTAACGGCAGGTAGCGTTACAAAACTGAAACAATGTCAGTTTTCATTTCAGGAAGGCAATCGAAATTTGCCTCACGAATGAAAAAACCATCCTCTCTCTCCTCGCCCGTGAGTTTCTTCTCCTCAGCATCCATTTCATTGCATCCTCAGCATTGGTTTCGCCAACACAACTGTCGGCTCGGTTTCCCGACTTCCGCGAAAGACAGTCCGCTGAGATCACAATCGGCAGTGGATGGTCCATGAGTGTTCCTCGAAAAGCGGTTCAGTCATATAATCTCTTAGTAATTTGGAGAACTGGGGTTCCTTAAAGTTTGTGCCTACACCTGCAGGGACAGCGAGCGAGATGGAGAGGCAAGACAACGATGGTCCGCATTACGAAGGGCAGTGCCATCCCTAGGATAGTGTGACAGGTGCCGCTGCACTGGGCTCAGCACCTTTGGGGGCCCCACCCGGTATTGAATCTTTCAGATGGCGCAGGGAAACCCGCCTATTACCCAAAATTACCTTCTACCTGGTGCACATATAAATTTATTGAAACTGTTTGCCAGATTGTCGGTTAATTTCCTATTTCCATGAAATATGCTTAAAAGATGATACTATATCAATAGGGGAATGCAAATATATGGGAGCCCTCGACTTTCGTTTGTACAGAGCCCATCAATCTCCAGGGACGGCCCTGACAAAGGGCATTCGTGAGTTATTTCGGCGAAAGATAACCCTTTTCGCCGCTGCGCCAGTAAGCTTCGAGCCCCCTTGAACATGGGGCCTTGGCTTCTCCAGCTCGTTTCATTCGGGAGCTCCTGCTTCGGAGATCGTCTGCCTGACGCGATAGCGTTAGGCAGTCAAGTGGGGCGACAGTGTTGTCAAATCGAGGATTTAAATAGCCTGTTGTGCGGATTGCATCGGGAAGTTGTACGATTTTATTGTAAGTAGCTGTACATAAAGCCCTTAAAATAGACTTGAGCAATGGCTGCCACGATGGAAACACCAGTTCCCATTCAGTCACCAAAGTTAGGCATCGTTAGGCTCTGCTCGAGTTTGGGATCTAATTGTCCAAGGGCTGTTGCCCCTGCCTGCGAGTGGTAGATAGTAAGTGTGAGATGACCTCAGCCATCGAAGCTTGTTAGATTAAAATTCTACTACTACAAAGAGACTTTCAGCTGTGCTGTTCCAAAACCAGTAATAGCTAAAATATCTGAAATTAACATGTACTTCACCTTATGCAGGCTTGGGCAATGGATAACGCCCTTCCTGGTGGCTATAATGGTGACTTTGGCTTGCCATGCGTGCATGATTCTATGATCGTGATGAAACCTAATTATTAAATGAGTTAAACCAGGTGAATAAGACTTTCATTATGAAATTATTCCACTAAGTTGATGCCATTATCGTCAATGCCATCCATTAAGTCTTCCTTGATATTGGATAAAAAAATTGCACCTCTATTGTATATTTATATTAAGTTTCATTTTCAAATATGCCTACTTCTGCTGTTTCAATTTTCGTGGGAAACTCTATTTCTAAATCTGTATTGATACCATTTGATGTGTTTACTTATAAGATATATTGAATTGTAGAAAGTTGATCATATCCATAATTGTTATAGTGTACAATAATCAATGTTTTTATTTTTGCATTAAAAGTGGTTTTTTTGTTAGCAATGCCTTTCATTTCCTAAGTGGTTGCTAGTCTATGTTTTAACCATTAAGTACCTTCTCTCACATTCTTCCTCAAAAGTTATTTATTGGGTAATCAGTTAACATAGTGAATATCTATTTTGAGATTCATTATTTCTGAAGCCACTGGTGGTCTTGGTTGTATTTCTTGTCATTATTTTCAGTTCACTATGTTTCGAATAATGCTCATATAACAAGTATTTTAGAAGAAACTGTTTCAGGCTTGATTTGGTGGCATTCATCCATCAAGGAGAAAATAGAAGAACTCTGTGAATACAACTTTAAGGATTTTATTTACTCGACCCAGGTTTTGACACTGCGAAGTGTCAAAACCTGGGTTTTAATAAAATCCATAAAATGGTAGTCACAAATTTATATTGAATTTTCTGTGTAAAATATTAATGACATAATTATTTGAATGTGCATGGGTATTTATGCATTTAGAGGAGGCATATGACAAGGAAGATACTCTTACGAAAAATAATTAAAGCGAAAGATATTGAAGGATAGGGCAATATCGAGGAACTTGTTAAAACAGAGTCAGTTTTATAGGCTTATCACCAATAACAATAGTTTTTCTGCACTGTGCGTACTCCGACAGGGATTGGTGGGATGGGTATGTATGTATGTAAGTATAATTATCTAAAAGATATCTGTAGAAGTAACTATTGTCTTCGCTTAAATATAATAAAGTATAAAGATTCAAATTTGAACTAGTCGGTCCCGCGTGGTCGTGGTAGGTAGCGATGCCAGTGCCATTTAGCGAGGCATAATGGTAGTCTCAAGCATACTTAGGGCACAGTAGCCCCTTGTTGTGCCAATTGGCACTACATGCTCAGTAGCAATCGCTTCCCCCTCCACCCCTTCCCTCTCGGAACGAAGGGAAGCGATTTCACGTGGGACTCGACATTAACTGGTGGGGAGGGAAGGTTAGGGAGGGGGGAGGGGGTGATGGTAGTCATAGTGACTACCACCACCCCTGACTGACTAGGTACTATGACTACCAACCACCCCCTCCCACCTTCCCCCCTCCCTACCCTACCCCTCTCCCCCTTTAGCCCCAATCCTTGCCAAACTCTCACCCCACCCTTCCTCGTTCGATCCTTTCCCCTCCCCTACCATGATTTTGTATATATACCCTAATCTAGAACGTATTTTTCACCTGAAGATGACACCAAGTGTTGAAACCCAGGTCTTGTTATTAAATAAATTAGTGGAGTTAACAAAGTTTTTATAATTTTTCCGTAATGAATCAATTCCACAAGGTCAAGCCTACAACCGTTACCTTTGGGATTATCATATTTTACAATGAAAAACTGGGGGATTATAATTAAAAGTTTAGTCCATTTTCTTTAATTGGTATTTTCCCGTAGAGCACGTGTTTTGGTGTTTATTATTAGCATATCGACTATAAGTTGCATTCTTGTGGGAACACATGGTGTATATCCCAAACAATAAAAGCTGCCTAACAACTAGTCCGCATGTTTCAAGCGAGTTATTGATAATTGTTTTTGGACGTGGAGTGATAAAAAAATATTATTTGGAAGTGATTGAATGAAGCAGACGTTCATGGTGTGAGATATAGTTTGGCATACAGCATTGATATTGATGTAATATTTATGATTGTAAGAAGGGTGGTTTTATTTAAACTGAATGCGGGCTAAAATTGACAAATAAGTCAGATTAAACAACCTGAAGTTTCGAGTTAAACCTCAATCAATCTTTTATTTTATCATATTTTGGTGTACAACGATAAGGGGCATCATCTCATTTTTTTGTAAATATTACATGATGGAAGAAAAGCTTCTATGGTTCTACTACCCGGGCTTGGTAGTGATCATAAAAACCGGGGGTTTCCCTGTTTTCTGGACATTTAATCGGGGGCTGCAAAAGGACATTAAAAACCGGGTGATTTGGTAACCCTATTTATGATTAATGTTTCTTTGTTTAAGTGGACAAAAGCTTTCTTTATTGATTTTTTCTCATAACTTTTTTCAAATCACAGGAATGAAAAAGGAGGCATTCCAGCAGACATTCTTCCTCTCATGGATGTATGTGTTGAGGTACCTCAGGAAGGATTGATTCGCTCCTTGAATGTCCATGTGACTGGTGCAATTTTCATTTGGGAGTATGTGCATCAACATAAACATAGCAATGGCAAAAATTGAAGTCTTTATGTCACCTTAAGGTTATCTTAATTACCTACTGCATAAAGGTGACGATTGAACCTTATTTGAAGATAAATGATTTATCAATAGTTGCCCTCTACTTTTTCCATCTTCAAAGTGGAAGTTCAATCTAAGACTATTTCTTGGGCACTCAGGTCCAATTAGGCCATTTAATTGAAAACGGTAAATTTCTCCATAGGGAATTCTGCTCTACTGTGATATAAAGTTTTTAAAAGTTACCTACTTAATTTCTATTTCTTATTGGGTAAGAGTAATTAAAGTCCTCTCTCTTTCCAACAACTTCATTGAATTTTCTTAAGTGTGCTTTTAAAGCTTCTTGTTTTAGTGATCTAATCTTGTTTCAACTGGTGAACTTTTGATTTTCTTGGACGACTCAGCTTTAGTGTTTTACAGATTTTCAGTGATTTAAGTATGTATGCTGTTTGTTGCAGTGTTTGCCACTCAAGAGTGTACTCAGAAACGTGTATGCTAGAAGTGATTAGATTTATCAAGAAGGGTTATATTTTCATACATTTTTATCGTTTCTGTTGCACACTCAAATTGTCATGAGAGATGTCACAGTCAGCTGTATTCTAAGGTATATTATCAGACCTAAAAATGCCTTATGGAGCTCAGACAATCCTTATTGTTAGTTCTTGTGATCCCCAATTTAATATCTCAATGGTTCATAACTGTATGTCTAACAATTAACCATGGCATGTTGTCATGGTTGATTGTGAAGAAAATTTTATTTTGCAGCTGTTGCCTTGTATTTTGAACGTTTTTATATTTGAGAACTTTGGAAATCTACATGTCTTCATGCCTTCTTGTGCAACAATTTTCAGGAACTATGCTTTCTCTATGGTAAACATTACAAGTGTTTCAGTGATAATGAATGAGGATGAAAAGTAAAGGCTATAAATGCTACAATGAACAGACATGAGTGCTACAATGCTGGGTGCAATATCTGGTATGAGGGTACCTTGTGATTCATATGTGATATCAGAATTACTATTTTTAATAAATATTAACCAATCAAAATGAATATCATTGGTCTGTTTTGTATAATTAAGTTTAAAGAATAAATTGTCTCTGCACAATTGTCTAGCGGTTGATATATTTATATCATTTGATAATGGAATTAATTTTGTAAGAAGGGCATTTTATTGAATAGTGGAAATGCTTTTGAATTGGTTTTGTGATGAAGTATTTGAAGTGGTGACCCTCCTTTTGCCTGCATTCCTTGATACACAATTTTATAGTTCTTTTCAATTGAGTTGGTGGCTGGAAAGGTGGGGCCAGCCGGGAGGAGGAGCTTGAGCCCAGTCATGTGGTCTTGGGGTAGCCAATAGTAGAGCGTGGGTGTGGAAATTTCTTCTCCCGAGACCTCAGTCTTGCTCTGTCTTCTGCTCTCCCCTTGCCGTGTTGCCACGTGTTTGTGTTTACGTACCATACAATGTTCTTCTATGCATAGATATAATGTTTCTGCCAATAATTTCCTCACATCAAGTTAAGTGCTGAAGCTGTTACGTAAAGCCTTTAGTTCTGTCTTAAATGGACTAGGTATGCACCGAAGGTATTGTAATGCCTTGCTCACGTTCATCCCTCCCCTACCTCGCCCATTCCACAAATTTCCCATATCGTGTGAGAGTAAGCGAGAGCTGACGAGAACAGCTTAGTTAAATCAAGTACATATTTGAAAATCAACCTTGAAACCTGCATCCTGTTAGGACATATTTGGAACATCCTGTATAGAACAATTTTTTTCACCATTAATTCCAATGCACAAAGAGGCCAATTCCCTAATGGTATATTGAATCTCAAGTGAAAAAAGTAATTTATATCCCAATAAGAAATCCAATTGACTTTAATAATCATGAACTTTTTGTCATGGAAAAATGTTTTGGTTTTTTAGTGCTTAAATATGTACAGGGCTGAGAAACTTGTTTGGCAATGGGGTGAAGGTAGATGAGGTCACATTCATATGTATGGCCGCAACAATCTAGTGAATATGGACCATGTAAATGTCATTTTTGTTATGTGCATATTACATTTTCATTACTTTGAAGGTTGAATTTTCCTTGTTGCACTATTGTTGCCAAGCTGTCAGATAAATTGCTGGTGCATGGTACAACCACCCACTAAAAAAATAGTTCCACTTTCTGATGCAACCTGCGTGACATACCAACCTCTCAAGCAGCTTGACATTCCTTCTGTACGGCTTTGGACCATTGTGGCATACGATCGCCTGGCATTAAGGCAGACTACTCAGGTTGCTTTTGAGCGAGCAGTATTGGGGGGATTCTTTGAGAAAAGTGGAGGTGGTTTAACCAAGGAAGTGGCAAAGGTGGTGGAATACAAATTTTATGAATTAGTCCATCTGGTTGCAATCGGAGAGGAACATATCGAGAAATTCGAACAGTTATTGCCCAACAGATTTAGGGTATATTTTTACTGCTCTTAGGGAAGTTTGAGGCAGATTCTCCGAGGACTATTTTATGCCTAGGTGTATGTATTTTCTGAAAACTTTTTTGTGGGAGAATAATTTAGCAGTCTTTTTTTAGGATAATAGGAATAGCCATGATATTACCTTTATGGAGTCATCCACAAAGACAGTCCTCAATAACTTGTTCCTTTAAAAGCCCTTTAAGTTAGCTTAACTGGCTATAGCACTCGGTGCAATATCGAGAGATCCGGGTTCGAATTGCAGTCAAGGTGAATGATTTTTCCTCTATGGAATTACGCACTTGTGTGTGCCTGTTTTATTTTGACTTCTCTGCATGCAGGATGCATTTCTAGCCATGCCTCACTTCTCTTTCAATCTGCCAACTCTTTCCATGTCATAGTGGTGTGTACTTATGCATGCCACCAGCTTTTGCAAGGACTCTGAAAGGTCAAATGCTCATAGTTAGTATGTGATAGGCACTGTTTCAGGAGTGATTAGGTGCTTTAAGGCTAGCCTTAATCTTGTTTTCTAGAACCAATGACTATAAATTCACTAGTGATTCCTACTTTTTTGTCTGTGTGCTACATCTAACTGGCTGAAGTAAGTGCGAGGAATTTGCCATTCTGCTTGCCAGTGTAATTTAGTCAAGGGTCAAGGTGGTCACACTGCTATGCTGGTGAGCATTTAGGATAGTAGGTATGACTTTTATTACTGACTTTTGCAAATTAAATATGCTAAGTCTGGTGCAGCCTTTGAACTTTTAAAAATTCCAAGGTGTGAGGGGGCAACAAAAGTTGAAAATTGAACACTTGATTTAAATCATGTGCTACAATCACTCACAGCAGAGATATCATCCACCACTATCACACTTTGATAGTTTATGTAGACAAGATTGAAATGAAATTTTGGATCATTATTTCAGTCTGTCAATCTTTGCTAAATTGTGTGAAGATCCATCCAAGAAGTAATCCATTGGGCAGAAATGTAATGACTGGTACAAATGAGTATTCTTGTCCAGCCTTTTGAGATACCTGGATCCCAGAATTGGTTCTGGCCAAACTGTCCGCATGATGTATGACCTTAGAACTGTTTCTATTTTATCTGGCAATCAAACCTTTTTTTATTTTGATGGAATAAAATGTGTATACATTGACTTCTACAAGCATTGTTGAGCACAAAACTTGATTAGCAATTTGGAACTAAAAACAAATACCTATGTATCACTAATAACCCACTAACCTAACAAGAACCAGCTAATCAATCCATTTGTTGTAAAACTATACTTAATTTGAATTTCTCGCAATGAGTGGCTAGCAAAGGACAGATGCTGTTTTACAAATGAGGGTTCAATGTAGACCATGTCACGTGTGACTTATTTATTACAAATATTTTTCATAATTTACATCTCAAAATTAAAAGGTAAAATAGAGCTGCTTACTTAAAATTAAGAAACAGGTACATAATAGAAAAGCACAAATGTACAAAAAAGTTAAAATGAGATTAGGATAAAACAACTTTTATAAAGAATGAATGTAGCCTCATAACGAATGTTCTCTAATTCCAGAATCTGAGTAGGATCCTGAGGTAACATTTCTTAATGTGTGCCCACACTAAATATTTTTATCCTTTTCATCATACATAAGTGGAGTTCTGATAATTTTACAGTGACAGATTCTTTATTTTTCAGGTAATAAACCAATGTTGGGATCAGAGAAGTAATGAAGTAATGAATGAATGAAGAAATAAATCTTAACATTCATGAAATTATTTTATCTGGTGCTTCTGTCACCTCCTTAAAAAATAACGTGGTATAATCATTCATAAAAACCTTCAAAATTACGTAGAACATGAATAAAACAAAGGCAAACAATATTTACGGAATGGCCATAGTTTTTTCCTTAAAAATACGTATCACATACGCTGAAAATAAAGTAAATATTTGAATATGACCTTGCTGCTCTAATTCCAACATCAAATTTAAATCCTTCCCTCCAAATATCACAAGATTAAAATTGTTCTCAACACACGTGAAAATCTATCAACTCCAATCATCTTCATCATCATCAAAAGGCATTGATGAGAGGCAGGTGTCCAGATGTGCACCTAGGGCACTACCTGAGAGGGATTGGCCACAAATGGGGCAAGAAGGGCACTCCACGTTGTCCTCGGAAGAATCACTGTAATTTTCCTGACTCAGGCTGTCTTGGATAGGCTCACTGCTGCATATACGCTCACAGCTGTTCAGATGGTGGTCGAATTCACTCTCCTTTACTCTCTCACGGCAGCCAGGACACTCAAGGTACCATGATTCACTGTTCTCATTTACTGGAGTGGGAGGGTCCAGACACACAATGTCATCATCTGTTGATTTTGACTGACTTGCAATGCAATCATCCAAGTGATCATTAATTGTGACTTCATTCTGGAGAGTATTACACACAGGGCACTTCACCTGCTTTTCATTGCCAGAAGACGATTCCACAGTTGGCTTAGAAGATGATGATGAAGAGGCCACATTGCCTATGAGAGATGGTATGTGTGCTTTTCGAGGCTTCTTTACTGGAGAGATGCTATTAGATGTACCATTACTTCTTTTTACAGGGTCCTTTTTTGAACTTTGTGATCCTTTTGTGTTAGGAAGAAGATGCTTACTGGGAAGTGTTGGATGTTTGACACTGGGGAGGTTTAGACACTGGACACTGGGGATAGTTGGATGCTGGACACTACTGCTATCACCGAGAACTTGTCCTTTCCCACTAAAAGGAACAAAGGGCTTGCTGGTGCTAGTTTTGCAACTCTCGGACACCTTGGGTTTTTCAGTAACAACTATTGAAGACACTTGTGAGGACTTACTTCCCAAGAAACCACCAACTTTTGAGGAGGTTTTTGGATCACCACTAGATTTTGAAGGTGAGAAGTAGCCATATATTCCTGATTTTGGTGTAGGTTTGCCTCCACCTGCACTATAACCTGAGGGTTTTTCTATTTTCTTTGGTGCTATCAAGCTTGGTAGGTCAGACTTTGATGGTGCTGTTAGCCCTGTAAAACATACAGATCATTATTTGGATTAGTAGCGAGGTACATATATACATATGGCTGATGTACATCACTGCATATATGAATGGAGTACACATAAAATAAGGACAATGGATCTATAAACCATAGAGAGAGGAGTCCTTCGAGCTCTTTCAATTAATATTAACATCTCAGTAGCTTAAGTCAATCTCCAGGTACAACTTTACAAATTCCTATTCTACTCTGCACCTTTTCCACTGGCCATTTTCCCTCCTTTGTCCTTCTTGTTTGCACTGTATCCCTCAGGCTCACGAACTTTCACGTAAGTTCCTCCACATGATGCCTTGTGATCAGCCCACCACCTATCACTTGGACCAGGTGCCCTGTTCATAGCACGCCGCACTATACCAAAATATGGAGGCCTCTTCCTAAACCAAAAGAAATACCAGTCAGTACTAATGTATGATATTCACCATTACCATGGCTTATGCTATTGCAGCTACATGAGAGCTTGGTAATAGCAAACAGTCACACAATCTCTCGGCTAAAATGAAATGAATTGAAAATTTGTGATTTTCACTAACAAGAGGAGTATTCAATAATCAGGTCTCAATTGTTGATGAAAGTTGGCAGGCAGGAAGTTCTAGAATAGTGATACACGAATCAACCGGTTTATGGGGTTATATATCCAATAGTTCAAACAAAAAACGAGCTTGAATATTTAACTGTTATTAAGAATCATTGAATTGCCCATCATGCAACAGACATATGAAGCTTACAGGTAAAGCACTCGACTTCTAATGACGAGGTTCTCTGTCCTAGTCCTCGTGTCAGGATTATTTTATTCATTTGCCATTTCATCGTCAGCCAGAAGGTACATACATAAATATTTTTAATATGTTTATCTGAAATTCATTAGAGCAATTTTACGTAATCTTCAATGCACAAAATCCATCCTTTTTATCTCTTTCACTGTGGAGACCTCTACTACTTCATTCCAGCAAACAGGGCATATTCTATTACATATTAATTCATTTTCTTGCTACGATATGTCCACCTTCTTGCTGAAACTTGTTACATTGATTGATAGGATCAGAAAAAAAATTCTATTTTCTTACCAGGAAACTTTTTGATGTGCCGAGGGTAGCATAATATAAGGGAGTCTTCTTTTACCTACTTTGCAGGTAAATTTCACTAGCAGCATCAAAATGCAGCTTTCTTGCAGATGGTTATTTGTAGTAATAGAAGATAGAGCCAGATAATTACGTCAGATTTTATAGAATCATTTTTGCGTATGCCGGGATGAAGGAATTGAGGTCTTTGAAGTGAAAGAGATAAAAGGTAGGATTTTGTGCATGGAAGATTATGTAAATTTAAAACAGATAAACATATTAAAAATATTTACCTCCGGGGCTGATCAAATAATGAAATTGTGAATGAAAAAAGTAATGCCACTACTATTTGCATGCTAGGCAATGCCAATTGCATTTGTAAAACCAATTCAAATCCATTTATATTTCCCAGTACTTTTTTGAACCAATAAGTTGTTCCACACTTCTGCTCCCTCAAATTCAATATTTATTCATTAGCTAAAAAATAAAAACAAATTTGAGTAGCTGTTTCAGCTTTACTCAAATTGTATTAGTTCTTCAACATGTTTTTCGCATCCGTTGAAGTTCAACGGGTACCTTCAGCTAGTGTATATATATATATATATAAATAAAACTTCTTGGAGAATCACTCGGGTGATAAATATATAATATGCCAAGAGGGTGGCCGATAAAAATTAAAAATATAGAAACAAAACAAAGGACACTTACAAATAAAAACTTCCGATATTTCGGTGAAGAGTAGCTCCACCTTTCTCTAGGTTAAGAGTAGGCTCTTAACCTAGAGAAAGGTGGAGCTACTCTTCACCGAAATATCGGAAGTTTTTATTTGTAAGTGTCCTTTGTTTTGTTTCTATATACGGAACGTTTCGGACTGGTTGGTCCTTCGTCAGCTTTAGACTGTCTAAAGCTGACTAAGTCTAAAGCCGACGAAGGACCAACCGGTCCGAAACGTTCCGTAAGAACAAATTCTTTATCTCTTTCTCCTACCTCCTGTAAGTTTTACTTTATATATACGTGGCCAATTGGCAAAAATTTCATAAGAATATATATATATATAGCCGTGAGTACTTAATCGTCTATAAGTTTTTTGTTGTATCGTACAATTTTACAGCGGAATGCTGGGAGATGAAAACTTTGGTTTTCACAATTCAATTACGTAAAAACTGGGGTATTTTGGTGGTAACTTCAAACATACGTGGAGCCAACCTCATTGAAGAGATATGTAAATGCGTATATTCAGTCGTAATTAATTATTTTCTCCGGCGCATTATTAGGCCATGTGATGTGAGCCTATATGGGCTAAAAAATTCTACACTCTGGAGTGATCGTTTCTCTTTGAATTCAGATCTTTCTCATAAAAATATTTTTGATAGAATTGAAGACATCATGAAATGCATGATCCATGTCGTACGTCTTCATCAGAGATCTGCTGCAATGGCAGCACCAACCAACCTGGTCCTCCGATTCAGCCGAGTTGTTCGTCTTTACCTCTTCTCTCGCTCTCCCCCCACCTGCCGACACCGGATACTTTTTTCGGGGTACCCTTTTTAGAAGCTGAGGTAAATCACTCAGTGATGAGCAGAGGCTGACATCTCCTTCCCTCTCTTGGCTCATAATTTGGCTTGGGTGACTTCTTGACACGACCCGGCATCATCTGTGGGTCCTGTCCAGCTACTCTGAGGCTCACTCTTTAAAAGTCATTGCCTGCTAATTCTGGCTTTTCTGGAAATTGGCGGACTGCTTGGAAAGGCAGTTCTGCCACCAGTCCAATCTATGGGCTAAACAGGTCCCTCCATCGAGTCAAATTTATGGGCCAAAACCTGTTTCGCCCCAAGACTCCTGTCGCTCAAGATACTGTTGCCTCTTATTCCAGTACATGGAGAAATTAATCTGCTCTGGACTCATCCTGCGAGGAAGAGATCGAGGTAATCCGAGAAAATCACTCCGTCTCATCATTGTTTGTCTACCCTCGTTCCGGTTCGCTTCGACGCGGGTGGCTTCCATTGGTTGGGGTCGGGGGTGGTTCTTCTTTTGGCGGCCTCCAGAGCCAATACCAGGTTGATGTGGCCGATGCTCGAACAAATCGAGGGCAGCCATTATTTCGGTTGATTTAAACCGTTGTCTTAACCCTTATATAAACAGATCGCGAACACAAATTTATTAATATGGGCGGAGCACAGAATCGTACGTTAACCATCGAGTAGCTTGTTATTCAGCATTATTTTTCACATAACTTTTCTCACCTAATGTCTCATAACAAAGTAGAGACGTTCTGTGCATGAGCAAAAACGTGTTGGATACGACGCCTAAAATAGGGGCATATACGAAGAAAAAAAAAGTTCCGATGTAGAATACCACCGGAAATATGTAAAATAAAAATTTATATTTTAAATTTTTGTCGTAGTGAATTTCCGCGCAGATTATCAGCACTTATGATGGTAAAACGATGTCATTCGTGAGATTATTACGTTGCGAGATCGTTATCCTAACGTATACGCCACCCGCAAAACCAGGATTCGAATTTATCGAATCTTTTTTGTAAGGATTCGATCGAATCTCGAATCCATGGATTCGATTGGATTCGATCGAATCCTCGAATCCTGGCCACATCACTACCTCTTCTCCTTTTCATTACCCTTTGCCAGCTGCCAGGAATTCTCACTAACCCTTGAAAAATGTTTAGAGAAAGTCATGCTGGTTTGTCGCGCAGACCCCACCCCGGAAAGAGACCATTTTCGTCACGAGATAGTGTATGTTCTTGATGAACTCAGTGATGAAGAAGAAATTTTTTCTTCAGAGTTTGAAGATGAGACAAGAGGCAAGACCTGACAAGAGTGCCACTGGCATGGAACTTTTATAATACAAGCACCAGAATAAGTGGTGATTTCGTTATTTGAGATGAAAGCATGTGGGAGAGTATTTTGAGACTTTCCTTGACAGTGAAATCGTGGGACACATTGTATGTGAAACTAATAGCTACACCAATAATTGTATTGAGTCGCAGCCATTGTCACAGTTTTCCAGTTGGCATGACTGGATTCAAATGATATGTATATGTTTGTGGGCTTGACAATGTTGATGACACACATGAAGAAGCATTTGATTGATGAGTACTGGTTAAAGGATCCACTGATAGAAATGGCAGTTTTCGGGAAATACATGTCTAGAGAAAAAGTTTTGGTGATTCTTCAATTTTTGTATTTCTGCAACAATCATGCTGCGAACCCAGAAGATCCCTTGCACAAAATTGATTCCATTTTTTTCTATGCTAAAGGAAAAATTTTGTGGCTCCTTCAATCCATTCCAGAAGCTATTGATAGATGAATCACTATGCTCTTTAAAGGTAGGCTGTCATTCAAGCAGTATATTTCTTCAAAGCGGTACAGATTTGGAATTAAGATCTTTGTTTCACGTGATTGCAAGACAGGAATCATATTAGACATGATTCTATATACAGGGAAGACAACTAAAATTCCTAAAAGTGACTCAGGCATAACTGGTGCTGTCATTATGAAAATGATGGAGAAATATTTAAGAAATGGACACATTTTGTGCACGTATAATTCGTACACAAGTCTGCAACTATGTAAATATTTATGTATACATAATGGTATGGGGTCTTGTGAGACAGAAAAAATAGGAAAGGTATGCCAACGTTCCCAGGAAAGCACAAGCCAGGAGACTACTACGTAAAAAGATCTAAATTGTTAGCACTCAATGGCATGATGCGACTATGCTAACAACGGTTCACCAAGTGAAACTAGTTGCAAGCGACAAGAGAGATTGGAGAAAGAATGTGTTTATAAAAAAAACCTGATGCTGTTCTAGACTACACAAAGAACATGGGAGTGGTGGACAAGGGGGCCTATTACGAACGGCTCACCGCATGCGGTGAGACTCCGCCAGCGGTGTCACACCGCTCGGAAGCGCGTTCACCGCCCCAAGCGATTACGAGTGGCTGCCGGTCGGAGTCATACGACGGCTAGGGGGTCGGTGTGATACCGCGGCCGGATACCCTGCCTTTGTGACTCCGACCCCTTAATGGCGGACGTTTGTTTACCTTTTTCGGGTCGAGCTGGCGTTTTTAAAGCAAAATATCCGACAATAGAGACTGGAAAGCCCTCATATTTTGTATTATTTATAATATTAATATCTGAGTAAGTTCATTAAATATAAAACTGGAGCAATTGGAAACCAAAACTTTTATAGTAAACATCGTTGTAGCAGTCTGAATCACGGCCGTTGGAGGTGGATACATATTGATTGTAAGGCCTTCCCAGATTGCAACTATGTGTGGTTAAACCCATTTGCACCCAGATACTTTCAACCCCTTCTCTTTCCCCGCATACATAGTCACTCATGTTCAACTCCCACCCTTTCCTCTTCCCATCTAATCCCCTCCTCTCCCCCCATTTCCCCGACCCTCCCCTTACTTGCAATTCTGTATATATACTGGACTTTGAGTCATTTTTGTTACTTGATGATGATGCAGTGCATCAAAACCGGTTAAATTGAAGTTTATATTGTGGAAAATTGCCAATATTATTTTATTATGTTATTCCACGACATCAAGCCTGAAACAACTCTTTTTACACTACCTGGAGTTCGACCCACCCTCAAAAATGAGGGCCAAGTCGCAGAGACAGTGCCACATCTATATGAATACGCCGGGTGTGGAGAAGCTCAGGAAGATAGTGAACACATGGTGTCAGGAGTGTGGAGTACGATTGTGTATTATTCAGTGTTTCTGTGTTTTCACAGCAAGAAAACATTTTGAAAACAATGTTAAGACAGAAAAGTGGACCTTCCTCTTATATACACTAGGTACATAATTCCAAATGATTAACTGTTTGAAAAAAAAAAGTTTTAGTCTTCTAGTAAAAAAACACCCATTAAGTAATTCATATTTGAAAGTAAAATCAGATGACAATTACTCATTATAAAATTTTTAAACAATTTTTACCTTATATAATACATAATAATTAATAAAATTATGCTAAAGTTAAGAAAGAAAAACATTTTTGGCACCTGGGAAGAGCTATTTCAGATTATTTGCACAGTTAGAGGGTTAATAGGCTTGAAGCTCATTGGCATTCAAAATTGAAGTTTTGGGTGTGGTCTCGCACAGCAGCAGCTATTACATGAATGTGCAGAAACTTGCCACTACAAAAATGGTAGACTGAAATGGGATTAGAGCATGAATCTTCAAATTATTCATAAGCCACAGAGGGTAGAATAAATCTTAGCCTTATTTCCTGAGAGATGTGACAGCTCCATAGTGTGGGCATAACATAGAGAGAAATTTCTCAAAGAACAATTGAAGATGCCATGCATCCGCTCATATATTGAATGAGCCATGTGAAGGAATTCACCAAGAAAAATTCTTTGACTCGATTAAGATTTGAACCAGGATCTTTTGATTGTTGAACTGTGTGACCAGTGCTACCATGGCTACATATTTAAATAGTGGTTTCTAGAGATGAAATCATTTTCTGGTGAGATATGTGCATATAAATAACAATGCAATTGAAAATTGCAATAAAAAGCTTGACGGTACGATGTGCTTCAGAAAGGAAAGTGACATAAATAGGAAATAATAGATATCTCCAGGACATTAGAAAAAAATAGCTTAAACACAGGAAGTAAGTAACAAGTTAAGAAATTATTAGGATATGAAAATACTGTCACTGGCAGTAAGATATCTAATTAAAACTACAGTTCACAGAAACAAAATGAAAGCTATAGAATGACTTACTGGCAGGGTCCTTGACATTTCCACCAATGTTGCTGGTATGACCGTACCTCATCATGGAATGTGTGGTACACCTTGATAGAGATGAAAACAGGAAGCTAACATAAAAATAAAGTTTTTACCTGACTAACCTGTATTCGCAATGTAACATTTGAACTTCATGTTTCACCAGAATGAAACAAATTTATTAAAAATAAAAAAAAATAGGGCTCTTACTTACAATTAGTGTAAATTTACATTTTCGTAGAGAAAAATGATCAAGCAAAATCTTTGTATTAAATCGATTCTTATAAAATGCTGACTCAAACGACTACACATTCATAAGTTTATAACATCGTCACAGGTAGGTTAATTCTTAGCCTAAAGAAAAATCTTGACCCACTTTTGAGCCGTGTATTACGAAAGATTTCATCACGAGCTGTAAGATTTATGAATAAGGTATTATCGCAAATCCCACGAATGGATTGGATTGTGCAACAGCATAAATATAATACACCGGACATAAAGCACGGCAACATTGGCAAATATCACCCATTTAACGGTCTTGCTCCACTATTAAAACCAGTTTACTTTGTCTTACACCAGAAACTCCATTGCGAATGAATTGTTAGTCCTATCATTAGGCAACTTAACGAAATACTCACTGTTATTTTTGTCCCAGCGCTCTTGTTAATCCGAATCATATGCTTGTGAAACTCAGGTCCATGGCCATCACGATCTCGGTTGTTGTGGGTAACGAAAAGGAATGCATGTATCATTTCATGCTGTAAATATAGAGTCCCACTACTGTAATGTATTTTTTAACAGCGTGAAAGCATCAAGAGCATATCTCAGAAAACTCATAGGGCCATGCTTACCAATAGAGTTTCAACCAAGTCCTTTCTTGGCCGAAGTTTAAGAAGCGGTAGACTTAGGCGAATGGAACAAAGACCACCTCTGCCTTGATAGCAACATATTCCAGCGCACCTTGAAAAAAAATAGATTAACACTTAACACAGAAAATTGTGATGCCGCAGCCAAATAGAACACAGTGGAAGGGGTGATATGTATACAGTAAAATCCTTTAAAAATGGTTTAAACACTTTCTTAGATATTTATTAGAATTATTTACTTACGATGTCATCCTTGGACTCCACTTTACTTCCACAGACCGAAGTTTCTTCCAAAAGAATAATTTATCAAAGTGAATAAAAAGGGCATGTATATCGGGATTAGGATCTATGTGCTCAAGTTTTGGGTCAATCAAATTAATATTCTCATCCTGGAACGGCTTAACAGGTGAATAACTGGCCAGGGGGGTTATGCTATTTTCATTTTTCTTCCTCCTCTTGGCCTCTTCATTAAATTGCTTTTGCAGTCGTTTGGCCAGCAGCAAATCACGGTCCATATTCATCTTCCTTAACAAAAATAACTGGAGCAAAGCTAAAGAGAATTGATAGCAGTCTTCCAACATTGACCGTCAACGATCCGTTTTGATCATTATGGAGTACAAATCAGCTGGTCGTGTGAAGGGCTTTTCGAACAAAGTTGCAGTTTCGCCAACGGTAATATATGAAGAAGTTGTCGTTAGATAAGAAAAGAGTGAGCATTTATAACCTTAAATTTAGACTTCAATTAAATTTCACCGTGTTTCACCCTATATTCATCCGAAAATGCCGTGTCGCTGTCAATTTTATCGCTACATGAGTGTAAATATTTATTAAGTACAGTTGGTAACATGCCGAGTTGACGTATGGTATGCCGCTGTTGCCCATCCAATCAAAACTCTTAGTCAGAGCGGGAGTTTGAAATTTGTTTAGGGCTCGAGTTTATTTCATCGAAGTATTTCTTTATTCATTTCAATGCCTTTATTTGTATTTATATTCTGTGAATTCGGGAAGTTTCATTTTTATGAGAATTTACTGCATATGTATATGCATACATTTACAATATCTCATCCTTTTCGGGAGGACTGCGTAGAAAAGAATGACGCCTGTCGTTCGCGGAAAATTTTGTCGAGAATATCTTTTGTTTTTTGTGTTTGCTGTTGATTTTAAAGCTATTGCGATATCGGAGGGAAACAACGCTGGTGTATGTAGAACCAGAATTGGTGGTAAAAATTAATTGATATTACTTATCCCAGCCGACATTGTACAAGCTCTGTATGTTCTAGTTTACCGATATAGTTTTAAAATCATCTAACCAATGGTTTTTGCGACATTTTGGTTGCGAAATTCAAAGGAAGGAAATTTCCACTTAAGTTAAGGATCGCAGGAATAGAAATGTATGTATAACGAAAACATTTTGGCCTAAAAGTTTAAAGTTATTTTAAGAACATTTCGTCGCTACAGAAAATTATCTCGAGAGCTTATTGATGGTTAGAGGAGACCGAATGAACAGTAAATTGTGTGCTTTTGGACATTATTACTAAGGACTATTTCCATTAAATCTCTATTATCATCTCCACTTAAAATTTGAAGCTAATCTTACCTTGTGATTTAAAATAGCATGTCATCAATCAAAGCGATGTCGAATCGTTTAGAGAATAACATAGTTTTGTTTTTTCTAAATTAACTGTACTAAATATACGTGTTAAATTCCATGCTTCTTAGATTTAGACGCCTTTTAGATTAATATTCTTCACAACTTTGTCATCACCCTTACTTTTTCGTTATGGGCGTTCCTATGATCTAAAAATTACAATTTACTCCATATATATATATATATATATATATATATATATATATATATATATATATATATAATATCTTCTGAGAAAACGCACTCGGCGAATAAAAACACAAATATAATCAAAGTTTGAAAACACAGGCACACGAAAATTAAAAGGACACTCACAAAATAATTTACGGACGTTTCGACGGTCAGGCCGTCATCGTCGGCGAAAAGAGCTCTCTGGCTCTACGGCCTGACCGTTGAAACGTCCGTAAATTATTTTGTGAGTGTCCTTTTAATTTTCGTGTGCCTGTGTTTTCAAACTATATTTATATTTGTGTTTATATTTATATTTGTGTTCCATCTTCACATCACCATTGTGTCATCACATTTTATGTGTTTCCTATACTCTTTCTTTCACCACCTGTTTGAACGAAATATTTATTATTTACGCCTGTGAGCGGTTTGAGTGAATGAATGAATGGTTGTATGGCCGGAATGGCTCATTTCTACTTCTTGGGCTCTGCGTGCCCCGAAACGCCTGTTCTATATCTTGACCACTGTCTGTGTGCCTGATTCAAACTTTGCTTTCCTCTTCTGTGTACGTAATTTCTTCTCTGCCGGTGAGTGAAAATGTCCAGCGCCATCTCTCGGCGACTTTTACGGACTAATCTTGGGGGTGTTTGATTCATATAAACGCCCCGCCGATTCCAATGTTTCTTTAGTAGTTTAGATAGCTTAGTGGTCAGAGCAGCCGGCGCGAAATCGGAAGGTCCGTGATTCAATGCCCGGTCTAGACGAATTTTTTTCACTTGGAATCGGCCGTCATTCCATCTTCACATCACCATTGTGTCATCACATTTTATGTGTTTCCTATACTCTTTCTTTCACCACCTGTTTGAACGAAATATTTATTATTTACGCCTGTGAGCGGTTTGAATGAATGAATGGTTATATATATATAACCATTCACTATATATATATATATATATATAACCATTCATTATATGAACCACACCACATGAATTAGATGTAACCACATATATATATATATATATATATATATATATATAATAAAACTTACAGGAGGTAGGAGAAAGAGAAAGAATTTGTTCTTACGGAAAGTTTCGGACCGGTTGGTCCTTCGTCAGCTTTAGAAGTCTTCTAAAGACTTCTAAAGCTGACGAAGGACAAACAGGTCCGAAACGTTCCGTAAGAACAAATTCTTTATCTCTTTCTCCTACCTCCTGTAAGTTTTATTTTCTATATTTGTGGCCAATTTGAAATTTTCGCCAATTGGCCACAAATATATAAAATAAGACTTACAGGAGGTAGGAGAAACAGATATAGATAAAAGGATTTGTTCTTTCGGGAACGTTTCGGACCGGTTGGTCCTTCCTCAGCTTTAGAAGTCCTTAAAATATATATATTCCGGTGAAGATTAGCTCCACCTTTCTCTAGGTTGAGAGTAGGAATGAGCTCATTCCTACTCTCAACCTAGAGAAAGGTGGAGCTAATCTTCACCGGAATATCGGAATTTTCAATTTGTGAGTGTCCATTTTTTCTGTTTCTATATTTTTATCGGCCACCCTCTTCATAGGAATTGTCCATTAATGAAAGGTATATTTTCTACTTTGGCAATATTATCGTAAGTCGAATAATTGAGCCAGACCATCGATGGCAAATCCCTATAGCAGTATATACTGTTGTGGGGGGCTATTAAAAATTAGGCGACGGAGTTTTCCTTTATGATTTTTCAGGACATTCTTTAAAGCTAAAGCTCGCCGTTTGCTCTAATAATAATGCATAAAATGTCTTTTCACCTTGACTTTCCTGATTTTATTGCTGCATCAGCGTATATATTCAACTTCGCTATCAGTAGCGCATATGGTATTGAGTAGACCATTGGTTTTTTATGAACGAGTCAAAAGTTGGTTCTCTATCGAAAAAAAATCATTGCATTTACTGAAAGTAATTGAAATAAAAGAGTAACCAATTACTAATTAATGTTTGAAATTAATTAATCCGTTATTTTAATTTATAGTTATCTGAAATAATACAATCTTTGTAATACTTTAAAGTTTTAGCGATCAAATTGTATCGCTTGTTCTTGAACGTGGGTATCTTTTTAGAAATGACTCCTCATTGAACAATTTACATTATATTGTTGTTTAATCATTCCGGAAGCGAATGCGTAATATCAGTTTAACTTATCGCTCCGAGGCGATTGTTACACGCCTCTCGGCAACTTAAAATCATCCTCCATTTTTGGCTCTATCTCCATGAATAATTATTCATATGCATAATTGCTTGAATACTGTCTTCCATTTTAATTATTATCAATCATTTCCAGTATTTTGACAACGTTAACTCTAAAGGATAAGGTACTCTTGAAGAGTTGCAGCTCCATAATTGATTTCTCACCCTGCATAATAATTGAGGCAGCCAACCAGCTGATTTTTCCCCATGTCGGAAGAGCAAGTATTGCTGCATTCGAATTCACCTTTGGGAGTTTTTTTTTCGTTTGCAGTTATTTCTTTAATACATCACTGCCCGTTTTGAGTTATGAAGATATTTTTATCCACTAGTTTTTCCGCTTGGCTTGAGTCCATCAGCAGCGCAGGGCATATTCAAAGGATTTTTATGGGTGACCCTTTTATTCTCCTCAAGTTTGTTTGTCAACTCCGTACCCCATTCCCGAAAAATCCTCCCCCAAACCCTTCCCAACTTCGTCCGACGCAAACGCAGTCCTTTCCTTCTCCGTACCCTGAATCACACCGCTGCGCATTCGCGTATACAGTGCCGTCACCCACACCACCCACCCCTCGTCAGCTCACACCCCTCTCCCCTCCTTCCTTCACATGGCCGCGTATCGATCTTGTTCCCCTTGATAAGGCCCCTCAGCGAGCTTTCCCTTCTACTCTTTTAGGGTCCTCGTGCCCCGGTATCGAGCGAAGTCCTCCCCCCCCCCGCCCGCCGCGAGGTCGACAACGACGCTGCTTCCCTATCTATTCGCTGGCCGAACCTCGTCACCGCTGCTTTAGCCGCCCCTTCATAATCCCCATACATAGCCTTCTTCCTACCTAGTGCCTGCTCTCGCTCGAAAACGCACCGCTCCTGCCCAACCCGACTGCCGCGGGCCGTGGAGAAGACCTCTCCACACTCCTTGATCCCCCGCACCTATCATGACGTGGTGTGCACATCCGTAGGTCGTCACGAGTCCTGCTTCTCGTGGAGGTCTAACAAGAGTTTTGAAGCCCGAACACAAGCGGTGGGGCGTGCGCCCTGGAGAAAAAGGCTGCGCTGTCGACATTCGGGGGGTATCTCTCTCCGATCTCTCCTCTCTTCCCATCATCCCCTCCTCCACTCGGTGCACTGCGAAAGACGCTTCCGTGCCGAAATCGCCGCTGCGCGCGATGCTCATCTGTTATCATCGTCTCCTACTCGTTCCCTGACGCACTCGCCTATCGTCTTCCCCCCTTCCGTAGCACAGCACAACCTCTCTCCCTCCTCTCTCTCTCTCCGCATCGCAAAACATCATCCCGCTGCCTGACTTCTTTTTCCTCCTCCTCTTCTTCCCGTAGCGAAGTGTTTGCCTCTTTCTTAAACGTGAGAGAGAGCCGCCAGTCGACTGGACGGGGAAGAAGATGCGGTGCTTGTCGGGTTGAATCGAGGTTGTGGTGGTGGTGCTGAAAGGAGGAGGCTTTCTGCACGTCCTCCGGGTCGGACTGGGGACTCGTTTGCTTCCGCTCGCGGCTAAGTTACCCTGAAGTGCCCAGGAAACAAACGGCGTGCCCGAGAGGCAAGAAGATTTTCCTTCTTCGTCGGGAGAGGGAAGGGTACGGTCGGGGGAAAGAGGAAGATCCTACCGTCAGTCTCCCTCCCTCCCGCCCCGTCTTGAGGTGAGTACCTAGTCTGTGAGGAAGGATGTGACCCACATATCTCCCACGCACAGCGCGCGCGATCACCTGGAGCATTCTTATTTACTACGCTCGGTGGCCTATCTCTATTGCCCTGTCGAGCAAACTAGTGTTTATTTTTAAAAATCGAAATTGGATAGATTCATCTCCGGGATGAGCTAAAGAGAAGAAAACATGCTTGACTGCTGTTATTTTTTTCGATTCCTCTAGACTCCCCTTATTGCGTTAGAGAAGTTGAAACTTCTCTCTTGAATGTGCCATGCTGCTCTATTGAATACTTCGTTGGGAAACAAACGCTAATATAGCACTTAGCGGGGTTGGGCAAATTGACTTGCATTATTGGGGTGGTCTATCTTGAAGTGCTTCGTCGAATGGATTTGTGATAATCGATGATGACATCTTATGACTTTTGTGTGTCGACTCATCTTTCAGTGGATCTTGGGAAGCTTTTCACGCCATTCCAGCGACTATTATTTCTTCCCGCTTCCCGACGGCACCCCACATTTCATGGAAGGGTCGAGAATAATTATAGTTCCCCTCTCCTTTGAAAATGGATGATAATTTAACGTCAATCCTCGAATATTGTCATTTACTTGAGCGATGCGCTTCTGTTAAGCTTTACGCTAACTACAAAGAATAAGGGAATGAGATGGAAATTTACTGGTGCTAAAATGAACTGTATGTTATAAATAAATATTTCTCCTATCCTTAATGGTTTAGTGCTCCTGTCGGCGTATATAACGACTTCTATTGGAAAAGTATCAGGTTATTTAGAACTGCTTTGACCAAGTTGCTTCCATCGATCGTTTTCAAAGTTCTGTTTGTTTTTTTCTAGCATATTTTAGATTCTCTCTGCTACGGTTGCCAATTGAATTTCGACTCCCTTATTTATACGAGGGAAAGTAATGGAGCAATGTGCGGAAATGATAAAAAATAATAATCATTAGCAAGAAAGCGGCGCGCACGCTGGTTATTCAGGCGGTCTAATTTTTTAAGTAAGAGTGAGCTAAAGAAATTTCGTGACTCGATTTATTATCGTCACTCTAATGGACGTAATTTTGGGCATAATGTCTGTGACGAACACTCAACGGTTACGTTGATTAAAAGTCCACCCATGGAAATTATTAATTATTTAAATAGCAACGTTTAAATCATCTGCTCAAAACCACAAGTCCTTCAGCTTGTAAAAAAAGGTTGTGCTTTACCGCTAGTCTGTGAGATATTCGTCTTTAACATTTTGTAAGTGCAAATTTATCTATCTGGCAAAATCTTCCCCTCCTGGAATATAATTAATATCGAGTGTTTAAAGAATCCTAAATAAATATTTGGTGGTAGTTTCACTTTAATTCATGTTCTGGTTCACCTCAAGGATATTTTCTTATTTAACATAATCTGTGATTTGTCTTGAGAAAGGATGGTAATGTCAATGTTAAAATCTTAGGCTCTCATAAGATGGTAAAATATTAGTAAATGGTAGGAAGAGTATGCTGGAAACTGTTAGTTACTTAAAATTGTAGAGATTATTATCATCATTGAGAGTTGGTGGGTCTGGATCAATTTTTTCCCGAAATTTTAAGATATTTTTATATGAGGTAAGTTGTATGCTTGATAAGCCTTTAAATTGTTTCATTTGTCATTCACTCTATGACAATGCATAATGAAATAAACGGGAACCACATTGCCAAAAATAATTTCAATTAAGTATTTCAAAAAAATATGCACATAAGCTTAAATCCAGCACTCCAAAATTATTATGGTACCTAACTCACCAAAATGTCTAATTTGTCTGAATTAATAGCTTCTCTCATAGTAACTTTTTCTTACAATTTACTATGGTAACTCTTAATTACAATTATGTTCTACGTTTATGTTTAAAATTATTAATATGAAGCTATATGGTACTCGAGTACCATATAGCTTCATATTAATAATTTTAATGATCATTCATTCATTCGTTTTGTTTTATTTGTGAACAGGAGGAAGCAAAGGGAAAAAGAAGGCTCTTAAAATAATTTGAAACACAAACTGAGCTGCTTGGGCATTGCAGAATTACACTCTGGGCCCATCATGTCTATCTCAGCACAAGGTGTCGTCGAGAGAGCTTCAGCCGAGCTCTCGAAGAGAATAAATGGCTTGGGACTCACGAGAAGCAAACACCGTGGGGGTGGAGGGTCAGAGAATAGAGGAGGAGGCAAAGGGGGTAGCAGTGGGATGCCTGCCTCAGGAAGTGGAGGGAGTGTCATGGAACGAGTGACTAATGTATTTTGTGGAGGCGGAGGGAGTGTGGGAGGAGGCAGCAGTGCTGCTGTTGGTGGGGTGAGTGGGGCTAGTGTCAAGGGGAGTGTCCCAGAGAAGCCAAGTAGGGGTGCTGGAGGAGCAGGACAGAGGACGGGTCAGTCAACGCTGCCCACAGCTACCACTGGGAAGCCAAATGGAATAGTACCTCAAAGGACATGTCCGATGACGTGGACGGAGCTGATGGAAGATGAGGATTTTATCATGCACTTTTTCTGGTACTGCTACTCGAGTGGAGAGATTAGAACTTTGGCACAGGTAAGACAGAAGAAAATTGGGGGGGCTGACCTTGGGCAGGGCTTTCCTTACCAAGGGCAACTTAATAAGTATAGCTGGTGTAGTTTCAACGCTGATATTATGGAACTCTTCCACAATAAAGAATAAAGAGTTGGTAGTTTACCTCTTAAATAATTTAATTTCACCAGTTATGATGATTTATAAGCACGTGAAAAGAATGTATGGCATCAAAATTTATTATGAAATTAAATTACCTCATTGAGAAGCTGCCAACTCTTTATTCATATGTATTTAAAATTCTTCATTTAAAAAAATGTCTTGTTGCTTTTGGTGGTTTATTCTAACTGCAACTGCTTTATCCACACATATTAAGATCTAAAATGGATAATTTATTTCTGATTAACATTACCTTTTTCCCTATCACTGAAAGTTATTCTTATCTATTTTACTATCTCTCAGTTTTATTAACTTTTAATTCTTATTTATCTGATTTGCTTCCTGAAAATCTTTAAGCCCCAACTTGAGATGACCTTCTTATCGGGACTAATGCCTTAATTAAATAATTTTTATTGAGGGTTGTCACCTCCAGTAGGATTTTGGCTCACCCTTAGTATATAATGGTATAAATTAAGGGTCACTGATGAATGAATAGAATGACGGTCAGCCAGACTAGCTCAGACGATCAACTGGATGTTGCTGCAAACTTGGCTCGCTTTTTTTGGCCTTGGAGAGGGTGGTGTCTTCCTCTGTGACAGCCTTCTTTGAAACGCTTGAACCATTCAAATGTTCTAGCTTGACTCAAGACATGCTCACTGAAAGCCTGCAGTGGGTTTCAGCTCCATTTTTCTTGAGCTTGAAACAGAATTTGAGGCAAATCCATGGCTCCTTCACGGCTTTCACGACTGTGAAAGTGTTTACGTGGGGCAGACTTCGAGAAGTTTCCAGAAAAGAACAAAAGAACATTATAGTGCTTTTAAAAATGATCATGAAGAAAAGAGCAATTTTGCCAAACACCTTTTAACCTATGGCCATTAAAGTGATTTTAAAGTTAAAGTACTGCATTTTACTAATAACCGACTTGAGCTAAATGCATTTGAACAGCTCGAAATTTTAAAAACGAAATATTGACGCAGATGTTAATCTTTTAAATGAATACTTGCTGCCCGCCAACTCCCCCATCCTTTCCTCTATTGTTGTCCATTCCCGTCCTCCCCCCCCCCCTCAACCCACTACCCCACCCCCAACTGACTGAAGGTATATAAGGGATTGCTGTACACTTTTGTTCACCTGATGATGACGCTTAGCCGTTGAAACCCGGGTCATGGTTGAGTTTATTTTTTATGTGGTTTGTAAAAGTTTCCTCGCTGTAATAAATTGTTGTGATGGAATACCACAAAGTTTCTGAAGACTACGTTTTATTCTAAACATGACACTTTGGCGTTGAAATCTGGGTCATGTTTTATTCTTTTTTTTAAATAAAGTTTTATGGAATAATTAAGTTTATTTCTATGAACAAAATTAAAGCCTGAGTACAGCTGGGGCTTGGAACTTTGAGTATAATCATGCAACCTGAGGCACACTTGGGCATGGGCTTCAAAGTGTTAAATTCTGTGGTAAAAGAAATAAAGGCTTTAAATTGTGTTAAAATAGAGTTGTATTCATGGGAGCTAGTGTGTGAAGAAATGTGTTGGTATTTCATCATAAATAAGTATATATACAGTAGCTTTTTTAGATCATAAGAATGCTGCTATCAAGAGATTGATTGCCATTTAGTGAGACATTTTTCCTAAGAGGAGGGAATTCGTGACAGAGTTCATAGCATCAAGGGTAAGCATAGTGACCGCTGATATTAAGAGTTGCATTGTGGAGAACCTAAACCATATCTCTGAGGATTATTAATGTAAAGAGAAAGATTGAAAGACATGAGTTAGTGGGAAGAAAATAAGTGGGGCAGTTAGGCAGACGAATGAATCATTGAATTAGGTTCTGAGGAAAGAGGAAGTTATTGAGGAAACTTGAGATGTAGGACAAATTTGGTCGAGTTATTAAGATCAGGTAACAAAATGGCATGATGAGGAAGAGAGTTGATGAGAGAATGGCCTTAGGCAAGTCCTGTAGAGAAATAGAATTTACATTTTTGCTGACCTCAAGGGAGGATAACTGATTTGAAGCAAAGAGTGGTTGTAAAAATCTGTGTATTTCATGACCTGACTGAAACTTAATACCTATTCATGATACTTAAAATGATAGTTTTCAGAATATATAACAGGGTAAAATGTGTTGTTTGGTAAACCCCTCCACAATGGAGCTTTCAGTGAGACAGTCAAAAGAAACTGGACTACATCTAAGAGTACAACTCAATATGTAGATGTTGATTAGCTGTTCATTAGTTAGCTAACTGCTTTATACATTTCTACTGTTATCATCACCTTATTGTGAAGCTGCCCAGCAACACATATCCTCACCTCGGGAAAAACAGAGCATTCCAAAAGATAATGTGAGCTGTATTGAAGTCTTAGAAAGGAGTTAATCTAAATAGAGGCATCACCAACTTCCTCCATAGTTGGTTCTCAGTAGATCTTTTATTGGAGGAAGCTCCCTTCTTTGCCTCCTTTCTTAGCCACAAGTTTTTAATGAAAGAACTATAAATTAGATAGCATATGGCATTCAGCCATTGGAGCATTCAAACCTTAAAAAATTATTATAGCTATATGACTAATTTTTACTCTTACTTGCATGGCTTTGTTATAGAATCATAAAAAAATTACTTCAGAAATTTATAGAAAAAGAAAAGTTTCCATTGATTTCATTCTGCTTTACTTTTTAGGTATGCACTCGGTGGAGAGATCTTCTGTATGCCCACCCTCCCCTGTGGTCCAACCAAATGGCCAGTCTTCCAGGTCCTGGACTGCGAACAACATCCCCCGAGTCCCGAGCCCTTGTCTACCGGTCTATTGAGCAAAGAGCCTTTGATACACTATGCCTTAATAATGCCACAGACCTAGAAGTTGCTGATGTGGTATGTTGAATATGAGTCCTCAGACTTATAATTTGTCCTTTGGTTTGTAATATAAACTACATAATGCTCTGCAAAGAAATAGTAATTTATTAGATATTTCAGCCTCCAGGTTAGCCCAGTGATTGATGAATCCTCATTGGCTAGTCCAAGGCATGTAAGCATAAGCTTAATCCTGTCTTGGGCATATATTTTCAGTCACCAATTGAGAGCTAAATGTTATATGGTTAAAAAATATTTTTAGCCAGTTAAGCACTTCAAAACTTAGTCATTCTGATTATCACCAGTAGAGTGGCACTTCATCTTGATAATTGTTTGTTAGATAAATTTAAAAAAATGATAGTAAGCTTTAGATCATCATATATGTGTAGCTATATTTGTTATGTGAGTCTTTATTTCACTGATGTTTTTTTATACATCTCTGATTTCAAGGTTACCATGCTGCGTCCTGCTAGGAACATACATTGTCTAGTACTCAATAGTTGTGGGTTTGGAGATGCCTCTTTAGCAGCTCTGACCACCCATCTGAGGTCACTGGAGGAGTTGCGTCTTAGAGGCTGCAATGGCATCACTGGAGAAGGACTTGGGCGAAGCCTTAATGCCCGAATATGCAGGCTATCTCTGGCTGACTGTGCACAGGTAATTTGTGTTTTATTTTTTTCCTTTCTTATTTTCCTGTCAAATAAACAGCAATTGATTCAGCCAGGATGGGGAAATAGTTCAAGGACCAGTTTTAGACATTGATAAATAAAAATTTTGATGGACTAGCAAATAAAATATCTTGCTGAAAATCAAATAGACCTATAAGATCTCTGATGAGGAAGTGCTTAGAAGAATGAATGAGAAAAGAATCTTGGGGAAATCTATTGTAAACTGAATAGTCCAGCTTATAGGACATTCATGTGGGCAAATAATTGTTTAAATTCCTAGCCTTCAATAAATGATGATTATTATTATTATTCATTGAGACATCAAGGACTCCTAAAGACATACTCGAGGAACATGTGAATGGGGAGAGATCAAGGGGAAGACCATAACTCCAATTTGTTGAGCAGATAATGAAAGATGTGGGGTGCAGGAATAATGAAGAGATGAAAAGGAAGGAATATAAACATGAAGAATGGAGAAAGTCTATCAATCAAACTGCTGCCAACCAATCTTCAGATTGAGTACTGTAGAGAGAGAACTAGCATGTAGTTTATTGGAAATTGGTTTAGTAGTGCTGGTATAGTACTTAATATTGATTTGGCCTTGGAAATATTCACATAGGTAAGAAATTATGAAGAGGAATTTGACCAGACTTTAAAAAAAGATTAGTTGAAGCTATAAAGTGGAGCATATTTTTGAATAGTTCAGACACGTGGTGATTGTGGAAGGAGGAATGGTGTAAACTAGAGGCTGCTGAGGTATGGGTTAAGAGAGAGATGAAGAGGGTGAGTGAAAGCAGAGGAAGACAAATGAATTAGATTGATGGAGGTAGGCGTTACTTTGAGGAAATTTACAACATTAAGCACAATGGACAAAAGCACATAGTGCAATTTCACACTTGTTTATTACCGTGATCAATTTTGACATCTACAGGATCAGCGTCAATGTACCTTGAAAATGACACGTCAAAATCGATCGGGGATCGGGGATGTATAGACGTCAAAATCGATCGGGGAAATAAACAAGTGTACTAAGTGTTTTTGTCCATCATGCTTAATGAAGACAAATGAGATAGTAATAGCTATGGTATTAGAGGAAAGAAAATTGATAGGAGAAATTCAAAGGAGGTACAGAATAAGAATAAATGAGTATGAGAAGTAACTGGATACTGAAGTGAGAAATCAAAGTAAGATTATTGAGTAGTGGGGAAGAGGGAGGATAAGATTAGGAATTTTAAATTGAATGAAGGGAGGCAGAAGACATGAAGGCTTATTGGAGAGTTAATGCAGGGTAAATATCTCTAATAGCTCAAAATGGTAATTTGCACATTCTTTTACAAGTTCTAGTTGGAATGTAAACATCTACATTTAATGTCGTTTTGCAACTAGGTATGTCCTACCAAAATGCTGCAAAACCAGTTTTAAAAAACAGTATAATTTTCACAAAGGTTTTTTCCCTACTTCATAAATGCTTCAAAACTTTGGACAGCAATGCACAGTTGCAACATCAAAAAAGCATCTCCAAGTACAGATATAGTTATATGAACAAAGTTTCTAATTTGATGGAGAAATCGATATGCTGTTGGAAAAAATGCAATTTCTTCATTCACCACAAATAATTTTTCTTGAGGACATTTAAAATGTTTTCAGAATTATACCACTAGCATCTAAGTAAAATATCTTTGCATTTACAAATTAGAGTGTTGCTGATGCTTCTGGCATGATGAAAGCAGCTTTATAGGGCTGTTAGCAAGCTTTATTGTAAATTTGGAAATGCATTACTGTGAATATGCTGATGAGAATATAATGCAAAAATGAGTTTGTATCATCCCACATCATGGTTGACCTCCTGTTGTTGCATTTTGCAGATTGGCGATGAAGCAGTTGGCGCTGTGGCCACTCTGCTTCCTAACCTTACAGAGTTTGAGCTCCAAGCTTACCATGTAACTGATGCAGCTCTGACGGCCTTTTCAGGACCTCGCCATAGGGCCTCTCTCACCTCACTTAAACTCCACTCTTGTTGGGAAATCACCAACCATGGAGTGCTCAACATAGGTGAGTTTAGGTATATTCTTTCTTGTTGTTTTCAATACAAGCAGAGTTAAATAATCAGTGATGGTAGAATTAAATTTCAAACGGCAGAAAAGAACACAGTATTTTATTTAATGATGACGATAGATTTATTTAGTGTTGATTCCAACTTCTTACTCTTGGAAGCCATTTGATTTAAGTGGTGTTATTTGCGAGAGCAAAACTTATTAAACTGTGGGATGCAACCTCTTTTGTGGATGCATGACTGAAAGGGGAGGTTGTAAATCATTTTAGATCCTAATATATTCTTGGTTACATAAAATAGGAATGCTAGTGATGACATTTTAGGAAGACCTATACCTCCAAACGTAACTTAATGAAAAGAATAAAGTCTCCATCAGGTTTAGTAGGTCTTGGGGAGTTTATTGGATACATAAGGGAGCAGGGAAAGGTGGAGATCACGGAGCATTGGAGTTGTTCCTCATCAAATCATCAGAAGAGGACATCCATGGAGAGGGTGGATAAAGTTTTAAGAGAATAACTTTTATTGGCATTTTTTTTCACTTTTGATTGTGTTAATCAGAACGAACTACAATTTCTCAAGAAATATGTTTTTCCGTGAAAACTGATGGGATTACGTAAAATTTCAGGCTTTCCCGGCAAAGATGTATCTCAGGGATTTCTCTGGTTTTACACTGGGTACTAAGGTTCATGTTGGCCGACGTTTTGACACTCGAGTGGAATATCAAAACGTTGACTAACATGGACCTTAGTACCTGGTGTAAAACCCAAGAAATCCCCGAGGTACTGATAGGATTAATTAGAATTACCTCTGGTGCCACTAAGGTAAGAATGAGAGTGAATAACATCCTGAGAAAATAATTTGGACTTACTATTGGAGTGAAACGTGGGTATGTGGTTTTTACTATTTAAACTGGCTATACATAAGTTGGTAATGGTTATTGATAAGAATGGAACTTAGTGTGAAATCTTGTCAAATCTGATCATATTCAGATGATGGGAGCTTTTCATTTAAGGTGTTGAAATTTGCAGACTGTAACTCATCCTCACATCATTGCTCAAAAACGATGATGAATGGAGGAAGGGCACAGGCAAAACATTTAGTAACCAGCCTGTTGGTAGCATTCGGTAGGCATGCAATAGTATTGGCCAAATTTTTCTAAATATTTTGCAAATATGTTCAAACTAAATGCTTAGAAAGGAAAACTTTGTGCTGTAAATTCATTAAATACTTTGTAAATATATGTTTGTGTGCTTTTACTGAAAATGAGCAGATAAACAACAATCATGGATGCAATTATCTGAGTTATTTTCTTCTCAAATACACTACTGTGCATATCAGCAATGCTCCCGGTCTGTTTTGAATTTGTAGTGCACTACAGTGAATGGAAAGTTCTTGATGTAGCAATCGTCATGCACATATGGAAAATGAATCGGACAAAATGGCACTTATTGTAAATAAAAGGAAGACTGGTAACAGGAATCATTGAAATTCATCGTCACATATCAACTGACTGGGTGCCGGTGTGTATGAGTTGGAAACAAATAAAATAAACAGCCGTAGGAGTCCATTTGTGTCCAACACAGGAATAAATGTATTGCATAAGCAAAGAATATATATGTACATGGTACAATATAGAACAAGCCCATAAGCCATGTATCATAAGACTCTGTTAACTTCAAGTGACATTGGATTGCATGTCCTTGAAAGTTTTACTCAATGTATGTACTGTCATTGCTAGTTGAGCCAAGAGAGAGCTTCTCTCCAACGATGCAGGTCTGGAAAAGCCATTTGAGGGGAAATGCTGCAGAGTCAAGGAGTGGGGAGAAGTGGGGCAAGCAGTAGTAAGCATTGGTTGGCTGTACAAGTTGCACAACTCCAATTATTTCCTGCAGGAGGTAGGACCGGGGCAGGACCTCTATATAATTGCTATAAAACTAGAGCTGTGGAAACACTGCACAAATGGGCATCACACAAAATGGGTTTGTGTGGAATAGTTTTACATGACCTATCTAGTTGGCAGTTTGTGACCTGTGGCAGTGAGTATCTGAGGCTTGGCTATCCCCAACAAATTGTCACAGACCACAAATATAAGGTGGTCAAACTTAGAAATCCGAAAAGTATCCCTAAGGACTTAATAGACAGGGAGAAGTATGAAAGAGTTTCTTGTTTTAGCTATTAGAAGCAATGTCCTTGTGCATAATGGCATCATGATTGACGTTAAAGAGCTCAGCAAAATGTGGGGAAGTTAGCTGATGCCATCAATAAATTTAAAAATCCATAAAAAGAGAAGTCCAACTTCATTTTGAAGGCTTGATTATTTTGTTGTGAAGTTCTCATGGTATTGAAGTGGTGTGGCAAATGAGAGCTGGTGATGTTCTCAAAATTAACTATCGAAGAATTTCAGTATTCTCAGAATTAGGCCATGAAACCTTAAAAAAAATGCTGAATAAATTCAAATGAAAAATGTGTGTTGTGAATCCTTCATAAAAATGATGGTTGTTATTTGAGAGACATGAAACTGAGCTTTATTAGATCAGCTCCAAATAGATACAACAAACAAATTAATGATGGAGACATTACTCCAGCATACACACGACCACGTGGGATGAAAAAAATTACGAACTTGAAATTTCACCTAATTTCAGCTCTTCGTGTCAGCTCTTCGTGGATTCACTTCTTTATCCTTGTCACCATTCTTGTTATAAATGATGATGCGGTTGCTTCGACAAATATAACTTAAATGCACCTTTGAGTGCGAGCACTTTTACATTACGACTGCCTCCGGCCATGGCTACATTGTGAGAGAGCTGGTAAATCCGCATGTGCGCCACTGTACAGAGTGGTGCCACTGTACACATGGCAATTGACAGACAATAGCAGAAGCACTCAACAGATAACAATACATATCAGCTTGCTACTGCAATGCAGTCTTCAATGAAAGTAGAGAAATGGGCACGACCTAAGGCAATGAAAAATATAATGTGTGAAAACATAGCTTTACCCTTGCCCCTAAGAAGTAGACAGATTTTAGAATGCATTTTTGTGTAAAAAAAAAGGTGTGCATTATGGGCTGAGAAATGTGGTGTTTTGTTCATGGTTGTGAAGAGTGAGTTGCCTTACTGCCCATTTCTCACCTTGCCTCCAATATCCAAATGGCACTCATGATTATTGGCTTGGATTGGGAGTGATGAAACAGGACTGCTCTCCTGTAGAGAGATAGCCAGTCTTATCACTTTTGGTGAGCTCCACCAATGGACCAAGTCCTGCACTAGGCTTGTGTCTTCTCTTATCGCTGTGTCTGTTAAATACTTGGCAGCTATTTCTTTGTTCAGATTCTGTGACTAGGCAGCTTGGGAGTTGAGTGGGAGTGAACCAAATTGTGGTAATTCTTTTAAGGAAGGGGCCATCACTATCCAAAGGACATTTATTCTTCATTTTTGAGTTCGGCCTTCTGTGGACGGTGGGAAACAACTGGTTTGTGCCGTTGTCTTCCTCTTCTCCTCCAAAAATGTCTTCATTCTTTGGCTCTGGCTCCTCTGCCTTTCTTCTAGCTAGGTGTTTTTAGCCTTTTTACTTTGTTACGAACCCCTTAAATCCATCAACCTTCCTTCAAAAAATCTCTTCATTCCTGATAAATTCTGGATGGATGCCAATTTCTTCTGTATCCTTTTTTGTTTGCTTAACCCATTTTTTTGTCATCTTTTAATTAGTTTTTCCCTTAATATTTTCTTGGTCAGTCTACAATCTCTCATTTTGAAGATATGTCCATAGAATTTCAGTCTTCTCTTGCAAATAGTATCTGTGATCATCTCCATATTTTTATATGGATATTCATTTATTATATTATGCCCTTCTGGGTAAGAATTTATGTCGTTGTATCTTATCTTTGCATTGTAGGAGAATGCTCTCTTATTATATATATTCTATACTAACCTATATGCCAGTATCATCTTTCTGGCTCATTTTTATTGTAATTGTTTAACAGATTGCAACATCTAGCATATTTCATAGCCTTACTGATGATACCAACAGCCTATTTTTGTTAATTGAAAAGGTGGACTGCTTTAGGAGAGTGACTCCAGGCTAAGATGCCATTCTTCAGTCTACTCCAAATATGAGCATGGTAAATTGTTATAGCCATTTCTACATTTTTTAGCTGAATCATTTGTTTGATTAAGTAGCAGCCACCTGCAGTGCCATCCCTAGGGTAGTGCGACAGGTGCCGCTGCACTGGGCCCCATGCTTATGGGGAGCCCGGGATTGCCTTTTTCAGACGGTGTGGTGAAACTCAGCTATTACCCGACCTTGCATACTACTTAGCACATATATAAATTTCTTGAAATCATTAGCCAGTCTGCCGGTTAATTTCCTTCCTTCCATGAAATGTGCTTAAAAGATGGTACATACTATATCAATTAGGGAATGCAAAGTTAGGGGGCCCCCGACTTTCGTTTGCACAGTACCCCTCAATCCCTAGGGACAGCCCTGGTACCTGATGAAATTAAATTTATGTAGGAATCCTAGTTTAGGTATTTATTGATAAAAAGTCTTGGGTCCAAAAATAAATCTTGGGTTCTCTGCCAAATGTGGAAAATTCATACCATCTGAAATGGAGCTGGAATTAACCATCTGTCCACTGCTGTGAGCTATATCTTGTATCAACAGTAAAAAAATATTTTTATTTGTATTCAGAATTTAAATGGAAGAAGAACAGAATGGATTAAGAAAATTAGAAGGCAAGACGCAACAATGAATGCTAAATAGGTATCTACATTTAACATAGTCACTAGGAGACCTCAAGGAGAAAACAAATAAATGTTCTCACGTAAATTCTTCTTGGGATTTCCTCCGGGTTTAATTGGTAAAAAGTCCTATGCTTTCACGGACAACTCATCCATCATCTTCTTCTACTCTGAAGACGATGGATGAGTTGTCCGTTGAAACGTCCATATTTTTTACCAATTTAATGTGGTGGAAATCCCAAGAAGAATTTATGTGAAGCATTCACCAGGAAAGCATTAAATCTTTTTCAAAGAAATGTTCTTATAATTCTTTTTCAAAAGAAGTGATTGTGAAAATGAAAAGAAATCACCAGAGATATGTCCTAATGAAGATGAACAAGGGTATTTTTAATGAAATATTTTACTGCTGAAATGCCCACTCAAATATGTAAGGTGAATAAAGTTTACTACACCTTGCAACTGCATATTATATTTTGTTGTAAAGCAGTGGTATGATGGCTTTGAAAGACCTACACTCTGCCACCTAGCTGTCATCTGTATGGTGGCGCAACCTGGTTGAAGCTTTTGGGTACTACGTTCTACACTTGTGACTGGTGTTCTATACGCTGGTGATGTTGTATGGTTGTATGCACTAAGGGGCCTAAATACAAGAGAATTCATATAGATTTACTTGTGTTTTAATTCATGCACCCTCAATAACATTTTTGATTGACCGTTTCAGTACTATTCCTAATTTTCTAAATTCATGCAAAAATTGACAAGCTACCTTATTGAGAAATGCAGTATATGAATAAGCGTAAAATTTGAAAATTGGACCAGTGTAAGAGAATGTGATATCAAAATGTACCCTCTGGTGCATAAAAAAATAAAACATCGAAGATGAATCATTATATTATTATTTATGTTTATTGCTATATATCAATACATATATAATTAGTACCTGAGTGGGATGCTGGCACTTTTGGGAAAAGTTGCCAATGCTGCTGCCAAAAAATTAAATTTTAATCCTTGGTAGACTCCCTTTTGAACTGTAGTTACTCTCATATTCATTGAAAACACTTATACAAAGCTGCAGAAATATTCAGCTTGATCAATGTTTTATTTCTATTTGTTCATCAAATATACGTTTTAATTTCCAATTCTGAAATGGCTGTATGTGTCCTTGGAGAAGGAAATGCTTAGCATCAAAAGGTTTATCCACCTTTAATAAACTTGCTGAAGAGTCTCATGGTTTTAATTAACAGTAAAAAACTCTCCAGTAGATTCATTGATGGTGCTGTCATTGCTACCTGGATGTAAATCCATTTTCAATGAAGTGGATGTATGCCAATAAGAATTCTCTGCAAAGATTTAACTATGATAAAAATTAGCTAACTGTTTTGTTGAGGGAGGGTGATTTATGTATTTTCGGATTGAAAGAGTTGCAAATGGGAATACATAGGTATGTATACTTGGATCATTCAAGTATGTAAAGCCAAATAAAAAATAAAGTCATGAGAAGTAATATATGAAATATTGATAATAATGACAATATTTTTATTTGCCCAAGGACCATGATTTTCAAGGAATACATAGTAAAGGCATGTTAGTTTAAAAATCCACAGAAATTGAACACATGGTATATACTATGTGTTCAATATAGTATATGCTATGTGTGTGCGATATCGCAATAACAATAGTTTTACACAAAAGTATATTGTAATTGTGGAGTTATTTTGTGTAAATTCAAATGTATTACTTGTTTAAAAGGGCATCCAGCCCGTTAATAAATGAATATGAAGTAATGGACTCAGTCAGCAGAAGTTACATTTAGATATTCATCTATGGAATAAAACATGTTATTTAGGAGGTAATTTTTAAAATTTGTTTTAAAAGTCAGTATTTCCCTTAATATATTTATTGCTTTTGGGCAAATTATTATATAGCCTAAAACCCATTTCCTTTGGCCCTATCTTTACTGCTCTAGTTCTTATATTGTCAGAATGGATATTGTACCGTCCTCTGGTGTAATAGTGGTGATGGTCACAATTACGGGAATAGTCTCCAATATTATATTTTATATAAAGGATTAAAACCATAATATATATGAATGGAAGGAAGTAAATATACTTGGAAGAAGTAGTAAATTTAATTCCTGAAATATAGGCCTTGGTGGAGCATTATGAGATTTCCCAGTGATTATCCTGACAGCTTTCTTTTGTAGTTTGAAAATGGCTAGAGAAATGCTAGCTGAGCCCCAAAATGTAATGCTATAGGCTATAATTGAATACATTTCCCCATAGTATAAGTTTAATAGTACTGTTTTACTTGTGGTCTCATGCAGGTGTCTTAACAGATAGCAGGTAGAGCTAAGCTTACTTTTCAGGACTTTTACATGCTTATCCCAGGAAACATCCACACTCAAGAAGATGCCTAAAAATTTACATTCTGAGACCCAATCAATTGATTGACCAATAATTTTTACATGCAGACTGTCTATCACATTTTTGTTGTAAGAAAAGTACACCATCTTACTTTTATTAACATTTAAGTATAAATAAATATCTATACACCATTCTATACTCCATATTTTTTTCTATAGTAACAGACCTTGATTTTTCCACAAGGTTAAGTCGAGATTGCGAAGATAGCATAACATTAGTGTCGTCAGCATACAGAACAGGCATTATTTCTTCAAAGTTCAGTAGATAATTAGGGAGGTCATTGACATGTATCAAAAAGAGGAGTGGCCCCAGGGTTGAACCCTGAGGAACACCTCTGGAAACATGGCAGGCATTGGACGAAAATTTTAACCCATCAACCCATAATTTTTTGTTTCCTGGTTTGGAAAAAATGCCTCATGTTTGTACTTGATTGATTCATTGTACTTATAGGTAAGTTAGTAGCATAACTTTAATTTTCCTTCTTTGCAGTTCATGCTCTTCCTCATTTAACCTGCTTGAGCCTATCTGGATGCAGCAAAGTCTCTGATGAAGGCATTGAAGCAGTGGCTGAGAACCTTAGACGACTGCTGCGTCTAGACCTTTCTTGGTGCCCACGAATCACTGATGCCGCCCTGGAGTGCATTGCCTGTGACCTGACACATTTACAGGAACTGACCTTAGATAGGTAAGGACTCAACTGATTTCAAATTGAAAACTGTGTATGGTGAATATTTTTGCTTTCTTTTGATGCATGGTTGAAAGAAATGCTGTGAAAATTAGTTGGAAAATACTACCAAAGCTCATGACGTGAAATGAGTACCTATGAAACAATTACAGTAAAATCTCTCTATAACATATCTCCAAATTACGAAAACCTACATATGACAAAGTCATGTCCTGGGACCTTAGCATATGGAGTATGTGGAAAATTACCTACCATCAATGCACTTTTATAATTACAAAACATCCATTGTATAGATTCTGCACGAGGGCCCTAGCATGGAAGTGGACCTTCTCTCAATTAAATTTTAAAAAATCAGCCTTCTTGGAGTTTCATTGGTGTATTATTATCCATATCATGACAATGAGCAGCGTTTCTACAGCAACTGCATGTTCTTTCTTCTTCAGTCATCGACTCTAAAAGCAATGTAATTGGAAGTAGATATCTGCAAACTTCCTTGCAGTATGGGAAGCTGCATCTTCAGAAAAGCAGATATTTTTCATTTTTTATGAGAGGTAGCATTTCTTCATGACTGAGCTAGTGTATAGAGCTAGAGCTTGATATAGTATACATGTGATGTGCCACAGTATTAAAGTATTAGGGAATATGTAGTTGCTAATGTTCATGGCGGTTGAGTGGCTAGGGTTACTTCGAGTGATTCCCTGGCAAACAAGGTGCCAAAAGTCACTGTTGATAACCCTATCACTATGAATGTTTTTAACCTGTCGCAGGTATTTTCTATGCATGCGGACCAACATGGTTTATAAATGGTGCCATGTCTGCCTATATTATTTGAGTATGCTATACATAATTTTTAAATTCTTCCAATGCACAAACAAATGGATGGCTGTGGTCAAATGCTGTGAGTAGGGTTAGCACAGAGACAAAGGATCGAGATTACCTACCCCCAGTGGTCAAGAAAAGATACTGGCATCCCACTGACTTGGTCCAAAGATGGATGAGAAGCATACCTGTGTGACTCCTCACAATGAGAGAGCTCCACATGGAGGATTCAATGAAATTCTAATACCTAATACTTGTAACAGGGAAAGCATTTGCCACTGTAAAGCACCACCTTGAAAGGTTTAAGTTGCTATCATGCATGCTACTTGTGCTAACCAGCAAATTACAGATACGGATAGCACTCGCACATATTGGAGAAGGGTGGAGTAAACCCTTTTTCAGTCTTTCTTCCCAGATCCTCCTTTAGTATCACTTTTCATATCTTTGTTTCCCTTTGAAATTCCTTCATACCAGAGGAGTTGTTTACATCCTCCAATGAGTTTTCCATTCCTCCCTTCTCCCTCAAAAAATCTATCACAACCAGCTCCCCCATTCGTCAACACTCGTTCCCCCTTACCCCCATGGTTTTTCTGAATGGGACCGCCGGATGGGGAAGATACCACCAAGCAAGTAAGTATGTGTACTAATATATGAGTGCTCAGGATATGAGGACCACATTACAAATGGTTCATGGAAAGAAGGAAAAAAATTCTCTCTTCCCAAGCATAATTAGTAACTAAAACAAAAAGGGTGAGACACTGGGACATTTTGTTGACATTCATTTATTCTCCTTTTGTCCTTTTCCCTCCCTTTTTCATGGCTGGAGTCCTCATGTTTCATCCTCATCCATTTTCACATAGGGGCTTCCCCACTGGTGGCTACATGCTTAGCAATTGAAACCTGTCTTTAAATAACAGTGCTCATTTTTGAAGGAGAGCCTACATAGTTTTAATGTGTGGAAAATATTTATGACTCACTTTATCATCTCTCATCAAACTCTTGAATGCATGAGTTAAGTTGCTTGCCTTTTTTTGATGTGTATCATGGTTGTCTATTTATGAAGCATTTGTTTTGTAGGTTACATAATGTCCTTGCCAAGTTGCTGTACTGCTTTAATGACATCATCATGAAGAAGCATTAATGATATATCAATTAATGGTTAACCAAATCATAAGCAATTTGACTATTTACTGATATGAGTAGTATTAGCACATTATTATCCATTTTTTCTGCTGGATCATTAGCCATGGAATTTCTGGGTGATTTCTTTCTTCATGTTTGAACATAGCCCCTTCCCCATGTTTTACAGCTGATATTTGAGAAAAAATGGGGGACTTACATTCAGACATTTGTGGTAATTATTTCTCCAACTAGCCACAAGTTTTCTATGCATACTTAATCCTCAAAATTGCTTTCATAGGTGTGTGCACATAACAGATATTGGAGTTGGATATATCTCAACACTGACATCATTGTCTGTGCTATACTTACGTTGGTGTTCACAAGTACGAGACTTTGGGATCCAACACCTTTGCTCAATGAGGAATTTGAGAGTACTTTCTCTTGCTGGTGAGTATTTCATTTTTTCTCAAAACTTCATGAATGTTTATTTCCAAGTCACTGAAGTTTAGGTGTGATGGAATAAAATATGTATGCAATCTTTTTGGGTGACTCCCATATTGTTCTTGCTGAATTTGTCCTGCACTCATGAATTTCATCTTGTCCAAGAATTAGCAGTGATGTTTTTTTCATCTTGAGCGGGAAGGCACATCTTCCTAACAATACCTCAATCGTCTAAACTAAGGCTTTCATTCACTGTAGACATAAGTATCAATACGATTCTGTATATGCACAGAAATATGCTGTAAGTAAAATTTCCATATAATTGAATGAAAGTATTCGGTATATGTATCATAATCTGAAAGCGATTAAAAGTGCCATTATGGCATTTATCACATGATGTTGTCTCAAAGGGAACGAATATGCTCACCGATCGGAGAAGCACTGCCTCAGCTCTCATAGTAATAGCAATACTTGGATGATCCCGGTTGGTGTCACGGAATCACCCAAACTAAAATATGAGCCAAGAGAGAGGGAAGAAACTGTCAGCCTCTACTCATCACAAAGTGATTAAGCACTACCAATAACTCAACGCGAACTCGAAAAAAAGTATCTGGTGTTGGTAGGGGTGGAGGGAGAGCGAGCTATGCATTGAATAGGAAGAAGTCGGCCGAATCGCAGGTCCAGGTTGGCGTTGGCACTGCCATCCTGGCAGAATGCTGATTGGAAGTTTTGAGTAAATATGTGTAAAGTTTTTTAGGTAAGGATTTGAAAGATTCAAATCACGAAAAAAGCACAAAGATTTGCGTTTCGAATCTCGAATCTTTTTCAATATTTGTGGGATTCAAGGATTTGTGGATTCTGATGTCCCATCCCTAAAAAAAAACCTTCCTTCATTAAGTGACATTTACAATGCAGTAGATTGCCGACTATCCATTTTAAAAGATGAGAGGATCTTATCAGATAATTTATGCACCTTCAATTACGTGATGGTTACAGCTTTACTTCCTGTGTCATACTATCTTGAAGTCTACTATGCATGTGCATTTAGTTGAAACATGTGTTCGTTTGGTTCCTCATCTTTACATTGTTTAAATAATTGTTTGCTTATTTATCCATAAAATATCATACAGCTACCTAATAATGTGGCTTGTTGATTACATGCATTGAAATTGAACAAATTACAATTTTCTCTTAAAAAAGTTTACTTGGACGTAATATTACGTTCATGGCATGCAAAGTGTTAAACTTATGTTCTAAACTTAAACAATGAATCTCAGCATCAGCGATCGACAATTAATCCATGGAGATAATCTCCGATTGGGGTCCGATAATCTCCGATGTTGCTGCTTGATTGTTTACTTCATTGGGTTCACAAAAATACCCCCATTGGAGTTTCAGTGGTTGGCTTTTCTTTTCAAAAGGTGTAAAAATAAGTGCGTAAGCTTAGATTGGTGAAGGTAATTGCCTTTTTCGGTAAATCAATGCATGGAAGAGAGACATCAAAAAATGATATAGTGCCATTTAAGATGTCATACCTTCTCTAAAAATTACAATATGAGAATAATTTTACCAATTTTGGAGATGAAATAAAATTTGCTGATTTTTGTGTTTTCATTAGTTTCTTGGCATATCTCAAAATAAAAAAGTTTTTCTAAAAAGTAATTTTTTGAAGAAGAAAAAAAGTTTGACAATTTCAGTTACTATCTTGAAAATTGGAATCAATATGCATAAATTTTGGCAGGAAAAGAAAGATACAAACCTTAAGTACAACTTAGACCAATTTTTCTTTGTAAGTATGGCTGGATGCCACTGCTTTTGGGGGTTTTCATGGTACATAACTGCAGAATGCTTGTGACAAAATGATTGCATTGCCATAGCTCGGTAACTAAGGAGTTGTGATCCCATGATCATAAGAAAAATTGCTTAAAATCACTTCCCCAACCTCCTCCAGAAGTTATGCACTTTCCTCCTGACACCCTGTATACATAAGTGAGGGAGGATTTGGGTGGAAGAAAACATAGGGAATGGTGGGTGAAGAACTACGGGAGAAATGGGTATGTATGTAGTGCTGCAAGAAATCCATGAATATTCAACTTGCATGAACTGCCCTAGCACTGAACTCTAGCTTAATGAACTGTAGCTGATTTTCGAAGGCTAGCTCCTCTTTTCCCCAACCTCTTAAAAAACAACAAAATTCTGTTCTATATACCTATCACATATGTGATGATGTTTTTTATTGAAATCACTTTTAACATTATATTCATGTCTGGTGTATATTTTGTATTATTTTTAAGGTCTTTCAAATACATACAAGCATTTAATTGTTTTATAAATATGTCCTTGGTAATCACCCAAAACATTTTCAATCTCTCTCTGAATGATAAGCCTCTTCTATACCAGCAAGTATCTATCGAACTCCATAAGATGTTTCACAATGAGGGTGGAGTCACCATTTTAAATTGGCCCATATTTTATGTTTACATTGGTCCATATATCCTTTCACTTAATACAGAAGTATGCATTTCAACTTATTACTCTGAATTAATTCCTTGATGAGAGATCACAAACTATAAATTGATGAGAGTTTCAATTTTGACAGGGTGCCCTCTACTGACTGCTAGTGGCCTATCATCACTAATCCAACTCAGGCACCTCCAAGAGCTGGAGCTGACCAATTGCCCTGGAGCTTCCCAGGAGCTATTTGAATACCTGAGGGAGCACTTGCCTACCTGCTTGGTTGTGGAGTAGGCTGGTGATTAATCACTCACCTCCATAATTCAATGTAGAATTGCACTAAATGGCCCAGAGATTGCATCATTAAGTCAAATATTTCCTCCAAATGGAAAAATGAATATGTTTTGCAATTTCATTGAGTTACCAGTGCTATGAATCTCCATGAAAACAGTAAAATGTCTCGGTATGCTGCCTTGGTTATGAAACAGCTCTTATTGCATGAAAATTTTCATAATTATGTACTTGTATGTTGCCACTTACCTACATACTTTGCCACAATGCAACCATTATATGGAAGCAGACATTTAAAATGTAAATGGGGGATATCATTCTAACTTTGCCTTCTTTGCCGAATGTTTGAAAGTTTAATATCAATTTTTTCAAATGTGTGGGAATCCCATGCATTTGAATGGAATATTATAACATTTATTTCATTTTGACAGTTTTAGAATTTGGTGAAAATTTTCCATAACTTGAGAAAACACACAAGTTTTTAAGTATGTGCAATTTTTATCATTTGTTACAATTATCATGCTAATGCTTCATATAACTCCTGTTATCCAAGGGATAAACAATGAAAACTAGAAAAGTCAGCAATGGGCTGCCTTTTATTGGGATGTGATAATTCTTAACATATAGTAGTAATCTAACCTTTTGCATTGATTCCCTGAACAGGATATTGTACATAAACTTATTTACAAAGGATCAAGACTAACAGAGCTGTTGTTAGGCCTTAAATTAAGACTTTTATTTTTTGGTCTGAAAGCTGCAACGATGCATTTGAAATATATTGACAGAGGTACATACATATGTTGAGATGTTAAGGATGAAAATTTATCACTTTTTATTTAATGCGCAGATAGTTTTTTCAATAGTTCAATGATGGCCGGTAATTTACTTCCATTCAGCAAAGGAACTTTCATTTCCACTGTGATACTTGAATGTATGTACCTATTTCAAGTCAAGAAGACATAATTCAAAATATATTTGTGGGAAGTAACTGGAGGAAGCTAATTAATCCTGGTGAAGCAGCTAACTCAAACAGTGATCTATCTCAAAAGAAAATTATGAAAAAAAGGTCCATTCCAGACAACAATAAAGGTAGCTAAATGAGAAAATGTAAATGTGGGAACTACCTCATTTACTTGATTAGATTCCAGTTGGAGCACAAGTCATATGTTCACTATTGCTTGAAATACTCATTAAATTTGTTTGAACTATTAAATGCCTAGTCAGATGCCTTGAGGATTGAAAATTGTCTTTATCATTAGGTTAAAAATAATTAGGCTTATCATGTGTCCTGATTGGGTCCAGTAGGAAAGTTTTTGTGCTGTAGTTGTATCATCACACTCAGTTTGTAAGTCTTTCACTGAAATTTGTGTTTGTAAATTGCAAAATAGCCATAAAAGTGATACTAGGTAGTGATAAATCAGATTTTTTAGGACAGGAATGATTTTATAGCTTAAAAAATTAAATTTATGCTGTATAATGTGTGTGGCAAAATTGAGATGTAGTGATTATCCTCTGATTCAATACACTTAATCTTTCCCGTTAAAATCCTCCTGCTAGTTTGCTTGGAAATATGATAAGCCTGAATAAATTAGCCATTTCTATTTTTGTCACTGTCAACTAAAGATTGGCATTTATATTGATTAAAAGAATGCTCACGTTTATCATTCAGTGATAGATAAACATTGAAATGAGAATGTACGAACCTCTTATGGCAATAATGGTAGTAAGTGATTTTAAATAATGGAAGTATTAGGTACCTACTTATTTTATTTTACTACACATAATTGATTGCTACAATTACGAGGTGTTGGTTTAATATTTGGGTGAGGATGTCAATGAGTTGACTTTCAAAGACATGAATGATTCCAAGCGTGCTACGCATGGAAGGGGATGCTTAAACAGGATGATTCCTTGCTTCGTCCCCACAATACATAAAGACTGATATATTATTATTATTATTGCCATTATTATTACTTGTTATTATTCTATTACAAACATCTCAGTAAAATGATTAATAAGTTAGCATTAACGAGCCTATAGGCAATTGGCCGAATTCAGCTCTCTCCTCTTTATGTAATTGCGTGAGTTGTGTGCTATTTCTCTCTCATATGCGTGCACACTTGCGTAATCTCCATTATTTTCATCCCTACTCTGTGAAACTCCTCCGTCCCATTAATGAAGTTGTAATAAGTATTTTCCTGAGATTCACTAATGCAATAACATGTAGAGTATTGATGGTGAATTTTGCAATAATTTGCATCTCATAACCCTTGGAAGTAAGACATGCACAGTGTAGCTAGAATTTTCCTCCAATATGGCACTGATAACTCGGCTGAAAGATTCAGGGATTCAAAAGTACCTACATGTGATAATTGGAAGTGTTATTTAAAATTTCATTTTATTACCATTTTACTAAGGCAAATGAGTGAATTACTTTAGTTTATGGACATTTGGGGGCTCAGTTATCAAATTAGTATTTTCATTGGAGAAAGTTAGAAATAATAATGAAGTCAGAAGCATCTGAAAATTGCTGAAGGTGAAACACCGCATACACTCATGTTTAATTTGCTATACCAAAATTTTGGGCATAAATTTGGGGATCGAATTATTACAAATAAAACTTTTGAGGGTTTACATAAAAGATTAAAAATATATTTTTTTATCTTAAGATCCAGTGATCGAAAATTGAAATAACAATGTTTCAGGGTTTATTTGATAGGTAATTCAGTATTATTGTAATTCCATACGCAGTGGAAAGTAAAGATCATTGAATGCACTTTGTTTTTTATCTTTGAGATATCAAAGAGAAAAATATCAACCATGATGTAAATATATATAGTGTTTCCACGCATAGATACTAGGGTTGAACTATACCCAAGACTTGCAAAATATCAACTTTTTTCTGAAAGAAAAAGGCAGTCAAATGACACATCAGTGTATACGGTAATAAGCTCGACGTGAAAAACAGTCCATAAAATATTTCTCTAGTAACTTTTCACTCATTTGCAAATTGTCTATGAAAATCCTTGTGTTTGTGTGCTTCCAAGGGTTAGTGATCTTAAGAGAATTATTGACCACCAGTTAAAAGTCCCTATCATGTGAGTTCATGTCCATTTGTCACTGATTTCCCTGTGCTTACCTGCATCATTCAGTGACTGTGGGATGAATGCTGAGTACCATGTTATTACGCATAAACATAAATGACTGGGTATTTCTTTCTTGATGTGTCATGCAGTGTTCTCTTTTGCTGAACAAATGCACAAGAACATGGTAACCAGGGTTATAAGTAAAAGAGGCCTATCATTTAAGCTTTGTGTCTTTTTTTAATGGAAATTTGAGTTAATAAATGATTAAATAGATTTATCATCACCAGACTTGTAATGTTTAATCTTAATTATGTTTATTGAAGAATTTTTAAGTCTATATTGTTTTGTACATGAATATATTTCAAAATAAAAGCGAAAAATGGAGTGTGTTCTTGTTTTTATTTATGCACTGGGAAGCCAAATTTGAAGCTGGATGCAACATTGCTAAAAGGGTGAGTTTTTATGTAATTGTCATGAGTAGGGACATAACAATTTTGCGAAACGTTTTTCATGACTGGAATCATGAAATAAGTGACTTTTTGGATTTCCCATGAACGTAACAGAATTTTCTTTGAAATGCGATTTTGTTTTTGAAATTCAAGACATTTTGCGATTTTTTTAACATACATACCTATATGTGTATAAGTTCTGAATATTTCCTAAGCTCTAATTTAATGCATTTAAGTAGCATAAAGTATTTTCTTACTTCTGATAATTATTGTATGATGATTATACAATGGTATAATTGTGTTACTTTTTATGCCTGTTATTGCTGGTTAATAATATACCTGTATTGTCCGCTAGAAGACAATAATTATCATGTCATGACAACGCTCGGTTTTCTATTGATGGGTAATATCATAGAGTAATCTCTATGGTAATACTTACTGCATGTAAACTATTGTACTGCATTTGTCATGCAGTACAATAGTATACATGCAGTACTGCAGTACTACAATATGTACTGCATTTGTCATGACAAATATTTTCATTGTACATATTTATCAAAGTGAATTTATTTTTGAATTCTTATATTTTACAGTGCTTTGTGAAAAAAGTGTAAAAGGAGAATCATTCGAATGATTCTCCTTTTACGGATTGATCAACGGAATTTCATTTTTATTTCATTTAAATTTGAAAGTGGTGTAAAATTTGCATAGTATTTTCAAATAATAGGACACCATATGCTACTTTTGACAATTTTTTAGATTAATACTTAGTCACAATTTACCGATGTATTTCACGGTTATTAAATACTGAAATCTAGTAATTTTATTTACCATTTTTGTATTTATTTGCCTTTAATTAGCAATTTATTTAACCACTTTCAATAATTTTAAATAGCAAAATTTATTAATTTTTTACAAATATTCAGTCATGAGTTCATACAATATAGTCATGAGGAAAATATCCACGAACAATAATATTCTCATAATTTGATAATGATTTGCCAAATAGGGAAGAAACTACAGTTGCAACATTTGCTGATGATACAGCAATCATCGCAACAGGCGAGAAAGTTGAAATGGCAACGGATAGGTTCCAAAGATCTGTTACAGAAGTATCTGAATGGATGAAAAGATGGAGGATAAAAATCAATGAAGCTAAATCAGTACATATTAATTTTACCAATGAAAAAGTAGAAAGAATAAGAGTCAATATCAATGGACAGGTTGTGCCCTATACCAACACAGCAAAATATCTAGGTATGACGCTGGATACCAAACTCAAATGGAAAGAGCATTTCAAGAAAAAGAAGGAAGAATTAAACATAAAATATAGGAAAATGCACTGGCTCCTAGGAAGAAGCTTGCAATTGACAGTCGAAAACAAATTGTTGTTATACAAACAAATACTGAGACCTAGGTCTAGAGTTAGTTGTTTGGACCTATGGGATCCAATTATGGGGATGCACAAAGAAGGGTAACATAAAGATCATACAAACATTCCAAAATAAAGTACTTAGAAACATACTAAATGTGCCTTGGTACATCAGAAATGACAACCTCCATAGAGATTTAAAAATAGAACAGGTTACTGAAGTAGTTAAAAAATATGCAGAGCAACACGGGCAACGAGTACAAACCCATGTAAATAGAGAGATGACAAAAGTGGCGGAAGAAGCTCCAGTCTTGTTAAGGAGACTCAAAAGACTGAAGCCCCATGACCTATTATAGAATTAACCGGCGAAGCCTAATGTGAAACTTACAGTCAAAAGTCACAATGCAGGGGAGTAGCAAATGGGCTACACCCTATCAATGGGAGTAGCCAGTGGGCTATACCCCATCACTCGCAACAGAATTATGCAAGAGAAGCTGCTAGATGAGCTTGCTCAGTTGTAGCCAATGGGACGTTTTTAGTGGGTTAGAGTCCCATACTACTGTGAGCTTCGGGGCTCACAGTGTCTATCAAGAGATTTTCACCTACCCTCGTAAAAAAAAAAAAAAATTGATAATGAACTGGAATGTATGTACCCTACATTATACTAAAAGATAATTGATAAATGGTAATATTTTTCTGCAACACTTGGTTTTATTCAAGATCCAGCAAGAAAATGAACAACTTTCAAGTTTTAAACAGTTCTCATCAACTTCTATAAGAAGTGCAAAAAGTTCATGCTTATGGCTTGTAGGCTATGTTTCTTTTGCAAAATTAATTTAGGAATCATGGTTGTACAAGCTCGAAATAAATATTGTCTCAAAAAAGAAAATTGAATAAACTTTCATATTTTATCTTAGAATTTTGTTTTCTATTCAAGACTATGAGAACATTTACAAGATTTCCTAACATTCAGTGCATTTTGGAAAAGCATCCCCTTAAATGCAACCCGTGCCATTTTTGTAGAATGTATGGGGTAAAGCATCCAAAAATAATTAATGAAGAAATCAATTTTATTGCTTGCATGCTTTAATATATGAAATTAAATTATTGGAAAGAAGTTTTTAAAAATAAAGTAATGTTTATTATTTCAAGTAATCTCTGTGCTTCCTCAATATGAGTGGCAGTGGAGCAAGCAGAGCAAGGGCAGTCATGCCTTTTTTGCATTACTACGTTTTTGCCATCGTGCAAAACATTGGTGCGTTCTAAGTATACTTGCATTGGCAACTGTCCTCAATTGCCATTGAGCCTGTATTTACATACTACGCATTTCCTAGGTACCTACCTTTAATTACATTTAATATACTATCCTAAATTTAATATTAAGATGCACAGTATTTGTTTATCATCCCTTGCTGGTCATTTGAAGATGACAATTAATCACTTGGCTATTATAACTAACATGCAATCCGACGGCGGGAAGCAAGTATTGTAGTTACATAACTATGGTAACTTAAGTTTACCTTGGTAGAAAAAGTTACCATTATAGGTACCAACCAAGCATTCATGGTATTGCTAAATTCTTGACAATGTTCTGTCTCTAGTAGTACCAAAAGAACAATAAATCTAAAAAAAATACCCTTGTACCATGATAGAAATCTAATAGGTAATGCAATACCAGGGGATCAGGCTGCTGCCTGTTAAATCTACGTCCGTGGGCTGCTGTAAGCATGCATAATGCATAGAAATCTGGTTCAGTAAGAAAATGGAAGTCTCAAAATGAATGACCGTTTCTTTTAATCTATGCGTATATGCTTTATTTTTGTAGAGCAAGAAGAAAAATAATGAAACTTTAGGTGAGACTTGCAAATGATCTTATTTGAGCATAATTGAGCATTGACCTGAAATAATAGGGGTACTTAAGGAGAAAACATGCCAAAATAAATTTTCTATTATAGAAGTATTGGAATCGCACTTTCCCCCTTAAAATAACCTTAATTTCTGAATGTGCCTTCCAAAACCAATTCATCATCACTAATCTAGTTTTTCTTAAACCTTTGCATGTATGGTACGCGACGCATACATTAACAAAGTATTTCGTCAGGTTTTATTTGGTCACCAGCATTGATTAGAAAAAAGTGAATACTATCTGTTCCCTAGGCTAAAGATAATTATATTGGATATTAAAATATATATGTTGCGAATTTAAAATTGGCGCACAATTGCGCAGTACGTGACTTCCTCTGCTTTCACTTCCGGCGCTTCCGGCTAATATTCGAAAAGAAAGCCGTGGAATGTCGAATCAATATAATCTTTGGTCGATCATCGTGGATATGAATGTGCTTGTACAATCGTGATTCTGGATATGAAATTGCAAGCTGTTGTGAATTTAATCTATCTCAGTCGTGGTAAGTTGATAATGTTAATATTATCTGGTTTTGGTGTCATTGGACATTTTTTAGTTTGGTGTCATTAGAATGGGTCGATTAATTCAGAAATTATGCCCATACTTCGGATTGTTGTGATAAAACTAATTAGATGAAGCCATAATGTGAAAGTGGGTAATTTTCGAATGTTTTTATCAGTTTTTGTGTCTTATGTTTTGAATAATTCAGTGATAAGTACCCTTGATGAAGCTGCGGCATTGATTACCCGTGATTATAAATTTCGACTGCTTCTAGAAACGTTCATACTGTTATGAATCTTTTGGGGAATGGTATTTACATAAACGTGTCTGTGTTCCATCGATACATGTTTTTCAAATAAAGATTAAGAAAAAATGGATAAGTTGTTTTTCAGCTATTACGGTATGTATATTACATACCGAACTGGGAAATCGAAACAACCGAAAGTGATCTCTATGCGTGCTATTTATTTGCTGATTTACCGCCCATATAGCACCTTAGCTTTGGATATTTCCCTATGATGGTATTGAAAAAATATAATACTGTATTAAAGTTTGTTCGGTTTTGAACGTTTTTGAGTTTTTTGTGCATATTATGAAGGAATAGAGAAATTGTGGGTTATGGACTCTTTTAACGTTTCATAATCGAATGCCTTTATTTCTCTTACTCAAAAAGTTTCATTAGACTGTCGAGGAGACACCCCTACACCAAATTTGTGGTTAATGAGGAATATTGGATTGGTAGGGTTGACATTTTAGGAGTATATTGTGAGTTTAGAAGTAATGAAGTTCTGAAGCAGCGTTGATGCACAAGAAAAAAATTGTGAATCATTACTTATTGGAATTTTATTTCGTCTAACTCTTATGATCGGAAAAGGAACGGAGATAAACTTTCAAATTTAACTGATCTAAGTAAGATGAGGACCACTAACATTATTTAAAACGTGGAATTATTCATGGAGAATTCACTTATGGTCGGACTAGCTGAGTTTCAAAGGCTCAAACTCAATTTCATATTTGGTGAAGGTACTAATTGATTTTTGCCTAAGGCAAAGAACTCTTTTGATTGTTGAGTAGTGATATTTTGTAAGTATCTTATGTCTCTATATATGGCAGTACGCATTCCTATGCATATATGCAAATATATTTATAAATATTAGCTAATGTTTGGATTATGCGATTATATTTTCAGTTAGTGTAATTTCTTACATTACAAAATGCGGAAACGGCGAAATCGTACAAAAAGTTCAAGGAATCGAGTGATGAATGATGTATTGAATGGGTATTGGTGGTCATTGGTCACTAACGTTTTTAGAAGAATATGTTCAGGTTCTCTCTTTGGACATCTGAGTATCAGATATCTACTATCTACTCCACTCTTTAATATCGTGTGGTAAGAATTATACATTTGTATACTTAAATGAATGTAGTCGAGGCTGAATCACGGATATAATTTATGTGGCCGTTAGGTGAATGACATGCAAATAATAGAGAATGCTAACCAGTAGAATTTCGCCCAAGTTGATTAAATTTTATTGATAAGTAATTTATAGCATGTAATATTTGTGAGTCTGATTCCTGCGGATGATTGACGTACCGATTCGGATTGAGTCTTGATCTCGAATACAATAGATTAGGCGTGGCCGCGTAACCTGAGACGATGTAAGGATTGGAGGTTCTAATCGTTTGAATTTTAGGAAACTAGTCGCATGCGCTCTCTCTTTGCGCATGGGCCCTCTCCATTGCCGTTTAATGAGGGGAGGGGGAAGCCGTAATGCTCGCTGTCCCTCTTGAGGGCGGCAGAGGCTGACTTCGTGGCGCAGCTGCGACCTTAAACCTGCGACTTCCCTTAAATCGGACCTGCGCGCAGGTCCGATTTAAGGGAATGACAGGGAAACGAGGAATAAAAGATATCAATGATAAGTAGACGCTTTATGGGACGGAAAAGCATAGAGGGTAGGAAAAAGATGATGGGGAGGAGTCCTCCCCCATCCCGACCGAGATGAGTCCCGGAGTGCGGGAGAGGAAGGGTGACCGGTCGTTCGTGCCCTCGGTTGGCCCGCCGAGAGCCATCCTTCCGCGCTACCGCGGCGGTGTGGCGGCAGGAAGGCTCCCGGCGGGAGCGAGCGAGGCTGGTGGGGTCTCCCACCCAAGGAGGTTAAAATGAAATGGAGGAGGCATGACTGTGAAACGCTCATGGGCGAAAGCGAAGCAAGAATAGGGGTGCTTGGGAAGGATTTTGTGCCGAGTAGGTGTTGCCAAACCAGTCACAAAACATCGCCTTGTCTGTGGTTTTTAACTTAGATTTGACGAAAATCGAACGCGACCGCCGGACACGTAAGCCAGAGGAAGGTCTAAACTGTGCCGACTGCAATGGCGGAATTGACTTCAAGAATCAAGTGGTAAGTCGCCTCCATTTATTTTCTAACCTCCTTGCTCCCACCCGTCTCCAACACTTTTGGGATGCAGTAGCAGCGCTTTTATACGCCTCGGTGCGTGGGTGGGGGTCAGTTCCGATCAGCCGAACCCTAGGCGAAGAATTTTCCTCGAACTCTTGTTTTCTACTTCTACCACGTAGTCTCCATTTTTCCCTAGGGTTTGGAATGAGGGACGCAGTTATTTAGGAGGCATACCGACCTCAGTGTCTGGTGAGAACGTTGTGTAGTAGGAGTGGGAGAGCCAACGTCAATAATGCCTGTGGGTACGGGACGATGGATGTCAGAAGAAAAAAGGGGAGGGGGGAGGTGACGAAGAGTGGCGCGGTCGGTCTTCTAGAGCTTGGAGGGTGGGGGTTAATTTCCCTGCGCTCATTGACGTTCGTAAGGCCGTTTTACACGGTACATTTTTTTAAACTATCTATCGTGCGAACGCATGTATCAGGAAATTGTACCGTGTAAAACGGCAAATTGTGCGAATTTATGAATGACTGAGCGGAAAATAGAATCTGTTCTACTTTCATTCAGGCAATCATATAATTCAGGTTTTATTCAACAAATGGCGTAGATATGGCGAAAACTGTGGTGCCTGTGTTACGATTGAAAATAAAGTTGTTTATAAAAAGGATTGACACTTTCCCGTCGAATAATGTAACTATTATCCTGTGTATATAATCTTTAATGAGTTAACTCTCCTCGGGCTCTCCACCGATTTAAACTATTTATAATTGTCGACGTTTCGAGAGACGACTCGTCACTGGTTCTCAAGGTTTGAATTAATTACGTCAAAAATTATGAATAGTTTGAAGCAGTGGAGTACCCGAGAAGATTTAACTCAAAGTTGCTCAAATGTTTACGTCGTCATTTCGTCGTATTATTTGGTATTCTGGTTTTTCAGTGTAATCGCGATCTTTGGGTTTGTGCCCTTTTCCTCCAAAATTATGACTGGTCGCGCCCTCAAGTAGAGTTCATGATATCCCGCGTGATATAATAATAATAATTTTATTTATGTTGGTTAGCAAGTAACAAAGAAATCGTCAAAAAAGACATTAAAACACTGGTACAAATGCAAGGGAGGGAAATTTGGAGGGACTTAAGAAACGTGTCCCGTGTTCCGCTATACCACTAGATAATAACACTTTGTCACACACTCAAAATAAACCTTTCTATCTATGAATCTATCAAGAGTGGAGATTTGGCGAGAAACGTCAATGACTTGTCGATTTAATATCCAGAAGTGCAAAAACGAAACTATGCAAAGGTCGAGTATAAAGCCAGAGAGAAGAGTCCAGAGAGCTTTGTCTAAACCGGGAGAGTAATCAGTAGGCAGATGGTCGAGTCGAGGTTCCGAATTTCAGGTGATCAGCTTTTCAAGGTGTCACACACGTGTGTGAAACATATGTTCATGAGTGAAACATAAACATGATAAAAGACTCGCGAATTCCGATCGATTTCTAAAGTCAAATTGCACGGAAAATTGTGCGTGGGCACTCATCGTGTAAAGCGGTATTCAGTCTGATTCAGTCGTTCGTAATATATTTTCTTGCACACTTGACTGTACATGCGTTCGCACGATAGATGTACCGTGACAAATCCTTGGTCTCCTCCTCCGTGTCCGCCGAGAGTGGCGTGTTGTTGGAGGAAGGGTGGGATAGGTGACGAAGGATGTCTTCCCGGGCGGAAGGGTTCCCTTTTCACTGTCATCTGTTTGAAACAAGTCTTCAACTAAAGTTGAATTGTCCGGCGAGAGCTGGGAGGTATTGAAGGGGGAGGGAAAAGGGTGGGAAGAACAAACACTGTCCAGGGCGCATCGGTCCGTGCGAGAGCGGTGGAAAACAAGAGGTTTATGCATTTTCCCTCCCGCACCTAGTGTTTAATGTGGCATGCATCACAGTCGTATATTGATGAATTCCAGTGTGCTTGCCGCAGAATATTCAATCCTGTATCCTAGGAATCGTAACTGTCTAGTTACTGTTTAGTGGTACTGAACAAATAAATATATTTACTTTGTGTATGCTTGGAGGCTGATAGATAGTTTCTGTTACTCATAGGAATACTGAGCACACGGTATGGAGGGTTTATGTTTGAGCTTTGAGCTGTGAGGCTATTTGTGTAAGAGGGTTAACAGAGTGGCAACGGGCCGTGGGGACAACTTACAAATAGTGAAACTGCGCCCCGTAAACAGTGATGCTAAGACAAAAATATTAGGTCATAAAAATTGGATCTCACGAGATAATCGACCGCCAAACCCCCTAAGTCAGTCAATGTAAGAAGAGCCCCACCATTTCCGTCCCCCCTCAAAAACGTCTTTACGTGACCTTATGTCCTTAGGGTAAAACTTCAAGATACTTCTGAGTGCTCGATAGTGTTTTCATGAATGAGGGATTGATTAAAAATCTATTCCAAATATAAGTTTCCATAATATTATATTTGAGTTATCAGCACCTAAATTTGTCTATTTTAAAAATTACGATTTATTGAACATTGTTTTCGCAACGATATTTGTCCAGGGTATATTTCGCCACGGGCTCCCGCTGGACGCGTTGCTGCTCAATTCTGGTCGCGCCAAAGCAAGTGAAACCATCCCATACATCGGCTGAAGGTCGGCACATTTGATTTAGTATGATATTTATTCCAACAGTCGATGGACTTTTTGCCCTCCACAATGTCCCTGTCATGCATTATTTGGGCGATTTTTAAAGCCCTGTAACTCACCCAAATACTTACACACGTAAATCAAACTTCAGAATATGATAGAACGCGACTACCTTGATGCAGTATTTGCACTACCTAATCGAAAGCGATATTTTGCTGAAATATATGCCACCTAAAACAGTTGTTTGCCGAAAAATAGCCAAGTACATGACAACTTTTCGTAACGATGGGCAAAGCATATATTAATATAATTTATACGATTAAAAAACCCAAACATTTTGCTTTACAATGAAGTAGATTCAAATGTTGATATTTTCTTAATTTACGAGATATCGGGCTTTCTGAACGTGAAGTTACACGCTTTGCGGACAACGAAGTGGCACTCAGCAACTACACGACACGACGTTCCTCAGGCAGCGGCGTTCGCTGGGATAAGGCCAAAGAGTAGAAATTGGCCATGGCAATATTTTAATGGTTGTAAATTGAAGGAAACAACGATACCAGCTCAAAGAAGGGAATGAAAAGGAATTAAATATTTCACATTTCCCTCACCCCAGCCTCCCACCTCCTCCATGCGTTGAATCCGGTCGCCTTGAAATAAAACCATAGTGAAAATGACAAAGGTTATTATTATTTCCGTCTGCTTTTATTGACGATTTGGGTTAGTCCTTAATTTAAATGTGAATAATATGGTCTAGCGAGTTTCATAGACGATGAACCTGCGCAAAGTTTAAGAAATGTCGTTTTATTCAAATTCTGCCATGCATCGCTGCATTTATCACATTCTCCCCGTCCTAAACTCTTTTAAGAGAAACGATGTTGGAAGCGCCAGTGAGTTTACGTTGATTCATATGCTTTGTCTATTTTGTTTAATTAGTCAAAGCACTTAATCGAACGTTCCCTTCAGCAGCCTGTTAAAATTGTATTGCATTCATATCTATAGTTCTATATCTCCTCATCTTTTAGGGAAGCTGCACCAATTGAAGTTAAGAAAAAGTTGTGCAGTACTCGAAGGACGGGATTTTCAATGCTTCATTTGATTTTAGATGCATGTATGGAAAAGCTATGCCTGTGCTCCCGTGTATCAGAAAGTTTGCCTCGATTTAGCAGAGCAGAAATCTGATGACCCATTTCTTCTTTAATGTGATCTCTCTTGCTCAAGATCGCTAAAACATTTTTCTTTCATTATATGTTATACTTTTGTTATATATTGGTTCCGATTAATATTTTCCCTTATGTATTGAATGTTGCGAACCGCCCGTGAAATTGGACACGAGCGTAAAATGGGATGTAATTGCCCCATTATTATGTCATTGTAAGAACTTCATCAATACATCATAACTATAAATTGACAGTACCTATCTAGTTTATCTACACATTCACTATAGTCATCTTTTTCACCTCTCACATTCTTCATCAGTGAGTGCTTCACAGGTATTTGCGCACTGGCAATTGGCGAATCCAATGGCCACTGGTGGCAGCACCGTCGTCTTTGTTTTGATTTCGGAAAGGTGATCGTGCATGAGCAGCCATATGGGAAGCGTTGTAGCCACTAGGCTTTCTTGGGATATTCCTACGATGACTCCCATAATCGAGGTTTTTGGGCTCATCAAGTGTATCAATGGGGGACTGAGACCTTTAATTTACGGCTCAAAAGTGCTCAATGTGAATCATTAGGTTACGTGTGGTGTAAGTGAAAGGCCGGCTATGGGACTCAATGTGATGAAGTTAGTGCTCGAAACAAGTAACTTAATAAATGGGGAACCGCATAAAGTAAAAGTTTCTGTGTTTTTTGGAGTGGATGGCTTTTGAAGTGTGAAGATTATCCTCAATATATAATGCCATATGTCTTTGTGTGAAATGAGAATCACCAACCTATCGTTGATTCGTCAGTTGAGTTTTCGATGAAACATCTATTTTAAAATCATTCGTGTGAACTCAAGGGGCCTATTCTGTAACTCATAACGCCTGCGTTAACATGGCGGAGGTCGTTATTTAGGCGACATTTAACGCCTCCCCGATTCTGTAACCCAAAAAAGGCGTCTCAAGGCGACATGATGCAGTCGCCAATAGTCGCCCGCTTCAGGTCAGGCGCTTCCACGAAAGACGACCCAAATCGCCAAGCAAACGCCTCGGATTATCATCGTCATTTGTTTTAATTGAGGAACGGTGTCGTAAATACGGCGAAATGGCGCGACGTTTGAGGAATTTCCTTTGGCTAAACGTCGCACAGGAGGCACTTTTAGAGGAAAGACGTTCTCTTCGTCTTGAGAGGAGAAGAATTAGAGATTCGCAAAATCCTTTTTCTTCGAGAGATGAGGAATTTGTCTGATACTTTTGAGTTTCGAAAGAAATTGCGAAGTACCTCTGCGGTTCCTTGGGACCAATGTTGAGACGAGAACGATCTTTTGGGTTGAATATTCATGTTCAGGGAAATAAAAATGTCTTATTTAACGCGGCCTTTAAATTTTCCGTAATATATTCCGTAAATGATGGTATTCCGTGTACGGCACACCTACGGTACGTGTAGCTACAGAATCATCTTTCCCAGGCCTTTCTGCCTGAGAGTATTAATTTTTGTAAGCCTTGTGGTTGATGGGTAGGTATTAAAGATGAGAATAATTTATGAAGGTTCTCGCCACCTTGCGATTCTTGGCGGAGGGAAGTAACCAACGAGGTGTTGGTAAAGACTTCTTGCTGGCATTAAGCCAGCCGTCAGTTAGCAGAAGTGTTTTTAAAGTCATCGGTTGCATTTGCGATCTCCTAGGACACTGGATAAAATTTCCTCAGACAAATGAAAAGAAGTGAGGTAAAAACTATCATAATATATCATATCAGTTTTGTGATCACTTCATTTTGCCATTGAGAGATGGCATTTTCTCAATAATAAAGGATCAATTAGCTTTATTTTCCAGATTTAGGTCCACTGTCAGATTTCCAGGGGTTATTAGTGCAATCGATTACACCCATATATCCATTGTGACCCCAGGCCGGGGCGTTATGCAAAGCTAGGGGAGATAAAATTTCAAAGAATTATCATCGTACCTGACGGACTCGTACAGTCACGCAGAAATTCAATAACAGATTCTTTCCTAACCTGACTGCTATTATCAGTTTTATTCCTCTCACATCGTGCACGGGCATTCCTTTGTCTGGCCTTGTACTTCAGATCCTTCCATGCCTGAACGATTAGAGGACGTGAATGGTACTATTTAGTAATGGGAAATTCCAGTGAACAAAAAAAGAACTTTTTCCACTGGTCGACTCTTTTGGGTGAGCCATGAAGTGAAACGAGATTGGCTCACTTCTCCCATTTTTCCTCGACCTGTTGCAATGCTATCAAACTTTCCGCAGGCAAACTTTCTGTGATCAGACATGAAGTTCACCAGAACAATGAACTGCTTTCGCGTCATTTTTTAAACCCTTTATTTGTTTCTAAAATATGGTGAATGTATAATAGTAATCAGTGCACTGACAGCATGCTGTCATGGTAATTTTTTTCCTTTGCCTTACGCCCTAACGGCATACGCTACTAACTTTAAGGCCCTATCCGTCCCTAATGTTAGTAGGTAGCTTATGACCTCGACTTTTCTCCTGCCCATACGGCCTGTCGATTTTTCTAAGGTGGCCATACGCCGTATGGTCTCCACGACAGCATTGATACTAATCCTAAAAGTGCACGTTACCTTTGAGTGGCACGTTACCGTTGGCGCCAGCGGAAAATTTGAGTTCTCAGTATTTTGATTCCTAATATTCACGAATGGTTAACGCCTAAGTTCTGAGCCAAGACTATAATTAACGCAACTAGTTAGGAATAATCAATATCATGCCGAGCAGACAATCTTGAAACAACAGGAAACCTATTTTATCGGTGAAATATGCTTTTACCCTGGCGACAATTATCCAAAAGTTCCTTTAATATCACAAATAGTTACGTGCCATAATTTAAATTCAACATAAGTATACTATTCACATTTCCATGTCCAGTTATTTCGATGAGCAAAAGCCACAGGAATTTCACAAATGTCCAAGTACAGCCGCCGCTATCTTTCCGACTGTCAGCTGTTTCCCTTATTTGGTCATTAAAGAGATCTGCTCTAACAATTTTTCATACCCTCTGTAATTGACGTCGGTCGCCAAGAGTCGCCCCAAAATTTCGACGACTTTTAACGCGGCGTAATTTACAGAATCGGAAAAGGCGTCTTGCGAAAGGAGGAAGGACGACCGGCGGCATATAACGCCGCGAAGTTACAGAATAGGCCCCCAAGAGTGTGAATATTGAGAAGCTTCGGACATATGCCCGTAAAATAATAATAATTATTATTATTGCCTGAGTTAACTATACGACATTCACCTTAATCTCCAAGTCAAATTTCTCTTGTTGCATGATTTGCATGTTTTGAATGACTTTAATATCAGGGCTGTCAGAAGAGGAGTATTATTATCAGAATGTATTGTTAATATTTTTCATTAAAGAAGCTATGAGTTAAGCCTGAAAAGTTTAATTATGTGAAATAGTTGGTAATTTGAGGGTTGACTGTTTTATGAAAGATGGGCAAGTAGTAACGCAGATGTTGTTTCGAATTTTCCTGTCAGAATTGTTATAGCCCTGGAAAGAAAATGGATATGGAAAAGAAATGGGAAATGAGCCAGGATATTTGTTCTTCAATGTCAGAAGCCTTCTTCGGTAGGTGAGGGGTACACTCAAGGCACTTTTAGTGAGTGGGCATAGGGTTTCCAGTATCTTACCTGAATGAGGCTGTTGCACTGTTATTTTGTGTTACGCAATTGATTATGCCCATTTAAGTACCTTGGGTAATAATGAAAGAAGTCAATAGAACGTTTCAAATGCATGTAAGGTTACCTATCTAGTGTACAATCCGTTTGGCAGACAACATGAATACCCTTATGAAAATATTGAAGTCCCAGGGATTCGCAGAGATTCCAACCGGAGGATTTACCGGGAATCCTAAAATTTGTCGAAGGAATGGGAATCCCTGCGAATCCTGGCGAGTCCTGGAGAGTCTCAGGGACTGGTGGGGATTTTTCACTGCCTCAGTAAATAACAATGAATACATTATTAACAATGACTGTATTTATTTCAATTGTGTACAAACAATACGGATTATTTAAATACATATATAAGCCTCCAGTGTAAAAAATATATATTGTGAGCCAGAATGTGTAAAAGCCTTCATATTAATACAAAAAAATGCAAATATAAGCATAAAATAAAATATAATTGCTATGCTATAAAACATATAGCCCAGAAAAGAAAACCATCAAACCCCCTGAAGTACTTTGTTCCTCATTTGATTTGCCATTGCACTTTGTTCCCAGGGTAGAACAGGTTAAGAGGGCATCCAGGTTAACACCTCTTCTTGTGAGCCTTTGTTATTGTAAGTCGTGTGGTGTGTTTTATCCCAGACTTAATTCCCAAATATGCTGACTTGCTCACAAAAATTCCTGAGCCTGCGGTTGATTCCTGCAGCTAACATTAGAAGGATTATTACACACAAAAAATAAATTACAACATATATCTGATTTACATATTTCAGGTAACAATTTAGCCCTACATAGCATTTTATGGCAAATAATCTTCACTCCTGCCTGTTTCACATGCAAAAAGCCATTAAAATAGTGTGACAGCAAAATCCCTTTTTTATGGAATATTAGTTTCACGTAAAACACTAACATTCAGGGTCAAGTTTTTATGGGGTGCCCAGCAATCAGAGAAACAGGCAGAAGAATAATCGAAAAAAGAGGTATATCTTATTATTCACAACTGATCTTTAAAATATTTGCATTTTATGTGGATAAAAATTTTGTTTGCATTTTTTGGTATTGCTAAAAACAATCGTTTGATAAAACAATACCTCATGTTTCCCATCAAGTATTGCACATTCAAAAACATTTTTACATCGGCTGCATTGCCCAAAAGCTGCATTTCCATGAGTGTTTCATTTTGACTTCTTGGACTTAGTGTTTATGCCCCCCAACTGATTTTCAAAACCTGGCACCCCTACATACATGTGTAATCATTTTTCTAGATAAAATAAAGCAACGCATTCTTCTCTTCATTTCAACCATCAACTAATTTCACCATCTATATAGGTTCCCATCAATTATTCACATCTAGGAGTGAATAGCATTACTGATTATCAATATGCATTTGTATGATATCTGGGATCACGTTATATCCCAACAGTCATCGTCTCCTCAAGAGAAATAAAAGTCATCTACTTTTAAATCCCTCCTAATGCAGTGTGGCTGTTGGTGGCACATTTTTAAATGTAAAAGAATCAGAAAATGAGTTACCTAATATTGTTCTGAAATCAGAAACATCTCCTCGGAAATTCCCTCTTCTCATCCAAGAACTTGACCAGTGTTTTCCATGGGCGAGCAAGCACTCGTCAATTCCGATTTGTTGTCTGCCAAATAAACGATTCCACAATAAAAGTAGACATTTGGTCACACTAATAGATAATGAGCAAACGGACGAGTACTTACCAGATATCCCTAGAACAGCTGCTTCAAAAAACTCAGGACCGATTTAAATTTAACAAGAAAGAACTTGTTTCCTCCAGATTATTTTGTAGTCATGGCACACCAAGTTTACCGCAACAGCGAATTTTTAAGAACTAAATCAGCAGGCTTAAACTAAGGAGATTAGAAAATTCAGGACTGCGATCAAAACAACTTCACACGAATCGAAGATGGTGGCACCGATAATGGAACATGCGAGTTGTTTGGAAATAATTTTTAATAACACGCATCAGTTAGCTAGATAAGTAAGTAAAATAAAATTAATAAAATTATTTGGCTTTTTATATGAAATTTTATAATCTAATAATTCTCCATTCGTATAAATGATATAAATCACAGGTGGTTTGAGAGTACAGGGCATCTGGGTCCGCTTGTAAAGAATTGAGTAACGAATAAGTTTGAATCAGTGTTGTGTTATGGTTGTGTTTAAAGTGGAGTACGTGTAAGAAGTAAATACACTCCCGGCGATATGTGCATATACTTATTTGTGTACTCCGGTGACGTTAGCTACTTTATCATAGCGATAGGGCTTAGCATAATTATAACCATTCTGAACGGAGAAGAAAACGTATTTGAACGAGGTACATACATCATCATCACAATTTCTTTGATTGTTTTGAAGTTGGATATTTCTGGTGTAACCATCTCTAAATTTATTATTTTAGATTTATCTGTACAAATTTAAAAAACATGCGAAGCGTAAGCTAGCTGTGTTTCGGACGGAAGAAGCTTTGAGGCATGGTATTTGATATGTACTTTATGGTCATGGATTGGCGTCTTTTCCCCTGCAAGATCAATGCATGAATCTATACTTCGCCAGGAGTGCGAAAGAAAAACAATCGAGAGTTCGAAGTGGAGTGACTCGAGTTGTGATAGTGAGGTATCCAAGACAGAAGGGAATGATGGACGTTTGTATAGTGGAGAGCTATTGTATTCTAATTGCCAGGTGTACACAGAAGAATATGTGCTCTCTATCTTAAAGGTATATTTTGAGAATAAGATGTCCAAAAATGACTCAGATGTATTAATGCTAATCAATAAGGCATTGCCCCAGCCTAATAATCTCCCCAATACGAAACATAAATTGACAACATTTATTAATCAATTCAGTGGTGGTTTTGTGTCTAATATTCATCGCTATTGTGAAAATGGAAGCCGTCATGCTTAAATTGGTTAATGGAATGATACCGCAGCCGATACTGCATGTGCTCTTTGTGACTCGAGTAAACATTCAGGTTTGTTTTTCAGGGACCAATGTTAGTATTAGCAGCCTTCGAACAGCAAAATCAAAAGAAGCTTTTCCTTTGATAAGAACTATTTTCGACAGGAAAAGCAATTACCAATTACAAAATGTTTACAGCAATAGTAAAAATGTAAACTACTTGTGATTGAACCTAACATGAAAAGAGAAATATTCTTTCCATTTTATTTGCATGTGCATTTCATTGATGGGGCTAAATGTTAATTATGATGCATTTTTTAATCTTTGTTATGGTGTAACACATTGGTTCTCATTCCCTAAGTATTGCATTTTGTTGGGTTTTGCCTACGGCTCATTTGAATCTATTTCCTATGATATACGGCGCACGGTACACAATGGTGTCTTTTACCCTACGAACTAAAAATGTAATCTCCTTTAAAAGTGTATATGACAGAACACATTTCATTTTATTACCTGTAGACATGTCACAATGCTTATTCTGTCCACCTTTTGGAAAGGCGTCTAGGTATATGGAGTCTGATGCTCTGTTGCATTCATTTACGCCAAATTTAACATACGCCAAAGTCATAGTTGTAAAAAACAATTATTTCATTCGGCCACCATTCACTGAGCAAACGATCAAATCCATCAAAACTCTGCGGTTACACCGGTTAAGCGATCACCGTGATCACCTCTCTGACGCTTCGATTTCTTGCCGCAAAATGTCAGACACTTCGTTTGGTTTCGCCAATATTTGACGACCACATAGAGCTTATCTCGTCGACTCTGCCATGGGATTGATAAGAAAACCATGTGATCAGCTGATTTAGGTAAATGGCACATTAAATATTTTGTTTTGGAACATGATGTAATTTTATAATCAAAGCCATTCTGAGGAATTTGTACTTACATGATTTGAACAGCATTAAAGTGCAGTGGTGACAATTTTGTTGTCTAAAAATGCCAGTAGGCCATTGAATAATTTTAGCGGTTTGAAACTTTTAAAATGCATTTTAACTTTTATTTTCCCTGCTTTAACACATAATCACTATTATTGGCAGAATTCACAGTCATCGAATACTTATTGTATTCATCCTCTCACCCTAGGTTAAGTTTCTGGATCTGCTTCTTTTGTAGAATGGATAGAATTTTCCCTAATTCGCATGAATTAATGTGACTTAGGCAAAGGAATGGGCGCCCACAGCATACTATCTCATCGCCTTTTGATTTTTGTGTTGTTTGTATTTCCTGTTTCGTCTTGTCCACACAATTATTTACCGTAACTAAAATTTTTTTGTTTCTTCTTCATTTGTCTCTGAGGTGGTGTGAATAAGTACATACCTATGTATTAATTTTCAGCCATTACTAACCTAATGACCCGCATGCAATTCTTCACTCGGCGGAGCGCCTTGTACAGTCATTTGTAAAAGTCTGTGGGCAAAATCGCAGCGCCTCTTTCGGCCAAGTAGGGAAGTTAAAATTTATTTTGGCTCCACCTGACTGATAGAGACTTGAAAGGTATGTGACAATTGGGGAAAATTTCACGTTAATACTAGTAAGAAGTACGCACGGTGTAAGAAGTCACACTTGATTTTAACAGGGCGAATTAAAAAAAAATATTTAAATGCTGGAAATGATCAAATTCCAGGGTCAATTGAAGCCAAATATTTCGTAAGACTTTACCGACAATCAACGAAAATGGTAAGGACGGGAGATTAAAAAAATCACCTGAACTAGTTTCGAAGCCGTGTCCCTGCAGTCTACAATACTTCTCGTATTTTATGCAGCTAATTAATAAACAATTAGTTTTTTGATCCGATAAATACACTTTTGCACATTATGGTACCATTTTTCTTAACAATGAGAAGGGAGTATGTTGAATGGTCGAACAATATTGTGGTGGAAATTAATGATAAACTATTTCTAATGACGAAAGGTCCCCTCACTCGAAAAATCAAAATAATTTTCAATAAGGCATTTCGGCGTTAAATGGTAATATATATATATATATATATATATATATATATATATATATATATATATCAATCAATGACACCGTTCTTCATATATATCAAGCGTCAAGCATTCGGAAATTAAGAACCATTGGACAAAATACCCATTATTTCCTAGCGAGAATAGATCATCTTGTATTCAACTATCAAAATTCTCTACCTCCGCGCTAGCTGCCTCCCTGACTCCTCTTGCATGACTCCTGACTGGAGTTAAGTAAATAGTGGTAGCTTTCGTGGAAAAACAATATCCTTAGGATGAATAAACTGAATAATATGCCCGAAATCTATTCACACCGACGTCTCGCACTCGTACTTATGCCATTAGCTTGCCACATCTAGCTCTTTTCCTTCTCAGTTCATATGGAGGCTTGGGTCTGTTGGGTAGAGGGTAAGATCGAAGGCACGAAGGTCGCTGGTTCGAGACTCGAGGGTAAACATTTTTCTGCTTTTTTTGAAACTACCATTTTTACGCATGTAATCATATGCTTTAAACATCAAGTCACTTTGAATATTAAAAGTAAACACATTTTTCGTCCCCAATTTCCGACTTTAGAAAAGTTACCTTGTCTGTGTCTTTGAGTAACGGATTCGGAATCACTTGCCTGCAGTTCAAAAATTAATTTATGTATTTCACCACGAATTCTTATTCCTCCTATTATACAGTCACCTACCTCCTTCCCTCCCTCATGTGGATTCCAGAGTACAAATTTCCCTGCGTCTTCTTATCGACTCTGCAGTTCCTAAAATAATCCATATCAGTAAACACTCGCCGATTGCGTTCGTAATCTACGACGGAATGTCTTGAGGAGTTGCTAATATGCTTGTATCGAGAAAATCTTTTGGCTGTCATTGTTGTAGTAAACTCTGGTAAACATAGTTAACTTCCGAGTTATATTCGTTAGCTTTCTTTTTCATCGAAAGTTATCGACATCGGAAATTTAAATGAATGAATACCTTTAATAAGCATTACGCTCCTTGTTATACAATAAAGCTAGATATGGTAACGGCAATTCATATCCTGGGGCTTTTCTCCCAGTTCTTCGGCTTATGTTAAAAATATTCCCTGACTTCCATTGCATTAGGAGTTGCATTGCGTTGCTCTTTGGAGAATGCGTTCACCCATAAACTGCGACAGACCGTCGCAGAGTTCGGAGAGATGATGAGTTAAACTCCTAGTTTCCTTGTATGAAAGTAAAATGGGGCGGGTTTCTCAAGCGCTTCGCAGTAAGGAACCGAAAATAATCATCGAGTTTGTATGCTCGAGTCATGCCTCCTTGCCATGATGTCATGTGCTGTGTGCACGAGCGAGCTCTGTCCATATGCAGGCCTCTGGCAGCGAGGAATCGTAAATCCGCAAACCAAAATAATCTACATGGCGCTAAGTTTTGAGTGCCATATGTGTGCATCACAAGCGTGTTCATTATTTTTATCATGAAAAATAGTGAACTTAACTCCAGTACCCACCCACGAAGTAGAGTCAGTGATGACAAAAATCGATCATCTCATATTTATTTCATGCTAATTTATAGTAGGTAGAGAGCCAAAAATCAACTGTAACGGGGTATCGATGAGTAAATTAATAAATTTATTTTTTCACGTGAAAAATGTTCATGATTAAGAGTAAATAGTATTACGCTGATATGGAAGACTTGAGAGCCTTTAATGGCTCATCATCATGGAAGGAATGAATCACTCTGAGAATCAATCTTATTATTCGAGTTGAAGCCGACATTTTTCTTTTAACTATAATGTATTCAGAGATTCCCAGCATATTAGGGTTTTACGGATAATGCAACGATCGTTCTGCGGGACCTGTGATTTTAATTAGCGATTTGCTACGCAGTCTCACGGGCATCGCTCGCCCCCATGCGTGCATCGTCGCGATTTTTGAAGGATGCTTTTGATGCCGCTTTCTTCTTATGTTAATTATATACTAATGCTTTATTTTATTTTCTCATTCAACTAAATCCGTTTCAAATCAATCAGTTATTACCACCCTAAAGATAATTTTATATACCTTATGCTCCAGAAATTATTGATTTATGTCCTAAAATCGGTATTTTACTTACAAGTAAATCACATTGAGAAAAACATGGGGATTTCAGTCGTACCGCTTTCATACTCCGCAATGTAAAAACTGATTTTTCAGAATAACCCCTTACCAACCCTGAATGTATTTCACGAACTTGAGTCATAATATACTGGAATCGTCCTTTTATGTTTGACAGAAATAGCATTCTTGGAATATTTTTCTAGGTAATTTCATTTAAAGCTATAATAAACCCAATTTCGAATACTTCTGGACCGTGTTTTCCTGTATCGAGTCTTCTTCAGTTCTTCCCCTCTAAATATTTTCCACAGTATCGGTCAAGATTTTGACTTATTATTACCGTTCACCCATGATAATTATAGTTTAGTGGGAATAAAGGAATAGGGATGAGAAAACCTCGCCTGGTTTTTTCCGGATTGAGGATACAAGGATGTCCTTTTTCTTAATTATCTCGGTGACTTTCACTCATTATGAGTCCTGAAAGTCGGATATCACCATCGGGAATCGCCAAAAGAAAAAGACGAAAGGTGAAGGTAGATATGGATCAAGGGAAAAGTGGAGGGATTGCGTTCACCCATAAACTGCGACAGACTGTCGCTGAGTTCGGAGAGATGATGAGCTAAACTCCTACTCTATTTAATATAAGCAGTCAGGAGAAGTGCGAGCAATCAAATTAGAAACTGGGAGAGTGCTACATGCGAACCTGCAGTACACTGCTAAAGAGACATCGGCCGTATTCCTAGATTTCGAGTTAAACCTGGGGTTATGCGGTTTATCTTAGTCCGGTCTAAGTGCGGTTTAGAACGATACTAAAGCCCTGGTTACACGATACATTAACACGTACGAGTTCATGTACATTCGCGTGAATGGTTTCATGTACATTTGCGTGAACGGATTCATGTGCATTTGCGTGAATGAATGGATGAATCAGTGGTTACACGATACATGAAACCGCACATACATTTGCACAATTTTCAGGGTACGTATTTGCGATTGTTGTTGTTTCTCTCTTGATTAAGCGCAACATTCAAGCTTTCATAAAGTCAACCTACCTATTGACTACCTACTATAAAGCAATCTGAGGTAGTATTGGAAGCAAGTTTAAAAACTCTTAAATGGATATCGTTGCCTCATGTACACGACGGTAATCTAAAATACAATCTCTCCGTTTCCTACTTAAGTTTTTCATGTAGAATTGGACGTATCTGAAAACAGCTGATTCAATTTCGAGCACGAAGCTGTTTCTTGAATGCTCTTCCAGTGAACTAACTACGTAGGTACCCGAGAAAGTATAACAATGTGAGAATCGTATGCAAGCATAAATTGTTGCCAAGTAAGAAACTAAGTAATTAAAGGCCAATCGCACATTCATTGCGCGAGCTTCTCAAATATTTGCCGCACAAACAAGGCATTTTGTATGAAATTCACTGTTCTACTGGACTAGCCCTCCCGGCATTCATGATCTCGCTGAGGAAGCGTTTAGCTCTGAAAAGAAATAGATTTTAACTATATAACCTATAAGATTTTTGGTCTGTGCCCAGCGGCCGGGGGAACGTGCGAGGTCCCGATTTGTACAGGGACGATTGCTGCAAGCCTGATGTGGAATCACCCCGTGCCACACACCCTAGAGGTGGTTTGCACGGTACTTCGTAGATGTAGTGATCGATGGCAAAGTATTCCATTTAGCATATGGCCAGATTAGACCGCATTAAACAAGACTTTTAAGTTTTATTTAACTATAGTATAATGAAATTTTAGTATGATTTAGTGGACTCTGATATCAGGATCACGTTGAGAATGTCTTATTGTTTTTCAGGCAAGAAGAAAATTTCGGAATTACATTTGGCATTCAGCGTCCGTTTAAAATCCCTATATTTAAATAAAATTTATTCTGAGTGTGCATATGCTATATAGACACAATAAAAGGAAAGTTTGTGATTATATTATGAATTTTGAATATAAGAAGACCGAAATACGTGGGATCAATAAAATACAGTGGCTGATTTTCTGTCATCTACAACTACAAAATACCCTGCAAGCCACCTCAAGGGTGTGTGGCAGGGGGTGAGTAGTCACCAACATGCATTACACTATACCCATGTACTTAGAAGGTAACACTATACCCTAAGGTTAGTGTAACTACGACTCCTATGGGGTCGTCATGGTGTCGCTTAGGCTAAAGGACAAAATATGGCGGGTGGTTTGCTCCTCTATTCTTACCCTAGCGCATTGGGTGGATTCATTTAACGGCTAACAGTGGACGTTTTTCGAGAAATCGGTGCTTCATTGCTTCAAATTGGTATCAACGAATGAACACAGCGGCTTGAGCGGTAATCACGTGTCAATGAGAGCACATTTAAGGTGGTTGGAGCTATTTTTGCTCATGTACGGAGAGAGAAACTTTGCATGTACGTGTCCATTGTAGGTAACATCTATAGATTAAAATAAAAAAATAGCATTTTACCGATTTGGTTTCTTGGCAATTCAATGCTATTTTAACACGTAGCCTTAGGGTGCATGCCATGTACATCGAAATAATTCGATTACATATGCGCAGATTTTGCCTCAAACGCGAAATAATTCGTTTCATATCATTATAATAGTTAAATTCTACTGTTTCAGGCTGGATATGGTGGAAGTTCTCGATATTCATAATGAATAAAGACACTTGGTAATCTTCCACAGATTTAAATCTGTGGAAGATTACCAAGTGTCTTTATTCATTATGATTATAATAGTTGTTAGCAAAACATCAAGGTATCATGACTAGTAAAAAAAACATATTATAAAATGTAATTTTGGCTGGAATTTCGAATGCCGAGCCGAAAACCCAAGTCATAACAATGTTATAATTAAGGCGAATACTTTAAAATATAATTCTTGTATAATTTCCATTTCCACTGCGTAAACAGGTTTGCTTAAAAGAAATGTAGTTCAAGAATTGTTTTCGCCTTGAAAAGCTATTAATATGTGCGCTCAATGACTCACGATTACCACTACAGCCACCTTAACGTATTGGTATATTATGTACCTCGTATCAAATATACAATTTCTATATAATTCAAAGAAGAGCAGTTTTTTATTTCATATCATTCATAGGAAAAAAAGTCATACATTGTCTCCAAGTTATGCAATATTTTATGTGGATGCCCACGATAATGATGTTATTGAACACGATTCCTTTCATGCCTTCTTGCACTCCTATGCTGGTTGAAATGCAAATTTATAACATTTTACGCCTAGTTTCTTTCCAAGGTATTTCGCCACTATGATTACGATTCAAAAATAATTCCTGTTCTCATTGACCTTGAACTGATTAGCTTTTACTCTATCGTGTACGTGGCGTGGTGGTTTTGTCGATTTGACACATGATAATCTTTTTAACGACATAGTAATATTTTACCAAATATTTAGAAAACCTTATTGAGTGAAGAAAACTCTTAAATAAATGTTAAAAAATTGAATCGTGAGTATATACATCACTCGATGTATCGGTCTGACAACCGATATATCGGGCGATACGCTTCAAAGGGATGTATTAAACCTCTACGCGGTGCCGTTATATTGTACCAGTGGGTATATCGGCCGCGACAGCAGACTTTTATGTGGTCTGGTATATATGCTTGTTTTCCCCCTGTAGTTCCCTTTGTCATAAAACAAATTAAAAATTTCGGGAGGGGGGTGGAGGGTTTCGGATCCCATGAACCCCTTTGGCTAGGTTGCTGGTTGTTGCAGCATTGAAATACTCGAGTCAACCACGGCTGAATGAGCCGTCGCAATTGCTTATATGTTGGAGGGGTTGTTATGACACCAGAAGTGAAGGACGGAAGTGTAGAAGAAAAAGAATTTGGGAGTGGAGAGCGATGATCAGTGAGGAGTGTTTAGGTTAAATTGGAATATTTTTCAACCGGCAAAACCAATTTGATCGCGGCCATTTTCAAGAGAGTTCGCCCTAACCGATACCAGAAATACTATCTCCCTCCCGCGAATTCCGTCATTCCCCTCAACAACACAGCCCATTCCAATTCAGCAGATCCCAATATCCACCCATTGCACCAACATATCGCTCGCTGAATGACGAACGTATCGCCGACGACGTCATACGCGCGACCAATCATACCCTCCGTTATAGAGAGTGTCCAACCAATGGATGCTATCCGTTTGAATCGTTCACTTCCCTCCCCCAACTCCCCTCTCTGCTCTTGGACATTTCAGCTTCAGACAACGATGAGTAGGGATGAGTTTATATATTCATGGTTGGGACGGTCAACGTTGATACGGGCCCAGCTATCGCTTCACTTCGCGAAGAACTTAGAGACGGCGTGTCATTCATTGGGGGCCACCTGTTTAGAATCTACGTACGTATGAGCATATTGAAGTTTAACCCCTCCTGATGTTTGTATTCAGCATAATTTTTTTAAACTTAATTACTTACTAATATCTTGCAAAAGTGGAGTAACTCGAATTATTTAGGACCCCGAGGTAATAGTGTTCGACTCCCTATATTATTATGTCCCTAAGTACGCGAGTCCTGTTCTGCCCCGGTATTGTATTCCGTGAAATTTTATTCTTATTGCGTCTTATCGTCAGTCTTAAATTGCCAGCGTTGGCTGTTTGAGGGTATTGACTCGCAATGCTCTCTCGTAAAGAGGGGATCGGGATAGAGTGGTGGCTGTAGCACAGGCTTTCCATTTCGATGGCCCGGGGTCGAATATATTAAGCAGCCAAGATATTTTAGTACCAACCCGGTATTTGGCTGGGTGCTTTGGAAAATGTGCACTTAAGAGTGAAGTACTCAGACCGTTGGATGTGACTTCAATCTGTGCAACCCTTGACACCATTTGTTAATATCAGGCTAATTCCGACGCCAGGTTTCTCTCATCCTAAAAATCCAAAATATTCTGTCCCCTATACAACCTATCCACCAATCCTGTAGGAAGCATAGATCGCAAGTAATTTTGCTGAAACCAGGATGCATTTTCGGGAATTGAATAATTTTGCAATTCATTTGTCCGTAGGTTTGCAGCTAATGTTTTAGTAACGGTATCTGATGGTTTGAAGTTTCATGACTAAAATTACTTATCTTCACTTATCTAATATTGTTGTTAGCATCTAATTTTTTCTGCCATGCTTTCAACCAGTTTTCGCGATATTTTGAAATTCATCACATTTTGAAAGGTCATTCTGATTCATATAAGTTACTAGCTCTACTTATATTCTTTACCGGGTTAGCCCAGAGTATTCACCTCGGGAGGAATCTTAATATAGCTTTTAAAGATGAAACATTTGTCTTACTTAGCTACTCTGCCACATATCGTCTTCCATACTGGAATTCGTAAATATTTTTAACCCTCTTTTCATCTCTCTTTCGCAGTCGCGGCAAGTGAATGGAAACAATCACAGTCGCCACAAGTGGAATTGAAGACCGGAAAGTGTTGGCCGGAGATTGCAGTTCCCATGGATTGCATGAGGATTCATGAAGTTATCAATTTTTCAAGACAGCCAGTGCAGCGGTGAAACAGCTGCCACCTGATAAGCAGAGAGATGATCCGCTGTTACAGCGTTGATCCCGTCAAGTTAACAAACCCATGAGACGGCACAGATTTTCCAGCAGACTGATTGGGTAAGTAATTGGGGATTGGGTTGTTTGTTGGATCGTAGCCGGATTTTAATGGAGTTAGTGGCGCCAAAATACCTGCTCATTCGGTTCTGTTTCCATTGGTAAAGGGGTTGAATAGTCTTTTCCATGCTGTTGCCCGTGAATACAAATCCTCGCTGTAGAATTTTAGGGATTCTTCATAATTTCAATGGCCTCGCAATCAATCTCAAATCTTCTTATTTTTGGAAAGTATCAGTTCGACCTGAAGACTCCTCCTGTAACGGAGGAGAAAACGTTTAATGTAACGCTGACGCACGCAATTGATCCTGAAAACATGGGATCCAGTTATTCTTACTTCAGTTCCTACTTCGCAAGAAAGGTGTTTGGCGCAGCGATTTTTTAAAACCATATATACGCAATCTCATGTTATGCGAATGTTATGAACTAATTATGCCGTCAATTTTGACTAAAAAACTTTGTACTTTTCCACACTTTATTTAAAAACTGCGATCGTTTTCACCTTAATACGGCAGCTTCTGCCAGAAGATGCCTTTTGGTGAAATCGGTCGCAGTTTTTAAAATATTGTGCGGAAAAGTAAGTTCTTTTTTATGAAAAATAGATATCTATCACTTCCACTAAGCCAAGCCTAATACAAAAAAATTATATTATGGTGGTTAGGCTGGTAGTAGTCCCACGATAGGGGTTTTCTATTTTTTCTGTGATGAAAAAGTATAGAATTGCATCATCGCTGATATGAACAAGCATTTAAGGGGTAGTGTCTGTGTTATGGTTAAGGGCTCAAGTTCCTGGGATGGACATAAGTTTTTTTTCATTCACTGTTTTGTTACTCGACTTAAGCGGTAAAAATTTTTCACCTCATTATCCGATATTTTTAATGCGTTAAAACTGTTCTATATTATTTTGTAAACAGAAGCTGACATTTAATATCTGGCGCCGTGAATACCTCTATTCCAACTATTCTTTAATTCAGGCTAATCCTAATATAGTTTTATAATAGCTGATGTATTAATCCGGCTCTCCTATGGAATGAAAGTGATTCTCGGCAAGATAGTCGTACTTACTTTGACGCTGCAAGTGAACCTTGCGTGCAGAGTGTGATAAAGAAACCCTTTTATAATTCAGCCCACCGCGCGTCTTTTCCGTAAATGTTATCACCTCTCAACCTTGGTGTTTAAATTTAATTTTTCGTAATGAAGGGAAGAAAAGATTTGTAAAAGGCATTATTACTATAAAATTTTTTGGGTCTTACTCAGATGAAAAGTTAAAACTATCCATATATTACATAGACTAAAGTTACTGCACCTTTTCGAAACAAAGAATTCCAAATATTCGCCTGATTATCATCGTAAGTTATTGGCAGCGTGGAAATAGAGCTATATTGTCGAGGGTTATTTGCATTATACCCTTATCATAAACCGATGGCGGATGGACGTCACAGAGCGAGTAGCGTCAAGGGCCTTTGTCCTTCCATCTCAGTTTCTGGCACCCACTCTGGCTCCGCCACTCTTCTGTTTATAATGAAAGTGCGATCCAGATTAGTTTGAGATACCAGGGATGTTGAACGTGAATAATCATTCATTGTGTAAAAGAATCTGGAAGGTACAATTGAAAAATATTTAGTTGTGAATTCAAGCAAAACTTTAAATGAAAAAATCTAAGCCTAATAAAAATCTAGAACCTATCACTCCTTTAGTCTTGGGATTCCATGTTCATAGGAACGGAAAACGGAATTCAAAATTTTACAATTGCAGCAAAGCAATTAAACTTCGTGTTTTATGTTTAAGCTATTGGGTATGTAACCCCAGAATTGTCGCGATTCGTAAATTATCCGCGGACTGGCTGCCAGCCAACTTTAGTTAAAATTCTATACCCGGGTATTGGGTACTCCCCTTGCTAGTCTCAAGTTTAGGCTAATGTTCTTAAAATAATAAATTAAAGCAACTTTGAAGTTACTTCATAAATTTGTATTTATTTTATACCAATGGTGTGATAGTGATTCCAATTTTTTGTTAGAACTGTTTGCTAGGATGTTGACCCTAATATAATTATCGCGACACTTTTCATGATGAATTGAATTACTTGCTGAACTTCTTCATTTTTCACTTTTCATTAATTTGTAGGAAAATACTTATATTCAGTCACATGTTTCATAGTATTTGATGCTGATTTGCATAATGAAAAACTTTGGTGAGACATATATATGCTGCGGTGATGGTTTCTTTAGGCTTGCTCAGTTATTGTGACTTAAGTTGTTAAACAGTAATTCAGCGACTTTTATGAAAATGTTTAACATTTTAGTAACTTTTTGATTTCTAATCTAACTTATTTGTATTGTGTAAGATATTTCACTTTCATTCTTTTAAATATTGGTCACTAGTGTAGTCATCTGGTGGATTGTATTACTTTTCAGCATTTCGTTGAGCTTGGAACTGGGGGTATTTCTGTGAACCAATTTGAATTAGATTGGAATATTATTAACCCACATCTACTGGTGGTTAGTCAAATCAAAGCAGTAGTAAAACGGCAGGGCTTCTTAGATATGCCTTCACTCTTTTCTTCGACTTGAACCAGCATCGTAGTATTTAATGGCATTCGCTCGTTTTCTTGATGCTATAGGGGTCATAATATATGCCGAATTTCTTTTCCGTTACTTCCTCAAAATTCTCTGCAGACAAAAATATTTCTCCCTCACTTCTCGTGGATAATCTTCAGTTTCTACTTCTTTCATCACACTGATTATTAATTTTTGAACATCTACTCGGCACTCTTACTCGGTGGTCTGCTGACCTTCAAACTAGTTAGTTCAACAATTTGTTAATGGAAAACCAGATCTTTAGCCAGCCATTCTGAATCAAAGTTCTCGCTACCACTGTTCATTGAGGTTGGTCGGGGTCAAGGTGTTCTATCACCTTGGGTCGGGGTACTACCTTGTACAATGGTGATTTTGGAAAACTGACTTATTTGGAGATTAATCTTTGCTCTGCAGTTTAAGGCAAGGATGAAGGCAAGGCATAGCTAGAGAATGTAAACCATCCCGATCAAGAAATTTCTAAATGGTAGATAAGAAAAAAATTAATGGTATTTTTTCTTTCAAATGTTTCCCGGTGAATACTAGCCTCCCTGTTTATCTGTAGATTGAGTATGATTTGATCTCAAATCATTCTCAAATGGAATCATTCATTCACGCCCAGTTATGTTCTCCCACTATTATCGTCTGCTTCCATATGACGATGAACTTATATCAGAAGAGTGCTTTCGTGCATCGTAGCTTACGCTGTTGTCTCTTTGTAGACTTCTTCGGATGAATGCTTTCGCTTCGGTTTTGGCTTGGGTGGGATACTCTCTGGCTCTGCTTCTCGCTTACTAAATCAATCTTTCTTCCAACATTGCTCCTCCTCCACTCGTCAAAGAGTATTTGCTCAAGTCTCTTGGTGAATTAATCTTTATTCCCCAGAACAAAACTATTCTTTACGTTAACCTTATGTTTTATTTCTTCGTAGTTTTTATAGCGGTTCTCAATCTCGTCCATCGTACTTAACTGCCAAAATTATCATTATTTCAGCACATCGCGGCATGCCAAATGTTTAGTTTTTGGATTTTACCCCTCGCTTTTTCAATGTAAACATTGAAGCTCTCCTTTCATTATATTCCTTCGCATATATTTACATCAAACTGGTCTTAATACAACTGACTTTTTATTCAATTCGTCGAAAGACACTCCTTTCATGGAGCCGGCTAGTCTACTTCAATTCATCATACGTTGTAAAATGACATGGTTTGTCCAATTTTTCCTGAAAATTAATTTCTCTATCATAGTCCACAGATTGCTTGATGCTCGATAGTTTTCCTAAAATTGTTTCACGCATAAAAATGATGAAAAATAATAAAATTGGAATGTGGCCTTTGTTATGAATATTGAATGTCTCGCTCAAACTATCTTAAATCCACACACTACTCCTTGCTCATAGCGACTCGCCAAAAGGCGTAGTCCAGCAGTTCCGAAGCTACTTCAACAACAAGCGTCAGGCACTTTAGTTCCTCTATCCATTAACTGATGCATAAAGTTATGATATTTGCAAAATCAGTTTAAATCTAAATTCTACCCTGCAAGGCCACCACAAGAGCGTGTGGCGGGATGTGCTAAGAAAAAAGACTGGCCATGAAAAGGGGAGGGAATAGGTAAATGAACTGAACGAAAGTGATTTGTTAGTGGTAGTGGTGCCTCAGCTGTTTTTGCCATTGTCGTAAATGGTGCGCTGGTTGAGGGAATTTTCGTTCCTATCGGTTGGGCAGCCTTTCATTCCGTCACTTCTATCGTATATAGAGATGAAGTGCGAGGTAAAAATGTACTGTCATCCTGAAACTCGCATGATCTGAATTTAAGTAATCTCTGCCTGGCGTGCAGCCCCAGTCTCCAGCGACTCTATTTATAGTCACTCCATTCTCTGCGTTTACACTTTTTGACCGGAGAAGTTTTATTTAAGAAACGCGGGTTTTCTTTGTTTTGAATTTCGCAAATTTGATATTTGGTCATGGGTCACAAATGCTCGCGGCGCATTAATCTTCATACAGTGTTTTTTTCAGAGTGATGCTCACTCATTGGGACGCGCATGTCCTGTACGTGTGAATCTTAGAATGCGCCTTAGGTGCAATTCTCTGAGTCGAACCGGCACTACCCGGATGTTATGTTTTTCGCTACGATCCTTAAGGCCGTTTTACACGGGGCACGTCATTGCGCAGGTTAGAGCTGCATTAATTTCTAATATGGCGGGCAATTGCGCGAATGCATGAACGAAATTAGAACGGGCTATTTTGCCATCTCGCATCCATGCATTCTCGCATGCGTTCTCGCAATTCACCGCTTTACACGACGCAATTTTGACTGCGCCTTCGGACATACGTCAGATTGCGCAATGACGTGCCCCGTGTAAAACGGCCTTTAGGCATTGAATTCCAAGATTTAGAATGTGGTTAAATTCACTGTGGGCACACCAGTCATTATCCAATACCCCGGTGTTGCATGACTCAGCATTAAAACGGTTTATTGGTACTATTTTCGTTTATTGTATCACTTTTATTTTAATTTTTTTACACATCCAAACCTCATAATGATATACCTATTAGCAGGACTGTTCTGTAGGCAGCTCCAACATTTCCCTGCTGTAATGGTGAAGGCCCTACTCAGGGACTTCAAGATTTTATCCTGGATGTCACTTGCGCTGCAATTATATCATCTTAATTTGTACACTTGCGTTGTTTATGCTCGAATGCTTATTTTGTTTTGCATATAGGTCTCTGCAATACCTCCTAATGGGTTTCCTATTTTTTTCATATTTTCTGTCTTCTACCCAAGTATCTCTCTTGAGATATGTTAAGGTTTTTAAAATCAGGGGCCAATGTTTAAAATTCATATTGCGAGAAGAAGCACCTTATATTGTTGGTCCTCATTTATAGATCTTAAAATTAATATTATTATTTAAGCTTAAACAGCAGATGATTTAGTCGTTGTGTAAATATTTCCAGCTTTTATTTTCAAGTTAATCCGAAATCCGAAATTGAATTTCTTGGAGGGGAAGCTTCTTTTGGTTGTTAAATATGAGGCAACTACAAGACTCGCGAGAGAACACTTTCTAGACGGTTAATAAGGATGAGCGTGGTTCACCTTGTTATTTCACTATAAATATGAAAGCAATCTTTTACTTCACCTTCCTGCGCATTGCAACCTTATTTAATCTCATCCAAATTTTCTTCATTAATTTACTTCTTATTGTATACATTAAATGATGCTCATTTTCTTTGTTTATACGTGTTCAATTCAAGAGACATAAAGATAATTCTCGATTTACAACTTTTTCTGGAATAGTATGTCCTTATCTTAGGTAACATTTTGTTCCATTCTTCCGTCGATAATTCTTGAAATATTTCATGTAGATACACAAAAATACTTCTAAAATGTTTGCGTCATTTAGCTCTTCTTTTTCATACGGATAATGGCATAAATCTCTCTTACTAAAGTTATTAAATGCCGTCGCCATTAGGCATAGTTTAGCAGTTCTCATGAAACTTTATCGATGCATCCTGGGGAGCTTCAATTTCTCAAACCTTTCTCTCGTCTTGGTGCCTGAGCGTGCTTTGTTGGTTTTGGCCTATCCAAGTAACCTCAAATATTTCATATCTTTAATTCTTCTACAGAAATGTGAATCAAGTAGTGAATAGCAGCAACATTAATCATAAGTGTTGCCCTACACTTTCTTTTTGCGTAGTGAAACTTTACCCTCAGCATTCTTCTGGGGAGAAGTTCAGTCAGTTATTGTAGTCAGTACTACGCTGCGTTCCAGAGATGAAAATGCTTCTTGTTCTGATTGCATTTTGTAAAATATTTAACGACTCATGCCAGGAATTTGTCTCTATGTCCCGATTCTTTTATTAATGGTATCAATAGCTCTAAACAGGGTGTTACTCTTGGAACGCTTCTTTGGATTGTTCAATTCGAGGCAAAAGACGAAATTTCGGTGAAGCACCTTTCTAAATATTTAAGAAAAGCTTATCAACCTTGAATATTTTCCTTCGGTAAAATAATGTCCAGTGAAGAATAGAATATTAATTTGCAACCAATAGTGTATTGTTCATGGTACTACTATTAATACTTCGTATAAATCGTTGAACGTTACGAATTTAAATACGAAGCTGTCGTCAAACCCATTATTGGTTTGCTGCAGATCTCCCTTTGAATAATTTTTTCATTTATTTCACCATTCATTATTTTACCACCGTTCATGATACCACCACTTTGCTTGAAATGCCTGTTTGCATGACTGACATACTGTAGTTTCAGTAATTTTCCCCGTTCATCATTTCGTCCATTGCTACGAGGCAGCGGTTATGCCTCTAAATATGAAATTATTTCCTCCAGATTTCGTCAAAATTTTTGTCCCCTGCTCTTTGTAGTACTTAATGTCTGATCTCCGTCCATTTGACAGTTATTCAATCTTCTAAAACTCCACATTTCCCCATTCTCCTCTTTCTCCGTTATCGTCAAAGGATGACTGCAATTCATCCTTTCAGTTTGTACATTTTTAATGTTCTTTCGTCCTAAGAATGTCTTTTCTCGAGCTCCTGCTCTGTTCATAGTTCTTGTTCCTTTCCAGTGATCCTGCATCCCAAAAATTCAAATCCTTCGACTAGGTCCAGAAGTTTAATCTTTTTGAGACATTCTTGATCTCTACAGGAATCATTTTATTCCTTCTAACTTATTTTTATAGTATTTTCACATTTTATGCTAACATTGTTAAAGGTAAATCATAATTTGTAAATAGTTTCGGAATGATCGTCATATTCTTTTTATCTCGTTCGATTTTCCGTGAGGACTCCTTCCTCTATACTCAGAACTGCAGTAATTTGAGTGTGAATGGACACCTTACCTATTAATAGCCTAATTTTGTGAAGATTTATGGCACCTCTAATGTATATCTTTCCTGGAGTATCCTGCCTTATGACTAATATTTTATGAATTGACCGTTGTTTGCAACTCCTGCTTTTATTTCTAATGCTTCAAATATCCATTCCTTTCCAGCTTTCTCCGGTTGATCTTTTAGCGCTTTTATCCTTCATCTGGAATATTAGGAAAATCATGTTGTACTTGCTATGGTAGTATTTTTTTAACTGAGTGATACTTTAGTAATCAGTAAGTAATTATCACATTGGAAAATCTCTTCAGGTTTAGCACTTTGTGTATTAAAATATAATTCTATATCAATATCACACAAGAATATCAAATTACTGGCCAATTTTTCCACTTGCCATTTCGTTTATTACGCGGGTTAATGCCAAGACTTACAAGCAGTAGTCCTTAAGCGAAGTAGTTCAAGCTCTTCGTCTATTCCATTCTGGTTCTTAAGGAATTACAAAGTTTGTCTTTTGTGCTGCCGTCATTATACCAACAAGTAAATCTCAATATTAAAATCAAATTACTGCTTTTTGTAACGGTTTTTTAAACCTTTATATCCTGTTAAACATACTTTGTTTCTAGTTTAACTAAATAGATAAAACTATAATTAGAAAATGAATATAAAAAATTTTGTTGACACAATTGTAACTCTTTTTTTCTCTTGTTTCAGATACTTAACTAACGCACCACGTTCTGAAACTTCTCCTACTTCGATGCGTGAATCGGCTGATGATCACTGCACCAAGAGCTCGAGATAACTTGAAAATCAATTTTAAATCTTTAATTTTGAGCTACTGTCATATTCCAATCGGAAGTCATTCTAACTTCAGAAGCAAGTACAGATAGTGATAATTCTCAAGAGTCAAATATGAAAATTATCTTAGATAGCTGAGAAACTTAGTAGTGATGCCAGCTCTGCCTACCATATTCGTGTGTACATGGTGCCTTTTTTACACTGGGTTACATTACATACTAAAGGACTAAAAAACAGTATTCATGGTCTTCAGTTGTAGCTGACCACATTTTATTAAGTCATCAGTAGTTTAACCCAGTGTAATTGGAAAGTGGAATATTTTGTAATTGGGAAGGTGGTTGACAAATGATGATTCAAGAGGGCCCTTCCTTAATTTGATCTCAGTTCTACAGCTGTTATATGTGGCCAAAAGTAATGAAAAACTCCAATAGTGTAAAGTTTAAGCACCCAATGCAGTGAGGAACAAGGTGTACAGAAAAATCTTTCTTTGCAAAAAAGATTCCACATTGCTTTCTTGTCTGAATGATTGCATGCCATTTTTTTAAAAAGATTTTTCCTCTTCCTTTGCTCCTTGCCAAGTATGATGCTTTGACATTTACAGCAATAGTTTTTCTTTTCTTCAGGTTCCAAGCCAGTATTATTGCCTACATATCTTGAGTGGTGAGTCGATTCCCTGAACTAAATCTAGTTTCAGAAATTATGGCTAATACATTCATGTGGCCTACACATGTATTAACATGATGATTTTAGTAAAATTCATTTGCTGTAGGTAATGGTTAAACTAATTGTTTGAGGGTTTCATGGCTAGCCAAAGTGTCATAGCCTTTGGCACCCCCTATCTCCTCATCACCTGTTCAAACCACCTGCTCTGCCTCCTAATCTCTTCCAGCAGTTTCCTTTCCTCACTCACCATGCCTAGCACTTCCTCGTTTGTCTTCCTTTCTGTCCACCACACCTACTCCATCCCTCTCCCCATATCATTTTGTACTGTGTCTTGAAAGTCTGCAGCCTAATCTCCTCTTTCCCAAGAATTCATTTTGTTACTCCTTGCAATGCTACACTTAATTTTATTTTCTTTCTTTTCTTCACATTGTAACTCAAGGTACTAATTTTTAATATTCTCCCATTGTTGAATGCCTTATTTGCTAGCTCAGTTCTCCTCCTTATGTCTCCTTCCAGTCCTAAAATCTTCGCTACTTGATATTATAATTTCATGTTGCTACCCATTCTTTAAATCTGGCTGGCAGTGCCTGCTGAAGGAATATTAATCCTTATAATAAAGATGAAATCTTTCCAACTTTATTTTTACTTGGAATTTTGAATCTAACATATTTCATAAGTATGCCCTAGATTATGATCAGAATCTATATCTTTTCTTAACAAGATGCATTAAGTTTTGAATCTGTTGCCTAGCTTCTGCCTGAACATATTATAATTATTTTATGCTGAACTTGCTCTTCCAACCTTTTCCATGGTTGCCTTTGCCTCTGCTGATGTCATAACCATTTTTGATCTATTTTTATTATATTATGCTCTCTAATATGTATTAATTTATTTCTCCTGCAAAATTCTACCATCTTCTAACCACAGACATTTCCTGTGTATGGGCCATATTCTCCCCATTCATTTCTGTCCTTACTCCTCCTTTACCCAACTACCAAAGCCCAATGGCGCATCATTGTTGGTGATTACGTTTGGTCGGCCGTAAGTATCGTATGGTCTGCACGAGAGTTACCGCCTATAGCGATTCCGATAACAGCCAGTCATATCGTATGGCCCGACCATATAGCCCTGGTTACACGATACATTAACACATGAACATGTGTATGAACATGTTCGTGCATTAACATGTACTATGGGGGAAAAAGTTTCCCAAAGACAGTTTCCTACCTGGATCTTACCTTATTGTTTCTTGTAGTTGCCATATCTTCCACCTTGTGAGTAGTTGTATGTAGGTATATAGATTCATTATCTTAGGTGTATCATTGAATTTATACTAATTTGGTTTGTCCCAAGTACTTAATTGAGGGCATTTTGGAAGGGAGTAAAGTCCTGTTGAATGGCTGCTTAAAAATTTTTATGTAAACTGTGTAGCAGCATTGGTGGATGTTTGGGTGAACTTATCAGCCTGATCTGTCTGCAGCTGATCAGGAACTGTGCTTGATGTGTACTCAAGTGTTCTGTTCAGCAGCTGTTCATGAAGTTCATTATCTTAACTTAGTGAAATTGGATAGTAGTATTGTCATCCCATACATTCCTAGTTAAGAGAATATTAATTTATTGACACTCTAACAAATGCATTTTCATTTGATTTTTATCAGATTTACCCAAATCTCTTTTGGGAAAAGGACAAATGGTGCAAGTTGAATGGTGAAGACTGCAATCCAAACAAATTGGCACCAAGGGTGATTCCTGTGATTGCTGGACAGCAGCTGCTCACTGATGCTGGAGGGCAATGCATTTGGGCAACTGGCCTACTACCCAAATCTTGGATATCTCAGAATATGAAGTAGAAATATATTCAATTGTGAAGAACTAAGCTGGATCCTTCTGGGAATCCTTACTCAATGTATAAATGTTCTCTTAAACAATTAAAAATGAACTTAAAAGAAATATGTACATTTTCATTTTCCCCTGAGTAATGTAGTTTTTCCTCATCGTGTTACCAATGGTGAAGAGCAAAAAGAATGCTGTTATCTAAATGTAGGCAATTTCAACATTAGTGATAATTATCATTAATAATAAACTAATTTCCTTTCAATTTAATATTCCTGTGTCAAAAGGTTATTGAACAATTTATATTCATAAAACTAAGTACATTCTTTGGTTTTACCGTGCATTCTCCTGAACTTTACATTCATTCAAAGATTGATTTTGGAAAATAAACTTCACTTGAGTCCTCTTAATAATGGCATAAAATCTATCTTTGAACTGCCACCAACAAAAGCATAATATTGTGCAGATGGTCAGTATGACGGAAATATGAGTGGTAAAAATTTGGCGTGTGCCAACAAGTTCTGCGATGGCGGCCTGATTCCTTAAAAAGCCGGGACTCAGAGCAGAGATGGTCAGTACGTCGGAAATATTAGTGATAAAAATTTGGCGTGTGCCACCAAGTTCTGCGATGGTGGACTGATTCCTTAAAAAGCAGGGACTCCGAGCAGAGAGGAAATTGAAGATGGAGGGACAAGGGGCTACCGTCGAGTGCCACCAAGTTTTGCGATCAATAATACTTCCCTGAAACTTGGTCGGAGGCGGTATCTCGCTAAGTCTGGTTCAGAAATAAGAGAAATGATCAACCTTGACCGTGGTATGGCTGCATCCTTATTAATGCGTCTCGCGGTTAAATCAGTTAAATGGCTCTCCTTCGCGGCCAGTCCACCCGCCTTGGCTAGAGGCCCTCTATTACCTTGGCAGCCATCGAACGATCCAAGCGTTCTTCCACGAGATCGGTTTCTCTTCAGAAAGAAGAGCCTCTCATCTGGCTGTCATTGAAAAGCAAACGATTCGCGAAATCCCCAGAGCACAAAATTATTCTAAGTCCAGAGCCTCCCTCACAGAGAGAGAAGAATTGCCAAGGGGATGCCTGCCTCGAGACCCTCGGACGGCTTTTCGGCTCCCGTCGACCAAAATTTTCAGAAAAATGACTAAGTCCCCAATTTTTGAATTTAAGTACAAGTTTTGAAGCCACATAAAGCAAGAACCCCGGTAGCCTGGGGGATAAGAGGCGGGATCAGTTGATGAGAATATAGCGTATGTTACATCGAATCCTTTTGCCGGCAATTTTTTTATTTCTCGAATTTTTTTTTAAATTAGCAATTTATAGAAAATGTTCTCCAGGGGTTTTTAAAATGTGTTCAGGACGACGTTAGACGTCCAGAAAACCTTTAATTGTCGACCATTTTTTGTAAAAATGCCGATTTTTTCCCGGCGGGCCGGCTGGGCGCCCGGAAAAAAATCGGCATTTTTACAAAAAATTGTCAACAATTAAAGGTTTTCTGGACTTCCCATGTTGTCCCTAACACAATATCAAAACATGGAAATGCAATTATTATAAAAATGCAGGGGGGGTGGGGATTCTAGGGGAGAACCCTAGTTCAAAATTTGATCAATAGATGGCGTCCGCATTTAATAATTCGCAAAAGCACTTTCAGGAGACCGCTAGTTAGTTTAAAACTCGACCAACAGATGGCGAGTGCCTTAACTTTTCGCGAAGTCTGTATAAAAATTTGATTCACCTGATGACGAACGCGGGAAATACGATGTTCCGAATTGAATGACCCCTTTCCGGAATCGATTCCGACAGTTGGACGATATAAACAAAAGACTGTCATTAGTACATTCGATTTTGGCTGATTACTGAGGTCCTTGTAGAATTATGCTAATCTTAGGCCTCTGATTATCCAAATATAATCTTAGTGTTAAGAAGTCTCTTTAAAGTGATTAGCTATCTACTGAGTGAATAGTTACATTACAACCAGCGAGAACTTGTTTCAATTCTCTCCGTTCGTGACACGGAAAGTGTAAAGGCCGTTTTACACGGTACATACATTTGTTTGTACAAACTCTTCCGTGAACTCTTGCATGAGGCAAAATGTATCGTGTAAAGCGGCAAATTGTATGAACGCTTGTGCGAATGTCTCAATGCCTGCACGGGAAATAGAACCTGTTCTAATTTCGTTGAGACAAACGTACAATCTCACGTACATTCGTTTGTACAAAATCTTTCGTGTAAAACGGCCTTAAGATAGCTGAAAATCACTCGCACATTTCTGCGTTCTCCCTCGGAAACCAACCCAGACGTGAATAAAGTAACAACTTTTCCTCAATATATTTTATTTAGTCAGTTCGTACACAAAGCAAAAATCTGTCATTTTTTTATGGATTATTACACATTGATGCACACCACACTTCATAACATTTCACAAAGGCGATATAGAATCCAAATCTATGCTTCAATTTTATAATTCCGTGACGTAGGCCACTTGCGAAGACGTAGCAGGAATGTATCTTTTTTCAGGACCAAGATGAAAGTTAGTTCCATAATTGAATAAAAGATTTTCTCCAGTTTTTATTTCAAATTATGATTTACAATATTAACGGACCCTTATGGCCGACAAAATTTAATTTTTAATAACAATCATATTAGGTTAGTCCCAGAGAATCAAAATTCGTCCACTGTCTCATATCAATCTTATTTTAAATTATTTATATTGTTAGTTTCCTGTCGCAAACGGATGAACAGTCCGGCAGCGGAATAATAACAAATTGGTTGCGCTTAAGACCACACGCTGTAAGTGAAAACTTCTTTGATCGATTTATGTTCCCAAATAAATTGAATAAAATAGAGAATAAGGTACAATAATGTTTTTAAAGGAATATTCAATGTAAATTTTATTTTTTGTTGACAAAATAGGTATTTATCTGAAAAATAGGTATTACACATAAGTCTGAATAATGTAACACTCATTTATATCTCTTATGTTAATTATATCTCTGTTATAATTATTCTAATTAACAATTCTCATCGTCATTGGTTACATATTCAATCACCATTTCATCATTTTCTCGCATGTTATTTTCCTTATTCTTATGAATAATTTGACTTTTTTCATTGCTATTTCTACAGAATTCTAGGAAAGAAACTATTGTCTTTTGACAACTAAGTTTTGAATTTTTAAGATTCGGTAAAGAATAAGTACGGAAATATGGTACGCGATTTTAACGGCTCACTTTTCCCCCCTTACCGCTTGACCTACCAATTGGTGGCAGATATTCGCACTGTTAGGACAGCGGTACCGCCATCTGATGACAGTATTGGAACTACATCGCCGAATCAAAAAGTGCGGTACGGTACGTGACGCGAGTTTGCTCTTTTTCCCCCATGCCAAGAGTGCCCTACGGGCCAAAAGAAGTTATTTAAAAAATTGATTAAAAAATACAATACACGACTTCACTATGCCAAGACAATGCAAAAGAGATGCAAGAAATAACACTGTTGAAGTGTCAGTAGAGAGATAATGGGGGAAATAATTTTGCAATTCTACTGAAGCCCTTAATAAATAAGCTGCCGGAAGAAATTCCCCGAGTAATAGAGAACACGGCAATGACCCAATACTATCATCGCGCAGTTAACACACGACTCTGATTACGAGTAGCAATGGGACACCCTCCAGTAATTCAGACATCTAAAAATGGTTCCACGCATATCTCGATTGCTTACGTTTTGAAATTACACAGATGAGAATTTTAAATTAAATTTTTTCGATCATTTATTCGCCATTTCCGCCACTCAGCACTATCGCGCAGTGAACTAACTTTAATTTTATTTCCAACAAAATACGAATCACTGATGTAAGCTAACATGACAATTTTAGAATTAAATGTCAAATAATCACCAGAATGAGAGGTAACAACTAAATAGTTTAAAATAAATGAACTGATCATGACTTCCCTAAACACCTCTGCACCTCAAAATATTTAAATGGATTACTAAATTATTACACTCGTCTGACAGCTTACCTTTCCATTTCTCTATTTTCTCTCTAGCCATGTACTGTGATTGGCAGTTCTAAGGCGATTGAATGACTGGAGATATAAGCCTCAATGCAATTAATCCAAAATAACACTCGAAAAGTAGACAAGTTTAAAGATAACCTTTATTTTTGTTTTCCACTCGACATGAATCAATAGTATTTCAAATGAGGCACCAGTGCATGACTACATACCTCTGCAGTTCATTGGAAAAGTATCCATTTATTGTGTTATCTGCTCAAAAAGTTTCAGATATTCACGAAAGTAGATTTATGATATTATAAAAATCAAAGGAATGCATTAATATCTCGGCAGATCAGAAACGAATAGTTCCCAATGACAGGTAAATGTGTCTTCTCTTAAATAAACTAAAAATAAAAAATATGAAAAAAACACGTAATGAAGAAAAATAAAGCAAATGGTGCAGTATTCAAAAATTGATTATAAAGTTAGAAACTTAGAAATTTCGAAACTTCCTATTAAAATATTTAAAGCAATTATGATTTGTAATTAGTATTTCCAAAGAATATAGCAATAACTGAACATGTACAACTAACGACATTTCATCCAAGTTCGCCCAAGAGACATTTGTAAACGATAACTATAATTCTTACGGGAGACAAATGTTCTAATTTTCTGACGCACGGCCGTTGTATTTACTGAGGTTTTAGGCTTGGGGTTTGTGGAGAAGCCATAAAAGTTACTTGGAGGAGAAATTTATCTCCTTGGCACTGTGCACATACGTCAAAATTAAATTCAGTTCCAAACTTATTTAGTCAGGACTTGAGCGAAATAACTCCAAAGAAAAAATCCAAACCCTGAGGTGATATTGAGTGCATACAGACTTTCGGTAAAAGAAACTAATTTCATGACCTCTCCTCTCAACATTACATTGACTTTGCAAGGAATTTTGCCTGACTTTCATGAAGGGCCGTTAGCTTTCCTGGTGGATGCACATGGGCGTTATCTCGGGTGTGACTCAGGGTCAGGTTCCCCATTACCGAAGTTTCGACGAGCCACTCTCCCATCAACCTCAGGCAGCTTGACCCAGTAGAACAGCCGAGAGAATTCCATATAAAGCACGAATTTCTCCCCGACCATGAAATTCTAATCATAATACCACCAACTTATACAATGGTATCAACCATGTAGCATCTTTAAGCCTTCGTTAAGAGGTCCATGGAGTTGTCACGAAGCTCCACATTCACTGCATCCGTCCTGAACAGATTACTGCTCTTCATGAAGGCCTGTATACTACACCTGTACCTTCCTCTCCAATTTTATGGTGTCTTAAAATATTGCAACTAGAGGCTCTATCAGGTATGGGGAAAATGGCAAGTGACCGCAGTGCTTGAGGAGGCATGCTCCTGCTTGAAACCATTCACCATTTCCCAGAGCTATTTCAACGACGCCTCACAGCATATCACCACCAGTTGGCGACGGTTGTCTTCCACCGACGAGTCTGCTGCTCCTCTCATCACCGGACCAGGTCTATAAGAATTACCATCACATTACAGTTGATTACCATTTACTTTCCAAAATAACTCGGTAAATCAAATTCAACAGAGTAGTAGGTAATTTGATTACCATTTCCGATACGTGGATCCCAAGGGATAAGATACACGGCGCATAGGGAGAATCGGAGCCTTTGATGCCTGCTTTTGATGGAAGATCTGAAAATAAAATGAAACGATAACATAAGCAAGGAGGAAGGGACAAAAGATTAGAACACGACATTTTTGCATACTGCACCCAAAATAACTAATCAAGAGGATTCTGGAACCACTGGATTTGCGAAGAACTAGGCTAGGTGCACGTGGGAAATCGTGAATAGGAAAAGTATGAGTATTCTTTCCATGGAGTTGTTACGAAGCTCATCATTCACTGCATCCGTCCTGAGCAGATAATTGCTCTTCATCAAGGCCTGTATACTACACGACCTATTTCCCAAGGCGAGTGGATATATGAACACTTGAGACACAATATCAAAATTATAAGGGGCTTCTAAAACAGAAACATGTAGTGTTTATGATTTCAAGAGGTGGAAAATATAGAATAAGACCAGTGGTGCCCACAATAGAGGGGTCAATGACACAAAATTCGTTGTAAAAATAATTGGGGAGGGGGAACCCGCGATTTAGTTCATTTTGGGGGATGGGGATGAAAACATCTTGTATGCATGTAGGAGATGACCCATTGAGCCTGGGGGATGTTCACCACTGAATAAGACTAATAAAAATAAGTCTAGGCTATGCCCAAGATATTTTTAATTGCTGCTTAGAGTACGAGAGAGAGAGAGAGTTTGATAGACTGGATAGGACGAAATTGGAGGGAGAGCTTAAAAAGCGGTAGATTGAAGAGACAGACGACCTATTAGAAATGTCTGCACGAACGTTAATGGTAGCCGATGACGACTTGAAACAGGCCACGATAAGGTGGGAATGATGCAGTGATGCCCACTATCTTAGATCCTTTTAAACGCTTACTCGGAAAAAATAGTTACAGAAGCATGGGATGGGAAGGATATGGGAAGGATATGGGAATAAAGGTGGGAGGGGAGGTGATAGTCATTCAGACTCACAGGTACCCAATCATTAGTCACCCAGCCAGCCAAGGGATTGCAGCCAATGATGAGCGCTCTAGAGGTGCATTAGAAAATGTATGGGATGTAAGTATATATGCCATATACATACTATAGTAAGCCACGTTTCACGAGTTGAGGCCAAATTTTTCAATTTTTAATAACGAGCGAATTAATGCGTGCCCTGCAATATGTAGCCACTTTTTTCGCTCATTAGCCATTCATTATCACTCACATTCATCTCGGAACGACGTTCAAGGGTATTAGCATTTACATTCAGACAAAATTTACTAACATCGGTTTAGATTTCCGTATTAGGTATCTCGTTTCAGTTTCTAGATAATACCTACCCGTGATTTTTTTCTATTTACTATCCGCAACATTGCTTTTGTTTTAAAAAGAATTTTTGTTCCCTTTATCCTTTAAATTGTATTTATGGTTTCAAGATATGTTCTGCCCCATGTCCTGAATACAAAAGCAGATAATCATAAATAGATATGCATCATCGTACAGTTTTTATTCAACCTTTTTCAGGAATGCTTGATGTAGATTAAACACGTTATAGCAAGATAGTTTCAATCAGTAGCACAGAGAAATTTGGGCGACTAATTATTGTATAGTATTTTAAATAATTGAAATAAGACGTTGGAGACTTATCTAATTATAAATTTGAACCGGCTATCAACTGTAGCCTATTCTAAATACCAAGAGGCAGCATGAGTTTCCAATGGTCAATTATGCTAATAAAATCACCTCCATTGAATAATCCACGTTAGACTGACTAACGCCTAGACTTTATTCATCTTATTTATATTCTGGCCCTTGTTGGCCACCCACTAACTTGCCTCTCTTGCCAGTGGAAAATTTGCGACTGAATTTTTTTGGGTAATAACCGAGCAATTTCATTCCGTCAACTGTCAAAATACCAAAGCGCAATTATTTTGTTGAAATGTACCAAGGTGTTAAAAGGAAAGTTAGTATTCTATCACCTTGGAAATGCACCACAGTATTTAGTAATCTGAGAGGTTGGTAGCGCCAGAGTGCGCTACTGCACAGTCGGTCACTTGTTATGTATATATTATATTTGGGCTTCGCGCATTAAACTCACTCTCGTGCGGTTTCTCAGTGAGTCAAGTCGTTTTCTTCCTCTCCTCTACACGACCTCAATATATTTCTCTAACCTGGTACAAAATAAAACACTTAAAAGTTCACAGATAGAGTGCCGATTACACGCTGTAAAATGATTTAATGAATTAAGAGTAATTCAGAGATAAACACCCGCCTGCATATAAAGTTTCGTTTACCTAAACCACGAGTCAACATTTCCAAGATCTACATTTCTCAAGTAATACCCTTTTGTTCAAAAGAAATTCTCTCAATTCGTCCCATGACCTTAGTGGCCATCGCATAAAAAGCTAAAAGGCTTTTCCCGAGATTGTGATTTGAGCAACTCAAGATGCAGAACTGTACTGAACTTGTCGGTTTAAGTTCATTTCATTTTGCTGCTATAAAGTAAAAAAGGGATATCAAATTTCTATCAAGGTCACGTTCTAGTTAAGATCTTCCCCGACTTCCAAAAAGCTTCCCAGAATATTGTTTCTGTTCCGAAGCCAACCCGAAGTCTATGTGAATTCTAACTCAACCTAATTGATTGCTGGAACGATTAAAATATAATTGCCTTAAAATAAAAATTATCGTCGGAGCAAAAATACACTGTCAATGCGCTGGTACTCAAATAGGTACTCACTTCTACGTTGAACCCCGGCCGTCCATTCCCGTGCTCCGAAAACTGTCTTTCTGCTGAACGGGCGCCTTGTAACTGCATTGCATGGAAGATAGAGAAGTGGAAATTCATGTAGAAACTGAAAACAACGAGACAAGATGTATTAGTTTATAAGATACAACTACACAACATAGCAAACGAATATTTTCCATCTAAATAATATAACAATTCCAGGAAAAATACCCAAAAAACTTTCATAACTTACCATTCTTATTTCACGACGGCTTTACACTATGGTGGATTAATTTATGCTTTTTAAATTTCCTAACGCCTCAGGTCGGAAGTTTCCTATTGGGGAATTGTCCAATTGTGCCAAATTCCAACAACATCAATATATGTCCTCCCTTTGCCTTCGTTCTATTGATATGAAATTTTCCCGATAATCAGGTGGATTCCGGAAATATGCTTCAATAAAATTGGTAAATAGTAGAGTTAAAATATCTCCTCAGGTAGAAAATTTAACGCTAGCCTTGCTAACTGACATCTGAAAATAAGTTGCTGCGGTAAAATGCCTGCCACCACCAAGTATCAGACTTCTAATTCTAACATTCTATTCTAACAAATTCTACAACTGGGCTACTCGCGTGACAATACGGCACTCCACTTTGGGGGTTGCATGAAATTTCATTCAAGTTTCATAATTTTAAGAACATGTGTTGTTTGTTTTAATTTTCCCTGAAAGAGGTATGAGAGCGTCTTCGCAAGGATAAGACCTTTCGATTTCTAAAAAAAATAGTTTTTTGCCAAAATTTGCACTAATTTCGCAGCTGTGGCAATTCGGAGCATTTTCGATAACGGAACTACTAAGGACTTAAAAAATTATAAAATTAAGCACTCATAATTGGGTGAATGGAATTGGCTATGGATGTGACCGATATGCAGCAATTTTCTTATATTATGTCGTTGCGATGAATTAATATTTTCCCCCCCGCAGTTCAAGGAGGTAACCAATTACTTCTTGCGTATACATTTCCATCCACTCTGTACTTCTCAGCCGTTCGGCCTTTACCTCTTAAGCATGCTGGCGTATTGAAAATATCTACATCTACAAAATACCCTGCAAGCCCCCTCAACTGTGTGGCAGGGGGTTAGTAGTCACCAAAAGACATAACACTACGCATATAACAAATACACGAAGTTATCACCGTCCCCGCCAATTGTGAATGTTTATCGGATACTCAAGAGAACTACACACACCGCGAGTTTTTTACAATAAAATTAAAAATGAAGCGACCATGACACCAGACGGAAGAATGCCAAGACAGAGGGGCATTAAGATAAGAGTCAAATATCATTAAAAAGTTGAGAAAACTTTTCTTGAAATCAGAAGAATAACTTCGCATCAAATCGCATCGAATCAATTTCGCATACATTAGTGGGTTCCCAATTCATGTTGAAATGAGAGTTATTTTTCTCATTTTGAAGTAAATTAAGTCGGGAAGCTTGGATTCCATGGACCAATTTCAAAGTAAGCAAGCAAACTCCTTAAACTGACGCCTAAGACAATGTATTTGCATCTACCTTAACCGAAACAGAGTTCATAAACAAAACTGGAACTCGTTAAATATAAAGGCTAAGGTTACGAAAATGCTACGCCATTATCCGATTAACGTTAACCAGACTAAAGCGGGCCTATGTGATTCCTTACTCTTCAACTGAGGTCATAAGCATCGATACGACGGTGAACGGGAAAGAAACTCAAGTTTGTAAGATCCGCCACGTTACCACCGTTCAGCCTTAGTAATTAGAACTGACGTAGTTGCAGTTTTGCTAATGCACCAATAGTAGCTTCATTAACTTTATTAGGGTGCAGTGCAGTGCATTTTGGTGATGACTCCCTCTTCCACACACCCTTGAGGTGACTTGCAAGGTATTACGCAGATTTAGACTTGACGTAGTTTGAGCGATCATCAATTCACCTAGAATTTGACCTCATTTTAAAGAAAGCACTAGTATCTTTCAAATTATATCGAAATATTAACCCCTTGCCGAATTACTTTTCGATCAATTTGCCTACAAATATAAGCTGTTTTACATGGGATAGATTACGGCTGTGCGCTCCAGAGGGAGGAAATTGAAAAAAATTAGGAACTTAACACCCAGATTCCGTAAAAAACTAATTGTGCGTATCATGGGGGATTGATTCAAATCAGAGGGCGACATGGTGACCAGCTCTCACCGTTATTTTCTAAAAACTATCCTTGAAATCATTATCAGGATATGGGAAAAATAAGTCAGAAGGATTCCAAATTTGAATAAAAATGAGAACAGGTAGAACGAGAAATATCTGGCTTTTGGGGATGATCTCCCAATCCTCACGAACAACAGAACAGGCCAAACACGTAATAGAAAAACAATTCCAAATTGTGCGAATAACTAGACTGATGAATTCATATAAAATACAAAATACATACTGAGATTAATTAACTAGCGAAATACTCGCTATAGTCACAAGGCAAGGGTAAATTAGCTCAAGTCGAATATTTCAAGTGACTCGGAAAAATCATCTAACCACCACGGATTCACTTAAAGAGGCCAATCTGGAATGAATCAAGCATGCAAGCTGACATGGAATCATGACACCAAGATATAATCATCCATCAACGGGAAATTAAGACTAGAATAATGTCATTATCGATCCGACATTTTTCCTGATCCGAGGTTCCTGTTTCCATTGTGCTTGATTTTTGTTGGTACGTCAATTAGTGATGTTTAGACAGTGTATAGTGGTTCCGGAAGCAGTCAGACCAACGCTAATTGGTGAGAAAAAATTAATAAATAGATAAACCGGAACAGAAAATCAGAAAAATTATTTGCGGACCGATAAACTGAGAAGGGGTCTGAATGAAGCGATCACCATCAAAAGTATACAAATTAACTGAAATTAATCCGCGATTCCGCGACGTTTTCAGTCCATGTGAACCCCGCTTAAACCATGCCCTAAATCGCCCACAGCGCAGTGCCAGTGACTTTTGCGAGAGCTATAGATCCGTACTCTATACCTCCATTGGCTTACGCCTATTCCCATACTAAGGAGGCAGAGACCACATGGGATAAAATAAACACTAAATGAAATAATGCGTGGATTTCCCAAAGTTAATAATGGCAATTCCGACTGCGACATCTCCCGCTTGAGGCAAAAATTGCCACAGCTGTTACAAATTATTCGTCCGGTCATTTAACTAAATAATCCCGCTTGGCGATAACACAACACCGGGGGCACCGATCTATTCTCAAAAGCTTATGCTGCAAACTACAACGCAATTGACATGCTCGTTTTGCTCTTCGCAGAGTAAAAAAGCCAATTTTTTAGACAAATTCGAACATTATATTCACCCATTAAATTGGCTTGAATGTTCTTGTTCAGCCTTCCACCATCCTTGCAGCATTAAAAAAAACTCTGCGCTTAAACATCCTTTAAGTTCACCCTGTCCAAAATACCACGCACGTGAAATACCTACACTATAAGATTAACTGAGAAATTAGACTAACTATCCCATCTACCCATGCAGCACCAGCGCTTAGCGATTTTTCGAAAGTTTAATTTATGCTCTATGAAATAGAGATTGCATATTATCACCGATATGTTGTATCTGCAAGAATTTCAATAAACGATTGCTTAAAGAACCATTTCACCCGCTAATTCACTCTATAACAATTAGATATTGCGTCAGGCATGAGAGAACAAAAAAAAACGAACGATGTGTTATTTCACCACTTTCTGTAGGTCATCCATCTTGATTAAACTCTCTTAAGAGTTTTGCCTTCTTATACCCAACAAATTCCAGAAAAATACTTCTACACACCGTATGCTGTCAATTACTTTAAATAGATTCATTTAAAATTAACTGTACCAGTTTCCCTAATTTAAGTACTCGAGGCAAAACTGTATAACAAATGCGGTCGTACCTGACCCAGAGTAACAAAATTCATTTGATTAACAATTCCGTCACACGACAGTGCATGGCAAATTCTCTAATACCTAATCGTCAGAGTTTCACAAGACATTTTTCAGTAGAGGTACCTACTCTTATGTTATAACAATAACCCCATTGTGTTTCTTAATTAACGCAAATACAGTCCCTTTCATGAATTAATGGTTTCAGTCTTAAAAAAACAAGACTAGATCCACGATTAACACGAAATTAGGTTAAAACTCAATGAGTTATTAATAACTAATAAACAGATGATGGGATCGAGAATATTATTCTTAAAAGGAAAGACTGAGATCCAGGGATCAACATATTATTACGATTGTTAGGTAATTCGAGGCACTTTGCACTGAGGAGACTATCCCCAAGTATGTACTTATCTGAAATTTGAATAAGCTCGAATTACCGCGAAAACAAATTTCGCCACAAAATAGTGTCTAGTTTCGAGCGGTAGGTATTCATTTAAACTAATTTAGCTTAAAACACCAGCAACACCGATCTTTAGTACTTCGCTCGAAACTTATTAATTTAGGTAACTTAAAAAGTGGTACTATAGTAGTAGTACTAAAAGTAGTAGACTATAGTCTCGGGTCATTTACACTTAGATATAAACGGCTCGAGAAACCTTTTAATAGCTTCAAGTTTGATATTTCTCAGATTCATTACGGATACGAGAGTCATTCCGCTTTTAATAATTCCGATATTCAACATTTGTTTTTCCGTTTCCTTAAATAAAAGCTAATTTTTCAAGCGTCACGTTAATACTTCATTAAATGAATTTTAACTTCGCACATTTCTCAATTCTATATTTTCGACCATGTTTTAGGCATTCCCTACTATCATCGGTAATATTGACAATGATTGTCCACCATGGTCGCAAATCAAACAAGTACGCAAAGTGAAAGGTAGAAATTAATTTATTGAAGTTCCCTAATATACCCGTGATTATAGAGTTTCCTTACCAAGCCAAGGAATTTACAAAACATTAGCTCTCTGCCCTCTTTTTTACCCCAATATTATTTAAAACTAACGTCGTGTCAAATTAATAACTTGACTTAATGATTCTGATAGGTAAAATACGCCGCAACACAAGATCCTAGCAACCGCGTCTGGTAATTCTACCATCGGTAATCGTCATGAGAAACAAGAAATTTTATTGTTAAAATAATTGCAGTCTGTTACACTAGTTACGATTGCTTAAAATTATCACACGCCCCACAGCTTAGAACATTTTGCATTATGAGAATTAACCCCACAGAGATATTTCACGTCAAACAGCATGATATACATGGAAAGTTACCAAAATGAAGGTACTCACCACTTTCACGGTAAAAGCTTGCAGCCAGTCTCCCGAGTCCCTGCTTGCAATGAACTGGCTTCCTGTGGGACGCGCTACATGGCTGACTCGACCGTAGCCCATCGAAACGCTGGCAGCGAGCATGACGGTTCTTGAAGATCAATGCAATCAGCATTCCATTGAAGAGATAAGATCGACGGCCTTCTCAACTGTCTTTTCTGCCAGTCCTCTGGTTATTACTGAAAATGTGACGAAATTCAAGTTTTCATTCACAATTGAGTAGCAGAAAAACTCATTTCAGTAATGGGATAAATGGAAGAATACACTTTCACTCAGATGGATTTGGCGAGATTTACAAAAAATGTATCAGTTCAATACCCTTCTGAATCCAGCATACTCTTTCACCACGCCCCTGTCTGCCTGCCTTTCATGAGCACGCTGGTGTCCCGGGAACAAAAAACTCTGCACTGGAGTCCACGAGTTCTCCCGCCAATAGTGAAAATATCATGTCAAACAGCACCGGTGAACGCAGAGCTCTTGGGAGTTGTCGCGTGGTAGTAAGACGAACTATTTTGATCCATTCAGCGCTTCCAACTTGCTTCCCATAGACGAACAAGTGCTGCGACTGAAAAAGATGGGGCCAAATATAAGTTTAATGCAGGAGAACGATACCAGCGAATTTAAAAAAAATGTGCCATCTGCGGCACAAAAGTGATAAGACTATAACACAAAGATTTCTATGTCAGTAAATTAAAAATCCATCAAATAATAGTACTTACCCATAGATAGAAGGACGTGCAAACGCGTAGCCAGACCATGCCGTCGTCCAAGGAGTCGATGATTTGCGTTAAATAAGTCTCCTCTCCGAAAAACATCACTTGATCAAACTTAACGCGAAATAGCAAAGTAAAACGGGAGCACACTGTGCTAAAATTCTCTGCAGCAAGATCAGATCTTCGATGAATATTGCAGAATACATGAATCTTCATATCTTACGTGACCAGCCACGACGACGTTCACTTCATATCATGACCGCATGAAATGGAAAGAAGAACAGCTGCCAGGGCGCACGTCTTCAATGGTGGCAGAAGGTTCAAGGAGCCAGGAAGGGAAGGGGGGTATAGGTAAACAAAAAGGAGACGTGGCGGGGTTGCGCGAGAGGCAGGGTTGAGCTGGGTTGGGGAGTTGGGGTTGTGAGAAGGCACATCGTGTGCGCGTATATCACCCGAGAGTCGATTGGGGCTATCGCCGCGGCGAAGAGACAAGCGAGTGGCCAATACGACCCGTTCGACCTCAGCCTGCTGTTTGCGCTGCTTCTACTGAGTGGGGACAGACTTTGGAAACCAGGGGTATTGCGTTTGAAACTCTCGAGATATTTCCGATCACCTAACTAAGGAGCCACGCGGTTACATACAATAACGAACTATTTTTAAATCACGATATTCTTATGCTTTTTTTATTTGAATGTACGAAAAGGGCAACTACTCGTGCTATGTAAGTACTCAACGCTGTAATACTATGTAGGTGGCTCGAAAATATAGACCGCCAGTTTATTTCGTTTCATGGCATCGATAACACAGAGGGTCATGATTGAATGAACGACATGCCTCCGTTCTAAACGTCCAAAAAATCAGTCGAGCAGAAAAAAACTGCCGATGAAATCACTGGCGCGCCATTTTTTTCCCCGCCTAAGGAGATGGCTCCTAATACCTCGCGATGAGCAAAAAAGCCAAGTCCGACACCGGGGGAGGGGGGGATGGGCAGGGGGCGGGGGGATGGGCAGGGGGGAGGGGGGGGGATGGGCAGGGGGGAGGGGGGGGGGATGGGCATGGGGTGTGGGGGAGTGTGGGTCCCTGCTGCTTGAATTGGGAGAAGTTTCGCGTAAAAAAATGCCATCTCATTCGCCCCTCGTCCACTGAATCCCTTCTCACTGCCTCTCCCCTCCTCCAACCCCTCTCCCCCCTTTCCCCTCCCTCCATCCCTTATCCCATTCCCACTTTCTACCCACCCCTCTTCCATCACCCTTGCAATCTTCACGAAGTTTGAGCGGGATATTTTTCTAGTCATAATGGAGACCATATTCACATTTTATTTTTTTTAATTTTAGCGTCTGTAAGAAGTATGAAATAAGCATTATAATACCAATGGCGCTATAATGGATATATTTTATGTAAACATTCTCAGTGATTAAATAAATATAGCCACATAAGTCTCTAACTTGACTTTTTTTCACGCAGTACTGCAAAAGCGCCTTCACGACAGGTTTTTTTGTGATTCTGTAAAAATAATTGCGTGGAGTGATAAAATATTTGTTTATAAATAGTTGAGGAAACATGAAAACTACACACAGTTTTCTGACGAAATCTAAACGTTAGAAATTCCTAATTTTTTTCAATATTCTCCCTCTGGAGCGCAGAGCCGTAATCTATCCCATGTAAAACAGCTTATATTTTTAAGCAAATTGCTCGATAAGTAGTTCGGCAAGGGGTTTATATTTTGATATCATAAAAAAGTAGGGAGTATTTTCTTTAAAATGACGTCAAATTCATAAGTCTAGGTGAAGTTGTGTCGCAAGATAAGAATTGATGGCCGTTGAGAAGATTCAGTATTTTCTTCCATTTCCTTAGGATTTATGATCATGGTTAGGGAGCCTGCAAGAAAAAATTTTCTCTGCACTTCCTCCACGGGATGAAGTTTTTTTTAAACTGTTGTTACCTTCAGGGAACGCTTATCCAAATTCACATCTTAAATGAGTCGGAAATGATTTGCAGATCAGCTGGGTAGATGGAGGTGTGATGTTCATGAACCTTGGTAAGGACGACGGAGAGCGAGATGTACTTATAATAACATATTTACGTGTTTCACATTTTCCCCAAAAAGTAATATAAAAAATCAGCTGGGCATCATGTTTGAGGCTATGCGTGGAAGAAATAGTTGGGTCCAGGCGTGGTTGCTTGGCCTGTACCCTGTTGCCTGGCCTGTAACTTGTTGAAGTTTTAATTCAAAGTAATCCCGCACCGTCTTCTTCTGTCCTTGTGATCCATTTCCTTTGTCCAGAAACAAAAAAAGATTGCAATTAAAATATGGTGCTTCCGGTATCAACTATTGTCATAAATTGTGTTTTTATTAACAACAAACTCTGCATCACAACCTAATCTTAACATAACTATGGTAACGGATTAAATTACTGAAAGAATCGACAATGTTGATATTAAAAAGAAAAATATGAATATGCCATTGGCATGTAACAGTTTAGAAACCAAAACGTAAATAAGTTGTTGGGGCATTGTTGTAAGTAAGTAACTGAAATAAAGATGTACGTGGGTGTACTGAAGAACTAGTTTCTTAAATTTAAAAGAAGAATTCAACAGGTTATGGGACCAGATCGCAAGTGAGTAGCTAGAAATTTGTTATTCATCACGAATAAATCCATCGTGAATTAACCGTGGAAGTATATTGTACATTAGGTACTAAATGGCTGCCGGTAGTAGTGACTACAAAATTCAAGTGGATAAACTCGAAGGACCTGAAGACTGGGCTAAGTGGAAATGGCACGTTTCGATGTTATTGAGAGCGTACGCACTTGAAGATATAGTCTTCGGTACGCGCAAGCGTGTTGAAATTGTGGAAAACGCGACAGCGGAGGAAAAGGCGGCGGGTCATCTGTGGTTGAAAGATGACACGAAGGCGGCAAGTTTGTTAGCTGGTACGCTGGGAAAATCCATTGCAGAGCTCGTGTTGACATGCACCCAAGCAAGTGAAATTTGGGATAAGTTACACGCAAGATTTGAGCAAAGCAGTACGCAACGGCTAAATATGTTGATCGAAGCATTTTTTCGTGTTCATCGTGACGAAAAAGAGGACATCAGCACACATGTCGCGAGGCTGCAGAAGATTTTCGTGGATTTGAATAACGAACTCCAGAAACACAAAGAAAATGTTTTGTCGGAAAGAATGTTGAACGGTCGAATTTTATCTACACTAGGAAAAGAATACGACAATTTTAAAGACTTGTGGGACACGATTCCGTCGGGAAATCAAAGTCTGAACTTATTGATTGAGAAGCTGTGCACAATTGAATTGCGAGACCAAAGTACGCTGGAATCGGCAGCGTTTGTTGCACGCAATGAACCGAAGAAGAAAAACCAACTAAATAGACGTGGTATTTGCGAAACATCGAAGAAAATTAATGAACGTGCAAAACAAAAATTTCCATGCCATAAGTGCAAACAGATCGGTCATTGGGCAGCGGAGTGTCCGATGAAAAGGACCGATGGAAGTACTGGCAACAACCAATCTGAAAATAATGCTGCATTTATATCACATGCTCTTGGTGCCTCATTTAATTACTATGCTGAAGCCGACAGATGGTACTGCGACAGTGGTGCTACCAATCACGTCACTGCGAATAAGCAATAAAATGGTTTCACTCGGAAAACGAGGTGTAAGCATGCTGACTCACGGAAAGGGAACTGTTAAAATTCAAGCGCATTTGAACAAAACTTGGAAAAATGCGGAATTGAAAGACGTTCTGTACGCTCCTGAAGCAAGTGCTCACTTATTCTCCGTACAAGCAGCTGCACGAAAAGGTTTTTGCACGAGACTAGATGCTGAAAGTGTCAAACTTGAAGACAAAGACACAGGACAAACGATGATGACTGGGCGCGTAAGCCGTGGTCTATACGTACTTGACATACGCGTTGTAAAACCGGCACAACCTATTCAAGTGAATTTGGTAACATCGTCGGATACACTGCAAGTGTATCATGAAAGATTCGGTCATCAGCACAAGAAGCACGTTAAAAGCGTCTTGAAGCAAATGAATATCAACGTAGACGGGTGCAAAGAATATCTGCGATGGATGTGCCCTGGGAAAAATGCATCGGTTGCCATTCAAGAGTCGAGTTAATCGCCCGATGGTCACTGGTGAGCAAATTCACGCCGATGTGAATGGACCCATGTCTACGGAATCACTTGGAAGAGCGCGCTACTACGTTTGTTTTAAAGACGATTTTAGCAAGTTTCGTAGAATTTTCTTCTTGAAGCAGAAAAATGAAGTCAGTACCGTCTTGGAACAGTTCCTGAATGAAGCCAAGACAAATGGTCATGTTATCAAACAATTCAGGTGCGATGGAGGAAAAGAATTTGACAACAAGAAAGTTTCTGAACTCCTTTCGAACAGAGGAATAGAGCACTGCATTACTCCACCTTATACACCACAGCAAAACGGTGTTGCGGAACGAGAGAACCGCACGATTGTGGAATGCGCGCGTTCTATGCTGAATCCAAGCAAGTTGCCAAAAGCACTGTGGGCAGAAGCATGCAATACTGCCACATATCTTTTGAATCGCACTGGGAAGTCCTCCATTGAAAACAAACCTCCTTATGAACTGTGGTATGGACGACCTGTAGGAAGCCTGAATCCTCTGAGAATCTTTGGAACAGAATGTTATGTGCACGTGAACAAGCATTTCCGCTCGAAGTTTGACGACAAGGCTGTTCATGGACATCTAGTTGGGTACATAAACGAAAGGGACGGATTTAGGGTGTGGATTCCATCTCAGAAGAAAATTGTTTTAAGCCACGATGTAAAATTCAAGCCTGAAGTTGTTTGTAATTTGCGCACCAACGTTGCTGAATTTGTAGTAGATCATGAAGAAACCATGAGTCAGAGTCAATCCAATCCAACTTCCGACGTGAATAAAAAGTCAGGTGAAGTCAGCTATGACAAGAAGGCAGAAAGTTTATGTGAACAAGAAAAAGATGTTACGACGCTTAGTTCCGGAGGAAGTGAAGAATCAGGTAAAAGAGAGGAAGTAATTAAAAAAATGAAGAGAAACGAAGAAGGAAACGTGAAAAGGAGAAACCAGAATGGAGAACTTGGATTAGAACACATCAACGGGTCTAACCAGCTGATCTGCTAACCAAGCCATTGGAAAGGGTCAGATTCGAGATGCTGCGTGAAAGGATTGGGGTGCAGAAGATTAAATCTGAGTAGATTTTTTTTATTTTTCTTTTGGAGGAAGTGTTGATATTAAAAAGAAAAATATGAATATGCCATTGGCATGTAAAAGTCTAGAAACCAAAACGTAAATAAGTTGTTGGGGCATTGTTATAAGTAAGTAACTGAAATAAAGATGTACGTGGGTGTACTGAAGAATTAGTTTCTTAAATTTAAAAGAAGAATTCAACAGACAATGCTACTTCCTTGGCTAAATACTGAAATAAAAGTCTTTAGGTGTTTAATAGAACATATCTAAAAATGAATATTAGACGACGAAGGTGAAAACTTCAATGTGCAACACTACATTTTTCCTCATGTTTATCGACAATAGCGTAGTAAGCAATAAGGAGAGCCAGGGCAAGCTAAAATATTGGCCAAGTACTGTGGTATACGGTTCCTTAGAAGCAAATAAAATATTAAGATTCATAGAAAGAAAAATAGCTCAAAATTAACTTTAACGTAGAATTTTTGTGCCAGGTACAATGCCGACAGTAATAGCGCCATTATAGAAAACGTCACGGGAAACTCTAGTCGAGGAAAATGTTAGGGTTGGATATGATCGAATTTGAGTAAGCATGATACTCAAGAGCGAAGTTTTATGTTTTCTAGCCATCAAATTAGTTTTTAGCCGATCACCAAAACACTCTACAACTTTCGGAAAAAGACAAAAGACGCACGCGAAGTATTAGCAATATGAACTCTGTAGCGCTATCGGGAGAAGGAGCAGATTTTCTCGCCGATAACACTCTTGAAAAAACAAACTCTTCCCAAGCTCGGGTGAGAAAATTGAGGAAAACGAACGAAACACAAGTATTATCAATCATAAACTTAACTTATCAATATATTTTACAAATCACAAAATAGAACCAAACCAATTACAATAATTTACCCATAGGTCGAGTGCCAGGCGACCGTAGTTAAAGTTACCAGTCGGAAAATAGTTTAAGTTTAACAAGTACGAGAGGTTGAACTTCTCTCTTAAGTACAAAAGTGACTTAGTCAGCAGGCTCACACAACGGTGTTACCCGGTCGGCGTCTCGGAAGCAATAGAGGGCGAGCTTAGACACGAGTCAGCTGAGGAGGGGGTCTGTCGACAAGGACGAAGGTGGAATGGGTAAGGTCAGGAGGTTGGCGATTGGTAGCCTTGGAGGGGAGGAAATAATGGGATGGGTGATAGATAGGGTGGCAGTTTTTAATTGGAGCGCCAGGAACTGTTTTCTGGCGTCGGCCGCAGAATACAGGATCACCGCCTTTTTGCCTTGGTCAGGATGACCGCATTCTTGGTATCCTTCCTCACTTTACTGGCTGTAAAAACGGTGCAGGACCTGGCGAGGGAACGGCGCGGCTGAACGGCGCGGCTGAACGGCGCGGCTGAACGTCGTGGCAGAAGTCGCTGGCAGTAGTCGCTGCATTTTGTAGTCGTAGGCATTTTGGCCGTCGTTGGCGCACATGTCGTTTCCTTCGGCTAAGTCCGGAGGATAAACAGTCCGCAGAGGAGAAACTGTCCAAAGAGGAGAATTGCCCAAAAAAACAGGGGGGAAAATGCCACAACTCATGACGCCCAATCCGCAATTTTTTTTAGCGAAAGCTCTCAATATGTCACGTTTCCTGCTTGAGTTATAGTAACGTTAATTTTTTTGTAAAAAAAGCCTTAAATGCAATTATGGAAATTTTGAGTTGAAAATGAAAGATTCATAAAATATTACGGCCTGGATGTCCAGGTAAGAAAAAATAAGAGAGAGCTTGCTTCGTGGATTCTGTCATATTATGAGAAGGGATACGAATTGAATCATTCATGAATACTAGTAAACCCTAATTTGTAATGGAGGTATTTTGAGTGAGATGTCACTTGATTTAGAATTTGATGAATTGGATCTCATTTAAAGAGAAACCCTTTATATTTCCAATTCATCTAAATATTAACCCCTTTCCTGACTAATTTTCGAACAATTTACCTAAAAATATAAGCTATTTTCGAGCTTACGGCTGAGCGCTCAATAGGGAGAATATTGAAAAAATTAGCAATTTTTAACTTCTAGATTTCATCAAAAACTAACGGTGTGTAGTTTTTATGTTATATCAACTATTTATTAAATTTAACCAATTACTCACCGCAGTAATTTTTACAGAATCAAAGAATAAACCTGTTGTATAGGCATTTTCACCGTACGGCGTGCAAATACGAGTCAAGTTAGAGACTTAAGTAGATATATTTATTTAATTACTGAGAGTTTTTCTCCTGTATAAGTTTACTTTAGCTCCATTAATATTAAAATATTTACATCATACTTCTTACAGACGCTGAATTAAAAAAATAAAATTCGAAAATGGTTTCCGTTATGACTAGGGAAAAATCTCTCTCAAACTACCTTAATTTGAGAGGGGAGAAAGATCTAAAAGAGCCATGGCTTCGTTCTGAAGTGGACGAAGATGGTTTCATGACGAGAAATACAGGGTCTCAGGTGAAAGGGATTTTTTCAAGGGTTTTACTCGAAAAAATCAAACGCTGTACGCAAATTCAGCATGGAAAAAATTTCATTTGAAACGGCCATGTTCCTGGGGATAAAACAAAATTTTAGGCTTTAGTGAACCTAACTACCTCGAAAACTATACACGAATTTATGTATGCTTTACGATAACTTTAGAGGAAGGTAAAAAAGATACTTCATGAATGAAGAAGGAGCGATTACTACAACTACGACTCCCTCCCTTTCTATTTCTGGAATAATTTTGCCTCCTCGGAGCGCGTTTTTCCCGAAATAATTATTAAGCATTATAATATATCCTGGTGACCCCAGCCTTATGGGTATAGCTGATTCACAATGTCTATGTAAGGACCTAGAAATTGGTTCAATCGGCGATTTTCGCTGGTGCTTGCTTCAGGAGATATTACATTTCCATAAATAGTTTAATAATAGCTAAACGCATAAAGTTATTGGGGTGTAATTTCATAAGTGCTTGCTAAACAAAAGCATTATTCAACAAAGTTCTTTCAATCATTAAAAAAATCAATATGCATTATTTTTATATGCAAGTGACTGAAATAGCTCCTCCCGTTTTTTAAGCATTTATCTTCAAACTCGGGTGACAGAATTTTGAAACGGATAGTAGAAACGAATAGTACATAACGAGAGGGTCTATATGAGCAAAGAATGCTAATTCAGAGTTTCAAAAAAACAGAGTAGTATGTAGTAAAGATATCGATGATGATTAAGTGAATTAAAAAGTACGCATAAGCAAATAAATTCGATTGGTGGAACCCTGCTGCAGAAGGTTGCATGAACTTTTAATAATCATTGTACATATATCATGTAAATAATTACGCTACTATCGCCGCAAAAAAGGTAGAACGCTGAACTTAAAGCATTCGTGCGAAATTCCGCCGGGGCTCCAAAGAGCCGTGTAATATATCGTTTTACTCCTTATGTATTTGACTACAAAATTCATTCATTGAAAAGTGATTAAATGTAAACGGTTAGCTCCTACGGTCGAAAGAGTGAAGAAAAACACGCGAAAAACTAGGAGAACGGCGAAACGGTCGTCTTCTTCATCTCGTCACGGCCAAAATATTTAATTGGTTCACTTCATTATTTTTTTACGAAGAGGACGACATCTCCGTATTACAAATATTCTTTTAAAATTTTATTTTACCCATTCTTTGATTTTTAAATGGCCGAAAGCTAGATTTCAATTTCCGAGGTGTGGAAAAGTATATGGATATCGAAATTACGTATGCTTTATGGAAAAAATATTGCAAAACTTGTCATGTAAGGAAATTTTTATATTCTTCCACTTACTTAAAATAAACGACAAAGAAGAAAATCGCTCCGCGGCAATGCAAATTACAATTTTGCTCAGTTGGCAATTGTTTAAGCTCCGTTCGTGGCAAAAATACAATCCATAGAATCAATAAACTTCTAACACATAAACAAACATTATTTTGCTGAATTAAAGTGTGTAATTTCTGAGACTGAATTCAATATCTATTTGCGAAATATTAAATATAAATCCATTCACATAAAGTTAAAAGAATATGAAACACCTAGAGCCTTTCCCATTCCTTGTCCAATCAGCGCTGGACAGAGGTCTCACTAGAGGGGTCTTGGCAATGAGATTTGAATCACGCGCGGCTAGGAGCTTAAACAATTGCCAACTGAGCAAAATTGTAATTTGCATTGCCGCGGAGCGATTTTCTTCTTTGTCGTTTATTTTAAGTAAGTGGAAGAATATAAAAATTTCCTTACATAACAAGTTTTGCAATATTTTTTCCATAAAGCATACGTAATTTCGATATTCATATACTTTTCCACACCTCGGAAATTGAAATCTAGCTTTCGGCCATTTAAAAAATCAAAGAATGGGTAAAATAAAATTTTAAAAGAATATTTGTAATACGGAGATGTCGTCCTCTTCGTAAAAAAATAATGAAGTGAACCAATTAAATATTTTGGCCGTGACGAAATGAAGAAGACGACCGTTTCGCCGTTCTCCTAGTTTTTCGCGTGTTTTTCTTCACTCTTTCGACCGTAGGAGCTAACCGTTTACATTTAATCACTTTTCAATGAATGAATTTTGTAGTCAAATACATAAGGAGTAAAACGATATATTACACGGCTCTTTGGAGCCCCGGCGGAATTTCGCACGAATGCTTAAAGTTCAGCGTTCTACCTTTTTTGCGGCGATAGTAGGTCAGCTGGATGCAGTAAATTTTTGGTAGCCGACCAATGGAAGGAGAGATGAGACGATACACATCTTTATGAGGTAGTTATAAATTTCCAGTTGTTCCTTGTTTCATAATATGTTATGATTTCAAACAAGAAGATCATAATAAAAATGGAAACGCTCCCTACCTAAAATTTCAAAGTGAGATTCGTACATGATATTTCCGTAAACAGCGTGAAATACCCTGATTCAAACCTTGAACTACAACTACGTATTTCAACCACTGGTCACTAGTTTTCTCTACTTTTAATAGATTATAATTATTGTAGAACCTTTCTGATTCTACGTAACTACATCGAAATATCCAAGAATAAGACCGTCATGAATTATAAGGATGAATGCTAAAAAAAAGTAAACTTAGTTACACTCAGGGAAAGAAGGACCACGACCAAAATAAGCATGCTTTGAACAAGCACCATAACTATCGCTGGACCAAAAAGATTTTATATCCTGATCATAATTGAATTCTTCTAATTTTATCACTTATAAGCATATAAAAAATGATTTTTTCACTAATTTATTGATCGAAAACTATTTCAAGAGATCGCTGTGATTTTAAAGGTCTCATTTAAATAATGATCGCATAAAAAGTTTCTTATTCTATACCTAGCGCTGGGTCTAGACTATAGACCTGATTGCATCGCCAGGAATACAGTCAAAACACAAATAATTAGTGGACGCGACAAAACTTCAAAGAGAATACCAAGCAGCCTCCAAATTAAGCGGAAAGGTCGGTATATACCTCATAAATCATTAATTAAAACAAATTAATTTACCAAAAAAACAAATCAATATTGAACACAATGGAAAATATAAATAATACATAAGTATAAAATAAGTTTATCACACATCATACACGTGTAACTGGTCAAGGGTGGATAAAGGCATGGGAGACCGCCTGATGCATCACTTTGTTGGGAGTGGGGTGCCAAATTAACGTTTAATCTTCACTAAGGTATAAGAAAACTTTTTTAATTTATGTACAGGAAATGAATAACACATAAAATAGTAATATACTTTTTTATGCTTCCGCGAGGCTTGTCGAATAGCAGCGGTTGAATTAATTTTCAGACCACTACTTACAATTTATTGTATTTCTTAACTTTATTTTCTTTTTAAGCTTTACATAAAATAGATCGAGAACTTCTCTTTCCTTTCCAATTCAACAATCCCCATCAAAAACTCCCTGGCAACCTCGAGACTAAAAGGTATTGAGGGTTTTCTTCATCATTTAGACATACGTCAACTATCCCCCCAAAACCCTCAATAACTAACGGCTAACCCTAGGTCTCAAGTTATACCAAGGTTCTACAGTCTCTCTAACCGCAGTCTCTCTTGTCGAACCTCTTCAGGAGCTTCGTCTTCCCTCCGTAGTGGTTGAGGCAGCAACTTCAATTCCGACTGATGAACCATGGTGGGAGGGTCTGTCTTCAGTTAGTAAACTCCATTTCCCAGTTTCTTGTCAACCTCGAAGGGTCCGATCCATTTTGGAGCAAGACCAGCATGGTATCCCTGAAGCTTGTTGCTGAGTTGGTGGTTCCTCCGCAGAACTAGTTGTCCAGGCTGCAAACCTTCTTCAGCAACCTGGTCTACCGCTTCAGCTTCCTTTTTAGAGCGCTTGGTCGCTTCTTTGTGTATCCGGTGAACCTGTTTCTGGTGATTCTTGACCCAGGCCACATAGGGGATATCCTCTTACTCTTCAACAGCCTCGATTCCCCAGTCGCCAGTGAATCGAATCGGTCTTCCCAGGAATAGCTCTGCCGGAGAGTAGCCAGTGATGCGGTTGACTCGCTGCCTAGTAGCAAAAAGAGACTCATGTAGGTGCTGGTCCCATCTGTTATGCTTCTCGTTTAGTAGGTGTATCCGCAACATCTTCTTCAACTCCTGTTTCCTTCTCTCCGTGGGGTTTGCCTGAGGATGATAAACAGGCGTAGTCCTGTGTTCAATTCCCCATGCCTTTAATGCTTGAGCCCACTGCCTTGAAGTGAACTGAGACCCGTTGTCGGTGAGAAGACATCTGGGATAACCATACCGACTGAATACCTCAGTCTTCAGAAGATGGAGTACTCGTCCTGAAGTTCCCTCGGGTATAGAAAAGGCTTCCACCCACCTGGTGAACAAATCGGTGACAACCAGGATACTAGTCTTCCCACGTGCCGTCCGAGGATAAGGTCCCATCAGGTCTAGAGCCAAAACTTCCCAGGGTCGATGTGGTCGTCTTCCTCTTGAGCTGGTACTGGCCTTCTGGTTGCTCGCCTTGGTGCATGCACATACTGGACACTCTTGTACATACCTTTTGACGTCTTGGCGCATATGCACCCAGAAGAACCGCCGACGAATCGATAAGTATGTTTCCTCCTGGCCGGGATGACCAGCTTCAGGCCCATCGTGGAACTTCTCTAATATGGCCCTAGCTTCAGATCTTGGTACCATAGGCACCGGTGACAGATCCGAGAGATGGGAGACACATAAAAGTACATAGCTCTCGAGACGGAGATTCTTATAACACATCTTGAAAGCAGCAGGAACACTTTTGCTATCAGTGCTACGTTTTCCGATCCACGATTTTATCTTTTTACAGGCCCCATCATTATTCTGCCATCTCCTAATAATATCCATATCAAAGGGATAACCAGTAACAGCCATAAGAACAGGTAAGTCTTCTTTCCTTTTCCGTATATCCGGAACTTCCCTCCCCACTAGTTCTCTGTCTGAATTTGGTTCAGTCACAGGATTTCTTGACAGGCTATCAGCTGCTTGATTACTCGATCCAGGGACATGGCAAATGTCAAAGTCAAAGTCCGCTAGTGTCAATGACCAACGCATCAATTTCGATTTTGTTCCAGCAACTTCATTTAGCCATGAGGGGATGAGTTGACAGTGTAGAGTTGGAATTTCCTCCCTTTAAGATAGCCTCGAAATTTCCCAACGGCCCAGACTACCGCTAAAGCCTCCTTCTCAGCTGTACAGTAATTCCTCTCTGTTGGTGACATCTTCCGGCTAGCATACTCTATAACCCTCCTCTCGCCTCGGTCAGTCTCTTGGAATAGTACAGCTCCAAGTCCAAGATCGCTAGCATCGGTCTGTAGATTTAATTTCCTACGAGGGTCCGGGTGTGCCAACCTTGGAGCATTACAAATGCTTTCCTTGATCTGTTCAAAGGCTCTTTGTTCGCGTTCAGTCCATTTGAAGGGAGCTGTCTTATTGAGTAAGTCAGTCAGTGGAGCAGCTTTTACTTCAAAATGAGGGACAAAACTACTGTACCAACCACAAAGTCCCAAAAACTGACGTACTTGCTTCTTAGTTTTTGGTCGATCGTATTCCTCAATAGCCTTATTCTTTTCTGCTTGTCTTTCTAAACCTTTAGGAGTTAAAACATGTCCGAGGTATTCAACCTTTGGGGTAACAAAGTGGCATTTCTTCAACTGGCAAGTTAGTCCATGCATCTTCAGTCTTTCTAGTATTTTGGATCGATGCATTAGATGTTCTTCAAATCCGTTTTTACTATAGACTAGAATATCATCGAGGTAAACTTGACAAAAATCACCTATATAACCAGAGAGTACTTCATCCATTAACCTCACAAAAGTGGCGGGGCATTTTTCAGTCCAAATGACCCGGAACTGGTAGAGACCACGAGGGGTAGCAAAGGCGGTCAATTCTCTTGAGCCTTCTTCCATTTCCACCTGCCAAAAACCTGAATTTAACTCGAGGGTACTGAAGATCTTAGCACCACTAACTTTCTTCAACAAGTCCTTCAAATCAGGCATGGGATAGGCATCACTAACAGTCTGAAAATTAAGCTTTCTAAAGTCAACATAAAGCAGGTACTCCCCATTTTTCTTCTTTGGCAGCACAACCGGCGAAACCCAATTTGAAGTAGATGGCTCAATTAACCCTTCGCTCTCCATTGCCTGTATTTTCTTGTATACAAATGCTCTCTTGTCAGGATTCATAGGATAAGGTCTCTGTTTAATGGGTTCATTACTTTTGCAAATAATTGTATGTTTAACAGTGGAAGTGTAACCAATACTTTCTGTAATGACTTCTGGAAACTGATTGAAAATATTCATCAATGCTAATGGACCAACTTGCAACTCATCCAGATTGATTCCACAATCGTTTGTGCTTTTAGAAAAATTTCCGTTTCTCCAAGCTAGTCTAGCCCTGGTACTTTTCCCAAAGAATATTTCATTTGTGTTATAATCTAAAACAGCTCCATATTTAGTTAAGAAGTCATGGCCAAGGATCACATCGCTGATCAAATCCTTAATAATTAATGCAGGAATGTCAATGTCTATGTTGGAACACTTTGCTCTAAGGAATGTTCGGCCTTGTACCATATAAAGTACATCATTTGTAGCACCGATAACTCTGTTACTAGGAGAAATTTTAATTTCATCAAAATCGTTCATTATCCTATCTGAGATAAATGTGTTACTAGCTTGGGAATTTAAAATGGCTTTATAAGTTTCATTTTTGACACAAATCGTTATGGCTGGGCGGGGACCGTCCTGGTCAACCCCAATTTGTCCAATGGTATTCTTAGTATTCCAGTCTTTATTTTTTGTATTACTTGACACCCGGGGCTTAGTTGTATTGTACCCACGGACATCCTCCCCCAAGACAGAATGACCCCTTTTTAGTTTTCCGGGCAACGGACTCGTACATGGCCAGGTTTTCCACACCCAAAACATTTCCTCTGAAGGCCAGTTTCTCGATGAGTAACTTTTTCGTCTGGTGAAGTCTTAATCTTCTTATACTCCTCCTCCAGTTGGCTAATGACTTCCCTTAATTCGTCAAAGGTATTCGGATTAGCCACTCTTACCAAGGGTCTCATTTTATCATTGAGTAGCTCAATCATATAGGATAGAGCAGAACTACTGTCCTCTTGAGGATTCAATCTTTTAAAAAGTTGATATTTCTGGATCACAAACGCACCAGCTCTCATGCCCGTAGGCTGCGTTTCGGTTAAGAATTTCCGATTGACAGCAGCCTTTACGCCATCAGAATCAAATTTAAGACATAACTCCTTTCCAAAATCGTCCCAATTCAGGCCCAGGCCCCTTATATTATTCCACCATGTAGCTGTCTGTCCCTTCAAATGCTGTGACACCAAATGCACATAAATATTCTCAGGCAGATTCGTCCTTCTAAGTAAGGAAACAGAGTTTGTCAAAAATACTTTTGGGTCTTCTTCTAACCTACCGTGATACTCTGGTAGGCTTTCCCTAATTACTTTAGGGTCAACAGGCAGCCCTATCGAAGTAGCTGGTTGAATATTCGCATTGGAAATCGTCATGTTTAGCAATTCATTCTCTAATTGTGACAATCTTTTAGAGAAATGGTAAAGGTGAGCTTTCGTCCCGCCAGCGTTTTCGCGAATTTCACCCACTTACAATAGAGATATCGGAACCAAATTCACATCACTTATAAAGCAAACCTTGCGCATTTGTAAAATACTTTCAACACAACAATGCATCAACTACTTTAGGAATGGGAAACTTTCAAACCTGAGAAGTGCGTTTTTTCCTCTCCGCCATCTTGTGAAAAAATGCCGTTTCCTCTTATCCACTGTACGTGGCGCAGCGATCGAGCAGTTGGTTCTCTAGCATATGCACACTTCTCCTACACTATTTCTTCCCGCCTTCCACTCAAACTCGCACCGCAACAGCCATTTACTACAATGCAATTCCATTCATTCCACCGCAGTAAACATTGCACATTTCACTTCAAATGAAGGATTTACACTTCCTTTTCACTCGCATTCATTCCACTGCACTAATAACATTTCACGTATCACTTTAAATGGAGGATTGCGAGTTCCCGCAGCGAACAAACACCCGTGCCTTTCGAGGAATTCCAAGCCTGACTCAGGCGAAACGAAAGTCTGGATCGCAGACATTGGTGTGTGCGTACACGATTGACAACTCATGGCGACCGTACACCACACATGCAAGAAAACGATTAACGCCAACAAGCTTCTCAACTCTCGTTGGCGAATGAATACCGGTAGACTTTTCAACAATCAACTTCCAATTATTGACAGTTAATTTCCCCCTTCCACACTACCCGAGAGAACTCCATCAACAATACTATTTACTTAGCCTCTAACAAAAGCCCACTTATAATAACCTTGTCATCTGACGAATTTTATACCAGAAACAATACGCAGAATAACAATTTAGCCTTCTACCAATGCCCACGAATTTTTACCAATAAGCGTGAGGGGTTCTATTCTTAAAATAATACGCAGAATAACATTTTAGTCTTCTACTAATGCCCACGAATAATCACCAATGAACGAGAGGGATTCTATTCTTAAAATAATACGCAGAATAACATTTTAGCCTTCTACCAATGCCCACCAATAATCACCAATGAGCGAGAGGGATTATATTCTTAAAATAATACGCCCCCCAAGTGTATTGGAGGGGTGGGTTCAGGGCAAAGGAATGGAAGGGAAATTCGTTTTTCGGTTTAACAAAAGACGGAAATGCAGTACAAATCAGCATTTTGAAATTTCCTCCACTCCCAGAAATGCCCATTTCCACTTTACCATTCCCGCGAAAACTGCTGTTTTCGCTGTATTAATTCACGAAAATGCGTTTTTCACTTTTGAAAATGGCCAAATTGGGCCCGCGTACCGTCCCACCCCAGCACCCCTGTTTCACTCCATAGGCCCGTAAGCTTGTTGGGGGGGTGGGGTATAGGAATATAGTAGAAGTGAAATTAGTCTTATCCCTCTACCGGTTGTTCGTGAAAACCTCCAAACATGGCGTCGAAAACGGACGAAAAAGTCGAAAAATTGGTCATTTTCAAACGTCTATATCTCAAAAACTACTGGTCACACGGGTATGGTTCTCACATTTTTACAAATGCGCAACCTTCCTCTACTCATAGGTATCACAATCAATATCGTAAGTTTCCTAGGTTTTCCAAAAAAAAATGTTGACCGTGCGGGACGAAAGCTCACCTTTACCAAATCTTGCATTAACCCATCCAATTCCGATGTTTTTTTATCAATGTCGGTGTAAAGGTTAAGTTCATTAGTTTCTAACTTGGCTACTCTTCCATTAATTTCGGCAGTTCTTGCATCCAACCTTTCAAATCTCGCGTTGAATTTGTTAATTAGTTCATCAACCTTGGATTTAATTTATCCAGATAGTAATTCAGCTTGAGATTTAATATCTTCTTTTAATTCATATTTCATTTCTTCGAGTTGCAATTTATTTTTTTCAGATTGGGCCTTGATTTGTTCCGTTAATTTGGTTAACATAGCACTTACTTCTTGTCCTGCCTCAACTTCGTTGATTTAGAAGTACTCAGGATCTTCTCCGCATTCAATAAGATCCTGCCGGAGCCGCATTTCCAAATCTCCTTTGGTTCCTGTCGACGGAAGTCCCCGCTGTGTTAGCGCCGTCCTTAGCTGGGCGATCTTCATGTCCGCGATCTTCATCGTCCTTCGAGCGCGTACTCCTTGCGCAATGTCTGTACGGTCGCCAATTTGTCGTATAGCAGCGGTTGAATTAATTTTCAGACTTTTTAAGAAATTTATTTTATCAATCCCACAAATGTGAAGGAACCAAAATGCAAGAGGAACACGGAAAAATAATTTTGATAGAACGAGTTTCGCACATGTTGCTAAACAAATTGAATCAAAAACCGCATTCTTATGAAAAAATTGCAAAAGAATAGTAGTATGGCTTTAGAAGAAGAATAAAAACTCCACCGTGCAATAAAGAAAACTATATGCGGAGAGAGGAAAATGAATAGGTTTGTTCCGTAAAAAACGGGATAAGTTTGTGACCGAGTACAATTGGTAAGGTTGAGAAAGGTAGACTGGACAGATGTTAAATTGATAAAATAATTGAACACGAATAAAAATTAGCACTAAAATTTTGCAAAGTAAATATTTGAAGGAGTTATAAACGGAATGTGAGACAGGGAAAGAGGATGAAGTTAATGGAATCGGCCGGATCGGGCTGGGAGAACGAAGCGCCAAAGGAGAAAAACTAGTGGAGTTCTGTAGTGAGAAAAATATGGTAGCAGCAAAAACTATCTACCAGCAGCATTGGAGTAGAAGGGACACATGGAAAATGCCAGGGGGAAGAAGTAGGTACCAAATCGATTACATACTTGTCAGAGATAGATACAAGTACCAAGTGAAGCAGTGCAAGAGCTATTCCGGTGCAGATACAAATAAAAACCACAACAAAAGATATTTTAAAAATATTAGGAAAATTATAGAAGAAAGAGTAAAATACCAGAATTCCAGAAACGAAGGGTCGGTAATCATCTTTAAGAATTTTTTGAACCACGCCATAAGAGAATGCAAGAACTTAAAGGAGGATTGGATAGAAAGCTGCTGCGAGGAAATAAACGAAAACATTTAGAAGGGAAATACCGAAACAGTATGCAATCTAGCTAAAAGGCACTTCGGAGAAAGAAAAACCAAATTCAACAACATTAGGGATGCGAACGGGAATATACTGATAGAGGGTGAAGGCATTGGGAGTATATGGAAGCAATAAATTGAATATATGGACCGAAACCGCTGAAAGACAATATATTGAAAGACGAGAGTGAGGTTGAGAAGAGGATTTGACAGAGGAGTGAAAGATCTGAAGAATATCAAGGCACCTAGAGCAGATAACTTCAACGGAGAAATCATCAAGACGCTTGGAAGTAAATCTAAGAACAACCTGTCCAGAATAATCAAAGATAGCTACGAAAGCGGAAGAGTGCCGAGTACTTTCAGAGGAGTTTAATGACAGTGATACCGAAGAAGAAGAGGACTGAGAAATGTGAGGAGCAGCGAACTTTGATTTTGTTGTCACATGCGTTGAAAATACTTACGCAACTAATAATATAATAATAATTAGGATAGAAGGGAAATAAAATTGAAGACAACCTTTTGGAAAACCAATTCGGATTTAGGAAGGACGGAGGAAAAAGGGAGGTCATACTCTGTCTAAGAGTAATGGTAGAAAAAACGATACATGTGAGCAAGACACTGTATGAGGCATTCGTGAAGTTGGAGAAACCCTTCGACAACGTTGAGTGGAACAAGATGTTCAGGGTGGTGGAAAACCTCTGAATGGATTAGAACTGCGGAAGAATAATCTACCAAAAATGCATGAAGCAAGTCGCCACGATGTGAATGAGAGACGAGAGAAAAATAGAGGATAAAATGAACAAAGGAACTAGACTAGGATGCAACCTTTCATCATAACTGTTAAAAATATACTAGTGCGGAGGCAATAAGAGAAGCAATAGAAATGGCATTGAACGGAATTAAGATTAACGGAGAAGAAATAAACATGCTCCACTTCGCAGATGACATCACAGCCATAGCTGGAAATCGTGATGATCTTCAAAGATCATTTAAAAATGAACTAAGTATTTCAAGAGTAGAACATGAAAATTAATTAGAAGACTAAAATCCTAGTATGTGGAAGACAGAAGCGTAATGCAGGAGTCATACTTAGAGGAGAGAAATTTTGTGAGCAAGTGGATTCCTTCACCTACTACGGAAGCACCATCACGTGGGACGGAGTAAGTACAACAGACATCTGGCGCAGATCTAAGTAATCTTCCATAGTGAAAAGAGATCTATTGCGTTTGGAGAAAACATTGTTACAAATAAGCAAACAGTATGTGAAAGCATTCGTGTCGGGCGTGGCACTCTATGGATCGGTAACATAGACCACTGGAAAAGCAGACCAGAAAATTAGGTGGTGTCAAAACCTGGTGTTGGAGGCGGATTTTGGATATCAAAAGGACGAATTAAATGAGAAATGAAGTAATTGACAGAAGAGTAGAAGAAGGAAGCACCATATGGAACACTAAACAGAAAAGAAGAACCAGATGGATTTTGCACACCCTGAGGAACAATGGGTTCGTGAGGAATATAACTGAAGTAAAAACGGAGGTAGAAGTCCCCAGAGGAAGGCAAAGAGATAAATAAATAGACCAAACTAAGAGGGAAGTACATGAGAAGAACTAAGAGGGAATAAGGGAACTAGCATTAGTTAGGGAAGGATGGAATGCTGCAGTCAATCAATCTTAGAATTGAACGACCAATGATGTACGGGATGGAGATTGTTACAGAATAAGGCCAATCTGCTTCCTCTGGCTAAATATTAGAATGTTATGCTGAAGGCATGATAAATAATCTACAGGAAGAATTAGGAGTTCGTAATGGGAAGAAGGAAGATTATTTGGATTGCATCATGGACCCTGCTGAAAATAATCCAGGATTATTATAGGCTGAAGAGAAAGTAATATATAGAAGAATGAGGTGAAGATAAATGCAGCAAATCGGAAGTATTAAGAATATACGACAGAGAAGAAATGGGGCAATTGGAAGACATATACAACAAGTGGAACGGCATATATATCTCGGTAGTGTATGATGGAGAAGTGGAAGAGAGAAGTAGCGAATAAAATAAGAAAGGGTTTCAATAATAAGGCAGCCGTTTTCCAGAGAGTGAGAGGAGGAGACTGAAGAACAGTTATGGGGGGATTGTTTACATTGAATAGCTGTGTATCGAGGACCTTGAGAAACAGGACCATACAGGATGCCAGGGTCGATGCCTTTGAAATGTCGGGTTTGAGGAGACTGGAGAATATAAATCTGGAAGACAATAAGTTAGGAGAAGCGTAATGTTATGAAGAAGAGAAGTTAGGAGTGAGGCATTTAACAGAGAAAAGGAAGTGAGATAATTACTATGGACATAATTTAAGAGAAAAAGAACCGGATCAGTCATTATGAGGGAAAGGCATAGTGACAACGCTGACGGTGGGAATGGTAGAAGATAAAATTGAGTGACTCATTGATAGATGACGTGGAAACAGCTCAGAGATAAAGCAACAAGCGAAGTACAAAATCAGACGTGCAAGTGTTGTACAGAGCCTGGTACTCGGGAAATGACGAAGGCGGTTAGGCGAGAAATGCATTGGGAAGAAAAGTTTTGACGATGGGGTAAACGGAAGGAAGAGAGTCAAAGATGGAAATGACAACGAAGCAAGAGAATATGAGGGAGAAGCACGACAAACATACTAATGATTTACCAAGGAGCATAATTTAGGTGGTTCATTCTCATTGTCAAGTTTCTCACGAACTTCTGTGAATAGACAATTATGCGTGTACTCATTTCATCAATCAAGGCAAATCCATCATTAATTCACACTTAATTTTAAGAAGAATTCATATTCATTTTCCCATCAAATAAATAAAGTGAGGTCTGACTTCAGCCGTCGATCAACACACAAAAATACTGGGAAAAAAACCAAATGTACTTATCTGAACAGGATATAATCAGGGATGACCACTGAAGGTTTTTTGACTGTCCTGCAGACAATCAAGGTGACTCCGAATACCTCTTTGGATAGCAATGGTGCACTTGTACTTCGCTCAATGGTAGCAGACTACCTCCATCCAAATATGTAGGCGACTGAAAACCATAGCAGCTGTCGACCATTTTCACTTTCACTCTACAAGTAAAAATAAAAATACCAGCATTAATATAAAAAATAGGCCAAAACATTAAAATACATCGCTTAAACACTGGGCAAGTTATTTATAACTCAGCATCCACCTCAAAGTATAAGTTTAGTATCTATTTATTCATAGTAATTACGAAATATTTTTTAAATAAAAATATATTTAGTATAGCTTTCAAAGGGCTCGTGGGCCAACTATTACAAAATAGATAGAGAAATTGATCAAACCCAATTCCTTTTAGCCTTCTAATCCTCCGCATTAGTTATTTTACCACGTTTTTATTAGTTCGGTTTCCGTCATGTCTGTCTGTCTGTCCGGGTGGAATATTGCAACCGAGTTTAAACTAACTTCCCGATCAGCTAGAGACTTGAAATTTCCAAATATTGCGAAGCTTAAAAAATTGGGTTCGATAAATGGATCTTAATGTGCCAGAATTGTAGGACCAAATCACAACGAGTCTGCTATCTGAATAATGGGACACAGATGAGTAATTGAAAGTTGATTAAAAAGAGGGTACGTTTAATCCATTTATCAGGAATAGACTGAAGGCTTTTGAGTCATGGGAATGTAGAAGGGTAATGTAATGGGTGCAGAGGGAAGAAATTGAAGTAGTATTAGATACGGTAGGAGAGGAATGGAAGCTGATGGTGGGGATTTGAAGGAAAAGGAAACTTTGGTTTTCGGTGCTTCGTCTGGTTAAGTTATTTCGTACCGTCGAACTAAAGACCTAAGCCCAGAGACTACCATAACTATATCATTTATTCCCAAGGGAGAGGGATTTGAATCCACAAACTTGGGATTGCCAGGGCCGTGCGTTGCCAAACCCATTCGGAGGAGTCCGCAAAAGTGGATGGAAAGGCGATATTAAGTTGGAGACTGAGATGGAATAGGGTAAGTAACCTCATGAAACCACTTAAGGTAAACCGCAAGGGTTTAACCATGGCATCCCAAATGGTGTGATCAGGAGAATAGTGTGTCCTCGGTCAGGTGGGAAGATTCAAAGCGTTGGTATTAATTCTGGTGACAAAAAGCACGATAGTGGTAACGCCAAGTTTAAGGAAAAGGTTTTGGAAAAATCAAGTTAAAATTGTGTGTACACAATATAACTTTGTTTTCATAGGTTATTTACGAAAAAGATTAGGGTAAAGTAACGCCTTTACTTTTATTGACCATGGCTGTTCAGTCAGGTTATCTGTTTAATATTCACAACCTACTTAACCATTAAAATTATCTGCAAAAACTGGCGTCAGATAAACGCGAAACAGCTGTTTTGAGACGAACAAGACCAAACAATGGTAACTTCAAACTCGATGATATCTCCCGATATTTTTTCGTTACGTTTACCCTATGTTATAACACGCACATCACCTTTGAAACCAGTTCATTCGAATTCCGCGATAAGTCCACGGCAACGTCAATGTGGGATTAATTATTTCCTGCATTTAGGTTTCGTTTTTAATGCGTACTGCCCTTCAGCAAAAAAAAACTGGAGAATAGGCTCCAAGTACGCTGCTATAGGCCTGCTACGCATGTGGGACTCGCCAATCTCATAAAAAAGAACAATGTATGATGCCTACTCCAAGGAGTGAAATGCGCTAACAGCTGGGAGCATATCAAAATTTCTTACTACGCTCGCTGTATCCATTCATTCATTATTTATTCTATCAGGTGTTTGGTAGGCTTTTGGAGTCCCTGACTTACTTCTCACTAAAATGCTAACGGGAAAAGCCATCGAGAAATCACCGCAACTAACAATTCCACGAAACATTAGAATTAATCCATAAGTATTCATTAGTGATAAATAAAATACTTGGGAATTTTCTACAGAGAAAATCTTTTAATTGTACGACGCGTTTCAACGAGTTACGGCATCATAAGGTACAAAGTTGATTGTTTAATTTCCATATATTGTTGTCGAAGTTCAGGGGGGGAGGGAGGGGAGGGTTAGTGGTAGCTGAGCGGGGCCATATCACAGGTAATCGGTCTTTGGGTTTCAGGTAGCAGGCCTCTGGGTCGACCCTCGCTCGCGAGTGCATAATCCTCGCTCGTGGTGGGACCTCACTCAACCTAGGGTCTCCTCGCTGCCCCCACCCTCGCAGAGGGAGGGGAGCCGCACAAAACTGACCGTGTGTAGTAAATTTAAATGTTTATAAACTTTAACAGTTTCTTTAGATTTATCTGTTGCATCGTGTCAATCGTCCTAAGACGTTTGCGATCGACTTTCTACGGTGAAAATTAAGGTTTTCCATGCTTCCTTAGGAAATATGGCGATGAGACGTGGCAACGCTACTTGCATGCGGCAGGATTTCAAACAATAATTGAGAGTTATTGCGAGCGGTTAAGGCAGGGCATCAGGGCAGGGCATGCTGTGGATGGTGTTAACATAAAGGCGACAGATGAAGTGAAGTATCTAGGAGTTACGATAACTTCGGACCTATCGTGGGGAGCACATATAAGAAATATTTGTGGCAGAGCTCTGAAGAAGCTAGGATTCGTCAAGCGTATTGTGGGAAGATTTTCGGATGAAAAAGTAAAAGAGAGGTGCTATTTCGCACTCGTCCGGCCACACCTTGAATATGCAGCGAGCATATGGGATCCGGTGCAGAAAGACTTAGTCCGGGAACTTAATAAAATACAAAGGAAAGCTGCGCGATTCGTCAAAAACAGCTACGGGCGTACAGACAGCGTTACCCAGATGTTAAACGAATTAGGCTGGGAGCCGCTAGAGACTCGGAGGCTGCGCGCTAGGCTTAGATTGCTTGAACAATTGAGAATAGATATCTTTCAGAGCGACACGGAGAACATCATATTAGAACCCCACTACATTTCCAGGTCCGACAGAAACGATAAATTGAGAGAGATATTTTGCCGAACGGATAGGTATGGGAATTCGTTTTTCCCCCGAACAATAAGGGACTATAATAAATGCTAGGCGTAATTTCATTAGAGCGTTTCCTTTTTATCTTTAAACGGCTGGTGTCCTAACACCCCCCGCCACACGCCTATTGAGGCGGCTTGCGGGGTAATATGTAGATGTAGATGTAGATTAGTCGCAGATACACTACCTTTAGCGTATAGTGTAATACATGCTGGTGACTACTCACCCCCTGCCATACACCCTTGAGGTGACTCGCCGGGTATTTTGTAGATGTAGATGTAAATTGATTCTCTAATGCTCAATATAAAATGCAAAATATTGTACACCGTATTCTTTTACATGCATTTCGGTATTTTTCAATTTTACGTGACCATGCGCGTTTTTATTCACCTCAATTCTGGGATTCAAGACTCATCTGCATCATTTTATTGCGTTCCCCTGCCTTAACCGCTCGCAATAACTCTCAATTACAGTTTGAAATTCAGCCACATGCAATCAGCGTTGCCACGTCTCATCGCCATATTTCCTAAGGAAGCATGGAAAACCTTAATTTTCACCGTAGAAAGTCGATCGCAAACGTCTTAGGACGATTGACACGATGCAACAGATAAATCTAAAGAAACTGTTAAAGTTTATAAACATTTAAATTTACTGCACACGGTCAGTTTTGTGCGGCTCCCCTCCCTCTGCGAGGGTCGGGGCGGTGAGGAGACCCTAGGCCGAGCGAGGTCCCACCACGAGCGAGGATTATGCTCTCGCGAGCGAGGGTCGACCCAGAGGCCTGCTACCTGAAACCCAAAGACCGATTACCTGTGATGTGGCCCGCTCATCTACCACTAACCGAGGGGAGAAATTACAAAGGTTCAGGGAAGGTTGAGAAAGGCAGAGTCCATTAGAAACGTGGATCAATGGCTGGTGCAGGGATACTGATTTACATACTCCCTGGGCTGGTGGTACCGGAAAGGTTATAATTTTCAAAGCTGTTATGTCGGAAAGGAGTGTGAAAGCGTGCGGGAATAATTGCTCGTTGTATATGTTTGAAGAGTGCCCGATAGTTTCGATATGCTCGAGGTTGTCCACTTTTAGGCCTTTTGGAAGAACGTGTGAAGTTTCGAAGGTACAGTCGCTGACATGATTGTTATGTACGTGTTTCGCAAATATTGAGAAGGAATCCTTATCTTTGTAACTTCTAGCATATTCTTTGATAAATATGATTAAATTTCTTCCAGTTAGACTGATAAATGCCTTATTATAGATATTGGATCTAATTTTGTAAATTCCTGACCATCTGAGTATATTCTGGCCGTCTTTGCCGTTAATTAGAAGTTTGCAAAGGGTAAGGGGAGTGTAAAATGCTAGTTTAAGGGAGCTTGGTAGACGGTTTGATATCCTGTAAGATATGTTACCAAGGAATGGGAGAGAGAACAACTTGAAATTCGTTGGTCCTTCTGTCTGTGTAAAGGAAATTTGTTTTATAGCTTGGGTTTTTTGTTTTTACGAAGAATTGTTTGGAAGAAACTTGTATTGTAACCATTGGTAGCGGCTAAAGAAATGATTGTCAACAATTCAGTTCTGTAGTTGTTGGTATAAGGGTGATGTGTAGGGGACGATGAACCATAGAAGTAAAAGCAACATGTTTGTGGTAAAACTGGTTAACCAAATCGCTTGATATGATGTGATCGGCTGTTTCTGTAGATTGAAAATACTTTTCTTTACCCACTAATGGAGATTTGACAAATACAGGAAATTCAGAGTGCCATTGATACCTTTTTCCATTGTAAAGGAAATATTCGAATCGAGTTTGTTCAGATGGTTGATGAATGACTGCAATTGGCGGTTCGTTCCATTCCGCAGACAGAGGATGTCATCCACGGCAGTATTTAACAAATCTCTTTTATTGATTACCTGAATTGAAAAACGTTTCCGCAGAATTAAGTGCTCTGATTAAAATGGCAGTAAAACAAAGTTACTTAATTTTCAAAAAAACAGCTATTTCAACAAGCAGAGGGCAAAGCAATTGGAAGTAAGCCTCTCACTCCCTTTTAGCGAAATGTTTCCTCAACTCTTTGGAAGAAAAGTTATTCCGTTCCTCCGCGCTCCTTTCCGAAAAAATAGCCTTGAAAAACTACAATCTTTACCGCATCACCAATTCACCAGCCCTTGCTCCACGTTTCTACTGACCATGTTTCTCAACCTTCCCAGAACCTTTGCTATTTCTTCCCCCTCCCGTAACTACGACAATAATCAACGAAAAATAAACATTCCGACTTTTTACCGATGATGCCGTAAATCGGCGAAATACGTTCTACAATTAAAAAATTTTAACTCTAGAAAAATTAAGTATTTTATTTAATAATGAACAATAGCATTCAACTCTTCTACGAAAAGAAGCCAACAACAGTTAAGTTTATTAATGTATTACGTCAATGGAATAAATATTCATTTAAAAATTGTTTCTAGCAGAGTCGAAATGGTTTTGACCACTCATTACATGACATCGTATAGTGATGATAACCTTGATGAAAGGTATCCTTCATAAAAAATTTGACATCTCCGAAGTATTCTCTATGATTTGTTCAAATAATATTGATCATCATACCAATAAATATGTAATTAAAGAAAAATTTTTTCATTAGGAAGTATCTTTAGTCATTTGATGCTGACGCATATTATACGCTACTGAAAGATAAAACATTTGGCTAAAGATGGATGGTAAAAATATACAGATTCGCCTACATATATAAATGAAAAATTCGTCGATTCTATTACTTTGATGCATACTATGTAGGAATTCAAGAAAACGAGTATATTTTACCAATATACTAGGTGGTGGAAGGGCTTGCGCCCTCCGATCACCCCCGAGCTGGACTGGAGATAGTGCTAACATTGTACCAGGGCAATAGTCAGCCACGACGGGAACACTGGTTCCCGTTCTATCGCCTAGCTGTACATTGCTGCTCGAATTCGGAGGGGCGATCTTTTTATTCGTCCCAGTGCTGTTCCCCTGTTTGCAGGCTTTGTGCAACATTAGTTCGAAATTCCTTCGCCGTCGAAGCACTTAGGTATTGATTCTACTACGATATTGTTTCTGGTAGGTCCACCCATGCCAGATACGTGGAAGTGTTGGAGAAAGACGAATGGTAGATTGTTCAAGTGATGGTGTCACATCAAAAGCACTTTCGGGGAAGGCAAAGATAAAATACCACAACGTATGATTGATGGACAGCCCCAATGTGCGAATAAATCAAAGTAGTACGCCAATCTATTGGTAGAATATCAACTTGATGAAATGATAATTTTCAACGCGGGTATTTGTAAACATTTTCGGATTACTTATATCATACTCGGACAGCTGATTATAGGGTAAGCTGAGAAAGGAAAATACATGAGTCACTGGCTCCAAATGACGCATGATAAAAACATTCTCCGCAAACTTATTTCCCAGTCCTCCACTGCCTCCCCTACCCCATGGGGTCCATCACTCAAGTCAACGCCAACGTGGCAAACAAGCTTTTGGGATTTCAATTCCAATGGCTATATCAGTGCATCACCTATTCTTTCAAGGCAAATTACTGAGGACGGAGATGAGTAAGACTTGATGTTGGAGAGGGGTTAGACTCTTTAATAAAATTAACAAAATTGAAAAGTATCTATTAGTTTAATAATCCAATTTATTATTTTGATTGATCTGTTATGATTTTTATGAGCGTTGCGGCACACTTGGCTGAGGCTTGCAGCACACCAGTGTGTCGCGGCACACAGGTTGAGAATCACTGAGTTAGAGCCTACTCACTCCCAGACGACGTAATCAATTCAAGGACTGCGCGGCACCAAGCCGTAAGCAAAACTCTGGAATTGGAACGAAGTCTGCCGGTAAGATACCACCAAATTTCCCAGTAAAATAGGCCATTGCGAGCCTAACAATCACGGCTATCCCCGGTTATTCACCTCGCCACTACTCAACGGCCCCTCCGCTGGCCACACTTCTACGGGAAAAAAGGGGGTAACCCATACACGAAAAACATACGACCTGAAAAAAGAATGATCTTGTCGACTGCAAGGTCATCGTTAAGTGCTACTATCTGAAGTAAGTAATCTCAAAATATTGCCAGAATGCCTACATTTATAGCGCCGCAAGGAGTGGCTAGAATCAAGTTATAAAAAAGTATCAGATTTAAATGTACTCTGTTTTCGTAAGTAATATTTAGTGTTAATAAAAGTAGGGAGAAATCATAAGACCAACAGAAGGTAAAAACAAATGCGTTTCGGCGCATCGCAAGATGGCGCGAAGGAAGAGGACGTAATATCGCTATATCCTACTCCAAGTTAATCAGTTGAAAAAATACTTATTGTTAGTACAGTTCCACATTTTTCCCGTTCAATTTCGACGTATAAGGCGTACTTTTCAAGGTTAAATTGACCAATTTATCTTGAAAATGACGCTGTAGGCGTTGAAATCGATCGTAAAATAAATGTGTGAACTCTACGAAGTATTATTTCATCATACTTAACGTTGTAAATTTCCACTAAGTAACGTTTAACTCAATCAATCTAATTAAGTACTCCAACTTGCTAGGTTCTGAGACAGACAAATCGTTAGAATCGTTAATGAATGAATAAAATGCCCTGCCTAAACTATCACACGTAGTCAATCAAATGCTGTGTAATCCAGCCAGTAGTTCGTCCAGTGAAAGATTATTTTAGCCAAGTAAAACTATAATTTCTCATAGCGGCTTGCCCGTGGGGAAGCTGGTCTCCTGAGAAGCACAAACACCTATAAATTAGAAATAATGAAGAGTGATCATGCTTGCGATATTCATAGGACCTGTATCCTAAATCTGGTAAAATATCGTGTCCATCTAAAGTGTGTATAAAAAAAATTCTGCTTTTACATCATCTGATGACTAAAAGAATATTTTTCTTTCAATACCTATAGTGAAAACCAGTTAACTTTAATGTCAGGAGAGGCGAATACTGTTTTATCACTGCGGTTTTCGTATCATGAGATTGCAATAATACAATTAAAGCGTTTAAATAGCATTGCCTTTTTATGGCTCATCCTTCAATGAGTTGAAACGTAACTGAAGACAAAAGCTAGATTGTACATGGTTTAAAATTGAGGGTCATAGCAGCGGATTCACTGTCTGCATTCCGAAGTCGCCGAGCAAGGCGAAGCTAGAAGAGGGTCTTGCGCGGAATCGTGACTTGGGGCGGGTTCATCAAATTACTTCGCTGACGGGGAGTTTTTCCGACAGATCTTGGTATTCATGGTTAAATTCAAATTACGCTGACTTGTCCGAATTGGCAGAGTGAGCAACTACAAAGGAGCTTTTTGATTTAAGATAACGATCAGAGGAATTTTTCAACTCGGATCAGGTGGGGGTCGAAGGAAGGAGTGGGGAAGAAGGGGTGGGGACACAAACAGGGAGAAAAGGACGAGAAGATATAAGGCTTTCGCAATGCTTCGTAAATTAAAAGGGGGACGTGCAGCGGCGAGCATGGATAAGATGGGCAACAAATCCTATTTTTAAGAAAGCAAAGAGAGCAGAATTGGCGATTAAATGCAGACCTGCTATAAACGTGTTCTGTACGATAAGTAATACAGTGACCGCATTAAGAGAAGTATTCCTCAGCTGAGAAAGTATTAGCTACAAGACGTTCTGCCGGAGTTAGAAGAAATGACGCTAAGGAAGGATTTTGAGCCACGACAGAGCATTTATTCGATGCGTTAAAGTTGCATGGTCAATGTTATTATTGGGAAAAGAGAATTCAATTTAGTCGAAGGCGTTTGAGATGTAGGATAAAAAAGAAAAAAGTTAACACTTTTGGCACGGGGAGGAATATACCAAGAGAATAATCGAAGATAATCGATAAGCGAAGAAGCGATAAGCGAAGCTCAATCAATAATAATAGGATGTCGAAGGTCAGGATTGAGGGGGATTGCTGATGAATATGGATGGAAATTAGAAAATACAATACCATCTGTGAGCATCGTGATCGTATGATCGTGATGGGACTACAGGTATTATGCAGGTACGCTTGAAGAGTCCGAAATTTTATAACATAATTATATCATCCCAAAATCTGATTTTTAAATAGACGAGTAAGGATCTGATCTGACCTGACTGACACACACAAACTAGAAGAAACGAGAATCGTTAAAACTCGAGGTCGTAAGAAAAATAAGTGCGGAATGCCACGGGGTTTTAATTTACTTATACACTGAATAAAATCCATAAAATTAGGCACCATGACGTTTACTTCCTCCAAAAAGCGTTGCGCGACCTTAATTAGGATTTCCCTCTGGTGTAAAGCAATTCCATACAACAAATCTCCCAAGTCACCCCACACCTAAAAAATTATGCTCTCATATCCCTTCATCAGACTCACCAAGCATTCCGAAATCCTGGATGATCCACGGGAATATTCTGCTAGACGGGATGATACTATGTAAGGTAATCGTTCTTAAGCTTGGACTTCCTGAGAAATAGAAATAAATGTGAGATCTTAAGAGTAACAATACACAATTTCGTATTTCAATATAGAGAAATCTAGATCCCACCTTCAAGGGCAACACCAGGACATTAAATTAAATACAACGGAAAATGAAGAATGATAAATTTGTACACGATATCGTACATTAAAATTCACCCTTGGCGTGTTTGGATATATTGGTTTGAAAACGCATATTGATTAGTAATTAATGTCTATTAAAATATATGAGTGAACGTATTGGGCACATTTACCTTGAGCAAGTTCTTCCCTCCTAGCAACGCTGCTCCGTATTCCACGCGAAATTACCAATAAAATGAACGTTTCCTCAAAAGTCCTAGCGGTGGCGCGCCGTGCGTTTCCACTCCAGTTAAATAGGTGGGGTAAGTTCGGCCGATGATAGATTCTCCCTTGTCATACAAGGAGCGTTGAAGCTTGAGTGGTCAAATGCTTCTTGCTTTAAATTTTATTGCTCATCTTTGCGAAACCGTAAACCCCACGCAGTAGGTACTCAAGTGCCAAACACCCTTCGGAGTGAGATATAGGTTTTTCGTCAACAAGCCACAGGCGAATGAGAAACCACCCGTTCAACGTTAACTTTATTCCAGAATTAACAAACTGGCTATATAAAAATGTATTGATAATAATTCAATAATTCATCTAAGTTATCAATACAAGTGAGAGTTTGGGTGACACGGCTTGTGTCAACGTAATCTTCATCTTAAAGCAGTGGCGGTTCTATGGGGGGGGGGGGGTGGGGGGGGGGCAGAGGCCCCAGGGGGGCAAGGGGGTATCCCAGACCCCCCCATTGGTCCAAGCCTAGATCCGCCGCTGTTTTTAAGCATATTTTTTATGAGGTTTAACGTTTGAGGCTTCACTTTGTGGAACAACGATATTGGAAATAAAACGTCGCTTTGCACATTCCACACACAAACTTTATTAAAAGTATGTGTGGCCTGTTAATAAAGTTTGTGTGTGGAATGTATAAAGCGACGTTTTATTTCCCATAGTTTTTATGCTTAATTATATGATGTTTGTAAGATTTTTATATAAAGCCGCATTTACATTATGTAGCAAAACCTGCTATATAGCAAAGTTGTATGACATTTAGCAAGTTTATATAACATTTGCTAAAAGTAGAAAAAGTCACTTCTGAAAAGTGCCATATAACATTGCTATATTTAGCAGATTCTGCAATATATAGCAAAATTTGTGCTATCCATTGGGAGTCAGTAAAGATCAAAAGAAATCCGTGGTATATCTAACTTTGCTATATGTAACAATATTATAAGCAGGTTTTTCTTCTAGCAGCTGCTTCATTTAGAATTTTCTGTCATCATTTCAGAGTTGTAGCCTCGTGTGCGCGGACGTTTGAGACTGTTCTTTATAGTTTTTTTTATGTTTCTCTCAATTCTATGGCCAGTCATGCAAATAATATATTCAAAATCTTCACTTGTCATACGTAAAAAGGGTTTGAAACAACCATCGCACCGAATTTCATGTCTTAACGAAGAATCACTAGCGTGATCATCAGCATTCAGATCACGTTATAAATCGGTGCCACTGTATTTCACTCTTAGCAGCCCGCGACGGCCGAACCCAAAACCTTCGTCTTCGTCTTGCCAAGATCACAGTGATGGCGGCCGCGAGCACTACATCTCTTTTCCGCGAAATTTCTGATACTGGATGCGGTTGGATGTTATATATAACATATAGCATGGGCACCGAAATCACTTACTATAAAAATGTAATATAACTTTTTGTTGAATACCAAAAGTTATTAAACAATGTTATATAGCAGGTTTTGCTGCATTGAGTAAACGCGGCTAAACCGACTATCGTCAAAACAAATTTCAGTGGGAATCATAATTTAAATTTAATTTTTTTCCAAGCACCTCCAGGTACTGGAATGTAACTTTATTGTCTCAAATATATTTGTATAAAATCGTTAAAAATTATAAAACTTTGAAAGTTTACTAAAATCGCTAATTGATCACATATTTCATGGCGATGCGCAACCAAAAGATATCATATAAATAATATAAATTTATAACCACCTTACCGGGGGCTCTGGGGGGTGGAGCCCCCCCAGAAAAGCTCGCAAAGTTTTGGAAAAAGGGGCGTGGCAAAACGATTTTTAATGCATTTTATTTCCATACAATAAAAAAAGAGAACTCGGCAATCTTAATAGGGTGGATGACCATGATCTATAATATATTCTAAGCGGGGGGGGGGGGGGGGGGAGGGAGTCAGTTTTTTTGTACTACTGGGGGTGCGGGGTTGGCACCCGCGCCCGCCCCCAACGTAAAAACATACGATAAAAATTACACATTTTGATGGAAATCATTGCCCATTTATACAATATTATTTAGTTTTTTATTTGTTACTTCTGGTTTCTGGTCTTCATATCCAGAATTCTCACTAATAAAAAATGAACATCTGAATAACTTCTGATTACTGATTACTAAATACCAATAACAAAATGAGAGGTTCACTTTTAATTAAAAAGAACAGATTTTCAGCGGGAATTTTTTTTAAATTATCCATTTTTACCAAATTTCTTTTGTGTCCTCTTTTGAAGTGGCAAAAAGGGGTCTGTCCTTGTCCTTTTTGAGGACAACGGAGCAGAAAGGACAAGCTCTGAAAAAAAGGATGTCCTCTCTAAAAGAGGACAGGTGGCAACCCTGCTCAACATGACCAAATTCACGAAGCACTCTCATCCTATAAACACATTTATGTAATGGACAATCCAACCCACATTCTTTCCAGATCCACTCATACTCTACCCTATATCTCCTTCTTTTGCTGCAAACCAGTCTCAGGTACACCATTCCTAATGCATTTTGGCTTATCTCACAATTATCCTGGAAACCCAGGTTTCGCTGCCTTATTATAATGTCTGGACGTGAGCACATTTGTGTACTTAATTTTTCACAACCCAAGACAAATTCTCATTAATTGAAATGCACACTCCTTACTATGGATGACTTTCCTTCCAGAATTTGCATGCCTTTTAATCTTCTTCATGCATCCTTCCGTCTCTCACAAGTTTTCGAGCAAGAAACACAAAATCGTTCACTTGTGAAAATATTTAACCTTTCACCCTCATCATACATTTATTCTTCCCATTCTCCATGTCAAAAACCAATACTTACTGGTAAAATGCATCTATCTACAAATACAACCTCCCCTTTCCTTTGTAGAAGCTATCCCAGGAACTCCTGTAATTCCTGAGGACTCACAGACAGCAACACATGGTCATCTGCGTACAGTAGCGCATTTACATCTCCAGCCACTGCACCGAAATTATCCCTGCATCAATCTCTCTCTAGATTGCCCAAAAAAAATTTAACAGCCACCGTGATACTGTGTATTATTTGACCTCTCGCACAAGCTTTTGGCAGATGAATGTGAAGGATTCTACACTGGGGAGGGGGTTATCTGGATGGAAAGTGTATTAATAAGGGGGAGAGCGGATAATGAAGATAGGGATGAAGAGTTACATAGCACACAGGGTACTCAAATCAAAATGAGCGAATGCAGCTTATTACCTATTCTCCTGCAACGACTCCTTGAACCACCCATGGAAAAGCCCTTAGTGACGAATGCTAACCGTTGCGTTTTTCCGAAGAACGATGTACTTGGAGTTTTACTCTCAGGCGGATAAGATGATGTTAGTGACTCCCTCCTTCTCATAGATTAAGCAAGGGGGCTTTTTATCTACATCTACATCTACATATTACCCTGCGAGCCACCTCTAGGGTGTTTGGCAGGGGGTGACAAGTAGTGATGGGAAAAGTCGGTCTTTTGAGAGATTTCGGTCGCGTCGGTCACTCCCGCTTGTGATTCGATCTTCCATCGTCGATCAGAGAGACCGATTTTCCAGCTAGTGAGCAGTCCAAGTTGCCTACGATCAATGATCTCTCAGGAAAATCGTGATAGATAAAAAATCTGGTCGTTCGTGAGTTTCATACTGTAAGCATGACCGAGGTGTACAGCTTTGCTCTTGATAGCACAGAGCAGGCACAGAGTTTCAGTGCAGCTACCTCGTTCAGTGCCGGTTTCCGTGGAGTTGTGGGTAATTCTTCGAAAACAATTGAAGGCACAATTGTGCAATCGTGAGAAGCGGTTTGTTTTGTTTTTACACAATGCTCTTGGTTTGTGATTTTAAGTATAGTTATACGAAGAATATTAGGAATATCCCACTTGATTACAAAACTATTGAAGAGTGACATTTTATCGACCACAAATTATTAACAACTCATTATAGAAACCAATGATTAATACTAATTTAGTAGCGAAATTTTATTTTGGTATGTAGTTCGAAACGATCAACGTTTTCTTTTGGCTGTAAGAATTTAAAGCAAATTATCCGACTGTATCACTAAAATTCAATTTTCAATTACAGTCTGTTTCACTTGTTCACGAGACGTAATATTTGTCGAGAATATTGAAACGATGGTTTATCGTGTATTTAAGTGACAATGCAATTATGGAAATTCAGTGATTACAAATGTTAAATGTGCTGTGATGTATTGCGTGTGTTCTTGTGGTGATATTTTGATATTTAAAGGTTATTTGTGTTAGGTAGACTTACGCTCCTAATGGATGTGTTATGACAGGAAATACACCATGGAGGTTATAAAAGTTTCTGTGCTTCTGAAATGGCATAATATTGCGTTGTGTTTCTGGACGTGAGTTACACGAAGAAAGTGTATGTTCAACTTATGCTAAAGTTATAGTTTATGTCGTAAATTTACCAAGAGTTAGTGCTTCAAAAATAGCCTTTAATGGTGGGTTTTTGTTTGTTTACGTCGTAGATTTTTAAGTTACAGTCCCCCCTGAAATAATCTCATAGTTTGCTGCTGTGTTTGTCTAAGAGTGAATTGCATGTAAAAAAGCGAGCGTTCAACTTTGGTAAAGGTTTGTTTACATCGTACTATATATCTATAATTTAGTTACTGTGCTTCTGAAATACTGTCTCGTGATCGTCGAGTGCTTACAATATTAATAAATGCCAAAATCGAAGATTTTTTCATAGGTTAACGTAATATTCGTCGTTTAAATTGTTTACATCGTAAATATAAAGCATAAATTCAGAGTATTAGTGCAAATACAGGAGTCCAAGACATTCGCTGTGCATATATATATCTGTGATTCTAATAATAACAATCAGTCCTACGATGAATACTTTTTTGTGAAGTTGCTTCTGTCGTGATGTTGTTTTCTTCTCGTGAAGCACTTCTTGTGCCAAAGTGAACTGAATAGGACTTCACGTTTACTATTTTCAATATTTGTTGAAATATACGCATTTTTTCAGCCACTTGAGTGATTTATATCTAATGTAAAACGCTCCTTACAAAACATGCTTCGTTTGTTGCCATCGATTAAAATCGTTGGGGTTTCACCATGCACTTCGTCACTTATTTAACTAATCAAACTAGTAAATTATATTGATGTCCAGTAAATATGTTTTTCGCAATGCCACATAGATTCTAAATGTTTAAAAAGCATATTATTAAATGATGGTTTGTATATGTACCTGCGTACCTTTCAATAAAATGTATATTCAGTAAAAATGCACTTTGTTATAGTATTGAATCTTTAGTGCTATATTAATTCCCCCTCACAAAATGCTTTTGCCCGTACATTGGAGATGTTAATTGGTTACGAAAACGATTTGATTATTATAGTTATGTCTTACAGGGTATTCAACAGTTATACATATCCAATTGTTATCAAGTGTTAACATATATTGCTTCTAAGCTACCTATAAGAAATGCCTAATACACACAAAATATTTGTTATTATGATGTGTATGAGTAGGGTTTTAAAAACTGATTGCAGGATGTGATGAATCTTCTTAAATTGTTTGGCACTGACAGTGCTAATTTTAAACCCACTACATTCGTTCTTCCTCTAGATGATATTTCTGCTACCATTAAGAAGCACCAATGCAATGCAATAAAATATGTAAGCGTCAGTGAGTTTCTCTGATATCTGATTGCTACTCTAGTTGCCATTTACTAGACTATATCATGTAACAGGTAGGGAATACTATATCTAGGCAAAATTATAACTAGTTTACTCTGTAGATTTTATGAAATACATGGAACAATCAGGTTATAAGAATGTTTACTAAATATCTGACCTCAATATATATGTTTATTATCTTTGCAAGGAATAGCCTCTGATCAATTATTAATTTACACAATGGTTTAGTGCTTATCAATGGTTATAGCCATCAATAACTTCAGACCAATATCCACTCTGCCAGTTCTCTCTATATTATAGAACTGTAATCAGAAAACAGTAGTGTTTACATATCATATGAGTGATAACAGTTGTATGTCATACCTAGTTTTGATTCAAAGAAGAAAAATCAGCTGTGCATACTGTGACAAATGTTTATTTCCCCCATGCAATCATTGAATTTGCTAGAACAATATACATACCATCTTGGATTATTAAGAGTAAAGATTCTGAGTGTATTTCATGTTGATTTTTGCTTGATATACTTACTGAATACTTATGGGAACTAAAGCTAATATCTTTTTATTAATTTTCTTTTGACATTTTGAAAATATCTCTTCCTTCATGCTACCGTAATGGACTTTATGAAAGGATTATTCTCTGTGGGTTTGGCAATGTTTAAATAATAGATTAAAGTTGAGTATTGGAACAGGATTGTGATTGAGGAGTGAATAGCGTAAGAGGAAGATGGAAAAAATTGTGGGTTCATGATGTGGTGGAAGAGACATTAAAGGAGGAAGATTAGGAGTCTTAAGAATAGGAGAGAGTGTGAATGAAGTAATGTATGAATGCAATAGAGGCAAAGGATATATGCCAATATAGGGTATTACGGAGTAAATTATTATAAGAGAGCCAGTTTCCAAATCCAAACAGACATCACTAACAGCAGAGAGCAAACAATATCATGTGATAAGTTGTGTGCCTCAAGTTATCCAGGTACTCAATTACTTAGCAGTCAACTTAAGTGTACAGATGTCGTTCCTGTGTGACTTAGGGTCGTATTGTCAGTCGCTCCTTTTAGGCGACCTTCGCCTTCTAACCCTCCTGAAGGAGGGATTTCATATTGAGAGACGTGAGAAGGCTACTATCGTCTCCTATAGGAGGCGTAGGTGGCCTTCGCATAGAAGGAGACCCTGGGCTATGCTTCTATGACGAAAAGGCTTCCTTCAACATGGCGGACGAGGTAGAGCACGACGACCACCTTGATGATTTCATGGAATATATTTTCGACAATCCTTACGACTACATGCCTCGGCGATACATAAGAGATAGGCAAAATCCAGTAGATTATTATTCGGAAGGGGAATTTATGACCAGGTACAGGTTTTCGAAGAGGACAGTGATTGATGTACTGATACCCATGATTTTAATGCCAAATGCCAACAACCGTGGACTGCCTGTTCCACCAATAATTAAATTGTTGACGGCCCTGCGATTTTTTGCCACCGGCAGCTTTCAGGTGAGTGAAATAATGTTTCTTATTTATAATGTTGTATTAAACGTCTTTATTAGATTGATATAATAGTTACAATTGGTTGATTTATTCGGCTTTTAGCAGTATTCTATGCTCTTCGAAATTTTGTTTACATTGGAAATGCATTCCAAATGTCTCTTATTCACTCGTCATTAATTTTTGTTGTTAACGAACGATGTTATGATGCATGTAAGTTATTCGCAAGCCTTCATTTTCGTTAGTTTACCACGTCTAAAAAATTTTTTTGTCGATTACAGTTGGTCTGCGCTGACCTGCGTCAAGTCGCTCAACCGACAGTTTCGCAGATCGTGAAGGTAAGTTGTTTGTTATCATCAATGGCCCTTTGATAAACAGTAGGAATTGTGGAACAAACTTTACAAAATAAACATCAATTCCAATTGTGCTCCTTCGTCGAATAGTGATGGATAATAGAATTCTTTTGTCCTTGGTAAGGGTATTCAGAACGCTAATGTTAGAAAAAAATTGGGATGACCTTTGTTGAGCTAAGTTGATGTGCGTTTTCTTTTCACGGTCATCCTCACATCGTCTGAGGAAACTGCCTTAATTACTTATTTCTGAAACCTTTAAAAAAAATTTTATTGGTAAAGTATTGCATGGGAAAACCGGTTGTGAATGTCATGTTGAATGATTTTTGTTGTTTATGTTTTCATTACGACCTTTTGTATGCTGAGATTTTCACTTAAAAAGAAGAAGGTATGTTACTATAATGAAAATAGTCGTTGTTGATCGTTGTTTATGTTAGTTTATTTCGTTCACATGTACCTTTTGTTTAAAAAGTTGATGGATGACACTTGAAATTTAATTGAGAGAAGATATTTGTTGATACCCTTTAATACGATTATCTTAAAAAGTGCTAGTGTTTATTCTATGAGTAGTTTCCTAACAAAATGTGTAATTTTAATTCCACTTTAGTGTGTCAGCGTAGAACTAGCTGCTAAGCTGCCGCTGTGGGTGAAGAGACCATCGACAGAGGAAGAATATGCAGCCATCAGGAATAGTTTTTATGCAACAGCTAATTTTCCTGGCGTTGTGGGATGTATCGATTGTACCCACATTCCCATTAAAAGCCCTGGAGGTGAACTGGCAGAGGTTTATAGGAACAGGAAAGGATGGTTCTCAATGAACGTTCAGGTGAGGCAATGCTTGTAGAAAAATAATAGTATTGTATGGAAATTAATTTTCCAGCTGTAGCAATTACTGTTGTGTACATTTATTTACCTTTTGCAATGTATAGGCTTCTTGCTTTTCTAATCTCATAGCTTCTTCTTTGTAGGTTGTGGTGGGACCATCCATGGAAATTATGGACATTGTTTGTAGATGGCCGGGATCCGTGCATGATGCACGTATATTACATAACAGCAGGCTTAAGCACAGATTTGAGACTGGGCAGATGCGAGGAATCCTTCTTGGGGATAGTGGTTATCCATTGCTTCCCTATTTATTCACACCAGTTCTTCGTCCTACAACTGGTCCTGAAAGGCGGTAAATATTCCTTTAAACTATGATTTGTTTGTTTCTCTGCACCTTGGGAGTAATGTTCCTATTATATATGTTTATCATTGTTGCTGAGGATCTTCTGAGACTATTGATTTGTAGTCCTTATTTATGATGGTAATGATAACCTTTTATGCCATGGCAGAATGTTTTTTTTACCACATACATGCAATAACAATGCATCAAAGGCAAAATGAGACAAGTACACATGAAACTGAGATAATATCTGCTGCACTAGAATACTATATCATATACTAGTTGGGCATAGCCAATTCAAAAAGATATACATACTGTTTTAGTCACTTTTACTTATTGTCTCTATGATACCATGGTAAATGTACCACTGCCTGACCCATTCAGGTTTTTCCAAGCGCATACTCTTACAGGAACATTTTAAATGCATTTTATATCCATTTGAAAATAAGTAATTGGTTTTAAAAAATTTCTTTAAGAATTTTTTCTTGTTGGCCATGTAGAATTACAAGGATATTATTTATATTTTTTTTGAAGGGGGGCTTAAAATTCTGTATGCACTTTTTAACCTGATACTTGATGTTCTACTTTTGCTTGATGACCCACTCATAGTCATTGCTAAAATAAGATATTCTTGGCCATATTTTGTTTTTCATTAATTTGTTATCAGTGTTGGGAAGAAGTAGAATGTACATTTGCACTTTCATGAATAGTAAACCATTTGTTAATATTTTTACATGGTGTTGTAAAGGGTTATTTTCAAGTACCAGTGATGTATTGAAGACTTGTGATAGCTGTTGAATGTTATGGCTGTTCACCAATAGACCTAGGGAATATTTGAAGTACATTCCAAGTTGATCTCCTATGAGATTATGAAGTGCATTCATAATTCAATAATTTATTACCTAACTGACCTGTTGCATATGAAGAAATTTGAAATGTAAACACTTTGAATTACCTTTACCACTCTTTGTTTTGTTGAGGATCCTTGATAACAACTAGATACTTTTTGAAGTGAATAATGCTTAATGACCTGTTCAATCCTGTCTTTTATTTAATGCATGCCCAATGGGAAGCCATTCTTCCTCATATTGATTAAACATTATACTTATTGATTTAAAGTTACAAGTTTGTAATATTTGATCCAAATCACTTGATTAAAGTTTAATTTTGTAATTCTTTTTATGTTTAGATACAACACCTCGCACATCAGGACCAGGAGCATCGTTGAGAGGACATTTGGGATTTGGAAGCGGAGATTTCCATGCCTCTCAACGAAGCTCAGGACAAAATTATCAACCTCCCTGAAAGTGATTTTGGCTTGTGCAGTTCTACATAATGTAGCTGTTCGCCATCATGCCCCTGTCCCTGAACAGGAGCACGTGATGCCTATGGTTGTTGTTCCTGTTCATGAGTATAGGGGTCATAATGGACGTAGAGCTGCAGAAAGAGCTGCACTAATCCAGAGACACTTTGCAGAAGTAAGTGTGGATGGCATTACTACAATGAATAAGTAACATGTTAACTCTCTTTCAATGTATTCTAATTCTGGAAGATTTAACTCATGAATTTTTCAATTTCCTGAAAATGCCCCCCTTAATAACCAGGAAATGATGTTTCCATATTTTAATCTTCTTCAATTTGCATTACAGGAGGGTTGAGAACTGGTGTATATAAATAAGTTAGTAATGGATACCACAGTCTTCCTAGCATTGGTCCAGGATCAGATGTGCTTAAGCTGCTATTATGGATATCGTGCTTCATGTAGCGATCCCTGCTGTTTGCTGACATCTCCATAATTTCCATTCCTGTTCCTTTAAGCCTATGCCTATTGCTTCACCTCCTATTCTTTTAATGGGAATTTGTGTCAGGGAAATTAGCTGTTGCCTGGGGACATCCCTGATGGTTGTGAATTCATCCTCTATCGAGTCTTTTCCCCAATTAATGTCAGGGTCGTCTGTGATTCCATTATTGCTGAAGCAGGCACTCCACAGCTATTCATGGTAGCAATGCATCAGTCACTGCCTCTCTGAAAGCCTGTACCACCATAAGTTCCCTTTCTGTCTATATATACTGGATTTTGCCTTCTCTAATGTATCGCTGAGCTGAGTTGTAAGGATTGTTGAATTTATATTTAATGAAATCATCGGGGTTATTTTGCTCAAATAAAAAATGAATTAAAGGCCACTGCAGTGTTTTTGTTGGCTCCCTTCCTGATGACATTAACCATGACCACAACTAAATTTTTCGTTTAAAGTTAGAGATTCTATTATAACTATTACCATAGGCGTGTCCAGGACTACCGAAGTGGTGATGCCAGGAGTAGAAACATAAATTGAACAGAGTATCTAGCTCTCTACCGTCCAGCCACCAAGAGTCGGGAAAAAGGGAATAACTAAGAAAAGAATCTCGATCTAGTGGTGGTGCCACGGCACCAGTGGCACCTGCCTTGGGCACGCCTATGTTAGATTAGTTAGATTGTTGTTAGGGGGGCCTTCGTCAGGAGCCCGGGCACTTAGACCTTTCTTGGTCCATTGTGCCAACCCCATGCCTGTCTGCCACTTGCAGACAGGGGACAAGAGCACCTCGGTAGAGGTATGGAGGATTGGCCTCCCCCTGCCTCACCCCAGTACCAGGTATAGAGGGTGTCCTCCCTCCAACCGGCCCGGTTTGGCCTGGCCTCTCAGGCCTGCCGGTATAGGTATGGAGGGAGTATCATCTCTCCATCCATGCCTGGTTGAGGCATGGAGGAGGGTCACCCATCCAACCACCGTCCGGGCCCAACGTTGCTTAACTTCGGTGTTCTGATGGGAACCGGTGTTTCAACGTGGCTAGGCCCTTGCCCTCGGGCACGCCTATGACTATTACTGCCTATTAATTCATATGCAACACTTCTCCATTATCAAAATTGTTCATTTGTTACCCTTTTTTATTTCCTTAGCACCTTATATCCCTGAAATATTTAGAAAAAGAAAGTTGCATTCCTGGTAAGAAATGTGGGATTAACCATGAATGAAAGATTTTAAGTACAGTTTCACAGCTGTTCAATTTAATCACAAATTTATTTTAAAAGAAACGTATTTACAACCATCCATATTTTGTACTGAAACTTATTTACAATGTTTCCTGGTTAATTTAATTATTAAATATAGGGATATAATTAAAAATAATAGGACAGATTTTGAGACGCTTCATGAGAAGGTACGATGCTTGTCATATGCAACTGAGGAAGGTATGGGATACAGGCGGCAGGAAACCCAAAAGAAATCCAATCCTGAATTGGAGATAGCCATGATCCACAACAACACCATCAATAACATCCTGTAGAGAGAGAGTTCCAAGGCAGCAGAGTGGAGCTAGCCATGCAAAGGTGGCAACAGGAGCACTACTTCTCCTAAAAATGAGGAGAATTTAGTATTAGTTGAAACATTAAAATTCACAAAATATTGTTAGCTTAATTGGCAAGTGTGGCATCCTATCGTAAATGAAATTTTCTCTTTAACCAAGATCTGTATATGCATTTGTATATTGTAAAATTATTGATTTTCATATGCTTCAACGTGACTTCACCCTTAGCATCTATTTCATAGGAACTATGCAATATTCCTTTTTAAGTAAACATGGTAAGAAATCGATATCGCAGTCTGTCTCAAAAATGGATATTTTTTGTAGTGAAGACTTCTAGCATTTTTTGAAGCTAATGATCAACGAAGCCTGAAGCCATCTTTCCGTAGATGTTAACACATTCATTTTACTTCCTACCTTAGCATTGAGCAAAGGTGAAGACATTAAGCAACAAAACTTTCCTTCATGTACTTCCTTTTAAATTTGTTTTGAAATACCAAATTGAAATTATTAGCCCGACAACTTTTACTATTAAAATTAAAAAACAAAATATGTAGACAAACCAGCATCTGGCGCAACTCCTGCTCTTTTATCTTTATCTCCAGCTCGTCCATCTTCTTCCGGTGCGCCAGAGCCTGCTCCTGTTGCTTCCTTTGCAGCCTCAAGATCTCCAACTGCAGATCATGCGTCTCGCTTTCACGATTCATCCTCTGCAGTTGGAGCTCATGGGCCAGCGTAGCTGTGGCCAGCTCCACTTCTGATGTCTCTTGTCTGAGGGCTTGAACCTTATCTCGCTTCTCATTGTACGACTTCAAGCCCTCAAACCGGCCCTGGAACTCCCTCTCAATTGCAGCTCCTCTGGTCATGCCACCAGAGGAGGATGGTGTTCGTGGACCTCCCATCACTGTCGCGGCACACGGAACATCTGACGGAGCCTCGATTACTTTGAGAAAAGAGATATTTATTGTTTAATTTCGATACCGACAGGTAATGCAATACCACAAACAATATCGCACATACTTACTTGTCGGACACTCCAGTACGAATTCCGTGTGCCCACTGCTCGCGTTGGGGATAGGAGGCGAGTCCATCCCATCTTCATCCATATCCCCAACATTCTGCTCACAGTGTGACAGCGAAGGGATGGCTATCTCTAAATCAGGGTTGGGATCGCACAAAATCGGTACATATGGCCCACCGCCTGTGGCCAACCTCCTTTGGGTTTCCTGTGCCTGAGTTTTCCTCCTTTTTGTTTTTATGTTGTCCCATGCCTTCCTCAGTTGCTTCCAATTGCGCTATTACAATGAAATTCACTTCCGTTAAAATCAATGTGCTTTCTACATCGCCGCAAAGATTTTTTCGTACATCCTCGGCATTTCATTTTTACCCGCTATTAATAAAACTACATCGATGAAACTGTATTATTGAGAAGTAACTATATTATGGAAATTAAAACCATCATTTTGCAATACCATGCACTTTGTCGATAACAATAACAACATTGCTATGAACGATTTATAAAATAGATTACTAATGCGCAACACCGACAATAATAAGTGGAGTATTACCTTAATGACTCGCGAGTTTCCATTAAATTCGCTTTCTATTGTCCTCCAGCATTGTACCTTCTCTGACTGCGTCACAGAATCTGTCCTTTTACTTTCAATGATATCCCTATATTTAATTACTAAAGTTACCAGCAAATCTTTCTCACTATTAGCCATGCGTTCCATCGTGAACTGACGTCATACGACTCAGCGATTAGTTCTTCGTTTTTTATTTTTCTTCGTTACGCTTCGCTTTTGTCCGTGCGAGTGAACGGATCAGTCCGTGAATGTAAACAAAAGCTCCTTCTAAGAGAAGGTGAAGGAGACCTATAGAGAAGAACGGTCTCTCGAACTGACTGACGTCCTTTAAGGCGAAGGTCACCTAGGTGAAGGAGCCGATAGAAGGAGCGACTGACAATACGACCCTTAAAGTCAACTTGATCAGAATAAAATTATTTTTTATGCCCTCATTTAAATTAAATGTCTGTCATAATTTAAGTCAAGTATGCACTCATAGTTTTGGTAACACCCTTTTATAAATTGAAGAAGTTAATGGAGAAGAGGGTCATGAATGGATAATAAAGCAATGGTAGGTAGTCAATGATTTTTCACTTATAACAAAATTTTAGTGTAAAATGGATTTGGTCTATAATGCTTCATGCTTAATGAATGCTGTTACATATTATTAATATTATTTATTTCACTGATATGAGGAACCTAAGAAGCTTTCTCGGGTTTCCAACAGGGTGATGGTCTCCATGTAGGCTGACGTTTCGATGTCTGACTCAGTCATTGTCATCAGGGGTGATGAAAACTAAGGGTTGTGCAACCATTCATAGATCCATTTATTTTTAATAATCAATAAGTGAAATAAATGTTGGTGTAGGTTTTTTACAATTACTACTTGGCTTATTTTGAATATGTTCCTTGAAACCCCAATATGATTAAGTCTTAAGTCGACTCCTATTGTCATGATCTTTGGTAAATTTATGAATATTAATCAACTGTTATCAAAGGACATGCTATGATGTATTGTTTACCTGTAGTAGAAATTAACAAGGGTAATTATAGCTGTTAGGCTCACACATGCCAGATTGGACGAAGAGCAGGAACGAAGGGAACATAGTCCACTCAGCATCTGTGGATATTTTTCCTCATGGTAAGTGGCTTGCCATCTCACTCCAGAGTATAGATTGAGAATGGTCATTGAGTAGAAACCATTAGAGGCTTAAGAAAAATAGCAAAAAACAAATAGTGGAATGAAGTTGTAACTGGGGCAGAATTTTAGTGGAACGAGGTGTCCTACTCAAGATATTAAATGTCTTGTATCAGCAATATTCAAGAATAATGGGGGATATGTAATGCCTCAAGTCCTGATATAGGATGTAAACAAAAGGTTGGTTCGGAAGGTTTTATAAAGGGTTGTGGACTTCGGTGGATCTAAACCATTGGCTAATGTTGAGAGGGTGAGATTAGACTAAAGTTATATGAGGAGTGGCTCTCGAGAAGGATAATGAAAGTAAGATAGAAGAGAAGTTAAGAGATACTTGACTAGGCATTGAAGTTACATATAACAGTGAAGGAAATTTAGGAGTCCACTTTATGTCAGATAGTAGGTAATTAAGAGGAAATGAGGTCCTGAAAGGCACTTTTGAAGGGAAAGGTTTGCTTCATTGGGAGAGGTAGGAAAAATATAGGCAATTGAAATGAATGGATGTGATGCGCAGAACTAAATTGAAACATTTTAAGGAAAGAAATTTTTGAAGCAGGAAGGGTGGAGTGGTAACTGACCACTGAAATATATATGTCTGTTAAGCTATCTGTATACCATTATAATGGTGGTAAAATGTCATGGTCAGGCAAATATAAGAATTAAAGTGAATGTGGAATGAATAGACGTTGATAACAGTCCAATGCTATAATTGCATTACTCCACCAATGTTTAAGATAGGCATCAGTTTTTAAACCAAAATAAGATTTTCTTTGCCACTATAGGTTTCTGATTATCCTCATGAATGTTCTGCTAACTTCCTGCAGGTTCCTTCTAAATTTTCCTGCTAAATATTTACCAGGGATTTTGGATGTACAATGAGTAATTAGTACTATCAGAAATTTTAATTTGTCCTTTCCAAGGAATTAAATTTTAAATGAATATGGTCTAATTGTAAGCTCCTGTGTACAAGCCATGTTCGAATACACACTTTGATGGATGATACGATGATTACAAATTTCCAGCACTATTTTACAGTATATGATGCTCTATTGCACGCAGAAATACAGTCTTTATTTATTTAATTGCTCACATACAGCATTTCTGCCAATTTAAAGTGACACAGTATCGGTGGTATGAAGTCATATATTGCCTTACTAAACATGTTAGTACATTTTGATTGAAATAACTCCTTGCCCATTTCAATGGGATGCCTAAGGCTGATGTAATGGCCCACTCATGTAATTCATTTTTGCTTACAACCAATTACAGTATTACGATATTTACATTGTACCGTTTATTGAAGCTACACTCAGCGCAAATGCAAATGAAATTCCGGAAACTCATACTGATATTTACTGATCAAGCCTATGTACATTTTTTTAACTTACTATTCACTACAAAAGTATAATGATGAAAGTATGAATCAAATTACCTGTGGGTAATCATAATTTGCAGTTATCATGTCTCGAACGGTGTTTGGATCTAACCTATATTAACTGGAATCACGCTATTATTCCCTGAATCAAGTTCTTCAAATACCATTCCTCTAAATGAAAAGGAGAGTTATTGGCACATACGAAATTTTATTCTCCGAAAAAAGGATTCGCTGATGAGATTGCAGTTAAAAATATTTGAAATAACACCAAAAGCAAACTGCATTCCAAAAACAAACAATTCTGGATGAATTCACCGGTGATTTTAACACGCCAATACTTCGGAAGACATATGGGAAGAAAATTCAGACGAAGGGAAAGCCAACGGACATCCAATGAAGCACTGGAAACATTCTTGATTGACAGCAACACCATCAAAGTCTAGAAAAAGTGATTGAAGAGAGAGGAGCGGAGTTGAATTTTTAAAATGCATTGGCAATATGAATCACAGTTGTTTATATAAACGGCCGGTATATATATAATACAGCGGCATGGGTATCAGGTTTGATTTCTAAGCGATCACGTCATAGACTCAGATATTTAATTATCACACAATTTACGACTCGTCGCGGCAAAGGAAAACAATTCATAGGGATATAGTATTGTACTATACTACTTACAAGTGACGATTAACCTATTGCACGTAATAAATAACGGCACTACATAGCCAACGCAGTAACAAATAATGCATTGCTTGGCGAATTAACAAACGGATAAGTACCTGGATCATGTTTAATTTCCATTGCATTCCTTTTGAATCTTAACCCAGCTGTCTCTTTGCCGACAGTGTAACGGATTCGGTCTTCATTTTTAATGATGTTATTATTCTACTAAAAAGCGAGCCAGCAAAACTGGTAAAACTCTCTCGATGCAAGATATTTATGTCGTGATGTAAATTGTTGACTGTTATTACGCTGCGTCTTTGTTAGCGCAACCGAGCGGACAACATAAAACATCAACCCATCGAAACATACGTATTAACATACAAATTAATATTATCAAAAACAAAACAACGAACGAAATTAAATACATAAAGCCAAATAAAAATGGAGCTTGACAAGGCACGACGTTACATTAAAAACTTCCAGAAATAAAATTAGAAAATTACCAACTCTTACCTGATAGCATTACGAGGAAAGCGGAACAATGTATGCTGGCTGGATACTGGACAGCCCGCCTTGCACTTCATGTAATTCGCCATGTTTACGAACAATGGAGGGAAAACAAGAACGTTGTCCTTGTATTCAAATCCAATCACAGTCCAAAATCAAAGTCAAAACGGTGCAGAGGTCAAAACCAGGAGAGTAGTCCAAATCCAAAAGATGCAGGGGTCGATGTAAATAAAGCAAAAGGCGCAAACTAGTCAAACTCCACACAGCACACAGGCAAACACGTTTGTAGGATCACAAGGTATAATTCTCGCGTCGAAAACTTTCGAGCATCGAAAAATGGCTGCGATGGCTGCTATTCGCGGAAGAGGCGCATGCGCACTACGATTTAATCAGTGGCGCTCCTTTTCCAGCGACGGCAGCCTCGTAAGAAAACCTTACGTCGCCCCCCTATGCCAGTTACAGCCGGCTGGAGCGGAGCATCGAATAACTGCCTACATCTCACCAAAGAGCGAGTAACTCTGGAATCTCTCGTTATAAAACTCACTAAAGATTTTTTTGGTCGGTCTCAAGTCTCGTGATCGATATTTGATGTCATGCAATCATTCCTGTTGCGATCGGTGAAGATCGCCTCGGTCATTGGAGAGAAGTCGTTCATCGATCTTTCTTTTAAGAGAACTTGCTCTCGGAATTCGATCTCTCACGACCGACCCATCACTAGTTCAATCTTACTAATATTATAAAATAGCGGAAGGTGCCCGTTGAAATTCAACGGGTGTGAAAAACATTGAATTTATTTTATAAGAAAATCACAATGCTTGGAGAATACTTTTGCCGTGGTCATTTGAGGAGTTTGTATCCTATCTTGTACATTGTGTTCGATGTAGTAGACATACTGACCGTTTTCCAGGTGGATGGAGAGATGGTCATGATGGCTCTTTCATGCACGGGAAACCCAAAAATGAGTGAATGTAAGTTAACTGCACTTTAACACCTTTCAACATATATAAATAACTCGCAACGTTTATGATGCGGAAATTGGTCTAAAAAACAATTCGCAATCGTAATGAGAGGCAGACGGTTCCACTACGTGTAATACATCTGAGTATTAAACGATAATAAACAACAATGTGTTTATCATAGCAACATAGGCATTATTACCATTACTATTTGCTGCACCTAAGTATTCTTGCTCAATTAATTAAGTGTGCAGTATATTTAATTCCTTTATGTGTATCGTTTACTACGTAAGTGTTCTCTCATTTACATGCAGTGCCTCTATGAGAGATAGGTACTATGAGAATAGACATGGAAGACTATACTTGTTGTAAATATGCATTGAATATATCGATTACCCCCCAAAGCAAATTATCATGGGGTCCTTGGGACTCTGGGTCCTTTTTATACAAATTTTCTTTCTACGTGCTATCATAGGCCTGCAGTAAAACGTGATATTTCAGTACTAGAGGCGTGAATATCCTCTGAAAATCAAATTTCTGGGTGTCAAGGAAATATGCTTTTGTTGATTTCAGAAAAAAAATATGAGAATTTTCAGCTAAACACATGATATTCAGACAAATATGAAGCGCAAAAGAAAATCGAATGAAAGAATAAGAAACTTTATTTATTTAGCCATCCGATTTAAAAAATTTCAACCATCTTGAGCGAAAGTAATTTTAAAAACTAAATATTATACCACTGCACAAAACTCAATACCATAGCGTACCAAAGGGCCGGCACCTTTTTGGGACCTTTTGGGGCCCTGCGATCTTTTTGGGCCCTGAGATCTTTTTAAAATAGCCTACAATTTTCCTCATGTCTTGAACTATTAGTCTGCAAAATTTCAGCAGTGGACACCGGTGTCGTCATAGATCATCTGCCAGTGAGTGTCCACTGATTTACTTTCCTATCCTTCCCCATAACCTCAACGCCTTGTTGCTAGCTTTATATATATATATATAGATGTGAAAGTTTGGATGTTTGCTCCTCAATCACACAAAAACTACTAAACCAATTAAGCAGAAATTTGGCATGTACATAGAAAATATATCTGTGGGTAATATCGGTTATATATATTAAAAAGCCCTAATGGTCCTTTAAGGTCCCCCAAAGGCCCTTCTGGTGGTCCATGCTATTCATTGGGTTCGGTGAAATGTGTTTATTTTTTGCTTTTTAAAAGTACTTTTACTCAAGATTGAGGGCTGGAATTTTTTAATGGATGGCTGAATTAATGAAGTTTCTAATTCTTTCAATCAATTTTCTTTTACACTCCGTAATTGTCTGAAAATCATGTTTTTTGCTGAAAATCTCACGTTTTTCTCTGAAATCAACAATGCTATATTTCCTTGACAACCAGAGATTTGATTTTCAAAGGATATTCACGCCTTAGGTTTAGGTTTTCCTGCCGTCCCATGATAGCATGTAGAGAGATAATCTGTATAAGAAGGGCTCAGAGTCCCAAGGGCCCCATGATAGATTGCTTCGGGAGGTAATCGAAAAATTCAATGCATATTTACAACAAGTATCCTCTTCAATGTATATTCTCAAAGTAGCACTCATAGAGGCACTGCATGTACATAAGAGAACACTTTTGTAGTAAAGGATATTGGAATTAAACGTTCAAGACTATTAACGTGCAGTGAATAGTAATGGTAATAATGCGTCTGTTGCTACAACAAACATGGCGTTGTTTATTATCGTTTAATACTCAGATGTATTACAACAGGGTGCCCGCAAACAGGGAAAAGACAGGGAATCTTTTTCGAAATGTGGGAATTAATAATTAGTTAGGGCCATAATGTCTATGAGGTTGGGATGCAGTAATGGGACTGTCCAAGAACCTACCAATCAGTTGGTAGAATACTTGAATGATGATATACCGTGCAGCACAGCATGTCCTTGGTCTATGCTCTCGCTCTGTTCGGCTGGTGCTCTCACTCGTGCATGGGCTCACATCGGACCGGCTTGGCTGCCGAAGTCGACCCCTCTCTTACCTCTCACTTAACCCTCTCCGCTCGGCTAGCGTTGTCTTGGCTGGACTCGGAGCCATGGAGGGGGGGGCGTGTTGTGAGACGGACAACAACACCACAGGGAATATCGTACTGTAGGAGTAAACCTTTTCAAAATAATAATGACTTCCAAATTTAACCCTGCATGGCTTGATGCTATCCTTCACCCTGAGTGGCAATGCTGGTTGTGGGCAGACGAACGGGATGTGAACTCTGCTAAGTGCATTGTGTGTAAGAAAACTTTTTCGCTGAGTTCAATGGGCAAGCGGGCTGTGACAATCCATGCTGCAGGGAAGTGGCATCTAAATGCTATCCAGGGTCGTCAACGTCGGGACAACTTGACTAATTTCGTCGTCCGAACAACACTACAGCAGGTATGCAGAATTACTACCCAGACTTTTTGTATGATGAACAGTACCGGTATGGTTTTCGTTATTCGATGGGATAGTTTTTTGCCGTTCTTAGCATTTAAAACTTAAGCTTTTATTATGTATGCTGTATGTTTAGGTAGATAAGTTTTTTAGTTGATCACGGCGTACGCGTGTATGTAGCACCAGCACTCCCTTCACACACCCCTCGACCATGCAGGCAACATGCTAGCAGTTCGATAAGGGGCGGACCAAGGGGCCTATTCTATAACTCGAAGCTACCGATGCGGTTGCTTCGAATAAGCTACCAGAATTGGCTACCAACCGTATTCTCTAACTCGCGGAAGCTTTCTCAAGAACGTAAAAGGAAGTGGGGAGAAGTTTGACGAAAGGCAGGTATGAGAATATTTTTAAACCAAATCCACGGAAACTTCATTTCTGGTGACGTCATTCTTAGAACCAATAGGAAAGCTCGTCTCAATGTTTTTCTGTGAATAAAACTGGTGAAACCTGTTTTTAGACCGTTTTAGACGGTGAAGATGTTCGTGCATCGTGTTAAGCGAAAAATTCCACGCATTAAAAATGATGCGAGCAAAATCCTAAAATGTTTTATTTTCGCTCACATAATTTCGTGAACAATCTTGTAATTACGAACCAACGACGTCCATCTGAGCTGTTTTGGTCAATTGTAATTAGATTGTTCGTAAATATATTCGGGAATTAGGGTTCATGTCAATTATATGATTCAATATGATTCGCGCTATTTGCTTTCGTCAATTACTCGTTGCTTCAAATAATTTATATAATATACGAAGATGAAGCTTTCAAAAGAAATGCGAAGGTTACCACGTTACCACGGCCTGTCATGTCTTCAAGGATTCTCCCGCACGCCGTGCAGTTTTTACACGTCTTACTGAAAGTGGTGACTTTCCTCTCAAATTTTGCGATTGCCGATGGCTTGAGAATGGTCCTGTGTGTGCAAGAGCCATTAAAATACTCAAGAATTTAAAGACATACTTTTCCACTATGAAGGATTTGCCTGACACATGGTCGATTAGGAAGGTGAAAGAGTGCTTTGCTGGCCCTCTTCTGCTGGCAAAACTTCATTTCTTTGCGACAATAGCATCATCTTTTGAGCCATTTCTCAAAGTATATCAGACGCTGAAACCAGTCTTCCCATTTCTTCATGGTGACATTGAGGATCTTCTCCGAGAGGTGTACGAGCGGTTTGTGAAGTCAGACTTCCTAAACAATGCGAAGACAGCCTACAAGCTGATCAATATTAATGTTGAAGATGTTGCGAATGGTTTGAAACTGTCCCAGATTGGTGTGGGGGCAACCCTTGCACTCCGTGATGCAAGATTGAAGGACATCGATGAGGATAAATTTAGGTTGTAATGTAAGAAGTGTTTGGTCTCCATTGTGAAGAAAATAGTTGAGAGAAGCCCAATAAAGTACAAATTTACCAAAGCCGCATCATGTCTGGATCCTAACAAAATTCTTAAAAACCCTGAGCTGTGTAAAACATACATGGATTCTTGTCTTGGGGTTCTCGTGTCTGCAAACCACATGACCGCTCTGCAGGCAGACCACGCTGGTATCCAATTCAAAAGGTTTGTATCCCAGGTGGATCAAGTACAGCTCACGAGCTTAAATAGGGATATGGATAGACTGGACTCATTCTATACAAGCCAACTAAACAAACGAGAAGACTTCAAAGATGTTTAGGCAGCTGTTAAAATTATACTGCTGTTCTCGCACGGTAACGCCTTCGTCGAGAGTGGGTTCTCTGTGAACAAAGACATGTTAGTAGAGAACCTACATGAAGACTCTCATTGCTCTGAGAAGAGTTTGGGATGGGATTTTTTACGTGGGAGGTGAGGCGTCAGTGGAAGTTGATCGGGAGTTGATCAGATATGCGCGTGGAGCAAGCGCCAAGTACAGAGATGCGCTTCAGAAGAGGCGAGAAACTGTATTGGCGAAGAAAAGTAGATTACAGAGAAAAGAGAAAAGGAAGAAAAATGAGCTAGATAAGTTAAAAGCAGAGAATCAAGCTCTGAAAGAAAAACAGGAAGAAGTAGAGAAAAAAATTAAGAAGATGAAGAAATGAAAATCTTTGCTTTTTAGTGTAATTGTCGGGTGTTACCTGAATAATTAATTTTTGGTCATTCAATGTAAGACAGCAATATTTTCTCAGATAGTTCCTGATTATTCAATTAGTTTTGTTTGATCATTGAAGTTAGAGGATCGATTGAAATGTTTATTTTTTTCTCCCTGTACTGTCTCATTTTTTATGGTAAATTCTTATCGGAATATTTTCTCATAAAAATAAATATGTACAAGTCTATTATGATGAGAAGTGTGTCTTAATCTCTAATCCCATTTACCCTAATTTATTTAGGTGCACTTTCGTGACTTATTGAAACCATTTAGTTAGCACATTTCTTAGGATATTATGGAGAAAACTGCTAGGGAAAACACAGGGAAATGATGCAGAAAAAGCTGTGGGCACCCTGTACAAGTAGTGGAACCATTCACTCATCACGATTGCGAACTTTTTTTAGACCAATTCCCACATAATTAACATTGCGATTTATTTAAATATGCTTAAAAGTGTTAAAGTGCAGCTAACTTACCTACATTCATTCAATCATCGAGTTGCCTATTCAAGAATATCACTCGCCGCTGTGTTTCCCCTCCTTGGACTTATGCATATATCCATCAACATGCCTGATAGAAAAAAGAGTATCCTTTCGCAAAATCTTCTAAAGCAAGAGGAATGTCTTCTTTGCGAGTAAATGAGTCCTAGCATCAAAACGACTAAGGTTAGACTTGAATGCTCAAAGACACGCCCACTAGCGAACTCATGAGCATCTCCCCGTGGTGTTTTTCGGATTCCACTAAGATCCGCAAAAATTTCATCCTCACCAAACCTACTGACGGGTAACCTATATAAGCTATAAATCTGGTTCAAATATATAACCATCTGTTTCGAAACTTCAATCTGTTTTAAGATGGCGGAAATTATAATGACGTGACTACATGCTGCTTACCCGACAGAAGAACGGATTTTTCTGCGCAATGGACGACATCGGTGCATGAAGATTGGCAAGTGTACTAAGACCGATCACCATAGATTTTTAATTTATCAACCGATGATTATGATTTATAAACCAATGATTGTAGCTACCCTTTATGCCGAAGGCGCAGTCTGGGTAATTCGAAGGATTCATAGGACAAATAAATAGGGCTGCTGCTGAAACTGCTCCTTTTGACGTTGTCAACCGCTGGATTATACTCTACTCTCACATCCTGATTAAGATACTCAAAGAACATATCAACGTTGAATTGCGCAGCTCATTGTCTCAACTCACTGTCATTGAATGCAAATATATCTATGTACACAAGGGAAGCGATCAAGCTGTTAATCACTCAGAAGACGGCTCAAGAGAACCGGAGTGACAAGGTTACCATATCCTTCCTGGGCTTCGGGTTCTATTAAAGTAGTAATAAACCTCCGTGGCCAATTTTTGGGTTTCCCGTGCATTAAAGAGAACCAACAGTCACTCATCTCTCCGAGCACCTGGAAAACGAATGAATTACAACGATCACAACATACAAGATAGGATACGAACTCCTCAAATGATCACGCAGACAGTATATTCTTCAGGTTTGGCGGTTTTCTTATAAAAAAAGTTTAATCTCGTTCTCACGTGGATAATCTCGCTTCGGTGAATGCATCCATACCTGCCAAGGTCAGCCTACACTTCGGAAACCTTCAGTGGAGTTCATATTGAAGCGCTAATACTCGGTTAGATTTGCCCTTAAGATGCCTCAACTCGAAATAGCAGGAATAGCAGACAATGTTTTTCCGGACGTTCAACATATTTTGCTAGAGCCAAAGTACTACGGTAGAACTAGTGATCACAGGAATAAGATAAAGGAACTAGACTGCAGAACCAATAGGTTTAAAATGTCACTTTTTCCACGTACGATTAGGGATAATAATAGTTGCGACAGATTAACCATATGAAACTCCCACCCTCACTAGGTAGAGTAGAATTTTCACTTGTGTTTAATAAAATAGCATAATTACTAACACTTCACCCCGCTTGATAAGTCTGGCATTATTTTGTTCTCTGCATGAAGTAGTATCTCGTAGCAATCATAAATTAATAGTATTAGTGAAATTAACCTCTTAGGAGTTTATCTCATCATCTCTCCGAACTCAGCGACGGTCTGTCGCGGTGAACGCATTCTCCAAAGAGCAACGCAATGCAACGAAAGTCAGGGAATACTTTTTAACATATGGCGAAGAACTGGGAGAAAAGCTCCAGGATATGAATTTCCGTTACCACATCTAGCTTTATTGTATAAAAAGGAGCGTAATGCTTATTAAAGGTATTCATTCATTCACATTTCCGATGTAGATAACTTTCAAAGAAAAAGAAAGCTAACGATTACCTATAACTCGGAAGTTAACTATGTTTACCAGAGTTTACTACAACAATGACAGCCAACAGATTTTCTCGGTACAAGCATATTAGCAGCTCCTCAAGACATTCCGTCGTAGATTACGAACGCGATCGGTGAGTGTTTATTGATATGGATTATTTTAGAAACTGCAGAGTCGATAACAAGACGCAGGGAAATTTGCACTCTGGAATCCACATGGAGGAGGGAAGGAGGTAGGGGACTGTGTAATATGATGAATAATAATTCATGGCGAAAGACAAATTAATTTTTGAACTGCAGGCGAGTGATTCCGAATCCGTTACTCGAAGACGCAGACAAGGTAACTTTTGAAGTTGGAAATTGGGGACAAAAAATGAGTTTACTTTTAATATTCAAACTGACTTGATGTTTCACAGCATATGCTTACATGCGTAAAAATTTTAGTCACAAAAAAAAGCAGAAATTTTTTTCACCCTCGTCTCTCGAACCTGCGTGCATTCGATCTTAAGGCCGTTTTACACGATGAAAGATTTTGTACAAACGTAAGTACGTGAGATTGTACGTTTGTCTCAACGAAATTAGAACAGGTTCAATTTCCCGTGAAGGCAATGAGACATCCGCACAAGCGTTCAAACAATTTGCCGCTTTACACGATACATTTTGCCTCATGCAAGAGTTCACGGAAGAGTTTGTACAAACAAATGTACCGTGTAAAACGGCCTTTACACTCTACCCACCAGACCAAAGCCTCCATATGAACTGTGAAGGAAAACTTAGCTAGATGTGGCAAGCTAATGGCATAAGTACGAGTGCGAGACGTCAGTGTGAATAGATTTCGCGCATATTATTCAGTTTATTCATCCAAAGGATATTGTTTTTCCACGAAAGCTACCACTATTTACTTAACTCCAGTCAGGAGTCATGCAAGAGGAGTCAGGGAGGCAGCTAGCGCGGAGGTAGAGAATTTTGATAGTTTATACTTACAAGATGATCTAAGTATTCTCGCTAGGAAATAAAGGGTTAACGATGTTTTAGTAAATATTGAAGGTTTTACGATGGGAAGCGGTATGTTTATGAATGGGATCAATGAAGGGAGGACATGTGGTGGAGTGGCGGTGCCCATTCATTCGTATGGAAAGCGGAGTAATACACTCGCCAACGTAAAATGCCGGGCAGAAATTTCACGAGAGACGGTAGACGATATTTGTGGAAGTACAGCTGGCTGCTTAGGAAGATTTATTGGATGAGGGCATAGCAGAAGAGCGTAGGAGGGTGCAGCATTTGCATCAAGGACGGTTGCAAGTTAAGGAGAGTGGTGGAGAGTGGGGGGTCCATTAGAAGGATGAGTTTCGTAGATTTTAAGATATCTCGCAGGTTTGAGGGACGCTTAAAAGATACTGTGGAGCATGAGGGTAATGAAGTGGAATTATTATTCTTTAAAATTGGGTATAAATCGCGGAGGATGTTTTTGATTTTACGGGAGCCAGGGAAGAATGTGGTAATGAGGCTGAGGCACTTGGGAGGGAGGCACTTGCACTGGGCCACATCGAACAGTATTCGTGCTTTTGTCTTGAAATCTTCTATCTTCGCCTGGGCCACCGCACTTTTCTTCTTGGTACTCTTCATGAGTTGGCGATACTTTTCATGGTAGCGAAGAACAGCCTTCAAAATACCACGATTAGTAACCGAGGGAAATTAGATCGATTAGGCAAGTCGCCAAATATCTTCCACCTCGTTTACAACCTGCTGAGCCACGTCCGAGGCAGGAGGGTCAAAGCCGCATTTTTGAAGAAATTGACTAATTTCTTACCTTTTCTACAGCACTGATGGCGTACCACGTGACCCGCTGGGCCTACCTCAGCATCTAGCCGAGCCATATCAGTCATAACGACCTGAAGAAACCGCACCAGAGTCTCTGAAATGGCTTAAAAGGGGGCAAATCAGAGCGGGTGTTGCGGGTTGCCTACTCTCAGTATAAACGGCCCCGGCGGCACCCCTAGATGGTGTCCGAAAAAAAAAAATTTTCTTCCGTTGTTCATCTGGTAGGACGGGCTACATTTTCCCGTATGTCGAAAATGGAATTTCGATATCGACCTCCTGACGATCGGGCCTAATGTACATCTAAATAAACTCCGTAGCCATTTATCGTATGAACTAGATAACTTATTCACTATCAGCTGATTCCATGCATTAAATCCTGCGAAGACGAATCCACCTGTTTGGGACCACAATTGTGGTTGATTAGCTAATTTGAATTTATCCATGAAATTTCCAACCTCTTATCCTAGATGATGTTGAAGAATTAATCAAACGGATTGACCTATTACATCAATGGTGCTGACAGCTTCTTAAGTCGGCATTTAAGCTGAGATGTACACCTGTCTGCGGTGTATACTTTAAGCAAACTCTACTACATGAATATACATAGATATATATAGAATATACATATATATTCATGCTCTACTACTTTCGGATATAATTCTCAATTACGGCTCAGTTTCATGGCGATGGTAATTTTATTTTGTGTTAAAACCTTCCTTTTTTTGATACTAATATTTTACTCGTTTAGTTCGGCTGAACGGGGGAAAAATCGATAATATTGTCGGCATTACATCATATGCCCGTAAGTGGTAACGTATTAAGAGCACCCCGATGAGCTAACAATGGCGCCTGTCGCTGACTTGGCAAACCTCTTCTAATATAGGGCCTCTAGTCAGAACTAGAAAAGCTAGTTATGCCCCACAGCACATGGGACTATTATTATTTAATAAGCTTCCTCAAGCTTAAGCACAAGCTTATTTATTTTAACACTCAGGCAAGTCAAACTTTTAGGAGTTTACACACTCTAGATACAATTAATATTTAATTCCATAAAAATATTTTTTTATGAATCAACTAGTAAAATGTTCATTTTATCTATATTTTCTCATTGTTTCCATTGAGCTGTAACTAAATGAAAATATGTGACATTGCATCTTTAAAGCAGGTTTCATTTTAACTAACAGGATAATTTATGACTGACACTTACTAAACTTGTTTTTAGACCTATTTGTGAATTATGGGAGATCATTTTTTATATAAATATTGGTAATAACAGTAACTGTCTGCATGGCAAAGTACAACTTTAATTAAGTACATATTGTAGTTAGTGTAATAATAGCATTGACAATCTTCAATATTATCAAACCAAACTATATAAGTTATGTAGAAGTATCTATTCTATTCTGCTGCTTTCACATTCATTGCTCCCAAGGGTCAGGATGAAATTACCAAAAATATATTTTGTGAACAAAAAAACAACTTACTTTTAAATACACCCAAATCTTGGCCAGTAAATTTGAAACAAACAAATAACCTCTAACACCCTTTGATATTGAAGAATGATCGCAGGCTTTCCCGGCGTATTGTATCATGGAAGGTTATTAGGGATTTCCACCGGGTCAGGTTCTCCTGATGACGATGGAAAACTTGTTCATGGAAATGTCGGCCATAATGGAGAACCTGACCCGGTGGAAATCCCGAATAACCTTCCACGACCCTTAGATATTGCTTACGGTGAAACACAAGTGAATTTTCACAAAGTATCTAAACAAATTCATGAGATTGCATGATTAGAAAATCATTGTGATTATTTTTACTTGTATCTTATTGTACCATGCAGATTTTATCTAGGAGTACTCAAGGCTGTTGTCTCAGAAATTAAGCAAATTGAAAATTTTTACCAAAAAACATTTCAGTCTATTCCAGAAACAATCTAAAAAACTGGGATCAGTGATTATGCAAGTCAGTACAAGAAGAAAGATACACATCTTACACACATTAATACTCCTGGCTGTCACTGCTGTTGCTGGCTCTCCATAATGTACTTCATTGCAAAGGAAAATAAGCTTTATGTTCACAGTAAATGCTTGAAATTAATTATACATACTACATAAATTTAACATGTTCTTCCCAAAACATTCAGATAAATAACATCAATGCTGTCATTCAAAAACATACTTTACATATAAATTAACCCATTCAATGCTGACCTGTTGGCATGACATTTATTCCCACGCTGAAGAGTTTTTTTGTTTATTTATATAAAACGAAAACACATCCAGCAAAGAACGAAACTCATCCACGTGTGCCCAGTGCAAGACTAAGACGCTGAAGGAATTTGCAAGAGTCAGCGCCGACGCTTGGGAACTAGGGAAAACCGAGAAATGTAACGGGCCGATGCCTTGAATTCAAGGCATCCGCATTGAATGGGTTAAGTAGCAAATTTGATCAATTAAACTCAAGCTAAAACAATTTGAGCACAATAAAAAAAACTTTACTGAAGGATGTCATTTGTAGAAAATTTATTCTTACTCTAAACAGCCCATTTAACTATGTACATACTTCAATTTCAACGCATTAGAATATTAAATATAAATAACATGTTCTTTGGTGAAATTATTTTCTTTTGCAATATAATATTTGTGAGTATTAATGAAAAGTGTAGACTATTTTTTTATATTCTTTTGAAGTTTTTGCCAATTGGCCACAAATATATAAATTAAAACTTACAGGAGGTAGGAGAAAGAGATAAAGAAGGACCAACCGGTCCGAAACGTTCCCGTAAGAACGAATTCTTTATCTTTATCTATTTCTCCTACCTCCTGTAAGTTTTAATATATATATATATATATATATATATATATATATATATATATATACAAAATAAGATGTTGAAGACATGTGAAATAATCACTTGTTGGCTGGTAGAAGACAGCTCAGTTCTCCTCACAGCACCACTGCGTTCATTATCATTCAGCATCAGCCATCTCACAACTGTAGAATTTAGAACTAGATTCCAGCCAGCTCTCAACATCACTTGAGGGGAGCTCTTGATACGGTTCAATAAGGGCTGGAAGACGTGGATCTGTCGCTGCCCTTGATGGTATCTCTCTACCCCAGTTCCATGGCCTCATCCCTTCTGGACCCGACCAGTCCTCGCTGCCACCAGCACTTGCAACTGTAAGGAAATAATTTGTTTAGATATTAGTGTTTTCCATAGTGAAAAAAGTAAACTTTAAATATCAGTAAAAACAAACAAAAGTTGGTAATGAAATAAAAAGAAGTGCCAAAGCTATCATGGATTCAGGTTGGCTGTGATCAGCCAGATCGAAATCTTATGGGACTTACAGGTAGCTTCGGCACTACCATGCCAACTAGCATGGGTATCAGAAACTAAGTAGGGGCGGGGAGGGGCGAAAGGGAGGGTGAGGTAGGGGTTCTAAGAATTCGAGACTTGTTTACGTTCCTGGAATTCAACCCACGCCATGGGAAAGGAAAAGCACATTGTGACCCTGTGTTTCGTTGTCAAGAGAAATGAAGTTTTATTGCTGCATTGCAGGCTGTGGGTCCCATATCTTGGAAGGGAGATTGTTTCAGTTCCCGAAAACTGTAGAAAGTTAAGTACAGTTATATGTTTTAATTTGAATATTGAAATATTTTCATGCTCGGTTTTTTTAAAGTAGACATCGTTCTATTGAATTTCTTTGAAATCTTTAGATCCTCATGTGCATATTTTGTTGATACTCTTAAATTTCCTTGAATGCTATTGTCTGGTATTCCTCTATTTTCTTGTTTTCTCACCATCATTAAATCATTTTACCTTTTAATTCGGTGACAAGGAAGTTTTAAATCTGTCAAAAGATGTGAAACACTCTAAGCTGCTTGTAATACAGCTCTCTTGATATGCACAGTATTGTAATTATATTTTAGTTTACCCACTGTTTTCACATAAGTTTCAGAGTATACTAAAGTTAAACACTCTAAGCTGCTTGTGATTTAGCTCTCTTGATAAGCACAGTATGTAGTGTAATTATTAAGTGAAATAATAGCTATTGTTTAGCACCTGTATTGAAAAAAAGTCAAATTTTATAGGATACACATATATTTTGCAACATTTAATGAGGTAGGAAGGGGTATGGGGGCGGGTAGGTTTGATTGAGTTGAAAAACAATCGAATATTGCCTTAAATAAGGCTGTAATTCAATATTTTAGTGAAGGTCATGGCTGTGCCCGGACATACAAACTGCCACTACTGCTACATAGCCTGGAGATCATTTTATTATCAATGGTAATATTCTTAATACTACCAACCAGGTTGACCACATCATACACCTGCCTCAGCTCGACTAATGACACATCCAATTGATTTTAACAACAATCTCAACAAACATTGCCATGGCTGAGTATCAAAATTATATGGATAAGGTCAACCAACATATCAGAAAACTTCTGCCTTTTTAGCACAGTTCACCAATGGTGATCTACAAGGGTCATGTCACAATCATAATCTTTCATACACTGCGCAACATTGGGTTTCTCCATTAGACTTTTACATTAAGCTTCAATCTTGTCACAAGCTCCAGCTCAGATCCAGTTATTCCTCTGGAGCAAAGTAAGGCAACTACAGCTACGATCAGTCTGTAGACTTGCAATCAACTCTGGATCACAAAAAGTGACCACCTTGCTACGTTTGTATTTCAGTGGGGATTTATCTAAAAGCTTGGCAGTCATTCCCTTCACAAAAGCCACACATTGTTCTTTAAACTTTAAAATGTCCTTCTTTGACAGACTGAAAACCTTATTCAATGTGTCCTTAGCAGGTATTAGATTGTCGTCTTTGGATACATCTACATCACATACATCTGTTTTACTTTTCAAGTATTCCTTTTTAACAAATGTCGCGGAAAAATTTCTGCACAGGGCCAGCAGCAGCAAGTGAACGAATTATTCATGCCGTATTTGAGGTTCAGTGGCCACCAGTATTTTCAAATTTACTGATTCCGCATCCAATTTCCCTGACTTTATGGTTTTACTGACCTGTAACAACCCTGCAGGGAATGTTCCTTGGGTGTTTGAATGCCAACAGGGCAGAACGACTGAGCAATTTGGAAGCTAGGGTGGTCATTGCAGTGAGTGGTCATTGCAGTGAGAAGGGGTTAAGATGACCATTATTTTATCTACGAGGACTAGTAAACTAGTTGGTAGTTTTCAGAATTTCATCAATAGTAGAGGCCAATTCTATTCATTTAGTGTGTCAAGACTGAGACAAAAGTCATTCAAAAGACAAAAGTATCATGAGTTAACTTAGTTATATGCATTAATAGTCAATTAAATCAGTGGCTTGAGGTGTGTGAGCATAGCTTTGACATAGGAGTGCAGAAATGTACATATGGATTCAATAACATGCACGCTGTGCCAGAGGAAAAGTTCGGCCCAGCGATTGGTGTCAGGGAAAATGGGAAAAAATTATAATTTATTTTTGTAACTGGGTGACACAGGTGTCTTAAGGGGAACAGATTGTATATACTCTGAGATTATAATTTAAGTCATTAATCCATTTGTTGCCGCCTGCAATGATGTAAACATGATGAACTAATGAAAGCATCAGAAACAGGAAGCAGTTTTAAAAACATATTATGTATTAGCATTGTGGAAAATATCTATGTTCTGAATTATAATATATTTGTACATTGGCCATTCTCCCAGGAGAAGTAATCTGCCCTGAAAAGCACACTTGGTCTTAAACCAACCCCACCATGTGATTTGTTCCACTCCCATCCTACTGTCCTTCTGCCATTTTTCCTGCTGTTACTTTCTCCCTTTTCTCTCAAATATAAAACACGTGTCCCTAACCATTATCTGACTTTGCCTATATAATCCTACTACTATCACCCCTAGGAAGCTCATGTTAATTACATCAACCCCCTCAATGCCTATTTTAAGTCTGTGGTAAAAGACAACATTCCTCTTTTTCATTATGAAAAGGATTCACATATACAACTTAGCAAAGTGGCCCCCTTTTAGTAAACACCAGAAAGTAAAAAGTGTTTGTGCAGAGGCAGTAAATAATAAGAGAATAACACAATAACTAATAAATTCTTTGTACATACTTACCAGTTCCTCCTGGTGACAAAGGCGATGTTTTAGCTGATGTGTGAGATCCAGAGAGACCACCTCCTCCTCCTCCTCCACCACCACCACCACCAATGACAGGCATAGCTGGGCTGGATGTCGAAGGCGGAGCATTGGAGGATGACGCTGCCAAACAAGATGCAATGCTTGGAAGGCGGATATCCAAGTGGGACCCCTTCTCTGTCACAATCTGTCAGAAGAGTCCATGCATTAGAGCAACAACAATTAAACCTTGCAACCAAGCCACATCATGAGAATTCTCATGTATAATTCAATAAATAAACATCAATTTGCACAAAAACTTTTTTATTATGAAAAATCATAAGGAGTTTCATCCCTAAAACATTATCTTATGATAGCGGATAGAAATTGCCCCTTTCGTACTTTCTTTCACAGAGAGAAGAGGTGGCCTTAGTAGAGATGCCATTGCTAATGGTTCTAAACACACTCCCATGACCAGGAGAGAACAAGTGAATGAAAGTTATTATTCCTTTAAAAATAATTGTTCAAAAAAATTAAATTCTTCTAGAGATTCTAGCTTAAGGTCCCATGAGTAGTCGAGAAGGAAAGGTTGAGAATCATGCCATTTCATTCTCCATTAATTAACAGCAATAGAAAAACCTGCTATAGTCATGCAAACTTATTTTTTTTCATACACCAGACTTTCCTAAAATGGACTACTAATTACAAGCCACATGATTCATTTTCACTTGAAAACCTTAGCAACAGGGGCATGATCATGGTTCTCCAAAACACATGCGTTCGCATTATTGTTGTTTTTTTTACTGCGTTCATGAGAGCAAAAATGTTATTTAATTCCTCAAATTTAGTCAGGTGCATCAAATTACTAGTTTAAATTGATGAGGATCATTCTTAGGACAGTAACTGAGAATTGCCCTTCTACGGAGCGGTTTGCTTTTTCTAATGATAGCAACAACGTGAAAGAAGGAACTGTGACCCCCACCCCAGTATTGATATTCAAGGCAAAATTTACCAGATATACTTCATGACATTGGGTGAATGAATGAAGAAAAAGTGTACTCGGACTCCAAATATAGGATAGGGAATGCACATATATTATGTGATTGATGAACAGCCAATCGATTAATCCCTTTGTTGAAGCATATGTGCTTCCTTCATTGATAAGCATAAGTGCATGAAGTTTAAATCTTAGAAACTGATTGAAATCTTTCCAAAAGCATTTAATATAAATAGAAGTGCTGTGCATAGAAGCTGATGGGTGTGATGAAGATTTGAATCACTTCTACTTACAGCCTCAAATTATTAGTAACAAAAAACATCTCATACATAGGATTAAGGAAAAGATAAAGAAATTCTTAAATAAAAAAGATGAAGTACTCTTCATTAACTGGAATCGGGTTGCCTGGAATGTGGATTAACAGGGATACCCCAAAAACTGTTATCTTGAGAAACAATGTCATTTGAAAACTCAATACAGCAGAAACTCAATGCTACGAAGCACAAAAATATGAAGTATTGATTTTACGAAGCAAATCTGTTGGTCCCAACCAAACGCCTATACCAAATATGTACATGTATGTAAAACTCACGTGTGGCACCACATACCACACTTGCTGCCGTGCACCTGGATTGGTGGAAATTTAAATTTCTATGCATGCTCAGGGACGGAAAAATGACAGGTTAAAAAAAATGGGAAACAGCACTGGGATACCTGTCGCAGCCATTACCCTTGGAAAATAGTCGCATCTTAAATCCCTGGTGTTAATGACATTAGAAGCCATGGCAGAATAGGCAATCAAAAAGAACAAAATTCAAAATCAAATCACAGATTTTGTTGAGTAATAAGATATGTCAATAGAAAAGTTACTTTTTTTCGAGAATAAACAACCTAAAAAATCATTGGCTCTATTTATCCCTAAATTATTTTTCTAGTGTAATCCGTATACTCTTTTAGTACCCTTTGGTAATGAAGAGAAGGAACCTTCAACTCTAACCAGGAACTTTCCTCCGACATTCTTGTCCCCCGTCCCTTATCACATCCTGGGAGATGTCTTCTTCCATAACTTCTGTTGGCTATCTCCTAGAACCTTTCCCCTTTCATTCGCACTTCCTGAACACACAACAAAATCCACCCCCACACTCCTAGCATTGCCCATTATCCCTCCTCTGGTAACTGCACTTGCATGAGTCCTTAAAAAACATGGTCCCCCGACTCAGCTGCAGGCAAGCCCCTCGGCCCCTTATCCACCTCTCTTTCTCCTACCATTTCATGATCCAACTCCCCCGCCCAGGCAATCCCACTTAAGGTCTATGCCTCAATGTCCTGAATCGGACCTATCTCCTATTATGGGACCATGCCCCCTGCATGGTGAAATGCCTGGCCAAGTTATCCCTGAAGCAGAAGCAAGTTTTCAGCAGGAGAAACCTTAGAAAAGTATCTTTTCGTTTTTGTGGGAATTTAATTTAGTTCTCTTTTCATGAAGCTATTTTATCCACATTGATATTATTTGCTACGACCTACATTTTGTCACGATGCAACACCTTCAGGTGAAAGGTTGGGTCCTCTTCAGTGAATTCCACAAAGTTACGCTTCAAACCGTTAACCTTATTTCATTCTCGTGTTTAATGCTTCACCATGTTGGCAAGTATACAAAGCTGCACTGAGATGGAGGATGAAGATTTTTGTAGTTTTAGCACGAAGTTGTGCCATCATCAGAAAATTAGAAGTCATAGCAGGAAAGAAAATAGCTAATTAACAAAATGGAAAATGCTGGATCTCGAATGTCTACACAATCCCCATTTGAGATGAAGTTTCTCTTTCACTTTTCTTCGGGTGGTTAAAAAGTTCCTGAAATCAAGGAATGATTCAATAATCGAACTTTAAATATGAAGTCATAACATCAGCTTCTATATTTTAGCTTATCAAAGTAAGTAAACAAGGAGGCCATTAGATGAAATGGTGTTTAACGTATCTCCCGACACCCACAACACAAAATGATGGCGAAAAGATAACACATGGAAATATAAAAAAAATAATGTTTATTTCGTACGAGTAATTTTTTGGGAATGGGCACAAATCATCAAAGTGAAAAGAAACTTGGGAAGTTTATGCTTTGTTCACCAACTTCAATGATCGATGTAACATTGATAAGAAGTGGACCGGCCGATTGGGGTCATTGAAAAGGAATGCATTTCCTGGGCGGCAGGTGAATTGTCATCCTCGTCATCTAAAAGGTTTGATACAGTTAACACAATACATATCCATGAACGGAGGTTATTTTCTTTGGTATTATTCTCCATGAGAAAGCACTCCATACTTTTGTAAAATGGGATAAAATTGAACAAGTATCAGCAAGTAGGAGGATTTTGAAAATATTACATTTAGACAAGAGCTTATCTCTAAGATTAAAGGATTCTTGACTCTTTTCTGCAGCACAAACTAAATTCCTATAGTCTCCCAGAAATGTTTGAAAAACTGATTTAGAATAGCTGGCAAATTTCATAGTTTTAAACAGTTTTGGCTTGTAAAAATACTCTTGAAATTCTTTTGATGATTCCAAAAGAAGTTCATACTTTTTCCCTGAGGAAAATTCTTTCATAGCATTATCAATTAAGAAATTCCCCTTCAGAACTAGATCTGGAACTGAAGCATGTTTTTCTGCTAGTTCTAGTCTATGCATGGGATCCCAAGACACAGACATATGCTCCAATTCCAGTTCATTTTTCATGTGTTTTTCGACACCTAACTTAATGTACTTACCATCAAACGCCATACCTGCTAGATTATTCCTCAAAAATAAAGAATCAAAACCAAATTTCTTGCATGTACCTAGGACAATTTCAGTTAAACCTATTCCTGTGAAGTCCTGTACAGTGTTATGTTCAAGATAAATACAGTTACACAAATCTTTTGATGAAATTTAACCTTATTTTCATTAAACCTATAAAACGTGGCCTCACCTGCGCCAAAAAATATTGCCATGAAGCAGAAGGAGTGTCTAATATATTAAAAGTTGGAGTTTTTTTGGTTCATTTAAAACTTCGAGTGCTTTCAGTATTTAACTTTTCAACTATTTCTTGAAATAATTATTGCCTACTATCTTCTCATGATGAATTATCATGTTTTTAACGAAAAAGTTTTATCTTCATGGAAGTAAATGCCTTTTATTTTTGCCATTGTACATACAATTCCTTTCTCCACAAGCCAAAAATGGTGGATGCACCGGCAGACGATGGAGTTGGCCAAACTTTCCTAATACAGAACTTCAAGAAATAATAGATGGTACATGCCTTATCCAGTAGATGGCACTAAAGTAGAGAAATTCATGTTATGTTTCCCTCTTTTATAGTTATTTGCATTCCAATGTCGTATCTAAAAATGAATGACAGACAAAAACCTTTATTAAACAATTTGCCTATTTTATGACAGATCACCTAACTATAAAATATACTCCGTTAGAACCCTCACATCCGCTATGAGATCGTTTCCTTCATCAGTGACAGGGGCCTCATTAGCTTTCAGAAGTTCTCTGACAAGGTTTGGCTTCCTCAGTGACATCAGCTATCACCGTAACGAACTTGACCTGAAGCTGCAAGGATGTAACTTTGGTATAGATGTTTATTTTTTTCACTACCTCCACATATAACACAGTGAACATACTCCAAATGATTCTTGTAACTTAATAGATGTTCAAACCATAACCACTCTGCGATATCTGGGCAAATTAAAGGCTCCATCCCATTTCTACCAAAATGTGACAAAAATTAGTAAAACCTACAGGAGTACAAAGAAAATGCCCACAATACATACCTTGCTATTCATTGCATATAGTTTAGTGGCAATGTCCCGTGCAATAAGGGTGGCAAGAACAGTGGCAAGATGAGTTTCTTTGACAAGCAAGTACTCCAAGGCACTCCTTTGCCAACAAAGATAGCGGCATGACGTCCCAGCCATAATGGAAACCTACAAAAACAATGGTTACTAGTATTAAATCAGTACGTAAACATTAACAGTAAATATAAAAAGAAAATATGCTTCACTGAATTTGTTTTTTTAAATCATTATTTACCTGATTTTCATTGATATTCATTAAAATGGATTTCATTCTTACCTTAAACTTGTCATCTGTAGTAGCTCGACTTGATTCAAATTCAGGAGAATCCAAGAATTCACAAGCATGAATGTGATGCAGAAACTGCTGGCCTGCCAGAACATTCACCTGAAATGAATTGCAATACATCAATAATGGATAAAGAAATAACTTCATAGTGCACAATATTTCAATTTTTTCCACAATAACATAACAAATTTTACTTTCTTTAACTTTTTCATAACAAATTTGCACATAGTATGTACCCTTGACCTCGAACAAGTGATAATTTAAAGCATAGGCATTCTGCAGTATGTTTATCAGATTATCTCTGCAGTAATATTTTACAAGCAATTTTCCGCAAAATAGCTAGCCAAGTGTTTCTACAGTTCAAGGAACTTTGGGATGGATATATTAACAAAAATTACAATGGCATTAGTTATTAACCAACTGTGTAAGGAAGGCCCTTAGCTGATTCCTTGCTCCACATAAATAATGAAGCTACCACAAATGGAACCACATAGTATTGCTGCAGAATACATAATGGGGGAACTTAGCCACCCAAAAGCTGATTCAAGAGAAATATCTGTATAATGGATGCACTACTAGTTGCTTACTAAATAAATATACTATTGTTATTATTTTGGTACCTTGCCATGGATAATAGCTAGAATCCTTCCTTATTTCTGGTTTGCTGTTCAACAAAGAAAACGTGACCCACCAGTCACACGATACAGTAGACCCCCACATTATGATGGTAATCCGTTCCATAGGACTGTTCGTAACGTAAATTCCATCATAAAGTGAACCAGGTTATTACCAGATGAGGGGTCGGTTAAACTACATCAACGCCAGTGCATTCAGAGGTACATAATACAGTATAGGTATGAAATATGCTGGAATAAAATGATTAAAAATGTTATTTAACCAATATTTAAACTTAAATAAGGTGTTGTAAATTGTTAACACATCAAATCATTGCATGAATACGCAAGATTCACCTCCCCTCCGTACTCGCAGTCTAACTGCGACCCAAACTCAGCGACTTCATATTTAACTGCATTTCCAAGCAATGGGAAGGAAACATGGAATAGAAATTATTCAACTCTCATTATACCACTGCTTGCCACTTGGCATCGGCAATTAGGCAACTTTCTTTTGGTCTCACGACATCATCTCTACATCGCAATTACCTTAATGATACCTGTAGAAATGCACCTGTAGAAAGTGACATTGTGAGCTTACTAAAGTTATATACACAAAATTAGCAATGAGCTATGACAGTAATAGGCCAAGTATGAGTGAGAAGTACTTTTAGTAATGCATAGCTGATAGATGGATCAGTCCTTTCCATGAAAGTCCTTTTCAGTAACTTTTCCACTAATAATAATATATATGCGTAGTGCTGCCGTTGCACGCCTGTTTTCCACTTCCGAAGATCTTCCTTCTCCTTATGCCAAACCAGCAGCATTAATATTGTTCTCCCAGTCAAGGTCATCCCTTGGAGATTGAATAGCCCTATATCAATATAGATAAGTAGCAGCAGAGGGGAGAACATTCACTCAACCCTTTTCTCGGAACAGATGACCAGACTCTTTGGGGCTGGGAGAGTTATTGGGGGTTTGTTGTTTACTTTAAGGACTCGAAACCTTCTTAGAGGCATCCATACATCGATAAAGAGAACGCACAACATACAATAAGAACACTGTAGACATGAAGTGCTAACTCGATCACCCTCATCGTGTTTCTTCACTATTTCCTGCTTGGTTTCATTTGCTATATTCTACTTGAGTTGCACTTTAAGGGGCATAGTCACTACAGAAACTTCCCACAATAAACCACCTACTTCTGGCAAGTTTTGTTATTGAATGGTTAATGCAGTTGAAAAAGAGATGATTCACAGTGCGAACTATGCCCTTTGTTGACAATACCACTTCGAACAGAAGACTGATATTCACACAACAGTAGAGTGCATTAGCAACCTTGATGCAGATTCTCTCAGTATCTCGGTGTGAAGTCATAAGGGGTGTGAATTTCGAGAATTTCAAAGCCAATTTAGATAAACCATATGAGTAAGTCCCTATCATTCATCAAGAAATGCTATAATGTAATTCAACTCGTTTCATTGATATGATTTATTATCTCATGCCAGCTGTACTAATTAAATAATCATAACACTTCGTAGGTAGGTAATGCACTCTAACAATAAGTTACTCTTCGGAGGAAGTTTTCATATTTTATAAGTTGCAAAACAAAATGATGTATCTATAATGGCTAATGAAAGCCTTCAACTGAATTACCATAGATGTGATCCTGACTACGCAAGGAGTGTTGCATTATCTTGTTGGCGCTGATTGGTGGCAGCACTAATCATAACAACATTTGCTCGATTTGTTCTAATCCTGCTAACATCTCATAATTAATTACATGTATCATAAAATATGTATATTTGCTATGATAAAAAATTCAGTCCGTTAGCAAATAAGGCTTAGAATTCTGAATGAATAACAAATTACAGGTGCAATAGACAGTCGAAATGTGAAATTTAAAAGGGCAAATGCAAAATCAGCGCCCTTCAAAATTCCTAGAATGCATATCGTAAAGTGAATCCATTGTAAAGTGAGCCCATCATAAAGCGGGGGTCCACTGTATAATATTTGATGGACGCCATAGTGAAAGAAACTATTCCAGAGAAACAATTATCATAGGACATGACTTTAATGAAATTGAGACATTAGGCTTTAAATATATCCTACACTGAAAGCAGTGACAGTACAGATGTATCACACCTGTAATAAAGGATATATTCTGCAAAGTGAAGGGTTTAGTACAATAATTAGACCATAATTAATACCTTTCCAGAGAGAAGTAGTCCAAGGCGATCAGTACGAGTCAAATTCTGCATGGCATATGCTTCTCCAGCATGCAATGACATCACCTGAGCGAACTCGGGACTGACCATCTTCTTAAACAAAAGTCGAGACACCTAATAGGAAAATATTTTTATAACAGTGCCAACATAAAATGGTACATAAATAAAAGCACAATAAAGAAAACAATTCATAAATCAATTTATGCAGGAAAAAGTATAAGTTGTTAGTTTTTTCATTTTCAAGTCTAATTAACAGGCATGGATTCTAATGTTATTCATATGAATTCATAGAGCAAAAGGTAAAAGGCTTTTTTAATTCAAGAAAAGCATGAGCTGCAAAAATACCCCCAGATGATCAAATTTTTAACTAATCTCCCTAAAAGAATGTCTCAAAAATACAATTATGTCCTTGTGACTATAATATGCAAAAGATTGCTAGAAGAGGTCATGATCACTGATGAACTAGGACTGGGTTTAAGAGCAAGCCAAATATATTTTATGAGTTACGGAACATGCAAATAAGGTATAAGAGTACGTAAATATAATTACCAATTGAAAGGAAGGCTCATATTCACAGTAATTAAAAGTTCATGGTTTCCAGTCTCTCATTTGACTAAGACACACCAAGGATTCAATAATTAAGGTGTTAACTAAATTGCAGTATCTAATTGAACCAGCACAAAAAGAGAATAACATTTAAGATGCATTGAGGGATTAAGATAAAAAAAGAGTTGAGGGTAAAGGATACAAGAGAGTAGGAGATAGGCATTATTAGCAGATAGATTTATGGAAGTTGGGGTAGAGTAGAGGAAATATGCACACTAGGGTGTGGCTTATTTTTTATAAGTCCTTGGGTTTTCAATTTCAACCTCTCAAACTATGCTATTGGGTATAGAAAGGATATTCTAAAAATTTGGCTTGATTAATTAACATTTAGAGGTCGCTCAAGAGGCATAATTTCAGTGACGTTCAATTTTCCTGATAGGAGGAAAAAAAATAATTTCTAGGGGTAACCTGCCCAGCCCATTAGGGTCAAAATTCACATTCAAAAGGAATCAGCTGACTGCGGCCCGTGCGTACCCGGCATGGCGTTTTGTGTGGGATGCGTGGCAGTTGCCCACACTAAAATATTTTATTCAAGAAAAACGGTTGCACAGACGTAAAAAAGGAGTGAATTTTGACCCTGATGGGCTGTAGCTTGGCGCGTTACCTCTAGAAATTATTTTTTTCCTCCAATCGGGAAAATTAAACTTCACTGCAATTATGCCTCTTGAGCAACCTCTAAATGTTAATTAATCGAGCTGAATTATTTAGGATATCCTTTTTTTTTACCCAATAGGCATAGTTGGAGAGGTTGAAATTGAAAATCTGAGAACAAATAAAAAATTAGCCACACCCTAATGTACACTCAATATGGGGAAAAATAGAAGACAGCAACAGATATGCGTTGAAGAAAAAGAAGAAGTACGTAATTACCAAAAAGAGAGGACTGTCAAGATTATTTCCAAAAGTTTCGGCCACAAATTTAAGGGAGTATGAATGCTGAAGATAGGGAAATGATAGCAGTAGACTTGGGTTTAAGGTGATTTCCCAGCTAAAGTTACACCATACCATCAGACAGAAATGGGATAAGGTTAAATCCTAAACATCAATTTTGCTGCAACCAACGGCAACTGAAAGCACTGAAACTTTTCCTCTGCAAGAGTCCACCTGAACCATACATCCTATGGTTGCCTGCATGACCATCATGCTATTATTTTCAAGGCTAGAACACCGATAAATAAGGTCATTCACACCACCTAGGCTTAGAGGGTAGGCTGGTAAGGATGGCTTACTTGGCAAATGAATGAGGGAAATCAATACATTACACATTTCGTATACTCATTAATTTAAATATACTTAAGCAAAGAAAATTTTTAGCAAAAACCTTGAAGGGTTAATCAGACTAAAGATGGTGGATAAATGGCATTCTGGAGAAACACTGTTGAAATAAAAATTCCCTTCACCCAATTTCTCAAAAATAATAAAAGGAAGGAGACCAATTTCACCCAAAAAAAATTGTGTACATACTCAGAAAGTTAATAGATTTTTATGTATTCAGAAATAGTAGATTTGTAAACAGGCAAAAACAGTAGTAGAGGTTTTGTAAACGAAATAATTCATTAAGTGTTAGCTGATGCAGGGTGGCCACTCAACTACAGAAATAAAATTCCAGACTTCTTCCCAATTTTCCCAAGTATATTTCTGATTTTTCCTGGTTTTTTCGAAATCAGTTTCAATACGTTTTCTATTCTATACACTACATGGGGATAAGATACAAAAGTGGTAATTACCCATAATTCAGCGCCTTTCTAACATGTACATATAAATTGTGAGATGAATAGGCTTTCTAATGAAATATATCTGTACGTCAATACGTTTCACTGTACGCCAACATGCACACTTTAAATTGGAGAAATCTGCCATTAGTTTCTTCTATTTATTAAATCGTTTTTATGCTCGTTTACGCAATATATGCCTAAGCTTCTTACAAATGGGCCAAAAATTAAGTGAATTAAATAATCTTGACGCTTAGGTGCAGCAAAAAATCTATAAATCCGATCACAATGTTAGAATTTTTCTAAAAAATTTCAGTTACACTTCACTATCGTAGCTAGTGAGTCAAATTACAACAGATGGCAATAGGAACATAGACGTTTGCCGTAAAAGATGATTTTATTTCATTTATTAGCACATTAATATGGTGACCTTGAAGAGTCATGTGTAAGCTACTCGTTCCATACGTTTCTATCAAGGATTCTTACCATTTTGAATGTTGGACATTGGATGTTCACTTTCGTCCACATACCATCATACACCTACCTTATTTTACAAATAGCAATCGCAGGTGATGGGACAGAGCGTCTCCTTTGGTGAATGAATCGCTAGTGGCAACTGCAACGCCCCTCCGGTTTTCTATGGTACATACATACTATGTATGAACTTCGGAGGCTATAAATGATCTGTCGCGGCATCAGAGATGCAGAGAAAATGCAAGCATGTCACTGGGCTAAAGCTGGGTTCACATGGGGCGGAAAGGGTCGCGGCAACGGAAAAGTGGAAAGCCAGTCACAGATCTGCAGCAAGCGAAGGGGTGGAGCTTCGGCCGGCGGAACGGGCGAATTGACACAAGGACGGAAAGCGACGTGGAAAGCTGAGTGCGGAGACAGAAAGCAGAGGAGCGGAATAGAGGAATAGAGAGGAAGGATGAGAAATTGGGAAGCGTATGCACACAGAACGGCGAAAAAGGGAAAGTAAACATGGAGTGTGTTCGAATTCTCATCTAGAAGCATTTGCTGAATAACGCCTGATTCTGAAGCGATGAAGAGCAAAGTAAATGAAAAAAATATTCAAGAATGTATATCATTCTCTGTAATAAAAGTTATATAGCAATAGGTCGTTCGTATTTTCGGGACCAATTAATATGGTTTACTTCGGTGTGAAATTACTCGACGGAGACAAAGTTAAATGAGTAGAAGTGTGTGGTAATAAGTAATTAAGGTCATTATGTATGAATGAAAATTAAATTATAATTTGTTACTAAAAGTGCATATAATATTCAAAGAGTTTGTACATAATAGACTTCTTGGTTCCGAGATTTTGAATTGTTTTCCCACAACCACGGCGGATGCAGCTGTTCATTTGTTTTGACATCACATTCCGTATGCGGAACGTGGAAAATATGACAAATTCTATCCGCCCGATTTGCGGGCCCAAGCTCCGCCTCTTCGCATTCGGGCGACCTGTGATTGGCTATCCGCTTTACCATATTCCATGTCATTTTCCGTACGTTGGAATCCAGCTGCAGGCTTTAGTTCCACTCCTTTTATCTCGGCCAACTTGTGCTTTCCACTTTTCCGTCTCCGCGTTTCTGCGACGTTTTCCGTCCATGTGAACCCCGCTTAACTGAACATCCGCGTAACTCCGGATCTGTGTAACTCGGATCCGCATAAGTCGAGGACTTACTGTATTATACCAACCAGACAGTTGTCTAATTTAAGATCGGTTGTTTGTTTAGGCAAAATATTATCCTTAGTGGAGTTTCCAAGCACTGGTTTCCGGGCAAGGTCACATTTGTCACTAACAGTCACACACAGAATTGCTATTTGTTCCAGTATATTTCTTGATAGACTTCAGCTTGGAAAATTCTGGCAATCTCACACTCTTTACTTCGACGCTGTAACACGGTACATATCTTGTTTGCAACTACTGCACAAAACAAGGGGAAGCCGATCGTCTGCGTCATTATATTCAAGCTGTTCCCGAACATGTTTTTTTCAATCCTCCCGGTATGGGGATCATTGTTTTCGTTTTACCAAATCAGATAAGCAAATCTTTGAGCGATCTTCCTCGCGAGTCCTAGCCTTCCGTATTTTTACTCACGATTAGTAAAAATAAACAATTTTTATATGTATCAATGGAAACAAAATACAAAAATATAACTGGTATACATTTATTAAGTGGTATTAAATTGATAAAAGTTTAAAACGTTCGATTGAAAGGAGTTTAATGAAAATGTGTGTACGATAATCTGTATCAAATACACAGAAATTGAGTTTTCTGGCGAATCCCTCAAACGATTATTTTCTTTCGGATCTTAAAATATCATGAGACACCGTAAAAATGATATTTGAAAAGATTTGAAAAGCACTTTTGATATAAAGTATATCGAAGCCCACCGTGGTAGCCTTCCGTAAAACGATGCAATCGCCAAGAAGGACATTCTAATAACTACTGCAAGGTTTCTGGATATCATTCTGAACTGGGAAATTAGAAAATTTCAGCATGAATGCATCGATTCCTTTTAAAATAATGGAGTTAAAATTTTTCCCGGTGACTCAAGAAAATTCCTGGGTTTTTCCCGGATTCTTCCCGATAGCTTCAAATTCCCGGCTTTTTCCCGGTTTTCCGACTGAGTGGCCACCCTGCTGTTTCCAAGAGAGAGAAAACTAAGGCCTACATTTATAAATAAGTATGTGCTTTAAAAGCAAAAGAAAAATAAATACACAAATGTAGAGTTTAAGCAGATGATGTAATGGTTTGTAGTCCATTTCTCATTGAAATAGTTGATAAAAATAATTATTATTCAGAGAAATTTCCTCATCTGAAATACACTGCCATGGAATTTTTTTATGGGTAAACACAAGGATAAAAATGCAAAAATCAAATCATTTGCTCCTAATAAAATTGCTTCCACGCAAACTTTCTAAAAGAAAAAAACTCTACCCATTTTTAATTGAAAATAGTTCTTTACCTTTTATCTATGCACTGATTGCACAGCGTAATTCTGGGAAGCCACTCTGTTTCTCATGGGTAAAATGGAGGCTGGATATGCAACAAAATGCCAGGGAATGCAAACTTTATTCCTTGAGCAGCCTAAATGGCACATCTTAAATTTTGGCAGCTCTCTGAATATAAACATAATACATAAAAACAAAAGAAAAAAATCAATAGAAATTCATGTTAAAATTTAGGATAAAAAATGAGGAAATAAAATTAACAACTAAAACAAAACTGTAACAGGTCCTAAAATCATAAGCAAGCATTTTCACAATGAGTTGTGACTATTTTGTGAGGAGTTTGCAGATCATTCAAGTAACTTAACTTCTGTTCTGAATGAGTATGGATAAAAATAATCCAAACAAGTGAACAAAACTAATGCTCACAATTGAAACCTACAAGCAAAATACAGATTAAAGAACATTTTCATGAAAACGTAGCACTGTTTTGAGCAAGACCCATAATATGTGCAAGGCTAAGGCAAAATGAAATACAAGTGTCAAAAGTGTACCTCATTTCAAAAAAATAGTAGGACAAATTATATATACATTTAAGAGGAGGAATACTGTGATGATACTGCATGTTTAACAAAAATAGTGAATTTTGCAGTGGTATCAGCACCATGAGCGAACAAACTAAGCACACTGTACTGTTCTACAGTTACTTTAGAAAAGGAAATTATGAGATGCCATAACCACTGGTAACTTGAGACTGGCGACTTGAGCAGGGTGGAGTGTTCCTGGATGACAACACCAAATTAAACATTTGTGAACAGCTAAGTGTGGTCAAAGTAGTCTTAGATTTTAATTATGAATTTTCACCCTTGAATCCTGGTAGTAGCAGTTATTTTCTAACTTTTGGAAAAATAACTGATTTTCCAACATTCACATTACTCAGCATCTTTGCCACCACTAGTGCCGGGCACCAGTCTCACCATAATGGCACAGATCAAGGAGATGAGAATTAAATGCTGCAACTTTGGGCAAGAGAAGTTCACAGACGAGGCCACAGGAGCCTCCTGAAAACTATGGAAGGAGCAACAAATGGGAAGAATTGCAGAGGAAGGCAATGGATGGAATCCTGGAAGCTAACTACAAAGGACATCAAATTAAGGTATTACAGAGGAACTAAGCAGTTAGCTGAGAAGAGAATGGAGTGGAGAGCTGTAGCAAACCAATCTTGGGATTGATGACTGTGAAGTGAAAGGCATTAAGAAGCCACTAGAAGAAGCAGCCTTACATTGACAATAAAATTTGATGACATTCCCTGATAATTAAAATAACTCTTCCATTGTATATCCGGATGGGGACTACTGATGGGGGGTGATGACATCAGTCAAAAGATGTGTTGAATTGAGACATGGAATATGAGGTAATTGGTAGCAAGTGGGGAGCTTGAAAATGCCAGGAGGAAAATGGCCTGGCTTGAATTACAAATCTTGGGAGTCAATTAAATAAATTGGGCAGTAGTGGAATACTTTTGGAGCAATGGATAGAGTAACTTAATTAGGAGATGATTAGAAGATAGCCCGAGTTGGCACAATCTTGAATATTGAATGGGAAAGAAGACTCAAGACATGTTGGCAGTACAATGAGTGGATACATGGTGTTGATGACGTTATAGAGAGAGAGCCAATGAACACAGTGACAAGGCTAGTACACCAATATGATAACATGTAGCCACATTTCCATATTTGTAGTACAAAAAAAAGAAGAACATGAGCAATTGGAAGAAGTTCTCAGTTAAGTTAAAGAAAAAGATAATGATAATGGAGGGCAATGGAACTCAAGTGGACGGAGGGGTCAAAGATTGCTTCAGCATTGGACATTATTGGCCCGGGAAGTAAAATTTCACTAGGGAAAAGACTGGTGAAGTTCTGCAATAAGTATAGTGGCAAAAATTTTCTTCAAGCAACTTATGTGTACAAAATACACAAATATGGAAGATTCTGGGACCTAGCTAGGTACTAAATCGGCCACATACTGGCCACAAAGATACAAATACCAAGTCAAGCAGAGTATGAGATGCCCATTAGCAGATAAATATAAGACTTCAATTTAGTGGTCATGGATATTTTCCAAAAATACAAGAAAATAGAGTAAAGTGTGAACAAGGCGGAAAATGAAGATGATAGAGAAAAATTCCCAACAGCCCTCAATGAAAAATCAGAGAGAGGATATTAACTATTGGTGAATGAAAATTAAATGAATTCAACATTTTTAACTACTGTGGTGGCAAAACAACTACAGAGTAAGACGGCAGTCATTAAGAAGCCATGGAATCTAAGTAAGTGACTGGCCTAATAGAAGAAAGAAGGAAATACAACAACCCAAGAGCATAAGATAAAGCAAAAAATCAATGAAATATGAAGATGGGAAACACCAAAACAGCATGTAAGTTGGTGAAGAAGTATTCAGGAAATAGGTGAAAAAGAAGAATTTATATCAGAGTATTTGGGTGGTTTGGGTGCTTCAACGACTAAGGTCATTCACACCAGAATTTATATAAGAAAAAGGAGTCGAAACCTCAAGAAATCTGTAAGTGGAAGTGAGGTGGGCATAGACAAAGAGTGGTTATCAAATTCCCTTCAAACTCAAAAGAGCATAAAAGTTTTAAAGAACAAGTAAGAATCTTATGCAGACACATTTAACAGAGACACATCAAGACACTAAAGGGAACAAAAGCAGAGACACACTTGAGGGAACAATCATCCACAGCAATGATAATAAAGAGCTCCCAAATGACTCCAAGAAGACTGATACAGCTACAATCCCAAAAGAAATTAATGCAGAGAAATTCTTGGAACACTGAACTCCACTCATGGCACATGCTAATCAAATTCTAACATGATTAAAATGACTTTGAGGAGGGATTTTTTAAGGGGAACAAGATGTTCAAATTATTGGAAAAAGTTTGGAATAGATTACCAAGAAAAATAAGAAATGCAGAAGTTCAAATAATCAAAGTAGTTTCAACATCTTGTGGAAACTTTTCAAGATGTACTGAAAAGAGGTGATAAAGAAAGCAGAGAAAAGATTAATTGAAGGAATGCATAGGTAAATTGATAAGAAATTAACTTGCTTTATATTGCAGATGGCATTGCAGGCCTGGTAGAGCATTGAGAGGACTCCCTTAATGCCAAAAACCTCATACTTCTGCAATATATCAAGAGAGCCAACAGGAAAAATGTGAAAATTCTGGTAGGTGGAAGAGGAAAAGTGCATGCTGATATATATTGCACTTCAAGGAGAAAAACTAGAGCAAGAAGAATCATTTAACTACCCCATATGCATTGCATGGGGTGAAATATTCACAAAAGACATCAATCATTGAGTAGTTCAAGCCAAGAAGACAATAAACCAATGCTGATAAAGAAATCAATACTGTTCTCAAAGGAGTCTGACAAAATAACACAATACAGAAAAACATTCATCTGGAGAGTTTGCACACCATTGGTTACAAAATTGGACCATAAGAAAAGAATAGAAGCATTCATGACATAAGTGTTTGAGATGGATGCTAAACATCAAATGGAAAGATATATACATATATAGGGGTTGCCATATCTGCTTCTCTGGAAATGAGGACAATAGGGTAGTTTCCTCCATCAAAGAAAATGGAATTCATTAACTGAGACTCGATGCCCAGCATAAGTTTATTCATTGTATGGAAATAATTTTGATTAAGAAACTGCAGTTTACAAGAAAATTAAGTGCAAATTTTAAGCTCATTTGAAAAAGCCCAGAAATGGAGGGACTGTGCGGTAGCTACCTATGACGTCATAGGTACGTATTTTACATTACGAGGCATAGGGAACTTTCGTCACCTGAAGTTACAAGAAGAAGTATCAGGTGGAAGACAAACAGCAGTGGACAGTGATGATGACATCGATGTACACCGGAAATAATTCCCCAGTTATGCTGATCCCCTAGAAGAATTATGATCCGTCAGGTAAGTTTTACCTTTATTCTGATAACCAAGGTTATGATAGCTATTTCTAAGCTACCGCCAATTTCATCTACTATTGAAATGTATTCCCAACACCAAAATAATCATCTTCCTGGGATGAATATATTGATAGGTGCTTCTAAATATTTACCTTTTTCTATTAGTATGTTGTTTCATATCATGGTTCGTAGGCCAGCTATTAAAGTGACAGTGATGTGTGCAACAATCCTCGCCCTTTACTGACTTAGGACCAGTGAGGATTACTAAAATAAATTTACTAAATCTTCAAATATTTGTGCACATTGAACTGAAGCATTTTTCTGTTGTGAACACGTTGAGAGTAAGAATGTCAATTTTCGGTATACACCATCAGATAAGAATTTAAGTGATGTGTTCACCAAAGTTGTATGTGGTCCAAAGACAGAATTTTTCAATGCTATGCTGGGTTTGAAATCAAAGGTTTGTCTAGGGACTTCAGATGCATGGGCGCCCATACATGGGGTTAAGGTCATTCCGCAAATACTGACTGCCAGTTGCAGTAAGGGGCAAATTTTGCCGGCCTCGGTGGCGGCGGGGTAACGTCCTTGCCTGCTAAACCAAAGGTTGTGGGTTCGAATCCCGTCTGGGGAGGATTTTTCACTTCCCAGGGCATGGTTGTTTGTGCTTGCCCATTGTTGTATGTTAATACCCTGATATAAAGGCCATCAAGTGCTGTTTTCGGTGGTAAATAAATAAAATAAAAAAATAGAACTGTCAAATCAGAGGACCACCCCACCAAATTCAAGTAAAGACCAACAATGCTCAACTTCGGTGATTGATCAGGAACCAGTGTTTCCATTGTGGCATTGTATGTGTGTCCCTTAAGCAAGGGTTTTTCATAAATTCCTAAAGAAGTTTAACAATGCATGGACTTGGATCCAGCATTACAATGACCTCCCTAAGTTGTTGAATCAACTTCTAGGTTGCATAATTTTCATTTTGACATGGAAATTTGTACCAATATGTGCCATGTATTAGCTATGTTTTCTATTAGATGAACATAATGCATAATTAACACATGAAATTACACATGAAAATACTATAATATTCGAAATAGAAAATATAAAGCAATTAAAGTTTCTTTTAAAGAATGCTGGCCAAATCAAAAATGGAAACACAACAAGGGAAACTTTAAAAGCGTGCTGCTCCACAGAATGTTGTTGGAGCATGTTTGATTTTGTTTACAGGTTTAAATTTACCTACCTTAAAAGGAAGGAAGAGCAGCCTGTAAGCTTCTTCCAGCTCCGGATCGAAACTCACAGGACGCATCTGATATGCTGTGTGCAGGAGTTGCACCACATTTAGAACGGCAAGTCCGAAGTTCCAAGAAAACACATCAGGAGCACAAACTACACTCCACGCCCAAGTTGAAAATAGTAGAAACCCTGAAAGATTCCATGAGGCCTCACTAATGCTGGTGATAACACAACATGCTGTTAATATGTACGTACTACTGACAACTAAAATGGAAGAAATGTTTCTAATCCCTTCAATCACTTTGAGAGAAGTCTGAAACATCAAACAATGGAAATGCTAAACAATGTCACGTTACACCTCAATGACAGCCTTTAGTCACTGACATCAGATACAAACTATAATACCAAATGACCAAAGTGGGACACAGGAACTCACCTATGATAAGAACTGAATGCATGAATAAAGCACCATGCCTAGTGTGAGGTGAAATATATGACATGAGGAAGCAGCCATTAGCTAAATGGAAGAGAAGTTGCTGGGGTTCTCTCCACTGTGCACATCCACCGGCAATGTTAATTAATCCTTCTAAAGTACCTATAAAATAGGATGGGATACAATGAGGAAAATAAATATTATACTCTCAGCTCCACAAGTAAAAAACTGTGAAATATATCTCCTGTCATAGGAACGTATCCAATTACACTAAAACAAGCACAGTGAATTAGCATCCAGTTATAAAATTCATATGGAAACATACGCTCTATAGTGAAATACGCACCCCAATGCTGAGTTTCAACTGTATGGTTCACTGTAGACGAATCCTCAGCATCTAACAATAAGCTAGTGTTGAGATTCGCCATTTTTCTTCGGTGAATTACTTAATAAACAAATTATGCGATCTTTTAGATCTAATGAACTTAATACCGGCATTAATATCACCGAGTCTCTATCACAATTACACCCTTACCTACAGTTGGTGGGTGAAAATAATTACGGTACACTTGCACTATATGTCGTGCCTATAACTGTTATGAATCCATGAAACTCAACAACAACCACAAGTCATAAAACTCCAGCGACACACACATGAATAACATTCAGCACAACGATCAAAACGAGCCATCCAAAACTTCATTGCGACACCACGAAACTAGAGCCTAATCGCCAAATTATGCCAAATTCGCCAAAACAACACAATCCACGGAATCAACAGATTTCGGAAAGTTGCTCTCTAGCGGCTACTCATTGAACTAGCGAATACGAGAGCGCCAAAATATGAAAACGACTTGGAACCGTACCTTTCAGTACCATATCTTCATAACTCAATACTTTGGATTCTTAAGTACTTCCGCAGATTGAAATTAGAGTGAGCCATTATATAAACTTGTCCACAATCAATAAAATTTAGTTCCGGTGAATACGAAAGGACCTAGTGCGCTCATGAGGTTTTAATAGACATAATGGACATATTATCATCTAGATGTTCATACCTCTCCTCACTTTGTCCAGTTTATAGCCGCTTTATAAATATTTATGGAATCATTCTATCACTATTTACACGAGTTAACTATCCTCTTGACTCCACGGGCTTCGGTGTAAGGTAGAATACTCGGCAAATATCAAAGTATTAGAGTAATTTTTCCTTCCAATAGAAATTCGGCCAGAAATATTTTATTTTTACAAGAAAAATGTAGAAATAAAATTCATCGTTAAATATATAGCCTTCTATTCTCCTCGTAACGTTACCGAAGAGAAAAGGGAATTGGGTAGTTTCATGGCCCCCTTAGGGTCCGATTCATAGTCGACACTTTAGGCTAAAGTGACCTTTAGAGGCGCTAAAGTACACTTTCCGCGTTTCACAGACGCAACTTTAGCCGAGATTGGCCTAAAGTCTCACTTTAGCGTAAAGTACTCGAGCGGAGCTCCCTTTAGGTGCTAAAGGGGCCTTTAGCTATGCCTGAATAAATGAAAGTCGGTGTGCGTAGAGGAGAAAGGCTCAACATTTGTGTTTCTAGTTGTTCTAGTGTGTTAATATTACAGTGATCGTGCTTCGGTGTAGGGAATTGAGTGTAGATCGTTACCTCTGTGTGGTATAATTATTCAAAATATATTACGTGCAGTTAACTTCAAGACGAAATATAGATGGCTGATTTTGACGTGAATGGTTATAGAATGGGAAGAAATCGCCGAGGAAATGGAAATGCTGGGTTATGAACCATCCCCGGAGATATGGAAAATCCTATTGAATATTACCGGGAAGAGGAGTTTACCCGAAGATATAGGTTTTCCAAAAACGTGGTGAACAAAATTCTTTGCAATCGTCTTCGAAGATGTTCAAGGGACCAGTAGAAGAGGTTTACCTATTCCTCCAATGCTGCAGCTACTGACGGCCCTGACATTCTACGCTACAGGTAATTGTTGATATAAGAACAAAATGTAATTGCCAATTCAAATTAAGCATTACTACAAAGTTTCGCAATCCAATATGTTTAATGGTGATCCTATTGCTGTAGCGTTGCTGCTTTCTTGAAATGGATGCTAATATTATATAATATATTTAGGTTCATGTTATTATTGTTTGTGATCTTGGAAAGTTCAGTCACCATCATAACTATTAATGTTATCATCATGGAAAAGGGACTTGGAGTGATTCGCTGCAATTTATTTCGTGATCAAAAACAGACGAAACATCTTAAAATTATAGCATCTGCTATCGCAGTGGACCATTAATTCGTGGTCTCGATTAATACGTCTATCTTCTTATAGGAAACTTCCAATTAGTGGCCGGAGATTTGCAGGGCATCAGTCAGCCGACGGTATCGCGGATTTTGAAAATAATATCTGTATCCATAGCTCAGCTGATGCCGCGATATGTTTCTCTGCCTGATGCCGAAGGTGCTCGTGATAATGCCGTGGAATTTTATACCAAGGCAAGATTTCCAGGGGTGTTGGGGTGCATCGATGGAACCCACGTCCCAATCATGGGTCCCGGAGGAGAATACGGAGTTTTCCGCAACAGGAAAGGAGTATTTTCCATTAATTGCCAAGTAAGGGAACGCGAGGGGGCCATGGTAGTTTTCATGGCAAACTCTCATTTATATTTACTAGCTAACGCCCTTGGGCGTGGCTGCCTCCTCTCTTACGACTTGTTTAAAAAATCACTATATATTAGGATATATTAACCTTTTCACTGCCTTAAATTATTACTGGTTTCACTATTAAAATATGCCAAGTATCCACAAAAAGATTTTCACAATTTTTTGTGTTAAATGATAACAATTTGTAATGTTTTAGCAGATATTGCAAAATAATTTTTAAACCGTTGTTGCATGGTAGTCAATTTACCAGTGTAGATACAATACCTATGGGGACACGATACATCTCCGAAATGGAGGGGAAACGTTTTTTGAGATTGTGGGGTAAAGTCGAACTCCGCAGTCTGCGGATGAAAATATTCATTCGGATATAAATAAACTTCGCGGCAAAAGGGTTAAGGCCCCCGGACCCTTTGAAGTTGAATAGCACAGCTTTGAGCAATTATCGACAGTTCACCCCCTTTCACATAGCCCGGCGTCACATATCACCCGACAAGTGTCATTCATTTCGCTTTCCAGAATTCTATTCACTTTGATACCGATGTCAAAGTCGTAGTTATGTATGTGGAGCAAATCTATGAGTGTTAATAGGTAGCGAAAATCGCCGCTTAATAAAGTGATCTCCTTCTCTTCTTATTGTGTGGTAGTGAAACTTGGGTATACCAGAATAAGCGTAAGTGGGGGCTAAATGCAGTAGGTATGGGATATTTGAGACAAGTTTGAAGTATAATTATTAGTAAGGATAGGGTTAGGAATGAGAGGGTAATAAAGGAATGTGGTGTATGTATTCCGATAATGGATATCCGTAAATGAAAGGAGCGCGTTTCGTTGGTTTGACTATGTTGAGAGAATGGATGGTAGTACATATAATAATAAAGAGACTTATGGTAGAAAAGTAATTTTTTGAGGTAAGAGATTGCAGTAATTTTTCTAATTTTTATGTAGAAATCGCATTTAATCTACCAGTTGTAATAACTATAGAAGTATCATTACCAGAAGTATGAAGAATTACATTTTATATTTTTGTATTAATCCTACTAGTAGGATTATATTCTGAATGGCATCGAGGAGCTCTTGAATGATCAAACTAGAATAGTAGTTAAATAAAACATTTGATTTGCATTCAAAAAGTATTGAAAATTAATCAATCTTTTCTAAATGAAAAGTGAAAAACCACAGTCAGTTTCGACCTGACCCTTGGTATAAACTTGAAATCAAATAAGAATGAAATAAATCGTCTGAGATGAAGAGGTAAACTGCGAAAGTCGGGAGTGAACGCGGTGGAAGACTCTTGAGAGGGTCGTGTCGGGAGTTGTGAGAACAAGAGAGCGAGCATGAAGCAATACATGAATGTAACACAAGCAAAGAGGATAGGGCAGTATGGAAGAAGTTATGGCATCAGAGCCAATAGGGTAGTTTCCTTCATCAAAGAAAACAGAATTCATTAATTGCGAATGGTGTCACACCATAAACGTATTCATTACACGAAAATTATTTGAATTAAAAAGTCTTAGTTTCCAAGAAAATTTAATGTTAAATTTAAGCTCATTTGAAAAGGCTCGGAAATGACGGGACAGCGGCAGCTTTTATGATGACGTAACAGGTAGATAGTCAACATTGCGAGGTATATGGAATTAGCATCGAGACCTAACGCCAATTATTTAGCTCTTTAACAATGCCCAACAGAAAAAGAACGGGGCGTGATGAGTTTGCATGCATGGATGATTATTTTCATTTTTATAGTAACTATTTGTTAGCATATATTTCTTCGACTTAGAAATATAAAATCACAAGGCAATGAATGCACTTTTCTACTCATGCCGACAAGCAACGGTGGGGAAAGGTGGACGATTAATGACTGAAATGAGAATTTAGAGTGCCCCATTACTTCAACTATTGTTTAGGACGCCCAAAGATTACTCCCCTCGCTGCAAATACATACGTAGCGTTATCGAAGTTGCAGCAAACGCCAGCAAAGAATCGCTTGGGATAGCTTTTTTAGTCTTTGCCCAACAGTAGGCACGTGATATATTAATGACCAATACTAGTACTAATTTTACATTTCAAAGCTAATTCTCATTAGCAGGGACAAATATCAAACAGCTCTAATTAATGTCTGGAAACATTAATGTGATGGAATATTCGTCCCTCATTGGAGACGATGACACAATTACTGTCGTGAAAATTTGAATATTCTGCCATTGGATTAGTTAAGCAAGTCTAAAAACGAAAAGGTCAGCGTAATCGGCTCAAAATTTGGGGGTGTGGGATGTGAGTAGTGGGATCAGGGGCGGATTAAGGTCGTTGTTTTGGGGATTGGGGGGCGGTTCACTACATTCCGCGGCGCCTGGGGGGTATGCAATACCTCTAAACTAAATGGGGGTCCGGGTGGACCTCCCTCGGAAATTTAAAAGAAATGAAGGACATGGAACGTAGGTTTGGTGTGGCAATATTATATACTTAGTAGATGTGATAAATTATTGAGTAAATCTCTCTAATCACATTTGAAAAACGTAACAAACGATGTTATGAATTCCATTATTGTGAAGATGCAGGTCTTCCTGGTTTTACACCGCGTTTCGTGACAGTTTCGGCGGCGTTTCAGTCGGCTTCTTCAGGTCGGTAAAGTGAAGGTACAGCCATTCGTCGTCTTATATGTATCTCACCCGTTGGAGTCAGGCCTAACGCTTGACATATATAAGACGACGAATGGCTGCACCTTCACTTCACCGACCAGAAGAAGCCGACTACAAAGCTGACGAAACTGTCGTCCAAGGAAACATAGACCAACGCGGTGTAAAACGCGGAAGACGTCTTCACATCCATCAACCCGCGGCAGCCTACACAAGGATTTAAAACTCCTTTCTTTTTTAATGCCGTAAAAATGAAAATTGGTTGGAATGAAATAAAAAAATAGGTACTCAGAAAATACTATTTTCCTTTAATATGTTTATACCTGATGGTGATGGGCACGGTAGACTCCAAGTAAAACATTTAGGTATATTCAGAGAGACTGAAATATTGCCCAAGTCAGCATAGATTTCTATGCATAGATTCAAAGGTAGGAAGCATTTCGCGTAATTTTGGGAATCAATGCTATGGAACAGTATTATTATTATAATATATGACCTCTCTTCATCCCACTCGTGAAGCCTGTTCTCTGTCTTCCCATTCCCCGCTTCCACACACCATCCTCCCTTCCACCACAGACTCCTGCATTCCCCCGCCCTTTATCACTTGCCCACTCCACTTACTCGATGCCTCCTCCCAATCTCCTTCAGCAATTTCATATCCTCATTCGCCATGCCGAGCATTTCGTCGCGCTTCTTCCTTTCCATATATCCCACTTCCTCCATTGTCTTCCTCTCCTGCATCCCAAGCGCCTCCAACCTACTTTCTCTCCTTCCTTCCTCAATGTCCAGATTTCCGACCGTTGTGCGGCGCGGCGATCGGTTATCGATAAGCTCTTAATTCGACACTTCATCTTCACTTTTCTCAACATCCTCTGATCAGATCTCTATCAGCAGTTCTCTCCGGCCAGTGAATTCTTCTTTCGTTCTCCATTTTAGTAATATCTTAATTAAATGAACACATCTTTGTGTTCTCCACTGTTTTATTTTCCTCAAGACGATCCGTTTCGGCTGTTACGCCATCATCAGGTTAATGCACTGAATGATATTGTACCAGATGAAAACACAAAGTTGTGTTCATTTAATAATGAAAATAGTCCACAAAGTTAGATCTTTTTCATATGAGTAGTAATATCCTTAATATTATTCCCAATTTCCTTCAAGGTATTACAGAAGTAATTAAAGCGTTTTACCTGCTACAAATTTTGTCCTACAACTTTTATTTCCAACCTCACTCTCTATACCTAAGAAAATGTTATTACTTAATTTTAAATAGATTTCAATTCCGTATTTCACACACCGATTTTCTTATGTGCTTATAATTAACTGCAATGCATTGGATGACTGGCAAACGGACGATTTGCTATCAGGATATAGGCGACAGCTTCATAATGTACTAATGGTCCGAAATTTTAAGCACAAAAAAAGAATGCTAAAAACTAATTCATGGTCACAAATCATGTTCTGTCTCTTGGTTGTCGAAAGTGTTCCAGTTATATGAGATCCAATTATACCCGACGTCAACAGTAATTCTATTGTCACTCATCTAATAGAATTCTTCTCCAAAGCATCACCTCTGTGCTTACAACAGCCCCTAGTGAAATCCACTTTCGACACCGATTCCTAACAAGATGGACCATGACCGTCAAGATATGCGTTTGTGTGACAATAGTTTGATCATCCGCCAGTGGAGGTATGCTCGGAACTGTTTCCAAGAAAGTTTTTGTCGACAGATTTTACGTTAACGAATTTTAAAATAGGAATTTCTTATGCAGGTCTTGGGAGGTTTCTTGGGATAGAAATGGTTCCTAATCAAACCTTTTCTCTGGATAATTCTAAAGCATTCTTTGCCGTTCATCGCCGAAAGCTGAACAAATCTTGCATTGGTCAGTTCGTCACGCGTCGTGATGGATTATAGGGTCTATACTCGTCACTAAGGGATTCTCAAAGGCACCACTCTGCCTATCTAGTGTTATCCTTGTTGAACCGTCATGGACGTTGATTGCTAGTCCCTATAGATCCTCAAAAAATTGTTTTAAGACTTAGGGACGCTGAATAGCGTAGTGGTCTATGAATTGACTCGGAAATCCGAAGGTCCGTGGTTCGAATAACGATACTTACGTTTGTTACAATGACGAATATCTTAGTTGATTACTATTGCTGCAACCGAGCGATATGACATCTGCTTAAGTCATTTCAATATGATTACAACACTTCGTCTAGGTTGGCGAATTTAAAAACAGATTGGTCAAATTACTTCTAATCGACGATTATTTCGAATGTTCCAAACACATCCAGTCGCGAGACTACCGAAGATATTCGGAATTTGAGGTTTGACTTTCAGTCTACATCACCTCACGGTTAAAGTTAACCAAGCGTCATAAATCTGGACCTTCGTCTTCTGAATCAACTTTTTTTTTAGGTATTCTTATAAAAAAATTACATTAAAAATAAAAAAAATATCACGTTTAGTCCACGAACAATTTTACTACCGACCCGAATTTCAATTTTGGCACAATCACTTTCAACTCGGGCAGACAAAGCGAAGTCAATCTCCTTCACATGTTTTTGTCTAGGTAGGGCCGCTTCCTCCATCCGCCCAACTGCCGGCCGCGAAACCACATTTCCGCAACCAGGGAACATTCCAGGGACCTGGAAGGGGGGGGGGAAGGGGCAGCAGTACTAGGAGCGGTGGCTATAGGTAACTTTTACTACCGGTCCAGATAATTTTGGCGCCCCTCACCAATTAGGACCGGTTTCATGATGTCTGGCTACGCATTTTTCTCGGTATGATAGCCGATGGGGATACTCTATCCCATTGGTAAAGATTATGTCAGCTAGCCGACAGTCTGTTATACTGTGCGAAACCAGAATTGTCAGGTATCATAACTTTCACCTTCAGTCTACATCACCTCATGGTTAACGTTAAACAAACATAAAACTGGGCTTCTTCTGTAAAAACTTCTGAGTCAACTTTTTTCAGGTTTTCAGATAAAAAATGAAAGTAAAAACAGAAAAGAAAATATTTCGTTTGGTCCACGAACAATTTCTTACCGATCCGGGTTTGAATAGTTTCTCTTTAATTTTCAACTCTTTAAGATAACTCACTGAAGGCCAATTAGTTAGGAATAAAATTAATATCGATTATGAGTATAGATTATTTCATTGCCAACATCATTGACCATTCAATCCTAAGAATAGTTTAATTCAACCCAACATTCTCCCGTGTTCCCTGCTAAAATCATATTAGTATCGTAAATGTACGTAAATACAATTTTTTTAGCAAGCAGAACTTAAATTTGCCCTCCCCCTCTTGAGGTGAAGTCCAGGGCCTTGAGCAGCCCAAGAGAAGAATCCTCACTTTCTCACCCCTCAAGATTTGGACAGCGGGACCCTGCGATATAAAATGACACTTGATTCACGGGTACTCCGCGGAGGGACCACCTCCTCCCCCAGCCTGAAGCTTTCGCTTATATCCAAGGATTAGAGGAGGGTGCGAGGATAGGAGGGAAACTACAGGATAGGGTTGGAAGGAATGAGGAAACACTCGACCCCAAAGTCATGAATAGAGCAGGGTGCTGACGAGCGGCGAAACAAAAACCTTTATTCTCAGGTGTTGGATACGTTGAACCCTATTAATGAGGAAACAACAAAGTCGCACCAGGTCGTTCAGGGGCCGGTCCGCCCGAGATATAAATTGACAGTGTGCAGAGCAGGAATTTTCATGGTTTCCGGGTTTCTCTGCGTTGGGTTATTTGTATGGTGATAACGTTTCGTAGCCAATGCAGGCCACATCTTCAGACCAGGTCAGGTGGCAGTGTGTAGAGATATTTCACGCGCGATATTTCGCTGTCAGAATAGACCCACGGTTAAAGAAATGGAGGAGATTGCGCCATAGAGGGGTATTGCCCAAAAATATAGGAATTTGATAAAAAGTATGAGCCAAAATCGTTCATTTGGAGATAACGGACGGGTTTGGAAATCGCATTACGGTGATTTGTAATTAAATCATTAAGTTTTAAAGTCAAAGGACGGTCGCCTTTAATAAATGAGCGGAGAATATCCCATTGTTGTTAAGGCCCTTAAGGCAACTTGAAAGATAGATAGGTTAATAAGAGGAGGATTACTTGGAGAGAGGAAGAAGGATTGAGAGAAACCCGGCGTCGGCATTAGCTTACGATACGCGAATGGCCCCTAGGGTTCAACAGTTTTATACTCCATTCCACGTACGGTGTACTGTCCTTGAGAAGTCCTCCACAATGCACCCAAATAGGGATCGTGATTGCACAAAAAAATGTCCACCACCCACGGGACTAGAACCCGGCTCGAGCCATAACACTTTTCGGATTAAGGGCCGCCCAATGACTTGTCTAGAGGTTTGAAGACATTTCTTGCTGAATCACCCGAATTTGAACACGAGTGTCTTCGGTAAGATGGAAAATGCTCAACCCATCACCATCCAGGTATGTTTTTTTTTACTCCACCGGGGTCCTATTAAGCGAAACCAAAAACTTCGACCAAACCAACTTACTATGACACCCCCTATTTTTGCGAATCCGACGCACGATACTTTTTTTTCCCGACACCCGATTTACATCTCACAACCGCAAGGGACAAAGGGAGCTGTCGCAACAATCGAGAAAGGAGATTAGATGCTTGTAAGTACATACTTGTGCCTTTGGGGAGGAGAGGGGAGGACGAACGGCTTGTGTGGGATGGGGAAAGACAAGCCTTCGGCAGCGGGGGAAAGAGAGACGGAAGAGGTGTTGGACGTTGGAGTCAAGAGACGAGGCATGAGCAGTGGTGGGGACGGGAGGAGGAAGATCGAGGCGGGGAGGGGCGGAGGAGATTCCGTTGCTGCTGCGGCCTCGAAGGAGATAGTCGGAGACTCCATTCCCTCTTTCCCCATCGAAGTGCCAGGTTCCCTCCGCAGCTGCCTGCCTGCTTGCCCTCCCCGTGGACCGCCACACAGACCTCCTCTGTCCATCCACCCGCGCTGGTTCTCGGCCTTCCGTCCGCACGCTCTAAGTCTTCCTCCGATCCTTGCCGAGATGACCGCCGCCACGGCACCCGCCGGTGAGGCGGCGGATGCTACCCACGACGGAGTGGGACTGCTGAAGCCCGCCATCGGAGGGCCGCAAACGACCTTTTCGCGGCTCCCGCAGAGGGCCCCTATCGAACTGGACTTCAGCGACCTTACGTACACCGTCTCTATGGGGATGCGGAAAGGTAAGGCCAAATGTTTACTCTCGCTTGAGGATTCCGATGAAGTGCACGGGGGATTGAATTGGTGTGGTGTTTGACGGCGGACATTTATTATTTATCCTAGTTTTTTTATAAAAAGTGCTCAAGGACGTTTTTGTTAAATGTTTTCTCAAATTATTCAGTGCTTTCGCCACTTTTGTTCAGCTTGCAAGCTAAGAAAAATATAACGAACCATTTCGTAATATTTCCATTCAGTATACTTCAACAGTTAGGTTCATCTCACACTTGGTGTTTGCTACCAGCAGCCAGGGGCAACCCCGACCAGGAAGAATTAGACTATCACCTATCCAAATTCGAGCCTAGCCCCAACTTTGCTTATTTCGGTTGTCGAGGGGGAACAGGTGTTAATACCCTGCCAGTGTTTTGCCCACGAATCATATTTTAGGAGTCCATTGGTAATGGTTTCGCACCTCTGGAATGGCCAAGGAGTGAGCACACACACACCCAAAATTGACGACCTTCATGCATCAGCCACAGGTGAAAAAAAACTAATAAATATGACAGACATTCACACCGCTACTTTTAAGCATCAAGCAGGTGCGGTGCCTAGAGGACTGAATTCTCATCACCAGAGCCCTAGTTCGAGTCCCGACAAAGGTGGATTGCTAAAATGGATCCCGATCCCCAATCGAGTCTTACGAGGAGAGCAGCAAGTGCAGCATTCTGTCCGTCGGAAGGGAAGTAAAACCGAGGACATTTTGACACCGTTTGTTAAGACTAGGCCTATGCAGATGCCGGGTTTCTCTCCACCACTTTCTCTCTCTCCAATCTCTAAGTAAACCTAACCTCACTAACCTACATACCTAGCCTTAATGGGGCGAAAATGACCTCAGCACTGGGTCGTCTCCCTTAATAAGTACTACCACCACCTACTCAAGTGCAGGAATGTCGATCGTTTCCGCGTTGTTAGCGGGAGCAATATTCGACGAAGCTGCGCGTGAAGGATGTGCAGGCGGTCGCCGTCTTCGAGGTTCAGGGTTACATTGGAAGCGACAATACTATTACAAGTATATTGTCACGGAGACCCAAACGGTCTCTAACACAAAATGGACAAGGTGCCTTTGTAAAGCCATGGGCGGCTACAGCGATGCAAAGTATTTCAGGATGTGGAAATTACGGTCATGAAATTCTTTTCCCTTCACTTAATGGCTCTCGCGAAGGTAGACGCCTACCACAGAGCGCAGAAAACCATCGTATCTGGTTTATTACCATTTTCCAGGGGAGATGCTGCGTAAATTTAGAATACCTTCAAAATTCAGACCTCCAAATTCCAAGAAAATTTGCTGTTTCAGGGTGTATTATGTGAAATTTTTCCATGTTAGGAATGATAAAAATTATGCGAATTTCACAAAAGATAGTTTATTCACGACCCGGGTTTCAACACATTATGTCATCTTCAGGTGAAGATGACATAATGTGTTGAAACCCGGGTCGTGAATAAACTATCTTTTGTGAAATTCGCATAATTTTTATCATTCCTAACATTCCAAATTCCGTTCTTGGAAATAATACTTGAGAACTCAAAGGATAGTGGCCGCTACAATATTTCAACAGATTGTATGGTCCGTATATTCAGTTTTCTCCTGGCATCTTGCCAAAAATACTAAAATGAGTCAAGATCGTTTTACATCTGCAGCGCAAAATTATCGTGGTTATAATTTCCACGTATTAACTATGTTAATGTTTCTTTCAAATTCAATACGGAAGGGCTGTGTTCGCTCCCCGGCATTGGACTGTAGGTAGGGTGCCATTGAATGACTCGGAGCAATTCCCTGCCCTTCAACATTCGGTGCGTGAGTCCACCCCTCGCATAACTCAACTGCGAGTTAAGAGCCCGACCGTCGCCAATTAATTGAGCCCAACTCGAGGAAGGCGGCGGTTTTTGCGGCGATCCTCACGACGAGGATTTCCGAGACAGGAGAGTCATCCCCATGTGCCAACTCGCATGCGCACCTAACACGGGCAAAATATTTGTGTCCGAATGTCTGGAAGTAGGTATATATGTATGCCCCTGTTTGAACACGCAAGCGAGTCAAACTAGTAGCCCATCACACCTTCGCGTCGTTTTGTACCTGGTAGCATTTTTAAATCACTGCGAAAATGTACAAATGATGTGGCACGTAGTCACGCGCACGGGTGAAAAGATATTGGGATATCCGGGTTCAAATCCCGGTCAAACCAATTGTTTTATTTTCTGGCGAATTTTATCCCATATCTGGTAATATTATGGAATCATCAAAAACCATGTCTGAAAGATAATATTTGTGCGACTATGAATAAAAGCGAGTCGTGAGATCAACTGTCGTATTACGTGTTAAGGATCGGGTTGGTGTAGTGGCTGGAGTACTGGCTTCCGATCCCGAGACCTTGGGTTCATATCCCGTAGGGTGACGCATATTTTTCAGTGGAGTCCCAATCCGTACTTGGGTGTCTTGTGGATATCACTTCAAGTACGATACTTAGCCAGTCGGATGAAATTTTACACAGTGGTCCCCTTGGCGCCTTTCGAAAAGATACACATTCGCGCCGAGTTTCACGCCACCCTTCTTCCGATTACCACTCCCCACTCCAACCCAACCACCAATTCTCCATAGAGAAAATGATCTCCGCCGTCGGTCGCCCCCCAAATAACCAACCAAGTATTACATTTTAGCGTTGTTCTTATACGGTTATGGCGTAGAATAATCATAAAAAAACATTTATTTCGGACAGCGAGGTACTTCAGGGGGTAGTGTTTGGCTACTACGAACCCGATTATATTACGCGGGTGATGCCTCTCATAACACGCCACAGCGGAAGGACCCTCTCTTAAAACATGGCGGGAAACAACAGATGACGCATGAAAAAATTTAGCCTCTCATTTCCTGAATGCGTGATATCCTTATACAGAACAGATAATTGCATGGTGATCTCCTCCGGCACTAGCCATAGCCAAAAACCAAATTCATTTTTGTGAGCATACTTTTTTAGAAACCAAGCCAACGTGTCCTGACAATTTATCGTGGATATTTATATTTTAGAACCCCGTCCTATTTTCTGTTAACTTGTTCAGATCCTGTTGATGGCCAATAATACAACAAGGCAGCTTTTATTTGAGCGGTTTCATTGCAGTGCTTAACGATTCTCGTGCGAAACTAACGATGGCGGAGCAGCTTCGCGGAATCATGCGATACTAAAATTGAAAATCGAAGGAATGTACTACTAATCAAATCACTGCGCACATTGTCAGGCCCACTTGCGACCATCACCGTATTCTTATTTGGTATGTAACTGTAATGATATCAGTGTGCAGTTAAAATACTATCGGTCATTGATTTTATTTCCCATCGATATCACTTGAATGGATAATTCATATTTTTAACCATGAGTATATTTTGAACTCTTATCTTTATCTACACCACTTAACTAAAATAAATTCCTAATTTTAAGCAAACTTTGGAAATAAGGAATTGATTAGCGAAAGATTTTGGTTCAAGGTGCTTTAACGGCTGTTGCAAATTCACAATATAGCCCATGTAGCTAATTTTGGGTAAACAAACCGCGTGCCCAAGGAGTGATTCATGACTGCGGCATTCGTACTGCTGAGCTAGCGAGTCGCTGTCCTATCGCGGTAACTCCCGCGATTGGATTGCATCACTATACTCGCAGTCTAGGAAAAAAATCCACCCAATGTGGCAATGAAGGTAGTGAAATGTGTAGGCTACTCCAGAGTCGGCGAATGAATGAGAAAAATAAATTAAAACGGTGAAAGTACTCGACGTTCAAAGCCGTTGAACAACTTTACCTAGGATCGATGAACTTCTCACGGCAGGAAATGAACCACATCAAAGCATTACCTGTAGCATGCTCTTACTGGCAAGACAACAAATATGATAAAAACTGTTTCTTAAAGGGAAGGAGGATCTCTGAATATTTCCAGATATTACCCATCCTTACTCACTATTCGTGATATATTTTATTCTTAACGAACAAATAACGTGGCACTACCCAAAGCAGCGAAAGTATAACATGCCCAAGGAGCGATTCATAACACCGGAAATGATGGGTTACTGTCCTATCGCGGTAAATGCAGTGGTTGGATTGCAGGCCTCTACTCGCTGTCTATGGATAAAAATCCACCCACTGTGAAATACATATATCCACACACTGTGAAAGTATCACAAAAGAAAAAGAACAGCAGAACTTGGTGACACAAGCTAGCGAAGAGCATCAGGTCAGGGAGGACAAAGAAAGCATGGATGAGTGGGCACAGGAACCGAAAGGCTCGCGCGAGGACCTCAGTCCTTTTCTTCCCACAGTTGAGTAAGCTTACCACTCCCCGACGTCAAGCTCTACGCAGGCGAGGGCCACCTAGCTCCACGATGCGTACGCATAAAAAATATTGCATCGATTGATCGAATAATGCGCGTTTACACCAAGAGATTCTTTCGATACGAGTTTCCCCCTGCCACACACCCCTGAGGTGGCTTGCAGGGTATTTTGTAGATGTAGATGTATGATCACTATTATTGACGCATCGTCAATAATAGTGGATCAGGAGGCTTAATAAACGAACGGCTGACAAATCTGAAATGGTGGGTCGCAATTTCGGCACACAGCGGCGACCAATGAGAGTTACCCACTATCATGCCTGGACACACCCCCACCTTCACAGACAATACCATGTTTGCATGCGTTGTCTGCGGTCGGCTTATATTTGACTTGACTATCTCGAGAGAATCGCTGGTCAAGGCGGTCGGGCACCAAATGAGGGGCTCGCCTAGCCCAGCCGTTTTCATTCCTCACAAATCCTTCTTAATTGGGAAGAACTTACGTACGTCCTGTCATTGCTTAACTTCTAATTACTCTATTTACTTTATACTTTTCCATTTTTTACTGTGCCATACCTTTTTTAAATTCCACGAGACGAACGAGATAGCCTGAAGGAACAAGAAAGTTTACAAGGAATATTGAAGGTTATGAAAATATACACGAGCCGCAGATAATCAAAGACGCATAATACACTAAACTTTGACGTTTATCTAGCGTATTATTTATTAGTTACAATGGCCAAGATCTTACGCTTAGTTTTATGAGGAAACTAGCATCACGCTTCGTAATACTTCTCTCTGCAATACTTTGCATGCAAATACATGAATGCAGGAAATTTTCAAAAGTGAATTTTGTGCCTCAAATTTCTATGGAGAATTAATTCATTAAATTATACTTCAATGCTGCGTACACATTATGCAAACCAAAATTCACAGCTGATAAAAATTAAAGGTGGAGAGTAAGGAGCAGTGGTGTTGATTGGTTTTTAGAGGATGTGACCGACGGCTGAGGTCATTTGCGCCACGTAGGACAGTTGGGCAAGGAATGGATAGATTGGAGAGTGGAGGAAGGGTGCCGCTGGTCTTTAGTATGATTACAACGAATTCACTGGGCCAAACCACCATGTTTTTCTTTGTCGCATGTAGACAGCTTCATATTAGTGCTGCGCCATCGAAACGAGAGTAACCGACGGCAACGATAGTCACAAAAATAAGCGCTTTCTGTTCTCTGGAGAGTTACCGACAGTAGAAGTGCCAAACGAGGCCGCCAGGGCCTTGTGTTGCGGCGTTCCATACCTCTCAACGCAATTATGCCAATGCAAGTGTCCAGAATAAACATTGTTGCTATGTAAATGCTTTAAATATTATTGGGATAGCAGTATAAGACGAAAAGAAATATTTTTGTTAATTCCTGTGGTTGGTTACGAAACAGAGAAAAATCCAACTTAGAGCTCCTCAAACGTCTCTCGAATTATTAATAACGAAGCGGGAACAAGCCCAAGGACCTGACACCAGCAACGATACCAAAACTATTAAACTTCTGGGGGAGTTTAATAGTTTTGGTATATGATAGGACATCGAAGCCCGGTAACCGTTCCGTACCGCCAGTATTTATTTAAGTCATAATCTCGTTTTGTTTCTTACCGCTTGAAACGTCATATCTCTCGAAATTACGTACACCGTTTTATGGTGGGCGCTTCCGATGGACAAAGGAAGTAAACGGAAACACAGAGATAAATGAGACCTGCTTCTGATTTATTTGTGGCTTCTCAGTCAAATTATTGAGTCCAACAGTCGTCAAACAACTGACAATGAGCTTACTGAGCTGCAACGTTTACGGGAGAAGAATGCTTGTTGTGGTACGTCAGCGGGTGTTATCGAGAACGGAAATGAATATGCTGCCGTTGGAAAACGCATTTGAACCCAGCAAATATCAAACTGGTAGCTCACTGATGGTGCGTGGAAACAAGACCGCTAGCCGCCTTGAAGTCATTTATTCCTGTCACAATTTCGATAAGCTAGCTTTGAATTGATTGTAGGGACAGTTGAACGGTGCATTTTAATACCTTTGAAAAATGTAGGAACATATTTTCTTAAGAAGACAATTCACAATAACTTCACATAATACGTAAAATTTCCATTTTATATCTAAAACAATAGTCCACGTGCACGCGTAACGCTTCGCTAGAAACGCGATGCTATTGTTTACAAAGGTGCGGAAGAGGAAGGAGGAAAATATATTTCGGACGGCAGGAGGCATGGTTATCTTAGCAGACAGTATCGCGTAGAAGAGAAAGAGATTCATTAAAAATGGGTAATTAAACGTAGGGATTATCCGAAAACCTACCAATCAATTGGTAGAATACCAAATGATGAAGATAAAATAAAGACAAAAAAGATCATTGTATTATTTTTTGTACAGGATATTTTTGAGATAAAATAGTAACCACCCGGAGAGAAATATTCAAATAATATAATTACATAGGTACATCTGCCCGTCAGTAACGCTGCTATGGGGGCTGATATCGAGTATTCAATTCTCCGATATATGTGATGGATGTCTTGGCTGCCATGTTGCTATGCACAACATATTGATAAATCTAACGAAGAAATGGTCAATGCACTTAGTGAATATGTCTATCTGGGTCTGTCTATATATCTCTCAAACGCTGAAATACAATGACTGATCATAAACCAATTTCGCAGAGAGGGACGTCATTTTTGACGGGTTACAGCCAATCCATTCATTAATTACTCTCATTGTCTCGTTCGAAAGTTGTAACGGATAAATTAGGAGATTAAGTTGAGCCTTTAAAGCAACTAAAACAATAGACGAGAGATAACATGCTTAAATGGTCTATTTTAAAAGTAATGTCTAAGAAATAACTAAGCAAGCGTATGGTGCAACTGGATGAAACCTCGAATGTGACGGAAGATGTTGTAAAACAAAGAACACAAAAAAAGACAATGGAGGGGATCGGCAAATTGACATATCAACAACGCATTGCCATAATTTATACTGCTTTGAGATAAGGAGAGGAGCAGGTCGCGACAATCGGTCAATGAGTTATTATGTCCTCATTTGAAAAATGGAAACACACTCCCATCGCACTCATCAGCTGTTCTCTGAGTGCAGAATAATCTTAGTGACCCGTATTGCAATAATATTTCATTTCATTCTTTTACTGACGAAGTTCAAATACGAAATAAGAAGGCAGCGAACTCCCGATATGTCCCGATATGTTGCGATTGCTATTCATATACAAGGGCTGCCACGCACTAAAAGCCGTGAGACTAAATACTTAATTGAAAATAAATACCAAACAGTGTATTACCAAACAAGTATTTACTTACGCGGAGAAATGGTATTCACGCAGCAACTGACAACAAATATGGTGAAAACATACATGTAGTAATAAACAAGTAACAACGAAGAATGCAAAAAATTACTGTCTACAGCGACGATGAATAACTTTGAGACCCTCGGCTCTAACACATGCTCTAAAAATTTAAAAGATTTAATAATTTACGATAGATTTACTTGTGATGATCTATTCTTTATAACTTAAAGTAAAGGTCAGGCGATATATGTAGACAGCCTGCATGTTTCAAAGTTCATAAGGTTCTAGAATAAATATGACGTCTTTCATTCTGAATTTAGGTTTAAGCAAATAAAGCACACTTTGGCCCGCCATATGTATAAAGAAAAGGTGAATCATTCACTGCTCATGAACAGAGTCGACAAGAATAGAGGTAACCAGTGGGGTATCTAGAATTTGGCTCTGGAGGTGGGGTTCAAGAATATTTTTGATAGGAGAAGGGAGGTTAGAGCCCAGCCTAATGGTGGCCCTCGCCCAGAATTTTTTTTTATTATAACGACAAAACTACATTTTATAGCCTTTTTGAAGTACTTAAAGATATTTATTTTATTAATCTTTTAAGTATATTAATGTTGGTACCCTTATCAACGTTGCTTCTGGGGAGGGAGGGGGGGGGGGTTCCCGTTTCTTCCACCCGTAAATACGCCCATGCGAGTAACTGAGTTACTTCAGGAAAATTAAATACCACTTAAAGTAACGTAGAGTCCCGCTACCGATACCACCACTACCGATTGCAGAAGCATTCTCGAATGCAGGCCATTTAACGAAATCGTTACTTCTAAAATATGTACGAACGCAGAAGATATGTCACATATGACGCATAAAAATATTAACTGGACGCTTAAATGTCCAGTGATTTGAAATGATCAAATATATTATTTCATTACTTAAATAATTAATGAAATTAATTCAATCGAAAACCCACCGAAAAACTTTTGGAGGGATTGGTGTATGGAAAATCAAGAATACTTCCTAAATGTTAGAGAATACGTCTGAGTACTTCAATTTGTCATTTGTAATCATGCATTTACCATCAACACTGAATGAAAAAAATAACGAAGACTTCGCCTAAAACCAACACTAAATCAAGTAGAAACGTACACTGAATATCACTCCTTTTGGTTCGTTTTTCCTTAAATATCCCATGTTGTGCTCTGGTTTCCCCTAGGGAATGTCTGGCGACCAAAATGTTAAGGTTAAGAATAATTAAAAAAGCACCGTACGTAAAACTAGAAAGCATATATGTGTGCACTATAACATATTTAATCTGCTTATTAAAGAATTGCTATAACAGTTATTATAGTAAATATAACAACATAGAATACATTACTTCTTTAGCGCAACTATTTTCGCGGGTGTTAAAGAAAGTTGTTCAATTACAACTGATTTACTTAGCAATTCCTAAAATATACCAGCCAATAATTTTGCGATTTGGTTTAATTGAGAAAAGAATAATTATTCAATGGAATGACCATATTTATCGGTAACTTTAAAGTAAATGGTCCGCTGGCTATGATTGCTCATTCTATATGAAAAACTTAACGTGCAAAATAATATATGGAGACTTAAGACAGAATTTGAAAGCATTTTTCTCTTTCCTCTACCTTCCTAAGTCTTCTTCTTCAAAGAAGAGGAAAAAATTCTGACACGCCTAGTTCCTCTTTAATCAAGATGCTTTGATAGATAAGACAGGCTAACTATATTTTTAAGTGTAAATATTGGAGTATTGTGACAATTCATGGTACCCATTCAATTTATTTGAATGGTGTAACAACATAAACTTAAGACTGCCGTCCTGCTAACTTTCTAGACGCATCCTAAGCCAGGAAAGAGAGGAAGAGAAATGAATAAGCACCCGACCGGAAATTCTTCCCACGCTAGCCGGCGTCAATCTGGTTTGCCAACGGAGTAGTGCTACTGACTGCTCGTAAAAGTGACTCCCGCATCGACATGTCACGCGCAGCCGCCGTGGGATATAGATTGTCTTGCACGAAAAATCAAAGCTGCAAAATGACTTTACTCGTCAAAGCACTTTTAAAGTACCATTTGTACCAACATTACAGCCGGGAAACGAAAGTGGTTCCATTCTAGCTGACAATTATTGCTTGTACTGCTATCATCAAAACTGGACATCGTACTTAATGCATCCGCACATACGCCTGGCCGGAGAATAAATTCGACCGGCACCCCAACACTCCCACTTGTCCACTTAGCCTCGAATGCCCCAATGAAAAGATGACTGGCAAGACCACTGACCGAGCCTATCTGATGATTTCGGCTCTCCGGAGTTCATCCCGGGAGGCTGAGCGAGGGGAAGTTACTCAGCAGTCTAACCCCACGAGCACACTTTCATTGTCTCCGACTGACCTGGGGGCTGGGGAGGCACGCAGAGCTGAACACAACGTAGAAACGCAAGTGTACCACGAGTATAGTTGTTCGAATAAAATTCGACCAATTGAAAACACAGCTTAATGATTAGCAAGAAGAATGATGTATTTGAAATGGCACTATGTTTACTGTACACAGTCACACGCACTGGGAAAGGACTTCCAATGGAAGGGGCATGGATAGGCAGTGTCAGCAATTATTTCTTGTCCTCTCGTCTACTTTATAATATTTTTAGAAAAAGTTCAATAATACAATCACAATATCTTTCCAATGCACAACGAACTTGTACCTAAGCTCAAATTGAAAACATTTTTGATGAAATCATTTTCATAAATATGATTTGTGGAGTCTCCAAAACTTGATTGTCCAAGAATTCGATAGTTGCCAAAATGTTGATTTGCAATATTTTACCCCGACGTCTTCAGTTCCTTTCCAACTGCTGATCATAATTATTATCCAAGTACATCACCAAGCCATCTTAGTTCAAGCGAATTTCTGGGGGATTTACATTGGCACATTTTCTACAGACAAGTTTTCATATCTTTGTCACTGCTCTAAAAGCTTCTTTCGTCCTACAATGAAGAGCAATTCATCGTTAATTGCATTTATAAATATGCTAAGCTGGAATACGCAACATTAAGTGCAAGAGTTATACGAACAGTTTCGCCATTAGCGCTGAAATTCAAAATATGCGCATAATCCTACCCATAAAATCAAAGTATTTTTCTCAGATTAAAGGTAAAAATGATTTCCTGCCTAAAATATTGATTAAATAGGATCGCTGATTGAATGGGAAAGATGATAAAATAGAATGTTGACTCTGGTACATAAAAATACAATAATTCTATAGTACTACATATATTATGGTACTGTATGCGTATTGCTGTTTATATATTTTTCATTATGGGGAGGGAAACTCACACTTTAAAAACAGAACATTTTTCAATATTCATTCTGTTTTTATATGTACTTCAGGGCATTGGTACAGTTGCCACTTGCCAGATTGTGAGGATGTTGCGGCGAAAAATACTCGCCAAAACATCAAATGTTTCAAAACATTTCGGAGCTAAAACAGCAAAATCCGCGAGAAAGAAAATGAGCACGCCACTTGCGAAGGACGTGATTCTCGCAAATGATGATCGGTCAGATAACGGATCTTGAAAATTATCTTTCAAGAGGGAGAATGGCAGCAACCTTCGAGGAGTGCGTTACATAGGTACCAAACGAGAGACATGCCCTAGTAACCCAATCCTCAGAGTGAAAGCCTCTGATGGTGAACATATTAAAATGTGACAACTGTGCAAAATTCAATGGTAGCTTTCGACAGTGAAACACGGTTTAGGTAACTCTGCGGTCGATCATTGAAATGGGAAACTACGCTAATGATTCATCAGTACCAAAAGGAGTGTGTACACGGCAATAAGAAGGTAACATGGCCATTGAAATATTAGAGATGAGCGAGGAGATCATTTGTAAGGTATTTTGCAGGGACAGCGCGAATAAAATTTTCTGTCAATAAGGATAAAAATGTTTAGTACGAATTTCAGAACAAGAGAATCTTTCACAATGGAAACAATATTTAATTTTAAAATGAAAGTTAACGACAAATGCCATCAAAGAGTTATCATTAGAGAGAGTCATCATTAATAGATATTAATTTTATTAATAAATCTGCATTTGCCTTTAATTATGCACAATTTACCTCATCATCTTGAACAACATGCACATGACGATAATTTGAAATACACTGGAACGCTGCATAATAATAAAAATGTTTCGCGAAAATTAAAAATCCAATTTCACGGTCATCCATTAGTCAATACGAAAGAATAGAACGAATAGTTTCTCATTAGTAATGACAATGCCACTGGCACTGATGAGTGCCTAAGGTCATTTCTTGATGCCTTTATTTAAAATTTTATTCCTGTATAAAAAAATGGGAATAATAGGGTAGAATTCATTAGATTTCACACTTCCAAAACTACCTTAAAATACTCATCGAAGGCCATGCAGGGGATTTTTCAGCGACGGATCTCTCCCAGTATGAACCCAACTGACGATTCGACTGATTTCACAATTTTTTCATACTTGCTCTGATACTCATAAATAATCTGCGAACCCTTTCCGATAATTTCGCTTAGCACAAGGATTCATCTGAAAGCTAATGCAATTAATTCATTTTAAGCTTATATTTCGGACACATGCAACATTAAGGCACATGACAACATCCTTAATTAATGCTGTGACACCCGTTTCTCTTGGATTCAGCATCGTAAAGGAAGCATGGTCTCGCAGTTTAGAAGAAGTAATTAGTAGACGAGATCAAACGGAAGGGGAAACACGTGTTGTGGTGGACGTGTGGTGAACGTAGTTTTTCCTAATTGTCTCTATTCTCCGCCACCTTCAGGAGAACGTACTCAAACGGTTTCATCCACTTGCTCAGGGAGTTTCGGTTCTCCTACAACGTGCTACCTGAACTCATGTGTGATTTATTACGTCTCGAAATCCCTCAGCCCATTTCTTGCCTGAAGAATTGCCAGGTGAATGTCTCCAATTAAATTTAGCCAAACAATGCATTATACCGTCCATCAGACTTTAAAAAATCTATTATTTGAATTAAAGCCATTGGAAATTATGTGTGACCTTGGTTTAAATACCCCGGCCTACACATTTCTTATCCGAAACACGATTAGCTAAATGGTTCAGAAGGAAATGAACACAAACAAATTAATGAGCTTCCTCATGCAGTTCAGGTGGAGACACCAATCTCGCATCGTTGAGTTTATTACACCAATAGTTTCCAATTTCCATATGTTCTGTCAGAGTAATTCGTTTTACATTTATATGGCTAAATCTTTTTTATTCTCTAATATAGGCTAGAAATAATTCAACGATACTTAAATAGCGAATAACTGAAAATCAACTTCATCCATATCAGCAGTTCGAGTTTTTATATCCCTGTCATTTATCGGTACGCGGTAAAGTTTAACTGACTGGTGAAAATGTTATTAGCGCAATTACCACGAAGAAACTGTGTCACGATTCATGCCTCTTTCGTCTCGAGTTGGCAGAAAAATTTGATGAGTCACACCTCGAGATGACCTTGAAACCAATGCCCGCTATTAAAAGTAGAGCCCGATATGCTAGGCTACGTATTATTTTTGGGACACTGAGGAGAAAAAAATCATAATTATGAAATGGTTTTTGAAAGCAAGTCATCAGCGATTGTCTTCTTGGCACTTGATATTCAGTAAAAAAAATTTAGCCAATTAGAAAACGACACGTTTAGTCTCGGATTCCTGAAGTCCTTAGTATATAGGACCTTAAAAATATGCGACGAAAATGGTTTCACGAGCTATATCGCATTCCTCGTAAGCTCTGGAGGAATAAGGCCGTGACAAATGTCCTTCAATTTTCAATGAGATTTTACAATTACGAAGCTGTAGAAAGTTGTAATGAACACGTGACTAACCGACTTATCGAAATAATCGTCTTAGAATAAATGGATGACGATAAATCACTCTGGTGAAAATTACATTTATCAATATTTTTTAGAGCTCAATCTTTAAATATCCCAGCGGTGAACCGGGATCTGGTTATTCGGATGGATAATTCGCATCCTCCTGAACACTAAGGTCGCGGGTTCGAGCTCTTTCTCAAGCAAGGTGGTAATGTACACTATAAAGGTTAGAATCATGAGTATCCTGATGGAAAGCTATGATATGGAGCGACCCAAGGGTAATTAGCCACCAAAAGCGTCTGGGAACAAAATCATTGAGAATCTCCGTTAAGCCTTGAGCCTGAAGAGCTTATCGCAATTCGACATTATTCATACAATTAACGTAGGGTTTTGTCCAATGCACACGAGACTTAAGTAAACATTTATTTTTCATGAATGCACTTTAAGAGGGCAACAACCAGTATGGACATCCAGCGACGATGAAGACACCGGTTCTCGCTCGATAACCGATGTTAACAATAAAGCTAAACCATCGGCTAAAAGTTGGATAGGTGAAAGTTAATTGATCCCGGGTGCTGCTACCTCTGTCTACGATTGAAAGCCAATGAGAGTGAAATGACATTAGCAGTCGAAGCACGCTCCACTGAAGTACCACCAATAACATTATTCCGAGATCGTGCTGAGGGATCAACATTTTTAAAGCTAACTACTATTGATAAAACTGGAATTTTGGCAGTTTGCTTCAAATAACTTGTTTTCATGTGATGGGACCTCTATTTTTTAAATGAAATGAGCGATCCAAGTGTCGCTAGGCTACGTCGACCGCTAGCATAAGTCGTTATGCTACATCACAATTATATAGAATACAGTTAGAATTTAAAAATTCCTTTAGGCCCGGCCTAGAGGCACAGGTGGATTTCGAAGTTTTTTAAAATATAGACTCAGTTCATTTTGCTCACCCCTCGCAGTAAGGGTTTGTCGTATCAAACGTTTTTTCAGACAAAAGTTTTAGATAATATTTAGAGAATCTAAAATAACTTTGAACGAATATGATATTGTGCCGAAAAATGAAGTTACGATTTTTTTGTCGGAAAAACCCTCAAATTTTCGGCCAGGAACGGTTTGGTCTTCTTCAAGAGGTGAGACGAACTGCTAGGAAGAAGAGGGTTGGAAAGGGCGAAGAAAATAAGGCACATTAAAACTCCAAGTATCCGAACTACAACTATCCGGATCGCCAATTATCCGGATCGCTTTTAGGGGAAAAAATCCTCGAAAATCGCCTTTTTACAGTCACGGCAATAGGCTATTTGAAACGTTCATTGTATCTTTTATACCGTTGATTTCGTTTGACAAATATTGGTCACAGCACTTACGTTTCTTAAGAGTTCTTAGATTAATCCGAAGCGAATATGTTGAGAATATTCCTCATAAATTATCTTTTTTTGTGAGTTATCCATTTATGCGGATATTTGATTATCCGGCTGGAGTCCGGTCCCAATTGATCTGGATAATTGGAGTTCTACTGTACTTAGATGCATTTATGACCGGATTAATGATTGAAACTTCTTGAAATGATAGCTTCTCGTCCTCACTGTTCGCTATGAATCCTAGCATGTTGAAAGGGAGGGAATTTTCGCATGGGCATTCAAGTGGAGATACATGTTTCTTGATTGGATGACGTTGGATTCATTCTGGGCTGAAAAAATATTAGAAGAAAAAGCGTAGATACGTAAGGACAAGAATCGAGATTCGTGCATCCACCTTCACCTTGACTCATGGTCGATTGCTGCAAGAAAAGGCAACTCCCTCTTGTTCCAATTATCAAACTGATTTATAACCAGCACTCCACACCCCTGTATTAGAGTCTAGAGTCATAGCTCGCGTCGTGAAAGCAGGTATCTGTTAGTCGCTCTCGTCACGGAATGTCCTGAACTCCCTCACATATCGAATTTTAAATTCCCCCGAAAGTGCTCCATTCAAACCTAAATACATATTTTTTGAACTGGTGGGCGAGTATGGAAAAGTGCTACTTGGGCTGGTTTATCGCCCACCGAAATCTGGTTATCTGAGTGAGGGGTTTGAGACCTCTTTGCTGACCTTTTTACCGTTCTACACAAATGTCATATTGTGTGGAGATTTCAACTGTGATATGCTAAAACATCGTACGATAGTGCTCATATGAATGATCTAATTTTTCCCTGTAACCTTTCGCTGATACCATTCAAACCTACTCATAATTTAGCAAAAAGTAGTACTTTCATTGATCTTTTTACTGTGGATGATATTGATAAATTTCTATAATATGGCCAACATCCAATCTCCTTTCTCTCTGACCACGATTTGATATACATCAAGTACCAATTTAACTTGAATGTTTATATTCCTATAGAGTTGAGTTCACGAGATATTATTCACATTGATCACTGTAAACTCCAAGAAGATTTCTTAATGCTGAACTGGACTGAGTTTTTTAATTCTTATTGTGTTGATTCCAAAGTTGAGATTTTTAACGAAAACGTTAAAAAGATACTTGATGTTCATGCCCCACTGCGCAAACGGACTTATAGACGACCCCCTGGATAACTGAAAATATTAGACATATGATGACGCAAAGGGATTGCATGCGGCGAAATTGCCAAAGAACCCGTCTTCCTGTTCTTCACGAACAGTACAAATTACTTAGAAATCGTGTGAAACAGATTCTTCTGAATGCAAAACAGAAGTATTATCACAAATGTTTTAAGATAAATGGCAAGAACTATGACGGCTAGGTCTTGCGAAAAGTCGGAAAAACTCTTGTGATTTAAATTTTAATCTTGATGAGCTCAATACGTTTTTCCTAAATACATTTACTGATGAAGACCAGGCTGTAGTAAACACGAGGATGCACACAGAGGCAAGTTTGCATAATGAGCTAGAATTGACACCAGAAAATGGTTTTAATAGGATGTACCTACCACATTATACGCCGGAAGTATTACTTCAAAACTTAAAAATGATTAAAACTAATACCACTGGACATACATCATATATATCTTCATACTGTACTATTTGTTGACTCTAAAGATATTTATAATCATATATGTTCCTAAGGGACACACTTGTCTCGGCATAATAAATTTAATTTTCTATTCTATTCTTTTTCTGCGACTATTTCATAATCGTAAAAATGGTAAAAAAAGCAGAAATTTTCCTAAGAGATATCAGGTCTTTAAGCAAAGACTAGAATAAACAGGTTTTTACACTTTTTTGTTATTCCGGTGTTGTTCAAATATTTAGTTCCAAGGGATATACACCAAAATATGTGACAAGTTTCCACTAAAGAAAATTGTTCTTGAATGACTTCAGTCTTTCCCGGTGAATTGAGTGGATGAAGGCCCCTTGGGGTTCCATCCGGGTTAGTGGCTCCATGTCCAACGTTTCGACAGCTTACTCCCTTGTCGTCCTCAGAAACGCTGTACATGAAACCACTAAGCAGGATGGAAACACGACAGGCCTTCATCCACCAAGATTATTATTTTTCCACATATTCACCGATTCTGCTACAAATTAATTTTTACGCCAAAACTTCACACGCTTTAGAGCCTTCTGTACTACTAAAAGCCAACAAGTTGGATTAAATCGGCAGTGTTTCCAAATTTGCAGGAAACGAAAGTACCTCATCAATATAGGACGCTAATCTGTCCAGTCATACTTAGAAGGGACAAAAAAAGTACTAAATAAAAAGTGAAAACTCTTACATCAAGAAAAAGATAAGGATTTAGACGCATACTACCAATACTGATTGCATAGCTACAACTCAAATAACAAGTCCTCGATAAAGGATCACCAATGTAATATGAAATTTCCTTAATCACATACTTACTGTGAGATACTGAAAAAGGATGGGCACGTGAGCGTCAGCACAAAAGGCAATTGATGCTGAGGGAGAAATATGGAAATTATCTAGATAGTGGTTCAATCAGGAGGGGAGTTAAACGGCGAGTTAAGAAACACGGATGACCTCTGGGTCAATGTCGCTATTAGCACGTATTTTCGTAGCGGAAAAGGGAGGACGAAAAAAATAAAATAGTCGGCGTCTTAATAATTATACGTCGGAGAAAAAACACATCGACGACTTTGAGATGTACAGCCCACAACTGAAACAATGAGTAGCCATAAGTGTTTCAACTTCCTTTTTGATATTCTGCGCAATGGACGTCATCGGTGCATGAAAATTGGCAAGTGCACTAAGACTGATCACCATAGATTTTTAATTTTGTAACCAATGGTTATGATTTAGGAAACAATCAATATAGCCACCCTTTATGCCTAAGGCATAGTCCGGGGATTGAAGGATTCATAGGACAAATAAACATCGCTCCTGTTGAAAATGCTCCTTTTGACGTTGTCAACCGCTGAATTATACTCTACTCTCCTATCCTGATTAAGATACTCAACGCACATATCAACGGTGAATGGCGGAACTCAATTCATTGAATGCAAATATATTTATGTACACAAGGGAAGTGATCAAGCTGTTATTCACTCAGAAGACGGCTCAAGAGAACTTGAGGGACGAGGTCACCATCTATCAACCTAGGTGCTATTTATTAAGTAGTAATGAGTCTTCGGGGCACATTATTGGGTTTCCCGTGCATTAATGAGGACAAACAATCACTCAACTCTCCGTGCACGAAAGGGAAACGAACGAATCACAACAAACAAGATAGGATACGAACACCTCAAATGATCACGCTGACAGTATTCTTCAGGTTATGTGGTTTTCTTATAAAATAAGTTCAATGTTTTTCACATCCGTTGAAGTTCAACGGGTACCTTCAGCTTGTTAGAAATAAAACTTTAAGAAACAGTCATATGGTAACAATAGGATTTTGGGTTTAAAATGAGGAGTGATTTCACATGTTCAATGACGGTACCTAAATGACTCAATTACATTTTTCTTACTTCGCAATCTAACAGGAAACTAAATTTTATGTTTTTTATTTTAAGAAACTAAAAACTCAAACAGATTTCCACAGCACCACGCAGCACAACACTGCATCACAAGAATAGAACTTATGAGAGGCAAAAGCGTTTTGGAGGAGTCGCTTTGCGGATACCATAGATACACAAAATAAATAAAATATCACAGAGTGCGGCCTTGACATCTAATAGGCGTTCCTCTTAATTGTCTTTATGTTGAGATAGTAGCAGTAAACATCTGGAAAAAATAGCATAGTCATGGGTAGGAGCTTGAAGGTTTGAGGAAGTTAGTACAGAAGTACGGACGACCTCGGAGTTAGTGTTGCAAGCGCGCGCTGCTGTTCCGGAGAAACAAAACTGAATGAAGAAAATAGCATATTCCGTGAATGATTATTGTACTGCGGAGGAACATGTATTGTAACAGTCTCTATCGGGAGCACTTACAATTTAAGTGGAAAATGGATGTAATTTCACTGAGAAAATGATTTTGAATCATAATGAAGAATCCTCGAATATAAATCCCGAGGACGATGGAAATTACACAGTAGTGAAAAATATGGCTCCGTAATATAACCGAAGTCCTGAAAATGATGTCAAAATAAGATATAGGTTGTCGAACGGATGACATCAAGCAATCAGACGTATCTCTCACTGTCTTTGATGACAGTGTGGTAATAGGGAAACATCAGTGCATCATATCACACATCCCATTTTGTTGGATTTTTCCATTTTTCATGGCAGGTGACCTAACATCCCCTGTCGCACATTACCGCGACAGCATGCAGGGTATATATATATCGCAGAACTTGGAGGCACCCGCCAGTTCATAGCTTGAGGTACAAGAGAATGAAGAAAGAATGCAATAGAAGGCAGGTCTCTCGCGGGTGGCTCTGGACTGATGGGGCTGTACGCACGCGAGTTCCACGAAGTTCTGCGACTTGTATATATTTCTGTAGACAGAAATAGGCTCATGTATCTCAAGTTGTGTGGATGCCGGAGAATGATGAAATAACAAGGAAGAGAGTGACTTTTTAGGGGGAGGAGAAGCGTCTAAATGGATATTTCAACTCTGGCGTTGAACGACCTTGGCCATCGGAGAATCCAAAACACGAAATTTTTTATTGCAGTGATGCCTGAGATTATTCTGAATCACTGCCAATGATGGGGTATGCCTGTGGTTTTACAATCGACTTCTAGACCTTCACTGTGCCACGTAGTGATTCCAAAATAAACAGTATGGCAGTGACGATACGTTTTCTCTGAGATGTTTTCTTAAAAAAAAAGAAGCATACTCATAAAAAATTCGACTGAAAAAGGTGTCTCGCTCACTTCTCTGTCTCTCTCACCTCTTGGAAAAGAGTATACAAAAACGATGAACGCCGGTGTCTGCATTCTCGCATCAATATGTCCACGTGTGGATCTCATTTTGAGATTCCTACCAGAGTTTGCGGGGGAACGACAGCAATAGGGGTTAAAATTCATTTCCATTTTGTCATGTTTTATTTTCAAACACGTTTACTCCGGTTCAGTGGCCATGAGGCACGAAATTTAAACGTAGATACACAGCTTCGGTGATATATACCGATTAGGGCGTATCTCTGGACTCTCTTACCTTGACAATCATTGAAACTTTACAGCAAAGCGTTATCAATAACGGAATATTTCCACGGGTGGAGCGGAAAAACATGATTATTTCAACCGGCTAAGCCGATGCTTAACACAATTTTTCGTGAGGTTTGTTTTCAGATTCAATGCAAGAAAAGAACAGGTAGAAAACATAAATTAAACAAAAAAAAAACAGAAAACCAACCGAAATGACTCAAACTCATTACATAAAATAGGCTAGGTCAAGATCATTTTAATGAGGTACATCCTGTCGGTTTGATGAAAAAACTATCACTTCACAAACCTCACTCAAGATTTATAGCCCTGGCGACGACTTCTAATAAGTCAGTCATTATTTACGAATTCCAGTACCTCGAAAAAATTCAGCTAATCTGCTCTGTTCTTTCGCTTATTCTTTTTAACTTAATTACAACAATTTTTGAGAAGGCAATGGAACGAGACGAAACCTAGCGGGGGTGTATCATACAACACGTTGAAACTTGCATTAAAATGCAAATTTGCAATTAAAAAATACGCCGGTTAAATTTAAGCAAAATTTATTAATCGACTTTCAATCTAAATGGCTTTCTCATCATAAAGGAAATTCTTATGTTCAATTAAGCATTTATGTTTCAAATAGTAATTTTTTAAACAAAAATTTTATAGGTTACCATTAAATCCTTTATAGGAAAGACCTCCAACACATGATGAGTAAAACTTGATAATTTAAGTTAACGATATTATTTCTTCACTATTCACGATATGTGAAGTTTTCTTACTCCATAATATAGATTCAAAATTATATATCACACAGTTTTTTATTGTAGGTGATCAGCTAATATAAGTAGCAAATATTATAATTGGTGAAAAAGCCGAGATAGAAAAATCGAATCATTTTCATGGAATAACCACTAGCTCCAGAATCAAGGTTGGGACTTACATCTCCCAATTTTTTAATGCGTATAAAAAATTATATTAAAATAGAATTTAAAATCGAGAAAATTTTCAAATGCCCTTTATATCTACATCATGTGGTCTCTACCCTCGATTCATGATTTAGTTATCACACGCGAGGCATAGTCCAATGATCCACAAGAGGTCTCTCACACCTCAGATCCAGAAAGGCGCGAAGTACACATAAGCTAGAAGCTTAGAAAGACATATGAACGAAGAATATTCTATTTATTGAAGGTAAACAGGAAAAAATGGGTTCCAGAGGTTTCTAGACGTGTGCGTCATGCGGGGTAAAAAGAATAATTACTGAGAAATATAGAATTATGGTTTTCTACGGAAATACTTGCTTTGATCAGTTTACCAAGGACTAAGTGAATCACAAGCATTTAGAGGGAATTAGGGATTCCGTGAGCAAGTAGAATTCAGTAAGATATGCACATAGTATTATGCTAAACATCCAATATTTTCCCAATTATTGTGAAAACATAGTATCTACTTAAGTCTTAGACTGTGAGTGATACATGTAAACAGATTCCCTGCAGCAATGGAAACTCTTCAGTCTTTTACCTAGGGCAAGTTTTAGTAAAGCCTGATTTATACGTACGACAGTATAAGCTTAACAGTGGGGCAGAAAACGTGAGGCTGGAAAATAAAAAGTTATTCCTTAAATAAAATAACATTTATGCAACTCATAGAGGGAATGTAATGAATAAAAGTTCTTCAGTGGAGACACTACGAAGATAAATCTTCAATGGGGTAGCGCATCTTGTTATTGGCAAAGGTTTACCAATAATGCAAGTATTAAACGATAGGTAACGATTTCTATTAAACTATAATACATGAGTGGGCTTTTATGGCTTCCTTTAATTTAGACATAAATCAAGAGTCAATCAAATGAAGAATCAGTCAACTTTATGCTTCTTTGTTTAAGTATTACGAAGAGGGCATTCTCGCATACTTATATTTTTGTAGTACATTATGGAATGCGTATGGCTGCATGATTCCTTAGTTACTTAGGAGGTAGTGCGAGTTAGATATTTTTGTTTCGAGTAAGACCGTGTTTCGCTGATAAAGGATGACTTTCGATTTTGACAATGAGCATAGAAATGAGTGAATACGGCGCGAAATAAACTGGAGGCTACTTCAAACAACATGATACTAGCTTAAATAAAATTTCTAATTAACTCTTCATCAACGCCCTTAAAATGTTTTTCAAGGTCAGAATCTCCATCGAGACAAGGAGAAAAAGTAAGGCCAAAGAAGAAGTAGGATGGGGCAAGTATGGAGTTCTTTACAGACGCTTTATTGCTTGGAATTGTTATTCTTTACGTGAACCCGAGGTTATTTTGCCTAAGATGAAAACAGTAGGAAGAGAATCCAAATGTACGATGAGTTCTTCTGTTTTCTTACTGCTAGTCATTAAGGTTGACTGCAGAACGCTAGAAAAAAGCAGTAGTTAGCACCAATATGTCACTGATAAACAGAGGAAACGGAACGGCAGAAAAAGAGAAGCAAATGAAAGTGACAGCCATAGGTCAAGGCAACACGTGTGTGACTTTCAGAGTTTACCTCGTCACACACCTTTATCTGTCGGTATAATTCTCTCCATCTCTCAACCTTGAATTTTTTCTCGACCCGCAATTTTCTTGATTCATTCACCACACTTGTCTTTCGTCAGTTTGTGATATAGTTTTTTCACGGAAGCTCAAAATTTCCCAGTCATTATTTTACAATATTAAATCTTTGGGTTAAATATTGGCAAAAACGAATTAAAGAATGCCACGTGGTGATCCTCACTATAAGGTTAAAGTAAACACCAATTCCACAACATTATTTGTGAACACACCAACATGGCTTCAATGCCAGGCATCATGATTAGGTGACCTGGGCAGATGTAATTTCGGCAAATTAAGCCTGATATCCGTTCTCTAATGTTCACTGTGTTGGGGATATTAACAGAGATTTTTCTTAGCGGAAAATGACTACACGCATTCTTCATATTAATCGTTATATTTGGTAAAATTTTATACTATCCAATTTTGCTCAGGTCAGCAGGAGGCTTTTTGCTTTAAATTATTGACTGGCAATTAACTAACAAAAGATCATTAAAATAAAGCGTGAATTATGACTGCAGGTCTTCTTTTGTTCTAATCCTCTATCTAAGAATAAAGGTTGCCAAACATCCGTAATCTACAGGATCTTTGACGCAGGTCTTGTTAATTAATCCTTAACAAGTTTTTTATAAGCTGCAAATTTTACAACTAAGGGTGAATTGCCCATCGTGTGCATCCTCAATCAATAAAGCTGAGCTATTAATTCCCTGCATAAGAAATACTCAACTGTAATTGGTCTGAAAATCCAGAGCCTTGTTTAATCCCACTTACTTTTTCCACTCGTACTTTCTCGGCAAAGCACAAGTTTTCTTCTCACTGGTGAATTTGCACGCTTAACTCCGGTCTGCAGGAGGCTTTTCTAACTCGAAAGCGACCGAGAGTCTATTGCCAAAGGCATACTGCCTTGAGCTGGAGGATATGCTCAATTATTATCATATAACTATTTGCTACACCTGAAAACATATGTTTTGCATCGTTATTTGTATATTTACTAGCATACTACTAAGTCACACTTTCCTTTTGCTGCAGGATAACGGAAATAAATGCATGAAAGAATTTTTGAAAAAGAAAAATAAATTCAGGATGATGGCAAGAAAAACATGAAAGAAGTTCGGATTGCAAATGGTCTTGTTATCTCGTAAACAAAGATGTCCGGAGAATGCTGATCATAAAATAAACTGCATAGCGATAAGGAATACATTTCAGCATTGTTAGTATCAAAGCCTCCCGCGTCCTGATGATCCGGCAAAATTTTTAATCGCATCGAGTCATTAACTGGCGATTTTTCGACGGCTGTTTACGGATACCAAGCTATATATCGTTCCTAGCTGATCAGGAAATAACGAGATTTAACATTCAATAATATTTATGGAGTACAAGGACATTTTCAGTTTCAAAATTAGAGATATATTAGTGGCAGCATTATCTATACAATTATCAATTTTAAGAATCAAGTCTCAAAATATGACCTTCAAATCTTCTTCAAGGAAACAGAATATTGTGATGTAAGACATACCACATGACTGTCTGCCTTGCAAATTTTGCCAGCTCCGTGTTCAATTCATATGCGCTCAATGAATCAGCTATGGTAACATTCTGAGAGGTATTAAATTGGGTCCCAGGAAGTCCCAGGCACATTCATTGAAAATAAAATGATATCCGAAGTCATCGCACACTCCTGGATGACGAGTATAGAAAAATAATTCCTTGTCGGGATACCTTTATGCGTACAGTTAAAGCATGTGGAGCCATGACGAAGAGAAGTAACTTCCCGTTCCATTGATTTGATAATAGATTTAATGGCCTTGGATACAAGCTTTTTTATCGGTGAGTGATATTTTTTTTTAATACGTTCATTGTGCAAAAGATTATTTGGTTTCAGCTCGCAATATCTACGGATAATCATGGATACCTATTCTACCAAATAAGAAGTAGGTCCATGGAGAGTCCTGCCAATAATTTCCCAGACTACGGAGAGTCTCCTAAGAAGTTTTTTTATTTAACAATTTGTTTTCCTAAATTAAATTTCATGTAAACTCTTCTTATCTTCCTCCATACTTTCCAAAATTCCTATGCTTCTATCATTGTCACGTTTATCCAACATCCTCCCATAAACCACCCTGTTCAGCATGTCGTAACCCCTCAATGCGTCTTTCATTTTTGTTTCCTACGACTGACTTCCGCTATCGACTTCTTTTTCTTTCTAACCATCTCGAACACTTCCTCTTGACCCAACTTAGTAATTCCATCCTCCTTCACACCAAAATCTCAAATACCTCCGGTCTATCCTCATCTTGCATCCACAACGGCCAAGTCTCTGATTCTAAGATTCATATTAAGATAAAAATTTAACATTTGCGAGAAACATCATTCACAAAACATTCCATCCGTTTGGGAATGACTCTGCCAGCGCAAAGCTTGTGCGAAATATGTGGCTGATCATCGAACAAAACTTGTCGGCACCCAGTTTCACGCAGCTGAGCTTTTGAAGCAACCGTTTTTTAAATAATTGCACATTCGTCCCGGTAATGGACAAAATGGTTCGTCTTTCCAAGGAGGAGGAAGAACTTCAGGTTTTCTGCGACACAGACCAAGGTTATCGGTGAAACGGAGCACAGAAATTTGCTTTCAGTTCCCCACTAGTCTCTAGATTCTATACAAGATTAAAAAGACAATTTCAAGAATAAGTATTACTGGGAGCGTTAAAAAATCGGGAGCCCACTCTATATTCATCTAAAAAATCCCTACCGGTGGCGATCACTACAATTCAAGACAGCAAAAATGCGAAGACTTTGAATCAGAAGTTCTCAACTATTTTATCTTCTTCGCCACAGTCTTGGTCTCTTCATGACTTACCACGCTCAGAAATTTACTTATCTGCGGGACATATTCCACCTGTAGTCATTTTCTTCAGTTATCAATCATTCTACCTTCCATTATTACCTTCAGTAAGCTGCTATATTTTTCAGACTATGAAAGTAATATTTAATTAGAACTCTGAAAGTTTTCTTTCATGACACCTTGTTCTGTCCAATTACATATGCATGGCATTCCATCTTTCCTCCTCTCCTGCAATTATTTCTCATTCCTCACTCACCACAGAATAGCATGCCTCATGCACATGTTCCAATAGTGTTTCTTCACTCAGTTAGCAAAAAGAGCCACGCTTATATAGAACTGTTTCCGCACTAGCGAAGTTTCATTGCGTGCGTCATAACGATCAGGAACATTCAAGCCAGAGCTTTTCTTCGAGGGTAAAAACCGTGACTTATTGGATTCTTTGTGATGGAGGTAACGCTTGATACTACAAATCTGCTCTAATTAACTCTTCTCAGACAGGTAACGTTCCCTTATTTGAGCTCTTCTGCTATAATTTTTCGGTTTCTCAATACGCTGGCCATTTCTACGAACAAACCCATTGAATGTAAAATGTTTTAGGAAAAAATATCGGCGACAATTTGTGAAACTTGGTCATATCTATTTTAAATGTAGTCTTCTTGTTAATTTTCTCATATTAAGCTGGAACTGGCCGACACGTTAGACCATCATCATCATCCAGGTAACAATTCTCAAAATCCATTTCTCAATAAGTGTCAAAACCATGGTTGGTAAGGGTAACACATAAATTAGCGTGATAATTTGCAGAGTGACTCACAGTCAGTGGCCCAGAAAGATATCAATGACCGTTTTTTAGCCACCTAAAGTTAGTAACAGAAAAATGAATACCATAAACGAGATAGACGCCGATTTTGAAAGTTATGTTCTTCATAATTTCTAAATACACCAAGTAAAGGGAGTTCATCAAGAAAAATAGGCCACTATTAGATTCTTACAATTAATAATTAACAAGAGACTGTTTCCACTTGAGGATGACGTGAAAACGTCGAAATGCGTTGTGATTCATTAAATAAATCCTGCGGAAAATTACGAATGAGACACCTCGATTATTAAAATTGATTTACACCATATCATCCTTGAAAAATTTCATTTTTTTAATGTCATACTTACCATCACATTTCAATGACGTTACGATCGTTTGTAATTTACACTTCATGCTTCATTCAATTCTTACTTCACTAGCTAGTCCTTACATTAGAGCATTTCACAAGCGGCCTGTCTAGAGGTTTTCCGATGAGACTAACAATGACGAACAAAAACTACATAAACACAAGGAAGTAAATATTTTAATAATACCACGAGATTTTATCCAAAGGAGAGTCATATTTTACTTTTCATATTTTTCTTACCCATCTGTTTAAAAATACGATTACGAAGCTAAACTGCATGAAAGACTGCACACGGAGAAAGAGGAATCATCGGGATCCTCTCCTAGGATATTACTGCAAGCAGAACGAAAACCCCTTTCTGATTATCGCCGGGACGTTAGCTTGCTACGGTCTCAGGGTGGGTCGCATCTTAGTCAAGTGAAAAAAAAACAGCTAAGTTGATCCACCAAACCACTAAATCTGAGAATTTTTTGGAGTCTTCAGTCGACTAAAGAGGGCAAGTCATATCTACGAATCACTATAAGAAAATTTGGGGTCGTTCAACTGTTAATAATCACCCAATTTTATCATTTCGGTCCATTCAAAAACGAGGAAAATACTCTCTGGCTCAATTTAAATGAATTTCTATACTTCTGGCCACAGCAGATTGTCTCTTAATCAGTCGCCTCGTCTTTTCAGCAGTTTATCTTCAATTTATCTTGCGACCTTCGCAAACTTGATAATAACAATCAACAATCATTTGTGGTTCCGTGAACGGAAATACCAGGCTGATTTTTTGTACACTAAAAGATACTCATGGGTTTTTATACGGTCGTACTCCAATTTAAGGTTTCTTGGTTTGAATCAATGATGATCTCATGCAAAAATTCTAACTAGTTTGTATTTCGTCAAACTATGTAGCAGCTGCGGACGGTAAATAAAACACTTAAATACGTATTCTTTACTTTTGTTGGATTACATTTAAGTCAGGTCCAAACATGTATTCGAGCGTTGTTTTGGTGCTGACAAGCGATAGTCTTCGCTGCTTTTGCCCGGATTTAACTCTCTACGTAAGCTTAAAATCCAGGATGAACCGTATACCTAAGTAAGTCACATTCGAATCCTCACCAATGCAATGGTGAAGCAACGACGACGAAATTACAAGGCTCAAAATGACTTTCATGAAATGTCACTGAAATAGATGTTTTTTGCGTTCACGTCGTAGGAGTGTGAATCCGTCGCAAAATGGTGCTTGATATTTTATTTTAATAATTTTTAGCATAAAATAACGATAGTTGCCGACGTTGAAACAGCTATGACGCTTGCCATCGACACATTTTAAATGTATGCAAATTCAACGAACCAATAAACAAACAAATGGTTATGGTTTTGTCAATAATGCATTCCGTTAAAATCCTAGATTAATTATAAAACATATCATAATCACGAATACGCACGAAAGATATGAATTTACATTTAGCACACCATCATTACATTTTCATCTTTCCAAGGCACCTATATAGATTGCGTTGGTCACGGCATGCATGTCACCTGTGAGGACAACTCGCTCCATACAGCATCTACGAAATTCACATTGGGAGATGACGACTGGGTAGTTTCACTAGTTAGAGCACTCGGCGCTATACCGAGGAGTCTGGGTTCGAATGGCGTATGATATTTTCACAGCGATTTCACACAATTGTGTGGCCATCAGCGGGTGACTCTGTTAAAGTCACTGCAGTTCTTTAAATCTACAGGGAAGTTCTAATCTATGATCATTTTATAAACATCCAGAATTTATCATGAACAATGAGCGTCGAAGATAGACCACGGCCCATGCAATTAGCTCCTCATTCACCGAGAACAAAATGCAAATCACATACATAATGCCTTTTGTCGACAGCTCTTATAATTTTTTACTCTAGCGTCAAACACAATGCATCTCGCGCTCAAATTGCAGAGGCGGTGAAAACTTGAAGACAGCTCGCGTCGCAATTACGTCAGGGGAGAGAGCATCGATTCACTCACTAGGCGTCCCAAGGCCGTCTTGCCCTTGAAATGGCTCAGAGCTCTTCCCCCCCTCTCCACACGGAACCGCGAGGAGGAGGGCCTCGACGGGCGAAAGTGAAGCCACGGCCGGCCTCGCGGGGCTGAAGATACGCGGCGGGAAATTAGGCCGTACATTGGCACGAGAGCGTCAACGACCCGTGATCGATACGAATTCATACGATTGCCAGTCCTTTTTTTGCATTCACTAAGGTGGCAGGGGCGATTTTTGCCTTTGTACCTACACCTTCGTATGATTTTTCACATGCGTGTTTTTTTTTACTAGCGATGTATATACGTAGATGAAAGTGAAAAAATTGCATCTTAAAAATGTATCTTACCGATTTGGTCTCTGGCAACTCATTGCTATTTTAACACGTTACTTTATGACACATGATATTTCTTTCGTAATTATTCGATTAAATATGTCTTTTTCTTCTTATAATCGTGAAGGGGGTTGGATACCTCTTATGAAAACAACGGGAACAATTAGCGTAGGTATATTGAGGGATAAACGATTTTAGTTTCCACAGCAATGTGGGCAAGGAATTGAACTCGATTCAGGCTTTTCATAATTTTCGATAAATATTTATGAAAAATATATGCTACTTACTGAAGAAACCATACAAACTCCCACGAAAATAGTGCCAGAGAAGAAAAGCTATTCAGGGTTTCCAAAAGGCGTGACGAGAAGACGAAATATTAGCTTTATTGCTATGGCATTTTTTTCCAAGTTTTAGATCAGCTAATTTATCGTTAAGTTTGGAGATTATTTCAGGAATGACCACAGAAAGCACTATAAATTCAAGGTGAGTGTGCTAGTATGTCTATGTAAATAATGGCAAGGTAAGCAGCACATATGTATAATGGTACATGTACCGAGCGAATCGGCTGTTTAAACCACACAAGAAAGAATTGCCGATGTAGAATGTATATCAGATGTAAATGTGGCTTTTAAGATTACTATCTAGTAATGTTTGAACGGGAGCATCTGGGGAATCGCCATACATTAGCAAGTCAAAATGCTACGTAACTACAACTCCGACGTACTGAGTGATTTATTCGGAGAAAAAGGTAGTCACAACCACACGGCGCGGCGTTGGATTGTGTTAGGAAGAATTGCAATTTGAGACCTCCGCGACGACGGCCTGGTTACGACTGTACTCCGCAAATATGTAGAAAAACTAGTGCAATGAAGGCTCGGCAGCTTCCTAAAGGCTAAATCAAAAACTGCTGCAAGGCAGTTCCATCCTCTCTGACGGCATAATTCCCGTATCACATGATTGTTTTGGGATCAAGCTAGGGATGTTTGAAAATAATCCTAATTCATGAAGTTTTCTCTTAATTACGTCCCATTCTCCTGTAGTTTAGCAAGAAAGATTATTATCCACCCCCGAGATGCAAAAAATGCCGTTTACTTAACAATTATTATTTACAGTTGCGTCATGCCATTACGTTGACTATGAACACGCAGAGTTCCAATCGAAGAACTCTCTCTCTACCCAAGAGTGCAAATGAAAACTGTGGTTTGATAAGATATTATGAAAAAGCTGATTTATCGAAATGGTGTTTTTAACTGACGACATCGATTTAAAGCTCACGTTGCATTGACTTCACGAAATAGGAATGAAGCGCATCACGTTTTATAAAACAATTATTCTCATTATAGATAGGCCCAGCGTCAATCAAGGTGCTGATTTCCAAGGAAGTATTATAATCATAACAAAGGGGGCATCAGATCTGTCATAAACTGTCTTCCAAGAATAGTAGTACATTTTGATAAATAAAATAAAATGACAAATAAAATGCATTGCTTTGTTGTCTTAGATTACCTAAAAATTAATTAAGTTTTGGCAGATGGCATTTTACAGTTTTGGTAGAAGGTAATACTCTTTCATTATTAAAAGAGATCGAACACTTATAAAAATCCAAGAAAGAGATATATAATCCTTCAAATACATGCTTGTGTTGGTTAAACACTACTTTCTGAATAATTCTTTGCATCTATATCTGTTATTTGTCTCAAGTTTCCAATTCGTTATCGTTGGTTGCGAGAAAATAAATTTAGTTTAAATGAGCTTATCGTAAATATAATCAACGTATCTCGACAATAATTCCCTGGCGAGAAACCTGGCGTCGTCATCAGCTTACCTTTATCGAAAAGCGCCTGGGACTCCAAAGTTAAACGTCCAATCGGTCCCATTCGTTGGACGCTGTACTAAGCCTTGAGGTATGCCCCACATAACTCAACAGAGTCGAGATTCCACTGAAAAACTTCCGCCACAACCGGGTTTTGAAAACGGGCCTTGAGGATGTGGATTTGATACTCTAGCTACCACAAAACCCGAACCTCAATTGCCCTCCACTTTTGATTCATTCTAACACGTGGAAAGATTATCCTGGGAGCCCCAATAGGCACCTCACATCCGCGTAACGATCCTTTAAAGGTTGAGCATAATTAACCTCGAAGATAAGTAAGACTTATGTCCTAGGAGAACACCCTATTTTTTCCGAGAAACTATGGAAGAAAAAAAGTGAAAATGGGAGCCAGAGGTCGTTGGAGGTCGCTAGAAGTAGCGTGACGCACACTGGAAGTCGTGAAATTCGACCCAAGTCCACTGTCTAGCTATTCATATCTCCGCGAAACAGGATCCTAGCAAAAAAAACGATATATGTATGTGTGGAATGAAATATGTGAGGGAAACAGGAATTTCACTTGGCGCTGTTTGTCACATGCGCGGAGACATTTCTATATTTATGCCATTTTGATCGCTATATCCTCATACCTTTGACCCATTCCTGAGAAATAGACGAAGAGGCTTCGTGAAGGAGAGAAACTACGCTGGCGGCGCAACTTGAGGTCTATAAATGGCGCCATTCCGAGCTTGAAATGAGGAGCACGTAATGTGTCTAGGGGAAGGCTGTTGGTACACAACTCGCCGAGCAATGACAATAAACAGTTTCCGGGGCGCATATTAGCTTAAATCATTAACCTCGGAAGGGATCCAGAATTTAGAATAGAGCGCAAAAGGCATAGAAACAAGAGAACCGAAAAATATAATTCATGCAATTTAATGGGTTCAGTGGTTTTACTTTCAGGAAAATTGACCAGAGTCACTTCGGAATAAAATGACCGAACGATCTTCAATGTCTCAATAATGGTTGTCTATTATCCCGAAAGGGTACAAAATGATTGATTTGTATACATGCATGCATTAATTAATAAAATGAAATTAAGTAAATGATTAATGCATACCTGCACTAATCATTTACGTACATGCGATTTATATTCTCAAGGTTATCACCCAATCACAAGTTAAAGTCGTAAATAATCATACTAAAATTACGACAACGAAATGTGCACACTGAAATCTGCATAGATAACTGTAGCAATAGTTCATAGTTCAACACACAGTAGTTCAAGACCACTAAGGCTAAGACCACCACCACTAATGTATCAATAGTTTTAGCAATCACGCAAGAGAGTTTTGCAAATATTTTATACTTATCGTAAAAAAATAACAACGAAAATAAACTGCTCCGTTTCAACAGTGTGCCATTCAGTAACAATTAAATGAATAAACTTACTTTTAGCACTTACATATTCTTTTCACCACACATGCTTCTCCGCGAACATAAAAATAGCCACTTCGCTTATGCATGTGCAGACATTTTTTATTCCAAGATAATAATGAATCACCCGCCATGATAATAGTTTGTCACAGTTTTAGAACACTGATTTACGTGCGAGATATAGAATACTGTACAGGATACCAGCGTTCACGAATCTTTTTGCTATTGAACCTAGGTTAGAAAGCTAAATGTTCCGGTCATGAGCACAGAATTTGGTCACTAATAAATATGATAAGCAGCTTCTCCAGCATTCCGTGTTAGCCGAGAGCTATGCATAATGCTGTAAATTGAATGTATCAGTATGTAATGCCGGTTTCGCGCTGAGTGTACGGTGCCAGTACCGCAACCCATGATGAAAAAATATAGACTCACGCCCTGAATATTAAAAGAAAATTCTCTTGAACATCTCCTGCGAATTATAGACAATAAAAGTCATTTAAAAATGAAACCCCGAAATGATTTAACACAAATTTACCGTCGCTTATGTGAGAGTAAAGAAAAACACGCTAGACGAGTCCGCCCAAAATACCTTTCTCGCTCAGATTAGGATGAGGGACACATGAAAAAATTAGCATGTAGTGTCATTAAAGAAATTTAGGTTCCTTTTTATTTTTTTCCTTAAGGAATAACGAAGGAATCACTGATTAGCAGGGACGTCGATCCAATTAAACTAGAAGACTCACCGATTTTTTTATATTTTTACGGTGACAAGCTGAATAAATTCCCACTCTCGTTCACTTTTTTCGTCTTTTTTTCTAGCCGGCGAGTAAAAATATCAAGCAAGTTGAGAGAGATTACTGAACAGAAAAGAAACTTTATCCGTTAAAATTAGCCTTATATTTATTAGTTATATAATTATAATATACCCTAAAATTAGTCTACTAATCTACTCAGAAGCCAACAATCAGTTCATCGCTAGCGGTAGTCATCAATCCGAAAATTGATTGCTGCAACTACCCACTCCGTCCTCCTCTCACCTAACCGCAGATACATGTTGTCTTTGGTCTGCCTCATTCATCCTTCCGTTGCAGTTTTCAAGAGCAATTAGTTTCCGTGGCAACACTATATTTATCTACTCATTACTAATTTGCAGAGAAATCTATTTGATAATTTTTGCAAACTACAAGAGGAAATTTTAACATAGCAACTTCTGCTTTGTTTCCGTACACGAAAATAAGGATAATATTTTACTCATGAATTTTAAATCCAATATTTCGCATACGTCTGGAGGAAATTTGAGGTAGGTTGCTTCTACATGCATTTTTACCTGTATTATCGACAAAAAAACACAATCGACTGCATTAAGCTATGAAGTATACGGCATACATCGATAATCGTGCAAAAAGATTGAGAAAACCAGAACCTCACGTCAGAAGCTTGCTAATATATTCTAGCCTGAGGTGTTTGTTCACCAAGCTATTATTTTCTCTTGATTCACGCTAACTTCCCGGTAGTTAAAATGACAAAAAAATAAAGGAATTTAGAGGCACAAGCCGAGGAACACGACTCATATAGTACATGACATTTAATAGGTCAAACGATCTGAATTAAAATTAAACACATCGTCATAGAAAATTGCGAAATGCTTACTTTTGATGGAGATCGACCCGCAAATATGACGACTAATCTAGCGCGAGCTCGCATTCAATTTCCATGTACGGAGAATGGATTCCTCCCAGACAGACTCGGGAATCCCGCGTTGAAGTCATAGAAGGTCGATGGGAAGGGTGTGGGCATTTGATGTGAGAGGCTGGAGGCGAGACGTGCAAGAATCTGGTTTCGTAACAAAAGACGGCACTGCGCGGAAGTGGAAAGACAAAACAGCTTCATTTCACATTCAAAAGGTCTAGATTAAAAATTTGTGGAAGAAATCAGGAAGGCAGAATCACAGTCAAAAAACTTGGACAAAAAAACTTGCGCAGGTGGAAGAATTTTGTCATCTGGAAAGCAGGATCACCAGCGATGGAAGAAGGAAGAAAGACAATGTGAGAAGAATAGCCCAAGAAAATATGGCATTCTAATAGAAGAGGAGTCTGCTGACAGCTATAATAGTAACACAAGCCGAGAAGTAAGGAAGGACTTTACTAAAAAATATAATTGGAGTGGTAGTGAAGCATGGGCAATATTAGCTGTTGAGCAATAGAGGTTGGAAATCATCGAGATGTGGAGTTACCGGAGAGTGATGAAGATAAAATGGACGGAGAGAATCACTGACGAAGTCCTACGAAGAGGAGAAAAAAGAAGTAAAATGAAACTGCGAAGAAGGAGAGCTAAACGTATTGGACACATTTTGCCCCGCAACAGTTTCATAAAAATAATATTGGAAGGAGAAATAAATGGGAAGCATTGCAGAGGAAGACCAAGAATAGAATACATCAGGGAAATCACTATGTGCGGGCAGAGAGGAGAGGGGAGTGGAGAACTGATGCAACCCAATCTTCGAATTGATGAGAAAAAAATATGAAACTCAATATGGCAGCAGTCCGAGCCTCGTATGGCTTAGAATAGTTTTGCTCCAAAAAGTATTATGCATGAGGCAATAAAAGTCGAGGTAATGAAAGCAGAGGAACTAAAAACTCTAATCTGCAGATTGAAGTTAAGACAGCCCAGAGTTAAGCACCTGACAGCCACATCTCAATGAAAAAAACGATTAATACGTGCTTGTGTGTAGCACATATTTTAAAAAGATTTTTAACGGAAAATGGCTCGATGTAGAGAGTGAGACGATGTATTTGAGTACAAACGGATTTCTTTTCTGTTGATTGATGCTTCATAGTCCAAAGAACAGCACGTGAAGTTTTAACGTGAACACACGTAAGTTAGAAGTCAGTCAACGGCGATTGAACACGCTTTCCTCACTTCTTTAGAGAATGAAGACGACCTTGCTTTTTCTTGGATATCCGTGGTCATACTCTGATTAGTTGTTGCATTTGCTGTGTAGTAGCGAGGTCGTATTCCTCACCACTGGATTCCATGATATTTTACAGTGCTAAGGCAATGAGTGCGCATTGAAAGCGTGAAGTCTTTGACAAGAGAAAGGGGAAAGGATGAGTGCTAAAAAAGAATGTACTTTGACTAGGTTTCCTCTTATCTGTTTAATCAATTTCACTATCATCTTTTTCGTCTGAAATTTAAGAATTCCCTAAAAATGCTTTAGAGGGTTTCAGAGATTTCAACGCCTGGGGAACATTTATTATTGTTGGCTTCACTTCGTAGGTTTGGACGTTAGTATTTAGGATTAAATAAAATGCTTAGTACTTTTCAACAGTTTAATTATTTAATTGCACGATATGTTTCGCTGATTTACAGCATAATTAGATACAAAGTCAGATAAAGTTTACTCTTCATTGACTGTTGTCGTAGTTACGGGGGAATTAAGGAGGATCGGAGAAGGTTGACATCACCAGCCTTTGATCCACGTTCCTACAAAACCCTTCCTTTCTCAACCTTCCCCGAACCTTTAATTCCCTCCGTAACTACGACGACAATCAACGGAAAATAAACAAACATTCTATGAATGTGTACCTGATGATACCGTAAATCGGCGAAACGCGTCGTTCAATTAAAAGATTAAACTGTAAAAATTGCCAAGTATTTTATTTAATTATGTAAATTTTAAGTAAAATCAGTCACTGAACGGAATTCGAATTCATGTATAATTATAGTTAAAATAAACGATGGTTTCAGACCTCACTTGGTGGACTCAACTCAATCAGGTGATGATGCTGCACTGCGGCGAAACCGGTCGTAATAAATCTTTTACAATGTGGAATTGCAAAGATAATCCTTCTATCCCTGATAGTTAAAATATACCATATCAATAAACCTTTCATACCATATCAATGAATGAAAAAGGCGTTTCAAAACCCATTTACCACCTCCTTATTTCTCTACTTTCGGAAATAACCAAGCGAGCCACAGTTACAAGTATTCTGCTATGTTTGGATGTTTATAACGAACGAAATAGCTACATTTCGAGTACCAAGGACTTTCAAGAATAGCTGGATGCTTACGTATAGATAACCATTTTTTATCTCTTTCATTCAAGCACATTGCGTTTGATGAAACGGTGACAATGAAGACATCGCGTTTCTCGATTAGATACGACCAGATACGACACACAAATGTCTCTCACGAGTCTTGAGTCAAGGCCAAATCATGGTTTCCAGACCAGTAGAAAGTAACATATGTAAAATGCATCAAGTGCAATTACATGAAAAATCATGGACACACTAAAAGAAATTTGTAGGTAACGAGAAACTTAAATAGAAATTTTAAATTTAGGAGCGAAGAGTAATCAATTTTATAATGTCCACGGCAACAAAAACAATTTTTTACCCAAAGAAGAAGAAAGTCGAGACTTTCACGAAATAGACATCGGAAACTAGCTCTAATTAGCACAAATCAGTGAATTTGTCAGATTTATAGATTTTACAAATAATTAAGTTTTTGGAAACATACGTGCTTAATAGTTCTTCATCCATAATAAAAAAATATCTGTATTATATCTATAACCCAAGATCTTGATATACCTTTATGACATTTTTTAAAAATAAAAGAGACCTTGTTCTTTCCACACTTTACACTTTAAAAATACAGTTTTTTATATTCACAAATAGATATCTTACACTTCCACGAAGTGAAGCCTGAAACAATCAAATTTATGAACTCGTAGGCTGGCAGTGAAGGCTTTTCGGGCTTTCTTCCGCGTGCTTCCATTGTCGTTGACGACAGTTTCGTTGATACATTTATCTTCATAACGTTTCTGATTTCAAATACCATCATGAATTACAAGTTTTACCTTTAGTTTACATAAATAAACGCTAAATGTATTCCAATGACATTCTCTTCCTCTTCAACAAAAGTTCTTGATAACAGATCTCTCGCCATCTTTAACACTGTGACGTACTACTGGTACTAGTTTTCAAGCCAGAACTCACTGACTAAATTTGTTTTGATTGCGACTTCACCAGAAATTGCCATCGTTCGTTTTCCGATGAGGTCTTTACACCAAAAAGAGTACAAGGCAAAGGTTTGCGAAGAAAACTTTACGAAACTACTGCAGTGCTCAACAACAATATCTTATCTCCAATTCTCGCACTACTGTTATCTATCATTAACAATCTGTACACGACCTATATGCACACAATGTGGCGACATAGTGAATTTTTTTGCTCACGTTATGTCGCACGACATCAACAGCGAAGTAATCAGTACTAATCAATCACAGTCGAATTTTTTGAAGCTGGATATGATCAAAGTTCAACCAAGCGTGGCAATGTCCATCCGAGAAACTGTTTAGGTCAACTAATAAATGTCTAAAATTCACGTCTAAAAAATGATTGAGTAAAATAACGACTCAACTATTTCTTTCAACTCTGTTGCGTAAGTTAACAGCTGACATAAAATTTAAAAATAATTAGAAAAGTATTTCTCAATTTTTACACTAAAAATTAAATTAACATATCCTGCAAAAACAACCCCTGGAAATACCGGATATTACGATTCATCCACCGCGATGCTCTGGCGATATGGAATGTCAATGTTCATTCGCCACGCCATCGCATAGGGATAATGATAGAAGTAACATGACATGATAATAATAAGTCAGTGATATTCCATCTAATTCCAATGACCTTATCCCCCTAATAAAATAAGTGCTATAAAAAACTTTTTTTTTAAGTTACATGGTTTTATTAAATATACTAACATAAGTGAAACAAAAATTTTTCTGCCATGGTCCATGTGGAGGCGAGGGGCTTTTTATAAGGGTGCCCTGATAATCTTTGTTCCATTTTTTCCATTTATAAGTAAATATTCGCCGAGCACACCAAAACACCGAGTAACCTTTTCGATAGACAACAATAAAGTAAACAACAAATTTCATGAAGTGAACCTGGGACTATGGGAGAGAAAACCGTGACACATATTGTAATATTGTATTGTCATCGAAGTTACACCAGAGTGCAAAATTTGAAGGAGATTTGATGAGTGTAAGTGGGTGAAAAATCGTTTAACATATTCCACCCAAAAAGACAGAAACTCAAGTTAAATAAACCATATAAATATAAAAAATACAACGTTAAAATGGATAGTGATATTAGTAGGTATATGGTATACAATATTCTCAATAGTATTATTCTACTATCCTTCTTTACTTTTTATTAAACTTTCATAATTCATAATAAATATTAATAATGCTTTGATATTATACGTCTTAAGCCAATTGGTATAACTCCGCGCACCTCACATGTCGCCTAAGAGCATCGCATTCGTGAAAAGGTGAAGTAAATATGAGCCACAATATGTAATTCGTTTTTTATTCAAAAATAAACATTTACGATGCTCAATTAAATTTGCACCGCTAGAGTAATATTAGAAGAGTGCTTAAGGACTCATGTCGTGAGCTTAAGGACTCCACCCGCAGCCGAGCATGCTCCTCGGGAGTAAAATTGTATTATTCATTCCACTTGATGCTGAGGTCACTTCGAACCCAAGATCTGACCTCTGTTGATTATTTTCTGTCGACATAAATAGAACAAAATTCATTCCAAAGACACTCCACTATCTTGGCCAAAATAAACACGAGAACAGAGGGCAACTGAAGTGAAAAATAATATTTGGTACGAGCTGTTATCTATTTTACACAGAAATAACAACTAAAAACACTACCAACAACTTTGCCGCATTTACACTTACATTTATTTTCAAAGCTCTAAACTCAAAGAGTGATACTTTAGATACTAACTATGGTTAGTTTATTTGGTTTTATTGAAGGTATACCCAGAAATCATCGAATAAATTGATGTATTAGCTCAATCAAGAAAAATGTACGGACATCTGAAGCTGAGTTTTAAACTAAACAATGACTTTTTTGAGTGATTGCTAAATGAAGTAAACAACATTTTCACTTTTTCTACTCCCCTTGTACAATTTCCGAATTGATAAGGACTATTTTTTTTTTCTAAAAAAACTATTTCCCGCAATTCTTCCGATATGATGGTGGCAAGGACGGAAAAAACCTATTCGACCTGCATTGAAAATTAAAATACGTGAATAAGGTCATTATTCATTTTGAAATGCACAATCGTCATATTTAAACATCATAATTCAACCCGATTCATTGAAATACGGTACAAAATTGTTAAAATAGGGTAATATTTCTCAGGATACCATGTTTTGTGTAATTTTAAGCAAATATATGTTCGTTATATAATATCATAGAGTAATCATATTACTCTGTGGTAGTACTTATTTAGAATCTGCGCAAGATACACTCAAGTTTAATGTTTAAATACGGCCAAAATGGTATGAACATGAGAAACACAATAAAATATCTTATGGACGATTGCAACACAGTAAGCGTTCCTCTTTTTCCCCGGAAAATACTTATGAGCGAGCCTCAAGGCAAAGGAAAATATTCGAGTCGTTAGGCAGCCAACGTAATAATAAACAAAGCAGTTCTACTATGTACGGTAATGAATCTATTAGTATAATAACATAAAAGACCACAAGGAACAGCAAATAAATTTAAAGTAAATAATTTATGACGCACAATCGAACAGATACAATAAAAAAAATATGTCAGAGATTTTTTCTAAAATGGGGTATTTCTGGGGAATTATTCGAGCCGATTAAATATATTTTTTTTGCTGCTACCATCTTTTAGAATAACCATTAGCTTCAAAGATGGAAGCATTTCCTTTGCACTGCAATTGGGAAAAAAACCACTTCCCCATGAAAATCCTTTCTTGCGATAAAATAAACATTTAGCCACAACGTGGAAGCTGAGGCTAGCGAGTATTACAGATGTAGTACAGATAATTCTGGCTCAAACTAGGGAAGAGATGACTCTGACATTAATAGCTGGGAATCTGCATATTTTAATATTACATAATTACCTGCTGGAGTAAGAGTTCTAATGCTGAAGGGTTTGTTAAGCTGATAAATGAACTTACTAAGCATGTAAGCATGCCTTCCGTCACTCGCATCGATATGAATACACTTTGTGAGTGAATATTATTCCATTAGCTGACTCCTTTAGTGTAGAATGCTGAAGTTAACACTAAGTCACCCCGCATCCTCTTTGAAATGTATCTTATTGCATTTCAATAGCCCTATTTCACTCAATGCTCTGACGTAATTTCGATATCTCCACACTCTGTCTGTCTGATGCCTCATTAAGCGTCTTCCACAAAGAAACGGTTAACGAGGGGAATTGATTACGTGAATTTATAACCTCTTGAAGATGTGCAATAAAATTTCCGAAATAGGATATGATCGAGTTATTTGTGGAGGTTAAAGTTGATCAGGCAGGGTACAAGCTGAAATATGTCTACCGGCAGGGGAAGGCAGAAATATGTCTACCGGCAGGGAAGGCAAAAGTACATAATTTGACAATATAAAAGGAAGTAGAGATTAGGATAAACAAGGTAGTCTCAATCACACTTTTGATAGCACACAAATTGCAAACAAACAATCACATTCAACGCAGATTAATAAGTTTGCAAAATACCTCGCACAGCAAATTTCGTAGCCCGGTTTCAACGCTAAGATTTTTTTTCACGAGGAAAATAACGCTCAGCTGCTGTGGCTGCGAAAGTTATAATAAAATGTGAATAATACCTTAAACAAACTGCAGCTGATCATGAAGCTATTGCACAAAATGCTTAAGATATCAGCAAAAAATTTGAAATGTATTGATTATGCGATGAAACGTTAAATGATACCTTCCACTACCAACATTTAACCATAAAGTTTTGACCCCCTTATTTCCACTTTGTCGAGGCAACTCATAATTACGATGAAAATGGCTTCCACATGAAACCAGTACATAACAAAGGAGAAATGAAGGTTTCATAATTATTCCTCCACATTTTTTTAACGTCGAATATGGCAGTGCCATTCAATGTTACTTGGAGACATTTCACTCAAAGAGAAGACACTCAACTATCTGAGAGCTTAGGATTCCTAAAATAGGAAAACCCGGATAAGATAGTAAAACTTAACTACACTTCACCTAGACAAAACATCATAACTATGGGCTAACTGTCAAGTTGCTGGCCATTTGTTCCGTCAAGTTACTGTCAAGAGCACCATTTGTTATATTCCCCTACCATAGTTGGGATTAACGATTTAAAAAATTAGCGATTAAAATTAATTGATAAAAATGTAGTTAGCTATTTAACTCTTAACAGCTACTTTTTATAAGAGTTAACTTTTAATCGTTTAAATTATAGTTTAACTGATACAAAACTAACTTCAGTTAATTTTTTCGTTAATTGTACGGGAATTTCGACCTGTTTGAATTATCTTTTCTTCTTTTTTCAGACGAGACAGGAGACGACGGATGCCGGATACAAATTTTGAAATTAGAATGTTAATAAGTTAAATGAATTTTCAAGCAAAGGTTTGAAAACATTTTCTTGAATTTGAAGTTTGTATTCATTTTATCCCAATCGCGAAAAATAGATTTCAAAAGTTACTTTTGAAAAGTTTCTTAAAAGTAATTGAAAAAGTAACTTTTAACTTAAAAGTTACTTGTTTTTACTCTTAACTTTAATCAGTTACTTTTTCAGAAAAGTAACTTTTTACTTAAACTAGTTACTTTTTACAGAGATTAACTAAAACTTTAATCAGTTAATTTTTTTTGTTAACTTTCCCAACTATGTCCCTTACTCTCACAATCAGTTTGAAAAATATCTACCTCCTCATTGCACAAATGCCCAGTCAACTGTCACGTGAATAAGGCGCTGAGGGGATGAAGATCTGTCCTCGCCTCATGTTCTGTACCCTAAAACAACATTGCCCAATCGTGAGTGGCTAAATAAAGTCCAATGCTTGGTCACGGACATCTTTTTCTCCATTGGGGAGTCATATATATGTGTATACATATTTTTTTAAAGGCCGCCTCCGTACTTTCCGAAACAGTAAACAAAGGTCCGTCCAAGCGGGAGAGTTGGTCACCATGCCTCCTCCTCCCGCCCACACACTCACTCTCATTCCAGCTGTCCGAACGAGTCATGCGTTGTTGGTTCGACGACACGGGCTCCCCAGCGCCCGCGATCCGGGCACTTTGTCCCCTTCCGCTTGATAAGGGGACAGTCGTCGCCCGCATGGGTTGGCCGTCTCCCGCGGGGAAGGCGCTGAATGATTGGCGCAAGGGGAGGACACGAGGAGGGAGCACGTAGAAGGGAAGTTTGCGCGAGGGCGATGGGGAAACGACACACGTCTTTTGTTTGTTTACTAATGTCGCGGAAAAGAAAGCGGAAGTCTGCATTGGATTCTCGCGACATTCATTCGCAATATTTCGACGTGCGTGTAAGAGCCCACCGTGCCAACGCCACCTACATACAGGCCTGCGCGCTGGGTTTGTGACGTCACAGAGAGAGGCTATCCACAGACGTAGTACCCCGATGACCAGATAGCGCGGCGACTGATTGTGAGCAGGAAACGTCTGTGATTACGTACTTTAATGTGTATTTACAATCACTTCTTTATACTCTTAACGTTCCCCTTTATTTATTTATAGATTTTAACGTTTGCCCAACAAAATAATTACAAGGCAAACAAAACAAAAAAGAAGAAAATACAAAACAAATTGCATCCAATTGAATTTTACAGAAAAAAAACATGCCAAGTAATTATATTATTTAACAATTTGCAAAAGAGACTTCTTTTTTGACATAAATCAATCATATCACAGCACATGTTAAAAGATCGGCGCATTCTATTCAGTGGTGAGTTTTCATAGTAATTTGACTTGACCATGCTCAACTTAAATTTCCTTGATAACCTCACATTGATACTAGGCACTACAAAATTAATTTTTCTAATTAAGTCACTATTTTCTCCAGTATTAAGTAAATTATATAAGTAAGATAGATCACACATGGTTCTTCTTTTTTGCAAATATTGAAAATCAAACACTTTTACCAAAGTTTCGTAACTAACATAATTTTCATACTTTGGATAAACATTATATTGGGTACAAAAAATAACGTAAAAACCTTTTTTGTACCCTCTCCAATATTTGAAGATGTTTCTTACAGTAAGGATTTCATACTACAGAAGCATACTCCAACTTACATCTTACAAAGGAGAAGTACAACATTTTGAGAGATTTCTCAGACGAAAAGTACCTTGACATTCGGTTTACAAAATCCAAAACAAGTCATTCATGAATATCATTCATTTTTTGCAAAAAGAACTATAAATTCAACAGCGTAGATAGTTTCCTTTTTTTCTGACTAGCCGTAGCCATGTTTATATTTACTTTATTTTTACAATAGTTGTTCAACAGTATATTAGTACAGGACCAAACAATCATTTGCATTACATTCTCTGCATCGTGATTATTGCTGCAATAGTCCCAGTTAATTCCTTCCCCAGAGAGTATGCTGCTCATTGTTAAATTTGAGGCAACTTGCTTATGATTTCCAACTTGCATGAAGTCTCTCTCAAATTTAGGAGTTACAAGTTTTTTTATAATTACAAAGTTATGCACCACAGCGTTGATAACGGCTAACTGGGGATACAATAAGCCCCCTCTATCTAACTGACAAATCAATTCAGAAGCTGATGAATCGAGTTCTTTGTCAGCAACCAAAAAGTCTCTGCAAAATTGACACTGCAATTTCTTTAAAACAGAATATGCACAGTATCCCCCTACGTAAGATATTATAGGCAAATCTTTTTCTGAATTTTTAATATCTTCATCTGTTACTGAAATTTCTTGGCTGAATTTAAGTGGGGTGATGTAATCAAACTTTAATTCATCCCACGGAGTATGAATATCAATTCCATTGATTTCTATCGAGCTTTCATTATTGATTTTTAAGCAGATTCTCATTACGCTACTGAGCCGCAACTTGTTTTCTGCCTCGAAAACCTGTCGGATAGAGACATGGTATTGTGACCCAGAAAGTTGACGGTATCTACCAAATCGATCCTCAAGGACGTCCGTCTGGAATTTTCCTGGCAAAATGTATTTAAACCCTAGCTCATTTTCGCAATAACTGCTTATTTCAAGTAGGGAATAAGTTGAAATTTTCATAGCAGTGAGAGTCTCTTTGCTAAGAATTCCGGTGGCTGGTTTATTTTTTTCCCAAGCTTCCAACCAAGAAAGAAACTTATTCAAAAAATCACGCCTGGTGTCTGATGGCGAATTAGTGAGGGGTTCCATCATTGGATCATTAAATCTGGTACCCTTGCCAGGAGTCTTCACATTCACTACTTTCCACCAAGTATTAATAACATGAATGAAGTCAGATGTGCCCTGATAGTTGGTAACTTCGTGTTCCATTCCCAACTTTCTAACTGCCTCCACCATGTGGTCATTAAATATTTGTACGACTAATTTAACATTTTGCCTCTCTAAATTCGATGGCCAAAGTGCCTTCAGGGATAAACCATAACCATATTTCAAAATTTTTTCTCTCTCAATATTATAAATTTTTCTCAGAACTGAGAAAGGTGCTACTTTGGTGAATTCCAAGGAGATAAAATCAGGGAATAAGAAGCTCTGTCCATCATTTTTCTGATTCAACCAATTGTTCCTCACACATTTAAGAATATGAACTGTGTCCAAAACATGAAAAAGGGGGCGAGATGGATCACTAGGGTGTGGATAAACAATGCTGTTAGGTAGTGGCTTGGGGCCAAAAAGTGCCATAGCTTTCCTGTTTATTGCATTATTGTCAGATATAACAGCAATTATTTTTAGGCCAGTTTTTTCCAATTCAACTATTACTTTTTTTAGGACAATGTGTAATATTTTCGCCGTTGATTTATTAACTGGCATGATGTGCACAACATCTTTATAGGGCGATAAAAGGCTGTGTATCATAAAAACCTGGGCACTAGAAGCTAAATTGTTGGAGTCAAAAGATGTTCCAACAATACTGCCCCCTTTGTAATCCATATACGGTTTGACGTATATTTCGTCAAGCATCAAAGTTACGATCAAGTCAGGTTGTTTCAGCTGTTGAACTTTACATTTAATATAGGACAAAAAATTAGATTCAATTTTTTCTGATTCTGGAGAGACATTTAATTTTGAGCAAATTCTTTTAATTGTGCTGGGATGAGGCATAATAATATTTCCTGAATCTCTCAAAAAATTATAGGCACATGGAGAAATAAAATGAAGCAGAGAGAAAAAAACAATATCCTCTGAGCTGTACCTAACCCTTTGCTTATTTGCCATTAGATCAATTTGGCAACCAAGAAATTGCAGGGGACTCTTATCATCACGGTCAAGCTTTTTCAAAGAAGTCACAGCATCTTTTAAAACATGCAAATGATGAGCTGAATCAAGCTGTTTTTCGTATGAACCAGACTTGTCCTCAATAACCTTCAAAACATTTCCAACCTCATTTATAGAATCTACATTCAACGGAAATCTTAAATTGGACCCCAGAGTTTTAATTGTAACACCCTTGTAAAACACTCTCAGCATTAGGGATTCATCAATTGAAACAGAGTGGATTAAAAAAGGCACTCCCTCTAAAAAATCAACATGAACAAACAGAATGCTATCTGACTTATTAATTACATTCCAAAATTGGGACAATTCTATTTGTTTTTCCTTTAATTCATTGAGATTGCCAAATTTGTGGCACAAGTCATACTCCAATGCTTTCTGAGCACTTTCCCTGATGGACTTCTCAAGTGCTTTCTTCTTCAACCTCTCTCGCTTCTCATCTGGAGGTTCACGCCTTATTCCTGGAGTTGAAAAATACCATGGACATGATGGAAATACGGATGGCACTGATTCTGCTCTGAGTCTTGGCTTCAACAACGGAGCAGTCACGCAGATCCCTGTTCTTGTGTCAAAACAGGAGTCTTCTGTAATTACTTCCCCGGGTTTAAAATGAACATGGCAAACCTGTAAAATACACGTACTGATCAGTTAAGTAGTGGAAGGAACCTAGTAAACACAATACGTTGCTGAAACGTTGCATACAGGTTGCAGAGGTTGCAGTATGTTGCAAGTCGCTCTGCAACATTTCTGCAACATCCCAATTACGTCGCAGAAATACATTCGCACAGTCTGGAAATTTTACAAATAAAATGGTTAAGCCAATGAATACGTTCAATTACGACGTTTAAAATAGTTTCTCTCCGCTCTCTTCTCCGGAGGGACAGAGAGGGAGGCTCGGTAAGGGTGGGAAGAAAGGCGCTCTAATGTTTTCCAGATGTTGAGAACAAAGCGAGAAGGACCTTTTGTGCGGGGTTTCGAGGGAAAACCTTTCTCGGAATTTTTCGAAGCTTTCCTTGCTAAAAGGATCCTTATTCACTTTGAAATATACGAAAGTAAATGACTCTATAGTGCTGTTCATATACAGTTAAACTAGCTTAACGCCCGTCATAAAATCTCTTCACCACATGTATTTTCACAGAATTATACAAAGCAAGGAAGAAGATAACTCGGCAAGACTAACTTATACCTTTCTTTCTTCGTTAGTTGAGTTACACTTTAGCCGAAAATTAAATGAGACATATTAAATATATTATAAAAAATCACTTACCCGAGAAAACATGGAGGGCACGAAATTCTTCCTAGGGATTGCTCGGATCCACTTCTTCTTCAGTTCTTCATCTCGTGGAAAACAAAATAGATGCACCTTTGGTCCACCGTCGTAATTCCCTCGGCACTTAGGGACACAACACTTATAAACCATTTTATGGTCTTCAGACGACCGATAAAGAAACGAGTAAACAATTCCTCTTCCGCTGTGATTTCGTTCCCGCTTAACAAGCGATTATTCACCATAAACGACAAAAATAAACAAGCGCTGCCATGACCACCGTCTCGCATCTGTAGGTGGCGTTGGTCTGGATGGCCTCTCTCTTAGTACGTCATCAACGGCTGGTGACGTAGCGCGCAGGCCTGTTAGGTGGCGTTGACCGTGCCCGCCCTCCCGAGGGTAAAATGTGCAATTACGCCGAGCGCAAGGAGAAGGAGCGGGTAGGGGGAATTTGAGGAGAGCGGGGGAATCCATGACACGCGGGCAATGAAAAACTGCGATACGAATATCGTTAAGGTGGCTGGAGCGGTAATCGTGAATCGTTGAAGGTACATTCTAATAATTTTTCAAGTAGGTCAAAAAAAAATATTCTTGGACCACATTTCACTCAAGTACAAGTTTATACGTTGGAAATAACCATAAATGCAGTAGTGAATATGATGCAAGTGTTACATTTAAAAAATTTGCTTCAATTAAAGTATTGTTTTGACTTGGATTTTCGGCGCGAAATTCGAAATTTACGAGAAAATCATATCTAAATACGCTATTTTTACTCGGAATGATACCTTGATATTTCTTAGTAGCAATCATAATAATATGAAACTTCTTATTTCGCATTTAAGAGATAATCTGTATATACGTAATCAATTTTTTTCAATATATATGCCGTGTGCCATAAGAGTACTTGTTAAAATATCATTGAATTGCCAGGAAACCAAATCGGTAGCATACAGTTTTTTTCACTTTTATCGATAGATATTACAAATAAGGACACGTATGCAAAGTTTCATTCAAATCTGTATTTTAACAAAAATCGCTCCAGCCACCTTAAGTTGAAGAATATCGAGCCGAATTCGCGCGTTTGACCACATCGAAACGAATGCGAATAACAAAACCTCGACCATCATCGATGGTATTTTACCAAATGAATAAAAGGTACAAAGCCCTACCGTTTAATTGGCTGACCAAAGAGGAGTCCGTGGTCATTCATCCAAAATACTTTTTTCATAAATTAAATACCTTTCCACCCTCAGTTATAGCATAGGTACTACATTTCATAAAAAAATATCGGAAATCATTGGCAGTAGTTTCAGTTTACTGATAATTGAACGTAAGGGTCTCGTAAATTTATATTGCGGTATACGTGGAAAGCAATGGTTTATTATCATGAAGACATAATATTAGAGCTGTCATCAATTTAAAAAATCATTAACTTCTATTTTATAGTTTTAAAGACGACGTTAACTGAATAAGCGTAGAGCAAATAATAATAAGGCATCCATATTTCCCTAAATAAATTTCTAGAATCTAATGTTATGAGATAGCTTTTATAAACTGACGGAATTATTCAGCGGAAATTTTGAATTGATTTATCCCAGAGTGGTGAACTATTTTTTATTGTTTACTTTTACAAGATATGGACCATCAGGGTAGAATAATCTAACGTATCTTCAAGAGAAGATTCGGAGCCAACGGACGGGAAGTGAGAAAAGCTGGAGGTGAGGAAGATTATCCGATAGGCAGCCGCTTATAGTCTTTTAACTATATCAAATTTTCCATAGATATTTTATGTTTTTTTCATATTTATGACAAAAAAACTGAACATCAATACATTGCCCATGAGCTCAGAGTGGGAATAAAATTGAATACGTACTCAGTCGATTCCAAACGCCCTAGTAGTGTCATATGAACTTGCAGCCTCAGATCTAAAGGGCAACTGCGTTATGCGTCATATGCCGTTCTCATTCCGAAAGAAGAGAAGAAGAAAAAAATATGAGATACGCGATTGGGACGGATGGTAACGAAAAGCGAAAAATAGTGCTTCAGACGTGACGTTATTCCCTCCTTGTTATGATTACTAAGTGCCAAAGAAAATCGGTAGCCTCGAAGAATTTTATTTTTACTACAAAGTTTTTTCCTTATGTACCAACTTCATAGGCTTTTAAGAAGCACAGATTCTCTTTAGAAGCTCTTGAAGTTCCGGGTCAAAGGCTATCCTAGTCGAAAAGAACGCACTAATTACGATATCATTGCATCAATCGTTATGTCGCAAAGGTTTAGATATTACGCGATGAGGGACTTCGGTTCACAAATGGAATTCAAGCAAGATGGAATAATATTGCTGCCAATGGTTTAAAAAAATTGTTGCAGCAGAAAATAACTCTTCAAACTCTCTATAACTCTGTGATGACAAAATAATGTTAAGAAAAATTAAAAAGTGAGTACTTCCACAGCATACGGAAACATAATCATCTTCTTTTATATTTTTAAAAATACTACCTATAATTCCAAAATTATTCCTATGCTCTTTGAAATAATGTCAAGGAAAATATGCTGGACAAAAAATACATATAACTTAATGCACGCTTTGTAGAATATGGGATGAAAGCTGATAAAAAGTCCCACATCATTCCCAGGAGCAAGATATACGAAGAAGCAACTTTGGGAGCTAATAGAATTAGACAAATTAAAAGAAAGACAACGTTTGAAATGCATAGCTGAATAAAAAAATGGAGCTGCATGAATAAACAAGTATTAACAAAAATATGAGTAATAAGGTTAATTCCACTCGTTTACTGTATATGACCAATACTACTGGGGAAAAATTAGAGTTACATTACAACTTTTACAGATGGAAGAAGATAACGAAAACACATTTGGATCAAAGTTACCGGCATAAGACCAATGTTCCTTTGAAGCATAAGAGAAATTTTTCTTTGCAACACAGGGTTGAAACTTATGCCTATTTCCCAGCCATCACATTTTAATAAGTTGATTCAGTAAGCGTGTGGAAAAGACAAGTGTACATGCCGCCGGATAGTGCAACGTTCAAGAATAATTCTTCCAAGCGCTGAGTAACTCTGTCACGATATCTTTCCTCATCGCAGACACAAAGGTCGCCGCGATATCATTCAATTCCATCTGGAGGTGACGAATTTGTTAACCAATCGGGTAACTATGTCTGTACTTGCACTATCGGTTGCTAGCGGGCAATATTATCCGGTTGCAGCTCCACCTGTTGTATAAAAATAGGGATCAACTCATCCTCAACAACACGATAGTGGTAGGTGATGTACAATTAGTGACCATGGGAATTATAATAATTCGATAACTATTCTGTAACTAATCTCATTCTATATCTTATATTAAAAGTCTGTTACATATCTTAAATCATAATACTTTTAGTAGACACCTAGGAGTGGGAAAATTCAAGTAGGAGCGATGAGATAATTACCATTAAGAATTTATGAACAGTAATAAGCATTTAAAACTCTAAAAAGCCAAACTTTTATTTAAGAGGCAATGCATTTTTTATCCTAACCTTTCACTTACAAAGAGACTAAAAAGCATCATAAGCACGAAAATGTGAAGCGCACCAATAACATAAATTCAAATCATGCTAAAACATCTACAGTTCATAAAATAGAAAACGGCCAACATTCACACCATTCAGCACAAACTCATTTTACACGTCAACCAAATTGGTATGATTCAGTAACAATTTATGTATTCCCTTTTCCTCATCAAGGCGCAGAATAATGAAAAAATAATAATTAATTATTGAATTACTTAGTCAGGCAAATTCTCAGAATGAATAAGTTTTCTTGATCCAAATATCTTTGACTAAAATCTTCTTGTGAACCTATAAATAATAAATATGGCAAAAATATTTATGAATAACCGAGATATTTTGTTTCCTGGGTGTAATGAAAGTGCCCGTTTTCTGCATACGCAATAATAAACCCGCAGCCCGCATATGTGCAGTTTTATTAGCGCGTGCTGTGGCGAAGGAAGCCGAGGGCATAAAATGTGGGCACACCGATGAGAAAAATGAGTCAATCACTAAAAAAAATGAGCAAAGAGAGGAAAGTCCACATCTCTCCCATTACAGAGTGTGATTTCGTGCGATAGTGCGTCCGATTAGATAATATGCATCCAAAGGGGCCATACACGAATAACGTCACGCCAATTTTTGCCCTTTGGAATCCCCACCTCGTCACGGGTCGCGAACAAGAAAAAAAAGAAGCCTTTCCCTGGGTCCATTGCGTCATGATGACCTTGCCCCTCACGCAGTCTCTTCATTAATTTCACCGCAAGGCGCCCAGTTGAATATCTCGTAGTATTTACACGCATTGAAATGCAATGCGTTGCATCATTTTGGGGGGATTCTCACACATTAATTCAGTTCGGGATCCGATGGCGGAAGAGGAAGGCTTGATTTCTGGGTACATCCGGAGGGAGGACGCGGAACAGACCGAAAGGATGAGAGATGCGATAGGGAACTGGCAATGGAGTCCTATTTCCTATCCACAGCTCTTTTTACGGAACTTACAGGCATAACCATCGATTTCATTGGTAGATTATGCTCATCCTCGGCCAAGTTTCTCATCGATGACTTTCAAATTAATGAGCATTATTACGGACAACCTACTACCCATATATAATTGAATAATGAACAACCGAGGTATATACAAAACTTATACGAATTTTCCTCATACCAGACAAAACACTACATCAAAAGTAACACCCAACAACATGAGTAAATACGGGAAGCTCTGCCACGCTACGACTAGACGCACGATGATGTTATAAAAATGCGTGGCATGTATTAACGGGTGTTTGCTTTTTCTAAGTATATACGCTGCTTCCTAAAGCTACACAATAGTAAATCACTGACTTATTTGTTCACTCATTTTACCACAAAGCTTGGTCCTAACCGTGGCGCGGCAGATCTTCTCACATTTACTTATACTGTTAGCTGGGCATTTTAATATACAGAACTCATAGAAACATTGATATATGGGAATTATTTCGCACAATCATCAAACCATATTTTTTTCTTAGGAATAAGATGATAAGAAGTTCCCTCGAGACGTGTGAACATAAAATTTACAGAAAAATGATTTATTTAGTAGTTTTTCGGAGAGGTTGCCTAGTGGTCAGTGGTCAGTGGCCGCTAGTGCAGGGCCGCTGACCATAGGTCTCAGGTTCGAATACAGGCGAGCCCCCAGAGACGTTAAGCTTAACCCAAGTTGTGTTTAATTTTATGGGTACCATATCTTTCGAGAATACCAACCACAGACATTATAAGGAAAGGAGCTGGTCCCTTCTTCCAATTACATAAATGCAGCCAATTTTTAAAGATTTTTTAAACAACGCGTTTAGACACCTTAGATTCATTTTCAGCAACCGCACCATGACACAATGACTTTGAAACACGCAGATAATAGTATACAAAAACTTAGTGGCAAATCACAAACGGCCGTCTTTACATGAATTCACATTGGATCGAAGACTAAAATGTTACGACCTTTCTTCGTTGCGTTGTGAATGTTGCACGGTTCCCTCTGGGTTTTATCCGTATTTTCATGTGTCCTCGCAGCGTAAAGCTCGTCTGAACAAGGGGTGATATTACCACCATTAGACGAGCATTCAAGGCGGTGGCGGGGGGGGGGGCGGGGGGAAGGGAGGGGTTAATAAGCTACATGAGGTGTTTTCAGACCACCAGGGTTTCCACCGCCACGGCTGCGTGCTAGTAGATTAAAATCCTATGCCCATTATTTGGAGCTTAAAATATCGAGCAATGGGGCAAAAGCTTGTTTTTAAAGTTTATACTATTCATATTGGAAAGAAGGAAACAATCAGCAACCTCAATATATCAGGGCAATATACGCAAAAATGGATATATTTAATGTTACGGACTTGTATAAAGTAGTGCAGTTATAGATAATTACTTTGATAAAAAATTCTGAAGTATGATGAAAATAAAAACTCATTAAGTACGACATAGTCCTAGATGTTTTGCACACAGGTATTACAATAATTATGGGAAAAAATAGGTGTATATTAAACTACCTATGATGCATTATATTTGATCTGAAAGTCTAAAAGACCTTCAAAGTATTAGCGAAATAAAATTTAGATTATCAAAGTAACGTGATTCAATGTAATATGAAACTCAAAGAAAATTGGCGGTGAATTGCTCTCGGGCTTGCGACCGGGTCAGGCTCTCCATTTCTGCCGACGTCTCGATGGAAAAGTATTTCATCAAAACGTCGGAAGAAATGGAGAACCTGACCCGGTCGCAAGCCCGAGAGCAATTCACCGCCTTTATTCGCCGGGAAAACATCAAATCCTTCTTCAAAGAAAATTGTTTGTCATGTGAAAAACAAGAAACTAAATGCTATCTATGCGAATTGTATTCCAAGTGTGTGTTGCATTGTGCCACAATATGATACTACCTTGTTGCCTTGCTCATAATTGTATCTTCATGTAGTGATGAGTATATTAATTTGAAATTATTTGTGTATCTCCAGATATTATACGGTGTGGAGCCAAAGAGTGAGTGATGTTGACACAACAAAACCTGCCGACAAACCTTATAAGGTTTGGCGGGAATGCATTGTGTTAATTATTTTTTCTACACTGAATTTATTTATAAATTTCTATAATGCTGTTATACTTTATGAAGTTAAATAAACTATTTGATATTTAAAAAAGGCAAATTCGCTAATAATATACCTAACTGCACAGATAATGTTAATAATAGACCTTTTTCAACGGAGCGGTACTTGGAAATGGGGGATGATAAAAAAATAACCATTGTGAGTTTCACGTAATAATTCCTCACCTTTGAACTCAGTCATTTCTTGAGAATGTAAGTTTCACAGAAGTGCTGTAATCGTAATAACCGAGGAGGATGACATACACCTTCCTCCGAGGGATACCATGGAGAGAAAACAGTTTTTTGACAGGGTCCCGCAGTCCACCCGACTTTTCTTCCCCCCCCCCCCCCAAATATCCACTCTACTGAGGTAGATATGCGTAACCTTACCGAACATAAACATAACCTCCAGATTGGAACCATTTTATGATTTATTCGACCATTTCTATTTAAGGTAGTTTGATCGAGGTTTCATTTCATATAAAATTCAATCAAATTATCATCATCATGAAGAGAAATATCTCATATTTCCAATTATAAAGAAATATCAGCCACTTACCATACTTTTCGAGTTATTTACAAAAATACCAGCCATTTTCCATGGGAAACGGTATGGATATGCACTCCAGAGAGTCTTTCTTTTAAAAATGAGGAACTTCTAACTTATAGATCTCGTCAGAAATTTACAAGTGTAGTTTGTATTAATTCTACACAAATTTTAAAAATAAATCAATAACTTACCGTAGTAAATTTTATAAGATTTTAAAAAAACATCTTAGGTTGAGAAGGCGTTTATACAGCACGTCGTGAAAATAATGAGTTAAGTTAAAGGCTTTTTTACGCACATTTAGTTAATTACTGAGAATTTCAGTCACATAAAACAATATTTTCGCGCCAATAATACTAAAATGTTTATTTAAAGCTTTTTACCACTGCTAAAATAACAAAATCGAATATGGTCTTTATTATGAAAGGGAAAAATCTCGCTCAAACCACCTTTAGGACTGAATCAAGAGGATGGGACCCTACTGTAAAAATCTTCCGATGAAAGTCTCCCCCTCCCAGTCAGATCCCGCCCACCCGCTCCTCCGATCATACCCGGAAGACGAGCCCTCTACCACCACCGCCTCCGCTATGCAGCCTCGCACTCTGTACCTCCCACCCCCATCCCGACCTCCTCCCTCCCTCCCGCACGTGGACTTTCCCTTGGTGCCCCAAGGGACAACAAAATAGTGCCTATCGATATTAAGGCGTATCGATTGCGATACCAGGTGTGTTGCGATACCGCGCGCGGACCATAGATACATAAAAGGTAGATGGCGCACCCAAGGCTTAGCGAGACGGGAAAAAACGAAAGCAAAATCGGTCACGTGACATGAGTGTTTTACGCGGCAGTTCAAAGAGAGCTAACGTAAAGGCACGATCCCCGCGACTACCAGTAGACTCTCTTATCTTTCATTCGTTCAAAGATTGATCAAATGGAGAGTTGAATATTGACAGTTAGATGTGTATCCATGCTGAGAAAAAGCAGCTTTGTAATTTACAAGCTAAAGGTTTTCTTCGGAAGAAAAATGCAATGCATTTCGTTATTAGCAGGTGCAATACCAAATGTAGACAGCAGAATTTTTTCATCCTTGAAAGGCCATATGTTAGACCAGACTCTAGCAGTCAACCACATAGGGTTTCTGATAAAAACAGGAATTTTTTAATATTTCAGCATAATATTTTTAAATGAGGCAAAATAATCCCCTGAAATTTTACAGCAAAATAGTTATAGGCATATAAGTAATAAATTAGTAGGCACTATTCAGTAGCTACTGAAAATTTGTTTTCAGTTTTGTTATGCTGCGATAATACAAGAAATATGTAAACTTTAAGGTTAAGTCAATTTCCACATACTCGTCCTTGGAAAACAACAGTGTATGTTAATTACTAATTGCAGCGAAAACATTTGTAACCTAAAATTTATTGATAGGAACATATTTTCAAGGGTTCCAACGATAGGTCACCCACTAAGAGAACATTTTTTTAGTTCATCTTTGATCTAACAATCAACCAATTGATCAAATAAAAGTAACAATGACGATAATATATTATCCAAATAGTCTAATAATATATTTCCCCTTCAGTACGACTATATTCTTTTTATTCCTCCTGCCCAGCATTATAGTGCTAATTATGCTGAACTATAATTCATAGGGCATCTCTTAGCATTGTAAATCTTGAGAACGAGTAAGACTTAGACTGTTGCAAATACCTCTATTGGTTGCCAAAAGTAATCAGTACTGGCCATACCCTACGGAAAGTGGCTTCACACTTTGTCCCCAATGAATATTTACAGTTTCTGAGGGCAGCCAGGAGACTGAGTATCCATTTGGCACAGTTGTGCAGCCACCTCTCCATGGGTAAAATAAAATGAGAAGAGTTTAATTTACAGCCACTATAAAAAATGCCATTATTATTAAACTGATCGGAATAAAAAAGCCAGTAATTAAAGCATTGGGAATATTTATATGATACATATCACATTTCATGACAATAGGAAGGAAATACTTTTGAGATATTCGTAAAAAAATTCCTAATTCATGGAGACTATGCACAATACCAAGGTAAAACAAATGCAAGGCCGTTTCGAGAGAATCGGGCACCCGGGCGCAACATTTGACGAGGCACGAGTATATTTGATACCCCAAAATCGCGGATAAGCAACAGTATAAAATTTTTTATGGGAACTCACGCACCCAAAATCACACATTCGGGGGCTAGCCAATTCCGCGGCTGCATATCCGTGGGTAGGTAAGAGTATGAACAAAATTCGAGAGTCTGTTTTTTGACATCGGGAAACGTAGAGTACCTATTCTTTGTAACTTTCACCTATGAAAACGTTCTTTCATCCTCCCCAACAGTTAGACAGGAAAATCCTTAAAGCTATTGAAAAATTTCGAAAAGCTCCAATTGAGTCATTAAAATGTAAATATTCTATTACTTCCGAAGCAGTCAGATTTTTTATATCATTGCATAAAACTTTAATTTAGTTTAATACATCATTATCATGGATATCAGTCTCGTTAATCGTTTTATCTGTTAACTTCTGTCGCAAGTTTATACAGCATTACAACTTCATATCTACCCTTAAATCTTTCGAAGAACTTTAATCGTTTAAAAATTTGAAAAACTTACTGTGTTCCGTCAACATTTCAAATATTTCGTCTATTTTATTTGTAGCTGAATTTAGAATATAAAAATAAAAAATCATTCTAAAATGAAACAAGTAATTAATTTTTTCATCTCTACTTTCATAACTAAACATTTTCTTTTTTCTTCTTGGTCTTAAAGCGTCAACGGGTGAAAAAGTATTTTCGCTATCTTACTCTTTAGCTAAGGCATCAGCTTCATTCAATAAATTATCTCAGCCTTTTTCGGATCGTCGTTTACAAAGGTTAACTGGAAGATCAGCTAACATATTTCCTGTTTCTGATGGATTTACAGTAGGTTTCCTCATGATTTTACATACATTATTAATTTTTTATTAGATGTTATATCATATTACTACTGATGGAATATTACTATTTCTGCTCAAAGGGAGGGAAACTCCCAGAGCAATAAAGATAATTATTATTATTATGAAATAAATGAAAAAAATTTGTTTTTGTATTTATGATTTTGCCATATTTCAAGTGTCACTGTCTTTCGATGAATCATTGAAAAAAAAGATGACGCATCATAAAATTTTTCTGAATTAAATCTGAGAGCTTTAGAAGCATCAATCCTACTTTCCAATGTTGTATCTGAAAGAGGTTTTAGTGTTAACGATGGCAGTTACTTTTGAAACAATTGCCAGCTATATGTCTAGGCTGAGAAAAACATGTATATTTCATGCACAATGCCAAAGAAATTAGAAACCTCAAGGGAACATTTCGCATCATCATTAGCAACTAAATTCAAAAGAGTGCATGGCGAATGGAACGTAAAATGTTCGAGAATTGATACCCAACATTTGTTTTTGTAGCTCTATACTTATGCCTTTCATGTTAGAACCATTTTCATATGCTTGTCCTCTCATTTCTTAAATATCGATGATTGTATTTTTTAAATAATCTAATAAAAATTCAGTTAGGCCTTTTCCTGTTGTATCGATAACTAAACAAAATCCAAGAAAATGTTCTCGTATTTCTATTTTTTGTCGTTTTATTTAAATGAAAAAACCTAATTACTACAGTTGTTTCTTCTTCATGGCTTATATTTGGTGTAACATCTATAACATATTATTAATTATTGAATAATATTTAGACGTAAGGTTGTTAATATGTCTTATAAGTTTTTCACCAAGAATATCATAATTCATTTTGTCAGTTATGCCCTTAATAACGCGACATATGAGAGTTGTTCATTTGTATTCTGTTTATATTCTCAGCCATCACACTATCAAATTTTCCTATAGTTTCTACTAGCTGTAAGAACTTACCATTGACTCTCGAGAAAAGCTGCTGATTTTGATCCCGAAATGCAATATTTTGCTATGCTATGTACTGGAGTACATATATAATGCGTTCGATAACAACTACGTGCTGCCAATATTTACAACTTATTGCACAGTTAAATGCGTTTTCTGCTTCGTTTAACCATTTGCAAGAATTTACTAAATTAATTGATTTTGAATATATAAACCAATTTCTACAAAAGTTTCATTATTGTTCAATGTTTTAGAATAATAGCTCGCCGAAAAAGATCTATTATAATTATTATATGGAAAATGAAAGTTATTAATTTGTTGAGGTCCAATCTCTATGATGGACATTCGGATACTATCTGTTAATTTTTGCTGCCATAAAGCAGGATTCCTAAATGAATCCTGTTTTTAATACACGTCTAATTCACTAATAGGAGCACTTGAGCTTGAAGTACATTTTTCAGCATACGATAAACTGCAGGATTGAGCTGTTTCTTCATGCGTTGTGCACCCTTCGACGACATTTAATGACAACTCCTGGGTGTTTTTCACCGCTACACAAGAATTTGAAAGACTTTCTTCGGTTCCCTATATACTATAGAGCTTTCAATGATATTCAATGGAAGCTCCTGTGTGTTTGACCCTGCTACACATTTCGATATACTTGGACTCAGAAATGTTTCAATTGAACTTGAATGTTGCTTAAGATTTTCTTCTCTTTCTAACTTTTGCTTCCAATTTTGAGACCCAGATAACTTTTTTCCTCCAGTTGACATCTACTTTAAATACCCCATAAGTTTAAATAGTATTTCATTTATATTAAACGCAGATATTATAAAGAACCAAGCAATATATTTGTAATGTATAAATAGTTGAATAACACTCACTTTTGTGCCATCAACGCAGACAATTTCTTTTCGCATAAAACACGAATCTGCACTATTTAACAATGCAGAGAGCATAATAGAGAATAATAATAATGGTGCGCCGGAAGAAAGAATTTCCTGCCAATCTATTCGAAAATGTAGCTCTTCGATTCCGTTTAAACCTGAAACTTGTAATATTGGAATCCTTCCTGTACCTTGTGATGAAGTAATATGCTTCACATTTCATTTTCTCTAATACTGTAAGTAAATCTACTGTAAATGTTTTACAAAAAACGAATATCCGGAAATAGAGCCAGCTGTAGTTTTTAGAACAATGTATAAAACCAGATTTTACGGAAAGATAACATAGAGGGATAGAACGTATAACTGTTTAAATAGGTAAGATTATATCACACCATCTACTTTAAGTCCTTAAATGTAGCAAAATGTTGTGAGATGATTTGCTCCCTTCATTTTGCCATCATTAAATGTTTGAGAACAAAGATATTCTTTTTCACCATTTATTTGAAAAAAATATATTTGAAAACTATTTTTCGTCTGTACCACCTTTATTTGCCTTCATACTGAAATTTCAAGTTTCTTCGAGATAAACACACTGAGGAAAGGCTGGATATGAGTATAAATGTTACCGATAATATGAGTATAATGTTTTCCACTGTTTATACGAAAGTGAACAAATGACATTTACTTCATACTACGGGGAGTTTAATTTGTGAGTAAAATATTTTTCAATAATATAAAATAGGCAAGACGTTTGTTTTACGTAGATCAAGCACAGGGATATTTTTTCTATTGGTACATACCATGGAAGTGAATAAAATACAGTGCTTTTTAATCTGACGGTGATACCACGGTAAGTACCTGAGAGGGAAAAGAAACGCCTCAGCCGTCTCCGGGCACAACCTTTGGCGCTTATTGCGAACTGCTCTGCCACCTCTGAAATGATTAGATTACGGTACGCTGAGGCGGCGGCGGCCGACGGAGGGGTTACTCAATCGCGTGCGCGGTGCGCGAAATTTGCCGCGCGGCCAAGGTCCACCCCCCTGCCCTCCGCCGTTGCCGGGAGACGAAACAAAGAATAAAAGAAGACCGGAATGCGCTTCAAGACAGCACTCCCTAGGGAGAGGAAGGAAGAGTTAAAGGTAAAAAAAAGATAACGAGGCTGATAAGTCGGTGCGGGAGATCATTCATCGGACGCAAATGTCGACGAGACACGTCGATGATCGTTGAGGGCGGTTGGGCAACATATAGGTTGGCGGAGATTGAGGATTTCCGCGGTACTGGCAAGATGTGGGATTGAAATGCAATAAATATTGACAAGCGTGATATTTATGACATAAGGATTGGTTCTACATTCACATCTACGTACTACATATTAAGCAAGTCGCGCACGGGCTTACGGCAGGGCATGGAGCGTGTTAGGACACAAGCCATTAAAAGGAATAGGGATAGAAGAACGATGATAATGGAGTGGTGTTCTGGTAGAATTAGCCCCTCGATCTGCTCTTATGGAAGTACCGAATAGTGCGAAGAATTATTGAATTTATCTACTTGACAGTGAAGTTTTTCGGTTGGATGATTGATTAATTGGAGAGGCGATAGGCTGCTGAGGTCCTTTGCGTCATTACGTAGAAGTGAGAAGATAGGTATGGGTAGACGTGTTTGAGAAATAGAGGAAATTTGGAGAGAAATCCTGTGTTGGCATTGGATAACAATTACCCAAATGCGCCGAAATGTCAGTAGTTCACCGTCCCATCCGACTGACGGAGTGATGCACTTGAAATTTTCTCCACATGATATTCAATTAGGGAGCAGGATTTCACTAACAAAATTATTACTATTCCAGGATTCAAACTCGCACCCTTGGCATGGGAAGTCAGTGTGTCTAAGCCACGACATGAACAAAATCCTAAGGGATATAAAATAGAGTTTAGACGACGAGATAGTTACCAAAATATAGCGTCTGTTTGATGACCATGGAAAACGAATAAATTTGAAATGCGAAAGTGGTATCTTTACTCCTTTTGAGCGTGAGGCTAGTACAATTGTTGTGTATTACATAGCAGCGTCGATTTCCGCAGTAACGCTTTCTGGGCTAAGGTTATGGATTAAAAGAGAAATGTTACTTATCTTCCCGCTTTCATTCCAGCTCGATAATGGTTTCAACGTAGATCCATCATTTTAAGATGCATAAAATGAGTGGGTAAGCCTGCTCAAATCTATCTAAGAGTACATAGTATGGATCATTTTTACTCTATGGTTATACTCTTGAAAATGATGGTTACACTTCGAAACCATAGCGAAACTGGATTTGTGGGAACTGTTATAAATTCGTGCGAAAAAACACTACGCTTGTCTTTTAACCTGAGTTATTTCCCACAGATTTCAAGGATCAATGCACTGAAACAAAGCAAGGATTATTTTCCACGCTTAAATTCATAAATATTTCTGCGGTTACTTATACGATGAAGACTGATACCGTACGAATAAATAGGTAATCAAGCCCTATCGTAAAAAAACCTTTGACTGGTGAATTCTAAGTGTCAACGCGATCACATTTTGAAGAACGTCGAGTAAAGGTGGGCGACGTGAATTCCTTGTGCAAGATGACCACTTCCCTGTGCATGGATGAGCACTTGAAATGCTTTATCTCAAACAGAGATTTAATGGATGTACGGCTTGTTCCGGGCATTGCATTTCAAGCCGACATGATCGATGTCGACGGTGAGGAATGATGACACACACTCAAGTGGCTTCGACTGCCCTTGATTCCACGTCCGGCGCAACTAATCTGGCATAAACCGGCGCTTGCTCGTCTCATCGTCTGGCCTTGGCATTGAGCGTTAGATTTCGTAAACGATGCGGCAGTTGAGGGCCGGTTTATCGAAGCCACATGTTAAATGTTTGATTTCCAACAAAAGTCAGTAAAACATTGGATTCAATGAACTTGGAAATTGACCATTAAAGCAGTCAACGGCTCCATGTTGTGCAGCAGGAAAAGCTACTAATTTCAACGATCTGTCTGAGTTTTTGCGTTTTATTTTTCCAAGTGCAAGAGGCTAACTCTTCTGCTCGTCAACTGCGAGAAGGGTAATGAGTGCTTCAAAAAAGGCGAGCATTATGTACTCCGAAGGGAAAAAATAGGGTTTCAGGGGGTGCATATTGGAACTGCGTTTCACCATTCAACGAGGGACATTTGACAGAGAGGCAACGGAGTGAGGGATAGCGAGGAAATAAATCTGAAGTGATTAGCGCATTAAAATGCGCGACTCCTCTCACGCGAAACTGCAACTATCGATATATAAAATCATCACAAATTTATCCTAACCATGACTTCCTGACTACTAAATTCATGAGAAATAAAATATAAAAGCCTATTACATGTTGTTTGAAAGGAATCATGCGTATTTCTCTTCCTTCTTTTGAAATAAGGAGTCAAAGTTGCATTCGTTCCCGGAACTTCACAAAATGGGCCACAAATTTTTTGCGTCCGTGGTTCATCATTAAAAGATATAATTGCAACACAGTACAACGCAAAATAAAGAAAGATCTTATTTGAGATTTTTATGTTTAAAATCGCTTTAGCCGTTTTGAAGATATCAACTCTCAAACACGGGTGGAAACATTTTTTAAATGGAGAAAAATATTTTGACTCGAAGGAATTTCACTCATTTTTCCGGTAAGATGGTTAAATATGGGGTTCCCAATTTCCGTAATAAGATCACGGATGTCATCCTTCCTTCAGACTCGTAATCTCTCCAGTTGCAGACTTAAAATGGGCTTAAAATAAAAAAATAGCACTTTTTCTTCTAAAATTTTGTCTCAATAAGTTTCTCACATCAATTTTAGAGAACCAACTCGACCAACCAGCTCATCTCATCATTAAATAACCGGCTCCAGATTATCACGCACGAAACGCTAGCCCTGCTTCCATCTTTCTTCCCTAACGAATCCACTTTCCGATCAAATTGATCCCTTAACTTCAAACAATTAGACCGACTTCATTTTAATACAACTCTTCGCAAATTACTTGTAATTTGACTCACTCTTCTCTTACTCTAGTTGCCTTTGGTTTTTTTCTTGGTCGATCTTTGTGTGCGTTTACGTTTGCTATGAGTTCATTCAAAATGGCACTACATCTGCATGATGACAATTTTTGAAATGAGTGAATATTTGCTCTAATTGGATAATAATCGGGATGGTGAACGTGTCGAAGGTGCTCAGTAACGGTAGGGACACCACTGTCCTATAGGAAACTAGGTGACCCAAGAGTCGTTAGCAAATGATAACACAAGATTTGCCGCCGGGGCATATGAAGCCGAATTTTCACTAATTTCAAGGTACCAAAGTGATTAGCTGTGGGATATCCATTTTTTACAAATCCAGGCCCTTTAGTTGAAATATTTCGAGTGTAAATCATTTCACGTGATTTCCTTTAAAAATTAACCCTTAGGTGCTTCCTATCAACGGAAATTCAATGTCAATTCCAGGATTTTCTCACCCCTCTTCTACAATCCTATAATGCTTAATGTTACTAAGAACATAACTCAAGCTTCCTTACAGGTGCAATTGACTTCAAATATCGACTTTAAATATCATGAAATGCACCTTTGCACAATCATGCACGTCATACTTTTAATCACGAAGAAGCTTTCTCTCAAGTTCACCCAAAAAAAATGGGCGCTAGAATTATAATACGTGGCAAAAAGAGTTTTTTTATGACGACCCCGTTTGCATTGTTTGACTGACCCCCATCTGCGCCGACCTTGCCCTTGTATGCATTTAACGTACGCGCAGTGGCGCTTGAATTCAATTCGAAGCCCGAGGTGAGGGTGAACTGGCGAGGGCCTCTTTCACGGTTTACACACGGATACATTTCTGGCTCCAAAGCTGGCACGGGAAGTGGCTAGCGGTATCAGCAGTATCTTTCTCCGAGTGAACGACCAAATCTCATAAAATCTGGTGGCATGCAACTGTCTTTATCTAGTAAGGATGATTACATGATGATTCAGTTCTTCTAGCGATCTGGTAGCATTATTGTGGGCATCTCCATCTTCAATTTTGTGTGAATAAAGAAATAAAATTGTACAAAGAGGAAAGGTAATATTGAAACGGAATTGTATCCAACAATTCAGTGAGTACTAAAATTATATATTTTTTTTGTTTTCATGCGTTACCATTTACTCCTCTGAGTAATTATACATGGATATAAGCTCAACGAGTAATGTTTCCAGTTTCAAAGAATAATAATAACAACAATGAATTAATTCTAGTCAAATTAACAAAGCATATTTTTTTCATTATCTGTAGTTGTCGCGAACACAATCTGAACGTCAACCATTTCATATACAAAGCAGTCACCCACGCTTACTGCTTGCATAACTTGGCTCCTGCCTAATAGAAGCGTTAAAGTGTGACAAAGATTCACGGTAAAAATCGAGTAGTAGGTACAGTGACAGGAAAAACATAAAAATATTGCAACACAGAGAAGTTGTTATCCGCGAAAGCTATAGGTTATAAGTTATACGCACGAAAATTCTGTACATGCGTTTTGACATTTGATAAAAAAGTAGTAATGCGTCTGCGAATGGTTCATGGATACACCAAGCTTAATTTCAGCGGCTATTTCATCAAACGGAAAAGGCAGACATGATGGATGGATGACATGTCGAGAAGTGAGGGCATGTTGTCGAGGATGACTGAAGAGAATGCCGGGGAAGTGTATAAAAGGAAGATTTGAAAAATTATTTCCTCTAGCAAACTGATGCGAAAATACACTGATATAAAATTACACAGGGTTGCTCAGATTAAAACCAAAAATATGGTTGATACATAAAAAAATTATTATTAATAAGTACCTACATACTTTGACGCAACCTTGCCATCTGACTTAATAAGGTCCTTTTTTAATGACTGAATGAAATGCATTCTATTCCAGTAAAAACTCTCGAGGAACATTAATAACTTTATCACGGTAGAAACATTTGCGGGAAGATGCAAGACATGATAGAAAATGTAGTTATTTAAAACGAAGTATCGTTCTCTAACACAAGCGGAAGACCTCAGTGACACAATTGATATCTCAAAAGCAATTTTTTTGCTATGAAAACGCTAGAAAAACGGCTGGAATAATTTTTCCGTTTCTGTACCAAAATTTAAACCTATTATCCTAATACTAATTCAAGTGACTTTTCAAGATATTCAAGCAGCAACGTTGGAAAAACCACAAATGGTTAGGGAAATAATCATTAAATGAAGCAAGATTGTGGTGATACCAAAACAAGTGTGTGATGATAATAAATAACCCAAATTTCAGAAATTTTATAGAATCAAAAATGAGTTTCCATGTCTGTTCAGCACATGGCAGATACAACCTTCTCGAATTCCTCTGAGATAACGCTTTGGTACTTCCCTAACAGTTTTCCTCTCCCTTACGACTCTGTATCATTTCCGAGATATGAATCTTTGCTTATCTTTTACGGGTGTCAGATTCCCTGATACGACTGGGTCAAGTTTTGCAAGCGCTAGTCGGGACAAGAATCTCCAACGTGCAGAATCCTCGGCGCTTATCAAGGCAGAGTGACCACATCAAACATACTCGCATAAAAGGGAAAATTACATGAACTTCCATGAACGCCAAATCAGAGACTTTATGAGACATATATATAACCTCAAGCTAGTAAGGGTCCATCAATTTTAAGGGAAAAACTTTCCTACTCAGATTTTACATAAATGTGACTTCATTTAATTTTAGTATAGACATGAAAATAATGGACAAAGAACTCATTTTCGATTCCATAAATATCTGAAATTTGGGAAGCATTTGGAGCTATTTGGTATCATCACACTCTGGCCTAATTTATTGATTAGTTTCATAACCATTTGAAGCCATGTGCTTATTTAAATAATGCCACCATTTGTCCCTCCACTTGTTTAAGGTTGATGGAGCGGTAATCGTGGGCCAATGAATGGACATTTTAATAAGTTTTCAAATTGAAAAAATGCTAAGACCACATTTTATTTAAGTACATCTGTATAAGCGGTGGAATTCACCGTACATGCAGTAATGTAAATGATACAATGATTATATTTCACACTTTTGCCTGCTATGCATGGCATGCTATGGCTTGAGTTTTTGGCGCAGTATTCGAAATTTCACACGCAAAATAAAACCTCGGAGTGCGAGGTGGCCCAGGGAAAGGAACTGGCCCCCATACCCTGAATGTGTGAAATTCACACGCCTGTGGCTTAGTCCGGGGTGAGCTCTACCCTCAACTATCCAAACCAACCATCGGGTTGAATCACTGAGTGAGTGTGAGATTCGAAATTTAGGCGAAAATTATCTTTAAAGACGTTTTTTATAACCTTTGACTCGGTGTTACACCTTGATCAATTAGCAACTATTATAAACAAATGTGATCCATTATTTCGCATTTAGGAGGAAATCTGTACATCGATGTAATCGAATCATTACGGAATATATCTCACGTAACCAAAAAACCAAATCGGTAAAATGCAATTTTTTCACTTTTATCTATAAATATTATTAATTCGAACACAGATGCAAAGTTTCACGCAAATCCATACACAGAAAAAAATCACTCCAGCCACCTTAACGCGACCATTTTTAGCGCCGCTCTTACGTCAGCCGCCGTTACAAAAGTTAATGTTCCCGGAACCATCAGAGCCTCCTCCGCCGTGTCAGCCCTTTCATTACCAGCAATTGCGACATCCCCTGGTATCAACATGGAACAAACATTTGCTCCATTTTTGGAAAGGGATATTACGAAGTATCTTAATATCGGAATTTTTTCTTTTAAAAGTGAGGTTTCATTGAAAGGTGCAACGAAGAAAGTTGAGAGAAAAATCACGTTTAGCACGCGTGTATAAATACGGGAAAAATGATTTTCTATCGTCATTGATAGTAAGAGGTGATCAGATGAATATGTTAACGCTAAATTTACTTTGTCGAACTTTAGGCATGATAGATACTGTTTCTATAAATTAATATCAATGAATAATTTTTGACTTTTCTAACACTTAATAAATCAACAATTAAACGCCTAAATTTGCACATACCTATTTCCATCCAAGTTAAAAAGATAGAATTTGAGTAATTTTGATCAATGGGTTTTACACTATCCTTCACTGATTTGATTCGTCCTTCAATGATATTAGTAAAAAAATCCACATCTCTATGAGCTTGTAAATAAATTACAGCACGAAAGGTGCCACACTATTCTCTGCGATGCATTTCCGAATTTTTGTGCGGGGATAAAATAACAAACGACGCACAGTGGGCTGAAATCGAAAAAAGCTGGCCAAAAATCCAATTTTTTACTTTTTAGAACCGGGAATGAAAAATCCACATTTTAGAAGGCCCATGTGTAAAACTGAAGTTTTTTTTTCAAAAGTATATATCAACTTATTACAGCCCGCTAAAAATTAATTAAAATCAATTAAATCTGGCATGCTCGATTTTAACGAAATATTTCAGTTTTTTTTCCCAGGCAATGGGATATCATAAGGAATGAGACAATTTTAAGGTGGTTCCACCGTAAAAGGACTTAAATGTCATTTATTCATATTCTGTCTACTTGTAAAAAACCTTCTCCTCTACCTGATATGAACAACGAAATAATACCTTTCCACGCTATTTTATTCTATAAGTGAACTTGAAATTACATTGTGTTCAATGGGGGAATGAGAGAAACACGGGAAAAATAGTATTTTTCCAAAAAAATATAAATGCCATTATCGCGAAAAACTATTTACTATATGAAGGAAATAATCCAGAGAAATTGAATAAAAATAAAATCTAGCACGATTACAGGGGGAAGAAGTGGGTTTGGAAGGAACAGGGGTTTTGGAGAGTGGCTTGGTGGATTTGAAAATATCGGACAAGTTGGCAGGCCGCCTATAGGTGATTGAGGGGGGCTTAGAGAAAATTTTGGCGGTGGAAACGTGGTTTTTAAGGATGGGATAGAGATCTTTTAAGATGGAGTTAAGGGACTGTACACCTGGGAAATAGGTGGTACAAATGGAGAGGATTTGGGAGTCTTTGGTGGGAGGAGGTTTGGTGGAGCCGAAATTTTTCTGAATTTTTTGAATTTTTTCATGAAGGAGGGATTCTGGGTAACCGCGCTTAAGAAGGGAGTGATGAAGGTTGGTGAGGAATTTGTCAAGGGAATCTGGGTTGCTACAAATACGATGGCCACGGATAGATAGGGAGTAGGGGAGGGATCGTTTGGCATGGGAGGGGTGGCAGCTGCTGAAGTGAATGTATTGTTGCTTATTAGTAGGTTTGATGTGAACGGAGGTGTGGAATTTTGAGCCTAATAAGGAAATATTAACATCACCAATAATAATATCAATAAGGATATATTTTCACCACGTGTGAATTTCCTCGATTGAATATATATGATATTACTATTATGTCACCTTCTAACCAAGTGTGCCTTTAGCAAAAAGCTACAGACATTTTTCACGGAACCGTAATTGGTTTTGTCTCTCTCCCAAACAGGGCGGAAGACGATTCTACACGGAGTCACGGGGTGTTTCCCGTCCAAGCAGTTGGTCGCCATCATGGGACCATCGGGAGCCGGAAAGTCTTCCCTCCTCGACATTCTAACCGGATATCGGTGGGTATTGAATTTATATCACATCTGAAAAATCAATGAACGTCTAGCCCAAGGCATTAATTCAACCAAACGAACCAAAATATATTACATTTCACGGAGACTTGAAAATATTTCCCTAGGTTTTCTCAACTCAAGAGAAGTCGAGGAAGTAACGAAAATTGTATGATTTAAACGTCATCCTGATCGCTAAATACTGGCAAAACTCTCTTCCTTTAGGCTTTCAAATCAAAGTCAAAGATAACTGGGGGTCGAAATTAGTCTAACACCTCAACTCCCTATTTAATCCGTAAGAACTCGGGCGGTCATCGCCTTATACACGACTTATCGCCGTGGACCCCCTATTACCACAAACCTAAGTTTAGATTGAAAGACGCCGCACAAGCCATCGGCTTCATCGCCCGGGGTTCCTATTTGTGCAAGATAGACTTGAAGGACGCGTTCTTTCAGCTCAAGATTCGGCTAGAACATAGGAAGTACTACGGTATTCGAGCAGGCAAAGAATATTTTTGTTTCACCCGCCTGCCTATGGGACATTGCCTGGCCCCCGCTATCATGCAGCGGTGGGCCAGGGCAGTTGCCCGCGAAGTTTACAACTCCTTTGCAGTGTCCATCATTCCTTATTTGGACGACTGGCTAGTTGTCCTCAATGACAATTTCCGTGAAAGTGCCCAGTTAATCAATCGTGTGCTCCACTTTGTGCAGACGGACCTTGGCGTCACCGTCAATCTGGACAAAAGTGTACTCTTGCCACGAAAAACGCTCACGTACCTCGGTGTTATAATCAACACTAATGAAAGTTCCCTGCGAATGTCCGCCGCCTCGCTCGCGCGCCTGCACCATGGCGTTGAGATCATTCCTCGGCTCCGCACCCTGGACATCCCAAAGATCGCTGGCTTTGTGTCGTGGTTTTGTTATATACTTCAATTACCCTATTTTCTAATCAGCCATGTGTACTCCCGGCGCATGCCCTGGCTGCGTCGGGCTTGGGAACAAGGTCTGTTCACCAAGATTCGTTTTTGTGCTCCGTATTCTATTCATTATGTTGCTTACGCTGACGCCACACCTTGGCAATGGGCAGCAGTGTGCCCTGAGTTACATTTAGAAATCATTGAAAAGTTTCCTCATCAATTACCTATATACTTTGCAGAGGCGCAAGCTGCGCTTCGAGGAATGCTGTATTTATTTGCAAACACACCTGATTACTCTACTATTGTATTAAATATTGATAACCAAGCTGTGCTCGCCGCTGTGCGGAAAGGAAAGGGCATTATGTTCGATGATGACATGTACTGTGACCTACTTTTGCGTGTAATAAAGAACCCGACGCATGTGGCGTCCTGGAGGTTTGTCCCAACGGCCGCCAACCTCGCCGACCGTCCTTCCAGGACCGTACTCCCGTAATTATATGCCTAGGTCGGCCATCTTGGCCGGCCGATGGTATATATGCGCGGGTGTGCGGGACTGAGGCAGTTGAGTTGGAGGCTTGCGACAGTTGGGACGAGCGCCCAGTCTCTTCCAATATTGAATTATCAAGCTGTAGTTCTGCACAAGCTATAATTTCACATTTCCATCGATTCAATTTAAAAGTGGGCTCAGGATGCGCCTTTCATTTTCACTTACATCTACATCGCAAGATTAATTTTGCGAGTCCAACTTGAGATTCTTGCGATGGGAGTGCTCGCGAGACACACCTGATATGAGGTAACTTGAGGAGTTTTTTAAAACTAAAACTTGTATTTTTTCCACACTTGTTTATTTACCGACCAGGTTTCAACACTTTAGTGTCATTATTAGTGCGTTTTAATTGCTCATCATGAACAGACCTGATACTCAATATTTCGTGTATACGTTATAATAAAGGATCGTTTAATATCATTTCGATGATAAATACTTCCAGCCATTCAGGGAGCCATAAGAGTAGAATCGCATGACGTGTATAAATGAACTTTTACGAGAGTATCCATCCAAGCACAACAATTTTTTCCAAGGATAGCCGGGCATGCAATTCCAAAGTACAATGAAACCTGTTCATAATCAGAATAAGCAGCCTGTAAGCGGATTGCGTTTAAAATTTTCTACATGTGTGTGCAAAACATTAAGGGCGCGTACCCTGAAAGCATTTTCACGGCCCATTGGATGCGAGACCTCCACGGTTTATGGCGGAGGAGATGTGAACAGGGGTAGTATAGCATTTATTTTACGGTAGGAACCCGGGTGAAATAACCTCTCGGTGAAATGTCTCCAATGGTTCAAGGGTTCTAGCATGCATCACAAATTCAGCCGTTTTATTTTTCATCGGTTGGGCTGCTCTTGCAGGACGACGGGAGTCGACGGCTTGGTGTGCGTCAACGGCGAGGAGCGTGATCTCGCCGAATTCCGGCGCCTCTCCTGCTACATCATGCAGGAGGACCGACTGCAGGGACTGCTGACCGTGGCCGAGAACATGGCGATCTCCGCGGAGCTGAAGCTGGGGAGGAGCGTGCCGCAAGATGACAAACAAGCGATTGTAAGCACGATCAATAGTTATGGCATAGAGACAGGAAGGTGTCAGTAACTAAAGCGAAACACATAACCTACTAGTCCTCTGGATACTATTCTGGACAGCGATTGACCCCAATTTGGTGCGAAGAACAATGGACACAATTTGTAACAATGGGCACAAAAATAACAATGGACAATATTTTGGTGAGAAGACTCAAATTAAAAGAATAGTGCTTTCATAAATTAAATAAGCTGAAAGTCAATTTTTTAAATATTTTATTGCCCTATGATTTTATATGCTATAGCAGTAAAAGCTTTAGAAAAATTGGATCAATAGTAGAACTTCCCCCATCTTGAATTAATTGTAGAAACTCCCTCCCGATGGCGCACGAGGGGAGATTCTACAATTGATAAAAGTTGGGGAGAGTTCTACAATTGATTTTCACAATACTCCAAATGATTTTGGTATTGAATTTTAATGAAACTGTTGTAAATTAATGATCATAACTTAGGTTATGATCGTTAATATAATAATTATACCTAAGTTATTATCATTATAAATTAATGATCATGACTTAGGTCATGATCATTAATTTATAGTAGGAATAAGTTGATAGGAAAGCGTGTATGAAACAATGCATGAGAGCAAGAGAAGTGAAAGAGGTATGCCAGAATAGGGTATTATGGAGGATATTATTACAGAGAGCCAGTTTTCTAGTCCTGACAGTGATAACTAAGTTCGTTGACTTTGCCTACCCCAAAAGTGAAATGCGTGATGGGCATGCATGTATTACTTTACCTTTTTGAGCTTTGGCTGACCTAATCAGGCTTCTGAAGGCCTGGTTACACGGTACATCTACATCTACATAATACCCTGCAAGCCACCTCAGGGGTGTGTGGCAGGGGGTGAGTAATCACCAACATAAATTACACTATATCCTAAAGTTAGTGTAACTACGACTAATTATGCATCAGCACAAATCGCTAATGCTTGTCACGAGGCGAAGCCTCACAAGCATGCAACACTACACTACAGATGTCATCAAAATGGAGAGTGACCTCAATATACATGCATTCTACAACTACACAGATGGACAGGGACTCAAGACCCATGTAGAAAACATGCTAGGCGTGCTGTTAGTATGTACTAGGTAACAGAAAAGGATTCAAGTATTAGGAGTACTACCACTACTAAGAGCTACACTACCTAACGACAAACCTAGATAAAAGTCTCATGGCAGCTATTATGGTCCCTTATCGTTCGTGGGAAAAATGACATCTTAAATCTATCCGTTCTGCAGTCTAGTTCCCTAATTTTACTCTCATGATCTGATCTACCGTAGTATGTCGGATTTCGTAAAATATTATCAACGTCGTCAGAGAATAGACCGGTTTGGAACTTACATAGTAGATTTAGTCTAAATTTTAATCGACGGTCTGAAAGCTTTTCCCATCCCAGTTGCTGTAAAAGGTCAGTAACACTAACGAGATTATCATAACGGCCTTTAACATATCTTGCCGATCTTCGCTGCACGCGTTCTAACTCAGTTTCCAAGCCTATCTCATAAGGATCCCAAATACTGGCGGCATATTCTAAGTGGGGTCTAACGAGGGAGAAGTAGCTGATTTCCCTAACTTTATCGTCGCACTTGCCAAGTACTCTTTTAACAAATCCCAATTTACGATTAGCTTGACCGGTAATTTCTCGAATATGTTTACTCCACGATAGATCATTAGTCAGTTTAACTCCGAGGTACTTAACGGATTCTACGGTCTCTAATTTTATGTTGTTTATGCAATAGCTGTTACAAGGAGCGTTTTTCCGTTTCCAAAAATTCACAACAACGCATTTTTTCAGGTTTAATTCTAGCTGCCACGCATCGCACCACTCTTGTATTGCCTCGAGGTCCTTAGTTAGCGCTTCCTTGTCATTAAAGCTACGAATTTCTCTATACATCACTGCGTCGTCAGCAAATAATCTAAGCTTACTGTCAACTTTGTCACCGATGTCGTTTATGTACAAAAGGAACAGAAGCGGGCCTATGACACTTCCCTGTGGAACACTCGATGTGACTTTTACTTCATTAGAGATAGCGCCATCTAATACAACCCTTTGCACGCGATTACTTAAGAATTCTCTAATCCAGGAAACTACGTCGTCGTCTAAACCGTAGGATTTTAATTTCATGAGTAGCTTAATGTGGGAAACTTTATCAAATGCCTTTTTAAAGTCAAGAAAAATTGCATCAACAGGAGCGTTATGTTCACCCGAGACTAAAATATCGTGAGCAAAAAGTGCTAATTGAGTTTCGCAAGATCTTCCCTTTCTGAATCCGTGTTGTGTTTTTGTTAACAAGTTTTCTATATCGAGGTGTCTCATAACTGAACTAACAATTATATGTTCAAGGACTTTGCAAGAGATAGATGTGAGAGATATCGGTCTGTAGTTCGATGGCTGTTCCTTATCACCGCTTTTGAATATGGGAGTGACATTTGCAATTTTCCAGTCCATGGGTACTTTGTGTTCGTTGATGGATTTACTAAATATATTCTGCAAGTAGGGTGCTATTTCACAAGCTAATTCTCTATACACGCGGGCAGGAATTTCTTCAGGACCTGGGGATTTATTTGGACTTAAAGATTTTAGCAAGTTTTCTATTCCGTGAGTGCAGATGTCGATAGGCGGCATCTTTTGCTGGAAGTTATCATTTAACTTTACGGATGTACTCTGCGTTGACTTGGTGAACACACTTTGAAAATAAGAATTTAATAAGTTGGCTTTGTCCGAACTGCTTGCTAATAATTCGCCATTTTCGTTTCGTAGTGGAATAACTGTTGATCTATTGCCTTGAACTTCCCTTACGTATGACCAAAATGCCTTTGGGTTGTCCTGTAATTGTTCTCCTAATGTTTTTCTTTTAAAATCCATGAATGCATTCCGAAAGGCTTCCTTTGTAGTGGCTTTAGACAATTTGTATTTTTCAAATATTAAATTTTGATCACTAGTGGACAAATCTCTACGGAGTTTTTTCATCTTGGCGTGGCATACTCTCTGACGTCTTAACGATTTTCTCACTTCTGCATTGTACCATCTTGGTTCGCTGCCCTCTTTTTTTACTTTACTTGGAATGTATCTTCTGATCCCTGAATGTACAATCGAAAGAAAAGCTTTCCAACTACCCTCCGTGTCTAACTTTAAGCTTGATTCCTGGAATTCGGGAAGAGAAGTTTTTAGATGACTCTTAAACGCATTGAAATCGGCTTTTTTAAAAATATAGAATTTTCTTCTTTGTTTAAAACTTTTAATGAAACTCAAGGAGAACTTTGCGGTAACTACTCTATGGTCACTAATGCCCTCAACAGTGTTTACCTTAATTACTTGTTGCGGTATATTTGTTGCCAATAAATCAAGAATGTTGTCCCCTCTGTTAGGCGTCGTAGCTATCTGATGTAGGGCATTGGATGAGAACGTGTGCAGCAGGGACTCGCATATATCTTTGTCTCTTCCTCCTGATATGTAACTGTAGGTCCTCCAATCTATAGAGGGCGTATTGAAATCTCCACCTATGATTAAATTTCTTTCGGTGTTCCTGGATGTGATGTTCTTTATTTGTGCTTCGAGTTCTAAAATTGAGGTGACGTCGGTGTTAGGTGGCCTGTAGTATGCGCACACGAATATGGTTTTTGATTTAGGGCATCTAATAGAGCACCATACAGATTCTATGCTGGTATCTGGGACGGTTTCCGCTCGGCTGACTATGGTTTTCTTTACAGCTATAAATACTCCGCCTCCGGTTCGGTTGGACCTATCTTTTCTGTAAACTTTGAATGATTTAGGAAATATTTCACTATCAGAAATATCGTCCGTCAGCCAACTTTCTGTGCCAATAATGACGTTACACTCCGTGCTATGAATAAGGTGGTGAAATTCTGGAATCTTATTTTTTAAACTACGGCAGTTAACTACTGCAACGACTAATGCTTCATGATTATTGTTTATGCGATTCGGGGTAATTTCAAGATTGCTGTCTTTTATTAAGCTATTCTTGGACGCTATATTCAGAGTATTCTTAGCTAAATTACTAACTGGCAACACATAATTATTGACCCCACTAATTGACCTGCCCTGTAGCCTACCGTCTATGTTAAACTCGACGAGTGTGCTCAAGTATCCTGCGCGCTACCTCCTGCGATGCCTCGTACGTATAGTGGACACCCGAGCGATTTATAGGCACCCGACACGAATCCAGCACCGGCCTGAGGTCCAAGAACTCCGCTCCCTCGCTCCCACAGACTTCACTGAGTCTCTGGTTTATGCCTTCCACTCGGCTCCAAACCATCGAACCCCGATCCGTCCTAGGTACCAAGCTGCATATGGTAAGCCTCAAGTTGGTACCAGATTCTCCGCGAATACGGCGGAACTCGGAGCATAGGTCTCTCACAGAGCCTAAAATCCCCTCGGATCCCATAAACACGGCATCATTGGTCCCAACATGGGCAACCACATGCAACTTGGAGCAGTTCGCGCCCCTGACCGCCGACTTCATCGCCTTCGTCACCTGTGGCACCTTTCCTCCCGGTATACACAAGGAGGTGACCCGTGGTTCTCCTCCTTCCCGTCGGGCCTTTCCACGCATCGGGGACACTATACGCCGGACATTGGAGCTACCTATCACTAAAATTCCCTCCCTTCCCTCTCCACTCCCACTCGGCGACCCACCTCCCAGCTCTAGCTCCGATGGCTCAGCCTCCGCCAGCACATCGAACCTATTGCTGACGGGGATTGACTCAGCCTCCGCCCCTGCCAATCCTCGTTTTCGGAGGGTGACCCCGTGGCTACGCCTCGAGACCACTTTCCATGTCCCCGAAGAAACGGAGGGAGACGACACCGGAGGCACGGAAGTCCGAGAAAGGTCCTCCACTCTCCATCCCGCGACAGAGCCTGGGCTTCCCCTGGCCTTGACGCGTTTGGAGCGCTTAGGGCCCTCCTCATTCCTCCGCGACCTTCCAGGACCTTCCACCAGCCGCTCCACCAGAGCACGGAGCTCGTCCACCGTCTTCTCAAGCCCAGCGATCCGGGCCACCAAGGACTCGCGATCGGGTGAGCCCCTGAAGAGGTTAAGAGCAGTCCTAATGGGAGTCATTCTATTCTCAAAAACCCTTTCACGAGTGCAGAAGGCTTTACGACTTTATTCCCTTAAGGGGATGGGCTAATGGGCTGACAGCGGGTGGTAACTGACTTCACTCCTAGAGTGTTGTTGTTGGGGGGGGGGGGGGGGAGTTGGAGGACAGATGACGCAAGTGAGCTGTGGAGGGGTTCTATGCGCAGGTGTAAGGGGTGAACAATAGAAGCCTGTTTATACCTTGCGTGTGGGGCGGACTAGAGTTTAAAAAGTTTTTAAATTCACAAGGCTCTACTAACGCTTGTTTCTACAAGAGTGATTAGTAGTCAGATGGTAGACCTAAGACTGTGTTGATAAAATAATAAGTTACGAGTTGATTAGTAACTTGGAGAGAAAAAACTACCCTTTCTTCGAACTAGGTACGATTCAACCTAAATAAAATATATTGAAGTAGATTAACGCTAGAAAATCTATCGATATTTTAACAGTCTATATATGTTAGATTTTACTAGATATTAGTGGTCTAACCTAAATGTATATAATTAGTTTAATCTATATAAAAATCAAAGGGTGAAAATGGAGTGTAAACTATCTACATATGACAAAAAATAACTATATTAAAATATTAAATAGCGATAAACAGTACTTAGAACTAAAAATGCACTAAGATTATAACAATGGAATATTTAATAAAATATATATAACTAGTCTGCCGCTAAGAATTAGGCTAACTTGAATTAATTAGAGGTTCTTTTAATACCGGAACACCAGGTTTGTAGACTAACGATATGTAAAAAAAATACCAACAATAAAGTACAACAAAGAACCAAAAAAGAACAATAAAAACCACTAAATATAGGATAAATGAAGCGTGAAAATAATGATATATTAAATAGATGCAAATAATATGGCAATGGGATATTAGCGTAGAATTAAGAATCTACTTATCACTTCCTGCAGGCACCTTCGGCTGACGAACACGAGGCAAGGACCGGGATAGTACGGCCGTGAAAGGACACTCACTCACTCAAACACCACTCACTCTTTAACTACTAACACTAGTGAAGACACCACTAATAATATATAATGAACGACTAACTTGTAAATATCTGCTACTAATACTAGTGAAGACACCACTAATAATATATACTAAACGACTAACTTGTAAATATCTAGTTAGAAGGTATAGAAGACTACGAATAATATATATGTCACTACACTAAGGTTGCAGCTTCAGGCACCAGGCAGCGGGTGGCCAGAGAGCAGGTAGGCAGACAGCAGGTGCAAGCAAGTATCGAGGCACCGGATTAGGGAGCGCTCGAAAACACGTCCTTACCGTCCGAGGGCTGGAGGAAGAATGAGGGCTGTACACACATGAATGTAATTCACACATTTTCTTGTACATGAGAATGTACAAGAAAATGTGTGAATGTCTGAATGTAAGAATGAACGCGAAAATTCACCGTGTAACCACACCAACATGTACGATTGTATGAATATCTGAACAGAAAATAGAACCTGTTCTAATTTCGTTCAGACAATCGTACAAGTTGACCTCATTACAGAGACACCTGGTGGCAGACGACGCAAATGACACATTCACATTCACACAAGCCAAATGACAACTGAATGTGTCGTTTCCAAGGCAAAAAATGGTTTAAATAACGCGCCAACGGTTGAAAATGAGGAAAAACAAACGAAATCGCATAATGCGCATCTAAAAATGTGCGAAAAATTGTCCGAAAAAATGTACCGTGTAGCCACCTATTCATTGATCTTGTCCATATAAATGTACAAGAATCTGCACATGAAACCATTTACACAAATGTACATAAACTTGTACATTCTAATGTACCGTGTAACCAGGCCTTGACAGACTGCTAACGACTTCTTTTTGGGATAGAATTCGTCAAAAGGTATTACTTATATTAACTAGGAGACTTGCTCTCTTTCAATATTTTTTTTCCTGCACTTATGTTTTTGAGCAAGCCTTACGTCACATCAGTAAAGTGGGAAAGGGATGCTATATATATCAAGTGGGTGGAGTAAATAATAAAGGAGTCACATGAAGTCAAAAACCTGAGAATCACCTTGACTTAAGACCTAGCGGGGGGGGGGGGGACACATACGAAACACTCGCGGCGCTACATTAAATAACCTAGGGTTTATAAAGCGAAAAGTAGGAAAGTTCTCCGATGAAAAAGTGTAAAAGAGATTGTAATTTGCTCAGGTTAGGCTACACCTCTAATACGCCGCGAGAACTTGGGACCCAGCACAGAAAGATTTAATTCACGAAGTAAATGAAAAACAAAGGAGAGCCGCAAGCTTCGTTAAAATCTGCTACGAAGAATAGTTAGGTTGGGTAGACTTTAGAGACTCGGGAGGCTACACGCTAGGCTTATATTAGGTGAAAAACTTAGATCAGGTGAGCTTCAGTACAACACGGAAGATATTATTTTGTCCACACGCTATACCTCTGGAAGTGATAGAAGCGACAAAATAGGAGAAGTATACTGCCGAACGGATCGGTACAAAAATTCCTCCTTTCCATGAACAATTAGAGATTATAACAAAAGTGCGACACAAAGACGCTCCTTTAACATGCAATTCACACTTGTATTCTCCCCCTTCCTTTTCTACCCTCCCTACCCTAACATGGATGGTGTTCTAACACAGCGAGCCACATGCCTTTACGGCGGCTCTTAGGGTAGTATGTAGATGTATCAGTGCTTCCTATATGCTTTCCTATCTTTTTATACTCCTTGCCTTCAGAGTCCCCGTCTTGATTTTTCTCAATTTTCTCTAATGCACTAATCTCTTCTATCATAGTGAAATGTGTTTCATGAATCGACTCAAATCCACTCTCTCCTCACGACTAGGCAAACAAATCACATTTTTATGTCCCCAATTCCCGATAGTCAAATTTCTATTTTTTCCAAAACATACCTTTTCAATTCTTGAGCTCACATTCAGGATTAATGCTGCCATAAGTCGACTTTCATTGCTACCGAAGTGCTCAGGACACAGCAGCCAAGGGATCGGAATACCTCTAAATGATCAGCTTTCACAGAACCAAAAACCCAAGCATTCGATGCGTAGAATCTAATGTATTAGCCACCACACTGATTCAGTTAAAATATTTGTATGTCTTTTATTGTTGTGGCATTATTGGATAAGGTAATTCATGTCATAAAACGTGACTTCCATTTCGACAGGACCATACGATGAAAGAGGGCCAATGACTAAGCTGAGTCTGCTCAAACCTACTCTTCCTCACAGCACCTTATTAGTCAGCTTTTAGGTATGATTAACATATTCATCTGACGCGTTTTTACCACATCCAGTATAGTCAGCAAATGAGATTGGCATAATGGAATTGACTAATAGTAATTTTAAACGCAAATCTAGCGAAAATTATGCTCACAAGTTAATTTCATGGTAGAAACAAGGTCATTCAATGATGATTTGTGATGCTGACACAGCTCGATTGGTGAACTCAACACCGGTTAGTGCGTCATATCCTGTCACATTTTTCACCACTGATTTTCTTGTTTATTAAAAAAATTGGCAAAATACTCAGGCTTAACATTAAGGTGAGTATGAGCCATTTTAATGGCTAAAGAACAATTTTTATAGGAGAGACTAAAGTATTTTAGAAGATGGAGCTCATTCGCCGAAGTTGTTCCCTTACCAAATTATTACTGGCTACACTCTAATCATATTAACATCAAATTTAAAAAATGTACAAACATGAAAGCACTTACATAAATCAAATTGGACAAGTATCTTCAAGTAGTACTTCCATAACTAATATCTCACGCAGTAACGATGAATTGCAGCATTTTTGTTTTAGCTTTGATCTTCGTTTGAAATGGGTAAAGAAAATGAAAGTGTTTACACATTCGTTGAACATTTTTCTTCCAGATTGACGAAATCTTGGACACGCTGAGGCTAAGTGAAACCAAGAAGACGCGAGCCAGTATGCTGTCTGGTGGACAAAGGAAGCGGCTCTCTATCGCACTCGAATTAGTCAACAACCCACTTGTTATGTTCCTAGACGAACCAACTACGTGAGTAATTAAAGCATGTATCAACAACGAATCAATACTTAAAACAAAACAGTTCACAACTGAATGGGGGATTTGTGGAAATTCAAACAGCTGCACTAAAAAAATACACTGATAATTTCACCGAGTGTGTCATAGTGTATGGTTACTCAATGATATTATGAAACCTTAGCTGTCACTAAAGATAGTCCATGTAATGATTCCCTAGATTCCACTTCAAACATTGATGATAGGTGAAAATACGAATATTGAGCTTTTTTCTCCTAGGTTGGTTTGTTATTTGGGGTGGCAACCGGCATGGCATATTGGGCCATTTGCGCCATGCAGTGTAGGTGGGTAGGTTCACAAGGATGGGAATTCATAGAGAATGGAGGAAGGAAGGAGAGAAATCCGGCGTCGGTATAAGCCTACTCTTTAACGAAAGGCGTCGCGAGGGTCACGGGTTAACGTCCTATCCGAAGGACAGAGTACTAAACTACACCAAGTAACCACCTCCTAGCGCCTACTAGTAAGTAAGGATCAGGATTCCATTGAATTACCTTCGCCAATCCCGGGATTCGAACCCCGGCCTTATAGACGGGAAGCCAAAGCTCCAGCCTACACCTCAAACCGATCCCTTAAAGATCATTAAAATCAGTAATTAACAGATGGAGGGAACATTAACTTCTTTAGCGGTAAAAATCCTTCCTTGAAAAAAAAAATTGTCTGATCTTAATTTTTATACGCGTTGCATTTTATCGATTTCTTGAAAGACCGTAAGCTTTCCCGGTGGGCGATATGGATGAAGTCTTTCCGAGTGCAGCACCGGTTTAGGCTTTCCATAGCCGACGTTTCGAAGAGCAACTCGCTCATTTTTCTCAGGGAAAAACTTACTGACAGGCATCCAGTTTGGCTTTGAGGAAGATGAGCGAGTTGCTGATCCAAACGTCGGCCATGGAAACCCTAACCCGGTGCAACACCCGAGAAGACATCATCCTATCGATTTCTTACTTTTGGTAACCTCTGACGGTATTTTTAAAGCGCGAGCTAAAATGTTATTATTGCCTGAAAAAGACGGCAGAATGGGTCGGCGAAATTTCGCACGTTGAAAAATAACATCAGTGTTTAGCGAAATTAAGATATCGATAAAACAAAAATTTTGTTCTATATTTGGTTAATCGCCCTCTCCCGCTTTCGTTTGCAGGGGCTTGGACAGCTCCTCGTGCTCGCAGTGCGTGTCTCTGATGAAGGTGCTGGCGCGGCAGGGCCGCACCATCGTGGCCACCATCCACCAGCCGAGCGCCTCGCTCTTCGAGGCCTTCGACCACGTTTACGTGCTGGCGGCGGGGCAGTGCGTCTACCAGGGCGCCACCAGCATGCTCGTGCCGTTCCTCTCGTCCATCAACCTCGAGTGCCCCATGTACCACAACCCGGCCGACTACGGTGAGGGCCCCAACGCCACGAGGAATGAGGACACTCAACACTTTAAAGCCCTTTAAAACCTAAACGCTTTTGTTTAAGTTATATAAGTATACTTGGGGGCTATGCCTCCTGACTGTCCTAACTTCGCTCACTCTGCCGCCACTCATTCAAAGGAATAAAAAAATAACACCTATGATTATAAACAGCAATTTAAAAAAGTAATATTGGGAAGGCCAAAAAGTCAGGGGGGAAGTCGGTTCATTTTGAAAAAGCCTCCATTTCTCCCTTTCGTTAAAAAGTCCCGAACACGAGGCCACGGCCTTATTGACACTCCTTTGAAAAGGTTGGGGTGGATCTTTGGGAAAGGTGATAAAAGAATTATCACTAAAAAAATCCGCGCATTTGCTAAAATAAGCTTCTTTATCAAGGATCACAACGCAACTCCCCTTGTCGGTTTTAGTGAGAACTAAGTTCTCAGTCTCTTAGTCTGTTGGAAAGGATCTGACAGTTTTCCATAAGGGGATATTCACTTTCACGTATTTAGAATCGCTGGATTGACGGATGTGTGAGTGATTTCCCACTACCTTTTTTAAGTTTGATGAATACGCACTGTCGACACCAGTGAGTGATTTCCCACTACCTTTTCCGACTCATCTGCCGCTGTCTTGGGCATTAAAGTAATATTATTAACATCATCAGAATTTCCATTGAGAGAGAATGCTCTGCTTATTTTTAAATTTAAAGTTAACTTTCACGCTGCAATTCCAACTTAGGGTATGATTCAAGCGTTTTAATTTAATTTTTACTAAAGCAATGAAGTCTGCAGGTGATAAAATTGAATTCTCCATTGATCCTTTGAGGCGCTTTCTCCCATAAATTCTTCAACAATGGCACGGGTGGCCAGGAGAAATTTAAAAAAAGCGCTGAATTTGAGGAACTTTTGGAATATTTTGTGAAGGTTCTCGCAATTTAGAATCTAAAAAAATGTTTAAGATAAAAATGAGAAAATTCATTCCTTTTATACATCCTTTTCTCTCGAGCACGTAGTGTCATTATTTCTAACTAAAATTTTCAAATAAACAAATCCGGCAAGAGATAAAATTTAACTTTACATGCATCTCTAAAAGTAAGTTGATGTGTGTTATCAGGAGTCGAACCCTTGACTATATATAAGCAAAACGTAGCCTATTATGAGGGAAATTCAATGATTTATTTCCCTCGTTGAATGCCAACGGGTAGTTAGTAATGCTAGTAGTTTTAATTTGTATCTTCAAGAAGTTGATTTTAAGTTTGATGAATACGCACTGTCGACACCAGTGAAACATTTATGATAATTTTGTATTTGCGTTCATGCTTTCAAACAAATAAAATATTTTCATACATTTAACCCTCGCGATTGTGGCTTCCACAGCTTAAAGGGTGAACATCAGTAATGGAAACAATGGAAAGCCCCAGAAGATTACAGCTAAGCTGTAACATAACTATAGGAGATGGCTCCGATCCATTCACATCTTGTGATCATTCATTCCCATGATTCCACTTGAGAATTATAAATTGGCTGTTTGTAATCGGAGCAATTGCTTCCACATATTTTTTCAATTCCTAGCGGCGACAGGATTAATCTGGAAAAGCACTGGACGTTGGCTCAAACGAGGCTTAATAGATACAAAAAGTGGAAGATCTAAAGCCGGGAAAAGTTAAAATCAAGCGTAATAAGCACGATCACTTCGAATTATTTTACTGTTTTAGGAGTTTAAAGTCTAGCACAACCTACATACAGTAATGTAGCTACAATTTGGGACTCCCGGGGCGTTCCTTCTATTGCTGCCTCTCCTTTGGGAAACACAATGAAATACACATCCAACCAATTTAGTCTCAATTTTAAATTAAGTTTAAAAAAATAATTTTATTTCTTTAATTTATAAATTGAAATCCAAATGAAAAATTAGCTTTTCTATAGAAAAATCATTTATACAATATAATCAAAATGTATATCGTTTGTAAGTTGGTGCTTTCCAGGTAGCATAGCAACATCCTTAATCTTTGTACGTAATTAATTGTAAGTACCGGGAGACCGAGCTTCGCTTCGGTTCGCTCGGCGTGAGCTTAGCTCGACATGAGCTTCATTCAGCTTAAAATTTTAGGAAGATATTCAAAGTAAGTGTTAATTTTTTATAATATGTTTATCAGTCAAAAATTTAAAAAAATAATAACAAAATATTTTATTTTAAAAAGTAACTAATTAATTTTGAGATATTATGTAAATCCATAAATAGTTCACAAACGAACAACAAAAATACTGATAGCAAATAGTATAAATATTAAAAACAAAAATACATGGAACCAAAAGTGCATTTAATCATCATTGCAAAGTAGAATTAGAATCTTCCAGATTGCTGAGGAAGATATCTTCTTCATCTCGTTCTTCATTATTTCTATTTGATGGCAAGTTTTGATTATTCAAATTTGTATTATTATTATGCAGAACCTCCTTCCATACAACGTTCCGTGTTTAGCGAGGATTTTCTTTTGGTAGTAGTACTTTCAAACTGCAAGTCGCACACATGCAATGCACATCCAACTATTGAGAAAGCTTCGTATTACATTCAATGCATAAAAACAAACGTCCGTAAACCAAGACCAGCATAATCAAATGTTGACCCTGCGATGTGTGTATTGTTATCGCAAATGCCGGCCTTACTGGAAACTGATGTCTTTGCATTGCACATCCATGTTGGCTTTTACACGAGTTATTCTTGGAATGTGTACTTCTTTTCCGGTACATACGCCAGTAACAATTTTAATTCAATTATATTACTGCATGATTCGGTAACTATAAGTCTTGTACCATTGCATAACCCTTTTGAGACATCTAAATTTCTAAAAAACATAATTTTGGTGTTTTTTTAGTTTAAGTTCATGAGGTGGTAAATCTCCAAAGTCAATTGAGTGAACGAATTATGGAGTAAATTGAATTGGACCTTGAGGTTGATTTTTAACTAAATCACAACTTCTGTAAATTTTACTTTCACCTGGAAGTTGTTCTATGATTTCAGAATTTATTTTTGTAACGTCTTTATTTAAAGGGCTCTATCTTTCCTATCCTCATACCAGATAAATATCCAAACTCTTTACACAACGACTTTTTTAAATTTCATTACCAAATTATCGCCAGCAAGCCTCAGGTGGAGTAAGTCCCTGCACTACCCTGTAAAAATGTGTCTGCTTCGTTATAATTTATAGTTCTATGATTTTCGACAATTTTAAGAAAAGCACCATCATGGGAAAAACTCTTAAAATTGGTTATTTTCCAACTCAATTTCCTCAAAAACTACTTGTCTCATAGGTATGTTTCATACCATTTACAAATGCGCATTCTTTACTCTACCCCTAGGTATCGTTAACAGTTTCGCCAATTACAGGGATTTTTCATGAAAAGAAATTTAGCTGGCGAGACGAAAACTCACCTTTACCTGATATATATTTATAAATATACTTAGAAGAACGAATACTTCTATGTTTATTTATTATTCTTTATTATTTTATAATTTAAAAAACACTTGACAAAATAAATAATAAATATGAAATGAACTTCATATTCTCAGGCGTAGCATTGTGAAAATATATATTGACAGAATCAATACAGACTTTGTAAACTTCACAATGAATTTTATGTTATAATTTGAATGTTATTCAATAAAATCCATTGTAAAATTTAGAAAGTTTGTATTGGTTCTTACAAGGTATACAATTCTCCAATGGCCGTAATATATTGGCACCACTCGTCAAAAATACGCCACAATTGCTGTGTTGGTTTGCGGGAAAAAATGGGGGGAAATCCACGCCAGTGACCAACCACCACCTCTCGACCAGAAAACCCTGTGGTGGTTTACGGGAATGTTACTTCCTCGCCAGTGACAACCACAGACACACACAATCAACCCGAATAGGGATACTTCGCTGGGCTAATGGCACCCTGCTAAGGATGCCTGGGTTATGAACACACACACACACACACTCGACCCAAAGAGGGATTCTTTGCTGGGCTAATGGGACCCAACTAAGGAGACCTGGGTTATGAACACAAACACACTCACAAGCACTCAAGAACTCACTCACTCACACACTCAACGGGCCCAACTTCTGGGAGAATCTAGCTCTAAAGAGCGTAGTCAAAAAACGGCACAAAAACAAGAAAAGACGAGGGTATCCGACGCACACTACAAATTATGTCAACGGAAAATGAAAAGTCGTTGAACAAAATTAACTTGAGTTGAATGAGCTTTAAAAAGTTGTTGAATACTTACATTTGTCAACTATTCTGAATACGGTTGATAAAACTGGTATCACTTTAATTAACTTGTGTTGACACTTTTAACAACAAATTATTAATAGATATACCTAAAAAAGTATACCTATAACAATATAAATCGTCCAACGTAAGAGAGAAACACATAAAACGATATAATTTCAATGCTTTCTAAGTGTACTACTTAGATTATGACAGGATATATTATTTGTCACATCTGTTACTGTAAACAAACTCCTAGTTGCTACGAAAATAGAACAACGATATTATTCATATGATGTTTTTTCTCGACCTCTTAATATTTTATACCGCTTTATAGTGTTTTAAGTTTTTTATTTGACCTAAACTCATGATTTTTACATCATAACGATAATATTATTCCCACACGGAATGTTTTCATCAGAAATGAACCATATCCAACAATGGCGGTAGCTTAATCGAGCCGAAAATATCCTTTAAATTATCAATTTAATATCTCGGAAAGTTGACGTTTTACGAAATTTTAATCTTGCCCAATAATAAATAAGTTATTGTGTCTAAAAACCGGTATATAACAATTTTCAGAAACTTCTCTGGAGTAGTTTTCAAGTACAGATTCTAGAACACAAACAATTTTGCTCATTTAAGATATTAGATTGTTAACTCTCGGGATAGATTTACTCTTCTTATCATAAAAAATTGTTAAAAAACATTTTAATGCAAAAAAATGCCGCCCCAAAAAAGTGCCTCCGAGGGCGGTCTGTCCCTTCCGCCCAAACCCAACTACACGTTGAGTTGCCGGAACCGAATAGGTTCTTGTGTGTAGGAACAAAACTGATAAGTATACTCATTGGGAAAAGAATATATTCATTAGTTATTATTGAGACAAAACAAAACATTCTTATTCAGAGTCGCGGGACTCATTCTTCAACAAGTATTTGCGTGATTTACGCCTGAAGTCATGTTTAATTGGTGATGTTACGACAGCCGCCGATTTCCCAAACATTCTATTCCCGCTGTCGCGTTTATAGCCTCATTGAAAGCCGTGTATTCCATTATTCCATACACTGCCCATGAGAAGTCAACGGATCTTAATTCATTACAGGCTAATTCATTTTCCTGGACATTACTCCCTTGTACGAGATACTAGAATCGACTATTTAAAGTGCTACTTTCAACGGTACTCGGTTGTATCCAAATAATTTGTCAAAGATAGGTCAATCTGCCGCGCTTCCTGGTTCAGGTTAATTTCCCTCTTGGCCGATGTGGACGCAGAGGAATTGAGATAGCGGGCATTATACCTATATCGGTTAAAATATCCCTTTATCTCATGTAACTACCTGTACTCATTCAAAATATACTCCTTTGATAATATAAATGGCCAGGACTACATCAAAATCAAGGAAACGATCAAAATATTCACTGGGAATATTGTGAACTGGGAATATTGTTCATTTAATCAATCTCTTCTACTCCTCTGTACCGACTGAGTGAGCTAATCAGTCATCTATGTCCAGCCAAAACCGTTACATTATTATTAATTAATTTTACACGTAAAGTTTTTGAGGATATATTTCATTAATGATATAGGTGGTTACTATTAAAGGATGCTTTGAAATCTACTAATGTGCGTGTCCTAAGGGTTAAAAATGTCAATTTACAACTTTCTTCCTGACATTTGAACAAATAGAGAAATCGCATTTGCTTGTTAATGCTCCAAACGCCGATCTCTTGCAGTCATTTGACCATAAAACGTATATTTGTGCACTTCGTGGACTCGACAGAATTAAAATAGTGCAAAAAAGGTTCTCTCAGTTCTTTTGGATTTAGAATCAATAAAGGATCATCGATTTTCCGCTTATCAGACCCATATAACGTACAGCTTATGAAATAAAAAAATACGAATACTATCTATATATACTTCAAATGAAAAAAAATCATTGTTATAAAAAATTTCGCGTCGATGAGAAAAACATGTTAATTTATGGAAAAATTTCCCTTAATGCCAAGAATGCCTTATTGGGAGATCCTAGTCTGAGATAAATCACGACATCGCAACAATCAAGTCGAGTTTTGAGGTAAATCAAAATGATACATGCCAAAACAGTTCACAATACATTACGATCATTTTCTGTATTTGTTCCGTTTAAAACGCTTCTCTGGGAGAAAAAAGCAACGCAAACGCAATAGGAGGCAAATTAACGACGTTTTATGAAGTGAAGTTTGCGGATTTGTATTTTTCATTTCGGATATACTCTCTAGTTATAATAAATTACATGCAGAAGTTCTCGCCGATCTCTGGACTTCGAGCGTGACCTTTTCTCAAAAGATCATGAGGCGTTCGCAAGAACTCTCAACCCTGAGAGACTCCGAGTTTCCCAACTGATCAATATCCCAAGAGCCTTAAAATAGATCTTCTGCATTTCTCGTGGTGAAAGATAACTAGCGATAATATGAAATGCTTACGTACATTAGGTGCCAGTGTCAAACTATGCCAACAAATAATGCATGGTAGCATGCCAGGTAGGCACCTAAGGATGCATATCTGTCACATGAGGACTATCTTCGCTTAGGAAAGCCTAAATAAAAATATTAGATTACCATAATACATTTATCTTCGATTACCTCCAATTGCATCAAAGGTACAGGATGATTGTATTCTTTCATCTTTCCTAAAGCAAGAAATGGTTGGTGGGTGGTGATTAATTCTTCAGCCAAATACTCTTTTTTCATTAGGTGGATAGAACTATATACTCTGATTAAACGATCATTTATCTTTAGATATTCTCCACAATCATTAATTTTATGTTAATCGTAGCAGTCGGGTTGATTATTCCATAAGTATCACACATACGGCGAGGCATATGATTAATAATTATTTCACTACTCAAGTAGTACAAGAGACCTAAACGTCCATCTCTTCTCTAACAGTGATCGAACTCGCGTGTGGAGAGTACGGCGACGTAACGCCAAGGATGGTTGAAGGAACACACAACGGCAAGACGACTCGATGGTTCAAGAGTCAACGGCAGCTCTCCATTGCCAATGTGAGACGGGAGTCAAAGACGCCCGCTGGTAAGTGCACTAATTCCGACCAACCATTCAGTGTATCATTTGTATTATACTCTCGGTAAATGTATGTACAATGGTTGTATGAAACTCCAATATTTTCACATGGGAGTATTAAGAAGTATCGTCCCATAAAGATTATTTAAGGACTATTTTCAAAATCAAGTCAAAAATTAGTTAAAAATTCAGTACCAAAACAAGATAATTCGAAATTAATACCTCGCCGACAGACAATTCCCACTCATGAAAAATGCGAGTTCAGTCCGGCAGTTAAATGGACATTGCGACCGAAGGAACTATATTTCATAATTCAAAGAAAGGAGCGATTTTTACGGATAATAAATCAACATTTATAACCCAATCATACTATGTATTTGAGGTTTTTTGTGATTAAAATCTAATTAAAATATCACAAAAAATCCTCTCACCTATTAAACTGGTAGAAATTTTTATATTAATTTGATACACTAGCTCAACATAAAAAATTGGTGATTTATATTTCCCCTGGATCTAAAATGGAACTGACGTCCCTCGCATTTTCCTTTAGTCCAAAAATAATTTGAGGGTAGTAATTGAAAATTCGTAAATTGTGTAATCTACCATTAAAATTTAAGGGAGGACTAAAACGTGAAAATTGTCTTGCCATGTCAAACACAGACTTTTGAATTTATAGGCATGAGGACGAAAAAGATGTGGTCGACAATAGTAAAAATAATAATAGAAGGAGCAATTTCAGCCGTGAAACAATAAAGGAAGGGAAAATTTAAACTACAACCACTTTTTAAACAAGGAAAATTCGAGAGTTGAGCAAAATATTCTTCTTCGGACTTCAAAAATATTTTTGAGCCCTCATTCTTCAGCAAATAAATTCACAAGAAAATGTATTAAAAAATGCGTTATAGCTCAGATATTCTTAATGTTTTCCTACAACTCCGGATGGTTTTAAAGAGTTTAAAAACAATCCAAAATTAAAATCAGTGCTAAAAATATTTTATGAAAAAATGGCTCAGGTAAGGTTTTCCCATGACTCCCTAGAATCTCTTAACAGATTCGAATAAAAATTAATACTGAATATTTAATTACCTGAAAGAGTGATCAACAAATCACTGTTTATATTTCACCTTTTACCCAGGCAATTCATATTCTCACTTTAATACCTATTTGTCGATCATGTTATAAGACACTGAGAATAATGGAATTTGATTCTCGTATCTTTTCTATACGATATCCGCGTCAAACTGCAGCACTGTCCAAGATGGGCGTCTCCCGACACAGCCTGGCGCCAGTGGAGCCGGTACTCTCGACCATTTGCGGCACCCGCAGCGACGCAATCCACATCCGCCAGGAGACGTCGCAATGGAACCAGCTTCGGGTGCTCCTCAAGAGAGGATTCGTCAAGTGCAGCAGAGACACGGTACGGCGACTGAAATAACTACGTCCATCAAGGAGCGCGTCGCGCTTCTCGCGCCTTGCCGTATGAATCGAAGTCGTGTGCGCCACTATTTAACGGCCTTGAGATAACGAGGAAGATAGCTCCCGGCGCGTAATCTAATCGTGAGTCGTCGATCAAATTAGCATTTGGTAGTCAATTAATTGATCTACAACCAGAAGACGGCAGATCATGATCAAACTCGTAAAATTAATTCGACATTCCATCGCTTAATCTTTTGGTATCGTTACACGCCACGACAGACATCACTTAAGTACTAATAGTTTTTTCATGGCTTTCGAGGCATAACTGAACCATAGAGAGAAAATATGTCAGGGTGAATCGAAATTGCAATAAGGAAATAGGTGTAGAATAATAATGACATTCGCATTTCACTCCATGTTACGGGCATTTTTAAAGATTCCACATAAGGCTAGAACAAGCGATTATATGCAGCTAGAGGATGGTCGTTAAACAGCAGAGCGTGTATACAGGTAAATAAAATTCAATAGTCATCATCCATTGATTTTTGGAAAAAATAGAGTAAGAATTTAATAATCAGGTCAATTAAAACGATATAACAAAAAGGCCGCCTGGAAGGAAGGATTTGCGTGGCAATGTCATATTGATATGTCGTTGCCCTACCAGCTTTTCTGAGTTCAATGCAACGGGTTTTATCTCTTTCACTTCCCAATAATTAAATCGTAAAACTGTGTGTCTTCTCTGGCCAGCTTCGAAAAAACAAACTAAATATTGCTAAGAAAAGTTTCGGTAAAATTGGGACTTTCAATGCTTGAAATGGGCTGGAGAGTCTTTTTATACGGATCCATGACATTAGATTACGCGACAACAGATCATGCGACACTAAATCACGATTAAAATGGGAAAATTACTTTGTAATATATTTTCCTTCAATATTTTGCGGATATTTTGCCGCAGATGTGTAATTGGGAGGGGGGCGCTGCGGAGTCGTTCCGAATGTAGAGAGAGATAACATTACTGGCATACCAGGGTCGATATATTTGCCTCTTCGATAAATATATCGAAGAGGGAACGAATTGAGATATCTATCGACCTAGCTGGCATACTTGATGACAGCGCCACCAAGCGGGGAAACGCACGAACTCCTTGAGACTGGAGGCACGGGTAACCTTCAAGGCTACCTGGGGAGGAGGTTATTTGGCGGATAGTTACGTTTCTTTTTTCACGAATACCCTTTTGAACCAACGGGGCCCTCCGGGAGTCATTACCCAAACCCACGGCCCCCTCCGTTGGTCATTACCCAAACCCACCCCAATGGTGATTGTTTTGCGTAAAACTACGGCGAGTTGCCCAACCAAATAACCCTAAATGATAATAAAGTGTGATTTGTATCATGCTGTTAGGAATTATAACAGTGAAATATATCTGATGACGTGAAACCCGTGTTATTAGGTTTATTCTATCTTTCACTTATTTAAATACAGCGTTTTTTGTATATCGTGATCTATTGTCGTCGTGATCTGTTGTCGTCGTGATCTATTGTCTTCGTGATCTGTTCTTCGTGATCTGTTGTCGCGTGATCTGTTGTCGTCGTGATCTTCTGTCGGGGTACCTTTTTATACAATAAACTGGATATTACAGGTGTTTACTCCATGGTGACAGCAACCGTCAGATTTATCAAATGATACGTAATTTATTCTTGTATTCATACCCCACTTTGGTAGGAGTATGGAACTTTCAAAATTTCTCAGACCTTTTATATTTAAAAAGGTCATTATTTTCTATCGTTATTTTCAATGCCTACATCGCATGGCTGTTTATTCCAGGCCATTTTAGAAGACTCAGCGTCATCCTGAGGATATTTTTGGAGATTGTTTTCAAGTTCCCCAACTCCGATTCAAACCAATTGAGTGCAAAACTAAATTCACATGCACTAAAAAGACAATAGAAAATACATTTCGCAACTCCATTCTTATCAACTTGTATCAAATAACAGATGTGTATATTGAGCTGCGTTACTTACATAATTTTTGTTGAGCATGTACATTTTGTTGAGCATGTTATGCTAACGGAAATGCCACTTATCGACTTTTCGGCATATACCGTTAATCGAATTTGTTAAATTTTTTAATAACACATCAACTCAAAATATACGCTACCAAAACAAAGGAAAAATCTAGAAATCCATTTACTGCAGATTTCAGTTGCGCTTCTCGCTAGTAAAAACCAATCAATGCAGATACATATATGTTTCTGTATAAGGCCCTAGCGGGATTAGCGACCACCAAAATAAAACACCATGATCACACGACTCGAGTGATAATAAATATGAACTGGATGCGAATGACGAACTAAAAACCATCGCACCACGAGAGTAATTGGTGGCGGATGGATGAGAAAACGATTTCGGAGTAAGCTACAAATCTAATTCATTATGTTCTACCCGCAGACACTGACCTATATGCGAACGCTCTCCAACCTGGTTGTGGGCCTCATGCTTGGCCTCCTATACTTCGGGTCCGGCCAGGAGGGTTCCAGAGTCCTCGACAACTACAACCTGCTCTTCTCCATCCTCGTCCACCACATGATCACTGCCATGATGCTCACTATTCTCACATGTAAGAAGGAAACACGATTACAAGCGAGTCGATGGGCTGGAGACTCGATGGGTCTCGTTGATTGGTGGAGATGGAGGGGGCGCTTGCTATGATGGCCAATACTTGAAGCTAAACGTGGGCTTAGCCGGTCCGCCATCTTTGTTCCCCCCAATTTACACTAGCGTTTACGGGATGACGCACTAATTTAGCAATTTTACGATTTTTCTATAGATTGGGTAAACCGTTCAGTTATTGGCCACCCTACAGTTATTGGCCATTTGACATTTTGAAGAGCATAGAAAGAGTACAGTTGGACAAAATTTACATTAATCACACTATATGGCATGGTTAGAGATTTCTTCCATTACAGCTTTCTTGAAATGAACACCACTTTTTACATTATTCAGTATGACAGGATTTTTCCGAACACTTGTTTTTACAGAGAAGTTTCAACTAATTTTGTTAACGAAAGAAGAAATATTAATGGCATCACTTCCGCACTTTCTTTTAGTAAACAACTTTAATAATATTTTGAGAGATAAGTTTAGGCTACTGCTTAAGTATTTTTTTGTGATTTATAACTTGTCCTATCAAGTAGTCGAAACTGACGGTGGCTAATAACTGATCTTACTTAAACTCATTTTCAGTTATTGGCCACCACGGCCAATAACTAAAAAAGAAAAGTTTACAATTTCACCACATTTTCCTTTATTTTTGACCTTGGTTATTATTTGTAAATAGTTTTTATCCATTTGTATTTATGAATAGAGTAAACAGTTAATGGCCGCCCGGCCAATAACTGTAATACTTAACTTTTTAACACACAGAACGCTGAAACTTGCCAATGATTAGCCCCAGGGTATGAAAACCGCCTTGCAAGACATGTAATATGATAGGAATTTCCTTATATCAGTGGAAAAAATATCAGGTTCCAAGATCAAGCCTACAGTTTAAATGAAATAAGTCTGGGTACCACGATAATAGCGGCCCATTACTAATTCTCTCCAATTAATAAGAAAACACGCTGGTTCGATTAGAATACCCGTAGGTGTACATTGATTCTATATTGAGTTTGATCCCCACTTTAAATGTACTATGTTTGTTAATTTAGGTAGATAATAGATCTAGTCTGAAAATGTTCTCATAGTAACTGAGAATCAATTACCTATTTCCAGTGTACAGGAATTCTTGATTGCGCACACAAGACCTCATCCATATAAGGATAATCGTCCTGGAAAGGGATGGCTGAAAGTAGCGATTCAGTGTTTTATTTAAAAAAGGGAACATTTTGGTAAAATTATTTTCTTCGTTTTTTAAATTAAATACAAACCTGCAAATCGGTCAGTTGGAAGAAGAATGTCACTTCTCCAAGTAATGAAATTTTCAGGAGGAAGTTAAAGTTTATCAAAATTTAAATATCTTGGAAGTACCATCAAGCAATGTATACTAGTGGCACATTCACCGACATAAATATATAATTTTAAATATGATATTAATATCGATGAAAATTATTATGAGTTGTGACTGCCTAACCCCAAACTAACGATTTGTTTTGTAACTGTATACAACCGGGTTTCCGCAACAGGAAGAAAGTATATTAATTTTGCATTTTTGTGAGTCACAGTTTACCTATCATAAAACATAACTCGCAATTTAATTATATTACTTCGTCATCATGACAAAATGATACCACGGAAGTAATATAACAAGTAATCTGACAGAATGGTATGGACTTCAGCATGAGAGACATTGATAATTCATTTTCCCCAAAGCGTTGCCAAGTCACCTATCTTTAATCAAGTTTAATGTGAATGAAGTTCATCAGTGGAAATTATAAAAGATTTTTTCTATGAAGAACAGTTATGACGTGGTAGCGTTCGTGAGTGTGAATTTTAGAACACCGAGCTCTTTATTCTTAGAATTTGGCTCTTTATTCTTAGAATGCGTAATGTTTTTGCACCGTCAATCTTAAGATTCTTAATGAGATACATTGCGGATTGCATTTTTACGAAAATAAAGAATAAATATACGCTGCGGAATCGATCATTCGGAGTCATTATACATGACATTTTCATAAATAACATAATTGTATCAATATAACTCATAATTATCCTCCTTAAATAAAAATTGATATATAGGGGCAAAGGTTTTTCAACATTCTGCCAATATATCCTATTGACTACAAGTACAATGTGTGGATTATAAAAACTACTTCTCCAAAGCATCCAAAGTATTTCTTACATTCATCAAACCATACTATCTGTACCTACGCTTGGCACAAAATAGCTCTGTGAACTATCCTATCTTCCTATTGTTTTCATACACACAAATCAAACTTTACCTACCTAATCAGTGCTCTTTGCAGTGAGCTCCAGTTTGAAATAATGTCCCAATAATCCCAATGTTATTCACATTTTACAGCCTGTAAATGTGGCCGGTTTACGGCCAATTAAATGTGGGTTCAATCAAAAGTGGCAGTCTTTCGGCAAAAAGCAGTGAGGGATTGGTACTCAATGTATTCTGGATAAATTTTGAATAAGGCGTCATTTTTGCCTCCTATGAAGGAAGTCATGAAGGACGTCATGGAGTACAGCGCCAAGCCTCAATGGTTCTGGTGCATGCGGACTTATCGATTTAATCCTGATGCGTTGGATTGTAGTAAATTCCTGGGTACACCTGCCTCAAAGAACACACACTAGAGTGATACAAACGAGATACATACATATATCTATATCATATATATATCTACATCTGCAAAATACCCTGCAAGCCACCTCAAGGGTGTGTGGTAGGGGGTGAGTAGTCATCAACATGCATTACCCTATACCCTAAAGTTAGTGTAACTACTATTCATGCATTAGCATAAATCGCTAATGCTTGTCAGGATATATGGAGAAATAAGGCACTACACATTTCTTGGTATCGTTGAGAAGAAAGAGTGAATAACTTCAGGATAATAAAAGAATTTTGGGAAAGTGAAAATGAGTAATCCTCAGGTTGTTTCATATCCGGGAATAATTTCAAAAAGGTAACGGCCATGTGGAGCACTCTTATGATAGTTCCGTACAAAGAAGGAATCATCCTCCCTTTTCCAAAGGAAGCGATTTAGATGGCAGTGCTTGAATGCGAGTGCTTGCGTAATCACTTTAACACACACATACACGTATACATATAGTTTTATCATCGTTTGAATTTCCATAAACGTACATTTATACATTCTAACATGTATTTTTTTTCTCTCCACGCAACAACTGTCAATTTTAAGATTAATACCTCGAACTGCAGCTGGAAAAATATTATTAATAGTCAAGCGCAATAATCGTACTCAACCACACATTAAGAACTTTACAATAATCAAATGGTTGAGAAAAATGATATTTACGTTCGTATACTTACGGGTTAACTACATCAAAATAAGAATGTACGTTAAAACATCACAACATATGTTTCATGACAAAGGAAGTGCTACTATCGACTTGATTATTGCCTACAGTTTTATTAATTTAATAACAATTTTCAAAAGTATGTATGAGAAGGAAATTCAATGGAATAACCCAGTAAGCATGCAAAACACGTTCTTATCGATGAATGTTCACGAATTGATCTCCAAAAGACAAGTAAGGCAGCAAGATTGACATAGAAATTCTTTTTCCATGATGTAATCAGGGATGGGATTTATTGGTTAAAATTGGTTAAAAATCAATTCTTTGGGTATCTTTATTCTTCCGCCGTGGTAGACAATGTCATCACCTCAAGAAAAACTATCTACCAATAAAGAGATAATAATATCAGCTGATTCACAAAAACATGCAAACTTAACGAAAAATTGACAAAAACTGCGAGAATGCGCATAGATTCCACTGAAGAAAATTCCTAGCGCGATCTCAAGGAAGGCGCCTGCCGAACTCCCATCTGAGGCAGGCTGGGGCTCCCAAAAGAGCTTCGGGACCGTTACAGAATACCACGATGAGCCAAAAAAGCTCCAGAGCCTTCTCTAGCTCCTTCCGGCGCCTAATGAAGCTCCTTTTCTCAGTTAGGCTCCGCAGCTTTCCATTACGGAATACGAATGGGAGCTAGGAGTCTATTTAAGCTCTTTTCGCCAGTAAGCTCCGGAGCTTCGAGTTACAGAATAAGGCCCCTGGTACTTTCCCAGCGTGCGATGAAAGCAAATTGTTTACGGAATTTCTAACGGGTCAGGTGTCATGCTGCTGCCAACGTTTCAACGACTGTTTACGCTCCAATAACTTAAATGTTTGGCGGCTGACACTTCCATCGTCCTAAGTGCTCGTTAAAAATTAACTTTCAGGGCATAAATATATACCTTACCTCCATGGCCACCCAAACCGTAATAGGTTATTGACCTCACCAACAGCTTTACGCCATCTCTGTCTTCCATTACTGCTGTTGAACTTATCATCTTTCTAATGCATTTTTCGACTTGGTACCACCATCGTAGTCTGGGTCTTCCCAAGGGTCTTTTTCCTTTAGATCTTCCTTTTAACATTTCCTTCAGCGTTGTTTCTTCTTACGTCTGTAGTCGTGGCCAGCCCATCTCAGACGTCTTGATTTAATTAAAGCTAAAATAGCAGATTTCGGATTGAGTTATCTTAGTTCTTTATTTTTTCTGATGCGCCAATCTTCACCTTATTTTACTGGTCCCAATATTTTTCTCAGAACTTTATTATTAAATGTAATCAGTTTCCTCTCCTCATATTTACAAAAAGCCCATATATCTGAACCGTAGAGGGAGACTGGTTGCATTATAGTCTTGTATATTTTGAGCTTAGTTTTTCTTGATAATATTTCACTTTAAACGAAGTTTTGCATAGTCCAGTAGCATTTATTTGCATTTATCATTCTTAATTCTATTTCTTTTTCTTCTTTGTCGTCTTGATTAATGATTAATAAATTATTTAAAATTCTGTAAAAAAATCACAGTGAAATTCGCAATATTTGTTCCTTTTCATCATGGAGAAGTTTCACATTGTTACTCCTGACAATGTACGATTTGTCTGTACATCTTGTAAAAATTTTATCTCCTTCACTTACCGGACAGTTCTCTTAATTAGCTCTTCTTCCTAGTCTAAGGAACTTAGTCTTTTCTTCACTAACAGCCAGTCCTACTGGCCTGGCTTAGGTTATTAGTTCTTCTGTAAGATGCGTTCGGTCATCTTTGCTTTCTTCCATAAGAACAACATCATCTACAAAAGTTAATACATTAAATTTTGTCCCTATCTTCAAGCCAGGTAGTAGTTCTTTTGTTCTTCTCAAGTTCTCTTCTAATGCAAAAATATATAGGTATTCAAAGTGCACAGCATTCCTTCCCAAGCTTTAAAGTAACCGACGAAAAAAAATATTCCTCTGGTATATTATTCAAATAAACTGTTCACCCTCTCACAAATTCCGCAATATCTAATATTCACTAGCACCAGAGACCAATTTCTGAACAAATATGTTGTCAACCACTATATTCTCTAAATTTTATCACCTAATTCTATTCATGATATCTTTTCACACCGTAAAATTAAACCTTACTCCACATCTAAGGTGTAGGACGGTGGCTAGCAGTAGAGAGTGCTACGCACACACTAACAGTGCGATGGAAAATCGTATTTCCATTTTGCCTCAGGGGTGATTGGAAAGAAGTAGGTTCAACCATGGATCAAATTAATTAAAAACTTAAATGTAGCATCACGATTGATTAAAAAGGCTTTCTTTGATCGACATCGAAAAGCGACAACCTAATTCTTTACCAAAGATAGCTCATGATTTTTTCACACTTTTTTTCAGTTCCCATGGAAATGTCTATTTTACTCAAGGAGCACTTCAACCGCTGGTACTCCATCAAATCCTATTACATAGCCATCACCATCACAGATCTCCCGATAGCGGTAAGTAAGAGGAAGACTAAATTCAGAGCGAAGTTAAACATATTATTTAGTCAAATATAATTTCATCTCTCCACACCGTCATACATCTCTCATAACTACCGCTCTAAAAGAATTACGAAATCATTAGTAAAACTGCTAATTTTATGTGACTGTGCTGGCCATTGAAAAGCCTTTCCACAAGACATGGGTTCATGATACGTTTTGTGGAATAGAATTTAACTTCCATGAGATTGATTCATTTAATTTAAACAAGCAATTTCATAAAACCTTTACACAAAATTTTACTGCAAACAAAAGGCCATTTATTCCAGAATCCCCAATCTATCAAAAACACACTTTGAAATTTAAAGATCAGGATGCATGAAAAATACTTTGAATACGGCATAATTATTTTGGGAGTATATTTTTGAGCACAAACTCCAATCCGGGAGCATAAATGTTTACAGAAGCTAAGCCGCACAGAAGGAAATAAGGGAATGGAAATATCAATGAAAACAAGTAATAACAAGTAGCAAGAAAAGTACATTTACAGAAGACTTGTCGAAATATAAAAAGAAGTGGATGTAATCTATTTTATTACACTATGTTTAATTTTACGATTTTTTACTTACAGATTTTTGGATGTATACTCTTCTCTTCCATTGTGTACTTCATGAGCGCACAGCCTCTTGATATCGCCCGTTTCTCCATGTTCGCTGTCATCTCATTACTCGTCATGTTCGTCGCTCAGAGCTTCGGACTCATGATCGGAGCCGTGTTCAACGTTGTCGTAAGTAGCAGAAATTCCATGATATGGAAGCCAAAAGGTTTCCGTCTGAAAGAAATAATTATGGATTTCATTTTAATTATTCGAACACTCGAGGTACACCAATTTCACTTTCTTCTGGAAGAAATTATGACGATACGAATCTAATGAGAACTGATGTGCTCACATTTTGGCTCATTTTATGTGAAGTTATATCATAACAATAACTTTAAATGAAATTCGTATTTTTTGCCTCATTATAAAGAAAAGGATCTTATATTTCTAATGATAACAAAATATAAGTCTCCCCTGTGGATTTTAAGTAATATACAGTAATTCTAACTAATTTAAAGTACGATTCCCGGCGAAGACGGATATTTTTCAAAGTATTTTCTACATCTTTATACTGTTGTATTTCCGGCAGAAGTGGACATCGTCACAAAAGCTTTTTTTAAGGGATCCCTTAGAATGGATCGGAAAGAAAAGGGAAGAAGCAATGGATGAAATGACGTCACGGCTGCTATGGGAAGGTTGCCTTTACATTGAACTATAGACTCCTCTGGCAATTTTTGGAATCATTAAGAGATGATTTGCAAATTATCATTTTTCTTGGCCACCTGAACGATAAAGTAAAAAGCAAAAATCATGAAACACCCCTATGCCATTCAAATTAAATTGAATAAAATCAGTTATATTCAACAGTAACTTCGCCTGGATTTCAAAAACTTTTTAAAATCACAATTTTTACCCTAAAACAAACATTTAATAACTATAATTTTCACCGTGAGTTACTGTTAGTTATTTAATAACATTGTTTTTACAATTTGTTCACCTATTGAATCGCCTCGTTCATAATTACATATACAAAGGACGTTTCGCGGCCACGGATAATGAATACATTATTTTTTAACTCGAAAATTCATAGGTACTTAAATCTGATATCACATACTTCCACATCTTATTTATTTCAGAATGGAACTTTCCTCGGTCCGGTCCTGTCCATTCCCATGATGATGTTCGCCGGATTCGGTGTGACTATAAGGGACATGCCGGAATATCTTCGCTGGGGTTCTTATGTGTCCTACCTGCGATATGGTTTGGAAGGGTAAGCAAAATGCCATACCGTTCCCAATCATGTTTTACATAGTAACCTTGTTTATTACTCAAAGGTCTTTTAATCGGAAGATTTAACCGCATTTTGGAGTGTGATGAGCCGTGGATGAAGGGATTTATTATTATATTAAAAAATTCAATAAATTTAAAATATTATAAATCCAGACACTAACATTCTGAAGGATAAGGAAGTGATAAATATGCAGGGTGTTTCAACAAAAACTTTACCACTTTAAAATGACATGGAAATTCCTTCAAGGAGCTTACAGACTTGGTACAGGAGTAATTAAAAAATAAAGCACATCGAGATTGACTCACTTAGCGCCACATTACCAAATGTAGCCACCATTAGCGCTTCAATGTTGCACTTCAAAATGAGAATTTTCACTGGTGCAGAACGCGTTCCCTGTTTCAGTTTCACGAAACAAACTCCGTGTCAGAAGTTCAACGTTGTTTCCGTACCCAGTGTGGTAGGTATCACGACTAAAGGTCGAAGACAATTAGGCCGACGACAAAAGGTCGACAGCATATAGGTCGCCGTGCCAAATAGTCGATGTCATAAGGGTCGTCGTGCATAAAGGTCGATGGTAAATGGGTCGCCACACAAATAGGTCGACGATAGCTGGGTCGCCATGCAAAACGGTCGCCATACAATAAGGACGACGGTAGATAGGTCGCCGCGCAAAAAGGTCGATGGTAGCTATAAAATAAAAAGCTGCAAACATTTTTCGGAGATGACGACGAATGACAAGAGACAATCGATATCAGGTTTTTCGCAGGGGGTGAGTATTTTAACCCAACATGCACTAAGCTACATATTCTAAGCTACATAGCAGTCATAATCGGTTAACCGGGATTAGCGACCCTTATACCAAGCTCGGATGCCAGCCCTATCACACCGTCGAAACCTCGGTTCGAACCCACCCAGCAGGTGGTGACTGACCATTTCAACCACGTATCCAGTTTATTTACAACTTTTGAAAGTGAAAAAATAATGAATAAACAGATATGATCAATGTATCGCATATGACGAGCTGACTAAAATGGTCTTTTAATCGAAAACGTGCGATAAGTAACAACAAAGTTACGAATTACATGAGTCAAAAGACGCGGTGCGGCCAACTTAACTAGGTTCAAATGATTTAACGCGGGAAAAATGACTTTTCATAAAGTTTTCTATGTACACAGTCAAGTGTATTTCGCTAATTAAATTCTGATTTTCCAATTTACCGTCCCATGTCGGATTTTGCATAGTTGTACCTAGTGTACATCACGATTCACGTAACAAAGAAGAAGGTTATCTAAAACTATGTAACATGTAGTTAGTGTATGTTACGTAAATATACACACCCCCTGCCAAACATCCTAGAGGTGTCACTGTCAATGTACATATGATTGATATCGTTTCCATGAAGTCCCACCTGGAACAAATAGTAGAATTGCAATTCCAAAATTATTAGCCACCATTTTCATTTTATTTCGACCTTTTTCCACGGCGACCCATTTACTGTCGACCATTTTGTATGGCGACCCATTTACTGTCGACCATTTTGTATGGCGACCCATTTGCTGTCGACCTTTATGTACCACGACCACCACGACCCATCCACCACCGACCTTATTACACGGCGACCCATGTGCCATCGACCTTTTTCCACGTCGACCCTTTGGCAATCGACCATTTGGCACGACGACCTATTGGCGTCGACCTTTTGTCGCCGACCTTATTGCTATCGACCTATAGTCGTGGAACCGTGTTGTAAAGATCCTCAAAGTAGTCCTACAATTTATTTTTGGGGCACCACTTTTGTTAAGAAAGCGACATGTTCTGTGCGATAGGGCATGTTTCCCGGGATTTACTTGATCGTCGTTTCGCAGTTCATTGGATTGATCGTGAAAGGGCCAATTGTATGGCCACCTCGCTGCCCAAATTTGACTCCTCTCAATTTTTTTGGTGAGGATTCATGTTTTGATGTTTGTTCTACCTTTGCCTACCGTTCTCACTGTGCTGAGAAATCAAATTTACGCCGCAGCTTTTCCGCCTGATCTACTGGCTGTAGATTGGCGAGTAATTGCCTTGAGGTGGGATGTCTGCCATATCACAAATAGTAGTCACATCTAGCAAAAACAATTATGTATTTGGCAAAAAGAACTTGAGGTTTGTCCCTCTCTAATGACACCTTAAACGATCTGTAAGTCATCGCAATTATTTTTTATATAATTTCAAGTTGTAAAGTCCTTATAAAACATTCTGTGCTACTAATAAAGCCGTATCCATTAACAGAAAAAACAATTGTGGTTACTGTCAGAGTGGCATTCTGAAATGTATCTTATGAAAAAGGAAAAAGATTATAAGCAATACTCAACCATAAAGCGATGAAAATTAAGCTTTACGTAATGAGAAATGTGAGTAACGTCATCATTAAATGATGCAACGCCGTAATGTAACTTACTTGTGAGATTATTGTGGCCAATTATGAGGTATTGATTACAATGAAGGTGAGTGTAATGCACCTCACAGAAAGATGATACTATACTATTTAATGGTAAAATTACTGAAAGTTTTAGTATTGGGATATATCAGAAAGAGGACGTCAAGAAATAGAAGGGTCAACCAAAAAATTAAGGCGGGAGGAGTGAGAGTAATTTCATTGGAAGTCTATGGGTTTCAACTTCGACATAAAATATGATTGCATTGAATGTTTTAAAGTTTGTCACTGAGGAGAGATGCTTAAAAAGTAGCGTGCATGGTGATTGAGGAAAGGAGCTCGGCGGGAGAAATTTGAGGAGGAAAAAAAGTTGAGGGATACGTATAAGGGAATATAGTTGTTGAGAGAGGAAGAATGAGGCGGAATTGCATTTTAGACTGGAGGGAAATACAATGAACTGTAATGGAAGGAAATAAACATAATGAATAACTAAGGAGGTCCATGTAGTCATGTAGGAGTGTAACGTACGATATTATGTCTAGGATGTCCCGAAAAAAATGTTTTTCCCAACGGCAAACCAAAAAAAATCATAATTATATTCCATAGATTATGTCTGTGATGAAAAGTTAAGGAGTTTAAATATAAGCATGTAATCAAAGGGTAATGATATAATTGCTGTCAATTACAAATTAATTTTTAAGCAGATAAGTATTGCCGCAACATTTAGTTTATACTCATGTGATACCGCGTAAATAATACCGAGTAGTTTCATAAAACATCTTTTTCGGCCAATTATGAGGTATTGATTACAATGAAGGTGAACGCACATCAACATTTTTGCCACCATAGTGTTGAGAGAAATAATCTATAGCTGGAAAATCAGATAAACTGAAAACCCATTGGATATAATAGGCGGTCATAAAGCCTCATCACTATAGCAGTGATGCAATTACTAATAATTACTAATGCTCGCCTTCACAGGTATGTGGTGGCCATCTATAACAACAGGGAAACATTGGAATGTGACAAGAAGTACTGCCACTATAAGTACCCACAGAAGTTCCTAAGGGAGGTGAGTGCAAGCTGCCCAATACAAAGAACTTAGGCTCTTATGAGCCCTTTTAATACTCTACCTTCTCCAAAATAGCCCTCCCTCGATGGGTACCTCAATCATCATTTTTAATTGCAATTTTTTAGATCTGAATTCTGTCACAATATTTTTAATTTTGTTAACTAAAATGTAACATCAGGCCATAATATGGAAATATTTTTTTTTTAACTATGGTTCTTAAATTTGATAACAATTTCACTTGGCGACATTGCCTATTTCCATTTCGGTGACTATGTAATTGAAATTTATTTCTGATTCCACTTACACTGAGCATTAGACCTATCGCTCAGGTTGAATCTTGACTCATTACTATATCTGGGTTACAGAGATGAGTTCTCGGATTATTTATTTAATGGTGATGATAGCAGAGCCAGAAAGTGTCGACAATGAGTGTGGGAAACGGATAACATTAGAGACTGCTTTAAGGATATTTTTTCTTAATTTTCGCCCGAAGCGTGTCTATGCCCGTTGACTAGGAGCTTAGATAAATTTTAATTGCGGAATTAATTAATTTTCTAATACATAGGCTTTTTCTCACAATGGAGACAAAAAGCACCCAAGAAATTCAAGAATAGGACGCTTGGCAGTCCTCCAAATATGTTCTTACAAGACATTAACTCCACGGGTTGCGTGCCCCGCAGGATATATATTATGAACCTAACACAGCGGTTCCCAGCATGTGTCGTGTACTCCAAGGGATAGGTGCTTTGCGGTTAAGGGGTATGCAAAACAAATTGAAATAATGCGGAGTTAAGGGTAAAAGAGCAGAAAATATTACAAAATAAACAATTTTCTAATATAGGAGGTTAGGTTTTTGGAAATAGGCGACTAAGGTGGGCATAATTAAATAAAGTTTGGGAAGTTCAACTGAAGCAAAGGGCCACATTGATAGCGGAAATGATTCAAATTATATGTTATGCAGTCACACGCACGGGTGCAACATATAACACCAAAGAGAGGCATTAAGCCCTGACATTTCTGTTGAAGTAACGAATTTTTCACACAATACTTGAAAAATTACGTAAATACTACGATATGTTGATAATTACTTAAATATCATTTAATATCTCAGATAAATTTCCTTATAGAATTAGATTTTTGATGAGGCGACATTTTGAAATGGCCAAAAATTACTTTTTTCAAATTTTTTACCCATTCTCGCCTTTAAGCTCAAGTAATTTCAAGAGTAACTTGTGGATAGAATTCAAAACGCTGGATTTCTGCTGATTTCATCCGTTGGAGAACACGTATTGTATATGAAATACGCGGGTTTAAAAACCACGAAACCATTCATCATAAAACGTATTCTATATATTTATATATGAAATACGAATAAAAAATTACATTTATTTAATTTTACAATGAAAACTCCTTCAGGGGAGGAGTGAAGAGAAGAATGAGGCCGCAGAGAATGTGATCAGGAACGACGAGGTAGTATGTAATCGCTTTTTTATTGGGCAGAAAAAAAATTGTCATCATTTAGAGATATTCCAAACAAGGAAAGCGAATACTATGAAATATAAGGGACTACAAGAAACATTATGTGTTTAGCGAAGTTGGGGGGGGGGGGGGGGTCGCGAATTACTCATTAACATTTTCGACAGCTTTGAGTATTACGCACATTTAGTTTCCATGAGCTCTGGGTCGTATTCAATAAGGGGGTACCTGCACTACTAGGACGATGAATCTGTTGTTTTCGTGTAAACAAGCCCTTTTGTGTTACCCGAATAATCTGTCCCTTCCCTCGGACCATTAAATGTCAATGCAATGTAAAAATGTCAATATGCATAAAAACTGTCGGCAGATTCTGAATTAATAATCTAATTATTCCACCTCAAGCCCTGATGATGAAAAGATACATTTTCGAAACGTTGGCAAGAGTGCAAATATGATAAAATTTATTGATGACCAATTTTCTAAAAAAACATCATAGTTTGATTAAGTGGTCAATAACCAACTCTCATCAAGATTATCAGCAACAACTTCGTGGAAAAAATGGTGGTCACCAGTTTACTGAGATCGGCCTAATGTTGCCACCACTAATTGCCACTACAAGTGGTCATGCTTGCGATAGGGCTTAAGATTCTATTTAATGCTTCGATATCATGCGGTAAGGTGAGCACCTCATTTTGACTTCAGCAATGTAAAATGCTTCATTGTTTCTCTGCAGGTGGACATGGAAGGAGGGAGCTTTATGGTCGATGTGCTGGCTCTCATCGCCATCTTGGCCATCCTCCGAATAGCGGCGTACTTGCTCCTTCGATGGAAGATCATGTCAGAGCGATGATGGAATCAAACATCGTCTTCGCAGCACCAACAGCAGCTTTCTCCCTGTTCGCCCGACACGGGCTTGTGTACTAAGTTACTAAGCTGTTTTAACTAAGCTGGTTTTGCCCGTTTTTACCCTAGTCCCCCTATCTTTTACTAGCCTCTGGCACTTTTTTCCTCTCTTGCCAACTTCATCCTTTTCGGTGATCTTCACCAACTTCAATCTGAATGAGAATTAGGCTTTCATGAAACAGCACGGAGGCCTCTACGTTATTTATATTTAGTCAAGTAATATTGATTTTATTGTTGTTGAGGATGCACTGTGCCAATTTTGTTGTTAAAAACAGTCAAATGTTTATAATTCGGCTTGCTGGCCGGCCGAAAAACTAAATAAATGTTCCTTTTCAAGATCGAGTGAAGTGAAAATAAAGTTACTAATTACTCCAAAATTTGTGGACAAAGACATCAAGATCCAACAAACGAAGAATCCTTAAGGACGAGGTCTTATCAGTCTAACGGCAGTAATCACACTTTATCAGCGTATTGACCGGTTCACAATTAATTACCTCGCATTGAACCTGTGATATTTGAAATAATTCTGCTGCAACAAATTGTATCTTCCACAATACTCGCATTTATGTACGAGAAACATTGAAGTGGTTTACAATAAAATGAAAGAAAAGGAAAGATGTAGTAAATACGAGGAGACCAGCAGAGAGACATCCCATCCACAACCTTACATGAGTGTTTTACTATTCACATCGTGTCCTTTGAGGCTTGGAAGACGGTTACTAAGCTGGTTTTCGTAAACTTGTGCATATCTATCAGCGCCAACATTTGCTCTCATTTTAAGAGGGGTTCACCATTTATTTCTTTTGTGTTTTTATGTATACTGTCCTAAAATTACCACATGTTACCATGATAAAGTCTTTTGTAATCACTTTGTATCTCTAAATGTTCCTATGTGAAAGGATAAGAGGTTATAATAAGATGTTACAAACAAAGAAAGTGCTCATCAAGACAAGACCGAATGAATGACCTGATATGTATAATGCTAAAATGTTTGTTAACTATATTTTGCCCTTTTGCACTTAGAAAACACGAGTAATTTATTTATTGGTCTTGAATTACACCAAAAACTAATAACCACCGAAAACTACTGATGGCTGATTAAATAGACGCAATTCATTCGGCTGGCTAAATATCTGTCTGTACTGATCCAAAGATTCATCTTCCACTTTGCAAAACCATTAAATCCATCTAGTCCCTAAATGGATGCTAAATGCTTTTAATGGCTAGAAAGGGGTAACGCAAATGATCACAAAACTATTTTCTGATTCATAATAAATGCTCTCTTATCCAAAGGAATCATTATGCACTTATGATATTTTTTTTATTTTAAGGTTAAATATTATCTATAAATTAAAAGTAAAGTAACTGAATTGAAATAAAAAATACGGTTCCGTACAAGGCAAAACCATTTATTTACACCTGGAGAGAGAAGCCAGAACGTATGATTCCGTCATGATTCCCCTTCTTGCAGAATGCTTTTTTTATTTCTCAACTTTTTATTCTGCGAGCTATGGCAACACAGAAAATTTAATTTTTTTCAATTTTTGCAAATCCAGGTCGATATTAAATTTCCACGCGAGTCATGAAATCACAATGAATAAACAAAAAAAAACCGTTGCGGATGGTGATGAGAAGGCCAGCGCTTGACACTAACTTAACCTTTAACCACTAACCTACCCGTAAATTACCCTTACTTACATCTACATCTACATACTACCCCGCAAGCCGCCTCAATAGGCGTGTGGCGGGGGGTGTTAGGACACCAGCCGTTTACATATAAAAAGGAAACGCTCTAATGAAATTACGCCTAGCATTTATTGAAATCCCTTATTGTTCGGGGGAAAAACGAATTCCCATACCTATCCGTTCGGCAAAATATCTCTCTTAATTTATCGTTTCTGTCGGACCTGGAAATATAGTGGGGTTCTAATATGATGTTCTCCGTGTCGCTCTGAAAGATATCTATTCTCAATTGTTCAAATAATCTAAGCCTAGCGCGCAGCCTCCGAGTCCCTAGCGGCTCCCAGCCTAATTCGTTTAACATCTGTGTAACGCTGTCTGTACGCCCGTAGCTGTTTTTGACGAATCGCGCAGCTTTCCTTTGTATTTTATTAAGTTCCCGGATTAAGTCTTTCTGCACCGGATCCCATATGCTCGCTGCATATTCAAGGTGTGGCCGGATGAGTGCGAAATAGCGCCTCTCTTTTACTTTTTCATCCGAAAATCTTCCCACAATACGCATGACGAAATAGTAGGACGACCTCCGCAAGAAATGTACCGCCGTGCATTTGCTCAGATTAAGTTCGAGTCCCCACTCTTGGCTCCACACATGAACGTTATTTAAATCCGATGATAGAGTTTCAAATTCAGAGTGATCACTAATTTCACGATAGTTGACTTACTTAAGTTTAGAGGTTAATTGGGTGCCTTTATTTATTTATAATATATATTTAACACATTGGGTAATTTATTTCACGTTTTCATTTAATTCCTACAAAGTCATGGATTTCAAGTTATTAATTCTCAATTTTTCTAGACTTGAATTTCCTGAGATTTCCCAGAATTATCGTTCCAAGCACCACTCATCTTTTGATAATTAAGAACGGTGTGCAATGAATCAAGAAGTTTTCCGGATCTACTGTGGCGTAAGCATGTACTTCGGTATTATATCGCCAAGACCATTCTTAATTAGAGCATTTCTTAGTACCGAGCTGTTGTGTGCCAATAATGATAAGAAACTGCGTCACGAAAGAAAAAGTATTATATAAAATTGTATTATCCCCTAGTAAAGCAACTAAAACTTCATAAATTGATTGGAGTAAAAAATATAAGGTTTTAAAATAAATTAAGGGCTAAAAATATCCTCCAAATGAAATACTGTAGCGAAGGCTGGACTTGTATTCTGGTTCAACTATCATTCATTTTCAATCTAAGTGGTAAGTATACTTCGTCCCTTTCTCCATTCCATTTAAAATGCCTACTTTTTCTTTCTCTGTCTCTCGCTTATTGTAACATACTCTTTTCAATCACTTCCTCCTTTTGCTGTATAACAGCTTCATATATGCCAATTCGGAATTGAAAGACTACACAGTGATATATATACATTCAGAAAATTAAGCACTAAATTAATGAAAATGGGCAAAGAGACGTCTGGCGTCAAACTACTACCTAATTTAAAGCCAACTAAAAGAAGACTACGTAATAATTTCATTCCTGGTGCTTCCACGTCTATCAATGGTTTTCAGGCAATGCATCAAACGTTAATTGTGAATAGCATTGTACGCTTGAGAGAGGATATGAACACGGTAATTCAAAAAGGTGATTATTAAAAAAACTTCTTTAAGAGCAAAAAAATGTTTTTACCTTTGAGTTGAGGCAAATGGGAAGCATCGCAAGGAAGATCTTAATAAGCGGCCCGACGATTACTCAAAGCAACTCACAAGAAGTAAATATTCTTCGTAAAATTAATATGATGTCAAATGATGAGATTATATGAAAACACTTTATCGCAACTACTAATATTTTTTATATATTAAGAACCTACTGCTCACTACCCGAAGGTAAACAGCTTAGTGTAAATGTCTAGGACATGAGTATAAAAACACCAAAAATAAAAATATTATTCAGAAAAACATACATTCATACAGATTAGAATACATAAAATCTTACATGATACATTCATAGAAGGACCATAAGGCACAAACAGCCTCATAGTCATTCCCAACCGAGGACGCACAGTAAAAATCCCATTTAGTAAATCTAAGCCAAAGACATTAGCTCTCCCTATATCCTTCCAAACCTCCCAGTATGAGCATAAGTATTGCTATTCAGTGGTCACTTTCAAAAGTGGATTCAGCCAACATCAGGGATAAGAACCCAGAAATCCTAATCATTGATCAACTCCGTTTTTCCCAGTTTCTTAAACCCACCAATCACGCATTGTATTCCCATTTCAAGACGGCTCCAAACACTGAATTTTGTCCCAATCATATTAGTAGGAATGAAGCTCCCGTATTCAGGGGAAAAAACAATTTTGCTACCTAATCGTATCGAAACACGATACTTACACTATCATTATTAAATCAGTAAATTATATACATATATATCCGCTGCCAAAGAATTTTGACAATAAATAAAGCCAATAAGTGACATTTAAATAAATGGGCTGTATTAATAAGTGTTCGAAAATCACCATCCGCAGACGCAGTACCCTCGCATGATACAGAAAACGTAGACACTGAGGAGTTCGCAGTACCCTCGCATGATACAGAAAACGTAGACACTGAGGAGTTCCAGAAAATATCTGAACGAACGCACTCCGCGGTGTTGGATATATTTTCAAACTTCATGAACCAAATCTAGCGCACTATATCATATCACCAAATTCAGTATCCTCAACATTGTATCGCGTGAAAGGCTTAATAGCATTCGATCAATTTGTTGAATTCGGTTTTCAGTGCTGAAAACAGAAATAAGTACGATGTTAATATTTCATACGAGTCCCATATCCGACTAAAAATCACAGGCGTGTAGAACGTTTCATACAAATGACGGTGGCGAAGCAATAGGGAGCTTTCAATTCAAGGTGCTGGAGTGGGCGCACATCGGAACACGTAAGTGTACTATGAAGGGCGGCTTTCACACGGAATCTCAGGGCGGGGCGATGTAGGGAAACAAGCGGGTTGAATAGGATTAACGACTAGGTGGTAGGGAATGAGGAAACCTGTCTTCACAAATGTAAAATACTGACACATTTACAAAAATATGAGCAAGGTTTATTTCACTTAAGGTTAGTAGGGGTGGCAAATTTACTAACAAAAAAAAACTTAACACTAAATGAATACATGACTGTAAAAACACTAAGAAAAAAAACAAGTCATCAATAAAAAAATTAAATTTCACTCGCAATAAACATAATGACACTCACTACGTTTACCAATCGATCTCAGATCGGTCTGAGTTCAGACCGATCTGAAAGTTCAACAGGGAGCTGACTGAGATCGCCTGGTTTACCAACACGGTCTGAAAATATCGATATTGAACTATCGATTTCAGTAGTTTGAATTATTTTGAGATTTCTTGCATATTTCAGCCGCACACTTCTCTCCTTTCCCTTCTAGCAATAATGACCCGTTCAGACTACTATCGTACGTACGATCGCCCTGACGATAGTTGCCGGAAATAGTAGTGTGAACGCATGTCCGGACAGCGGTACGCGTAGTTCCTAACACTGCCACTTTTACGATGGTCAGCGCTGGTATCACGACCGGAAATCGGGAATGATGAATAACGATAATAAAAAACGTCAAACAATATATTGAATTAGATGGTGGTACTTTGACGAATAATCAAAGATAGGTGTCATTTGCTTGTAGAACCATGTCGAAAGTCTTAAAAACGCCACTGGGACGCGGGAATCCCTATTTTGTTCGCTTGCTCTTTACTAGTTCGTCGCGATTCCTGGTGAGGGCAGCACTGAGTTACGATAGTAGTGTGAATGCGTGCGAGTTGCTACGATGGTACGTACGATAGTAGTCTACACGGGGCATAAGTCACGCCGTAAATGATATCGATTATATTTTGTTTACCATCGGAAACCAAAAGAAGAACGATGAGCGCCACGCTCCGGCCTCTTCGGATCGATCTTGAGATCTCAGACCGGTTATGCCCCGTTCAGACTACTATCGTACCCACGGATACTATATACTAGTATCCGTGATCGTACCTACCATCGTCCTGACGATAGTCGCCGGAAATAGTAGAGTGAACGCAAGTCCGGACAGCGGTACACGTAGTTCCTAACACTGCCACTTTTACGATGGTTAGCGCTGGTACCACGACCGGAAATCGGAAATGATGAATGACGATAATAAAAAAAGTTTGAATTAGATGGTGGTACTCAATGAATAAACCAAGATAGGTGTCATTTGCTTATAAATCCATGTCGAAAGACTTAAAAACGCCACTGATACGCGGGAATCCCTATTTTGTTCGCTTGCTCTTTACTTGTTCGTCGCGATTCCTGGTGAGGGCAGCACTGAGTTACGATAGTAGTCAAGGTCGCTCTAACCCGGGTATAGCGGCCTTGATAGTAGTGTGAATGCGTGCGAGTTGCTACGATGGTACGTACCAGCCACGGTCGTCTTCTGAACAAACACCTTAACCTGTAGGTGTGACCTAGGTCATGGTCCTTTCGTGTCGAAGTAGTTCTGGGACCAACTGATAGGTGGTGCTAGTGTCGCTAACACCCAGCGTTCTCCCGGGACTTTTGAATCTGTTTATGGTTTTAATAGTTTTAATCCTATGTCTAATGACGCTAAGCGCAATAAAGGCAAATATTTTGATAGATTGTCAACAAAGTGAAAGGATATATCCATTAATTTGTTATTTACGGAAAATTGAGGGCAATTAGATGTACGTACGATAGTAGTCTAAACGGGGCATTAGGGAAAGCGGGCTGACTCGGCTCGCTTCTCAGATCGATCTGGCCAGCGCACTCCGTTTACCATACCGAGCTGAGCCAGTCATATCGATTGGTAAACGTAGTGATACTCAACGGGGGCGGCACGAAAGTTCAGTCTTTCTTGGTTGCTCTGTCAGAGTTGATTCGATGATAGGGAAAAAGGGGGGGGACTCGGGGGGATTCGTCGGAGGAAGTAACACCTCCGGTCTTACTTTATTGTCGACACGTTAGTGCTGCAGGCTAAGGGCTTCGTGGCTGAGAAGACTTGCATTTGGTAGGCCGATATCTTGGCCTGCCTCCTTCGGCGATCCTTGGCAGCCTAGGTTTTAGGCTCGTGTATGAGCGGAAGACCTGGCCGCTTATCACCCCTCTGCTGGGCGACTGTCTGCTCGGACCCGTCCTTCGATCTGGCTCGGGGTTCCACCCGACGCCTTCTGGGGTCAACTGCTTGTGTCACCGCTCGCTTCAGCCACCGCCAAGCTCTCGCTTGCTTCTCGTGCTTTTTGCCACTGTCCAGTCGTGGGAAGGGGGAGGGGGGGGGGAGAACACGTGGTTTTCTCACGGCGCCACCTATTTTACATTAGTATTTTGGCACTTCAGTGCCACCTATATCACTTGTACGTCATCTTCGCGCGGTAGGCGCGCACTTTTGAAACACATAACACTTCGACACTTACAGTTAATGAAAACAAATAATGAACACACTTCAAAAAAATAGAAAATACGGGAGAGGAAACTCCGTCCTCTTTCAAATGGAAATAAACCTTTACTTAAATAAATAAAAAAACAACAACGCTGGCAAGCGCTGCCGCCACAGTACTTTAACTCATACGAACAACTTTGAAAAGTACGATGTGCGCTTGCGAAGTGTTTAATAACTTACCGGTAGGTAGCATTATGTGGGTGAACCTGGGTCGAAATTTTTGTGTATAATTATCTAATTCGTTCAAAATAAGTATTTACAAACGTTAGCTTTTTTTTACAGAGTAATTAAAAACTTTACTATACCAAGCTTAAAAGGACTTTATAACTGTCGTTATTTGCAAATTTTTGACGCCTTTGCGGAAAATCAATGCAAAAACAACTATCGCGGATGCCATTACCGACGTTTTTTTGTTGTTTAGCGCATATCAGCTCTGCCGCCGATCTGTTTTAAAGTGCGCTACCCAGTGGGCAGTGTCTGTAACGAATGGAAGGCAAGTGCGCTGTCAAGTTGCGAAGAGGTTAGTGCACTAGAGCGAATAGAAAGCTCCGATAATCAACAAAACATTGTTTTCACCACGAAGCGGTGTGATATCGTGAGTAGTGAGTTTTCCAGTACTTGTAAAATTTACTCCTGGATTTATATCGATAGGAAAGTATAAAAATTAGGGAGTTTTTTTATAGTGCTACAAAAAGCGTTAATTGCGTATTTATGTAAAAAGACACAGTGGCTTCTGCACATTCCCCCGGTTAAAAATCGAAACAGAGAATTGGATCGTATGAAATGGTTCTTCCGAGACTTTCATCATCCAAGTCTTTAGTATGCTGAATTGAGTTAGATTTTCAGTACTGAAAAAATTACTTATCATTTAAATGTTTCTGAGGTAAAAATGACTTTCTACCTGTCGTTAATTGCAATGGTTTGACACCCTAGCAACAAGAAGGTCCTCAAACCGTCACCATCTACTGCGAGGGTCACCTATCATTCTGCGAGTCAGCATGATAAAAGCAGGCGAGAGGAGCTCTTCGGAGGAGGAGGAAGGACTGTGAAAAAGAAAGCTCACAGCACGACTCAAAGCAATTGAGAAATCCTACCTGCTAAAGGTGTCTTTCACTGTCAGTATGCCTGTTATCGTACTAGAAAGCAATGATCGTGCACATAATATGCAGATTTATCGACTATATTAGCATACAATATCAGAATTACTTTTTCCAGTCAGAAAAGCCGACTGCAAAGCCTTAATCGATTGAACTAAAGCAATTGCCTTCAGTATTTGCAGTGACTTGCTTATTGCTAGACGCTAGATGGCGGGGTGAATGTTTCAAATAATAAGCTTCCGTTTATAAAAAATATAATTATTTTTACAAATTCGAAAACAATTGTTTCAGCAGTCACTGACTACTTGTGACTACTTAATAAGCAGTCTTTGACCACTAGTGACTCTTTGTGACGTCTTGGTGACTACTTGCAACTACTGGGTGACTACTAAGAACTATTTGATGACTAATAGTCCCCAATAGTAACTTTTCCTAAGGGAAGAACTAGAACTATGCAAAAATGACCCTGATATTCTTCCCACCTCTTACTTAAAATTTGATGGCAATAAAAGGATTAATTTCTGAATAAAAATCTCTTCTTTTATCGACTTTTCGCCAAATCGACACTTAGACAGAGAAATATATTCTTTTCCTTTTTCTCCAAAGCATACTTGTACGGCGCTTGGGAAGGTGTTCGCCGATCGGTCAGGAATCGCTCCTTTAACTCCCATGTAGTGTTAAGAATGAAGTTAATTTACATGACCCCTAAAAATAATACTAACCTTAGCTATAAAATTAATAAGATCCTATGAAATTTATGTCAGATCCAGGGAAAATCAGAATAGTGATTATCACCTTTAGCCTTTTTCTTAAAAACAATTCCGCATGAGGAGATCGGGAGTACTTGTTTACTGACTAGCCGATTCAAAGGAATTTTCTGTCACAATAGGGATGCTTAATAAAAGTTGACAAAGACATATGGCATCAGATTAAAAACCAAGATAAAAGCCTAAGCCTAGCTCAACCTGAAGATTAGACCAATTAAAATACTTAGAAGAGTTCAGTAACTATATTGACAACAGATCTTTCGTTATCACGTTTTTAAAATTCGAATCACAGCAATTTATACCTACCCCACCTAAGCTGCATAGAGTCCTCTCTGTAACAACAACTAAGCCAGACACAGCTAACGTTTGTGAATACCGTAAACTATTAACATTTAACATAAAATAATAGAATACGGTAGTGAGTATTGAAAATTACATGCAAGGAGAAAACTGCTGCCTACGAGCAATAAGGAACACGCAAAACATTTATTCCTCACATTTAAGTGGTGTGCATGCGATGGAGAAATTTCCTATGAACTCAAATATAAAATCCATATGTACCTATATGGGTCAACCGCAGGCAGTAAAAATAATATTTAATAAGTGCATTAAAGTTCAAAAAGTCACGTTATTCAAAATGTCATCTCAATTGTCTGACCCCAATGGACGGTATCGCATCTGTAGGTAGTGATGGGCCATTTCGGAACGATTCGTTCCTTCGGAACGAATCCACTAGTGGAACGAGAAGGAACCAATCCGGTTGTGGAAATATTCTCGTTCCAAAGGACCGAAAGGAACGAATGGACCGAAAGGAATCAAATAAAGGAAAGTATTCATAGGAACGAAGGACCTAAAGGATTCGAAGGACCGAAAGGAATCAAATTAAGGAAAGGATTAATAGTAAAAATATTAGAAAATAAAAGTTGGCTTACAGAATAAATATATCGGAGGTCCTCAAGCACAACATTTAGTGAAGAATTTCCATTTTTTGCGGTTTTTTTTACTATAGCTCCTAAACTAGGATTCTATTCTGAAAACTATTTTTCCCATGCATTTAGATCTCATCGTTACCTACAACTTGGTGCTTTTTGTTTTTTTTTCTATCTCTTATAGTACTCTGGTAGCATGGTGCCAAAGTCGAATTTTGGTATAACCGTCCAATGTTTCTTTCCTTCACGCCTCTACTGGAGGGGATACGACCTTGAAACATGATAGGCGCATGCGCCTTGACATGCTTTTCACCAATAATAAGTAAAAACCAAGATTATTTATCGTTTAAACTGACTATAAAATTAAAAATGGCGGCTTATTTTGGCATTTCTAAAACGAGACTTTCTGTTCTTGCATCATATCTTTTGAACGGTAAGTCGGATCTGAAATCTGACGACACATTATATTGGAAAATTAAATATTCTACAAGATTTGACCAACCCTGTTATTCTGTGTTGCTTCAGTTTCCCACCAGAGGTCCTCAAACACGAAATTTAGTAAACCATTTCCCAGTTTTCCACTGTACCTTCCAAGCGAGCAAAGCGAGTCTCTCTATAACTGTCCAACACACGGGTATGTTTCTTACATTTCTTAAATGCGCATTCCTTGCACTTTCACTGGGATTACATTATCATTTTCACCAATAACGGGAGTGTTCCACAAAAAAGATATTAGCTGGAGTGACGGAAAGCCAAATTTACCTTAATTATCGCAGGTAGGTAGCGTGATTCTAGTCCATAATGGGATACTTTGTGGGCCGTGGTCGCCGTGGTTAAGTAAGTATCACCTCTGTATTTCTTTTGAAAGTGTCATATTTGTATATTATTTAAATGATTTGAAGCAACGAGTAACTGACAAGAGCAAATAGCACGAATAATATTGAATCATATCATTGACATGTACCCTAATGCCCGAATTCCCAGGAGCAACTTGAAAAGGAACGAATCTTTAAACTCGTTCCTTTCAGTGAACGAGAACGAAAGGAAAGAGTCCGATTAAGGAACGAAACTGCCCATCACTATCTCTACGTATATTTTGACAGGAAAGAATCGAGGCATCCCAGCTCACTGTCTCCCACAAAGGAATTAAAAATTATTTTTTTCATCTAATATGATCAAAGCAGCTGAAAATAACATTAAAAACAAGTCGGATTGCTGGCAGTAATATGGTTCCGTGACGGCAAACGCCACACAGTGGGCCAAACTGAAAAAAGCTGGCCAAAATTAATAACTCTATTAATTACCAGTCCATATGCAGCATGAAGTGTATTTCTATGGTATTTTGGGCTGATAAACATGATTTTATCATTATTTTTTCAATATATTTTACGGATAAAGCGCTATTAATTGCATAAACATTAAATATGCAATGGCAAAGCTTAATTTCGATGGTTGAGTGGTCTAGTTAAAACTCAAAATTTCCTGTGATAATTATCAAAATACTGTAATTAATAATGCTAGGAGCTATAAATACCGTAAAAAAGTTGTCCAAGCAGAATTTTAATGCATAATACATTTTAACAAATTATGACTACTGCAACGGAATGAGAGGAATTGAAAATATGTTTCTCGATGAAAATGAGCTTGCATCAAGTTAAAATGTTAAATAAACAAAATTTTAAAGCTGTAGCTTACGTAGATTACATTTTCACAAAAAATTAATATTTAATTAATTTTGTATTGCAAAATTAGTTTGAAATTGGCTATGCTCCAGTCAATTTCATTTTGCTATACTTTTGTCGCACTACTGGGATCAGGATTCAACATAAATGTAAGCCTGAGGCAGATACCATAATAATTTATTATTTAAATTTTAATATTAAACAAATATTTTTCAATAATATTATTATCAAAAACTTGAAGAAATATTTTGAATAATAATATTGATAAAAAGTGTCACTGATCCTCTGATGACTCGTCATCACTCTCATCTTCACATTCGTCATTCCCATAATCAATTAGTTTTTTCACTTCTGGATCTAAATCTTCCTTCGATTTACTATTTTGAAATGAAATTGAAGATATCAAGGGATCAGAGGTGAACACTGAACAGCAATCTCCGAAATATATATTTATTAGTCGCCTCTCTTGATATCCTCCGCGTATTTAGCCATTAGCACTAAAGCACGCCACTATGTCATTAAAACAATCCTCTGCAATCTGAAGTTCTGCGCATATTAATACTACTAATCTACTAACGTCTGTATGTCAGTTACGAACGGATAAGAGACTTCCTAGCGACATAGGAAGTTGAAATTAGGCAAAAATAAATGTCGTGACCAAAAACCGACAGAGAACATGGTGAAATATTCGAACAGTAATTTAAATGTGTTGTATTTATCCCAATGAACTTCTCCCAAAAGAAAAACACTGTATTTGACGCAGAGGTTTCCTATATTGCTTTTTAAATGACTGCCACTCAAGATATAAGATTCAAATTTTCACTATTGGGAGAAAATTTTAATTTACTTTGCAACGGCAGCATAGGTTTTGAATTTACACTTATTCCAGAGGTATTTGGGCCAAAGGTTGAACGATCAATAAGAGATTTACAGTTAGATTTCTGTTTCGGCTTTTGTAAACCCAACCTCTCCATGTGTGGCTAATGCCTACAACATGGTATATATATGCAATATTCACATCACATTAGATTATTTTAGTCCTAAGCAATAATTCTAGATTTTCATCTTCCACTTGAAATCAAAGGGGCACTTCCTCTTAGTCTTCACTAAGAGCGATACCAGATATACCCACCAGCCATGAGATAAAAAACCATATCTCTCAATAACATATATAAACGCTCCTAAATACGAACGTAATGCTACAGGTATTATCCCCTAAAATTGTTTCTCACGCAAATTATTTCCTAATTGAGTTATCTAATTACAAATCTATGACAACATTATTTACGAATATTATATTTGGTAAACAACATTATTATATTTGGTAAATATATTAAAAGTACATTTCAAAACCACTACGAAAAAGAAGCTTCTTCATACGTTGTATCTTCTTCATAAATTTATTTACTACATGTTTTATAAGTTTATTTTGGTTTTCAAAACATCAATGAGTAAAATTGCTGAAGTCGGCTAGAACTCGTATTCTTTAATCTTAGCTGGGGCTTTCAAACGAAGCATTGCAGTTCCGAGCTCGTAGTTCCAAACACCAGAGCAAAGACCGCCGCTAATGATGACGCAACAAGCTGTTCGAGTCAAGAATAGTTCCAACTTCCACGAATGAATATTACGACACTTTACAACATAAAATGGTGGTAATCAACTAAAATTCGATAAAAAGATTATGAATGAGCTTAGGACTGCAAAAATAAGATTACAAAGATCTTCATTATAGAATTATGATTATTCATGAAGATAACAGTCATTTTGCCTTTAAATGCGCATATAAAATTTTTAAAATAATTATATTGATTAATTACTGACTTTTCAATTTAATTTAATTAATTTATATACATTTGTGAAAATTTCCTGTTTTATACCAGAAATTGTAGGAACCACTATTTAAACCTCAGATGTTTCCTAAAGTTGTAAAAATAGAGATGAAACATTGCTTTAAAACGTCGGAAGTCGTACAGAGTTGACAATATGTCGGCAGAGCATACACCTAATTTTCTTAAAGTGACGAAGGAAGATAAACAGTTCAGATGTAATTAGATTTTACAATATGACGAACTGCTCAAGGGATTTATTCCGAGTACAGAAACAGCATGTCCCGCAGAATCAGTGCGGAAAAAGCAGTCAATATTACATCAATGTATTCATCAGTCACAGTCAGTCACCCCTACACATAGACCTTTTTACAAAGAAATGCTACTAAATGTAGAAGGGGTCGCGGTAGGATGATACCTACCGAGTAACAAGTAGTAATTTCGAGATTCTATGATAATTAATTAAGGAGAAATCAATAAATTATACTCAAACATTACAAACATTATTTCATCTGAAATGTCTGACATTTAATCTTAATTATAGGTTAAATTGAATGAAAAGAAATTACCTAATCTCTTAACTTATTTTTTCAAATGATATTTTTAAAATACGAGAACAATATAAATTATAGTTGGCATAATATTTTCCCAATCCTTTTATTTTATCCATTTTTATGGCATGAAAAATATTTATATGATTGATAAATTTTGTCGTATCTTATTGTCAAACTTCTCCATTAAGCAATACCTAAGTAAAAATTAATCATATGGTAAAATGTATGCAATCAGATCACATACGTTTTACCTTCATTATAATACGTGCGTTTTCAAATTTATTTTGACTTTGAAGACTTCCAGAGAAAATGAAAAACTATTCCCTTTTTTAATTGGGTCGAATTAAAAATCCCCAATTCGTATTTTAATCGCATTTTAGTGCTGCAACACACGACATATAGTAATATGTGCACACACTTTCTACAAAGCATGGAGTTTCGGAGACCATTACTACGATGGGCAGCAGTGATTTCATCCTCGGCATTTCAAATGGAATTCCGTGCGCGATATATAAAAGTGGCTCACAATGTTATCTTTGGTCACATCTACACTGCTGCGAAATCAATTCAGGCAACGTCAGCGTCAACGTCAGACGTCAGCTATCCACTACAGCAGTAATCGGGTTGTGTACTATTCTCTTATTTTTTCCATCCAAAGTTCATGTCGAAAAAGAAATACTGATGATAATCTTTGGCAAGAGATAAAACGTTAAGTTTCCTATGAAACGATTTAGGACTTATTTTGACGCTACACTGAAAAAGACACCCCGTCATCCATCTTCGTTTTTACAGGCTTCAGTTTTCTGCTGCCTTTATATTCCCTTCTCAGCAATGACTCCCAGGACTTGGGAAAGCTTTTAAGGGCGGACACCCCGTCATGTTAGCTTTGACTTATTGTTAGACGCCACTCGTACCGCACTGTACCATATAAATTTAAACTTCTACATGATATTGTGTATGCGCATAGGCCACGTTATTTTTTTATTTTCGGGTTCGCCTTCCCTACTCTTATCTACGCAACGTTCAATCTTTCACTCGATTTAACGAACTCCGTTGCCATATGTCTAATTTCGGGAACAATATCAGAATTGGCCTTTTCTAAAACACAGTTCACTTTTCTTGAGCGATTTCCCTAGAAGACTTGAGATTTTCCGTTTACGGGTGAATTTAAGCTCATCCTTAATAATGTAAAAAAACACGATCTATATTGCAAAGTGACGTCACTAAACATATCGACGTTTGAAATACGTTTGAATAAGTGGTAATTCCGTAAAGTTTTGGTATTTTTCTGGCGTACGAAATGTTTCTCGCAAATGGAATTAATTGAGTAATTAAACGTTAAATTTCGACTTACAGCTGTAATTTACAGCAAACTTACCCATAACTGGTTCCCATTATAGAATATCTAACGCCCAATAATATTGACAACCACAGGAGATAATTCAGAGGAAAAGTTAATTAGCACTAAAATAGGCTATGACCTAACATGTCGTAATATCTGGTTTATATCACCGAGATAGATACAGATCAGTTGGCGTTCAGATCGGTACAGGTGAAAAAACTTACTACACTATCAATCAAGTATTCTAGGACTTAACTAAAGATTGCGATATTCAAGAGAGAGCAATGATTGATTAGCACAATGTTTGCGTTAATGACAGACGTCGGTTGTTTGCTGAATTCCGACGTTTTATGAAACGCAGCAATGAACCTGAGGTGTAGATTAATATAGATAAGAAAAAGAGGAATTATGGGTAGTGAGATTGAACCTTGATTTAGAGCTTACTTTCTAAAACAGAAGCTTCTATTTCATAGCAGCAATTTTGCGAAGAAAATTAAAATTTTTGGGAGGCTTAAAGGGAACGTGAGTTTTGACAACTAAAGAAGGTTTACATTATTTTCTTACGTCAATGAGAACAACTTGAATTGAGATAGATTGAGACAGCTAAGACAAGTTTTTCCGAGCACTCCATAGATATTGTATAGTCATAGTTTTTAATGAGGAAGGCACCAAATGGGAAAGATGGCTCCCCAGACAATAATAATAATATTCATTTGTCTTTATTACGAGTGAATTACACAATTCTCTCTTTCAATTAACTCGTTAGACGGACACAAACACCCATGCCCTGGGAGATGAAAAATCCACACAGGCTGGAATCGATCCCGTGACCCTGGAATTAGCATGCGAGAACTATACCCGGCCGACACCGGGTGAATGTAGTGGAATAGCGAATTCTTTAATTACATCTTTATGATAGTTGCTTTACGCTTTCAATCTGGTCAGAGATTTAGGGAATCAATTCAATTTTAAGGCCTTCGGAGACACGCGCTCCAACTGCTGTCATTTAATAATCCTTAATGAGGCTTCCATGTGGATAAAACATCAAAATCAGCTGATAGTGACTATGGAATGCACCTTTAAGTTACATAATACAAAAATTTAATTCATACAATGTATTACGGATAAGATACAAAAGAGTATTAGCACCATTGACCAGGCATTTCCTACAAATGAGAAGGCAATCATTGCAACGCCGTAAAAAAGCCAACATGCATATTGCTTCCTCGTTCAAAGCAAAAGAAGTATAAAAATATTTTGCATTTTCATGATGTGAATACTCTCGGTAAACTTTGCACTACTCGTATTCGAAATTAAGGGAGGGGAAAATGTAACATGAGCGGTACCTAATTGGATTTTACTGCGCGGGACTGATCAGATAGATATTTACTTAGAAAAACTAAATCGTAAATTGCAACATAAAATATTTTACAAAAAACAATCAATCGTAGACAATCAATCAATCAATCAATCAACAATCAAAACAACAATCAATCAACAAACATTAAAATTTATTTTAAGGCTCAATGAATGATCGGTGAGCTGAATCTCGGAGTGTAGCAGCAAATTCGTTTTTTCAAATAAAATAAGGTCATCGACCGAAGTTTTAATAATAACAGTTAGTTAGCTGTTCCTCCTTCATTACGCACCTGCACAGCATACAGATCGAGTCGGGAGTCGCGTGATTGATTCTCTTGAAAATATTAATTGTGAAGGATACCTAAGGTGTATTTTGAGATACTATTGAGAAATGTATGTACTAACAATATTTTTTGTGAAACATAGTTCCTTCAAGTCTAACCAGATACGGTTACCTTAATCTTACTGCTTGTCACAGATTGTTCAAACTCTTTGATCGACCAAGTAAATATACCGTTTTGGTAAATAAATAGGGAGTATTCTTTGAATCGCACTGTCCTTCAGGAACAAAAGAGAAAAACTCGAGTTCATGTTGAAATAAATCCGTCCTTGTGAGAGCGAGATAAAAGAGAAAGATTAAGAAATGAAGATAGGTGTGTGCAGTGTGATAAACTTCACGACAGCACGTGTGCGAGATCCAACAATATATCCAGGAAAGGGATCACTCGCACAACGGAAAAAAAGAAGGATAAAAGCAACACAAGAGAGGGGTGTCAAAAGGATAATTCAATGTGTCTATTTCACCTATGCTACAGAGTCAAGTACGATAGTTACAACAATGTAATTTTCGGTCCTTTTCTTTCAATTTCATTTAGTTGGCCCGAAGAACTTGCTTCTGTATTGGCGGTTACCGTAAGCAGCCCGATGTAGGAATTTGGAAGGTGTTAAAATCAGATTTACTCACTAGATATCTGACTCTATTTTTACTGACATATTTATTTTAATTATCAACAAAATGCATCATTTTACCTTACCCTATACACAAGCCAAGATTCCATGGTCTACTTGGACTGTTGTTTCAGAGGTATGGGTAGAAATCTTAACAAGTCAGATTGAAAACCCTAATGTGAAATATTTATAACTATAGAAGAGAAGTTGACGTAGTACATAAGGCATAATAGATTCATCAATTAGAATAAGGATGTAACAGATTTCCACAAATAAAATATTTGTCAACACTTTTCTGAGCTCCACTTGCGAATTATATGACATATTCCGAGAAATTTGGATTTTCACAAAAATTTCAAGGTTTAGTACTTACCCTTATTTCGTTCGCAGTTTACCAATAACATGAAAAATCACTATTTTCCATGAGCTTGAATTCTTAATAAGAACTGTCACTACTAACTTAGAAATAGTTTTGTTGAGAGCGTCAAAAAACATTATGATTCGGCAAATGGAGAAAAAGAATAGTTCCATTTTTTAGCTATTCAGCAAGCAAAAGGATTAAAAATGTAACAAATGAAGAACGGCTGTTAATTTCTTTCGTGGATAAATGTGTGAGATACAGGGTCAATAGCGGAAGTAGAGACAATATGTAGGATGACGATGTGAGTAACTGAAGAAGATATTGGAAAGACTGGGTGCATTATGAATTTTGTAGCCGTAGCATTCTTCGTAAATGTTAATAATGAAACTAGTGAACATTCGTATACAGAGGCCTAATACTTTATAAGCATTATGGGGCAACGTAAGACATTGAGTGACGTGCGAGTCCCGGAAAAAATCGCAGTCAATCATCGGATCATATCAATGAATGGCTTACCAATGGAAACAAAAAATCACTGCATAAAAAAGGGAACTTAGCGCAACCTGTTAATGTGGAAAAGAAAATTTTGCCTAGCTAGGCAAAAATGTTTTTAAAAAATGCGGCGGAAATGCGATACATAAGGATTGTTTGTAGTGAAATTACGAGAATACCACTATATATGAATAGGTGCTACCCTTCAAGGGAGGGTGGAAGGGGGTGTTAGAACACCAGTATTGGGTAAGGAAATAGAAGGAAGGAATAGAAAGTGAGAAATGACAAACGAAGTGTCTTAGTGTCCCTCTATGTTAATTGTTTTCAGTCATCAATTACGCATGGGAAGAAGGAATTTTGTGGCCGTAAGCTCGGCATGATGTGTCTTTAATTTCGTCACTTCAATGGATTCTAGAAATGTAGTGTGGGGTTAAAAAATTATCCTTCGTGTCATTCTCAAACTCGCCTGATCTGAATTTTGCAAGTAATCTAAGCCAGACACGTGTAGCCTCCCGAGTCTTTAGCGTCTTCAAAACTAGTCTCTTCATCAGCTGCGGTACATTCTCTGTTCGCCCGTAGCACTTCATTAACGATGCGCGCGACTTTCCTTTGCATTTTGCTTTCTTATTTAAAACTCTCAGGGAAAGATCCAAAAAGCTCGCGGGGTATTCGAGAATATAGGTGGGTGAGAGATGAATGGGCCATTTAGTATGCGGATGAAATTTTATGGCATTCAACTGGTAAATGGGATTGTGTTAAATTAGCTTAGTCATGCTGAAAAAATGGATCAAAGTTAAATCATCAAATAAAGGAAGGAGTGATAAGAGAGGAGAAAGTCTGGTTAAGATGGCATCTGTCCAGACTATACATATTTTATATTATCATTGGAATCCAGGGTAGCATTTAAAAAATAATATTACTATCCTGTATAACGTCCCAAAATAAGAATAATAATTTCTTTATAAGTAACAGCTTCCGCCAATTACTATCAATTTATTATATATTTGGACGAACACACACAATCATTCCCTGGATGATGAAAAACTACCCAGGCGGGATTCGTACCCCCAACCTTCGGCTTGGCAGGCAAGGACGTTACCCCGCCATCACCGAAGGAAACATATAAAATATAATTTATTATTTATATTAAAGTATACAGTAGTTTACACTTCATAACGGCCGTAATATAATGAACGATGACTTAAAATTGACATTAAGTCAAGTCAGTACCGTAGAATGGGGAAACTTTACATCATTAATAGGATTTTATTAAAGAAAAGGATGAAACAGATGCACACTGCACAGGTCATCATTTGGAATAAAGCTTACACGCAGCAATACGAAAATGTGTATAATAAAAGCATTATATCAGTTAATTTTTGGAAAAAATATCATCGTAGGTATATTTTGAATAATTTATTTTGATGGTGAATCGAAGTATCCGTAGCATCGGGTTAACTTTACACCAAATTTTAATCCCCTTTGATATTTAAGGAAGAGATAAGATGATATACATATAGGCCCCACCTCCTCCCCATAATTATCCTGCAGGTCTCATTGTATAGTTTCGTATAGCATAGGGGCCAGATGGCGGAGACCTACAGTATTCTGCTCCATACATTAAAACAGAGCAATATTATGCACGCAACTTCCTATCTGACCCACAGAGGGAAATAAAACGTTATTTTATTTTATACAAAATGTCCCCATCTTACGGTACATAATAACTTACAGAAAAAATATTATTTCAATAATTCCAAATATACATCTCGACTCATATATTGTAATAAGTTGCCAGGGGAGACAGAAATATCCTTTCATATTTTGTGGCCACTCCCCATGGAAATATGTTGCAACAAAGCAGTATCAAAGCCTTCTGGTATTTTCTAAGAAATATTTAATGAGATAGCCCTCGAATTAATGTAAGGGACAAGTTTCGGTGCAAGCACTTCGCCGTTTTTTTCCACTCATTGAATGTTAAAAGGGGGTTATTCCCGGGAATAATTAATTAGCCATGGTCATTACAGCAAAAGTAAAGATACAATAGCAACCGACTGCGGGAAGTTGGAAGATAATGACACCACGAAAATGAAGCTTTAACTCAGAGACAATTAGTAACGAGGATAGAATGAAAATATTATAAAAGCCTATTTTTTAATTAGATATTCTTATTTTATCATTTCTCGGTTATGTTAAGGACCTTCGTGGCCTACCTAATACTTACGAACTACATACTCTAGACAGGAAAATCTCCTCCACAACGCAAATACTTATTATTTCATACTCCTTTTACTGGTTTAATTCCGTGCTATATCTGCTTCATACTCAATCAGAGTTTGATAATTTTCTCGGACTCATGTGGAGCTCATTGACGAGCACAGATTTGCAAATGACTTACAGTATTTCTTTACGTCTGAGCTCCAGGTCTTTAACAACCCACTTTAGGCATCTTTCTTTCTACTTAACAAACATGTGATATACATTGAAAAATGAAATACATACAGCATGCGATAAACATTTAAAAATCTTCCTTCCATTATTAGTTGTGCCGAGAATTCGAAATGTTTTTAATTAAATAGGCTGAGGGTTATTCAATCCTTGAAACAGTTTAAAAACCTAGACATTAAATGTAGCCTAAGTGTCAACAGCTGAAATTAATTCCTCACGATTGCATTGGTGTTGGACCAATGCTTTTATACAGTTTATCTTCGGCACTATTCATACACGATTAATATGATGCATACGAATGGTCAGATAGGTAGGCTGTCACACGTAGCAGTAATTCCAGATGCTGAACACATAGGTTTCAGTTACTTTTCTTTATGGCTTATTGGCCTGGGCGATAATGCAATGCAGTTGCAAACCAGTAGACATATCCGGTAACTGCTTTGAAAAATCTGCACATCTGATTTAGTTGGAGTTTTAATTTATAAATTAATTGAAAACTATGTAGCTACATATGAGTGAATCAAATCAGATGTAAAACAGTCGGTAAAGCACGTGTAAATGAAAAATATTCTCTGCTAACCATTTCAAACCCATTAAAGTTTTCTCGATTTTTTTGTTTTAAGACATATATTTTGTTGAGGATGACAATCATATTTTTAGTCTATTTTTCGATTTAATAAGCCGTTTCGGAGAAAATTAGAGGGTTTCAAAGCCCCATTTGGGTATAAATCCTGGTAGAGGTGCACTAAATATTATTGTCAATTTTTTTCTACAAAAGCATACATTTTTAGATGATGAACATGCTTTTTAAAGTTAAATAATGCTTTTTGTACCTAGCTTATGTTTTAGATTTAATGTACAACTGTCTATTTTACTTATTTATTAGAAAAAGTAAGAATGATGTCGTCGAAATTTGGCAGGTAACTTATAGTAAACAACAATATATATAACAATAACAATAGTATAACAATACTTACTCTTTTCGTCGAGCTAAAAAATTAAAACATGCATGGTCCATAGAGCACTCTGTAAGGGAATTTGAAAATAAAGTTAGAAAAGTGCCATTTGGACATGAATAGGCTGCCTAAACTACTGAGGGTGTTTCAAGCACTAAACCTACGAGTATTGTATAGGTTGGGAAAAATTGTATAAAATAAAAGGGCAGGATGAAAAAACCCGCGGTGAAAACTGGCGAATGATGCCTTCCTCAACTGACAATGTCAAGTAAGATTAAGACGTTACGGAAACGTATTCGTATTGAATTAAGGACCTACCAGAACAAAGATACCAGTCAATGCCAAGTGATTGATTATCTTTTGAAATAGATCGAAAAAATGGAAGTGGGTCGTAAAAGATAATTTTTTGTGCTTATCTGAGAAGGAACTCTCAGCGGTAATGGGACAGAAAAAAATTAGAAACACATATCGAAACACCAACTCTAAGAACCATGCTGCTGTACGACGGTGCTTATTTTTCAGAAACGAGTGCCCTTCAACTTCGCAGGTAACAAAATGAAAAAAAAAAAATTCAGTCTGATAGCCATGTGGTCGCCCGAGTGGAGTAATGACAAGTGGACCCGGGAACGTCCGATTTTTACACAGGAACCAAGGTATTCAAGGGAAATTCACTAAATTTAAATCAATGCAGAACAATGTCAGTCACATCGTCTATCTTTGAACTTCACGGGTAAAAGGCAACGGGCGGAGGACCTCACAGGGCTTCGGAGCTGGAGCCGGAGTTGGAGCTACCCGGAGCTCCAAATTTTTGCTGTATACAGACCTGGAGCCGGAGCTCGAAACTGAAAAGAATCCCACTCGGGATCCGACCACTGACTTTTATATCACTTGGCCAACGACGCGGCCATCTGTGCCACACTGTAATTAGATTAAGTTCATTCCTGTTAACATTTCATATGAGAAGGTATTATCAGCGCGCGCTGACCCGTCGCAGCGACACCAACTTTTCTAACTTCCCACTTGGTGCAATCGGGGGCCTCTATCTCGGATACTACCGGTAAGTTGAACAAGTATCCCGATATTGAATTATCAATATCGTCCAGGCCTAGTTTAGACAGCCCGACACGGCGTTTGAGATACATTCCAGCGCTCAGAAAACACGCCTCTCTGACTTATTGCAAAGACGACACTGCAGCAGTTTTAGTGGGACCCCTACCATGCAGGCAGGTGACTATTTTTTTCTAGTGAAAAGTGTTGAGGTACTGTATTATAACTAGCCATGTATTAATATTTATCATTTACGATCCGAATGCCGTTGTAAAAGCAGAATTTCCTCTACTGGGTCTAGCCATACCCGTTGGCGGTTTAAGGTAAATCTAGATTTTTCTCTGAGGGAGGGGGGAGGGGTTTGGCCCCCAACCAAACTTTTGGACATTGTTCCTTGTCACAAGGTATGAAAAGTCAGAAGACACCATTCCTCTTCCTCAAACGGTGCGGAAACGCTCACTGGGTCTGGCCAGACCCAGCGACGGTTATTGTGTTGACACAGGAAACAAATTTTGCATTTTGAAAGAAAACCCCGAAAAATCTTTCAATACGAAAATATTCAAATAATAATCATTAATTTCATTAATTGACCGGAGCCGGACCTAAGGAATGAACGGGAGCTGGAGCCGGAGCGAGAGCCACTCCCCAAGGCCTCTGCTCGAAAGCCCAGCAGACGCGGCCGTTCTGGCCCACAGCGCGGGCGTGGGGTAAGGGCTCGGCGGGGGGCGGGCCCCGCGCCGAGCCCTTAATCCCGTTTCACACGATACTTGATCAAGCACAAGTTCGAGGATACTCGTTAGTTCCCCAGTATAGTGAAATACAAAACCAACATCATGGCTCACAAGCGTGATCAATGTCATACTCACTGAGATACTTGATTACTTGATTCCATAATTAATGCCGTACTAGTTTGCTACTCCCTCCGAGTAAGGCCTTGTTGCTGTCGACCGATCACGTCAGCTTTTACAGTCGCTGGGAAATCTTCAACTGCTAGGATCAGATCCATCTATACCTCCTCTAGTAAGTACTTATTGCTCTTGAAATAAACAACACATGATAATGCCCCGACAGTTGTTTTGGTCGCTTACTGCGTTTCATTCAAAAACACATGCGCCACGATATAAATTAAAACACCTCACCCTCGCTAGTGCAATTTCAATGATCGCGTTAAACCTTCTAGGACAGTTCCAATCATACTGGATTTCGTCCTCAATATCAAGTACCGAGTAGTATACCAACCAGGTATTTTGCTGGATCAAGTATCGTGGGAAACTGTCTTAAAACGCGGACGAGGAGTCGCGCACTACTGTAGGTGTACAGATTTCGCTGTAGTTTATCAATTAGTATGAATTAATCTGTAGTAATACCATATTGACTAGCTGCACTATATTACCTTTGATAATGAAACGGGGTGGGGCATGGTTTCGGGAGATATCAGCACCATCCAGGACGATCCGATGCCGAAATACTTAATTCTATTATCGCAAAAAATGATCACGTTTTATTCACAAACTTGAGGGAGACTACAGTTACAAAAAAATTCAGTGCAATCCGTAAGCTACAAGTTAATATTCGTATTTTAAACCCGTCTCTGAAAATCGGCAAACAAAAAATAAAGTACCAGATTCCAATCAATGTCAATTCTAAGGAAGCCTACAATGCCTAAAACTCTAGCGGAGCGAATATCTGGAATTCGGAACTGAAACATATTGCTGAACTGAACGAGAAATTGCAGGCGAACCACAGTAGGGCAAACACAGCTTTTCTGAAACCGAATTTTAAAATATTCTGATGGATTTTAAATTAATGTTTGTACACGTATATAGTCACGAGCTATGAAATCTGAAGTCATATTTTTCTCCCAATAATGTACTCAGCGATAGCAAACCTGCGAACATGTCCTCTACAGACATGCGCTGTTCGAGCGCGCGGATTCAGCATTTATTCCGGAGTTTCTTCGCTGCATATGAAACTACGAGTATTAAGCTACTAATGGTTTTATTTTCAGGTAAAAGGGTGTTTCATGGCCATATTCGTAAAATATCAGGAACCAGTATTTCTGAAAAAGTAATTATATTTCCCCATATTGGATTTGCTGCAAATTTGCTAAATTTACTGGTTATCATACAAAAAATGTCTAAAGATGTCGGATAGATCTGTTACTTTGAATCACATGCCCTACATATCCTCTAAATGCCTTAAAAAGTATGCTGGTTCTCGCAGTTTGCAACGGAGACTTTTTTGCTAGATCATATTTGCATTGCTTTCTTATGGGTAGTTAGTAAGAGATTGGCTGATGTGAACTAAGAAGAATTCATACTGTGTTCTAATAAGCATACTCATTTGCAACGTACTTATGGCTATATTTACTACAACGCGGCATGAGCTATACAGGTAGTTAATGGTTAAAAAAATATTATGTGTATAGAACGTCATAAGCGAATGTACCTTAATGTGAGCGAAGTCCTTGGTTTTTTTCAAAGGCAACAAGACGATCATTGACTGAGTAATGAACTGACGCGGGGAGATGCGCAAGAAATGGGAAGGATCTCACAGGTTTGAAAAGGATTTTCTCCGAGCTATTGGAGCTTGACTGGACGCAAAAAAAAAGTTTTTTCTATTCCGGATACTTGCAACGTGGTTACTAATACCGCAGGTAATTATAAAAACTTGCTTTACACTCTAAAATGCGCAGTTCATTTTAGTGTGGATGGGAATTTCTGTGTATTGTCGTTAGACACATCACTTTGTCTCCACGATGCTGCCTGTGAGGAGCGCTGCCACAATTAATTAACAAAATTAGCATATTACTCGTAAGGGCAGATTCAAGCAGTTAACGCAGTCACATTTCAGTATGGACTTACCACGCTTAATGCTTAACTACACTTCTTTGTATGCCTTGTACATGTAAGTTATCGACTAGAAACTCTAGCGAGGAAAAAAATGCAAGGATACAAAAGACCAAATAGAAAAAAGAAAATCAACGATTCAGGCCGAGTTCAAGATTGAGATGGGGTTCCTAGTTGAATTTATAAAGCAGGAGTAGTAATGATGGCAATGCCGCACGTCGTTTTATCAGAAACCTTTCCAAATCAGGTTTAATTTCTGGCTTAGATGAAGATCTAATACCTTGATGTAACACGATCCTACGAACTCTCCTTCTGGTTCGCAGTTAACGTGCAAGCTTACCGAACATCTGAAATCGATACTGCTAGACTATAAACGTCTGTCTCCACTAATGTCCGTCTCTACCAATGCCCATATCGGTTCATGGCTGATTCATATTCTGATTATGGTGATTTCTGCCACGCATCTTCCCATTGGGATGCTGAGTAAAGAGGACCTATAAACACGAAATAAAGATTTCAGGAGATACCTGGAGAAAAGGTGTATGAAAACCTCACGAGAAGACACCAACAAAGATCTGCTAAATATTATGATAATTTCTTCAGATACCCTTATTTCATCCTCAAGGCAGTTACCTCCCAGAAAGAATGAAAATTTGAAACAGGCTTTCAGTACTCTTCTGGAGGTTACTGATTTTTCAGCTAAGCAAAGTAGAGGCAATGACGGAGAATAAGAGTAAGTGACAGAAAAACACTTTCCTTCCAGGTGTGTATTTGCTTTTATTTTTATTTGCATTTTCAATACACCCAAATTTCGTATTAATAAAACTTATATTCTTCTTGAGCTCTATTTTATGATAAATTTATTTCCAATACATCCCAGAATCCTTGTTTATTACCTACATTTTACGAATTACCTCGGATAAAGTTAATTCACATAAAGATACATTTTACGCCATTTTGTACCTGCCACATTATTTTGTGAAATTACCTTTAAAACTGCATTTAGCAACTCTAGTAAAATGTTACACACTAGCTTCATAGCTAATCGAATGAATTGATGGCAAATATGACCTCCATTTCACACCGCCATTCTGTTTTTGGAAATTTATTTTCAAACTTCTAATTGGCAACTCATATAAGCCTTATATATGCATTTTCATGACAATCGGAAATGTCTATGATATTTTGTGCAGTTTTTCAGGGTTTGGGCCCACTGTGCGGCCAAGAAAGAGGGATTACCTTTGAAATGTGAATTTAACACAACTCGGGGCTAAGAAAAATGTGCGCCCTAGCCATAACTTTTAACTCCAACCTTCGGATTAAATACAGAATAAGCCATAAAAATTCTATCAGCCCAAAAGTCCCACCAAATCACACAAATCCGGGACGTCAGGTGAAAACGCTTTCCTCTTTGTTTACTGTAAGCATGAACTAAGTGGGAGGATATTTTTTAATGAAGTATATTTGCTTTTTGGGAAAGTACTTAGACAAGTAAAGGTATATGAAGCACGATAATACATGATGTCATTAAAAAAAGATACAGTGGTAGCAGAACTGTAATGCGGCACAGTAGATAAGTAGTCTTTTTTATTACGTTGAACTTTATTACTCTTGAATATACCTATATTTTAAATTCAATCCACCAATATCAAGTGGGATCACTGTGCAGTACATATGTTAAAAATTCAATACCGTCAAATCGAGGGGAAGGATGGGAAGGTTAATATTGTGAGCGTCCAAGAATTCCACGGGTACAATGCCGAATCCTTGAAACTCTAGGATTTTTACAACTCAAAACTAATTCTTTTTACGCTCTCTGTAAGTAAGAAATTGTGAGTCTACTTTTCCAAGTCGAAATAGGAGTTTAACATGCCCATTACCCTGCCAGTAACAAATATCTTCAACGGGTTTATTCTCGCTCCCACTCAACTGAATCCAGATTTTATTAAACTGGGCAACCCCAAGCCGGTACGCGCGAAGGTCAAGGATTTGAATCCTTCTCGCGGTCATTTCACTGAAGTCGACACGTGCTGAAGTTTTCGTCAAGAACGAATTTCCAACTCAGCCGTCAGAGAAACTATAAAAAAATACAACATGGGTGTAAACAAGCTCATATTCACAAGAGTATCTGCAGCTTTTTCTTTCATTCTCATCAACCGTGAGAAAAAAAGTTCCAGCTGGTTAATTACGGATGCGATTGTGAAAAAAAACACATCAGGCGGTGATAATACGGAAGTTGATTTATTGCCTTCTATCGGCGTTTGATGGCGATGGCTTCTGGGAGGAAGAATGAGGGGAAGGGGATGGGGGGGCACAAGAAGTGTAGTGTGAGGGCAAAGCACGTGGCGATTTCCTCACATATATCGGAGATTATCGAGAAGTACGAAACGACAATGAGCCGTATAATACTGTCCATGACGATCGGTTCCCAGTCTACTATTCCCGCTTTGACAACGGCAGTATAAATATTTTTATACATCAGTTTATTTAAATGTTTTCTTAGCTCAGATCCTTTACATTTGTTAAAACTTTGTATTAAGTCAACTGAAGTTGTAACAGCATTGGCATATTTCACACCAAATATGATTTATTCAATAATATTTTCATTTATCGTGAGGGTTAGTAAGTTGCTCTTTTGATGCTGGTTCCAAGCAAATTCCTGCATATAGTTAAATGTTTAGAATCTTGGCGGCAAGGTTTTAGGCTGGAAGTTTGCATCTACGTTCTCATAATAAGAACTTAGAAGTAGTAATTTTCCACAGATAAATATTTTAATTCGACCTGGGTTTCGATGCACTGTATCATCATCAGGTCGAAACCCGGGTCGAATTAAAATATTTATCTGTGGAAAATTGCTTCTTCTAAGTTCTTATTATGTTCATATTCCACAACATCTCGCCTGATTCCTCCCTTTTTGTCTACATTCTCACCTTAATCTAAAATTCTAATGCTCTACCGCAAAGCGAAACCCTATCGATCGCCTTGGTTATGTACAGCTAAATTCGTCAATTGTTGAGAGAATTTAAGCAGTGAATGATGCCGATGAAAAATGAAGCCATTTACGTATTTCCACTGCAAAACACTTTCATTCCGAACTAGTTTTCAATGTGTGACATCTTCCTCAGGTAATCAATGATGCCACGTGACCGACTGATGACTGAAGATGATGTAACAGTGGGTCCCAACCTGGGGCACACGTTCCCTAGGGGGTACGAGCTGGGCGGTTTAGGGGTATACGAAAAGAGACTTGAATAAAAGCGCGTGCAAGTTTCCATCCAACTTTTCCTAGACCTGCCTCTCCGTCTCTTTCCCTTTCATTGCCACACCAAAATTTGTTTTGGGAGTCTTTCATTTCCCATCCATTGCACGTGTCCATACCATCTTAATTGCTGTGTTTTTATAGAATCTACTATCGTGTTGCTTGCATCCATAATTTCTCTAATCCTTTCATTTATTCTTTCTCTTTTTGATTTCCTGCTGCTCTTCGCCAAAATCCCATTTCAGTGGTCAAAAATAGTTTTTCGGATTTTTCTTTTAGTGGCCATACTTCACTGTTGAAAGTTACTTATTATGGTATTTCAAATATATTTTTATTTTCTTTGGAAATAGACTGGTCCCATAATAAACTTTTTTAAATATTTTATCTTGAGCACACCGTTCCCTAACGACAGTATCCATTGTATTACTTTCTATAATTTGCATCACAAGGTATTTATACTCTCCACAGTGCCGTATACATATCTCATTTTCTAAAATAAGATCCTGCTGTAGCCTTCCTCCCACAAACATATATTTTGTTTGTTTATGTTGATTTTAAGGCCCCAATTCCGGTATTCATCTATAATTTTTCTTGCCATGTATTCTAAATCTTCGTAATCTTGTGCTAGAAGAACTTAGTCATCTGCATAGCTTAACGTGTACATCGTCCATTGTGTTGCATTTCTTTTTCCAGCCTTTTAGAACTTGATATAACTATATTTTAAACAATGTGGGAAAAATACAGCAACCCTGTTTTAGTCCTTTTTTATTGCAAATCGCTGAAAGAACTCTTTTCTCATTTTCATCTTGGCTTGAATATTTGTGTATAAATTTTTGATGGCTTTTATTACATTTAAACTTATGCTAGATTTTTCCAAGGCCTCCCGCAGTTTGATTTGTGGCATCGTATCGTATGCTATTTTTAAGATCTATAGGTAACAAGTGAAGTTCCTTGTTGTATGCTAATGTTTTGTCTATCAGCTGTGTTGCATTGAACAGATTGTCTATAGTAGTGCTTCCCTCTCTAAACCCGGCTTCTTCTTCTGCTACCTTGTCTGTATACTCTTTTTAAATTCTGTTTTTTTTTACTATTTTCCATGTATTCTACTAATATAACTAGTAACAGATATGCCGAGATAATTATCGCAATCATTCTTATTGCCTTTTTTGTATTATGTCGGGATAAGGGAAGTTCTCTATTCTTCTCCATTTAGGCATCTGTGAAAGAATTCTGTTAAGTTGGTGTACAGAGACCATGCTTTAATAGTTCCCCGGGAAATTTTCCAGGACCAGCAGCACTTCCGTTTCTCAGGGATTTACAAACGTCTTTAACCTCACTGCATTGCGCTGCTATAGGTGAGCCAACAGTTTTTGTGTTTTGCATAACCTAAGAAGGTTTTCGGCCTCACCAACAGCTCGTCGCCATCTCACTCGGTCTTGCATCTGCTCATGCACCACATTCAATTTCGCTGTCCTTCCGCAGTTGGTCTCCCCAACGCAGTCTTGGTCGCCCCAATGGTCTTCTGCCTCGTGGAACATTCTCTGCCACCATCTTGAGTATCGAGGCCTGCTTCCTCCTGCTGTGTTTTTCATATGAACTTCGTTTTTAAATTTCTCTCTATCCTCTGTCAATAAGTTGTTAAAATATGCTCCCCATTTTTCTTTACCAATACATGTAATTAAATATTTCTTTGTATCCTGCATTAAAGATCTTAAAAACTTCCAGCTTTCTGTAGCAACTTCTTGTTCCTCCGACGTAGGTGTTTAGTAGTTACATTTCTTTTCCTAACAAGCATTCTTTTTCTGCGTTAATTTTCTTCGTACTTTCGCTTGTGCATCTTTGTATACAACCTTGTCCTTATCTGTTTTCACAGTCGGGTATCTATTATATTTCATCCTTTTTTCCTGTATTTCTTTTTCTATCTCGAGGTCACACCAATATGTTTTTTCCTTCTTTTCCGAATATCCTAATGACTCATACGCAGCTCCATGTACACCTTGAAATATATGTCTGTAAAGATCCTCTGTAATAAAAAATGTTTCTTTGGTCAAGAAGTAGTTTTTCACCTAGTCGGGTTTGGAAAAGCTCTCTTAACGCTTAGTTGTTCTAGGCTGTCTAAGCTGTATCGTCTTTGCTTCATTTCTAATGACAGTCTTCTCTTATCATTGTTCTTCCTGGAAACACTATCGTAGCATTTGACAGGAGGTAGTCACTACCACATGTAGCTCCTCGTTATATTCTAACATGTTGTACTCTTATCCTTGTGTTTTTCTTTATAATGAGGTAGTCAACAATTTATTTAAGATTTCTCGTAGGCTAGGTCCACGTATATTTATGTGAATCCTTATGTTCGAAAAAACAGTTGGATATTCTAACGTTATTTCGTTCTTACAATGTTACTAGCCTAATTTCATTTTTATCTTCCCCGTATTTTCCAAAGAGGTTATTTAACCTTTTCCCAAATCTATTATTTGGATCTCCCATTATAATAAGTTCTTAAGAGATACCAATTTTTACTACTTCATCATTTAGGTGTTCAAAAAATTCCTGTTTTTCATTTACAAGCGAGTTTTCATTTATTGCATTTTCGCCCTCATATGGTGATCTTGAAGCCGTGCATACAAATATTTATTTTTATCAATCTTTCATTGATTGCCTCCCATGATGATATGTGTTTTCTGAGACTCTTTCGGATAAGAATGGATATTCCCTGCTGGGCCCTTTTTTCCTTCCGAATCCCACAATAAAAAGTGATCACACGGTCATTCCATATCAAGTGGTCCAGAAAAAAATTAAATTTGTTGCATAATAATTTTTAATATTTTTTATTTATTTACCATAAAAACTATCACTTATTGAGAAAACAAAAATGTCATTATTTTATTTTTAAAATTTATTTTCTTGATAGTGGCCATTTTTATATTAACGAAACGCCGATGTTAGGCGATTTCAGTGTTCTGCAGAAAAGCATTATATCCAAATACGTATGCATGGGAACGACGCGAGAATCGCATTTTACATTTTTCGCGTGAATTAAAATATGTCTCGACTAGGGGTTTCGGCGCGGTATTCAGAAAATGTCTGAATACGTTGCTTTCACTCGGAATGATACCCTGATATTTCTTAGAAACCATTGCAATAATATTAAACGTATTATTTCACGTTTAGAAGAAAATCTGTACGTATTTAATTGAATTATTTCGAGATGCATGCCATGTGCCAAAGGCTACATGTTAAAATAGCACGGAATTGCCAAGAAAACAAATCAGTAACATGGATTTTTTTCACTATTATCTATAGAGATCACTAATAAGAACACGTATGAAAAGTTTCACGCAAATATGTACATAAAAAAACGCTCCAACCACCTTAACTCGTTTCGATGGCGCAGCAACTCTTTCACGATCCCGCGCTGAGCGAGCGACCGTCAACCGTCACCGCCGCTTGCCTCGCGTTCGCTATGAGGCACGAACGATTGGGAAGGAGGAAGAGGAGGGAAGTTTGGATAGTCGAGGACTGTCACCCCCCCTCCCCTCCCACCCCCTCCCCCCGCACCGCTTCCTGCGACGGTCACGAGAGACGGAACACGCATTGTCACTCTCGGGGAAGAAATATGTCACAGCCCGCACACGTGCGCAATCCAATCGTGAATCACTCCCGTCATTGTGTTCCAATTATTCCCCGCCCCTGGTTCGCCCTTTGCCCACCAGAGGTCGACAATGGCGGGGTGTAGAGAGGGTGGCTTCTCCTCGGAAAATGCCTCCACGCCTCGCCCGGCGGTTTGAATTGGCTGAATTTCGAACGGGCAATGTGCTCTAGTTTCGATGCATCGAATGCAATTTTCTGGAGGTATCGTTCGGGTATGTCGAGGGGTTAATGTTTGGAATGAATCAATATTCTGATTATGAGAAATTGGAGGATACGATAGTAAAAATACCGACCTCCGTTATTTTGAGAGCTCTCACACTCAGTATTTCAACCCGAAGGTTGCATTTGAGATTGAGGGTTGATTATGAGAGCTTGGAGCTAAATGGACAAAGTGCTAACTAGTGTAATATCAGTTATATCGACAGTTTTTCTGTAAAAATTGCACATGTAAAACCTCTAATAAAACAGTGGGTTTTTCGACAAGTCCTTTCAGCTAAGTCATAGTCGAATCAACGGACGATCCCACTGAAATCCAAATGACAATGTCATTCTTGAGTCAATAGGGATTATTGAACCTCTAAAACTGAAAAAATATCGCGTTTTTTTCTGGAAGTCTTTCATTCATCGTAGCTTCTGTTATCCTTAAAACACGTGCATATGGTTGCTAAATTGTCTAAGGCCGTGTTCTACAATACGTTTGTTGTCCCACTCTTTATAGTACATACTTCCAATCGTTTCCAACTCTTTCTTAATACAGTTTTCCCCGGACAGCAATGTGCAGGTTGTAAAAGGAATGTTCTACACTCGGGTAAAAAACAAGCGATTATGAGGCCAAGTATAAGGAGGGATAGCCGGCAAGTAAACAAACATTATTTCAACTAAATAAGCTGTAAAATTAACTTTCAAGTCCCAGTTGCTCATCCACCATAAGCTTAAAATGGCATGTACAGTGGAGTTTATTATCCAAAGTGGACAATCCACACAATTCTCAGCTTGATTCTTTCCTGAATACACACAAAATTTATTTGGAGATACCGTAATAGCAAGCGTTCGAAGCGCATAGGGAAATGTGACTTCTGCAGTCAGGCCAAAGCACGGGAGGGAGGTGGAACCAGGTGGGCCTATTGATATGGGACTACGACTTTCAGGGAGCCAACATCCCCTACTATTAGTAGCTATAGGCAAAGAGGAGAGGCTATTATTTTAAGATATCGACACGGCAGTTTAAAATGGCTTCTACATTTCCCATCTAGCTAATGCAAATTATCAGCAAGTCACAGTTCTGTAACAAACCCTTCGATATTGCGTAATGGAAACGGGATAACCGGGGAATCACCTTCAAATGCACCGTCATACCACATTTGGCTCTATTTAACTACACAAAATCCGGAATTAAAGAATTTTCGGAACAATTTCGAAGAGGAGAAATGTAGCAAGAATTTAAAATGATTAAATCACTAAATGGTGCGCCAAACGAAGAATGAGTCCTTAAAATAGACCATTTGAGAGATTCAGCTGTGATAACGTATTTTGTGGTTGAGAGTGACGAACCCGACCTTGACATGCTAAAGGGAGAATTTAATTGAGAATTCAAATTCATAAAAAGGTAGAAAGACTGGCATAGGTGTGAAATGAGAAATTCCATAAAATGAAAAGGTGAATCTATAATACGCGCAAAAATATACAGCAATAACGAAGCAACAATGACCAAATATTCTGTTAGTTCAGAAGTAATTAATTTATGCGATTCACTCTATGTATCAACAAATGCTTGTAAGAGCTAATGTTACATTGAAATAAATGTATCGAACAGCCGTATAAGTCTTGAAAAGACTGGCGAGAAAGGAATTATGAACGGGCACAGGACTCGTGAAATTTGCTACCCGTTTGCATTGACACAGTCGGGGGCTATAACTATGATATTTCCCAGAAAAATTGACAACTGACCTTGAGGCGACCACTTGTGAGCGAAAAATAGATTTTTGAATCTCTATAACCTTGGAATAGTGAAGACATTCTAAACTGATCTAAACCGATGAACTAAAAATTGATCACCTATTACATTTATTAACTTGAAATGTATTGAAACAGGTTAATTGGTCCATAGATTGATTAAATTGTTAGATAAAGTGTGTGATGCATAGTGTGTACATACCATGGCTTAGACGCTAAGATAAATTTAACTATGGCTATAAATCCAGGGAAGCTGATATGGAGATAAAGAAACGAGTGAAATAATAAGCTCAATAAATGCTTCGTGGCCACTTCTGATGCATTCTGGCGGTAGTCTTTTTTTATCACAAAGTTCAGTCAAAATCGTATGACTGAGCTTGGTGACTCGTATGACTGAATTATCACTTTCATCCATCGAACAATAAAAAATACCGTCGGAATTCTCAACTCCCATCATTCTGAATCGAGCGTCGTCCACTATTCGCTCTGAGTCCGTAATGCAGGAGTCTCGAAACCTGATAAATAAAAACAAAATTCTCATCAACGAGAAAGGAATTATGAACGGGCATTTTCTTAACCCATATTTGACTTCACCCAATAGTTGACAAGAAGTTTTATCATTTCATCTGGAGGAGATGTGAATCATTATTGGACTCTTCTTAAAAATCAGAACATTCATCGTTCTCCCTGTTTGCATTTTTTGAAATGTCTGAATTGACCGTGAGGAATCCACTCAGTTGAATTTATTTCGATCAGCCACGCTTTAGCCACCTCCCAGGCTTACTATACTCCAACGGGAACCCATGTTCGTGACACTAAACACAAACAAAGGAACCTTGAACTAGTTTTACCGTCCAATCTAGCGATTTCATTTGCTTCCTGTTTTGACACGTTAGCCCGAAAAAGTATGCAGCTTCTTCCTGCATTATCCCTCAATCACTCTTTAAATTGTTTAGTGAGACATGCAGTATGAAAACTATCGGGAATCAGATGGCATCTGCCGGTGTGATAAAGTGGATCTTTCCGTCCTTGATTGTCCAGTTAAAATTTTACTTTTGGTGAGATGTTTTTCCTCGTCTTTGAACATTCCAAGCTTTATTTACTTATGAGGTGGCCTCATCGGTACCTACAACATGGAGCATTTCACACATTGATTATTCTCGGAGTACCAGACGTGAAAAAGTGAGAATACAGAGAAATTAAAAATAATGTTAAAATTAGTATAATATTTATAGCAAAAATATCACAGTCGAAGCGCCGACGGCAACGAAGAAACTACAGGCAATCAGTACAGCGTGAACACGGTAATGAGAATAAATAATTAGAATGAGCAGATGATACTATGATATGAACGCGAAAAAAAAGCGACGAGAAGAAGAAGAAAGAGAGAAAAAGAGGATAGCAATATGGAAACCACACACTTATTGTTAGCAAAACGAAAAAGTTCCAAAAGCAATGGCACTCCTTAGAGCTCTTATAAGTTACTTAATAAATAAACGAAGAAAATACAATAAAATATCCACAAAACAACTCTGAACTAGTTAGACTCCCTCGGAAGTTAATAAGGCTTAGAATGACAAGAGAGGAGGCGAACAAATTCAAAATTGAAATATTCATCGGGACAAGTATGGACGAATCTAGGCGCAGAAAAAATATTGGTAGGTGAGTTTTCTCAAAATAAACAAATTCCCGAGTCGACACTACTAAATATGGTAGAACAGTAGAAAATAATTGGGACCAGATACTTCGTAGGGCGAGGGAAAACCAAAATACTAGGACGATGGAAATGAAAAATTAAGTATAAGCGATAATTACAATTTTTTACTCCCATCCTGTAGCATACCTCTTATTTCACGGCTGTAGTTTCTAATGCAAGATTAGCGCATAATGAAGATCAAGTGGATGAATCACCAATGAGAAAGTCATAGGAACAGTTGGAGATAAAAAATGTTTAATCAAAACTCTGAGAATTAGGAGAGAGAAACTTATTGAACGCATTCTGAGACATAGTACCCTCTCAAAAACAACAATGGGAGGTGAAATGATTGGAAGAATTGACGTGGAAGATAAAGAATGGTATACACTACAAAATTTGTGATAATGTTGAAATGAAGACTAATGGAGTAAAGCGGTGTGTGGAAAGGAGAATGAAGAGGTGAGCAGCAGATATTCAATATTTGGATTGGTGGAAGTAGATAATGAAGAGCATACTATACATTAACATGGGAGGCGAAGAATTTTAGGATAAAAAGATGCACCTTTGTGCAGAAATGGCGACGCAGTGATTGATTTACAGGGATAAATTCAAATCATCCATATAAAAAATGTTCACATAACACAGAAATGAAACCAACAAATCTAGGAAGAAAAATTGAGCGAGATGAGAAAAAATAATTGACTGAGAAGTATTGACGAAAATATAGGGACGTTATGTACATCCACAACTAATAAAAACTCGAGATAAACTGGACATGTACTTTGACAAAAAGCTTGATGGGACCAGGTAGGGACGGCTCGGGATAAAATGTTTCTAGACAAAGATATGTTCTGGTTTAGAAATTAAATAAAATCATAATAGATGAGATTGATGACGGTAATGGCACAAGTGGATATAGAACGTTGACGAGAACTTGATCGAAAATAAATTAGGTAGGAGTACGCTTTAGCAAGATGAATAGAAGAATATTGGACGAAGTCGAACATTTATTTACCAAATCGATTTATAATCGTGATTTCTTCATAAAAAAATGCTACATGTAGTTTTTCATGATGTGACGAATTTTTTCCTCAATTGATAGTCTACAAATGCATTGATTAATATGGAGGTCATAAATGGACCTGACTATAGTTTTTAAAAATGACAGCAAATGACTACGAAAACCTCCTCAAAGTTAGTGACATTAGGGAGCAAGAGTTTTGCAAAAAATGGTGGACACTTGGACAGTGATGAGCATCAATGGGCAGTGATTAATCACTGCAGGGTTATTTTTTCTCTCATAAGAGTAATTTGGAATGCAAGTAAGAAATGATGGAGAGGAGGGGTCTTCCAATCGGCATAGCGCGAACTGAAAATCACGCTTAATACTTTCCAAATCAAAAACAAGTCGCTAGTCTTCGTTCAAGAAAAAATTGTGGGTTCATGTTTAACAGCATGAAAGTAGTTCGAGCGAGATTTTTCTCCAGTCATAAAAGAGAATTTAATTTCTTAAATTTTAGCAGCTGTAAGAATAATGAAGTAAATATGTATTACACTATTTATGACGCACAAACTTTGTTTTTATGACTGAAATTCTCAGTAATTAACTAAATATACATATTTGAGGCTTTAACGTGAAGTCGCGCCCTACCACCAATGGTTTTTCGTGATTTTATAAAAATCAATACAGTGAGTAGTAAATATTTTTAAATAATTATAGAAATCTATTATATGAGCATTCAAACTACACACTGCTACATTTCTGATGCGATCTGAACATCAAAACTTCATTTCTTTAAATAATGCCTCCCTGTGGCGCACAGCCGTACAGTATCCCAAGGAAAACGGCTTTAATTTTGGAAAATATCTAGAAAAGAATTTCAATAAATGGTCGATAATTCGGTATAATTGGAAAGATGAGATTTTTATCTTTATAATGAGTCTAAATTAATTGAATTTTATAAGTGGTTGTATCTCGCTCAAACTACCTTAAAAACGGCAATTTTCACGATGGCGACCTTCGAGGTGGCGGGAAGATTGTTTCGTACGCAGCGAACTTGGAAGCATGTACATATGACTTGCATGGCTGCTCTCGGCCAATTATGGGGCTAATTACTCATACGTTTTCGATGAACCAAGCTACAAGGTACTGTTGATAATAAGAACATGGCAGAAAAGACCGCACTGTGATGTGCCGTCCAATTTTCCGTACATATATTTTCAATAACATATTACCTGTTCTCCGAACCGAGGTCGGTGAGAGGCGAAATGTGACAGTAATGGGCCTTCGATGCCTGATGATCGAATATTTTCCATTTCAGACCCACAGTGTGTGGCTTTGGGCTGCGGTGTCTTAGTAGTTACGGTGATTTATTGTTGCTTTTAAGTCGATTCAAACCTTCATTTTCAAGAAATAAGCATAATGCTGCTTAACGCTTTTTCCAGTTCCTAGTGCTAGCTGTCGTTTCGAAATACCGAAGCGAGTTTTTCATCAAACTTAAAATGTATAGTGACGTCCAACATTTTGGATGCAAAAGATAGTCTTCCGCGTTTTCCCATCGCTTAAAAGTTGTATACTTAAATCAATTATAAAAAATGCATGGCGTTACAACAAAATTTAATAGCTAAAATTACAGTCCAGGTGACATCCATTTTGATTTTTATAATTGTTATCAAAACAGGCAGTCATTAAGCCGAAGAGTTTTATCATGTTTTTTTAAAAAATACATTTGAAACCGTTGCCACATGAAATGGGCCAGACTCTGATCTTGACATGATGTCAGCCTGAGACCGGGTGAAGGCCACACGCTACCATGCACGAAAAAAGAGACAATTCAGCCTAGACTTGTAATAGATCGATAGAATGGAGTCCAAAGAACATTCATACTCTGGATTAGTGATTTCGACACAAAATTCACCCGCCCCCCTCTGAGAAAGAGACTGTCATAATTAAGCTCAAAACATATTCCTCAATCACTTAAGTGCAACTAGAATTACTTTCAAGCACAAGTACGTCAAAATAATAACAAAATAATCCAGTGTGGATCAACAAGTTTGTAGAATAAAAAAGGACACATCGGGTGGGAAATGAGAAAAATGTAATTCCAACTATAAGCAAACATAAAAGCATAGGTGCACGGTGAGTGGTTCACGAAACAAAATAGAGAGTAATATTATGGGAAATTTTAATGCAATGAGTGAAAAATCCTGTGTGGATGCATGCTTGACGATAATAAACTAGAGCTTGGACATCTTTGAAAGAAGTAAGTAACACGAACTGTAAGTTCAGAAATGAGAGAAAGAGAGTTGGTTATGAAAGCCTAGCGGAGGAAAATAGTCCAACGTGCTTCGAACTATTAGGGTAAGGGGTGGTTATGGTATTGAAAGATTGAATGATACAGTGAAAATTATCCAAGGCCTAAAAATGAATAATACGATACAATGAGATGAAGACCAAAAGAAAGTGCTTGGCACGAACAGCGAGAACAAGAATTAATAACAAAATGCCGCGCAAGAAAATAGTAAAAAGATGCGTTTGGCAGCTACTAAGAAAATACTGAATGATTTTGAAGAAAACAATTACTTGCTTAGGAAATGGGAAAAAAGTGCTCTAATAAATGAGATTGTAACGGACGGAATAAATTGAAGAAAAAGTGGTTAGATGGCGTGAAGTGAATGCGAAGCCAAGGATAATTGGAAGGAGAACTTGGTAGGAGCGTACGATGCAAGCGTCAAGGATAAAATAAGTAGCATGAATTAGGTTGCGAGAATTATAGCAGGGAATTAGGGTGAGAACGAGTCTCGGACAACGGAGTAATATTTGAAAAACCAGAAACTCACTGGTAACGATGGTACTTCTAGCAAGGAGCTAATGTGAGGGTGATTTAAATGTAACTCATATTAGGAACTGTTCAAGCTTTATTACATGTTTCGCCATACGACTGTGAGAAATAAATAATTTCAACTCTGCATACGGGAAATGGTAGAAATGAGAAAAAGCTATAGCCCGACACACTAATTTAGTAAATATGGAAAAGTATTGCGTAAAACATTCATTAAAGTAGTGCGGAAGGTAATATTGGACCGAATATGATGGTATTTCTAATTTGGAGGTAATGTGAGTGTGAGTTAATGTGACCCATATTACGAATTGTTCAAGCCTTAATACAATATAGACTTATACTACTTAATACACTACAGTTGCGCTATACAATTGGGAGAAAAAAATAATTTCAACTCCGCATTCAGGAAAGGGAAGATAGAGTGAAAGTTATATAGCACGACACACTGATTTAGTAAGTATGTAAGAGTATTGGGTAAAGTATTTATTTAAGGAGTGCAGGAGGTAATATTTGACCGAATATGCGGAATTTAACATAGTTTCAAGAACTGTAGTGATCGTTCGAATAAGACACTGGCACTTCAACGAGTGTTTGAAAAATATTTGGACGCCCGAAAGAGAAAGTGGTTGTGATGATTGGCAGATGGTATGTGGTAGGGTAAATCGACGAAAGTTGTGGAAGATTCCGATGACATATGGAGGGGAGGAGCAGTAATTGAGTATCATAAAAATGATGTGCAAAAATACTTCGGAAATTGCGAACGCATTTTGACCTTGAGCGGCTGGTGTGGAGGCAGGGATGCGTAAGGTCACCACAGAAATTTATTTTTTTTCCGGATGCGAGAGAAAATGATGCTGTTATGATGGAGGCGTATTTATTAAAGGTTCGAAATGGGTTGGTATCAAATGTAAATCTTTGCCAAAATATTGTAAGTAAAAAAGTCGACTGGGATATGCGTCGCAGTTCTTCTTACTCTTTAGTTCTTTAATCCGAAATATATTCTTCGAGAGAGAGCCTAATTTCCAACGCCCCTCATATCACGTTCATTAAAATATTAATTCTTATGACATTAAATCTAAGAGAGAAATACCGTTGAGACTGGTGTCTACATGAAGGTGATGACTTAGACTTTCATTGTATAAGCAAACATACGAATTAGGCCTCAAATAATGTCAATATTGTAAAATTAATGATTTGGTATGAAACATATTGCAATGAGTATCTTTATCATGCATATCTACTTTGAATTCAAAATTGTTTTTTATTCCTCAAGGCTTTATCATTAACTGTAACTATTAACTAATTTATTGAATATCCAATCTTTATAAAGAACCAACAAGCATATTATATAAAAAGCAACCACGATACGATTTTCTTATGGATAGGCAATATATGTCTCCAAAGCTGCGGTAATTTGGCAGAGCTAGCATCCGGTGACAAAAGTCTTTGACATATTAATAATAATTTTCTTTGAAATCTTTTCTGGCTAATTGGAACACAAGTAATGTATGACTTTTTGTCATTGTATGCACGAATATGTAAAATCCTATGGTGGTTAGAAAAACTATAATATTTATGTAATGATTTGTTAAACGTTATCTAAAATATGATTCATTGTTAATTAAAGATAATAGATGGTTTAAGTTTTCAATTAAACCTTGAGAAAGAACAACTTAGTTTGCCTGATAGTAGCAACTCATCTACTAGTCTGTTTCAAAAGTATATATACCCGAGTTTGAAGTAGCGTAGTTACATAACGACTCGTCCGATTACAATGTAGTTTACATCAAAATGTAGCTTATTTTAATCTGCGTTGAGCATATGTAATGAATATTTTTTATTCAATTTTTAAAGGTATGTTCTTGAGGTGAGAAGAGAAAAAGTACCCGTTTTTCGGCACTCTCCGCGCAATCCCTGATTCGACGGGCTTCTAAAGCCAAAACCAATTGATATATCAACGTTATATTTTAACCACGGCTAGATCGTACTTTTATAAATTCGATTCCGAAGTTTTAATTCTATAACTTTATTTTAACATGAGTTGTTGTTAGCTATGTGACGTAAAATTTTCTCAGCAACGAAAGATCCGAGAAACGCGCGCGTCGCACTGTCGTCTTTGTCTTGGCGTTGTCTATGTGATCTTGCTGTGCTTTTGATAATACAGAGTGTAGTTTATTTTATATCGATTTAAGATTATAGTAAATTTTTCACTGGAGCTACTGCCGGCCGTCGAGAAGCGACAGCCTGCCCGGCGTAACTTTCTCTTTTGTCGCAGCGTTCACTGTTGCCGCTTCCTGGCACACATTGAGTCTGGACGTCAATCGTTGAATAGCACGGCTGGATGTGTGCTTGCTCCTCGATGCTATTATTACTGTAATTCCCTCGTTGAATGTATAAACATCTTTTTTTCAAAGTCAGACTTTTTTCAGCTTTTTTCATGAGAGCTTTGGATTCCTGATTCTTCTCAAAAAGGCTTGACGAGAAGCAGCAATCGTCGTCACAGACTCCATTAAAACTGGCTTCGTCTGCAGTTTTTTAAAACGGAATCCAATTTTTTTCACTATCCTCCAAAGTGTACTAATGGACATATCTTGAAAGTCACACATGTTACTTTCCAGTTGCGCCTTGAGATTCCTAATGGTAGGGAATAATTTTTTCATGTAGAAGTCATGAATATTCCTACGAATAACACCGCAGGTAAATTCGTCTACTTCAACTTTAGGACGTCCCATCGTTACACTCTGTCTCTTGGAAGCTACAGGCGATTCAGACTCCATATTTTCCTTATTCCCGGCACCTATTTTCTTCACGGAAATATGGGAAACACCCAAAGACTCCGACACTTTCTTGTAAACAGGATAGCGCTTATCCCCAATCAATTCACCTTCACGCTTAAAAAAACAAATCGCACTTAATATCATTGCAACTTCAGCATCAGAAAAACGTGACCTGAGAGGCATCTTGAAGCGGAACTGAACTCAACAGCACATAAGGCAGGAATGAAGGAGAAAATATTTCCGGCACAAAATCACTTGCACCCCAGGGGGGACTCGAACCACCATTCTTCAGATAAGGCAGCATGGTTCACGACGCTGAGTCATTGTCTCTGGGGTAGAAACGGCAACAGTGAACGCTGCGACAAAAGAGAAAGTTACGTCGGGCAGGCTGTCGCTTCTCGACGGCCGGCAGTAGCTCCAGTGAAAAATTTACTATAATCTTAAATCGATATAAAATAAACTACACTCTGTATTATCAAAAGCACAGCAAGATCACATAGACAACGCCAAGACAAAGACGACAGTGCGACGCGCGCGTTTCTCGGATCTTTCGTTGCTGAGAAAATTTTACGTCACATAGCTAACAACAACTCATGTTAAAATAAAGTTATAGAATTAAAACTTCGGAATCGAATTTATAAAAGTACGATCTAGCCGTGGTTAAAATATAACGTTGATATATCAATTGGTTTTGGCTTTAGAAGCCCGTCGAATCAGGGATTGCGCGGAGAGTGCCGAAAAACGGGTACTTTTTCTCTTCTCACCTCAAGAACATACCTTTAAAAATTGAATAAAAAATATTCATTACATATGCTCAACGCAGATTAAAATAAGCTACATTTTGATGTAAACTACATTGTAATCGGACGAGTCGTTATGTAACTACGCTACTTCAAACTCGGGTATATATACTTTTGAAACGGACGTAATTTAGTTCACTTGTGGTTGATCAGTGGGAGAATCCCTCTATGTACTGCCAAATGAATGGTGATTGCATAACGATAGCACGTATTTTGATGAAATCATCTCGCATTTAAATATTTATGGGTAAATATCATAGTGATTCCAAGAAAAAAGTTTAGTCAAAGCTACTTTTAGAAGAGAGGCGTAAAATTTTGTAAAAAATACTATGAAAATTACTCATTTGGATATTTTTCCAATTTTGAGGATACCGGGACTAGCCATGGTAGTTACCTTCACGGAGTCACCCGCAAGTGCACATAAGTGCGATATTCCTTCCTCTGTGGAATATCGCACTTGATATTTTTCATAGAAAATCATTTGTTTTACAATAAGAAAATTATTTATGGCTTATATATAATATTGCTGTAGGTATATAAAAAAACCTTTGAAGAAGACACTGGTACGAATAGACTTATATCTTCTAGATTTAATGATAAAAGCGTTCGTAAAATGCACCGCAAATAAAATTCCCAGCATTTTATTGATTTTTTATGTATTATACTCAACAAAAAACCGTTAGGATGGAACAAAAAACTCAATGAATGATAGAAAAATCATAAAAAAATATGCCTGAATTTATTCATGAGTTCTTTCACTGAGTAAAATTTCATGAAAATTGAAAATGGTCAGGTTGAAAATGTCATAGAACGAGCACAAATTACGACTGAATACGGTGGATTTCAAAAGATAAAAGTGGTTTTTGGAAGAGTTTTGGGTAAAAATAAAGGAAGATGGCAAATTAATAAATGGATAAATACTAAATTCAAGTCCAAGTTACTTAATATTAAAACCAAGTCCAAGGAAGTGGAACCCGCAACTTTTGGCCTGCCGACCCAAACCTAATCGAAATGAAAATCGTAGAGGTATCATATTTATGTTATGGACTCCAAAATCCACCTTTAACCACCCAAAGTTATTTTTAGCGTGATAGTCAGAGACTCTCCCACAAAGCACAACGAGCTATGAAAAGCTGGTGTCCGTGGCCTGCAAAAAAATTGACACGAGGCCCCGTGCATCCCGAAAGATTTTCCTGAATGAAGTACGTGATTCAATATAAAGCGGCGTTTAACGGTGGAAACAGTTGCTAATAATATAGAGTAAAAAACACGCCCAAACAATCCCTGTGACTAGGAGGGTCAACAGTTCAAATGGACGTGGCGACTCATTACGCCAACATAAGAAGGCAAAGGTTTATGCTATCCTCATTCATCTTCATCCGACAAACAGGGAACGACTTGAGGTGGAAATATATCCCTCATCCTGAGTATGTCACCAAGTTAATGAGACAGGAAAGATTCTCACTCGAGAACCTCCAACATTCAATTAAATCTCATGACAAAGATCGCAGCAAGAAACAAAACAGGCCTCTTCGGATATTCCCGGCGACGCAAATGCAACGATTCTAAGCATCTCATTCGAGAGCCTCCATCATTCAATGAAAGCAAATGATAACGGTATAGGCATGAAAAAACGAGCAGATGCGTCTCCGGATATCCCATCTACGCAAGGGCCGCGATCCCAAGGGTCTTTCCTCGGGGGAAAGCTTCTAGGAATCCCAAGTCCTTCCAAAGGTCTGTGCGACATGGGATTTTGATGAGGTATACACATAAAAGGGCACACTTGAACCTGAGAGCCCAGATTATAAACAAGAAAGTGTAAGTACTCGATAATCAAGATGTTTTATCTGCTTCCCAGGGACAAATCAGACAACTAACTAACTAGACACTTAGCGCTAGAACGCGTAAATTTTAACCTCTAAATGAATGTCCTCCTCTAAATTTTCACCTGGAGAGCTTTAATTACATGAATTTTCGTCAATAATTGTTTTTCAAAATACAGATAATTCAAATTTTAAAAACAACTTGACTGTGATAAATTCCTTGTAAATGAATGTATGTTCCCGGCCTCTTCCCCCATTCTCAAAGCTTTAACCCCCTCCCCTTTGTCCTCTTAGTCCATCTCTCCCGTTCACCTCCACCCTCCTCCCGTGTTCCTCCCTCCCCCCTCACCTGGCACCGACATGTATATAAGGCTTGCCCTTCTCTTACCTTTTTCCTGTTGATGATGTGAATCCACGTCGAAACCCGGATCGAGTTAAAATAAATATTCAGTGGTATTTGTAAGTGTTATCTTTTTCTCCCTCTAATTATATAATACCACTAAGTTAACCTTGGAAAAGTGATTGCTCGGCATTCTGATGTGACGAAAACTCAAACCGCCAGAAACCACCGCGGATAAGTCTGTAGTCGGTGCATCTACTACCAACATTACTGTCACACCACCTAAAGATTAAGATAAAATCTAGTCTATGAGCACTAGCAAGTCATTAAGGTGGAATTAATTAATGATCTGAATTCTTCCTGCTGCGCAAAAAAATTAAATGGAGTCCCGCGAGTAACATAATTTTGAGGAAGGAGTTATTGCCATTTGAAAACATTACTAAATATTTACCTAATCCGCTTTTTCTCAATACATAATTATGTTATCACTCATTCGAGAAGGTTAAGTTGATGTCGTACGGCCATCTGCAACAGAAACATTGAGATGTTAAAAATGTTGTTGTAAACAGACCCACAGGGTGGCCATATACTCCACAAGACTCGTTGAACTGGCGTGTGGAATAAACTTAGCGATTCATATACCGCCGGTCGGTTGGTAGCGGAACAACGGACATACAGGTGCCATTAATTAAGGTTAGAATGGCTGAATGGACTTCACAAAATAACTGTTTGGCACTCGTAAGAGTTTTAGTCTCCTCTGATGAGTCCTCATGAAATCTTCATCCTTCATGCCTCGCAAAATGGCAGCAACGACCGCAATAGTCATAACATACATTTGGACCGTTTCCATACGCAAACGTGTTCCAGCGTTGAATATAAATGGCTACTTGATTCTCTCAACTACTTCCTATTTTTTTTAATGTGCTATTTTCTTTCTTAAAACCCTCTGAAATTCCCTTACAACCAGGAAACAATGAAAGAAGAATATACAACATAATAATTATAATACCCGTCTGTTCGACCGTGTAGCTATCTCTCTTATTTACCCACTTGCGTTTGTCTTACAGATAAGTAAAGGTAAACTAATACGCTCCGCATCAATCTGTAACGCATGAGACCTAAACTTCTCAAGTAACCGAGCCTTGATATTAATTTATTGGCTTCTAGAACCCTCCCAGTTCCTCCAGAAGTTTCTTTTTTCAAACTTACTCTTCACAGGTAAGTTATTTTTTTACAAAACGCGGGGCTTTGCCTTGTATTTTACTGAGTTAGTGAATTAAATCATTCAGAGTCCTAAATGCTTTTGGCGAACTCAAGACGTGGCCCAACTTGAGAGAGGTAACATCCATCTTTCACTTGTTCGTCCAAGAACCTTCGGATTGTCTGCTTGATGTTTGCCAGCCTCTATAATGCACGCGCTGCTTATTTTCAAATGTGGCGATGGCTTTGAAGTTAGTGTGTTTTCCAAGTGTTTACATTCATCAGCTAATTTGTATTTACTCCCACCATTTCATAGATGCTTACGAAGCTTCACGCAATTTATGATGGAGTAAACCCATCATCATCGTCCTTTCCCTCAAGCACTCCAGTGCACTTATCAAAAGGTCGACAAGTTTCATGATACTGTACCAACGTAATACGCGCATTAATAATTTATTCGAGAAATGATAACATTAATATTTCGCGTGAGTTGCGCAAGACCTTAAATGTGGCCAGAAAGAGCGAAAAACCATTGAAATAACGCCAGCTGCCATATTTGGTTAGACACATTTGCTCTGTAAACGCCGACGACAAAGTTAATTAAGGAAAACTAAAGTGATTAATTGAAGATGTATCTTTCATTTTCCCAAATTACTATAGCCATATAAATTGTATCACGTCACTCTACGCTCTATCCTCGTATAAATTTCATAAAGTCATAATTGCACAAAAAGTGCCATTTTTCAAGAGCATGGGATCCTTTCCTTGTAGAAGCGTTGGCATTTCCCATTGACGTGATGTAAAAGCGTAAACTGTCCAATTTATTGATGGCAATATTTAATAAAGCAAAATATTTCATCAATAATTTATTTGACTAAATAAATAATTTATTTATTTATTTGACTATCTTCAAATCAAACAATATTTACAAAACCCATGTGCACACATAAAGGCAAAATTACCTACGCGATGCAAATTTTCGTACAGTGCCTGATGATTGTTCATGTTAGTCCGGTATATTACTAACTTCTCTCGGCTAATCACGTAATCTACTTTCTTAAACTTTATCATACCCCTAGCCCACTTCCTTAGGCTAATCATTCTCACTACACCTCAAGTCATCTCGCATGACATCATGCAACCTGCGTTCCGCAAATACATTTCACCCCGCAGAACGCCATTGCAAGGGAATTTACACTTTGTAATCATCGCCTGAGCTGTTGGTAATTACCAAGACAGAATCATAGGTCAATCGTTTCATTAAAAAATATGAACCGCCATAGGTTTGCTATAAAATATACCGAAGAAAAGGCAAAGAAAGACTCTCAGGTATAGGAATCAAAAGAACACAGGCGCTTCTTTTCCATCGACTAGCAACAAGAAGTGAGATTTCTCAATTTTATTGGTGGGGGCAAAACTTGAACTAGCCAGGAACTTAATTGGAGGGTAAAAAATACTCTTAGAGGGGAAACTACCCCCTCTTGACTCCTTAAAATGCCACCAGTCCTCGCAGCAGTAAATATAACAACAAACGCATCAACATGTTTGAACATATCAAACTTTTTTATAGGCATTCAAGTGCCGCCGTGGGCTTTCAAGTCAAACCTTTTTATGGGCTGTCCATATAAAGCAACTGAGGATAGGAAATTTTCAAGCTTCTTTTTCATCGTTGAAACTGCGCTTTGACTTCCGTCGTACGAAGAGTCATTCCGTCGCTATCCACGTTTCAAAAGTGGCGCTCCGCCCACTCCACCAAGATAACGCAGGCGCGTAGAACGCACGTCCACCCCCGCCCAGCCCCCCTCTACAATGCGCCACACACGCCCAACCCCCTCACATCGCATTACTCCTCTTCACACGCCCGTGTGGCGGCCAAAGCCTTCTTCTTTATCCTCCCCCCACTTCCCTCCCCTATTTCAACTCCCCTCTCCTCCACTCTGTGCCTCTCCTCGCTACAAGCCTCACCCGACTAACTCGCAACAAAGGGTCCCCTATCCCGTCCCTTCAGTCGTGCACTGTCGCCGAGTGACGGAGCGCGAAGACAACTCCAAGGCTCGTACTGTCGTCTTGTGGACTGGAGGAACGCGTCCGCTCCGGAGCGCTAAAAACGGATCGCGGAGAAGCACAAGACGCCGTCCCCACCTCGGGCGGGGGGGACCAACTCCTTCAAGACACCAACATGGGGGAGACTTTACACCAGCCGATGGACCTGGTCTTCAGGGATATCGGCTACGTGGTCCCGCGACTCACGATGAAGGGAATCGGTGAGTAGTGCGCATCTTGTCCACAGCGCGTCGCATTTCTCGGAAGTAGAATAACCCATACCCTGTCCCCATTGCCTCGCCTTCTCGATCCCCACCCGTCGCCTCCTATTGCGTTCCCCGTGTCCGTCTCCCCGGTCTCCCCACTGCGCCTGCGCCCCTGGCGGTCGTTCCAGTGAACATTTCCCGATCGAAATTCACCGGCGGGGCTTCCTTTTTCCTTCGGCCTTATTTATTTTTCATTCACCGCGCCCTGAAATCGACAGTGAATTAGCCACCGCACCGCGCGACACAAGGCGCGGAGCTGAAAGTCGAAAAACTGGGTTTTCCCGTTGGAGAGTGTGAAAATGTTTTATCCGCATCTAGGGAACCCTTGACAATATCCAGCAGCAGCAGTGGAAGAGTAGGGTTTTCAGGTGTTCTAAAAACTAGGCTTGTATCGCACCGTCTAACCTTAGGCCTTAACACAAAGTCACACTCAAACATCCGCGACCAAGAAGAGACTCGAAGACACCACTCCGGCACGTCAGCCATATGGCTACCGCAGTCCACATGGTCAGTCCGTATTGAGAAGGGAACACCACTGCCCATACAGGATCTGGATGTTTAAAAAAAATAAACAGCAAAGTTTGACGATGAGAGGTTAAATTGAGTCGAGAGACTTTTTCATTTAAAAATATCAGCTACAGATTCATTTCATGAGTGTAGCCGTAAAGCCTCGAAGAGATCAAATCAGGATCGAGGGAAAACTTTTTGGTACACTGTTTCCTCGTGGATTTACAATCTTCCAACCAAGGAAGACGAAGAAGCATACTAACAATGAAACGTAATGATAAAGTGTGTAAATATTATTGATTTCGTGGGGAAAGCCAAACAGTACTTCATTTAGAGGCGTCATTTTTTCTTTCTCCTCAATGCACTGTAAAATTATGCCACGGTCACAGAGAAATTCCAAGTTGAAATCTGTTCACAAATAAGGTGGCAAAAGGAGTTGAAAATTATATTATTTTAACCATCCTTCTTGAGAGCTATGAAACAATGCAATCCCTCATGCAAGCCACTGGCCGACATTACCATCAGCCGATTTGTCATCTACAAGGCTGCTAATCTAGTAATGATTCAGAGAAATACGGCCAGCGTCATTCACAACTCCGACCGCGCGTGGTCGATAGACGCTATCTTTGCACGCCCTCGCTCAAAGAGTCACCGAGCTTACGCGCAACCACGGTCTTCCTCTGAATCATAAACAAGAAAAAGAATATGCGCACGATTCGCTTCCTCTCTAATACGCAAAGCCATTTCAAAATTCTTCCAAACAATAGGACTCAATCGGTGAAATGACAAGGGAAACATTCGAGTGGTTCGATGGCCAAAGAGTTCCCATTTCTTTTTCGCACCTCGAAATAATGAAAAACTTATCCTCTTGAATGAAAGCTAAGGTTTCCAGCCTAACTTTGAGGAACATATCTTTTAATGGATTAATACTTTATATTTTCCACAATTTTTTTCCAGCGTATAACAGCGAACGAAAGATACCGTATCATGATAATGACAATTATTTGTCAAAGTCATGGTCCGAAATAAACATGTCTGGAAAATACAAAGAATTTATTCATAAAGAAACTTATTTCCTTTCACATTATAGCCTCAGAAATCATTCTCTGGGCGCATAGGGGGCTATAGTAGGAAGCGGATGCCAAGTGACTGAGGCTGCGTAATTTTATGTACTACATAAAGATTGGGAGGCTGCAGTTCTTCACTCTATTCTTTCTAATGAACCACTTTATTCCCTATGATTCCTCATTTTTACACTCCTCGTAATTTTCCTCATGCATTCCATCCTTTGTCTTCTTCGGGAATTTATCTCATTCTTTTATCATCCCTTTCTTATTTTCGGGAGGCTGTGAATTCTCATAATGAGGCCAATAAATCTGTACCATCATCCTCGCAATTTTTTTCAATGCTTAATGTATCCTCTGCGAAGTAAAAGAGACAACATTTTGGCCACATTGTGACGTAAAAACTTCCCGAAAACAACTATGCAAGGTACAACGAAGGGAAAGAACTATGGAGGAAGACCAAGAACAGGTTGCACGAAATAAACTAAAAGGGAGGTAAAAATGAGGAAATATGAAAAAATAAAATAGGGCAACACACTTCTATGAAAAGCATCAAGAAAATGCTCTTTTTAGCCATGTAAAATATCTTCAACATTAAATTATTGAAAACATTTATCATTGATCACATTTTAAGAATAACCCTCAGCGGTTGAACTCTAAGGTAAAGGGACCAAATATGCCTTCATCATTTGGCACCACCTGTAAGGGCCAGCTCTTATTTAAGCGTACTTCATCACGCTCAGATTTTTAAGCGTTATGATGACAGGCGGGCACAATATAAATTAGCCAGGTTGATCACATATTTGTGTGGTCAAACCTAAAAGAAGCGTCACATCCTATGTAGGGGATACCGGTGGTTTCCTACGACATTCTGATAGAAAACAGCAGCTTTGATTTGATGTAGTGCTGAAGTAATTCCCCCGACTCTCTGGTCCAGGTACGAGCGTTCTTCCTACTGGACTGTTTTAGTCTCGTACAAAAAATAGCGTATTTAGAAACTTTGTAAGAATATGAATAGATCTGCTAGGGAGCACTTCCTGATTAAAGCCATGAACCTAGCGCAAAGCTTAACGACTGACTCAGACTAATAGCGATGAACAGGACAAGACGCCTTCGCCTAACAAGCAAAATATGCGTCACGCAACACATTTTAGGACATAAATACGCAGGCTCATGAAACTAAAATGTTTAAGTATAGCTTGCGCTCTTCAGTTGAATCCCTTAGGCTTGACATGTATTAGAGCAAAAGCTAAAATTACAATACTGCTCATCTGCTCTTGTAAGAAACCTTGTAAACTTGATTTGCTTGTCATTGGAAGGCGGCCGGGATGAGTAATACTTTTTATTCATATTTAAAAAGTACGAACTTTTAACTTGGAATACTTTTAAACGATGTCTCTTCAGACAGATAATTCTGAGCTTAGGAATAAAATCATTCTCGAATCACAACTAATATGTTTATTTATAGAGCCACAAAATATTGTTGCTAGACTCGCACATAGAGAACACAGCTGAGTCATGAGAAATATAAATGAAATGGCGATATTTATGAGCAACTAACCAAATTTTGAGATGAATATACATTGTTATTTTTAATAGTTTGATTCATTCCCGCAAATGACGCCGGGTCTCAAATCTATATTTCTGATTGGCAGTTGCATACAAAATCGTACGGAAAAATAGAGCCGTTCCTAAATTCAGACTCTCAGACCGTTGCATACGAGAAATAGTGCGATTCACATGCCGCATAGTATTAGAAAATAGTAATAATTAGATAAGGTCATCGTTAAAGTAAAACTATCAGAGAAGCTTGTGCCAAGGTACAGGGGCTTAAAGTGAAGGTTGAATATTCATTAGTTTCATACAGTTGACAGGGATTACCTATCTGTACAAAAAAAAGGAAGCGTGCGATATTACTGGTTTTATTTCCACGTATGAGGTTAAATAAGAAACCACCGATTACATCGGAAATATATTGACACCAGCCTTCAGACAGCATTTTCCATATGCATACATCATCTGTCTGCCAATACCGCCTTCTCTCTCCGGGCCCATCCTGTCAGCTCTCATATTTAATTCTTTGCCTCAAGAATTTTGGCCTTAGTTTTAGGAGCATAAAAAAAACAGAAAACTGGGTGAAACTAAAGACATTAGTGAAAACTATTCTAGCGCAGACGAATAATGAAAAAGAGTGGAAATTTCCCAGTTTTCTCACTTGGTAATGAACCAGATACTGCATGTCATAAGAGGAAGCCTCTTGCCACCAACCGATAAGTCCTGGAGATATTGACGACCTCGACTCTGACCTCAATGAATCTCTAAATGGGGTCGCGCCCCTGCGCTGCTGACATCCTAATCAAGTCAGTTTCCTGACCGGTGTACCCAAGTAATCAACAGTGAAAAAATCTTGTTTGGAACAAGGACAAATAGCTCTTATTCCGGGTGGCACACTTTCATCTTCACTGCCGCGTAGTTCATATCTCTCTTATCGCTGATCGCAAAACAATCAGTCGACGCTTTGATTGATCCGAGAAAAAAATGAATAAAGGTTAAAGACTGTTCTTTTTTTATCAAGTACCTACACTATCTTCTAAGCATCTGAACGGTGGCTACGCGCCGGACAGATATTCACCTTTCAGGACAGATATTTCAGAAGTTTCTATCTACCCTCCTATATTCTGCGAATAGCTGTGTGTCCCACTATTTCCTTATCTTTGTCTATGAATATGACCCATATCTACCAACGCAGCAATGTTTGAACTACACCTCAGTAAAGTGTCTCGAAATTTCATATAAATTTCTTGCTCACGAAATAAAAAAATGTACATTATCATGCACTCCTTGAAATATTATAAACGTAGTATAATCTTGACTAGACTAGTTGACGAATATTTATTTTCCTACGGATGCCAACAGAAGAGAAATGTGCCCAGCTATGCCGTCACAAAGCACTTCTTTTCTATGAGGTATAAGATTTTGCGCAAGTTCGATAACACGATGTACTCACAACAGATAGAAGAGAAAATCACAGAGAAGCCGTATCAATGACACCTTTGAGGACTAGTCTGCAGAACCCTTCCATAATCGAGGCCATGGTTTCAAAAATATATTGAACGAATACACTAGTTATGACATCCGAAGCTACTATGTAAGAGAAACAACCCTGAATCCTCAGAGCTCACCTGACCACAGAGGCTGTTATCCTTTTGTAATAAACCAGAACTCTCTTAGCAAATCTAAATTAACTAATTTACAAATATCAGTATTTGTTGTTTTTCTATTATCGTGAGGATTGGGTTGGCGTTCGTGGAATTTACAGGGTTTCCATACCAAGAGCCAGGGTTTGACTCCCAGGAGAGGCGGTGATTTTTTACCGGCAGAATTCCGATCCCTTTTCGGGTGCCATGTGGAGAGCACTGCCTATGTATGTAGTACATACATCGCGCGTCGGATGGGGCGTTTAACTGTGTTCCCCTTTGCGTCTTTCGTTAAAAGTAGCCTAATTCCGACGCCGGGTTTCTCTCCACCTTCTGTTCCCCAAATAATCCTTCTCTCGACAGTCTATCCGCCTACCATAAAAGGCCCCAATGGCCACATTTGTTGAGTCGCTTTCTCCAAACAACCATCCAACTTCATTATCATATAAATGTTTAACACCCATCCAGATTAAAACCAAGACAGTTTATTCAAGCTAAAGCAAAACCCACGACAACGACGGTACCCTTCCTCCCTCAGTGATAAGAAAGCCTGGCGACAACGAGACTTCCTGGATTAATAGAAGGGAATTGATTTTGATAACCTCATGAGGATGAGGAAAAAATTTTGAGAGGTCGCTTATAAAAGTTTTATCAAGAGCAAAAGGTCAGTAACCAGCACCGGACCTATAGGGCAAATATTTGTATTCCTCCACCCCCTATGGCACATATGCAAAAAGACCGAAACAGTTGGCCAATGGCACCGTTAAGCGAAGCTATTTAAAGTCCATTACCTTCCATTCACCCACATTATAAATACAAGACGGACTACTTGTCGTGACAATGGACGGCGCACTGGGCTCGGTTGTTCAACGAGAACACGACTTCCACCTCAACGATACAAACCCCAATAGTAAGTTCATCATTATGCTTTTGCTGAGCGCAGTCATTTCAAATACTTAAATCAGTTAGCCTTTTGCTCCACCTCCTATATGCTCAGTATGTCTTTTGATCACGCACTATTTTCATATGTACGGATATAATAAGTAAATAGGAGAGAGTCACATGGAACACCATACTGTAAAAAACCAAATTTTAGGCACATTAAGAGACGCAATGAATTCATAAATATAATGGAGAGAAAAATAGCGGGGTAGGTCCCGCGTCGAATACAAAGGGCCGGATACATAGACAAAAGCAGCTGGAAAGGAGGCCTAAAAAGTGGCTAGATTGTTTGACTGATGTCGGAAAACTAAATACGACACGTGAGTCAATGCTAGCTTGTGGCATCTTAAGTTCAACAAACCGAGTTTTCGATACAGATAAGGATCCTTCATTTCTCCTTCTAAAAAATCCAATGACAAACAAGTAACACCTGTCCGAAAGCGTTCTACATCTACGAAGTACCACGCAAGCCACCACTAGGGTGATAAGTTCTTCTCGGGTTTCTCACCGGAAGAGCCTAACCCGGAGGAAAAGCCGAGAAGTACTCATCAGTCTCATTCGCCGGGAAAGCCTGAAATCATACATCGGTGTGTGGCACGGGGTGATTCCACTCCAGGCATGCAGAACTCATCCCAGTTCAAATCAGGACCTCGCACGTTTCCCCGGCCGCAAGGCGAGTCCAAAAAGCAGTCAGGAGAAAAGTGTACAGTCTAACTAGAAACTGGGAGAGTACTACGTAGACGAACATACAACACACTGTACACTGCAGTAATACAGAACGCTGGTTAAGAGACAACTACTGGTTAATATTATACACTTATGAATGGTACGAAATAATACTTCATGTAGAAAACAAAATAATGTCGGACATTTCAAGCGGGTTGAGGTGCCAGTAATGATGTATGTTATAAAACACAAGTAACGAGTCTATTCTAGCTAGTGAGGATGGAAGTTTCATAGAATTCATCTCTCGCAACTATTATGTTATTATACACGGGAAAATGGCATTTTAAATCAATCTACATCTACAAAATACCCTGAAAGCCACCTCATGGGTGTGTGGCAGGGGGTGAGTATTCCCCAACGTGCATTGCACCATACCCTAAATTTAGTGTAACTACGACTAGTTATGCATTAGCATACATCGCTAATGCTTGTCACGAGGCGAAGCCTCACAAAGACTCAAGACTTATGTATAAAACATGCACGGTGTTATGTATAAAACATGCAATCGGTTCTGTAGTCTATTTCCTTTATCTTATATCTGTGATCATTTTTACCGTAATGCGTTGGATCTACCAAAATATGCTGAACGTCCGGAAAAAAGCTGTCTGCTTAGAACATGGGCAAAATATATTTTCATTTAGCCTATATAAGGATGCTATAGAGATTAAGATAAGGATGCTCCGATCTAACTTTTTATTCACACGCATGAATATCAAATTGTATTTTATGAACAAATGTATGTTTACAAGAGAGATACAATAATTATTAACAACTGAACCTGATGACATGAATTTGCCTAAAGAAAGCTATGGTATGAGAACAAACATGCATGGACAAGCAACAAGCAAGGGACATTCAGACCTAGCGATCTTATACGCGACTACCAGAATCCATAAAGTAAGAACGATCTGATGTCGGAGACGGGAGAGGCAGCTCTCATTGTGAATGCATGGAGCGCAAAACCACGCACTGAAACCGCGCAATTACTGACAAATTTCAGAAGGCGTGACTTCTCTTGCAGCATTGAATAGAATGGAGCCCATTTTATAAGGAAGATATAGTGTTTATTCTCAATGGAAAGTCTATTTTTCCCCAAGGATAATTTCACAATTACATGCATGAATTCAAAAATTAGCATGGTATGATAATGCATCGTGTCGCATTATAACGCATAAGTATCTAAAAACGTATCTTTCACAAGTGAATAATAGCAAAGCAACTTGGCATGAGCCAAGTGCTTGGCATTGAAATAAAAAAATGCGCGTGCACGAGGCAGCAATTTGGAGCACTTAAAATTTCACGAGAATGCTAGGGGAACTCTGATTTTTGCTGAGGGCACTGCCTTCAAGGTTGAGTCACATCTGCGTTTCCCTCAGATAATTGATCCAAAATCTGATTCAGTTGATATGTGGCAGCCGAAGAACGCTCCCTAAAAACTAAGAGGTTCGAAATTTTAAAATTATGAAAATTTTCTTTCTAGGCTCATTTCTCCTTCAAAATACCAAAACGCAGTTGATCTACGTTTCGATGTATCATGTAGGTGCATGGAGCTCCGAGACATAAATAAAGGAAATCGTAAACAACTTATGCATACCAGTTGATGCTTGTATCGAAAATATCGATCTCCAAATGAAAGTCTGGCTAACGAACTATACTAATATATAGTACTATACTACTATATAGTACTGGGCGTACTATACTTATTTAACAATAAATGTAGCATAAGCCAGCTATTAATAAATTAATTAATTAATTAATATTTATTAGCTCTGGGTACAATACCCCTAAGAGTACCAGTATTACAATTACAATTGTGGTGAGCTTAAAAAACCAACATAGTGTCAAAGAAAAACAATGAGTACAAACATATTTGAAAGCATATTAATACAAAGATAATACAAAAATTATTAAAATGAATTCAAAAAAGTACCATATCTTTTTTTAATTCATTAGAATGGATTTTCACAAAGTGAAGCCTGAAACCATCGAGTTTAAAAATTATTATGCATATTCATATCACAAAATAACGAAAAAAACTAACAATAAAAGACATTTTAATGAAGAAAGCACTAGAAAAAAGTAGGAAGTGGATGGTGATATAGATATAAAAATGTGAATTAGAGATTTATGTTTACATGTGAAAGGTAAAAATAAAGTTTCGTTTTGAATGACTGCCTGTTTTTACTGTTTTTTAGGTCTATGGGGAGAAAATTCCATAATTTTGTGGATTTGGCTAGGAAAGAGTTGTGGTATTTGGTGGTTCTATGGGCGGGGCAATATAAATCAGATTCTTCACTCCTTGTATTCATATTACGGGACTGAGGTTGGTGTATAAACATGTCCATAAAATATTTGGGTTCTGTAACGGAAAATAAGGAGAACAGGAAGACGCTTAGCAAGTAATTACGCCTACCCTTGACAGTTAGCCAAGATAGTTTTTCCCTATACGAAGAAACATGTTCATCATATCGAAGTTTAAAAATGAATCTGATGCATGAATTTTGAATCCTCTGTAGCTTGTCATTAAGCTCTTCTGATAGGTCACCAAAAACTAGAGAACAGTAATCTAAATGGGGAAATGCTAGAGTTGTAACAAGCAGCTTCCTAGTACGAGTCGGTAAGACGTATTTCTGGGTTTTGAGTCGAATCAAGGAGAGGCACATCTGAGTTTGTTCCTCTCCTTGATAGGACCTTTTATTTCCTCTGTGATCCAAGGGGAAGGAGGCGGTTTACGGTAGCAGATGCTTTTCGGTGCCTGCATATTTACACAATGCAATAGGTTAGAATTTAATGCCTCCACTTTCTGGTCAATGTGACTGGAAGAAAAAATCTGAGTCCAGTCTTTAACAAGGAGATTATTCTGATATAGCAAGGTGTCACACTGCTTGTTACTCACATTGCGTGAGACATATGCCTTTGGGAGAAAACTTTGAGTGGAGAACTTATACTTAATACAGATGAGGTCATGGGCGGATAAAAACGGAACAGGATATTGAGAATAACTGTCGACCTTTTCACAATCGTCAACTATGCACAGATCTAAGAGGGTATGACTAGTAGTGGTGTGATGGGTAGGTTCAAATGGAACTAAGTGCAGATTATTACTAAAAATAAGGTTTTTTGAGTATGAGCTTTCGTAGAGTCCCGGCGTACATCGATGCTAAAGTCACCAACAATGACAAGGTTATTGTAGGTTGGATAATATCTAAGCAGGGCACACTCAAAGTCACTCAATAAACAGCATTTTGGTGGACGGTAGATAATACATAATAATAAATTCAATGAATTAAAACCTGTAACTTCAACAAACATAAATTCAGGCTTTGATGAGTAAAGTGGAGGTGAGGAATACAATACTCTGCCTTTCAAACTATGATGAAAAAACTCCCACACCACCACCAATCTTCTCATGTCTATCTAACCTAAATAAGTCATATTCTGGAAGATGTACCATTGCATCGGGTATAGAAGGCTTTAACCAGGTTTCAGACAAACATATTATATCATACACATTGGTCGAGAAATTAATTAATAATTCATCTTTGTGGCTGACGATAGATTGGCAGTTAACATGGCAAATATTGACAGACTTAGTTGTACTATTGGGATTCAGTGATATTGTTTGATATCAGTATATTATGTATATATATATGTTTGATATCAGTATAGTACGGCATATTGTTGTTCAGTGACATCAGATATCCGTTTCATGCTATGCAAGTTTATCAATATCACCGTCACTTTGGATTACAATGCGTTCACTACCATCAGTTTTTCTCGCGAAAATTTTGCCACCTCGAACCCACAGGTATTTTATTTTGTTTGCTCCTTTGAGGTTTTTAGCTTTAGCATACAGTTTACGATTAGTTTGCGTTAAAGATTCATTGACGTAGATGGGTTGAGCAGGGGGTTCATTCATGTCCAGGACTTCGGTAGTGAAGTTTCGCTTGGCCCTCCGAGCACTTACTATGCGGGGCGCGACACTGGATCGTATGAAGCGGGCAATTATGGGTGCTGGTTTTATACCACTATTATTCGCGCGAGGTTTGGGCTGGAAACAATAATCAATGTCCATGGCAGAAATGTGAATTTCTAGGGCACGAACAATCTTACACACAACTTCTTCCACTTCTTCTCCGTCGTACTTAGGAACGCCATGTATTTCAATGACATTTTTGAAGGAGTTTTGTTCAATTTCGTTCATGTGCTCCTCCATCTTAGCTAATCGCTCGTTCACTCGCGTGTTTTCACTGTACAGTGCGTCGAGCCTGTCACCCAGGTTTGAAATTGACAGATTTACCTTGTCAATTAGTTTGGCGTGATCGTCAAGAGAGATCTTCTAGGCTGCGAGGGTGTTCTTCAGGTCACTGCGATCCGCTTGGAGCTGCTTCATACGGTCGAGTAGCTCAATCAGGAGATGACCTTCATCTTTGGGGAGAGCCTCCGCGGCAGACGCTGCGGGCGAAGGGCGGACCGGAGTGCTGTCACCCCGAAGAGCCTCGAAGAGCGGGCTGTGTTGACGCACCTTGCACAGGTCCACGACGTCTGGAGTTCTTTCGTTGCGAGAACGTCGCCGTCAGACAGCGAGGCGCATTGCAGGTGGTATAGGCTCTTAAATTGCTTACAATGCACAGGCGGTTGGGACTTTTTGAAGCCGGAGCGACACTTGACACACACATTAGGCATGGTGTTTGTTTGTCGAGAGCGAAGGAATTCACGTCCGCACACCACGACTGCTAAACAGGAATGAATGGAGGTTAACGACGAAGATAATCTTAGGTATATTTTTTAAACATAGAGGTGATCCTTTAGTGGAGAGAACATATCTGTTCCGAATTCAACTCCTTAAACTCAAATATATTTATCGCAAATCTCCAAAGGAGAATATTAATATAAGAACAGGGAACCTGGCGATCACGATTGAGATAGCTATAGGCATTCAAAGATCAAAGAAAAATGTTTTATGAATATATCCAAAAGAAATGTCTAACTTGATATTTGACAATATTAATCACAACATGATTAAAATACGGGAAGGAAGGTATAACAGTATACATTAAACTAGTAATTAAAATCTAAACACACTTATAGAGCATGATATAGGTCTGTCATTTCGACCAAAAGTTGACTCAAAGAAATACTATCAATAATGTTTCCTGCGTCTTTATGTTGCAAAATTGGCGAGGGTTTACGATAGGCGGGCGTTTTCCTGTAGGATTTTCATAGATCTGCATAGAAGCCACTGGATGCTGCCACGAACCACATCTTCCCCATTTTCTTAATCTCTTCCACGGCATTGGCATCGAGTGGGATCATTATGATTTCATGATCGAAGGGTTACGTGTTCAAATATTGAAAGATGCATAAGACACTGCATGTGGATTCCAATCTGTGTGGATTTATCAGAACCACTTCTTCCTCGGAGATCACAGGCGAACTTTATAAAAAGGTAAAGGAAAAACCGACCCTCGAAACTACAACCGCGCACTTATATAATACCTTTAGGTCCGACCTATAGGCACAGGTATATTTCGAAGTGTTTTTTTAATCTTAGGAAGTAAAATAAGTTTAAAAGAATTCAATATATTTCATATTCAGTTACAGTAATTTTTCAGTTTTTCAAAAACCCTTCCCCATTGGTCCGATTTTGCCCATTGACGAACTTGACCGAGATTTATTTTTTTTAAATTTCGAAATCTACCGGTGCCTTTAGGCCGGGTCTAAAGTTTTTTATATATGCTCAGCTCATTTTGCTCAATTATTGCAGTAAGGCTTGTCGCATCGAAAATTGTTGCAAACAAAAGTATAAAATAGTATTTACAAGATTTACAATAATTATGAACGCATTTGATATTGAGCCTACTAATGAAGTCATGATTTTTTTTGTCCTGAAAACCATTTTTTTCCACTGCTTGAGCTAATGGTCGGTGTTTTCCAAAAATCTATCAAACAAAGGTTTTTGGTAGTAGTCTTTGGAAGTAAAATAAATTCAAAGGAATGCAATATATTTAATATGAAGGGAATTGTAGTTATTTTTCCGTTTTCAAAATAACCTCCCTCATTCCCTCCCTTGTCCGAACTTGATCGAGATTTTTCACCAAAATATTTTATGTATCAGTCTGGAACTAATAACTACGTAGAAATTTTCCGGAAGTCGCCACCATTGTAACGACTACAATAATTAGCCCTTCTTTGAAATCTATCTAAAACAGAGGGTATGAACCGACACGATTAGAGATATGAATAGAAGCTCTTTGAAGTTACAACTTAGGAATCTTTGAATGAGCATTTCCATCGGAGCCCATCGGACAAACCTTGAAAACGGTGAACGCACGATATCTACGACAATCGGCACAAAACAATTACACCTCATTCATTAGCATCGAACTTGATATTTCAATGAACATTATTTCGGGATACAGACAGCCGATAAGAAACTTGATACTGCTTGGCCACACGAAGAAACTGAACCCTAGTTAGATGTTGCTATATTGTGTACTAAAACAGCTACTTTACCCACAACAAAAATGCATCCTCCAAAATCCCTTAGCTGGATTATGTTGCCTTGCGCATGTTTTAGCTAAACTCGCCTAAATACTACCATTCTAACCCAGTGTTATTATCATTCAGTTAAGAGGCAGAGCATATCTTTCTCTCTTAGCTGACCAAATTCCACGGCAGTGCAGTATAAGAAAGGCCCAGATCCAGTTTTAAGGGGGAAATATTTTCGGAAAACTACATCAAAACGTCAGTTACATATATGCCCGATAAAGTCAGGTGACGAAATCAATTAACTTCAACGATACCAGTTGTCATCAATCTAAACATTGGTTTCCTGCAGCTCTCGGGACCACTCTCTTTTCGACTCAAATCTTCATTCATTCGTATTTTCTTTCTCTAACATCTAACATAATTTGCTATCAGCAATCAGTTCTTGGTCACTCTGTTCCGGCTTCTTCTATTGATAATTTGTGAAGCTTTTATTTTTCAAAGTATCCTTTGAGCTTGCATTTTCTGCTTCGAAGTATTTTCAATCACCTTATTTCTCCCCGAATCTTCCAGAGACTTTTGATTTGTGATTTTTCTATTGGTTTGATCATCATTGTTCTTATGTAATACCACATTCCCGCAGCTTCTTGTCTTCAACTTTTTCTGCAGATATCGTCCAGCATCACGAATCCTTTTTGGGGATGCTCCATGACAATAATTTCATTAATAACTTTCTTAACTCATGCTTGGGTTTTTATGTTTTAGTAGACTCTTCTTTATAAGCTTTTTTCGCTCTTTTAGATAATTTCTCTCTATATTCTACTGAAAGACTGAGGAATTTAATCAATATATTTTAGGGACTGCAATAGATATTTTTCCCAAAAAGGAATATGAATGCAGGCCAATCGCTATAAAATGAATGCTTCGTATAACTAGAGGCCAAAACAAAATCATGCGTGAATCATGAGGTGTATGCGCCCAGCTACGTAGGTTAGAGCGCAAGGTAAATGTGTGGGAATGTGTAGGTATACAATGAACAGTCAATAAGATGATGAATACAGGTCGTATCTAAACAATGAGCGATACAGAGGATAAACAGATGCATAGATGACGCGTTTCCTTTGGAAGCTTGTTAGATAGCGAGCATATCACCTGAGTGACCTTTCTCTTTCTTTATACGGCAGTTTTAACGTTGTCGTTGAGACTTTCAACCGACGTTTCAATAAAGGAAGGCAGACAATGTATTGAACAAATCAGCTAAGGGCACATTATTTGTGCTCTTATTTTTTAGCAATGTCGACCATTTTGTGATAAAATTATGATGAATGAGCATTAAGATAAATCAGAGAGGAAGTCGAAATCTACCTATGGGAGAGTAATTGATTAGTGGAAAAAAGGAAATTCTTAGGCATTAGGGATAGCAAGAGGAGGCAATATTAAGCGGTCATACATTTCGTCAGTTATTTACATTAAAAAATGTCTAAAATTATGACTTTATGCGAACTTTCTCATGTATGAATTTGAAAGGAAGTATAGAGAAAATACTTTCAAGGCCTGAGTTGAAACTACTACGAACTAAACAAACTCATAGCTTCCCAAAAAATGATAGGTTCAATTTTAGAGTGAGTGATATAAGAAACTATACTTATAACTGTGCATGAATCTTGTTCGCTGTCAGTGTTTAGTCCCGGTTTTATAATCTCTTGTTAAATTTTTTCTCGGTAAGAAAATCGAAGTTAATACGTTCTTCATTTGATAATGTTTGCGTCAACTATCCGACAGTCCGATACAACGAACAAAACCGAAACCATCAGTTAACGTCAAGTTAAAAGTCACGTCATCTTGCGGTTATCAGAAACGAGACACTTTAAAACTGGGCTTCAGTGAAACATTAAAGGCAACGAATTTCAGCACCGGAGACGGCAGTTAAACTTAACAAGTAGTGGATTAGTTTCATAATTGTATACCCTAAAAGGTAATGAAGCTAACACGACTGCATTTTAATTACGTGTAGCCAAACGAAGGAGTTCTGGTATATAAAATGTTTGAAATCCGTGGAGAGACGAGAGTGAACAGAATACTAATAGAGGTGGTAATTTATTTTGACGCGCTCCGACAGGCCATTTCGCACGTATATGTCTACCACTTGCACGCAAGAAAAATAGCAATCTGAGAAAATTGGATCATTACCCCGCTGAATTATAGCCGAATGCCACAATACTTAATTTCGATGATCGGTGATTCCATCATGGTACGGCGTTTTCCAGATATTATTAAGTCCGTGTCCCACGATGAGTGTCCCAAAAGTTAAAAAAAAACACCTTTGTATCGCGCGGCCCGGAAATTTTGAACTAAACTAATTATGGTGAAATTGTCTTAACATATTTTAGCCAAAAATATTTTAAATCGATTCACCTCAATCGCGGAGCTAAAAAACAGTCCTCAAGTCTATAAACAGCAACTACGTGAATTACTTTAATTTTCACTTCTGTTCATAATAATAGTTACACCTGTAGCAAAACTACGAATATTTCGCTTCCAAATTGAGAGGTAAAAAGAGTTTTGACAAAATCATCGAAGTCACCAAAAACCCTTAAGCAAAAAAAAGTTTGACCTAAGAGAAACTGGAAACATCTGTTTCAGTAAAACTCGTCGAGTGTTTTGCCTGAAAAATATCGCACAATCCGATAGTAACATGCTACCAGTGGACAATATGAATGGCTTTATTTCAAGTAATGTGCGAGAAACTGGCGCAATTGTTTTGGAGTTGCCATCTAATTCCAAAACTTTCATCAAACAAATCATGAAAAAAAATTTCCAAACTCTTGATACCTGAAATATCGGCCAAGTTTGAACACACCGAATCCCAGACTAGTTTATCGGGAGCCTAAGAGACTCGAAGTGCGCCGGTCCACCCGGCATTCCTTGCGCGTGGGGCTAATTCCGTACCGACCGTCGACACTCCTTCCCCCTACGTCATTCATTTCGTCGGATCTCCCGCGGCCCTCCCCTCCCCACACTCCACACTTCTCCACTCGTCGACCCCACTATATAACTCATCGTGCATTTCCGCTCTATGAACGCGCGAAACGCCTCTCCTCCTCCGCCACGACTCTCTCACTCGGCCGAACCCACTCGAACATTATCTCATGAGGGAAGTCCGAAAGATAATGTTCGATTCAGAACACGCCCCATTTTATTTGGGATCCTAACGAGATACGTGTGAAAAGATGCTTGACATCAACTTTGAGATGAAGAAAAGAGGAGCTTGTCCAACACAATCTGAAACATAAAGACCTCCTGTAAACATTACTCGAAGACAAAATGAGATTAATTTCTGAAAAAAATCAAGCTTGTGCTACTATTTAGGATGAAATTTGTTTGTTTCAGGCTCAACTTCCTCGTGTGACCTGATAATGCCGTCAACGTTACTAAACCAGTCGTGAATTCAATTAATCAGTGAAATTATACATAGTTCATTTAGTATGTGCACAATTGGTATTCTATACCAAGTATATATAGTTGGAATGAAACGGTAGGATGAAAGGAAAATGAAATGGAGATACGCGGCAAACCCATCTGGTGATGGCTGATCGTGACGTGATAGGCGATAAAAAATGTATGGAGAAAACTTGAGAAGTACATCTATCTACATCTACATCTACATACTACCCCGCAAGCCGCCTCAATAGGCGTGTGGCGGGGGGTGTTAGGACACCAGTTACATATAAAAAGGAAACGCTCTATGAAATTACGCCTTGCATTTATTAAAGTCCCTTATTGTTCGGGGGAAAAACGAATTCCCATACCTATCCGTTCGGCAAAATATCTCTCTTAATTTATCGTTTCTGTCGGACCTGGAAATATAGTGGGGTTCTAATATGATGTTCTCCGTGTCGCTCTGAAAGATATCTATTCTCAATTGCTCAAGTAATCTAAGCCTAGCGCGCAGCCTCCGAGTCTCTAGCGGCTCCCAGCCTAATTCGTTTAACATCTGCGTAACGCTGTCTGTACGCCCGTAGCAGTTTTTGACGAATCGCGCAGCTTTCCTTTGTATTTTATTAAGTTCCCGAATTAATTCTTTCTGCGCCGGATCCCATATGCTTGCTGCATATTCAAGGTGTGGCCGGACGAGTGCGAAATAGCACCTCTCTTTTACTTTTTCATCTGAAAATCTTCCCACAATACGCTTGACGAATCCTAGCTTCTTCAGAGCTCTGCCACAAATATTTCTTATATGTGTTCCCCACGATAGGTTTGAGGTTATCGTAACTCCCAGATACTTAACTTCATCTGTCGCCTTTATCTTAACGCCATCCACAGCATATACACGGGAGATAGTTGTTGGAGACTTTATGAGACATGAAAGCCTCCTGAAAATAATATTGGCACTGACTGTGACTGGGGGGAATTACAGAGGACGGAATGCTTGGGCAGATTAAGAGGGACGTTAGAATGAAGTCATATGAAGGATAAATAAGGTAGGTTAAAATGAAAACGGATTGGAGAGCTGCAGCAAACCTATTAAAGACAAGATACGAAGAATTAAGAAACAGTTATCATTACGAATACATCGCCAGCATTTGAGATCCTTACATAGGCATAGGTGTTCAATTAAAACTTTGTCTAGTACAAGAGACTTGCTGGACACATTCTGAAAAAAAAACAGTAAAACAGTAATGACATACCCATGAAAACAGAACTGACAGGAGAACTACCGAGACAATATTAGGATGAATTACTTAAAATACAACTCCAGTTTTTGGGATTCTTACGAGATATGTGATAAAATATGTTGGATGAAAATTTCGCGAAGTAAAATGAAAACAATAATGAAAGTGAAAATTAATGGGAAGAATAACCGTTGAAAATTAAGGATAGATTGGATGAAGAAAATTATGAATTATGTTTAAGTTAGGAACTATGAAGAAGTTGAATAGATCATTGAAAGGAGAGTGGAGAAGAGATTTAAGCTAACAATTTTGCGCATTGATGATTGAGGTAGGTTTGATTAGTGAATTACTAAGGATTCATTGATGATTGGAAAGATCGAAAGGTCGAAACGATAATTTTATTAGGGTCATCAAACTCTTGCAACAACTGGGATGGGAATCACTATCAGACCGTTTGTTAAAATTGGACTAAATATTTTAATAGTCTAAGCCCAATTTTTTCTGACATTGTCGAGACCATTTAGCAGCCCCCGGCATGCTACGTTCGATTAAATAATAAACATTATAACAGAGAAATACCTTGCTGAAAAGAAAGTTTTAAATGTAATTTTTTCTGCGAACGTCAAACTGTCGTCGATAGATTATAGTACAATGGATGGATATATTTTTCGTTATGAAGTTAGTCTAGATGTTTGAAAGTCCACATAACGTTTTTTTAATAAGGTAACAAATACAGAAAGCATGCCTCAAGTGCCTGAATTATTTTATACGTTTATCTAGTCAACAGATGCGATCTACCAATTGAGGTAGATTAAGAAGGAGGAGTGTACAGTCCTCATATTCACAGGCCCAGGACCCTCTCTTTACTCGTTTTCGTTCTTCAGCTTGGTATGTGTCCGACTCCTCTTCATCGCATCCATCAAGACTATTTTATTTCTTCCCCTTCCCTACTACCCAACATCCTACTCTACCAAGGCCTTCAGCATCCCCTCACCCCTCTTTACGTCTACATCTCCTAATTTTTTTTAGCATTTCCCTCTCCTCACCCATCATGATGAGCACTTCCTCGTTCGTTTTCCTTTCCGCCCATCGCACTTTCTCCATTCACTTCCATATCCACATCTCAAACGTCTGCAGACTATTCTCATTATCTTTCCTCAGAGTTCAAGTTTCTGCATCAAACAAGAGCTACACACCATAATTGATTGTTATCCAGTCTTTCCTTTATATTCTTACACAAGGTTTCAGTCATTGACTTTCCCCTAATGGTGAACGCCTCTTTTGCTAACTCAACTCTACTTTCTGCCTTGCCTATTTTCCTCCAACGTTCTACACAAGAAATTAAATTGTTTTACATGCTCAAGTGAGTTCTCTCCATAACACGGTCGTCAATCTCCTACCATTGGGGTGCATCTCTTCACTTCATCCCCAAGTCCATGATCCGCAATTCCATTTCGATAAATAGTCTCCCGCTCAATAATAACATACTAGTTAAATAACATACAAGATAAATTGATTCCAATGATAACATTCATGGTGGATAGCTACAGAAAAATACATGTACTACTGACAGTTCCTCGAAAAATTAATACATGTTTATGACATTGTTTACAGTCTGAAATGTCTTTCTCAGAATATCGCAATTTTTCTCCATTTCCAGATTTCACGCCTAAACAAATGTCCACTATTACAAAGGCTAACGAATTAGCATGATACGCATGTGTTTTCAAAACAGAATACCAGATATATCCACCGTGCGCAATAGAATGTAACGTATGTAATAACTGCGCTTTAGATTTTTTTGGGTAATTCGTGACAAGAGACAAACAAATTTTTCTCGATCGTCGCCGATTCTTCCTTTTGTGTCTCGGATCGAAGGTTGATTTACGAAGTCTCACACCGAATACAAGAAGAATCGGGAAAAATCGCCTTTGAAGAACATCATTGACTGGGGTTGCTGACAATCGCAAAGAAGACAAAAGACTCTCCCGGTCTTTGAAAATTCCGGCGTCGCAGACGACCTAGTAATGCAAGTTAGTGGGGCTATTATCATGAATTGCACGCCCCACATGACGCCGCTGCATAAATCATAATTCGAACGAATCACATCCGACGAAGACGGAAACGCTTATACGGGGTGGCCACTATGTTTCCAAGATCATGAATTATACGATAAGGAAGCTCATTGAAGATTACACATTTTGGGATCTGGAAATAATATAAGTAAGACCTGGTAGGTACGTGACGATTGGACAAAATGGATAAGATATCACAGCAATAGCTGGAAACATCAAGAAGGCGGATAAAAATATCTGGGTGAACGTTTGAATGAAAGTGGTAATGACAATGAGAACATCCTATAGGAAAACAGGACGAGGGAAAAAATGGTGTTGCGCCCACTACTTCGGAACAAATATACATAAATAAAAAATAAGAATCTTCTCATCACTGATAGAAAGTTGTGTCACCTATGATTTGGAAGCGTGGAGATTACATATGATACGAAAAGAAGGTTGAACGCGGCGGAAATAGTTCTGGAGGAGATGCTGTGGCGTAACACTTATGGATCATGTTCCAGGTAGTGAAATGAGGGAAAGAATGGAAGTACAAAAGACAAAGACTGAAAACATAAAATACAAACAAATATTATTTTTTGATAATATGAAGAGAACTCCAGACTACCGACTTCCAGAAGTGTGTTTCAACTGGATATAAAAAAAGAAATAAGGGTCGACCAAGGACAAAATGGAAAAAGGGCGTGAGAGGGCAATGGAAGTGAGATATTTAGGTGAAGACGACAGGGAGAACAGAGCTAAGGAGAAAGGGAAGCGATAAACGCCCACTACGGCTGGACATAAAATTGCTGTATTCATTGAACATCAAGGAGCACTCCACGTTTTCCAAGAGAAACATCACGTTTTCCAGGAGAAACATCACATTTTCCACGTAGGTGGAATGGGGAACATACATTATTTTAAAAGCTACTTGAGTTACATAGGTGTTCTCAAATGTATAGGACCAAAATTCAGTCGAAAAACGTAGTTTAAAAATATATTTCTTGTTGATATTTTCGCACGCTCTGCGGCGTAAAAAAGACTACATCATCGGTAATGGCATGACGTCACGGAACGGTAGTTCTACTAGTAATCCGACATGTTTTTACGTGAAGTTAAACTGATTTTATCAAATTAGATTAAAATAAACGTTATTTTCTTTGTGGAAAACAAATAACTGGTATTATTTGATCCTCTCGGTGTAAGTATACGTAGAGATGTGATACCGTGCACTGACGTCAGACGATTGAGATGCCGTTTTGGATCACGTGCCTTTTTTAATTTGTATGCAGTTTTTAAACGCTGATAGTATGGTCTACGGTTGGTTCATATACATATGGATTATATATTTGAGCTCGTAGGAAATTTCTCTACGATATACACAACTCAAATATGAAGAATACATTTTAAACATGTTCCACATTACGGCGCCTAAGCTGGCAAGTCTAAAATATTTTCTTATTAATTCAACTGTCTCCCTGAAACATGCTGGCCACAGTTTTATTCCAGTTCAAGGATTAGAGATATTTAAAAATATGAAGAAAAAAATAATATCATTCACATCCCGTTTTACCTAGAGCTTGTCCCTCGGTCTTCCTCGTGAAATTTTCACTTCTTCTTTTCCCACCCATCGTTTCTTACAAACCCTTTAAGTCTCAACGTGCTGCGGATCCAACTGGACCTTGCCTCCCGGATAGTGCTCTAAATGGTTTTCTCCTCCTCTAATCTTCCGTCCAATGCCTCGTTTCTGATTATATCCATCGTTCAATGCTCAGCATCCGCCACCAGCATCGTTTTTTGTAGTGTTTTCTTTCTTAGATTAAAACACCAACTTCCAATGATTATACTAATTTATTTCTCCGAGAATACAAGTGGTAGAGTTCCGAGGTGCCGTGTTGCGAGCATGTTGACTACTCCCCGCGCCGTGCCGAAGATCGCCCTTTTATATTACTCCGTCGACCTTGGGGAACTCTCTCGAGGGAATCGGGGAATCTTCTTGAACCCTCGACTGGCACATGGTACTGAAACACCGTCAGGCGACCTCGGGAACTTTCTCGAAGCCATCGCCGGCATATGACAATACAACACCCTTTCTTCTCTGAAAAGAAAGAAAAATTTAGTGCATATTCTCTCTCTCACAAATACAAGTTGTTTTTCTTATCTGCCGGCCACTCCTTGTCGTTACACCCTCTTGGAGATCCGTTGAACTGGACTCGCTCCTCTGCACCGCCGGTGGGGCCGCTGCTAGAAATGCTCGATTCCGTCGTACCACGCCTCCGTCTATTTCCACGTCGTATGACCGGGGTTCGCTGCGTCGGTTGACTATCTCCCCGTAGCAATATTTATCATTGACCCACACGCGGTCCTTGGGTTTTAACTCGGGTAGCTCCCGAGCTCTGTGTCTTCGGTTATAATTTCCCGACGCCTTCTCTTTCTTTGTCTTCATCTTCTGCTGGTGGTCTCGAAGGTCCGGCCACGATGGTTTTAACGAGGCCGGTAAAACAGGCAAGTTCGTTCTCAGTCTCCTTCCCATTAGAAGCTCTGCTGGACTGTAGCCCGTCTCCAGTGGAGTTGACCTATAAACGAGTAGCCCTAAATTTGGGTCCTTCTCTTTCTCCAAGATATTTCGTACTATTTTAACTGCTGCCTCTGCTTGCCCGTTACTTCTCGCCAGTTTTGGACTGCTCGTGATTAGTCGGAAACCGTATTATTTAGCGAATTCAAACATTTCCCTTCGGAATTGTGGCCCATTATCCGATCTAACCACCTCCGGAATTCCAAACCTTGCGAAAATAGCCTTAGTTTTTCCAATGACTGCAGCCGCGGTGGTCGTTGTTAGTCGCGTCACCTCTGGATATCTTGAAAAGTAATCGACGATAACTAAAAAGCTTTGGTTTCGGATAGTCACGAGATCCATCCCTACCTCCTTCCATGGTCGTTCGGGGGTTGTTGTCGGCATCAAAGGTTCCACTGGCTGTGGACGCCGCTCCAGACATTCTTCGCATTTTTTCGACAGTGTTTTTAACGTCCGTCGATATCCCTGGCCACCAGATAGTTTCTCGTGCTCGTTTCCAGTGCATATCCTTATCTTCCCGTTTGCCTTGGGAACGACGACCATCGGTGAACACCACTCCGTCGGCTCGTCCACCGGGGAGATTACGCCTTCCTTTTCCATTTGCTTCAGTTCTTGTCTTACTTTTTCCCATTGTTGAATTGGTTCTCTTCTAGGCGTAGTCACTGCATGTGGCTTAGCATTTTTCTCCAACCGAATCTCGTACGGCTTTTCCATTTTTCCCAATCCATTAAATAACTCTGAAAATGTTTTCTCTGGCGCCTCGGAGCCCAATGATGTCACGCCAACCCAATTCAATATTCCTAACTTATGGATCGCAGGCCTTCCTAGCAACACCTCTCTGCCTCCAGGAGTTACATAAATTATTTCCTCACACGTTTTCCCTTTCCACTGCAAGTCTGCTAAGAAGAATCCCTTTGCGCAGAAGTTCGTTCCTCCTAGGCCTGCCAATCGCTTAGCCGTAGGAGTTAATTTAATCCCAGGTAATTCCTCTTCCACCACGAGGGATCCTAGCACTGTTACATCGGCACCTTTGTCGATTTTAAATTGAATATCTACACCATTCAGTTTAACATTGGCCATCCATGGCTCGAGATTAGTTTCGACCGTCCCTAGGTAATAAATACCGTCGTCGTCTTCTTCTCGAACAACGACTGATCCCACGGCCTTCTGCGATCTGCAAATTTTTCTCCAATGTTCCTTTTTGCTGCAAGCGTTGATAGTCTCGCAGGGCATGTTGAAGATGCGTGTTGCGGACTCTGCCCGCACTGGCTGCATCTCCGGGGTGATTGCTGCTGCTGACGCTGTCGGCTTCCTCCCCCTCGTGATGTCCTCTGGCCGGTAGTTCTTTCTCTGTTTGTAGTCGGTTTCGTCCTTTTCTGCACTTCGCTAACCTCATAATCTGACATCACTCCGCGATGCGCCGTCCCTTGGGTGCCTCTCACTACGTCCTGCTGGCGCTGAACCTCCTCCGGCTGTCGTGCTTTTCTTAGAGCCACCTCCAGTGTCAATTCAGGATCCATCTGCAACGCTTGTGACAGCTTCGCATCGTAGACCCCAACCACAATGCGATCTCGGAGGAGATCATCCTGGAGTGACCCATATTCGCAATATTGTATGAGGCGATATAGATCTGCGATAAATTCATCCACCGGCTCACCGTCCTTTTGACATCTTTGGTTGAACTTTGCCCGCATATAAACGATGTTTACTCGTCCCATGTAGTGCTTACGGAATCCTTCATACACCCTTTTGTACTTCTTCTGGTCCACTGCTGGCAGTTTCAGACTAAGTAGAACGTCTTCCGCTTTCTCGCCCATCACGTAAACTAACATATTTACTTGCTCTTCGTCGCTTTGCCTCTTCAGTCCCGATGCAACCCAGTATCTTTCCCAGCGTTGCGCCCAACGCGGCCAGTCTTCTGCGACGAAAGAGAATTGGGATGGAGCTGCCACCCCTGGCGCGAGCACGAACTTAGTTCCTTCCATCAGGACGTGGATCCCACCGCTGCCACCATGTAGTGTTTTCTTTCTTAGATTAAAACACCAACTTCCAATGAGTATACTAATTTATTTCTCCTAGAATACAAGTGGTAGAGTTCCGAGGTGCCGTGTTGCGAGCATGTTGACTACTCCCCGCGCCTTGCCGAAGATCGCCCTTTTATATTACTCCGTCGACCTTGGGGAACTCTCTCGAGGGAATCGGGGAATCTTCTCGAACCCTCGACTGGCACATGGTACTGAAACACCGTCAGGCGACCTCGGGAACTTTCTCGAAGCCATCGCCGGCATATGACAATAACATTAAATACATATAAACAAATTTACCCCGTAAGTATTCCGGACTATTGTAAAATCCGGGAAAATGAATTATAAATTCCTGATGCAAATATCAAAAAGTTTTTCCGTATTTTTCAAGATTTAGGAGAGGTGGTCAAAATTTTTAAAAGATAGAGTATTTGAAGCTTTCGGAGGCTGCATTGTGCTAAACATTTTGGATTGATTAGCGCTCTAATAAAACTGACTAAATACTTATCGAGCTAGCGTCCGGTCCAAGCACTAAATATCTCAAAGATAGAGGTGGAGTGAGTGATTCGATGAGCAAACAAAAAACTGAGCCACGGGATAGGGGATACAAAAACTCACTCGAAACTATTTGTATACTTTTCCCCGTCATTTGCAGCAGCTGCTGATTTGGAGGGAACCTTTTGAAGAGAGCTCAGCACGCACATGGAGGCCAAAGGAGATAAGCCCAGCGGGGCGGAAGATAAACGAAAATGAATGAAGTGACAAGCGCCCCAAACATGCGTGACAACAGTCCAACCCCCATTCTCCTGTAGGAAAATGGCATTCTAATGTATTCAAATGAACCGTCCTTGGTCGGTTGCGCAATGGAGGTAGCATCGGGAGTGCTCGAATGAACGGGGGACGATTAAGACCACCTCGAGGGCTCCATTTACGATGCGCGCTATTACTGACGAGCAGTTAACCATATTCGCTTCTAAAGACACGCCGCGCATACTGTCATTGAATGCGATCCGGGCTATAAACAGTCGAAATCAAGAAGTCTAATACATTTAATTAGCCTCAAACCATTTGTAATGCACAACGCGACTTTCGAACAGTTTAATAGATATACTTACATTTAGATAAATGCATAGATTTATTAAGAGAACCAATGAAACACTTAGACGACAGAGCACATGGACAAACCAGTAGACCAGGATCATTTATGCAAAATTCCATAAACATTTATCCATAACGCTACCGATTAAATGATAATCCAACTGTTGGAATAAGACAATTTTAATATGTTTTCCCTCGATGTACCAATCGATTGTAACAATAAAGGGATCAATTGCTATAACCGCACTGAACCTGAGAAGACGTTCTTCTCTTGATGTATTTGATTCTCCTAACCCAAGAATTAATGAGAAAGGTTTAATAAATTAATACCAACAAAACCGTTTTTTTACCGAAAATAAATAGGATTTTTGGTTAACGTAATGATAACTGAGAGTTCGGGTTTTGCATGTTACATCAGACTGTCGGCAAGATGACGCGAGCATTATCGACGGGAGAACGAATTAACTTCGGTATTCATATCAAGAAAATATTGAATCAGAAATTATAAAACACGGCCTTAATATCTCGGGAAGAGGGATGAAAAACCTACTTCGGTAATCGTAAAATATCCTGTTTTCATTCAGAGACATCAGTTATTTTTATAAACATTTGGAGCTTATGCACAGAGTCTAAAACACAACATTAGGTACTAAAAAACTGTTTTTTGGAAGTCCCCTTCCCACAATGACGTCTCACGAAGTTTATAATTATATATATATGCCTGGAACTAGCGGGGATACTCCTCTCAAGTTAAGTATTTGCCATCGCCAATGCAGCGACAGATTTCTCCTTAAATGATCATGTATTTCCACCGCATTATGTTTCAAATAAATAAAAAATTATGGGAACAATAAAAATACAGAAAAATATTAAATGTTTTCTCCACAATGATGTTTATGTCTCGTGAAACATTTTACCGCTAATAACATTTATTTTTATATCCATCTCACTAGTAGTTTCAGTGCTTCAGTAGTGTGTGCGGAGCGCAGTTATAGTGTTTTTTTATTCGGTCGTTTTCAAATGCATTTATATGATAAAGGAAACAAAAATCCAATTAGCCCTAAATAGAGCTCTATATTTTTCCATAGGATTCCTATTAGCAAACGAGCCTAGATGCAGTAGCAGTAACCTGAAGTACGTAAATAATGAAATCGAATGATAACAATGTCATTTTTGAATCATTAAGTAGTAAACAAACGTATTTCACGAGCACAAATGTATGTGAAAAATAGAGGCTTGCACTCAAGATAAGGAATGATTGCTCGTCAGATAACAGAGAATTCACAAGGATTTGGTGGAACTGTTTTGATTTCTCCGCATCGATATCCCCGAGTTTTATTGTACGTTATTCCGGACTAAATAAGAAAGGAAAAATTCCCTTTTACCCATTTCACTGTTCCCAAATCCCAGCTTACAATGTACTTAAACTAATTAGTTAAAGCAGGGATCCTAGTCAAGTGGGCAACCAAGTGTAACTTCCGGGTATTTCTTATCCATAAATCAGGAAACTGCTTCCGGCTAATTTATGACTTGTCCCCATGGACAAAGTTCTATATTACCCCAAATTTTCACTCCTCGGACCAGGAAGGGAACTCAGCACTATATCTAATAATGCCCTAATGGCCAATTTTGACCTCTCAGCAGCCTTCTATCAGCTTTCAATAAGTGTTTATCATTGGAAATTTTACGGCATTAAATACGGCAACAAAAAATTTACCTTCACCAGGCTCCCAATGGGGCATTCCCTTAGTCCTGCCATCTTACAACGATGGGCCGAAGACGTTAAGCTCTGTATCCAAGAAGAATTCAATTTCAGTGTTATCTGTTACCTGGATGATTGGCTAATCTATTCTAAGAAAGTCTTTTGTATGTATGCCATCGAATCCTTCTTAAAAAGCGAGTTTGGAATCACCATTAATATCAATAAATCCTGTATGATCCATTCTAAAACTATAAAGTACTTAGGAGTGCTTATACACAGTGAACATGGTACACTACAATTAACAACAAAATCAAGAAAACGTGTCATAAATGTGATCCCAATTTTGCCCCGTCTACGACGAACAGACATCACCAAGGCAGCAGGTTACTTGGCATGGGTATGCTGAGTCCTCCGCCTGCCAACCTTTTTACTTTCCCTAGTGTTCTCCAGAAACAATACGTGGAGGCTCATTTTGTTAGAATCCGAGAACTGTGTTGTGGACCAGGGCCAGTGAAGAAATGAAAGTGTACACTGACGCGACATTGACACAAGGTGGTGTAGTGATTCCTCACTGGGCATTCCCCTATCTCAATCATTCCCTATCCCAACCCTCTCCTCGATTAATGCTGCAGAAGTGAATGAGGCCCTCATCGGACTTGATAAAGTTATGGACTAATTGACTATGTTTAAATTAACTAATGTTCATATTCATATGATTACAGATTCGCAAGTTGCGATGTATTCCTTAGTAAAAGGACAGGGAACAGTGTTCCATGAAAATTCTTTGTTAATAACAACCCTATAAACACAAAAAGCTGCTGCAGCGCTGCACAAGGATTTCAAGGTTGCACGCGCAACTCGCACTGAAGGAAGCGCTGCCGCAGCGTCTCCGCAGCGGTATTTCGGAGCGCGCAGCCAAAGCGTATAGCTGCAGCGCATCAACAGCGCATGGGTGATGCACGCCAGCAACACGCTGCTGATGCGCTACCGATGCATGTTCGTGAAGCATGAAGCCACCGCTGAAATAACATAGGCTCTTTTACTCCTCCCTTAACACGAAGCAATGAGAAGGTTGAATTGCTAGTGATAGTATATTTTCAGGCACCTGTTTTATCATATGTATCGAGATAATTTAAAATAAGTTGAAAAGATAACTATTGATGTAGAGTACGAAATCAAGTTCTCAGAATGGAACACGCAGTTTTATGACCCTCCCGTATTATCGGTGTCAGTTCCAATTTCCACAGTTTGTCGGATAAAAACATTATTCATAGGGCACGCGCTCACATTAAGAGCTACATCAGATGCAGACAGCCACGATACATTTCGCGCCTAGTTTGAATGGAATGGGTTGTAAAATTGAATAAGAGATGGCGCTGACTACCATTGATATCTCAGATGAACTGTAGATTGTTGCTGCGCAAAGTGCAACTTTTAGTGAACAGTTTTTCATCACGTGATTATTTTAGGAACTAAAGCTTTATCAAAAGGCACAATATACAAATATGTACAAATATATAATATACATAAGTACATATCTTTGGCTCTCGACATACGCAGCCGTGGGGGACTCAATGAAATCCATAGGATACAGTACTGGGTGTATCTCGTGAAACTATGCCGGGCCGAGTTGGTCTTTTTTTGAGTATATCTTCTTTAGAAATGAACACTTAAGCGGTTTTCGTTACGAGGTAACGAATAATTCTACGTGCTGTTATGATTGGTATTTCCTTTGGGACATTTTAAATCTTAGCTTCCTTTTATACTTTAAAGAAGAGGGCGAGCAGGTCGAGTATAATGTTTTTGGGGCTGTGGCTCGTCAGGTTAGAGGTAGTGGGAGGTTCGCCTGGAGTTAATAAATAATAAGGCATTTGGAATGTATTAAAAATCATAACGAAAGCGTTGCCGCAGCGTGGTGGAAGCGTTACTGCAGCGCTATTCATGTGCTTCAATAGCGTTTCTGCAGCGCCTCTGTAGCGTTGCTGACACGGGAATATCGTAAATTTGAAGGTATCGGGCATGCTGCAGCAGCGCGTCCGCATCGGCTGCAGCGCTGCGACATTGCGCTGCTGCCGCGCTTCAGCAGCATTTTGTGTTTACAGGGTATGTATATGCAAACGCTAATAAAGTACGACCAGTCACATACAGTAACCTGGACCTGGGTGCCATCCGCCGTCAATCCTGCCGACGAGCCCTCTCGGGCCGTCCCTTGAAACCTTATGTGTGCGTCGACCATACTGGGCGGCGTAGCATATAAGGCGGACGGGCGCGAGCCTGAAGGGTTCGTTCGAATAGATTGCGAGCCTCGGGGTGGCAACTGGGCCCAGCAGCAGACTTTAACAGAAGAATGAAATTCGAATAAAATCATTATGTATCTTTTACTTTGCGCCATGCGTAACCTAAAAAGGGTGCGACGACTTTTAAACGTTTAATTAACTTTAGTGGTTTTTAAATCGACTTTTTAAAAGTCACCAACCAAAACGGGATGGAAATCATAGCGTATGAATTGAAAACATTAGAACTGTTAATCGCTCAGAGTACCACAAGCATTTGGAATTGTGTAGCTACACGCTTCGTGATTCATACTTAAAACAATCCTCGATCAATTCCACGGACAAGTAGTAGATCAACCCATCCATTGCTACTATCGGCGATACTAGAGAGTAATAATGTTTAAGAAATTATTCCCAAAAGCTCAGAATAGACATCCCATCAGTTAACCATCAAAACTTTTGTCCAAACATCTTTTATGGTAATCCGTGGACTTCCTAATTTGCTCAATGTCGTCAGGATTACGATGTCATGAGCGAATGATTATATCGTCGCATTGTTCATCCTACAACATTTCCTGAAACTGAGCTTCGTTTTACTTTTGCACAACTTCCTCTTCTGAGAAATATCATTTCATTTTTTCTTCAAACCGTACTACGCAGATATTGCCTTATCTTCCGAGTTTGCAGGTCGTATCCGCGATATGAGCTCTTCCTACTAGTATGTTGAATGTGTCCATCACTCTAATCTACGTGGGTCGGACTTTGCTTTCGCGCGTAAGAATTCCATCGCATTAAAAAAATTATAAAGGCTCGGAGGAAGATGTTTCTAACGCTGTGTGGTATATTTGCGGAAATTAACGAGAGAAACAAGAATGTTTTGAAAATCACATGGTATCTAAGTGCTTTGAATTAGTTTTCGTAGAGAGCTCCCTGTTTCCGTAGACAAATACATCTATTTTCATTCCTGCTAGTACAATAATGTCCTTGATCACCATAACCTGTACACCACCGGTTAATCGAATGATTCATAAGCGTCTCTTATACTTCATACCTACATCTCTGTTACCCATGTATGTGCTGTAGGCAATTTCGAATTTATAAAGTACTAAAAAGCAAAGGCTTCCTATAGCATAATTTTTCTTTCTAATTCGCATCTAGTACCCTGTATATAATAAAGCGGGCTTATCTATCATTTTTAATCCAAAACAAATGCGGGAACTTGAGATTAGCATTAAATCTTAAGACTCTTAAAATTATTCTGCAGAAGCTTGTAGAATGAAGTTGGATAAAATTGCGGATTCATATATCACTTGTCAATCTGAAACATCTCTGTTAGTGAGCATCACTTTGGTACATGGTACTAATCCTCAATATGACTGTCAATCACTGTAAACGAAGAATTTTAATAGTTCACTTCCGTTAAATCAGTAGCCATATGTGATTAAAGTTTTCCTAATCCACCGTCAATAAAGAAAATTTAAAACATAAGATAGTTATTTTTCAGTTAGATATTCCTCTCTTTTTTCTCTCCTTTTTCACTTATAGATCGCCTCTCTCACGTTTGGGACTCAAAGTAGCAGATTATTCCCACTTATAGTTGCAGGAACTTCTGCCGTACCTAAGACTTAAGCGTGCACCATGCAATAGTGCGGACTGTTCGAGTCACGTATTGCTTTTTGTCAAGAGGCAACTCTTTCGCCCTGAGGCTCCTGGAAATTCGAAAAAAAGTGAAAATCGAGTTGCCCTATAGCACAGAGGGTACGTCAAAAATCACAGGAGGCGGCACGCCGGTATGTGGCAGAGTGGTAATGGCATAAGCGATATGCATCTACATACCCCCGAGAAAAAAATCATAATGAAATACCTTTGTCTGAAACATTAACTTCAAGACTAAATGGGTGACAAAGCACATCCTTGTCGTAGGTACTCCTTTCCTCAATTCTGCTTCCTCCGTATAACCACCACATTCGATCACAACCATCAGCCTGCATGCTTCTGCAAAATTATGGCACTCGCACAAGTTTTTGCTGCCCACGTTTCTCGGTGATTTTGTATTCTTGATTACTTCAACAGACTATAATCTTTGTTTCTCGGTCTTCATTACAGAGAGGCGAAAAATTCTCCACGGACTGAACGGAGAGTTCGGCGGAGGCCGGCTATCAGCAATCATGGGTCCGTCCGGAGCGGGGAAGTCCACGCTACTCAAAATTCTAGCCGGATACACGTAAGTATTCATCAGTATTCGGACTTCTAATATCCTTCGTAGCATGTCATTTGAAATGCAGATTTGGCCTCAGAAAGAGGAAAACCCTCCACGAAAGCTGTGTGTTCGATCGAACCTTTACCAGCGAATTAAGGTCACCTATTGCCTCCCACTCAGTCCGGATTAAGATCTGCAGTCGTCGAAGGGTGAGCTTGATGTGCGAGTTATCGACAGCCGAGGAAGGGATAAAAAGATTATAATTTAACTAGCTAACAACCCATCAAAAGTAAACGGGAAAAATACCCACACGTTCAAATCTTATTAGTATAAATTTTATTTACATATTTATTAGTACAGATGTTTTGCGCAGGTTTTTTCACTGTTATTAGTCTAAAACCTGGAGGCTTCCACTAATGTTTACAAAATATAAACATCTGCGCTAAAGTGCAGAGTTTTGGACATTAGCTACGTGGTTGCCATGTAGTGGGCTTAGAATTTACAATTAAGGCATGTTTGCTTCTTCTATTTACAATTTACCATGGACTAAAATGGAAATTCTGGGGTTTTCCAGATATTTGTGATGCTATACGAAAAAAATAACACCAAAACCAATTAAATCAGTTCAGCCGTTTTCTCCATCATTAACATGGCATCTCTCCCCACCGGACAAAGGTTTTTATTCGTAGAGATAACTAATTAATTTCATTTAATTCATCGATTGAACTAGAGAAGGCGATACCTGATACTTTAACCGGGGGTGTATAGAAATGTAGAATTGGATTTAAAAAATTCTGTTATACCAGAAAAAGCTAATTGATTAATCTGATTGTTCCCGCTGTGAGACAAGATTCAACTCATTTGATAGACATATGATAGAAGATTAAATTAGGTGTTAGGAAGGAGTAAAAGAATAATTCGTGGGCGAATGTGTTGAAAGAGAATCACGCATGAAAGACAGAGTAATCATAATTACAGGAGTAATTGGACATAAATGAACAATTAGTGCGGGATCTCAGAAACCCGAAACAAATTATAATCGTGATGTAAGCGATATAAATGAGTAAAATTTGGTAGTCGAATAAATTTGTAAAATGTAAACACCTGCTCCAAGAATAGAGCCCAGAAAAGCTTTATTCCGCTCCTTTCGCGACAGGGAACAAGGTTAGGGTAATAATAGCATTCATTACGGCAATAATCGTTCGGACATATTTATAATAATTTCAGTTTCCAGAGAATCCATTCGATTCCAACTGGCCAATCTCAGTAATCTCAGATGATCTTTAGATTGGTTGGCCTCTGACATAGGGATGTTTATCAATATGTGCAAAAGAGAATGGAATGCAGCAAGTTATTGAGAAAAATGATGCCTGGATGAGGAGTGAATGACTTGATCCGTGTAGGAATGCTTCCTAAAAATTGAGAAGTCCAGTTTTTGGTTGGTTTTTGAGATCGAGATATCCAAAAAGTTTAGCGTACCGTTGAGTTCCGTCTCCTTTGTGAATTTCAGGCACTTGTCAACACTATTGAGCATATGAGTGAACATCTCTAGTTGTCTCTTGGTGCCTGACCAGATACAAAAGATCTCATCTACATATCTGTACCAACAAAACACATTTTTTACAAGTTCCCGGTCGTGAGACAGCAAAACTCTTTCGAAGTTGTCCATATATATGTCTGCCAGAAGTGGGGATAATGGGGAGCCCATTGCCAGACCTTCGGATTGTTTATAAACTTTGCCATTGAATTTAAAATAGTTTTGGGTTACACACAATTTGGTCAAGGAATATAACTCACTTATCACCGGAGAGGGAGCACCAGCCTTGATGAGTACGACTTCCACCAGATTCACAGCTTCCTGTGCAGGGACACTTGTAAACAAATCACTCATATCAAAGGAAACGAGCGTGCACTTCTGTGGCAAAACTTTCTCCGATAGGATGTTAGCCAATTCACGAGAATGTTTACACCATACTTGGGGAAAATTTCTAATACTGTCGAATAATCTTGTTTAACAAACAACAGTAACCTACAGCCTCCCCCACACCGCCCTTCTTCCTTAACTTCTCTCTCTTTCCTTACTCATCCAACCTCCCCCCTCCCTCCCCCAGCCTAACCCTCCCCCATCCCAACCCTCTCCCTCCTCTTCCAAACCTTTCCACCCCCTTCCCCCCAGTGTACCTATATATATTGTGTGAAAAAAATTCTGTAAACTACCTGATGATGTCGCCCAGCGATGAAAACTTGGTCGGCAATAAAATTATTTATGTGGAACGAACAAAGTTTTTTATTTTCAAATCTACTTCTGCTGACAGATTTAGCATATTTTTCGGTGGTTTTGTGAAAGATACTTGCAGAAGGCATAAGATTTTTGTGTCACTGAGTGCCTCCTCCTATTTCAGCGGCAACTTAAGTAGCCACTGGACATTCGCGGGGTCTCTTGCTTATTAAGAGGCTTGAATTTCTCTCTATTTCTCCCCACGTTTTGAACCACGGTGGAAACATTTTTCAGACAAGCTGTGAATAGTGTTTTCAATGCATTTTGTGTTTTCACTCATGATATTGTTTTGTTATTACTTTAACAGTTATGCGAATGCTGGGTCCAAATGATGCCATAACTTTAATTCAGTCCGAAAGGAGACGAGTCTTCTATCAGTATCTTTATTTTCTTAGGATATCATTTCATACACAACAGAAATAATTGGAGTGGCGATGATGATTTCAGGGTAAAATTGTCTGAGTCACCCTAATTAGAAATAGATTTTAAACAATTTTGAGATATCTTCATGAAGCTGATAATGTCGAAATTTATTAGAAAAATAGCCTACTTATGATACGGCAGAGTATTTTGAAATTCGAAACAAAAATTTCACTTCGCGGAGACAAGAGTTCGATTGCTAAATCACTGGTACCATTTTGTGGTCGTCACATAGCCTACGCATGACTAGCACACGTGGGAAGCTAATAAGGTTTGTTTTTAAGCTGCGAAAGAGTTAGAACGAGAACACTTTTGAAATTAGAGTAAAAGTGGTTATCGGCTGACCCGAAAAAAGTTTTTGCAAAATGAAGTGGGAATAAATTGAATATGTTTATAATGGGTCACAGCTTAACAACATGGAATGACAATTCTGTTGTCACTGCAATAGCTAATTGTATTTCCGAAATGGAGACAAAATAGGTGAAAATGTATTCTTCCAGAGTAAAATACAGAATATATCTTGCATTGCCAGATGTGGAGTCAGAATACAATGTAAATATGGGTGGTGTAGACGTGTATGACCAATTCATCACCAAGTATCGTTCAAATATTCGGAGGAATAATTAGTGGTGGACATTATTGCTCGGGGATTAAATGCTTCATGCACTCAGGGGTGGTGGTTGTACAAGAAACGGGGTCGTAATATCCCACCTCTGCAGTTTCAGAGGGAAATAGTTATTTACGCCTTAGGGTATAATGCAGCCAAAGAAACAAGAGATATGTAGGGACCATACCGATCATGTTGTTGTCCGCGGTGATTCAAATTACAAAATGTGTGAGGCATGAGGTAAGAGAACCATATATTTATGTAAAAAGTGCTGGAGTGCACTACATCGTGAGCGCTTCGAAGCTTATCATTGTTGAAACTTTCTTGGTGCTGGAAAAATGAGGCATGTACAATGTTTTTATTATATTAAACTATTGATTATATTGCAAAGAAAATAAAAATTAATGTATTTGGAATCGTTTCCCCTTTCCTTTTCTATTTAAAAAGTTAAAAGGACATTCTTATAAAAAACATATGATAAAATGGGTAATATGTAGCATTTTCAAATGGGGGAATCAAGTGACACGGTAGTTGCTTAGTGGCAACTTTAGTCGCTATCAAAAAAAATATTGTTCTAATCACCCGTAACAGGGTACCTTGGGAGAGAAATACACTACAATTTGAAGAAAATGGTCAAACTTTTTTTTCTCTGGACATTAATTAGTTCAGCCTGACTGATTCGATCACTTTTACGAACACGTTCAGGGATAGCAAAAATGATAGTTCAAATGATGGCGAGACAAGATCTTTTTCAGCGATAGCGAAAAGAGTAGGGAAATCTTTTTCTATCATTTGAGTGCGTTCTAGTTTCCATTCTTGTACTCATACGTGAATCTGAACTGCAGCCTTCAGAGCGCACGTCAGCAAATACGGTATATGGCGACACCTGCGAGCTTCCATCAAGTGAGGTTTTTAAACATTATGGCAATGATGGTCGCTGTTACAACAAACAAAGCTAAGAGATATGGAAGATTATCATTAATTTTCCTTATCACTGAAAAACATTGCAAAAATAACTATCCCGGGACTTGCTCGTGAAAAATGACCGCGTGAATCTGGCTTTCATTAGTTGTTTACCAGTTCAATTGAATATCCTTGCTCAATAAGTGTACGCAATAATCGAGTAATTCGACAGAAATTCTACATTGATCCATCATAAAGAATTTCATTTCGAGATCGTATAACCTTATAAAATGATCGATTCAATTTTGATCGTCTTTTACATAATTTAGCGCATTAGATCGTACGATTCGATTATATAAAGAGTATATTATCTTAATTCTTCAATCCACAAACCCTCTAATTTTCTGATGCAAGTTATAAATGATAGAAAAGTTAATAGAAAAATTATCCCCAAGTAGAGCGAAGAAATGCTAGCGAATAACACCATTAAATGGGTCGACACACGGTCTGCGAGTCTGCAGTGAAGTGGAGTGACCCGTGTAAATAAGCTAATCTCAAGTAATAAACAGTTTCTTAAGTTTTATTTTAAAGTAATTCTTTTTCATGTTTGCGTAAGGTGGAGCTTCCAAAAAAAATAGCACGAAAACTCACATTGAACACTTCCAATATACCATTTTATCATTCAGGCGGCAAGGTAAAATTATCTTATCTAAATACTGCCGTACAATGCCCCCTTTTCTACTATTACTGCAATTATACGTATATCACACATTGTTAGCTGAATTTACTGTCTGCCTAAAAAATAACCACCACCCTAATATAACGAGAAAAAAAATCAACCAAAAGTCACAAATTTTAATGGCGTCAAAAAATTCAAAATCGAACCCGGGGATTCACTGCTGCGTGGAGTGTGGGTAATGCTAAGCGGAAGTCGTTGTAGCCATTGGTATGAATGAACCGTGTTATAGTCTTGGAAAATTCATCCTTTTTAGCCGTTCAATGAATGAAGCAACTCTAGAGGTCTACCCAAGGAACGACAATATATGAGAGGTTTTTCGGCAACTACCAAGGATCACCGTAGAAAATATTAGCTCCAGAGGTTATTGAGTCGGACCAGCCCCGCATAGTTTTAAATTTCGTGATTGTGACTTCAACAACACGGACCTATTCATTGATCGGTGCAACGTCATTTTTCTGTCGGTTATACAATTTTTCCTTGAAGATATATAACTCTTTGTCCTTTCGAATTCAGAATCCCATCTTGAAACGGAAAATCCAACTATGCACACTAGGTGCATCAAGGTTGATCAGATAATGATGACCAAAATTCTAGAAATACGCTCAAATGTAGCACTAAAATCTCGAAATCCATTTAATAAATAGTCACAGGAGGCTCTGGAGCTCGTATTCGGGCAATTTAATGCGAGAGATTAAAACATTCGCTAAAATGGCATGATCTGAAACTCGCAGTTGTTAAGATTTTGTAGATCGGCTACTGCTATGTACAGTGGCGGAAAAAAATAACGTCTAATATTTTGGCGTCTGTATGCGTTGTCCTCGGGATATAAGAGCTGTTACTACGACAGCTTGGCAGCATTGAGAAAGCCAGATGCAACCGGTTATATTCACATCTTACTAATGAAAATAGCCCATGCGCACCGCAAAAATAAGGACATGCACCCGGTCCAGGTTCACTAGATTACCTTGGAGATATTAAAATGACCTCAGCTACCTTCAACCCGCAGTAAATCGAGGTTCCGCATCCTTGGAATGAACATGGAATTTTCGGTAATACGAGTAGGATTACCAATTTCTTAGGATTTGATTCCAGGTAGTAATAGTAGCTGAAGGATGCGATGAATTTTTGTCGAATGGTGATACAAATCTACCAAAAAATCGGTAGCATATACTATGAGAAAATATGAATTGCCACAGAATGCAACAAAACCTGCGTTTGCATCAGCGCATTGACTCACAAACCGTCGCTTGAGAGAGTTTAAGTGCATATTTCAAGACTAAAATCATTAAATAGGACTCGCAGATATTGGTGCACCAGCATTCGTCCACACGGCAAACTTTCTACTAATGTATGCGAGAGTAGGAAGCCCGTGTGTATGCACTATAGCGTGAGCAAGACAAAACCTATCTTTCTAGTTCAGATTTGCGTAAATGAGTACGCAGCAAAATAATTTGACCGAGTATCAACTGACCTTGACCAAACTTTTTCCGCAGCGTACGCTACCACTGAAAACATAACATGTTGGTAATGTATATAATATTAACTCTTACAATACCTGAACAATGTATACTCGCTCAAATCGGAGTAACGTAGACGAAATTACATTACATTTTTTTTTCGAAAATATCTAATTAATTGCCCTATTTTCTTCTTCTGAAAAAGAAATATACATAGCTCTAACGCCACCAATGGCATTCGGAATTTGAGAAATAATAGTGATTCCCGTTTTATAGACTTTTTTAAAGGAGTACACGTATGGCTAGATATATAACAAAAAGAATTTACGATTGAAATGAAGATGATAACTAACATTTTCGTAAATTGTACTAAATTTAAGCCGCAGGCCTAGATGAAATCCATGAGATTCGCCTATCAATAACAGCTTTCCTATTTTCAGTATCCAGGCATCAATCGATTGTTCCTGCGATATTATAAATTCAACTAACGAAATTTTCATAAAGTAGTTTCAAATTTAAAGTTGTCAAATTTGAATTTCACTGAATTTCACGAATTTGAAATTGAAATTTACTGATATATTACATATTAATATTTATTATACAGGCATTTCAGGCCTACTGTGCTATTTTAAAATTTTATAATGTAAGTTAAACTTCGGCAGTATGGAGATAAATTTAATTTCTTCTTTATCAAAACGAGTGGACTTCAAGAAAAAAAGCAGTTGTTACCCGCGGTTGAAAAATTGTGGATGATACCACGAAGGTGATTAAGAGGTTATAAAATATAAGCGTACACAAAATTATGGATTCACAAATGCAAAATCCATTTTCACTTATGCAAACGATGATTACATTATAAACACAGTGCATAACATATTTTTTCGTTTTCCGTAAAATTATGATAGATTTCAATTATTTGGTTTTCTTTTTGTTCTATGCTCAAACTAAGTCGAATGATACCAGGTAGACACGCTTTAAGTGTTCGCTGATCTTTTAATCATAACCGGCTTGGATGATATTTTGGTCAAATTACGTTGAAGCGATTAAGGTCCGTTTGGGGCATTTTCAGTAGTCTTGTTAAAAGGGACTACATAATTGCGTCACATTTCCATGCAATTGATAGCCGAATTCAATGACAGATAAATGTCATAACCCCTAGATTGAACAATAACGAGATTAATTGATAGACGAGAAACGAACAATATACTTCTTCAAGATTCAAAGAGTACATACTTGTGGTGCATTGTTTCGTATTCAAATTATATATTTCCTCAATTCTGATCCAGCGTCTGGAAGGAAAAACATTATATTGTTACATATTTATATTAAAATTTATGTAAATAACAGCATAGATTCTTTTAATTATGGTTATAGCGATCTCTATAGCTGGCAAAAATGCGAAGCTTAATTTTTGAACTTGAAAGTAAATTTTTTAAATCGATGTCATCAATAAACATATCGAAGGGATAGAAGAGAGCCAATAACTCTCCCTTGGGAGTCACCAGATGTGACTTCAGCAGAGGTCGAACTGTCCCAAACGACCCTTTGTGCGAAATCATTTAAGGGCAGCGCATGTATCTTTAAATGAAACAAGAGGAGTTTTATCGCCAAACCGTAAAAACTTTCACGGTCTATGCGAGGTTGATAACATTATTGTACTTTGGTGCAGTATATAATCATGAGACAGGCTTAATGCTAAAAGTCGTAGAGATTAATCTGGAAATTAAACAGAAGAGGCAAACAATAACTTTTCGATGAGATCAGAGTTCGAAATTCGAGGTCTGCATTCTCAGGCGCCGACTTGGCATTTAAATTTTCTGTCCAGAGTTACGATGGTTTAAGAATATTTTCACTGATTTTAAGTTTTCAGGTACCGACATTCTTGAATAGAAGATTCCCACACTGAGAGCAAGTAAAATGGAATAAGGCAATTTTTCCTAAGCTTAGACTGCATATTCAGCATTGACCGTTCATGTGAGTGTATTTCTAAGTTTCCACTTGAAACATATTTTCCCTCAAATTCGCGTATCACGATTTTAAAGTCGCCAACGCTAAGAAGTCAAGTTGCACCTGCTCCACTGAAAGCGAATCTTTTTTTGTAATCGCGTGATTGTACTACTCCCAACAAAAATTACCGCAACCGAGAATGAGCTTTTATCGCTCCACAATAAATATATTCTCGATATCGGTCATTAGCTTTCGCCGGCGAGCTAATCCCTATCCCTTCCTTAAAAAAAACATACGAAATATTATTTACCAATTTACCACGCATAATTACTGTAGTAAATTTCATTGTCAAAGCAGTAAAGTTAATATATTTCAAGTAAATTAAGTAACAACTTGTACGATTATATGCAACGATACATAGTTTTCCACGTCATGCTTCAGAGAATGAAATAGAGAACCACGTCAAAATTCAATTATTAGGTACCTTTCTACCAAATAAATGAATCTTTGGTCCACTATAGTCTCGCCAATAATTTCCGGGGTTGGGGGTCGTCTTTTCAAACGTAACATTCATAAAACTAAATACTTTTCATTATTAAATCTATTTTAAAATTCCTGCTTTCTTTTGTCTCCATTTCAAAACTAAATTCCTGCTCTCCTTCTCCTACTACACTTACTTTTCATTATTAAATCTCTTTTAAAATTCCTGCTTTCTTTTGTCTCCATTACAAATCTAAATTTCTACTCTCCTTCCTCTACTAAAGTTATCCACATTTCTTCCATATTTTACCCACTTCAGCATGTCGTTCCTCCTCAATATTAGTTGCAAGGGAAGGCGAACGACAACTGAAGTCATTTGCGCTTTTATGGTGAGTTTCGTGGCTGGTAGGGAGTGGAAAATCATTTCTAGTGAAGATAAACCCTGCGTTGGCAGTAGATAACAGCACTCCTTCACCAATGCCAAACTAGAACTATATTTTAACATGCATTTCTTAAAGTTATAGGAAAAGCCCCTATGTAAATAACAGTTTAATAGCGATAAATTCTGCGAGGTGTCATAAAACGTCCCTTATTGTGCGACCCATCTCGGGGAATGAAGGTGGAGGTTGTAGCTAGGGAGGGAAAGAATAAGAATCCCAGATGATGCCTTTGCTGGAAACCATGCATGATACCCCTGGAACCTGCATACTTTCTTAAGAGTTGAAAGACGTTCATAGTTTGCAGCAAGATTCCATAAAGTATCCTAAGAAAAACAAATTAACCACAGTTACACGTGCATACCATCCAATCGATCCAATATCCTTGCAGTATGATCAATATAGAATCTTTGGAAGTCAGTGACAAAATGCATAGCTTGGAAACGGCGAATTCGAGGAGTTAAGGTCTACACCCCTTCCCTTGAACTACAACCTTGACGTGGTGGAAGGGCTTGTGCAGTGGCGTAGCGAGGGGTGGGGGGTCCGGACCCCCCCCCCGAAATATTCATCTACATCTACATACTACCCCGCAAACCGCCTCAATAGGCGTGTGGCGGGGGGTGTTAGGACACCAGCCGTTTACATATAAAAAGGAAACGCTCTAATGAAATTACACCTAGCATTATTAAAGTCCCTTATTGTTCGGGGGAAAAACGAATTCCCATACCTATCCGTTCGGCAAAATATCTCTCTTAATGTATCGTTTCTGTCGGACCTGGAAATATAGTGAGGTTCTAATATGATGTTCTCCGTGTCGCTCTGAAATATATCTATTCTCAATTGTTCAAGCAATCTAAGCCTAGCGCGCAGCCTCTGAGTCTCTAGCGGCTCCCAGCCTAATTCGTTTAACATCTGTATAACGCTGTCTGTACGCCCGTAGCAGTTTTTGACGAATCGCGCAGCTTTCCTTTGTATTTTATTAAGTTCCCGGATTAAGTCTTTCTGCACCGGATCCCATATGCTCGCTGCATATTCAAGGTGTGGCCGGACGAGTGCGAAATAGCACCTCTCTTTTACTTTTTCATCCGAAAATCTTCCCGCAATACGCTTGACGAATCCTAGCTTCTTCAGAGCTCTGCCACAAATATTTCTTATATGTGTTCCCCACGATAGGTTCGAGGTAATCGTAACTCCCAGATACTTAACTTCATCTGTCGTCTTTATGTTAACACCATCCACAGCATATGAATGGGAATAACTGTACGACCTCCGCAAGAAATGTACCGCCGTGCATTTGCTCAGATTAAGTTCGAGTCCCCACTCTTGGCTCCACACATGAACGTTGTTTAAATCCGATGATAGAGTTTCAAAGTCAGAGTGATCACTAATTTCGCGATAGATGACAGCGTCGTCGGCAAATAAACGTATTTTACTGGTAATTCGAGAGCATAGGTCATTTATGTATATAATGAACAAAATGGGGCCGATTACGCTTCCTTGTGGGAAACCTGATGTCACTTTAACTACATCAGAGCTAATTCCGTCAAGAACTACTTTTTGTATCCGATCACTCAGAAAGTCGCGTATCCAGTTTACTACTGTTTCGTTTAGCCCGCATGACAGTAATCTGTATAAGAGTTTGTTGTGAGGTACCGTGTCGAAAGCTTTCTTAAAATCTAGAAATAATGCGTCCACTTGTCTTTTCGATTCACCAGATTTGAGAACGTCATGAAGAAAGAGCGCGAGTTGTGTTTCACATGATCTACCTTTCCGAAAGCCGTGCTGAGAGCCATGGAGGAAGTTACGACTGTCCATGAACGTCATGATATTGCTAACGACGATATGTTCGAGTATCTTGCCTATAATCGACGTTAATGAAATTGGTCGATAGTTCCCTGGGTCGTGTCTGTTTCCCTTTTTGAATATCGGCGTGACGTTTGAAATTTTCCAGTCTAATGGTATCTTTCCTTCAGACAATGACTTCTTGAATATTATGTCTGAGAACGGTGCGATTTGTGGTGCTAACTCCTTGAGGACACGCGCGGGTATTCCATCCGGACCCGGAGATTTACTATTTTTTATCGACTGTAGCTGTTTAGTAATCCCATCGCGTTGAATAGAGATTTCTTTCATCGGTTCCTCAGTGAATGAAATTTCAAAATTACATGCAGTATCGTCTGTAGTGTATACACTTTAGAAGTGGGAATTTAACGTTTTAGCTTTGTCAATATTTCCGGTGACAAGTTTGCCATCTTTATCAATTATCGAATCTACGGTTGAAGATTTTCCCTGAAGCTCTCTCGTATATGACCAAAAAGATTTCGGATTTTCTTCGAGTAATTCACCGAGTACTTTTTTCCTTGAAATTTCGCAATGCAGTACGCATTGATTTCTTGGTTTTTGAGCGTTGCGCAGCGTAACTTTCTTTTGCTTCAAGTTCCTTCGATTTGTCACCTAACTTAGTGGACTTTTTGAACAAGTTGTACAGTTTTCTCTGTCTCTTAAGGTCCCTCCTAACATCGTTGTTATACCAGCGAGGTTCTTTACTGTCACATTTCAATTTTTGCGGAATATATTCGTTGATTCCCTGTCTTAGAATTTCTAAGAAATATTTCCATGATTCATCAGTGCTTTTATCCTCTGTTTTAGCTACGAAGTCGGCTATGCGGATTTCCTCGGAGGCTACTTTTGGTTAAATAAAGACAAAATATTAAGACATATAAAAAAATTAATTAAGCTTGGAGCAGGGGAAAGTCTAAAAATAATAAATTATCATACCGTTGTTAAAAAAGGTTTTTCCTTGTTTAAATAATAAATCCTCAAACGATACGTTTGGGCTCGATCGCTCGGGTAGTGTAATGGCGGTGTTTGTATAGCTGGCCGAGTTTCGACTGTGGACTGTCCACTATCTAGTTCGCCCTGTTTTTCAAAAATTTTCCCCTGGTTTTGGACCCCCCCGAACGAAATTCCTGGCTACGCCACTGGGCTTGTGCGTTCAAATGACTCCTAGAGCTGGACTGGCAGGAGTAATTAATATTTCTCCTGGTAGGGCCACCCATGCCAGATAGGTCGAAGAGTAGGAGCCAAGAGGATGAGATAAGTGCGCGATCTGGCCCATGTCTTCGCGCCAGTTTCGCCTACCAGACACTACACACGTTACACACTTTTGAGTTGAGTTGTGATCGCATCCACCAATCGACAGTTCGCCAGCACCTCCCCTACTCTCCCCAATCCTACACTAAACAGCTGGTTCCTCTCAAAGGCTGGCGAAAAGTGACGTCAGCGGAAGAGCCCTCTTTTCTATCGACCGGCCAGAAGACCACATCGGGGAGATTTTACTGAAGGCGTGCTGACTATACCAAGAGTTCACGGTACATAGCCCACGGATTTACTTGAGTTGTAATATATTTTGGAAATGTAATTTTTCCTGTTGGAAGTCAATCCCATTTTAAGGCTGTTGTAATTTCAATTCGTTCGATTCCGTCTACCTGTCTCTGACAGCTCAATCGCGACGACGAATTCCCATTGAGTTCCGTCGCATGGTGCCACGTTCAAAATACCGTTGAGAAGTGGGGTGGGAGTCCTTCTTAACTATCAATCACCCAGAATATGAAAGTCATTCACAGATAATTGAATCCTGGCAACTACGGGACGCCGCTTAATAGGGCGGGTGTCGTGCCCGCCTGCGGGAGAGGGAAGGCTTCCGCGATCGTCATCAGACAAAATCTTTGCACTACATCATCATCAGAGGATACAAGGAATAGGAAGGAGAAGAAGAAAAGGAGCAAAGCAGCGGTAGAAATGGGAACTTGGAACGTAGGGACAATGATGAGGGCCGGGAAGCTTGAAAATATTAAACCGAAAATGGAGAAGGGGAAAATAGATGCTATACATAGTAATAGATGAAATACAGTGTAATCTATAGTGGGGGAGATGAGAGTCGATGTGGGGTAGGTATGGTACTGAATACAAAATTGGGGTTGAGGATAGTTAAAATTGAACAGGTGAGCGACAGGATACTAGTGGTATAAATAAAGGCACGCCCGACGAATTTCTAATTGGTCCAGGTATATATGCCTACAAGCAACCATCGGGAAGAAGAGGTGGGCGAGGTTGGAAGGAAAAGGAGGTTGAAAAGAAAAGCATTGAAATGGTTGAAGAAATGGTGGAAAAGAACATAGGTGAAGCAAAGCGGATGGGAACAATCGAGAGAAGATGGGATATTGTAAAAACAGGCATCGCAGGAGCGGCAGATAATACAATAGGAACGGTGGAAAAGAAAAGGGTTAAGAAGCAGAGAGTTGCGGAAGAAATAATTAAGAAAATGGAGGGGAGGATGTGGAAAAATGTCAACACCGACCTAGGCAAGAAGAAGTACAAGGGATTAAATAATAAACTCCGGAGGGGGACCAATAGGGCAAAGGAAATATGGTGGAAGGGGCAATGTCAGGAAATGGAAAAGCTGCTGGAAGAGGGGGAAGTGGGTGCTTTATACGCCAAAGTGAAAATGTTATCGGGTAGTAAGAGGTTACGGACCAAAGGTTGAGGACAAAACGGGGAAGATATTAAACGAACAGGAAGATATCCAGGAAGGTGGAGAGAATACGTAGAGGAGCTATATGACAGCGAGTATAGACCCGTGAACCTAGATGCAGAGGATGAAGGAACAATAAATATGGATAACCTCGGACCAGAGTTACTTGACAGCAAATAGAGAGGGCATTAAGGGAGATGAAGGATAGGAAAGCCGCGGGAACCGATAACCTACCTTAGGAGCTACTGAAGAATCTAGGCAGTAAGGGGAGACAATCCTTCTTCGAACTTAGAGAACAATTAGTTTAATTTCACACGCGGCAAAAGTTTTGCTTAGGATACTAAATAGAAGGTTGGAGATCAGAGTAAATTACTATTTAACTGATGACCAATTTGGGTGCAGGAAGGGGAGGGCAACTCGAGACGCGATTGCGGTAATGAGGACACTTATAGATAGAAACAGAGTGCAATTAGGATGTTTTTGCTTTCTTTGTGGATTTCGAAAAGTCGTTTAACAGAGTAAACTGGGAGAAAGTAATGCAGATACTGGGGAAAATAGGAATAGATTGGAGTGATAGGAGACTCATCCGAAACTTACATGAGGCAGAGGGCTCCCTAGAGAAAAGACCACAGGTGAACCACAGAACCGCCAGAGGATATGCCACAGGAATTGTGTGGTGTCCGCAGGGAATATGTGGTTGGTTTGGCAATGCCACAAGGAGGCTGTGGCAAGCTATAGGAGTATGTGGCAAACGCAAAACTCGTGTGGCATGCCACATAAGGTGTTGCCACGCCATGCCATGGCGGTGTTGTCGCTGTGGCTTTGTGGCAACGAGCATCGTGTGTGGCGTGCTGTGGCCAGGAGCGGCTCCAGACTAGGTTTGGGGTGGGCAACCACTGGCTTTGGAGGCATGGAATACTTCCCAGGAAAAGGTGAGTCCTGGGGTCTCGTCCCGGAAAATCGCAACAAGCTATATGTAAAATGAAAAAGAAACTCTTATTAGCTTAAGACATATGCCTACTATCGTAGTACAAAGCATAAAATAGTTTCTGCTTTTAGTTTTAGGTATATGAGAAATTTTTAAAATACGCCGGGTTTTTGGGGGGGGGGAAATTACCCCTGGCGGCTCCAAAGGAGGGGGGGCAATTGTCCCCCTCCTTTGGAGCCGCCAATGGCGGTGGCAGCAACAAGCAATTCACCCCAAGTCGCAGGTAGATTTGTTACTAAGTAAGTTGCAGCTCGGCCTTATGGCTAATAATAAAGTCTCTCTCTTTGTGGCTCTCATCACATACAATTATGGGGACCGCCACAGAACAGCCGTGGTATTTTTTTGTGGTAAAACCTGTGGCATTGTTAGTATTAGTTACTAAAAACTTTGTTTATTCTCAGTAATATTGCATTTATATTCCTACTATGTGGCAATATAGGTTTCAAATAATTATGCCTGAAAACTGTTATCGTGATGTAATGGTATTTCCGCAAACTATTACGGAATTGCCATTTAATAATTAGTTCTCGAAGATACTTTAACGCACGGAATTGGCCAGATATATACCGCTTTCTTGCCGTGGGGATTTCAATTGTGGATGCGAGAAAATGTACGTAGAATCGTAGGGTAGATGAAAAGTCGAGTATGTACAATGTTACTAGGTAGGTACTAGGAAGGATAATTAAATATTAAAGCATGGTATCGCGTAATAGTACATTCATAGTATTTAATTAAAAGTTATCATTTTTTGTAGGCCCATCGTTGGGGAATTGTTTGTTGGGGAACCGTGGGCAAGGTGGCCAATCCATACTGATGGCCAACCGTCCAAGGAAACCAACGAAACGCCAACGAAAAATGTTACTTGGGCAGCCACCTGCCACAGACAATAGTAGGCCCGCCACAGAGGTGACACAGACCTGCCACAGCCACAGGGCCCTGCCACAGACCACAGAAGCCCCCACAGGCCACACGATTTTGCCATAGAAAAAGTAACCAATAGTCTACAGGCTTTCTGTGGTTGACACACATATCTTGTGTCTACCAGAAAATGTCTGTGGTACAACAGCTGTTCTGTGGCTCTCGCCACATACAATTCGTGGGGACCGCCACAGAATATCTGTGGTATTTTTTGTGGCAAAACCTGTGGCTTTTTCTCTAGGGCTTAGGTGAGGGTAGCCGATGGTGAATCAGGTTGGGCAGTTAAAGGTCGCGGGGTAAGGCAAGGTTGCCCGCTGCCGCCTTTGCTTTTTAACATCCATGCAGAGGAAATGGTAAGAGAGGCATGGGAAAAGCTAGATGTGGGAATCAAATTAGGAGGCCAGCTGATAAAATCGGTTAGATTCGCGGACGACCAGGCGTTGGTCAGTCGGTCATCGAAATGATTGCAAACTTTAGTAGATGCACTGGAAAAGCAGTGCGAGAAATACGGAATGAACATTAATCCTAAGAAAACAAAAGTAATGAGCTTCTCTAGGACAAAGAAGACGAGACTGATCACATAAGCAGGAGGACACAAACTGGAGCAAGTAGAGCAATTTAACTACTTGGGTAGTACGCTAGAAGAAAAAGGGAATAGTCGCAAATACATTAGAAGGAGAATAGCGCTAGCGAAGGAAGCGTTAAATAATAGAAGGGAGCTGATAACGGGGATCATAAGTAGGACGTAAAAAAGAGGCTGGTGAAGAGCTTGATATGGAGTGTGGCGTTGTATGGGGCAGAAACGTGGACCTTGAGAAAGGAAGACGAACATAGGCTGAAGGCGTTCGAGATGTAGGTGTGGTGGAGGATGGAGAAGGTACGGTGGACGGAAAGGTAGACAAATGAGGAAGTGCTTGACTTAATTGGTGAGGAGAGGAAGCTTATGGATGAAATTAGGAGAATGCAGGGTAGGTGACTGGAAGGGGTAATGAGGGATGATGGTTTGCTGAAGGCCGTGATAGAGGGAAGGATGTTGGGCAAGCGGAGAAGGGGAAGAAAGAGAATAGGTTTTATGGAAGGGATGAAGAAAGGTAGGACTTACGCTGAGATGAAGAAAGAAATACTAGAGGTAGATAGGGCACTGCACGTGTAAGAGTCTGTTGGATATTCTCTGACTTTCATCATAACCTACCTTTAACCGGTATATTACTCAGATGATGATGATGATGAAGGCCCACACAATTTGAACAACCCAACGGAGCCACGGTATTCCCAGGTCCCGCTGCGCGGTGTCGGGCTGCGACGCCCACTCAAAAAATCGAATTTATTTTCAGCGTCACATACATTTAAAAAAAAAGATTTTTTCAGAATAACCTTCAGGCGTCTTCAATTAATACTCTGTGTAAATAACTCCCCGCACATATTAGTAAAACCAATTCAAGCTTCCGCCATTTTGTGACGAAATAGCACACAAATATCGACAATAACCTCTTAAGCTTATGTTTAGGGCAATATTAAAACCATTATGACAGATGTAATGTTTTTTATACATTAAAATCCTTCCACAACTCCACTACCAGTTTAACTTTAAGATTTTCGAAGAAAAATCAAAACGGGCGTTGTTGAGGAATTTTGGTCGTGTTTGAGCCCCCGTATCTAAGCAATGGATTCAGCAGAGTTATGGCAAATGATGGCAAATGACTTCCCATTCCATAATTAGCAATTATGTGTGAATATAAGTGCCAAGTTTCAAGTCTCTATCTAAAAAAAGAAAATTTGGACTTTTGCCCGGATTTTTTCGACTTCCGACCACTGTGCGTCTTCAAAAAACCGACCACTGTGCTTCTTCAGCGTCTAAGTCATCGTCTTTAAGGGCAGATGCAAATATAACGCAAACCATCTATCATAGAAGACAATGACTGAGTCCTTCGTCAAAATGGCGAGAGATTTGGAGAACCTCACCCGGTGGGAAGCCCGAGAAAAGCTGACGATCAAAATGCGTTAGTTGTTAACAGAAATGGTGTTGCAGTCTGCTCTTAGAGCTCCGAAAAGTATAAAATTCGCGTAATATTAGACATTTTAGTTAGCTTACTTCCATTTTTCAACAACTTAGGTGTGCTAGTAGTGAAAACAACACTTTTCCAACTGGATAAACAAAATAGTGCACTCTCATTTGTTATTACTGATGCAGCAAGGGAGGATTCTACCAGTTATTGCCACTTCATTCGGCTTCGGAGCTAAGCTTATCGAGGAGTGACGTCATCAAGCCGCGATAAGGGAAGAAGGGTGCAATCATAAAGATGGCTCGGTGTGTGGAAACACATGCATTCGCTTATTCGGTTCTTTATTTACTCTGTCTCTGATGCACTCGAAAGGAGGGCTGAGTCGAGTACTTAAGAAACGGGTCGGGAGCGGAGTAGCATGCCCTTGTGCTACAATCTCCATGTCAGCCTTGCATTGGGAAACTAACAAAAATACTCAACTTTCAAGGTTCCAACCTGTTCCCCTGTTTACCCTTTTCCTCTTTTTAGCACTTTCAACACTAATGGGAGAAATTTGTTGGAGTGAATGTCTCGGATGCAAAAGATTGATGTAAACAAGAACGTAATTCAAAGAAACATACTTTTTTTGCTTTCCCGGACGATTCTGGAAATCCATATGTCCCTGCGATCCCGCTAAACCATGTTTACTTGTAATCAGGTTTCTCAGGGGCCAAACCACCAGGACTTGACAGAAACACCCATGCCCTGGGCAGGGAAAAACGCGGGACTCGAACGCGCGACCCTCGGATTAGTAGGCGTGGACATTACCCCACCTTACCTCATTAATAAATGGGGAAAATAACATGCCATACATGAAAAATGCCATCGGGGCCGGCGGGGTAAAGGTTATACCAAATCAAACATGTAAAGAAAAAATCAGTCTGAAAATGGCTAATCCGCTCAAAATGTTTCGGACCTCCTTAGGCCGTCTGTTCTCAGATACTTCACAAGTTTACCATTTCCCATTACTTTTCAAATTACAAATTCTCCTGTTGAAAAATATTTCGAGGGAAAATCTGGTTGGTACAAAAGGCTGAGTACTGGCTTCCCATCCCGAAGTATGTATAATGATTCGAATCCTGGCAGTGGTGGATTTTTTTCAATGGAATTCCCATCCCTTCTCGGGTTTAGTGTGGAAAGCATTTCAAGCGCAGATAACCGTTCGTCGGGTGGGACATAAACCTCGGGACCTCTAAGAGCCCTTCATTAAGAGATTACTATCCGCAATCCCTAGAGTCCCCGAATGCTCCTTCCATTGCATTCAACTCACCTATCCTTCAAGGAGTAAATGAACTCACCTATAGGTTGTCTCCTCAATCGACAAACCAAACAATAATCCAACAATGAATAACTGGGAATTTTATCTGTTCGTTAATGCTACATATTTAACTGAGTAAAATGAAACCACGATATCAGTGCACAGTAAAATTTTAAAATAGTTACATAATTCGAAATTAAAAATTGATTTTAACGAACGCTAGTAGCATTAATAATAATATTTATTCTGTCCCGAAGATATTACATGCAATGTATAGGATACTTCAATTACACTGTTCAACAAAAATGCACTTTGGAATTCTTTCCTTGATCAAAATAGCTAAACTACCCTAATTTTGGATCGAGAAAAACGAATATGACATCAGATTTTGTTTGTCAGCTCTAGTTTTTAAGATATACTAATTTCAAGTAGAAATACTAGAAATACACTTCGAAATTCTTTCCTTTCCGAAAATAGCTATAAACTACCCCAATTGTGGGTAGAGAATGTAACATTAGAGATTGATTAGTTTAGTTGACATTACATTCTGGTTTTATAGCTTCACTAACTTCAAATAAAAGGACTTATTCACGTGAACGTCTTCTCTTCGCTAGTCGCTTGTACTCATTTTCGTACTCCTTTTCTAGGTCGTCTCTTGCCACTGTCCAACAGCAGTCCGCTAGCATAGAAGTGTTCCATTTTCCCTGATACCTTTGTTCCATTTTCAAAATGTCCTGATGAAAACGCTCTCCACGTTCGCTTTATGTTCCCTTAACAAAGTTATTCATTTATCCAAGTTTTATGTGTAGAGGTGGCAAAAGAACATCGCTCCTTTCTACCAGAGGACCATGCTGGACATTTTTCTTTCCGTGGCAGAGGTATTCATTTGAGGGCCAGACTTTTACCTTGTAGTGTGATGACCTAGCCCGACTGTCCCACTGACACAGGGAACAGCAGTTTTTTTGTGTATCCCAAATTCATGCCCAGCAATATTGCAAGGACCTTCAAGTCTCCACAGATCTGCTAATGGTCGGTGTACTGAATTGCTGTCAGAAGTGATTTCATATTTTCATAGGTTTCTTTAATGTGGCCTTCATGGCCTATATGAACTGAAGGGAGGGAATTGCCATTGTGTAAAAGTACAGCTTTTAAACTTAGCTTTGAAGACTCAATGAATAGTCTCCTGTCCTTTGGATTGTACGCCAAATGCAAAGCTGTCATCAAACCACTCACGTTACAGCAGGCAACAAGAGAATTTTCTTTTAAGTACTAGCTCAAATCTTTTTGCCGAATCCTGTACACAGGCACTTTTGTATTAGGTTGTAGAAGATTTAATTCTTGAAGCCTTAGTGCCAGAAGCTCTGCTTTGTCTTTAGATAGGTCCAAGTCTCTAATTAAATCACTTAGTTTAGCCTGGATAAACGTTTGTGGCTCACTGGCTACTTCATCTCCAGGCACAAAATCAGTATCCTTTGAAGATGGAGGATGAGGTGATTTCTCCCTTTCACTGTCTTCGTCTACACCTGACTGCTGAGTGTACTCTTCCGGAGGGAGTGGTACAGGCAGACCGTCTCCATGTCCTACTGGTCGAAAGGCTGATGGGATGATGGAGCATTCTACAATCCGCTTCTTTTTTCAGGACATGCCATGCTGGATAGGGGTATCATGCAGAAATAACAATCGTTTATGTGATTTGAAGGCTCTCTCCAAATCATTGGGATGGCAAACGGCATTGAACAAACTTTTTTGTTTAACCATCCACGTACGTTCACAGCATATATATTACAGATTGTATGCGGTGCCCAGGACTTGTCTAGATCTCCTAATTGCATCCCAAAATAGTGGTGATATGCTGTCTTTATGATTGGAGTGATTCTACTTTTCTGGAGAGAAAATGTCACCTCACCACACACATGACAAATATATTGTCAGGAGAGTTCGGACAATTACGTGGCATTCTGGATTATATCTAACCCGAAATAAAAACAAAAACTTGATTTTTTTAAAGAATAAATAGCATCTTAAATTTCTACAAAAACTAAAATAAACTCAATATAATTCAATACCTAAAACAAGCTATACAGAGAGAATGTCACAAAACATTAGAAAGAATGAAAAATTTCACAAAAAATTAGTAAGAATGACAAATTTTACAAAACATTAGCAAGCATGACTGATGATTCCTGAATTCAGTTGTGCTAACATTATCTCTATACTCCAAATCTTCCTACGAGTTATAAAAATTACCCTTAACCCATCACTGCTGTGCTCAGATGTGCCAACACAATCTCCAGGCGTTAAATTTGGTAAACATTATCCTTATATCTTGAATGGGCTATATCTGATAACCAAGAGCTAACTGAAAGTTTTAAATGACATTTTCGTTTTTTTCACGATGAAATGAATCAGAAATAGCTATTTTCAAGTCGGAAAGATTTTCACTGTTGACCAGTGCTGTTAGCAGCAGAAAAAAAGCATTTAGAGGTGGTTAGTAAACTGACACAAAGAACTCATCCACGCTATTAAAACACTGAAGAAGAAGGAACTTACTTAGATATCTTTTGAAAGACAAAGTCGTCGACAGATTTTTCAAATAATCTGAAATCGTATGAACAATTCTATGCACATAATTTTAGGACTCATTGGGCAAACTTTCAAGTCTTGTTGCACACTTTCAACTTTTAGTTATGTAAATCACTAGTTTTTCTAGTGCAATGACTGTGGCTAGTCATTTATAACAGATAAAATACATCTTCTGTTACAAACAAAAACTGAATAACTGTTAATGTATGTACATGGATGGCACTGAAAGAACCCCTAATTTTTTAACTAGAGGTCGAAAATAGCAGTAATGCACACTGTTCTCACTACTTTACATTGTATTTTCCAGACATTGATTAACAGGAAAGATGAAACGATAAAGACATTACCATACAATACATGGGAGTAAAAAGAGGCAAAACAAAACACATTTAAGCAAATCCACAGTGAGTATTTGAGGACAGACAATATGTAATAAGCAGAGTTCAACTTTTTGCAGCAAACTCACTGTAGAAGGCCATTTAGGCCGTGGGCCAAGAAGGACCCACTGAATTTTCACTCAATCAGCAGGTAGGAAAGAAAAGTCGTCAACAGAGCATAACCATTTTCGGAAACGTCTAAGAAGAAAGTAGTAGACTGTGTGTATAGGAAACAAAATCTAAGATCGAAAAATATTACAGAGACAATCGCATCAAATGGTAAAAAATATTACCGCATAAATGAAAGGTTTTGAAGGAAACAACTTCAAAATAAGAATGATTTTGTCAAGATACACTGATAAATAATCAACCATATGAATTTAAAAATAAAGACTTTCAACTCTAAACGAGTTGATTGAAAAAACATATAGGTATAGGTAACTCCGGAGTAGTATTTAAGTCCAACATCTTTATTTTCGAGGCAGATCACCCTTATAAGGAGTTGGGGAGGAGTCTTTGGATTTTGGTGGAGCGACGTAATCCAACAAGAGCTATCACCTAAAATGCATCTGCATGAGTAATCATCGACGCTCCTTACTTTGGAGATGAACATCTTCAATAACCCTCAGCCCTGAGATAGGTGGCTTCAACCATTTTTCCTAACTGCACGTAAATAACTAGAAAGGGCCCCAATAAGACTGCACGGCCTTATATAGTCATTTGGAATAAAGTCAACATGTGATAGATAACCATAGGGGATTGTAAATGGCTGAACGAATCAGCCAAATAGATTAGTTAAAGGAGAAAAATGATGGTTTCACGTGTATTGCTTAGACTACTCAGCGAAACACACACGCTCATCAGGAGATTGGACTCCCCTTAATAATACAACCTGTAATTCTCTTTCTACGACGATTTTACGTTAAATTTCTCTAACACACTACTTTAAAGATCTAGATAAAATAATTTATCTAGATCTTTGATAAGTTAATTTAGTAAGTTATTTTTCATCGTACGACCTCGATCAAAAGACGAGCGTACTCGCATAATTATCAGGAGCATGACGAACACATTGATTTGTTGCTATGTACATACCGTAGATGTGAAAGTTTAAATTATACTGCGTACGGTCAATTCCGAAAGGGGAGTCCCACGCTGGGAGGGCCGTGGAGATAGGGCCACGGAACTTTAGGAAGGGTAGTGGATTAGGACGCTCGCAAGCTCCGCCCTTCCCAACTTCCGACTACCTGGGTCATGGCCCCAGATAACTTCCTGTAGCCACAATTTGAGCAGTGTGATTTTGCTATCCAATATTACATAATTTATGCATTATTGGCCATTGCATTCATAAAAATGACGAGTCGAGAATAATGACAAATAATTGTCTATTACGAGACGCAAGCAACTAATTGAATTAAAAAATCTTTAAACTGAAAAAAGGAAGTGGACAGTTTGTGGTGTATCTAAAGTAAAAATATCGAAAATAGTAATTGCCACCTATCTTAGAAAGCCTTATAAATTACTCATAAATTCTAAAAGTAAAACTCTTAATTTCCGAGGCATAGATGCTTTAAACTCTGGGAGATTCGGACCACACGAAAGTGCCAACTTTCATCCCAACTTCGCGAGAAAATATGGCTCCTATATGGGCACTGCATACAAGGATTAAGATTATAACAACCCATCAGGATTTATCGCCACCTACAGTCCTGGAATTTTAGAGGAGTATCCACGTGTCATTATGGTCAAGGACGAGAGCCATGAAAGTCTGCAGAAGCGTGAATTCAACATAGCCATCCAGTTACAGAAACAAGAGAGTGATACAAAATCATCATGATTCCAAGATGAAAATGGGAGATTTGTCATTTTGTGCTGAGGATCAACAGCAATTTGCGATATAACTGGGTCACCATCGTACGTTCTTCTCGCATCTGGTTTTCCATCTATCTCCCCATTTTCCTTCCCAAGGGTCACCTCTGACCTCTCTGGCCGTGAACTTTATAATGCCCACTGCTCATAGGTTGCGAGAGAATGGACGCCAATCGGGCGGTGTTCTTGGACTCAGATGTGAATGTATGTCACCCGATTACTAAACCCTCATTCCGTATTTCCTCCGCATTCCAACTGCGGACGTAATATCTATCCAATTCATAATACACTATTACAACATAAATACATTCAATTTTACGTCGAACGAATCAGTTCGTACTTTGTAGATGGTGCTCATAATTTAAGTCACACAAGAATTCACAATTTAGGAGCCTAAATGTTCCCTTCTGAGGGAAGAAGTCATTTTTAAGGGTGTCCAAATACACCTAGTGGTATCAATTTAGCCTCCGCGAGAGACCTATATTTCCCTCGTCAACGAAAGGACCAATGAGGCCAACCTTTCACGACGCCATTATGGAATTCCTGAATCGGAATATAATTTTACTTATTGCTCAGTTTAAAAGGAAGAAACCACAACGCTTAGCACTTAAAAATGTACCATGCCATGATGGAAGCAGTAAACATAGCAAGCATGTAAATATCCGACATTCGGTGGATTTCTTTATTACTTCATAATAAAGATAACATTCGTCGCAATAGTGGTCACAAGGATGCATTTTTTAGCCACTGATTATTATGAGCACCTTTCATGACTATTGGGCATTTCAATTACTTAGCTAGTACACTGGAGGAAATGGGCATAGTAGTGAAGATATTAGAAGGAGAATAGCGATAACAAGGGAAGCGTTCTCAAATTGGAGAGGATTGATGACGGAGAACTTGTGAAAAATACAAAGAAAAGGCTGGAAATAAGTCTAATAAAGAGTTTTGCATTGTGCAGAAACATTGACTCTGAGGAAAGATGAAGAGAATGGGTTGCAGGCGTTTAAAATTTGGGTGCGGAGGAGAATGGAGAATATACGATAGACGAAAAGGAAAACGAACGAGGATGTGTTTGGTGTGGTGGGTGAGGAGAGGAAATTAGTAGAAGACAGAGTGGGTGCTTGGAATTGGTAATGAGGGTTGAAGGGATGCTGAGAGAGGAGAGGATGTTGAGTAAGCGGGGAAGGAAAAGAAAGAAAATAGGCTTTATGGATGTGATGAAGAGTAGGACGTATGCCGCGCTGAAGAATGAAATCATGCAAGGAGACATGGACCTGCACCTTAAAATAATTGTGTAGTTATTCCTTCTCCCATTTAAACCTCAGATCACCTTAAATTAATTAATTATGGCTATTGGAATATATAGCTAATTCCTATTGACTAAAGAAATTCCGACGTATCTTGAAAAAAGCAAACTTTGTGACTTGCATGCGTTATTAATTTTGTACACACCACATGTTTCTGCCGCTAAGCTATCATCAGGTACGCCATGACTCAAAACCGTAATTGTTTAAAGCACCAAAATATCCTCTTGTCAGTTTACGTAATTGTTCTTATTGATGTGTATTTTGTGCACACAAAACACACGAAAAATTATATATCTTCCGTCAGCTAACTTCACAGTGCGATGAATGCGTGTGGAACGTGGAACCATGAAATTGGAACCACGGGAAATCAGTCCTCGATTCCCTTAGTGTCCTTGCAGCAACAAGTACAGCCGATTCCTAGTCGTGTGATTAATGCCCCAAACAATGATTTGAAATTCAAGGGTGAGAACCCCAGAAAGGGCGAAGACGCGCTTAACTGAATAAATTTTCTTGCTGCTTACTTTCCAAGAAACAAATCCGTATGCAACGTTAATATACCAATGGAGCACTTCAAATATGGAAGCTTGAAATGGTTCGTGGCTTGAGAGATGATAACTGATTGATTACAGCAACGATGTTTTTTCACTAACTTAACATGATCTACAGAAAACTTTCGTTCAAGTTTCGTTTCGTTCAAATGGAATCATTCGCATACTTTTCGAATTAGCAGAAGTGACAGGAAAATGTTTAAGAGGACGTCGTTAACCTTGCCGCAAAGATCAGCTGTTCATGATTTATTAAATGCCTCGCAAAATCGAGGTGACGCTATTTTGAAGTACCAATGCATAATATAGCTCCGCGTTGCATCCGCGAATGAGACAGTGGTGATAAAAATGATAGAATGACTGACGGACGGACATGTAAATGGAACCAAACGCCCTTGAAACTATTCACAGTGGAGGAAATATGTTTTCTTTTGCACACTAACTCGTCCTTCCCGCATGAATGATGGCCAAACCACCAAAACACTCTTCAAGCATTTTTCACGGCATTACGCAAAATTGTCTTATTCCAGGTGCCTACGTCAAATTTCACGATAGCGTTCACTCATTAGGTATTAGTTATTTCAAATATTAAACGAGGTATTAGTCATTGGTATTTCAGAAAAGTTGATGCGCTATCCCGGAGCAAACGGCTAAGCGTACTGGAAACGTGTATGGTGTAAATGAAAATCTACGAAAAAGGTGATATTTATAGAAACTTAACAGCAGATCCATCTAAAAAATCGTTTGGCTGCATTTTGATTGTAAACGCTAGCTTAAAATTGATCCATATTTTCTTCCAATAATCCGGTCATTCTTAATCTACCTTTAATCTTAAAAATGTTAGTTTAGTTACGCTGTTCAAGCACCGTGGAATGTTGTTTGAAAATAAACGATGACATAAAGCATAAATAATTTGCGTCATTAAGTGGAAAGACAGTGGAAGACCGTTTTGAAAAAAAGGACATAAGTTCAACTGGATACGATAAGGATGATTCCGCGAACTCGATTCAAAATACGCAGTAATTATGGGTTTCAAGCTGGGACTAGATTAATTCTCTTGCAACAAAGAGAGCAACAATTAATTCCCTGAATTTCCTGATTGTATAATTTCTAAAAGATTTTCTACAAATAGAAAATTTACGCAAAAACCATCATCAGGAGGTCGGTCCAATGGGAGCATTCAGCTGTAGCATGAGAAACACGAGTAGATTTTGCGATAAAATCCGGCTAACGATTCCAGTAATGTCGGTACACGCGCTCAAAGTAAATTTAATATCTGCATACCATTTCCAATTAAATAATTCACAAACGATCAGTTGTCTTTAAAATCACAGTAAAACATTGATAACATTTTATTCAATTTGAGGGACCATTTCAGGTTGATAGAAAAATTTCGCTGATAAGTATTAGCTCAAAGATAAACTTGATGTTTTAAGGCGTTACATGTTACAGCATAGCAGAAGAGATAATGATGATTTTGAGGAGTCCACCGTTAATTTTAAAAACACTTGAAGCTCTTTCCTCTCTATGAGGAACTTTTTTTCTTTGAAAGCCCTCATTAAGGACTAAAACTTCCTGATGCCTCATAGGGGAATAAGTGGAGCGCTGATGCCCACTGCTCATTTATTCTCCGAATTATCCGCTGACATTTTGAATGGCCCCAGGAAGGATTTTTTTACTCTTCGTCAAGATACAGACTAATCACGCCCTTTGTACTCACTGTTCCACGTCGGATGTTCGGTCCGGTTCTCACTAGCGAAACGTGACGTTGGGGTCACCAGTTTCTTTTTTAGCCCATCTCCGATTCGCGTGTCTTTAATTATTTTTTGGTGTCCCATTATTTAGTACGCACCGGAAATGTAAACAACTATAAATAGTGAATATGAATATGCGTACGATAGCGCAAACTAAATGCTCGATACGTGAAAGTAGAGGTTCCTTTCAAGAGAGAACGTTCTGCATACCGTGGTAAAAATCTGCCGATTGTCTGGACGTAGAGATGGCATCAATGAAGAGTTCAATATACACCGTCCGAGATGCTATTTCGTGCTTCTTTCCTCTCCGTTACACTCCGAGATTTCTGAACCCCATCCGTGATTCCCTAACTTTTGCGATAGAGCCAACTCTCCGTTGGCTTCAATCATAGCTTCGATGATGGTCCGCACCCTTGCGATCACTCCTCAAACACTTCATGGGAAGAAACAAAGCGTCAACTTATAATTCATTACGCTTAATTTCCACAGCGACTCCCAAAAATATAATGTTACTCATTACTAAATGTAGTCTGATACCTGTTTTGATAAATATGCTCTCTACGATAACAGTTGCTCTATGGCTGGTTCTCCGTATAACTCCATTTAAAAGGAACTTTGGTCTTCACTGATGCCTGTGCCTCAGAGTAATTTATCCAGAAAAATTCTTAAAATACTGAAAAACATAGTAGCAAAGAAAAATATTGCGATAGGCGTTACGCTGGTGACCACGCACAATCGCTAGAATACTAGTCAAGATCCTCGATTTCATAATTGGTACGGTTCAAGTTTCATACTAGCTCCCAGCACTATTAAATAGCTGCTGCCTAATCACGATCACCTGTATCCATGCTATGCGTCATCCAGCAGTAATTTTCTGAAAATCCCAATTCCCCGTACTTGCGAAGTCCAAAGACCGCAAAAACGCTTCGAGGATGGTTACAATCATGCTATGCCCTCCGTATCACAGAAGAACTAGCACAAACGATCTCGCGGAGGATTAGTCATGGCGTCATGGTATGCGATGGACTTCTTTTAAGTTACAATTAGTTAGAATCACCGTGGGTTTCGCTTCTAACTGTAGGGCCTGTGGCCCAATACGTAGTACGCTCAATAACGCACGTCCAGCTACACCCAATCTGAAGGGTTATTATGTAACTTCCACACATTTAAAAAGACTCATCTACTAACGCATAGCATTCCGGTTCAGTCAACCCCTTCGACTGAAACGTATATTCCAAATTGTAACCTAGAAACGATCAGTGCAAAAGTTACATAATGACCCCCTAGTGATACTTTCTGGGCACCAGTTTTAGAAACCACAAGCTTCACAGGGAACCGAATTTGAGAGACTGAGATAGTGGTAAGAATTAAGTCCTGGGATTGGAAACGCATACAGTTTTCCCGAAACTAAAGTGCATGGTGTGTCTCCTTTGTCCCTCCACCCGATGTTCACTCGCGACGGGAGCAGTTGCCGCGGAGTACAGGGCGAGGTCAGCGTAATGGACGGTGACACCGACGTTTCCCGGATCAGCGGTACCAGCTGCTGCGGCGGGGTCTCCGCATCCCAGTCGTCCGGCGTCGGAGTCCGAAGGCGTTCCTGCCTCATCCGGCAGGAGGATCACCTGCGCGAGGTGCTCACCGTGTGGGAGGCCATGAGATACACGGCTCGTCTAAAAATGGGCGGCCGGATCAACTCTCCGTGCTGCCACTTGCCGGGGAGCACACCCAAGGAACGGGATGAGAAGGCAAGTCCATTGGGCAGATGTAGGAGGGTGAATTATTGCGGAAATTGTAGCACTGAAGAGTCAAGCGACGGTCATTTCCTGATTTTTTTGTAATATGACAGAGTTTAAGTTGAAGAGGCAAACGGAGACGGGTGGTTTTCCCCGAAAATCCTAGCGCTGCAATTTCACTTAAGAGTCCATCCGGCGTCTCTCATAAAATTCTCGTCTTCATAAACGAAGTCTGACAGGGACAACACTTATGGATGACACACTTCAAGGTGCGTATCAATGAAGAACGGGTTAGTAAGGCATTTTTAATGATGGTTTTCCATCCTGAGGACCCTGGGTTCGAAGCTCGGCAGAGGCGAAGTTATTTTCTCAGTAGAATCCCGATCCCAACGTGAGTGCCATAATGATTTTTTTTTTTTAAGAATAGACCAAGTACAGCATGATGCCATTCTATAGTGATACAAGTAACAACATACGCAAAAACATTAACAAGAAGAATATAAACAAATAATATAACAACATGGCAAGCCAGAAAAGATAAATTTATTTGTGAATGAGATATGGCTTGGTTAGCGAAGGCGTTGGAAGATAAGGAGAAAGGGTCAATGTTGTCAGGAAGGGAATTCAGGAGAGAACAAAGGCGAACAATAAGGGAGCGCTAGGTGAGTGAGAATCTGGGAGTAGGGATATGGAGCAATGAGTGGGTCCTTGTTGGTCGGGTAGGTATTCTGAAATTAATGAATGAAAATGGGTCAGGGCAGTCAATGGTCGAGTTCAGAGTGATGTGTATGAGTTTAAAATCAATTTTGAGGAAGATATTATTAAGATTAGAAACAGAAAGTGAACGCAAGACAGCATCGGAGGATAAGTTGTGGAGATGAGGGACTCTGTTTTTAACAATATTTGTCAAAAAGTGAGTAATGTGTTCCAGAGATTTAAGATTTGTTGGGGCAGACATCGATCATATATGGGAGCAATAGGAGATAATGGGAAGGACAATAGATGTGAAGTACGATTGTAATGCTCTTGGATCTTTAATTTCAGTGAACCGGTAAAGTAGGCCTAACAGGGACATAGATTTTCTTTTAATAGCCTGATTCTGGTTCTCCATGTTATTGCAGTTTCTACTCCATCCGTTTAATAAAACCAGTCGCCAATCCTAGGGTCGGCTAATACCCACGCCCGGATTCTCGCCTCTCCTCCTGAATTATTTGTAATATGACCGATTTTAAGTCGATGGAGATGGGTGATTTGGACGCGGAAACCCCGACATTGAAGTTTCATGCGATGGTATTTACCTCGAAAATCCTAGCACTATAATTTCAGGCGGAAGTCCATCCAAGTCTTCTCTTATAATAGTTTGACAGGGACAATACTTAAGGATGACTCACCTCAAGAAGCGCGTCAACGAGGAACGGGTTAGTGCGGCGATTTTAGATATTGCTATCGAGCCTGAGGTCCTAGGTTTGTATCCCGGAATAGGCGAAGTTTTTTTCTTCAGTGTAATCCCGATCCCTACTCCAGCACCGTAACTCTTCATGAGAGCGCAGTACCTAGTAGGTACTACCTACTCATCCCTCAAATGTAGAGATCGGCAAACTACGGCCTTTAAGCCACAAACGGCCAAGCTAATACTCCAGTCCGGCTTAACGCCCCCTAGTTATTTATCGTTGTAAACGGTCTAATTGAATTACTTCCGCCTCAAAGAGGGGAGGCGCTGTCATCACTGAAATACTACATGGTATGTAGCATGCCACATCTAGTAGATGGCTATAAATTAGAGCAATGCAAGGTCCGTTAAGGACCTTGATGTATGATATGCCTCGCTCTTTGTAGTTATTTGCATTCCACTTTCGAATCTAAAATCTTGTCATTATTTTCGAATGAATTATAATGTTGTATAAAAACCTTTATTCAACAATTAGCCAATATTACGAATGATCATCCAACAATAAAATATACCCCGTAAGATTTTAATGCTTTTTCTTCAATATTCTCGGACACCTTGTTTCTTCTGGCTTAAGCCCGTTTCACACGATCAAATTCTGCGTCAAATTCCATTCAAGAATCATTGATCAAGGTTTCTCGAATGGACATGACGTCGAGACAGCGGACATGTTGTCTTGAAAGCTCTTGAAAGGCTTCGTTGCCATCAAATTCCTCTCGTCTTGAACGGTTCTAATTTTTCTTGAATCTTGAACGGCTTTGAAGCCTATCCACCAATGGGGTTGTATTTCAGACCACTGGGCGTAAGATGGCCGACATGAACTAAGTTCCATGCGGAAGCACCTCGTATATTATGCTATTATGTTATAATAAAATAATTGTTCAATGTAACATATACGCCTTTTAACATGCAAGTGCCACTGTGCTTTAAATTATGAAATATGTATGTAAACTATACGAGGTATATGATGGTCTCAATTGACGGTACGATATTTCTAGTGACGGAAGGAAAACAAGGACAATCTCTCACGTCGTACTTTGAAAGAACTTACATTAGAGTATTTAGGCGTACAATAATGATCTCTGCATTTTTATTAATAATAGATATCGTGCTTAATATTTAGGAAACGTCAACTATTGGCACAATAAGAACTTAATGGACAAATTTCGCTCACAGAATTTCCAGGCGAGAAATGGACACCGTCGAAGAATTTATGATAATTTACGAAATCTGTACTAGTTTTCTCTCAACATATGAGATTTGACTGGATATTTTTAAATGATCATTGTTTTTCCGTAAAAATAAGATCCTCAGAAAGAATGTAGATAATATTTTGAAACAAAACATGACAAGACGTCGACAAGCACGAAAGCCTGCTAAAGGCCATGTACGGAATAGATCATATTTGTTCTCCCAATCACTCATAGCCGATCGTAGCCTAGTGGGTATCGTCTTCGCCTGGTAACGAGGGGATCTCCGGGTCAAATCTCACTGATGGATATTTTTATCAGCAATTTTTTTAAAATTCATAATTATTTCTTTAACTCAGGATATAAAATACTTTCACTAGTTGGTGATTTAAACTACAAAATTATTTTGATCTCTAGTACCGGACATTTTTCATCGGCAAACCATGTCTCTGCGGATATAGGCGTATGATGATTCCAGATCCTTCGTTTCCCGTTTTATACATCTATACAACATACATGCGTTTTATATTTTACAGAAATTTATGCTGAAATCGACCAAAGCCTTAAAAAATGATGCTATGAGTATGTTTGTAATTAGAATACGTTGATCCGTCAGTTCTTGCAGCTCGAAAATTAATGTTTTACATCTAGGGCTACAATGCAATGGGGAAAATTCAAGTGCCTTTCGCTATGCCTTCCCATTATTTGGTAGAAGTTGGTACCTGAGCAAATCATGAGCAATAAAGCAAGCTGCTATCGCAAAATACTTCAAAGTGTCTGCAAAAACTAAATTTTATCGTGGAGTTGCATCTGCCCAGTCAAGAACAAATAATATTCGTATGCATGTACCTGCTAAAGATTTTTGAGGATAGAAATAATAAATGGCCGCATAAGTTAGATTAGTATATTAAAGGTAGACATTAGTCATTTATTCACCGTCAAGAATTCGTCCTTAAGGGCTTCATAAATTGCTGTGTACACTTCAGGAACGAGCAAAGAAATGGTGTTGCGAGCAATACTGGTTGTGTATTGAAGGCTCGTAAAGGATTCGCCGGTCGCCAAAAATCTCAGCGTCACTGCGAGTTTGTACTTGGCTGATATGCAGTGCCAACACACTACCTTTTTTGAGATCCTTGGATGTATTAACTCAATTAAATTTGTTTCGCTCATTTTTAGGTAGTTTTTAAAATATTCCGGGCCTTCCGTCCTTACCTCGTTGTGCAGCAATCTCATCAATCATTCATTTTGCCTCCTGCGAATCCACTTTCTCGTCCTCACCCTACGACGATTTATTTGTCTCTGAAGTTGAATATCAAAGCCTAAAACAGCCACTGCTAAACCTATCCTGAAACATTAAAATGGTTTTTTAAAATCTATATTACACAATAAAGAAATATTTGACCACACACGACAGAAAATTTGGGATTACGTTGCTATTTCGTTTCTGCCTTGCCTTTAACCCAGCTCAAACGCTTCAACCTCGTCTTTGAAGTCTTTGATCGTGTGAAAGCCCTTTCAATTATTATTGATCAAGCATTCTTGAACTACTGTCTTGAATCATCTTTGACGCGGTTTGACATTCAATACTTCATGTTCAACGTTTCTTGTTCAAGTAAAATTGAGTGGTGTGAAACGGGCTTTAGCGTGCCTTCTTGACCTCTTGGAATAACCTAATAGTTCGAAAAGTTTGCCGACCCCTGGTGAAATGGGACTAATCGTCACTCGTTCAGGGTGGGCACCAGATACTCTCCAGTTTCCCCATTCACCCAAGTTTCTGGCCGACCAGCGTTATCAGCTCCTGCGAATGAATGGACTTTGGGCCTCGGGGAGTTGCGTTCACCACTGATTTTGAGCTTTACCCAACGAAGTCTAATATTCTCCATCCTTCTGTTTTATCCGGGCAATGGATCGGCACCGGCGAAGTTTAAAGAATCGCCGGCACGAACACGAGGCAGTTCGCACTCTGTAAATTTGGCAACCCAAATAGACACAAGACCGAAGTGAACCTCACGCAGTTGGAGAGAGAATGAGTCCCCCCCCCCCCCAAATGTATTCCATGCTACTTTTCTGTGATTGGCTGGAAAAGTGAAAGGTACACCATCAAGGTCAGCCGCCGAGAGTTGGGAAAAAGAGTATAGGTAATATCCCGGTTAAGGTAGGTAGTTTTAAATGGAAACGAGACAAAATTCTCTACATTTTACAGGCGCAGGGCCCTATCAATCAATAATATTTCTTTTTCAATCTCAGCCTACGTCCTACCCTTCTTCATCCCGTCAATAAAACATTTTCTCTTCCTTCCCGTTCCCCGCTTATCAAACATCCTTTCCTCAATCACAGCCTTAAGCCATCCTTCGACTATCATTACCTCCTACGACTACCTACTTTGCCTCTTCCTGATCTCAATCTGGAGACATTGTAATATGACCGAGTTAAAGTCAATGAGGCAAATGGAGACGTGATTTCAAGCGGAATTCCTAGCACTGCAGAGTTTCACGCGATAGTCCTTCCGGCATATTCTTATAAACCAAGTTTGATAGGGACGACGCAGAAGGATGACACCTCAGGATGTGTCTCAATTAGGTTCGGCTCAGTGCGGGTGCTTTGATGATGGTTTTCTATCCCGATGACCCTGGTTTGAGTCACGACAAGGACCCAAGTTTTTTCCCCAGTAAAATCCTGAGCCTACTTGAGTGCCATAGAGTGAGCACTTCATGTGAGCGCAGTACCCACTCCATCCGTCAAACAAGACGTCGCCAATCCTTCAGGGTAGGCTAATGTCCACGCCCGGATTCTCTTCACTCCTCCCCCCTTTCCCCAATTAACTATCCCGCCCCAGCCTAGCCACCATTCTATACTGGCGCAAATGACCTCGGCTGTCTGCAGCCTGTCAATACTACCAAATACCAACGAATTTCTCATAGAATGATGACGATTAAAACTAACCTGTGAACATATTTTAAAGAGTAAAAAGAGAGAGAGGACTTACTGGGACGTTTCGGGCATGTAGGCCCTTCTTCAGCTGTAGCACTTCTCAATTTTTTACAGCTGAAGAAGGGCCTACATGCCCGAAACGTCCCAGTAAGTCCTCTCTCTCTTTTAACTTTTCTTTCCCCACCCCCTGTCAAGTTTTTTTATTTTATATATATATATATATAATAAATATATACCACTTGATAATAACACTTCGTCACACACACATAATAAACCCACGAAATTTGTCTAACAAGAGTGGAGATCCGGCGAGAAACGTCAATGACTTGTCACACTAAAATCCAGATGAGAAAAAACGAAACGATGCAAAGGTCGAATATAAAGCCAGAGAGAAGAGTCCAAGAGAGCTTTTTCTGAACTTGGAGAATTATCAGTAGTAGGCAGATGGTCAAGTCGAGGTTCCGAATTTCAGGTGATCAGCTTTTCGAGGTGTCAAATACGTGAGTGAAACATATGTTCACGAGTGAAACATAAACATGATAAACAAAACACTCGCGGATTCCGATCGATTTCTATCGCTAAATTGAACGGAAAATTGTGCGTTTGCACTCATCGTGTAAATCGACATTCAGCCGGATTCAGTCGTTTGTACAATATTTTTTTGCACACTTGACTGTACATTCGTTCGCACGATAGGTTGTACAAATAAATGTATGTACCGTGTAAAACGGCCTTTATTAGAAGGGCCGTCGGCAAGCGTAGTATATCGCTTGCTATGTAGAATTTGCACACTGCTAGAGACCTACATATTACACCCTTTAAACCTTAATAGTCCTAGAGAAGTGGGATAGTTGGGGTTCCAATCGGCTCTAACACTAAGTCACCAAATCACTGCTTTCTCTTTCGCCTTAGAACGAATGAAGTAATGAGCCGTTTATCTTGAATTTTGAGCGTAGGTAGGTACATGATACTTATTTCAAATAAATTTTCAAATATGGGGTAAATTGGCACTGGATAAATATCTCCCTGCACTCAAGGGAAAACATGCTCGAAGTTTCTTGCGATCTTCCCTATTTCCGCGAAACTGCGAAATTCAACTTCCCCATTGCGAAACTGGAATACTTTTTTAGTTTCAATGTTGTAATAAAACAATTTTAGTACAATAACTTAATACTATGCATCATTAAGCGACAAAACGAGAAATTTCCACTACTTAAAAACACGAAGTCAATTTCTATTCTGTTTGAATAGAACTACTACATAATTTCTTACTTGTATCTCTGCCTTTGAGAATCAACTGCCATTTCTGCCAGGAAAATATAAAATTACAAATAATGCCCTTCTAAGAGAAATTTTCGTGGAAAATTTTTATATTAATTCTACATTTGTATTGCAACTTTAAAACTAGATACTGCCATCATTTCGTTATTTTGAACGAACTCTACAATTCCATGCATGTACCCGTCAGGGCATGTAATTGAAGAATTGCCCCATTCAACATTGAAAATAAAAGATATCTCGCACGGATATCCACGGAATATCATACCAATCAAATTTAAGAAAGTTTAACTTCGTAGATATCCATCCCACAGTGGCTACGCAATGAAAGAGACAACAAGCAGAAGGTCATGAGTGGGATTAAATGCGCACAGATCGCCCAACAAAAGAAGCAGATCCACGGTCATTACTGCATTCACATCAGTGGCGGATACATATGGGGCCCCTTGCGGGCTGACTGGCGCGGGCGGCCCCTTGCGGGGCCGCCCGCGCCAGTCAACCCGAACCGCCCGAACGCTATTCGTTCGTGTCTTTCGTTAGTCGACTCTGAGTCGACTTATCGAGAAGTTGTACTTTCTTATGTAACACGCGCGCGCGTCCGTGCCATCATATTTTATACGTTTCTGTCTGGCACATAGATAGCTAACCTACGAGAAAAGTCGCGGCCATTCTAGTGATCTCGATACGTTATTCTGTCTGGCATTTGTTCGAGAAAAGTCGCGAATATTCTACTGTTTGTATTTGTTCACACTCCTTAAAAGTCTGGAAGCGAACATTCTGGCACCGAATGTTCTCGAAACAGCCGAGCTACATATATAAGGGAAGCAGAGTCGCTGCCCGGCAGTCAGTTTCTCCTTCACTAACACTGTAAAGGTTAAACTGGTTCCTTCACTTCGTCATTTTCCCCCTGTGTGCAATTTCACAGACAATATCGCTGAAGAGGTGGACTCAAGTTGCACCCTTGCAGCGCTCTATTCTGTGGGCCGAGGGCCCTGCCATTGCCCGCTGTCTGCCCGGCAGTCAGTTTGAAAGCTACAATCGTCGCGATAACTTGCGATTTTGAATTTTTCTGTATCCGCCACTGATTCACATATGCCTTTTCGAATCTTGAATAGAATCACTAAAATATTATCCTCTTGTCACTAACTTCTCCCATTAATGCAATAATAGAGTTCTAAAGAACCCATCGGACGGAAAGGAATTGATATCGTGGCCATATGATTTCTTTGATTAACCCTTTTACTGCCAGTGGGCCGATATATCGGCCCACGTTGGATGTGGGAAAACTGCCACGGGCCGATTTATCGGCCAAACTTTAAATACCTGAATTCAATGGCCTAACTTTAAAAACCTGAAAAAAGCCTTGGCAGTCTTCGCACATCCCACCCGATATGGGCTGGCAGTTTAAGGTAGAGCACTACTTTCGAAACCCGAGACCAAGAACACTGTATATATAGTGTTCTTGCCCGAGACACTGATGTATACCACTCACCTGCACAAAGAACATAGTGAGACATAGTGATAATAGAATCGACATCATTCAAAAGGCAATTAATTCATCATTAATTTAAGAAGCTTAAGTCTTTCAATTGCGGACATGGGCTACCCTCACGTAATATAACCTGAGCAGCTGACACAACTAAATCCGAAGTCTACGCAGCCTCCGAAGATAGGAAACTATTAATTACTAGACCAAGGTTAGGCGGATATTTCAGCTACTTAGTCAGGCATGGTTCTGTCTAAATCTGGAAAAATTGCAAATCCTCTGTTTTACATAAACACTGGTAAAGCTTTTATGAGTTTGCTTGTAATTTCATCAACTTGGAAAGTAGGTAGGTACTTAGCCGAGGTTCTTAAGAGTGAAATTTGTGTACTTACCTAAGAGTAGATCTTCAATAAAAATGGAGTAAGTGGTGGGTCAAGGTTGTAACTCATTCGGTACTCAGTATTGGCATCATACTCAGCTTTTACGTAAGGGAAATATATCTCCTCTAAGTCGGGAAATCTCGATGCTATTATACCTAAACAGCAAATTTAAATGTAATTTCCAAGCCTTTGACGATGTGCAGTCACGGGTTTTCCAACAACGATTTTAGAAACACTTACGTGAGATTTTGAACATAAAGGGGCTCTCTGCATTGGATACAATAATAATTGGCAAGCATGTTAAAAAGTGCGAAAATTCCGTGCACCTGTTGATCTTGATTAACAAAACACTACCGAAACCTTGTCATTCGTCGAAATTTCATGAAACAGATGAATCAAAGTTATTTAAATGTTCAAAGATGAGGCGGCTGAGGCTCGTTTTAAGAAAACGTCAATACTAAGAGAATAACTCTAGGTGCGCTGAATTTTAATGAAATTATTGTTATTCACAGCGAATAAAGTCAATAAAGTTGAATTTTCTCAACGAATATGAGTTTTCAAGCATGTTTTTTCTCTCTAGGTCAGGTGTTCAAACCGCAGTCAGTACATTTTTGTAAAAATAACCATTTTTTCGTTTCCGGGGGTCAGCAAAGCGAAAGATTTATTTTAATATTTCGTGGGGATTGAAGCGAAAAACACAAGAATCGAGAAGGCTAGCCGACTTCACTCGATTTTCCGTGTTTCAAATCCCTCCAACCAATGACACCGAGGGTTTTTAACCAGTTCGGTGTCTAAGACATGGCGGTAATTTCGATAATTGCAATGGGAGGGGATAATGTCTTGTATGGGGGGAGCAATATTCATTTGATGGAAAGTTAGCTGCTTCAGATTTGTTCCTTCTAAGTAACTACCAATTATGTTTTACGAAAAAATTCCTTCCTTTATAAGATGTTAGTTACAATCAAGGTTCTTAAAGTAAGATAGTCTAAGAAACTTGAGCTACTCTGTCCTATCCTCAATGCAAGCGGCCATAGGCGTATATAGAAGCGTCTGAAGGGGTGGGGACACCACTTTGGGGGGTATGGAATACCCCCCCATGTAAAATGGGAGGTCTGGGAATTTAAAAAAATATACATCTTAAAATGACGTTATGAAGGTGTTCTATTATCTTATGGAAGGTGATCTATAGGTGCGCCATTAGCATGTGTTAAATACATCATTTTTACTTTTTATTTATTAATGGAGGGGGGATAATCATATTTTTTCAACCCCAAAACCCCCCTCTGGATACGCTGATGGAAGCAGCACCTCTGATTGAAGCAAAATATTATTTATAAGTTGGTAGAGCAATGGGATTTCAAGTTGGTGAACAAAATAAATAAACTAAATAAGTATATTAATTCAATATATAATTATATTAAATTATAATATCATCCAATCATCAGGGTTATAAACTTTTCAGCATACCGTCATTCAGTCTTAAGTCGGACATTGAGCAGAGCTATAATAAAAATGTTGTGAAATCGTTACAGTACGTGGCACGAACTCTTAACGATTTCACAACATTTCCATGACAGCTCTACTCAGTGTCCGACCCCACACCCTGTCCGACTTAACATTGAATGATGGTAGTTCTAACCATTATCCATTCTTGATTTAGAAACTAGTCAATAAGGTGACTGTATTATAGTTGCACTCATTTTCAGTTCTCTTTCAAATACCTACTATATGCATTTAGGGACACCTATAGGTGTTCACGGCTCCTCATTTTGGCTTTTTCTTCAAAATTTTCTTAGTACTTAGTACTTTTCTTAGTACCCAAGAATTAATAATTAGCAAGAATTAAGAATTAATAATTAACACGTGTTTTACAGATAAGCTAATTATTAATTCTTGGGTAAATTTTGATAAAAATACTGAAAGGACTAATTTTTTTGAATGGATTACCATGAGTCTTGAACTTCACACTTTAGTCACCTTACAGAGCAATACTTTTTTACATTATATTATGTTGTTGGAGAATATATGGGTTGATTTCTCTTCGCAGTGAGTTAAAATACATGCATAATGAAACCTGAAAAGTATTTCCTCTTTTTAATACCCAAGCAATCAACTGAACAAATATGCTGCCAGGAGAAAATCATGTATAATATATTCTTCTTATTCTAATTCTAAGGCCTCCCCAAACATTCAAATTTAAGACTTACGTCCTTGCATGAGATTAAGATCAGTGAGTCATGGCTACCAGTACTTCCTAGAAAGAAAAAGCAACACAAAAAATGTTCTTCAACCACTCTCCCCTTCTTGAGAATATAAATTATGATGTACAATTAGGCAGCATTAATTAGTCCCAATGCGGTGAAACAGAGGAGGTGAAACATTGGCATTTTTAAATGTACACGTGGGTAATCCCTAAAGAAGAAACAATCCATACGAATATGGACCACGTAAGTTTTAATCATTTGACTTATAAAACTAATGGCTATATGTGAGCATTATTTATGTCAGAGAAGATAAGTCAAGTTTATTATGGCCTATGAACATAAAAAAGTACAGCTTACCCCGTTACCAAGTATAAGCAAAATTTAAGAAGAATTATTGAGAGATTATCGAGAGTGGATGTTTCGGCAACAACATTGAATGCACGTTGCACAACGTTACATCATGATGTCACAGTTGGAGGTTAATGCAACGTTGCTGCAACATGCAGGTTACAAAGTAACCTTGTGCACTTGCATGTAATGTTGTGACAATGACCTTTGCTACATAGGCTATTTGTAAAACACTATGAAAATTTTTTCATTGCAACATCCATATTCAAATATATATACCTAAATTTTTAAACACCTACCTAATGCTTTGCTGAAAAGGTCTCGAGAAATTTAATTTAGTTTTAAGTCATATTTTCTCTTGGTTTCTCCTTTAGCAGAATAGCTAGTTGTATTCATGAGTTCTTGAAGCACAAATCCTCACAAAATTGTTTTCAACTCACTCAATATGGTCTCAATATTTCAGGTTACTAAGATCCTGGAAATTCTTGGGCTCTCTGAGTGCAAGAATACTCTCACAAAACGGCTCTCAGGAGGTCAGAGGAAAAGGATGTCCATTGCCTTGGAGCTCATTGATGATCCACCTATAATGTTCCTAGATGAACCAACTACGTAAGACTGAGTCCTTCAAATGCATGATTTTTTTAATATCTAAAAGTTAACTAGGGGGAGTAACAATAATTGGTAGAAATAATAGATTTCTGCAACAGAATAATTGAATAGCAAGTGGAATATTATAGGCTCATATCTTAGTGTGATTTAAGGTCTATATGCAATCCCCATTAATGAGCAGGTATAGCTAACACTTTACGATGATCACCCTAATTATAGGACCCTAATCTAACATACCTCTTTTGTTTAGCCTGGTCCAGCACAGCCTGCACCCATTGGACATACATTTGTGTGATTGGGAGTTTGGATGGTCTAGTTTCTTTCACTCCGCCAACTTAGATTCCCCAATACGTTCTGAAATCATGAAAATATCATAGCTTAGACATCAATTAAGCTTGGTTTGATTGCAAGTCCCTCCCATTAGAAGCCCTCCATTACTCCCAGGGCCACAATACATAACTAACTTAAAACAATTGGATAATTACAAATAATAGTATTCTTTACAATTGCAGGGGTTTGGACAGTTCATCATGTACACAGTGTGTAGGCTTGTTGAAGCACCTGGCAGAGGGTGGGCGAACTATTGTTTGCACAATCCACCAGCCAAGTGCTCTACTCCTTGACATGTTTGATCACCTATACATTGTAGCCGAAGGATGGTGTGCTTACCAAGGTTCAGTAGCTGGTCTTCTTCCCTTTATAAGCTCGACTGCTAATCTTCAATGTCCACAGTATCACAATCCTGCAGACTTCAGTAAGTACCATGGAGGAAATATTTTCAGAAATCCATCACATAAGGCAGGCATATAGCTTACCACACTTCAAAATCTTCAAGTAATGTCATAAGTTGCTACATTTTCCTACTTACCTATCTACTTTTTAGAAGTCAATACATACATTTCAAGTCAAAATTGCCGCTAGACTGTTTATAAAAACAAGCAGCATAGGTGTACACTAGCCCTTGTAACTTCATACTAGAATTTATCTAACATCAGTGTGTTAGTGTATGGCTTCTCCTATTAAAAGGACCAAGCAAAATAGAATACACTTCATTTTGATCATGGCACCCTACCCTTACAAAAAGCCCTTCTGAATATGTACCCATGAATATGATATCATTTCTTCCTTATTTCACAGTAATGGAAACATTATGTACTGATGAGAATGGAAGGAAAGTTGTTTCAACCCTCTCCTCTGCCATTAACAATGGGGAGTACTCTGTTATGGAATCTGGCACTGTCTCCACAAAACCCATTGGAAAAAAGAGGCAAATCAGGAATGATGACAGGGTGAGGACACACAATGGAAAACTTCAGACTCATGGTGAGGCCAACCTCCAAGAACCCACATTTTAAATGGATTGAAATAGAAGTGCCAATTTAGAGTTCAGTCAGACAAAATAGGTACATATATATCACCACTTATTTCAATAAATTAGACGAAATTTAGGAGTATTGAAGCACTTTCCCACTATTTTATTCTTTTTGGTTGCAACCAATGTTTCAGTAGATACTAACTCTCATTTTCAAGGTATGCAAGCAAGTACCTGAAAAATGCCAATCATCCTTATGAATGTTGGTCAGAAATGTTTTTGAATAATACAGTTTGGAAAGTATTTAGCCACTCCTTCGTAACACTGTGTTTCCACAAAGTGAAGCCCTTGGAAATGCAACGTATATAATACATTTAGGAGCTTTTAAATGATGTACCTCTACTTTCCAGGATTATAAAAGCATTTGAAAGATAGTAAAACCTTTTTAGTAACAAATTTTTCATAAAAAAGGTTAAATACTAAAATAACATCAGCAGAAAGGATTGCCATGTTAGTTGCCACTTGATAGAAAAACTTCTGACAATTTTCAAGAATCTGGAAAGTAACTCATATCAAAGAGTTTACCTTGCAATTATCTCCAACCTATATTCTATTTCCAAAGAATTCTTTAGATGAATTTCATAGTCACAGAAACCACAAACCATGCATATCACAAATGGGCCCAGGTAAATTACTTGAATTCCATCATTGAATCATGCTGTTGACTATTGCTTCAACCACTGTAACAAATGAGTCCATTCTTCAGCCCAATGACCAAATATAGACCATCAGTGTGAAAGGCAAGAGATAGTTTAGAAATTCAAGAAGCTGGATTCTGCCACAGTGAGTTGGAATGAAATGAAAAAAATTGGCAGATTTTCCCCAATGAAAGCAAGAAAAATCAACATTTCAAAGTTTGCACTTCTCCATCAAGGGAACACTTTCTCAGTTACAGTCATGCAAGTTTTGCTAAGTTCATTAATTTTTTGGAAGAACTTACGCCACCCTTGGAGTAAAAAGCTATGATGATGCTTCATTTATTCATAAATTCTGGATGAAAGCTGTTCAAACACTTAAAACTGATAAGCGAGTCGGAAAGATATCATTTTGAGAAAATTTGGCCTCAAATATATGAACATGAGCTAAATGAAAAATATAAAAAAAAATCAGGGAGCCAAGTATAGGTGTTTGTTAGCAGTTTCTGTCCCCAAATTATGCATAGACTTGAACTTTGATCACAACAAGTTTGGCAACCCCCTAAGCAGGGGTAGATTAAGAGGGGTGGGGGAAGGATGGCTGCCCCCATCGTAATTCCTTGGAAAATAGAAAAAATGGTAATCACAAGGTATCCCTGACCCCTAGGAAGTAAAAATCTATCCCTACAAACTAAAACCTTAATCCACCCCTAAGTACCAAAATCCAAGTATGAAAATGTAATATTTTGGAAAACACATAACAGATTTAGCAAAAGAAAAGTAATAACTAAGGCTACCAATCATAATTGCCCCCATTTTAATGCAGCATGGACTCTCCTGGAGAAATCCATGTTCCTAGAGAATGTCCAGAATTAGAGCTCTTTAATGTTGAAATCTCCTTATCTTTAAAAATAGTAATTTGGATATCTGCAGCTGTTAATTTGGCTCTGAGAGCCTGGATGGTAATTGGAAACACAAAGGCCATGGGCTTGTACCCTGTCTTGGACATAGATGGGCTTGTACCCTGTCTTGTGTTTGCCTTAAGATTAGGACCTTAGGCTAGAGATTGGTATGAATTAACCTTGTTGGTGGGGGAACCTAAAAGCTGTAATCAACTACCTACCTACTTTTTGAAAACCTGAGCTCCAAAAAGTTTTTAAAAAATAAGGAATTGTAAAGTTGAATCATGGTACATATATCAGGAATAGGTGTCCTCAAAAATTCTCATTTTTTGTGGGCTTGAATCCCATCTCAGACGTTTGGCCTGAATTTCCAAAGCAAGACAATTATGGCCCGAATAATAACTTCTCTATATTTCTAAGAGAAACTTTAAGAGCTACTCCACGAAGAATTTAACTCTTTGATTAATAAAAGCTTTTAACTTTTGATGAGTGACAGATGGAGTGCCTACGATATCAGATGCTCATGAGACTTCAAAGGAGATCTCTGATGATAGCGAGTGCAAGAAATGTGATTCTTTTTGTGTGGCCTCTACATCCTTTGAGCAGCTGTCTATTCTCTCCAGGAGAAATATGTTGATGATGCGGAGGAATTATGTAAGTGTCTTTTACTTCTTGTATTCAATAAAAGTAACATCAGGTGATGGAGGTAGCAATAATTACAGAATGAACTCATAAATACCCTATGATATTATGCACACAAGCATATCTTCTGCCAAAGTTGATGGGGAAAACTTTCATTAAAAACAATAATAATGCATGAATGTATGAAAACAGCAAAATAGCCATTCAAATTAAAAAGGGAAATCCTTCATTAAACTTACCATTGATTGGCCAAGGAATGAATGGTTAAAAGTGGCTCCAAGGGTCCACCAGCATCCAATATAGCGAAGGCCATTTAGTCACGATGGCCGTGGTCCTCTTTTCAATATAATGCCCGAGGCTGGTGGTAAAATAATCCATAAAATGTTTCTCAAAATCAGCTGTTAAATGTTCACTAAGTAGAGCTGTGCTTACTCATCCAATTTTTAGTACCTCACCAACTTTTTGTAAAACTTGATTTTATGAAACACTTCCACAAACACTTCAAAAATTTTGGACAAAAAATTTATAAAGCTCTCTTAACCCTTCAAGCCCGGAGGAGTATTAAATGAATCCCATCTCGTAGGTCGGAGGAGATTTAAATGGAACCGCTGGTTTTCCACTGATTTAAATGGAATCGCCGCGACGTAGTCACTACGTCGCTCGACGGCATGTGAAGTTCGTGACCGACGTAGTGACTACGTCGCTCGTCGTTGAAGGGTTAAAGACAACTTTACCAAGAGCTACACTACATGCAAGTCTATAAATTAGAATTAATTTTTTGATTTACCCCCAAACCTGTAAAACTAACATTAACGACATAAACTTAGCCTGAGATTATTTTTTTACGAGCTTCTTGTATGCTGTGATTGAAGAAGAATCATGATAAAACTGATAATTCCCTCAAAATTAAATTTTAAAGAAATCCAAATTTATGGTTGTAATGTTTTTCTTATCTTACAAACCTCTTAGTGACATGATGGCATATTTTAGCTATATATTATAGCTTATATGAATTACATATGACTTCCATTACTTTTTTTGTTTTCCCCTTAGACTCAGCTGGGAGTTCGCCTAGCAGCTCACCTAACCATTGGAGTAATCTTTGGCTACCTGTATCGCAATATGGGCAGTGAAGGAAGTGGTGTTCTTGGTAACTTTGTTTATGTTTACGGGTCACTCCTTTTCCTGGTTTATACTGGGAAGATGGCAGTACTACTATCCTGTAAGTATTAGCCACCACATAATTAACTCTAACACTCAAGTATTAAGTTTTCTTCAAATATTAAAGAGGGAATGGAGTGAAGAACATAGAGTTTAAAAAATAAAGAACCAAAAGTTTCATGATGAGATGAGTGAGATTTAGGAAAGCACAAAAAATCAATAAGTAGAGGATTGAAAACTTACATAAACCTTAAAAATAAATAATTGTGCAATGCTTCATTTCAACTGGTCTTAAGGTCACCAATCTCTATAGTACATGAATTATTTGCCATTATGGAAAAGTGAACTTTTTTCATGTTTGCCTGATTTCTACCTGATAATTTCACACATTTGACTCTCATTTGATTATAAGCATGAAGTAGTTCCTATCATGACTTGTGATTAATGCAAAACTTCCTTTTTTAAACAGTTCCTCTGGAGATGGAAGTGCTGTCACAGGAACACTTTAATCGATGGTATTCTCTAGTCCCATATTGTTTTTCCACATTGATGGCAGAAATACCTTTCCAGGTATGGAACATGCATGATATACTTAATACTTGCTCTGATCAACAGCAATTTCTTGAGTGACAGTCAAGCAAAATTTCTTTAAAAAAATTTCCATGCCCTGGTATGGCTTTCACAAAAGCTGGATGCGGATCTTTGTGAAAAGCTATGTCACATGTAGGGTTAGCCTAATCCAACAGTATTCGAACTGTGTTCCACAAAACCCTGGGGCCCCATGTAACCTTCTCAAACATTCCATGAATAGTTGCTTATATAACTAGGAATTAATCACTATTTGCACATTTTACAGGAATATTGAGATAAAGATATTTTGTTCATAAGTACATACTCCAGAGTTTTTGTGAATAATTTATTTTTTTCCGTGGAAGGGCACCATTAAATATTTTTATCCTCATAAAAGTTCCGTGAACTGAAAAAGTTTGAAGACCAATGCCCAAGTGAATAGAGTAGAGAGAATAGAAGCAGGAGAAGCTAAAGGTAAATAGGTACATATATTCCATTTAGGGGAGCCAAAAGGAAACAAAAGCATAAATGCTACTACCCTTACATATGCATGAACTGGTTTCAAGAAAATAGACCCATCAAGTCATCATCCACTGTGTCGTAAACTTTAGTGAGGGCTGAACTAATTTAAAATATGATTGTGCTTAATATTTTTATCCATGTGCTTCAATTATGAAAACTATGAACTGACACAGGGGAATAAATATGCATATTTAATAGTTATGGTAAAGGTAGTGTTAAATACATAACAGGAAGATAAGAGCAAAAATTAGATAGGTACAAGGGAGAGAGAAAAAAAATATAAGGAGAGATATACACGTGATGGGCAAGGCGAGATCGATGGACTGAAATGTAAATAAATGATTCACTGCAGTCAATATTACATCCAGATCAGATCAGAGATTGCTCTGCAGATACATATAATGATTATTTATCTACCTCTAGCATATTAAGAAAGTTGACTGATATTAAGAAAGTGTTTTGCTCTGTATTTACCCAAGTCCCATCAATGAAAAAATTGTATTTAATGATTACAAGAATATCACATCTTACCATTTCTAGGAATTACAAGAATTTTTTTTTGTCCTCAAGCAGCTTTTAGTAATATTCTCGGAAAACAATTAAATGTATTCAAAATTTTTAACATTTTTCCAGAATCTTCTGTGACAGTATTTGGACAGAGAATTCCAAATTCTTGACCAAAAACTCAAAACTTATTTAATGTGCATCAACATGGTAGCTCCTTACAAAGAATGGCATTACAGAAGATTCCATTCATAGGTGGCATTATCCTTAAGGCAAATGGTCCCTAAAAACGTTGTGACTTGGGGACAGGAGAAGCATGAAATTTGAGGCTACTTTGGCAATAGGCTTCTATTAGTATGTACTACTACATTGCTTCTATTTCTACATTTCAAATTATTATTTGCATTATTCAAAACTAATCTAGTCAGATTTCTATGAGCTACTAAATTGAGGCAGGTTTACTGGAGAACCCATTTACTGCTTTTAAAGGAATTATCTCACAGAAAACCAAAATGTAAAATCTGAGAATGATACCAATGTTCCAATCACCTACTTATTTAAAAGGATAGTTTTTACCCATTTTTTATTTAGCTATTTAAAAAAAAATAACTGATTTTCATTGAAAGGCAGCATTTAGAGAGGGTGCTACAGGAGAGGAACTCACTGAATTGACACATGGTGAATGGTTCATTAACCTTTGTTGTACGGTATGTCTTTCCAGAGACTTAGCTAGCAGCAGCTTTCTTAAGGCATTGCAGATTTTCCTATAGACATTAAGTTTTTGATGATGATATTTAACATGGATCTGCCCAATGTGAGATAAATGTCACACAACATTTTCTTCCACATTAATCACTCTCTTCGAAATGGGGCACTACACTGCTACTACTCAGTGTTAGCAAGGATAGGGAAGCCCACCACTCCTACATAGTTCAGCTAATTCCCAGGCAGACAGGCAGAACTGCAGGTGTGGCACTAGTAGGGAGAAGCCAATTGCATGAGTTCCCTTCAGTGTGGTTGAATCTGGAGACTTAAACCATCCTATGGAGGAGGATTTCATCTTGACCAAGCCACATCCAAAGAAATCGGATGAGGTAAAACCAGAGGCTTCGATGTGAAAAAATGATTTTGGTGAAGACAATGCTTTTTCCTGCCACAGATTTCTTTTCAAAATGAAAGTTTTGTGCAGGAATTTTTGAATTCATTTTTTTACTGATTATTTATTTCATTTTCTTGTATAGAAAACAGAAAAATGTGCTACTTTCCTTGGCTGTTGATCTCATAATATTACGAGAGTTAAGATAAATAATTCATTGCTACACTTATTTTACCAGGCTATAATCATATCCATTCAAAGTAATGCCATTGGAAAGATGTTGGTGATTTGCAAAACACAATGGTTGCTGACACAAGGAGAAGAAACTAGTGACTTTAAGTTTTAAAACTTCCTCATCTTGCAGACAATACAAAGCCCGAAATGAGTGATAAATGGTCATTGCACCTGAAAATTAATAAATTCAGAAAAAAATTTTAGACAACATTTCCAAGCTGAGCAGAGCGTAGCATTTGATGGGGGCATGATAGCTCATTTTGGTAGGCACCTCTTTGGCAGTTTTTTCGGGGCATCCCTGTTCACTTCGGATACTTACTAAGTTTGGTGTTGGAACAGTATTAGCGGCTATCTAGTGGATTTTGAGGTATACCAACATAAAAACGCACACTCTAACCTGAAACGCAAAAGAGATTAGGGGAAATATGCTTCTCCCTAGATTTCAATGTTAGATAAATTTCAAAATGACATGAAGTCCCTGCCTTTCCTGATATACTTTATAACTTATTCACCAGAATACGTCCTCTAAGTCATCTCCATTCTCGAGAATATGGTGAAACTAGTACTTTTATCGAGAACCAGATTCTGAAAGACTATCCTTTGAAAGGAAGGAACTTGAAGGAAGATTCATATGAATATCTAAAAAATGATGCCAATAGGGTTTTCCTTGCAAGATAGGTTGGCAATTCCATTATCACCATAGCTTCAATGTGTCATGGTGTCCACTACCTAGTGGGAATTGCCTGCTACTTTATAATGGATAAAAAGAGAAAAAGATTTTCACAATCTTTATCTCTTTTTAATTATCATGAAGGCATGAACAAAATGTTTTGGGATAATAATAAAAATTTGGGAGGCACTTATTGTATGGACCCAAATTTTGCAGGTGTTATAATTTCCATGCATGGATAAAAATGGTGGAGTATTCTCGGGTGGCTAGCAGTTGCATATGTCCGAAAAACGTGGTAACTAAACAGAATATTCAATACAAGTCATATCAGATAAGTAATCGCCCAAACTTATCTGATCATAATTTTGAAAAAAAACACTTGGTACATTATATTTTACACAATGTGCTCTTCAAAGTTGCATTTTACATTCACTCCATAAACATTTTGTTAGATAACTCTGACTTAATTAAATTAAAATTGAAAAAATCTGGGAAATAAAAAAAGAAAATATTTTTTCTTTAAACAATAAGCACTATGCTTTATGCAAAGAGTGCTTATCCATTGGAAAAATTGAGTATTCAAAATAAGTTTATCACTTCTACTAATTAAACTAGAAAGTTAGGTACTTATGTATACATTTTCTAAGAAAATATATAAAAAAAATAAAGTAGCACAAAAATGTCTAAGTCTTATGTTGCAGAAGGTATAGGATACGCAAAATTTTAAATATCCATGTACAATGTTTATTTTATCACTATAATACATTGATATAAATGTCATGGTGTACTTTAAAAGCAAATCAAAGCCAATACAGTTTCTATCCTTGCTAAAAAAACAACGCATCCACTGTATGTGACATTAATTTCACACCAATATCTAGAGATCCACTGATTGTATTAAGATAAAATAAATACAACAGCATGCTATCAAGGTACTAAGAACATAATGATAGTATGAACAATTTATCTTTAAAAATTTTTTCGATGGATCCAGATTAAGTTAGCATTCGTCCTAATGGGCTATGGTAGAAATGATATGTAAAGGTATGTACCATTTGGTGATAATGATTCAGTACATAATCCCTAAACTTCAGGATCCATTATAGAATGTCTCCATATGAACAATAGATTTTAGGCAACACTAGTTATATTATTACTAATCCCTAACCTTTTCATTTCCCCAATTCAGGTGATTTCCTGCTTATCGTATCTCGTCATTAGCTACATCCTCACTGGGCAGCCCCTGGAATCAAATCGTATCATTCTTTTCTTCCTCTCAAGCATCTTTGCTTCACTGGCAGCTCAGAGCTGTGGTTACTTGGTTGGAGCAACCACTCCCATCAAGGCAAGTATCACCCTACTACCTTTAAAACCGCCTAATCACTCTTCACAATAAAACAGGACTCCCTCTCATCTGAAAACAATGGGACCAAAACCCTTCGCTGGATAACCTAAAGGCTGGCTAATCTAATAACAGGGTTGATACGCATGGCCAGTTTTGATTTTCCCTGATGTTTTCCTAGCTTTCCAGACCAAAACACAGATTTTATTCCCTGACTTTGAAAAATCACCTCATTTCAAGCAAACTAAAGAAATATTGAGAATTGTGTTTAAAAAAACAGCTTCTTTTAAAGGACTTATATATGAAGTACCGGTAAATCAGTTCCTGTACATAAAATAGAGCATAAAAAGAGTATCACTTACTGACTTATCTTGATAATTAAAGTACATAAAATAAAACATAAAGTATAAACCACAAAAAATACAGCACACAGTGGGCTTGTGATCCATGCCTCCAAACTAAACAGCTCTTTGAATCATGCTCTGCAGTCAGGCATGTTCTTCATCAATTACCTGTGATTCAGACAGTTTTTCTGCTAAAACCTTCATCTTCTTGTGTTTCAATTGTTTCGTTTAATTTAAAATAGAATGTTTTCAGGCCACAGACCAGACAGGCCATTTTCTTCCTTTTCCTTTCACACTACCTTTAGCTCTTCATGGTACCTCTCTCTTGCACTTCTAGCTTAGGTTATCATTGCCTTAGTTATTTTCAGATTTAGTAAACCACCAGCGGATGTAATTCCATCATACGCTTGCCTTGGGGCAATTAGAGAAGAGCCCAATAGGTCTTCAACAATTATTTCCTTATTGATAGAGAAACCTCTCTCTACATAACCATTTCCATGGCTTAAAATTTGCACTTTTTGGAGGAACTTATGCCAGTTTGCAAATTTATATGTACTAACCTGATAAACAATTCTGCCACAAGTGGTGGATTTGGGATTCAGATCTCTTGAATTGTTTTTAAGATATTTAAAATATCTTGTGACTCACACATCTGCTTAAATTCCCTTTCAGCAACGTCCCATTCTGAGGGAGAAATCCAGTTTCTTTCAGAAAATATCTGAAGAGTAATGGTCATCCTGCGTTTAGCTGTTTTTGAATAAGCTACGATAATAGCTGGGTCACAGAAAGTTATTCCTTTACAAAGATGATATTTTATAAGAGATTTTTCTAAAATCTTTGTTATGACATATTTAAGAATACTGACACAATCCTCTCTAAATTCCTGAGTTTGGTCTGGTGACACTTTCACCCTCCTGAGTTCAGCGTTGACAGCATATCCTAAGTTCACATATATTGGCAAAATTAAGTTAGTGTTAATATTTAGGTCAATCTTGTCAATAAGGCATTTTTAAAACACTTCAGGCTTCACAAATAGGTGCATTAAATCAGATATAAGGGCAGAAAGGTCCGTGTGTAGGCATGGTGCCAGTGGATTATTAGTTTGATTGGTAGCTAGAAATGGATCCAAAAACTTTACAACATGAGAAAAAGGCCAGCTTCGGTCGCATGAGCCTGTCCTCTCTCCCCTTAACTACGATTTTGAAGCTATGGGATTCAATCTTAATATTGTTCCTATTGCAACCTCAAAGAAACTCCTCAACATGTTTATAAGTCATAATCGCTCTGTCAGCCACAGGAGAATTTTTCACCCACCTTATACGGCAAAACTTCAGTGGAAATAAGCCAGATCTTGAATATGCAATGTAGTCACTGCGCCGGGCAGGTACATTCTTGAATAAATTATACTCTGCTCTCAAAAACTGTACAAATACGCAGATAGAACCACTGATGCCTGTCTTAAATGCATTGTGCAGTGTGTGCAAGCCACACAAACCCATGTTCAGGAAAAGAGATTCTTCTTCAGCATTTTCTGCCTAGAATCATGTCTCTAAATCCTTAACAAATTTCCAATTGTTGTTTGGGCCTTCCATTGAGATTTGTAAATGATGTTTAAAAGGTTTAGTTTTGATTAATGAAAGCAGAGACAAGATCAGACGCCTTAGCATAGCCCAAAAATGCAGAAGTTAAATACTGAGATAGTCGCTCCACATCATGTTGCAGTCGCTTGTAGGAAAACCCCTCGGCGTCTCTCACCAGCGATCATCTCAGAGCAATCATCACTGATTGATGATTGCTACAGTCACTCCTAGGAAAATGTGTTTACAAACAGTGTGGCTTGCTGTGCCAGGCCACAGCTCACCATTCTGAGGACAGATACAGTTCCCCATCCCCTTACCCTGATATTCGGCGCTCGGCACACGCTGAAGTATAGGATCCATAGTGCAGTCGAATGAGTCACATGCCGAATCAGTGTCGAATGTGGGTAGTTTTTTCCTGACCAACAATAAAATTTCCTGACTTCTCCCTGACTTCCAGACCAATTTGTTAGCTCCCTGACTTTCAAGATGCTTACCAACCCTGAATAAGTTCATGCTGTTAAGTAAATTATAAAAAAATTATTAAAATTAAATGGCATAAAATAAAAGTTAAAAATAAAACAAAGACAAAATTAAAAATTTGTATGTAATCACAAACAACAAACCATTTATTGAAAAAATGATTTAATTTTTTTTTGGATAACCGAGAAAAATTTGAAGCTCATATTTCACCAAATCATATACAATCTGAAGTTCGGGAATGTAAAGTCATTTCAATACATCACATCTTTCACAATATGTATTGAATTTTTACATGTTAAAGCCTATATTTATGAGCAGCTATTAAATTGTAACTGTATCGAATTTCACCATAAAGAGACTACTGTATGTAATTGTGAACTAACAGGCTGCATAAATATACCTGAGATGTTGACTATTCAACTAAACATATTTTAATAAATCCAAAGATATCTAAATATTTTTTCTTTCAATAACTTAGTAAATTGGTGTAAGTCTATCTTTAACTGGCATTTTCTTCTCTTACATTGGTTCTTATTGCCAATAAAATACTAAATGTCATTCTCTAATCCCATACAAAAAAATCTGTACTGTGGATGCACTGTAACTGGACTAAACTCAGCATTTGGCACAGTCACAGTGCAGTTAACTGTGCTAGACTGCACTGTGGCAGCTGGTCTTTGGAGAGGACTGTACTGTAACTGTGCTTAATTGCCATACTGTAACTGCACTATAGATCAAACTGCACTGTAACACAGCTGTGTCACAGGGCTGTAACTGCACTATAGCTCAAACTACACTGTAACACAGTTGTGTCACAGGGCTGTAACTGCACTAGAGTTCAAACTGTACTGTGACTGAGCTTCTGTAAATCGTGAAACATTATAATATGTATAATGCGTATTCACAGAAAATATTTCTAGTGTAGATCCAGCTTCAGAATAAGCTGAAGAGGATAGTGATTGAAACAAGTATATTATAGCCAGAAAAACCGATTGTGAAGAACGTTGGTCATGCAGTCAAACACAATAAAAAAAACAGTTCTCCATATTATCAATGACCAAGTATAGGTACTGCACGCCAATTAAAATTTACCCTGAGAGTCACAAAAATGTCAGAGAAAATCACAAGTAAAATTACAATTTGAAAAAAGTAACGATTATAGTAGTAAAAGTAAATCACATGTAATCGTTACGGGACTCATATTATTTGTAATAAATTACATCCCATCACTATGGATCCATATCGTACAGCTATACCGTCAAGAAAATCAATTGTTTAAATTGTTAAGTTAGGTACCTACATTAAAATTTCAAAGTTTACTTATAAAATACTTCATAGTAACATAAACCATCTTTATAAAGTTTCTTCTGAAACCCTTTAGAAAATATTTGTCACCTGGGATGATGCTAGAAATGTATTTCAAGGGGTGCTGGCTGGTATTATCTATCTAGACGAGGAAGAGTCGAGTTTTCATGTGAGACTCCGCGTCTCACCTGATGATATCGTGCTTTACGCAACTTAAGAGAGGCCCGAATACCTCCCTTTACTGTTTGCAGTTGCTGATAATTATAATGACAGAATATAATTTTCAGTAATACTTTCCAAGCGTCCAGTCTGCTTTCCTCAGCACAAATTACACCTATTTCACATGAGACCATTCTATTGCAGCGAGAGCATATTATGAGTTTAGGGTTTTAATCATGGTTGTGACGGATAAATAAAGGAGAACTATATCAGGAAAACTACTGTATATCCGTGTGCATTTCAGTTCGACCGATTAAGGGTTTCTACATTCATGGTGTTAAGTGACAGATTGCTATGGGATTAAAACGGAGGGAGTCCTTTCAGTCCTACCGGCCAATCTTTAAGTCAGAATATATATTTTTTAAACTAAGAACCTTTGAACTGCTCTTTGTTCTAAGGAAATGGTGGTGTAGTGGTAAGGTGTTGGATTGTGGAATGGATAGACATAAGGTCGAATCTCAGGCAGGGACATTATTTTTTTCTTTTTTCGTTGTATTTTTTTTGTTTTTATCTTTACAAATTGTTTCTCCATCTTTGCGACTGTCATTAAAAATATGTTCGCGTAATTATATTTTAGATGGTAAACAACAGATATGGGCTCTGAGAACTGTACTGTGACTGTGCTCTGGCATCTGCACTGTGACTCTGCTATGGCAACTGCACTGTGACTCTGCTATGGCCACTGAACTGTGACTCTGCTATGGCAACTGCACTGTAACAATGCTATGACAACTGCACTGTGGTGTTTCAATTCCAGTACAGTTGCAGTGCAACCACAGCACAGTCCCTTAGCACAGTTGGAGTGCAGATTTAGCACAGTCACAGTACAGATTATTTGTATGGGATACCAAATAAAATACCTGAGAGACCAATTGTGGGTCAAGTCGTAATAAATTGAGCACAAATTTCCCCTTATTTTCACTATGACAACCCTTCCCTTTATATCATTATCCCCTAATAACATTGAAACCATATTCTTCATCTTCAGATGGCAGTATTTATTGGACCTGTGATTGCTGTATTATTATCAGTGTTTGGATTCTGCATCACCTACAGAGATACTCCAAGGGCATTCAAGTGGCTATTTCATGTTAGCTACTTTCGCTATGCATTCCATGCCAATATGCATATCTTGTATGGCATGGACAGGGGGATACTGCCATGCAATGAAAAATTTTATTGCCATTATAGGTGAGTAGCAACAAAATTATACAAGGTGTGGCAGTTGGGTAATAAGTCCTCACCAGCTAACCACCAGTTGCAGGTTTTAATCCCACCTGGGTGTTTTTTCACTATCTATGCCATGGTGTAACTTTTCTAAATATACTGAAACACGTTACTTATTTAAGCCTGACTGTCACCTACATTGGCTATTGACAAAAGCTGACAGCAATATAGAACTAAATAATAATACTACAAAGAAAAACAATTAAAAACTTTCACTGACCAAGTCAATGATTAAAATAATACTTATGGGATATTTTCTGTACCAAGGATTGATTGAAATCAATTATTTCCCCTCCAATGCCAGAGGCTTCTTCAATGGAAAGGGGATCAAATCAATCCTTAATGTGTAAAATATCCCAAAAGTGTTATTTTAATCAATACTACATGCACTCAAAATTTCTTTACAGTGAAACCTCGATTTTACACATCTTGATTTTATGTAACTCTCGATTTGGCATAGAAAAAATAAGGCCCGGCCAGGAAGCATGGGGTATTTTAATGGCTAGCTCTTTATTTTACGTACTTCCTCGGTCATGCATAGTTTTATGTTTTCACATATACTCCAGCCCCTATGGTCAAATTTTCCTCAATTTACGTAGTTTTGCAACTTTTTACAAATTGGGAACAAAGCTATTGAATATGACAGCCGGGTCGGCTGACGTAACAGCATGTTAACAGGCATATCTAACTATCTACTCCATTTTCCTGCAACATGCTCTGAAAATACGGCACTAATTAGTGCCGTATTTAAATGCTCGGTCAACCAAAATACATATAGCTATTTCGGCAGTTATTACAAGTATGTATGTCACAATCCATTTCTGAATAATATGACTTCCATTTAGAGACTTCAATTAGTTTTGTCTGGTTTTACCATAGATGAGGGGAAGGCCATTACAAATTCTTATACGGCGACGATATGATGTTCGATATATTGCTCTTCAATATCGCAAAAGCAATCAAAACGATAAACCATACATGTCTGAATATACCCCTCATTCTTGCCGAATATATCGTTACTCAAAAGGGGTAAGGGGGGTTATTTTTGACCATGTCAAATCACTCAAGTTCTGTGGCTATTGGTCCAAAATAATGGAGAAAAATCGGTATTAATACGCTATTATACGCTTTTTTTAACTAACTTTAATCAGTTACTTTTTCAGAAAAGTAACTTTTAACTTTAACTTGTTACTTTTTACAGAGATTAACTTTAACTTTATTCAGTTAATTTTTTTCTGGTAACTTTCCCAACTATGGTGTGGAGTCACCTTTGCATGTAGGACCCAGGGATAATTTTTAAAGGAAAAAGGTGAGACTTACATGCCGTCAAATACATTGACTCTAGTGAAATTTACTCATCAATAAATTTATATGATTTATGGCTTGATTTGAAATACAATGAAGATATCATGCATTTTTATCCACCTTTGATTTTACTTAATGCCTCTTTTTTGGTCCCACAATCTACGTAAAATTGAGGTTTTACTGTAGTATCAAAATAGCATGGATTGTTCTAAGTTAAATAATCTAGGTAAAAAATTTCAGCATGGAATTTAAAAATCAACTTTTATTGCAGGTATCCCACCAAATTTTTGAGTGAGTTGGACATTACAGATCCACCAGTGGATGTAGTGAGCAATCTGTCAATTATCTGTACGATTGCTATCCTAGTCCACTGTTCCACATTTATGGCCATCTGGTTGAGACTAAACCACTTCAGGTGATAAGGAAAAGTTAATTAACTGTCCCTCACTTCAAAGACAATGAAAGCTCTGAAAGAATCATAGAATGCCGTGATGGAAATCATAGTTTTTGTAGGAGCTGCAAAAATTTTATGCTAATGACAGATGGCTGCATAAGCTATCTTTTAGATATGCGGTCTGTGATATGCTGTAAATGATAGGGGGTGATTAATGGTAATTACCCATTATGACTTTAATACAGTTAGTATTATAGTGGAAAATGATGAAATGATGATGTACATCCAGGCATGAAAATCCTTAATCATAATAAGTAAAATATTTTTCATTATAGTCAAATGCTAAACAAAGAGCAAATAGAATATTATGCAAGACTGTAAATATCAATCACTCAATGTCTGACAAAAAATAGCTATCCTACTGTTATGCAATTGGACAATTTTATAACATGTAATTTACAATATTCCAAAGAGCTTAACTGTGATAATGGATTCTCCTTGTTCAACAATGGGGAATTTGAGAAAATGTTTCACATTAATGCCATATAAGAGTGGTATCTTACTTACAAGAAAGGAAGACTTAATAGCAGAACCTCATAAATGTTCCTGAAAATATGCCAATTAAATTCCCTTAACACTATGGCTGCAAGGCATGATATTACATAATTGTAAGGACATTACCAGTGGAACTTCATCCTTTGATTGCATGTTCCAAAGCCTGTGATGAAAGAATTTAATCTTGTGAGAACACATTATTTAGAGCATAGTAAAAATATTTTTGTATTGTTTGTTTTGTTACACTGTTTCTTGTCATCTAACATAGGCCTCTCACCACATATCCTCTTCAGGTTAGGGGTTTGTGTCTCAACTCTGCATGGAAGAGCTCTGAACTGATTTCACATGCAGATGAAACCAGAATAGTGATGCGAAAAAAAATGAACAATTTGATATTTGATTGTAACTTCCTCATGGGATCAGCAGAGTTAGTCAAAATGAATGATTCAATGCTAATTCATAGTCACAAGTTTCACTAGCAAATATGAACAATTTGATATTTGATTGTAACTTCCCCATGGGATCAGCAGAGTTGGTCAAAATGAATGACTCAATGCTAATTCATATTCACTACTTTCACTAGCAAATATTCGGAGCTCATGGAGTAAGTGTAAAATGTTATAGAGGGCCCAGAGACCGTTTACTTCATTCATACCACCTAAGCACCTATTCAGGATCTTAGTGGATAGTAAATAATACTAGGAAAAGTTTGCGTGGAGGATGTCCAAAAGTGTTGACTTAATTTTATCTAGCATTGTGCATGGGAATAAGCATCACTATTAAAGTTAGCAAAATTTATCTTAAGAAGGCATTAAAAATACTATAGCGCAGCACACAGAGGCACATTATTCAGAGGCAGACTGAGGCATGGAGTGGTTCCGAGTTATTTTTCAAGCAGAAATTTTAAACATATCAAACAAAAGTACATTTTTTTTAGCTTGAGCCTTCACCAATGAAAAATGGTATTACCCTGTAGTGTGTTATTATATGATATGAACTGTGTACTGGCTCTAGGAGACTTATGTAAAAGAGTTGTATACATTGTATATATAATTTCTTAATTTATATATTTGAAAAATAAATTCATTTTTAAAAATTTTCTTTGCACTGTTGTCTATACTGCACTTTGCTTAACTCATTACCATATGTAAGGATACAAATAAGAGTTTTCCTTTTAAATACTAGTAAAATGTCATTTGCAGTTTAGAAGTGTACCCAAAAGTATGATGGCAATTAATTTACCTATTACATTGAAGTTTTTCCATATTGAAAGAACAAATTTTGCAGTTTAAACAAACCTTTATTATTATGGCATGACCCATGCCCATATTAATGTAACTAAAGTTTTCATGAAGGCTTCCGCGGAGTTTTTTTGTTGAAGAGAATGGTTTTCCGGGTTTCCATCCACGTTTATCCATTTTTGATGGACAATATTTCACCAGCGTTCCAGCTAGCTTCCTCAGGTCCGTTAGATCTAACAGACCTGAGGAAGCTAGCTGGAACACTGGCAAAATATTGTCCATCAAAAATGGATAAATGCGGATGGAAACCTGGAAAACCATTCTCTTCAATTAATGTGACTAATTTAATGTTTTCTCTTTTTAATGCACCATTCCCACCAAAAAATATGAAAAATAACTAGAAAATGAGATAACAGAACCTTTGAATACTAAAATGATAAACACAAAGAATGCATCCTACTTCAACCTTTGGCAAGGTGTATGAAGCTGACAGCTCAAGTTTCCTAAAGTATTGATTTGATATTGGTTCAATCCATTCAACCCAGGCCATTTAGCCAGACATTTTTGATTTTCCTGATTTTTCGCAAAATAGTTTGCCAATATTCTGGGATCTCAAGACAAGGCATGAAAAAATTTTCACCTCCTTAAGACTTTTTTTTTGGGTGGCCATTTTTAAATAGCACCGAGAGTGTTTTTGATGAAAATCATGTGTTAGAGAACACCACATAACTTTTTTATTTGAAAAATAAAATAATTCAAAAACCATTGTATTTAACAAACAATGATCTATACTTTTTGTAATTGATTTCAGCTAATTGTTGAAGAAAGTAAGTAGATAGACAGATTCTTTGTAGGGGGGGTCTTCTACAGGAGCCCGGGCACTTAAACCTTCTTGGTCCATTGTGCCAACCCCATGCCTGTCTCAGGGCCATCCCAAGGGATTAAGGGGCCCTGTGCAAACGAAAATCGCCCCCCTCCCTAACTTTTCATTCCCTTTTTGATTTTGTAGCATATTTTAATCATATTTCATGGAAAGAAGGAAATTAACTAACAAAATTGCTAATGATTTTAAGAAATTGACATATATACTAAGTAGTGGGCAATTTTGGAAAATGGGCAGGTTTCACTGCACCGTCTGAAAAAAGCAAGCCCGTGCGGGGCCCTCATAGACGTGGGCCCCAGTGCAGCGGCACCTGTAGCACTACCCTAGGGACGGCACTGGCCTGTCAGTATATTCAGACAGGGGACAAGAGCGCCACAGTAAGGTATGTATGGTCAGCCACCCAACCTCCATCTGGGCCCAACATTGCTTAACTTCGGTGATCTTACGGGTACCGGTGTGTCAATGTGGCTGGGCCCTAGCCCAAGAAAGTAAGTAACTTTAAAAAGTTTTTTTATGAGGCAGTTCCCTTACATCCCCGATGCCAATGTAATAACCAGGAAAGAAGAAAAAATTCCCTTGTAGATCAATCCTCAAAAAAAGCATGAAACCTGAGAACCATGTTTTTTTTTATTTTCTATGGTTCATCAAACATGGCACCACAGACTAAATTGGCAATATTTAAGGTGGCTGGATACCGCCCTAATTATGTGTTTGCAGACCGTCGGCATTTGAACTGATACGATGGATTGCTGGCAGGTAAAACACTACAGTTCACATGATTTGATGTAGTAAAGATACAGCTATGTTGGAAGTTATTGCAAAGATATGTAATAACAACCATATTGAAGAGATAAATGCATATATTAAGCCTGAATCGGCCATTTACACCAGTGCAATAGTTGAACATGAGATGGACTATACAGGCTAAAAAATTCTATACCTTGATATGATCCTTTCACCTTGAATTCAGACCTTCTTCATATAATATTTTCGATACAACTGAACCAATCTTGTAAAGAATTAACCATTTCATGCTTCTTCATTGGTGCTCTGTCACAATAGCAATTTCATGCCGACCTAGGCCTGTAACTCTACAGGCTCCTTCGTCAGCACCACGTATCTCTCTCCCCCCCCTGCCATTGAAGACACCAGATACCTTTATCAGGTTCGCTTCGCCATGACGGTGGCAAATCATTCTGTGATGAGCAAAGGCTGACAGTTTCTTCCATCTATCTCCACTTGTATTGTGGTTTAGGTGATTCCTTGACACCACCCAGGATCATCCGATAGTCCTGCCCTGCTACTCCAAGGCTCGCTGACTAGAAAGGCATTGACTGCTAATTCCCCTGCATGCCCCTCTCACACATTCCTAGGCCGTAACGCTCAAGAGGTTGTAAATTGTTAATTGCTCAGTGTGCAGTAAGGTCTACCTAATTCTAGTGACTTCATGGTGCACTTGTTTCTCATTTTTTTGGGATTTCGAAAAGGAGGAAAAATGCTTGACCTGAAATATTTTCACCAGTCGGATATCTACGAGACTGATGCCAAAATTTGGCTTTTAATGGCTCATAGATTACGATACACCCAATATTTTCATTCAATTATATGGAAATTTTACTTACACCATATTTCTGTGTATACATGAAATTGTGTTGATACTTATATCAGAAGTGAATGGCAACCTTAGTTTTGACGATTGAGGTATTGTTTGGATGACTCAAAATAAAAAAAAATCACTGCTAATTCTTGGACGAGACGAAATTCATGATATTCATGGTGATCGAATGGCCTCCCGAGCGGTACCATTTGACTGACACAGTGATGCAGCAGGAGAAAGACCCATTTCACCTGAGAAGCTTTCAAAATAAAACATCTAGAACATTCGCGAACCGTTTCCTAAGATATATAAGCGACAGGAGTCCTTCATGATCGCTCAGTCTTGCTCAGTCTCGCTCAGTCTCCACTTGTGCCTGCCTCGACAGAATAAAGAGATTTCTCAAGGAAAGTTGGCATACTCATTTCTCACTGCATGCCACATTGGTGAACACCCACGTTCATCATCAACGAGTTGGATAAGCACGCAGCCGACATCGAGGAGCAGCAGTTGCAGGTGCTTCAAGCTCGGTTCGCCCAGCTTCAGCAACAAATACAGCAGGATTTACTGCAGGCACCGGCTCCCCACCCCGGCCAGGGGGGACCGTCGACAGAACCATTGCACCTCGGCGTGGGAGAGGACCTTTCAGCCACGGACTCTGCAGCACCGTTCCGAGTCGCTATTTGCCTCCCGCCCTTTTGGCCCGATAAAACTGCATTATGGCTCACTCAAATGGAGAGACAGTTTGCCCTCGCCGGTGTGACAAATGACAAAACAAAATACAACCAAGCTGTCTCTCAACTCGACCACAGGTATGCTGCTGAAGTTGAGGATGCTGGGTTGATGCGGACAATGCTTGAATGAGACGTAGAGAACCATTATTTTGGTCGATTACCCAATAAGTTAAATATGTATCTAAAAAGGGACTCTGAAAAAATCTGGAATTTATATTGAATTTTTCTCCTACAAAGAGAAACTAGTATTATAAATTTTATGACTGAGACTTTAGTGGTTTTTACGTGTAGTGCAGTGAAGTAGATATTTTGATTTTCCAGTTCTTATAAATATATTGGCTATTGTAAAAAAGGATGAAGTTCGGATTGGACAAGAGTGCATTAATCCACCTGGCAATAGGAAGATTTTTGGTGAACAAGGAAGACAGGCAACTCGTTGACAATCACCAAATCATTATTGTACCAATTAAAATGCCCACTGTGGGCACTGCTGGCCGGATTCAATATTGGCCATTGAGTAGAAACTGTACAGGTTTTAATGCCAAATCCAGCATTCATATTTATGTACTCATGGCTGGAGGAACCCTCATTCCAGAGCATATTTTATCTTTGTTTTTCCAAGTTGGTAATAGTTCCATAATGAACACTTGCATCCTAAATTTTTAACATAATTTAACCATCATTATACACTAAAAATTACTTTGAACTTTAAGCTACTTTCAATATTAGAGCTGCAGTCTGACTCCTCTGATTGAACTTCTTAGACTCAGATGGTAAAAAATTCACAAAAAAGAGCATGCTTGTCTGCCCAAGAATAACAAATGCAAAGATTCTGATGATAAAAATGTATGCACTATCTCATGAAAACTTAAACATTTTTACAATTTCCACTAATGAATAAATGTAGGACACCTCTCATAAGTCTTCAAGGATTCCACAGTACATACTAATGGCTTCAAATTACTGCGTGTTTATATGTAGTTGCTTGTACATCACAAATGAAGACATTGCTGCAGCGCTTAAAAGATTGAACTTAGTTTCCAAGACAAGAAAAGGTGAAAAAAATCACAAACTTGGTGAATAAGACGTTATTTTTAAAAGTTATTGATACATTCACCAATTATTAAGTTCACACTTTCTACTTTACCACATAAAAGAATATACACTCGTTGAAAAATCTTTGCTTTTGACTCCACTCCACTTTTGAAAAATGCCTTTGACCCCACTTTACCACACAATAGAAAATGTTATAGCCACTTAATTACAAGAATCATTATATTTTGGACTCGGGTGTTAAAGACAAGTAAAATCAATTAGAGAGCTTAGTCAGGAAGCATTTTTAAGCAGTTGAATTAGAAAATAATGTGAGAGCATGCCCATACAGACATATACATGCCTCAATGCTTGAATAACAACAATTTTTAGAAAAATTGCAAAAATAAAAATAAAAAATTATAAGCAAAGTTGTTTATTAGCTTAGAAATCAATTAACAGAAATATTAAAATGGCATAGCAGCAATGTTCAGTAAAAATAATACTACTGGTAGTAATAGTAGACAACTAACACTCAACATAACTTGAAATAGGAATAAATAATATTTAGGTCTTAAATGAGTATATATAATTAAAATTACAAAAATGAGACACCAATAATAAGGAACTATACTCCTGGCACTGGTTTAACTGGCAGAAGGTGCATCAGCACTAGCAGCAGCATGGACAATTTGGATAATATCTTTGATGGCATTTGAGCGAAGGCTAAGGTTCTGTATTTTACGCAACTCCTCAGCAACAAATAAACCAAAATATTTATCAGCAACAACATGCCTGCTGGTTTTCTTCCGTAAGTTCTTGTCCTTTCTTATAGCATTACGTTTCTCATTCCCAGAAGCTTTCCCTTTGGAAATACAAAATTTAGGCTTAGTATCTTTTGATGATCCAGGCTCAGGATTAAGAATTGCCGATGAATATAATTTTGAATGACATTTAAAAGAGGCAGGACTATGGAAATGTAATGTGGTTGTTTCATTAGGATTCACAGGAACCTGTAAAAAAATTGGAATATCGCCTTAACAAACGCCACTTTTATCAGTCAAACTAATGCATTCATGTTTGCCAGACAGAACATTCAATGGATATTAAAAGATGGACAAAGCAGGCATAAGTAAATTTTAAATTAAACTTAAATTGTATTATGTACCTTGGAATTGTTCTTGAATTTGCTGTTGTTCCTGCATTCTATTGTTCTTTTAATTAATTTGTGTAAGTTGTACATATTATTCATTGTCTTGAAACTATTTTATTATTTTGTATAAACTGTATCATTCATTGACTTGAAACAGGGCTGAAGCCCATAGAATAAATTATTATTATAAGTTTCTCTACAAACGCAAGGTGCTTCATTAACCTGAATCCGCCTACCGTTCCACATATGGGATGTAATACATTGTATCACTCCCTGAATTATTTTGGTAAAAGAATTGGTCGCTGGATGTCCAGAGCTATTTCAATTTGAAGGGGGGAGAATGTTGTTATGTACTATGTTGCCTTGGAATCACACCGTCTAGATAACCTCATTCTCAATACTAATCCATTGAAGAAGGGACGTATTTCGATGCATGTAAAAGTGTTGGGCAACGGCTACACGACTAGAGTAAGTATTTATTTTCATTTTTATCTTAAGCCATACTTTGACTATTGTGTTAATTTATCATTGCAATTGAATCCAAATTCCAGTAATAAAAAGTCAATTCAGTCACTGAATACGGTTTTGTATTTATTGTCGCATATATATTGCCATACCACATATGGTACCCTAGGCGTTAACGACTTAGTTTTAGGTCCACAATTGTATTAGATTTATTTTGCAAGTGTAAGATGCATACAACTTTGTGTAACATTTATATTAGTTATTTATTTATAAAGAAAAACTAAATGCATTATTATTACATGTATATCTTTTCAGGAAAAGTCTCACATTAAATGAACTTTCTGTTTTGGAGGATGAGGATGACTGCATGAAATGTTTATACATTGTGACTCTAGGGCCCAACATCCTGTCTGATGAAAACTCAGCGAATGAGGATTGAGGTGGACAGGTAGACAATCTTTCAGAATGCCAATTACAGAGTCAAGCAGAAGTGGAATTTAAGAGCAATCGTCATTTTGGATTTGATGGCCTTTCTTCAGACGGCAAGGAGCAACCTCAAACGGATTTTACTTCAGGATCTTCGCAGAGGACTAAGCAAAATGTTTCCACTACTCACAGGTCTAACATGAAATTATTCTAGGACAGATCGACGGTAAAGTTGGATGGGAATTTGCCTCGGCAAGGCCAAGGACTATTTCTTGAACCAGACTACTCCGCCTTGTGAAATTTTTCACCTGCGGACATGCTTGAGAAGATTATAGATGATGAGGTGATCCATCTACTTTGCTCTGAATCATCCAAATATGCCTAACATAAGGGTTTTACAGATCCGTTGATATTCTGGGATGAAATTCTAGTATTTCTATCCATCTTTTCACTGTCGAGTTACAGTATTGTTCCCTCAAAGCAATGCAACTAAGAAACAGGAGATGTTAGAAATGACCTTGTGGTCAACTTTATCGATTTCTTCAGATATGCAAGTTTATGCATTGCATGGGTAATATACAATTAAATGTAAGTGATAAGATAAAGAAGCTCCGTCCCCTAGCTAACATACTCCGAAAAAATACATGGCACTTTTTAGACCTGAACAGCATTTATGTTTTGATGAGTCTATGGTGGAAAATTTTAGCCACCATGGGTGTAAGCAATTTATTAGAGGTAAGCCGAATCGATTTGGCTTCAAATATGGTGTCCGAATACTCCTAGTGGGTATCTAATTGATTTCGATATTTACCAAGGTAAGTCTCCATCCCGGAATGTAGAATACGAGACATGGTTTGAAAAATGTGCTACGCCTTTGGGAATCATGTTAGATAGCTTCCATTTCAGCTATACATATTTTGATAACCTCTTCTGCAGCATTCCACTGCTGTTATACCTGAAGGGATGCGTTATCGGTGCCACATGAACAATCCATGAGAACAAAATTCCTAAAAATTGCACCATAGAATCAATGAAAGTGATGAAAAAGTTAAGCAAGGAACTTACCAGAGTAAAATAATTTCCAGGGGAATTGTCCTCGTTCGTCGGGTGGACAATTCCACTGTCACTATAGCTTCAACTGCCTATGGAATCAATCCTATCTCAAACGTGAACCATTATTGTCGCGCCCAAAAGGAAAGAATTTCCATTGCAAGACCCCATACGTTTGCTGCGTACAACAAGTATATGGGAGGAACAGATAAGATGGACCAAAACTTGTCACGCCTCAGCATCAGCATTCGAGGGAAAAAGTGGCGGCGGTGGCCACTCTTCACGTGGATGCTGGACACAGCTGTGCATAATGCTTGGTTACTGTACAGGAAGGCTAGAGGGGTCATTTCCAAATTGGAATTCAAAAGGCTGATTGTTCTGACATACCTAAGTCGCTATGGAATGGTTGCTAAGGATCCCGGGAAGTCTGTAGCCCATGAAAGGCATGGGAGTACTGATATTCGTGGTGATTGTATAAAGAACTTTGTTTCCCCTATAGAAAATAAAAAGAGGCACCGTTGTGCCCGCTGTGGTCTAAAGATAGGAAGTTATTGCATAAAAGGTAACATTACCTTATGAGTCAAATGTTTTATTTTAGTTCACGACAAAATGTAGTATAACCTTTGTCATAATAGAAGCAATATTCAAATTATCATGGTTGCCTTGTAAAATTGTTAATGAATACTATGTATTTAAATGTTTTTATTTCCTTACTATGTATACAGAGAAAATAGAAGTTGTGCATTTCAATGTAGCAATTGTTTTCTAAGCATACAGTGTGCGTTGATTACGACCAAAAGTATGAAACATAGATTATCAGTAGATTGCCTTTCACGTATGCAACATTAAACAAAATCAGAGGAGCGCATTGACCCAGGAAAGGCAAAATAGAATGAAAACTGGGGGAGGCAGGCCACCTAAATCCCCGGAAATTGACCCTGAGGTTCAATATATTGTTCCAGATTTGATGACCACAGCCAGAGGAAGTAAGTGAAATGCATTAATGTAAAGTGTCATATCTATCAAAATTTTCTGTTGACAAATTCAAAGCTTTGTGTTCGTTTTGTTGAAATCGTCAAAAATTGAGTGACTTGTTGAAACTTCAATGGCTCATGCATTTTGACAGGCCTGGCCGTAGCCTGTAACCTTGAGCATATTCAATTTGTGCTGTGAAACTTTGTCTAACTCAGGGGTTAGGTTTTGCAATTATACCATGGTGCATTACTCAGCATCTTTCTTTCTAAGTCTGTAATCTAAAGGAAATTAGAGGGTTCCATTTTATAATAGAAAATATCTTCATTTTATGGGCTTCCCCTGGATAGTATTAGAGGGGAATTGCTTCTCTGGAAACAAACTCTGAAATCCTTTCATGGTAACCAACAAAAATATACTTTGTCAATTCCACACAATTTTAATTGAACCGGCCCAGGTTTTGACAACTTATGTCATTATCAAGGTAATAATATCAAGGTAACCTTGATAATGACATAAGTTATCAATATCTGGGTTGGTTCAATTAAAATTGTGTGGAATTGACAAAGTATATTTTTAATGGTTACCATGAATATTACGCTGTTCCACAAAGTGATGCCTTCAGTCATATCTGATATTCTGAAATCCTATGACAAAAAGCCTCAGGTGAAATAACTTAATTTTTGTTTTAATGAATAATAATCGAAATTTCATTTATGATGATGCACGTAAATATTAATGAAAACCCACAAAAGGAAATCCTGTGTACACCACTGGGCAGACCCCTTGGCACCATCCATATAACCCATTCCATGATTGAATAGGAAGTATGATAAGAAGTTTGGGGGCTCCTGGGGGAAGATTATGCTATATCTTTGTATTTTTCAATTGGCACCAAGTCAAAACGTGATGAATCTGGGCGCTGGCATAACCTTTAGTTGGTGAAGTTTTGTGGATGTTTGGAATGGTAAATGTGAATGTGCATAACAGGAAACTGAGTTGGATGAAATTTCACTGTACAATATTTGACCTTCCAATTTTTTCTCTTTTATTTTTTTAGTATTACAATACCCAAATAGTTTTCAAAGCTCTTTTAAATTAAAATTGCACCTTACTGACTTTTTTATGCCCCAAAATTCTATCTATAGTAAAATACCTGGTTTTTCTGAGACTGTCTTAAATTTAATACATATATTTAAAGTTTGAAAATTTTAATTTTGGATCTTCATAGAGAAAATGTAAATATGTATTGCAATGCTCATCCATTCCATTCATAGTGTCCCACGAAACTGTAAGAAGGTTGTAACAAAGACAGGGGATACCTATTACCCCTATCCAAATTACAGATGCTATTCTGGTGATGACAGAGGTGAGGCCAAATTCTTTCCAGTAAGTTGTGAAGATGCCAAAAGGTAAGTGGAAATTAAATCATTTTCCTTTGCTTACTATTCATTCTCAATCCATTGTAACATCCTAATGGCACATTCTGCACTCCTCCTTTCGTAGGGGAATCTTGAATGAAATTGCTAACAGCAAAAAATGGGCAGAAAATACTATGTCACAGAGAGCTACAGTAGGTAATCGGATAAAGCTACACAAGGCTGAAATTCAAGCAACAAGGAAAGTCCTGGAGGAGCTGAGTAAACAGAATGTGTCATTAAACAAAAGATTATGAACTTCCATGAGAGTGATCCTGTTGACGTCAACCAAATCAAGTTTTGGGTAAGATATTTTCTCATTTTGAATGGTGTAACTTGTTAATTTCTTTTACTTTTATATTAATTATCTCAACCGGTATAGTTTCATAGTTTTTCATACCTTTTAAAATCTATTATGTATTGTAATTGAGTTACCTGAAATTATTTATGTGCTACAGCGTACCACTGTGCTTTCATATGTGTTCCAATTAAAATACGTAATACACTTTCCCTCTAATCACTTGTGTTTTATGTTATGTTATCATATAACATGTGTTTTATAGAATAAACAATTTTAAACATTTAGACATATGCTCGATATCATCAGTGTCCTTATCTGGACTTTTTCATCAAAAGTAATTGCTTTCAACGGTTGTTGCAGAAATATCAAATTCCCCCCCTGAACTTGTTAATATGGGCTCCAAAGTGAGGCATCTCCACGCACAAAGCAAACACTTTGATCCATCTCTCCATGAAGGATATAAAAAACTTCTGAATAAATGAATTTAAGAGAAGTTATTTTAATAAGCGCATCGCCACAGCAAGTAATGTCAGCAAAGCAGCATGAAAAGCTATAAATGAACAAACAATTAGTGACGTCATTCACAAAAATCCTCCCTTTATGACCTTCAATAATATTCCAGTATCTAATTCTGCTGATATAGCAGATTGTTTCAACAATCAGCTTTGTCAATTTAAAAAAATGTAACTCCATTGATTTTTAATGGGTTAAACTGTCCTTACTCAATATTTCTCATGCCATCAGACCCAAATGAAGTGGAAAAAACAAATCGGATTTTCAACAGTAATTGGTCAGTTGGATGTGATGGAGTACCAATGCAAATCATAAAACTTGCAACTAAGATAACCTCCCATCCCCTTTGTGATATTTTCAAAATGTCAATTTCTAAGGGTCATTTTCCTGCTGTGCTAAAAACTTCTCTGATTGTACCTACACATAAAAGAGGGTCATACAGTGAATCAGAAAACTATAGACCCATTTCTATCCTCTCTGTGTTTTAAGTAACTAATCAATGTATCTGAAAACGGTAAAAAAAAATTGGTAGACTATATCTGTCTTTGTGCAAAGGATCATTAAAAATGACAACAATGTTGTGCGGTGTATTTCTAGAGACCATTGAAAAAGTTAGGACGGCGTGGCACCACAGGGCATTCGCTCGGCACAACTGCTGTGCCATCCGCACCCAAAGTGTTAATTAGCTACCCACAGAACCAGGGTTAACTTTCACCGGATTTGACACCTGGCATTGCATATTTGACAGTGAATCTGATCCTTCGTAGTACAACTCCAACATTTGTTAAAATTGGTGTTTTCGAAAAAAGAATCACTTGCGTTACTTTTTAAACCAATAAGATTTCCTGCAGGTGAGATATAGGGAAAGCACCAAGGGCCAAGAGGATCCTCTTGCTGAGTGGTCAAGTTATTGGTTTTACATGAAAACGATTATTAGGATAATGTAATGACAAATGAATATACTCAGTATTAGTAATAACTTCATGCTTCACTATGTGGAACCTCTCCATATGGGAAATAAAAATTACACTTTGTAATGGTCCACTAAATTGTTTTATTTATTAAAATCTGGGTTTCATCACATAGTGACATCTTCGTCACTATGTGATGAAACCCATGTTGTAAGAAATAAAACAATTTAGTGGATCATTACAGATCTAGAGCTTACAGATCGAGGCTTTCGCAATTTTTTACTCCATTATGTATAGTGCCATCGAACAGTTTACGCCCAAAATATATTTTGGTAATAATTCTTATCCATAATGGTATTCTAATGAACTTAAAGCACTAATAAAGCGCAAGAAAACATTTCATAGTATATATAAAACTACTAGATCAATCACTGACTACACCAGTTTCTCAACCAGTAGAGCAGAATGCAAAAGAATGGCAAAAGAGTGCTATCACTCATTCATGAACAAACTTTCCTCTGATTTACCGGGAAATATAAAGTCTTTCTGGAACCATGTTAACTCCTTACGCAAAGATAATTCACTACCAAAAAGAATGTTTCTTAATGACAAAGTAGGTGAAGATCATTTGACAATTGCTGAACTCTTTGCTAGTTATTTCTCGAGTCTCTACACCAAGGATTACCCTAATGTAGCACCATCTTGTAAATTTCCTTTAGAAATTAACTTTTGCTCATTATCAGTATCTGTCAATGAAATTGTCAATAAATTAAAAAGTCTTGATGTACGTAAAGGTAGTGGTCCTGACAAAATTCCTCCATCAGTATTGAAAAATTGTTGCTCTGCTTTATCTTATCCTCTTTATATTCTCTTCAATTTATCATTTAATGAGGGCACCTTCCCAGATATTCTAAAATCAAGTTACATAGTTCCTATTTACAAGTCAAAGGATAAATGTGATATATCTAATTACCGTCCCATTGCGATTCAGTGTGTTATAGCCAAATTGTTGGAAAGCCTTGTAGTTAACATATTGGCACCATTATTAAAAAATGTGTTAGTGCCAGAACAACATGGTTTCAGGCAATGCATGTCAACTGCAACTAACTTATTGATGTTCACTGAGTACCTCATTGAAGGGCTTGGCAGAGGCTACCAAATAGATACCATTTATACAGATTTTGCAAAAGCTTTTGACAAAGTGAATCATTACATTCTTTTACATAAATTGAGTTCATTGGGTATAAATGGAATGATGTGGAAATGGCTTCAAAGCTACCTGATTGGTCGTAAACAATTAGTTAAAGTTAAATCTACTACCTCACATTTGATTGATGTTTGTTCAGGAGTTCCTCAGGGTTCTCACCTTGGGCCAGTTCTATTTTTTATTTTTATAAATGATATTAGCTATGCCATCTCTCCTATTCCACATTTAATATATGCCGATGACATTAAAATATTGACTGTAGTGAAGAACCCACAGGAATGTCACAAACTAAATGAATGTCTATTGAAAATTAGTGATTGGTGTGCCCAAAATTTTATGACCATAAATATAAAAAAATGTAGTGCAATCTCCTTCCATCATAAAAAATCTCCCACTCTATTTGACTATTCCATCAATGGTGAAGTTATCCCTAGAACGGATGTAATCAAGGACTTAGGGGTTCTTATTGATGAACGCTTAACTTTTAGTTACCATATCTCATCTCTTGTTAGTAAGTCTTTTCGTATGTTAGGCTTTATTACTAGGATTACTAATGAATTTAAAGACATTAATATATTAAGAAACTTATACATATCATTAGTTCGTCCTATTTTAGAGTATGATTCCATTGTTTGGAACCCACATTATAAAATTTATATTAATAGCTTAGAAAAAGTGCAAAAGAAATTTTTAAGAATTGTAAATTATTATGCTGGATTTTCAACACATGATGTCCCATATGCAGAAACAATGCAGATATTGAATTTAAAGCCACTTCATGTTCGACGAAATTTTGCTGAATTGCTATTCCTATATAATCTATGCAATGACTTTATTAACTGTCCATCCCTACTTCAATTGATCCCATTTAATGCCACATTTTCCACCACCAGAAGCACAAAATTATTCTATGTTAAATACTGTAGTAGAAATTTCACTTTTAATTCACCATTAACCAGGATCCCTCGACTATATAATTCCCTTATTGGCAACATTGATATTTTTAGCGATAAACATTCCATATTTAAGAAGAAGTGTATTTTATCATTGTCGAACTCTGTCTGACCTCATGTTATTTGGGCAATATTTTTTTTGTTATAATATAATTCATATTCTAGTGGTCCTTTTCTCATGTAATACTTATTATTTTAAGAATATTTTATAAATTACTAAGAGTTATATTGAAAGAAATGTACATGTCTATTCTAAATTGGGTATATGCCCGTAATAAACAATTTTAATTGTTACAGTTGTAACATGACCCTCCGAGTCCCCGGCAAGCATCAGGTTTCATTGCCGTCATAATGGCCGAAGACTCGAGAGGGGTTAGGCAGTAATCGCAGCCACGTCCGACGCCCATCAGATGTGTGGCTACGCTGCGGTAGGGTCATGCGTCCGCAGTAAACGGAGTGACCCCAGGATGACGGCCTTCTGCATGCGTGCAACTAGTAATTCCGCCTGTGCCACGCAGGACGGAATACACTTGATGTTATTTAGCAGCGAGCCCTTAACTCCACCGAGCACACCTATGATGAGGACCACCAGTTTCACAGAGTGTCCGGGGTACATCTGTCGAAGTTCGAAAAGCAGGTCTTGATATTTCGTCCGTTTTTCCACCTCCTTCGCATCCATGTTAGTTTCAGCCGGAGCCGAAAACTCGATCACGAACATGGAGCGTGTGAGGTGGTCGAGGAGAACGATATCAGGCTTGGTCGCCTCCAACTGCCTGGTGGTGGAAAAGGAGTAATTCCACCAGATCGTACATTTATCGTTCTCCACGACGGACTCAATATCTCCAGGGGCATAGGGCAGCACAGGTGTTTCGTCGATGCCATAATGATGTCGAAAATGAAAGTATAACACTCGTAGGGCCGCGTTGTGCCGAGCTAAATATGCTGATTTAGCGTAATAACTACAGCCGGAGAGAAGGTGACTCAAAGTCTCCGGCTGGGCTCGGCACGCCCTACATTTCGTGTCCGCAACCTCCGCCTTGAATATAATGCGGCGGTACACGAGTGTGTTTATGACACCATCCTGGCACGCGAGGACAAAACCCTCGGTCTCGGACTTCAGACCGGCGGAGCGTAGGAAGGCAAACGTTAGCTCCTTCGATAGCCCATGCTTTTCGATGTTTCGATAAAAACCTCCATGCATGGGCTTATCGGTATGCTCCTTGAGCAAGGCCTTCTGCTCGGCTTTTTTTATTTCGAGCTTGAGGACGTCTGCCTTCAATGACAAGATGGTCGTGTCATTGTCGCTTCCGTCGGATGACGGGTCGAAGTCGAGACCGGTTTCGTCCGCTGCCCTCTTTGCCGCCTGGAAGAGAAACGCCCCTGCTCCCGCACTCTCGTGATCACTCACGAGATTGAGCAGGGGGTCCCTGCTTTTCAAAACTCGGCAAGCTGTACCCAGGACAACTATGTTGTGGAGACATTCCAGACTCAATAGTCCTCTACCACCTACATTGCGAGGGAGATACAATCTGGCGACGGAAGATTTCGGATGAAGACTTCTATAGATGGTCATCATCTTCCTCGTTCCCCTATCGAGGTTCTGCAACTCGTTGACGTTCCACTTCATGCATCCGAAGGTATACAGCAGTGTAGGAACCGCGAACATGTTCGTGGCAAGAACCTTGTTCTTGCCTGACAGCTCAGAACTCCAGATGTTCCTGAGAGTCTGTCTGTATTTGGCGGTGAGCCTTTCCTTCACTGCTGTAACCTCCTGCATTCGGCGCTGGGGGACGCCGAGATATTCATAGCTGTCATCGTCCTCGAGGTGACGAATGACGCTCCCGTCAACAAGTTGCACGTCTTCCTTGATCTCCGAAACTCTTCCTCTCGCCAAGTGGATGGATGCACACTTGTCCAATCCGAACTCCATTCCTATAGCCTCACTGTATTCCAGTACGGTGTCCAGGGCAGTGCGAAGGTCTTTCGCATTAGAAGCGTACAGCTTCAGGTCATCCATATAAAACAAATGGGTGACCTTATGCTTCCTGTCACCTGGAACACCACACATGTATCCTTTACCTCGTCGCAGCCTAAGGGACAGGGGTAGGAGGGAAATACAGAACAGTAGGGGGCTCAAGCTGTCGCCTTGAAAAACGCCACGGTGGTATGTTACCAACTCTGTGGAAACTGACCGCTTGCCTGAGGTCAGAACGAAGCGCGTTTTCCACAGTGGTAACAGGCGTTGGATGCAGGACACAACCTCAGGGTGGACTTTCATCAACTTCAGCATGGCGATCAATAGCTCATGCGAAGTGGTGTCAAAAGCCTTCTTGTAGTCCACCCAGGCCATTGATAGGTTTCGCTTATGCCGGATGGCATCCTGGCATATGCACCTATCAATGAGCAGGTTGTCCTTGCATCCCGCGATTCCTCGCTTTGAGCCCCTCTGCTCGTACACCTCCTCCCAAACCGGCTGGACTTGGTGTAGGATAAGGTCGCTCAAGATCGAGGTGAACGCCTTATATACAGTGTTGAGGCAGGTTATAGGGCGGTAGTTCTTTGGATTGGACAAGTCTCCCTTCTTAGGTATTAAAACCGTGCGTCCCTCAGTCAGCCAAGGTGGAATTGGTTTTCCACCATTTAGAAAGGACGTGAAGATTCTGGCGAGGTGTTGGTGGGTGGAAGTAAATTTCTTCCACCAGAAGTTATTCACGGCATCCATTCCTGGAGCCGAGAAATTCTTCTTGCCAGAGAAGGCCTTCTTCACGTCACTTTCGGTGACTGAAAGAGGTCCATCCACATCTTGTAGGTGGCGGTCACAAACCTCTTTAAAGAGGCCTATGGCCGGAGTGTCTCCGTTGAATGGCTTCGACGTTTCGTATATTTCCTTCCAGAAACGTTCAACCTCTTGGACGGGTGGCGGAGATTCAACAACAGGCGGAGGTGGTCGAAAGAGACGGGACGGCTGAAGGAGAAAGGTGGCATTTTCTCTCACGCCCCTACTCTTCTTCAGGAGTTTTTTCCGGGCCGTGGTGAGTGCCCGAACTCTATCGACCGCGTGCTGCTTAATGGTAAGCAGCACGCTTTTATTCAGCGTGTGATGGTTGTACCTGAGACTGCGCGCTATGCGCCGAACTTTAGGAGTGAAAGTTCGCCCAGATAAGATGTATTCCATCACACACTGAATTCTCGACGCCTGTTGTCTCGCCTGCGTGATCTTGGCCTCCAACTGTTCAAGCCTCTTTGCTGCTTTGTCCTCCCAAGAGGTGTTCTTTTGGGAGTGAGCCATAATTTTGGCAGCAGCATAGACCACGCAATTTACCGTCCAAAGGTCCGACGTTTCCGTTAGGATTTCGTCGATAAGACCATTCAACTGGGGCAGGTGGTTACCCCGCAGAGAGATCTTCCGGTGGATGTCTCTCGGCCTAGGTTGTCCATCATCATAAGATATTGTGCTTAACAACCGCGTTCGTAGTTCAGCGACGGCCTGACCAGCTTCTTCTCCATTTGACATAGACAGCGGCATGAGTGCCGTTCTAGCCTCAGGTGGTGCAGAGGCTGCCTGTGTCGGGGAGAGTGGTCTGGCCGGTGGTGTGTTCCTCTGAACTGGCGGTTGGTGGAGAGTTTCCTTTTTTCGCAGGTGGTTGGCATAATCGCGCAGATTCTGCTGCGATAGGTGGTCGTGTTCTGGATGCATCTCACACCACAAAGAGTGCATCCTTGCCATATAACCCCTGCGTTCGGGCTCGCTGGCAGCATGGCATGCGAGGAGGTCGCCCCTTAGGGCTTCCGTCCACTGCATCCGGGCTCCCGTTACGGTGGTATTTGTATTGCCACACCCAACTGTACTAGGGCCCCCATCCGAGAGGGGCCGGTTGTGGGTGGCTTTCTCTGTATTCCTATTGGGAACCAGTTTTACTGCGTGTAGGGTGGTTAGCCCCACACGCAGACGTCCACCATTAGCCGGCAAGAGCCGTTGCCAGGTACGCCACGTGGAGGCTGGTGGTCCGGATTTCGTACCCATATAATAATAAACAATTATTATTATTATTATTATTATTATTACGAAGTGTAATTTTTATTTCCAAATATACTGAGGCTTAGACAGAATGCAAGTATGGTTAGAGGTTCTTGGGGAGATATCAGCCCTCACATCTAATAATGCCTTTAAGAGAATGACCATTTTAGGGGTTATAAATACAGGAAGAAGTGCGGAGAAAAACTTGATGAGAATAAGTCAAATCTTAACAAAAGGTCGAGAATTATCTCATTTTACATTGCATCTGATGCATTTTGCAAGCACTTTGCTTAAACGTATTTTAAGCATTACACTCAACTAAGGATGTGGGAGAAGACTACACGACTTCCAAACAATTACCAAATTCAGCATTTTCCAGGATGATAATTGCCTTAAAGCAAGCAAGGCCCCATGATGATAATTGTCCTCAAAGCTGGCAAGGCAAAGATGGATGATACCAAGAACATATGGAAGAATTTACATCATTAAAAAAATATCCACTCACATGGCCTGTAGTTCAGCTATCTGCTTGTTAATGGAGTAAATATTCTTCCTCAATCGGTTTCCTTCATCTCTTCTCGTTACCATTTCATGTAGCTTTGATTTCTGTACATTATACACCTCCTCACAGGCACTTTTCAGTGCACCACAATTAGCACTGCTCTTTTTACCCTGAGCAATCAAAGTTTCTGAAGTAATTTCAAGTGCCCTGAAAATGATTAGGTACAATTCAGTCAATAATAAAATAATTTTTCTAAAGAGCTGAATTCCCTAAATTACAGGGATATTCTTCACAATCAAATAATAATAATAATAATAATAATAAGGGTACGAAATCCGGACCACCAGCCTCCACGTGGCGTACCTGGCAACGGCTCTTGCCGGCTAATGGTGGACGTCTGCGTGTGGGGCTAACCACCCTACACGCAGTAAAACTGGTTCCCAATAGGAATACAGAGAAAGCCACCCACAACCGGCCCCTCTCGGATGGGGGCCCTAGTACAGTTGGGTGTGGCAATACAAATACCACCGTAACGGGAGCCCGGATGCAGTGGACGGAAGCCCTAAGGGGCGACCTCCTCGCATGCCATGCTGCCAGCGAGCCCGAACGCAGGGGTTATATGGCAAGGATGCACTCTTTGTGGTGTGAGATGCATCCAGAACACGACCACCTATCGCAGCAGAATCTGCGCGATTATGCCAACCACCTGCGAAAAAAGGAAACTCTCCACCAACCGCCAGTTCAGAGGAACACACCACCGGCCAGACCACTCTCCCCGACACAGGCAGCCTCTGCACCACCTGAGGCTAGAACGGCACTCATGCCGCTGTCTATGTCAAATGGAGAAGAAGCTGGTCAGGCCGTCGCTGAACTACGAACGCGGTTGTTAAGCACAATATCTTATGATGATGGACAACCTAGGCCGAGAGACATCCACCGGAAGATCTCTCTGCGGGGTAACCACCTGCCCCAGTTGAATGGTCTTATCGACGAAATCCTAACGGAAACGTCGGACCTTTGGACGGTAAATTGCGTGGTCTATGCTGCTGCCAAAATTATGGCTCACTCCCAAAAGAACACCTCTTGGGAGGACAAAGCAGCAAAGAGGCTTGAACAGTTGGAGGCCAAGATCACGCAGGCGAGACAACAGGCGTCGAGAATTCAGTGTGTGATGGAATACATCTTATCTGGGCGAACTTTCACTCCTAAAGTTCGGCGCATAGCGCGCAGTCTCAGGTACAACCATCACACGCTGAATAAAAGCGTGCTGCTTACCATTAAGCAGCACGCGGTCGATAGAGTTCGGGCACTCACCACGGCCCGGAAAAAACTCCTGAAGAAGAGTAGGGGCGTGAGAGAAAATGCCACCTTTCTCCTTCAGCCGTCCCGTCTCTTTCGACCACCTCCGCCTGTTGTTGAATCTCCGCCACCCGTCCAAGAGGTTGAACGTTTCTGGAAGGAAATATACGAAACGTCGAAGCCATTCAACGGAGACACTCCGGCCATAGGCCTCTTTAAAGAGGTTTGTGACCGCCACCTACAAGATGTGGATGGACCTCTTTCAGTCACCGAAAGTGACGTGAAGAAGGCCTTCTCTGGCAAGAAGAATTTCTCGGCTCCAGGAATGGATGCCGTGAATAACTTCTGGTGGAAGAAATTTACTTCCACCCACCAACACCTCGCCAGAATCTTCACGTCCTTTCTAAATGGTGGAAAACCAATTCCACCTTGGCTGACTGAGGGACGCACGGTTTTAATACCTAAGAAGGGAGACTTGTCCAATCCAAAGAACTACCGCCCTATAACCTGCCTCAACACTGTATATAAGGCGTTCACCTCGATCTTGAGCGACCTTATCCTACACCAAGTCCAGCCGGTTTGGGAGGAGGTGTACGAGCAGAGGGGCTCAAAGCGAGGAATCGCGGGATGCAAGGACAACCTGCTCATTGATAGGTGCATATGCCAGGATGCCATCCGGCATAAGCGAAACCTATCAATGGCCTGGGTGGACTACAAGAAGGCTTTTGACACCACTTCGCATGAGCTATTGATCGCCATGCTGAAGTTGATGAAAGTCCACCCTGAGGTTGTGTCCTGCATCCAACGCCTGTTACCACTGTGGAAAACGCGCTTCGTTCTGACCTCAGGCAAGCGGTCAGTTTCCACAGAGTTGGTAACATACCACCGTGGCGTTTTTCAAGGCGACAGCTTGAGCCCCCTACTGTTCTGTATTTCCCTCCTACCCCTGTCCCTTAGGCTGCGACGAGGTAAAGGATACATGTGTGGTGTTCCAGGTGACAGGAAGCATAAGGTCACCCATTTGTTTTATATGGATGACCTGAAGCTGTACGCTTCTAATGCGAAAGACCTTCGCACTGCCCTGGACACCGTACTGGAATACAGTGAGGCTATAGGAATGGAGTTCGGATTGGACAAGTGTGCATCCATCCACTTGGCGAGAGGAAGATTTTCGGAGATCAAGGAAGACGTGCAACTTGTTGACGGGAGCGTCATTCGTCACCTCGAGGACGATGACAGCTATGAATATCTCGGCGTCCCCCAGCGCCGAATGCAGGAGGTTACAGCAGTGAAGGAAAGGCTCACCGCCAAATACAGACAGACTCTCAGGAACATCTGGAGTTCTGAGCTGTCAGGCAAGAACAAGGTTCTTGCCACGAACATGTTCGCGGTTCCTACACTGCTGTATACCTTCGGATGCATGAAGTGGAACGTCAACGAGTTGCAGAACCTCGATAGGGGAACGAGGAAGATGATGACCATCTATAGAAGTCTTCATCCGAAATCTTCCGTCGCCAGATTGTATCTCCCTCGCAATGTAGGTGGTAGAGGACTATTGAGTCTGGAATGTCTCCACAACAGAGTTGTCCTGGGTACAGCTTGCCGAGTTTTGAAAAGCAGGGACCCCCTGCTCAATCTCGTGAGTGATCACGAGAGTGCGGGAGCAGGGGCGTTTCTCTTCCAGGCGGCAAAGAGGGCAGCGGACGAAACCGGTCTCGACTTCGACCCGTCATCCGACGGAAGCGACAATGACACGACCATCTTGTCATTGAAGGCAGACGTCCTCAAGCTCGAAATAAAAAAAGCCGAGCAGAAGGCCTTGCTCAAGGAGCATACCGATAAGCCCATGCATGGAGGTTTTTATCGAAACATCGAAAAGCATGGGCTATCGAAGGAGCTAACGTTTGCCTTCCTACGCTCCGCCGGTCTGAAGTCCGAGACCGAGGGTTTTGTCCTCGCGTGCCAGGATGGTGTCATAAACACACTCGTGTACCGCCGCATTATATTCAAGGCGGAGGTTGCGGACACGAAATGTAGGGCGTGCCGAGCCCAGCCGGAGACTTTGAGTCACCTTCTCTCCGGCTGTAGTTATTACGCTAAATCAGCATATTTAGCTCGGCACAACGCGGCCCTACGAGTGTTATACTTTCATTTTCGACATCATTATGGCATCGACGAAACACCTGTGCTGCCCTATGCCCCTGGAGATATTGAGTCCGTCGTGGAGAACGATAAATGTACGATCTGGTGGAATTACTCCTTTTCCACCACCAGGCAGTTGGAGGCGACCAAGCCTGATATCGTTCTCCTCGACCACCTCACACGCTCCATGTTCGTGATCGAGTTTTCGGCTCCGGCTGAAACTAACATGGATGCGAAGGAGGTGGAAAAACGGACGAAATATCAAGACCTGCTTTTCGAACTTCGACAGATGTACCCCGGACACTCTGTGAAACTGGTGGTCCTCATCATAGGTGTGCTCGGTGGAGTTAAGGGCTCGCTGCTAAATAACATCAAGTGTATTCCGTCCTGCGTGGCACAGGCGGAATTACTAGTTGCACGCATGCAGAAGGCCGTCATCCTGGGGTCACTCCGTTTACTGCGGACGCATGACCCTACCGCAGCGTAGCCACACATCTGATGGGCGTCGGACGTGGCTGCGATTACTGCCTAACCCCTCTCGAGTCTTCGGCCATTATGACGGCAATGAAACCTGATGCTTGCCGGGGACTCGGAGGGTCATGTTACAACTGTAACAATTAAAATAATAATAATAATAATAAGGGTACGGAAGCCGGACCACCAGCCTCCACGTGGCGTACCTGGTAACGGCTCTTGCCGGCTAATGGTGGACGTCTGCGTGTGGGGCTAACCACCCCACACGTTGTAAAACTGGTTCCAAAAAGGAATTCTGAGAAAGCCACCCACAACCGGCCCCTCTCGGATGGGGGCCCTAGTGAAGTTGGGAGTGGCAACACGAATAACACCGTTACGGGAGCCCGGATGCAGTGGACGGAAACCCTAAGGGGCGACCTCCTCGCATGCCATGCTGCCAGCGAGCCCGAACGCAGGGGGTATATGGCAAGGATGCACTCTTTGTGGTGTGAGATGCATCCAGAGCACGACCACCTATCGCAGCAGAATCTGCGCGATTATGCCAACCACCTACGAAAAAAGGAAACTCTCCACCAACCGCCAGTTCAGAGGAACACACCACCGGCCAGACCACTCTCCCCGACACAGGCAGCCTCTGCACCACCTGAGGCTAGAACGGCACTCATGCCGCAGTCTATGCCAAATGGAGATGAAGCTGGTCAGGCCGTCGCTGAACTACGAACGCGGTTGTTAAGCACAATATCTTATGATGATGGACAAACTAGGCCGAGAGATATCCACCAAAAAATCTCTCTGCGGGGTAATCACCTTTCCCGTTTGAATGGCCTCATCGACGAAATCCTGACAGAGACGTCGGACCTATGGACGGTCAATTGCGTGGTCTACGCTGCTGCCAAAATCATGGCTCACTCCCAAAAGAACACCTCTTGGGAGGAAAAAGCAGAAAAAAGGCTGGAACAGTTGGAGGCCAAGATCACGCAGGCGAGACAACAGGCGTCGAGAATTCAGTGTGTGATGGAATACATCGCATCTGGGCGAGCTTTCACTCCTAAAGTTCGGCGCATAGCGCGCAGTCTCAGGTACAACCATCACACGCTGAATAAAAGCGTGCTGCTTACCATTAAGCAGCACGCGGTCGATAGAGTACGGGCACTCACCACGGCCCGGAAAAAACTCCTGAAGAGGAGTAGGGGCGTGAGAGAAAATGCCACCTTTCTCCTTCAGCCGTCCCGTCTCTTTCGACCACCTCCGCCTGTTGTTGAATCTCCGCCACCCGTCCAAGAGGTTGAACGTTTCTGGAAGGAAATATACGAAACGTCGAAGCCATTCAACGGAGACACTCCGGCCATAGGCCTCTTTAAAGAGGTTTGTGACCACCACCTACAAGATGTGGATGGACCTCTTTCAGTCACCGAAAGTGACGTGAAGAAGGCCTTCTCTGGCAAGAAGAATTTCTCGGCTCCAGGAATGGATGCCGTGAATAACTTCTGGTGGAAGAAATTTACTTCCACCCACCAACACCTCGCCAGAATCTTCACGTCCTTTCTAAATGGTGGAAAACCAATTCCACCTTGGCTGACTGAGGGACGCACGGTTTTAATACCTAAGAAGGGAGACTTGTCCAATCCAAAGAACTACCGCCCTATAACCTGCCTCAACACTGTATATAAGGCGTTCACCTCGATCTTGAGCGACCTTATCCTACACCAAGTCCAGCCGGTTTGGGAGGAGGTGTACGAGCAGAGGGGCTCAAAGCGGGGAATCGCGGGATGCAAGGACAACCTGCTCATTGATAGGTGCATATGCCAGGATGCCATCCGGCATAAGCGAAACCTATCAATGGCCTGGGTGGACTACAAGAAGGCTTTTGACACCACTTCGCATGAGCTATTGATCGCCATGCTGAAGTTGATGAAAGTCCACCCTGAGGTTGTGTCCTGCATCCAACGCCTGTTACCACTGTGGAAAACGCGCTTCGTTCTGAGCTCAGGCAAGCGGTCAGTTTCCACAGAGTTGGTAACATACCACCGTGGCGTTTTTCAAGGCGACAGCTTGAGCCCCCTACTGTTCTGTATTTCCCTCCTACCCCTGTCCCTTAGGCTGCGACGAGGTAAAGGATACATGTGTGGTGTTCCAGGTGACAGGAAGCATAAGGTCACCCATTTGTTTTATATGGATGACCTGAAGCTGTACGCTTCTAATGCGAAAGACCTTCGCACTGCCCTGGACACCGTACTGGAATACAGTGAGGCTATAGGAATGGAGTTCGGATTGGACAAGTGTGCATCCATCCACTTGGCGAGAGGAAGATTTTCGGAGATCAAGGAAGACGTGCAACTTGTTGACGGGAGCGTCATTCGTCACCTCGAGGACGATGACAGCTATGAATATCTCGGCGTCCCCCAGCGCCGAATGCAGGAGGTTACAGCAGTGAAGGAAAGGCTCACCGCCAAATACAGACAGACTCTCAGGAACATCTGGAGTTCTGAGCTGTCAGGCAAGAACAAGGTTCTTGCCACGAACATGTTCGCGGTTCCTACACTGCTGTATACCTTCGGATGCATTAAGTGGAACGTCAACGAGTTGCAGAACCTCGATAGGGGAACGAGGAAGATGATGACCATCTATAGAAGTCTTCATCCGAAATCTTCCGTCGCCAGATTGTATCTCCCTCGCAATGTAGGTGGTAGAGGACTATTGAGTCTGGAATGTCTCCACAACAGAGTTGTCCTGGGTACAGCTTGCCGAGTTTTGAAAAGCAGGGACCCCCTGCTCAATCTCGTGAGTGATCACGAGAGTGCGGGAGCAGGGGCGTTTCTCTTCCAGGCGGCAAAGAGGGCAGCGGACGAAACCGGTCTCGACTTCGACCCGTCATCCGACGGAAGCGACAATGACACGACCATCTTGTCATTGAAGGCAGACGTCCTCAAGCTCGAAATAAAAAAAGCCGAGCAGAAGGCCTTGCTCAAGGTGCATACCGATAAGCCCATGCATGGAGGTTTCTATCGAAACATCGAAAAGCATGGGCTATCGAAGGAGCTAACGTTTGCCTTCCTACGCTCCGCCGGTCTGAAGTCCGAGACCGAGGGTTTTGTCCTCGCGTGCCAGGATGGTGTCATAAACACACTCGTGTACCGCCGCATTATATTCAAAGCGGAGGTTGCGGACACGAGATGTAGGGCGTGCCGAGCCCAGCCAGAGACTTTGAGTCACCTTCTCTCCGGCTGTAGTTATTACGCTAAGTCAGCATATTTAGCTCGGCACAACGCGGCCCTACGGGTGTTATACTTTCATCTTCGACACCATTATGGCATCGACGAAACACCTGTGCTGCCCTATGCCCCTGGAGATATTGAGTCCGTCGTGGAGAACGATAAATGCACGATCTGGTGGAATTACTCCTTTTCCACCACCAGGCACTTGGAGGCGACCAAGCCTGATATCGTTCTCCTCGACCACCTCACACGCTCCATGTTCGTGATCGAGTTTTCGGCTCCGGCTGAAACTAACATGGATGCGAAGGAGGTGGAAAAACGGACGAAATATCAAGACCTGCTTTTCGAACTTCGACAGATGTACCCCGGACACTCTGTGAAACTGGTGGTCCTCATCATAGGTGTGCTCGGTGGAGTTAAGGGCTCGCTGCTAAATAACATCAAGTGTATTCCGTCCTGCGTGGCACAGGCGGAATTACTAGTTGCACGCATGCAGAAGGCCGTCATCCTGGGGTCACTCCGTTTACTGCGGACGCATGACCCTACCGCAGCGTAGCCACACATCCGATGGGCGTCGGACGTGGCTGCGATTACTGCCCAACCCCTCTCGAGTCTTCGGCCATTATGACGGCAATGAAACCTGATGCTTGCCGGGGACTCGGAGGGTCATGTTACAACTGTAACAATTAAAATAATAATAATAATAATAATAAGGGTACGAAATCCGGACCACCAGCCTCCACGTGGCGTACCTGGCAACGGCTCTTGCCGGCTAATGGTGGACGTCTGCGTGTGGGGCTAACCACCCTACACGTTGTAAAACTGGTTCCAAAAAGGAATTCTGAGAAAGCCACCCACAACCGGCCCCTCTCGGATGGGGGCCCTAGTGAAGTTGGGAGTGGCAACACGAATAACACCGTTACGGGAGCCCGGATGCAGTGGACGGAAACCCTAAGGGGCGACCTCCTCGCATGCCATGCTGCCAGCGAGCCCGAACGCAGGGGGTATATGGCAAGGATGCACTCTTTGTGGTGTGAGATGCATCCAGAGCACGACCACCTATCGCAGCAGAATCTGCGCGATTATGCCAACCACCTGCGAAAAAAGGAAACTCTCCACCAACCGCCAGTTCAGAGGAACACACCACCGGCCAGACCACTCTCCCCGACACAGGCAGCCTCTGCACCACCTGAGGCTATAACGGCACTCATGCCGCAGTCTATGCCAAATGGAGATGAAGCTGGGCAGGCCGTCGCTGAACTACGAACGCGGTTGTTAAGCACAATATCTTATGATGATGGACAACCTAGGCCGAGAGATATCCACCAAAAAATCTCTCTGCGGGGTAATCACCTTTCCCGTTTGAATGGCCTCATCGACGAAATCCTGACAGAGACGTCGGACCTATGGACGGTCAATTGCGTGGTCTACGCTGCTGCCAAAATCATGGCTCACTCCCAAAAGAACACCTCTTGGGAGGAAAAAGCAGAAAAAAGGCTGGAACAGTTGGAGGCCAAGATCACGCAGGCGAGACAACAGGCGTCGAGAATTCAGTGTGTGATGGAATACATCGCATCTGGGCGAGCTTTCACTCCTAAAGTTCGGCGCATAGCGCGCAGTCTCAGGTACAACCATCACACGCTGAATAAAAGCGTGCTGCTTACCATTAAGCAGCACGCGGTCGATAGAGTACGGGCACTCACCACGGCCCGGAAAAAACTCCTGAAGAGGAGTAGGGGCGTGAGAGAAAATGCCACCTTTCTCCTTCAGCCGTCCCGTCTCTTTCGACCACCTCCGCCTGTTGTTGAATCTCCGCCACCCGTCCAAGAGGTTGAACGTTTCTGGAAGGAAATATACGAAACGTCGAAGCCATTCAACGGAGACACTCCGGCCATAGGCCTCTTTAAAGAGGTTTGTGACCACCACCTACAAGATGTGGATGGACCTCTTTCAGTCACCGAAAGTGACGTGAAGAAGGCCTTCTCTGGCAAGAAGAATTTCTCGGCTCCAGGAATGGATGCCGTGAATAACTTCTGGTGGAAGAAATTTACTTCCACCCACCAACACCTCGCCAGAATCTTCACGTCCTTTCTAAATGGTGGAAAACCAATTCCACCTTGGCTGACTGAGGGACGCACGGTTTTAATACCTAAGAAGGGAGACTTGTCCAATCCAAAGAACTACCGCCCTATAACCTGCCTCAACACTGTATATAAGGCGTTCACCTCGATCTTGAGCGACCTTATCCTACACCAAGTCCAGCCGGTTTGGGAGGAGGTGTACGAGCAGAGGGGCTCAAAGCGGGGAATCGCGGGATGCAAGGACAACCTGCTCATTGATAGGTGCATATGCCAGGATGCCATCCGGCATAAGCGAAACCTATCAATGGCCTGGGTGGACTACAAGAAGGCTTTTGACACCACTTCGCATGAGCTATTGATCGCCATGCTGAAGTTGATGAAAGTCCACCCTGAGGTTGTGTCCTGCATCCAACGCCTGTTACCACTGTGGAAAACGCGCTTCGTTCTGAGCTCAGGCAAGCGGTCAGTTTCCACAGAGTTGGTAACATACCACCGTGGCGTTTTTCAAGGCGACAGCTTGAGCCCCCTACTGTTCTGTATTTCCCTCCTACCCCTGTCCCTTAGGCTGCGACGAGGTAAAGGATACATGTGTGGTGTTCCAGGTGACAGGAAGCATAAGGTCACCCATTTGTTTTATATGGATGACCTGAAGCTGTATGCTTCTAATGCGAAAGACCTTCGCACTGCCCTGGACACCGTACTGGAATACAGTGAGGCTATAGGAATGGAGTTCGGATTGGACAAGTGTGCATCCATCCACTTGGCGAGAGGAAGATTTTCGGAGATCAAGGAAGACGTGCAACTTGTTGACGGGAGCGTCATTCGTCACCTCGAGGACGATGACAGCTATGAATATCTCGGCGTCCCCCAGCGCCGAATGCAGGAGGTTACAGCAGTGAAGGAAAGGCTCACCGCCAAATACAGACAGACTCTCAGGAACATCTGGAGTTCTGAGCTGTCAGGCAAGAACAAGGTTCTTGCCACGAACATGTTCGCGGTTCCTACACTGCTGTATACCTTCGGATGCATTAAGTGGAACGTCAACGAGTTGCAGAACCTCGATAGGGGAACGAGGAAGATGATGACCATCTATAGAAGTCTTCATCCGAAATCTTCCGTCGCCAGATTGTATCTCCCTCGCAATGTAGGTGGTAGAGGACTATTGAGTCTGGAATGTCTCCACAACAGAGTTGTCCTGGGTACAGCTTGCCGAGTTTTGAAAAGCAGGGACCCCCTGCTCAATCTCGTGAGTGATCACGAGAGTGCGGGAGCAGGGGCGTTTCTCTTCCAGGCGGCAAAGAGGGCAGCGGACGAAACCGGTCTCGACTTCGACCCGTCATCCGACGGAAGCGACAATGACACGACCATCTTGTCATTGAAGGCAGACGTCCTCAAGCTCGAAATAAAAAAAGCCGAGCAGAAGGCCTTGCTCAAGGTGCATACCGATAAGCCCATGCATGGAGGTTTCTATCGAAACATCGAAAAGCATGGGCTATCGAAGGAGCTAACGTTTGCCTTCCTACGCTCCGCCGGTCTGAAGTCCGAGACCGAGGGTTTTGTCCTCGCGTGCCAGGATGGTGTCATAAACACACTCGTGTACCGCCGCATTATATTCAAAGCGGAGGTTGCGGACACGAGATGTAGGGCGTGCCGAGCCCAGCCGGAGACTTTGAGTCACCTTCTCTCCGGCTGTAGTTATTACGCTAAGTCAGCATATTTAGCTCGGCACAACGCGGCCCTACGGGTGTTATACTTTCATCTTCGACACCATTATGGCATCGACGAAACACCTGTGCTGCCCTATGCCCCTGGAGATATTGAGTCCGTCGTGGAGAATCTGGTGGAATTACTCCTTTTCCACCACCAGGCACTTGGAGGCGACCAAGCCTGATATCGTTCTCCTCGACCACCTCACACGCTCCATGTTCGTGATCGAGTTTTCGGCTCCGGCTGAAACTAACATGGATGCGAAGGAGGTGGAAAAACGGACGAAATATCAAGACCTGCTTTTCGAACTTCGACAGATGTACCCCGGACACTCTGTGAAACTGGTGGTCCTCATCATAGGTGTGCTCGGTGGAGTTAAGGGCTCGCTGCTAAATAACATCAAGTGTATTCCGTCCTGCGTGGCACAGGCGGAATTACTAGTTGCACGCATGCAGAAGGCCGTCATCCTGGGGTCACTCCGTTTACTGCGGACGCATGACCCTACCGCAGCGTAGCCACACATCCGATGGGCGTCGGACGTGGCTGCGATTACTGCCCAACCCCTCTCGAGTCTTCGGCCATTATGACGGCAATGAAACCTGATGCTTGCCGGGGACTCGGAGGGTCATGTTACAACTGTAACAATTAAAATAATAATAATAATAATAATAATAATATTTATTCCACTTGTGAAGTAAACAAAGTATATATATACAATATTTAAAAAACATAATAAGGTGGAATTTAGGTACCCCATAGGTAAACCTGTTTTGGGGTTACCATCATGAATTAACATGAAGCGGCTGGTGCATATGTATAATCATTTTTTTTTTAACCTGATAACAGAAAAACAATTAGAGATAATACATATTGTGTGCGGAATTATAGCAGAGTAAAATAATTCATAAGAATTTTCACTTGCAACAATACAAATAAAAGATGATTAAGTACAATGGCAATACAGTATAAATAACAAAGTAATAATCACTAAGTCTATACAACAACTTTTAACAGTTTTTCAATGTATTCACTCTCTTGGCAGAGGAGCCATTTTTTTAATTTTGACAGAAACAAAGACGTGGACATTTGGTTCAGTAACTCAGCCGGGAGGGAAGAGAACAATTTGGGGGCAAGGAAAGCATATGTATGTTTAAAGGCTTCTTTATTGGGTTTAGGTACAACAGTTCCAAAACCTAAACGATACATGTCTTTTTTCCCCCTTAGTTTACCAGAATATTCAATTGGTTTTGCTCTATTTCCCCCACGAATGTAAAATATCTTGAGCACCTTAAATACAAATAAATATCTTAGTGGTAGAACATTTAGTTTTTGGAATAGGGGCAACGAGTGCTCAGTTCTCGACTGCCTAAATATCACCCTTATGATTTTTTTCTGGGCAATCTGTAGAGGATTAATATTAGACATGTAGGCTCCTCCCCAGCAAGATATGCCATATTGTAGTCTAGACTCAACCATGGCACAATACACAGAACGAACTACTGTTATGGGACATAGATATCTTAAAATAAAAAAATTTCTTAGAATCGATATCATTTCCAATTTTAATTTGTCAACATGTAGTTTCCATGTAAGGTTTTCATCAAGAGTTATTCCAAGATATTTAATACAATTCACTTGTTCAATTTTAAAACATGCAGAACATGTTTTTTTGTTGTCACACATAAGGCATCTATAATAAACACTCTGTTTCTTGAATAATCTCCTTTTTAAATTAAATATAACATATTTTGTTTTTTCGCTTAATACCAGTTTATTTGAACAAAACCAGAATTTTATTCGATCAAGATCTATTTGTATTTGTGAATATAGATCGCTCATATTGTCAGATGTATAAACCAAAGCTGTATCGTCCGCAAAGGAAGTTACTTTACCATTGAACAAACCATTATTGAAGTTGTTCACATATATTAGAAACAAAATAGGTCCAAGGACCGAGCCCTGAGGGACTCCACAGGAAAGCGATGTTTCTTGGCTATAACAATCATGTATTTTCACGTACTGGATTCTCCCACTTAGGTAACTTCTGAACCATTCATTAGCAACTCCTCTTATTCCAGCTTGCATTAGTCTTTTCAGTAATAATGTGTGGTCTACGCAATCGAAGGCTTTTGTAATATCTACAAACAAGCCTGCAACTCTCTTATTATTGTTGAGTCCGTCAGAGATATCAGAACACAGCTGCAAAATTGCATCTTCAGTGCTTTTACCTTTTAAGAAACCAAATTGCCTAGTGCTAAAGAAGTTGTTGGCGTTCAGGAAATTTAAGAGACGAATTTTAATAACTTTTTCCAATACTTTTGAGAAGACAGGCAAGAGCGATATTGGTCTATAATTGCTAACCTTTGTTTTGTCACCTTTTTTGAAAATTGGCACTATTACAGCTGTTTTTAATTGCTTTGGAAATTCACCTGTTGTCATACTCAGATTTGCTATATGTGTAAAAATCGGTGCAATATGGTCATGTACTGATTTAATAATATTGACACTAATTTTATCGTAACCCATTGAATTTTTAGGCTTCATTTCTTCGATAATTCTGCTGACCTCTTTAACAACAGTAGGAAAGAAATACAATGATAGAGGTATTTCATAGTTTGGAAACCACCCCTCGTGATGATTTTCAATGCCAATGTCAAAGTTATTAAATTCACTTGTCAGTCTTGGTACAGCTACACTGAAATAAATGTTAAACTCATTTGCTATGTCTTGAGCGCGAAACAACAGACTGCCTTTTTCTTGCGATTGAATCTTCTCAATTTTATTACCCATATGGTCCCTACCTAGGATGTTGTTCAGAGTCCTCCATTGTTTAGCTGAGTCGTTACAATTTGAAAAGAGTGTCAAATAATACGCTTCTTTGCACTTTGCAATTTCATAGTCAAGACGGGCTTTAAAGGATTTGTATTGGCGTTTTAATTTATCGTTATAAGGTTGATTCCTCATTTTTTTATATAAAAAATTTCTTTTCGATATTCTAATGCATAATTTCTTTGTTATCCACGGCTTTATCTTCCTGTACTTGTTTCTTATTTTAGTAATAAATTTAGCACCTTCGATACCTCGTTCAAATATTTCTAGAAAAACCGCATAAGCTTTGGTGACATTTTTTTGGTTATATACCTCATCCCAGCAACATTGCCGAAAATATTCTTTCAAAGAAAGGAGATCGATTTTTTCAAGAGATTCATCAATCACATTTTCCCGTTTGCTACTTGTATTTAATTTAAGATCACATAAGATTAGGTGGTGATCGGATATACCTAGGTCTAGCACTTTTCCTATGCATTCAAAATTATCTCTACTCCTGTAGAATGCATGGTCAATGCATGACGAAGTGTTTTTTGTAATTCTTGTGGGAGTGAATATTAATTGTTCCAGGCCATAACTCGCCATTAACGTTTGATATTGATAAGTACAATCATTCTGACTCAGAAGACATAAATAGCACGTAATCTTAAATTTCAACATAAATTAATTAAATCTATAAATTCTATAAATTAAAGAATGATCTATACTTTGAAGATGGTTTGGTTTTTTTGGGCCATAAAATTGTAGTCCCATTTACACTGAGATCATATGTATTAGATTTATTACATGAAGGTCATGCTGGAATTGAAAAAACCTGAACTAAAGATAGGCAATTATTTTACTGGCCTGGGCTGTCAAATGACATTGAAAGTGTTATACATAAATGTGCAATATATGTGACAAATTCTAGCCAGCCAATTGCAAACGGCCCTTGTTACCACATGAGGTACCACAACTCCCCTTTGAAAAGGTTGGCCGTGATATTCTGGATTTTGCCAGATGCCCATATCTTGTGTTGGTTGATTATTACTCTAAATGGCTAGAAGTGATCTCCTTGTCAAGTATGACTGCTAGGTCCATCATAGATTCTCTGAGAAATGTTTTTGCAACTCATGGTCTACCCAGAGTCCTAATTGCTGAAAATGTTCCCTTTGCCTAATACTTGTGTAGGAAGTTTTACAAGGAGAGTGAAATTGAGTTGAGAACCAGCAGGTGAAGTATAAAAACGGTGACAATGTTTGTCCCAATCGTGAACATTACAGAGAAATTGGATGGCCACAAGAAATGAACACTACTTAATCCAAAACATTTGAAGGACTGCCAGAAAGACAAATTTTATTCATGTAAACTGTACTGTAATTTAATATGTTAAAGTCCTATTAGTAGGGTTGTCACAATATTCAGGAAAAGAAATTCCCTGACATTTCCCTGACAAAAATTGTCATTTTCCAAAATTTCAAGTGCAAATGAAAGTTGAGATAACAAACCAATGTCACATTCATCAAATTTATTGACAAATTTATGAAACGAAGACAAAATTAGAAGATGGAACATCAACTCTGGCAACAGCGATCGCTGTTCGAACGAATGTATAGTTGGGATGCGTCGGCCACTGACCAATTCATCGACCTTCGCCCTCATCAGTTTTCCCTGACAGCTCGACGATTTTCCCTGACATTTCCCTGATGGGTTTCAAATTCCCTGACATTTTCCTGACTTGTAACATCCCTGCTAAGATATATGGGTGAATTTTACACGTAAATATAATCAGCCTTCAAAACTACCACTTGTTAGCATAGGTAAAGGAAATTATTCTTTATTGGAGGTTCATAACCATGCTCCATTATTAATTGCCAACGAATTTTAAGAAGCATGTACGGTATGTTTAGCCTGCAGTTCATCCTTCACCTGAAATTTTGGCAAAAATGGGAAGCTTGCAAACGATTCGGAGATATATTAGTTAATCAGCCAGTAAATACTTCACTGAGAGCTTTGCATAATTAATTTGTTATACATTATATTATTTCTGTGTTTATTGATACATTCAGCAATTTTCTCCTTTCAACATTTCCGCAAGTTAGTTACGTCTTGATTGAAACATGAACAAACGTGAGGGAATTGGAAAAAAATCTTGTTTATTCTCAGTAATATTGCATTTATATTCATTCTATGTGGCAATATAAGTTTCAATTAATTATTGCCAAATATCTCTTAATGTTATGTAATGGTATTTCCTCAGACTATCACGGAATTGCCATTTAAGAATTAGTTTTCAAAGTTACATTAACCCATGGAAGTGGCCAGGTATATAAGACTTTCTCGACGTGGGTCTTTCGATTTCAGATACGAGAATATGCACATAGAACCTGATCAAGTGAGGTAGATACAATGGCTTAGGTAATTACAAGGTAGGATAATTTAATATGTTAAAGCAAGCCATCGGGTAATAGTAGCATTCAGTCTGTAAAATGATTTCTTCATCACATATGTTCTCTGGCAACTGGAATGTGGCAGTGATCTGACAACTGCACTGTGACTATGCTATGGCAACTGCACTATGGTGGTTCAATTTATGTATGTAATGACAAACGACGAGCCCTTGACCACAACGCAAAGGATCTGAAATTGCTGCATCTACACCTCGCAGCGACGCTCTCCCCAATGGACTGGGAGTACATCGACCGGGCCACAGCAGCCGTTGGGGAATTATTACTGAAGAAAGAGTCGGAGAGGCAAAAGAGAAAATTTGCCTGGTTACCCAACCACAGAGACGCCAAAACATCGCGGGACCACCAACGACTGGTAATCAACCTAACACCAGTTTGGATGAACCCACCATCTTTCAAAGGGACCAGCTCCTCTCTCTATTCCTTATGCCGACTTTATTGGAGGCATTGAACAGGCGGCCCGAAAACTTCCCGGCGAAGCAGCAGAGGAACTGAGGAATGAAGTCTCTTTGGTCCTTAAAAGGGCCGTGCCACCCAAACCTACCACCACCAAGGATGAACGCGAAGCACTCAAGACTTTGCGCAAGAATAAGACCATCATGGTACTGCCAACAGACAAGGGAAATTCCGCTATCATCATGGCAAAGGAGGAATACCATCACAAAATACAGGAGATTCTTTCGGACAAGGCCTACGTAAGTCTACCCCGGGATCCCACAGACGCCATCATGAGGAAGACTATCGACCTCATCAAGAAGACGGGGATACCAGCCGAGACCACAAAGAACCTCAGACCTCAAGCACCAGTACCTCCAAGACTATATGGATTACCCAAGATCCACATAACTGACGTACCACTGAGGCCAAAAGTGAGTGCCATCAGCTCACCAACCTACAATCTGGCGAAACATCTTACCGGCATCCTAGCTCCATATGTAGGCACCTGCGAGCATCACATCAAAAATTCAGCAGAATTTGTTAAAACCCTGGGTGAGATCCATCTAGAAGAAGGGGATATTTTGGTAAGCCTGGACGTCGTATCCCTATTTACGCGGGTTCCTCTTGCTGACACCTTACGCCTCCTGGAAACCAAGTTTGATGCTGCCACAGTAACGTTATTCCGCCAAGTGCTTACATCCACCTACTTCCTGTACGACGGACATTACTTCGAGCAAGCCAATGGAGTAGCCATGGGATCTCCACTCTCCCCTGCCATTGCAAACTTCTTCATGGAAGATTTTGAGGAAAAGGCGCTCAACTCGGCCCCACTACGCCCGAAGCACTTCTACCGTTACGTAGACGACACCTTTGTGGTTTGGCCACACGGAAGGGATGCCCTCGATCAATTCCTAAGACATATGAATGGGCAACATCCGAACATCTCCATCACGATGGAACTGGAAAAAGACGGCCAACTACCTTTTCTCGACATCTTAATCCTGCAGAAGAGTAACGGCACAATCGGACACAGTGTGTACCACAAGCCCACACACACGGACCTGTATCTGAACGGAAATAGCCATCACCATCCCACCCAGCGACGAGCAGTGCTTAATACACTATTCCATCGAGCCAGGACCGCTTCCGACAAGAATAGTTTACCAAGTGAACTAAGTCACCTGAGATCAACCTTCTGCCAAAACGGATACAATGGACGTGACATTTCACTGGCCCTTAACCCTTAGGCTGTGGGAAACGTACATGTACGTGTGTACCGGGAACTGCAGAGAGAACGTTCTTGTACGTTTGACCCTTTCTGTCTCCCTGCTCCCTCAGTCCTTTTATATTTTTATGACCCAAACTCTTTCTTTCCAGCGGTGGACATTTGGGAATCCACGCTTTTTACCCAAACCACTCCATTCCCACGTTCTTTAGGGATCGCATACCACCGAAATGAGGGGCGACCCTTTCTTCCAAATGTTCGCTCAAAAGGCTACGGTTGTCTCAAAAGTCAGTTGTCTTATGCTCGCGCGCGGCTCAATTATCAATGGATTTTTGAGGTGTTTGGTATCAAACTAAACAGAAAGTTGCTGGAAAAAGTACTTTCATATTTGTTTTTAACAATTACGCCTATAAACAAATTTTCAAAATTAGTTCCAAGTCCCACTAATCCCTTAACAAGTTCCGTTGCCCACCCCCTGGGATCCTGAGAAAAGGATCGGGAGGGGATTACATGGGTCATATAACTGCCCGGCCAGGGCCCATGGGAAGGAGGGACAGGCTCTGTCCGAATAGATATATGCCGCACAGGGTGGACGAAATGCGCTCTAGCTGCCGCAGCTTAAGGGTTAAAAGGGCCTTCAATCCACGGGAGCGCACCACGGAGGAGGAGAAGGAAAAACCATTAGCAAGAACCTGCTTACCGTATGTGTCCTCAGTCTCAGGGAAAATATCCAGGATACTGGCGAGGCACAAGATTGAAGTGATCCACAAACCACCTGGAAAACTCAGAGAACTACTCATTACAGCCAAATACCAACTTGGCCTAAAGACGCCAGGCATCTACCAGGTTCCGTGTTACTGTGGAGAAGTCTACATTGGGGAGACTGGACGGACCATCGAAACCAGGCTGAAAGAACACCGGCGGCACCTTCGTCTAGGACAAATAGAGAAATCAGCCATTGCAGAACTCAGCATCTCCATGGACCACACCATCAAATTCGAAGATGCAAGATTACTCGCCCGCTCCGGTGGCTACTGGGAACGAGTAGTCAAAGAAGCCATTGAAATTCGGATGGAGAACCGAAACTTCAACAGGGACCAAGGGTACTCACTCAGTAATGCCTGGAAACCTATACTAAAAAACGTGAAAGAAGCCAGAAAGAACAAACATCAAAGCGACCAATCAGGAGGTTCCAACACCTTTCCCTCCACCATGGCCAATAAAGCGCCGCAAAACTCGCGACTCTAGGATATAGAAGTCGACAAACAAAGCAGCATTGACATCCTTTCATCAGCCCTGATGACGATGACTGAGTCAGACATCAAAACGTCAGCCTACATGGAGACCATCACCCGGTTGGAAACCCGAGAAAGCTTCACCAAGTAATTTTTTTTGTTTTGCTTCGCGCTGACAGTGATGAATCACTCTGTGATCAGTTTCTTCCATCACTCTCAGCTCGTATTATGGCTAGGGTGATTCCTTGAACACCCGGGATCATCCAGCAGTCTCGTCCTGCTACTTTGAGGCTAGCTGACTAGAAAGACATTAACCCTTTAACGCCTAGTGTGACCATAAGGTTACAGAAAGAAGTTACTTTTTAATCTCGAAACAATAAATTGTCGCAGGGTCACCGTCTTGTCTACATGGTTTTACATAGTCGCGAAGGGTTTTTGGAAGCATGACAGGCAGTTTTCAGACCACTATCATATTGTTTCCTGCTGTTAAGCTCGTGCCATTGAATCTCCTCATGGATTTCCGTCTTTTGTAAGTGTGGTCTTGCTAAAATACTATGGTAAATGCATGTATTTTAATTAATAATACTAGTATGTTAAGGTTCATTTTAATGTATTTATATATAATTTCATATGTATTTGCTATAGTAGATATTTTATAAGTAGTTTTTCACAGGTGTGACCATATGGTCACGCTAGGTGCGTATGGGGTCAATTGTTTTCAAATTCAGGGGATATTATTTTCTTATTGTTTTCTGCATGTATAAATATAATCTGTCCTATTCTGAATATATTTATATACTTGTGCAAGTTTCAACCTTATATTTAATAATATAAGTTTATATATTTTGTAGAGACTTGACATTGCAAGATTCTCTTGCTATTTGGAGTATGAGGATGTTGATAAAATATACATCGAGCCTCCAGATGTAAATGACCTCGCGGAGTAAGATTCTGCCAATGAGGATGATGGTGGTCTGGTTGATAATCTAAGCGGCCGACAGCTCCGGCGCGCTGCGGAGGTTGTACTGTCCACAGCATCTACGACAGCAGCTATCACAAGGTGGCCACAAAAAGCAATTCCATGGCGAAGAAGAGAAAGAAAACATTGGTGCACAGTGGCGGATACATATGGGGGGCGCGTGCCCCCCCCCCCCTTGCGGGGCCGCTCGCACTGCCGCCCGCACCACCCCCGCCAGTCAGCCCGCACGCTATTCGTTCGTGTCTTTGGTCAGTCGACTCTGAGTCGAGTTACCGAGTAGTTGTACTTTCTTATGTAGCACGCGCGTCCGCGTCATCGTATTTTATACGTTTCTGTCTGGCACATAGATAGCTAACCTACAAGAAAAGTCGCGGCCATTCTAGTGATCTCGATACGTTATTCTGTCTGGCATTTGTTCGAGAAAAGTCATGAATATTCTACTGTTTGTATTTGTTCACACTCCCTAAAAGTCTGGAAGCGAACATTCTGGCACAGAATGTTCTCGAAACCAACGAGCTACATATATAAGGGAAGCAGAGTCGCTGCTAGGCAGTCAGTTTGAAAGCTACAATCGTCCCGATAACTTGTGCCCCCCCCCTTGAGTTTTTTCTGTATCCGCCACTGTTGGTGCATCGGGAGTGGAATACAGCAGGACTGCAGATAACCATCTCTATTTTTCCTGATTTAGATTACACCAATAAACATAAATTGAGTCCAGTAGAACTATTTTAATCAATCATTGACAATAACATGGTTTGTTTTCTAAGTGCCGAATCTAAAGTACACCCTTCAAAAACATTTTCCACACCCAAATATGTATAACGGTAGAAGAGATGAAAACTTTCATCACTATATTGCTCCTGTCTGGATACAACAACGTTCCTTCTAAAAGATCATATTGGGAATCAAAGGGATATATTCACAATGATCTAATTTGTAATGCTATGCGTAGAGAGAGATTTCTCCAAATTTTCCACTTCGTTGACTGCGCAGACAGTACGAAACCAGATTCAAATGAAAAAGTGTGGAAGCTGAGGCCCTTCTCTGATATTTTGCAGGACAAATTTATGACTAAGTTTAGAAGTGAACAGCATTTAAGTTATGACGAATGTATGGTGCCTTACTTTGGCCATCATGGATATAAACAATTCATCTGAGGAAAGCCTATCCGATTTGGCTATATGATTTCGTGCATGAACAGTCCAGCAGGTTATCTAGTGTCATAAGATTTTTAACAGGGAAAGTCTTCTAAACCTAACACTGAGTATGAGAGTGATTTTGGTAAGGCTGCCAAACCCATAAGATTCTTGATAAGTTTCCTGAAGAAATGGAAGTACTGCCATTTCAGCTGTACTGTAACAATTTGTTTACTGGAATTCATCTCCTCACTCACCTCAAAGAGGCAGGATATGGAGTTACGGGAACGATTCGCAAAAATTGAATTCCTAGTGATGTCTCAATTCTTCTGGTAAAAACTATGAAGATGATGAAAAGGGGGTCTCTACATGAGATTACAAGCAGCAACGAAATCTTAATAGTACCCTGGGTTGACGACTCAGTTTTGACAATCGCATCGACATTGTATGGTGCAAATCCTGCGGTTATTGTGAAACGATATTCAAGGGAACAGAAAAAAAGAATTCTCATTCCCCATCCCTGCGCATTTGGAAAGTACAATAAATTTATGGGAGGTACTGTTTGAATGAATCAGAACATAAGCTAAAACAGGATTGGCATTTGGAGTAAAGAGTGGTGGCGACCTCTCTATACGTAGATGATCGACGCTGACACAGCCAATGCATGGATCCTCGCCAAAAAAGCTGGAAGTAAAATGTCTCAGCTAGAATTCAGAAGAGAAATTGTTGAGAAATACCTTACAAGGTACCAAAACACTCCTCAGAGAAGTGGAAAACAGCCAGTTACTAACAGTTAAATCCAAAGCCATGTTGTAGTCAGCCTGCGATTGGGTGGTTTAAACCATTTAGTCCATCGATGAGGGAGTGGAATAAGATGGTCTGCGTTATGTGGTTCCTCTATGCGCACAGAATTTGTTAAGTGCAATGTTGGATTGAGCAATGAGTGCTTTATTCAATTTCACACGAAATAACACCACGATAAGAGATGTCATTTAGTAATTTAGAAGCTTTTTTTGAATTTTGAAAAGAAAATTTGTTTTTTATGCTATTTTAAAACTTGTATTGTGCTTAATTGCTTTTATAATTTCACCATGTCCCAAAGTGTTTTCCAAATTCTGTTGCTTCGCAACGCGCACCAAGTTTTATTGAGTATTCTCTTGCATTTCGATGTGTTCTAATTGAATTAAAAATTTAAATATTTGTGAATTTGTTTAAAAACAAGTAAATAAAAATTAATTAATCACTTATAATTTATAATTATATTGCTCAAGATGTTTTTATGCAAGATGAATAAACCTCAAGACAAAAAAATAAAACTTTTTCATTTGGAACAAAATTGACCCCACAACTGCCTAGCGTGACCATATGGTCATGCCCCATAACTCTGTCATTTTGAATCCTATGTAGCTAAAGCTTTGTGATAATTGTGTATAGGTGCTCTTAATACTCATGTAAAAATCAAGAGGATCGGACAAAAAAATTTCCTCGGCTTTAAAGGGTTAAAAACTAATCCCCCACATGCCCCTCTCACACTTCCCTAGGCTGTAACGCTCAAGAGGTGGTCGGTTGTATACTACTCAGTGCACACAAAGGTCCACCAAATGCTATTGACTTCATGGTTCACTTGCAGCTCAATTTTTTTTTTGGATTTCGAAAAGGAGGAAAAATTCTTGAACTGAAATTTTTTCACCAGTCGGATCTACTAGAATGATGCTGAAAAATCACTTTTAATTGCTTGCAGATTACGGTATATCAAATATTTTCATTCAATTATATGGAAATCTTATTAACAGCTTATTTTTGTGCTTACATATATTGTAAAAGTCTGCGCCCCCTGCCTGGATTTTGGAAGACCTACGTGACATCCTTGGATCTGAGGATGTCTCGTAGGTCTTGATCTTTGAGTCCACTCAAGGGATATCGAGAGCACAAGGCCAGCCCCATGTATTTGCAGGTCATTAAAACATGCAATTCGCCCCTTACCTTCGTTGAGAAGGAAATCAACGTGATGAACACGGTGGTCGTTTCAGGCAGGAAATCCCACAAGATCTCCCCAACCAATTCTTACTTCAGCTTAAGCTTGTCCACAATTGTGGGAACTCCGAGCCGTATGATGATAAATAACCACAGAAGCAATCTGCCAAAGAAGACCCAATGAATCCTCCCTTCTCAAATGGAAATAGTTGAACTATCATAGATTTGATTTTCAAAGTTTAATTTTCACTCAAACAAAAGAAACATAACTTGAAGTGACACAACAGATGTGAAATATACGTGGCAGAAAATATTAACAAATCTTAAACACAAACTTTTAACCATACAATTAATTGATGATAACCGATAAGATGAGGGGCAGAGCAGGTTGGTGGTGGCTTACATTTACCCCAGGGCAAAGTCGATGAGTGATGCATTGGTGATTAAGTGATGATTGGTGGCAAGGGGTTAGTGGGTAGCATTGGGCTCACGGCTCCAATCCGTTGGTTCTTTTCGTGGCACTGGGTGAGTCCTTTGTCTCCAATCGCCTCTGGATCCCAGCGGAGGCTGCTAGCTATGATCCTCTGGTGCAAATTGTGACAGGGCGATGAATAATTGTCTCTAGACCGCGACAAGTGTGCCGAAAAATGATAAGAGTTGCTCCTCGTAACTTCTGCACCTTCTCCTGTGAATTCTCATCATGCCTCTCTTCTGCTCCATAACGTCTTGTTTTTTCTTTGACGCCTAACATTTTTCTTGCTGTGGATGGGCATCATATAGTCCCGGGAACCGCAATGGGGGTTTGTAGATTGGGGTAGTGAGAGGGGGGGGTTTATAACATTTGCGTGCCCGTCAACTTGGGATGCGGTCATACACTTCATTGCACTGGACTGGACTACTACCTATTTTTACTTGAGGGAACCTCCCTCCACACATTTTCAAAAACAACACAGCCATTACGCTAGAGTACGACATTTCCCAAAAGTGAGGGAGAAAGAAAAAAACAATGGTAACAACACGTGGCCATTACAATATAGAATCCTACTGACACTTATGTCCGAAGTGAATGACAGCCTAAGTTTATTTCTTTCCAAATATGGAAAAGGTCCACAAAGTAAGCCAGTGGACAAGGACAAGATGAAATTCATGAGCCCGGAACACAGTGATAAAGGAATGAGAGTCACCTGAGAAGATCGTTCTTTCACCTTACATAAACAATGGATTTACAATTATAAATTTGCAATTTTCATTGTTTACTTGCATCATTAACTGTTACAGATGATTCGGAAGTGAGGTGAAAGTCGAACAATGCCTTGCAAGTAGCGATATATGTTGAGATATTGCTAGTCTCGAGATTTCAATGGAAATCAACTTCCATACTTTAATTGAATAGAGGCATAATTCCATACACTCCTTCATATTGCGATGATAAATGATTACTACGGCTAACAAGAGACTTGATTCAGCTTATCGTGTTGAATGGAAAAATATACACTATGATGAGTTATGAGTTGTCAGGAAATCGCCTAACTGGCAGTCCTGCTACTCAGCTATCGCTCTCAATCATTCAGCCGGAAACAATAAAGTTGTCAGATTTAAGGGTCGATCCCTCAGTCAGAGGTCTAAACAATTGACGTGCCTAAACTGGTTTTTCTCAAAAGACCCCTCTCGCTCAAGAAAATAAGAGTTCATCATCTTTTATTCCTGGGCACGACGAAATTCATCAGCATGGGACTCATTCAGCAAGAAAGAGAAGGAAGTAACCCGAGAACATCACACCTTCGCCTTTTCAGTGCATAGTTATCTATCCCCCCGTTTTCGCTTCAACCCACGTGGCTTCCACCAGTGAGGGGCCTCCTTTTCAGGACCTCTGCAGCCAACACTGGGTTGATGCAGCCGATGCTCGTACGAAATGAGGGAGCCGTTATTTCAGTCGGTTCAAATTGTAACCTTACCCCTTAAAGCTAAATATCTAAATAGGGACTCTGTGAAAAATTTGAAATTTTCATTGAATGATTCTCTTAGAAAGAGAAACTATTATACATTTGATGAATGAGATTTAAATGGCTTAAGAACTATTGAGTCTCAAAAGTGGCCAAGAACATGTACATACATGTTTTTTTACGTATAAAGCAGTGAAGTAGATATTTAGTTTTCTATGTTTTCTTGTTAATATATTAGCTATTGTAAAAACTTAATCACTGAGAATAAAAATAAATAGAAGTGGTGACTGTGTGACTTTGGGCTGCATGTAGTCCACATTACTTGAAAACCAGTTTTATTCCTATGTGCTCTCAACATCCAGAAGTCTCTGGAGTGTATTACTTTTAAAAAGATGCATCAAAGTATATCAAATAAGAATGAAACTGTGCAAAGTATCTCCTTTGCATAATTGTGAATATCTGAATATTATTACAAATTTCCCAGAATATGACACCTCATACCAGAGTTCAAGAGGCAGTGCAGAGCAGACTCTCATTCCTCTTGATGGAGGGAGGGGTGCCCCACCATGTGCCAGTGCAGGGATGGGATAGAGGGGTAGTCTCGGCAGGGAAGGAAATGGTACAGGCCTCAATGGTATCACCTGTGTTGCAGCAGTGCTGGGTGGCACCCAATGGGGGAAGGGGCTCGAACAGCACAGGACCAGATCTCAGAAATGAAAAAGATACATGAAAACCAACAAAATTTGGGCCCTTAAGGGCTTTACTATTGTGCATTACACAGGTAGAGAGCTTTTCCAGACCAAAAAATGCATATTTAGGTTCAAAGTATTTATGGCCCATGGGGCACGGGTTCCCCATAACTAAGAGTGATGAAACATTAACACCTTCATGAACACTCCACAACAATCTTTTTTAGAGGTGGAAAACATTACTTTTCTCAATTCCGAAAAATAACTGCCACCCTAATATACATGCACCAGCCCAAAATAACCTCACAGTGCTATGTAATAAGGATATGATCAAAAATGTGTACGTGGCTGTGTGAACAGCTGTTAGAGTGATTGGTAATCACTAGAGGTCCGTGAAATTCGCGAGACGCGATATCACGAAATAACGCGAAATAATGCGAAATATCGCGAAATCGGAAAAATAAAACGAAATTTCGTATTTTGCGCGAAATTTACATGAATAAGCGAAAAAATCACATGTAATGAGTCATAATCGATTAAAGCCTAAGCCTTAATTGTTTAAAGCTGCTGACGTTCATTCGCTCTATATCATTACGATTCAAAGGTCAATTGGCTTGTTTTGTTGTGCGCATATCGCATTCGCTGTAGTGATGTCTCCGCCGGAATTTGCCGTTAAATTAATCACCGCCTCTCTCTTCGATTCACATTTATCAATCCTGAAATTCTCGGAAATATCTAGAAGTACGCGCTTTCTCTCCTGAAGAATTAGATATTCTGAATCAATAATGTGCTGAAAGAAATTTAACACGGCCGCGGAAGGGCGGAAATATATGCTCACGCGCCCGGCACGCGTCAATGCCGAGCATATTAATTCCGGTGACTCATCGCGACGCAGTAGACAGCGTAATTGCGACTTTTTAGTTGCCGCAACTAAATAATTGCATCCTCACCATGGTTGCATTTTCCCGGTATTTTATTTCTATTTTGCAGTAGTCTGGAACCATAGAATTTGTTTCTGTGTTTTTGCACTTGAAGTCGAACTTCGGTTTTTTATAATTTGTTTAGCAGGTCTGTACCTGGCAAGCTTTTGTTTGAAATGACAGACTTCACTGAAAAGAGTTTTTCTCTTCACATTGGTCTAAATTAATACAATGAAATTGTAAACAAATTTCAGTAACATTTGGTTAATTTGTGCACTAGTCTTCCTCACAAAGACAATTATTAAAGTGAAATGCTCACGGTGCACCTTTTCTTGCTCATTCTATAATATTAACACAACTTGAACCATTTCCTTCATTTGGTTTGGCAAAAATTGTAACATTATAATAACACCGCCAAGATTTTCTATAACACCGAAGTCACATAGTTTTAAAACGAATTTTAGCAAAAAATAAAACCACTTTCACGGACCTCTAGTAATCACACTTAAGTGCACACAAGAGTGATCTCACATATCAGCATTAATTCTCATAATTTCAAATTAGAGCAATGTTTGAAGTATTTTTTTAATGATCATATAATATTATTCATTTATAATTTTTCCTCTAATTGATTTCTCCATTGTCACCACTTATGTGGGTAAGATTGCTGTCTGATGAGAATGGGGTATCGTCAAGTACCCGAAGTGATGACTGCAAGATGTTCAAAACTCACAGAAAGGGGTCACGAAAATTAGACTGGATTATCTTAAGAAAAAGAAGCAAAATATTAGTATGAAGAGTTCTTAAGTTTCCAACAGGTTAATGAAGTTGGTCTTCATCGACGAGCACAAAATAAATTCAATGTCTAAATTTGCTGGTCTCAGTGGCGGTAGGATTAACCCTTCCAGCCGGTCCCTACCAATTTAAATAGCCAGGCCCTACTCGCGGAATTTAAATTTTAAAAAATCTCATTTTCTGCACCTTTGCAAACAATTATTTATATCTTTGTTAGTTTCAACTGTAACATCGAAAAAATTTAGTATGATATACTAAAATGTTGTATTAATGTAATAAAAATTTTACTTACATCTTTCTTTATAATTTAGCTTGTGCATTCACTTCAAATTGGAAAACTTGAGTCCTAAAAGTTAACTTTGGTGTGATAAAGTTTGAAGCACTCCTCTAAACATGAGCCAGCATTGGAGTTAGGGCACCAGTACACTGTTTCCCTCCTTTTGCCTCTAGCGGATTACACTTGGCATCTTCTCTGAGGCCGGGACTTCTTCCTGGCAGGCCGCATTTTTTCAATGAAATGTCTCTCGACTAAATGTCTTGGTGACGGATTTGTTGGAGACCTCCTAGTGGTCGATGTATTTGAGCTAGCTCCGTATTTTTCTAGGAGCTGCTGAATTAGCCGAAGAAGAAAGTTTAGACGATGTACCTTATTTTGACCGCTATTGAATATTAGTAATGCGTTGTGAACGCAAACATTCAACAACCTTCAAAATAGTTTTATATACCATTTCTTAGTTTTTTTGCATTCTAATAAATACAGCTGAAGCTTTTGGTCTTTTAGGTCAACACCACCCATTGCGGTGTTGTATTCTAAAACACACACTGGTTTAGGTTTTCCATCTTTTTCACGAAAATTTTTGCAATGGAATCTTGAAATAAGTGAAACTGGCTTTATGTATTTCCACTTCATTACCATTATTCCACCACAAACTTTCGCTATATGTTCTCCTTTTTTCAACTTTGCTAATTTTATCTTTTGGAACATTTTTTTTCAAGATAATCGTAAAGTTCCAGCAACATTTGTACCGTGATCCAATAAAAACTATGCCAAAGCAGGTGAATTATAATAATTGTCTAACCATAACAAATAGCCTTTTTCAAATAAGGGTTGTACTAACTTTATCACTATTGCTGATTCCTTGAGTCCATCAGGAGTTTCTGTAATTGAAAATGCTGAATCAGCTCCTGAGTAAACAATAAAACTCCACAAGTAGTCAGTATCAGATTCACAAAGCTCAAAGATTTTTATGCCAAATTTAGATGACTTCAAAGGAATATATTGCTTGAATGATAGACGTAAGGAAGAGATTCATCAACAGCAATATTTTCTTTTGGTACATACATTTTCTCAAATTTATCTCATTGATGGTGCTACAGCCCTAGTTGAGCCTTGGCTTCGTCAATTTTCCATCTCCATTCATCCCAGTCTCTTGACTGTTCTCTCCAGTTCCTGATCCCTAGTAAGTCTCTTACATCCTTGCTTACATTATCTTCAAATTTATTCTTCAAGTAATCTGTGATAAGTTGAATTTTGATAAGTTTTTTGTTGCCACTATAGTGATGGATATTATCATTATCAACAAAATGTAAAAACTTTGAGATATACATATTTGAATCTGTCCTGGGACATAGTTTTAGAGAAAATTTCTGTTTCCAGAAGTGGGTTTCGTGAAAAGTACGAACGAATAGTCGGTTTTTGTACAATCCCCATTAAAATTATCAATCCTAAATACACACACATCTCTCCAACATCAACAGGTTTCCATTTGTTCAATTGTGATCGAGAGGATAGTGGGATATTTTCTAAATAATTATCTGCATATCTGCTCGTCTCGAAAACAATTTTTTCCATTATTTCCCTATCAAAAATATTTGTGAGACTCACCTATATTATCAACAAGTACTGTTGGACCACATTTCCCAGTGAAAGGAATTTTTTTTGGTATGTTGGACTCATCAAAATCATCCCAGACCCACGAGGAAGAAAGATCATGTGCCCTACTTGGTGTATCACCGCCAGTTTCGTCTCCACTACCACAAATTTGGGGAAGGGTATTCACTGAGTAATCACCTTCTTCTTCGCTTGAACACTCACTACCTGAGTCAAGAAGCACTTCATCTTCTTCTCCCACAATTTCAACTATATCTTGTATTTCTTCTTCACTCAAAAATAACTTATTCCTTTTAGACTCCATTTGTAAATTTGAATTGGGCTTCCTGGCGAAACGAAAGGGATCAACACACTGAGCCAGTTTGGAAGTGAGGCGATGTGGCCACTACTCTGTGGGTAAAAAAAAAGATGAATGAAGCATGTGAATGGTCCGAGAGAAGTGATTACGACGATCCCCAAATATGAGAGCTCTTTGTGATGAAGAAGGAGGTCAAGCTGACCTTGCAGTGGCGATGGGCTCAGATATTCTATTATCTTTATTGCCTATGGAGTGCTTTCTCATGTTGCAGAAGACTATGATAATGATGAGGCATTTTCTCAGAGGCCAGCGATAACATTTACCCTTCAAAAAGTGCTGAGATGAAGAGCAAAAAAAATCTTAACCGAGGGAGTATCAAGCGCCGTACCACGAACGTTGCTCTGCTAGTGGAGCCTGACCACCGATGACGTACACTGTACGGCAAACCGCATGGAAGGTTTAAGTCCTCACCTGCTAACCCTATGGTTGCAGGTTCAAGTCCCACCCGGGTTGATTTTTCACAGCCCAGGGAAAGGATTGTCAGCTGAACACTAATATTATTTGACAAAGGGTAGTTGTTTCCCCATCACAGAGGGAAAGCCTTGGTAGCACAAAACGCATGATATGCCTTGTTCCTTGCAGTTATTTCCATCCTGATTTCAATTTTTTACTTCAAAATGAACTGCAATGGTGTATGACAGCCTTTATTAATGGATTTTCCAATTACACAATTGATCACCTCATTCTAAAAGATAACTCGTAAGAATTTCATCCTTTAGGTTAATACAATATGACGATCAATTGGGTAAACATCGCCTAAGGACTTTATAACCATTCTTTATATGATGCGGTACTTAGGGCATGGGTGTTTGAGCGTATATTGCAGTATGTTACTGAACCCTGATATGAAAGGTCTTTAGTTCTCTTTTCAGTGGTGGTTGAAAATAAAATAAACAATAATAAACCTGTTTCAGTGATATTTAAATATATGTATATTTTAAAAATATGTAGGTGCTTTGGGTAAGATTCCAATGAAAGAGGGTGATGTAAATTATTGCAACATGCATAGAACAAATATGTACCATACATATTTTAATGACGTAAAAGTGATATTTTTTGATAAAACATGTTTATTAAAATTTGTTCCTGTACAAATGCATTACTGTTAATACTGATGTGTAACATTATCATAAATCGAGTAATACTTCTGTTACTTGGTCCCAGATTTCTTTCAGAAAATATTTTTTTTTCATAAATATGATGAATCGATGATAGTGCACACTTGTACTCGTAAAGGTTGCTCATATGATTGTGGAAGGCACCTACATAAATTCACCATATCCTTAGAAAAAATAAATACAGACTTTAAAAATAATTAAGTGATGTGACTAAGTTGTACTTTATATAAAGTACAGTACAAACCTTTATAAATTAGTAAATAGGCACTTTGCATTACAAACTGATGCAAAAAAATCAGGAAATAGCTTTTCTCTGGGCTTCATGGGATTCCAAACTGAAATGAAGAAATCATAATACATTAAAATAAATAATTATATGCATCACTCATTTAGTAATTAATGACGAAGTACCTTCTCATGATAAGATTAAAAAAAGAAAACAGGATTTGATTACAGAGAGCAAAACAAAAAATCTATTCATGCATTTAGAAAGGAGCAGTACCTTGGGTTGGAAAAGACTAATGGAAATACCATTTTTCATATATAGACACCACAAAATGAGGAACACAGTGGAAACTGATTATTATAGTTTATTCTAAGACATTTTCATCCTTTTGGGAAGTGGAGGTACAAGAATTTTAATAAAACCATAATGATGGCAAATATTTGCTAAAATGACACTTTCAGTAATTTATGCATTCTTTTTTGGGTTTCCTGGTTCACTACTACCATAAGAAAATTCATTCTTTCTTTGTACCTACTGTACACCAGGATTCAGTGTACATACATTTAATATGATAGAACACCATTAATCATAGGTTGGCAAATGAAGCATCTCCTTCAAAATTGATGGATGAGTGAATTTTTGGCCACCAAATTTGAAGGAGGCAGAAAATGGACACATGACATTATATCGGGACTAGAATGCTCAAGGATAGAGAAGGAAGTATGTTGTGTCCATGAGGAAGAGGGAATAAATGAAAAATCACTGCATACATTATTATGGGGGATAGAAAAATTGAAAGAAGCAATGCCACAAACACCCATGGCAATGTTACTTTTTCTTTCTCTTAAAGATTACCCCCTACTAACTAAATTATTGATTACACTTAGGATGATGATTTACCACTAGGATCTTGAAAAATAAGAAATATTTTAGAAGCTTGAAGAAATATTCTACAGCATTATAGAGAACAATAAACATCACAGATAAATGAGTCAAAGTGTGACAAAATTGATAACATACCTGAAAATGTGTGTGCGGTCTGATTGTAAGGCTGGATTTATTGGTTGAGGAGTTAGAAAAACAAATTGAAAATCTTTCTTCTCATCAGCATGACTTTTTAAAAGATCTAAAGTAATCTCCCGGTTCGCATTATCCTGCAAAAAATGGAGCGACATTCAGCAAGCATGAAGGTGGGATAAGCAATGTAACATTTTCATTGATATAAAAATGTTACATTGTTCAATGATATAAAAATGTTACCACTGAGAAACATAAGACCCATTTGGAAGCTTAGCACTTGAACATGCATGAAAAAGAAATTGTAAAGGGAGAAATTAAAGCACACTCACACAGTGGTGTTTTAATTGTAAGATCTAACAACTAATTCACTGAGATTTTTGTTGAATTACCAATTACTGAACTCTATATTTGAGTATAAGTCAATAAATCTCTACATTTTTCAGCAGACAAAAACTGGCATGAACGCCGGCTATGCACGCCTCCAAACATGGACTACAATTCGACTCATGCTTTTCCATTTCCGTCCTTAATGCCCTTCCCACCAATACTTCGAACACACAGCTGAGAAATACTGAGATGTCCGTGATCTGGTTTTGTAAAGCTTTTTCCCCACCCGGAATCAATGTATTGCATTGATCCCATGCAATACCTCTGCCCCCTATTGTCACAATTATAATTTTCCTCTGCCTTGCAACACTGTTGCATTTCTCACTCTTCAAGAACTCCTCCCTACTTCAAAATTTTCCCATCCATTGATAACCTGACGCAACATTGTCACACTGAATACCCCTTCTAGTTCCCCTCCCCACACTCCATTTCTCCCCTCCCTTCGTCACTGACCCTCAATATTTAGTGCCCTCAGTATTGCAACATTGTTAGAATTCTCCCTGCTTGAAACTTCTCCCATCCGAAGACAGCCTGGTGCAACAATGGTCCCTCCTAGTTCCCATCCTTCATTTCCTCCCCTTCCTTCCCCAGGGCAGTACTAACTGCTCACTTCTAAAGCTGAGGAAGGACCAACCGGTCCGAAACGTTCCGTAAGAACAAATCCTTTTTATCTATCTCTTTCTCTCACCTCCTGCAAGTCTATTATTAAGCAAGAAGTTTCCCTCCTCCTACCCTCATGTCCCCAAGTTTCCTATAAGCGTCCCTCAAATCTGCGAGACATTCTAAAATCCACTAGACCCTCTCTCCAACCCACCACCCCCCCTCCGCCACTTTCCTCAACATGCGAACGCCCTAGGTGCAAATGCTGCTCTCTCCTCCACCCTTCCGCCTCCCCCTCCCTCAAAAGATCTTCCTCTACGGCCAATTGTACCACCAGCAACATCATCTACCGCCTTTCCTGCAATTTCTGCCCTGCCTTCTATGTGGGAAAATGTACCACCCCTCTCAATATTCGTATGAACAATCACCGCCAAGCCACCAAAATCCACCTTTTCTTGATCCCATTCCCAAACATACCACCTCCCACTCTCAAAATTTTGACGATTGTTTCTCTCTAGAAATCTTAGAAGCCCTTCCTGAATCCCCCGGTAATGTGGACGTGAAAACCTGTGAATACGCCCATATTTGGGTAACAAGGGCATTCGAAAAGCCCGGGCTAAACCTAGCCCATTGAAATTAATAGCCCAATAGCCACCTCTCTCTCCCCACCACTGCCCAGCTCCCCACCACTATCCATTCGCACTTACCCCCCTCCTTCCTCTCTGCCCTTTCCTTCCCAAGGGAACAGAACAGACTCTTCATTCTTCTACCACCAACGATGGCGGCCTGACCGCCGAAACGTCCAAGTTTTCTTTTGTGAGTGTCCTTTTTGCGTGTTTCTGTGCTTGTTTAGTGTATCACTATTTTATTTATGCGCACCCGCTTTTATATATATATACATATATATATATATATATATATATATAAACATTCATTCATTCACTCAAACCGCTCACAGGCGTAAATAATAAATATTTCGTTCAAACAGGTGGTGAAAGAAAGAGTATAGGAAACACATAAGATGTGATGACACAATGGTGATGTGAAGATGGAATGATGGCCGATTCCAAGTGAAAAAAATTCGTCTAGACCGGGAATTGAACCACGGACCTTCCGATTTCGCGCCGGATGCTCTGACCACTAAGCTATCTAGACTACTAAGGAAACACTGGAATCGGCGGGGGGTTTATATGAACAAACACCCCCAAGATTAGTCCGTAAAAGTCGCCGAGAGATGGCGCTGGACATTTTCACTCACCGGCAGAGAAGAAATTACGTACACAGAAGAGGAAAGCAAAGTTTGAATCAGGCACACAGACAGTGGTAAAGATACAGAACAGGCGTTTCGGGGCACGCAGAGCCCAAGAAGTAGAAATGAGCCATTCCAGCCATACAAACATTCATTCATTCACTCAAACCGCTCACAGGCGTAAATAATAAATATTTCGTTCAAACAGGTGGTGAAAGAAAGAGTATAGGAAACACATAAGATGTGATGACACAATGGTGATGTGAAGATGGAATGATGGCCGATTCCAAGTGAAAAAAATTCGTCTAGACCGGGAATTGAACCACGGACCTTCCGATTTTGCGCCGGATGCTCTGACCACTAAGCTATCTAGACTACTAAGGAAACACTGGAATCGGCGGGGGGTTTATATGAACAAACACCCCCAAGATTGGGCATGGCAATGGGCAGCCGTGTGCCCTGAACTCCAGCTAGAAGTTATCCACAAGTTCCCGCACCAACTTCCTATTTACTACGCCGAAGCACAAGCAGCGCTTCGAGGCATGTTATATATGTTCTGTAATACCCCTGACTACTCAAATGTAACTATGTTAATTGACAATCAAGCAGTGCTCGCTGCTGTACGAAAGGGTAAAGGATTAATATTCAATGATGACCTGTACTGTAACCTGTTATTGAACATAATAAAGAACCCGACGCATGTGGCGTCCTGGAGGTTCGTCCCAACGGCCGCCAACCTCGCCGACCGTCCTTCCAGGACCGTGCTCCCGTAATTATATGCCTAGGTCGGCCATCTTGGCCGGCCGACGGTATATATGCGCGGGTGCACGGGACTAAGGCAGTTGAGTTGGAGGCGAGCGGAAGTCGGGACGAGCGCCCAGTCTCTTCAGACCGAAATATTCAAAACCCGTGTGAGTTCTTTTTTTAATGTGTTTTTTCCTTTTAGTCACCCTTGTGACGAAGTTTATATATATATATAAAACCATTCATTCATTCACTCAAACCGCTCACAGGCGTAAATAATAAATATTTCGTTCAAACAGGTGGTGAAAGAAAGAGTATAGGAAACACATAAAATGTGATGACACAATGGTGATGTGAAGATGGAATGATGGCCGATTCCAAGTGAAAAAAATTCGTCTAGACCGGGAATTGAACCACGGACCTTCCGATTTCGCGCCGGCTGCTCTGACCACTAAGCTATCTAGACTACTAAAGAAACACTGGAATCGGCGGGGGGTTTATATGAATCAAACACCCCCAAGATTAGCCCGTAAAAGTCGCCCAGAGGTGGCGCTGGGTATTTTCACTCACCGGCAGAGAAGAAATTACGTACACAGAAGAGGAAAGCAAAGTTTGAATCAGGCACACAGACAGTGGTAAAGATACAGAACAGGCGTTTCGGGGCACGCAGAGCCCAAGAAGTAGAAATGAGCCATTCCGGCCATACAACCATTCATTCATTCACTCAAACCGCTCACAGGCGTAAATAATAAATATTTCGTTCAAACAGGTGGTGAAAGAAAGAGTATAGGAAACACATAAAATGTGATAACACAATGGTGATGTGAAGATGGAATGATGGCCGATTCCAAGTGAAAAAAATTCGTCTAGACCGGGAATTGAACCACGGACCTTCCGATTTCGCGCCGGCTGCTCTGACCACTAAGCTATCTAGACTACTAAAGAAACACTGGAATCGGCGGGGGGTTTATATGAATCAAACACCCCCAAGATTAGCCCGTAAAAGTCGCCCAGAGGTGGCGCTGGGTATTTTCACTCTCCGGCAGAGAAGAAATTACGTACACAGAAGAGGAAAGCAAAGTTTGAATCAGGCACACAGACAGTGGTAAAGATACAGAACTATATATAAACTTCGTCACAAGGGTGACTAAAAGGAAAAAACACATTAAAAAGAACTCACACGGGTTTTGAATATTTCGGTGGATCGCCACCACCTTCTTCAGCGAGAGGTAAAGGAAGAATGAAGAGGAAATGTTTGGGACGGTGAGGGGAAGAGAGCAGTGAGGAGAGGGAAGGTGAAAAGTAAAGGAGGGGTGGAATGGAGGTAAGGGAAATGGAAAAGATGAAATGGGGAAGTTGCCATGACCAAGTTAAGAGTCAGAAAGATACAAAGTTGAAGGTTGGGAGGGGAGAAGATGTTACAAAATTATAGGTACAATGTTGAAGGTTGGGGGATGGGAGGATGCCTACAAATTAATGGGACGGGTTGAGGCCAGGTGGCTGAAGAGCATTGAAATAAAATATACAGGCTTACTCTAAAGTTCTCAAAGTAATTGGAGTGGCTGTGGGGGGTAGAGAGGCCAGAACAGCTACATTGTAGCAATTATCAAATTTAGTAGTATGAGAGGCGGCATGAGTAGGGACAGAGTGAGATAAGTTTTGGGAGGATGGATTGCAAGAGGTATGGTGATTATTTATCCAGATATTAAGAGGTGTGCTACGAAGTCCAATGTAGCCGACTCCCGAACAGACTCCCGAATAAATTCCTAAATTCTCATCTTCCTTCCGTTTCCTCACCCTCCTGTACCACCTCTAACATTGTTTATATACTTCTTTGTAAGCTATGCCCGGCCTTCTACATTGGACTTTGTAGTACACCTCTTAATATCAGGATAAATAATCACCATAATAATTGGTCAGTTGGATGTGATGGAGTACCAATGCCAATCATATCAACTTGCAACTAAGATAATCTCCCAGCCCCTTTGTGATATTTTCAATATGTCAATTTCTAAGGGTCATTTTCCTGCTGTGCTAAAAACTTCTCTGATTGTACCTACTAATAAAAGAGGATCATACAGTGAATCAGAAAACTACAGACCCATTTATATACTCTCTGTGTTTTCCAAAATCTTTGAAAAACTTTTTTATAACCGAATCGTTAACTATTTATGTCATTTTGACCTCCTTCACCATTCTCAACATGGATTCATCATGGGAAAGTCTACCACAACTGCAGCCTTTCAGCTTATTAATAAAATTATTTGGAGACTTTCCAATCAGAAAGACTTAATTGGAATTTTTTTTGATTTGTCGATAGCTTTTGACTTAGTTGATCATGATCTACTTTATTCTAAATTGCTTAGTCTTGGAATTAATGGTGTCGCCTTGTCTTGGGTTAAGTCATACCTATCAAACCGTAAGCAAATGGTTCAAAATAACATTAAACACAAGTTGGGCACTAACACATTTAAGTCCAATTTGGTTGAAACCAATTGCAGAGTCCCACAGGGTTCTATATTGGGCCCACTTCTGGTCATAATATTCATTAATGACCTTCCCAACCACTTGGCCAATTGTGAAGTCATTTTGTATGCTGATGACACATCTACACTGAGTGTAGGTGACAATTTTGCAGATGCTTGTAATTCTGCTCATCAAACTTTAATCAAAATTTTTAATTGGTGTAAGTTGAATAATTTGAAAATAAATGAGAAAAAAAAACAATTTTCTACAGTTTCACAATAAAATTAATCCACCAATACTGTCCTCTCTTCTTTGAGTGGATACAAGTAAACCTATAAAGAAGTCTAGCTCCGTAAAATTCTTGGGAATATATTTGACTGAAAACCTTGATTGGTATCCTCATATTAATGATATAAATAAGAAAATGGCCACTGGGACATTTATGATCAGGAAACTTGTCGCTACTACTTCCGTGGAAATTTTGAAACTAGTATACTATGCGAAAGTTCACGCTCACTTGACCTATAGAGGTGTCTTATGGGGTAACTCGAGCGCAGCAAGGAAGGCATTTTCTATGCAAAAGAGGTCTATAAAGGCCATGATGAGTGTACCCATCAGGACCCCTGGAAGGCCTTTGTTTAGGCAATTGAATATATTGACTTTTCCTAGCATATATATTTTTCACTCGTGTTTATTTGTAAAAAAGAATCCATCTATGTTCATTCCTAACTCGATGGTTCATAGTCACATGACTCGTGGAAGGGAGAATGTTCACCTTCTAGTACAATCACGTGCTGTATATAAGAATGGCCCGATTCACTCGGTATCACTTTTGTACAATAGGTTACCTACAAACTTGAAATGTATGTCCTCTGTGTCTTCTTTTAAATTAAAACTCAAAGAACTACTTCTTAATAAATGTTATTATAGTACTCATGAGTTTTTTTTGGACAATATTGTAAAGCTATTGTGAAAGGTTATTTGTTTATAAATGTTTCTGAATATGTTCTATGTCCACTGACCAAAAGAATAATAAAGCTATGTATTATTATATTATACCCTATTGTTGTTTATTACTAATGTTAAAAATATTGTTAATAAACTTTTCTCAAATACTCCATCTCAAAATCGGCCGAAACTTTTTTTCCATCATCTAAACATACCCAGCTAACTATTCCAAAAATAAAATTCAGTGGTAATTCATAAATGCGTTTTTTATAAATATTTAAACATTTACAATTTTCTCTCGCGCTCTCCCATTTGGAATACATGCAGCAGACACGTGATGCAAGCCTAAAAATTTCCTTATTGCTCAATGTCATGGCTATATGAGCTAAAAATATATTATAAACTATAAATGTTAACAACATTTGTTATTTGTTCTGTTAAATGGATGTTTGCAGAGAAATTTACCATTGAACCCCACTTAAGTTTCCAGGGGGATTAACTTTTATTTGATCTAAAAATCTGTGACAATTAATATGAAAATACTTTTTAAGAATCTTCAAGTATATTTCATTGATGAAATGAAAATAAATTACAATTATGGAAATTTTGCATAATTTGTACTAGCAGAAAAATTTCTTTGTTTTTGCAATCTCACTCTTTTTATCTCTATATACAAATTTACTGCAAACTCCGATTTTAGCATAAAAATATTTATTATCCACGCAAAAACATTTCATTTTCAATTCGAGTCGAGAGCCTGCAGCTGTGGCTTTTCGTGCATTAAGACATTTTCCATAACCGGAGCGCTCTCTAAAAAGAAATGTTTTATGGCACCTAGGGATTAGGGCAAGAGGGTAAAAACCTTTCCACTTCCTTTCAGAACCCTATTTTTATGACCCTCTTGGTGGCCAAATCTGCCCATTGTGGTATAAGCCTAAAAGCTTGAAGGAAGACCAACTAGCTGCACATGTTTTTGTTGACAGCCGCATTTATTCACCGAAGAAGTCTCAGTTTGTTTTGGTCTGTCACGGCGTGTGCATCTCCTTATTTGAGAGCTGTCGGCCTTTTATTTTTTCTTGTACGTAGTTTTTTAAACTAATTTCGGAAATTTCATCGATACCTGCATATGAAAATGTCGTGTGTCAAAATTTGCTCCATCGGCACAGTGAGAGGAGGAAAGTGTTCGCGAGACAGTGTCTTTAAATGTATCGAAGAGTACTTGGTGAGAGATCTGCAGCGCATCGAGGATAGAAGTGGTGTCAAAGTAGAAACCGTGTGCGTTAACCATGAGACATCATTTCTTGCTTTCTATTCAAAGCGTCAAAAACAGTGTTGTAATCCACTGAAACTGCATTGCAATATCCGTAGTGCTAATTTATATACAATTACTTCCAATTAAAAATCGAAAATTTTCAGCACCAGAGGGATGTCTTTGGTCGAGGGCAGAAAATTGTGTCATCAGTGCAGAGTGTTTCTGAATAAGGGAGTCGAGAAAGGTGACACACCACGGTCTCCCATCAGTCATCAAGAAGACATTCCTGAGCAGCTTGTGGCTGCAGAAGCAGTACTGTCACAACTCGGGCCTTCTGGTTTGCAATTTGTGGAGGCTCATGTATCCCTACCTTCAAACAGCGCCAGCAATGACAGTGACTCACAAGGAGAGAGCAATTACTTACTCTTACTTCTGTGGCCATTGAAAACCTAGGAGGTCTTTGGCCTCGCCAACCACACGTCTCCACGCTCTACGGTCGCCTGTCACTTCCAGATGTGCTCCCATCCTTATCATATCCTTCTCTACTTCGTCATTCCAGCGCATCCTTGGTCTTCCTAAAGGTCTTGTACCTTCTGGTCTTCCTTTTAGCACTTGTTTCATCATTGTTTCTTCACTTCTTCTATGGACGTGTCCCAGCCACCTTAATCTCCTGCTTCTGATAATTCCCACAATATTTGGTTCTTTATACAATTCTCTTAACTCTTTGTTTTTTCTTATTCTCCATGATTCACCCTCTTTAATGGGACCAAATATTCTTCTCAATACTTTGTTTTCAAACGTTATGAGTTTCTTTTGTGACTTTTTGGTACAAGCCCACACTTCAGAGCCATATAATAGTATTGGTATCACTATTGTTTTATAAATCCTAATTTTTGTTCTTTTTGATATGAGTTTATTCTTAAATAACTTTATTAAGCTCCAGTATGATCTGTCAGCTGAGGCAAGTCGGGCGTTTATTTCTGTCTCTTCTTTGTTGTTGTTTGTTATTAGTACTCCTAAATATTTAAATTGGTCAGTTTTTTTAAACTTATGCTGCAATACAGGAGAGAGCAATTGTGCCCCTTAATTACCTCCTCAAGCTGTGCTAGAAAAAATCAACCTGAGTTTATCCGAAATCGGTACATCACCAGTAATTAGAAAAAAATTGAGAAGTAGAAAGTACTCTAAAGAAAAAATTCATAAAATTACTTCTGTTTATCGAAGAGCAATCGAGAAAGTAGGGGGAAAAGCAAAAACTTACTTCGGCCCATTAGAGTTAGTAGGGTGTGAAATGCTAAGTCAACTCAAGGAAAAATTTGCTGAAGCTAATTCCTACAGTGAAAAAATTTTAGTCCTGTCTACACTGCCTAAAAGCTGGAGCGTGGCAAAAATTCAACAGGAATTTGGATCAACTCAATATTTAGCTCGAAAAGTGAAAGAACTAGTAAAGGAACAGGGTATTTTATGCACTGGTAATCCTAAGCGAGGAAAACCACTACCTCAAGAGACAGTTAACAGAGTGATATCATTTTTCCATGACCCTGGTGTAAGCAGAGAAATGCCTGGAGTTAAATATTACGTCAGCGTTAATGACAATGGAAAATGGACACATAAACAGAAGAGACTAATTATAGGAAATTTGAAAGAGGTATTTTGTAATTTTAAGGAAAAATATCCCGAAGATAGTTTCATTTTCAAAATTTGCAGAGCTAAGACCTAAGGAGTGGGTTCTTGCGGGAGCATCAGGAACTCATACCATATGCGTGTGTCTGGTGCATCAAAATGTTAAATTAATGATTTTAGGTGTAAGGTTGTCGCCGCTAAATCTAGGAGATAACACCGAGCCGCTATTGTCATATAAAGACTATTTGTCAGCAATGATGTGTTTCCCTGCGACCGAGGCATGCCATTTGAACGAATGTAAAAACTGCCCTGGGCCGAGCAAAATTCTGAATTCAATAGAAGAACACTTTGATGGAAATTTAATTGATTGCATTACTTACCACCAATGGGTGCAACTTGACCGTTGCTCCCTAGAAATTTTTACAAAATCTAACGATAACTTTCTTGAAACATTTATTGAAAAATTACAGAAACTTCAGCCACATGACTACATTGCTAAAAATCAATCTGAATCTCTTAGAAATGTTAAGCATGACATCCAAGTGGGGCAGGTTCTCGTCATTGCAGATTTTTCAGAAAATTACGCTTTAGTTTTACAGGACAGCGTGCAAGGTATGCACTGGAATAACGACCAAGCAACAGTTCACCCCTTTGCTTGCTATTACTGCCCTAAAGTCCAGGATAATGTAATCCCATTGAACTACGTAATCATATCAGACAGCCTGAAGCATATAACATCAACTGTACATTTTTTTCAAAAACTTCTCCTTAAAATTCTTGAAATTGAAAGTTCTGAAGCTTATAAAAGTAATATATTATTCGGATGGAGCAGCTGCTCATTATAAAAACAAGTCTAACATTCAGAACTTATCTCTTCACAGGAATGATTTCACAGTTTCTGCTGAATGGCATTTCTTTGCTACATCGCATGGTAAAGGGCCAAGTGATCTACATCTACATATTACCCCGCAAGCCGCCTCAATAGGCGTGTGGCGGGGGGTGTTAGGACACCAGCCGCTTAAAGATAAAAAGGAAACGCTCTAATGAAATTACGCCTAGCATTTATTGAAGTCCCTTATTGTTCGGGGGAAAAACGAATTCCCATACCTATCCGTTTGGCAAAATATCTCTCTTAATTTATCGTTTCTGTCCGACCTGGAAATATAGTGGGGTTCTAATATGATGTTCTCCGTGTCGCTCTGAAAGATATCTATTCTCAATTGTTCAAGCAATCTAAGCCTAGCGCGCAGCCTCCGAGTCTCTAGCGGTTCCCAGCCTAATTCGTTTAACATCTGTGTAACGCTGTCAGTACGCCCGTAGCTGTTTTTGACGAATCGCGCAGCTTTCCTTTGTATTTTATTAAGTTCCCGGACTAAGTCTTTCTGCACCGGATCCCATATGCTCGCTGCATATTCAAGGTGTGGCCGGACGAGTGCGAAATAGCACCTCTCTTTTACTTTTTCATCCGAAAATCTTCCCACAATACGCTTGACGAATCCTAGCTTCTTCAAAGCTCTGCCACAAATATTTCTTATATGTGCTCCCCACGATAGGTCCGAAGTTATCGTAACTCCTAGATACTTCACTTCATCTGTCGCCTTTATGTTAACACCATCCACAGCATATACATGGGAATAGTTGGACGACTTCCGCAAGAAATGTACCGCCGTGCATTTGCTCAGATTAAGTTCGAGTCCCCACTCTTGGCTCCACACATGAACGTTGTTTAAATCCGATGATAGAGTTTCAAAGTCAGAGTGATCACTAATTTCACGATAGATGACAGCGTCGTCGGCGAATAGACGTATTTTACTGCTAATTCGAGAGCATAGATCATTTATGTATATAATGAACAAAAGGGGTCCGATCACGCTTCCTTGCGGGACACCTGATGTCACTTTAACGACATCAGAGCTAATTCCGTCAAGAACTACCTTTTGCTTACGATCACTCAGAAAGTCGCGTATCCAGTTTACTACTGTTTCGTTTAGGCCACATGACTGTAATTTGTATAAAAGTTTGTTATGAGGTACCGTGTCGAAAGCTTTCTTAAAATCTAGAAATAATGCGTCAACTTGTCTTTTCGATTCGCCAGATTTGAGAACGTCATGAAGAAAGAGCGCGAGTTGTGTTTCACATGATCTACCTTTCCGGAAGCCGTGCTGAGAGCCATGGAGGACGTTACGACTGTCCAGGAACGTGATGGACTGGGAGGAACTTTAAAAGACTAGCAGCAAGAGCAAGTCTTCAGCTTACATACGAAAAAAAATACGTACACCTATAGAACTCTTTAACTGGGCAAAAGATCATATTTTAGGTAAAGGGTTATCGGGTAAAGTGCTCATGCCCCCTGAGGATTCGCTCGGTCCTTGCTTTGCCGACCTGTGCTAGCTGGTCCGAGGTCCTGAGTGGTGCCCTTTATGAGTTTTCGTTCTGGTTTCTTCCTAAATTTACTTTGTCTCGGGAACATCTTTTACGGAGGAGGGACTGAAGTGGGCAGACGGAGGGTAGTCACCCATGCCGGAGATGTAATGGTGTGTCCGTCGTGTAGTCCACGACGTAAGATCTGTCACAATATATAGACAGTGAAATATGATTTCCTCAGATCCCACCCACACTGCATATTTGGTTCCGTCTACATTGAAGACAAGAACTGGTGTATAAAAAATAAAACCGTAATCTGTGATTGATTTTAACTTTGCAAAAAAGGGTGTTGACCTCTCATGACTGGATAGAGATAGCAGGAAAAGATGTTTTGCGTATTACAGAAACTTCACAATACTAGTGATGTAAAAGAAGCGAAGGCAATAGCAAAAAAGGACAAAACTTATTGCAAGGACAGTGATTGACAGCCTACTGTGTCTGAACTGTTTTAATCTAAAACAAATACATTTCATAATAATATGTGTATCGGATCCAAAAGGAGTATGCTAAAGTAAGCACCTGACAAGCATTATGCTCAGGAGGACTTCTAATGTGCTATTGTTTATTTCTTTTTTCTTTTCTTGGATCATTTTTTTGTACTTGTATTGTACTATTGTTTTGTACTTGTTTCTTATACAGGGTGGCTACTGATATCAAATTTTTAAATTCCCTGACTTTTCCCTGATGGATTTAACAATTTCCCTGACCGATCGCCAGCAGGTCACCTATTATTGGAATATTTTATTTCTGCTGAATTAAATTTTTGTCAAAACTCAGAAAATGTTAAAAGCTGAAATCAATGCATTAAAATCTACACGTACATCCTAATGAAAAAATATATTAAATCTTCATAAGTTAAACTCTCATCCAAATTATAGTCGTGTCTTGGTAGTTCTGGGAAGCTCAGAATTACTGAAAAGGCATCGAAGGGAAAGTTAATGGCCAATTTACTGTTGGACTCCGGCAAAGGTATCACTAGGGTGAGCGAAAAATACAAACCAAAGCCAAGTTTTAGGACTGGATCAAAATCGGATAGCGCGAGTGACATTCAGAAGCGAATAACAATTTGATTAGCGTGGTTATAACCCCTTGATTGCAAGAGTATTGCTATCAATTGCGATGTAAAACTATTTGGATAAACAAACAAAATGTAAGCGCGCCACTGCGAGCGAAGACAGGAGGCAATTGGCAACGGCAGCATCATATTCAGGAATATCATGTTTGAGGTGGTTTTTGACCTGACAAAATTGCTTTGAGAGGGAGCTAAGGGGGCTATTCACCAATTACGTCGAGCGTGAAAGGTGGGGAGGGGAGGAGGGCTCTTCTTACTGTTTCATGACGGGGGATATGGGAATCGATGATTTTGCGTAAGATTTTGTTTACACGTACTTGTATTACCATTTAAATAATCATTGTGTCGTATTTTTACAACTGTAAGCATGTATTTACTACGAGGTAGTATGCTCCAGCCGCTCCAGCTACCTCTCAAGCTAAGCCTCGGAAGTTAAAAAAAAAATGCGAGGTAAAATTTTCCGAACAGCATAGCCTCGGATTCCTTGTGATTAGCGTAATACATTGTGATAATGAATTTTGACATTACTAGGCAAATACCGCAATAAGGATATGCAAAAGGGATACATTGTACGTCTGATTCACTACTAAATAACTAAGATTCACAACTGAATGAGCCACGAATTGATGGGGCTTATTCCATGAACGTCAGCGACGGACATTAGTTCTGGTTGGTGAAATGTTTTGTTGAAATAAAGGGTGGGAAAGACTGGCCGATAAAAGTAATGGAGAAAAATAATGCGAATTTCCTACCCATGTTTCTCCCTGACTGTTACGAAAATTCCCTGACTTTTCCAGAAATTCAAAATTCCCTGACAATTCCAGGTTTTCCCTGACGATCGCCACCCTGTTATATACTAAATATCTTACATTTCCCTTGGCTTTCTTCCAATTAGATTACAGAACAGGTATCTTGTAATAAAGATTCTGAGTTAACCAGAGTGCGAATCAAGCTTCTTGTTGAGGGGGGGAAATATTTAGCCAGTCTACTTCGTGCACATACATCAGAATAAATAACATTTCCTCAGTTACGCTAATGAAAGGTCGTGCGAAAGCCTGCAATTTTAGGGGATTCGACTCCTGCGCTAGTTTCTTTAGTACACAGAAAAATTGAATTATAAAATCTTTTATAACTTTCAATTAAATGATCTATGGGAAAAAATCTAAAATACCCATTGACAACTATTTTTTTTATTTTTGGTAATTCGCGGTATTTTAAAAAATGCTGAATAACATTTGTGTTTTTCAATAAATTTTGAAAACTTTTGCGTTGTTACACTTTAATTGAATTAATACATCTTCTATTGCATGGAAATAATGCTTATTATAAAATACAAGTAGATTTTACATAATGTTATAATAAGTGTTACAATTTTCAAGTTAAAAAAAATACAAATAAATTTGTTAAGAAGTCAGTTTTACATGTAAGTACAGACTTTTGCATACATACAAACTTTATACATGGTGTCAAGATAAGGTGGTAAACATTTCATTGTTCTTTCTCTAGCAGTTATTAAGGTATTCAAAATTAGTATGTTAAAACCGTGAAACTATTGATTTGCGGAAAATGGCATTTAAATTTTATATTTATAAAAACCAGTCTTCTACTTTCTGTAATGTTCCTGCTGCTATGTCAAAATTGGAAAATATAAAAATAATTCAAAGTGTCATTTGAAAGGAGGCAAATCCCCTTAAACAAATAGTTTGCTTGCATGAGATGATGTTTCTCGACGATGAGGTTTGTCTGTAGCAGAGTGATGGCCCTCCTTTATCCAATCAGCTGCAAACCGTTTTGCTTGAAAATCTTCTAGAGCAGGCACATTTACGGATATAAACATTAGAGATGATAGTGTCTGAATATGCATTCTATTCATTAGCTTGGTCAGTGTATTGTTCATTATACTGAACCCTCTTTCACACTCTGCTCAAGACACTGGCACTACTTCAATTCTGTTAAATAGCTCCTTTATTGAATTTCATAAAAATTCCTGGCTTTTTAGTTGCTTAAACAAACGAAATTCTTTAATGGTTTTTGACACAATAGTTTTTTCATCACCTTTGTCATAAATGTTTACTGAATCGCAAAGTGATTTAATTCTGCCATCTCCAAACAGAAGAAGTTCACTGCAACTTTTAGGCCACCATGTTTGGTTTAATACTTCACAGTCTTTAAAGAAGTGATTAGCTCTGGAAAACCTTGCACTCAAATTATCAACTGATCGTTGTTAGAACTGTCGTCTAAAGCTGTCGAAAGTCTCCTTGTTTTTATTGGATGGTTCTTTTATATCTTGACCTTGATACTTCCTGGTTTTTAAATATCCAGCATTTGCTACTTTAAGGTAAATCCCTTCAGCTCCCTTCATTTTATGTAAGGAATTAATGCACACACTTATCTCAGATGAAACAGAGATTGCACCTGAATTATGTGATTGAAAATACAGTGATAATTGTTTTAGAATTTCTAAAATGTCTCTGAAGAATGCCAACTCTACAAAAAAAGAACATTATGTCAACTTATCAAATAATCCTTGATATTTTGTTTAATTTTTGTGATTTAAGCAGCCGTCACTTTTATTATTTCTCATAAATTGCACAAGTGATGGGTAACTTGTCAATACATCTTTTACTGTGCTGCAAGTTGATGCCACCCTTATAGACAGAAACATAGAGCACAGTCAGGATGTTTTCGCTTGTTTTGTAGAATTCGAAAAGGCGTTTGACAGAGTAAACTGGGAGAAACTAATGCAGATACTGGGGAAAATAGGAATAGATTGGCGTGATAGGAGACTCATCCGAAACTTATATATGGGGCGGAGGGCTCAGGTAAGGGTAGCTGACGGTGAATCAGGGTGGGCAGTTATAGGTCGCGGGGTGCGGCAAGGGTGCCCGTTGTCGCCTTTACTTTTTAACATCTATGCTGAGGAAATGGTAAGAGAGGCATGGGATGAGCTAGATGTGGGAATGAAAGTAGGCGGCCAGTGGATAAAGTCGGTTAGATTCGCAGACGACCAGGCGTTGGTCAGTCGGTCATCGAAAGGATTGCAAACTTTAGTAGATGGACTGGAAATGCAGTGCGAGAAATACGGAATGAAGATAAATAATAAGAAAACAAAAGTAATGAGATTCTCTTGGACAAAGAAAGCAGAGCTGGTGATAAGAGTAGAAAGTCACAAACTGGAGCAAGTAGAATAATTTAATTACTTGGGTAGTACGCTAGAAGAAACAGGACATAGTAGCAAAGACATTAGGAGGAGAATAGCGCTAGCGAAGGAAGCGTTCAATAATAGAAGGGAGCTGATGATGGGGACCTTAAGTAAGGATGCAAAAAAGAGGCTGGTGAAGAGCTTGATATGGAGTGTGGCGTTGTATGGGGCAGAAACGTGGACCTTGAGAAAGGAAGACGAAAATAGGCTGAAGGCTTTCGAGATGTGGGTGTGGAGGAGGATGGAGAAGGTGCGTTGGACGGAAAGGAAGACAAATGAGGAAGTGCTTATCATGGTGGGCGAGGAGAGGAAACTTATAGATAAGATTAGGGGAAGACAGGGTAGGTGGCTGGAAGGGGTAATGAGGGACGATGGTTTGTTGAAGGCCGTGATAGAGGGAAGGATGTTGGGCAAGCGAGGAAGGGGAAGGAAGAGAATCGGTTTTATGGCCGGGATGAGGAAAGGTAGGACTTATGCTGAGATGAAGAAAGAAATACTAGAGGTAGAAAAGGCACGGCACGTGTAAGAGTTCGTTGGATATTCTCTGACTTTCATCACAACCTACCTCTAACCGGTGGATTACTGTAATGAATGAACATCATACATTTCTTTTCTAGCCGCCGAGCTATGAAGGGGTACATATTCCGTCCGCGGTGATCGTCAGTCAGTCCGTCCTACCGTCAGTCTCCGCTGCCGTCTTATGAAACCCCCCTTCGACAGTTATGTGGAATCGCGATAGCAAACACGTGATAACGAACACACTGCTTCGTAACATTTACTGAATAATACAGTGTTAACCGCTCTTGTTGAAGCATGGCCGACTTAATGCGTCACTTTTGCCCCAGCGCGGATCCAGCTGACGGAGTACGCGATTCCCACGCATCCCGCTTGCTGTGCACTGTACAGTGTACATTTGTACAAGTAACCAGTAGTTGCTAGGAGCAAGAGAGGGGGGAAACAATTTTCCCTGGCAGGGAAAAATATTGCTGTCATCAGCCAGGGAAACAATTTTACGAGCCAGGGAATTCCCCCCCTTCCCCCCCGTTGATTCGCACACTGGATTTAACCCTCATCACCATGCAGATTAATTGATCTTATATTCCAAGTTACAAAAATCAGTACTTACCATGTATACATCAAATTCATCCAAGGCATAAAAAGGTAACTCTACAGCATCCCACAAAGAAAGGATGAAGGCCACGGTGGTAAATGAGCGTTCGCCACCAGACAATGACTTAGGATCACCAGACTCTGCTGTTCTCTTTGATCCACCCTTTGCCTTGCCAGGAGATGGGTTGCGAAGTGTGACCCTGATATCTAATTTTCGTTCATTGTGATCAATTTCTATGCCTCCCTAGAAAGTAAGAATAATATCAATGAGCACATCAGTGCACAAATATGGGGAAAAAGTTTAACAGCATACTAAGCATATTGACCACCCTAAACACTCCAACATTCCCAAGCCACACTTCATGCCTCAAATATGTAATGAAATCTAAGTACAACCACAAGATCAGTTACAACCTTCTTTGCAATAATATGGGAGCCTGTACCATGTGGATTTATGCCTAGGAGGGAATAACCTGATATGCTGTTTGCACTTCAGCAAATGCTAGAAAAATGTATGGATGTCCAAAAGAAAGAACATAGGTACATTGTGCATTTATGTATTAAGGGAAGGCATATATGTAATAGGTAGGGATAGGAATTTTTCGGTGGTTTGAGAGGAAGAAAAGCGGTACTTTGAAATTAGGAATGCGGTACTTTCAACAAGACATTTCGGTGTTTTCACAGTGACCACAAATTTATATATATACACATAAAATACTGATTATTTCAAAGTCTAGAAAAGGGTCACTTATACTATAGTTTAACCCAATATGATCTGGGTTATTATGCGACACTTCCCCTTCTAGCCATCTTATGACTGAAGACAATCACCTCGGTGGCAGAACCTGGAAAAGTGGCACTAAATTTAAAAATAAAATTTAATACATTTCGTGTATTGACATGTAACTTTAGAGAATTTCCATCCTTGTGAAAGTTTGCTGCAGTTATGTGCTGCGAAGATTTTAAATTTTTCCAATTGAGTCTTTCCCAAGCAACCTGACAATTGTAGAATATGTACATGACCGTACTTTTATCTATACAACAAAATCCATCTTTTTGATACTGGAAAGCCCGGTCTCTTGCGCTTAATTTTGCATTCGGGATCTCAATAACTCGTCAAAATCACTTGAAAGCATAGTAACCAGGAATAAAACTAGGATACTTAACAGTTGTCACTGGAAAACAAACAATCATTTGACGGAAATTGCCAAAAACTAGAGATTCAAACAATAAAATCAATCTTGGTGCCACGCAATAAATAACTATATCGACAATTATTTTGATGTTGTAGTTGGCCTTGATTGGTGCTTTAAAGCCCGCTACGCAACCATTGCAATGGAACGGCCCCATTGCAATAAGGTCATTCACTATGATGCGAAATTGCAATTTAATTCATGAATTCGGTAGATGGATTGGAAAATAGATTTTTGGTGGAGACAAAATTCTTCTATATTCAGCCACTCACTCTAAAATAAAAAAATAAATTCACGAAACTTGCCGCCCACTCAAAAAGTTCGTGACAACATCAGAGATTCGGTTCAGTTTCTAATTTGCTCGCTGGAAAGCGAGGGAAGGGGAATGCTGCATAGCGCCCAGCATGATTGGACGGAGCAGCGAGTGACTACAAAACTTTTCATGTTGGTTCTTTTATGTGAAAGGGTTAAGAACCCGATTTTTCGCAGCCGATAATTCGAAAAGCAAGCGACGGATCAAAAAACGGAAAAATATGTCTCTCATTATTTTTCAAACTCTATCAGAATTGGCATTTAAAAAACTCTTGGCGAACAAGCCCATTGAAATGAAACAACTCAAAGCTATTCACGCATGCACAGTCTGTATCGTCTTCAAATCTGTAGTAGAGTCTAATGAACAAATCAGAACTGAATAAAAAAATCTGAAAAATGCCTGTCTTTTTAGTTTTCAACTATATTTGGCATAAAAAACTCTTGGCGAACAAGCCCATTGAAATGAAACAACTCAAACTGGCTATTCACACATGCGCAGTCCGTCTCGTCTTCAAATCTGTAGCACAGGGATTCCCAAACTATGTTCTGCGGAAGGCTAATGGGTGTTCAGAGTAACCTATTATGGCTTTATATGCTGCTACCTAAACGCAATGGTTTAATATATGTGAAGTCCACACGGTGTTCCGTTAAAATTTCAGGATTTACGAAGCGTTCCATCGCAGGAAAAGTTTGGGGAACCCTGCTGTAGCAGATTACTTTGAATAAATGCGCATATTGCTTTTCCTTTGTTCGAATCACCTCGGAGCGGAGAGCCACCGATCATAGATGCCGATAGATGGTTATTCCACTAATTGTAAATAGAAAGCACCGTGGCATGACGAGCTGTATATTGCCGGTTAGCGCCATAAATCGAAAGCACCCGATGTCATCCTCCCGCGATTGTTATCATAACACCGGTTATGCTACGATGAACTGCAAACTTCCGCATACCTCAGGAATATTTTCACGTGAGTTCGTTTAAATTAAATTGAGAACATTTGCTTGCAATTTTAATGTTTTTCTTGCGTTAAAATGTAATTCAACCATTTTCTCATAAAAAATGAAAATTCACGTTTTGGAGCACAATTCGCGACATTTCGTGAGTTCAAAAGTCATTTACCCAGTCATTATGGAGTATGATGTAAATAATTACCACTCAATAAATACAAGCTGGCCTAGGTGTAGGAGGTGGGGATAGCGATGTTGACGGCAATGACGAATCGCGGTCACTCGGAAATCCGCTATTGCAGAATAGTAAGGCAGCTATCTGGCTACACTTCGTGCAATTGCCAAATTCGCACGCAACGTGCAATCACTGCAATACAGTACTAAAAAACTTATAGTATTGCTTTCAATACGGCTTTCATGTCTCATTTGAAATTATGTTCATAAGCTATAGCCTATTAATATTTATTATAAATATGTTACTTCTTCATTCATGAAAATTGACAATATTAAATTCCAAGTGATCATTGATTTCAATGGCAAGCTTAAAATAAAACATTTGACTAACTTACTGATCTCGAGTGGTGGAACAAAAAATATTTAAGTAAGGATTTGCTTTATAAATCCACAAGATCTAAAGATTACATTATCTTGTTCACAGGTGTGTCCCAGCTAACCTGCCGATGCTAGTTATATTTTATTGTGAAAAAGCACAAGCTACTGGGTATAATTTTGCTTTGGAACCTTCTGGGTTGCACTACTTTTTGCTAAAACAATGATGCTCCCACTCTCAGGTCTTTACAAGGCAAACATTTACTGTAATTTTTGCCTTGCCATCGAAACATCCATTTTCCTTAATATGTAATCCAGCACCCACGAATGTGAATACCTAGACTACCCGAACCCGAAAATTACCTGATGCCCGCAGATATTTCACTACCTGAATCCGAACCAGACCCGAAATGAAAAAGTGCTACCTGCACACCCCTACTAAGAATGAATGTCAAGGGAAACGAAAATCGCAGGGTACAAAAGTGTTTTCCTCCTGATGTTTTTATATGGCAGCAAAACCTGGATATGTCAGGATAAGAACAAGAGGAGGCTAAAAGCAGTGGGAATTAGGTACCTGAGAAGTGTTTGCATCGGATAGGGTTAGAAATTAGTGGGATATTTTTCCCTTTCCTTATAACTATTAATATATAATAATTGGGGTATCTGTCTGGGAAGTGTTTGTGGCCAAAGTATGATGGATAGGAGTCGGGTCATGAAACAATGTAGGTTGGATGCTCCAGTAATGTACATATTTGAAAGGAACATGCTTCCTCAGTTTGGCCATGCTGAGAAAATGGATGAGAGTCGACTAACGAAATCGATAAATGATAGTAGACTAGTAGAGTGAATGGTGTCAAAGGAAGGGGTAGACCAAGACAGTCGTAGATGAATGCGGTAGAAGAGACTCGAAGAGGAGGAATATTATGAGTCTTAAAAACAGGAGGGTGTGTGTGAAGAAATACATGAGTGTAAGAGAAGTGGATGAGGGGTATACTAGAGGGTAGGATAGGGTATTATGGAGGAGAATATTAGAAGAGAGTCAATTTTCTAGGACTAATGGGAATGACTAAATTCGTTGAATTTGTATACCCTGAAAGGGAATGGCATGATGGGTATGTATGTATGTATGTAAATGTAGCAACACAACATTCCTACTACCACTCACCTGAAACCTTCGACGATCAATCAGTCAGTTTTCTAGGACAAATGGGAATAACTAAATTTGTTGACTTTGCCTACCCTGAAAGGGAATGGCATGATGGGTATGTATGTATATAAATGTAGCAACACAACATTCCTATTACCACTCACCTGAAACCTTCGACGATCAATCAGTGACTGAAAAACAATTTGCATCCTTGTCACTAATAGCTGCAAGCACTTTGAATAAATTTCCCTTCGATGCCTCAGCATAGACCTCATTTTCTGAAATGACAGAAGGTATGAAATTGATTTTTAAATACTAGCTAGCTAGTCCACATTAACATGAGAACCACATGCAATAAAACAGAATAATTATTTTCATTCAGCTTGATTACCACAATGCACTCCTCCAGAACATTGATTTTTTTGGCAAGCTCATCACATTTTGTTTTCAGAACAGTAAACTTGTCTCTCAGTTCTTTCGGATCTCCTTCACTTTTTTCAACCCTTTCAATTTCATATTTTAATTCTTTGACTTCGTCCGAAATTTCAGCCATTGTCCTGTGAGAAAGCATAAATTATAATAATATAAGTACATGAAAGGTTTTGATGCTTAATTGCTGACCTAATAATTAACATTAGAATTATGAAAGAACAGACCAGAAGCATATTATTCAAAAAAACACATGGGCTGGATATTTATGATTGAGATAAAAAATTAGCACAGGATTTTGCATCAGCCACATGAAAAAAATTAACATCAGCAACTGATAACACTCCGATTCCATCGATTCCAGATAGATAAATATAGTAAAACTTTGATTTTGCACATTTTGATTTTACGTCATTCTTGTTCTAACGTAGGGATATGCAAGTCCGGCGGGGAACATAGGGAATTTTAATGGTAAAAACTTGATTTTACGTCGTTCTTGTTTTAACGTAGGGATATGAAAGTCCGGCCGGGAACATAGGGAATTTCAATGGTAAAAACTTGATTTTATGTAGTTTCTTCATTTTACGCAGGATAACTTCAGTCCCTAAGAGCAAAATAATCTTGATTTTACGTAGCATTTTCAGCATTTCAACTGTGGATGGTCGGATCGGATATGTCGGATCCAAAGATCCGCGGATATTATGTTTTACCGGATACTGAAATCAGATCCTAAATCATTTAAAGAATTGGATGTACATCCGAAGTTTTAAAATTCACAATTTAGTGAAGTAAAAAGAGGTTAGAGTTTCGATTCTCTCTTCTCATGCGCCAATGAACTATGTCGCTAGTTCTATTGATGCGATGATGCGTTTTAAATTCTCTCGGGCACTATGCGACATAATTTCAGGTTGTGGAAAAATCATGAGGAAGTTCGAAATCTACCTCACTCATACCACAAGGGTAAGATTAAGATTTAAATCGACCAAATTAATGGCTCCCCTCGTTTAATTCGAGCATCAGCCGCATCAACCCTTTGTTGCCTGCGGAGTCACCCTAAAAGGAGGCCCATCCCCTTCCCGCTAAGAGTGGAAGCCACCAGGATCGAAGAGAAAATGGGCGAGGATAGATAAACAGATAAAGCTAAGGAGAGATCTTCTCAGGTTACTCCATGCTCTTTCTTTCTGACTGAGTCTAAGCTGTAATACGAGCCAAGAAAGGGGGAAGAAACTGTCAGCCTCTCCTAATCACGGAATGATTTACCACCGTCCTCACAAAGCAAAGCAGAAAAAAGTATCCGTTGTTGGCAGGAGTGGGGGGAGAGTGAGTTATGCGATGAAGACAAAGAAGACAGCTGAATCGGAGATACAGGTTGCCCTAAGCACTCCCATCGCAGAAAAGCGCCAATGAAGAAGCAAAATATGGTTTACGCATTACACGACAGCTCAAATTGTATCGAAAATGGCCAGCTGGTGGAGTCATGGAATCACCCAAGCCGTCATAAGAGCCGAGATAAAGGAAGAAACTGCCAGCCTCTTCTCAACACCGAATAATGTGACACAGTCCTCTCAAAGCGAACCCAAAAAAAGTATCCGGTGTTGGGGGAGAGTGAACTACGCTGTGAAGACAAAGGAGTTGGCTGAATTGGAGGTCCAGGTTGACCTTGGAACTGCCATCGCAGCAAGGCTCCAATGAATAAGTGCGACATGGTTCATACTTTACACGATTGCTTCAATTGTATCGAAAATATTAAAATGTTTTTTATTGTAATGAGAAAATATTCTTATGAGAAAGGTCAGAATTCAAAGAGAAAGGATCATTTCAGGTCATAAACGTTTTTGGCTCATTCAGTCCATCTCATGGCCAAGTAATGCACTGGCAAAAATGGTTCATTTAGGCTTAATACAAACATTTATCTCTTCAATATGGTTAAAATAACGTATGTTTGAAACAACTTCTGATATAGCCCTATCTTTACTATATTGAATTGGGAAAACAGCAGTTTTTATCTTCCAGCAATCCATCATAGCAGTGTAAATGCCGACGGACTGCAAACACATTTTTAGCAAGGTATCCTGCCCCTACATGAGTTTTCAATTCCTTTTGTTTAGATCATGGCAAAAGTATCTCAGAAGCTACTCCTTGGACTCTCCTCCATGCTGTCAGAAGCATTGCTTGAGCATGGAACAATGTTTCAGAGGAAATCATAAAAAATTGCTGAAAATCAGAATGCTATGGCGAGACAGAAGTTTATGTGGGTGAAGAGACCTCATCTAGGCCCCCGAAACTGCAGAATCTGCTTGCTAATGAACTTGGGCAACTCAATCAGGTTTGCCCAATAATGCCAGTTATTTCACCACTCACCTACAATCAGATAGATGAAGAGTTGGCTACAAATGAAGAAACTGAGTGCAGAATGTACCAACCTGCCAGCTTCTGATTTATTTGACGGAGACAGTGACATGATAGATGACAGTGAAGCAGTGCCTGCTCATCCTGCTCGTAGTGATATGAGAGAAGCTTTCACAAATTTGTACAATTTTTGCTATGCACACCCATAGGTTGCAGAGGGCTACGTTGAAAATCTGAATGCTTTAGAGACAGTTATACATCAAATTTTTGATAATGGGATGCAAGAAACTAAAATAAGTGACTACTTTCACCCAAAATGAGTGGTTTCATAAATATTAAAAAATTCTGTTTAAAAATTCCTTATTCATAGCTTAAAATAATATATATGACAAGGTTTACTAAAAATAAAATGTAAGAAACATCCTAAATAACTAGACACCTTGCATTGCTGTCACCTCTTCCTAAAGTCTTGATTTTACACACTTTGATTTAACACAGCACCCTTATTTTGGTCCCTCCAACTGCATAAAATCAAGGTTTTACTGTATGTTAAACATAGACTATAAGCTGAGGATTTATTTGCTATTTGTCATTAAATACACTTTTTGAGAGACTTAATTGTCTTTGTTATTTTATTCCAGCCAGTATTTGAATTTTAATAAAAGCCGTACGCTACTGGTATATCAATATCCCACCTGTGATTAGGAATAAGAATCGATGGAATCGAGAATCGATTTCAAAGAGTCGGAATCGAAATCGAAAAAAAAAATGGAATCGACTCATCCCTACTACAGACCAAATATTATGAAATTCCAGGACTTTTCCAAGGTAAAAATTTTATTCTTCCCGGTGAAAACTCCATTCTTTGGAGTGTATTTCAAATAAGGTGCAAGAATAGGAGCACAACACATAGTCGCATGTACTGTGAGGGAATAAAGTTTCCCAACAAATAGAGCACGGCCACTATCACTCTCGAAGAAAATCTGTTTCGATTCTGATGGTTTATTATTCCTAGGTCTTGGCTATGACTAGGGCCACTAATAACCTCTGCAGAGCCGGAGGAGAAAAAATATTCCATCTTATTCAGCATTAGTTGAAAGAATAGGACCAGAAAGTTTATTTCACAGGCAAAATTACTTGATAAACACGAAATACGAGCTATAATGCCTCATTCAGACAAGTTACATAAAAATCTTAAGTCCACCCACCAACAAACAGTGCCTAGAATGGCACTCCTCAGTTATTGAAAACAATCATATTTTGAGTTAGAAAAGCAAATTTCCAGGCTAATTTATCATTTTCCATGGCTTTTCCAGGTTTGAGGCCGTTTTCAATTTCCATGACTTTTCAAGGTATTTAAGGCCTGAAGCAACCATGCTCTGGCATTCAGTGTTTTCAATTGAGCAAAACTCATACAGTCAACTCTCGATTATCCATCCTAATGGATGCACGACGAGGCACGGAGAACCGAAAAACATGGAAAATGTGGTCGTGATATTGACATTTCACTTCGTAGGATGGAAACTATTTCACTTAACAGACTGCAGCGGTTACCGCAAGACAACTAAAGAAATACTAAATATTACTATTATTTCAAAATATAATAATATCATAAACATTTATAAATTTATAGCTTCTAATGCTTGAAACACAACATAATGGGTACTTACTTAGCTTGACCACATAGATAATTAAAAACTGACATCTTGCTTATTTTCAGTAAATCTATGACATCGAAGTGATTATATAATACAACACATTGTTATATTGTGAGCCTCTGAAAAATATATGTGATATAATATATAGATTCGGCATTAGTAGGATTTAAAATACTTCACATAACAATTGACTGCAGGTGTTACACCATTTGTTTATTTCGAATATCATGAAATCTTCAACATTCACCTATAAATTTTTATTATCTAATAAATAGTTTCTAATGCTTGAAACGAAAGATGATGGGTGCTTAACTTGACCATATAGATATTAAAAAAACAATAGCATATATTGCGTATTTGAAGGAAATGTAAGAATCATTATCGAAGTGAATATAGGAATAGAGCAAAATCTTTTATTGTGAATCACGGAAATAACAAGTTATTTTTCTGGCTGAGATTATGTCGCAATAATCAAAATCATTTTGTCGCCTGTAATCCAGCAAAATTTCAACACTCGCCAGAGCTTCTGTGCGGGTGCCTACTCTTCTTCTTTTTCGTATTTTGTGAACTCCAAGCGAAAAGAATCAGTGGCTGAAACATTGCCACTCAATCGCTCTCCCTGAATAGCAATTTCATGAATACCATGTTGCTGCTTGAATCTCGTCAACCACCCAGAAGAAGCTTTAAAATCCACTTCTATTCCTAGAGACTCATGAAAAAGTTTAGCCTGCTGTGTGCACATGGGGCGTGAGACATACCACTTGACCGTTTTTGATTGAACCAAAGAAGCAAGGCGGAGTCTAAATCTTGAAAGGTTGATCATTTCATAGTCTTATGCTTTGAGGGTCCCAAACCACTGTCCGAGGTTGCAGCAAACTTCATCAGCTTACATTTATTCTTAATTATATCCCGAACTGTTTGTAGTCCCACATCATACTATTTTGCCAGTTTAAGTGGAGTCTTTTCTTTTTCATTTCTTTTAATAAATTCTAGTTTTTTCGCGATGGAAAGGACAATTTTCTTCTGTTTTTCTGCCGTTTGCATCAGATTTGTCGCGGCACAACAGAAACAAATGCAATTTTGAAGTTATTGAGATTTCCACATGAATGAACTGGCACAATCGTATCTGGATAAAAACCAAATGACTGTTCAACGGCGAATAATGATCAGGGAGCAATGATATTGTTTCGTATTTATTAATTCAGGCCAAAAAGTAAGAACATAGGGAACAATAAGTAGTTATTTTTGAAGTATAATATAAGTTAGTTTATTTACAAGTAGTCTTTTTAAAATTATTTCCATTGTATATTTACTATTCTGTTCGTTTTAGGAAGATAAAATATTCAGTGGCAAAGGGTAATGGTAAAGAACGGATAAAATAATTTCAGAAGCAGATGCGGTTGAGTTTTCATCAATTTAAACGTAGCAAACAATTTCAATAATGTTGTGATTAAATTTAATAGTTAAACTAAAAACAGACATTTACAAACTTGCAATTCTCTTTAGATACATCGAACTTTAAAAGAAATTACTTCATTTTACCATTGGAATATTTTTCAAACTTTTAAGTGTAGGGATGAGAAAATAGCATGGATAATCTGCAAACCGGATAATCGGAAGCCGGATAATCGAGTGTTGACTATAATTATAAGTACAAAACTCACCTGCTGGTCTTCATCCTCTCTTTAGTGAGCTTCGATGCAGTTTTAACACAGTCAGCGACCATATTTTTCTGCTCTGCAACTTGATTTTCCAGCTTTTGCAACATTTTCTTAGCATCATTTCTCTTTTTCACTCCACCCTCAAGAGCTAATCTTGCCTTAATTATCTTGCTATCCAGGTGATGACACTTACTCTGTAATAAAATAAATTGAGTCACAACATGAAAAATTGGGATATCCTGCTTTCAGTGCCAAGGATGTATAATAATAATAATACCTTTATTATCCAAGGATCATGTGTACAAATAAATTACAATGAAATAGGATTCGTCAGACAAGAAAATAAATGAATATACACCCAAAGTCAGAACAAAAGTAAAGTGAAGGCCGACAATGGATATATGTACATCATGTACAGTGTAACATAATTCACTAATAATTATATATCTATCTTTTTAACATTCAAAGAATTCATTCACACTATAACATGACAAATCTAGTAAGTGGGTCTTCAGTCTCAAGCTAAAAGTATTTGTGTTTTCTACATCCTTAATTTTCTTAGGTAGATGATTGTAAAGGCGTGTGCCCATTGCCCAAGAACCATTCAATGTAAGTGAGCGCGAGTGGTGATCAATATGTATGTCCTGTTTTTTTTCTAGTGTCATATACATGAATATCCTGATTTTTTACCACTTGGTCCATGTTTTGTTTCATAAAAACAATCACATTGTAAATGTAAACACACGGGATGGTGAGCATATTTAACTTTTTAAAGTGGGATTTACAGGATGTTCTAGGACTTAAATTAAGCATTGTTCTAATAACTCTCTTTTGCAGAACAAAGATTTTTTTCAAAAGTGATGGGGAAGACCCCCAAAGTATAATGCAATATGTTTCTCTGCTGTAAAAGTAGCTGTAGTAAAGTATCAGTAGAACATTGGTAGAAACAGAACATTTTAAAAAACGAATGCAGTACAGTGCCGAGAACAGCTTAGGAATTAGATCTGACACATGAGCATCCCATTTTCCTGTGTCTTGAAGAACTAATCCCAAAGTTTTTGCACAGTGAGTTTCGTTCAGCTGAATATCATGCAAATTTAAACTCAGTTTACGATTATTTTGGATCTTATTAAATAGTACCAGTTGAGTTTTACTGGAGTTTAATTTTAGTTGGTTAATACTGCACCAATTTGCTGTATTGTTTAGTAATTGCTGTGCATGATCATTTAAGGAATCTATTTTATTTCCACAAATAAAGAAATTTGTGTCATCTGCATAGGTAACATTTATCACATTGTTATCACTCCCTAGGGTTATCAAATCATTTATAAATATAATGAATAATATAGGTCCGATTAAAGACCCTTGAGGAACACCTTTCGTGATTGGTAATGCATCTGAAATATATTTTGCCCCATTTGTACTAATACATGTTCTCTGAAATCTTTTTTTTAGGTAAGATTGTATCCAATTACATGCTACCCCTCTTATTCCCAACTTCCTACATTTTTCCAAGAGCAAACCATGATTAACCTCATAAAAAGCTTTCGTGAAGTAAAGAATATAAACCTAAAGTAAATTTTTTTTCGTCTTTACAATTTAAGATAGAATTTACAACTTGAAAGAGAGCAGCTGTAGTAGATCTCTTTTTCCTGTATCCCCATTGTGATTCAGATAGTAAATTATATTGTTCTAAATATGGTATTAAACGATTTAGATATATTCTCTCAAAGAGTTTAGAAAATTGAGATAGCAGCGAGATGGGTCTATAGTTCCTAAGATTATTTGGTTCCCCTTTATTTTTATACACAGGTATCGTTTTACTTGTTTTTAGTGCATCAGGAAAAATGCCCTCTTGCAAAGACCAGTTTAATAAAAACAAAGTGGGGGCAGCTATTGCCTCTCTACAGTAACACAAAAGGTAGCCAGGAACCCCATCTAAGCCAGGGGAAGATTTCTTTCCTAGATTCTGTATTGCCGTGAATAATTCCTTTTCATTGCAAGGGCAGAGGAAGAGGCTATTAGTTGGACCATTGCTAGTTAAGTTGGTATAATTACACGGGACTATATTGTTCATTGAATGATAAGTAAGCCCCAAAAATTCCCTGTTAATAGCATTACTTATAGCTCTAGGTTCCATGGTTGGTGCTCCTTGGTTTTCAAGTACTAATGGTAGATGCCGATTTTTTCCTCTGCCAAGTTCTCTATTGACAATCCTCCATGCCATCTTAGTCTTATCCGAGGCAGTTGCTAGTAGGGAACTATTATAAGATTTTTTCGCCTTATTTATAAGATACCTGTGAGATTTTTTGAGCTTGGCTAAAGTGGCAGTGGTTTATGGGTTCCTGTTTTGTTTGTTAACATAGGATAACATTTTTAACTGTTTTGATATTTGAACTATTTCATCAGAGACCCATTTTTTTCTTGGATTACTTGTACGCTGTTTTTTCTTTCTGATAGTTGGAATTGCACACACTAGTAAATATAAAAACTTTGAGTAAAAATTTTCAAAAGCCACATCAAAAATCTTAGCATTAAAGACATCCTTCCAGTCTTGATTTTTAACAAAAAGAAAAAGTATGACATGTTGTCCTCACTAAAAGTTCTACTATCATAATAAATTGGTTGATTGTCTGAAGAAATTGAGTTGAGCTTAAGTTATTTAATTGTGAGTATAATGCCTAATAGTGTCGAAAATTACCAGATTTGGTAACTTTAATTTCTTTATGCTAATAATGATTTCATTTTTACGCCAGATTAGTGTAGTGTTTTAATGTATAACCTCTGCACATAAACAATTACTATTTTTTAACCGCATTGTCACATTGTCCCTGTTGTAACGCGAGTCCAACCTTTTACTAGCCGCAGCGATGTTCTGTGTGCGAAAGAAGACCAGTAGCGCAGCCTGTGGGGGCCAATCCCCCCCCCCCCCCGCCTTTTGTCCTAGCGCCCCTAAGCTGTGTATTTTTCCATTGAAATTTTACATTTAAATTTAGTTTTTATTTAATTATAATGACAAATTATTTGCATTATTGTCCGTAGTAGGAAAACTAAGTCTGTATTACAGAGGCTAAAAATAGCTTTTGATATGTGTTTTTCGGAAGGGGAAAGATCATGTCTCGCGTCTGCGATGACTAGGCTAAAACATCACGCTTCGCCACTGCTATTACTCTCAGAAGCTAGGAAATTTACAACCTTTTCATTTAAAAAGTTCCAAAACTTTAATAGCAGTTAGATTTTGAAGGTCAAAATAGTCAGCGTTAGGGAAAAAAGTATGTCACATTATTATCCGTGTTGTTTTGCCATTTAAATTTAGGATTTTCATTCTACTTCTACACGTTGTGATTTGATACATCACTATCCAGTTCTCCTCTTCGTTTTTGTAAGATTTTCTGTTAGTGTCATTTTCAAAACATGCAAGGGTCCGGCGACAGGTTCACAAGTCTCTGACTGAGCTGTTGAAATATTATCGTCACCCCTCATGGAATCCTCACGTTCAATTTCTTCTGTTCATGAAAACAACACTCCTGCTCTTGCTCTAAGCTGACAGCCAGATAAGTTATCAACCTAGCCACCCTCTTCATCACCTGAATCTTCATCAGTCAAAACAGTACTCTCTGGTGCTTTGAGAAAATTTGGTGGACATCGTCTATTTGTTCTTCCTCTAGCAGATCTAAAACTTCTTGAAGGGTCAAATTCCTAAGAAACGTGATTTTAACTATAAGTCTCGATTTATATGGGCACCTCCAGGTTACGTGACACCATCAATGTGAAAATTTAACAGTGGGTAAAATTATGCATGATTGTATCTTTTGGAGCATGTGAGTATATTTATTTTAGTATATTTTGCGTATATTTTCACATGTGCATATAATATACCATGTAACAAATGAATGAAACTGGCTAGATAAATAAATCAGGGAACAAATGCAGTTCGGAAAAGGTCCTAACTATGAAAAAGGAATAACACGAAGGCGATGTTGGAATAATTTTACAAAGAAAAAACCTCACGATTCCTAATCCCGAAATGAACCCAGAGCCTTCGTGATGGGAAGCCACCACTCTATATAGAGTGCTATCACTTGGTGCAATAGCTTTGGTTCACGATATAAACTTTAGTTTTCTTAAATCTCCCTATTCGTTCTTATAGTCGAGGGAAATTACTAGCAAATAACATTTTAAGCTAAAAACAGCTTATGCACGTGAGTAATGCCAAGATAGTGATTTGATGCTGGGAATCCCCAGCGGTGCCATATGGCACCACTAAGATTTGTGTTTACATATCTCAAAATGTACTGATCGCAAGTAGCTATATCGTTGCAAAATACTTAGTTTTACTTTATACTCCACGAAAACATCGCTATCCAATTTTTACAACAATAATTATAAGTTATAAAAAACACTAAACTTGACCGAGTCACCATAAATTATGTGCTAGGGAGATGCCTCTTGGTGTGCAACAAATAGGAGGATCGGTAACGGTGGAAAACACAATGCACACTGATTATAGAAGAGATAAAGCCTCCTGCTATGTAAACGCATCATAAGAATAGCTGGGAAATGCATATTAGATACTTGGTAGCAGTTTGAGCTCTACTGCGCAAAGCGGTGCCATATGGAACCCGTGGGCGCTGATGGGTTAAATAGAATCTCAAAACTATTTTCAGTTAGATTTCTGTTCATGTCTACTGATATTCTATTTTAGAAGAAAACTGGTTGGTAAAGGAAAAAATTACGTATTAATCACACAAGATGTTTTAGTAAGCAATACTCATGCATTAGTAGGTGCTTTTTTGTAGAACATGAACTGGCAATAAACATCAATACAAAATGTGCCAAGCATAAATTGAAACTAACTGTAAGCCCTGCTCGTCAAGTGCCAAGAATGCTAACTATTAGACCATGATATTCGAGTTTAAGAATAGATCTTACCAAATTTCAGGAATGCAAATGCACATTGTTTCTTTCTTGGTAACATGAAATTGCTTACATTTGTAGAGTTATTTGTAAGTACAATAAATTATTAGGTTTCATTTGCCTGTATCCAAACATGTAATTGCAACCATGAAACAAAGCAGACCAAATTAGACAGTTGAAAAGGGTTTCTTGTTCCCTTACTATGAAACCTCTGTTATGAAACTTCCTCACTTATGAAACTTTTTTTGCTGGTTCGCTGAAAGTTTCATAAGTGAGGTTCTACTGCATGTATGGGTGCTTCGACCCTTTTACTGTTTGATTATGCATGCACCCAGTGCTAGTCATACCTTAGAATCTAAGTAAATTGGTCGTATGAAGCAAGCAAACTCTTATTTTCTCTGGTTTTCTTGGCTGTTGGCGACGGAAGAAGGGAAGGGCAATACCTTGCTCGATGTCTACATGAAAACGCTCAAGTAGGGCGGTAAATTAAATCTGATTCTTTCGATGATACCTATTGCCAGCCTGAATAATTATGCCGTGGAGCAAGGTTGAGTGTAATCAGTCTCAAATAGGGAGAAAAAAAGATTCCTTGGGTTATATTCATGATGCTTGAACAACATATGTAGCACCATCTCCAATACATGTCACTGTTTTTTAGCAGGCGTGCAGCAAACGATTTCTCTACCAGGAATACTCATCATGGATTTATGTTTGCGAAAACCGGTAGCAAAAATTCCAGGAATCATGAGAGGAAAATGCTGGTTGTAGCAAATAGTCTCTCGCGGGCAGGTATATCCGTACACAACTAATTTAAGTTTTTTTACTCGTTGGCAACACAGTGGACTCTAGGTAACAAAGGCAAACATATTTTTTGTTGATTGGTTTCATATTTATGTGCTACAATGCCTACAATTCAAAGTCGTCCTTAACCGCCGCCATGTCTGGACGTGGCGGCTGGGTGGTTTAATTCAGGCATATACGCAGGCATGTAGTACAATTTTCAAACTCTAGCACAGATAGCTGACTACTTTTCATGTATCTCATGATCTCCAGTTCAATCCCTTTTCGTTCTTTATTCTTGGAAAAATAAATGCTCCTACACATCTTGATTTTAAGTTCAAATTCTCAGAATATTTTTGATGTCATACATATTCTATATCAATTCCAGTAGCAGAAAAATACCAAGTATACTACTTGGTAATGCGATTACATACTGCAGCCATAAATAGTGCTAATAAGGGCAAGATGAGGGTGCCCGTTAAAATTCATCGCGAGAAAGAAAATATGAAAAACGTTGGTGGCTATATGAATCAATTACGTATTCAAAGAACTGTGGAACTGGACGTGCAGTAACTTTAACGGAGTCACCCGCTGATGGACACATAATTGTGTGAAATTCACAGAGAAAAAAAAACGTGAAAGTTACTGAAGGCCAGTTCTGCAGTTCTTTGAATTTGTCAAAGTAAACACCTTTGTGTTTTAAGTTTGGCTTTACTTCGTGGAAAGTAGCACTTAGTGCTTGCACACGGGAACTCCATGGCATTGTATGCACACTACCTGTGAAGACAACTCGCTCCTTAAAGCCTCCATGAAATTCACAGTGAAAGAGGACGCCATTGGTAGCTTAACTTGTTAGAGCACTCGGCGCAAAATCGAGGGGCCTGGGTTCGAATCCAAGTCCAGGCGAATGATTTTTTCACTGTGAATTCCATACAATTCAATGTAATGTGCTCAATGCTGATACTATGTAAAAGCCATTAAACTCAAATAGTGAGGTTGGGGTTAACACTACGAAATTAGTCACTGAATGGTCTTTAAATGCTGCAGGCGTGAATGGCCATTCATAAATTCGATATGAAATGGAGATTCACACCTGGTTGCCAAGAAAAAATTTTTATTGTTAGAAAGGAAGAAAAATTGTTGAATTTAGAGCTTAAAACGCAATACTTAGACAAAAACGAAGTGTATAAGAAAATTGAATGAAAGAATTAAATATTATATTCTTTTATGCGTTCTATGATAAAAATTTCCATCCAATATCTTTAGTGCAAGTAATTTAAAAAAGCTAATAAAGAAACACCTGCACCGAATTTAATGCTTTTCTTATGGGAATAAAAGTTAACATTAATGGGGTAAAAACCACCCCAAAAATTGTTTATTTCAAAAATCCTTTCTTCGTGTGCCTATACTCAACGGTACGTATATATCTTCAAAATTTCACGGTTCTATCACCAGTAGTTTGGGCTCTGCGTTGATGAATCGGTCAGTCAGTCAGGACTTCTTCTTTTATATATATAGACACCCACTGGTAAAAGTTTATTACTACGAATAAAGCATTAGGTTTTCACTATGCAAATTTCACTGCCCTAGTAATACAAATATTTACCACATTTTGGTGAATCTAACTGTACCCGCCAGTAGATAAGTTGGTGATTGCGAAACTGATGCCATGGCATACACCGGTGTCTGCTAATTAAAATTATCATTAGCATTAAAAAATTATAGTTATTCACAGTTTGCTATTTTTCAAGACCATCAGCCATAATACATGAAGTGAAATATCAATTTGGTCTAACAGGACATTTTATGAAATAACCATTGGCAGTCAACCTGTTTATTTATGTTCGATTTTTGGAGAATTGAATTCCACACTCAGATAAATGAAAATTCATATCAGAGCAAAATGCATTTCACACGCATTAACTTTAATTTACAGATTATAGGACATAAAACATACTTACAACCACAGCATCTATTTCCCGAGACTTGCTCTTTGACTCTTCTTTCAATGCATTGTACTGACATAACATTTGTTTGTAATTATCTTCAGCCTCTAGGACTTCCTTCTTGGATTTCTTCTGATTTTCCTCTACTTTCTCAAGATCTGCTTTCAAAGTATCTCTTTCCTCAACCTACATCAATTTATAAGGGATAAAATATTATAAGAAAATCAACTGAAATTCAAAATTATATTGGCAAAATCCAACATCAGGTGATCCAAGTTATTATAGATAACACTCATGATGGGGAAAATAACAAAAGTGGTTATTTAAAATTAATACATTGGGAGAATTTATAGAAACCACTGATTAACTGACAAAATAAAGTGAATCAAATTTAGGATGTGAAAGCATACTGTAACTAAATTCTTTCATTACCAATGTTTTTTGTTCTTTTTGGTGTCTGGTTGTAGGTGACGATGTTTTCATTGGTTTAATTTGTGCACCACAACAGTTTTGTAAGTGTGAAGGAATGGCACTATGGAGTTCGAAAGTATTTTCAGAAGTGTGTTGTTTTGTGAGAGGGACGGCCCATGGACTTGTGGCATATGAAAATTGAGGTTAGGGGGGAGTGGTCGAGGTAGAGAGCCTAGGTGGCGAGCACAGATCCCGAGGAAATGGAGCTGGAAGGACGATGGACCAGAGGGGGTCCTTGTCATAAGGAAAATCCCAACTTGGTTGATTTGGAAGCTAATTCTCCACAATTTGGTGAGCCGTGTAAGTAATCGCACCAGGACATTGTTTTCAACCGCCCTAGATCGTGAAATTTGCTGTCACGACCCATGTGCCTCAGGGAGCAGTCGACGTTCCAGCAGTTCCACGACTTGATATTGACTTCTACCTGATTAGGGAAGAAAATTTTGAGTAATAGTTTGAAACTCATCTCATAAATTGTTCAATCTTCGGACTTTATATAATTATGTCAGCCCGCTGTAGCCAATCATTAATTGCCGATTACTTATTATTGTGAAAATCACCTATTACATATTACAGTCAAATTTGCTGGGTATATGATGTTTTGTCCAAACGGGATAATTTTGCATAGCTGGATGTGTTACTTCTTCACTGTTTTCCTGCTACTCAGTTCATGATTTCTCATCAATGTGCATCTCCACCTGAATATCATTGACTATTTGTTCATCTCATCTCTCATCTCATCAGGGTCCAATGTCATTTGTTACACCTCTGTTGAATTAAAAATTGTGTTATTCGAGAATTTATGGTTTCTGTCTAACATACCTGGCCCCTGGAATTGTCAAGGTTATAATTTGCTTTCATGACATCGCCTGACCATACCATGTGTACAGGAGGAGAACGCTGAGACGTAATTATGATAGTAGGTAAATTGGTGCCATTAGCAGCTATTTTTAGCCTCGTCCTTGGTGTGTTAAATTTAGGGAGCATCCATTTGGTTATCTACATCTGGAGCCTGGTTAAGGTATGTATAAAGCATGTTTACATTTGCTTTATGAAGATGTTTGGCTCCTTTCTGGGGTTTGCCTGTCGCTCCGTTGGGTGGTGATGTGGCACCATTCAACGGGACTGATCTCTCAGGGATTAGGAAGGGGGTTGTCAAAAAGGACCATTACAAAACATACACATGAATACCTCTACTAGCTAATGGGAGTAAATATTATAAACTGCAGTTGGTGTGAAGGCTTCCGCGATGCGTTGAAGTTGAAGGCTGCATACTTTCGGTTGTTTCACCGTGTCGTTGTTTTTATTCACAACAGTTTCGCCTGAATTCCAGCAGGCGTCTTCAGGTTGAAGTGATGATGCCGGTAATTGATGATCTTATATAGGCCCATGCTCAATCCTGATTTGTTGTATCATTTTTCCAGTTGGCGCCAATATTTCCCAGTTATCGGTGATTGGCCATGTCCACAGTTTCCACACGGAAAAGTCTCTTCCAAGTGCTGTGGAGGTGATACCTGTCTTCTCGGTTGAAATTCTTCGTGTTTTGATATCTTGATAGCTTCCCGAAAGATTCTCGGAAAGTATCGAGATTCCCTGGCTATCACCGTGGCGTCGTCCAAGTTGATGGTGTGCCCAGGCTCGGAATAGGCATGCTCCACCACAGCGGAGAAGTGCAATTGCTTATTCTTCATTGCCCGTTTGTGTTCTTGTAGGCGGCACTTCACAGCTCTTTTTGTTTGTCCTACGTATGCCATTCCACAGCTGCACTCAATTTAGTATACTCCTTCATAGGCATGAGGTGAGATCCGATCCTTGGGTCGAGGTAGTATGTCACCCATCATTTTTACGCAGTTGAAACGAGTGACTACGTCATATTTTTTCAACAGTCTGGCTATTTTGTCTGTAGTCCTGGCCACAAAGGGAATTGTGGCAAAACCTGCAGGTTTAGATTTCTCAGTCGTCTCGGTGGTTGTTTCTGGAAGTAATCCTTGGAGTTGCCTTTCTTTCTTCAAGGTCATTTGAAGGACCAAGTTTTTGTGGTACCCAATCCTCCAAAGAGTAATGACCAGGTGCCGTTTTTCCGAGGGGAGTGAGTCTCTGTCCGAAATTGAGTATGCTCGGTGAACCAGGGTAGAAATGAGGGCTGCCTTCTGAGATGGGTGGTGGTGAGAAAATGCATTCAGGTAGCGATCAGTATGAGTTGCTTTTCTGTATACTCCGTGTCCAAGCTTGCCATTGGGTTTCTTTGTCACCATGACATCCAGAAATGGAAGTTGGCTGTTCTTTTCTATTTCCATGGCAAATTTGATCGACCGGAGTAGGCTGTTGAGATATTGTAGAAAGATAGTAACCTCCTGCTCTCCATCAGGCCAGACAACAAATGTATCGTCCACGTATCTGAGCCAGAGGGTGGGCTTCTTCTGGCAGCAGTCCAGAGCCCTTCTCTCGAAGTCCTCCATGAACAGGTTGGCAATCACGGGGGAGAGGGGGGACCCCAAGGCAGCACCCTCCATCTGCTTGTAGAAACGATTGTCCCATAAAAAATATGACTTCCTCAGGCAATGCTCCACAAGATCTGGAAAATCCTTCGGACCTCCATCGTCAGTGAATCTTTTGATTACGTCGATAGATTCGCCGAGAGGAACGTTGGTGAATAGAGATGTAATATCAAAGATGACAAGTAGGTCCTCGTAATTCAATGAGATCCCATTAAGAATCTCTACAAAGTGAACTGAATTCTTAACGTATGATGTCTTTCTGGTGTACTCCTGAAGTATCCCTGCCAAGTACTGTTCCAGATTGTAGGCCTATGGGCCGGTCGTGATTGATTAAATCCCAAGATCAAGTTCTCTTAAAAGATTGATCGATGAACTGGATCTCTCCAATGACCGAGGAGTTCATCTTTATCAATCATGATAGGAATGATTGTATGACATCAAGTGTCGATCACGAGATGTGAGACCGACCAAACAATAATGAGATAAAATAAAGAGATGACTCTGAGGTGGCAAAATTTATTGAAAGAAGTGTAATAAAAAACTATATGCTAGTATCTATCTATTATACACACATTGCTTAAGTACACAAATCAATCATCATCCTTTCACTGAGGATGTAAACTGCCAATCTTAAAATTCAAGAACATCCATGCAGTCAATAACATAATTTCAATTCGTATTGATTCCAAATTTTTTTAATAGTTGAAACAACAAACTAATTGCAGTCATCAGTCTTATCAGACTCTTGCGAGATTATGCAACACTTTAAACTCATCTCCTGTCATAGCACATTCATTAGGAGCGTAAGTCTACCTAATACAAATTACAGTCAACTCTCGATTATCCGGCAACCGATTATCTGGTTTGCGGATTATCCGTGCTATTTTCTCATCACTACACTTAAAAGTTTGAAAAATATTCCAATGGTAAAACTAAGTAAATTCTTTGAAAGTTCGATGTATCTAAAAAGAATTGCAATTTTGTAAAAGTCTCCTTTAAGGTTTGCTTTTGAATTTAATCACAATATTATGGAAATTGTTTGCTACATTTAAGAATGATGAAAACTCAGCCGCATCTGCTTCTGATATTATTTTATCCGTTCTTTCCCATTACCCTTTGCCACTGAATATTCTATCTCCCTCAAACGAGCAGAAGAGTAAATATAAAATGGAAATAATTTCAAATGAACTACTTGTAAATAAACTAACTTATATTATACTTAAAAATAACTACTTATTGTTCCGTATGTTCTTACTTTTCGGCTTGAATTAATAAATACGAAACAATATCAGTGCTCCCTAGCCATAATTCTACGTTGAACAGTCATCTGTTTTTACCCAGATACGATTGTGCCAGTTCATTCGTGTGGAAATCTCAATAACTTCAAAATTGGATTTGTTACTGTAGTGCTGCGTTCTGACCGTTCTAACAAAGCTGATACAAATGGCAGAAAAACAGAAGAAAATTGTCCTTTACATGAAAAAGGAGAGACTCCGCTTAAACTGGCAAAAGAATATGATGTGGGATTACAAACAGTTCGGGATATAATTAAGAATAAAAGTAAGCAGATGAAGTTCGCTGTAACCTCGGACAGTGGTTTGGGACCCTCAAAGCGTAAGACTATGAAACGATCAACCTTTCAAGATTTAGACTCCGCCTTGCTTCTTTGGTTCAATCAAAAATGGTCAAGTGGTATGTCTCACGCCCCATGTGCACACAGCAGGCTAAACTTTTTCACGAGTCTCTAGGAATAGAAGTGGATTTTAAAGCTTCTTCTGGGTGAAATGCGATGGTGGGTGGCGTAACATGGTGGAACTCCTTCATGATGCACAAAGGGTAAGAAAAAAGACTTTGCTGTTCCACAAAATAAAATATATTTGCGACCGGTTTCGATATGGCGTATCATCATCTGGATGAAGTAAATGTAAGAATCATTATCGAAGTGAATATAGGAATAGAGCACAATCTTTTATTGTGAATCACGGAAATAACAAGTTATTTTTCTGGCTGAGATTATGTCGCAATAATCAACATCATTTTGTCACATGTAATCCAGCAAAATTTCAACACTCGCCAGAGCTTCTGTGCGGGTGCCTACTCTTCTTCTTTTTCGTATTTTGTGAACTCCAAGCGAAAAGAATCAGCGGCTGAAACATTGCCACTCAATCGCTCTCCCAGAATAGCAATTTCATGAATTCCATGTTGCAATGGTCGCAAGTAAATATTTTCTTTCGGGACCAGAGGATCATGAGTGACATTTTTATAACCAGGAGTAAAGCTTTCTTGCAGAAGCCAGTTCGGTACGATGTAATGTTTTTCTTGGGCTTGGCTGTCCCATTCACAAAGGAAGCAGCAGTATTTCGTGAAGCCTGATTGCAGTCCGGTGAGTAGAGCGACAACTTTCAGGTCAGCACATACTTTCCAATTATAATCGTGATAATTAATTTTTTCAAGGATTCGGCTGATATTCCCGTACTTTTCCTTCATATCAACAGAGTATGCAACTGGGACTGAAGGTAACTCATTCCCATTGGCAAACAGGACTGCTTTAAAGCTTGTCTTTGACGAATCTATAAACAGCCTCCATTTTTATGGGTCACATGGCATCATCAGTTCTATCATCAATGCATTTGAATTAGGGCAAAACGCCTTCATCTTCTGTAAAAAGTAATTTCAGTGTTGACTGTCTGGTTCTATGGGAAGATATTTTTACGCCCTTTTATAAGAGATTCCACTGCTGAAGTCAAGATCCAAGAAGTTTGAGATTTCGTCTTAGGCAACTCCAAATCCCTTACGAGGTCATTCAATTCTGACTGCGTAACGAGGTGAGGCTGTTGATCAGCTGAATCATCAGAACACTCTTCATCATCGGTGGAAGTATCACTTGGTCTCGGCTGTTGTCCAAAGTCTTTCAAATCAATTTATGGCTCTAGAGTATATGTTTTTGGGGGCTCAGGGATTAGCAAGGCTCGTTATGAGGAATTGATCTTATTGCTAAAGGGATGTTAGGATACTGAATTGTATGCTTACTTTTGCTGGAGAACCCGACGGTGGAGGTAATACAAAAGTAACAATCCGTGAGATGACAGTGAGGTTCACGTAAACCATGGGCACAGCAAATTACATTGATTTACGCGTACCTTTGAGCCATTTGGTCAAACTACTGTAACAAGTAGTGCAGCAAACTCTTGGAGCCTAATCCTTGTCCTGATCACCAACTTGGCAGCCAAAGTAAAATTTATAAGCAGTTTTAAGAAACAAAGAAAGAGGTTTTCGCTGTGATTTTAAATTCAATTCACCGCTAACATAGAAGAAACGATCAGGATGATTTTTTCACACGCGTGGCATAATTACACATTAAATCACTAATCACAACTCACACCCACGTACTGCAATTCACTTGGAAAAAGCCGGAGTAAAACAACTTCCACTGTTTTACACAATTTAAACAACTTGGAAACACAGAATCATTGTCTAGAACACCGACAAGTTGACTCTGCGATCGCTAGAGGTATACCGAGGGAAGATGGCAACAACTGCAACATAATTGATTTGAGAGGCTGATACTTAGTAAAACTCCATGATGAAGGTAAAATAATACTTTGTAACTTCAATGAGAATATAAGATCTCCATCGTATATTTTTAGTGAAATTACAAAGTATTCTTTTTTCCTTTTTTTGCTGTGAAAGCATGAGAATTGCTGTCCAAGACTGAGCGGGCGAGGCATTCGAGCGCCAGCGTGGTAAAGTAAATCTTCCGAACTATTGCTACATATTTTAATTTTTGTTGCTATGTTAAGTAGCAAAATATTTGTATTATCACTGATATTTCTTGTTGATATATATTTTCATCATTCGGGGGAGGATGAGGTGAAATGGAAGCTGGAAAGTTTAGAAAATACGTGAAAAATTGCGAAAAAAAACGGCAAAATCGATCATTTTTAATGCATTTTTATACAATTTACGGGGACTAATCCCCCCTAAATTTACGTCCATGCCATAAATGTTCATGTTTTAGAATTTGTCACCCCTCTAAACCCTTAGAAGAAATGGAAATGCTAAAATAATCCTTTTAATCCCTCCAAATTATCGAAAAGTGATAAAAATAGGAGGTGGGGGGCTCCCCCGAAAATGGTGGGTGATGGGGAAAAACGGAGGTTATATTCGGATTCAGGAGGTCATTTTACATAAGAATTACCAGGAATGGTGTCACAGTCGATTTTCATGCCGAACAGTGTAATTTAAAAAATGATACTTTAGCATAAAAATATAAGGTGAAGTTGGCATATTTTTAAATAGTCCACTTTTGGAACTACTCCACCATAAGCTCATTGCCAGAAGCCTTGGCGAATGTCACCATGACTTTGACCAAATAAGGCACTGGGTGATTACAAAAGTTAGTCAAAAGAGCACAACTTATGAGCAGGAAAATCAAGTATCTAAGAATTCATCTACTGGCATTTAGGACATTAACTGAAAGTAAATGCATGAGGTACCAAGACAAGGGAAGACAATTCCAGCCTTAATAAGTCAAACAAAACCAATGGACACTGGGCAGAGTCTAGTGAGAATCAAATGGGAGGAAGTAGGTGAGGATAACAGGGTTTCTGGGGAGAGGTGGCAGTGATACGAGAGGGGGGGAGGGGCAAGGAGGGGAGATAGGGGCAGTTTTGGGTTTGAGAAGGGATAATTGAAGAGAAGTGGCACTGGCATCCAGTGGCTTTATAAAGTCCTGTATTAGGAAGGTATGGCCAATTCCGTCATCTGCTAGCGTGTCTGCCATTTTCAGCTAGTGGGGAAAGAAGAATTGGTAATTGTGAAGTAGACGGTCGTTCGAGTGCGGGGTGTGGGGTCATGAAAGACTTTTTGCTTCGGCATGGGGTGTTAAAAAGGTCCACCCGATGCGAAAAGTGTGGTTCGGTCTGCCATCTTCACCGGGAGTCTCTCCAGTTTAGATGCCAAATCAGCTTTGCTGTCAGGAAGCAGCGTCCTCGCCACTGTAATTATAAGGTATCTGCAAGGACAGGTACCTTCTTTGACGGGTCAAGACCTTCACTGGAGAAATACGTGAAGCTCATGAACATTCTCTTGCAGATGCAACACCCTCGTCAAGAATTCATCGCAAGGGAGCTTGACATCAGTGCACACTTTGTTGTGGATTGGTATTCCCGCTATTGGGAAGTCTTCGTCGAGCATATCATAGAATTGTCAAAGAAGATCAGTATTCCCGACACCTTCGTCGAAGTCGACGAAGCCAAGTTCGGGAGGAGGAAGTATAACCAAGGCCGCCTCGTCCAGGGGCAATGGGTCTTTGGCAGAATCGAGTGCAGAACCGGCCGGTGTTTCTTTATTCCCGTGGAATCGCATGACTCAGTGACGCTCCTGTCTGTCATCAAAGAGAGGATTCTACCCTGTATGACCATTGTGAGTGACTGTTGGAAGTTCTACAACTGTCTCGCAGATGAGGGCTTTCAGCACCTTACAGTGAATCACTCAGTCAACTTCGTGGAACCGAGCACCGGCGCTAACACGAACACCATTGAACGTGTCTGGCGGGAAGTGCGGGACAAGGTGCCACGATATGGTCGGCGAAAGGAGAACTTTGTCGGGTATCTGGCAGAGCTGCAATTCAAAATGCTCCACCGGGACCACCATGAGCGTATGCACCACTTTTTTCAGGCTGTCGCTGTGCTGTACCCACCCACTTATTAATTTGTTAATTTGGTACATACTTAATTGGTCATAATTATAAACTTGAAAAAATGTCATTTTCTCTCATTTTCTACACCCTTCAAAAATCGTAAATACCTGGGTTATTTCGCATCAGCACGCCAAAAAAATATGTTTTTCATAGTTGTAGAACATATTGGATGCCATTAGAAAAAAAATTTTTAAATAATATGATGAGTCCATCTACTTCGCAATTACCGAAGAATTGCATGTACAATTAACCCTTCAAGCCCGGAGGATATTCAAATGAATCCCATCTTGTAGGTTGGAGGAGATTTAAATGGAATCGCCATGATATAGTCACTACGTCGCTCGATGGCATGTGAAGTGCCCAACATAATGACTACGTTGTTCATCATTGAAGGGTTAATCAAAGATATGAAACGGCCACTCGCTAAAAGGAAGGAAAAATGATCTTGAATAAACAGGAAATGAGCAAAACATCAGTCAATCAAAAAAATTATCATATTCTTGGAATGAAAATGTGTTTAGTTTCTGATCAGGACGTAGAATCAGGATACGGATGAAAATCTGAGGTGGACTCAGTGAATGTGGGTGCAGGATGTAGGTGAAGGATCTGGGTGCAGGTGAGGGAAGTGGGTGCAGGATGTACATAAGGGAAATTGGTACAAAATAAAGGGCAAGATGAGGGAGTGAGCTGGTTGCGGAGTATAGTTGAGGGTAATGGGTCAAGCATACAGGTACAGGATGAAGAGGTGAGACTTTGATACAGGATATGGGTGGAGGATGTAATTGCAAATTGTGGGTGATGAATAAGGGTGCAGGATGCAAGTGTAATTTGTGTACAGGGTAGGAGTGTAGGATTTGGATAAGACACTAAGAAGTTTTAGGACTTCAGCAAGGGTCCTGGATGCTGAATGAGGATGAGAAAATTTGGCATGGGATGCAGGTGTGGTATACGATAAAGAACCTGGGTGCAGTTGAGAGATGCTGGTGCAGGATGCAGTTTGCTTGCTTGCTTGCAAGCAGGAGACTTGTATGTGGGAGATGGACTCGTTCACTGAAACCAACATATTTTGTGAACTTAAATTGCAATAATCCATTCTGTTCACTTAACGAGATTCGAAATGGCATGAAAAAGCACACATTATGCATTGGATAATTTTGAACCTTTCCCATTCAAAACTTTACCCAAATGATCATTTCATAACTCCTCAGTCCGAAACTAAACGTATGGTTCCATTCTGAATCACATCCCTACCAACTAAAGTTGTTCCTCAAGCACTATAAAAGAAAAAAAAATAACAAGTTACATCATTCAAAATGAGAAAATATCTTACCCAAAAATTGATTTGGTTGGCATCAACAGGATCACTATCTTGCAAGTCCATTATCTTTTGCTTATTGGACACCTTCCGTTTACTCAGCTCCTCCAGGACTTTCCTTGCTGCTTGAATTTCAGCCTTGTGTAGCTTTATCCGATTACCTACTGTAGCTCTCTGTGACATAGTATTTTCTGCCCATTTTTTGCAGTTAGCAATTTCATTCAAGATTCCCCTACGAAAGGAGGAGTGCAGAATGTGCCATTAGGACGTTACAATGGATTGAGTATGAATAGTAAGCAAAGGAAATATACCTAATTTCCACTTACCTTTTGGCATCTTCAACACTCACTTGAAGGAATTTGGCCTCAGTTCTGTCATCACCAGAATAGCATCTGTAATTTGGATCAGGGTAATAGGAGTCCCCTGTCTTTGTTACAACCTTTCTACAGTTTCGTGGGACACTATAAATGGAATGGATGAGCATTGTAATATTTACATTTTTTCTATGAAGATCCAACATTAAAATTTTCAATTAAATTCTCAAACTTTAAATATATTAAATTTATGACTGAAGTCTCAGAAAAGCAGGTATTTGACCATAGATAGAATTTTTTGACAGAAAAAAAAATCAGTAAGATTTTCACTTTCACTTTCAGTAATCAATTTCACTTTAAAAGAGCTTGTGAAACTATTTGAGTCATGCGATACTTAAAACATAAAAGAGAAAACAATTGGAAAGTCAAATATTATATGTACAGTGAAATTTCATTCAACTCAGCTTCCTGAAATGCATATTCAAATTTATGAAACATCTACAAAGCTTCACCAACTAAAGATTATGCCAGCTCCCAGATTCATCATGCTTTGACTGTGTCAGTTGAAAAATACAACGTTAGAGCATAATCTTCTCCCAGAAGACCCCACTCTTCTTATCATACTTCCTATTCAAACATGGAATGGATTATGAGCCAAAGGGTCCCAAAGGGCCTGCCTCGGATGTGAATCATGCATCATTAGCTAGTGAGTGTCCCTCAAGTGCTGATTTTTATTTACAAAATGATTCCAAAAAGATAATTTGGCAGTTTTACTGGATCATATTTAAAAGAAAATTAGGGTGTCCACTTGCAGGGTAAGCTGATCTTATTAAATGAACTTCAAGATGAACTAGGTGCTTCAAGGTGCTATTAACTACATTAATAGCACCAGAATGGCATGTAAATGAATCAACGATGATAAAAACCATAAAGAAGGTAGGAAGAAAAAACATGCTCTCATGAAATAGAATTGGTTGCCCACGGAGATCAACACCATTTCTAGGATTTTGTACATTTTAAGCTCTATATAGGTGATTCAAGGTTATTACAACACAAATATATTAGTATTTATTTTATCGTTTTGAGTGAAAGAGTTATGGTATTTACATTTCTAGTTACAGGGACATATGAAATGAGAGGTGGCTTAGTCAAAAATTACCTGAAATCTTGAACTTTTCTGGACTGAAAATAAAATATTTTTTTAATATCAAGCAATACTGCTGCAATTTTTAAGTGATCATTACTGAGGTAAATACAAGCAAATGCATAAAAATTAAGAAAACACAGCCAAAAAGTTTTTTTTTGTTATTTAATCATAGAATGAAAGCCTCTAATTTCCTTTAGATGAAAGATTCCTCTGATGCTGAGCAATGAACCAAGGCAAAATTGCAGAAAATAACCCCTGAGTTTGACAAAGTTTCACTGCACAAATTGAATATGCTCAAAGCAACAGCCAAGCCTGTTAAAATGCATGAGCCATTGCAGTTTCAACAAATCGCTCTATTTTTGATAATTTCAAAAAACGAACAAGAAGCTTTGAATTATTAACACGAAATTTTGATAGATGTGACACTTTACATTAATGCAATGCACTTACTTCCTCTCATCCTTCATCATTTCTCGAGCTGCCCTGGGTGACTCAACTAAAAGTGTTGTTTCTACCTGGGCAAGGTCAATCAAGCAGTTAGTGACCACATAATCACTAACTTCTAACACATCTAAAACATTGTAGTGGCCAGGGCAATGGACAGCATATTTTTCATAGTCATGTACCTGAAAATTAAAAAGTATTTTATATTATACCTGAAATATTTTCAAAAGATAACTTGTATTACCTATACTTAAAGAAAAATAACACAAAAGGAAACCAAAATGGGAAATTTACCAGGAGAGCAAACAGAAATTCCTCCGAGAATATAAAAATCAGAATTTCAAGAGAAAAGAGTCTTAAACAATACAGCCAAATCACAAAATAAAAAACGATACCCAATGTAAGAAGAATAAAAAAAGAAATACCTATATCATAGTTAGTTATTGTTCAGCAATGCCAGAGAAAGATTTCTACTGTAGGTGTATTCATTCTAATTGTTTTATATGAAGATGCCTACGTGGTTTAATTTCAGTTGATGGTCAGGAGATGGGGTAGCTTGCTATTGTACAAGAAAAACTTTGTGCGAAAGATTCTCACCGGAAAAAATGTCTAACACTGATATAATAGGTTTATACTGGAAGTGTTTGCCTCGAAAACCATTAGCTTACAAAACAGAAAAAGTTACTGCAGGGCATGAACTTCAAAAACAATGCCTTACAGTTTTTGTGTAGTGGTAAAGCCTCCAGCACCTCGATTATGTAAATGTGATAGCGATGATGGTGGGTGATAGCCATGACAGCCTCCTATGAAGGTCCGCAACATCTAATGATCAATTAAAACACCATCATAGCACATATGACGGCCGTGGTGTGACGTCACATGCTTAGTTGTGAATCCCCTTTCAGAACTTTCTATCTGTAGGTTGGTAACAAGAAAAAATTTGAAGAACCCATGAAAATCGTTGACACATTTCTACCAAACAATTGTGACCCATGGCGACGTTTTGAATGGAATAAACAATGGAAACCATACAAGAGTAAGTACTTCAAATAATTCATTATTGTAGGTCTAGGGATTAAATATTGCTTTTTTAATGTAATGATCTATCTATCACATCATATTAATGATATTGGATATAATTATTGGTTTTAGGCGATACTTTGTGGTACTTTTCCATTCCAACAGAAATAAATAAAACATTTTTCTAGTCCACAGTTCTTTTATTAAACTTGCCAACTAAGGTTTCCACTTTCACAGTAATTTTCAAGATTCAATTACTCATTGAAAGTGACTGTGTTAGTCGAGACCTTGGTCAATAAGATTTATAAAATAATGGTGGACTATACAAAAATTACCTTTATCGTGTGGAAATGATATTGAATGTGAAAATTGTTTTCTTTTAATTGAAAAGAAAAACTTCGTTAGTTCCACAGAAATAGATTTTATTGACAACTTAAACATAATGAATTCGCAAGTCTATTTCCACACTGTTATAATTCAACCGACCATGGTTTCGGCACGTAGTGCCATTTTCAAGGTACACAGCCATGGGTGGCAGCCTATATATACATGCCTCCCATTGAAACATGTATATATAGGCTGCCACCCATAGCTGTGTACCTTGAAAATGGCACTACGTGCCAAAACCATGGTCGGTTGAATTAAAACAGTGTGGAAATAGACTTGTGAATTCATTATGTTTAATATCAAAGATTTCCACAGAATTACGCCGGAAACTGTATTTTTTTAATTGACGACCTAGGTTTCGTCGCTGAGCAACATCATCAGGTGGTTTCTTAGTGTTTTCTTTTTGGTTATGCTGTTGTACATAATTTCTTCCATGTACTGCTGTTAACAATCGTGTTCACTATTTTTGAGGTAACTAGTTTTACAAGTTAAATATCGTTCCATTTATGTGAATTCATTAAGTGCAACACAACCTATTTGGGTTGAACATTGTATATTAAATATAGTTTATAAATCAGTCTGAAAAATCAAGAGGAATATTACTGTGTTGATGTATCATTTAATACTCCTGGAGTATATATATAGGAGAAATCGATAAGTTGGGTAGAAAGTAACTTTTGCACATTTTACATGTGTGCAACTACATTCAATTGAATATTGAATAATGCCCAGTAGTGCATAAATGACATTTATTTTTCAAAACCTTTACTTCAAAGTATATCAGTTAAACATTAACAAACTTGTACGAAAATGTAAAATAATAGCAACTAGATCGATGACAAAGCATTATTGCGATCCTATATGTTATAGGTTGAGGTTTTTGAAAATGTATTTTTTTTCTGAAATTGCTCATTTGAAAACCAAATTGTGGTGTTTTGTTTTTTCACTGTTTTCTAAATTTGGTTATCCGAATTTCCACTTAGTCTCAAGAAAGCATAAGAGTTAAATTATAAACACAGTAGGATGAATATAGAAATCATATGAGAGCACTTACTTACTTAGTAAAATATTGTCAAAATGTATCTTATTCAAATACTAACATTTTTTCCAAGCACTAGATGGTGTCAGTCTCCTCCTCCTGTCATTAACCACGAAGCTGTACAGTAAGTCCTCAACATAGAGTAAGTATATATAGAGAGCCCATCACGATAGTATAATGGGAAACGCTTTTGGAAGTTTATACTCTCCTTGCTAGATGGTGCGTCCTTCGCATCTAATCGGTTTTGTGTGCTAGAACCATAGAATGGAAGAAAAGTAGAATGAGGGAAGCGAGGGCGGAACACCGTCGCGTTGGTGAGCGTGGTGCCGATTTGTCGCTCTTTCTCGCTGTGTGAGAACAGACAGACCCCAGCCGCAAATAGGATATGCTGTGTAGACTCCAATGCAAGGAGTTAATCCTGCAAGGGGAGAGGTCATAAGCGGAGCCTCGGTCTTTTCACTTGTTATTCATAGCCCATCTCGACAGTTTAAACATTGAAATCCCGTCGCGAAGCTTCTTAAAGCAGCAGTTAAATGATGATGATGGATAGAATAACCTACTGGTAGTTTGAATGGAAGTGTGTAAAAATCATGAAGACTTTTTCAGGCGTGGACACTACCAACCTACACTATTTCCTTCTTCATCTCAGCATACGTTCTACTTCTCTTCATCCCATTCACGTAGTTTTGCATTATTTTGTGTAATAATTTTCAATACCCGAATGAAAATTATCATTTATTATTATTAAAGTGATCTACCGGTAGGGGTAGGTCTAAATGGAAGTGCGTTAAAGACATATGGATTTTTCACAGGAGTGGTTTGCTAAACGCTTCTTTCGCTAAACCTATTCTCCTCATCGCGTCCCTGTTACTATGCCCATCTTCTTCCGACGTACTGCCCAATTAATTAAAACATTCTACTTGCTCAACTTTATCCCCTTCCACTTTTATGACCTACCTCACTTTCTTTGTCCTACAAAATCTCATTAGCTTTCTTTTCTTAGATTGATCTTAATTCCGAAAATACCCCACTGATTCTTTAATGCATCTAACAAAGCTTGGAATTCCTTAACTGATCGACTAACCAACTCCTGGTCGTTCGTAAATCTAACCGACTTTATCAGCTGGCCTCCTACTTTTACTCCCACATCTGGTTCCTCTCATGCCTCTCTCACCAGTTACGCGGCATTAATGTAAAGAAGCAGAGGTGACAACGGGCAGCCTTGTCTTACCCCGCGACCTATAACTGCCCACCCAAATTCTCAATCAGCCACCCTCACCTGTACCTTCTGGGCCATATATAAGTTCCCGATGTGTCTCCTATCTCGCCAATCTATTCTTATTTTCCTGATTTTTTTGCATTAATTTTTCTGTTAACTCTATAAAATGCCTTTTCGAAACCCGTGAAGCGAACATAGGATAAAATCAGGATGCAAAAACGTCCTGACTATATCCTATGTTCCTTTCTATAGGTGTTCTCATTACCATGATCGCATCCAGAGTAGCCCTCCGCTTCCTGAACCCAAAGTGGTCCTCGCCTAGGTATGTAGTCACTTGCTCTATTCTCCAATCTTGCATTTATTGTTTTGAGTAAAAATGTTGCAGCGTGTGAAATTTTACTAATTGTTCTCAACTCCTCGCATTCTGACACCTTCTTCTTCGAAATGGGCATTAGCACTGTTTTCACGAAGTCCTCCGACCACACACCTTCCTCGTAGATCCTAGGAATGAGATTGAAAAACGTTCATCTCCCGTTCTTACCCAACTTCTTCAGTAGCTCCAAAGGGATATTATCTACCCCACAGCTTTTTTGCCTTCATCCCTCGTAATGCCTTCTCTATTTCGCTGTCGAATATCACCGGTCCTAGGTAATCCTTCTCTTCTGCTCTCTCATCCTCTATGTCTAGGTTTACAGGTCTATTTCTGCTGTCATATAGATTTTCCACGCATTCTTTCCATCTACCCTGGATGTCTTTCTGTTGGATTAGTACCTTTTCTGTCTTGTCCTTAACCTTTGGCATTGTTTTCCCTTTCTTACTGCCCGATAACATTTTCACTTTAATGTAGAGCGCATCCACTTCCCCCTTCTTTCTGAAGCTTATCCATCTCCTCGCACAGTCTTTTCCGCCAGTTGTCCTTTGCCCAATTGGTTACGAGCCGGAGTTTATTATTTAACTCCTTGTACCTTCTCCTTCCTAGTTCGGTGTTGGCATTTTTCCACTTCCTTCTCTCCTCTATACCCCTCATCATTTCTTCCTTGACCCATTGCTTCTTGCTCCTTCTAGATTCTATAACCCCTATTGTTTTCTCTGCCGCTCGTACTATTCCTGTTTTTACATAAAAATGACAATTTGTGTGCCATGAATAGGCTCTGAAAGCCATTCCAAACAAATAAAATTCACATCAGGTAATTTTGAAAGGCCTTTTTATTCATTTGTCAAAATTTTAAGCTTGTATTTACTTTTGGCTTTCAAAGGGATCAACCATTTAAATGATTTTTTTAACATACACTGAAAAAGTAAATCAATAAGAAAATGAGCATGCGTATGACAGGAACCACCTGGCAATAAATCATCACTTAACCCCTTCCCTGACGCGGGCGTAATATCTCGTCCGCGCCGGTCTAGCAAATTCTGACGCGGGCATATTATCTCGTCCTCGCTGCCGTTTTCGTTCCATTCCCTGCTTCGGACGAAATATTTCGTCCCCTTCGTAGAGATTCAATCTTTAGCCAGTAGATGGTGTTTGCGGACACACAGGCCCATATCTAGCCAGTTTTTGAGACTTTTCTCGATGTATTGGCGTATGTATTTGCGTCATAATATTAGTAATGTTTACCCTGGTGATGCGCTAAATCTCACGTGTTATCATGTGAGATTTAGCGCATTACATGCTCGTATATTGTATAAATCTACATCGAATTTGATTCATATTTATAGACGTAATATCAACCCATGCATTCTGCATTCAATTATAATAACATTTGCAACAAATATTGCATTTATTTGTAATCTTTGTAATGGTACTTGGAGTACATTACAATTATCACGGGAAATATTGGATGCAGAAATAACAGTTGTGCGATATAATCTCGTAACGTGATACTTCGTTTTGGGATTAGTAAAAAATCTCTCGCGGTCACTTCGAAATAATACATTACGTTCCAGACCGCGAGCTACCCCAAGGGCGGGTGGCAGGGGGTGTTATGCAACCAGACATAAAAAGAACGAATATAGGAATATATCGGTAAAGCGATGACTAATGAAGCGTGATTTTGTAAAATAAGTCGACATCTGTTCGAAATATTGTCCATGAGAAAATGGATAGACGCGGAAGACCTGAAAACCATGTGTCTCCATGCCAAAGACTCTGCGGAAGCCTTCACGGAAATTGTTCACGGATGTTGTTGGCATAGATTGTGTGGAAAAAGAAGAAATTGTTGAACCTATTCATCACAGCGAATTTCTCTTCTCTTTTACCCTATACATGTCCTTTTTCGAAACCATTGCGACCATACAATTGATGTTATCTTCATCTTTGGTCCCAGAAAAAGGCAAGTCCCTTCTGGAGTTGAAGGGTCCACAGAGGGACGGTGTGGGGTTCACCGACCCTCTGCGGTCCCCCATCCTAATCCCTTCCGCTTTCACCCATTCCTTTGTATTTTCACACGTTTCCCGGCTTCCTTTCTCATTATCGCCGACTGAAACCGTGTTGAGCATTTGGTACCCTTTTCTGTGACCTTTCGACAATGTTTTCCTCAGTTCCTTGGTTTTCCCACTTGTGCTGTTCCCCACTCTTACCTATTGTATATTCTTTTCTCCTGTAAAAGGGATTTTATGACACTATGCTACGGAAAGGGAAGGCTTTTCTTTACCGTCACTGTGTTTTCCCAGAAAATGATCTTGGTTCACTTGTCGTTGACCTTTTTCCATGGCCTGTAATTTTGAGAACAAGTTAGTTATTCATCGTGCGTCTCAGTGTATACATCTAGCATTTCCCTTGAGTTGTGCATCTCATAACGTCACCTTGGAGTTGATTGAGTTATCTGAGAATCGACCCATTTGTCATGGATAGTGATGTGGAAAGTGATTTGGCTGTTGGTGCTTCTGACGAGGAATTTGAAGAGGATATCGAGCACTCGGGTTCAGATTCAAGCTTCTCAGAGCAGTCGGACGTTGAATCTGAAGATACCGAGGATGAAGATCCGACAGTAGACAGAAATTAGCAGTCGGTGAACACTTCATGTCCTCCCCCTCCTGCACCTCCAAGATTCAACTTTGAAGGTAACTCTACCATGAATTTCGAAGTTGATCCTGATTGTGGTGTGAACTATTTTTTTGAATTGTTTTTTAATAACCAAGTGCTGGAACTGATAACCTCGGAGACGAATCGATATGCTGATCAGTGTTTACGCAATAAGCCTTCAACATCAAAAGATCAATGGCGCGATGTGAGTGTTCCTGAAATGCGTATATTCCTTGCGTTGATAATGCTTTAATCCATTGTTCGTAAACCAGAGCAGGAACACTTTTGGTCTACAAGAAGGGTACTAAATACTCCCTTTTTCGGTGAAACCATGGCTTACCGGTGATTTTCCAGAATCCGTCAGTTTTTGCATTTCAGCAATAACGAGGAATATAGACCGGAAATACACCCGAACCCTAAGCTTAACAAAATCTGGCCGATATTTGATTTACTTAGTGAAAAATTGAGTCATTTATATACGCCGGAAAGGGACGTAACCATAGATGAAAGCCTTCTTCTATATAAAGGACGATTGGGTTGGCGTCAGTACATACCCACTAAAAGAGCCAGATTTGGCATAAAGACGTTCGCTCTATGTGAGTCAAAGAGTGGTTACGTTTGGTCTACAATAATATACACCGGAAAAGGGACACTACTGGATGCAGAGTTTGATGGCATGCCAATGTCATCAAAAGTTGTTTTGACGCTAATGAAGCTGTTGTTCGGGAAAGGTTACTGCGTCACAACGGACAATTTTTACACCTCACCACAACTGGCTGAGACTCTCATTTCCAAGTCATGTGACACTTATGGCACAGTGAGCATTACCAGGAAAGGAATGCCGGAAGGAGCGAAGAAAAAAAAATGAAAAGGGGGGAAGTGATTGCGTTCCAGAAGGGAAAAATAATGGTGCTGAGATGGAAAGACAAGAAAGAAGTCACGTTTCTTTCTACTGTGCACAACTGTGCAATGAGGGAAACAGAAAAAAGGGGTGTGCCAGTGCTAAAGCCAAAGGAAGTGCTGGATTATAATGAGACGATGGGGGCGTTGACTGAGTAGATCAACATTTGGCTATGTGATTCTCTATGAAAATTGAAAATTTCTTAAAAGTTTAAATTTTTTACAATAAAAATAGAAAAAAACGTTTTGAGCACTAGTATTGACCTGTTTTACTTTCCAGCAAACTATAACCTAACAAAAAATGCAATAAAATAATATGACATTTTTTGAAACTGTTTCTTGAAAAAAAAACGTCAGGGAAGGGGTTAAAATTTATTTATTTTGGAGTACTTTTTGCCATAGTGCCTTCCTAAGTGACTTTTTATGCATTTTGTTAAAGAAAAACATTTTAAATATGGACAGCGATGCTGTACATATTTTTGTTAATTCTTTTGATGAGTAGAGCAATCCAACTGAATTTTCTTAAAATGGCGGAAGGTTTTAAACAAAATGAATAACTAACTTTTGTCTTTCAAATGCTTTTGTCCGCTAAATAGTTTCTTGCACTTTTGGCACTTGAACTCTTCCCATAGCCTTTTCCCTAAATATCCTGCGAAAACACTGTTGAGCATTGTTCGAGTCCAACAAGATCTTCATTTCCGAGATCAATCTCGTCAAGTTCATGACCAACAACAGAAATGTCATCGTCTGCACACTGAATTATCTTCTGGATTCTCATCTCCTTCTAAGATGCTTGCGCCCACATCTATTTCCAAAACTTCGTCCTAGTCTGCTTCATAGTTGGCAGTCTGTGGAGGCTCTAACAAAGTCTTCATTCCAATAAGTCTATAGCTAGTTCGGAAACCTTTCACTGTTGGATTCCTATTAAAGCCTCCTCGCTGTCTTATAACCGAGAAGAAGTTTTCCAGTGCATCCTGGTTTAACCTTGATGTTAAAAAATACATGTTATTCACGTCATTCATCAGGCTTAATACAGCAGAAATAGTTAGTAGGAAGCCATCAAAACAAGGAGGGTGGCTACTACCTACCTTTCTGAGTTTTTTTTAAATATATCAGTACCTTTATTTAATATTTTTATTGCACTTTTTTTTCATGTGATAGTCCTGATTTATTAGGATTTTTGAAAAATTAACTTTTGCTGTTTAGTACATCAAAAAGAGAATTGACATCCTCTATGAAGTTAGCAGTCTCCAAGGCGGATGGTGAACGCAATTCCCCTGTACCATAGCAAGCCCTTAATGCAGCTGCAGTGGAAAAGCTAAAAACCTGCGCAGCCAACTTTCTGGACATTTTTTAAAACAATTTGGCCACAAGTGTCCAGGACTTAGTTTCCAAAGTGCCCTTGTTGATTCACTTTCAATATCTTTTCGATAAACTCTTCGCACATCTTCAAAGGATAGTATTTGTCCATCTAAGATGAAGTTACTCCCTAAAAAGTTATTGCGAACAGATTTAAGAAGATGAGGCACATCGTAAAGGCAAAAGATTTTGTCATTGCTCACCTCAAATTATGGCTTTTCGATAGACACACCTAAATCTGTGAGAGCTTTCTGATTAGGGCTGGCCTGATCACAAACAAAAGCCCTCAGTTTTAATCCCGCTTCTTTGAGATGTTGGATCGCCATTGTTACGCAAATCTCTCTACATGCCGTGAGAACGGAGATTAAGTTGTTCCACAAAAATGAAGCAAACCTTAAAACAAATTGAGGTAGAGCTTTTAAATTTAACAAAAGCACTAACAGAAGACTGAGCAATAAGGTGTTAAAGTTTGACTGCCATCGAATCAACAGTATTTGCGTAGTAATCCCCAAAAGTTGGACATTTCCTCCTATGGGCCAAAAAAAGGGCTCTTTTTTTCTTTTCTCCCAAGAAACAAACTCTTATAATAATATACGTGAAGGTTTCTCAGGTGTCACACAGGTAAGAATATTTAAATTGATTGACGTTTTAATGGTTGACTCAGCCATCGAAACCATCGACAGATCTTACCTGGTGTGAAACCTGAGAAACCTTCACATCAATATTTCGCCGGGAAAACCTTAATTCTCTTTATAAAGTTTTCTTGTAATTGCTTAACTAAGATCGAAACAAGCTAAATGTTGATGTCAATATCTTAAAAATTGGCCTAGCCATTTTAGAGATACATATTAAGTCTCCAACTCAGGGTCGCATGCTTTCTGCGCGCCTTTGTTGTGTGTAATTGCCATGCTTCAAGTTGAAAGTGATTTTGAGTCTCTCATAAATGCTTTATTATAAATGACTTCATCACGAACTTTGTAAAGTCATTTATCTTATAACAAGTTATAACAATAAAATTTATGTTTCCTTAATTTATTATTAACCAAAATATTTACGTGTTCTGAAAGTTGCACCTCATAAATTTCTTATCAAAACGCATACTATCATAACTACGAATTAAACAACTGCACCTGTGTGCAAAAGCACGGTTTCTTACTTCTACTTTACAACTGTTTGCCACGCCAATTTGCTGGTCTCAACCCTCTCAGATTGGGCAGATCTTACTAACATTCCAACACATTCGCTCATGAAAACGGGGCAACCACATTTCCCTATCCGTAATTTTTGTAATTCTCGTCTTTTTAGGGTAAGGTTCCCACTTACATATGTATGGATTTTCATAAACCGAGGCCTACATAACTCGGGGACTGCCTGTATTTGAAATAGGATTCATAAATGCATATGTGGAAGTGGTGATCCTACTGTCTGCAAATAGAATCGACAAAAGTTAAGTCCTGTGCTCGGAGAGAGAAAAAGGCAAGAAATAAAGGAGAAAGTCTACATGACAAAGGGTACTAGCTTGCAAAGGCCTTTCAGTGTGGCAGAGATGATGTATTCACAATCACAGATGGGCTGTTACTGTCCATGCAAAAAGTCGAGATACCTCAGTTTGAGATGTTATATCTCATTAACAAATAAACCTATTGCAACACAGTAAACTACATATCAAAGTTAATTTATATTTCCGTCAACTGCTCTACTTCGTGATTTTTTAGTACTGTTAAAATATTTTTTATGTGAGCTTGTACGAAAAAAGGCACGCTTTTTGCCAATACAAAAACAGTAGCACCAATTCATACGTTAATAACCTAGAAACTTACTGCTGTATTCACAAGGAATTTTTTATAGGTAAACACAAGACTATTAAGAGTAAGAATATTGATGTAGAATGTTGTAAAAATATAAATAATGTCGGATAAAGTTTACTGCTTTAGAATATGCTATTTTTGTTATTTGAAGGCATACGAGATATTTTAAGGTATTGTTGGCAGCGGATGAAAGCCTATATGGTGAATATATGAACAAAACCATTTGTGTATGTATCATCCTTCTATTTTATTTCGATTTTATTTATCCTTCATTTTAATGCTCTGAGATAGCTTCACCCAACGCTGATGCCTACCGGGGAAGTAGGAGAAAGTTACACAGTGTTGCCACGGTACCTGACATGAGTCATGAATTCCTGTGGTGTACTAATCATACTTACTCATTTCCTGGAGAGGCAAGAAACCGATGCACTGTATTAGCAAAAAGACCCTCAAGAGGTGCACTATGTGTCCGAGAACACGTTTTTCTGAGGCCGAGGGCCGTATGGTTTTCAGTACAATTTTTTTCTTCCACTACGAAGGCAGGAAGGAGGGAGACCTTCAGTTTCCCTCTCTACCAAACAGTTGCGGATTGCTTGGGAATTAGTTTGGTATCCGTGAAAAGAGTTGCAACCAGGGATAAGAGGAGTGGTAAAGAAAATAGTGTTGTGAATAACCGCACACCAGAGAAAAAAGTGAAATTAGGACGACCAAAAATATACATATACGACTTCACTTTGGGGGCAGTAAGAAGAACAATCCACGAGTTTTATTTAAAGAGTATGTAACTAACCCTGGAGAGTTTAAAGACAAGTTGGTTAGCTCCATGCCAGATTTCCCACTAATATCTATCAATAAATTTACATCTATCCTCATTGATCTCGGTTTTTGGTTCACAAAGCTGGACAGGAAGCCGCTTGTGATGGAGTCAGTTACGATTGCAGCAACTCGACATGCTTTTCTACGAAGAGTAGTTTTTCTTTTTAAGTCGATATTTACTGGCTACAAAATATTTTACACCAACGAAACTTGGTGCTCGCAGCACCATTCATTGAAGTATGGTTGGGTGGAAAACATAGTTAACCAGTCACAGAATTAATTATTCCATTTACCGTGGACATATTCAGGAGGTACATGGATGGCGAGAAGGATTCAAGACCCCATCAGGAGCAGGGAAACGTGTCACTATTTTGCACATCGGCAGCGAGGATACACACCATGTATCAAACTGATGAACATTTCATAGCGCAGGACAGTCCGACGTACGATACAATAATAAGCTTCCGTATTCATTGAGAAATTTCTATTTAACCCTTTAACTACTCCCATCGTCTATTGGCGATTAGAAGTATGGTTTATGGTATTAGCACAAAAAAGTTCAACAATTCGTATTCAACAGTAAAATCAGACGATAATTACTCATTGTAAATTTTAAAACTAATTTTCCTTTAATAAAAAGTGACCAATTTTAAAATTACGCAAAAATTTAGAACAAAAGTTTGCGTTTGGGGAGAACTATATTTCAGATTATTTGCGCAGTCAAAGGGTTAAATGACTACGGTTTCGGCCCATGAGGAAGTGGCAACATGCTCCCTCCTTCCCCTGTCGCCGCTCCACTGGCTCAGCGAGCAACACGGAGCAAAATGAAAGATAAATAAAAATTGAAATAAAATATAAGGATAATACACGAATGGTTTTGTTCATATATTCACCATATGGGCTTTCATCCGCTGCCAACGATACCTTCAAATATCTTGTATGCCTTCAAATAACAAAAATAGCATATTCTAAAGCAGTAAACCTTATCCGATATTTTTATATTTTTACAACATTCTACTTCAATATTCTTACTCTTAATAGTCTTTTGTTTACCTATACAAAATTCCTTGTGAATACAGCAGCAAGTTTCTAAGTAATAAACATATGAAGTGGTGCTACCGTTTTTGTATCGGCAAAAAGCATGCCTTTTTTCATACAAGCTCACATAAAACATATTTAAACAGTACTAAAAAATCACAAAGTAGAGCAGTTGACGGAAATATAAATTACCTTTGATATGTAGTTCACTATGTTGCAATAGGTATATTTGTTAATAAGATATAACATCTCAAACGCGAGTATCTCAACTTTTTGCATGGACAGTAGTTTGAAGAAATATCATAGTGTTCGTTTCATCAAACAGAAAATGCTTCCATGTAAACAAAGTTGTTTAATGAGATATCCCTTAAAGCTATAATTTCTGTGTTCGTATTCATAAAATCTTCATATCCATTTTGAGAAAACCAACTTTGTAATTTCCACAAACTTTATTTTGATACATTATTTATTTTGTTATTTCCACTAACTTCTCCACACTGTGGCATATTTATGTGCACATTAATATGCCACTGTGTGGTGAAACACGTTTCATACCAGCGAAATAAAGTTTGTGGAAATTACAAAGTTGGTTTTTCTCAACATGGATATCCATCATTTCCACGATGTCAGGCCTGATATGTTTTAAAATCTTCATATTGACCATCACTGGTTTAATGCATTCTTGATTTTCAATTACAAAACATAAGCTTCACTTAAAAAAAAAACTGTTTAAACACTCCTTTTGTTAATCACCTACGAACAAGGAAATCATCACAACACCTAGTAAAAACCAAATCATGAAATTCCAGGTATTGAGTGAAGGTCATGACTCCTAAGGAGGCCAATTTTTAAGGACAATGCATGAGTAACAGCGGATGCCACAAAAGGTGGTATCAGTGATTCCTAATGGCAATCCAACAAGAGGTTTTTGAAACCCTGTACCAACCTACGCAGGTGATACAAAGGCAAATAAAATAAAGAAACATCTGTTCCAATATATGCTACATTCTTGACAATGCATTTTCAAATTCAGCTGAAAATTTCACAATAAAAAGCACAATCGTAACCCAAGTTTCTGGCTTAAACAACAAATCAGCTTCCCTTGGCAATTCATAAAATGAAGCTGTTGCAATGTGAACATCGAGTAAAGTGGAAATCAATTGCATAATTATTTCTATCAATCTCTATGCATATTTCATTACGCTCAAAGTTTTGCTGGTACCATGTTAGTGTTTGGTGTAAATGTCATGAGTTTATGTCAAATAATATATTTATTTTTTTTTTAACTTTTGCCGACGTTTCGGATATAGCCATAATCACACACTTCTCGTATGTACCTTGTTACATAAATGTCAATAAAAATACTGAATGACAAATACCTTGCCCATAAATTTGGTGACCGTCACAGTAGGAGTAGGACCAGATCCTCCACTCACTTTCTTGATCAAATTGTAGAGGGTTTTTCTATCTTGATGGGTATTTACAAGATATGACTTCAAGAGGTCATTTCCTATAATACCTTCAACTGCAGGAGCCCAACTTTTGTCTTTGACCTTCAAGTATGATCCTATGGAAATAAAAACATGCATCATACATCATATCAAAGTCAATTACGATACAAAAATGTGAACTCACTCCATCTGCCATAAAATTCTTTTCCCAAATTTCAAAATTCCCTCTCACAATCAGATAGGTTTCCTCTTGATTTGATATTATCGGATTTAAGCTCTGATCACCAATCAGCTTTGTCTTTGGCAGAATACTTGATGAGGAAAATGAAGGGGAAACATTAAAAATGGAAATCCTATGGAAAAAAATGCATATTTTTATGTATTAATTGTTTAATGGTACGTACTTTTGTGCTGAGTCATTTCATTTTCCTATCCATGCCCCAGGGCAACAGCATTGGATGATCGAAAATAAAGAAAACATCTGGCCTTGTGAAAGGAAGAGTTTAGCTGGTAGAGCACAGTACAATGCTTGGAGGACACTCAACCCATATTGGCACAAAGATTTCCGATGGATGGGAGTAAGATGTAGGTTTGGGGGGTGCAGTAGAGCAGGCAAAGATTCCTTTTAATACCCTAACCTTCTCTTTTCCTGACCACGTGTGACCTAGGGTCATGAAGACTGAGGGCTGTCAGATAAGCCTGAGAGTAGTAGCTTCATGGGTCCTTTCCACTGGTTATAAGCAACCAATGTTTGTTCATTGGGAAAAAAATTTAGGGAGGGGGAGAACTAGAAGGAAGGAGGGACAGGATGGAAAACAAAAATGGAATCATTAGCACCAGTGAAATATGTGCAGTAGGTTGCCCGAAGTTTGCGTTATCCACAGAAGCTCACGGAACGTATCTACAGTGGATATGGGGCTCCTACTGTAATGGGCACTGCAGCTAGAATGAAAACCACAGCAGAACAAAGAAGATAGGAAGCACTGGAAATGTGATGTTTTCAATGAATGATTAAGATCAAATGGATGGAATGAATCACCACTGAAAAAGACCTTCGTAAAGTTGGGGAGAAAATGAAAACTCACAAAAGTATAGGAGACAAACTGATTGGAAACATCCTTAGACATGTCAGCCTCCTGAAAACAGTACAGGAATAAAGAATGATGAACGAAAACTAAGGATGGAATAAATGAAGCAAAGTTATTAAATTAAATTAAAAATTATAAGGGAGTAAAGCAGTTAGCTGAGGGAAGAGTGGAGGGGAGAGCATGTCAAACCAATCTTTGGATCAAAGACTGTTGATGATGAAGAAAGATTACTATCAAATGAATGACAGTCATCTTCATTGTACATTTAATATTATTCCCATTGCAATAATGAAATGTAATGCAAGGGTTACATGGGATTAGTGATAATTTGGTACTATAGCAAAATAGAGCTAGACAAGGCACGACTGCACATTAAGAGGAAAGCTAAATATTTTAAAATACAAAGATTACATATTTAAAATGTTTAAATAATAGAGCAGACTTCAAAACCATACATTAGCATAGCAAGTTCAAAATAAGTTGTTCAAGCATAAGCCACAAATTACAATATTTCCCTTCCTTTTCCCTTCCCTCATTTTGTAAATTGCCTTATTTCCATCAAGAATTACAATCCCGTCGTAAATTATATCTGAGTAATTTGACATAATACCATTGTGATAAAAAAACTAACTATGACTGTGCTTCAATGGTAAATATTGAAAAAGCTGGTATTTTTGCAATGAATAGGGGTGATTTCACTTCCATTTATATTCTACATTATTTTGATACCCACAATTTATCTACAAGCCCAACTCAAGAGATATATCCATAATAAAAATATAATGATTGAAATTAAGGATCATCACCAACAAAGAACATATTCTTAAGAGATACTTACCTATTGGACCCCGAGGCATCTCAGAGAACATTCCCCTATCATAGGCATTTTTTAATTCCACACTTAATGCCATAACATGGGGTCCAAATATTCTCAGTGCTCCTACGTCTTTCCCATCAAGTGATTTTAATTTCGTTTGCAGTTGGGCTGCAAAGAACAAACAAACTATTACAGGGAAGTAATATCATCAAATGAAGCATTGTACAATATTTAAACTTTGCTTCCATAGCTAAAATGGCAGGTCGAACAAACCAATTTTAGAAACCTTTTATAGTCACAAGAATTTAAAAAAATGTCGAGAAGATGTTAAAGTGGGAGAAAGAGAGATTTTTCTAAGCTTCTCTATGATCATTCTTAAACTGTGTTTTTTAGAAAAACAATGCACTGTTTTGTTCCACTTATGCATCGTACATGTAGAGAATACATCAATGGAAAGAATTACATGATTAAAAGGTACATATTGTTAAACATGGCTAACACATATGCAAAATTATAGATAAGATGTTAGACAAAAATGATAGATATACAATTACATTTCAATATAAAAGATTAAGTTATCTTTCAACACAAAACAATTCTCTAGAGAAATTATCAATGATTTTTCATGAAATTATCCTACCTTAATTTTGAAAATATCAAAAACTCCAAACGCAGGATAAAATTTCTCCTAATTCTCTCTAATATGGAGTGTTGGATGATACACTGCATGGGGAAAAACCTGGACTTTGAGCAAAGAGGTTGAGAATAGGCTGCAGTTGCTTGATACGAGTGTGAGAAGGAGGGTGGAGAAAGTTTGATGAATAGAAAATGATATGAATAAGGAAGTGCTCAGCATGGTTCTGGAGGAGTTTATTTGACTAAGTAGATGGTTAGAACCTGTAATGAGGGGCAAGAGGATGCTGAAGACTTTGAGAAAAGGGAGGACAAAGTAGATGGTTAGAACCTGTAATGAGGGGCAAGAGGAAGCTGAAGACTTTGAGAAAAGGGAGGACATTGGGGAGATGGGGAGGGGCGAGAAAGAAAAGAGTAGGAGATGATTGAAATCTCATAGAAATCTCATAGAAATTCGAAAGAAAAGGACAATCTAATTCAGCATTTTTTAAGATAGAAGTGTCTAATGAAGACAGTCAGAAGCAGATTAAGACCTTGGCTGAGATACATGGAGCGAATAATGAGTGATGAGGACGTAGAGGTGAAAAAGCTGGCTGATAGAAGCATAGAGAGAAAGCCACGTCAAACCAACCATAGGGTTTATGACCAGCAATGAAGATGACAACAAAAGCAAGACTGTGAAATGACAGGAAGTAGGTCAGTTCGTATAAGAGAACATTCAGAATAGACATTTCACAAAGAATATTCTGAGGCATGAACAAAAACAACTTTAGTCCTACTACCTCTATTCATTTTAAATTTTTCAGAAAGTAATGAATTCCCTTCCACTTTAATCATTAACAATTACGCAATCAATCAATTAGCATCTCCTGTGTACCTTGGCCTCTTAATGAAAAAATGTCTTCACTAGGTGAAGTAAGGCTTTTGAAGGTAAAATCATGTTTCCTCAGACATTCAAGGCCTAATACTCCCACAAAAGGGGAAATATGGACTCAATGGTACTCCTGTACTCAATGGACCAGAGATTCTGTTGCTCATTCCTTTTGATTTTACTGACTCATGCTAGAGGTTATTATGACTTGGGAGTCGCTAGCAAGGAATTACCTGTACATACACAATCTGAGGAGAAACAAATATTCTGTCATCCTCAGAATTGTTGTATGAAATAAGACCTGAAATCTAGTTTTAAGTGCATTTAAAACCAATTAAGAGCTCCACTGTCTCATTTAGGCAAGGTACTACAAGCACTAAGCCAACACACACACAGGAAGTGCCTAAAATGGTACTGCTCACTTTTTGAAAACATACATTTTATAATAATCCATGTCGATAAAAACACAATAGTGACACTTACACTCGACTGTCACAAATTAAGACAGACCGACCCAGGTTTCGGCACACAGTGCCATTATCAATATTTTTGGCTTCCCTATAAATGACATGGAGAGAGACTGGTGGTCTATTCACTTATGCAATTGTCAGTGATCAGAATTGATACAAATTCAGCTTACACATCAGGTGCCTTGAGGCATCTTTCAGAAAAAAGCTCAACATTTTTAGCTGTGCTAATGATGGAATTTTGATGTCAACACTTTGAAAAACCCAAACAATGGAATTCAAAATACAAAGTTTTATATCAATCATCTCAGGCTCAACTTCGTGGAAGTTCATTTTATAAATGAAAAGGAAAACTTTGTATTATTCCGCCAATTTTCAGTTACTGGTTTGGTTATTACCAAAATAGGTGGAATTAGACAAAATTTTCCCTTTCATTTAATTATATTTTTCTTAATGTCTTCGGGGATTGACAATTTTGAGTCCTTCCAGAAATAGTCCCATAGCACTCACTTAACCTGCCTCGTCATACTTCGGGCCATCACCCTCCTCTTTTCCTTTCCCAAGACAAACGTTAACCCATGTAGGTGACTCAAGACAGAGATTCAATAAATCTAGATCAAATTGCTACTGTCCGCTCAAGCTATTGAGCAACTATTTGCTCCCAACACCAAGGACAAGAATGTATATTGAAACTAAGGAATCAGGCTCTCCTGTACTATTCCCCAAATTGAAAATTCTGTACTTCAACTAAAAATGATTGAAATCACATCTGTTAACACAAATGAGAATCTGTCAATGATGAAATCATGCACATCATTATGTAGGACAGTTACAAATGTTAAGTTCTTTTCAATTAATAGATTAAAAATAAAAATATTACCTATGCTAGTAAACATTCAGCATGGAAAAAATTCATTCCCCAATGAAACAAATTTATTCTAATGAGATATTCATTGGCAAAAGGTTCATTATTGAAAGGTTTTACTCCAACAAGGAGACATTGCATGACTTATGTTCGGGATCCAAACAAGGCAATTATTTTCTGAAACTGTAGAGAAAATGCAGGAAAAGTGTCACAGCTTTATATCAGGGATCATTCGGGGTTTGCACCGGGTAGCTAGGTCCATGGTGGCCAACGTTTCGATGCTCGACTCGAGCATCGAAACGTTGGCCGCCATGGACTTAGCTACCCGGTGCAAACCCCGAAAGATCCCTGATATAAATCTTCGCCGGGAAAGCCTGAAATCATGTCACAGCTTTCTTCCACACATGCCCAGGTTCGAGAGAAAAACGCTATTAAAGAATCTTCCTCCGTACAAATCATTTGCAGTGCACGCCTTTCTCATCAGAGGTCGTAGCCCAGTGGGTTGAGGCGCTGAGACTGTTATCCTCATATGGTGGCTGGGGTTCGATCCCAAGTTCTGGCATTTTTTTCTTTCAAATATTTCACGGAATTACTGTACATTGCCCACTCCCATACATTTATGGCAGTAGCAACAATTTTTTAAAATTTTCAGCCTATTTGCTGGATTTTCAATCAACCACCTTGGGAGACTTTCGAAGCTAATTTTGGGATTCTTGATCAGCCGAAAAGAGGCTTCATATGCTGACAGACCTAGTATGTTTAGATTTTGAAAATACAAGGATACTTCCGTGAATAGGATGGGCTTTGATTGGACGTGGGTCTTTCTCAAGGCCGTGAAGAATGAACGGATTATTACTTTTTAATTAGCAACGATGTACTCACTTAAAATTTCCCAGGAGCTGCGTTCGAGTGATGACTTCTGTAACTGTATTTCTTGTTCAATAGTGAACATGATACTGGTAAAAAAGAGATAGTAACTGTTTCTGAGATTATGTAAAAAAATTTTGCTATGACCTTTTGCGGAGCAACATATTATATTGAAGCGAAGCCTGTATCATGGGGGAGAGGAAGATATTCAAGAACAAAATAATATCACGTAATGATAACACTATTTCTTTTCCCACCTCATGTTTATTTCAATTGAAGGAATTTAACTTTTCATTCATGGCGAGTAATTGCATACTTTCGGATGACAAATGTCATTACTCGAGCATAGTTCCTGGGAAATGTTGAGTAAGTCGTTGCAAATTAAAAAGTAATAATCCGTTCATTGATTATGGCCTTGAGAAAGACCCATGATCAATCGAACCCCATCCTATTCACGGAACTATCCTTGTATTTTCAAAATCTAAACATATTATGTCTGTCAGCATGTGTAGCCTCTTTTCGGCCAAACAAGAATCCTGACATTAGCTTAGAAAGTCTCGCAAGGGGATTGATTGAAAATCCAGCAAATAGGCTGAAAATTAAAAAAAATTGTTGCTACTGCCGTAAATGTATGGGAGTGGGCAATTTACAGTAATTCCGTGAAATATTCGAAAGAAAAAAAAAACACTGCAACCTGGGATCGCACACCAACCACCACATGAGGATAACTGGCTCAGCACCTCAACCCACTGGGCAACGACCTCTGTTGAGAGAGGCGTGAACTATAAAGGATTTATACGGAGGAAGATTCTTTAATAGCGTTTTTCTCTCGAACCTGGGCCTATGTGGAAGAAAGCCGTGACACTTTTCCCGCATTCTCTCTATAGTTTCAGAAAATAATTGTGTTTGGATCCCGAACATAAGTCACGCGATGTCTCCTCGTAAGTGGTACTCAGGGAGAGGGACAGTCCTGCTGGTTATGTGCAGTACACATTGCAGAGACAATAGGTGATAACATTTTACACAGATGAGCATAAGATATGATCATCCATAAAAGCATTAACAGATCTTAAATTAGTAATGCTGATTTTATAATTAAGCAAAAAACCGTACATATTTTTAAGTTTATTCCCGAGAGCTCATGATCAAGAGAATGCAAGGAATCAATATCATTCTCTAAAGCAGCTTCTAATTGTTTAAAGTGATGCTGATGTGTCTTCAATTGGGCCTCAATCTCCACTTTTTCATCTTCCAAGTTCTTCCTACACTTCTCAATATCCTCTTTGCTCTGAGGTGATTCATTATCCAACCTGGAAAAAATCAAATTGTCACAGAATAAGGGCAATTAAAAAAATCATTTTTGCATATGTGGCCAAAATTTATTAATTTGTTACCTGGAATTATAAAATGGGAAAGGAATTTTCAAACATTTATGCTTTTGCTACAAAATGGTTGTTTTCTCAGACAAATGTTGAATATTTCTTATAAAACGTGGTAAAAAATAAAAGAATGTACAAGGAGATTTTTGTTAATTTTTAAAATTTTCATAATGCTAGCAGTGAATTGTTTATAATTAAGAAGGTAGCGTTAACAAAGGGGCACTTCAAGGCTACCTAAGGCTTCCAATTACAGTAAAACTTTGATTTTACGCAGTTGGAGGGACCAAAATATGGGCACTGTGTAAAATCAAAGTGTGTAAAATCAAGAGTTGGTGTTGAGGAAGAGTATAATGTTTAGGATAAAACTTGCACTTCATTTTTAGCAAACTTAGTCATATACTTTATTGAAGCTCTGATTTACGGGGATTTATAAAAAAACAATTTCTTTTTTTATGAAATCACTCGTTTTGGGTGAAAAAAATCTTTGATTTTACTTTGTTGCAAACCCTTCTCAAATATTTTATTCACAACTGCCTCTAATGCATTAATGTTTTCAATATGGCCTTCACTAATCTCTGAATGTGCATAACAAAAATTGTGCAAATGCCTAAAGGCTTCTTTAATATCACTACGGCAAGGATGAACAGGCACTGCATCACTGTCATCCATTACATCACTCTCTTCCTTGAGCTCCAAAGCTGGTTTGTTGTTCAACATCGAGTTCGACAAGTTCGATCCCCACTCACAGATACTTTTTTTACTTTTTTTTCAAGGTTATTATTGTTTAAATTTTCATATATTGTTCTCTTATCATCATTACTTCAATGAAAAATATTTTTAAGGCAATTATTTTAAATATTAATGAGTCGCTTACAGGGTAGGGAATGGAGCAATGGCTAAAATAACCTTTTCAAGGGTGGTAATATATATTTATTTCTTATATTTAAAGGTATATTAGGATATTGCGATTATAAATCGTCATATATAGAGGTGGGGACAGAATAATGGCATTGGAATAAGTAATTGGGGGTGAAATCCACCCTAAAGACTGCTTATGCTTCCATTGGGAATCGGGAATGGATCAGCTAGGGATTTGGAACAGAGGATAGAGGTTGGATAGAAACCCAGCATCGGCATTAGCCTACTCTTTACGAATGGCGCCGAGGGGACCACGGTTTAACGTCCCATGGATGGTGTACTGAACCATCGCTGTAATCCACATTACACCCAAGGATGGGATTTCGGAATGCTCTGGAAATTCGTACCCAAGAATAGGATGTGGAAGGCCGGTACACTACCTAACCACTCCAGTTGCTTCTTTATTTAACATTTGCACAATTTATAATAGCAATATCCTAATATACCTTTAAATATAAGAAATAAATATATATTAACACCCTTGAAAAGGTTATTTTAGTCATTGCTCCATTCCCTACCCTATAAGCGACTCATTAATATATAAAATAATTGCCTTAAAAATATTTTTCATAGAAGTAATGATGATAAGAGAACGATATATGAAAATTTAAACAATAAAAACCTTTCAAAAGAGTAAAAAAGTGTCCGTGAGTGGGGATCAAACTCAGGACCTTCACTTTTGCAGTCGAGCACCTTATTCAATGGGCCACCGCCGCCAATTGAAATGGGTAATGTACAGAGGTTACATACCACAACATGCTTTTTTACGATTTTTAAATGCTTTTTTCTCAAAAAGTTACGAGAGGTGCATTATTAGATTGTTGTTGGGGGGGCCTTCGTCAGGAGCCCGGGCACTTAGACCTTTCTTGGTCCATTGTGCCAACCCCATGCCTGTCTGCCACTTGCAGACAGGGGACAAGAGCACCTCGGTAGAGGTATGGAGGATTGGCCTCCCCCTGCCTCACCCCAGTACCAGGTATAGAGGATGTCCTCCCTCCAACCGGCCCGGTTTGGCCTGGCCTCTCAGGCCTGCCGGTATAGGTATGGAGGGAGTATCATCTCTCCATCCATGCCTGGTTGAGGTATGGAGGAGGGTCACCCATCCAACCACCGTCCGGGCCCAACGTTGCTTAACTTCGGTGTTCTGATGGGAACCGGTGTTTCAACGTGGCTAGGCCCTTGCCCCTACGAGAGGTGCATAGTCTCGCTTCGACATACTGAATTAATAACCGTGGACTACCGAATCAGAAAATTTGAGCTCGATTTGCCACCCGACGGTCGTGTTAATCAAAAGTAGGTACACATGGACGGCGATTGCCGTATCTTGGTGGTTTCGATATCCTGCTACGACTAATTTGCCCCAAGAGGGATATTCGCTTATGTAAAGGAAGCTGAATAGATACTGAGAGGCCGCAGGGGGAAGTAATAATTAGATTCGCGATGTTTTCAGTTTCACAATCAACAGCACGACGTCGTGTCAACCATTTCTGTATTCATTTTTGTAACTCAGTGAGATGAATGAAGAACATAAATTCATAATACTTCTGTCGGAATTTTCCAACCCTGAACATGAACACGATATAGAGCATCATTCCCTAAGCACTCCAGCCGAAGGACAAAAGTCGAGCTTGGATTGCCTCGAAAGGTTCTTACGTCATTACCATCTAGCGGAGACGATATGAACTGTTGCCGGGCTCCGATGACTCTGGAGGCCCGACTACCCCAGACTACGCAATCATACGTGATTACTACACGGAGCATGTGAAGTAATTACGTGGGAACATGATTTGGAGGTTCGTGAATGGAAAGCACCGGCACTGTTATCTATCTAGCTTTGTTCGATACCACGCATTGTAATGCTATACCTATATTTTGATTCGATCGATTAAACATGACTGTAGTCATGCGTAATTCCTTGAGAAACTGACGATATGTAGATGAAATTAAGATCAGAATTGTCTTCAATACTGAGGTTATTCTAGGTGAAGTCAAAAGATAACTGCGTAAAATCAAAATTAGTCTCTTTCGGGCTGAGGTTATGCTGCGCAAAATCAAAAAACTGCGTAAAACCAAGAAAAGATGTAAAATCGAAGTTTCACCATTGCAATTCCCTATGCATTCCGGCCGGACTTGAGCGTCGCTGCATAAAAACAAGACTTGATGTAAAATCAAAGTGCGCAAAATCAAAGTTTTACTGCATTGTTTCTTTTAGTGTACTTTAGTTATTAAGAAGGAAGCAATATTATTGTCACTAAAAACATAATCACGAAGACACTGCTAGTAATCCTAGATATAAAATAGCAGGTGATGCATTAGTAATCAACAGGGCACTGGAAAAGAGGCAAAAAACAACATTATAGTAAAACCTCGTTAATCCGAAATTCACGGGACCAAAGAAATTGGACTTCGAATTATCGGGGTTTGAATTAAAAACACTTTCCTTAAATGAAAATTAATGGAAAAAGTCCCGTATTTTCCAAGATAATCACCAAATGCTATATTTTTTTTATTAAAAAGCAAAGAATATGTGCAAAATTGAGGAGTTATTGGACGAAATTCTTCACGTTTATCAGATCCAAGTTAATTGGAGAAGTTTGCCCTATCAGACGTGATCACGCGGAAAATAAAAACAAGTTGAATAATTTCGGGCATATGTCCAGTGGGTTACCAATATTTTTGCTGTAGACCTATTAATTTACCGGCCTGCTCTCAGCCCCTTTCCCCAAGACTTTTCTATGATGAAGAACTGCTGCATCATCATCCTTCCCCCCCCCCCCCCCCCCCCCCCCCCCAGAAGTCCCTTATTATTTACGACCACGAACCAAAAGTATCACAATTCACTAGGGGTGTGCGGGTAGCACTTTTTCATTTCGGGTTCGGATTCGGGTAGTGAAATATCTGCGGGCATCGGGTAATTTTCGGGTTCGGGTAGTAGAGGGTATATGTGCATGAGGGTATATGTAGGGACATATGTGGGTGCTGGATTATTAAGGAAATTGGATGTTTCGATGACAAGACAAAAATTACAGTAAATGTTTGCCTTGTAAAGACCTGAGAGTGGGAACATCATTGTTTTAGCACAAAGTAGTGCAAACCAAAAGGTTTCAAAGCAAAATTACACCCAGTAGCTTGTGCTTTTTCACAATAAAATATAACTAGGATCGGCAGGTTAGCTGGGACACACCTGTGAACAAGATAATGTGATCTTTAGCTCTTGTGGATTTATAAAGCAAATCCTTACTTTCATATTTTTTAGTTCCACCACTCTAGATCAGTAAGTTAGTCAAATGCTTTATTTTAAGCTTGCCATTGAAATCAATGATCACTTGGAATTTAATATTGTCAATTTTCATGAATGAAGAAGTAACATATTTATAACAAATATTAATAGGCTATAGCTTATGAAGAAAATTTCAAATGAGACATGACAGCAATATTATAGGTTTTTAGTACTGCATTGCAGTAATTGCACGTAACGTGCAAATTCGGCAATTGGACGAAGTGCTCCCGGAAGGCTGCCTTACTATTCCGCCATGGCGGATTTCCGCGTGACCGCGATTCGTCATTGCCGTCAACATCGCTATCCCCACGTCCTACACCTAGGCCAGCTTGTATCATTCTCACACGTCACGAAAATAGAGATGAAATTGTCAAAAAATAAAATCGGTAAATATCACTAAAAAAGACCAAGTGAATTCACTGACTGACAGGCCTACCGGAAGATCGACAGTCGATAATCTATTTTTTCTAATCGATAAATCGATCGATGTTTCATTTTGGGTGTTTTCGATTTGCGGCGATAGACAGCGATTGCCACGCCGTGGTGCTTTCGTTTTAGCTAAATCGCCGGCTGTTGGTGGCTCTCTGTTCCGAGGTGAGCCGGCGATCGACGGCACCTACGTCCGATAATCGGCTATCGCCGTACTCAAATGAAAAGCACTGATAGTGTTTTTATTGCTTAGAAACTTCGGCTTCGTTGCAAGTGCCGCAATCTATTAGTGCCCCCTTCACTCAACTAACCTTCGTCCTTACCGTTGTAGGCGATAAAAAACCGTGTGAATGTGCGTTGGTTAACGATGGACAAGTAGTTCCGGACGCTACCACTTAACAGTTGTCAGCGCTCGTGTAGATGGCAGAATTCAGAATAGATGAAGTACGATAATCAAATAAGGCAATCAAAATGGAGAAGGGCGAAGTATTATTTTCGTAAATAAGCAAAAATGAGAGTAATGTGATTTTAAATTCCTATAAAAAGTGTTAAAATGTCATATACATCCAAGTTGCCCCGTATGCTTCACTATTTTGATTGATTTTTTTGGTTATCGTCCTTAATCATTTCCGGTTTCCGTTTGCGACACCAGCGCCTGATCACTGCTTAGTAGCAACGTTAAGAACTATTACCCTATCGGTAACCAACGCGCGTTTGCACAGTGGTTAGCGCCTACAACAGTACGAACCACGATCGCTATGTTAGCAGTGTAAATGCGCGTAAGGTTGTTACGGTGGTACGTACATTAGTTGTCTGTACGGGTGCATAGCTGATTTCAAACCGGAATTTCAAGATGGATCAGTCGATTAAATTCAAATTTGAGCGCCAAATACCCGACCCGAATTTTTCGGGAGACGATCGAGTGCTCGGATTGGACAATAAATACCCGACCAGACCCGAATTTTTCGGGAGACGATCAAGTGTTCGGACTGGACACTAAATACCCGACCCGAAATTTCGGGTACCCGCACACCCCTACATTTCACTCATCGCTTCCCCACACCCTTCTCTTATTGTCAGTTGGCTTCCAATAGGGGAGGGGTTTGGAAGAAGAGAGAAGGGTAGGGGTGGAGTATCACGTCAAGGTCGGCGACGACCCCAGAATCCCTTAGTCCTCCGAAAGAAGCTCTAGGGAACCCAAGAAAAAAATCGCTACCGCAATGTTGGACATGCACCACACAGAAGTAGTTCCTATACAAATTTCAGGCTTGACTTCGTGGAAGTTATAGATATATTCTGCCTTCCTTACCTAGTGATTCACATTCGAGTTTGGGGAGATGGGACAAGAGTAGATGGAAAAAGCGTTAACAAATCTGAGAACTATGATTCGTCATCGATACGGGGCAAAAAAAGAATCTGGGGAAGCATGCGAAGGGAGATGGGAGGAGCGGCTACCAAACGATGAAAGTGCTAACGCAGGGAAAATGGGTAAATTATATCACACCATCCAGAAAATACTACTCCACTATGCCTGGCGATCCTACAGTTATCACTCGAAGAGGGGAGGTTCGGAAGGAAGAGTAGGGAAAGCATTGTAGTAATGGCAAGAAAGCCCCAAAAAAAACCAAAGGACGGAGCCGCTGAGATGTGTATTGAGGGATATCTGATTGGGGGTAAACAGCTACTGGCGCACGGGGCACCATAAGCATAAGCAAAAGTTCAAAATAACTTGGCAACACCTAAAAGTAACTTATGCTCAAGAAAGCGATGTCAAAATCACAACGACGTTGAAATAAGCATTACTATCACCACAAAAAAGGTAGAACGCTCAACTTGATTTGAGGCGCGTGCCGCCAGGAGTCTCACCATTACCAACTGCGATAAAATGGTAGTGTACATTTGCCATGGGGTGATTTTCTTCTTTGTGGTTTATTATAAGTAAGGGGAAGAATATCAACATTTCCTTAGATGAACAGTTTTGCAATATTTTTTCCATAAAGCATATATAAATTCGATATTAATATACTTGTCTACATCTCGGAAATTGAAAAGTAGCTTTCGGCCATTGTAAAAATCTAAGAATGGGTAAAATTTAATTTAAAAATAATATTTATAATGCAGAGATGTCGTTCTCTTCATAAAAAAATAATGAATTGCACAAATCAAATATTTTGGCCGTGACGAGATGAAGAATACGACCGTTTTTCCATTCTCCTAGTTTTTCGCATGATTTTCTTCACCCTTTCAACCGTAGAAGCTAAACGTTTACTTTTAAATACCTTTTGATTAATTCATTTTGTAGTCAATTAAACAAGGAGTAAAACAATATATTACATGCCTCTATGGAGCTCTAGCGGAATTTCATCCAAATGCTTAAACTTCAGCGTTCTACCTTTTTTGCGCCGATAGTAATTAACCATCGAAGTGCGCTGCCCCCATGAATCGTTTAGAAATAAACGATACATTGGGGCATCACGGAACAAAATTCGACTTCGAGTTACATATTAAGTGTATTTCGAATTATCCGTACCATCAAGAACATAATTTCCTATTCCTTTTGCCAGGGACTGCTCACAACTTCGAATTAATCGATACTTCTAATTAAGAGGGTTCGAATTAATGGGGGTTTACTGTATTAGGAAATACTTCACAAACAGGGAGAGAAAAACGTCACAAGTAGGGAGAGTTTGACAAGTCAGAGAAGGTCAAATAACCATCAGGAAATTGAAAATGTACCTAACAGTACCTAACACAGGCCCCGGGAAGTACAGCATAAATTTATTTAAAGAACCAAATGGGATATTTTGGGAGAGAAAGAGAAAATAAATGGAAAAATTACACAAGAAATTATAGAAATGGGAAAATCATATGTAAAAAATATACAGTGGAACCTGGTTAGGACACTCCTCCTTAGCTCGTTTTCCTCCTTATCACATTGATTTATCACGGTCCCGTAATCATAGGGAAAAAATGCAGGTAAAATTATTTGGTTACCACGTTCTAAATACTGGTGCTTCCCTTGTTAGTACATTCAATAACTTGCCGTTGAGCAACCCGATCACCATTTTTCTAGTATTATTTAGTCATGTAAAAAACCAAAACTCCCAAGTTAATATACTAAATATTAACCCTTAGCATTTTCATGTTTATCCTTATGCATTCCTATTTTCGTGGCGTGACGTAAAAAAATACGTGGCCGAATAGCAAGAATGTAGTTCTTGAGTGGGCAGTCGTTCATATTGCATGTTTTGTGAACATAAGGACAGTTAAAATGGAAAGCAAACGATTTGTGAAGCAGGTTACAACTGCAGAAAAAATTAAAATTCTGGAAGAATTAGACGGAAATCCACGTGTCAAGTGAGTAGAATTGGTACGAAGGTTAAACATTCTTGCATCCACTTCAAACACGATTTTCAGTAATGATGATAAAATCTTAAGTGGTCATTGTGACTAAAAACGAAAGCATATTCGTGAAGGGAAATATCCAGAATTAGAATCCATTCTCCTTAAATGGTGCAAACAAGCACGAAGTTCAAAGTTCAAGTTTGAAGGTTCCATCATCAGAGAAAAGGCATTGCATTTGGCTGTAAAAATGGGCATTGAAAATTTCCATGCCTCCAATGGTTGGATCGATGTATTCAAAAACAGACATGGATTAGCTTATAGGTGCGTGCGTGGTGAGGCAACCAGTGTTAATCTTGATGTGGTTGAAAATTGGAAGAAAACGACCCTGCCCAAGTTGCTTGATGAGTACAGCCCCGATGATATTTACAATGCCGATGAGACTGGTTTATTTTTTTAACTTACCTATTACCAAATCGAACGTTTGCAATGGGAAATGGGAATGGGAAAAATGTCATGGAGGAAAATTAAGCAAGGAGAGACTAACAGGTCTGCTGTGCTGAAACGAGAGTGGAACTGACAAGCTAATGCCGCTTGTGATACAGAAATCAAAACACCCGAGGTGTTTCAAGAAAATTAAAACCTTTCCCTGCCAATACACAGCCAACCCTGCAGCATGGATGACAACATCAATTTTTAAAACCTTTCTGCGTGGGTTAGATGCCAAACTGAGAGGCAATAACAGAAAAATGTTACTTTTTGTCAATTACTGTGCTGCTCATCCCATCGATACAAGCTACCTTAGAAACATCCGGGTTGAATTCTTCCCAGCAAACACAATGAGTCACCTTGAGAATTTTCAATGCCCATTTTTACAGCCAAACGCAACACCTTTTCTTTGATGATGGAGCCATAAAACGGCACGTTTGAACTTTGTGCTTGTTTTCAACATTTTAGGTGAATAGATTGTAATTCTGGATATTTCCCTTCACGAATGCGTTTTCGTTTTTAGTCACAATGACCACTTTGGATTTTATCGTGTTTACTGACAATCGTGTTTAAAGTGGATGCAGGAATGTTCGTTCAACCTTCGCGCCAATTCTACTCGCTTGACGCGTAAATTTCTGTCTACTTCTTCCAGTATTATAATTTTTTCTGCAGTTGTAATCTGCTTTACAACTCGTTTGTTTTCCATTTTAACTGTCCTTATGATCACAAAACGTCGAATATGAACAACTGCCCGCTCAAGAACTTCACTCCCGCTAATCGGCCGCATAAATCAATGTGATAAGGAAGAAAACATGCTAAGGAGGAACGTCCTAACCAGATTCCACTGTATTTATATTTCTGGGAAAGCTATAAAACCTAGTTATCTTTCAGTTTGCATTCGCTTAGCAAATTAGAGCTTATTTTGTTAATTTATGCTTGAAAATAGTTAAGGAAGGCGTGAATATGAGAACTTACGCAAGTAATGGTAATTATTTTGACTTCTCCTCCGATTGGAATTTCCTGAATTACAATATTTGCTTTCCTGGTTAGCACGTTTTCCTGGTTTGTATGTTCATTTTTTGTGTCCCCTTCAAAAACGTCCTAACCAGGTTCCACCGTATATGAAGCTAAAACTTTACATCCAAGGGATGAAAATTTACTGAGACACAAGAAATTATAGATATGGGAAAACCCTACAATATATAAAAAAGAATATGAAGCTGAAAATCTCACATCTAAGGGACGAAATAAATGAAAATTGATGAAATTGAAAATTATAAAGTGTCACACTAAAATGGAAGAAATTACTTCATTTAAAAAAATATCTACTCACGTGGCTTGTAGTTCAGCTATCTGCTTGTTAATGGAGTCAATGTTCTTTCTTAATCGATTTCCTTCATCTCTTCTTGTTACCATTTCATCTAGTTTTGACTTCCGTACATTATTCACCTTCTCGCAGGCACTTTTCAGTGCACCACATTTAGCACTGCTCTCTTTACCCTGAGAAACCAAAGTTTCTGAAGTAGTTTCAAGTGCCCTGAAAATGGGTAGATGAATTTAAGCAAAAAAAAGAAAAATGTTTTTAGCAGCTGCATTCCCCATATTACAGGGATGCTCTTCACAATCAAATAGCAAAATCTTAAATTTCAACAGAAATTACTTTTTAGCATCTGCAAAGGATTGGATCTTTTGCTCAAATAGAGCTATTTCTTCGTCAATTTTGGCATAAATATTTTCTTGCTCACCCCTAGAAGCATTAATTTTTTCTAATTTCTGCTCTTGCTCTAGGACCTAGAAAAATCAATGTAAAGCACTTGAATCTACCTAGTATAAATTTCAATGTGTCCTAAAATCAAACTTTGAATTGAAATAAAATTACTCTATAAAAAAAGTTAAATTTATTTCTTAATAAATACAGAATTTAAAGCAAAAAAAGAAAGAGAGGGAAATAAGAGATACTTACTTTTGCCCAAAAATATTCATTTTGAGCAGTCTCCAGCTTATCTTTCGTATGCTCTACGGACAGGAGTCTTTGAAGCCTCTTCTCTATTTCAACTCTTTCCTCCTTCATCGTTACCAACCTCTATAATGAAATAATTTACATAAAGAAACACATAATTGATGAAAATTGTTCAGTGCATGGTGGCTTGGGAGTAGGATGAGAAAAATCAACCCAGTTTTCATCCTGCCACAGACAACAAAAAGAGACATTCTCAGAAGAGGCAAACAATATTAAAAGAGGAACTTGAGGTGTAAGGACAATATTGAGAGCTGGGAAGCTGGAAAAAATATTACAGAAGTAGGATAAAGGGAATAATTAGTTATATGTTTGGGATAAACGAGGTGAGATTGAATGACACCAGAGACTATTGGAATGATAGTTAAAGAGTTATTTATAGTGGATTATTAGGTAGTTGTAGTATTGGGCATTGTAAGCAAAGTGGCTGACACCTGGTGGCGACCTTTAGAACTGAGTTGAAGGGGATTGGACGTCTCAGTAGCCCTGTGTTTATGTTGAGTTTAGTGCACATTGGACGGCTGTTAACATGTATTTTCCAGCATAATTTTCCCTTTCCCAAACTTTTGACCTCCTAGAGTATTTTGAGTGTGTTTGATATTTTAAAACTCCACATGTGTTATTGCCATTATGACCTCTGAATGTAATCAATGTACCAGTATTAATGGGCAAGGGCCTAGCCATGTTGAAACACCGGTTCCCGTCAGAACACCGAAGTTAAGCAACGTTGGGCCCGGACAGTGGTTGGATGGGTGACCCTCCTCCATACCTCGACCAGGCATGGATGGAGAGGCGATACTCCCCCCAGACCACCGGGAGATATACCTAGACCGGGAGAGTTAGAGGGAGGACACCCTCCATGCCTGGTACTGGGGTGAGGCAGGGGGAGACCAACCCTCCATACCTCTACCGTGGTGCTCTTGTCCCCTGTCTGCAAGTAGCAGACAGGCATGGGGTTGGCACAATGGACCAAGAAAGGTCTAAGTGCCCTTTTTATTTCTGTGAAGTGCAAACATGCTACGGGTTTTAGGGAAACAAATAAATGATAAAACATTACACCAAGTAAGGTATGGATTGCACGCTCCTTTGTAAAAGGGGTTTTTGAGAGTGGAAGCAATTCATTACACCGAAGGTGAAATAGTACCCAAAAAAAGATTGTTACTGACTCACATCCTTATCTCCTACGTCTACCAAGGAAGAAGTACCTCCGTCAAACTGACTCATTTAAATGATCTAGAATCCTGAATCTGTGGCTTTGAGCAAATGACATTCACAAGAGCGTATTCAAAATTTTAGCTACGGTCTACATTTTAATCATGCTAACATTTTAAGAGAGCAACAATCCTAACTCTCAAATATCTTCCACCAGCAAAATTGTAATCCGTCTCAGCCACTATTCCAATCATTTTGAGTAAACTTGACTGTGGCAGCCTCCACTATGTAGACATTATTAATTAGTAGAGATCCGTGAAATTGGCTAGACGGGATATCGCGAAATAATGCGAAATCAGTAAATAAAACGAAATTGCGATTTTATCGCGACTTTTACGTGAATTAGCAAAAAAATCACAAATATAATGAGTCAAAATCGATTAAAGCCTAGGCCTTCATTGTTTAACGCTGCTGAAGTTCTTTCGCACTATCTCATTATGATCCAAAGGCCAATAACTTGCTTTTTCACGCCCATATCGCATTCGCGTAATATATTTTGTGCACTGAACTATATCGTAATCCCCATTCCTTCCTTAGATTTAGCAAAAGAAAAATGTACTAAAATTTTAATAATTCAAGTTCCACACAAACAACACCTCACACACTAATTTGATAATCTACCGCGATGCACTACTTTTTGGATATGTTTAAAGACCGGTTGTGGTGAGCTCTGCTCACCGGAACGGTGCCATATCTTTGCGCCTTCAGCGCTGCCATTCCCCCCTCGACGTGATATCTCCGCCAGAATTCGCCGTTAAATTAGCCACGGACTCTCTCTTCGATTCCCATTTATCAATCCTCACATTCTCGTAAATATCTAGAACGACGCACTTTCTCTCCTGAAGAATTGGATATTTGAATCCATGATGCGCTGAAAGAAATTTAACAAAAATAACATAGCCACGGAACAGCGGAAATATAAGCTCACTCGCCCAGAACGCGTCGATGCGGAGCAGTTATTCACAGTAATGCAGTAGACAGCTTCATTAAATAACTTGTCGCAGGAAAACCACATTGGACGCGTTTCACATGGACCCGGACGATCCGCGCTCCGCACTACACGCGCGCTCTACTAAAAATTAAATTACTTAGCTAAAGCGGTTTGATAGAATAGAATTTAAAAGAATATTTGTAATACGGAGATGTAATTCTCTTCATATGAAACAATAAAGTGCACAAATAAAATATTTTGGCCGTTACGGGATAAAGAAGATGACCGTTTAGCCATTCTCCTAGTTTTTCGCGTGTTTATCTTCATTATTTCGACTATAGAAGCTAAACATTTACATTTAAACACTTTTCAATGAATGCATTTTGTAGTCAAATAAACAAGGAGTAAAACAATATATTACACGACTCTATGGAACTCCTGCGGAATTTCATGCAAATGCTTGAAGTTCAGCATTCTACCTTTTATGCGCCAATAGTAAGTTCCATCTTGGCAGTAATGGAAGCTTTCACATGAACGCGGACCATCCGTACGCGGTGGAGTCTTCCTCGAGGCCCCTCCAAACCGCGGTCCATCCGAACGCATATGGGCCACAGAGACAGATTGGTGCAAACACATGAACGTGGATGGCTTGTGCGGACGAAGCAGGTTGTAGTTTGTTGTGAGAGCTCGGTGAAATGCCATTGCGAGTTGCGCTATGGATGGCGAAATAGACACAGTCTTTCGCTATCTTTCTAAGATCTCTGTGTCACTATAGGGTGCACCCAAAACCACCTTTGGCGGGCATTTTTCTTCCGTTGTTTCATAGCATGGTATATACCAATTCCTTTAATTACACTAGGTTTCAGGACGTCCTCTCAGCTTGGTAACCTCAACAGAACTGGGATTGCATCCTACACTCGGACATATGTCGTCCGCACCAATGTGAAAGACGAGACGCTCCGCGTGTGGAGCGCGGATCGTCTGTGTCAATGTGAAACGGGCCTATTTTTTTTTTTCTAGCGGACAGATCGTCGGATATTCGGCGCTCCACTGTACTTCAATGCAAATAAAATCATTTCAACACACCCCCAGGTCAAGTTTCCTTGTTTCCTATTGAGTTTAGTTATGCGTGCTTCTTTCACTGCTTTTCTTGACCGATTGCGATTGGCAACAACTGTAATCAATACTAAACGATTTTGTTGCATCTATTTCTACATACCTTCCCTTGGCATCTTTTATTGCTCATTCTATAATATTAACTCAACCTGAACCATTTTTTTCATTTGGTTTTAACAGAAATTTAGTACAATCAACATTTAATTAAATTTATTATGTAAAATGCTTAATAAAAGTAAATCCATTCACAAAACGTGTACCAAAAAATAATAAATCACCTAGAAATTTGCAAAAAAATTTTAAATTATAATAACACCACCAAGATTTTCATCAACACCAAAGTCACAGTTTTAAAACGAATTTTAGCAAAAAATAAAACCACTTTCATGGATCTCTATTAATTGGTTTTACTTTATGATGCATGTGATCATTGAGAGGATTATAACAATCAATGTTCAACCATCGACTCTGACAGACTGCTGTTTTAATGCATGTCAGCATAAAGACAATTTGTTTTGACGAGCAATATAGGATTAATGTCAAAAAATTATTCATTTGGGATCTTAAGCCGACAAAATATTTTCAGGATATTTGGGGTAGGAATAGAACTACAGAAATTGAAAAACACCCAATGACTATTTGCCAATTTGTCCCAGAGCAATTGTTGCATTAGTAAATGCAACTTATTCTAATGCTAATAGACTTCATCTTACTCTGTTCCTCCACATGCAGAGAAGTAGGTGGTTTCATGAACTCACAAGCTGGTAACCACCACCAAATCAAAAGGTTAATTTTCATTTAACCAAGAAGATAGTAACGAATACCATCTCACTTGGTTGCCTTGCGTGGGTTGCCGTCACCACGTCGTACTGGTAACCAGAACCAAAAGGCAGTTTATGCCTCAACCAGACCCATAGATGTGATAGACATCTCTCATTGTCTGAGTTATTCAGTAAATTGGTCTTGTTACCAAGCTCTAGTGGAAGGATCTGTGTTGAAACCAACTTGAAATGACTGCCTTGAATCTCTCTTGAAATTGTGTTGAAAATTGAAACATAAATCCAACACAGTCTCTGTTGAGACACTCTTGATATTCTCTGTTGAGACTCCCTTGCCCTCTCAAAATAAAAAAATGAAAAACATTTAAAATACTATGAATATGTAATAACAACAATGTGGCATACATTATTTTATATCATCATCCTATTCTGCCTAACGACACAGTCTCTAACTTGCATGATCCTCTTCCATATGACTCATTGCACACTTTTTAACACCTGATATTAATAAACCAACGCCAAGAAAGTCTTATATATGTGGCCACTTCCGAGGATTAATGTGACTTCGAGAACTAATTTTTGGAAACAGCAATTCTGTGATAGTCTGAGGAAATACCATTACATCACCATGACAGTTGTTTGGCATTAATTAATGGAAACCTATATTGCCACATAGTATTAATAAAAATGCAATATTACTGAGAAAGTAATTTTCCAATTCTTGCTCCAAGTGCATGCGCACCATCACTCCTACCACGTTGCTCCCCCTACCACTCCAGCGGGTTCCTCGAGCTCCCAGACTTGGTTGTGTGTGCCAGCAACTGGCTGCCTGTCCCACCAACTTTGAAAAGATGGTTCCCGTTACCAGCTGCATAACCATTGTAACCGGGGGCGAGTCGACCAGTTGTGCTGGTACTGATTACCAATCTCAGATAGTTACAGTGGCCAATAGATAATTAGGGTGACCAACTGCAATTGTTTCATCAACTTACAACCACATTATCACCAATTTTACAGGTTACGGTAACCAACTGTTTTTCTGCGTGTAGTGTGTGCTTAAAAAATGACCAATTCTTAGGCTGTCATCTATCCCTCATGGTTTATGCACCAATGTAAACAAATGTATGCCCAATTTCCACCCCGCTCATTCAGCCATGACACCCACTATACTGCCACTTGTATTTCCTTACAACTGCTAATAGTATAATGCACAAAACTGAAGAAGAGGTATGTAAATAAACATCAGAAGAGCAATAGGATGTAAGCAGTTGAAATTAATTCAGTTGTAACTTAGAAGTGGTTCAGGTGCACCTGCTTACAGGTAACCACAGGGAGGAAGATTTAGATGACCTGCACGAATAACTAGAAGAAATAATGATGAAGAAAAGCCTTAAAGTGATGAGGATGATTGGAATTCAGTTGTTATGAGAAGGTGAGTAAGTTAGTGCTAACCATCTTTAACTGTGATCTCATGTTTTTATAAAGCACCATTTAAAATAATCATATTAAATTCCTTTCACATTTAAGATAACGTGATACGAGCTAAAATTCATGACAGTTGGTAAAAAATAATTTTCCTTATAAAAAGAACGAGTGAAAAAGAATTTTGAGAGTCGTTTTGAGCAATCAGGGTTGCTACTGACCAGAAATAATTAAATTACAGCAGTTTTCAAGGTAAAAATTTTCATTTTTCCAGGAGAAAATATCCATTCCTTGATGTGCATTTTAAAGAAGGCGCAAGAATAAGAGCACACTTTAACACATATTCTACGTGGGAAGTTTTTCTACAAACGGAGCACCGTCACTATCACTCTGTGAGAAAAATGGTGTCCCCATTTCTGATGGCATTTTATTCCAGGTCTCAGCCACGACGAGGGCCACTGCACCAGTGCACAATCAAAGGATAAACAAATATTCCATCTTCCTCAGTGTGACTGTAAAGAATGCGACCGGGAAGTTTATTTTCAGGGCACAATTAGGTAATTGCTAAACATCAAATAAAGAGCTCCCATGCCTCCTTCACGCAAGGTACTAAATACTCCACACACAGCAATAGACAGCCTAAAATAGTACTCCTGAATTATTCAAAACATTCATATTTTAACTTGGAAAAGCATATTTCCACGCTAGTTTCTCATTCCCCATGACTTTTCCAGGGTTTCTCAGGATTTCCAAGCATGTAGCAACCCTGAATAATGGAAGTAGAGACGCTTTTACAATAGCACGGTATTCACAAGTGAGCTACATATATATCAGCATCTCTTCATAATGATATCAACATTCAGAATTGCAAAAAAACATTGGAACTACAGTAGAAACTTGAAATTACAAAGTCGACTTCGACTACGACGAAGATCCGGTCTACAAACTCTAGACCATTTATTTATATTTTCTCGGATTTTAAACAGTTGGAGCATTCTGCCTTCGAGCAGATGCAAATGTTCTGGCTACAGAAAACAAATTGACTTGGTGCAGAAATATTCTTTGCTTTATATGTTTTTATGGTGAATATCATCCGAAAGTAAGCAATTCCATACCATGAATGAAAAGTTGAATTCCTTCAACTGAAATAAACATGAGGTGGGAAAAGAAATAGTGTTATCATTACGTGATATTTTTTTGCTGGATTCTTATATCTTCCTCTCCCCCACGATACAGGCTTCCCTTCAATATAATATGTTGCTCCGCAAAAAGGTCACAGCAAATACTTTTTACATAACCTCGGAAACAGTTACAATCTCTTTTTTACCTATATCATGTTCAATATTGAACGAAAAACAGTCACAAAAGTCATTATTCGCACGCAGTTCCTGGGAAATTTGAAGTACATGCATCTCTGTATATAATAACCCGTTCATTGTTTACCACTTAGAGAAAGAGCCACGACCAATCGACGCCCATCCTATTCCCAGAAGTATCCTTGTATTTTCAAAATCTAAACATATTAGGCCTGTCGGCATGTGAAACCTCTTTTCGGCCGAACAAGAATCCCGAAATTTGTTTTGAAAGTCTCGCAAGGGGGTAAATTGAAAATCCAGAAAATAGGCTAAAAATTAAAAAATATTGTTGTTACTGCCATACATGTATGGGATTGGGCAATGTACAGTGGCTCCGTAAAATATTCGAAAGAAAAAAAATTTACCGGACTGGGATTCGAACCTGATCCACATTACGGGGATAATTGGTCCAGCGCCTCTAACTTTGGTTGGGTTTTTCTAAAATTCTTTAGTTGGGTTTTTCTCTCGAACTCGGGACCAAATGGAAGGAAGCCGTGACACTTTTTCCGCATTCTCTCTCTAGTTTCAGAAAATAATTGTGTCATTTGGATCCTGATCATCAGTCACGCGATGTCTCCTTACTAGTGCTGAGGAGGTGGGACGGAGGGGGCATACGAAGGGGCCTGATCTCCTTGAAGGCCAGCATGAGGGCTTCAGTGTGAAGGCGATGGCTCGTGCCTTCCCATAGAGTGGGGAGGGGGGACACGGAATGTCACTTGAGGGGGAAATATGACCAGTATGTGAGGGAAGGGAAGCGTTTGATAGGTTTGTCAGAAGTGAGAAAGAAGGTGATGGAGGAGAGTAAGCCGAGGTTTTGGAGCTACGGAGATGGAAAGCTGGGTGAATTTTCCTGGTGAGGATTGCCGGGTGGGGGAAAAAGAATATGGAAATGTGCAGGCATTTCCATTTCCTTTTTTTCCGATCCATTCGGGCAGTCTCAGAAAAGGGAATGAGTGAATAATAATGCAATAAGACATATGACAAACAAATGAATGTATATTATAAAAAAAAATACTTCAGCTCTTCTGTCGAGAGAATCACTCATTTAACAAAAAAAGTGGTTTTTGCAATTTGCTTTGCTCCATCGTCGCTCCCACCATGGCCTCTAATTTGGATAAATGCAAACTGAACTGAGAGTCAACAATATTAACAGTTTGGAATCGATGTAATGTATCGAGAGAGAGCAAAACTTCATTCTTATTGGGAGAATTCAGGTCTTGGAAATCAGGTCATTTTCGTCTTCGTCGCTGCTTTCCTTAATGGGCCCTGCCACTGGCTCCACAGTCACCGGCTCTAGTGTTCCATCTTCACAAGCTTGGAGATCATGATCTATCGATATATAATTGCTGGGAATTAGAGCGAATGAACTGCCAACTTGCGACAAGTAATTCCTCAACATCCCTACACAAAGATCCCAGCCAATCCCGTGTCCTGTTTCCGGACTGGTAGGTAACAACTAACTCCCACCCCCGATGCCCTCCGGGGGGTATCGCCCGATAACCCAAGGAAGAGATGAAAGTGATTCCAATTGGGCTAGGATGCTGACGAGGTTTTCTGCTCCCTCTCCGACGGTGTCACTTTCGGTATCTCATAGGATGGCTCCACTTATTCTCTTCTTGTTTATATCTTTAATAAGGATGAAGCTACAAAACACTTATTGGATTATTTATCAACCTGCAGGTATGCACCTGAGCTCTCTAATAGGATATTTTTTCTATAACTGCGTTGGAGCGAAAGGGGAGGAAGGTACACCATTTTCCAGAATTAGACATACTTTAGAATTAATGTGCGTCAAAGTAATTGGTCGTATGAACCAAGCGAACTCGTATTTTCTCTGGTTATCTTGGCTGCTGGCGATGGAAGAAGGGAAGGGTAATACCTTGCTCGATGTCTACATCAAAATGTTCAATTAGGGCAGTAAATTAAACCAGATTCTTTCGATGATAGCTATTGCAGGCGGGAATAATTATGCTGTTTGGCATAATTCTTCCGGCTGAATGTATTCAGTATGAAATAGGAAAAAAGCTTACATGGGTTATATTCACGACTGAATCTACCGCTCGAACAACAACACAATCTCCGATACATGTCTAGTTTTTGAGCACACGCGTGCAGCAAACGATTTCTGTACTAGGAATACTCATCATGGATTTATGTTTGGGAAAAACCGGTAGCAAAATATGGCAGGGATCATGACAGGAAAATGCAGGTTGTAGCAATTAGTCTCTCCCCGGCGAGTATATCCGTACACGACTAATTTAAGATTTTTTACTGGTTGGCAACTCAGTGGACTCTTGGTAACAAAGCCGATTGGCTTAATATTTTATGTACTACAATGCCTACCATTCAAAGTCGTCCTTAAGGTCTGGTTTCACTGGGGCGTCCAGCGGCCATGTCCAACTGCTGCGCCTGGACATCGAGGCTGGACGACGCGGCCGAGTGGTTTCATTCAGGCGTCTACGTCCCGTTTCCGTGGCTGGGCGATGTGACAGATAATGTATTTAGTTTAATTACGAACTAAGTATCGGTTTGCGTTTCCTGAGAGTGAGTTGATTACGAGCTGAAATGGACGGCGACCATTAAGTTATGTTGATTTTGTTGGAAGACGAAGAAGAGGAAGACCAAATGTTGCAAGTAGTTTTACAGAAAAGAGCTGGAAAGGACGATTTCCATTAAACGCGAAGAGAGGAGAGCAGAAAGATTACCGAAAATTGTGACTGCCCAACTAGGCATCCGCGTCTCGACGGCTCTCGAAAAAGTAGAGACACAGACGTCGGGCGTCAGCCGTCAAACACAACAGCCGAGACGTCTCAGTGAAACCATGCTCATTTCATATACATTAGATGAATACGGCAGAGACTTCCGACTGCTGGACGCGAATGCTGGACGTGGCCGCAGGATGCCACAGCGAAAGCACTCCTTCACTTTTGTAGCATTGAAAAATGAGTTATCGTTCAAGTAATTCACATTCAGTGCATAATATATTCGGCAACGATGATAAATTAGATGTCTTACTCTGACAAGGAGCGCCTAAAAACGTTGATGTGATCCGTCACTATTCATATAAACGAGTAACTTTTCACTTTGGGACCAAGATCCGAGATTCGTAATTTTAAATCTTCGTTATTTCGTAACATTGCCTACATGCACTTAGATACCCTTTTGGTCAGGACCAAAGATTTTGCTTCGTAAAATCAAAATTTCGTTTTCGTAAAAAAGTTTCTACTGTATAGGTAGCAATAGCAAATACAGTCAACTCTCAATTATCCGTGCTAATGGATGCACGACGAGGCACGGATAATCAAAAAACACGGATAACCGAAAAACATGGAAAATGTGGTTGTGATATTGACATATCACTTCATAGGATGGAAACTATTTCGCTTAACAGACTGCAGCGGTTACCGCAAGACAATAATGAAATACTAAACATTTCTATTATTTCGAAATATAATAATATTGTAAACATTTATAAATTTATAGCTTCTAATGCTTGAAACACATCATAATGGGTACTTACTTAGCTTGACCACGTAGATAATAAAAGCTGACATCTTGCTTATTTTCAGCAAATGTATGACATCGACGTGATTACATAATACAAAACATTGTTATAATTGTGAGCCCTTGATATATTGTGTATAATACATAGATTCGGCATTAGTAGGATTAAAAATCTTTAAAGGTTGATCGTTTCTGTGTCTTACACTTTGAGGGTCCCAAACCACTGTCCGAGGTTGCAGCGAACTTCATCAGCTTACTTTTATTCTTAATTATATCCCGAAATGTTTGTAATCCCACATCACATTCTTATGCCAGTTTAAGCAGAGTCTCTCCTTTTTCATTTCTTGCAATCAATTATAGTTTTTTGCGATGGAAAGGACAATTTTCTTCCGTTTTTCTGCCATTTGCATCAGCTTTGTTGCGGCACTAAAGCAACAAATGCAACTTTGGAGTTATTGAGATTTCCACACGAATGAACTGGTACAATCGTATCTGGGTAAAAACAAATAATTGTTCAACGGCGAATAATGACCAGGGAGCACTGATTCTGTTTCTTATTTATTAATTCAGGCCGAAAAGTAAGAACAAGTGGAACATTAAGTACATAGTTATTTTTAAGATATTAATATAAGTTAGTTTATTTACAAGTAGTTTATTTGAAATTATTTCCATTGCATATTTACTATTCTGTTCGTTTTAGGAAGATAGAATATTCAGTGGCAAAGGGTAATGGAAAAGAACGGATAAAATAATTTCAGAAGCAGATACAGCTGAATTTTCATCATTCTTCAACGAAGCAAACAATTTCCCTAATATTGTGATTAAATTAAAAAGTTAAACTAAAAAGAGACATTTACAAACTTGCAATTCTATTTAGATACATCGAACTTTCAAAGAATTTACTTAATTTTACCATTGGAATATTTTTCAAACTTTTAAGTGTAGGGATGAGAAAATAGCACGGATAATCTGCAAACCGGATTCTCGGAAGCCAGATAATCGAGAGTTGACAGTATATATATATATATATATATGCATATGTATGTCTACATCTACATCTACATATTACCCCGCAAGCCGCCTCAATAGGCGTGTGGCGGGGGGTGTTAGGACACCAGCCGTTTAAAGATAAAAAGGAAACACTCTAATGAAATTACGCCTAGCATTTATTATAGTCCCTTATTGTTCGGGGGAAAAACGAATTCCCATACCTATCCGTTCGGCAAAATATCTCTCTTAATTTATCGTTTCTGTCGGACCTGGAAATATAGTGGGGTTCTAATATGATGTTCTCCGTGTCGCTCTGAAAGATATCTATTCTCAATTGTTCAAGCAAACTAAGCCTAGCGCGTAGCCTCCTAGTCTCTAGCGGTTCCCAGCCTAATTCGTTTAACATCTGTGTAACGCTGTCAGTATGCCCGTAGCTGTTTTTGACGAATCGCGCAGCTTTCCTTTGTATTTTATTAAGTTCCCGGACTAAGTCTTTCTGCACCGGATCCCATATGCTCGCTGCATATTCAAGGTGTGGCCGGACGAGTGCGAAATAGCACCTCTCTTTTACTTTTTCATCCGAAAATCTTCCCACAATACGCTTGACGAATCCTAGCTTCTTCAGAGCTCTGCCACAAATATTTCTTATATGTGCTCCCCACGATAGGTCCGAAGTTATCGTAACTCCTAGATACTTCACTTCATCTGTCGCCTTTATGTTAACACCATCCACAGCATATACATGGGAATAGTTGGACGACCTCCGCAAGAATTGTACCGCCGTGCATTTGCTTGGATTAAGTTCGAGTCCCCACTCTTGGCTCCACTCATGAACGTTGTTTAAGTCCGATGATAAGGTTTCAAAGTCAGAGTGATCACTAATTTCACGATAGATGACAGCGTCGTCGGCAAATAAATGTATTTTACTGCTAATTCGAGAGCATAGATCATTTATGTATATAATGAACAAAAGGGGTCCGATCACGCTTCCTTGCGGGACACCTGATGTCACTTTAACGACATCAGAGCTAATTCCGTCAAGAACTACCTTTTGCTTACGATCACTCAGAAAGTCGCGTATCCAGTTTACTACTGTTTCGTTTAGGCCGCATGACTGTAATTTGTATAAAAGTTTGTTATGAGGTACCGTGTCGAAAGCTTTCTTAAAATCTAGAAATAATGCGTCAACTTGTCTTTTCGATTCACCAGATTTGAGAACGTCATGAAGAAAGAGCGCGAGTTGTGTTTCACATGATCTACCTTTCCGGAAGCCGTGCTGACAGCCATGGAGGACGTTACGACTGTCCAGGAACGTCATGATATTGCTAACGACGATATGTTCGAGTATCTTGCCTATAATCGACGTTAATGAAATTGGTCGATAGTTCCCTGGGTCGTGTCTGTTTCCCTTTTTGAATATCGGTGTAACGTTTGCAATTTTCCAGTCTAATGGTATCTTTCCTTCAGACAATGACTTCTTGAATATTATGTCTAAGAACGGTGCGATCTGTGGCGCCAACTCCTTGAGGACACGCGCGGGTATTCCCTCTGGACCCGGAGATTTACTATTTTTTATCGACTGCAGCTGTTTAGTTATCCCATCACGTTGAATAGTGATTTCTTTCATCGGTTCCTCAGTGAATTGTATTTCAAAATTACATGCAGTATCGTCTGTGGTGAATACACTTTTGAAGTGGGAATTTAACGTGTATGTATGTATGTATTTTGTGTATGTATGTAATTTATGTATGTACTACATACAATCTTAACCAATTAAATCTGCAAGTTTGGGTATTTTGCCCATCATTTTTGACAGGCTATCAGCTAGTAGCAAATAAAAACTAACAAGCGATTTGAAAGAAAAATGTTTTAAGGAGAAAAATCTGATGCTTTCCTGGCGTATTGTGCTAGTGAAGACCATTTTGGTTCTCCACCATGTCAAACTCTTCATTTCTGCCAACGTTTCGATGGTTGAGTTGCCTATCGTCATCATGCTCAGATGACGATGAACGACTTGTGCATCGAAACATCAGCAGAGATGGAGAGTTTGACCCGGTGGAGAACCCGCAGTCTTCACTGTCTTAAGGTGCTTCCACCGCAACTGGGTGCATCAAATGAAATTAGTAATAAATTCCAACTTCAGTTTTATTGGCTTAAAAAATCCTGCTTTTACTGATATGTAACCAGCATTAGCTACTGAAAACAAAAATTAAGGTACAAAATATATTGATTTTTCCATGAGTGTATAACAAAATGCTTTATATAGATACAGGAGCCAACTGCAGTGCCATTTCTGACTTCAATTATCACAGATATTAGCTAATGATTTAAAAATGGTGTAAAATTTCAATTTTAATCAATTTCCCGGGAGTTTTCCCTTCTTAAGAAAAGTTTTCCACAAATATGGCACTTATATTAATAAAATACTATTTTTCCCCATATTTCTCCAATTGTCATATTTAACACCATGTAATTTCAAGTTCAATTTACAAGGAGTATAGCGTGGAAAGGTCATATTTTAGATAGAGGACATGTTTTTCTTGAAGTAACCAGAATCTGTATTGAATAACATTTATGTCATTTCACGGTGGAACCACCTTATGATGGTAATCTGGAGAATACCTAGGTTGCTGTTTCATTCAGAATGGCAGCCAAAAAAGAGCAATTTTCATTCACGTTCCTACAAATTTTAAACTTTACAGTTTACACTAAAATGGAGGCAAGCAACAAAAAAATGGTTAATGAGCACTTCATGTCCCCGCACACGAATGTATGTCATAATCACTATTGTTGTCAAATTCTGTAAAAAAAAGTTCTGTCTCATTTAACTCTCCCTCAAGTTAGCAGTGTTTGACCATAATGACCCCACTCTACTACGGACAATTTATCCTCTTGTCTCTACCTATGGAAAGCTTTAACACAGCATTAAGAGAGATCATAAATGTATGCATATTTACACGTCGCATGCACTGTAGATGCGTGCACACTTGCGAGAACTCAGGCAACATCAAGTTAGCCTACAATCGTTTGGAGGCAGTTATTCATGAAGCACTTACATAATTGCACAATCTGAAGCATAAGCGGATAAACTGTGAAAATTGCTTCACGGAAAGCAGAGAACTGCTTGAATGACAGCACAAATGTATGAAATGAAGCTAAGAAAATAGCCCCTCCTCTAATCCTAGCCTATGTTCAAGTAATTTTTACGCATAAAGCTGTGTTCTAATGTACTCGTGTTTAACAGCCTTAAAGACATCAGTTTGCAAAGGTCTCCCTCACACGAAGCAATTTTAAAGGAAATTTGGTCATATATCAATTTGCACAGGCACAAGCCTAGATTAATATGAAATACGAAAGCATGAATAAAGCACATCAACAGTACATAACCCCCCACTTAGCTGGTTTGCCACCCATGACACTAACAGCAAAATTGTGGGAAATCAAATGAAAAACAATAAGAAAAAAGGTCATGACCCTTCAACAGGTCTGCAACAGAATTTGTATTTGCTGCTTTATCAATTGAATGAAGGCATATTTCAAGCATAGAATAAAACACAATAATTGAGAAAAATTCATATTCACCTTCCTCCGATAATCTTGAGTTGTACGAGTTGATGCTAGAGTTTCAGACACTTTTTTGTAAATACTCTGGATATACTCCAGTCGAGTTGCCTTGAGAAAAAATATATATTTATCTGTAGGTTTTGTATTATGTAAAAAATTTCTTGCAGTGTCCTGGGTGAGAATAGCCACAGGATTATCCACTTGCAGATTCAGGTACATTAGTATACGTGTCAAGTCTTCATGCTTATTTGACACAAGATTCCCTGGAATTGAAATCATTATAATGATAATAAAGCTACATTTTTTGCCCATAGCCCCTTCTATTAACACAATATATTATAAAAAAGACCATGCTCAATTAAAATTTAACCTGTAATTATCAAAATATACATATAAGATATCTAAAAAATACACAATTTACTTCCAACAAAGCAGAAATAAGAAATAAGACAGTAGTGCCCTTGCAGCAGTAGTATTCTATCTCAGAATGGTTCGGGGAAGCTTAATAGACCACAGGATGACAACTAAACTTGAGATATCAATTCTCAATGCCAATCCTAATTAATGTAAGACAGTGCATTTCCATGGAATCCTTATTTTGATTACTATGCTTTCTTGCTATTAATCCTCATTAACACCATTAAAAATAATGTCAATTGACACTACCCATGATTCAATTCATTCCCCATTGTTTTCGGACATCAGTAAACCTTTCAATTGATGTGAATGATAAAATTTAAGAATCAAAGCTTCCAGCTCTTCATATTTTATTTATTTACCTTGTCAATGTCAAGTTTTACCAAAATGTATTTATTATGGTTGCCTTAGTTGACTATTGACATATTCTACAGTAAGCATAATTATAATGGTATTACATTTACAGTAGAGCAAAATCAGTGAAGAGCTGGCAACATATACCCATGCCAAACTCAAAATGCTACAAACCAACATCCCCAACCCACCAAACATGAATGCAAAACTTTGGATGAGGAGCATATTCCAAGTGCTTGATGGATGCATTATAACTGTCACAATTTCTTACTACTAAATCAGAAAACAGGAATTCATGCATTCTCCCTTTTTCTTCTCTAATCTCTATTGTTAGATGGGTTAGTAAGTTTGGTCTATGTGATAGCTACTTGACTGGACTTCAATGTCCTAAGTGATTCTTCTTTGTGGGCTTTTGAAATTCGAACTGTTGTCCCTGTAGTGTTTTCAGCTGGTGTACTTATTATTTGGCAATGGAGACAAAGATGTTTAGTTTGTGGCAGTTGCGAAGGACTGTGTAGGAATACAACCAATACGATACAGAGAATAAAGTAAAAGTACAAAGAGAATAGCTGGTGGTTTAATCCTTATTTTAAAGACAATTGAATTCAATACGACAAATTGGGAAAGAGGTGAACCAACATTCGCAGTGCAAATAATTTAATATGGAACAACTTTCAATAATTTTTTTGGGATGCGAAAATGAAGACTACAATTGATCAGGGACCAGCTATAATCCCTGTATAAAGTGAAATCTCGACAGCTGGGACCCACTGGAAAGATAGGATTTGGGACTTCAAGTATTACATTGCGGGAGACGCTACCACTACCTCTACTCGCAAACTTGCCTGGTTGGCTCCACAAGGCTGGGCCTGAAGTACAAGATATTTTTGACACATTAAATGAGCCAGCAGATGCTGTGGTTGATGTGTTCGATGATGCAGGCAACAAAATTACTTTAAATAATTAAATTAATAATTAATTAAATTTTCTTTGAATAATTGAAAAATACCCCATACGAGCACCAATACCTGCATCAGATGGACATACAACCTGATGAAAGTGTAAACCAATTTGTCGTGAGGTTGCACAAACAAGTAAAACATTGTGATTTTGGTGTGGTTACAGAGGAACAACATTGAGAACACATTATTAGGGATCAAGTTCTTGATAAGTTGATTCACTCTGCCTTAAAAATAAATTGATCAAGAAAGGAGGCTCTCTTTACCTAAAAACTCTTCTGGAGACTGCGAGAAAATGGGAGCTTGAAAAAAGAAGGAAAAGTTTATAAGAAAATAAAAATCTTGAGGACTCTGTGGACAAAGTCAGTTTACACTCCAGATGTGATCAAGAATAGAGAACAGTCAAAGTGTTATTGATGCGGCTACCCTGGGCACTAAGCTGAAGAACCTGGCTGTTCAGCTATAGGAAAAAACTGCAATAAATTGGCTTGGAAAGTTATCTCAGAAAAAGATGCAAGACTAATATACCAACCAAGTAAAAGGAGAAAATAAAGGTGCTAAACAAAAAGAAAAAGCATGTTCAATACATTTTTCCAAAATCCACCTGAGCCTCTGCAATCAACGAAGTTACCTTCTAAACCCTGGGAGCTTCAGTTCATGGATTACATGGGCCTTTTACCACCAGGCTATTATTTGTTAGTCACTGTTGATTACTACAGCAGGTATATTATGGTCAAAATTGTAAAGGGTGTCAGTACTCAAACCACTATCTAGCAATTTAATGAAGTACTTGCAGAAGAAAAGCCAATGGAAACATTGTTGTGTAACAATGCAGCCACTTTTAGGAGTGCTGAGTTTGCAGGGTAGTCATAAAGCAATGGTGTTCGACTTAGAAATTCCACTTTCCACTACACATCCACCCTTTGTGGCCTCAGGCAAATGGCAAAGTGGAAGGGTAAAACAGGTCCCTTCTTAAAAGACTGCAGATTGCTCATGGTCTAACACAAGACTGGAAGAGGGAGTTGAGAACATATCTGCAAGCATATCACACTACTCCACATTCAACCACAGGAGTAGCTCCTGTAGATCTGTTTAAAAGAACAAAGGTGAGGTCCAAGATTCCAAATGTCGGGATTCAGCTGAAAGGAAGACCTCTGCAAAGAAATATGCAGATGAGAGGAGGCAAGCACGACCCATCAAGAGCTCAGAGATCAAGTTAGAGAACAGCAACAAAAACAGAGCAAATTAACACCAAGATTCACCAATGATAAACATACAGTAATATCTAGGAGTGGAAATTCAGTGGAAGTGATGACACCCAGGGGATCTGTGCTGAGAAGAAATTCATCATTTCTTTAAAGGGCACCTGAACGAGATTTGTCGTGATTCGGTTCACCAAGCACTTTTACTCCAAGAATACAGGAGTTGGATAAGACAAATCAGGATATTCCAGATTCACAATCGAGTGGGAACTCCTGGGACTGGGAACTCCTAAGTCAACACTGAAGTGTCCAGCATAATCCAAATCTGAAGTGTTCAGACATCTCTCTGCCTGGTCCTGATGTATACACTCCAAAGATGACCATCCAAAGGCCTGCAAGGACTGTTAGACTGCTGTCCAAGTTTGATAATTTTGTTATGGGAAAATCTTATCAGACATCTTTGCTGCAACTTGTAATCTTGATATTAACATGGTTTGTTTAAGGTTGCATTGATATTATATTAATTATATGCTATTTTGCTTTGTTGCAAAATACATGTCACCATGAGTTGCTTTGTTGTGTTTTCCATAGGTAGTGCTGTTTGGGATGCAAGTTGATTTACTGATTTTGTTAACCGTCAGAATTATTAATGTATTGCTTTTGGGTATCAGTATTTATTGATTATGTGATCCTGTTTTGGCTTTGACTGCTGGGTCATTCCACATCAGTTCACCCAGGCCATGTCACCCACTGAATCAGATTTTCATGAAAAAAATTTCACTTGCTGTTACCATCAAGTTAATTAGAAGTGACATTTGTGACAAATTTTCCAAAGCTTTGACCCTAATATATTGGAAACTATGGGGCTTAGCAATGAAAAATTTGGCATTGATTAATAATTTGGTTGAAGCAGGTAGTGATAAAAATTTCATGGAAATCTGAGCCAGTGGGAGTCATGGGCTAGGTGAATTGACATGGGATAACCCTTCAATTTTTCGTCAGTGGCTAGAAAAACTTTAAAAAATTAAAATGTCATATTTGCAATCAAACTATAACCACTATTTTTATGTCTCAGTATCACAGAGCACATGTTTGGGCTCAATTAAAAAAAAATATGTTTATATCTCTGCCTTTGAGTGATAATGCCAATTTCAATAATTTATTACTAATGAACTTATAGTGGCTCACAGAGCAAGAAAAGTTTAATTAAACTTGTTTTTGTGAAATCTAGACACTTTGACTGACATGTGATAAAAATTGACTACAATAGACTTATAAGTCACTGAGCTATGAATTGTTTACTTATGCACTTTGACTCCCCATGTCCAGGATACTATGCCACCTTGAGAGAAAAAACTTTAAATGGCTAATTAACTTGATGATAGCAGCAAGTGAAATCTTTTTTCATGAAATCAGATGGTGGGTGACATCTTAAAAGTTTTTTGTGTGATTTGATGAGGAATGACCCTGCTTTGATTTGGTTGTATTTTGAACTTTGACATTATTGCATTCTTTGCCTGAAAGGCAGGAGTTTCAACAATTGATTGACAATTGAACAGTCCCTAACAAAACCTTCCACACGCTCTTGAGGCAGCTTGTAAATGTATAAGAATGCCAATGTTTTAAGTCTTTAAATTATAGACACACCACAAAAAATGCATTACAACATTTAATGGCCTTGAAATAAACTTAAAACGAACGACTAGGTACAACTTTATCAATTTTTTATATGATGCAATCATAAAATGCAGTGAACTAATACCCAAAACTGAACTCACCGGTTGCTGATATTATTTTATACTGGCTGGCAGTCGGACCAATCGTTCGCTGAACTGTTATTTGGTGACCAAATACCTCAGGTTGGAATGCATTAAACCCATCATTATTGATGACTATTTTGATAACAGCACTGTGCTCGTCGGTTTTTATAAATTCTGAAATAGGCAAGTTAAAAAAATTGTGTTGCATCGAATTTGAGTTATTTTACATACACCATTAGCAAGACTTATTGACTTGCAATGCTTTTTAAAGATTACACATAAACGTTACCTTTCAACGAGTACCCTCTATTTGTATCGCTAGCCTTTCCTCCCAGTCCAACCACTAGTGCTGACAATATCGCACTTTTTCCAGTCCCATTTCTACCAATGATAAAATTAACACCATGCGGAAGATCAATTTCTAAATGTTTATGGCACATAAAGTTTATCAGTTCTATGGTCTTAATCGTTCCTGCGTAGCCGTACTGTTGTTGGCTATCGTCATAGCTGCTGTCAACTCCTGAATCCCTAAACCTTTTACTGAAATCTTCGGGAGAAGAATGTTTCCGTTTTCTTGCTATTTCCTCCATAATTACACCAAATAGTAAAAATACTTAAAGATAATTCATCACTAAAACAAACATTCTCCCGCCATCTCACAACAGTACACACTTCAACAACAGCGCCGTAAAAGATGCGAGACTTGCGTTATCTTATCGAACTACTATTTCTGTTTTCACGGCGCTGTGGTTTTTTGCGTTATTTGTATTTTTTGTGGTTCCGGTGGTTCCGGTTAACCCGGTTAACCAATGAGCTGGATTACAAGATTGTGGCGGATAGCAGACGGCAGACGGATATGGCAGGATTTGGTATCCGTGACGACGGCAATGTGGCTTGTAGTAAATTGCGGCGTATGTAGTTTTCTGCATGGAAAGATTGGAATTTCATGATTCCCTGGCACTGGTCACTTTCTCTAACTGCTTGAAGTTCGGTATCCTCACTTAGGGGCGAGCTTTCCGTGCCCCACGGGTTGTAAAATTCACACATTTAAGGGGGCTGTTCCTCCCTTTTTTAGTTATTTGAACCATTGTGAACTTTCTCTCTCAACCATGAAAATAAGAGGATGCAGCCAGCCATAGGTGAGCTGCGTGATTTTTCAGATACCCGCATACATTTCCCTCACTCCATTCCCTGTGGGTGAGTGGGGAAAGTCAAAGATCTTAGTTACTGCCTTAGGTCTAGAAAAATGGCTCCCATTTCATAATGTCCTCCATATATAGCTCACCTCTTTCGCTTCACGTACACTTGCATTTCTTCATACGCGCTTTGCAATTCTTTATACTCCTTAAATTCCTTCATAGTATCTTCCACCATCACATTCACCCATTACGCTTCTTTATCTACCCATTCATCTCGCACTATTCACTCCCGTATCGTATTATATCTCTTTCGTTATTCGACTCTCTTCCTTTCTCTCGTCTTGATCAAACCAACGAAGAACGGTCCTTTCATATATGCCGATTAACGAAGCATCCATATATATGAATGTGGAATATTCCATACATGGAATAATCCACATTCAACTCATTCCTAACCCTATCTATCCTACTTTTCCCCCAAACACTTCTCAGGGACCCCTTTCCAACTGCATTTAGCCTACTCATTTACCTTTTTCATCGATGAACCTTCTAACTATTCGCTTGATACATATCATTAATATATATCCTATAGGCAGTGGCGTACGGACGGGGGGGGTTTAGGGTTTAAACCGGGGGAAGGGGGTTTATCTTCATTAAATATACCCTCTGCCATTTTTCTACGCGTGACCTTGAGTTGATGCATAAACAGAGTACATCCGTATTTATCTAATTTCTATTCTAAAAACTAATACCCCTTTTTTATAAACGTTATAAACTGCATGTCTGGGCCCATAACCTCCTATAGTTTGAATTAGCTCCCTCGTTAATCGGGATTAAATTAAAAGGGATGGGTGAAAGAAGTCACTTAATTATGGCGGCACAAAAAGAACAGATTTGTTCATTAAAAACAACGCACCATGGTGCTACATAGTTACCGACATATGCAATTGATTTTTGCCTCTAAACAGAAATCTAACAGATACTTATCCACAAAGGCTCATCCACATCACCTGCTCCATTATTGTTTAACCCTTCAAAATATTCCTTCCAACTGTCCCTGATGCAAATATGCTTCTTTCTTTTCACTTCTTCATTCCACCAGGCATCAGCTTTCATTTTCCCTGCCTCCCATTTTCTGCAAACACTTTCTGCAATCATTCCTTTCTAACTATTTCACACATCTTTCACACTCTTATTACTGGTCAAGGGCATAACCAGGGAAAGCTCTTGGGGGGGGGGGGGTGATTAGTATTTGTGCCCCTCCCCTTGGCAACTCTTACCAGTGATGATCACCACAATTTTTCCAAGTGGAAAACGTACCTTTAATTAGGACTTTACCTACAACATGTCATAACCGATTAACCATCGTTGGGGGGGGGGGGCGATCGTCCCTATCCCCCCTGGTTACGCCCTTGCGTTTGAGAGACTGATATATTTATATCATTCTCTCTGCTTCAAAGATAGCATATCCTCAAGCATGCAGCCATTTGGTACTGTCTACCCAGATCCACTCTAAAGACCACCAAATCAAAGTGGTCTATTCTGCATTCGGCACACCTCATCACCTTTGAATCTATTACTAATGATCTCAATTTCTCATCATTAAGCTGAGGACATTTAGGCACTAAAAATGAAGAAATAGGCAGCCTAAAGAGGCACTAAAAATTTCAAAATAGGCACTTAAAATAGGAGCTTAAAATATTTTTTAATCGAAGATATGAAAACAAAAATTAAAGAAACCGATAAATCGACGAAAGTTCAATTATTAACTTTGGCCCCAAAGAGTTGGTCGATACCAGTAACAGCTGTCACTATTCTAATAGCACCTCTAGTGGAATAACGGATTCATTGAGATGAAATTTGAAGGATCCAAGAAATGAGTGCATAGCATCACTCATAATTTAAAAAACTCTAAATCACTCAATACAGAACGGCCATGACTTAACCCAAGGCTATAGTATAGTCTCCTTACCCAAGTCTAAAAATAAACAAAAACCATACGAGCTTCGGCTTGGGAACCTAGGATAAGCTGCCTAACCTTTGGCTTTGGAATCAGACAGATACCCACACAAGGATTAGGAACCTTGTCGAAGAAACCAAATTGCAGGATTGGGATCCTCAACCAAGAAACCCACCCGTAGCTGGTATTACACAGTAATCTGGCGCGACCCCTATGGCGATTGGGTTACGTGTTCAAATGCCTGAACTGGTGGTGACAATGTCACCATGGACCAATGCATTATACTAAAAATATCTACATAAAACAAACAGGACGACAAACAACAGAATGCATTTGGCGCCACCAAAGCAACGTTCTCAAAGTTGTTCATATTTTTAGGGCCGTATATCCACGCGATGAAAAACCAAGTCGACTTTTTTAAGAGGTTTGAAACATGCTCTTTCAAATGAAAATGATTCAAAAGAGTATCCAGAAGGTCTTTCTTTTGTAAGAGCGGGCAGAAAATAACCTATTTTTGTCGTTTTTACAAATGTCATCCTCTACCTTGTCCCTATTTTTAGGGCCTTATATGCCCGCAATGAAAAACAAGATATATTTTTTTAGAGGGTTGAAACCATTCTCTTTATAATGAAAATGATCCTAAAGAAATTCCAGAGGGTCTTTTCTTGTAAAAATAGGGAGAAAATACCCTATTTTTGGCGTTTTTACATAAAGTGTCACATTTCGACTTTATTTTTAAAATAATGGAAATCACTAGGAAGATGAAATATTATATTCATAAACCATGTATTGATATGTTATCATGCTCAAAGTTTCACGTTGATTACACCTTTACTTCCTGAAATATAAAAAGCCAAAATTTTAATTTTTTTCGATCCGCAATTTTTCGGGCCAGTTTCGCCCTGAATTTTCTACAAGGAGGTCGCTTTTACAGTTATTCTTATTATGCTGTTTACTAGAGCTTAAAACTTTGTACAAGATAGCCAATTTTTGTTTCTCTTATCAAAATATCTCCTGAGATACTATGCCACAAAGTTACCGAAATCTCATAATCATACTGAAGAAGGCTGCGGCACGGGGTGAAACAAATTACTATATATCAGCAAGTATACCATCGGCGAACGTAAAACTTTACAAATGTTTATTGGGGATATGTGGGAATGTCCATACAAAATTTCATTGAAATCAGTGATGGTCGAGCGGGGACCACCAGACCACTTGGCATGGAATGACCCAATAGTGTACCTTTAAGTGGGTGAAAAAAACGTTTGAACTTATGTATCGGAGGCGAACATTATTCCTGTCACATACCTCACGTATTTCAATAATTTTATCTACAGAGTATAATGCAGTATTTAGCCATGTTCCCCATAATATCAATACTGGCTGTGAAGGCAGATCAACTTCAGGCAGTATGCCTGAAGTTGATCTGCTTTTACACTCAGCAATAATGAGTGGTACCTTCAAAAACAAAATTTTGGCAATTGAAACCATCGAATGTATGCATTACGTTAAATTACCATAGTTGTTTTTCTACTCTTTATATAATAATACTTTGGTTGATTTTTCTTTATGAATGTTTAATGACATTATTTCAACCTTGATAGAATAAAAAAGGAACTGAAATAACAAACAAGCTCTGCACTAAAGAGAAGTTTGGCGACGTTGAAAAGAAAATTGCTTTTTTAGGCCATTAAATAGGCTATACTAGCAGAAAAAGGCATAAACAGATAAAATAGGAATTTTTAGGCAGTAACAAATCGTGTTAATTTCGCCATAAATGATCCTAAATGAACTTATAACTTCATAAAATTGGTTTCCTGAGTAAAAGAAAAAATAGGCATTTTAGGCAATGTCCTCAGCTTACTCATCATACACAATGAAATCAATCATGCTCTTACAATTGCCCATTTGCCATGTGTATACAAATGAATTTTCTTGTTAAAACCATGTATTAAAGACAAACATATATTCCTTTTTCCAAGCACACACTCTTTGTTTTTTCATCATTAACATTCAATTGAGGGTCTACTAAAGGCCCAAACACTATCAAATGCATCCCATCTTACACCAATCCAGCCATTCACGTTGTATAGTACAATTACATATTCTCTCACCAGGGTCACATTAATTCAAAACCTTTCAGTATTTCCCTCTGATACCTATCACAGGGAAAGGGGGTAGCCCTCCTACACTGTCTGGAATTCTTTCATGAAAGTGCGTAGTACTTTAGTGATTTATATACCTCATTCCCCTAACTCGCATGGAGGAGAATGACTAAGCCTTATTTAGTGAATAATATATTTCTCAATAATTGTTGATATATAGGAACCTTAGGTTAAATTGATAAAGCTAAATGACTTATTGGTCAAATCACAGAAGTTCAATTGATTTTAATATCTCATGGGATTAATCTATTGGTAAGTGTACTCACTGACAGGCCAAAGTCATTTATGTCTCTCCTGGGTTGATTCTATCCCTGAAGGATTGGGTAGAGCTCTGTTGTGTGATGCATCATCAACCTCTAGGGCCATTAAACTTGACATGCTTATACTGCTTGCATATGGTACATCATGCATGGATTACCATTGACTACTAACAAATTACTCAGAGAAACACAATGAGCACATCAATAAAATTGTATTAAAGTTATCAGACTTTTATTGACATTGTTTAAATAAAATTAATACAAATTCAGGATACTTTTGTAGTATTATAACTATAAATCACAGAGTAAAAGAGCTGGTAATTAAATGCAATTCAATAAATGCTTGCAAATTTACTAACTCTCATTACCCAATTCTTTCATGCATCCAATCTTTTCTGAGTCATATTTACAGCTTACCTATCATAGAAGAAATCATTTTTTATCACCTCATTGCTTGCAATTGTAATAAATGTGTACTTATCATTCAATAAGCATGGAAAAATAATTACATATAATATTTTTTCAAGTCTCTTCAGAATTTTGAATGCTTTCACTCCTCCCTAATTTCCACTTTGTTTCAGTGCCTTTCTTGCTTGATGCTATGTATATCATTCAGGAGTCATTTCACCATATAAACATTTTTCACTTAGGTACATTTGTTTTGTGTCACAGCAGTTTTGATTCACTGTAGCCTCACCATCCCACACAGGATTATCAAGAATCAAATGTAGCAAAATCAAATGAACATATTATTATACAAAGTAATTCAAATCAATGCATTTACTTACTCCATCAAAGATAACATAGGGAGTCATCAACATTTTACAAGGAAATGCATGGAACTTTGATTCCTTACACACCCTAGTCGAAATATTTTTTTGTATTATTGATAGTTTTTTTGTTAACGAATAGAACACATTCATTTGTTTAGATCACATTCAAGAAGTCACACATGAATCGTAAAGTCAATTTTTTCACCATCTTTCTCCTGGTGGTACCTACAAGAAAGAGAAAAAAGGTCACCATGCTTGCAAAGTATTTCATGGTATACATACACATATCTTAATTTTAAAAATGCATGAAAAAGTAACACACAAGCATTTAAAATCTTTTGTTAGCAAACTCCCTACCTTGGGTGCCTACATTCATGGGCCAGAATGTAAAAACTGTAATCTGAATGTTGAAATATGTACCATACCACATATTTTTCATCAAAATTATTTTTAAATGGAATGAAAATGTGATTATGCAGTGAAATGGGTAGACCTTTCACCAATGTTTGAACCCCCAGTGCATAATATAATCATGTAATATTTCCAGCTGCAATTTTTAATTTTTAGCACCTACATATTAAGATAGTGATAAATCCCATTGTGAAGTAATATTTCAGGGTGATAAAGGGCATTACCACACATCAGACAAAGCATGAGTTGCTTGCAGAAAATCTTACAGCTGGGAACATCTCACCTGAGGCAAGAAAGATGAAGGTAAATTTGACCTATTACGTAATTAGAAAAAATTATCATTTCATCACTTAGGATTAAGATTATAAACAAATTTTAAGTAAAATAAAAATTTTGTTTGGTATTATTCATTAACATGTGTTTAGTTTGTTGTTTGGTTTGTCGTTATTGGGGAACAAGAAAGACAAGATCGACACATCCAATAAGTCCGGCATATATCAAATATATTGTTCCTCATGTGATGGTTCCTACGTGGGGCAAACGTGCAGAAATATAAAAACTAGATTTAAGGAACACATGGCCCATTTCAAATATAACAGACCCGGAAAACCCAGATTCGCACAACACTTACTCAACACAGGACACGAAACCTCAGAAAACAACTTTCAACTCATCAAGCAAACACCTAATCATTTGCTTGACACTTATGAAAGTCTATACATAGACCAATTCAGGAGAAATATTGTGGATAGCGATAAAGAACCTATTTCTTACTCTTCACTTTTCTCTATTTTAGTGTGAGGTGCTCTTTCTTTTTTAAATTATCATATTTCAAAAACATTTTAAAGTTGACCTCTCTCTTGCCCCCCCCACACACTTTCTTCAACGGTCACAGACGTCACTCCCCCCCCCCCCCCCCTTACTTGCTTCAACGGTCACGGGCTTCATTTCCTTTCCCTTTCCAACCTCCCCTATCTCTCCCCCTCTCCCATACTAGCTTCAACGGTCGCGGACTTCACTTCCCACCTCCCCCACTCCTTCCCCACCAATACCTTTCTGCCCTCTATCACAACCCAACGTCATTGGTTCCCCATCCCTCTCTCCCCTTTTCTTCATTTTCGTATTTATTCCAGGCTGTCCTCCTCCCGATTCACTTACAACCTTTCGTTGCAATTGATTACTCTCTTCATTTAGCTGAAGAGGGCCATCTGGTGGTCGAAATATGCGTATCCGACACACACCCTCGTCTTTTCTTGTTTTTGTGCTGTTTTTTGACTACGCTCTTTTGAGCTAGATTCTCCCAGAAGTTGGGCCCGTGTGAGTGAGTGATTTCTTGAGTGCTTATGAGTGTGTTTGTGTTTATAACCCAGGCATCCTTAGCGGGGTCCCATTAGCCCAGCGAAGGATCCCTATTTGGGTTTAGTGTGTGTGTCTGTGGTTGTCACTGGTGAGGAAGTATCATTCCCGTAAACCACCACAGGGGTTTTCTGGTCGAGAGGTTGTGGTTGGTCACTTGCGTGGATTTGCCCCTTTTTCCCGCAAACCAACACACCAATTGTGGTGTAATATTGACGAGTGGTGCCAATTTATTACGGCCATTGAAGATTTTTATAACTTGTCAATAAAATTCGTGCTAAAATAAAAAAAAATGAAAAATTATGATGCCTTCAAACTACAATTAAAAAGGTTCCTTCTACAAGAGTCCTATTATTCATTGGAGGAATACTTCTGTGTGTAAAGGAAGGACTTGCTGAAGTATTTTCAACGTGTTTTTGTGTATTGGATGTAAACTATACAGTAAAACCTTGATTTTATGCAGTTGGAAGAACCAAAATATGGGAACTGTGTAAAATCAAAACTTTGTGAAGAGGTGACAACAATACAAGGTGTCTAGTTGTTTAAGATGTCTCTTACATTTTATTTTTAATAAACCTAGTCATATACATATATTATTTTAAGATATGAATAAGGAATATTTTAAATATTTATGAAATCTCTCATTTTGGGTGAAAGCAGTCACTTATTTTAGTTTGTTGCATCCCATTATCAAAAATTTGATGTACAATTGTCTCTAAAGCATTCATATTTTCAACATAGCCCTCTGCAACCTATGGGTGTGCATAGCAAAAATTTTACAAATTTCTGACAGCTTCTCTCATATCACTACGAGCAGGATGAGCAGGCACTGCTTCACTGCCATCTATCATTTCACTGTCTCCCTCAAATAAATCAGAAGCTGGCAGGTTGGTACATTCTGCACTCATTGTTCCTTCATATGTTGCTAACTCTTCAACTATCTGATTGTAGATGAGTGGTGAAATAACTGGCATTATTGGGCAAACCTGATTGAGTTGCCCAAATTCATTAGCAAGCAGATACTGCAGTTTCGGAGGCCTAGATGAAGTCTCTTCAGCCACATAAACTTCTGTCTCGCCATAGCGTGCTGATTTCCAGCAATATTTTATGGTTTCCCCTGAAACATTGTTCCATGTTCAAGCAATTCTTCTCACAGCATGGAGGAGAGTCCAAGGAGCAGCTTCTGAGATACTTTTGCCATGATCTAAACAAAAGGAATTGAAAACTCATGTAGGGGCAGGATACCTTGCTAAAAATGTGTTTGCAGACCGTTGGCATTTACCCTGCTAAGATGGATTTCTGGCAGATAAAAACTGTTTTCATGATTTGGTATAGTAAAGATAGGCCTATATCGGTAGTTATTTCAAACATGCATGATTTTAACCATAGTGAAGTGATAAATGTGTGTATTAAACCTAAATCAACCATTTTTGACGTTGCATTTTTTTGCTATTAGATGGACAAAATGGGCTAAAAAGTCTCCTGAAATGATCCTTTCTCTTTGAATGCAGGCCTTTGTCATAAGAATATTTGCGATACAATTTGAGATATGGTGTAAATAGTTAACCATGTTTTGCTTCTTCATTGGCACTTTGCTGCAATGGCAGCGCCTAGGCCAACCTGGATCTCCGATTCAGCTGACTTAATCGTCTACACCACGTTGCTCACTCTCCCCCCACCCCTGCCGACACCAGATACTTTTTTTGGGTTTGCTTTGCGAGGACAGTGGTAAATCATTCCATGATGAGGAGAGGCTGAGTTTCTTCCCCCTCTCTCAGCTCGTATTACGGCTTAGACTCAATCAGTGAGAAAGAGAATGGAATAATCTGAGAAGATCACTCCTTCCCCTTATCTGTGTTTATCTATCCTCCCCCATTTTCTCTTCAACCAAGGTGGCTTCCACTCTTGAGGGGAGCGGATGGGCCTCCTTTTAGGGTGACTCAGCAGATAACACTGGGTTGATGCAGCCGATGCTCGAATGAAAGTAGGGGAGCCATTAATATGGTCGATTCAAATCGTAATCTTACCCTGGTGGTAGGGGTGAGGTAGATTTCGCACTTCCTCATGATTTTTCCACAACCTGAAATTATGTTGCATAGCACCCAAGAGAGCTTTGAAACATATCATAGCATCAATAGGACTAGTGACGTAATGCATCGGCGTATGCGAAGAGAGAATCGGAACTCTGACCTCTTTTTACTTCCTTTTTTAGGACACATTCACTGAATTGTGAATTTTAATATTTCGGATTCAGATCCTATTTTTTTGAATGAATTAGGATCTGATTTCAATATCCGGTAAAACGTAATATCCGCAGATCTTTGGATCCAACGTATCTGATCCGACCATCCTTAGTTGAAATGCTGAAAATGCTACGTAAAGTCAATATTATTTTGCTCTTTGGGACTGAAGTTATGCTGTGTAAAATAAAAAACTGCATAAAACCAAGAAACTACGTAAAATGAAGTGTTCACCATTGTAATTCCCTATGGTTCCCGGTCGGACTTGCATATTGCTATGTAAAAACAAGAACGATGTAAAATCAAAATGTGCAAATCGAAGTTTTACTGTATGTGGTACATATGTGTTTTGACTGAACCTGACTGATTTGATATGTATTGTTACATGCAACTTCTGTTTATGATTGACGTGTCTTATATAATAGGACAAATGTGCCATGGTCTTTGGGCAAATAAAAACCATTATTATTATTACACAATAAATAATGCCAGGAGTGAATCCAATATTGGAAGTTGATTGTTCATCAAAGCCATCGAGAATTTCTTTTCAGCCACTGAAAAACATTACTTGTATTGCCTGTTGTAAAGGATAAACAGATACAATAAAAAAAACTTCACTCCACTTCAATATTTGTCACCACCTTGATGCCCACCCTCATCCTCTTATTCCCAGTCTAATATGTACATATAACACTTTTCGGATTTTAACAGTACATGTTTTTCAATAAAATCTTATTTCTAAACTTTTTGAGTACACCGTAACACGGAATTACCTTTTCCTTAAACTAATGTAGCATCTAATTTCATCTTCATATACTTTGGCCTCTATTGAACCATTGGTCGAGAATTCAGAGTGTTAAGTTGAGAAAATTTTCCACATTTTCTGAGTACTGATGTAAAAGTAATGTATAATGTAACAATTCAATTAAGGAGAGATGCAGGCGAAGCAGGTTATCTGAGTGCAGTTACCCTAGTAATTGGTGTGAACACAAGTGGGTGACGGGTATGGGAGAATGAAGGTAGATGTACCCAGACAAATAATTTGTTGAGGGTTGCTTTCTTTCCACTTTGGCATTTCCTTGACCATTTACAGGCATCACCAGATCGTGGATAGCATGGGCAGATGGAAGTTAACAAATCTATAGTTAATGATTTGAAATTAATCGCCAACAGGCATAATAAAAATATACTGGCATATTTATGAGTAAATATAAGAAGTATGACATAAGATTCACATAAGCAAGTAGGTGCAGAAATGCGTGTGCGTGTACACACCCATACCCTCATACAAAACTTACAAATCCCCCCCCCCCCCAGATTGCTCCCTGGATCTGCCCCTGATGCATTCAAGATAAAATGGAGACATGTCCCTGTAAGGATATCTTCATCCTCATTTATCTCTCACCTCTCCTGACTTGTAAAAAGTTAAATGTTAATGCAATATTTTTGGATGGAAATATATTACTGAGAAAGCATAAAAGATATTTCAAATAACTATTGTGTAACGTGAGTCTAAGAATGAATAAAATCTTCTCGGGTATGGTACAGGCTAGCCAAATGTTAGGCTTCCCAAAGCCAACGTTTTGACAAGCTACTCTCATCTTCTTCAGGGCAAAACTGAGTGCCGTTTTCCGTTTTGGCTGGGTTTTTATATTCTAGTTTACCAATTCCAAGTGACTCTTGATTGGTTGGAATTAATTTTCGGATTTTAACATCACCAAAGTTGATTTGGCGTGCTTGATTGATGATGTTCTGTCGGCTATGGAAAGCCTAACCCAACACCACACCCAAGAAGGCTTCACCCATGAATGATCTGGTATTTTCCTGGTGTAAAATGGACGTAAATTCTTCACAGGATTTTCACTGTTGAACACCTTGAGGATGATGGCAGTGTCAGCCAGTGAAACATCGGCAGCAGCCAGAAACCTGACCTGGTGGAAATCCTGTGAAGAATTGATTTCATTCATATCATCCACAAGGAAAGCCTACAGTCTTTCATGCCTCTCTAACAATAAGAGTACATATTCAGTAAATCTTTCAATATTTATGGATTCAGCTCAGCTTCTGACATAAATTTTGTGTTCCTGGGGTGTGGCATAAGGGTACCACCTACTTGCGTCACTACCTGGTCGTTGACATCATGTTCCTCCATCCTGGACCAGATCCTGATATTCCTCCCTGATTCACCATTACTGATCCATTTCTTGTCCAGTGATTCATCGTTGAAGGAATGGGTGAGACTTCAGCAGATTCTGTGCTTGATCCAGCCTCTCGGTTCATCCCTTCCTCAGCATAGGAATTTCCTGAAAAAAATGCTGAAGTGTAGAAAAATCATACAAAATTTATCACTCCTAAGCTGGACCAAAAAGAAGAGTTAGATTTGTAGATAATTGATACTGTTTGAGAGAATGTGAGTATTCTGTGGTAAGAGCTTTAGCATTAACAACCACAGATAACAGCCATGATGGAATGAACCTTAGATGGAATCTCCAGTGTAGGTTTCAAATGCATTTCCAGGGTGGCGATCGTCAGGGAAAACCGGGAAAACCTGGAATTGTCAGGGAATTTTGATTTTCTGGAATAGTCAGGGAAATGTCAGGGAATTTTCGTAACAGTCAGGGAGAAACTGGGGTAGGAAATTCTCATTATTTTTCTACCAGTACGTTTATCGGCCAGTCTTTCCAACCCTTTATTTCACCAAAACATTTCACCAACTAAAACTATTGTCCGTCGCTGACGTTCATGGAATAAGCCCCATCAATTCGTGGCTCATTCAGTTGTGAATCTTAGTTATTTAGTAGTGAATCAGACGTACAATGTATCCCTTTTGAATATCCTTATTGCGGTATTTGCCTAGTAATGTCAAAATTCATGATCACAATGTATTACGCTAATCACAAGGAATCCGAGGCTATGCTGTTCGGAAAATTTTACCTCGCATTTTTTTTTTTTAACTTCCGAGGCTTAGGTTGAGAGGTAGCTGGATTGGCTGGAGCATACTAGCTCTTAGTAAATACATGCTTACAGTTGTAAAAATACGAGGCAATGATTATTAAAATGGTAATACAAGTACGTGTAAACAAAATCTTACGCAAGATTATCTTCGATTCCCATATCGCCCTTCGTGAAACAGTAAGAAGAACCCTCCTCCCCTCCCCTCCTTTCACGCTCGACGTAATTGTTGAATAGCCCCCTTAGCTCCCTCTCAAAGCAATTTAGTCAGGTCCAAAACCACCTCAAACATGATATTCCTGAATATGATGCTGCCGTTGCCAATTGCCTTTTGTCTTCGCTCGCAGTGGCACGCTTACGTTTTGTTTGTTTATCCAAATAGTTTTACATCGCAATTGATTTGCAATACTCTTGCAATCAAGGGGTTATAACCACGTTAATCAAATTGTTATTCGCTTCTGAAAGTCACTCGCACTATCCGATTTTGATCCAGTCCAAACACTTGGCTTTGGTTTGTATTTTTCGCGCACCCTAGTGATACATTTGCTGGAGTCCGACAGTAAATTGGCCACTGACTTTTCCTTCGATGCCTTTTCACTATTTCTCAGCTTCCCAGAACTACCAAGACGCGGCTATAATTTGGATGAGAGTTTAACTTATGAAGATTTAATATATTTTTTTCATTAGGATGTACATGTAGCTTTTAATGTAATGACTTAAGCTTTTAACATTTTCTGAGTTTTTACGAAAATTTAATTCAGCAGAAATAAAATATTCCAATAATAGGTGACCTTATGGCGATTGGTCAGGGAAATTGGTAAATCCTCAGGGAATAGTCAGGGAAAAGTCAGGGAATTTAAAAATTGGATATCAGTAGCCACCCTGATTTCTTATTGTGCATGGTGACATACTACCTGCTGTACCGCCAGCATTTCCACCATTAGTGCTTGTCGTAGATCACGTAATCAGGAATTGTCTTGGTGATGCTACTAGCTATGGCCATTAGAGCTTGATCACAGTTCAAAGACATAATAGGCTATGTAGTAGCAATCAAAAACTTTCCAGTCTTTCATGAGATTGATTAATTACACAACAAGATTTTTAAAATAAATACCACATGGGAAGCACAGCCCATTTCATATTAAAATCAATAATCTGTTTCAAATTCTCTGAAGCATTTTAAGTTAAATGCCACGCTAGCATAAGTGCTGCTTTGTGGTTGTGTAATTGAGAGAAAATGGAAGCAAATTCAGAGCATGACGCTGAAGTAATTCTTTTGTTTGAAGATATCTAATCATTCCCAGGTCTAAATCTAAAATCTTTCTGTTTTCCTCACTTTCCATCTTACAAAACTCACCCTTGACTGACCACTCCAGAAATGCAACCTCCGTCCCTCAATTACATGGTCACTCTCCCACTCATGTGATGCTCACCCACCCACTTCTCCCAAGCTAATTATTTCATGCACTTATAAGCACACATAACATCCACTTCCTAAATGTTGCTGGTTATACCAAACCTGTACAGATGGCTACGCAGCATCGTCAAATTTAAGAATGTCTCCGTACTGTTATACATAACTGGTTTCAACGAATATTTTATGAACCAGTTATGCAGCCCACCTACTTTGATACTTGCCTCAATTCAAGGCATAATTGTTGCAATGATCAAGCTTCATATGGCTTAAGCATGCCATTTGTTGGGAAAAAGTATTAATGGATGATATGCTGTAAGCATTTTTGTAAACCCCAGACTTGCATATTAATAACATTGAGAATAAGTTTTTTATTAGAGTTGAGTGCATCATAATATTAAAATTGCAGTTAAATAGGCTTTCATTGTTATCCTAACATTGATTAATTTAGTTTCACTTCCATTTCTTATCACAGAAAAAAAAGTCCAAGCACGTTACATTAAATGGAATACCAGCTGTTTTCAATGAGCAAATTTTCACCCAATTTACGAAAAACATGTACCAAAAAATCCAAAGAATTGATAATCATTGGGGATAGATAAATTAAAGGACCAGGACGATTGCTGTTGATGCTTGCTGGTAGAATTCCACCTATTTTCCACAAAAAATGAAAAATGTATGTTTGATGTAAATTCCTAGTCGGTTCAAGGGGAGTTTAATTGAATAAACTGATATCACAAGCTATATAGCACAAGTAAAAGATGTGATATATTTTAGACTCATATAAAATACAATCAACAACTCAACAATAGCAATCAGTTACACAGTGACGGATACTCAGTAAAGAAAAAAAGAAATATGTATTGATAAAACGTAGTGGACTGTCGAGATTATATATTTCCAACATTCTAAAATTTTACTTTTACTGATGTTTAAGTGCCCACTGCACCAATGGTAAATTCTCCAGCTGTTTGAGAGTTTCAAATGTTTACTTCATGAAATATTAAGACTCAAACTTTCTAGGGATCAAAGGGGAGTATTTCTTAGAGTTGCATTCATATCAAATATTTGAGGCTGTTAGTAACCAAGTAAAAGGTATTTCTAGAAGAAAAGGAATATTTGCTGCAAAGGCTACCATAGTAATTTTAAGATAGCTGCAAGGTTGTTGGGTTCCTTCCACATTAGTTCATCTTGGCAGACAACAGTTTGGCCTGCATTTTAGTCAGCATTCTCAGATCTGAAGTAGGTACTGCTTATCTTCAAGCATAAGTCAAGAAATTTCTACCTTTATTTTTGGAAATGAAAACCTACCTTCAATTTATAGTCACTAATTAAGATGACGTTTTCATGGTAATTATTTCTGTGTATCGGTTGCATAAAATTATATATATCTTGTTTGTGTGTAAGCCATGGAGAATATTTGCTGAGAAATTGATTAGATTTAGGATCTAATATACTTGACCGTGGCGTGATTTAGGTTCAAAGTTTATATTATGGCCTACCACAGCCAAATACACTTGGCGATATTAATCCATTTCACAATGGTGATTGTATTGTAAAAATATCACTTAATGAACCCAAAAATACTAAGATTCCCAAATTTGCTGGGGATATCTCAGCAGAAATCCTAATTAATATGTTGCATATTTTTTAACATCTTATTTTTCTGTGATCAGCATATTATAAAATATCATTCTCTTCCAGCAACAATTCAGATTTCCTTAATAGCCTACTCCAAGGGTATAACCTTGCCGATGGTGGATCTCCTGTGAAGTAAAACACAGGCAACCTATATAAGTCTGTGCTGCAAAATATTCTGAAGAATCACAAATATTCTCCTTCTCATCTGACTTCACTTCCTTTATCCTGGTCAACAGATGTTAGGATATCAATCTGTACTCAAATGGGTACACACACTTTTGTTCATACTTTATTTCATGGCAACATCTTAGGCCGCTAACATACATCTAACATAATCTCTACTTTTTGACTAATCACAATAAAATGTGCAACCAAACATCCATTCCAGGATTTGACAGCTGATCTTCACCATTTTATAAATATGTAATAGTTTTCCAACTTCTCAGGAGTCTAACTCAGGAAAAAGACAAACATTCATAGCAATAGCCCAGACAAAGTATTAGTGATTACAATAGATATATTTTATAGCCATGGGGTGCGGGATTCTGGCAATTAAAACATTGGGGGAAGAGAAGCGTAGAAAAATTTAGCATTTTACTTGAAACATTCAAAGTAATTGACATTTCAGCATTGTAACCAATGCTTAGCATCTGTATTTTGAGTTCTTCAAAGAGCATATGAAGAGAGAGCTATCCAGCAATCTGTCAGTTTTAATTTGATGTATTTTCTAATTTGAGATTTCAAGCCATCAATTTAATGTTTAGCTAAATTGAAAATTGGAATACAAATCTCCGTTAGGACGAATTCACAGATAAATCTAAGATTGGATGACACTTTCATCTTTAAGTCAATGCTTATGTTACCAAAGGTTTGATAGTGAGCAAGCCATGTTTCATTGGGAGATTCTAAGGAAAAAATACCTAATTTATCTCATCAGGCAGTGCTCATTGGGAGAAATAGATATTACACCTAAGTTTATGCGAATTACTTTTATGGTATTGAAGTTGGTACGCTGATCCAAACTGGTGGAACTTGGTAGAATATATGTACCGTATGTACTTGTCTTTCACCTCACATGTATTGAACGAAACTGCTCTGCAGTCTAAAATAATATGTATGGAGAATATGCACAAGATGTAAGATTAAACTGTCAATTAGACAAAATTTGATTGGATGTTCTCACTGCTTCTGGATCATGCTGAATACACGAACACAAAATTAATGGACATATCGTACTTCCAGATTCATTATGGCTACCATTTACTGAAGGAGTTTGAGCTGAATAATTTATTAGCATCTTCAAAAACAACTGCATATTAAAATAATTAATTTAATAAAAAATATTTTTTAATATACTATGTTTTTAAAACGGACTAAAAAGTATAAAATAATTTTCCCTGGGTCCTTCTAAATTTTTGAGGGTGAATTTTTAGTGGCTATGGAGATATTTGTAAGACTTGAAGAGAAAAACGTGGGGCGCAGGCAACCCATGATAATTAAGGAGGATTAAGGGGACCAGGTTTCATTGAGCAAACTCCCACAATTAATACCATTTGCAATACACTGAAATTTGTTGTGAATTCATCCGGATTATCTACTTCTATTATTTACTGCCTGCACCCCACATTTTTCTCTTCAAGTCTTACAAATATCTCCATAGCCACAAAAAATTCACACTCAAAAATTTAGAAGGGCCCAGGGAAAATTATTTTATACTTTTATCTGTTCAGCTGACAGCTGTGTGGAATTGAAATAATTAATTAATCATTAATTAATTAATTGTTATAACATGTAAGACTTGGTGCTTTCCTGGCGAACGATGTGAATGAATTCTTCACGGGATTCCCACCAGGTTAGATGTTCAGCCAGAGCCGACGTTTCAATGGCTAACTCTGTTGTATATTTCAGTCGTATTTGATTAATCTGGAAACTACGTAACGTTGTACATTTGATGTTCATTTGTTTTCTTAAGTCTCTTAAGTATCTATGTACGACCTATTTGTTTAGTTAAAGAATAAATGTCTTAACGACAAGGTTCTTAATAATTGGAACATAAGAATCTTTAATATCTTATTTAAAATCCAACTGGTTATGGGCCCAGACACAGATGCGGTGGCTCGATATTAATGTTCCGTGAATTGAGAACTAAGAACAGTGAATTACGTACAATAATCTAGCAGAAAAAAAAATCGTGAGGTTAGGTTTACATTTTTCTATCATCATCACAAAATGACTGATCCGGATGGAAATGGAGCCTCAATTGACCGAAATGGAAGTGGAAACGGCCAAGATGGAAAAAATGCGGCGGGAACTACAAATTTCCGAAATGGTCCTGGTGGAAGTGCTGCTACTGGTTCACTAATATTTATGGGTAGTGGTTCACTGCCTGCTTTTGCCAAGTTAGAAGGTAGGAAGAATTATAGTACATGGAAATTCAACATGGAAATGTATCTAATAGATGTGGACTTGTGGGACTGTGTGAAAACAAGTCGTGAAGAGTTAAATCAACTGGATTCTCATGAGAGGAGATTATGGGATAAAAGAGATGCAAGAACCAGGTCTAAAATATGCCTCATGTTGTCAGAGTCTGTTCAAGTTTTAGTGATGTCAGCAAAAACAGCTGAAGAAACTTGGAACATCCTAGAAAAGGCATATGCGGATGGCGGGTTATCTCGCAGGCTCTCCCTTCTGCGAAAAATATTTAGTTTGACCATGAAAATGTTCAGCAATATTGAAGATTATTTAAATGAAATAATGTTGACTGCACAGCAGTTGAATGCAATCAATGCTGGCCTTGATGATGAATTCCTTGGAGTTATTATGCTGAGTGGACTAACAGATGAATACAAACCTTTGGTTATGGCTCTAGAAAATTCAGGAGCAACTATTACTAGTGACTATGTAAGGTCAATTCTAATCAAAGAAGATACTAAGCATCAGCATACTCGGAGTACATCAGGCAAGGACTCAGCATTTGCTAGTTGTGGAAACAGTGGTAAACAACAGCAAGGAAAAGGACCTTTAATATGTCATCACTGTAACAAAATTGGACATTTTAAATGGCAGTGCAAACTACTGAAGAAAAAAAGGCAACAGCATCAAGGTTTGAAGAAGGAAGAGAAGAAATTTGAACCCTCAAAGAAGAATTATAATGAGAAAGCCAACAAAACTGAATTGACGCTTTATACTTTTTCTCTTACTTCAAATCAGGTCAGTAATGACTGGTATATAGACTCAGGTGCCTCAGCACATATGACTATGCGCAAGGATTGGATGGACTCCTACAAAGAAAGTTGCATTAAGGAAATTACCGTTGCCAACAATGAAAAAATGTCTGCAGAAGCAAGTGGTGAAGTTGTGTTGCAACTTAAGAATGGTAACATGACAAGGGTAACTGATGTATTACACGTCCCCAAGGTATCAGCTAATTTGCTTTCTGCTCACAGAATGGTTGAAAAGGATCTTGTATTAGTCTTCTCAAGAAAAGGCTGTCACATATTTCATTAGAATGATTGTACATTTGAAGGTGAAGTCAAGGCCACGGCAAGCATCGTTGGTGGAATGTTCAAACTTGATCAGGCACATGATCAAGAATTTGCCACATCGGTGACAGTGAAGGATACTCAAATGTTGTGGCACAAAAGACTCGGGCACCTTAACCATAAATCAATGGATCTACTAAAGAGAGGAATGGCAACAGGCATTTCCTATTGTGATGAAGGAATAAATCCTTGTGAGGCATGTATAAAAGGAAAGCATGCACGTTTACCATTTAAGAAAAGTGGAGCATTTAGAGCTAGTAAAGTTCTAGAGCTTGTACACACAGATATTTGTGGACCCATGTCTCAACCATCCTGGGGAGGAGCTCGATACTTACTCACGTTCACAGATGACTTGACAAGAAAAACTTTTGGGTATTTGCTGAGAACTAAATCCATGTTTGAGGTCAAGGAAAGGTTTGAGGAGTTTAAAAATTTGGTTGAAAATCAGAAAGGTGAGAAAATAAAAGTATTACGCAGTGATAATGGCTCTGAATATATGAATGATTTGTTCACAAATTTTCTCAAGAAGCATGGAATTGAGCACCAAACTACAACTCCATACACCCCACAACAGAATGGAGTCGCAGAACGACTCAACAGGACTATTGTTGAAAAAGGGAGATCAATGCTGCAGGATGCTGAACTGGAAGTAAGTTACTGGGGAGAAGCAGCTATGACTGCAATTTATCTAAAAAATAGATCTCCTACCAAAGCACTAAAAGGTATTACTCTAGAAGAGGCCTGGTCAGGCAGAAAGGTTGATTTACAGCATCTTAAAGTTTTTGGATCAAGAGCTTTTGCTCATGTACCAGATGATAATAATAATAATAATAATATTTATTTGCCTAGCGATCAAAAATACAAAAAGAGAGCAGTATGTACAATGATATAAGGCACGTCAAAAGACAGGAAAAAAAACAATAAAAAATACCCATACAAAGATACATTCAATTCAAAACAATGAAAACCATTAATTATGCGGGTACAGAAAAAAAATTTAAGTTAGTAAGAGTCATCCAAGAACTCATTCACTGAGTAATACATTTTATTTAAAAGAAACATTTTTAAGCTACTTTTGAATTTTATTATCGACTCTGTTTGTTTAAGCTCACGAGGAAGTTTGTTAAACAGATGGAGACCCATGTCAGATGGCCCCATTGCTGATTTTTTAGTTCTTACATAGGGAACATGAATATCATGACATCTTCTGGTGGAGTAGCAGTGGATATCAGAGTTTAGAGTAAAATCTTTTAAGTGACCTTTGACATAGAGTGTGGCATACATAATGTATACACAGGGTAAGGGCAGGATTTTGAAGTCGCTAAACAGTGGCCGACAGGGTGTTCGTGGGCCAGCTTGAGCAATGATTCTGATAATTCTTTTTTGAATTTTAAATATTTTTATAGCAGAAGGAGAAGATCCCCAGAGAAGTATGCTGTAGGTAATATGGGAATAAAACAGGCCATAGTAGAGAGTAAGAAGGATATCAGTAGTAACAGTACGACAGATGGTACGAGTAAGGTAACACACAGAACTGAGTTTATTAGCTAGCGTGCTAATATGGGTATCCCAAGAGACAAGAGTGTCAATGTGTACACCAAGGAACTTAATGCAATCAACCTGGGAAATAGAGGTTCCCTGGATATTAATAGAAATAGATTTTTCAGAATTTTTTGAACGGGTAAATTGTAATACTTGAGATTTATCAATGTTAACTTTTAGACTGTTGTTCAAACACCATTTTATAAATTGGTCCGAGACTGTCTGACAGTTAATGGACAGGGATTGGAGATTGGTAGAAGAAAGTATGAAGTTGGTGTCATCAGCATAAATGATGGGTGTGACCTTATTTGTGGAAATGATGTAGTCTGGGAGGTCATTAATGTAGACCAAAAAAAGCAAAGGACCCAAGATCGATCCCTGAGGTACACCCTGAGAAATATTCTTAGTAGGAGAGGTAAATTTCTGACCATTACTGGTGAGGACAACCATCTGACCTCTACCAGTAAGGTAAGAATGAATCCACTTGTAGGTTGAATGAAAGATGAACTTCGCAAGAAGTGGGATCCAAAATCCAAAGAATATATCTTCGTTGGATACTGTGAATCAACAAAGGGATACAGATTGATTGATCCTAATAAACCACGAAAAATAGTCAAATCAAGGGATGTTATATTTATCGAAACCAGAGAGAAAAAGATGGAAACTCAGCAAGAGGAAATCAAAGAATGTGATGATAATTCTGAGATATTAATTCAAGTGGAAGAAAGAAATAAAGATGAGCAGGAAAATATTACTGACCAAGATGAAATTGTTGAAGAAGGTGACCTAATTTCTTATGAAAATGAAGTCAACTCCTCTCCAAATGACTGGAATCCTGAAATGACGGATTCACAGGATTCATCTGTTGGTGAGGAAGGGAAAGATAAAAGGTATCCTAAGAGGGAAAGACAACCCAAAAAGTGGCCAGATGATATGTTACTGTATCAAGCTATGGTGGAAGACTCAGACGACCCTATCACAGTTTCTGAAGCGTTATCCAGAGAAGATAAGGATATGTGGATGAAAGCAATGCAAAAGGAGTATGAATCACTTATTCATCATAAAGTATGGACTCTAGTTGATCCACCAAAATACAGAAAAATTGTTAAAAGCAAATGGGTTTTTAAAATAAAGAGGAGTGCCAAGAATGTCAAGACCTATAAGGCTCGTTTGGTGGCGAAAGGGTTCACTCAACAATTTGGAATTGACTACGGGGAAACATTTGCCCCAGTTGTAAGACTTTCAACGCTTAGACTATTGCTAGCTATAGCTGTACAACTCAATCTTAATGTGGATCATCTTGACGTTGAAACGGCCTTCCTCAATGGTGATATTGAAGAGGAAATATATATGGAACAACCTGAAGGATTCATTCAGAAGTCACATGAGAAGAAAGTGTGTCTTCTCAAGAGAGCCATTTATGGCTTGAAGCAGGCACCAAGGCAGTGGAACAAGAAAGTTCACTCTCTTATGATGAGCATGGGAATGAAGAGAGCAGATAATGAGCCTTGTGTGTACTACTCTATTTATGGAACTACAATTCTTATTGTAGCTGTCTTTGTTGATGACTTTTTTGTACTAAGCAACAATCAAGCAAAAAGAGCAGAATTTGTAAAAAATTTGAGGAATGAATTTATAGTGAAGGATCTAGGTGAAGCCAAAGAATTACTTGGTATGAGAGTTACCCAAGATAAAGAGAAGAAGACCATAAGTGTAGATCAAAGGAAATATTTAGAAAATATCCTAAAGAAATTTGGGATGTCTGACTCCAAGCCAGTCAAGACACCACTGGATCCCAACCAAAAATTATTAAAACCAAAGAACAATGAAGAACGGGAAGATGGATCCAAATATCCATACCAGCGACTTGTGGGATCACTAATGTACCTGGCAGTTGCAACCCGTCCTGATATTGCCCATGCTGTGAGCATTCTCAGTCAGTTCAATACTGACTATGGAGTTACTCATTGGCGTGCTGCTCTACGTGTACTGCGTTATCTACAGGGTACCAAAGGATATTCCTTAAAGTATCAGAAGACGACCAGTGGCTCGGACGTTATAGGATACTCTGATGCTGACTGGGCAGGGAGCACTGAAGACAGAAGGTCATATACAGGCTATGTATTCAGGATGAGCAATTGTGCCATTGCATGGGAATCTAGGAAGCAGAGAACTGTCGCACTTTCAACAACTGAAGCAGAATATATGGCCTTAGGGGAAGCTACAACAGAAGCAATTCATCTCAAAGGGCTGATAAGAGAACTGTTTGGCATGGACAAATCCATCACATTATTCTGTGACAATCAAGGGGCTCTCAAGTTGTCCAAGGACAGTATGTTCCATGCCAGGACCAAACATATTGATATTCGCCATCATTTTATAAGGGATGCTATCACTGATAACCTTGTTTCTGTTTCCTACATCCCTACAGGTAGTATGGTGGCTGATATTTTAACAAAAGCTCTTCATGGACAACCACATGATCGTTTTGTACAAGGGTTGGGACTCGTGAACTGAGCATTATAATTTTTTGAGTTTTCAGATTAAGGGCAGGTGTTGTATATTTCAGTCGTATTTGATTAATCTGGAAACTACGTAACGTTGTACATTTGATGTTCATTTGTTTTCTTAAGTCTCTTAAGTATCTATGGACGACCTATTTGTTTAGTTAAAGAATAAATGTCTTAACGACAAGGTTCTTAATAATTGGAACATAAGAATCTTTAATATCTTATTTAAAATCCAACTAACTCTGCCATCGTCCTCAGGGCGTTGAGTGCTGGGTCAAAATTTGTCCGGGTTTATATATCTTCCGGCCGTGCGTCAGGTCGTTTCTGATTGGCCGTTGTCGTTCCTGTGGGTGCTGTTTTTTCGCGCCGTCTTAATTATCTTTAGAACTGGTTTCCATGCATGGCTGATCGAGTATCCCGTATCGCGGTTGAAGTTTTTATCTGCCAACCTTATCTCAATAGCCTCCTTTGTCAACCGGTCCCAGTATCCGCTTGATCTGCAAAGAAGTTTTGCGTCGTCGAATACGATTCGATGATCCCGGCTAAGACTATGTTCCGCGATGGCTGACTTCTGGGGGTGGGCCAGTCTGATGCAAGTCTTGTGTTCTGGGAGAATGCGGGAAAAGTGTCACGGCTTTCTTCCATTTGGACCTGAGTTCGAGAGAAAAATGGAACTAAAGAATTTTCCTCCATATAAGTCCTTTGAAATGCAAGTGTTTGTCAATAGAAGCCATGGCTGAGCGGTTAGAGGTGTTGGACCAACAATCCCCGGACTGAGGTGCGGGTTCGAATCCCAGTATGGTCAACTTTTTTTCTTTCGAATATTATACGGAGTCACTGCATATTACCCATTCCCATACATTTATGGCAGTAACAACAATATTTTTTAATTTTCTACCTATTTTCTGGATTTTCAATCATCCCCCTTGGGAGACTTTCAACGCTAGACAAAGAGGTCTTTAGAACGCCTTGAACAAACCATTGAAATGTAGGGTCGTTGGTCTTGGCAACCCCTAAAGAGAGAGAGGGAAACTAGTTTGGGTTCATAAGATCATAAAGATGTGTAGGGGCTGAGGGAGCAGATATGAAGAGCGGCTCAAGCGTAGAGGGATGCATTTCCAGTAGTTGCACGTGTTCCTGTGTTTCTCCCACTGTAAAAGAATTAAGGCTCACTTGAAAATCCGAGAAAATATGAGTAAATATAAATAAATGGTCTGGAGTTTGTAGAACGGATATGCCTCCAAGCAGATGCAAATGTTCTGGCGACAGAAAACAAATTGGCTTGGTGTAGAAATATTCTTTGCTATATGTTTTTACGATGAATATCATCCGAAAGTAAGCAATTCCATGCCATGAATAAAAAGTTGAATTCCTTCAATTGAAATAAACATGAGGTGGGAAAAGAAATAGTGTAATCATTGCGTGATATTTTTTGAGCTGGAATCTAATATCTTCCTCTCCCCCACGATACAGGCTTCCCTTCAATATAATATGTTGCTCCGCAAAATGGTCATAGAAAATATCTTTTACATAACCTCGGAAACAGTTACCATCTTTTTTCTACTTTTTCATGTTCACTATTGAACAAAAAATTGAGTCACAAAAGTCATTATTTGAACGCAGTTCCTGGGAAATTTGAAGTGCATGCATCGCTATATATTAAAAAGTAATAATCCATTCATTGTTTACCGCCTCGAGAAAGAGCCACGACCATTCGAAGCCCATCCTATTCACGGAAATATCCTTGTATTTTCAAAATCTACACATTTTAGGCCTCTTGGCATGTGAAACCTCTTATCGTTCAAACAAGAATCCCGAAATTAGCTCCGAAAGCCTCCCAAGGGAGCTGATTGAAAATCCAGAAAATAGGTAGAAAATTAAAAAATATTGTTGTTACTGCCATAAATGTATGGGAATGGGTAATGTGCAGTGACTCTGTAAAATATTCGAAAGAAAAAAAATTAACCGTACTAGGATTCGAACCCGCGCCACAGTCCAGGGATTGTTGGTCCAACACCTCCAACTGCTCGGCCATGGCTTCTGTTGACAAACGCTCGCATTTCAAAGGATTTAGACGGAGGGAAATTCTTTAGTTGCGTTTTTCTCTCGAACTCGGGACCAAATGAAAGAAAGCGTGACACTTTTCCCGCATTCTCTCTCTAGTTTCAGAAAATAATTGCGTCATTTGGATCCCTAACATCATTCACGCGATGTCTCCTTGTTAGTGCACTTAGGTCATGATCCTAACATCAAATCTGTTAGTATGTGTATGAAATGCAACAGTAAAAAAAAATCTCAATTTTGCCAAAGAGTTTGGTTCATCATAAATATCACACAGTAAACTATTTGATACTTTTTTACCTCTTATAATTCGGACTATTTTAAGCATTGATCATTTAGTAAGTAATACATATTTCCACCTCAATAATTCAAAAAATAAAGTCTCAAGCTGAATCATTTCTGAGGCAGGAGCTGGAAAATCAGCAGTGAACAAGACAAGTGTTAGACTCTCCAGGATAAATGTACATTGAGGCAATTGTACTCAATGCTACATTCTAGAAGACAACCATTATATCCTTTAACATCCCAAGTACCTCTATGTGTCCAGAGAAAACATCCAAGCTTAGGCTTAATAGTAAACACCATCAATATCTTTTGTTTAACTCAAGTTTTAGTTTTAGAACCTAAGTTTTCAGTGATGAAAGGGGAACGTCATTGACATCTGAGAATGGAGATAACTCTTCATAAAAAAGGAGTTCACCTGCTTCAATATATAAAAATAAACATTTCTACTATATTGTGTCATATATGTTCTAAATGCTAAGCAGTATTTCTTCCAGCCCAATGATCAGAAACAATCAATCCATGCCTAAATCAATTTATTATTTGGCAAAATTCATAGCTTAAGTTAAAAATTATGCACGATTTTGTTCATTTAACAAGTCTAACAAACATATGTATGCAATTTGGACTGCCAATCAAACTAATTTTTAATGTATAATTGACTGTCTCAGAGGGAACTTATAAAACTTCTAGAATTTCGGGTTACAAAATTTGGAACCTCCTTATCAATGGTTATATTGGGAAGTTACCTTAAATGGAATTAGCCACAATTACTAGGATGGTAATGAGACAGCCTGGCAACCCAAAGGTTGTGGTTTTGAGTTAAGCCCCACTTATGGCTGTTGGGATGGTATTATGATCAAGTTCTTTGTTTAGATGGTGTGATATAACCTTTGTAGAAAGGCATCTAAAAACGAAATATATATATTCTATATATGTATTGGAAAACCTATTAATCAAAGAGTAAAAATCACAAGGTATTATAAGTATATTCTGATGTAATGCGAAAAAGTGTTCTCTAAAGTCCTCATTTTTTACCCAGGGGTAGGTACTCATTTCCAATTAAAACCCCAACAAAAAATGGAACCAAATGCTGGGAACATGAACGGTTTTTTTTACTATTATAGGAGGGATACAATACACGATACAATAATTTCCTACATTTAGGGAGTGAAGCACAGAGTGTTGCGTACGTCAAAGGATACTTCACATATCGACCGTGATAAAGGTTCATCTAGTTTGGATTGAAATTCACCTCAAGTAGGTAAGCTTCCTCATTACATGAACTACTATCAGAAATATACCCAAATATGTATTTCACTGCCATATTCAAGATTGGAGTAAATATAATATGCACTAACGATAAAAGGGTGCTATCTCAATCAAATTTACAAAAGTTTTTATTTCTTCTGCCTCTGTAAGAGATATTCTCCATCAAATGCAAGTTGGGAAGTCATGGCAGACCATTTAATGAGAGTAGGTTTTCATCTGAATAAGACTGAAATTTTCTGTGACAGTGTTTTTGCTCCAGAAGATCAATCCTTTTATAATACAGGCAATCCCCGAGTTACGTAATATGTGTTCCGACACTAGCAGTGTAAGTCGAAATTTATGGAAGTAAAAAAAAAGGAGTCGAAAATTACTCTATAACTGAGTCTGTGCTCTCAAGATTATGGTCGATTCAGAGAAATACGGGGAAGGCTAGCTCTTACTAACATTACGGCACATGCACTCCTTGAAATTAGGCAACAAATCCTTCCAAATCCGTAACTTTTGTAATTCTCGTCTTTTTTTTGGTAAGGTTGCCACTTACGTAAGTACGAATTTACGTAAGTCGAGGCTTATGTAACTCGGGGACTGCCTGTAGATAAAATTTATCCCAATTGTTAGTCCATTGTACAGTAACAACATGGAGGAATAAAATCTTGGGATGGAGAAAGCTAGTCCATGATTGGCGAACATTTTGAGATTTGATCATTTCATACAAATTTATTGGTAGAGTTTGTGTGCAGGGCAGTGCGACAAAGCAACCCTAGCCATGGTTTTCCACACATGGTACCCGAATTAACTTCTGGTGTGGCAACTCTGAGGCAAAAGAAATCTTACCTTGACTGGAAGTTAACCTTTGGGATGATTGGAACTGGTGGAGTCGCTGATGTCCGTGCGGTATGCCTTCACTCATGACAGGTGGTGGGGGAAGGGCCCTCCCCCCTCCACTGTTGTCTTCTGAGTCTGACCTCCCCCCTCCGCTGCCCATTGTGCTATCGATTATGGGGTAACTTTTGGAATGGCCCAACGGAGAGGGGGAGTCAGCAGAGCGAGGAGGTGGAGAGGAAGGGGTATACTCAGCATACCTATACCTTCCCCCCATGCCCGATCCCCCACCGACCATGATGTTAGATGGTGATGATGAAGATGCCATAGGAAGTGTTTGCTGACTTGAAATGCAGGATATTTCTGTTGACATCAAACAAATACAAAGATTGGTTGTACATGATTTATTTTTGAAAAATGCTCATTCATGTAACTACAGTTTCATTACACCAAATGTCAGTCATAAGACAAAAAAAACCATTTGATTCTCGTCGCAACAGTTGAACAACTCATCAACCAGATGGCTTCAAGAAGTAGCTGAAGGTCGAATCATACATTCAATAACATTGGTACGTTGACTAGCCATCATATTAAAAAAATATAACAGTTCAAACACCTGTGACTAATTTATAGAGTAATTATCAAGAAAAGTGTTCAAATAATGTACCATAGATGACGGTTGGCCGCTTCAAAGTTTTTAAAAGTGTTTTTTTTATTTATTTAGCTTTGCTTGAATACTAGGAAGAATACATATAGACAAAAATTTAAAATAGATAATTGAATATATTACAAGTTATTCTCTCACTTGGTTCTTTTCTGATAAAAATCCTACTTAGGCCATCATTAATTTTCATCATGAAGCCAATAGAAGAGGAATGTGTATGTTCAATAAAATTTATTTCAAAAGTTACTCATATAAATGGAGAAATAAAAAATCAAAGACACTTTAATCCAAATAAAACATGGAGAAATTATATACATGATGAGATCAAAAAGAAGACTGGACTGATTTTATTCCGTGCAAACCATTCAACGGATCGAAACTAGACACAGTGCGCCATCTAGCGACACATCTGACGACTAAAATGAGAGTTGTTGCGTTTGTTTTCGTCGAATCGTTACGCAGCAGCAGCGGTACGTGTCTTAACCTGTTCATCGCCCTGTGCAACGGCAGCAATGAAGGAGCTAGAGGAACAGCGTGTGTGCGTGGAATTTTGTTTCAAACTTGGCAAAAGTGCTACGGAGACATTTGGAATGATTCAACAAGCCTTTGGTAATGAAGCTATGAATTGAAGCCAGTGTTTTGAGTGGTACAGTCGTTTTAAATCAGGCAGAACCTCGGCAGATGAAGATTCGCGAACAGGGCGGCCTTCCACATCGACAGACCCCAACCATGTCAAATTGGTGAACGGTTTGGTGTGGGCAAATCATCGTTTGACTGTTAGGGAGATAGCCGAGGAAGTGAACATTAGTTTTGGATCCTGTCAGACCATTTTGACAGACATTTTGGGCATGATGCGCGTCACATCAAAATTCGTCCCGCGGGTGCTGACTGATGAACAGAGACAAAAACGTGTGGACATCTGTCAGGAACTCCTGGATTGAGCCAATGCCGACCCAGAGTTTCTTAAAACCATTGTAACCAGTGACGAAACCTGGGTTTACGGTTATGATGTTGAGACAAAGGTCCAGTCTTCTCGGTGGAAGGGTCCTCATTCTCCGCGACCAAAGAAAACTCGCATGTCCTGGTCCAATGTGAAGGTCATGCTGGTGTGTTTCTTCGATTGGCAAGGGCTGATTCATTACGAATACGTCCCTCAAGGTCAATCCATCAACAAAGATTTCTACTTATTTCTACTAAGAAAGAGGTTATGAAGAGGATGAGGGTCGCAGTGAGCCGAAAGAGGCCGGACATGTGGAGAAACAATGCATGGCGTTTCCACCACGATAACGCGCCGGCTCACACGGCGCTGATCGTGACAGAGTTTTTCGCCAAAAGCAGAACTTCCGTGATCCCGCAGCCACCCTACTCTCCAGACGTGACTCCATCAGAATTTTTTTGTTTCCAAAGTTAAAATCAACCTTGAAAGGGTGCCGATTCGACTCTATTGTGGACATTAAAACTAATTGTATGGCAGACCTGAAGAGGATCCCTAAGGCGGCTTACCAGGCAGGGTTCGAGAGTTGGAAGAAACGTTGGCAAAGGTGTGTCATCAGCCAAGGCATGTACTTTGAGGGCGACAAGTTCGATTAAGCTGTATCCGTTGAAATAAACAAGTTATAAAATCAGTCCGGTCTTTTTTTGATCACACCTTGTTTGTATGAGCATTAAGAAAAGGCAAATCTCTATTAGTAGAGGGTTAACAAAAATAAACTCATAGGCTTAGAGAAAAGGACCACTGGAAAAGAGAGTAAGGGAAGGTTTAGATAAATGACTTCCTGTCATGATAAGATAATTTGCCAATGGGTGACTTACAGAAAAAAATTAGTACATATCTATTACAGAAACACCAAACTTTCTACATGAAACAACCAGTTTTGAAAATGGAGTTTTTTTTTATACAACCCAGTCAAATATGATATTTAAGCACAAAAATCATAATTTGGGCAGCACAAGGTAAAACTTTTTTCAAAAGGAAAACAATAGCTAAAAAAAAGGACTTTAGTGCCCGGAAATTATTAAATTGGCATAATTGATAGGCCGTATCATCTTTATGAGTGACTGGGAAATATTACTAACAAGTAAGTAATCACAGATAGAGCTGAGAAGTGATCCTCAAAATATAGGAGGCTTTGTCCTCTAGTTGCCAAAGGCTTATCCCAGGAAGACCAAATGTTTCAGTACATATTTTACATGCAACATCCATGTAATTGTCATGCATATCTTACTGACTTCATTTGCTAAGGGAATTTACCATTAGACATTCACAAGAAAAGGAATGTCTGCATGTGAAATGCTGGTGTAGGAACAGCTGGAAGTAATTTTTAGTAGCACTGACTGCTCAAAATATTACGAATTGCAAAAATACTGCAAAATTAAAAAAAGGACCAGGAATACCTATTGTGAAACAGTACAGCAATAACATTGCTATTATTCATGGGAAATTAAAATTATGCTGTTATTCCAATAAATTCAGTAGGCACTGGAATAATTGATGCATTGTACACAATTTGAAAAGTATACATGTATAATAAGACTAATAATCTGATGTGATCAAGAATAAAAGGTTTCTATTTTGCCACATAAGCCTCTAATCATTCAAATTACTTCCAGGGCCCTCTGGATAAAATATTTTTCCAATCATCATAATTTTATTTTTAAAGATTAAATTGCTGGAACTAAATCAAGTAAGACAACCATAAAAACTTCCAAATTGGTTCCAGTTTAACTTCGCTCAGTCACCTAGCCTTCCTTAAAAAAGGACTTCTTCTGAAGTCTCATTCATAAATTTATATTTTGATAACTGCTAATACACTTATTTCAACTTTTATTTTTGGGACTAATTGTCATTATGAAAAACTGGAAAGCGGTATTTTTGATCTGGAGTAATAATTACAACCAATAAAAAGGCTATTTGTAATGGGCCACAAATATTGAAATTCACTGAAATATGCATTGGCTAAAGACTTTGAGGCTTTTCATAGTCATTATAAGAGAGTAATCTTGATAATTAGGTATGTTATTCAACATTATGACATCCATTAATTAATGAACACTTCATAAAGCTATGATGCTCAAGGGATTGTATAGTAGCAAGTTGAATTTAATCACACAACCTGTCACAACAACATTATATTGCCCACACCTTTGAATGACCAAAGAACTTAAGGTGAATGTGAAGCTGAGAGCTGTATGACCAAAGTAATGTGTATTAGCATTATAATCTCACAACAAAATAAGAGGGCTTTTAAAACTGCATGGTGAAGATGAGGTGTACTTTACACAACAGCATATCTTTGAAAGCTCATTGACTATTAAACCAGTCTCCAGTTGTGATAAGTAAATATCATTAGACTTGATCAACAGAGGTTAGGCTCTTAAGATCACATGTGTGAGAAATGTTGACAAGTCACATTTGATCCAGAAGAAGCGAAAGTGTTACATGAAGTCACCAGGCATGTAACATTTGAACCGTCCAGAATATTCCCTTTGAATTATAATGGGCAGATATTGGCACATGATGCTTGGAGAAATAATTTGTGCACTCGCAGATCTTGACTCTTTTCTCAGATTGGTCCACCTCCACTTGATCACACAATCATTATGAAACTCTCTTGAAAAAATCCACACTCACCCAAATTAAGTCCGTCAGGGGGACTCTTGGATACCCCACTGCATGCCTCTCCCGAGTGACCTAACCCCTGAGGCCCAACGTTTGACTTTCTTCGTGCCCGTGGGCAATTGAGTTTCTTATCAGACTTTGGTTCTGATGAGATCATCGATGGGGAGGGTGGTTGACCTGCATAACACTCTTGGTTTCCAAAAGTGTGAAACTTCATCGAGTAGTCCATTGCCCCTGTTCCTGGTCCAATTTGACCCTTCACTTCCCTGCCACTGCTGCCTCCTCCAGGGAGGCTGAAGGTGGCATAGGGACAGATCTCATAGTCCTGACCTGAAATTAAGCAATGATCACACCATTGGAAACAAAAGAGGATGACTTTACATAATGATTAAAGTTTTCTCAGCCGCAAGCAGTCAAATACACTCAATAAACATGTAATATTGATTTGAGGTAAATTCTTCATGGGTTTCCTTTCAGGTTAGTGACTCCAGCATCTCCTTTGCCGACGTTTCAAAGGAAGACTTATCGGCAAAGGAGAAGATGGACTCATTAACCTGGATGGAAACCTGTGAAAAATTTGCCTCAACTATTCGCCGGGAGAAAACCAAACTAAATATTGATTGGGTTCAGAGACTAATACAGGAAAAATACCCAGTACATCTTAATACTATGCTGAGGGCCACTGCAAGGGTCAGAGGCGACAGACATTAGAACATCAGCCATGAAGAAGAGAGGAAATATGGTTAAGAATTTGGAGGAGGAAAAGTGACATGTGCTTTGATGTGGTATCTTCGTGTCTTGCTTTGTTTTCATTGTACATAGTCATTAATAGTGCATGAGAAGAAGGAAATTTTGTGCCTACCTGTTTGATAGTGTATCTGTTTTAATTGGTCTCTTCTGTTTGTGCTAGAGTTGAAGTGCAGGGTTGAAAGAACCCCTATGTCACTTTTGAATAAAATGAGATATCAACTTGATTTTTGTTAGTGAACGCTCTTTGCCCAAATCAATTGCAAGTGAACTTCCATTCTGCTGAATCTAGTTAATAAAACAATGTATTAAAGTTTTCTTGGTTCCATAGGGCTTGAATTATGGACCCTCAATAATATGATTTTCACTAGACAGTAATTGAGGGTCAGTACTCTCACTTGTAAATTAGCTCAATAATGAAGCGAGCAAAATTATACAAAATTAAAGTTATTCATAACTTTCTAAATTAGGTTATCTCAAACTAGAGGAAAAACTATCTATAAGTTACCATTGGATTATTATGTATTAGGGTGGCCTACCGATGAAGGTATACTGAAATGGAAGAGATAAATAGGTATAGCCTCAAGACTTTTACATGTGCAATAGGGGACAGCAAAATGTACTTTTTTCTTCGGATCTCCGATGGGTGTAATGGGAATTACAGGACCTAGTCTAGAAACATGAGACAAAAAGAATTATTTCAATTTTTCACTGCTCCGAATTTCGTTTGAAATTTCAGGCATTTTCAGGCAGGCAACCAGCACAACACCATACCTTTTGACCCCTTTTTTTTTGCTTGCGTGAAGCCCTGCAGGTGACCGTCTGGCTGCTGTGACTGAAATAAGTAAGTAAATATGGAAAATGATTGTTATCAGTTGATTAACATCATTCCAGACTCATTATAACTCGATCTCCAAGCTTCTATTCATGAAGCGTGTGTACAGCTCTTTGCCCACCCCACTCTTGTTAGTATGACGACCCAGAACTCATCACATGGAGGTGGCTGTACCTTGAGTCCCTCCCGTGCCAACCCACCCAAAGGCATGTTTATGTCTCTATAGCATGGTACTGCTTCTTGGTCTTAAATAACAGCAGAGTGGTGTGCAATGTTATCGCAGACCTGATAAAACTGTCTCTGCTGCTGAAGCTGCAAACTTGGAAAGCTGCTTCGGTGACTAACCTCACCATTCACTCCACAGTTTGTATGTGACATGGAAACTTCTCGATTGAAAGTGAGCCCACGTCTGTGTTCAGTAGCTGTTGAATATGCTCGTTGGTAAAGCTTAAGAGCAGCAGCGGTGGCATCACAGTTTTCTCGGTCCAGTTGATCATCTCATAATAATTTTGGGCCTTGAAGTTGATCGGGGTGGCCTAGTGGGTAGAGCGCTTGGCTACTGACCAAAGGGACCCGGGTTCAAATCCAGGTGAAGCCTTTGGATGCCCCTGAACAAAAAAATCCTCGGAGTGCGAGGTGACCCAGGGAAAGGAACTGGCCCCCCTACCCTGAATGTGTGAATTTCATATGCCAATGGCTTAGTATGGGGTGAGCTCTACCCTCAACTATCCAAACCAACCTTCGGGTTGAATCACTGAGTGAGTGAAGTTGATCGTGGATACTCTGAATGCCAGATTGGGGTATTACTTGCAGTGTGGTGCTGCACATCAAGGAACAGCTGAAGTCCCCTTCTTCTGATGTTGTGGTCAGAGTCAGTTACCATGGAGAAGAGGATATTCTCCATGTGGGCGAAAAAGCCGTTATTTTGCAGCACTTCGTCTACCACTGCCCGGTGCTTTACGGCGAGGTACCGAGATAATTGAATCATGGCAAAGAAGTGCCTCACACCTTCTGCACAAGATGACTTCTGCCTTATCCTGAACCACATAGGTGCGTAAACTTTTAAGATAAAATGCACAAGAGTCTTCATATAAGTGGTTGGTTTCATCATTGCGGTGTACAATTGAAAATATCTGTTTGCCACTTTGAGCCAACGTGAGTGAGTCAGTGTTCCAGGTTCTCTGGCAGCTAACTCAGTTGAGGACCTCTCTGAATCGATAGCCTGAATAATATCGAGCAGGTAATTTTGGTCCATGCCGAGCTAATACTGGTTTGTTATTTCCGGCAGTTGTATTTTGATGGCTTTAAAAGGTACGACATGTAGTGTCTCAGAAATCTGTAGCTGGTGCCCAATCGGACCTTTGAAATTACAAGGGCCTGACGTCAAACTTCTGGAGCAGGTGGCGAAGGAGCAACTCATTGCTGGACAGCAAACAAATACACCATTGTAGAGGACGGCCCAAGTGTTTCTTTTGCCATTATTTTTACCTAAGGCGGTTTTTGCTTGGAAAATTTGTGTACATCAAATAAGGAATTTTAATAATTTAGCGAACACTGCAAGGAACTCATCTAAATCAAAGTTTTTGTTATATTCATCATCATTCAATGGGCACCTTAGGCACCTTACAACTAACTAGTTAAAAATATTGAGGTGATTACATGGCATTTTCGTTAACCATCCATGACATTTAGCTACTTTGAAGAGCACACACGCTTAGAGAAGACTGTACGTGATAGCTGAAAGTATTAATGGACACTGCCAAGCAACTGAGACACAAAGAATCTATCTGCATCACAGACACATATATATTTCTGATAGGATTTTGGATTTTCACGTATTTATATATCTAAAAAAATCACTATCAATATCAGTTGGGTGGGCGAAGAACTGTACACACGCTTCATGAATAGAAGCTTGGAGATTGAGTTATAATGAGTCTGTAATGATGTTAATCAACTGATAACAATTATTGTCCATATTCAATTACTTATTTCAGTCACAGTAGCCAGATGGTCACCTGCAGGGCTTCACGAAAGCAAAATAAGGGGTCAAAAGGCTTGGTGTTGTGCAGGTTGCCTACCTGAAAAAGCCTGAAATTTCAAACGTAATTTGGACCAGTGAAAAATTGAAATATTAAAAAAATTCTTTTTGTCTCATGTTTCTAGACTGGATACCTGTAATTTCCACCATGCCCATCAGAGATCCGAAGAAAAAAGTACATTTTGCTGTCCCCTAATGTGCAAGCTCCTATCTCCTTGCACAATGTTTTTCTTCATCTTACATACTATGTATCCATAAAGCATAAAAAACAAATCCATCTAAAAGAGAGAGAACATAGAAAAGGAATTTAAAGAGGGAAAGGACAAAAAGTGAAATGTTTTGATGCAGTATAATGTCTCAATCTGTTTTTGTTGAAGTCATTAATGGTGCATGGAGATTTGTAATTTTTGCACCTATATGAATACAGAATAAGTATTTGTGAAACTGCGAATCAACCTAGTAAAACATTCTTTGCTAAATTTACTGATATTAATATAAATTGATTGATTTAAAGAAATCGTGAGCAATTATTGGCAGAGGAGGAATTTTTAGCCTACATAAAAAGATAAATTAATTGAAAATACATAAAGGTACCTACACAAACACTCAAAAAAATTTTCAGATTTTTCAAAGTTTGCAGATACACTGGTCATTCTGAAGTGAATATTACACAAAAAAAAGATTCACAGTTAATTATAGAACCCACAATCATTTTCCTCATATCTCCTTTAGACATCTCCTAAGAGAGGAGTCGTTGTAAATGATAAGTAGGAATAATTACATAATGAATTTTCATTCAATTATTGCTGTCTAGCTGAATAGTGATGATTGACACTTAAATAATAAATGAGTGACTGAGAACCCTTACTCCATTATAAAATCAACAACGAAACGAATTTAATTGTTAAAAGAAGGAAACATTTAGAAGTTTGTCCATACATTTATTATTTTGGTTACTTCTTAAACTATAAGCACGAAGCAACCCAGAGCTCAAACTTAGCATGCAAGGAACGTCGAAAACACACTGTAAGAACAATAAGATATTCAATGTAATAATTAAATATAAAATTTAGAAGAAATTACAAATAATAGATAAAAATCACGACCCTTCTCAAAATTCAGTCTGAATTTTAGACAAAATCCAAGCTCTTTAAAATAACAAAAGCCAACAGGCATTGTGAGAATGAGAAGAAATTTCTTATTAGTTAATGCTGTTTTTGTAGTGTGTAATGGACCCCAAAGAATAATTGATTGATGAAAGATTTAATTAACCATGAAATCAGAAATAATTGCCAATTTCCAAAAATGGACAAATATTTTCTTCATCTTGTAAAAACTGTTACATTGAAATAATAGAGACTGTCTGAAATTGAACTTTGAGACATTTTCTCTAAATATAACTCAAAAAAGCCACCCATTCATTTGAAAAAAAAAGCATTGTGCAATTACACTTTCAAAAGTTTGAAACTTATATTGGTATCATTACCTTAGATTAAGTCCTTAAGGATATTAATTTAACAGACCTGATGCAGAGTCACTGCTCTTTTGTCCGCTCAGTGATGACTCGCCTTTCCTTCCTGGAGATGGTGAATATAATTGGTGGGTTGGTATTGATTGGTCTCGAGGGTCTCTCTCCTGGCAGTAGCCAATTACCTGTTGCTGGTAATTAAATTTTGAAATTCGTAAAAGGAGAGTAAAGGAAGAAAGTAAGACTTTTTCTGTTTATCACATGCTATATTTTTTTGGAATTTGTTTGGTGCTATTTTATTCAGTTAGATAATTTTCATGGGACTGATTGAAGATTGTAATTTCCATTTATCATGCAAATGTATAAACTTTAAAATTAGCTAGCCTATAGTTCACACATCATTTGGTGACAAATTATCTAAGTTCCTGTCTGAGCAAGGAAAGAGGTGACCAATGGTAATCAGTTGTTGAAATTCATGTAGGTTGTATCATGAGTTTTCAAGAGTGCCATATGATACCAAAACTAATCCCATAAACAGATACACATTAAGTGTTAAGAATTGAAGATTTTATAGTATCATCAAACTATATTTAAAATCACACCATCATGGATGCATCTTTTTCTAGAACAGCAACATTAGCATGTTGTTTATAACTTGGAGCCCATTTCTTAGAGTTATGCATTGATTTAAAAGAAGGTATTTGTAGTTCAATGAACTGTTGAACTGGCTGCAAAGTAACTTTAACAGAGTCACCCACTGATGGTCACACAATTGGGAGAAATTCACAGCGAAAAAAATCATTTGCCTGGACTAGGATTCAAATTCAGACCCCCTCAATATCGTGCCAAATGCAAGGTATCCTCTTTGTTTGTGAAAAGCCTCTATGAGATTCACTGTGGAAGAGATTGCCTGGGTAGCTTAACTGGCTTGAACACTTGGCTCAATATCAAGGGGTTTGGGTTTGAATCCCACTCCAGGCAAATAATGCTTTCACTTTAAACAGATAAAATATTTCTCCAATGGCCGTAAAATATATGCACCACTCGTCAAAAAAAAATTAAATACTTACTGTGTTGGTTTGCGGGAATGAGGTTCCACAACAGGGACCAACCACAGCCTCTCCACCAGAATACCCTCCTGTGGTAGTTTACGGGAAAATAATTTCCTCGCCAGGGACTACCACAGACACACACACACACAACCCAATTGGAATCCTTTGTAGGCTAATGAGACCTAGCTAAGGATTCCTGGGTTATAACCTGGGATCCTTCGGAGAGCTGTAGTGACTCTACTAAGGCTGCCAAGTTATTAACACAACCACACACGCAATCACACAAAACACTCACTCACACACACAGCAGGGCCCCAGATTTCTGGGAGAACAGCTCAAAAAGAGCGTTGTCAAATAGAAAAATCAACAAACAGGGAACGAGGGTGAAATTCGTATACGCGTATTTCGACCACAAAGTGGTCCTCTTCAGCGAGCTGAAGGGAAAAACACGTGGTTGAAAGTGAATGAAGAGGAGGACAATCCTAGAATAAATAGGGAAGGGACAAAAGGGTTAGGAAAATTTTTCATCAGTTGCAATCCCCACGCTTCACTTCAACGGTCAGTTTGTTTTGTTTCCCCTTCCCCCCCTCTTGACTCACTACAACGGTCATTAGCTTCCACCCCCCCTTCCCGCCAACGGTCAACATGACTCCCACCCCCCTTCCCTACTTCAACGGTTACGTTCCTTCACTACCACATCTATTGGCCATTGGCTCCCTTTCTCCCACCCCTCCTCGCCTCCCCCACTCTCCACTTCACCCACATTCCCACTGCTCACCAATGACCTTTTAGCCGTTACCAATTTACCCCCCCCCTTCCCCCCGCTTCCTAACCCTTTTGTCCCTTCCCTATTTATTCTAGGATTGTCCTCCTCTTCATTCACTTTCAACCACGTGTTTTTCCCTTCAGCTCGCTGAAGAGGACCACTTTGTGGTCGAAATACGCGTATACGAATTTCACCCTCGTTCCCTGTTTGTTGATTTTTCTATTTGACAACGCTCTTTTTGAGCTGTTCTCCCAGAAATCTGGGGCCCTGCTGTGTGTGTGAGTGAGTGTTTTGTGTGATTGCGTGTGTGGTTGTGTTAATAACTTGGCAGCCTTAGTAGAGTCACTACAGCTCTCCGAAGGATCCCAGGTTATAACCCAGGAATCCTTAGCTAGGTCTCATTAGCCTACAAAGGATTCCAATTGGGTTGTGTGTGTGTGTCTGTGGTAGTCCCTGGCGAGGAAATTATTTTCCCGTAAACTACCACAGGAGGGTATTCTGGTGGAGAGGCTGTGGTTGGTCCCTGTTGTGGAACCTCATTCCCGCAAACCAACACAGTAATTATTTAATTTTTTTTTGACGAGTGGTGCATATATTTTACGGCCATTGGAGAAATATTTTATCTGTTTAATCTATAGAGGCCGTAGAGCTCATCTACCTTGATTTAATGCTTTCACTGAGAATTTCACGTAATTAGGTAGGTACTTGTAAATTTATCTCACATATCCATTCAAAGGCAACACATCTGATTTAAATAATGGCTCAAATTTGTATTTTATATGCCTTAGTTTAGAAATATAGATACATACATGTATGCTGAAAATTTCCAGATTAGTACCTACTCTGTTGATTTTGGTAACAATAATGCTTGTTCGTTGTCTGTTCGGTAGGCTGTTGGTTCTCTGTTCCTTTACCAAGAGACAACAGGCAGGCATTGGTTGGTAGAATGTAAATTCGAACACCTTGTCTGTGAGAAGAGGGTCACTTGTCTGTTCTCTACATGTTGTGGGTAGCGGCATACTCTGTTCCTTGCTTGTTAGACCACAGCCAGTGAACAGGTAAGGGACTGTGCACTGCCAGTTTGCTGTCACTGCCTGTTCAAACACAGCCAGTAAACAGGTTGGAGCCTGTGCGCTGCCTGTTTGCTGTTGCTAATTTGTCATCAGACGGTTCTTTCCTGGTTTTATTCTGTTGCCTCTTTGTTAGCTGTTGTTGTATATTCTGTTTGCAGCCTGCTTTTGAGGCATTATATAACGGTTCCCTGCCCTCTCAAAATAAAAAAATGAAACCTTACAATTAAATACTATGATATGAAAGTACTATTACGCACTGGCATGCTTTATAATATCCTACCTTGTATCTATATAATGACAATGTATCTATCTCACATGATCATCTACCCTACGGCTCAATGTGCATATTCTCACATCCGAAATCAAAAGACCCACAGCAATAAAGTTTTATATACCTGGCCACTTCCGAGGGTTAATGTAACTTCAAGAACTAATTTTGAATGGAAATTCTGTGATAGTTTGAGAAAATACCATCCAATCACGATAACAGTTATCAGGCATTAATTAATTGAAACCTATACTGCCACATAGTAGAATATAAATGCAATATTACTGAGAAGAAACAAGATTTTTTCCAATTCCCTCATGTTTGTTTACATTTCAAACAAGACGTAACTAACTTGCGGAAATGTTGAAAGGAGAAAATTGCTGAATATACTAGTATACCAATAAAGACACAGAAATAATATAATGTATAACGCAATTAATTAACACCGATACATAAATGAAAATAAAAAAACACTTGATACATCGGGCTGCTATGTATGGGTCGGACGACTAACCAGTCCCTGCCTGTAGATAGTTTGTTCACTGTTGTCTGTTTGTTCCTGGTTTGGCGAAGCGCACAACCAACCGGCCCCTGCCTGTTGCGAATCTGTTCACAGTTGTCTGTTTGTTCCCTGCCTGGTGAAACAGACAACCAACCGACCCCTGCATTTTAAGAGTCTGTTCACTATCGTCACCGAAATAATTGTTGTCTGCCAGTTAAGGAACAAGCTACAAACAGAGTACAAACTGTTGGAAGGCTGTTTCCAAGTTGTTTCCATTTGTGTGTGGCCCGAAATTGTTCGTAGGCTGCTCATATTCTGTTCACTAAATCTCCAACAGGCACTCAACAGGCTTCAAACTGACAGCGAGCATATACAGTTGTTACCGAAATCGTCACGGTAATTAATTGATGCATAGCTTGTAAGCATCTTCATAACTCAATTCAAATTACAAGTCTTTACATGTTATCCAGGAGTTGACAAAATTGAGAATTTAAGGCATTATGGAGTTACTTCTTACAGTAACAACTACCAAAGATGCTCAATGTTAGAATAGTATTTCTGTTAAATCAATGATACACCCAATGTACATAATAAGCTCACATATATGCTACTAAAGTTTATCTTTATTAAGGGCATTTAAGAGAGAAATGCTTCCATTCACATGGGAGGGCATGTTAATTGATGGACTTTCATCTATGTCATACATGCTGACACTGATCGCCTGGTGACCAGGAAGCACAATTACAGACTGACTTAGTTTAATCAATGAGCTTTAATTAACCTACAATAACATGTACAGCTTAATAGAATTAAATTCCATAATAAAAATATGGGATGCTGAACATACTCTTTGTTCATTATTTCGTTGGTTTTCCAATTCTGCCAATGTCTTTGTTCCAGATGGATCTCTCTCGTTGACCTGCTCCCCTTGCTTATACCCATGGTAGTACCTGATTAAAAATTGACACAATCAAAATTATGTTTGTTTTATTAACAAAATATGTACTATGGCTAATTGTATAAATTCACTTCAATGATAGGGATGACAATGAGCTCATTGGTAATGAGTAGAATATTTTTTTTAAAGAGCCTACAGAATAGCAAATGAAAACCACTAGACATCACAATGAAAATCGAAAAACTGACCTCTTACGTCTCACAGCCAATGCAATGCATATTCCTGCAGCTATAGCACATATAATTCCAGAGAGAATAGGCACAACCACCCCTGGATCAGCGTAAAATGCCACAGATGGAAAGCCACCTCCTCCATAGTTATTGCCTCCACTGCCTCCCAAACCCCTTGGGTCTGAGTTTTTTCCTGTTCGATCATGAGCAGCAGTGTCTGGTGGAAGTTCTATAACCTCTGGAAAAAAAATCATTTAAGAGACCATGAGAGAGAGAGGACAAATAATGCTTTCACAGACTGGTGCATATTTTAAGCTTAACCTGGATCCACCCAATTATTTTTTAAGGAAATAAATTATTCATACTGTCAGAATATCTCGCAGGAGTCCAAATTAATAACTGAATTTCTCCTGTACAGGCCTAGAACTACTAGTCTAAGGCCAGTATCTATCACCTACCTAACAGACCCTATAGTTTACCTAATTCCTTATGCCTATGTATATCATGTGTTAAACGCAACTGATGAAAGTCCTATATATATGGCCATTCTCGCACGTAAATGTGTCTGCGAAAACTAATTTTTAAATGTCATTGCCGTGTTATAGTTCGAGGAAATACCATCCAATCACGATAACAGTTTTCAGGCATTAATTAATTGAAACCTATGTTGCCACATAGAATGAATATAAAGTCGATGTTAAAGAGAATAAACGAGATTATTTCCAATTACCACACGTTTCTTTACATTTCAATGAAGATGTAACTTACTTGCGGAGGCTTTATGTGCCTTATTTAAACGGATGAAGCTAGGTAGTACTACTAGTGTATTCCGTTGGTGATATTCTAACACGAACGATTACTGAATATTCCCAGTATATTCTCAACGACACACGAAGGGGATGTTGATCCAATGCGAACCATAATAGAATATTCTCAGTATTTTCTCAAATATTCACTACGGGGATATTCCCATGCGAACTTTTTTAGAATATTCTCAATTATTCGCAATAGGAATATTACCGTGCGAACTATTATAGAATATTCATAGAATATTCTCAAATATTCGCTACGGGGATATTTCTGTGCGAACTATAATATAATATTCATAGAATATTCTCAAATATTCGCAATGGGGATATTCTCATGCGAACTTTCTTAGGATATTCTCAAATATTCGCTACGGGGATATTCCTGTGCGAACCATCAAAGAATATTCATAGAATACTCTCAAATATTCACAATGGGGATATTCTCATGTGAACTTTTTTAGAATATTCTCAAATATTCGCAACAGGGATATTCCTGTGCGAACCATTAAAGAATATTCATAGAATATTCTCAAATATTCGCTACGGGGATATTTGCATGCGAATTTTTTCAGAATATTCCTAGAGTATTCTCAATATTTCGTAATGGGGATATTCTTATAAAAACCATAATAGAAGATTCCTAGAATATTCTCAAATATTCACAACGAGGATATTCTCATGCGAACCATAATAGAATATTCTAAGAATATTCTCAATGGGAAATTCCCATGCGAACCATTTTCGAATATTCTTGGAATATGCTATAATGGTTTGCAATGTCCCAGGGACCAAATAGGAATATTGGGGATGAAAATAGAATATTCCTGGAATATCCCATGCTGTGTGGGTTGGGAATAAATTTTCTAGTGATGGGCTGAATCCAAAATTTATCAAATCTGAATCCCAAACCAGAGTCTTTTTTTATCGAATCCCAAATACTGAATCTCAAATCCCAATCCTGCTTTCACCAAATAATAAATTCCAGTTCTTTTTCATTACCAGTAGGTACAAATATGTATAAAATAAACCTTATCAATTTTAAATTTTCTTGTAAATTTATGAGCCCAAGACTAGCTATATGAACAGTTGGTCATATAAACATCTATTTCTGTCTCTTAGCACAGTTTAATTTTGCATATTATTTTAAAATTTAATCCATGTTTAGAACCTAATAACATCATAATTAATGCTTAGAAAGAACCGAGCTTAATTTTACTGAACAGTCATAACAGAGGACTCTGCTTAAAATGCATATCCTTACATTTTTGGCACAAAACCACAGTACGACAGAGCAACAAAAACAGTTTGGTGAAAATTTTGCAACTTCTGCGGTGTGAAAAAAGTGATGTTTGACAAGACGTTCTAAGATAGGGGCATATATTTCTGCAGCTCAAAATTTCGTTTTTCTAAGACTGATAATAGGCTTTCAGTGGAATGCATAATAAAAAGAGCAAGCATAATGGCCTGCAGTGTGCAAGTCAGCTTTGAAAATTATGCTTTGGGAGGTTATGAGGGCAGTGTCTGCATACACCATGCACTGAATTTTAAATAAAACTTTCCATGATTAATAACCACAAAATCTCCACTTATGTACATATTTATGATGCAATGAATTTTCATGCTAAATATCAACACATTTATAGTGAAACAAAATGGAGATGACAAAATTCCGAGGTGAGATTTTGCCACAATTAACAGTTTACAGCAACATGGAACATATGCTATGCACACAACCAGGGTTTGAATCTTTTTTGGATAGATTCAATTAAATGTCAAATCCATGGATTTCATAGGATTGGATCTAATCCTGACCACATTCCTAAATTACTAAGCGCAACAATTTTATACTAAAATTATGTCATGATTACCTCCAGCTAAGTTTCGAGTTGCACATAAAAATTCATGCCTAATGGAGCCAGCATCAGTGTGAGCAGACACTCTGAGGGCATACCAAGTAGCTGGAATCAGCTCTGGTACAACATAAACAGCTTCATCTTCCTCCTCAATGACTACATCACCTCCCCATAGTCCCCAGTCAGAACTTAGAACTCCACTTTGTTCCCAATAAGTTCCAGATTTTTCCTTCGGTTTTGACTCTGCTCTTACAGGCTGAATATTGTTTGATATTAATTTCCAAGATCCAGAGTCCTTTCTTCTATCCAAACTAAGGGCTTTGTACTCAGCCACCAGATACAGCAGAGGACAACCTCCTGTAGGCCAGGCATCCAAATTCATTGTCACAGATGTTGAGTTGGTCTGAAGGAAATCTTCTTGCTTGGGAACTTGTGGTGCTGCAAAGAAAGTCAAACTTACATGAGTTTTCTCAGATAGTACTAGTCACCATAAATAATAAATTATGATGCAATTATGAGATGCAGCAGAAAAAGACCAAATATGAACAATAAGCTTACTTAAAAAATCCTGGAATATTGCTATCTTTCCTTTTCAAATAGTCATCACTAAATATAATTTGTGCATGCTATTAGAGTAGTGATGACATTTTGTGCCATCATGGTTTTATTAAATAAATTGTTTAAATATTGAATGACAGTTTTTAAAGCTTAAAACACAAATTATTCAAAAATTAGTAGACATGAAAATTGATGAGTGCTTTGAATTTTAAATTAAAGATTAATGCAAATTGTGAATGAGAGTTAAGGAATATTGACTCCTATGCATGCATTTCGGTCATCCAAGTGACCCTCGACAGGGAGAGTCAAAATGGTTATCTGGATTACCCAAATGCATGCATAGGAGTCAAAATTCCTTTGCTTTCAATGACAATTTGCATTAATCTTTAATTGAATTTAGTAGTCAATTGCTCTCTTCTTGAATTATGAAGTGCTTTGAAGTTGAGATAACTTTCATATGACAGCAATTAAAATTACAGGTATATTGCTTGGAACCAAATAAATTTGAACAAATTTACTCACAAGAGTGTCACTCAGCATTTAAATCCTGAGGTGCCTTTTCATATATGAAGAAATTAATTTGTCATGGCATATTTTATGAATTTACCATATGCGCTTTTTCCCAGAAAATTGGCTTAAAAAATCAGGTGCCCCTCATAAACCAGGATATGCATGCATGACTGTCACCTTTCTGCCAAGTGCCTGGCTCTCTGCCACAGTACTGAATTATGTTTAAGTTATATAGTACAAAAAAGTGAAACTTCAGCATTGATTATATTCTAATTTTATCAATGGAAAATTCTAACCGCATAGATTACAATATGTTTAGACAACCAGGTGCTTGCACCTATGTTAACTATACTACGACTCTTCTGCCAGTGAGATCTCAAGATCATATGCCAAACTGCATGAATCTAAGGAGCAAATGAAACTGAAGTCACACAAACCTGATCCCTTAGTTGTTACTGAGAGAGTGGCACTGAATTGACTAGTTCCCACAGTGTTTTTTGCTGCCAGTCTTAGGTGATAGGTGGAGCCACATTTCAACCCTTTAATTGTGTATTCTCGAGTATCTGATTCCAGTTCAACTTTTTCCTCCCATTCTCCAAACTCCCTCTTGTAGTTTAAAATGAAACCTGAAATATAGGGGTTCTTTTAGAAAGTGAAATCATACATGAGTAACAAGAGTTATATCACACAAAAAATATGACCACATATGCTTAACACTCAGTACATAGTACTAAGATACAGTTGAAGATTGCTGATTCGGAATTGTAAATAAAGGATGAATCCGAACAACAAAGCTATTTTGAAGATTTTTTCAAACTTATGCAATTAAAATATGTAATTGAATAACTAATTTCTTTTGTTAACAATATGCACAATAGCTGTTTGAAGAGTACCTTTGTTTTCACCTAATGCGAGAAATAGTCAGGGTACTGGCACCATTCCTGTCCCAACGTGATCAGTAACTCACAATCAGTAAGAATCCCGCTGTGCTAGAGGGAAGGTTATGCTGTCATTTGTTTTCCCATAGTACCTTTGGACATGAGTTCTGCATTAAAAATTACCGCCAAATGTGAAGTATGTGCTACGTTAAGATTTTTTACGTCAAAAAACCTCTTAATGGCAAAAATTCAACATAGAGAGTGTGCTGTATATGGCCAAAATGATTACTTTGTTTGAAAATTATGAAAAACAGTCATGACAAGAAAAGGAATGGTAGGCCATCTGTAGTCATTGATGAACTCATTCAGAGAATTGACGAAAATTCTGTGAATATTGTTAGTTCAAAATCTCTGAACTTTCTGATCAATTCACAGAAAAGTTAGAGTTCCGCAAAACCTGTGCTCTATGGGTACACAAGAAGCTTTCTGAAAACTGCTAAAAACATTGAATAAGCTCTACCTTAATCAAATGGGGATCAATTCAATTTTTTGGCAACTCAATAGTATTCAAATTCAATGGCAATTTTGATCATCAGCAGCACACCCCAGATATAATTTTTCCTGGTGATTTTCACTAGTTTCTACACGTGAAAAAAGTCCTTGCATTTGCTTTGATGACAAAAAAGAACTTCAAGGTGCTGGGATAGGCTGGCTCCAATCCCAGATGGAAGAATTTTAAGGAGAGATTTCATAAATGGTTAAATGCAATGACAAATATTTACTTAAATGTTAATGGTGATTTTATAGAATAATAGGGGAAAGCTGCAGTTTTAAAACATAAATAAATAAAATACCTGTACATCTGTCGAGCTCAAGGGTTACCAACTAGGTGATGTTGGTGGGTGGCACTGACGTTTCAAAGGTCTAGTCTTCTATCGTCTTTGTTCACCCTGGGGATGATGACAGACTACGCTTTTGAAACGATGGTGCCACTCACCAACATCACCCGCTTGGAAATCCAAGAGCTGTGCGTTATAAGCATTTGCCTGGAAAGCCTTACATGCCTGTACCTCTGTCAGTGTTTCATTTATAGCCAAACAGAGGTTACTTCCCAAACTTCCCTAGTATAAATGACTGATAAATTTATTGAGTAGTGCATTTCTGTTACTCCAAATATGATCTTTAGGCTTTCAGTATACCTCTGCAGCATTCACAAGATTTACCGAGCACAATTTTTTTAAACAATTAATCATTCATTATTTAATATATCAAGCTGTATGAATATTTCTATACTGGATTAAAATAGGTATCTTTAAATTAAGATGGCAAAAATTGATTTCTTGCCATACGTACTTACCTCCATTCACATAACATATACTAGTTGAAGATTTTGTTTTTTATCTATATGGTAGGTACTTTTGAAGTTAGGCTATCTAAAAATCATACATAATATTATTCTAGAAGAGGCAAGCTCCCAATTATTAGAAAGCTAGGTGATCTTATGCTGCATTTTAATTTAATTTACAGCAAGATATTTTCTTAAGCCAGTGCTTAACTTTTATTGATGCAAATGGATATTTATTCTATTTTTTTTAGTGATCTATCAGATAAACTTCAGAGGTTAACAAATTTTTTATATAAATTTTTTTTTAATTTATTTAGATCAATCCTTTTTGCTTCAATAATTAAGAATACAATTAATTTAAGAGCATCAATAATTTAATTTGAAGGTAAGGGTAAAGAATGCATATGAAATAATGTAACCACAGTCCAAACAAAAGAAAGCCTCCAAGAAACTTTGCATGACTTTCTTTCAGGAGGGATATCATGCTGAACAATGATATGATCGGCTTACCAGTTATGGGACTACCCCCACTGTCTCCTAACCTCCACTGAACTCTTATTGTCTCAGCATCTGCTTTCCTCAGAGTTAACCTTGGAGGGGAGGGAGCTACTATCACATCCACCTCCCACCACACTGAATCTGTTCCAAAGGGATTTTCTGCCTGGCAGGAGTAGTTCCCTTCTATGCCAGTTGATGAGGCAGTCAGAGTTAATGTTGGACCAGTTGCCTGCAATGTTGAATCACCAGCAACATGGACACCATTCAGCTTATTTTGCCCAGCCAAGCGACGCCATTTTCTTGTTGGAGAAGGTACTCCCATTATAGGGCAGTCAAGTCGAGCTGTTTGGCCATGCCTCACTTTCACTCGCAATGGGAATGCTGGTATTCGTGCCGGCACTGAAAAATACATTGCCCTTAACATATGCACCATAGGAACATGTTAAACAATTAAACCTAGTACATATATCACATCCTCAACGGAGTTGAACTCTCAGCAGAGCTTCATTGTCAGCTTTGTGGATTCATTTTAGTTTGCACAGTTTAAGCCATCAAAATATGATTGAAAAGAGGACAGTTTATGCTAAAATATTGTACATAGAGGACTTCGACTGTGAGAGCTGAAATCCTTCCACAAAACTGTCATGAAGCTTCTGCTCAGTGTCTGACTCCACCCCCATTGTCTGACTTAAGACATATAAAGATAAAGATATTTATTTCACTGCAAAAAAAAATACACTACAATACATAAAAAAACCAGTGAAATTAGGCACTCCAGAAGATGTAATCTTATTTAGGGGTTGCCATTCAATGAATATAAGGCAATGCTCGGCAGTACATTATACAACATTATCGTTAAACAAAATAGCTTATTTATGACTGTAGTGGAGCCGTCTGCTATGAAGTTCTGCAACTCGCCACATAGGCGCCACCTGGTTGACCTCTCCTGTTTGTAGTAACCTACGCGGCCGCCAGGGCGTGACCGGGGCAGGGGATTGCTGGACCGAGAGAGCAGGAGAGTCAGTAGCCAACCTCTGTCATGAACTACGTACAGCATCACCGGCCGCATACTGCCATTACTCTTGGCTTCAGTGTACACTTAGCACCAATAAACGTGGTCCTTAGCAGTCCTGTGTATTCTTCATGAAGTGTAGTACAATCCTATCTACATCCCTTCAATGACTCATCTAACAAGTGTCCATATAATATGAATAAAGGTATGTGAACAACCTTCGTAAACCAATACAAAATAGAATAATAAAAAATATTGATAAACAAAAATATATTCAAATAAAATTTGTAGAAAAATAGAGTTAGATAAACAATGAACCAATACAACATACAATAAGAATAGAATAATAGAAAATATTCATAAACTAAAACATATTATATATTGACAATATGCCAGTGAAGCATTACCTGAGATGGGTAAACAATGAAAACTCCTTTTAATCGCACATGATGGCTATAGTAAGTCTTGACGCTTCACTACAGTATCATTTGACTCTAGGCCTTTTGTTTTGCCTTAATGAGATAACTTTGGACATGAACAATTGGAAGCATATATCCAATTGGAAAAAGGTATAAGGCTGGGGATGGGATTGATTTTTTAGAAAAAAGGGTATTGTTGACGAGGTCAGGGTACTTTCTGTTTTTGACACACTTTTTTCCTTGCAAAAATCACTCATAAATACCCCTTGGTCTTATATGCAAAGGCAAGTTGTTACACAGGCTTAAGGCATCCCTAACACTCACCAGTGATGGATGAAGGTCATTGTTTTTGGTGGGGGGGCGGATTGCTACTTTTCAGGGGTCTGGGGGGTATGACCACCATTTTTCCTATTGTACCAGGAATTATGTGGGAGGGGGTGTGGCTCCCTCCTCTTAATCTGCTACTGACACTCTCATTTCGGCATTTTACTCCCAGATGGTCAGTACTATCCAGCCTTTCTCCAAATTATTATTTTCTCTGAAATAATGTTGTGGTTGTTACTGTTAATAACAGTGCTAGGGTTTGTAGCGCTATCGGGAGAAGGAGCAGATTTTCTTGCCGATAACACTCTTGAAAACACAAACTCTTTCCAAGCTCGGGTGAGAAAAATGAGGAAAACGAACGAAACACAAGTATTATCAATCATAAACTTAACTTATCAATATATTTTACAAATCACAAAATAGAACCAAACCAATTACAATAATTTACCCATAGGTCGAGTGCCAGGCGACCCTAATGAAAGTTTTCAGTCGGAAAATAATTTAAGTTTAACAAGTACGAGAGGTTGAGCTTCTCTCTTAAGTACACAAGTGACTTAGTCAGCAGGCTCACACAACGGTGTTACCCGGTCGGTGTCTCGGAAGCAATAGAGGGCGAGGTTGGACATGAGTCAGCTGAGGAGGGGGTCTGTCGACAAGGACGAAGGTGGAATGGGTAAGGTCAGGAGGTTGGCGATTGGTAGCCTTGGAGGGGAGGAAATAATGGGATGGGTGATAGATAGGGTGGCAGTTTTTAATTGGAGCGCCAGGAACTGTTTTCTGGCATCGGCCGCAGAATACAGGATCACAGCCTTTGTGCCTTGGTCAGGATGACCGCATTTTTGGTATCCTTCCTCACTTTACTGGCTATAAAAACGGTGCAGGACCTGGTGAGGGAACGGTGCGGCGAACGGTGCGGCGAAAGGTGTGGCAGAAGTCGTGGCAGAAGTCGCTGGCAGTAGTCGCTGCATTTTGTAGTCGTAGGCATTTTGGCCGTCGTTGGCGCACATGTCGTTAGCGGGCATGTCGTTCGGGCAAGTCCTTCGGCTAAGTCCGGAGGATAAACAGTCCGCAGAGGAGAAACTGTCCAAAGAGGAGAATTGCCCAAAAAAAACAGGGGGGAAAATGCCACATCCACTGGGGGAAATCAGGCACAGAATTGACTCCCGGATGAGGAATGATGATTGAATCAATGACACCTTTTTAATTGCTAGAGGGACACTTTCACTGAATTCACAATGCCAGTTTATGGCTTAAGAGGCAATTAACTGAACAATATTGCCAAGAAACTGAGCACACACCCACAGACAAGAACCTCCTCTCCTTTCTGGACCACAAAGGTGGAACAGCTGATCATTCAGTGTAGAAGGATAATCACTAATAAACATGTTGAAGTTAATAACCCAGTTTAGTAACATTTCAGATTCATACAATCTTTCAGTATGACACTGGTTCACACAGCCATAGCCAACCATAGAGGGAGAGACACTCCTCGAAAGTTGCCAAAGTACAGGAAACATGAGAGCAGTATACCACAGCTGTGATTCCAGGCGACAGGTGAAGATTGCAGATAAACACGTTAAACAATAGATTTTAAGTATTCAACAGCCTTCAAACAAATGATGAAAGTATATTCTGACTGTCACAAACATGGACCAGTAGAATGATATGATAGCATCTTTGATATCAATTATCATAAATAATTTGGATGTCCAGCTGGCAACATCCAACAAATGAGAAATAAATCTAAGTAACAAAAAACCAACACCCAGTAGACGAAACATCTGACTCGTCAGGTGTAATGAATTAACTAGAAAGAGAATATTGCATAAAACAAAGCAAATATTCTTGAAGGCAGGATTATACAATTGTTCAATGAAAGTAGACTTGTATTCATTGAAAGTAATAGTATGCAATTGTGTGACATCAGTTAAATATACTTTAGAAAATTATAATAATCATACATATATACCAATATTATTTTATATTCAAAGTTCACCCTAGTATTAATAATATCAATGATCATTTAAGTATAACAATATCTTTCTGTATTCCAAGTTCACCCTAGTATTAATAATATTAATGATAATTCAAGTATAAAAATATCATTCTGTGTTCCAAGTTCACCCTAGTATTAATAATATTAATGATAATTCAAGTATAACAATATCATTCTGTGTTCCAAGTTCACCCTAGTATTAACAATATTAATGATTATATCAAATTTGTGAGTGGATCCCCCATATTCATGAACCTTAAAAACTAATTACATGGTTTTATGCAACCACTTGGGTTGCACTGTTAAGCATATACACAGTCATTGAAGAAGTTGGGTTGATAGAACGACTCAGAATGAGAGGTCAATCAATTTCATGGACCTTAAAACTAATTAAATTTTTTCGCACAACCAATTGGGTTGTACTGTTAAGCATTGATAACTCAATGAAGGAATTTGGGTTGATAGAAATGACTCAGAATAAGATTGGAGTCATTTTAATGACAAATTAGATTGATATCTCTCCAATGTCACTACCCATATGTAAGAAATTGTTTTCCATGAAAAAACAGCAAAAAATGGAAAATTAATTTGGGTAAGATGAGAGATTCAATCAGTTCTCGGGCCAGGTTAAGTCAAACGTGTTAGAAAAACTAATTAATAGAAAAAAAATAATTTAGTGGCCACCGTCATAGATAATTCAATTCAAAATTTGTTGGGGGTTGGAACCCCAGACCAGCTAAGCATGATACAAGAGCTGGGTGCTGTTTGCGACAATCATTATAATTGCCGGGCGATGGGATCGCACCCCCTATGCCAGATACATGACCTAACAACCCAATATTCAACATACATAACCTGACTACAGAAATTAGATAGCCAGGTAGAGACAGAAAATGATAATGTTTGCAATTACACAGTTAATAACCATAAAGAAAGCACTAATCACCCTGGGAAGACAATGGTATAATCACTGTCGATGTCACACACATGAATCTTAACAGCCATTGACCCTCCGCAACTTATCTGGAAGCGAGTCACCTCGGGAATGTTCCTGGCTGTTCTCCCCACATCCCATTCCAATCAGACCATTCGTCCTCCAACAGATTTCACAATTTGCACACTTTGAGAGGAAGACAACATTAAGTATGGTGATCACTGTGTTCACATTATTAAGTATTAGTATAATAATATATTAATAGAATAGTACATATTGATCAACTAAAAGGCAACAAATAACAGTGTGTTTAAATAGAATCATAGTATTTCATTGAGTTAATTTGAAAAATGCAATAGTCACACCATATTGAGCTAGTGAGAATTCACTGAGTCACTATGATAAATTTTTAACTGAGAGACATGGCATATTTTTTCTTTATCATGTGATAGCTCGTTGTTGGCGCCGTCGTTAGCGGCCGTCGTTGGCGCACATGTCGTTAGCGCGCATGTCGTTCGGGCAAGTCCTTCGGCTAAGTCCGGAGGATAAACAGTCCGCAGAGGAGAAACTGTCCAAAGAGGAGAATTGCCCAAAAAAAACAGGGGGGAAAATGCCACAGGTTGATAAAGGTTTTTTCCTGAATATGCCCCAGTAAAATGGGGGTGTGCCATATATGCCATCATCAAATATGGTCATTAAGAAGGTCCTTGGGAAGAAGCGATGGAACAAATGAAACAAGGTTTAAAGGGTAAACAAGAATTTTTAGGGAGGGGAGGGGAGAGTGGGAGGGGGTGAGATAACGGGTAAATTTGGGTAACATTGCAAATAACAGAAGAGCAAGGAGTCTATCCAAGTATTTATGGCTGGTTGATTGTGGTAATGGTGCAGAGGGTTGTGAGCCTATTGCTTATATTTTACCTTAATGGAAATGACCCCCAGAGAGCTACAGACCAACATATTGGCAACATATTGGAATGTAATCTTTGTAAGCATGAAAATGAGCCAACTTGTGTGCACATATGTATCTCTTTCTTTGTCATGCCTCTTCTTATGGGTATGGGACGGAAGTGCTTTAGATAGGTGCTTTTTGAGAAACAGCTACTAAGCTATTTGTTACCTCTCTGGTTTTTTTTAGAAACCAATTATTCCTTAGGTGTCACTTTCACACAAAAATAAAAAAGAACTATTTCAGATCTTTGGTATGTACTTAAAAATGATTATAATGACATAAAAATGAGCAAAAATAAATTGCAGTTGATGCAAGGGGTTTAAGAAAGTATATACATAATTTGTGTGGCACTGATAGGGTTAAATGACAAGAGAACTCATGCCATATACACATATTCATTACAAACCTCTTGAAGTAGGAGCAAGAATAGTGCTGGTACTGGAAGGACCTTCTCCCACTCCTGTAACTGCCGTGACCCAAAATTCATACCTCTGAAACTCCTTCAATCTTCGTGCCTCATATGTAAAAGTCATGAGATCATTTCCTGACACAAAGACAACTTCTTTGGTCACATCCTTAGGAGAAATGAAAATATTTTTTGTAAGCAAACAAGTAAAAATTACATAGGTGCTATTAAATGTAGGATTCCACTGACATGAGTCTCAAAGAAATCACATAGTAAATGTTCAAAATAGTTCAGGGATATTTAAAAAAATCTAATGTGTCTGTTAGTTAGAAACATGTCTGAAATGTTAGAAACTAGATTAAATTTTTCTCCATCAACCTTCATCAACATAAATAAAACATGGAAGGAACTGCATATATTCTAGAGATTTTGAAGTGAACACCTAGGTAGGTGAAATGGAAATTTTGCAGAATATACAAGAGTAGTGGAAGTAGGCCGGAGTTTTATGTACTACACTTTCTAAGTTTATTTCACACTGTCTTACACAAATACAAACGCGTTGTAAGGCAAAGACATTTTCCATACATAAGGTGGGGTTCAAACCAGGGGCCTTGGTGTTGCCAGGACAGCAAGTAACCAACCTAAGGATCAAGGTGGGTAATGATGCTATACATATATATTTATTTCATCAATATGAAGAACCAAAATGAAATGTCAGATTTTTCTAGGGGATGGGTTCTTGACATTATCCACTCAGATTTTGAACAATAACCAGTAAGTACATACTTAAAATTTAAGCTTATAAATTTAAATATTTCACATTGAAGTTATACATATAACAATAAGCTCGACAGCTATCAATCTGGTTTTCGTAAGAATTTTAACACTCAGTCAACTCTCATCAAGGTCACGGATGATATATGCTCAGCTATTGATCATTCCATGGTGACCATCCTTGTACTATTTGATTTCAGCAAGGCCTTTGGCCGAGTTAACCACACTCATCTGCTCAATAAAATGAAGAGCCTCAATTTCTCTGCATTGACGCTAAACTGGTTTTTTCTTATCTGAGTGGACGTCAACAGGCAGTGAAAGATTTTCAAGGAAACCTATCCCCATGGCAAGCTATAAAGCTAGGCCTCCCTCAAGGGTCTGTTCTATTCTGCAAGCTATAAAGCTAGACCTCCCTCAAGGGTCTGTTCTAGAACAGACCCTTGAGGGAGGCCTAGCTTTATAGCTTGCCATGGGGATAGGTTTCCTTGAAAATCTTTCACTGCCTGTTAACGTCCACTCAGATAAGAAAAAAAACCAGTTTAACATCAATGTAGGCCCACTATTGTTTTCTTTATGTATGTTAGAAAAACCGGCAATGATAAAAAATAGTAAATACTGTTGGAATAAGTAAAGGATTGCGATCATGTAAATCAGCTACTATTACGAGAGACAGATGGGTACACCATATAGGGGCAAAGTACACCATATAGGGGCAAATGTAGTGAACTAAGTGAACGTTGTTGCTACTTGTTCTTACTTGTGTAGAGAGATAACGAAAAAATAAAAAGTTGTGTTCCCGCCAAGCTATGGAGATGTTTGTTTCACTGACTCACTGTTGCTAAAGTGCATTTTCTGGAAGTTTTTAGGCGTGTTTAGTCCCAGAAAATAACTGCTGCTGACAAATACAGTAGGTATATGCTTAATGCGGACGACCTCCAAATTTACCACCACTGCCAATTGAAAGACCTTAATGAAGCCATTATAAAGATTCAGAGTGATTTTGATGCAGTCTTGAACTGAGCCAAGCAAAACTTTGTGGTCATAAACAAAGCAAAAATCAAGTCAATAATTATTGATGATGCTAAACTGATTAACAAAATCAACTTTGAGACAGTATCCCGCATTAAACTTGATGAAATTGATATTCCATATTTCAATTCTGTCCTTAATTTGGGTGTTATCATGAATAATAACCTGACATGGCACGAATGGAATGGAATATTATATCAGCTTAAAACCCAGAGAAGAATCCTACCGCCGCACACTAGAAAACTATTAATCACGAATCTAATTTTTCCTCAATTTGATTATTGCACTCTAGCCTTCTGAGACCTGTCGAGTGAATTGAATAATAAACTGCAACGGTTACAGAACTCATGCATTTGATTCATTTTCAGCCTTTGTAGGGACGAGCATATTTCCCCTTACAGGGAAAAGCTCCATATTGGCTGGATATATTTTCTAGGCACAAATATCTGCTTTGTGCCTTTTATTTTCTTCATTCAAAAATCAAAAACCAAACATCTCCTTGACCTTTTTTGTCCTCCTGAAACTAGAAGCATGCTAACTAAAAGTAACCCATCCGACCTCTATTTACCTGCACACAGAACCACAATGTTTCAAAAATCCTTCGTCATCAGGTCTACTGTTATATGGAATTCAATGCCTAGTGAGTTAAATACATGTTACAATTTCCTGTTCAACCAATGAGTTATGTAAATATTCACACATATTCACAAAAAAGACAACATATCTGTTTTCTTGTCTAAATGTTAAAATTATTGTAATCCATATTTTGTAACAAATGCTGTCTTTTATTATGCAAAAACTTCATGTACGTCACAAATGTATTACTCTGTTGCTTTTAGAGGTTTTGTACCCAAAGCATTGAAATAAACTTATTCTATTCTATATGTATCATCCCAGATCAAACAAAATTCAAATGGTTTAAGCACTAACCTTTGGTATGCCATCCACTCCACCTCCTGAAGTACCACTTGCTTGATGGTGCAATGAAAAGGTGCTCCCTCCATTAAGTGGGTGGTAATATACATTGTAGCGCACTATGACACCATTACGACTTGCAGGTGGAGACCAAGCCAGAAGTACTGCATCTGCACTGAGAGCCATGGCTTTGATATGCTCTGGAGGACCAGGAACTGGAAATATACAAAATTCATAGCTACCAAAAGGGCATTCTTCTTAATTTTAATTAAATTTTTAGGAATGAAAATTCTTCAACATCACTTGAGTATTGAGAATCATTAATGTTTAGGGATCATAGAGAAGACTGAGATACATCGTAAGTGCTATAAACCTAATTAGTTGGAAGAGATTTCACTTAAAATGGGATATTTATACATATGCATGTAGGTACCCATCAATAATTAAATTTATCTAAGTACTCTGAATTACTTCTCAGCCCCAGCCTTAATCCCAAAAGAAAAAGATTTCAACTTACTGTCTTCTTCCGTGGCACAGTAAACGGGAGGTGATCTGACTCCATCACCCATTGAAGTGAAAGCCAGAATATGAACAGTATAATTTGTAAACCTGGAGAGGCCATGCAAATTTGTTTCCAAGTTTGTTGTGCGTTTCACTTCAACCTCATTTCCAGAATCCATTGAACCTGAAAACATTTATAAGTAAGTAATACTAATAAAGTGCCTTTATATTAAAATACTTAAAGATCGCACTTTCAATTGTTTTATCTGACAGTTTCTCTCAAAGACATTCCTATTTAATACCACATTTAGAAGTAATTTAAACTCTTTGAAATCATGAAAAAATGTCTTCCTTTAACGACTCTTGGATAATATCTTGAACTCGACTCTCTAATATCTTGAAACCAAAATACCATATTTTCTGGCCTATAGGACGCACTAGCGCATAAGGTGCACCTTGATTTTTTGGGTTATATTTAAGAAGAATGACATATAATCAACAGCTGTTTATATTAACCCTTTCTCTACGAATGCTTTTTTAACAAGGCATATATTTTTATACGCAAACGAACGAACGACGTGTTAAAACGGCGTTGCCGCTAAGCTAGCCTTAAGCAGGCTTAAAAGGTGTGTGTCATAAAGGACTTCTTCTCGGGACACCGTAGGTACCCTTTCTCGATCCGTGGGAGAGGATAATCTTGACCCTTCGTTGCAGTGCGAGACCCACTCACAGCAGGTGGCCGTGGTCAGTTGCTTGTTGGTGCAGTGGAACAACAAATATAGAATTTCTTGTGTGATTTGCAAATTGAGGGTTATAAGTACATTCCTTATGTTTAGCTCTGTGACTACAAATTTTAAATGGAGTTCTACCATTATTTTTAACATAGTTCGTGTGTAAAGGAATCTCCCAACTAATTTTTTCCTAGTTATTTAGTTGGTTAGGGAGTGATTTTTTCTATGGTTTTAAGTTAATTAGGGAGTTATTATGTTTTTAGGTAAACAACTGAATATTATTCTTTTATATGAGTTGACGACCTAATTTTTAGTGAGTTTAAATATTTATTTTCCCTGTAATTACTTATGCTTATTCGATCTTGACAGCTGACTATTTCAGTTCTGATTTCGTTGGTCAAAGGTTTTCGCCTAATGAATACAATGATTCCTGGTAGTGTTTTGAATTCCAAGGCACACAAACGTTTAAGTTATAACATTCGCTTAGAAGAATTTCATACTCCTAAAATTGGGTGATTTTAGGAATAAGAATAATAAAAAAGAAGGCTGTGAAATTTTTACATAATCAACATATTCATACATGATGAATGTGATCTGCTGTTCATAAATCTCCAAAAACAAGAGTTCTGTTGACCGTACATCTCATGAATTAACATGGTGAAAATTTCTAAGAACCGATTCTTTGATTCGCGCTCAGATGATGCCAATATCCTGAAACAGGAGATTTTAAATTTATAATTATTTTTTTCGTTGAATAATCGTAATAATCATTTCCAAGGGTGAAATACAATGACGAAATTATTTATTTAACCATTGATACGATTTTTGTTACAAGAGAGCTTAATTTTAATGGTGGAATTTCGTTTAAAAGGTGTAAAGGCATTGTAAAACTAAAATAATTCATCTCCGATTAAATAAATATCGAGGCTGTTGCAACAATGTTTGTAGCAAAACCATCGCATAAAAAAATAGTTGGCCGTAACTGCATGCAGTAATGGGCACCCCAAGCGGAAAGGGGCGGAGATTATTTCCACCCGGTGGCCGAGAAAAAGGTTCAACACCCCTCTGGGCCCCGACCCAAGTTAGTGAAATAGGTAGGTACCTGAGAAGATTCTAGCCTAGTGAAAGCTCCGTACTGGCAATGCAAAGAAATTTTCCCCGTCCCTGTCGCGAAAGGGTTAACAGTTTATGGGGAAAATATTATAGTTATTTTTAAAAATAGCTGCTGTATTAAAATTATTAGTTGTCAAATCACAGAAACAAGTGTGTGATGGAGAGTGTACCATTAGCTCGCTGACATGATGCAGTCTATGGCTAAAATAGAGAGATGGAAACCTTCAATGGCAACACAAAATTGAATAGGTACTTAAAAACATAGCTTTACCTTTGCCCCATTAGATGCTGATTTTGAAATGCATTTTCGAGTAAAAACGTGCGTCATATATAGAGGCTGGAAAATTTCATCAACAGAAGTTCAATAGAAAACCAATGCATCTCTATTAATATAAACCTGTTTAATAGAAATTTAGTTTTAGACTGACTGAAATTTTCACTCATAATGTTGATAAGACCCACCTCATTTTTTAACGTATTTGGAGGGGGAAAAAATTGCATCATACATGCCGGCAAATGTGGTAAATCTGATTAGGCTGATAGTGGTTGTAATGTTCATAAGAACAAAAGATCAAGCATGTTGGCTGAGAGTTCAAGCAGAGAAACATCAAAGTTCAAAACTGTGATATCACAATTTTGACACTGTATAACACTCTACTTATATCTCATTCCATAGCTGTGACACATGCTTTCTTGAAGCTCATTGTTAATATTAATCTTGATAAGTAGGGAAGTACATTAACCATTTCCCAGCCAGAAAATTCCGAACAAGGCCATTTTTGTATAGTTTTAAATATAGTAATTTTTACATAAAAATAATGCTAAATTTATTTTACAATGTCCAATTTTTTAAAGATTAGGTAGGTATATATTTAGGAATTGATTGGTGAAAAAATACATGTACATTGCATTTTGAGGTTAATGAAAACTAACATAGGTACTATATACTTAATTTGAAAAAATATACTCAGGCACTATAAAGGCTGGCAGATTGGCCTTCTGGCAATGAGAGGGTTAAAAACCTTCCCTCACCTCTAAATAATTTAGAGACTTGTTGATACAGAAAAAAAATTAGGGCACCTAAAACTGATGATGCATCAAAAATGCCAACAAAGTTGGTAAACTCACTTAGGCCTAGTTTTATATCTGGTTTGCATTAATTATCAGATAATGTAACCTTTACTTTAACCTCTATCAGCCGACCGTGTCTCTCCGGCACAAAAAAATATCCCTAGACAGCCGACTGTGTTCATATGGTACACTTCGTCCTCCGTTCACTCTCAAGGCCCCTGAGACTGTCAAATGATAGAAAGTCATATTTTTTTAGGAGCATTCGACTAAGAAGGTATCTTTCTTCCATCTGAATTTTTTTCTGTGGATATCTCGGTATTATATGTTGTTTGACGTAATATCACATGAAGAATCCAACTCCCGTCAACAAGGTTTGCTTGTCCATTGTATGAGGAGGGAACCGAATACTTTCCTCAGTACAAATGAAGTTATAGACTGCACAAAGATATATATTTCTATAAGAGAAGCATTCAGAATATAGAAGGTCCTCCAATCATGAGAATTTTTTTTTGTTTTGCCAAGATAATGAGATTTTGTTCGACCACCTTTGCCTAAATGATGCATCTCCTTACTCTAGGTTTGTTTACTTGGTGTGAGACCAGGAAACATCATTCTTTTGCCATGACAGAGAAGGATAGACAGCCCAATTACATATATCCTTATCTTCTCAGAAAGCACTCAACGATAGGATCATCTTACTTTCATGAGAGGATTTTTCCTTATCGCCATACGCGTCATAGGTTCCGCTGGACCATCTGTCCGCTGAATGACTCATCCTCTTTGTTCAAGTTGTTTATCTCGGTGGTAAGGAGGAAAGAGAATCTTTACGTGAACACAAATCAAGATAACAGGATGCTGAATGATGCCTTTGGTAGCATGCGAGCCTTTCTGCATACATACACTTCGAAGTCCTTCCCGTCTGCAAATCTGTTATGACTAACATTTTCATATCATCGCGGACTGGCTCGGTGGGACAGTCTCTCCTGAAACTGATCGTTCAAGAGTGTTGTGTGCTGTGGCATGAGTATTTTGAGACAATATTATAAGTAATATCGTAGGTCTAGCAGTATGACTTCTGGAAGTAAACTTCTGGTAGAAGAGGAATGTATAGAAATTCTGACAGAGAGCAGTTGTGATGGAGACAGTGACACAGATGTTAAGCCCTCCTGCTGTTTACTGTTGCGGAATTTCAAGCAAAGAGTGCATGCGCTCGCTGGACCATCGTATAGATTAGATAAAAATCAAGCACCACTCACGATAGAGAATAGTCTCATCAATTTTGTCAAATTATTTTTTGAAAACAAAGTTATTTTGGAACGAGGTGATTGTGTCGTTCAGAGGATGAGTTATTTTTCATCAGTATATTTCTAAGAAACACGACCTTGGTGCCCGGAGTGTGAAGTCGGGCTGTGTGTAGACCTCTTTTTCATGATCTATCGCTCAATTGTCAATATATGAAATGCGTAGCTGGCTGACATCACTATGATTATATTCAGCTCGAAGGAAAATGTGCAGGTATTTATGAAATTTACATGACTTCTCATAAATATGGGTTTTATTGCCAAAGTTGCTATTTAAGTTTTTGAACTACAGTAATTTTCCGTATGCAAGGTGCACTCAGATGCAGGTTTCCGTAAGCAGGTTTTCGTATCAGAAATATAAAAAATATTGCTGTACGTACTAGGTTTTATCATCAACCCTCAGCAGTACCTTGAGCCTCCATCTCTCTCCCTCCGTCTCACTTCTTCATATCTCTCAATTACCCCTACCTCCCCCACCCGTCCTCCACCTCTCTCTTTCCCCTTCTTTATCAAGAATATTTTCCCTCACTCTAACCCTTTCTTTTTGGAGACATCATCTCTAAAAAGAAAGGGTTAGAGTGAGTTACTACAGCATCAGCTACTACATCACCACTCAGCACACAACACCGACTGCGGTTTTTCACTTATGACGCAATTGAAACGGTCCGTTAAAGTGTGTTAGAAGTGGTCCATCAATGGCTACAAACAATCAATTTATGTCGCATCTATTGCTTGGTTACTGCGTGTAGGATTAATATCCATAATGTGGACAGAAACATTTTTTTTCCATGTTGAAATTTTCTTAGACTTTCGGAACACGAAAATAACATTACTACCCAACATGAGTTTGAACGTAATTACATCGAATATCCGGTAAAATATTATCTAAAAGGAAGTAATAAAACAAAAGCAGCAGACAGAAAATTAATTACTCAATTCAAATAAAGCACTTTATTAAGCAAATAACATATAATTATTATGGTGAAAAATATGTCTTTCAGAGTGTTTGGAAGAGAAAAACGGCGACTCTCGGAAAAAGGCAGTTGTCATACTTTGGATATTTTCCATTTTTTTTATGGTTATTTACCATTCCATTACTAGAAAACTTTAAATTTAACTAATGGCATTGTGTTACACCATTTTTGTAGAGGAATCGCTCGTTCTTTGGCAAAAAAAGCCTTCACCCTCGAAAATCATTTAAATTTTTTTAGCTAAACAATAATTAAACCTTGATTTAAAATATTGTTATATTTACTATCCCTATAAAATCAAGTCACATGAAAGTACCGTAAAAACACTATAAAGCACTTTTTATTATATTGTGATACAACAAATACTTTTATTGTAATAATTTTTCTTCTAAAACACTACGTTTTAGTGGCAGAAAGTTTAAAAAACCTCGGTAGTCTAGATATACAGCCGGCAAAAAACCTCATAAGATAAAGGTTAATATAATTTAAGCTAAGAGGTAAGGTTTTGCAAAGCATTCCAGATTGTCAGTTAGTCGACATGAGCGTGAACAACAGAGACCATATCCACATTGTTCATCGTGTAGAGAAAATGTTTAACTGGGTATTATAAAACTATCCCTAAGAATTTCTCTTCTGTTCTGAGAGAGGGAGAGAAGAGCATTCTGCATGCACAATAATAGAATTCCAAACCCTTACCATAATAACGTCCATGGCTAACTGATTCTCTCATCTGGTTATCACCATCTGAGGAAACAGCTTTTTGATAAAGAACCTTATAGCCTTCCAGAAGGCCATGGCGATCACGAGGTGGGAGAGGATCCCAACGTACCCAGAGGGACTGGGAGGAAAGTGGTGAGCACCGCAAATTGGAAGGAGGTGACCCTGGAACTAAATTTTTACAAATTTTAAAAATGGCATTACGCATTAGTTACAGGAAACCACAAGGTGGTACAAACAACTGAACATTTTGAAGCAACCCACAAATGTGAAGTTTGATTTCATGATAATAAAAGTGTACAGTATTAATTTATTATGTATTGTAATATTATTAAATCTATGTATGCAAATGTCACCATCATTACCGAGCTAAATAACTGATTTTTTAATCAATTATTCCCTCTATCAAGGTAATAAGGTGGGTAACTCAAATTACCTAATAGGTTTAGTTTGAAAAAATTTCAATTTAAAGAGCATCTTTACAATGATAATAATGGGAGAGCAATTGAATTTGAAATAGAGACATTACAATGTACTTTATATCTAAGTGGTTTGTAGAAATCAGTGATCACTCACTGACTTGCAATAAGGAATTGAAAAGCATTCATACTGTCTCTATTCAATCAATTATTCCTTTAAAAGTACACATATTTACCTACCACCTTCAAATGTGACTGCAATGCTGGGAGATGAGGGAGGACCAGGGCCTATTCCATTGAAAGCTCGTACTGAAATTTCGAAATGAGAGTATGGACGTAGACCAGATATCATCATTTCTGTTCGACTTTGTCCCCTTATGTTACGGACTTTCACTCGTCCAGCTGGTGATTTGATGATTGATTCCTTACTGGATCCCATGCTAGATCCCATATTTGACATACTTCTGCTAGGCTGCAGGACTTCCCGATAAGCAATCTGGTAGCCAAGGATTTCTCCATTGGAATATGTAGGAAGCAGAGGCTATATTGGAAAAATAATTATGGTTGCAAAATAAAATTCTTACGATCAAAGATTTGTTATGATATGGATATTTTTGAATTCCTGCTCACCTTCCATCTGACCACAATTGATTCCGAACCAGTTGCTTCAGCAACCACTTCCATTGGAGGTCCACTGGGTGCTGATTAGGACAATAAAATCTGTGTTAGTACATTTGTACAATACATAAAAAGAGGAGGAAAGGGTCTAGAGGACCTCAGTATGGTTTCCTGGGGATTAATTGTAACAACTGTTAGTTTGTAGATGTTTCTGCCTTATTTTAATTAAATCGAATAATGTAATTAAAAGCTCATTATGTAAATAGTGAACTTCTCCTGATGTTAATGTGCATGGATTTGAGGTAACAATTAGAGATGCATAATTTATCACCAATTTTCTGATAAAAAATCTTAACAACTGCTGACTCTATGGGGAACTAGAATTATGCTGCTTTCAAGCATTTGACCCAACTGTTTCAACTAACACGATAGTTATAGATTCCCTTTACAATGTTTAGCCTCTGTATTCAAATTTTTATGCCTTTCCCTCCTCCTGCCGCCACCTTTTTCACTGACCCTTTCCTCATATGTATGATACATAAACAAGAAGAAACAGGTGGCATCAGGAAAATTATGTCAGCCAACACTCAGGCATCGTCTCTCACATAAACTGTGTATGAAACTTCCATTAACTGAATGTGGACTATCTATTTTGTCGACTAACAGTGAATTATTTGCTAACTTACTTTTTGCCAATATTTTCCCAAATTTTTGCAAGAGGATTCCTAGAAAATATTACACAATTATATTTGTATTTTAATGCATGCTGGACTTCTATAAAAACTCTCCCTGGTACCATGGGTACTAGGCAGGGGGGTGCAAGGTGGTGTACTTGGACTTCCCTTGGAAATTATTGGGAAAAATTGCCGTTTTAATCTCATCTGAAAATTACATTTTTCAGGAGAAACAAGTATTTCCACTTGATTAACGATTTTTAAAGAAAATAGGCACTGAAAAAATTTTTTGCACTTTTTGTTGGGAGAGAACCAGTTTGTGAAACCACCTTTTTGTTGGCCGCCAGGCACCACTGAATGCACCCCTCCTCAAATTTTTCTGCTGGCGACCATGCCTGGTACTCAGATTAAAGCGGTAAGCAGTCATTGTATTTGTTACCAGCTGAAATGAATGTGCTATGTTGACTCCATCATGGCCACATGAAGTTGTAATGTTGACAGTAATTAGGTACTCAACCAATAGTAAGAAAATCTATGAGTATTTTTCAGGGTAAAGTGATAGTAAATAAATACACTTAAATAGTATCAGTATCTAATTTGATATATTAGTCTTCATTTTCATTAGAGCAGTCTTTCACTTAACTTTTTAATTGTCAATGATTTTGGCTTTTTAAAAATCAATTTGCCTTCATACTCAACTACATTTTCCCTCTTTAGTAAACAGTACAGACTATATAATTTGAAATCATTGTTTATTTACCATCAATACTTACCTTCCTGAGTAGTCAACAAGGAAGTCTCAGGGCTAGGTGGACCTAAACCAACTTCATTTACAGCAATGACACGAAGTCTATATCGTGAAGCTGGCCGGAGACTGCTAAGCTTTGCCTTCTGCATCATATCTCTGCCACTGATTCCACCTCTGTCGGCCCCAATCATGTTGCTCACAGTGAGATTGTTCCATGATAACTCATCATTCATTCGATACTGAAGGATATAATGCAATACAGGTGGAGTGGAGGCTGGAGACTGTGACATGGGACCATTCGGTGAGTATGCAGGAGGTGTTGCCACAGGGTACAGTGTGGATGTTGATGGAGTCCACTCAATGTTTGCCCACCTGCTGCCAACCTCCAACACTTCTGGGCGGCCTGGAGATTGAGGTGGTTCTGAAAGTGCATAAACAAATTTTAAATTAGCCTTGTCAAAGGTTTGCTGAGATTCAGTTTAAATCACTTTGTTTACCAATCGATCTCAGATCAATCTGACAGGCTCAGCTCGATTTGGTAAACGGAGCGCGCTGGCCAGATCGATCTGAGAAGCGAGCCAAGTCAGCCTGCTTTCCCTAACTGGTCTGAGATCTCAGATCGATCCGAAGAGGTCGGAGCGTGGCGCTCATCGTTCTTCTTTTGGTTGCCGATGGTAAACAAAATATAATCAATGTCATTTACGGCATGACTTGTTGTAAGAAGGGAAAGGAGAGAAGTGTGCCACCGAAATAGGCAAGAAATCTCAAAATACTTCAAACTACTGAATTCGATAGTTCAATATCGACATTTTCAGACCATGTTGGTAAACCAGGCGATCTGAGTCAGCTCGCTGGTGAACTTTCAGATCGGTCTGAACTCAGACTGATCTGAGATCGATTGGTAAACTTAGTGAGTGTTTCTGCTGCACTCATAAACTAAAATTTCAAAATAATCGATTCAAAATATTAAATGCAGTGTTCAGATCATGATTATCATTATAACATCCATTGGACTAAGCTAAACTGCACATATTTAACAGTTTATTGACACAAAAAAGAATATGCTATTTTCCATATGCCAATGGGTAGATGACCCCATGGTGGTGAAACAAGATAAATCCCTGAGCAGAGGTATTTAAATCTTCCCTTTTTCCATTAAATGTTTACTGTCACCACCCAAAAGTAGGGAAAAACAGTAAACTAAAACAGGAAACTTAAAAAGCAAACTAACATGGTAAACAAGACTACTTTATTTATCTCCATATCCTCTTATGACATGAATAGTGAACAGGAAATCCTTTGCCACATTCCCTTGACGTGGCTGGCAGGGCATTATGTATAAGTAGATACTGAATATCTCCATCTATAGAATGGGCCACAAAAAGCCACAGGGGTGTTCATTGGCACTAGTGGATAGGGGATAGAGTGGATAGCGGGTCTAGGACATTTGGACGCGGCCACCTTGGCGCAGCCACTTTGGCACGGCTGTCTTGGCACGAGACACTTGCTGGCCCACCTTGGCGGGGTACACCTTGGCGCGAGACACTTTGGTGCAGGACATCTTGGAATGGGACACTTTGGCGCGAGAATGGATGGATATTACGGTTGACGCTGAGATAATGTAGAAAATTCTGTACATTTCAACTTCATATGAACCATCGGCGTTATCCGGTTATAATCATAGCCTAATACTAACTGGCTATTTCTAATATATGTATTAATGTTTCATTTTAAATATTTTACATAAAAAGTAACTCAAATTTGTTGATGGTTTTAGACTATGCTATTTTCCGTTATCTATGGGCATTACTAATTATGTACGATGATCTTTTACGTTATTTGTGTAATCCATTGTCAATATCTATATGGATACAGATTATAGTAACAGCAGAATCAACGCACAATTTTGTTGTTAGTCTCAAATTCCGCTATATTTCTCTAGTCAGCCCAAACCTAGAAATTGTATCAAGTACTTGGAATCAGCTCAAAGTGTCCGTCATCCCAGAAATTATATTTTCACCCAACATTCAACAATGACTCAAGAACAGTAAATGGAATTTGCTTAATATTAGGCTATGATCATAACCAGAAAATGTTGATGGTTCATATGACGTTTTAACGTTCAGAATTTCCTACGTTTTCTTAGCGTTAAACCTAAAATCCATAAAATAATAGCAAAAGTTGCTGTATATGTCCACTTTAATGTTAAGCTCTACAACTAGTTTCGATGCATTAATGCGTCAAAACTAGTTGTAGAGCTAAACATTAAAGTGAAAATATACAACAACTTTTGTTATTATTTTATTTTTTATGTTCCACAACATCTCGCCTCATACCATTGATTTCATTCCTAATATCAACCTGTTCTCGCGCCAAAGTATCCCGCACCAACAAATCCCGCGCCAAAGTGAATCGCGCCTAGGTGTCCCACACCCAAGTGGGCCAGTGCCCAAGTGTCTCGTGCCAAGACGGCCATGCCAAAGTGGCCGCGCCAGGTGGCCGTGCCCAAATGTCCCATTCCCCCAGGCCCCTCCCTGAAATCAAACTCCGCTTCTACAAATTTTGATAGGGTTGTAACGGCGAGCAGCAATCGACGGATCTGGCAAAGGAGAGGAAAGGAACCAAAGGTCATCGCGTCATAGGTGCGGCCATTGATTTTCTGCACTCGGTCCTCGAAGCTCTCAACCTCCTCGCAGGAGTCCATTCTTATTTGGGCCAATTGTTCCCGGAAGAATCTCGCACTCTGTTTGCACCTATAGCCCTCCAGTAAAAGTTTCTTAAGTTCACCATAAGTCTTAGTGTCCTGGCACTCCTCCCGGCTCCGGAAATATTCCACAGCATCGCCATCCAGCCAGAGCGCTACTACGTTAAGCCGTTCCGCGTAGGACCTCCCGCTCAAGTCGGCCGCTTGTCAATTTTATCCAGGAACGCGGTGACGTCTTCTCCCGTCCGCCCCGAAAATCCACCAACATTAGCGAGCAGCAAAACATTACAGTGCGTCGCGTCACCCGCGCCTGACCGAACTTTTCAACCAAATACTCTACTGCTTCCTCTACACAGAAATCATGCCCGCCTAAACTTACACGACCAGTCATGATGCCAAATGCCAATTTCCCAAAGATATTCCCCTCTCTTAGCCAAGATCCTACGTCTGACACCAATTGTAACGCCGAGCAGCTTGACGGATCCAGCAAAGGCCAACAAATCAGGCCACGGTTGAGATAGAGTTTATTTGATCTACTACCGATTATATCTTGCGTGCGACTGCCGCACGCCTCCAACACCTCTGTGTCTCCTCTGCGTCCCCTCGTAACTTCCCTTCAAGCATCCTCATTGGCTCGCGATGTCGTCAGTTGCATCGTGCATCTAGGTACAAAGATCATGCTGACTATGTTGGAGGGAGTGAGGAACAGAAAGGAAAATGTAGGCAGGAAGTGGGTGGGAGTGGGAGGAATAAAGGGGGGAAAAGGAATGCCAACTCAGGGCTGGGACATGGCAGTGAAGGCGAAGAAAATGCTGGTCAGCAATCTTACAGGGTGATTAGTGAAAACATGCAAAATATTTGCTACGTATTCACCAGAAATTGTCATTGTATGTATATCAATATGAAAGCATCTAGAGCCAACTGGCATCAATAATTAAATTTTAATTGGATAGAAAATTTTATCTCCAGGATAAAATTTTCTATATGCCAATGGTGAGATGACCCCATGGGCAGAGAATTAGACAGATGATAAGGTGTCCTAAGTTGATTGGCATGTAGATTATTTAGAGAGACAGCTGAGGTCATTTGTGCATAAAGGATAGGCTAGTTAGGAAGAGATATATGGGGAATGGTGGAAGATAGGAGAAATAGATGGTGTTGGTATTAGCCTATTCGTAGTGAGAGGTGCCAAGGGGTCCATAGTGAAACATCTTATTCAACAGATGGAGATCTGCACTTGAAAGACTTTCCATATTATACCCATGCATGGATTGGATTTCCACTAAAAAATCTCTATCATTGCTAGAATTTTAACCCAGGCCTTTTTGGATGGAAAGCCAGTGCTCTAGCTACCACACCAACCTTTTTCCAGATACATCTTCGGATAGATCCCACAAGGCTCAAGGAGTTATTATAAAAATGTTATTTACTTCTGGGAAATAATTAGGGGAACAGGAAAATCTGGGGGCCTCCCATTCAGATTTGTGAGTTTCACATGATGTTTAGCTTGGTTTTTGGTGAGTTTGACCATCCCTGATAAAACTGACCTTGACTGATTGGTGGTGCTTTATATTATATATGATTGAATATCACTGAAATCAAGGTATAGTAGGACAAAAAAATGTAAGGACCAAAAAAAAATGGAGAAAATCTGGCTGAATACAGAAATTATCATGAGATAACCACTGTGTTGATCATCTAAATAAAGGGATGTTCAATAATAAAAATAAAATGACAAACTGTCAGAAAGGAAATTGAAAGACACTTATTCTCCATCAAAAAGCAATTCAAAGACAGAACTTGATTAAAACCTTTCGGGTCAGATATGGTTAACAAAAAAATCAAAATATTTCCTTCTTAAGTTTTAGGAAGAAAAACTGAGAAACTGACTGAAATGCCAAAATAAAATGAAGATGTACCTACTTCCATGATTTTAAATTTATGGAATTTCAGACAAAAATTTTTGAATCAGTGGTAAAATAAAAACTATTCAGCAAGGAGAAAGTTTGATGCCTATTATTCATTAATCAAGAGTAATTAAAACCTGTAAGCATAGGTAGTGTATGTACGAGTATGCAACCTTGAATTCATGGAAGTTCAAATGATTTGGGAAATTAGGAATTGATGCCTACCTTTCACTTGCAAGTTTATCACCATCCTATCCTCCCCATATGTGTTGGAGGCTGAGCAATAGTAGGCACCAGCATCATCTCGTGTCACAACAGACAGTTGAAGGACTGCTTTGAATGGGCCAGACCCATGCATTCCACTTGATTCACCAGGTGTTCCAACATTGCTTGGAGAGAGTGGTATGTGTGCATTCCTAGGGGTTGATGTAAAGGCTACCCTCAAAGGCTGGTCACCTTCAGCTTGACAAGTTAAAACTGCAGATTCTCCGGCAGCAGCTGATATATTGGTTACGGGCTCATAGAAATGTGCTGGAACTATATAAAGAAATAGTCTTCCATCAATATTTAAATAAAATAGCTGTGGATTCAAAATCCCTACTACCCACATCTGTGACTCAAAACTTTCAAATTAACTGATAAAATATATTATGGTATGGATTTAAAAATCACCATTACATCAGGTTTTAGAGAGACTACACACAGCCCTACAGCCACAGTAAGACTAGAACCAACTATCTTTCTGTTACAAGGAAGGTATGTCACTTGCAACAATATCCAGAACTTATTTTGTTACACAAGACAGGGGCCTGTACTGCATGTCTAATAAGTACCTAACAATACATATTTAAATCTGCCTCTATTTTCTTTGATCAAATTCAAACAAAGGCAACTTGTATAGGCGATACTATAAGTGGAGGAATAAGTATTTAGATTAGTTAAAGTGACTTTATTTTTCAAATTTTATCTCCAACATTAATTTTTAAATTCCTTAAGTTAGTTAAATACTTAAAAATACATACTACTACGGAGTCAAAAAGGAACTAGCTGTTTTAATCTGTGAAAATGGTATTTTCGTAAAACTGGTAGTATTCAGTAAATATGGGATTTTGCTGTTATTGGAATTGCTATCTTTGATTCTGAATTATAAATTTTATACACCTCATGTGACAAGCAGAAAGTTTAACAAATTGCAACAATAAGAACAGAAAATATGCTAGAAGAAGATTTTGCTTTGGAAATTTGCTTTGGATTCTAGGTTGGAAAAGAAGGAACTCACCATTAACTTGCAAGAATATTACTTTAGTGAGTCCTGCTCCTATGCCATTTGCAGCCTTGCAAGAATAGTAACCCTCATGTTCGGGTGCTGCTGAGCGTATGATGAGGGATCCATTGGGCATCAGTTGCATTGAGTCCTGGTTGGGAAAGTGTGATAAAGCTGGTTTGTAATGCTGGTATCCTCCCCCAGGAGAAAAGTCTGGATACTGAGGGGACAGTCCAGGAAATGATGGGTAACTGTTCATTCCAATGCCAAGAGCCACATAATCAGTTCCATCTGAGCCTGCAAATAATAACAGCTTATGAGAAACCATCATAAAAGTTGCCCTACAAAAATGACATTTCTCACTTGGGATAACAGGGCAGTCAATTACATGTGATGTCCCACCATGAGGTTTTATTTAGTGTATGACATCATGCTAGGTAAGAATAAACAAAGTCTTTTCCTTACACTATCTTCTTCACTGGCCTTAAAACAGGATGTTTCTGTAAGTAGGGCCAAATAACTTTTAGCTTAGAATTATAGCAAAATATGTATTACAATTGTCTCGCAATTCATTCTGTTCCACTACCTAGGGAAAAATATCTGGCTTGTAACTCAACTGGAACTGGTCTGGAACCTGGGTGGATCAAGAAATCTGTAACTGGGAAGAAATTGAAACATCACTATAGACCAATTTGTTCTGGAACTGTTCTGGACAAAAGAGCATATGGCCTGTACAGAGCAGCCTGAGCTTAGCATTCACGACATAAATACATAATAATAATAGTAATTATTTATTCACGGGCAGAGCCCTTTTGCATGTGTATGAAGAACCTGCATCCATATGTCAAACCTTATGACAGAAAAAGGTCATCACCTATGACAGAGATGACTCCGCTCATATTCCACCTGGCAGATGGATAATTCATGGTAGTCCCCAGAAGAGTTGTATTAGAGAACCACTGTGAGGAATAATTACCACTATTGCTGGCGCCTGCTCTGGAAGGCACTCAACTGCAGTGATCTGAACTCACATTGGCTGGGTATTCCAAGGGCTTCTTTATTTTCTACTCAGTTTTGTACTTCGAGAGCCAAAGACATGTACCTATCAGTCACCCATTATGAATGTTAAAATGACATAAATTGTACCTTGCAGTAACAGTGTAGTTTCCCAACTAATTGCATTATGTCTAACTATCCACCAGAGCCTGTAGGTGGTACAGCGAAAATCCACAATTCATCTGAGACATCAACGGTGGTCAGTGCAATCTCTTAATCAACTGTGCTACCCAATCCATTCAAAGTAGGAGTTAAATACATCACAGCTGTCTGAGTATGTAGCTTCTTATGTGAGGGGTTCACCTTACGGATCTTTTTTGACAAATTAAAAAAATTGAAAATGACACCAAGAAACACGGGATGCAAATATCTCGGCCTTCTGTGGGTACTCACCGACTTATCTGATATTACGATTCCCATGATTAAAAGGGTGATGGGACAATGATACAAAGTCTACAATGAGTAGATGAAGGGGAGATAGCTTTTATATGAAATCTTTAGTGCAGGAGGATTTTTTAATCAGTAAACTGCTCCTGCTTGATTATGTGGCCTGCTGCGTTTCCATACAGTTGCAGAATTAATCTGTCCTTCCAGGATTGAAACAAGGCACCAGCTTTGCTGCTTAGTGGATAAATCCTGCTAGGCATCTTTTTCTGAAACAAGCCAGTTTCATATCAATTAAAAACTTTCTTGTGATGGTAGTCCTCCACTTTGATCAACTTTCTAAGTTCCAAGGGAAACGTCGCAGCAGCTTCTTCATAGACTGATGTAGCCTACGTAGGTAATTTTAATGTTTTTCAAATCATGCCTAATCTTGAATCATCTTGAATCTTTACAACCATCCCTTGCTTGTGGTGAAGGGCTTTGTGTTCTCATTTTCATAGAATTTTCTCTTGAAGTCTTAATATGGGCTTAAGGCTTTTTGACGAGACATGTTGTTTTCCACATGCACACGTTTTCTGCTCCTATCTTCCAACTTCAAATTCTACTCTTTCCTGTCTAACAACACCTTTTCATGCACTGTTGATGTCTTTTTCACACTCTGAGGTGCACTGAAAAACTAGATCAAATATTTTTTTTCGTTCCTCACCACCTCTTGAATGCCATTCTTGTCGTATTTTTTAGCAACTTCAGCAATAATTTTTTTTTCTTTCTGAATTAAATCAAGAATATGAACATTCTCCTTGATAGTAAGCACTTGGTGCCTTCTCTTTAATTTTCCTGAACTAAACTCATCACTTTCAAGCTCAGGGGCCATTATAAAAAAGGCTAACTGTCACAAATGAATGCTCGAGACCTACTGTTGATGTGTGGGCTTGGATGGTATAGCTTGGGGGCTATTTTGTGTCTTGAGTTGCCAGACCGTAACTTGCTTTGGGGAGACTCATAGCGTAACCACCAGTGGTAACGCTATGAGTCTCCAAAGTTGGGAGTGGGAGTTGCCAGTGACTCAGTTTCCAGTGAGAACTTCTCACCCCATGCTTGGGGCTTATTCAGTGCCTTTTTCTCGCTGCCATACCAGGTGGAAAGGTTTTACCTTCCAATCTCTCCCTCAATGGAGAACGTCACAAGATGAGGCTCCTCCTTGATTCTTATTTGCTAGGCAATGGTCAGCTGTTTTTATACATTTAAATATCGAATCTAATTGTAAGTGATCTGGGAAGAAGTTTCGCCTCACAGAATGGCATGTATTTGAACTTAGGGAAAATTATGTTGGGAAATTCTAACTTCTAATTTTAAAGCCGAGTGAACCATGGAAAACTGTAATCATGGATATGGAAACTGTTAATACAGCATTCCCACTGTATGTTAATACTAGGTTGCAAGGGCTGGTCCCTGGGTTTCAAGCCGCCAGTTCGGCTCTTCACCACACCAGTCAAGTCATCCTCTCCTCCCCGTGGCGCAACCTGGGCCGTGGCTGAAGAGGCTCTGACGAGGGGTTTCCATTAAAGAAAGGTCCACTGGGTTTTAGGAGAAGATCGATGGGCCCGGCACTCCTTTTGGAGGCGGGTTCACGGTTGGAGTCTGATGATCAAAGAGCCTTTCATCCGCCAACCACCGTAGTAGCGGAGTGACCCTTAAAGGTGGCATCTGGCTTCTGGCTCGAGGGGTCAATCGTGACATTTGCACTATTGCTCTTGCCACACCACCCCTTGGGAGAACAATTTCGCTAAATTGAGGCTTTGGACGTCTCAATGAAGGGTTTTGCAACGATGTCTGCTCCTCTATTCATGAGGTTCAGGTGTCTTATTCTTATATTACCTTTTTTCCCCAAACCTTTTACCTTTCCAACCTCCACAGGTCCCCCGGGTAAGGCTAACGCTAGGAACCGGCTGTGGTTGTAACCCCTCAGCTTTTGCTGCACGTAGGATGTATGTTAATACTATCTAGTGGACCAGGCTGGACGACTGGTTGCCGAACTGATGTTTTCTTACTTATAGAACTCATCGCAGCAAACGCTAGAGATTATATGTTGTTTTGCATTCCGTTTCTACCTCTTAGCGTAATCATGACTCTGGGGCCGGAATTTACCCACTCCCTTACCCCTTTTCACCCATCCTTTTTTCCCCTCCTATTCCCCGCACCCTTCTGTTCCCCGGCCATGAGCTCGCGCTCGAATGCCAGGGGGAGGGTGGTGCCCTGCGCGGAGGACCCGCTTATCCACTGTATATTAATACTGGTACCCTTAACAAAGTTGCTTCTGGGGGGTCCAGTGCCATTCATATCCCCTGTAAAGATGCCCATGCTTCGTTGTAGACCTTTGGGCCTATTTGCATTTGGGTTAATCACCCCATGTTATCCTCACAATGCATAAAACCATTCCCGAAGGCAAACAAATTTTGGAAAGTTATGCATAGGTTTCCAAGGCAGAAGAGTTTGTGTTTGGATGCTGTCAGGTGGATATTTACCTACTTTTTTATAAAGATTGATTACAAGTATTGATAAGAGTATATGCAACTGATCACTCGACTTACCTCTTGCCTTCATCCATGTGATTGTAGGATCAGGGAAACCTTCAGCTTGACAATGAAGTACCACTTGCTGTCTCCAGAGGATGGAAGTGTCCTGGGGTTCTATGGTCCATGTTGGTGCAACTGTTGATGAATGAATAGCATTGAAGTAGAGCTGTGTCATTCATGACTGATTCATTCATTTTGAACCAAAATGAATGAATCACTCATGAACATTAATGGTTACTCAAACGGTTCATAATGAACCATATCAAGCTGTTCTTAATCATTTATGAATCAAGTGATTATTCAGTAGAGTGGTGTCACTGAAAAATCACATGATTCATGAGTGATCACAAGAACAGCTTGATTTGATTCATTATGAACCATTTGAGTGAAGAACAACTTGATTGGCACAAACCATTCACAATGTAAAAACTGGTTTGTGCAGTATGATCAAGATAGTGTCCACATAGCAGAGAATGTCTCTGAGACGTCTCTCACAAGTCTCCAATGTCTCAGATATCGCATTCGTCTCAGAGACGTCTCTGAGAGATCACTATGAGACGATAAAATTTTTATTTGCCATCAGGTTCCTGTAAATACCCTTATTCTTCAATCCTGTACATATGTAAATACTTTTTAAATGAAAAAGAGAACGATTAATTAGAAACGAAAAATTGACTTTGAGTGATGTCTCAGAGAGGTCTCATGCAAAATATAACGATAAAATGTTTATTCACCCTCAGATTCCTGTAACCACCCTTATTCATCAATCCTGTACATTTATAAATACTTTTTACATGAAAAGGAGGACGATTTATTAAAAACGAAAAATTGACTTAGTGATGTCTCATAGACGTATCTGAGAGGTTTCATGCAAAATATCACGCAAAATATTATTTAAAAAATATGCCCTGATTACCCAGATTAATCTTCACATCTAATTTTGATGATTAACTAGTCAAAATCTATTAGGGTTGCACTTCAGAATATCCGGATACACATGGTATGTACATAGAAGGCACTATTTTATATCCAAAGCACGGAGATTTACCGCGGAGCTGTCGTGTGATGGGGCCTTCAATGCTCCAACCTTAGTTTGCTCTTCTCTTTAAGGCAATTTTCATTTTTTTACTCAAATTCCATTTATCACCTTCATTTTATCACTCATTATCATCAATTACTCATTGATTTCATCGATAGAGAGATTTAAATCCTGTCTAGAACACTGCCAAAAACGGTGTTACGTGTCCAAGTTGAGCTTCGTCCGCTGGTCAGCGAGTCCAACCATCCTAATGAGGGAGTTTCTTGCAAGGTGAGTGAATTTCTTAATACATATTATTATTATGATTTAACCTTAGCTATATGTGCCTTCTGTAGAGCCTTAAGAATGCAAATCATATTTCCAGAAAGGTCACATGGTGATTTCCATGCCATTTTACGGCATCCCATTGCGGCATGGTCAGCGTAGTAGGTACCAAGATGGCTATCATATGAGATCTTTGTGGGGACACCAGCCTCAAGTTAGGTACGTATTTAATTGTGTCAAATAATGTAGTTCAATATAATGCATAGGGGCAAAGCCCATTTTCAAGTACGTAAATTACGCACCTGTTTGTATTATAAAATTTTAAACTAGTAGTGCAAATTACAAGTTAAAAACGAAAAAAAAACAGAGCAAATAACCTACCCAATTGATAGGTGGGCAGTTTGGCATGTGCCAGCTGTCATTCTCTCAGCTTTCTGATGAGATCCTAACATACCTATATGTTGTATTATATTTCTGGATATTTCTGAGTAAAATTTTAATATTTCTTCTTATTAGTGTATTTCTTCGGAGTTTCTATTTGTACCTCTCAATAGCCTGAAAAAAAGCTTAGCAAACGTTTTACTTGGTAATACCTATTACAATTTTTGCTATCTTTCCGGGGCAGTCGTGGATAAAGACTCAAGGGAGGCTGCTAAAGAAGACTAATGTCAATTATATGTTAATATCCATGTTAGTGTAATTAGGAAAATAAATTTATTGAAAGTCATTCATCATCTTGATTGAATGATCTCTGAGATATCACATGTGATGTCTCTGAGATCCATTTGAGTCCTCTCAGAGACCTCTCAGTGATGTCTCTGAGACCTCTCAGAGACATCTCATACGATGTCTCTGAGACTACGACAAAAGTGGACATAGAGCTGTCTCAGAGACATCTCAGAGTAGTCTCTGAGAGGTCACGGAATGTCTCTGAGAGATTCAATGAGACATTTGAGACATCTCTGAGACATCTCAGAGATGTGTTTCTGCTATGTGGGTGGAGAATCACAAAATTCAAAAATGTTTGCGGATTCTTATGCTAGCAGGATAAATATTTAAAAATTAATTTAAAAAATAATGGTTACCAAGTAGTTCATACCCAATATGTACAGGGAAAGCAAATACTAAAATATTCACTGACCATGCTTTTCAACTTGTTGAGAGTGAAATTAATTTGTCATTGTATTTATTGTGTTGTAAGTACTTTGCAGAACTAAACATGCCCTACTCAACTTGGAGATCAGGCAGTAATATTTTTTTTTAAATTGCGTATCTTACATTTATACATAAATATAATTTTAAAGAGAATAATATTGCGTTGTTGGATTGAAGTTATGCTATTAGTAGGTGACTACCATTACAAGGCATCCTTCTCATCGTTGAGTTTTCATGGATTGATTTAATATCATCCCCTCCACTATAGAACACACCAGAATAATTTCCTCCATGATTTTCAAGCATAGTATTCGTAGCATATTTTATGTAAGGAAAAGGGGTTGTGGAAGCTGAATAAGCCTTGTGGCTGCATGTAGAATTCATGCTAAAACTTATTTAATAGCAGGGCTGATATTATTAAATTGCATTAAAATGCTCCAAACACCGTGAAATATTAGATTGATAATTACCAATTGTAATGATGGAAATGTGTTTAAATATCCAATCAGATCACACATATAGGGATGACACTATAAAATGTTCCAGTCAATTAAGCACGATGGACATTTTACCTAATTATTTAGTCCCCAAAAATTGCAAGTAAATTTATAGTTATACAATTGAATTTCTGTAGTTGTTGAGGAAGTAAAGGTGAAAAATTAATAATATTTTTTGGTTCACAATACCAGGCAACATGATTAAAGCTGTTTCAAGGACAGGCATTTTCAGGTTCCCTAAGAGTCATCACATATTTCAAGGATAAAATTGAATTAACTTGAGAATCAGAATTACATACATTTTGAATAATTTGAAAGAACGAGTAATTAATATGAACCAATCACATGAACCTAATCTTTAAAATGAACCAAAATTCCCACCTCTGCATAGAAGGGATATCTTAAGTACATATGCAGTTGTACTACTTCAATCGCTTTTTAAAATACAAAATATACCGTAGATTCATTCCAAAAAGAATCCGTTGTGTTACCAAAATCTGCATTCAGCAAATATTTATGGGAAAAAATTTGGCTTGAGAAAATTAACTCAAGTGAATTTGCGCTGGCCAAAGTTTTGCCCGTGGTGAATGCCCATTAGATGACAAACGACATTTCTTTCTAAGAACGTGAATATCGAGCTAGTCAAATCCAAAGTAGAGTACTCACATGTAAATTGGAAGAAAAATTAACATTCCCCTCTGTGCCGCCAGGTGGTTACCCCAAACGCCATGCTCTATTTCGAGAGCTCGAAAAAGGCCCCTCTATTTGACAGTGGACATCAATTGGCCCATGTGTTGCCTACCTCTTAGGATACATCGGGAAAACATGATGTCACGTGTGGAGCGTTAAAATCTTTTTCCGGCCGATAAGAAACGGTGGAAAAATACTCGCATCGGCGTCGCAAATTATTATAAAACAATTTTATATCACAATTGTTTGTCACTATGCACTTGAAAGAATTTTGGAAATAAGTTCAGTCGAAATTTAATATTCACTCAAAAACATTTCCATATTTCTCTTTATGGAGTTATACTATAATTCGCACAAATAGAAATTCATGCAAAACCAACTATTTTCGAAGATTTGTTCTTTCTTGCGCGGGCTGGAGTCCAGATGGAATCCCGCGTCGCCATCCTTTCCCCTGTCAGTTCTTGACTCTGGATATCATGGCTCCGCCATTTTTATTCATCCAAACTCGACTTTCATCTGACACCTTCGATTCTATTAACTGAATTGGCTTAACGGAATACATATTTTAATCCATGTCATCATTTTATTTTGTATCTACTTTCTACGTTTCAAAGGATAAATGGTCATTCTGTCGCAGAGGCATTCAGTATTCAAAAAATCATCGGGAAAGACCTGAGGAACTCACTTCTCGATATTGACAAGTTTGGTTTCACAATCTAGAAATAAAAGTCATTATACTTATAAAGTTTAGAATGTGACTTCACAACCTTGATGGTATCGAGATTCTTTAATTTCCAGTCTTATTGGGGGAATTTTTCGCGAAGCACTCGAACAGACCTAAAAAATATAGGGGTGGCCATGTCCGAGCCTAGAAAAAATCCAAATGTTAAACAGCATAACTTTTGAGGTGATGCCGAAATTTCGTTACAGTCAAGTCACGGAAATGTCAAGTCATTCCTCAATAAGAGCTATGAATAAGCCCCATAGAGATGCCCCATTTCATGTATTAAAATAAATCATCCCCGCTTCTTTTGACCGTTCGGGGACTATCGAGGCAGAATGATCGGATTACGTTAGCCGCGTAACATTTTCAGTTATGTCACAGAGTAACTCTGTGGTTATGCGTTGTATGCATAAGCCGCAACTTAAGGATCCTGATGAAACTCTTGAAGATGTAGTTTTAAACTAAATGAATTGCCATAATTCAACGCCGGATTATAATTCTTATATGGGAGCGGCCTTTTACTAGTTTATAATATACACTAACTTTGGAAGAAAAAGAGAAGTGACAGACTAATTCATAAGAAAAAAACCAAGTAATTTAAAATACAGCTACATACTCAATATCATAATAAAATAAACACTTGTTAATCATATTTATCCACACTTTTTCATAATATCGGATCGGTTTAATAAACCTAAGATTAGATATACGATTAAAAAATGTTTTTGTAATTGTGAAAATGAAGAGATTCCACAAATTACAACCTGAAACTGTATGTTTCGCATGCTCAATATGTACAATTTCAAATAAAGAATACATAAATTGCGTTACTCACCTTTCACCTCCATGGCAGCCGTGTATTCAGCGGTTGCCGCAGCATTCGAGGCAATGCAAGTGTAGCTACCCGCGTGCCGTGCAGCGAGGCGCAGAAACAACAGTGACGAAACAAATAGATGCTGCCTCGTTTCCTGCACGTCGGGGTCAATCGGACCATTGCCTCCATCACCACCTGTGGAGACTGCAAGTGGGCGGCCATCTTTCCTCCACGTCAAGCCCGTGGGGAAATCTCCGGATATTACAGAGCATGAGACTTGCGCCCTCATCCCTTCACGTAGGTTAGAAGGGAATGTAAAGGGAGCAATTTCTGGGGGCTCTGAAATAAAAAAGTTACTATTAAGTGTATTTTTCTTTTCACAGGATACCGTAAAGAGTTATAACTATGTTGCTCTTTTTTGAAAGAAAAATCTGGCCTTATTGGGGTCAGACTTTGGACTCATAAAAAGCAAGCTAACGAAAAATCAAATCTTCCTAAAGGCCGTTTTACACGGTACATTTACTTGTACAATCTATCGTGCGAACACATGTACAGTCAAGTGTGCAAAAAATATTGTACGAACGACTGAATCAGACAGAATATCGCTTTACACGATGAGTGTAAACGCACAATTTTCCGAGTAATTTAGTGATAGAAAACAATCGGAATTCGCGAGTGTTTTGTTTATCATGTTATGTTTCACTCGTGAACATGTTTCACTCACGTATTTGACACCTTGAAAAGCTGATCACCTGAAATTCGAAACCTCGACTCGACCATCTGCCTACTGATAATTTACCCGGTTTAGACAAAGCTCTCTTGGACTCTTCTCTCTGGCTTTATATTCCACCTTTGCATCGTTTCGTTTTTTTCCCATCTGGATTTTAGTGCAACAAGTCATTGACGTTTCTCGCCGGATCTCCACTCTTGATAGACAAAATTCGTGAGTTTATTATGTGTGTGCAACAAAGTGTTATTATCAAGTGGTATAGCAGAACACGGGACCCTTATTTTTAGCCCCTCCAAATTTCCCTCCCTTGTATTTGAACCAACGTTTTAATGTATTTTTTACGATTTAGTTCCTTGCTAAACAGCAGAAATAATATAATTATTATTAAATCACGCGGGATATCAACTCTACTTGAGGCGTACGCAACTAGTCATAAATTTGGGGTAATAAATTAATTTTAAACTCAAATATCGCGATAACACTGAAAAACCAGAAAACTAAATAACACGACGAAATGACGAAGTAAACATTTGAGTAACTTTGAGTTAACTCTTCTCGGGTTCTCTACTGGTTCAAACTATTCATAATTGCCGACGTAATTAATTCTTACCTTGAGAATGACTGACGAGTCGTCTCTCGAAACGTCGACAATTATGAATAGTTTAAACCAATGGATACCCCGAGAAGAGTTTACTCATTAAAGATTGTATACACAGGATAATAGTTACTCATATTATTCGACGGGAAAGTGTTAATCCTTTCTATAAAAAAACTTTATTTTCTATCGTAACACAGGTACCACAGTTTTCACCATATCTGCGCCATCTGTTGAATAAAACCGGATCGAAATTGTATATTGTCTGAATGGAATTAGAACAGGTTCTATGTTCCGTTCAGTCATTCATACATTTGCACAAGTGTTCGCACAATTTTCCGCTTTACACGGTACAATTCCCTGATACATGCGTTCGCACGATAGATTGTACAAAAAATGTACCGTGTGAAACGGCCTTAAGAGAGTTTATGAATTTTTCTGAAAATATAGTCCAAAGCAGAAACACTACATCAGGAAAGTTTTACCTCCTGGATCAAAAGTTAGTTTCCACATACGTTAAAGAAATCTAGCGCATTCATAATTTTAATCGAAGGCATAAGGGCAAGAAAATTATGAGCCATTGAAATCATATAACCATTATAAGCAGAAAAAATCCATCGCGAATCAAAGGTACTCTAGCATCACAACAAAAACAGCTTAGCGTAAACAGAAAAGTAAAAGAGCGCGATTTTAAAATGAGCTTATTTTATGCTTGACCAGTTGTCACTGATGCAGGCTGAAACAATCGTGGAAAACTGGAAATATTCTCTTATTTAATCCATTTACGAAGTAATAAATATCATTTTTCATTTAATATAATTACCTGAAGGAAAATTCACTATTACCGTGTGAGAAATGTGCAAGAATTTTGCACAGATGCTGAGTATTAACGCTACAGGCGTCAACGCAAGGCAAAGATTCCTCTACTTCGGGAGCATGGACGGAATTACATGCGCTAATATCTCGGCTGTCAGGCAATCGTGGATCTCACAGAAAATTTCGTAATGGTTCAATAAATTTTGCCGCTGAATTGTGTAAAATAAAGAATAAAAAACAAATCACCAAGAGTCCAGTCGTACTTCCTATTTCGCCTGAAAAGGATAGTCTCTGAAACAACGTCCAAATGGAAAAACTGGGCTAAGTCAACATCCAGGGAATTTTTTTTAAAGAAATAAAATATTTACTATTGATAGCTGCTGGATTAATTAGCATGTAAGTGCAATGACACTTATCAGTTAGTGAGTTGAAAAAAATCGTATATGGACCGAAAAACTTGTCTAGCACAATCCAAATTTATCCCGAGATCATCAGTTACGCTCTAACTCGTAATTAATTAATCTTTCGCTGTTATTTAATATTCTCCCGATAATTGGTACCATGTTAAGTGAATTAACCTCTAAAAAGGAGGGCTACCTAAAAACCAACGTATATCTTTGGCTAGCGATAGGGTATTGCTAAAATTTCACCACTCCAAAGACTAGGATACTCGATTCTATCAGACTTGATTTTTTGTGATAATTTTTAAGAGGAGGGATAAGGAAACAGAATTAGATATTCCAGGTAGGAAATTCACTTGACATTAATCGCTATTTAAACGAAAGTCACTTTTTAAGGGCAAAACACGTGCTTCTCTTAATGGGCTTTTGGAATCTATGAGAGGATAGGATGGGGTGGACATCGGGAAAGAGAAAAAAGCAACTAGTTCCAGCACCCAAATTAATATTTAAAGGATTTTCCTATGAAATTGTAGTACTCAACCTTTTGAAATATATGTAGGTATCGCTTTTGGGGAATGTCTCATTAAGATTTTCATGCATTTTACTTGCTATCAGCACTTATATTGAGAGGAAAATATGAGATAAAATGATAAAATTATTGAAAGCCACAGGATTTGCAGAAAAAGGTATGATGTCGATGTAGAGGGAAAAGTTGCTGGAATAACTGGGCACAAATATTCCTGCTCCTTCAATGGAGACATCCCGTCAAACTTATTGCAGTGTCTCCAATTCACACGCGTCATAGGTTATACAGGTATTTTTCACATAAAATGTGAATTGTTCACAGCTTCAAGAGCTGTTCACAAATTAGCTCACCCTTCCCGTAAATATGAGAGAAGATTTTCCGGATTTTTCACAATGAATCAAACCAAGTTAAGCTTAGATTGCTACATTTGAGACCGGTCTTACATGTTCGGCATTCAAAATTTAGCATCATATCTAATATAATAGGAATATATTTAAGTATCGAAGAGATAACTCCATTTTTCAAACAACTTAGATCTCGTAAAATGAAGTAACCGAAACTTAAATAGGCCTTACGAATTGAGTCACTTGCATATTCAAATTTTTCGAAAACTTAAAAATCGATAAAAACGAACAGATTTATGAAAACAGTCCAGCTCAGGTCACTCAATCCACAATTCACGGCAAAAACCGACGCATATAGACAATATTCGAATCAATCAGTGACTATGAGATGAAAACATTGTTTCTTTAGCAGTAATAGCTGTTAAACATAGTTGATATTCGTCTATGAGGCTTCCATGAATATTTATGTCATATAGGTACGGTTAGACGGTTTCAGCAGAAGGTTAACAGGCCTTCTAGGGAGGGATTAAGGGCGGATATTCCCGTGATCACCAAATTAAAGAGCTTCATAATATCATGATCGCTCATAAACCAAGAATTCTTAAATATAATTTGGACGAAATATTGCTCCTAACGGCTACTATATTATCCACCTTATTGTGGGAGCCAGTGATGTTTTCATTTTATGTCCATTCTAAGTGTACCATTTCCGTTAAGAATTCAGTCCACTTCAACGATGAAGGCCGTAACTAACTGCTTTATTGAAACTATTGCAGGTGTTGCCATATGCGTCGGATAATCTGGGAAACAGGCGTTCGTAAGGTACTCATGAAACCCGTGTGCGCTCAATATGGTGCGTAAATGCTAAACTTTATATCTTTGCCCCACTTACTTTCCAGGAATACGGCGGGTTTATTCCCTTCCATGCTTACGGCCAGCCTGCGTTGCTGAGCTCCACATAAACCTAGTATTTACGTGCTGCGCCTGCGTCCACTACGTGGGGAAAATAGTCTCTTCAGTGCCACCATTTAAAAGTAATTATGGACATACCTAGGCAGACAAGGTGAAAGTTCTATTATTTAGGGTTAACTTTAAATTTGGAAAATTTAAGCATCTCCAGTTTGTATAAAGTAAAAAATCATGGTGGTTGGACTGGATTTATGTAGCCTTTGAACACATTTTTTCGATTTCAGGGACAAAAATGATCAAAAGAAGGAAGGAGTTTTGTTCCATTTTTGAAAAGAATAGCCAATCATGATCCAAATATAGTTTTAACGCAAATTTTGATTATTACAAAGAGTGCTTCATGCTAGATTCACCTTGACTAAGTGGATAGGATATTGAATGACATTCACTAGCGGAACAACACGTCACGATGTCGTTTGCGCGGTGTGAATCTCGAAGGCAGTTTTCGAATGAGGATATCGTAGGATTTTCTCATAACTTGAAACTCTTGTAGTAGTCGGAAGGGTTTTAAGTTATTTTTTGTTTCTGCAATTAACTGAATTCCTACATCTTATCCAAAAATGTAAGGTTGTGACGGTAAAAGGGAGGGGAAAGTTTAAATGGACGTAACAGCAGCCGTACATAAAATTATATCCCAGCGTACAGTCGATAATCTTTGAACAGAATGCATAGAATGCTTAAGGAGGCCAATTTAGACTTATTTCAATCCATCCTTAATGTTATTTATAAGTACTGATTCAACGCTGCATGGCTTCGATAGATTTCGGTGGTTTTCATTAGGACTTGACGCTTTTCATTACCTCTAGTCGCTGAAATAATTTCTCAACTTCAAGTTCCAAAAAAAATCCGCAAAAACTGTAAATTTGAGGAAAAGAGCGGCAATAGCCTCCGCTATATCAACTCTTGGTAAATTACGATATATAATAAAAGAGTGAAGTGGAAAACAGTAAGAGAAACAACAAGAATTACAAAAGTTTACGGCAGTTCTTTCGGCTCTGGGTGTTGGTAAAGAAAAAAGCGCATTAATACCAGGGAAAAGAACATTTTGGCCATAAACAGATATTCTAGGAAACAGGGTTGGTTAATAGCAGTAACCATACTCCGGCCGTTACTAACTTCCTTATGGAAGACTTTGGAGAAAAATCATTGAATTCGGCCCCTCTTCGCCCGAAGTATTTCTTCCGATACGTTAACGACACGTTCGTGGTTTGGCCTCATGGAACTGATACTCTCGCCCAGTTCCTGACCCACATGAATGGCCAACATCCCAAAATCTGCTTCACGATGGAAATGGAGGTCAATGGTCAACTGCCATTTCTTGACATACTCGTACGGCGAAAGACTGACGGCACTTTGGGTCACAGCGTCTACCGGAAACCGACCCATACGGACCTATACCTGAACGGAAGAAGTCACCACCATCCGGCGTAACGACGAGTAGTGCTGTCCACTCTTCTCCATCGAGCCGTATCTATTGCAGACGAAGAAGGCTTACCCCAAGAGATTAGGCACCTTAAGAAGACGTTTCGACGCAATGGATACGGGGGACGAGACCTAACGTTGGCCCTCAAAAGGACCTTTAAGCAAGTGGATTTGAAGACGCAGACAGCAAAGGAAAAATCTTCTTCCAGAGCTTACTTGCCATACGTCTCCTCGATATCTGGCAAAATATCGAGGATTTTAGCCAGACATGACATTGACACCATTCATCGACCGTCGCCCAAACTGAGGGAGCTCATAGTCAGAGCGAAGGATCCTATTGACCTGAAGACCCCAGGAGTATACCGCGTTCTGTGTGAATGTGGGGAAGTGTACGTGAGTGAGAGCAATGGATACGGGGGACGGGACATAACGTTGGCCCTGAAAAGGACCTTTAAGCAAGTGGATTTGAAGACGCAGACAGCAAAGAAAAAACCTTCCTCAAGAGCTTACTTGCCATACGTCTCCTCGATATCTGGCAAAATATCGAGGATTTTAGCCAGGCATAACATAGACACCATTCACCGACCGCCAACCAAACTGAGGGAGCTCATAGTCAGAGTGAAGGACCCTATTGGCCTGAAGACATCAGGAGTTTACCGCGTTCCGTGTGAATGCGATGAAGTGTACGTGGGTGAGACAAGTCGGACGGTGGAGACGCGAATCAAGCGTCACCTTAGATTGGGCCAACCTGAAAAATCGGCTGTTGCAGAGCACAGCATCACGATGGACCATGCCATCCATTTTGAGAAGACAAAAATAATTGCCCGCTCTTCTGGCTACTGGGACCGGCTCATCAAGGAGGCCATCGAGATCCGGAGAGAAAGACGAAACTTTAACCGTGACTCCGGTTGCAACCTCAGTCACACTTAGAAACCCACCCTCAAGGTTATGGGAGAGTCAAGACCACCGGATGTTACCTAATTTTCCCGCCAAAATTTCGGACCTGACCTACCCATGGGGTGTATATTGACCTCCACCTCTAGTCAAGGCATTCACCTCTGCCCTGAGGACGATGCTCGACTCGAGCATCGAAACGTTGGCCGCCATGGACCTAACTACCCGGTGCAAACCCAGAAAGATCGCTGACAGCAGTAACCATACTTCCACTAATGGGCATTAAGGTATGAAATTCGGTGAACGGAGGCAATTCGGGATTGGAGAAAGTGTAACAAGATTGGAGGCAATAGGAGATAATAGTTTCATGAAGTGAATGAGTACGAAGGAGTTCGCCACTACGACGGGGTAATTGGGGCTTCTTGGGGGGCTAAGAAGGGGATGTTATTGTTATGAGGGGGCTTCTGGGCTGATATTTGGAATATTGATGATGAGCTTGATAATGGGGAGAAGGGGTTAAGAAATGATTGCTCGTTGTAAGGTTGGCATGAATGGAAGGAAATGGGCATTACGTGATACAATTATTGCTGGGTGAGATAGGAAGATGAAATTTGGGACGGACGAGGAGGAGCTGATCCATAATGACGTTCCACTGATAAAACAATTAAATTCCGGCTACTTTTTCCTTTATTCCTTTCAAAAGGTGTCGATGATTCATCATCATCACCGAAAATTCAACAATAAAGAAAAAATCTAAATAGAAAACCAATCCAATTCATAGAATACAAGATAAAAAACAAAAAAATTAACCAAACAGAGCAAAACAAATCCAACTCTCCATATCTCTGAAAGGAGGAGCAAACCGTGGAGACAGGGTGACATAAGACATTTTGCTTTGATGCCATTTCACTCCTTCTGACAAAATTCCGGGGCCGATTCGATTTCAACTTCTACTAGTCCCACCACTAGTAGTAGTAGTCCCACCCTTCTAGTAGTCCCACCACTGAGCTCCATTATTTCTACATTAACGTCTTGCAAGCCGCTACAGGTGCGTGCAGCACGGTAAAGTGTGTGGAAATTGCTCTGAATGGTAGGTTTTAAATAACAGGTACCGCCTAATTAATAAATTTTATCGAGTTATTCGTTAGATACTTTTCATTTAGTTTTGTATCAGCTTTCCCCATCTGTTAGAGGATGTGGAAATTCTGTCACATTTGTACTTTAAAACTAGTTTCTTCATGTTACCCATATAAATATTTACTACACTAAGTTACATAATTCTTTTTGCATAATTATCTAAGAAGTGGAACATAGTATTCTGGGCATCTAATGGCTATATGGTGGTTCGTTTCCTGTGTAAACCTCCGGAAAGCCGAAGGAGCGATGTTGCCAGTAGCAGCAGGAAAACTGACTGACTGACTGGAATTTGTTACAACAACGAAATATTTTATGCTATAAAGCGAGCTATAATTGTATACATGTATGTAATATGTAATGATTTTATCAAAAACTGGTAATCCAATCTACCCGAATTTTGGTATTTAAGGGTTTTTCGGTATGAGGAATCGATTGGTTTAGGTTCCATATCGGCGAAAAATATATTTTATGCAGAAATAAAAGCATTTATTTATAAAAACTTAATTTTTGACTAATATGACTTCCTAATAATATTTTAGTCACTTTCTTTTTTAAGTTATTGTTATTTAAAAAAATATATGCATATAAAATGATCATTCTATAACTTATTATTTTCGAAAAAAGCTATTAAAGGCATAAAGACATGGCTTTAACGTTAAAAATTGTATTAAACATTTTAAAAATAATTTATAAATATAGTATACCGAGCAATGCTCGGTCCCCCAGTACTATAGTATATACAAAGAACTTAGCATGTCTACCCACATTCATCTAATGAGGCTCCGATGGGCAGGGCATGCCCAACAGATGCCCGAGGAGTGGGCAGCTAAGAAAATTTTCACTGGGCAGTTGGGAGGGAAGAGACCAGTGGTAAAACCAAGGGTTAGATGGGAAGACACCATCAGCGAGGATGCACAAGAACTGCACGGGGCGAGGAACGGGGAGAAAACTGGAAGAGAACAAAGGGGAATGGAGGAAATCGAGGAGGTCAAGGCTCGATTTGGGTTGTGGCGCCATCGGAGATAGAGAGAGAGAGAGTTGGAAATGGTTGCTCACGTGACCTCGATGTGAGCACGAGGAGCCTAAGTTTACCAACAGTGTTCTCCATAAGGCCCGTACTGTCAAGCAAATGTGGGACACTATACAATTCCCGGCAGAAAATGCTGGAAAAAAGTCCACAACAATCCACCTGTTCAATCACTCGCGGGTACTCACTCATCACGTGCAGCTGCAGCGAGGCCATGGCCGCGTGGCCGTGAGGATCCGTGGCGATGCACGAGTACTCGCCGGCGTCCTCCGTGGCCTCCAACTCCTTGATAAGCAGCGTGCCGTTGGGCAGCGTCTGGAACTTGGAGGAGTGCGCGAAGGAGCTGGAGGGCCCGCCGGAGCGAGAGAGATCCACGCCGCCGTTGGTCCGACGCCACGACACGCTCGCGATGGGAAACCCGGCGACGGGGCAGCGCAGGTGAGCGTTGGAGCCGGCCACGGCCGTCACGTTTCTCGGGGGCCGGGCCGAAGGGGGACCTGTTGGGAAGAAGGAGGATGCGTTTGGAAGGTACGACAGCGTTTCCTGAGTAAGAGAGACTCGATCTGGAATACTGCGTCACATCGCCACAAGCGGTACAAACACACAAACATCGTACAGTGTGCTGAAATTAAAAATCTGGCCAAAATTCATATCTCCTATTTTTTTTATTTAGAAAAACGGTATCCTCCCAAATATAAACGTCTCGGCGTAGCCTCACAAAACCCTCCCTTCATAGTTGGGGACCAATCATTCCCAGCTACACGCCCGTAGGGTGATTGGAAACGTGATATTTAGATCTAGAGCGGAGTCACTGGTAGTAGTTGGCCTTGCCTGATTCACGCGGACAGCACTGAATAATTTAAACGCAATACTTCCTCAATTTGTTATTCATGCGCTACACATGCATTAGTGTGACGGAAATAAAAATTGGCTTGTCCTTTCTGACGTGTTTATGGCTCAAATACACAGGAAATAGAGACTAGAAGTTTTGCTTAAGCAGCTAAAAAAATTTTGACATAGCACAAAACCCTTTTTTAAGTGCATTAATATTTAGCTTATTTTTTGTACTATTCAAAGAAACCTTTTTCTCTGTTCTAAGTAAAACAAAGCTGCCAGACCAATATCACTGCGAAAACTCCACTAATGTTTTGGTACGAAGTCACGCGCACGGGTGCAAATATATGCACCATGGGGAGGAAATTCGCCATGAAAAAATTGACTTAACTAGGATTCGAACCAGGATCTCCCAACTGCCGATCAAGTGTGTTGGCTAAATCATCAAGTATTGGTTTTAAGTTGTTGGAGCTGGTAGAAAAAAATTGTTAAATGACGATTATTCTTCGTTCTCGCAACTTAAATTTGCCTATGTCTCGGATTATGACTAAAAAAAGGTAGAAAAAAATAAATTTAGCTGAATCCCATGATGGTAAAACAATTGTTTAGAAAAATTTGTAAATTTAAAATGGAATAATCCAGTATTATTAATTGAATACAATTTTTCTAGTAGGTTCAACTCGAAATACCCACCCTGAAACGTTGGGTGAGGGAAAAGGAGAGAGCTACTGAGTATGTCATACACTTAAGAATGTAGTCTTATAGAAGGACTTTCGGGCACAGGCCACCAAATAATGCCACAATGTGCGGCGTCAATGTTGGGCAACACTTTCGCAGCCGCGCGGGCCGGTGACGTTTAGATATCGGAGGATGGATTGGTATTCTAAGCATGGATTTCTAGGTAAACGCGGTGACAGCTAGAATCAATCTCAGAATTTACTGTTATTAAAAGTATAGGAATTTTATCTTTTTTCGGGCTTACTTCAATACTATCTTCACTCTTTTCTTAACTCATTTTCATACTAAAGGAGTATGTAACCATCTTACTGGTGGGACTTTGTGATTATTCATCACATGAGTTGGTTAGTTCGGAATTCTCAGTGTTGTACCACCATTTTAACTTGCATGATGACATTCTCAACGTTAATTACTATTGGACGTTCTAATTTCCACGAAAGTCCCCTTTGCTTGAAATTACGTTTCGTGACGTCGGCTTAGAGAAACGGGGTGAGCAGGCCGTTAACACATCCTTATAGGGCTGCTTTTACAACAAAGGGTCATACCGTACCGAGACAGTGGCCGTTACCTTTGTGTACTTAGCTTCAAAAGAAGGAAAGATTGGATGGAGGGGAGGTGGCAATTTAATGTCAAAGGTCTTTTGAGCTGCAGCAATTGCAGCCCAGGACGTGAACGCGGGTGGTACGCTTCATGATCACTGCACGAGGAACGCGGCGAATTAAACGTAACAATACCAAACAGCAAACAAAGGGGCAAACTCATTTTTCCTTGGGAGGTACTCAGCCCTGCTATCCTAGGACTCGACAAGCTTCAGATACCATTTAATGCACTTAGGACATATATCAAACAGGAACATAACAGTGCCCTAAAATACTACTACCAACAAGAATAGTTTAGTATCTTTGAATGATTCTGTGCTTTGAGAATAGGTCTCTCAGGCTGCATCATGATGACCAAGAAAATTGGAACGCTGAAAAAGACTAATCATACAAAGACTAGAAAAAGTTAATTCTTTCACTCCAGCTCAAAGAAATCGTGACAAAATTCGTAATTACACAGCATAAAAATGTATTCTTTGGATAATGAAAGCACGACTTTGTTAATAGACGTCAACTGATCGGCGCGGCGGTTAGAAGAGAGTAGGCGGTCTTTCTCTTTCGCGTTACTTCTATTTTCTATGCATTACTCAGAAATTTTAAATCATAATAATTCATAGAATATCACTGCCAGAACTCTAAATAAAATTGATACAATAGAAGATCGGCAGAAAACGTGCGAGTTATTCTTAATGATCCTCATACTTTTTGAACAATTTAATATTACGTCTTACCTTTCATAATTTTCTTGAAAAATAGACATACAACACATACAATACATACTTGTATTTACCGTAGATCCCACTGTTCATTTCAATAAATTATCGAAAACCATTATAGAAACCCCAGCAACTTCCATAAATTTAATATTTCTAACCAATTACGTTAAGGTGGCTTAAACAAGGCAGTCTGAGAAAAATATCTACTCATCCAAGATATCTTACCAAGAATTCCAGGGAAATGCTACCCTAAGGCAGACGCTTAATCCGTTAGAATCTGTATTTATTTTTATGCCAAACATATGTTGTTTCGAGTTCCTTGTGGTGGCCTGTGATGCTTGTTGCTTGCGTCAAAGGTTTTGCGGCGCTCCTGTCGAGCGATCATGATAGACCAGGAGTGGATTAAGGGGAGGGGGGTGCAGGCAGGGTAATACCAAGGAAAATAGAAAAAATGGTATTCATAAGGTTTTCCATACCCCCCAGAACCCCGGAAAGTAGCCATCCCCATTGGATCCGCTGCCCCTGTCATGGGCTGATGTTTTATTCCGTTCGAATTCACCTGTGTGGAGAATTTCCAAGACGAATCAAGGACATGGGTGTATTTACCGTAAATGTTGAGCGCCGCCGAGTGCTTGACGGGCCGGCCGACGCCGTTGGACGCGACGCACGTGTAGAGGCCGCCGTGCATGACGCGTGCGGATGTAATGTTGAGGTGGCTGACGACGGCCATGCCGGCCGGGTAGCCGACGGTCGTGTAGCTTCCGATGGAGTAGCCGTCCTCGCCGCCGCCGCGGACCTCGCCTCCGTCCAGCAGCCACGCGATGTGCGGCGGTGGGTTAGCCGAGGCGGAGCACTTGAGGGACACGGGCGGACCGGGCTGGAGCGTCTGCTCGATGAAAGTCCAGAGGAGCTCGGGGCCGATGGCTGGAACGAGAGCGAAGAAAATCAGTTCAGTGATCTTTTAGCCAACTGAGATAAATGTACCCATTTCAAGATCATGCTGAGGCAATAAATTAATTTTTAGCTAAAGAAATTTTAGCAGGCCCCGGTGGTGGGGGAGTAAAGTCCTTTCCTGCCAACCCAAGGGTCGCGGGTTCGAATCCCGCCTGGGTAAGATATTCACCTCACAGGGAATGGTTGTGTGTATCCGTCTGTATAATAAATAGGTAGTAATTGGCGTAAGCTGCTACCTACAGAGACTATGATTATTAATATTATCTAGAGAATACCGGCACTTGCCACGGTATTACCTTAACGGAGTCACCCGCAATTGCACATAAGTGCGAAAATTCCAAAGAAGGAAAGCACTCGCCTCGAACCCGGATCCCTTGATAACGCGCCGAATGTCTAAGGCTACCGAAGCGACCTTCTGAAGTGTATAATGCCACCTTATTGTCTTCAAATCTGGTTTTAATCTCATGGACGATGGCGGTAAGCGTAGGTACGCATTGACTTCCACTGGTGACATTAAATGTCCGAAAGTCAGGAATATATTGTTTCTTTAAAGGTCACAATAAGTCCACACGTGAGAAGGGCGCCTCGGTAGCTTAACTGGCTGAAGAACTCGGCGCGATATCGAGGGATCAGGGTTCGAGTTCCAGTCAACGCGAATGGTTTTCCCTCTGTAGAATTTTGGCACTGATTTATAAGGTGAAAATTAAGTAACGTGAGTGAAGAGAAACAATTTTAGGGTTTATTCGTTAGATGACGTTTTCACCTCCATTCCAGGTCAGATCCAACGAAGAAACGCAACGCGTTGAAGGGTTTTGGCGTGGTGGCTAGAGTCATGGCTTCCCATTCCGAGGTCCGGGATTCAAACACCGGCTGTGGCGCAGGTATTTGAGTAGAATATTGATACATATTTGGGTGCTACGTGGAGTGAACTTCCAGGCCAGGACTCCATCCGTAGGATGTGACGTTATACTGTAGGCAGATAGTCCCTTAAGCACCTTACGATTAGTGCCCAAGCCAGGCTTCTCTCCACCCTTCCTCGATTCCCCCTTAAAAAAGATGCTGAGAGATGTTGGAGAACATATATTGGGAAGGTGGATTCTCTTTGCACTGCCTTACGTGGAAATGGTAAGGTTCTGAAATCATCTTACGTAAGATTTTAGTCATTGATGATACTACACCCTATCTAAATTCTGAGCTTTGTGGCACTGCACACAGCGCGTTAGTTGTTTTTCAGTTTCGTGTTGGAAGACGACAAAAGTTTAATTTTTCTCAATCGATAAATCGGTTTTAACAATACCTTGTGCTCACTACTCACCAATATATCAACTGGGGACTCGAAGTATCACAAATCATACGTTTATCGACAAGTTAATTTGTGCGCATGCTTCCATAGATAGAACAATTAACGTAGGACTGAGAGAAGAGAGGATATTTAATGAAATCGCACGTTAAATTTAATGAAATCTCGAGGGACACGGGGGGTCAAAAAGTGGTCTAAATCATTTTATGTAATACTTTAATGGTCCCAAGATAGGCACGACGGATGAGGAGAGGAAGGGGATGGTAATAATTACTAGTTATAATACTTGATCAATGCATTAGCGCAGAGGAAAAAAAGGTACTGGCACCGTAGTGATTGAGCAAGTCAGATAAAGGTGGAAAATAAGATAGATCATTGAACAGAGGTATTCAAATCTTCCCTTTCTCCATCAAATTCTTGCCGTTGCTACCCGTAAATAGGGAGAAAATATGGTAAACTAAAACAGGAAATTTAAAAAGCAAACTAAAATGGTAAAGGAGAATCATTTACTTATCTCTATATCATCTGTTATCATGACTAGTGTACAGGGAAACCCTTGCTACATTCCCTTGACGTGGCTGGCGAGGCATATGTAAAAGTAGATTGTGAATATATCTATCTGTTAAAGGGGCAACAAGAAACCGCGAGGAGTCGCATTAACACTAATGGATAAGCTCTAGACCCGTCCCTGAAATTCAACTCCGCTTCTAAAACTTTCGATAGAGCGATTAGTAAAAACATTTGAAAAATGCGCAAAGTTTTCACGAGATATTGACGTAAATCATGGTCAAAGCATCAAAAGCCGGCTGATATCAATCATTAAAATTTAATGGGATAGAAAATTCATATTCCCACATGAAATGGACCATGACCTATATAAAAGTTTTAGTTATCCCTGCGCGGGCGCATGGAGAAAGCTATAAAAACATCCCAGCAAAACACGAGGAAAGGTTTCACAGTGCTTTAGCTTCTATTTTGAACTTTGGTTGAACGATGCACCACGCGCGCTCACTAAAATATTTATCGGAATATGACGAGGACATTAAATTATTTGATTGGTAGCTTAAATATGAGAGAAAAATGTTTTTCAAAGACATCGAAAGCACGACAGCAATCGTCTCCATATTAATAATGGCCCTTAAGATCAATGAAATTTATTATATCAGGCATCACTTCATAAAATTAATTATTTGTAGTATTATGATTTTTTAGGAATTCATTCCCAGCCCTTGATCCACGGTTCTATTGATCTCTTCCTTCCTCAACTTTCCCCCAACATCCCAAGCATCTCTAATTTTCCCATAACAACGACAACAAAACATAAAAAAAAACTTTTAATATTTCTGCACCTCACGATGTCGTAAGTTGCCAAAACGGGTTGTAGCAAAAATAATTAGGAAAGTACAAGTGCTTTGACTTCGATCATGAATCTTATGATGAAGCGGATTTTTTTATTCACTGCGTCAGAGCATGTCTCATTAACACTCCAAAGTGTGAAAGTAGTCTTCAACTCATCTATTTCTGATAACTTCTTTCACACAGCGACCGCTCACAAAAGCAAGCCTCTTCTTACCACACTTCAATTAACTTTCTCCTCTGGATCCTCACACCTTGTAAGGTACGAAATTCATAAATCTTCGTTTGAAACAGCCTTCCGGTGCAAGCGCTGTAGCTTGAACAGCACTGCTCCGCACTATCGGAGACTTCCTTTGATTCATCCACCAAAAGGAGTTCGGAAGTCAGTCATCAACTCTCATGGCGGGATAAAGGATGAATTTCTCCAAAAAATCTTTCCAGGAAGAACATAACCGGGTTAATTTCTCGAGGAATAAATTTTCATTTCTCATCAACAACACTCATTTTTCTTTAAAGATGAACTGGTATGGAGAGTAATACCACCAGAATGAATTTATATATTATTATAATCGTTGGCCATCTAAATTTTAAGAGCGCCGAATTGTTTTTGACGCTCGGGAAAATTTACTGAGGTAACGGGACGTATTTAAGGATAAATTATTATAAGAAATTAATGAAGGAACTGACATCTTACATAATTGACGACAACATGCCTTTTTTCTCAAAATGGGCGCAGACTAATTAATTGCGAACGATTTATTAATGCTAATGAAGTCTATTCGGGTTCTCTACCCGGTCACAATCTGCATTTAGAATAGAAAGCGTGTGGTGTACAATTAAACAACGAAACAAAAGGAGTATACATGTTTGCTCCTTCTATAGACCTCCAAACTACAAAATTGATGTTATTTACCAATTAGATAATCAAATATCCGCATTTACTGTGAGAGACAGTAAAAGTGTAATAATTATTGGGGGAGATTTTAATCTGCCATCTATAAATTGGGATTCTTACACTGTAAAACCGAATTCTAGGAATAGGGAAATCAGCGAGATCTTACTCAACACACTTGCTAATCACTCACTTTCCCAAGTAGTTGACAAGCCTACGAGAGGAAATAAAATATTAGACCTTTTTGCAGTAAGCCATCCTAAGTTGATAAAACAGCTCGATATTATTGACGGCATAAGTGATCACAGAGTAATTTTTTCCACCTTAAAAATTGAAGTAGAGTCAGCTGTAAAACCGAAACGCAATATTTATTTATTTGATAAATGCAACTTCATCAAATTTGGCGAGATGCTTAATGATTCGTACACGGATTTCGTAGCTAAAACTGAGGATAAAAGCACTGATGAATCATGGAAATATTTCTTAAAAATTCTACGACGGGGAATCAACGAATATATTCCGCAAAAATTGAAATGCGACAGTAAAGAACCTCGCTGGTATAACAACGATGTTAGGAGGGACCTTAAGAGAAAATTGTACAACTTGGTTAAAAAGTTCACTACGGTAGGTGACAAATCGAAGGAACTTGAAGCAAAGGGAAGTTACGCTGCGAAACGCTCAAAAACTAAGAAATCAATGCGTTCTGCATTGCTAAATTTCAAGAAAAAAGTACTTGGTGAATTACTCGAAGAAAATCCGAAATCTTTTTGGTCATATGCGAGAGAGCTTCAGGGAAAATCTTCAACCGTAGATTCGTTATTTGATAAAGATGGCAAACTTGTCACCGAAAATATTGACAAAGCTAACACGTTAAATTCCCACTTCAAAAGTGTATTCACCACAGACGATACTGCATGTAATTTTGAAATACAATTCACTGAGGAACCGATGAAAGAAATCACTATTCAACGTGGTGGGATAACTAAACAGCTGCAGTCGATAAAAAATAGTAAATCTCCGGGTCCAGAGGGAATACCCGCGCGTGTCCTCAAGGAGTTGGCGCCACAGATCGCACCGTTCTTAGACATAATATTCAAGAAGTCATTGTCTGAAGGAAAGATACCATTAGACTGGAAAATTGCAAACGTTACACCGATATTCAAAAAGGGAAACAGACACGACCCAGGGAACTATCGACCAATTTCATTAACGTCGATTATAGGCAAGATACTCGAACATATCGTCGTTAGCAATATCATGACGTTCCTGGACAGTCGTAACGTCCTCCATGGCTGTCAGCACGGCTTCCGGAAAGGTAGATCATGTGAAACACAACTCGCGCTCTTTCTTCATGACGTTCTCAAATCTGGTGAATCGAAAAGACAAGTTGACGCATTATTTCTAGATTTTAAGAAAGCTTTCGACACGGTACCTCATAACAAACTTTTATACAAATTACAGTCATGCGGCCTACACGAAACAGTAGTAAACTGGATACGCGACTTTCTGAGTGATCGTACGCAAAAAGTAGTTCTTGACGGAATTAGCTCTGATGTCGTTAAAGTGACATCAGGTGTCCCGCAAGGAAGCGTGATCGGACCCCTTTTGTTCATTATATACATAAATGATCTATGCTCTCGAATTAGGAGTAAAATACGTTTATTTGCCGACGACGCTGTCATATATCGTGAAATTAGTGATCACTCTGACTTTGAATCCTTATCATCGGATTTAAACAACGTTCATGAGTGGAGCCAAGAGTGGGGACTCGAACTTAATCTAAGCAAATGCACGGCGGTACAATTCTTGCGGAGGTCGTCCAACTATTCCCATGTATATGCTGTGGATGGTGTTAACATAAAGGCGTTAGATGAAGTGAAGTATCTAGGAGTTACGATAACTTCGGACCTATCGTGGGGAGCACATAGAGGAAATATTTGTGGCAGAGCTCTGAAGAAGCTAGGATTCGTCAAGCGTATTGTGGGAAGATTTTCGGATGAAAAAGTAAAAGAGAGGTGCTATTTCGCACTCGTCCGGCCACACCTTGAATATGCAGCGAGCATATGGGATCCGGTGCAGAAAGACTTAGTCCGGGAACTTAATAAAATACAAAGGAAAGCTGCGCGATTCGTCAAAAACAGCTACGGGCGTACTGACAGCGTTACACAGATGTTAAACGAATTAGGCTGGGAACCGCTAGAGACTCGGAGGCTACGCGCTAGGCTTAGATTGCTTGAACAATTGAGAATAGATATCTTTCAGAGCGACACGGAGAACATCATATTAGAACCCCACTATATTTCCAGGTCCGACAGAAACGATAAATTAAGAGAGATATTTTGCCGAACGGATAGGTATGGGAATTCGTTTTTCCCCCGAACAATAAGGGACTATAATAAATGCTAGGCGTAATTTCATTAGAGCGTTTCCTTTTTATCTTTAAACGGCTGGTGTCCTAACACCCCCCGCCACACGCCTATTGAGGCGGCTTGCGGGGTAATATGTAGATGTAGATGTAGATTTCTGCCGACGTTTCGATGTACGAGTCGTTCATTGTCATCAGGGCATGATCCCCCGAAAAGACTTCGCTAACATCATACGCCGGGAAAGCATAAGATTTATTAATATTGACTATATCTTCTTAATATCAGATTCGATTTCTTAATATTTACTATTCCTTCAATTCAACACTATATTCTGACAACCATTATTTCTGACGATCAGGAAATTTACGGGAGCATCAGGATGTCAGGAGCATCAGCAAAAGGATGCATTATAGAACGGATAGACACTATGTATCTGATCATATCATTTTAAATATATCAGATCATGAGAATAAAATTAGGGAATTGGACTGCAGAACGGACAGATTTAAAAAGTAATTTTTCCGCGAACGATAAGAGACCATAACAGCTGCCAATGAGACTTTAAACTAGGTTGGTCCATAGGTAGATTAGCTAGTTAGTTGGTTTACTCCCTAATACTTATATCTTTATCTACTACCTAGTACTAAAAGCACGCCGTGAATGTTTTCAGCATAACTCTTGAATCTCTGTCCGTTTATGTAGTTGCAAAATACATATATACTGACAGTCCTTCTAACATTGGTAGCATATATATAGTGTAGTGCATGCTTGTGAGGCTTCACGTCCTGACAAGCATTAGAGACTTATGCTAATTCATCAATAATCGTAGTTACACTAACTTTAGGGTATAGTGTAATGTATGTTGGTGATTGCACACCCCCTGCCACACACCCTTGAAGTGGCTTACAGGGTATTTTGTAGATGTAGATATTTATCAAGTATCGCCATATGTCCAACGGTATCAATTGAATCTCCGTGACGGAGCGATTTATTAAATTTCAGTATTCATTCAAACGAAGATCATACTCTGAATTGTATTGGTGCATGTAGATCACGGTCACCAGCAATGTTTTGAAAGCCTGACGCCGCGACAAAACTATCTGATTACGGATTAACATGAAAAGTGAGTCGCCGGCATTGTTGCTGGCCTTCCCGTGTCGCGTCGTCTCGGCTCTAAGCGTTTTCAGCCCGAGGGAGCAAGCAGATGGAAGCCGACCCCCTTGACTGTGCCCCACTGCCCACACGCTATTGAATGTCAAACAAGTGCTGAGCTGCGCTCTTCTTTGAAGTACTGGTTTCATTAGCGCGCTTCACCCACACAGGGAAATGCTGGGGACCGAAATGCGCAGTCTGAGTATAAAAAAGTACATTCAATTACATTGAATTGCTGGATTGCATACGGGTTTTCCTTGACGAAAGATAATACCGTGCGTTGACTATCTTGACGATGACGATGAATAATCTATACCAGCGTTCCTAAAACTTTTTCAATTCATGGAACCTTTATGAGCGTTAAAATGTTTTGTGGAACCCTTCTTCGTAATAAATTATTAATATTAAAAATAATTCTAGGGTACTATGAAAAAAAACTATTCTCATTTCAATATTCTTGTAATATGTGTAAATAATGACAAATACACAATAATATTAATGGCAATTTGTGGAACCCTTGGGAAGATTCCGTGGAACATAGTTTGAATACTGCTGCTCTATACCGCCTAAATGTGAATTCGCTTGGAACAGGGCTTACGCAAAATTCCCAATGCATTCATACCCTATAGGTTGAGTATCTAGCTAAATTTCCGGGCATGAAAAATTCGAACTGCTTTAAAATTTGATGGTCCACTGATCCTGAAATCCAGGAATTAACGTTGTAAAAAGATCGAGCACAGAAGAGCTAAAAATATCTAGTTTTTCACAACGAATTGTGACACCTTAACGATGAAGGACACGAACTTCCTTTCCAATAAATACTCCACAAATAGAAAACGATGTCAAATAAAGAATCGCTTTCAACTTTCAGATACAACTAAAATTTATGCCTTTAAATTATAATCTTCGCATACTTAAACTTTCGCCCGAATAACATTTCTCTTACGACCTGCTGCAAACAGGCCAAAATGTTAACGAACAGAAAGACATACATTGAATGGGGAGAATTAAAATTATTTCGAAATTGAACACGCATGGGTCAGGCGGCATTCGGAGCAGCTCATAGGAGTTTTAGGAGTTACTGCAGAGGACAAAAGGGAAGTCCGAAAATCGCTGAAACGAAACAAACCACCGCCATAATTGAATGTCCCGCTGCCGTTGAAACATAAAATAGCTTAAAAGTGGGAAAATAATTGTGCCTTGCCACAAAGTTTTGGACGCATTCCCATTGTTTCTCCATTTTGGGTAATTTGTAACATTGCATTTTCTCACTTTAAAAGGATTACGGGAGTTAAAGTCGAGGGGAATCCGAAATATTGCCCACGCGCGGAGTGCAAATTAAAGCAATCGTTCCATGCGATGTGCGAACTAAATTTCGCAATCGACTACAAGCGGTTCAGCGATTAATTGTTAAATTGATTATATTTATCGGCCAATACGGCTAGCACATTGGGGAGAAAAGTGTGATATTGTACATATAAATACATGGTGCGATAGCCACTCCACCACGCGCGTTGTAAGAGAGATTAAAAAAATCAACGAGGAGTGAATGGGGAATTTAAAAAAAATGGGAATATTAGTTCGTAAGGATGCCATTTTTTCCATCGCATTAGCTCTGCAGGAGAAAAATGGCTCTGCACTGAAACTGATATCTTAATATTTTTTCTGACTTCATTGCCGTGTTAACATTTTATTCTAGTTGCTAACAATTTTTATAAGTAATTTACAATAGAAAATCAGGAGGAAAATCTGTGACTCTTAATTATTTCAATAGTTTAGTTGTCAACCCTCTATTTGTCTAACAATACCCCAAAGCTCGGAAAGAGCTGTAGTTACATTATTCACCTATGAATGCTTCTTGAATCGGGCTCTCCTTTGTTGAACATCATCGATGTCATAAATGTAGCTTCTCCAATCCGTGGCTCATATACAGGACACATGCTCTAAAATTGGGTCTGACGTGAGCAAGATAGCAGCGTTCGAGAAATATCACGCTACCTCTCAAATAATTTGCATACGGGAACCCCATAATACATATTAGGTCGTACATTTCATCAAAAGTGATCTTTTCGAAGTTTGGTTAACTGGAGCTCTCAACTAGACTCGCATCTCCTGTAACCAATTCATTCCCACATAATTTTTTATTTTAACGCCCCTAAAATTCACTACTTAACTGAAATAAGCACTTAAAAATTATCCCCTTAGAGTTAATACACCGAATCCCCCACGAACAAGTTCGTTGAAAAACAGTCACAAGTGGCTAAAGCATGAGTTGAGTCTTTGATAATTAAATTTGGGATTAAACTATGCATTTAGATATATTATGCAAATAAAATGAAACTTGCACCACCTTGTTCATATGCATCATTGCGAGGAAGGGAAAACCCCTAAAGATATGTTAAGGAATTTTTAGTCGTAAATCAAGTTTTTACGCGTTGCTTGTGGAAAATCATGGGCACAATTACGTTACTCTGAGGTATATTAAAAGGTATTGCAAATTTTACTATAAAACACCTTTTATTTTCATTCAAAAACAAATATTTAGATCCTTTAATTAATGTGGCTCTTACCTGGAATTACCGTAACTGCGCTGCAAGGAACCATAATAAAATATTTGTGAAGCCAAAGTATTTTTTTAACTGCATACATAGCTCAATACCATTTCAATAGTTTTTCTCTTCGTTATTTATATTTTTAACAAGAGCATTGAGAGAAAAATGAACCAAGATATCCCTATTATTCTTGCCACCGGTGGTGTAAAAATTGTGATGGAAAATAGCGCATAAAAGGCTAAAAGGCCTGGAACGTCGGAATAAAACTAAATAATAGTCAGATCGGAGATACGAGACGCTTTATAATGACAGCGTTTTAAAACAGATTAAGGCAAAGTAATGCTCTTTTGGGCATCATTCATCGCGTGTTAAATGGAATGAAGATTATTAGATTATTACCTTCGTCACGCCGTCCCTCCCAATTATCTGGAGGGCATGGCTCCTCGAACGCTAAACACTCCGGCAAAAGGATTGGTGTGTGTGTGTGTTTAGAAGTGCCCGAAGCTCACCACGTGTTACCCAAGGCGTCCTTCCCCGCCCTGTGACGTTAATTTGTCCAATGGAACACCGAGCTCAACGATGCGTCAACTTTGTGATCTTACGGAGACTGGCGCTGCTTACGCGATAAACCCTCGGTCCGTTGCATTTTACGACACGCGCTCGACGCTTCATTTCGCGCGCTCTCCCCGGTGAAGAGGGACGACCCCTCGTCGCAAAGTATCTGATGGAATATAGAGGCATGTGCTACGTGGGTGAGCTACCACCGCACCGTGATAATGGAGAGGATGCGCTGCGACTTATTTGCTTTTAAGTCATTAAAAATGGCCAAAAAATAAAATGAAAAAATTATGTCACCTCAACGACTTTTTAAGACCTGGGCTGGAAAAAGAGACAAGATTACTTTAAGCGAGCAAGAAATTATATACAAGGAGCTTTGTTGGGCCTGGTTTATCGAACATTATTCGTAGGCGAGGCCTTTCTATCCGTCCAGTGATTTATATCCGTCCTTGCCCCTTTTGTCCATTGGGTTTGCAACAGAATTACCTGAAAGTGGTTAAATTAACGCGCACACATGGCATGTATGAAGTCAAATAACCTCAAGGAGTCTTTTTTCTATCTTAGATTGAGGAGCTTTCACTTAATCGGTGACAAATTGATGGGGCGGATAAAATAATTTGGATCTATCTAACGCGAAGGAGAGTATTGTTAAATTTTACATTTTTTTTTAAAACGAGTGAAAAATAATTCTCATAATATAGATCGCATTCCCGCAAAGTTGATGAAGGTGATAATACGTCAGAAAAAGCGTATTCTGACCACTGGGAGTTTAATCTCCACAGTTGAATAATAGATAATTTAAGAATCCTGTTTCCAGGGTTAGGAATTTCATAGATGAAGCAAACGTTAGTTTGTAAAGCTGAAAATAGTCATATAATCAATAAAAGATCGCTAACTTCGCTATATAATGGACCATTTTAAGAGGAGCAGAGGTCGGTTACGGGAAGTGATACGCAAACCAACTAGCATAAGCGTTATGCAGGGATACCTCACCTTTGAATGAATTCTTTTCTCGAGAATGTAGTTTCCATAGAATTTTTGTAATTATGATAACCGAGGAGGATGTCCTACGCCTTTCTCGGCGGGCTGCCGTGCAGGCAGCGCCGTTTTCCCGCCGTGACTCCGCAGTCTGCCCGTATTGTATCGCCACCACCACCTCCATGACTCCTTTGCGAAATTCTTTTGCACTTTGGCACATTCCCATTTGCAATTTCCGAAAAGCATCCACTCCCCTAAAGCCTGAAACAAAACCTCATGCACTGATTTGGGTTACCAGAAAGTTCTCAAGTCACGGAATTGCACGGAGGATTGCAGCGCATCACGACCCAGATATTAGCTAAACCATGTTTATCTCTGATTTCCTCCAAAATTTATCGGAACTTATTTTCCATTCATTTAAATTCCAACTACCACATTAATTGTGAAGGAGTTCAGCATTTTATGCGGGGGAGGAAGATGTCCAGATAAGAGCGGTAATCAATATATGTGTTGGCTGTTTTCAACGACTCACCTCATAACTGTGTTGTTTTAACTTCCGATGGCAGTTTTCTGTGAGGGCATGTTATCACAGTGGTTATCGAGCACAGAAATCCAGCGATGAAATTTCAGTTAACTATAATGCCAATCGATAAGCACTGAATTTCGAGGCTTATAAAATTTGATAAGGGAATCCTTCAAACTCGAGAAATGCCCTCCGGGAGCTTTGCTGCTTGTCACTGTATAGTTCAGATCTAATGAGTGATCACTGATTTGAAAAACTTCCGATTATTAGAATGACAGTCCATTGCCAGTAAATTTTTTTCGACTGTGGCAAAAAGGTTCCAATGAAATGAGCTTTTGCTATTTTGTCGTTGCAGCATCGCGTTACCACAATTGATCGATCTCGAACTGTTAGCAGATACAATATAGCACTGAGGTTTAGAGATGATACAAACATTGAACTGCGGTGATATGGCTTCATTCGGAGCTATTTTTTATTTGCAGGATAAAAATACAGTTAAAATCATTCCACTAACGAAGAAGTATAACAGGTTAGGTGTGAAGTATGATCCAAGTATATCGCCAGGGTGATAAATCGATTATTTTGCGATTTAAATCGTTCAAAGTGCACATCCCGCAGATCTCATCCCTGCGCATTACAAAGGCCCAATGGAACAAAAACCTCCCTTAATACCATCTGCAGTGACAGACGGGATCCGAACCAAAGTACTGATGGTCTTTTTTGAGGGACTCAATGACTGAAAAATGAATAGACCTTCGAAATACTTCCACCCGAAAACCACTTGAGAATGTTTGCCCAACTTCGCCCCCCCCCCACCCCGGATGCAGCTTCTTAGCCACGTGACCAAGTGGCACTCTTAGGAAATAATGGAGGGTGAATAAACAATGAGAGCCATGCCGAATGACAGGCTTCAACTAGCAACCGCTCATTCGATGGGACGGCTTTCCTTTCTCGCAGGCACCTTCAATCTCAGGCCGAACTCAGATTCTCTCAGCCTTCAGGATTAAAAAGTCATTCTTGAAAACCCAAACACAACACTGAGCGATGATAGTCTGCTGAAAAAATATTTTGATGGAGGCTTCATTCTCCATTGAGGTTTAACCTCATTAGCCCCGAACGCTCATTATTGTAGCCATTACTATCGACAGTGCTCTACTGATTATAGGTGGGATTGGATTTCCATTACGTTTTACGTTATTTATCCACTTCTCTTGCAAATTTCTAACATCTGATCCAACAAACCATTTCATCCTTCAGCCCAGGACGCTTTCTACCTCCATGCAATTTAAAATGACCATAATTTTACTCTTGCCTGATTAGAAAAAAATTCTCCCGTCTATCTCGACCCTGGATTCCGATTATTTAACCACCTCGTCCACTCACTCAGTCTTCCCCGTTTATCATTCAGCAGCACTATTTCATCCCCAACCATTCTTCTTAACTTCTTCGTTAGTCTTTGTATTCTATATATATAACTATTCATTCGATTTTACCATTATTCTCCAGACCCATGTTCAAATTTCCTAGAAACTCCTTCTCATCATTTCTCTCATATTATACCGCACGCATTCACGTTTCTGAAAATCATTCAACGGCGCACTCCGTCACGACTCTTTTCACTTATTTGTTCTCAACGCCTTTACTCAGTGTCTCTATCTCAAATTATCCGTAGTTTGTTCATGCTTCTGTCACTTACGCAACTTTCATATTAGTGTAATTAGTACCACCTTCCGGGGAAAATGTTTCTTACATTGTGGGCCTAGGATGAAGTCTACCTATATGTTAAATTGACTGAAACTTGTGACACGGAATGGATTACGAAGTTTCAGGCGATAAGGCGTGGAATTTCAACATGATACGGCTGAAGAGTTGAAAGCAGTTTTCCACAATTAATGGTGGAAAATTGCTTTTAACTCTTCAACCGTATCTTGTGACACGGACCTCTCACAGCGATCTTGGCAAACCTCTGGCAACTATTCTCATTTTTGACCCGTTAATAGTAGGTATAGATGGACCGTTTCCACTCGCTGCCCTATCGTAAAACGTTTCTTTTTGCACACTAGCTCTCTCTTCAACATGGCTTTATTCCCTCCCCATTCATTTAATCTAACACTCCATCATTTTCCTTTTCATTCGACGCTTTCCTAGCTTTCTCCCTACGGAATTAAACATCCCCAAGCCTCTAATTACTTTCTCTAACCAGATGCTCTACCTCCTCATCTCCTGCAGCAACCTCCTTTCCTCCCCTACCATGCAAAGTACTTTATCGTTTACTTCCCTTCCTGTCCATCGAACCCTTTCGATCCTTCTTCACATCCATATTTCAAACGTCTGCAGCCTATTATCAATCTTTCTACCCAGAGTTCACGATTCGTTTCCATATAATCTTAATTTCAAACTCTTCACTAATTATTTATTTATTTCTTTTCAAATTATGAGTTCCTGTTATTATTTCTCTCCTGCTAGTAAACGCCTCTTTTGCTGATGCAATTCTCTGCTTTAATGTTCAAAACGATTCTCAAGTATTTAAATTGCTTCAAACCCTCTATTTTATTACTCCGCTACTTATACCTTAAAATTTGACTTTTTCCTTCCCTAAATTCTCTCGCTTTTATTTTTTTACAATTTATCCCAATTTTGTAACGCTTCCAACAGTACTTGCAGACCTTTAATTAACGGGCTTATAGACGAACTAAATCACGTTAATCAGATCCCATACAACTTTCACTCCAACCTCAAGTTCCCTCAATCTCCATGTACCATTTCCTCCCCATATATGTCAAGGAGCACTGGCTGACCGGCAACCATGCCATACTCCGCGACACACTAGATGAAACAAAAATAATTCAATTGTCCAATTACGTATTGAAATCGGCTGGAGAAAATCTAAAAGAGGAAAGACGATTTTACAGTAAAAACTTGTCATGAATGCGATCTGAAACCTTGAAATGGAAGAGAATGGGATTAAAGTTCATGCTTTAGCATGGTTTACTACAACCGTACTAACATGAATATTATAAGTTTGCTATGCATAATACAATGATTTCCCCTAAAATATGTTAAACTTTTACAGTGAAATTTTAAAATAAAGGTATATTCCAAAAGCATTCTCTAGTTGTCAGCCTAAAATTCTGGGAAAAATATAATTTAATTAGTTTTATATATTAGTCGATAGAGCATTTCACTTAATAGTAAATGAATTGATTTAATTAAAAAGCAATGATATCAATTACCTCGTCTTAAATAGGGAAAAATATTTATTAGGGGCATTTTTGTGCAATTAATATAAGTAGGTATTAAGCGTCACCAACTGTTTAATTGACTTATTTATTCGAGACAAATAAAATAATGGTTGTACATTTTAATCGATCACAAACGAAAGAAAAGTCGGAAAAAGTACCGCTTAAATGTATTTGACACATGCACTAAAATCACTGGTTAAAATACATTTCATAATTTATAAGGCAAACATTGCTTTATTTCCATGCATTATATGAGATAAGAAACGATCATTACATACCTCATAAATTCGTAACAACAATTAGCGTTCCATTCTCAAGTAAAATTACTACTTCCTTCCATCTCATTTACAAATGTATTTACATTTCTATGCCTGGATTTTAGATAGGAATGAATTTTTCAAATTTGATTTCTACACTATCCGCAAACTTTCATGCAAATATTTGGTTTTCCGTACTATATAAGCCATTCCCTGATCACTGGTTGATATAATAAATTGTAATACATGTATCGGATTATTTTTGGGCTAAAGGAATCAATTTTTACGACAATCAATTTTACAATGCGAAATGTGGAAACGGTAAATACTCATTTTGTTATTGAACAAAAAACTAGCGGTCTATTTTCCAGTAAAACGATATTCTTTTCCTCTCTTATAAATTTTATTCACTTAGTTAAAGAATAGATCACTTGATGATCTTCCGAAATGTTTTTAATGCAACTGACCAGTTTCGAAATTACAACATCAGAGTTCAAACACAAGTTCAAGTATAGTCAGCGTCTAATGTATAGGACGGGGTATGGAGGAGGGGTTGAAGGGGAAGGATCTTCGGGAGGGGGAGTGGATTAGGTCGGTTACTCAAGGACTTAATACAAGAGGAAAAGTATATGAACAACATCAAAGTTGCAAAAATCAGGGGGCAGGGACTGTAAAAAGGGGGCATATTTTTATCGGACAAAGTCATTACATCGGTTGATAGTTTGAAAGCTGAAACAATTTCAGAATTTTATAAAAAAATCTAGCTTAACACCTTTGTCACAATAATCCCACAAACACCCAAAACAAAGCAAATCCCAAAAAAACACAAACAAGTAGAAGGATTTACCTAGTGATTCCTTCTTTAACTGTCACAATTCCATAAAGTAATTTCACCTAACACCACGTTAATTATTCACTAGTGCTACGTACAGTTTGGATTTTAGAGAGAGTTGACATTTTTAGATTCGACCCAACGCGATTTTTTAACGGAACTCCCCGATTTGCCCAACTCAGAGAAATCCTCTGACTCTTCCTGAAGCTAAAGGTTTCTCATATCTATATGACCTTCACACTTAATCTCCCTCTCAATCAAAACGTCGAAACAAAATCCGAATAATCGGGTGAGCCGACGCCACGTCCCTTAAGACGTCCCGCCATTGCTCGCGCAGGAGAGAGAGTTAAAAAGAGAAAGAGAGAGATAGAGCACTGCAAAATTTACTTACGGGAGGAAATGCCGTGCGAAGAACTGGGGCCCCGTCCGAATACTCCCAATTTCGATCTCGGAGAACGTTTTCGGGCGGACGTGACGTCAGTCACTCGGCTGAAATCTGCGAGAAATCGAGAACAGTAACTGAGAACGAGGAAAATGGGAGTTCTCGTTTACTGTTCCTGTGTCTTCAACAATTTTTTAGAATGACGATACTTTGCAGAATACCCTGGGGATTTAAAATGTAACAAAAATTAAACTTTTGGTCATACAAAATGTCGAGAATGTTTAATTGGCAAATAAATAAAGGAAAAGCTTACCTGATGTATAATTTTCATCAGCTTTAAGTATACTATTCTGAAAAAAGTATGGCATACTGTTTATATTGATCTAAAAATGAATGAAAAAATGTGCTAATAATAAAGATGCAACTGAGGTTCACAAGAATGAGGATGCTACGACAGAAGTTCTTCCTCCGAGAAATCAATCAAAACTTGAACCGTGTATCATTTTCAACCGCTTCAAGTAAGTGGCGATGGAGACGAACGCACGACCGTTAATGTAGATCTATATGACTTATTTAGAGATGTACGAACGAGAAATACGCGAATAAATTAAGTTGTGGCAGTAGGAAGATAGATACAAATGAGAGAGGAGAGAGCAGATTTCCTATGCCAAAAAATGCAAAAAGTAGGCTCAAAAGAGTGTCTTGAACTAAATATGGAAAGAAAAAAAGAGTGTCCTACGAAAAATTGCGACCAACCTAGTTATCCTCTGCAGCACTGGTTTTGATGTAGAGCGGTAACGGATGGGAGGAAAAGATCATGAGATGGCATATCGAGAACGATTCAAGGAACATGGAAATGGTCTAAATGGGCACAAAACTCGAATAAACCTCAATAGGGTCAGCAAACCCTTCGTTTGAGATCGTTGTCGCCAAGGGAAATGGTTTACTGTAACATCCTGTCAGCTAAATCGGATGGAAAGGAATGTAATTATCGAGGCCCCATCTGCAGTCGAAGCTATCTCAAATTGTAGCTACCAGGAAAAAATAAAACAGCACATCACCACCGAATTATGGGAAATTAATAACTAACAACAAGTAAAAGATGACTGTGCAGTAATAATTCGGATGGGGGTAGAAAATGGAATAATACAAACTGTATGCCAGTTCACGGCGTATAGCCAAACCATATAACGTAACTCTACCAAAGATCATTTAAAAATACCCTACAGTGGCCAGGGAGAAAATACGGGAGAGCCAGTGTTGTTCTACATATTCCTGCACGTTTCTGTTCTAATGTGGGGCAAATACTGTAAAAAATTGAAGAAATGGAAGAAAACGCGAATAAAGACGTTTCAGTGGATGATATCTGAAGTAAAAAGCATGATAAACTTTAATGTTAGTGGCATATACAAGTAAAAAAGTAACGTGATAAGTGATTTTCTTTTAAAGAAAGGCTAGAATTTATCCATGTTATCCTATTTAAATGGTATGAGAACTCGGAGAATGATAACACATGCAATCATATAGACGCTCAGTTACAGCGAGCAGAAGAATTAAGTTCTTCGTCTGGTTTATTTTGATGGACAAGAAGTTAAAGAGTCATCAGTATCCAATTTTGAAATCGATTATGAAAAATTGAAGATATGATTGGCTAAAATGTAGAAACGCGAGAAAAATAATGAATTACAAAATGCATTACAAAAAGATAAAAATCCAGGCTGTGCAATTAGGGTTGCATAAACTGCAGTGTTAATCGGATATATCGCCGCGATGTCACCAGACATAAATGTGAATTGCGGCCTTCCATTTAAAACCAGCCTTCGACATGAAAAATCATCACCGCCAGGAATTTAGAATGAGGGTATGGTGCCGGCAATATCTACAAGAGCACACTTACAATTTTACAAAGAGCAGAGTGGAGACTTAGTAACCGAAACATCGTAGGTACCGAAGATAAAACATGCGAACTGTGGCGTGATGAAATACTTCGGCGATATGCGCTGGTTTATTTACAAAATAAGAGCACTGCACAGCCTTAGATGAGTGGAGATGGAAAACAAAGATTTACAAGAAAAAGATACTAGGGTAAGTGCGTCCGATTTCGGCGATGGTTCACAAGTTTCATGTACAAAGTACACTTTGTGTGAGGTTTTATTCATCTGATTTAGATAGCTCAGTGCTATGGGTGACTAATCGCCATCTTGGCTCATCAATGTAATCATTAATTAAGATTTTATTCTATTCTATGGCAAACAGGAGGAGCAGCCTTACTGTGTCTGCAAAGTACTGCCACCATCGAGATATTCGAAAGCTGCAATATTTTTTATTTTATTGTTGAATTTATCCTTCATTCTCTGAAAATTTGGTAAAAGGCGCTTTGTTACCTATTGAGCTGAACCATTCATTCCATTTTCTTGTATTGCTTTGATTCTTCTAATAAGGGTTCTACCATTAAAATGCTTGGGTGGCTCGTGAAAACCATTCAGTAGCCCTATATATTTAAGTACACTCGCCTCCTTTAATTCTTCAGTTCAGAAAAATTCATTTAACCGTTGAGGAAATACAAAAATATATTCTTTTTCGGCCTATTCCAATCTCCTATAGTTTTCATTTCGAAAGCGGACTTCGACACTGCATCACCTTTTTTTTCGAAATTTTCCATCTCCATGTTCACAGGAGAGTTTATTTTTGCCCAAGAGCATTTTCGGTTAAACACACATCCTCGGTGTATTTTATTGCCTCTGACAATGCTACAGCTAATAATTCATGCAACTAAGTGATTACTTCTGTAACCCTTTGCCTCTTCTCTAACCAGTATGGTAGAATAAACTGTTCTCTTCAATCAAGTTCCTCATCTCTACCCCTCAAAATGTATAATACCTCCCCGTTCGTCTTCCCTCTTTCCTTCTCACTTTATCCTCATTTATCCTAATCCATTGATTGCATAACTTGTATAAATAAAGGATAAATACGAATTTTTGAACAATTGTTTATTTCGCCTTAGCCCTCTTCCAAAAGCCCTTTAATCCGGTAAAATACGTACCCTTTTCCTCCCTCTTTCCCATTGACCTTACATTATCCTTTCAATCTTCACGGAATTCCCATTGCTTCCTTGACCTCCGTCATATACCTACGCACAAGCTACCCCTGTCAAATGTTTTCCAGCAAAAACTTCCCCTAAATGTAATCAGATTGGTGAGGCGGCTCGAGTTCTGGCTTCCCATCCCGAGGATCCGTGTTCGAGTCCTGACTGTGGAGGAGTATTTTATCAAAGGAAACCCGATCCCTGCTTGGGTTTCATGTCGAGGACAACTCAAGTATTGCGCCGGATGGGACTTAAAGCGGCACATTTCGTTGATAGTACTGGTTTTCACCCATCGGCCATTTCCCAAAAACATTCCTTTCATTACCATCCTAATCACCAATCCTTTAAAGCGCATATGATCCCAGTTAGTACTTCGCCTCTCTAATGACAAAAAAACCAATCCTTCCCACCCGCATTGCCCAGCAATTCTCCGTTTATCTCTCTTGCTTCCAACCCCACCTTCTTCACTCCCCTGCATACACCCTGGTAGAGCATTACCTTTAATTAGATGGTATTATGTGCACAAGGTGTAGGCCGGGCCGTCTACTCGGATTTCGGCCCCCCACGTCCCATTGCCGCCTGTCACGTAGCGGGTGGGAGGTTAGAGCAGGGGGCGAGAAAAAGTTGGGATGGGGGACAGGGGAGGGAGTGATGTTACGGCCTCCACGAAAGGAGGGAGGGAGAGAGAGAGTAAACACGGGCATGGGTAAGCGTGCGTCTCTGGTCCCTGTGTTAGTGCGTTGGAGGACTGGTAGCCCGCTTGTGAGCCCTCGTGGTGGTGGTATGAATGTGTGCGCGTGTGAGAGTGTACATGCTCTGCCCCTCTTAATGCTCATTTTCACCTCCGAGTGACAGTTCGGCGCTGCCCTGGGCGTTGTCGTCCTTCTCCTCGTCCTCGCCGTCCAGATAGTGACCTCCTCCTCCCCCGCCACCTCCGCCCCCGCCGGACACCACTCCGCCGGCCACCCGCCCCGCTGCCAGGCACTGGTACATGCCCTGGTCGCCGCGCCGCGCCCCTTCCAGCCGCAGCATCGCGCCCGCCACGCCGCCGCTGCCAGCGCGGGATGGCGTTTCCGTCGTGCTCACACGGCCTGCACGGGGAAGGGAGACAAGAGAACGAGGAATGTGTTAAACAACTAGAGAGAGAGAGAAGGGATAGGCGAGGTAGGAAAACCTTTGGACCTAGTTCGTCCGAGATGTGCCGTGAGATTTGGAGTGAGGAGCGGCTTACACAATAAAGTAAAAATCAGGATGAAATGCTAAGGAAACAACCGAAAACCCTTTTAACATTAAAGTTATACATATTTATGCACTCTCAAGTCTCAATTACGCTAAAGAAGGGTCTACCGCTCAGAAAGGTCCCAGCTAGCTTACAGATTTCAGTCAATTTCCCCCCCCCCCCCTTCTCATCATCATTATCAGCAGTCATCAATCTCAATATTGGTTTGCTGAGCCTCTCCACTCCACTCTCTTAACAGCCAGCCGCTTCATTCCTACATATTTTTGCTTTTTGACATACTTCATAATTTTTCTGATGTATTCCCACCCCTCCTGTCAAGTTTTCTTCATAATTTGCCTTATTGGCGGAAAATTTCGTTTGCAATCGGCAAACTTCCATTTCTCACACTACCAATTGCCAATTTTAAAGATATTCCATCTATTTCTTTCTCCTTCTGTTTATATATATATATATATATATATATATATATATATATATATACACAACGAAAATTTCGCCAACAAGCCACAATAATAAAAACATTTGACAGGGGGTGGGGAAAGAAAAGTAAAAAGAGAGAAGACTTACAGGGACGTTTCGGGCATGTAGGCCCTTCTTCAGCTATAGAAAAAGTTACTATCGCATTATATATATATATATATATATTCAATCGACGAAGTTCACACGTGGTGAAAATATACCCAATAAGGAGTCACAGGCGTGACAAGTAAAAACATAGTGACACAAACAAAAGAAACTCACACGAATGGTTGTTTAATTTTCGACAGCAATCAACTGTCTTCTTCCGAACTGGAGAGAGTACTGGATGGTACTGGATGCAGATGTGGGTAAGGAGAGAAGAAAGAAGAAAGGAGAGGCGGGGCGGGAGAGGGGGACTGTTTCATTTATGCATGTATATATATATATATATATATATATATATATATATATATATATACATGCATAAATGAAACAGTGATACACTAAACAAACACAGAAACACGCAAAAAGGACACTCACGAAAGAAAACTTGGACTACCTTGAGAAAGGTGGATGGTGATGTTGAGGTATATATATTCCTAACAGGAGATGGGGTCTCAGTTATGCTCAAACAGCTTGCATAAGGGCGCGGACGAGGGAGGAAGAGGAACGAGCAACACACAGAGACGGCAGAGAAGGGAGGTGTAGGAATGTGGGGCCAATCTCAAGGTTTTAGAAGATAGATGGTTTCAGGCTCCCGCGAGGGAGCCTGGAGTAGGATTTCGACGTAATATATACCTACACTATTATCCTCCGTCTCTTTTGAAATATTTCCTCTCCAAGCGCAAATTAGTTCACACCGTACATACGGAGGCCAAGTGGGGGAACTTTGGAAGGAGACAAAAGGAAATAAAAATTGTGCGTCGAACTATATGCGTGAATCATCAAGAAAAATAGGTAATAATGTACCTGGAGTAGGATTTGAATCGAAAACCAGGGAATTTTTAGTCAATAAAAATATTCTTGACCTGAAATAGGATTAGCCAGATCTGGTTTCGATTCCTCGTCCATAAGAAATATTTTTCGACCGTGAATTTCGTACATATGTGTGCAACATCTCAGCGGGTAACTCCACTAGTTTCACGGCTAGTCTTGTAGTAAATATTTTGACCGTTTTAGGGGTCTTCCTTTCAGACTAAAATTGACGCTGAAGATGTAAACAAAACCGACCTCATCGTTAACGGCCATATCGTGATCTGTAGAAATTTTTTTATCCTGGTAGGTATGAAAGAATCACCTTATGTTAAAAATAGAATAAATTAATCATCGAACAATGTATTAATCGTGAAAAAAACACAGCAATATTTATTTCACCATTACCACATAAAACATGTTATATCGAGCATAAATACACTAATATCAAAATGGGTGGAATAATGGCAGCCCGAAGAATAAGCCTATTTTGAAATTCATACGTGATTGTAAAAACAACTACACAAGTAGTATCGATATTTATGTACAGCAACAGTTACACTTACTATATTTATTTTAGCTCCTTGGGATGCTGCAAAGCTTAAAAGCTGGGAAGAGAGGATTACTTCCGTTAAAAACAAAAATAAAACCTCCATCATTTCAAGGAATAGTTCCATATTAAGGTTACAAGGTGTTATGAGTTGCATCTGTCTCGTTTTGTGAGCGCGTGATCCACTGAGAAGCGTTCTTCTTTTATGATAGATGAATTCCATTCTTCAGAGACGTGATTCATTCCCTAAAAATAATGGCCACACATCTTTGGCTATCACAGTTAATTACAACAAAGCATCAAGTATCTGCGGAGGTTTTTTCAACCTAGCACAAAGACCCCATAAGCTATCTTACTCACATAAAGAAGTATTACGAACGGATTCATATGCGATACCATTGTGAAATGAAATCGAAAATTACTTATTTTTCGATTTTCCAAATTCCAAACTGAGCTTTCATTTTTTATTTCGGCCGTCGGTGGACTATGTTAATTCGAATGAGCATTTTCCATCCTATATTTTCGCTCAATACTCCTACATTCTTTCACTCTCTACTCTCCTTCTTCCCTCTATCCATGGTATTTGGGTCCTAGCTTTCTTTCTATCTCGGAAACCCATGGTGGTCTCCATTCAGGATTTAAATGCTTTTTTACTTCTCATCTCTGTTTACTGCTCTCCCTTTTTTTACATGCCTTTTCGTAATTGTTGAAATCAGCATGTCTTCGTTTTCCTATTCTCGAAAAATTTCAGCATTTTATCGGTTAAAGAGGATGCTTTAACATACAAGTGGCAACAAAAATATCTTATAAATTGAAAAGAACAATGGGATAAAACATAAAATAATAGTCACTCCTCTTTCAGGACTAAAATAGGAGAGATACGAGTACTGCCACAAGGCGTCGTATTCACTGAGATGTTCATGGACATTAATTACCCAGCGATATCGCCGACAAATTCAACAAATCGTGATGTGAATGCGGGGTGGGCTTCCCGTAATTCTCACCCGGCCTGTGAATGCGAAGGGGACGGAGTGGAAATAAGAGAGGGGTGAGGTTGTTCGGGGCGCGGAGAGGGAGTTGAAAGGGAGGGGACAAGCGTCACTACGGGAGACTAAAGGCTCCCTTGAGGGATGGACGAGATGGTGGGGGGGGGGGGGGGGGGGGGGGGGAGAATCCTTTGGACCTCATTCGTCCCGAGTAAGTTGAGAGTTTAGCAGTGGGGACAGGGGAGCGACGAAGTTGACATACGTAAGTGAAACAAGAAGGTAAACAGGGATATACATCTTAAAATGTTAATATACATAGGCGTGGGGGAACGGGTTTGTCAGGTCGCCGAAAGTACTGGCTTTCCGTTCCAATGGGGCCGGGTACGATTCCTGGTAGAGAAGGAGATTTTTCAGTGGAATCCCGACCGCTATGGATGCCATGTGGAGAGAACGTCAAATGTAGCACTCTTGTCTGTTGGATACGATATTGAGGAGATTCCATCGTGACTCCGAAAGTCGAAACAAAATTCCACCTTTTTGATTGTTTTGTTATAAAAGATATTGTTCACACTAATGTCATGGCTTAGCTATCAAAATTTAAAATTAAGGCAGAAAAAGTGGAGATTATTCGACAAATATATTTTATAATGAACAATCTTTTCCAGCCATAGGAGCCGAATGCAGGGCCAACTGTAGTGAATTCAATTATAAATTAATTTCTTATGAACTAAAAAAATTAGATGGAATGGAGTCTAAATTAAAATTTTATTCAATTCCCCGGGAGAATTCCCTTCCTAACTCAATAAGCTCAATTTGAGGATTAAAGAACGTGGAAAGGTACAATTTGGTTATACATATCACACTAAGGACACGTTTTTCAAAGTAGCCTGAATATGAATTGCATGGCATTATACGGTAGTCCCCTTGGCACCTTTCGTTCAGAATAGGCTAGTGGCGACGTCGGGTTGCCTCTTTTCTTTCTCCATATGCCAAACAATTCCACCATTACCAAACTACCCTCTTCTTCTAAAAGGCGTAATTGACTTAAGGTTTCGGTTGCCTCCAAAAACAACCAACCAACCAAACCGGCGTGCCATGTGAGAGTGGCGTATAAAGCGAACAAGGAATATCCTCGCGAATAGAGATCGTGCCAACATTATCAAGAACTTGAATTTATTTCAAGCAGTCCATGGAAAAACCGCAAAAGAGTCGAAAGAAATGAGATTAAATTGTGGCTCCCATGGAATTAAAAGTAGCAAGCTATTAAAAAGAACCATAATTCTGAAAATCATGAAATAAATTGGAATTTAGTGCAAAAGAGGTGTGATATGGTGTAATTTCAACTTAATGAAGACAATTATTGCAATTGCAAGAATAGATTTTTTTTATCCAGGTTTGGATGTAGTTGATAGTCATCTAGTGACCTGATGATGATGTAGTACATCTAAACCTGGGTCACAAAAACCTATTTTAGCAGTGGAAAATTGCATTTTTTGTCTTCATTGGGATTTCATGTTTCAGAATTTCGATTAGAAAAATGTATTTCACTACAAGGTAAAATTTCACAAGGGATGCACGAACAGGTATTGTATGGACCCTACCTACTACCATAGAGTAAGTATATATACTATATACTTTATGCTAATACCAGAGTTGACTATTCATTTGCTGAAGAGTCGCTGGATCCTCCGCAATCAGTTCAACATAAGTAAAAATAGTTTCCATAGCACCATTAATTTAGGAGGTATGATGAGTAATTATCAGCCTTTTCAAACCATAGGACATGTTTTTGTTCCATTACTGAAGCAGGGACATGAGTGTTTCATACTCATGGGAAGGTTTAACAGTTCACTATCTAATTTTATCAATTTAAATGCATAAAATGAAGAGATATCAGCCCATATTATGAAGACGAGAGATAGCTCCAGAGAATCCACGTGCAGAGCATGGAAAAAAGAGTCCCGCGGTTTCTCTTCCGAAGACCACACTCTTTAGCATAAAGAAATGACGCTCTCAAAATGCGCAACCAGTGCGAACATAAAAAGCATCATAAATTTCCACTATATTTCACAATAATTAAAAAATAATTACACTTAATAAGGACATAGAACTTTTTTACGGAAAACCATCTAACTTCATTAAAATACGAGCAAATCTACTAAATATTTTGTCAGGTGTTAAAATCTCGGCCGAGTTCGCTACTCCAATGTGCAAAAAATGGGTGCTCATTTACTGGGATAAAATTAACTTCACGATTGCACGAGGATGAATATGAGCTAGTTATCCCGATTCCTGAAAAAATACTTCTATTAATGCAGATGGCATAGATGCAGATAAATTACAGAAAGCTGACACACTGTGATCATATAACGACTAATATGCATCATGCTTGGAGAGTGGTAAGAGTAGTAAAATCATAGATTTAACAAACAGTTAGTATTGGCGCAAATTTTTCAATGTAGATCAAGCTCAAATGAGGCGTTCGGTTTCATTTTTGAGACCGCAACTTGAATTATAATAAAACAAAAGAGTCAATCACAGGAAGAGTCAACATTAGAATCAATAAAAATGAAGAATAGCCTCTTATTAATTAATATTCCTTGGGATACAAAAGGAAAAACGTGGACTCGATGGTTTTTTACTTCAAGGTATTATATCATACGCAGATTCAACTTTAATATTTGAGGAAACGATCGATCAGCCCGTTCCATAACTCCAAAAAGATTTTGATTTACAATGTTTTAAATAATAAAGATGGCCTTTGATTTGAAACAAAGTTCGACAGAGGAAAGCGTCAAAGTAAAATTAAATGCCACCTTTCACTGAAGCTGTTCCGGCGATTCATTACCAGTATGGGGCAGAAATATAAGTGTTCTCATTTCATGAAACAATTTTTCAAGGGAGATCGATGTTTTATTCTCTCATTCCCCTTTGGACTAAAAACGTCAGGAAAGATGAACCTTCAGCTAATCACATCAATGACGGCGTAATGGATTTAAAACTCAATCACTTCAACTCAATCAGCGAGAACACTCTATAACCAGATGTCGTATAATTTATTGTGCCCCTCGTGAAACGGAAATATTAATTTGTAACTCGTTTCATTTCACAAAAAATAAGGAATAAAAAATCAAATAGCATAAATTGCTCATTTAACCATGCGGTACACAATAGTCCCTGATGTTTGCGAACTCAACACTTGGTCAAACCAAGCCTTTTCCCACTGTTTGCGAATCGTGTTCCATGGCACGGGTATAATTCAGCAGGTTAGACAAAGAAGTAAACTACTACTACTGAAAACGTACAAAAAATAATGCATAATTAAAGAATAGCACTAATGCCAGGAAAAAATACGGAAAATAGGCATAAGGGTACGCTGAAACATGTTTTAAAATGCTTCAGTTTTCCACCATTTAAATTGAAAAATGTTTTAAACATTATGCATAAATTTATCCATTCACTTTAATTTTGAAACTCGGAAAGAGGATGGACGTTTAAATGTAGAAATATTCCGAAAGCATAATTTTTCACCGAGGGGGCTATTTTTGCACCAAGCATACAAAAAACTTTTGTGAAAATTTGAACAGGTCAAGCATTTAAGGAGAATACCTGAAAACAGAAAAAAACGCAAAAAATCATGGAAAAAAGTGTGTCAACTTAAGAGAACTATCCAAGCAAAAAAGGAACTGAATGAAGACGACAAGGAAAAATTCGTAGCGACTATTTGCGCAGGGGGCTGCTCGTTTCGATATTCGTAAATTATCAGCTATTAGCAATCCAGGATATTCCTTCGATAAATATTGTTTTAAAATACGAATATCCTTGAACATGAAAATATTTAATTTATTACAATATAAAATAGAATACATTGAGTTGATACATAATTGAGACATATTTTCCCGGCGGAAAACCACGCCCATACCCTATATCACGCAACATCACGTTGAAGGTGGTAGGCTGGGAATCCAAGGGTCCCTACTGCTCTATAGAGTATTTCCTAAAATTATAACCAAGAAAAAAACACATATATGTATAAATACTATTACTGCAACGACCTACTTTTGCGCATCAAATTCCAAAAACTAATTTTTCGCTCTAACAATACGTGAAATCCTGGTTGACCAATATTTATAACAAATAACTGAGCAAAAGTTAAAGAATAGGCTATTCCTCACTCTATAATTGGAACTGACTTTAGCCTCGTAGGGAGCTTGGACAAGGTATTCGAAAAAAGAAGGAGGAGGAGGTATATTTAAATAAATGAGACAAACATGGAGTGAGAAAGAGAAACAAAGCTGGATGAAAATGATGAGTCTGTAAAAGAATGGCCGATGGAAGAAGAAAAAATGTGATGGCGAAAAATTAGAGGGAATACAACATTCCTTCCTAAGTGAAATTATGTAGTTCATTTACAACAATTTACGCATTTATGCAGTAAGCAGAAAATAAAGAACAACTCTCGCAAAAGCCTTGCGGTAGACTGAAGGTACATGAAGGCGGTTAGCCTAGTATAAGGGGCATTGACAATTTACCGAGGGGAATCGACTGGTGGGCGTATTTATCGCAGGGCAACCAAAAGTAATCACAAATACACAAATAATACCCATTCACTCGCAATGACGGGTTTACCATAATTGACCCTTCCAGTTCGAAAATCGTCTACTACAAATTTGCAAAGATTGGTTAGATTATTTAGGAATTTGAGTCGCCGCCGCCGTGATATGTGTGTTGGAGGCTAAGAAGGTTCCGCCGCGGCTGTGTGAGTCGGATCAAACACTAAAGTACACTCTTTTGCTTGTACAGATAAAAAAAATATTGCTTCCACTGATGAGTCCTTAGATACTAGGGAAAAAGATTAAGATGCAGATTATTGGATGATTATATTTCAAATGAAAACTTTTTTGGGCCATATAAGCCAACTACAGCGCCATTACTATCGAACTAACGAATTTTTGACTTTAGTCCCCGTAGTAATTTTGATTACTCAAAAGCTATGATAGATTTGCGCCTCTGTTCTATTAATTTCCCTGTGAGCATTTAATTTGTATTAGCAGTTTTTCACGAGAATTCCATTCATATAAGGTGGAAAATACTATTTTTTTTTCAATGTTTCGCCCAATCCCGCATTTAACATCTTTTTAATTTATTTTTTATAAAATGTTTTCTTCATATCAAAAATAGGATACCTTTTTCTATAAGTAGCCCAAATATGGCATTTAAGTTTTTTACGGTGGAATTAGGCTAATGAAAGAGGAGAGGAAGGGAGGAGGGCATCCTGGCGTAAACATTACCCTGTTCACTGAAGCGGCCAACAAGTTTAACGTCCTTTCCGACGGACGGTGTACTACAGTTAAAGTGCTCTTCACATAGCACCCTAGAGACCCCACTGAAATCTTCAACCCTCCTGGGATTCAAACCTGGGCCCATGAGATGGGAAGCCAGCCAGCTCTAGCCACCACGCCAACCCAATCTCCACATCTGCAAAGAGCTTTTGCGAGGGTTACACGTGGCACTATGTATGTTTTTTATGAAAGAAACATTTTTCAGGAGAGTGCGATCACACTTATAGCCCTTCGGCATCCTGGGGCCGATAGTTTAGTGGTGAACTCTTCTCTGAAGATGGGAAATCGATGCCGCTCATCGAAAATTTCGGAAAATTAAGAAATCAATCGACCGCTTTTAAAATATTTCGCGACCCCGATAATGGAAGCCGGGCGTAATGCTGCGACCAGAAAATCCCCAACCGAGGGATACAGTGGATGTACTCGGGAGGGAAGTGGGGGTGAGGGAGGAGCTCGAAATAGGAGGAAGGGTGGGGAAAGGATTTGAAGGGGGCGAATGCGAGACTGTGGACCATGACGACGCCCAGCCAATGGATGTGCGCTCGGAGAAGCATGAATGGGAATTGTTTTTGAGAGACAGAGCCGCTCTCAGCAAGGGGAGCATTAGCTATCACGGTATGCCCATCGTAAGAGCGATAGGTTTAGGCTCACCTGAAAACATCGATGCGAGACCAGCTTGCATGGAAAATACGATCTACTATTAGAGTATAAACTTCTGGGTCTCCCTCACCTCCGGCCAGTGCGGAAGCTGATTGGTTGGAGACCATAAGATGGCAGGAGCGGTAATCGTGGGCCATTGAGTGCACATATGAATATTTTTTAAAGTAGGTCGAAAAAATTTTTGAACCATCTTTCATTTAAGTGAATCTGCTTATGCGTTGGAACTCACTATACAGGCAGTAAGAGAATTACATTAAACAAGAATTACATTAAAAAATATTTTCCTTAAATCATGTCACGAGTTTTCCGCGCGGTATTCGAAATGTAGACGAAATGATATTGAAAGTTAAAAAAAATATATTTGACGCGGCGTGACACCTTTATATTTGTCAGCATGAATTATAACAGTGAGAAATGTAAAATTTCGCGTTTAGAAGATATCTGTACATATGTAATGGAATCATTACGAAATATATGTCATGTTCCTCAAGGCTGTGTTTAAATAGCATTGAATTGCCAAAACACCAAATCAGTAAGATGCAATTTTTTCAATTTTCTCCATATGACATCACTAATCTAAACACGTAGGCAGAGCTTTACGCAAATCTGTACATAAATAAAAATTGCTCCAACTTCCCTAATTTCCCAACTGCGATCGACTCATCGCGACGTTCCCGGCGTTTCTCTCTGGTTGGGCTGAGGGATAGGATCATAGACCTTGAATATACCTATTATTACCTAGCTATATTCAAGGTCTATGGATAGGATGGTCAAGTCCTTTACAAACTGCTCCGTCATGACTTACGGTGACGATAACTTAGGCAACACAGCACACAGGAGTACGAGGCGAAAACGACTGAGGCTTGAGGACGACTGAAATTATATTTTGGATGATAGACTTTTCCCCCTAATTACCCAATGGCCCTTCCCAAGTCATGTGTCGGGAGCTTCCTTCCCCGCTTGAAGTCAGAAGTACAAAGATATTTGAAATGCAATTCTTAAGATACACACGTACAATGCAAAAGATGTGGAAGGACTACATTATAAGGAGACTTAAGAGCTTAAGTCCTCCGAATACTTAGTTTATATCGCACCGCCTAATAAAATGGTCTGTTAACATGATGCATGTATTCGCTCGGGCATTCACGAGGAAATTTTCACGGAACTGGAATAGGGACAATTTCATGATTATATGCTCACATATTCGCCCAAGTTGACGTGTTTGCACTATGAAATTTTGAAGAAAACATTTTTTACGCATCTACTCGCGCAAGTGCATGTATATTCCATTGAGGCCTAGTGCAGGCCTTCCAATCTCAACTTTAGCACATGCCCCAGTCGAGATTCGAAACAGCGACAGTAGGGTTGTCACTTCGGCGCATTAGCAACCATTACTCCGCAGTGGGCGATGGTAGTATGGTACTCGTAAAAATAGATGGGCTTAAAAGAAGCCACTGTCCCTTAAGAACGTTTCACATGAGGCACTTTATTGTACAATCTGACGTACGTATTGATGTGCATTGAAAATTGCGCCGTGTAAAGCGGCGAATTGCTAGAATGCATTCGCCAATGCATAAAGGAGAGATGGGAAAATAAAATGGGGATGCTCTCATTCCGAGCCTGCATTCTCGCATTGCGAATACAGATGCTACTTCAAATTGTGCAATAAGCGCCTCGTGTAAAACGGCCTTTATATTCTATTATTTCGAGTGACATGGCATTATGCCAGATTTTAAGTATGCAGAGCCAAGGTTTTCGCAGCTTCGGAAAGCCAAAGGCCCGATGTTCGATTTCTGGTCAAAGTCAACTTTTTCTTAGATAATTTTTGAACGCGTTTGATGGATACCTTTTGCGGAAGTGCTAACTTCTAAAATCATGGGACATTAAGATGGATGAGAGCCTAATGAGAGATTTTAAAAGAGAAAAGAAAGAGAAAACTCGTCATTTTTCAAAAACAGCTAATGTGTACCCGATGGGACACACCATGATTCCTACGTGTAGTGCTCAGCATGCATCATTATACTACAATACACCATGGGCGTCATACATTATGGACTAAAAATTGAGCCTCAACGGGGATTAAATATCGCGACACAAACTGAGCAAACAGGACTCTAATATAATAAACACGATTTTAGGAGGCAGTCACGTCGAAATGTCGTCATTATCGAGGTTCGAGAGTTTCCAATATTGAATAATATTCTAGGCTTTCGCTTTGAGAAGACTTTACCCGATTTAGCAACAGAAAGAATCCTATCCTGGGGCCGCTCATCAAATTATCCTTCCCTAACCTGCTCAGTGCATTTTAGCACACTCATGAGGGAAAATAAGCGAGACTAGAGTCTGTTAGATCTGCTAAAGAGCGAGTGAGTGACAGGTGAGCAGCGACTCGGATAAACATCCCGAGAGCAATAAATGATGGAACAGACCATAAGAGCGGGGTCATAACTTTTCGAGCTCCCCATTTCGACTGAAAAGGCAGTTTTACTGCCTAAGTTCGCACCTCATCACCGCACCGGGGGCATCGAGGTGCTTTTACCGAAAACCTAATAAATATGACAACAATTGCCTCCATTTCACTTGGTGTCACACGGATTAAAGCCGCAGGATTAAGAAGATTAGGTCATAATGCGAAAGTTGTGTAATTTCATTCAAGTTCATATTATTTCAACACTGATAAGGAAAAGTGATTTTACATCTATTTGCCCAAGCAGAGTCCAGACCTTTAGCCAGTAATTTTTCCACAGAATAAGTACGCTCAGATTTACATCAACTTAAAGGCGACGTAATACTTAAGGACATAATAATGAGGGCAGAAAATATTATTTTTCATTCTTATTAGCATATGTAATTTTCCGAAAAAACTGAGGTGCAAAGCATTTTTTTCCAAAATTTAAGACGATAAAAGCCAACCTATCTTCTTTTTAGTCATAAGATAAGCACTTGACACAAATTAGAGGTGTATGTATAAATGCTTCACGGGTATTCCACCAGGTAATAGGCTTCATATCGGCCAACGTTTCGAAGAACGACTTGTTCCTCTTCACCAGGGGCTTCTGTGTGAAACATTTATGCATCAGGCTCACCGGGAAAATCTTAGATCATTTAGGGGTATATTAAATCACATTCAGGCGAATGATGTTTTTAAATGCTATTTTTATAGGTCAAAGCCTTGTTGTGGATTATGAATACCCTTAAGCGACCCTAATAAGCGACCCTGTCATTAAAGCGGCCCTAATAGTTTTTAAAATTTTTAATTTTTTTCGCTCAAAATTCTCAATTCATCTAGTGAATCGATTTTCAGATACTGAGTTGGCTCAAGTACTGGCTTCCCATCCCAACGGCTCGCGCTCGAATCATGGCTGTGGCGTAGATTTTTATGAGCAGTCTATCCCTATTTGGTTATCACATGGAGAGAGATTCCAGTTATCCGTGCGTCACATAGAAAGTAAAACAGTGGACACCCATCATTAAGAATAGGCTAAATCAGAAGCCAGGTTTCTCTCCACCAGTCCTGCATCATTAATCCTACCCTTAGCAATCACCCGTTCTATACTTAATAGTGCAAATAAATTCAGTTGTCAGCCACCTACCCTTAGAAGTAGGTACTATCATTAACCTGGTACACATGTCTCTTTTTTCTTATGAATAATAAGATAAATATTTTTTCGACGAGGTTTTGGGGTGTCATGATACCTCCCCTACCCCCCGGAGTTGACCTCCAACCCTCCCGAATTCGCTGCTGAGTCGTTATCGCAATTATTTAGAGCAGTAAGTAGACGCGGATTCTCTTCCCTTAACCTTGATCCAGCACTCCATCCAGTCGGCAACGTTACAAATCCCTTCGCAGGTAACATATTCAATCGGATTGCTCACCGATTCAAGTCCTCCATCCACGCCAAATGATTTAAGGGTATACTCCGCCAATAATGGAGGACATGATACGGTATGTAACCCGACAAGAATTCATCTGGAGCATTCAAATTTTAGATTAAACATATTATATTTCCGCACCTCTACGAATAATCAACAAACTCACCGGCGGAGAGCAAGGGCTGCCCGTCCTTGAGCCACGTGATCTTCCTGGCGGCTACACCACCTATGAGTGAGCAGTTGAAGATGACGGGGGATCCGGCGTCTGCCACCACCTGCTGCGGGTGCAGCGATATCTCCAGAGTGTCGCCGCCGCTGCCTCCGCCGCCGCCCGCCACCTCCAGGTAAACCCTTCGGCGGTCCTCGCCGGCCGCGCTGCTGGCCGTGCACACGTAGGGCCCGGCGTCCGATGGGGAGGCGCGGGGGAAGTGGAGCACCGTGGCCTTCGGTTGGGGCCGGAAAGGCGCCACGGACCCCGGGTGGGCGTCCCGGCCCGTGCTATGGATCTCGCGAAGGGCACCATCGTATTCCTTGTACCACCTGTGCGGGAGAAACAGACAGTAGAATTAGGGGGGTTCCAACCTAAAATTATGCCACAGTCTGGCTACTTACAAAAAAATGTATCCTCTGTTTGATATGAACGACGAAACCATCTTTTTCAGCGTATTTTTTTCGCAAACTAAACTGGAGATGCGGTGTTAAATTCGAGAATGGACGAAACATAAGGGAAAATAATTTTCAATCTAATACAAATACCATTTTCGTGAAAAACTATTTAAAAGTAGCGTGTTCTTCCAGGGTGTTGAAATGTAATAAAATACAGGCACTTATATATATGTATCATTTACCGAGCTCTATGAAAATTACTGCCATGATTGAAGTGAAAATGTGTTACTTCTACAGGGATGGCGCTGCAGTCGGCAACTATGGCTGGAAAAATTTTCAGACAAATATAAACTCGTAGAATAATCTACATAATTTGGTTTTCTAACAGCTAAGGCATGTCACCAGCGAAAGCAATATTATTCAGAGCAATAAAAACGAAAAGGTGGAATTCAATATTTATTTTGATTGACACAGTCGCAGTGGAACATCCTTAACCAGCAATAATATTAATTCAGGACGTTGATTTTTGCAGCGATGAGAAGTTCCTCATTTTGAAAGGGCTTACGGTTTTTGCTTTGTGTTTATTTCTCCTGGTCGAGATTTCGCTGTCATTGCAGGCAGCACCTTAAACATGGTACAAGCCATTGTTCCTAATGATGCAGCTTGCGATGGTAGCGAGAGATCGACCTGAAGAATATTGAAAGGTGCAGAAACCATAAGCCTTTCCAAAAGAAGCAATAAATATTTAAAACAATAATTATACAGGATGTGTGCCTCAGCACAGTAGAAGAAATAACTGAGCATATGTGGGAGAATAGAGATCATGACGCTTTTTATGGGTTACCCGGTAGAAGGGACTACCCCGCCCCAACGAAGCCATTTATCTAGATATCGTTTCCATAGTATAGTCAGGATAAATTCAAATCAAATGAAGTGATGAACCACTGATGCAACTAAAACAAAAATCAAAAAACCATAAGCCTTAAACGTCTAGTATTTTGATATAGAACGCAATTAATTCATCAAGGAAGACGTCCAGCGAAGAGGTGGGGAGATAATATGGGCTTAAACTCAGCACAGTGGAAGAAATAACTGATTGGGCACATTCTGTGACCTAAGTCTCCTGAAAAGAATTGCAGAAGGAGAACTGGATGGGAAAACCGGAGTATTTCAAGAAAATTAAGAGGGATGTTAATATATTGGATTTAACTTCAATAAAGCGGAAGGCTATAAAGAGAATTATGTGAAGATCTGAGCAAGGTCAACCTTATGATTAATGTTTTCTGATGACGATGGGCGCTATTGATCTTTCCAGAGTTTTTGAATGAGAAGAATAACTTAATAAGTGCACATAAATTAATGTGGTTATTCTAATTTTATTTATAATATGTGCCTAAGTTATTACACTCATTAAATAATGTTAAACAAGTTCCATAATGTTGTGCTTGAGACAACTGATTTCTCAGAGTTGATTGAAAAATAAGACACACCTTCAGTCTTTCAAGCGATTCAATCAAAATTATTTGTCTTTTCCTAAATCAATTATTCAGAAAATGTCTCCAACTAATGAGCTCCATAGAACTGCTCAATCTGTGGTCGAGCTGGTCAAATACCTTCCAGCTAAGTTTGCTACACGTATCGTTCATGTCATCGCCATATTATCTCCCCTCTTGCTTATGCACTCATCAGTATTCATTCTGGTTTATAACGTTGCTCATCTTAATTTTGCTTGAAATACATGACCGGGGTAAGTAATCAGATAATGATTCAATTTCAAAATATTAATCTCAAAAACCTTTTTTTAAAACGAGATGCGCCCCTGATTCTACCAAAGTGAAATGTTTCTTTCCAAACATTCCGAAATTCAGAAGCTGGAGGAGTGACTCATAAAAATCCTGCATGAAATTTCCAGAGAGAATAACTCCCTAGGGGAATGTGGAAGGGTTTCGCAGGTTACAAAAGCTTGAGAAGCAATTGCCTACATTCCAAATGAAAACTTTGGGAGCTAATTTGAGAAAATAATGATCAGCAATCAAGTCTTCAGAGGCATATACGATGCCCGTTTATTTCAGCAATTGGTATTATTAGCTTAAAGATACTAACTTATCCACATATCTGACAAAGAGTATTTAACATTTTCACAACCACAGAGGCAATGGAATCAAATGATGAAAAATAATCGATGTCAAACGGAATGGAGTTATAAACATATTTTTACAACCATTACGCGAAATTAATCTCTACAACCTCTCAAGGTTATTCCCTTAAAGCATAGAATCTTGAGAAAATGTACTGGTCATCTCGATTTTGCTAAAATATGACAAATATGTAAAACTATGCATAAAAATAAAAAAAATTATGGAATTACAAAATATTTAACTTTTAATTTAAAATTTCTCTCTTTCATTCAAAACTCAAATTTAAATATGGCTTCAAAAGTTATGCATTCCAACTATGAAATTAAATATTTCCACTACGTTTGCACACAAGGTATAAACTCAGAAATAAAGGGTTGACAAAATAACAAAAATTAATTATCATTAGCATTTCAATCCTAAGGTTGTTTTAACTGAACCCTTCCAAGGAAAATTTTCCGAGGGGTTCGCATATACGTATATGAAATGGACTAAGGTGGCTTGGTGGTGTGACTTACAGCCATTGCAAATCTTTTCTGAGAAAGTATAGCAAGAACCTTCCTAATGCATTTCAAAACTAATGAGACTAATGGAAATATTAAGAAAACAAGCTGTTGTACTATCTTGGAATCGAAGATAGTTCTCACTATTCTAATAAATAAGGAAATTAAAACTATTCTCTGATACGCCTTATTACTGCTAATGCCGGTATTGATGTCATCATACCAGAAAATTAATTAAAAGTTGCATTACATGCAATGCACGATCTTTAATGCTGCAATTGTGGAAGAAAGGTTGGTCATATTTTCATGCAGTAATATAGAAGATGGTACGATACAATTCCGCTGCCCTACTCCTGATCCGGTAAAAAAAACTGAAGAATTATCTGGTACCATAGGCCGGGAAAGCACCAAATCCTTCAAGCACTACACAAGATAAATAGTGATAATGGCATGTATTACCAATAGGAACTATATTTTCATGAGTCGTGAAAACTTCGCAAAGACAATAGCGTTTTCAGTAGCATGCGGACATTTCAATATTTACTTCAATAAGTATTCCACAAAGAGGGAAACTAAACTACGGCACAGTTTGGAATCGCAACTTTTCACTCCCTTTTTGTCTAAGCTTGCTTGTGAACATTTGAAGATGAATAAATATGTATCGTGATATTTATTTTATATTGTCACCAAAAGTATAGTCGATATAATAATTAAATAGGAAAGCTCGAAGTACTCATTATTTCAGTCAGTATGACTTGATAGCATTTATACCCTTAGATACTTCGCAGGTCAGGTAATTTGCATGAAAAGTAAAATGGGTGAAAGTTATTGGCTTGCATATAATGAGGCCTAAAGAGGTCAAGACAGGCTTAATTTATCAACTACCCCATCGCCTATGATGAAATTCATGGGAGGCATCGAATATGGGTCACGAGTTACTGACTGACTGAGTGCCTCGTTGGTCAAAGCACGTCGGGGGTAGAGCTGGGTTTGTTAACCGTCGCGCGAGGTAGTCAGGGGTACTGTTTAATGGAACGTACATAGCCTCGTAGGGCGGAAAATGAAGGGTTTAAATTGCCAGCAAAGTTTCAGCCTGCCCTTGATAGCCAGGAACTGACACACTTTCAGGAGTTTGCTCCTGTACTGGCGATCCATACGAACCCCTTCAGATTTCATCTACCTTATGCTGTCGTAAATACGACACCGGCGATAAAATTATGCAAAACAATATTAACGACAGCAAGAAAGTTAGCTAAGACAGCTTTGATGCTTAGTGGTGGTAGAAGATGAGGTAGCGGTGACGTAGTTTGATGAAAACATTTCAAGTATTCACAAGGCCTCAAAACTCTGAAGATCAGCAAAATTACAGGGAAGCAATTCAAAGTTTTCACCATCCGTGATAAACATTGTTAGTGCATGTTTAAGGAAATTCAGATAATTAAAATTTAAGAAAGAATATTATTAATTTTTCAAATTATATATAAAAGTAAAAGTTTAAATAATGAGCTTACATGCATTTAAAAATGAAATTTTGAGTCGTCTCATTTTTCGTCATTAGTACTGTAAATGCTCAACGTAATTATCCAGGCACAACTTGAAATGTGACACTTTGAACGTATCTATGTAAAGAAATTTCTACAAACAGCAATAAAGGTGACACCGCAAGAAATGTGACATTAATCATGACAAATCATTCACAAAAAAAAACAAATTAAATCCAAATGGACACTTTCTCTTAAAGAAGAAGATGCCTTACCTTCACACAGCTATGGTGCCATTTGAAAATTGTTAAGTCGTAACGGTATTCTATATGCGTCAATAAGAGTAACGCGAGACAACAGACGACACAAGCACAATTTCAACGCATTTTTAGGATTTGTACGAGTTTTTAGGTTTAGTAACCATTTTCTACACTAATGTATCTCCTGACAGGTATTTTTATAAAATAAAACGATTGAAAAAATTTAGATTATGGCGTTTTCCTTGCTAACGAGCGATTTAACTAGGCTTTCGTGAATAACATATAAGATGGTTTTTCTCTCCTTCCTCGGATTTGGTTTTCCAATAATGCACGGTATTAGCCTTCCTGAAAGATACTCCTCCGCATAACTAATTATGGTAAAAAAGTTAAATGAATGATATTTTCACTACTCAAACTGAAGGATCAATAAATCAATGATCGGTAAAATCAGGTATCGACTCCCTGGGTCGACAACTGAGAAATAAAATACACAGCTCACACATTAGGCCGCTAATCGGTTTTGTGAGCCGTTTCCGAAAACATAAAACCACAGTCTCAAAGCAAAGGGCGAAGAGATTGCGGTCCATGGGTAAAAATAAAGAGAGTGAGATACGGCCATGATTGGAGAGTATAGAAATTTTACAATCCTAAATAATGCCACACAAACTTTCAAACGATGATAGATTAGTTCAATGAAATTAGCCCATTGGTTATCCATCGAAAAAGAAATTGCTGTTGCGTTGTCAACTTTGAACAGACAATCACAGCACCAGAAATTCATAAACTTTTTATACTGCCTGTGAATACCGGTCAAGACAAATCTCTTCTTCTCGATTCGAGCTAGGAGAATGATAAATAATGGAAATAAACAACGCAGAGCTATTAAAACAAATAGTTTCAGGATTAACCAAGGGTAATATTTTCATTTTAACTACACAAGAAACAAACAATTTTATTTATACCCCCTTAAGCTTTATTTTATCGACCCAGGTTTCGACGGTAACCGTAATGTTCAAGGTGTTAAAAAGAATGCCGGCCCGTCGAACCCTGGGTTGGTAAAATAAAACTAAAGAGTGAATAAATATAGTTGTTTATTTATTTTCTTCTGTCGTTCTATTTAGTGATTTTTGTGGTTGGTGAGATTTATACAAAGTAAACGAATGAGCACGGGTTGGGGTGCTTCTCAATGAGGCTTATACGTTTTGAGTGCATTTGTATATGGTATATGGTCACTTACACACGAATTTTACGTCACAAATTCAGTTGCGTAACTACGAGGAGTAGATTGTGCGTTGGATTCGAATAAAAAGGTCGCATTTGTTTTCGGCTGAAACCATCGGACTCGATCAAGTGGAAAAACGAAATATGGGGGTAAGGACGTAACACATTCCTGACGTTTAATTCATATTCTTCCCAAGAGAACACTGTATTTGGGATCGAGTACAAATTAATGTGAGGAAATAATAAAGGTGGTTTAGTAGGCTACTTCCTAAGCCATTCATATTACATGAGTTGTTTTAAATATAAAAAACACGGAAATATTACTATTTCCGTGTTTTTTATATTGAAAACAACTGTTTGCAACTGCAAAATGAAGTAGGTTTAGTTTCCATTACTCTTGATTGCCCAGTTCCAGACTACTCATTAATTACCAATGTTAAATATTTTCTAATAAGATCATTACTATTCAAGAATGATAACAAGACGATTAGTTTGCCGCATCGTCTACTCTCAACGATCTACTAACAGCTTGGCTCTTGGTTTCGTTTCTTCGCAAACCCTCGCTAACGTTTTTAACGGCTTTTCATCCTGTTTGTTGTACTTATGTAGACCTTGTCATCCATTTTACCTTATCCATATGGGGTGTAGTACGAATTGTTTTTGACTCCCCAATTCGAATCCTTTATTTCAACTTAAACAAACATTTTAAAGGCCTCTGAAGACGAATTGTCCAATTCTGGAATGATATGATATTTATTACTTCCAGAAAAAAGAAAAAGAAAAATTAATACAACTTGTTCAACAAAAAATTGAAGCTTTAGGTAGTCTTAAAAGGTATTTCCTGTGTGATGACTACCTTCAATTAATATAGACATGCGTGGCCAACAGATAGAGAAACAAACATTAGGTATTTAGTCATACAAAAAATATACATATTACACCAACAATCTCCAACAATAGTCTTAACAATCTTATGCATGGAAAAATGTACATATATACATATACAATTAAATACACAATACAATACTTGGTTTATACATTTGTTTCAAACAGCGTTCCAATATTGTGCTGAATAAACAGCCATGATTTCACTAAATGAAGAAATTTGCCGAGAGCTTATTCTGTTTTTTAATTTTGAGGCAAAAAATGATGTCTGTTAATGTGGTCGCAGACGATCGATTATTTCCGGGCAGGCTAGCTTGGAAATATCAGTGTATGAGGTACGAAGCCTAGTATTTTGCAGCGTTTTAATAAGCAAGAGAAATACTTAATATACGGATGGATGAAACGATCACGTTTCAGTAACAGCGGAAATTAGCGTTAACAGAGGTATAACCACAACAAATTTTCTCAGATACCGACTTTCTGCAAACGCTGATATTAAAAAGTATAAGTAGAGCGTTTTTTTAACGAATTTAGTTTAATCTTACATTTTTCTCTACCTGTTAATATTTTGCATTTTTCAAGGGAGCAAAATTTGTAATGTCATAAATCCGTTCTACAATCTGGCAATCTATGAGGTCAGTGTTATTACGGTAGGGTATTTTTTTTGAAAGGTATACAATAAAAAGATAATTAAATGAGGTCTTAAGATCATCTTCGGGCTTTTCATCCGCTAACTGAAATCGAACATCCGCTCAAGTATTTTTATAATGCTTACATGTTAATAATTGCAACAGGAATATAATTACAAATATCTATGCAAATGATGGAGTCTGATAGAATGAATTTTTATTCATTGATCTGAGAACTCCTCATTAAAATAAAGTTTCGGGCATTTTCATTAAAAAATCTTTTGATAACAGGATTATAATGCTTTGGATGAGAAAAAATCTCATAGATTTCATAAATAAAAAATTAAAATAATTTTTTTAGAATTAAAAAAGAATTAAATTAGTCTATTTTTAAAAATTCCCTTTTACTTATATTTCCAACGTTTTTCAGTGACTCACTGATAAATTTAATTGGCTTGTTTATCCTCCTTTTTATAGCCTTTACGATAGTTAGCAATTTTATTCTGTCACCTAGCATACGAAGAACTAACGTAATCAATACTGGCATACATTTAACATTAATTATTCTATGGCGTAAAACATTTTAATTTTAAACCCATTTTTCCACTCCCAAGACACTCTATTCACCCTTCAATCCCGGGGGAAAACACGCATGTCCGGGATTTAAAATAGGTAACACGAATTTTACAACATTCGTTCAGGAAAAATGGAAAACGAATTATGGTTAAAAAGGAATGAGGGCCGGATTGTACGTCTCACTACGGTCATTAATTAAATAAAACCGAAACGCTGCGTAAAACCAATAATAATTCAAGAATGTTTTGAGTGTGACACATAATACCCTAGGGATCTCACCGAGAGAAACGCCCCGATCATAGGCTTTGCTTTAACTGTGGCTAAGCCTCTCTATGACGCAATGCTTCCAAAGGTTTTAGTCCCAATTAATGAGTGAAACCTCTCGTTACATATTTTATTAAGATTCAGTGCTATTTCTCACGAAATCTGGTCAGTAATCCAGCAGAACCTGTTCCCTCTTGTTAAGCACCCATTTCAAAATCCTTAAACGACTGTTTGCGTGCATACTAAAACGGTTGAGGAGGCTCAACTACAGAGCTTTATTGATGACCCCCCATGGTGAATACCACGCTAAGGTTTTTTTTCTGCGAGTGAGAGAGGAGGTTACGGCGCAATAATGTTTTTACAGCCCAATTTAATTAATTAATCGTTTAAATCGTTAGCTCACACTACGGCGTTACATCAAAATCCCCCTACTCGCTCACACTCCCACCCCCACACAAGGTTTTAAAGGTTTTAAACGATGACATCATTCCTGCCAGCCTAAAGTATTTGCAAGCCTTTGCGCTGATTACATTTGAAAAACATTTTTCAAGGGCACAAAAAACAAAATTTTAAATCGATATTTATTTCAGCGTATTGCTAATTTATTAGGTACCTAGTTCATTCTAATACTTAAGTTCTCATTCCATTTAAAGGAGTAAGAAAAAAACGGAGTCAATGAGGCACTCTGACATCATTTTCCAAATTGAAGGGTTACCACAAGACAATCGCCTGAGTTGTGAGTTATTTTTCCAGTCCTCAGAGGAAATTTAAACAGCTAATTGAGCTCATAAGCTTCCAGGGAAGATGGAAACACATGAAATAATACTTTTGAAAAGAAAGCGTGCATATCGTCTTTAATACTTCTGCTCTAAGTTTATAGATGTTCATGTACGATCGTTTTCTGGATGGCAGGGAAGCACAGTGACGTAAATGGACGTTTGTACTACTTGAAGGGTTAAAAAAAACCACAAGACCATTTTTGTTTTTCGATCAGTAAACTCAATCGTCTCCTCTGTTGGATCCCATTTCTTCAGGTACAACTGCGTGTGTCAGCGTTTAGGTGACGACAGTTTCTCCTGGACCTGTTTGGATTTTCTTACACTCATGCATTGCTTCATACACGCTCTTCATACACCATTCACCCGACTATCATATATCTGGTTCGTAATTTGACTCTCTTTCATTCTCTCAATATTGCTAAACCATTGGAGGACACTGGCTTTATATATGTCCATTACTGGAGCATCCAACCCACACTCTTTCATGACAAACTCATTCCTAACCCTATCCATCCAACATTTGCCGCTAACACTTCTCAGGCACCCGATTCCCATTGCATTTAGCCTACTCTTATACTGACATACCTAGGTTTAGCTACCATGTAAGACGTTGGGAAGACAACATTTTCGTACTCTGCAATTTTCGTATCCCTAGACAAACACTTCTTCTTTGATATGCTTAAACAACTTTCAGCTTCTTCTCACGTGGACAAATAGATAGCCGGGAAAGATTCGATCTCGTGAGTTTGAAGTTATTTGACGATGAGCTCACACCCTCGACTACGCTGCTCAATCCGTAAACCACGATATACGATGGGAACATTCACGGTTGTGTGAAATACTGACAGCATACACTTTTGCGGTATTCACAATACCCTGAGATGTGATATCCAAAACGGAAGTGTATGTTTGATGGGCTCTCACATATTATGTACCCCGCTTAGTGAGTATTTTCTCGGCCACAAACACTCCTCTTTGAAAATAAATATTTAATGCGAAAATCATTGACGAAATTTTTCTCGCACAAAATTTTCTGTATAATTTCAACTAAACTATTATCATTCTACGTGCCCTATCGTTATGCTGATCACGGACAGTTGAGGTTTTGAGAGATACATGGTGTCGTGAGGTAAAATAAATTAATTTCAAGCCACTTATTCCACAGAGAGTGATCAGGAACTGAGTTTTTTTTCAACTTCGGACCGTACAGCGAACTGGTAGGCCAGGCAAAAAATTAAGGAGATGTGGGAATTTAACCCGTTGTTTTTTTATTCCAGGGGTAGGAAAAATTATCACTCTGTCCCACCTTAAATCACTGTCCGGCCGGCGTTCATTCCTCCCTGATAAAAAAATTCCTCCGATAGGCCTGCCCACAAGTGTTACATTCTGACCGCATGCTCCTTTAGTTATAAACTTCTCTCGATAATGTATGGCCACGGGTTGGAACAGGGCAGACGCGATCTCCCCGCTAGCCTCCTTTGTGGCGTGCGGTTTACCGTATACGCCGCAAACGAGCACATCAGGAAGTTTTTTATGGCAGTTATTAAGCTTATTAGTCCCTGGGGTGCCCTGGTAAAAATCTTCTTCTATTTGTTGTTCTCGTGCTGTTTCGGGATAAGCGAGGCAGTTGTTGCCACGTATAACCGTCGTCTTTAATATTAATCACACCACAAAAGCGACGATGTAAGCGTAAGAAGTAATGAACGAAGACTTTGCCATCTCAAACTCAGGAATTTCAGCTGCCACTGACAAGTTCATAGGTGTTACACTAATAAATTATAACAGACTCCATAAAAATAATTCTAAGCAGAAGACTTTCTACCGAAAAACCCCGGGACATACTAGTTTTTAGACGAATGAAAAATTCAAAAGATTTTCCAACAGTGGAAACGTCTTCTCATCTAATGAATGAAAATAAAATGAAAGCCTCTCGAGTGATTGTCCACCAATAAATCTACGGCTGAACTTAAAAATATTTTAAGTAACGCAAATTTCAGGAAAACTGGGGCAAGGCTAATGCATAATACCTTTCGCAAAACTTGATATGTTGTGAGAACTTTAAAAAAGCAACTCTTGAGACAATCACAGAGTGCATGGATAAAACGAAAAAAAATATTTATATACTCAGGAGCTAGACGGGATTAAAAATTTATGTTTTCGTGTCTTCATTTAGACAGTTAAGGTTTGTACGCAGGTATGTCTCTAAATGTGATGAAAAACGTCTCGGGTTCGCGCACCGCCTTTCCAAAAATAAAACAAAACAAGTAAAAAATTGGGACGAAAAAAATAATCCAAAACATCAAGATGAACTCATTCCGTGTCACACCGAAACTATCGCGACGGAGATCCCCTCCCCCTCCCGGTTCCAATAAGCTAAAAGGCGCCCAACGCTCCTTCGCGCTTTTCCCTGTAGTAAAAAAATATCACGACCGTTCTCTCTGCGGGAGACTCCCGTGAGAGATACATCCACGGAGCACAGAGATACAGCGTGTGTGTGAGAGAGAGAGAGAGAGCGGGCCGATTTATCATAAGGGACGGGTGAAGCAGAAGCATTTTGATCGTCGCCGCTCTCCTCCAAAACATTGTGTCATTCTCTAGCCTCCCGCCCACACGGTTGCGTGGTTCCTTCGCAGCCGTGAGCCGTGGCCGACGGGCACGCACAACTCCGCACAGCACCACTGCGTGACCCCTTTGGGAGACCCTACAGGGTGGAAGGGTACAGGAGGGAGTGGAGGAGACGAGTGAGTTTGACGTGTCTGTTGCTCGGGTCGATTCAGTATTTCACAGCGAGTGAGTGGGAGTGAGAGAGAGAGTGGGTGGGGAGCATCTGCGACACACACGGGCACAGAGACAAACCATACGCTCGTGTGCATGTTGGGCCCTTCGATTCGAGCCTCCCTGCAATCGCCTCTCTCTCTCTCTCTCTCTCTCTCTCTCTCTCTCTCTCTCTCTCTCTCTCTCTCTCTCTCTCTCTCTAAACCACTCCCCCCCACGCCCCTGAGATACGCGTTCGTCGTCGCCTCTCGGCTCTCCGAGCCTCGGAAACAATAGCGCAGCGGGAGGCGATCTTCGTCGAGCAGAGGAAGATCTCCCTTCGTCCGCCTGTCTGTGCCCCTGCCCGTCCGTCTACTTCCTCCCATCTCTCGCCCCGCGAATAATCGGAATCCGAACCGTTGTGTCCCCCCCTCCCCCCCGCGCCGAGTCGGGCCAAGTTTCCCGAAGACCATCACCGTGCTCTGCGCCTCACGCTCGAACCATCGAGTGAACCAGTAACACGCGCTGACGGGCTGAACATCTTCTACCTGAATGTTACCCTCCGAGCCGGTAGAGGGGCGAGTCGGACGGGAGAAAGGTCACAGGCCATTGACATCGACGTTATTCACGGGGAAATGCCATGAAGGAGAGAAGCAGTGGGAAAAATTATTTTATTGTGTACTAGTAAAAACCTCCGTCATGCATGACGAAACTTTATTTAAATTGAACTCTATGTCGATAATAATAAATTCATTTTTAAATAATACTGTATTTTTATAAAGATGTTCAACATTGGTTTCCCAACATATAGCAATTTATTTTCAATGGATTTCATTTTGATGCTCTCGAGTGTTTTTTTCCTAAGCCTGTCGGCCTCACATTTTCTCTCCAACTTCTCCTTGCTCTCATTACAACAGGTAAGATAGTGTTTTGTTCATACTAAACATGTGCCTTCAAACGAAGAATACAGATTTGAACACAAACCATATAGATAACGCAAATCCATTGTCTAATGTTTATCAAATTACACAGTAAACAATAGTTAGCAACGGTGACTACAAATATAAATGGAAAAGCATAAACAAGAAAATCCGGAAAGAGCAACTACTCTATAACTATAAAAACTATAAACTATACTATAAACTATATTATATATTCCCTATACTATAAAACTATAAAAATAGTTTTTGCAGTTTCCGACTGTATTTTCTCTTATATATTTCCCTTTCACATCTTTATTTTGTCTATTTTCCATACACCTTTCTTCATTTAATGTTATCTAACCACAAATGTCTGCTATCGTGATTCCTCTTTAAAATATTTTAAGGTTTCTTTCTCATCCTCCTCCCTATTACTTCGCTGCCTATAAAACAGTGACTGATAGGCAAACGTATGCAGAAACAGGGTGTCACAAAAAAGGTGCAATGGCTATTCATTTTCGGATTCTACATTTTAAATATAACAAAAAATTTTTAATAAGTTTTTTGAAACTTCCGCTTCATTTAGCGTTTAATATTTGACTGAATAACACTTTTTTTCCTTCCTAAATGTTTAAACTTAGGACGTACTTTGTTAACATTACGTTCTGACAGGAAAAACAGTGCTATTCAGTCAAATCTTAACCAATCTTACAATCTTAGAATCACAATTAAATTTATAATTATTTTTGTTCTAGCAACTTTTTTGAAACTTTTACAGGTTTTTGACATTTTGCCATTAAAAATTTGGAACGGCCGGCATTTTGAAACGTAAAATCATAAAAATTCAGTCAAATATCAACCGATTTTAATAATTCACGTACCGTTAGAATCACAATTAAATTTTGTTTGTGGCAAAATTTTCGTAAAGTTAACAGGTTATTTACAATTTACCATTGAACATTTGGAAAGGCCGTCATTTTGAAACGGTAAATGATAACAGTTTTAATTTTTTTTCTTAATGAGATATTCATGAGTTTAAAACATCCACCAAATTTTAAAGCAAAACATTTAGCTGTACTTAATCTATGATTTTTCTGGTAAAAACACATGCAGACCGACGTACGCTAAACGAAGCGGAATTAATAAAAAACTTATTCAATATTTTTTTTTCCATTTCAGGTGTAGAATCCGAAAATGTATACCCAGTGCACCTTTTTTGTGACACCCTGTATATTCGAGTCGTGTCACTCTAAACTATATATCATGTGGACTAAATTCAATTTTATATCCCTTCAAGTGAACAAACCGCCATCATTATTTAAAAACAAATGATATAAAAATCTTCAATTCTGGCAATTACCTATACATCGACATTTTCGTTTTTCGTACACTTGTTCAAAACCCTAATTTTCTGCCTCAGCAGTAAATTTATTTGTTCATAATTCCAGGTGTAAAAATTACAATTCAGAATCGTGTTTAATCAAAAAGTGGATACTGTAGATAACATTATATTGCCTGTATGATTATAATTCATCCAACCACATTCCACGTCTCTGACTTTCCTAAAACCGTCCTAAATTAATTTTTCATTGCTCAGTATATGCTTTCCTTGCGGCAAAAGCTACTCATCATTCCTAGGCGACCCACTATGGGATCTTTTTCCCGGTATTTACTTAAGAGACTCGCCTTCAACAATTCTATCGGTCGTCAAGGGGACGGTTTAGCAAAAACGTAACATTTTAAGAAATTTTATCCATATTTTATCAAAGTTTTCACGATTTTGAACAATAAACAAAATTCACATGAAATAATTAGAATCTTTGTTATATTTACTTTCGTTTGGCGTTCGTCTCAAATTTGTACGCTCATGTATAACTAATTTAATTATGAAAAAGAAAAAAATACTGCAATCGACTGAAATGAACTCAATACGTGTATTTATATGGGAATTTGCTGACAGACAGACAGAGAAACTTGGCTTTTTATATTAATAACTTCTGAATATAGTGACGAGCAAAAGACAATGTGTATTCGAACTAAATTCTTAAGCCACTTCGCCTGATTTGCGATACGAAAGCAAATGGGTGAGGAACAATCCAAATTGTATAGATGCAAATGACTCAAAACCTTCGTGAATACGAGTCGTGCGCCTACATAAAAATCTTAACAACGGCCAGTGTGACAATCAATCTATCGCATCTCTACCGACGCCAAGGGGGATTTGAATATTTACATCGTCGTCAGCATTTAATTTTCTCATTTTGAGTTTCTCCAGCAGGTTTCGCCGTTCGTGCAATCTTCTTATCTCGGTGAGGTTCCGTCAAAATTATTACCATAGTAAAAAAGTGGATATGCACCTTCGTAACAATTTATCACAAATTATTTCTCCAGATGTTCTACTCGTATCTGTATCCCCTTCTCGCTACGTGAATAATCGGAATCCGAACTGTCTTCGTCCTCGCACTGAGTTTTCTCAAAGACCGTCCCGTGCTCCGAGCTCCACCCTCAAATCAGCAACTGCACACATTGACGGGAGTAACATATACCGCCTGAATGTTACGCTGCGAGTCGATAGAGAGGCGTGTAGCAGGGGCGTTGGGTTACAGTCCATGGCCGTCAACCATATGGTATAGATGCGAATGGGCTGAATAGTGAAGTGCAATGAACTAATGGCCAGTACAGGCCGTAAGCCAGAAATGAGGGAAGCATTTAAGAATTAAATTATCAGTTTTCAGAAGAAAATATGAATTCAATTGGATTCTGTGTACATTATCGAGGTGCTCAGCCTGAGTTCTGATACTACCGCGTATACCCGAGGGATAATTCCAACACTCCACGGTTGCATAAATTTCGCGACTGTGAGCCTGATAATTGAATTGTTACACCAGTTAGAAAGACCGTAATCTGCCTATCGCATCTCAACCGATGTCAAGTGGGAATACGATGATTGCTTTAATGTAAAAATTGAACTCGAGTGATTTGTATTTCTTTTACAGTTAAACAAAATTCAGATGCAATATTCTTAGGCCAGAAGGGCGCCATCAAAGTTCTTCGAATATTAGCGGGGTATACTTTCGCGTGGGAGCAATTTTTAAAGAATTATTTTAATAGGTGTTCTTTCTGGTGGCAGATTATCGGATCACCCTTAATGGAACTTTTAAACAGTGCCGCTCGAAACCTCGCATCATTGCATATACCCCAAAAATCTTAAAAATATTCGTTTCAACTGGTTATATTCTAATTGTGCCAAATATCTTTTATTATATTCTATTTCGCCCCCCATCCTCTTACTCATTATATCAACTTAGTATCCAACGGCCAATAGCCTCTCAAAACGTTCTCAATTCACTTCTGCCTCCTTCGAATTTTCCCCAAAGTTTCTTTTCCTCCTCTACTATATATACCATAACTCCATCGGTCTTTCTTTCCCCAGATAACCTTTTTATCTCCTAATCAAAGTTACATTGCAAAAACCTTCAATTAACTGACCTCAGGTTGCCCTCGGTCACGACAGAGAAGCTGGCGTTCACCGAAAAATGTTTGCGAGGGGGACGACGAAGAAGCATCTCTCCTCAACGCCTTCAATCTACGCTTATCCTCCTAGCGTCAAGACTAACTTTCAGGCAGGTTCTCTCTGTTTAAGGAAGACGTGGAGCGGAAACGAATAAAAGAAGTTCGGAGAGAAATGAAATGTAATTGGGCGTGCGAACTAGCAGCGGATGGCAGGGACAAGACCATAGTGGGAACGGGGTGGACGAAAGAAAACTTGAGCAGGTTGTCACGACGGGTCGCCCGCCGAAACCATGCTGAGTCCGGCCGCTTCCCGCCGCCACAAAGTTTGGTTTCCTCCGCGAGTTTTCAAAGTTATATCGTTCATCTGTCGGAGACAAGTTCGCGTTTGGCATCACCGGCGCTTTCCGGGGAGCATCGGGGACGCAACAAACGCAGAGACGCGCCGAAGGGTGCGAGGCAGCGGGCGCTAATCTTCCCCTCGCGCAGATACAGCATGGCACCGCCACTGATTTTGAGTGCAATAAACCCTCATTCTTTCTCATTCTCAATGGGTAGCGCACTGCTCCCTTCGCTTTGCGCGTGTTTAGAGAAATATGAGTATCGCCGTCATGATATATAATTCATGCGGGTGCCGTAGAAACCGCGACCCCCCAAAGATGAAAGGAGAGTTCTTCACTTCGCTTTATACCTACAGCATCACGATATAGTCTGACTTCACTGCAAAAGGCTACCGTGTTTCAGTATTTTTCCTAATTCATTTGGCCTATGCTTGCGCCATTGGTCGATAATTCCATCTGTCTAAATAGCAAAGAGACTAGTTTTGGCGTCATGTACTTCCTGAAAAGTAGTTAGATTTGTTTGCGACTAAACTAGTCAAACTTTGTCGCTAGGCGCTAAGAGTTACATTTTGTCGTCAAATACTTGTAAAAGTAGCTAAATCTAGCGAAAAAGTCACTAGCTTCGCAAAAATGACCCAGTTACTCCAAATAGCCCATTGACCTCAGTTGTATGTCGTCTTCCCGAATAATCTATTAGTTGAGCAATCTTTCCCTCTGTTATATTTTTGCTTAGGTTGGTTGGATAATCAAGCAGCCCAAAACTCGTAGCAATTATGTCCTCTTACTTTTCTTCAAACGGTGGAATGTCATCGGAAGTATTAAGCTCTCGATCATCATCTACAGCTCTCTGCATTAGCAGTTGTTGATGTTCATAACATCCTACGCCCATGTTTTACGGTATTATTAACGCGAACGGGCTCTTCTTAAGCTATCATTATTCTTCTGATGATAATCTCATCTCTTTGGAAAATCTCAAAATTAGGGCAAGGAATTTTAATATCATTAGATGAATTATTACAGTTATTCGTTTGCGGGATCCAGGCAAAATATTTTTTCTCTGCGAATGCTACCCATTTGTTCATGGGTTAATTACTGATTAAGTGAAATGAGTCATATTGAGATTCATTTTAGAAAAAATTTTACCCTATTGTATCATTTTTCATAAAAATCCAATGAGTCTTCCTTCTGAAGCCCATTATTGAATAGCTTGCACTTTGTCAGGGTACTTCCCTCATTTTCAAAATGTAGTGGAAATCTGTTTATCTCGCCTAAGACCACGAATATCACTGCCATAAAGAGCGTAATTGATCAAACGATTTACATCCTTGTTTGATTAGAGTCAATTATTGTCAATAGTTTAAGGTTCCGGAAAAAAACAGCCTCAGATACACCTTGGTGATTAGGAGTTCATATGCTTGCTTAGAAATGGAAAATTGAGTAATTCCTTTGCTCAACTTCGACATTTGGCCTATTTTATTTCAAAATTGTTATTCTTTGCATTGAAGTGATAGGTCTAAACTAGGGTTAGGGAAATGGATGATCTTGGATTCTTCAATTAATCCATGGAATCCCCTTAGTCACCCCCAGTTTTAGATCATTTTTGACGGCTTCACTTCCTTCCTCTGAGACCGTGACCGTCATTTCTGATCTCAACCATTTTTCCACTCAAACTTTGTAAACGCCTCCATTCTATACTGATTTGAAATATTATTTTGAAAGATTCAACTTGTGAAAATTAAAAAAATTGCGACATTTTTTGCCCGATTTTTCGAGGTAACTGTTACCGTGTAAATTTGGTGGCATTCTTAGTCGCCAAAGGTCGTGCTGTAAACATGTCTAAGGTTAAGCGAGAAAAAATACGCTGCTTAAATATTTGGGATTTCCAAGTCTTATATGCAAATGTATTTTTTCTTCTCGTCTCACTATATACGTTTTTTTTTAGAAATAAAGCAAAAACAGGTGTAATGCTCTTCAAATATTTGCGTTGGGCTGAAGGCCGTTGAAAGGCCTTGACCCTCATCTCACTCGCCATTTTTCCTTGTCTTGTTTGATTTCTTTCAATTTCTTGGAACCCGTTCCCTTCCCCACTTTAACTTTCGGGTGTCTTTACTGCTAGTTGGCTTCTTATATAGGAGCTTGAAAAGCACTCATCACTCTTTTGAAAAAAGGCCGTATAAAAAATTGGGATTTTTGGCATCATTTCGCTCGTCGTAAGACTTTAATGGCTGTTTTGATCCCTGAAGTCAAACATCTAAAAAAAAGAAAATATGAGGAAATAATTGCGAAGTAAATTGGGGGACTCAGAAAATATCGCGAATACACTTCAGCCTTATTTGTCCCAAATGTTTTCTTTCAAAAGATTTCTGATTTCTCAATCGAAAAATAAATACCATTCGAAATAAGGTATTCTTAAGCTTCAACATCAAATGAATGCTATAAAGTGAAAGTTTGGGCTCATATTTTTGTTATACATGAAATATTGGGACGTTGAGATGCCGCTTAATTTCTGTTCCAAAATGTTTGAGAAATTCAAAGAAAAAAGACAATAAGAGGTGAGTCAGATACGAAAATATTGCTTATCTGAAAAAATTTTTTTAAAGAACGTGGAACATCCTATTGTCAGAGATAGGAGGCGGGTGGTTTGTAAAACAAACAACGAATTAAATCTCGCCGTGCAGCATAATTTCCGGCTTGTGATCTATTTCCGTTGCTGTGTTGTCTCAGTAAGTCCAAGCACGTTGTCGTAAAGTAATGCTCGAGTCCGAGTTCTTCGCAGTAACTCCGCGTCCAGCGGAAATGTAATTAACAGGCCAAATATTACATTATACTCGCTAAAAAGAGTCGGCTGGGCCTCTATAGGTTGCTTAAATGTTGCTGGATTCTATATTTACGGAAAAATAGATGCAAAATTGAAATTATGTGCATAGGGTACACTTCTTTGTTTACGAGCTCATATTAAGCCATTCCGCAAAATGATTCTCAGAATCGAATCCTGGTTTATTTATGACCGCGCTTAATATATTCTTTTCATCAGGAACCAAAAGGATATTCTACATCTGGGGAAATTATAATGGTGTTAGCTTACCAACTGCTCACCTGATTCCGATTTATTTTTTGCGCTTAAGAATAAATGGGACCCTTACATACAGTTCCCATGTTTATTGAGTCCAGACGAGTATAACGACCAGGGTGCTGGCTTCCTACGCATGAGCGCCCGGGTTCGTATAAAAGAGGTGAACATTTTTCATTGCTAATCCGATACCTACTTTGAACCAAATTGAATAAAGCATATTTATTGCCTTCAGTGGGTTAGAGAGGGATTTATATGCATGAGAACGTGGGCTGCAAAGTATGCCCATTCTACGGCATCTGTACATTCTGAGGAGACAATTTCTATTTCTCGCCCGGCTAATGGGACGTTATAATGTCTTTCCTTTGCTGTCCTTTCTTAGTGAAGTGATAAAATAAGCTCATGTTTCATGTCTCATCAATATATGGACTCTGGGATTGTCATCAAGAAAGGGCCTTATTTCAATGCAATGATGAACACTGCTGTGGCATTCTCTGAAATGATTACGTGATTAACGATGCCTCGTCGGTAGCCTCCCTCCGCGAAATCACCTCTTATTTATGAATTTGGTCACCTTATTAATGCACGGAAAAAGATATTTCGTATGTTTTTGGGCGGGGTTGGTGGAAGGGATAGGGAGTAGCGCAGCTGCGGTGGCGAGAAGTGGAGCGAGTTTTCAGCGCAATGAATAAAGAAAACGAGGTTACGCATTTGCCTCAGTTTAAATACTTTCAACCTACTTTTGCAAGTTAGAAAGTACCTTAAGGCTGTTGACATTTCTACAGTAAGTGAATACTTTAGTTGGAACAATCAGACGCTACTCATCATCTTTCCCTTTAACTCAGCCGAGTACTTCAGCCGGTAATGAATCCGATGACATCTACATTTCAGACACCGAATGGAATAGTTCAAAATTAAATGAATTATTTATGTGTGAAATATGTGTTTAGTGCATTCCTCTCTTGCAACAAAACTGGTGATTTCTATCATTTTTATCCAACATCATACTAGTGACTTTTTGAAATGGCTTTATTTTCGTGAGAACCACGTTGTTTTGTTGCTGCGACAACAGTTTTATTAGCGTTACAGCTGTGCCGATTCCTTGGTATTATCTGTCCTTACGTAGCGACTTTTTACTTGACGTTAGAGTCTGAATACGATTTTGAGTCGATAAAACTGAAGTGGGTAATTTGGTGAGGGGGTGATTATTTTAAGAATGAGGAAAGTGTGATTAGATACGACATTTGCATACGGTTAACGAATGGAGCCAACAGATCCACAGTTTGACGTCCCATCCTACGACGTAGTACTTCACTAGACTGATCTATACACAGCACCAATTAGGGATCGGTATTCTACTGGGAAAGTCTCCACCACCGCTGGGATTCAACCGTAAGACTTCCTTGGGATGGGAAGCCAGTAGTATTGGCTTCACACCAATATGACAGGTAGTCGCAAAGAAACGATTCTTGTTAAAAATAAGTGCCAAACATCTGAAACTGAGATGAGTTTAAATATAATTTTGATGTTTACGATACTGGTACAAGCGTATTTACTCCTGAAACAAAAAAAAAACTAAATCAAAACAAGCATTGCTGGACGAAAAAGTGTGTCAATATCATCGCGATCAAGTCCAACTGGCCTGGTCCTAATCTGGGGGAAAATCTGGATTAGCAGTCAACAAAATCTAAAAAAAAGAAAAAAATAGCCACTTTTTTGTGCTGAGGGAATCAACGAGGAAATTTTTTTTGAGATGCCCTCTCCTAACTTCCTCCTCTCTCCTTATCCGGCCCACTGAAGACCCTCGTTCTGCGTGCTGTGAACGGGGAGAGGGGTAGAGTGGTAAGGGTGGAGAGGAGGGACGGACACTCCCGCGAAACAAGATGCCAAGAACGGCAAAAGTTTTAACGTGGCCTCAGCATGCGTGAGCACCCCGCACGAGCTGCTGCAGCCGCAGAATTGGACCAGGTGGTAGTGGTGGGGGAAGGGTTAGGTAAGGGGAAATATTAGAGGGGGGGCTCGAATATTCCTCCTCCGAGAAGGAGGTGGAGGGAGTAGCACACATCTCACCACCCCGATACACGCAGTGCAGTATCACTGCAACACTTGTGATGGGTTGCACGTTCGAATCAGAAAATAGGCATCATCATTGGTGTTCAATCCTAATATTGGTTGTCTGCAGCCATCCATTCTTCCCTATCTAATGCTAGTTCTCTTACTCCCCGGTAATTCTTGTCATGTACTTTCCTTTTAATTTGGTCTCTATATTTATCCCTCGGCTTTCCTCTTGGGACTTTTTCCTCTATTTTTTCTTGAATTATATTTTTCGCAAACCCATTGTACCGCAGGGTGTGGCCAATCCATCTGGTTGTTATTTTCTGTTGCGTTCCATATGGTTCTTTCCCCTTCTACTCTTCTGCCTATTCGGTATACTTTTTCATGTCTTATTTTATCCGTCCATTTGATCATCAGTATCCACATCAAACACCAGGTTTCAAAAGCTCCTAATCTTGTCTGGTCATTTTGCCAATTGTCCATGTGTCCGATCCATAGAGTGGAAAATCGGAGTGAGAAATAAATTTTGCACAGTTAAGGACCAAAAGTTTCGAATATCGCGGTATTTTTCACGACGCTGGGTCAAACGATTCCTTGCCGTACGTCGTTCTGATTATATTGACCTCAAAGATTCCCAGAAAAAATGAGTGTGAAGAATATATCTAGATATGCAAATGAAGCACAAAATCGCATATTACATGATATTTTAGGAGACTAAATTAAATAAATCTCAATATTGTCACTATGACTAGCACCTCCCATTACACAGAGAATATATACGTATAGGTATAAATGTTATTGGTGAAATCTCATGATTATTATTCAGAAAGGGCGTTAAAGACTTGGCGTCAAAAGTTTCAGAATTAAATCAGAAAAACTATTTAATGAAGTGACACATTTCTACCTACCTTTTTAATTAAAACAATCTGAAATGACAACTCCAGCAGGGAATACACAGGTCAAGTAGGCCACTTTGAGCATAATATATTGCAAATATACCCTGCAGAAGCTCGTGACAGATGCGAAGGGGACTATTTGGGATTGGAAAGGATAATTTCCTGAGAGAAACCGTATAATTATAGGCGTTAATGGACATTAACTGTGTCTTTGCTTACCCTTGAATACCCTCGGCCCAATAGGTCAGCCGATATAACTACATGGAAAACAAAATGGCCAGAAATAAAGGCTCCTCACCTAAGACGCCAGCGCTTCACCTCCTCCTCCGCCCCGTGTCAATACCATTTCCAAAAGACAAACCCCTTTCATGACATAACGTGCTCCGCAACCGTCAGCTACCAACCTTCGCGAGAGCTTTAGATACATCACAGAGCCCCACATTTCCATTACCCTTAGAAGGGATTCCACGGGGAAGAGGGGGAATAAATTGGGGAGAGCAATGTAGTTTGACGGGGGATCAGGTCAGGTTCCGATTTAGCGTTCAAAATGCGCTCCAATGTCCCCCTTCCACTATGTTTGGACGACACAAAAGGTCGGGAGACGCCAGCCCGCTTACCCGACACCTTCCGACACCGCCAGCCTTGCCGTGGTATGAGAGTGTCGAATTCAAACCTCTGGGGTCTCCCGTTGTTGCTGCGGTCGCGGTCAGATTCGGCCGTGCTTCCTCCCCACACGCTTCTTGCGGGCGGGGAATCAGCTTGCAAAATCTAGTCCCTTGTCGCGTTGAATGGAACGACGGATGCTGTCAAAAGGAGCCAAGGCTCCTGACTCAGGAAGAACGCGAAATTTTCGAACCCTGACGACTACGAGAGATGGAGACTGCGCGCCGCGCCGGTCGTATTTCCGTAAACGGCGGCGGTGTAATCGGCGTCGTCCAAGGAGGAAAAATGAGAATAGGTGGAACCAACCATACGGAACGATAGCACGGAGGAATATTGGAACCATTCAAATGCGCAATCGGCCATATTGATCGGCAATGGTGCACTTGATACACCGAAAACATAGGTATCAATATCGGAGTAGTCGCGGTATCGAAATGATTTATCTGTAAAAATGCAAGACGGAAATAGTTTCTTAAATAGCACCGTATTATTCAATGGAGAAATCGCGCGCATGCATAAAGACGTCCTCTACTCTCTTCTTTAATCTATGGCGTCGAGCTACTGATTGACTCTGGCGTGTTCGGGGCTTTCAAATTTGAAGACCAAAATCATTAGTTATATGGGAAGACCACCGAAAAAAACTGCGCCGTAAGACAGATAGGTTGGTAGGTGAATAAATATTCGGGGAATGACGGAAGGGTGGAGAGAAACCCAACATCGACATTAGCCTTCTCTCCACGAAATGCATCAAGGGGTTCACAATTAAACTTCCCATCCGACAGACTGGAGTACTGAACTTGAAATGCTCCCCACGAAGCACCCAAGTAGGGATCGGGATTCCGCTGAAAACTTTCTGCCGCTGCCGTGATTCAAACCCGAGCCTTTTGGGATGGGAAGTCAGAACTATAGTCATCATACCACCCCGAAACACGAAAAAACAATCATAATTATTTGTTTTTGCAATTGATAAAATATGAATAGGGATGCAGTTGCGTGAAGCCTAGTTTACGATTGGAGTCAGCTTGAAACTAGAATTGGAATCACGTTCACGGCTTCGGTTTACGATCAACTGTCAATCGGAACTTGCTCCGGCAGTCGACGGCCATTTTCTCTAATGTCCGGCCGCACAGTTTCACGTAAGCATTCACCGTTGTAAAATGTGAACGTAAAAACGATACACAGATTTTTTATGGATCACGATATACGTGCATACATCACAGTAGATGGGAATAACTACGCTGCTTTGATCTTTAAGGGTCGCTTATTAGTGAAATGCTAGCCGTAAAATCACGAAGAATACAAGTAAATAAGGGTGAAAAATGAATAACTGTGTTCAAGTCACGTGATACGCATACCCTGGCTTCAACCGTGGACCGTGAACGTGAAAGTTGAGACAGGTCAAACTTTGAATTTGACGTCCACGCTTGACACCTTCGCGCTATCGTAAACGCCTCCATCTATGACAATGCTTTGAACTTGCGCTTGACGTTCAACTTCACGTTGACGCCAATTCTAAGCCGGCCTTAACACCACGACCACATCAAGGACAGCCAAACTTCGATAAATGGAAGTGACACAGGAGCTTTAGAGTGAATCGAGTTGTACCTAGTAATTTTTAGGGCAGAAAAATGTGCACAAACAGCGTGCATAATACATAGAGCGCCAGCAATAATATACTTTCGACTCAGCGAAAGTTTAAATTGTGGAAATTCGAGCTCTATAAATTCAAGCGTATAATGTTTTTGAAATATGGTATATTTGGCGGTTTCAATTCCAAATTTAGGCCTGTGCTCATCATAAGGATTGAAAAAAGAGGGCTACACGTTCTATGGTACGCTGATACCGGTGCCAAGCGGAATTAACCACGCTCCTCCGCGGTGTTCGAGCAGACCAGCAGGATATATTAGTCGACTATCTGGCTGCAAAACATGGTGGCAGTCTCCTGCGCGAAGCGTGAAGCTGAGGATACGCAGTCAACATAAGTGCATTTAAACTGAGAGGGCGGGAAATCGCAGCGCGTTTCATGATATTTACGATTCAAATAATGTTGGATCAAAATACGCTGATATTGTTCTCAACCAATCTGAGAAGTCCATATAAACAATTGGATTGAGAGCCATTGATAGCTAGATAGTTCATGAGAAAAGCAGTGTGAGAATTTTGAAGTTGGCAATGAAGGTATGCGCCCTTGGGAACCAGGGTAGTTAAACGCGGATGCTTCCTTACTCCCCCTAATTGGAGCTAGTATGTGGGGAATAGACTCTTCCTCTTAAAAGGGCCTTCTGCGCAACTACTACCATGTTTCGTCACCACTACAGTCGCAACAACAAAGATATCGGCGGCTGCGCTCACCTCTATTGCTAGTTTGTGGCATAACAGTCCCTATATTCCTAATTTTTCAAAGCAGTAATTGGGATTTGCCGACGCTGTCACGCCAAAATTACGCCATTTTCGAAGTATGAGAGTTCTTGCGCCTGTCTCCGGGGACAGTTTCAAATTTTGGTTTGTAACCAATATTATTGACTTCACTGCGCGTATTCTAGTAGTTCGCTCCAATTCTGTGCAATTAGTCGTCGTCTAACTCCGATTAATTGCAATACCAAACATTGGTAATTTTCAACATGCCGATTGACTGCATGACTTGACTTATGTAGAATTTAACGTAACTCGATATGTTTATCTGTTCACAAACAAGCACGTGAAATACTTCAATTTACAACACATTTCCATGAAAGCTAACTCCAGGAAAAATTACGAATGTGCTACGAATTGAATATGAGAATGCACCTTAGTTACTGAAACAGTAAATAGGACAACTACACCGAAATATTCAACGAAACAAAAGTTCTGATGGATTTGTTAGTGTTGTTCAAATTTGGAACCTGGCCCACCATTCGCGCGTATATTGAACCTTCGTCTGGATCATGCAGCCGATTATCATGTATGCCACTTGACGATCTTTATAACTCTAAATCAAACCTTACAGTTAGCCGAGATTAGGAACTCCATTACGGGGATATTAACTAACAGTCGTGTGCTCGCATACTGTACTCGCCTAGAGCCTAGGCGGGTTACCTAAATCCTAAATTCTCTAGCCCAAATTATTTTTTCTCCTCCATAAGAGACGGACGTCACTTAGCACCCATTCCACATCTGCCCTCATTCAGAGTTTGTGTATTGTCACTATGTATATAAACTTTCAGATATTCCAGGTGGATACGAATGTACCGAATTCCGCTCTTGATGCTGCCCGATAATACTTTAAAAGCAGATTAACTTGTGGGTAAACCTCTCAAAATAAATCTCTGTTTCTCCAGCATACGTCTGGGTATCAACTTTTTTTTAGTGTCAAAACCCCCAAGACCTCTTGGGGGGTCACTATTTGTAATCTTTCACTACACAGAAACTTCTCGGACACGACACGATGCATACAATTTGTTCCCGACCAGAACAATGTCTGTCTAACGCTACTGTGTGTATTGTGACAATTTCTCCGCGCAAGCAAACAATAAACTGTAAACCATACAATAGCATACTCTCCGCACTTAACACGTGTCGAGAAATTTACAAATGTGCAATAATAGATTTTACTTAATCCAAATCCACTCGATTGACAATGCCGATGTAACACTGAACAGCCAAATGCGTGTCTCCATTCAAATATTAGCAGGGTACAACTATAGGGGTGTATAGTAGGGGATGTAAGTTCACCAACCTTTATAAAAGGAATGACGGAACGAAATTCCGAATATTTTTACAAATCATTTGGGAGCTTAATTTTTCATCCAACTTGCTTCAACCAATAGAGAACCTGTATCGTCGGCGAGGTTTTCTGTTCGTTGGGAATAGTGTCACGGGCTTTTCTTCGAAAATACTCGCAGCTCATATACATATGACTGAACGAAAAATAACAGGAACGCCCGTCCAAAGAATGTTTAATTTATAAGGATGAAACTGACTGCTAATTTATTACCACCTTGCATTGGAAGTTAATTTTATTTGACGGCAACTGAGGACCCAATTTTTAAACTACGTGAAAGTCGCCGCTCAAAAAGTGGCAAAGCCAGATATTCCAACCCCCACTCACATAAACTCGCTCTCTTACTGCAGAATAGATGCGTTTGAAGTTTGGAAGACTTAATAAAAACCTCCGCGCTATTTCGTAGAGCGCTAATATTGCATCAACCTTGATGGAAATTCCATTTGAAATCACGGCTTCTAAACGCTAATGCAGAATCATCGTGTACATTCAATTAAAGCAGTTTACAAGTGGAGTTAATCGAATATCCGATTGAAGGACCACTGTGACGTGACTATCTCAGCACAAGTGACCTCATTTATGAACTATTCCAACTACCAGGAAATCAGCGCGGAACATTTTGAACTTTGACGACTGGGCGTACTCTATTACAGTGAACGAATATGACCGCTAAACAGTCACGGATACGAAGTATATGATGGAAATTTCATGGGTGGAAACCATTATCCCCGCGAGTTTGAATGCTTAAATACACAAAAATGAAAGGTTTGCATTCTATTGAAGACATTTGGTCCTCATCACCTCGCATAAAATGAACCAGCTGCAGGCAAATACGACTCAGAAAAAAAGACTGGAACACACTCTAAAAATTAATCCAGTCGCTGAATGACCGAGAAAGATCTGCTTCATTTTCCCTTGTATTTAAGCTGATTATACGTAAATGTATATAGATTCAATTTATAATTTGGTTTAATAGGATAACTTGCTGAAGGAAAAAGTAGATTAAAAAAATATTACTCGGTAATTTTTTAAACATTAGGATACACATGGTGACAGTATTAATCAATATCTGAAATTGTTTTCGGACAATAGATCCTTATACGGGGGCTTTCTATATATTTGAAAGTCACGAAAGTCATCTATGGAGATCGGAAACTTATCTCACCAAACCGTCAGGTACACAATCAACCATTGATATTAATGGATATAAATTTCAAAGCAAGAGGAGGCGACTTCAGTGAAATAAAAATATAAAATCACTCTTTACTTATTAAATTCATTGTAAAAGTTCCAAGTTCCCGAGAAAATATTTATTTACCGAAAAAAACGATAAGTTCGGATTTGGAAAGGAGTCAAACCCAATTTTCTTCTAACTTACGTGAATCCCTTTACTCACGGCGAACGGTAGGTCCTCTAAAATTTTGCTTACTAATAGTTTTTCCAAGAATTAGATAATCTTCTCCATATCAAGGAAGCGTCGTCACATAATAGTGGCGTAGCCTACTCAATTATGGAATAGATGAAGCCAGAAAGTTGGACGGAGGTAAGAAGATGGAGATAAAATTTAATCCAGATGTCGCTCCCAGAGCTTCAGCAGCACGCTAACTTATGCAGCTTTACTGAATGACATCGAAGGCAATGCCTTAACCGGCGATAACTTCAATTTTCACCCAAGGAATTTTCACTTAAGGTGAACGGTGAAGTCCGCAGGGTGAAGAGCTTGTCTCCTAGCACGTACGCTTCAAGTTCGATTCGAGTATCAGGCACGTATTATATTGCGTTGTCAAAATCATTCATTTCCTTTTGTTGATTAGATGCTTACAGGACGAGACCAGATTTTGGAGTATCCCATTAATGAAGCGCTCTCATTTCTTTTTTAAAATAAGTCAGAATTCGATGAAAATTCTTGTGATTTGTTGAAAAATACGGAAACGGAACACGTTACGTTTGTGATAATTTTACGTTCCTAAAACTCAAAACAGCATATCGTCATGCCAATATGGGGCGAAAATCGAACCTTGGGGTTCGTCGATGAAGAAACCAAACGTAAGAAAAACGGAGCCACCGTACGAATGAAAACGAAATGATTCCACTACGATAAATAAAACTTTGAGATATCTTAAACACTTCCTGACACTTTCAGACGTTCCGTGAAAAATATTTTGTCTCTGAACGTAGGGGTTAATAATAATAGCTAGTGGCATCTAGGTAAACAAATATTGTGATTTGCAAAAATCCCCATATGTATGATGGATTAATGGAATAAATATAAAAAATATACAACTACGTTATTGTAATAAGGCATAGGAATATAAAAGGATGGCATTAGACGATAAACTGAGGATGTCTAAATTATAATGAATATTGTGTCCCACAAGGACACAATCTACTTAAACGAAATAATTTGAGCAGCTTTCAACGCTATAACACCTAGGATACCGAAGAACTTCACCCTTCTCCAAAAAAAATAGAAATAATTGGCAGTTTGAAGAGACTTTTATAATCTCCTAGGCCTTCCCGGACCAATTTTAAATTTCTCTTAGGAACAATCCATACCAAACAACTCGAGGTTCATGTTTCTCTTGGCCGTCGAATGAAGTATCTACACATGAGCATTATTCTGTAAGCAGTCACACCAAGCATGGAAATGAACAACCCCTAAGTGAATACACATTTTATATAAAGTACATAAAAAGTTGAAACTATATGGCTACACTATGGCTTCCTAAAAATGGGAAAAGTGAAGAAAAAGCTCTGTTAATGTATAATTTAAATAATTGAAAAAATAAAAAAATGTTTACAAAATATAAAAAAAAAGTCCAAAAAATAATCTAGCATGTAACTTTATGATGGCTGTTTCTCTAGCTTGACTTTTCCAATTCTACTAAGATTTCCTCGGCCATTAACTCATAGAAAGCTATCTTTACATTACTTTGCCAAGCTGATATCTTACATTACGAAGGTATGGAATATCTTTCTCTCTCTCTCTCTCATTAAGTCATTACAATAAAGCTGCACAGTGAAAAGAGTTTATCGACAATAAAGATATTTTAGTGAATGAAGAACCGTTCAAACCCGTTCAAAGGTCTTATGAACACATAATTTTAATGGAAATGTAAAAACTGATAGTCCAATACACGTCATGGTTGTGGACGGCAGAGTAATTTATTAACTATCTATTACAAAAAGATCCATAGATTCAGTCATTTGCTACATAAATATTCATCAGATCACCCATTTCGAAAGTCCGTTCTCCTAAAATGTAATGCCATTCCGAATAGGGAATCTCGAATTAAGGAATTGATGCCAAATGTTCATTTTCATATAAATCTAATATACGGAATTTAATATAAAGTCAAGTGTTCAAATTCATTTGCCTAATTAAATTTTTTGTTTGCTCAGAGGAGCTTATAAGAAATGGGTCGGCAGCCCGTTTAGTATTCGTCATTGAAACAATTCCTGAATCAATACATTTATATTCCACTCCCGTGGAATATATAAGATTCTGATCTAAAAAATGAAGATATCCGTCCTTTCATTGGGTCTCATCATTCAATTTGAACAGACCTATTCAATCTTTCAAAGCTACATTCTTGAAACGTTAAACGTCTTTTTAAACGTTAACCTCAAAATCCTTGCTGCCAATACGGATACGGTTTGCAATTCGCCGCCACTTATCTTTGATACAAAAATTTATGACTCGATTGTGGTGGCTCGTACTTTGAAATGGTTTCCGGGTTTCTTCAGAAATGGCAAATACACCAATTCTATAGGGAAAATTAATTAAATTCTCAGGTGCGATCGATATCGCTTTAATTAAAAAGTTTCCATCGTAATTAATTTTACCGCAGATTCCTCTTTCTTTGGAATTTCGGGCCGAATCTTTTCCTTCCACAAAGTATTCTAAAATTGCTAGTGTTTTTTTTTCAGTTTCACGTCCATCGTCAGGGACACAGAGAGTGATTTCAGGCTAAATTAAAAATGTTTCAATTAAAGACCTTTTGGCACTGAGTTCATCCTGGTAAATCGACTCCTCATACCGATATGATTTTATAGAACAACTAAGCTTGAAGGCTTTTTAGCCGGAGAGAATGGATAATTGGAATATCTATTCGACCAGAAAATACACACGGAGACCAATCAGCTCACCGGCTTCTCAGGAGTTTTAATATTGAACCGTGCTCTGAATGATTCATTCTGATTTGGTGGGCTACTCTTGCATTTATTGTTTTCGCGCACAGCAATCACACGAACTATTTATTATAAATGTAGAATATTAACGCATCTGCATGCATGTCCTGCCAAAGAATTGCTAATTTTTTTGCAGTACATTTTTCAGTTTTCTACGTTGGAATGAAATATTTGTTCTAAATTAGCATTCTTCAGTTCTATATATTCAGTGGAAATTCTTAACTTTCATTTCTTTTACATGTGAATTTATTTTATGTATACATTCATAAGTTCTGCAATACATTCACACATGCTACTATTTATTATATATTTGCAAATTATGGATTACCTAACGTAACTTCGGTTATACTAGAATGCAGGATAGCGGTCAATTGACCATTATGGTGTTTTGCTCGGCGCTAACTCGAAAACTAATTTTTGAATGAGATATTATCTGACTTTTAATATTTTAGAGTCATAAATCACCCTGTAAAATATTAATAAAAAAATTAAGTTGGTTGCCGAGTAACAGGCGAGTCTACCTAAAAGATCGTCGAGCGGTCAATTGACCGCTATTGCGTCTTTAGCCTTTTTGTATAAGCTAGTGATATTTAAGATTTTATTTGGCCCTGTATCGTCAGTGAAATAGTATTTAATTATCATGTTGACCTAATCCCCACTCATTTATTTAAATTTTTTAATTCGGTTACTGACGCACGTCATTTCAATCTCATAATTTTAAGGAGTATAGACAATGATTTCTCCTTGATCACTTTACCCTTGTATGGGGTATCGCTGTGCTTGAACACTATGATTGAGCGTCTGGTGTGTCGCCTTAGCATATTTTCAAATATCTGAAAGAGTTCTTTCCACTCAACTGCTCGCTAGCAACGCTGGCGAAGAACCGTGGAATGATGCTTCGCTACCTGGAAGGGCAAAAATTGGTGGTAAAGAAACAGCCAAAGATAACACTGTTTGGACTCTTATTGCGCCTGGCGATCATGCTGGTAGGTGTGGTGCAATGAATATACTCAAAGAATCATGGGGACCCACCGGCTACCCTAAGCACCACTTAGAGAAAGATTTACAGAAGCACATTGAAGCTTTTTTTTGACTAAACCATTGCTAAGACTTATAAAACTTTATACTGAAAAGGATGCTCGTAAAGTGCTGCACGATGAGTCGTAGTCACTGTCGCTAGAAGAGCTTGACGCGTTCCCTTCTATCTCGTATGCACGTGGGGTTTTTGTAGCTCAATCAACCCATGTAAATGATCTGTGGCACTAGCAATGAGGCTAACAATTTTTTTCGATGACAATGAGTATAGATCGGTTCAAAGAAATCTTGAGGTTTTTACGCTTTTATGACAAAGACAGTAGTGCTCACCGTAAACAAAACCGATAAAAGATCTTATGTTTTCCCGGCGAATAATATTGGTAAAATCTTCTCGGGTTTGCCACCGGGTAAGGCTTTTAAATTATTTACAATTTAAATTCAAACCGCCTTGAACGAGCCGGTCAACAATGGGTTTTTTCAACCGACGTTGGCCTGCTATAAAAACCCCGGAATGGACCAACTCGGTAATCAGTCTCAGCCCTGATGACGATGAGGGAGTCACTCATCGAAACGTTGGCCTTTAAAAAGCCTTACCCGGTGGCAAACCCGAGAAGATTTTACCAAAACCGATAAATTTTGCTTGGTTTCAGAAGATTGGAATTAATATGTAGACAATTGTTTAGCATGCTACAAACCTGGGGAAAGTATTACCGTCGACGAGCAGCTGTATCCGACGAAATGCAGGTGCCCCTTTTTATAATAGGTATATGGCGAATAAACCGGACAAGTTCGGGATTTAATTTTGGACTGCAACCGACGCAAACACCAGATACATTGTCAATGGTATTCCCTACCTAGGCAAGGATGAGGGTAGGGCAAGCACAAAAGGCTTTGGCAAAAATATTGTCAATCGTCTTGTACAGCCTTTCCTAATCAAGGGTAGAAACTTGACAACTGGTAATTTCTTTACCTCCTTGAATCTTGCGAAAGACCTCAGGAAGAGCAAAACTACCCTTGTAGGTACGATAAATCGAAAAAGGAGAAAAGTACCGTCTTTTTTGAAAAAACTTAAAGATGTTCGTTTTAGTACTGCTATATATAAGCACGAAGTTATCACCCTGACAGGCTATCAATCGAAATCTAACAAAAATGTCCTTATACTTAGTAGTATGCACCCCGGTGTTCAAATCGGCACAGAGACAAAAGAAAAAGAAACCGGAGACTGTACTTTATTACAATTAGAACAAATGTGGAGACGATACTGTTGACCAAATGACTCGTAAACACAGTGTGCGAGCTGACACACGGCGATGGCCTGTTCATGTTTTCTATAACATTCTAGATCTAGCTATAATCAATGCTCATTCCTTGTACAAATTAGTCATTAACTCAAATATCTCACGCAAATCGTTCATTTTGAAATGTGAAAGAAATGTCAAAACCATACGTAGACCGCAGGATTACGCCGCATGTCGCAGAAGTCGTTCCTTCTGACGTAGTTGTTAAAAAACAATCGGACAAACAAGCAAAATCGGACTCTGAAACCAAAACAAGGAAGTTATGGCACAAATACCAAAAACGTTTGTGTGATAAATGTCAAGGTGAAACAAGGGTTTGCAAGAAATGTGAGGAAACCTAAAAGTAAAAGATTTTACAAAAATCCAGATTTTGCGCCTTTTTTGTAAACCATTTTACTTTACTATTTGTGTCATTTAAGCGCTTCTGTTGTCTTTATACCGTCAAAGTTACATCCTGAATCTGCCTTTTAGGTCTGGTTTTTATTAAAAAAGTATTTTAGCCAACCGCAACAAGAAAGTTATCGCAAGTAAGGAGATGGAGAATGAAATGCTTGTTTTCTGTTCACGACTTTTTTGTTTTCTCTCTGAAAAAAGTAAAGTAAGATATTTAATTTTAATTATTTTCTCGAGAAGAAAGACAACATATGATAGTTAATATAAGTTGATAGCGTAATACTTCCCGTAAAAAGCGATTTTGCACTTACCCGCAAATTTGACTTGTTCTCCAAAACAATCGATTTTTTACCATTAAGTGTTTTGTCAGCAAATTAATCTTTCTTCATACTAAATGTTTTTTCTTATAAAACACTGTTTTAAACTGTTTAATGCCGTTGTGTTCTGTAAACCAGTTTTATGTACCTTAACTGTGATAAAGGTTTTTTTAAGATTGATACTGAGGTGTTAATACTGACGCCTTTTACTACCTTGAAAAACGGAAAACTCGTCACAAGTAAGACCATACTCACTTTGGAAAACCATCAAGGGTCAAACTGAAGAGTGAAAAACACTTATAATATTCAAAAATATTAATAAGCGACATCTAAATACATAGAGATCAAGACAAACCCTAAAAAACGCCAAGCGGCCAATTGACCGCTCGCTGGCCTTTTCGGTCCCGACCAAAACCAACCAACTCCAGACCATCTAGTGTTAAAAAAGTAGAGAAATTTTAGTATACTGGCTGGCTATACTGCTATAGCTATACTGGCTGTGATTAAAAAGGAAAACTAAGCCCACAAAACATTGTGCTAAATTTATCACCTTCGTGAAACAAGAGCCACACGAATTTGTGTCATCTGGCGGAAATTATCAAGGATGATATTTGAAAGATAACAATAAAACATACAATATGAATGTGCAGAAAACATGGCGCCAATTTATGCTCTGAAAAACCGAGAAAATCTCATAGACTGCCAAAAATTACATATTCGCACAACTTGGAGTTGTCTGCTAGCTTATCTAACGTGATAATATTGCAATTTTTTACACTTATTAAAACAAATTACAGAGAAAAATGTAAATTTAATAATGAAACAAACTGATGATGAAAGCGTAATTTACCAAAGCTGCATCAATGTGGCTACATGGTGATTTACTTGGCGCCGGCCAGCTCAGGAAATTAGTTCCATGACATTAAATTGACGGCCAAAAGTTTAACCAGCGAAAGAAGGTGCATTTTCCGTCACCCCAAAACACGCTCTAGCTAAATTAAATGTCCATCATTTCGGTTGATTAAAATCCGAAATTTCTCAAATGCTTCTGAATATCCCGCCACCGTTTCCCAATTTACCCCGTGAGCCGAGGCTAAGGCTCAATTTAACGCGCGGATGGAGACACAATTTGCGCATGTGCATGTACGCTACTGATACAGGATTAACTACATGCTACGCAGCTGTTTCGAGAGCAATGCAATTGCTTTAGTTCCAGAGCTCCACTTCTGTTAAAGGGACGATGAATATACGCTAAAAAAGAAAGTAAAGTTGTGTGACGAAGTTGAAGTTTGCAGGACACCAGAGAAAATTAATGATACCCTAGCCTAGAAAATAATTTAATAAAACAATTTGAGATATAAATGCCAACCACACAATGCGGTCGGGAATACCAAACAAAAGTAACACGAACCATGAAGCCAATACTTGCGCTGGCATTCTAAGGCTCCCTGATGTCTAATTGTGACCATTATCCACTACCAGAAGAGGAAAGTATCTAAGTATTTGTGTGATACTTTCAACAAGAATGATGACGTAGTACCCTTCAGCAGTTTTATTTAGACGTCAGGGCACGTTTCACTCTAGCATATAATAATCAGAAACAAGAGATATAATATTGCAATTAGCGTGGAGGTGGAAGCGTATTTCTTTTGCACTTTGGCAAAGAGGTGGAAGCGTATTTCTTTTGCACATAATTATCCCAATGTGGTGAAACGCGTCTTGCCGCCTAATAAATTTGTAAAAAAGTACGAAGTCTATCATTAATCATAAATATAAAATACTTTCACTGTTAAAAACTGAAGCAGTTACATGAGTGTAGTAGTTTGAACTCGGTACTGCTGTAAACATGCGCGATTACAGTTACCTGGCTGAGGGACTCCTTAAGTTATCACAATTATTTATGGAAAATATTCTTTTCAAGTACAACAGGCATGCAAGGGATTGGAACACCAATTTTTCTCCACTCCCATTTGGCAAACTCAGGGCTATCATACAGCCGAAACATGATATACTTCCTAAATTTTTATCCAAGAAAAACGTTTTCTTAAAATAGTTAAAACTGAATATTAACACAAAATTATAGAGGTTTTAAATGTCCCATCAAATGTATTGATGCCTTGCTATATCTGTGATTATCAGTGACTTGCAGTTGTATGACAATTACGTCATTGATATCATTATTCCATATGTTGCCTTTCGCACTTTCTATGTAATTTTGCTCCTGTCCGCTGCCACTACTCCGCCACTACCCCTCCGTGAGGAGTTAACTGAAATTCTGAAGCAAAAAAATGGAATGCTCTACATACTGAATGCTATCTTATTTAGTGGAAAAACTCTACAGCAAAAAAACTTACAAACGGAAAACTGCGATAAAACAAGAAAAAAATAAATTGACTAACTATTAAGATCTGAATAGGCTTTTAAAAAGATAATTTGCTTTAAGTTCTTGCTCATGAAATGGATGCTATCAATCTCTTAAATGATAACAACACTTTTAATGCTTCTTCTTCAGAATTAAAGATTACTACGCGCAACCAATGACTAACCAAAGGTTAAAAAAGTTCTCGACTGAAGCACCCACCCATGACTATCTGAGGCAATGTACGAATGGAAAAATGGGGGCAGCGAGGACGAGGTATACGAAGCAGCACGGACCAAAGGTATTATAAAAACTCAGATACGAGATAAATCTTAAAATTAACAATCGCACTCACGGAATAAATTGCGAGAACTTTGGAAAATTATCGAGGAGATAAACACGGGGAAAGATTTTAGCCGGACGTCCGAGAGCTGGACCGGATGATTGACCCTTTTGCAGCCTTGGTTTTGATGCTCCCTCCCACCCCAAGCCATCCTTTCACACAAGGGAAATTCGAGCGAGAGCACTGCCAACCATCCACTCACCATATCCACCACCACCACTGCCAATACCACCAACCAAAATCTCCATCCCCATACGCAATGACGCCCTACCCATATCCTGATTTCCCGAGATGTGCCAATATTCTCCCCAACCCCGTCCCTGCGATCTAATCAAGTCGCAATGCACATACACAACGCACAGGAGCGAGCGAGGAGGTGGGCGGGGCGGGGGCAGGGCTTCCATACACGGCGGGAGCTGGACATCATTTGGTTTGCATCGTGACTTTGGTGTGTTTAGATAAGTGTTTTGACAGCTGCTGTGGACTCAGCGGACCAGCTCAACTGGACGCTAATACCGTCACCCACCCCGGCCTTTGGGGATCGTTATTTACAATAGCTACTGATTGGAGGCCCTAGTTTTGTTCATAAGCCCATCGATTCGAGCTTTTGTTCGCTTAAGGGGAGTTTTTATAGAGGAAAATAAAGATTTGTGACTTGATATTTCCTTCACCAGCAGCACGGGAGTGTACATAGACAAAGCAGCACATTCCTTTTACATATAATTCCTTATGGTACCTGCGTCCCTCCTCGTGTGTCTTATAAAATTCAACAAATATACTGAATTCCTTGCACCAACACGCAGACTCTATAACTACTAACCCAATGAAAACGCGTGAATTAAACTGTTCACAACGATCGATCGCTTCGGCCCGTCTGTTGATTGCTTTGCTCCTAGTGCAACGATTTCCCCGTGTCGCCGCTTTGGATAACACGTTGCATACCACCGTAGGATAACGAAATAACGGAATATAATCACGTTGGCACAATGTGCAGATTGCACACGCAGGAATGAATGCTCCGCGCCGTTTCTCTTCGCGGATGATACAGTAAATGAGGCTAGTCAAAGACCGCATAAATAAAAATTGGTCTGATATTCACTTCTTCCACAGTACTCAATAATGGAGGGAAGTAAGTACTTTTCTCAGTAACTCGAGCCTTTCCTTCGCCACATGAGCGAACGCCTTTCTAAGGGTCAGACGCGAGGTAGGTATAAGGCGAATTCAGCTAAGCATAAAATTAAAAGGAGCTTACTAGGGACCGAGGTTTAGAAAAAACGCTTGAAAGTGCGCGCAAAAATTATACCACAAATTGTAGTTTTTTTCTATGAATTCCCACGCGGAGAAAGGCCTCAATAAACACAAACAAATTTAAGGGACGTACTAATTGACACATTTTATTTCTTTGCTCGTGCCTGGCAGATTACGACGTCGAAAATAATCAACACTGATTCGTATAAATGCATCTCTGTTGGGCATTCAAACAAGTTAGTCGTGGTTCAAAGTCAAACGTGGAGACATTTCTGATCGGATTATTTGTAAAGCCACAAGGGAAGGAGAGGGACCTCATCGAAAACTCTCGGAGTCCGAATTTTGAAGCATATTTCTATTGCTCGCGCCGAAACAACTACAGCATTCGATGCATCGAAAGATTAGATCGAATCTGAGGCGGAGGATATAAGGAAAACTCCGGGGAAGGGAGACTTTTTCGGGAAACGTTGACGTTTTTCCATCATCCCCCATCTATTAATTACGAGGAAACCAACCCTTTCGTTGCCATAAGAAGGGGAGAGAAAGGCGGAAGAGGACAACGAAGAAGAAGAAGAGGTGAAAATAAAAATAATGTCCTCCCCCTTATCCCAAGAGTGTGGACTGTATCGCAGGGAGGGGAGACGGCGTGGGGGGTGGGGAGTTACCATGTCGCCGTCGTCCCAGTTAGGATGGCCGAAAGAAAACGTCATTTTTCTTAATTAGCCGCTTCGTAACGCGCTAAAGGAAGGGAGTGTGGGAGGAAGGAGGTGGAGGGGATAGAGGGCGGAGGAGGGTCGGAAGGATGGATAGAAGGGGTGGGAAAGCAGGGGTAAGGGAGGAGACGAGCAGCAGCGGCAGAAGGAGAGTGTGACAAACTCAGTTGTGCACGTCCACAGCGGCCAGTCCTTTCGCTTGGCCACGCATTTCAACCTCCGCCCACCTACCACCCCCCAGTGTGTGTCTCGACCGAGGACACCGTCGCTCCCACCAACACTCACATATATATGTACACCCCAACAGGCTCAACGTACATACATAAACACACCCTACCACACACACACAAACACAATCCCTCCCGGTTTGCTTTACCTGTACATTGGAGCGGGGTTTCCCTGGGCGGCGCACACTAGGTCCGTCGCTTGACCCGTCCTGACCTTCACGCTGGGCAGGAAGTGGTCGATCCGCGGAGGCAGCTGAGAAACAGGTTCTGCAAAAGGGGGAAGAGGGAGAGAAAAAGAGAAAAGTATAGAATACCGTCGCACGTGCATATGTACACAAACGCGAGGGTGTCCGAGCGAGCGAGAGAAAACGTGCCAAACACTCAAATGCTTTGGGATCGCGGCGAAAAATATTCACTTCCGGGGAACTGGAAGTAAATGGGACACGAAAGAAGCGTGTTTTCACGAGACAGTTGACGGAGTTGTAGGAAGTGGTAATCCTCGTTGCCTACAAACGGAGTTTTTCGATCGTTAGACTACAAGTGATATGGCCCCACTCTTGTCATTGTTGTCCGGAGCCGGCCATTGTGTACGGAATATATATGGAGGCATTTGGACGCCATGTCACTCGATATGTATCACGCGTAATGTTCCAAAATGGATGCCCTGGACTGGAAACAAAGTTCATTAGCCGCGGGGTTTTGTTACTATATATTACGCAAAAGCTTAGAGAAATAATGAATGTGCGAGACTGTTTCTCTGATATCGCCCATTTTGAGAACATTTAATGATAATTTATCCTACAATAGGAATGTATTTCAAGGAAAGAAACTGGTTCTGCAGGGGGTGAAATAGAAAAGTAGAGGATGTTGTCACACGCGTGTTTACAGAAGCGCGAGGGCGTCAGAGCGAGCGAGGAGTTTAAACGTGCCTAACACACAAATGATAGGCAATCGCTACGAAAATATTCGCTTCGAGTCCAGCAACGGAAAGAAAAGGATACACGAAAGAGGCGTTGGTCCGTGAGACAGTTGACGGAGTTGGAGGAAATGGGAATCCTTGGTGCCTACAAATGGAACTTTTCGACCGTTAATCTCCGTGTTGTATGAGCCCCACTGTTGACAAGTTTTGCACATCACCGGCTACAGCTCAATCATCTGGTCATTGTTCATGGTATAAATACGGCAACGTTGGACGCCATATCCATTTTACCGACCACATTGTTCCGAACATGGCTTAACATACTGGTTATTCGTCTGACGGGGGCGCTGCTAGCAAGAGGTGCTGCCATCATTTTTCACCCCCTTGAAGTTGAATTTTTCCACTATAGGCGTCGCCCCAGTTCGCTCCGTTAGCTTAGTTTGAAAAAAAAGCTGTAGTTATAAGGGCGAAAGGTGTCATGCCGGACTTTATTTCGGAGCTGTTGGAGGATGAAGTAATTTTGGAAGCCCCGAATTGAGGTAATTAGAAGAAAAACTATGCCTTCAACAAATAGGCATTGTTTTGTGCCTGGGTGCAAAACGGGATATCCCAAGACGAGGAAGGAGAATGTCCAGCTAGGGGTGAAGAACAATCATTTGTTCAAGGCTACGGTAAGTGATCATAATTCAGTAGATCCTCTTAATATTATTCGATCCCGTTATTTCTCTATATTCGTGGTTCCGAAAATGATGCCAAAGACTGTAGGCGAATTTAAATAGGCGTGGGATGCTGTTTCTCCACGACGCAACACTTCCAAGCGCAATGTCATGAAATAAAAGAATTTGCGATAGTTTCTCGGATATCGCCGCTTTCGTTACATGTTACATGAACATTTTTCCTTCGATTAGAACGCATAGCCAGAAAAGAACAAGCGGAAGAACATGGTAGCCAGATTGATGACAAAATCGGTCTGGCAACTCAAAGCCACGGGTATGAGTTCCGTGACCTTTAGCTCGTCAGGCTAGTGCCCAAAATAAAGAGTCAAAAGTGCTGAAAAGAAGTGCCAATTACTCCGGTGAAAAATATAACAAGCCTTTGAAAAATGTTTTAACAGGCATAAGCTACAACATCGAACACGTGAACTAAAATGCAAAACGAATAACAACAACTGGGTTTTTAGTAAAGAGGATGTCGAAAGACTTACGCCGATATAAAAAAACTTGTTAATCATCAAAGCGTTAGCTAGGTTTGCAATGCGCTAGTCTGGAAAACAAAAATTTGCGGTTTGAATTCCGAATCGATCATGCATTTTATACTTGTTTTTGTGCTAAGGTTTCAGACAAGAGCGTGTCATACAACCTCAGAAGTTGGGTCAAGTAAAAAACCAATCTACCACGAAGGAAACACAATAACCCATCGCGCTTACAAAGTAGTGGTACAGAGTGCATTAAAGAAAGAGAATTGTGCTCCATCGCTGGGACTGGAAGCATGAGTTTTTTTAAAATAATAGCTCGGGATATACATAATTCCTCAAGCTAACCTAAGCGTAATATGCGCATTGTATTTCACCGGAGTTGTTGGGAAGTCGAGAAGGCCATTTGCCAATCTTTTTATCAGTAAAGTGATATTTCCACTCCAACCAAGTGAATTTGAACACTAGTATAGAGTAGGAATAGGTCAAGAGGACAAAAATACACAGGCTGAGATCCATTTGGATATGTAGCAAAATTTATTAGGCATTATGTATTTGTTAAGTACGCAATAAAAGAGAAAGTCCCACGGGGATGTCCGATGGTTAAATACGTAGAGCAAATAGAAAGAGGGGAGTAAGGAGAGAGAGAGAGAGGTATTCTGGCAGTGAAGCCTTACTTAGTATTGGGTTAGTAATAATGAAGGGTGGAAGACGACTAATCCCCGCATTGGAAGTCAAAAAAAATGAATATGAATACATATATATATATATATATATATATATATATATATATACACTCAGTCTTACGAAAAAATGACGCTCAAAGGCGCGAATAAATTCATTCAAACATAGGAATTGGAAATGGATAGGAACACATAAAAGTACGAACACAGGTTTTGGTGGGGAAGATGAAAATCAGTCGAATCCAAACAGAAAATTTTATATATATATATACATACACATATATATATGTTTATGTATATATATCCGAATATAAGCTCCATCTCAGATGTAGCCGCGGAAAAGGGTGGGATAAAATCATCGACGGCATAAAAGTAGGAGATCAGAGATAGAATAGCACGTAACTTGGCAAAAAAAATGTCTATACATGGAAAAAAAAAGTCAAGGAAAAACTCAAAGCATGAGGTCATTATTACGCCGAGAGGAGAATGAATAACAGACAAAAATATTTTTATAGCAAACTTATACACATTTATACGTGAATATTTTAAACAAGGCGCATTTCGTTAAAAACGGCTACGCGTGAATAAAGAAATTTTCCTGAAGGCAGTCTTGTACTGCTTGAACCATGGGAGCGTAGACCTGTTAAAAGCGTGGGTTTTATGTTCATTGAAAGGCTCCGTACCTATATAAAAATGTAAGGAGTTGTAAATGAACGTGTAGTACCATTGATTGGGAATAAATGATGAAAAAATGGTACATGACTTGATCGGAATTCAAATCCGGATCTACGGAAACCATCGAGCCCAAGCCGATCACACAACCAAGCCGTAAAAGTATAACTGATTAACATACATGACCAATAATTTGAATATCCAGGGTCGAATCCCAATACGGTGAAATAATTTCTCAGCGACGAATAGCCACACATTGATGTCATATCATTCACTCGTGCGGATACCGGCTATGGTTCTTCATGCTATTTCGCAAAGAAATCTTGTAAGAACTCTTTGCCCTCAGCAATGGGCTTCAGAGACATCTCACCGTAATATTTTTTTTAACTTGCGTGCCTCACGTTCTTTTTTTGATCTTTAAAGAAATAAATTAATATCCTCTACGTCTCCAGATCTCAGCCATCTCGTTCCATTCCTCACATATTTTTTATAAATCGGGGTTTCCTTTTCTACTTCGTCATCCACTTTATTGTGTTCTTAAATTTTCTGCCTGCAAATACAGAATTTATGTATGATTTCCAAAACTAATAAATAGTGAAATGAAATAGTGGGGCAGCCATTCCAGTTAGAGGAAAAATGAACTCTACAGCGTTGACTAAGTTAATCTCTCCACTTCTTATCGCGACGTTTCCATCCACGCACCTCTCCCTCCCTCTCTCTCTCTCATCTTAGTTTTCATAATCAACCTCCGATTGGATTTCCAGAGAGGCGTGCGAAAGGTGAAAGTTCAGAAAGTAATTAAAACTGTCGCTTTCTGTACACTGCGAAATCCTTCCAAAAAGTGAGATAAGTAGACAGGAGGAAATCAGTCTGAAGAGGAAAATCAACCCTTCGAAGTTGTGAAAGCTTTTAATACGCGAGCAAAGCGGGAACCTTTTGAAAGGCATAACAAGCGGGCTTGGCCACGTGAGCTAAGAACGTATTTCTGCGCAAACACTCTATAACGTCGTTAACACTTCATACGAAGGATTTAAACTCCGATAACTAAGTGGATTACACTCAGCATTGAGATAGCAAACACGGAAGAAGTTACAATCATGGTCAAAGGAAGACATATTTTATGAAATATGTAAGAAAAAGTGATTTATAACTTGGCAGATCTGAAATAATACCATGGCTAGATAATTCATACATATGGATACATAAATTATCCGGGAAAGCCAAACTTCACCGTTCACATGGGGTCATTCAAATATTACGTAACACGTTTGAAGGGGGGGGGGGGAGATCTTCTTACATTATTTTCCGAGTGTGGGGGTCGGAAATTATTGTCTTACTTGAATGGTGGCCTGAGATAATTGTATTACAAATATGGGGGTACGAGATCTTTTAAATGACTTGTTTTAGTAGCTGTTGTACGAAAAATCATAAAAAAATCGTCCGTAAAATTTTTTAAATACATCAAACAACGTGTATTATTCCTTGAGGAAAGGTTTGTAAATGTGTGTGTACATAATAAGTAAATATATTGAAAAGTGAAAGAAATAGCGGTTGTTACCGGGTCAGGGTTCACTTATAGCTTAAATACTGGTTTATCGACGGGGTAGTTTGGAAGGGTAGGCGTGTGAAGGTGCATAATTCCTACAGCAAGAGGACAACAACAACCTTATGCTTTCCTTGGCCATGTCCGCCTCGATTACCTGGCGTATTTTCAGCATATCCTGATTGTGCATTATTTTGACGCTAGAAAACTACAGCAATTAGTAGCTTTTGATAGTTTCCAATTTATTTTTAAAAATTTTCTGAGAAAAATTCTGTGAACGCCAGTAGTATAAGTTAATCTGCGGCTGCCAAATTGTTTCATATCGGTAGACGGCAAACGTTGTACACACCATTAATATCTAGGGCTTAGTAATCCCATTGAAAGCCTACATTTCCCAAAATATATTCCATCAAAAATTTTATCTACGCTCATCCTTCCAACATTTATCATAACGTACGTAAGATTGGGAGGTGAAGGGGTTCATGAAATCTTACGTTTTCTTATATAAGGGGAAGGAGGGGTCACAAAGCCGCCAAAATTCGTCTGGCATAATACTTGATAGTCCAGGAGAGAAATCCGGAAAACGAATGTCAAACGGCAAAACGCGCCTAATTGGCAACCGGTGTTTCAAGGGTATATCAACCCTGCTGATTATGAATTTGTCGGTTGCTAAGCCGAATTTTGCCTCCTACGGCCATAAACCAAGATGGCGGCTGAAATCGTGATTTCCTGTTCCCGTGACGCTTCCTTCGTAATTTATCACCTAAACGGCACTTTTTCGGATTTAAGAGACAGATAACGACTAGAAGGACTCAAAGGTCACCTGCGCTCGTGCGGGGGGCTCAAAATCCAAGATGGTGGATGTTAAAATGGAAAATTTGAACCCGTTTTAATTTGGGTAGTTTTGCGTCGTGTTGGGTATGGTTCTAAGGGTTCACGAGGGTGCTGAAGCCGAAAATGATGTTATATCACGTCCCCTACAACCGGAAGTGCCTTATTGAATATGGCCACCAACTGGACCCCCGAGATATAAGCGCTATTCTACCCCAATGATAACTGCGTCTACCGGCGGGTTGCTAGTATCGTTCTTTAGGACACTTGAGCTTGATATCAAAGTGCTGTGGTCCTACGACAGCAAGGTGCTTGAATAAAATTGAGTACAGGAGATAAAATGCTTTAATCAAAAGAAATGCAAAGTAACATTAACTGTAACTTCAATGAAAATTTAGAAATAACACCAGGAGGAATTTCAATAAAAATCAACGATATTAAAAAAATAAAAATCAAAGACATTTCAAAAAGAAACTTTAAAAAGTAAACAAAGTTTACTTTACTGGGGGTCATCAGGATCTGAATCCGATTCTGAGTCCTCCAAGTAACCATCAGCCTAATTTCCATTACTGCAAGTCGCTCGAAAGTGGAACATGTTGGTGCAGGATATGCTCACTCCATCCGAGTCCTTCGTGCGGCGACATTTGCAGTTATTCGTTTTACAGCCTTTTTTGCAGCCGCAGGACATTAGTGTCTTGCAGGCTTTCGGCACAGACTCCAACGTAAGTAATATTGGCTTCAAACGGTCCTCTTCTAGTCGCCAACCGCACTCTGTGACCTCGGGTAGGGTAGGTTCTGCGATATGCGCTGACAGCCAGACGCTGGTCTAACACAACGAAATCATCAAGTTGTATAATTCGTGTTAAGTAAGAACGCTTTTCGAAATTCAAGCAGAAATTATTACCTGGTAGTGTGGCCGAAGAATGTGCTGCTTCAGTGCATCAGATGTTGGAGGTAAGTGCTTGGGCTGGCTTACTTTTGCAAATAGTATGTGCCTTGCTTGATTGGATGTTTTCATATATTCCAATTTATACAGCATAAACGACAAACTCTCTTTATTTCTTTTCCAGGCATTCTTCTGTGTGCGGATGGACTCATAATCCTACCAGGAGGTGGGGGTTCTTCTCGTACACTCCAAAAGCACCAGTCTTCCCGATACCCGCAATGTGAGAGGTGCTGTCACTCCCAGTTATTGCGTGAAAAGCGGAAATCTGTTGTAATACAGCTTCAGGTAAGCCTCTGATGATCTCATGGATTGGAACGTTTTTCTGTTGTCTTTTGTTCCAGTCATAATCCAAAAATCATAATTTTTCTTGGATTGATTATAGTGGTATACAAGAAGAAGGAGAATGTCTCTATCTAAAGCAGGCACAACTAATGTACTATATGGACTATGAGCAGCGTGGCGTATGACTCTTGTATCCGCTTTTTCGTGAGTGGCATGGAGGGTGGCAAGCAGTGTGTTACAATCAGTTGAAACAACCTTTTTTTCCATCTTCGAAACCTCCAGCGACCACTATTACCGTGCCATCGCTGGGATGAGCAATAAGAAAATCTGACAAATTCCGAGCCAATTCACCTTTTACAATGATGGAGACTCCCTTAAATTTTTGTATTTAATTTTTGCAATTCAGCTTTGTTGTCCCCTTTGTTGTAGAATAGAAGTGCATTGCACATTTCCTTCCATTACGCTTTCAGCAGTGGTCAGGCAGTTTCCGTCACCGAATAATAAGGAGAGAAAGAGGTAAAGACTTTCAGGAACTAATGGCCTTGTACTGGCAGCACTTATAGTAATCCCTTCCTGAATATCTGATGAAGCCAATTTTGTCTTGTTTCAGCTTCATTGCAACGTGAAAAAGTTCATTGAAGATATAATTGGCCGGTGGTTGATAGCTTGTAAACGCAGTTTCTCCAGTGTGGGCCCTGTCAGCTGCTGCGTTAAGACTGAACATGTGGGATATGAGAGGTCTCCCTCGCTCATTTATGTCTCTGTTCATCGGTCTAGCGAAGTGAAACACACCAACAGGAAGAGATTCTAGTTTGTTTCGAAATGTGGAGTGACGTCTAATGTATCTCTGACAAACTTCTGCTCCTATAGCTCCAGCAAGTGTAACATATCGTTGAAAGACATCCTCCAGTGCTAAAACCTGCACAAAGTTGTGAAAATAAATTTTTTCTATGGAATTTTCAGTACTTAAGTTTCTTAAAATTATATCCAGCCTGACCCATCGCTGCAGCAGCGTGTAACTCAAATATGAGATGAGAAAGAGACAGATCTTACTCGACAAAATCCTTCATTATCATTTCATAGTCTCTCTCTTAGGTACGCAAGCAACAGGTGTAGTACTTCACAACTCCTGCCATAGCATCAAATGCCTAAGTGATGCGCTTCCTCAGCATGTAGTCATATCTTGCAACAGTCTCAAGCCGATCATTGACATTAAAAGTCGAAGCATTTCGAAGGGAGTCATTATTTTTATCCAGCTATAAAAGAAAATTAAGGAAATAATTGTAACACGTTTAACATTTCGTTGAAAAGGGTACTGTGTGAAGTATAATTTACCTGACAAATGATGCACAAAAATTTATCAAAGCAGGCACCTGTACGCTGACCTCAAGGTACGGGTACTTGTCGTAGCGTTCGGTTTGGTGGCCTTCGCATTCTTTGATTTTAGTCTTTCAATTTTACTCTTGTTTTTAAACCTCACATAACATGATTTATAGTACCAATATGTATTCTCTATGAATGCTAGCGATTGAATTCAATCTATAGTTTGAGCATTTTCACAATCAAAAAGAGCCCTTCTGTCACTGGCAACCTGCTGGATTCTTGTACAACCAGTGTCTCTTAAATCACATTTTTACTCATTAGTTCTTGATTGGCAAAGAAGACACAAGACAGTAGTGGTTGGGGTGATAACGTTGTCTCCTTGGGATTCCATGCCCTAAAAATGTAATAGAAACGCCAAGCGATAGAGAAAACGACTCTACAAAGACACAGTATACTGTATTTCACTCAATCTCCTCACAGGAAGTAAAAAGAACAAAACGAATTGACGAGGGGCGAGGTGGGGTGTACCTTCCGCATGTCCAGTCCAGTTGGCGGCCATCTTGAATAAGGTACTTCTGGTTGTCGGGGGCGTGATATAGCATCATTTTCGGCTTCAACACCCTCGTGAACCCCTAGAACCATACCCAACACGACGCAAAACTACCCAAATTAAAACGGGTTCAAATTTTCCATTTTAACGTCCGCCATCTTGAATTTTGAGCCCCCCCGCACGAGCGCAGGTGACCTTTGAGTCCTTCTGGTTGTTATCTGTCTCTTACATCCGAAAAAGTGCCGTTTAGGTGAGAAATTACGAAGGAAACGTCGCGGGAACAGGAAATCACGATTTCAGCCACCATCTTGGCCGCCATCTTAGTTTACGGCCTTAGAAGGCAAAATTCGGCTTAGCAACCGACAAATTCATAATCAGCAGGGTTGATATACCTTTAAAACACCTGTTGCCAATTTGGCGCACGTTTTGCCGTTTAACATGAGAAAAAACGAGATATCTCAATTTCTCTCCTGGACTATGAACCCTAAGAATGACAATCGCGCTTACGTTCAAAGATAAAGTTTACTCAGCTGTTACGACCAATGCGCATGGCTCAGCATCGAAACCGTTAGGATCGGTCACGGCAATAAATATTAGTTTTCCACACTTCAAATCAGTCATGATATTCTAGTTACGGTCAGAGCAGAGAATCATAGCATTATATATTATTAATATTTAATGACCGCAAGACCCAGTTTTTAAACATGAATGTTGCAGCTGCTGTTCGCAAATGTTAAATTAGTAAATCCAGCTGAAATTTTGTTACTATATCATTGGGTTTTCTTGATTTTAGACATATGAATTACAATTCTAGGTAACATACAAGAAATTATAATCACAGAAATATGGAAGTTCAACTAAAATAATCTAGAATGATTTTAAAACTAGGACGCATTGAATGTAGTTACAGGCATTACTTTCGGAAGATGGCTGCTGCTAAAACTCACTGAAGTAGAAAAGGTACCCTAGTAAAACCAATTCAAAATGTACGTTGGCTATCCATGCAATGTTTTGTTCGTAGAGCAATTTTCATTCATAAAGTTAATTTGAAACTCTTCCTAGCCTTCTGGAAATATGTACTGGGATTTCAGGGCTGGGCGTTAGGACAGCATTTTTTAGTCAAAGATGGAGTTAATTCCGGCTTTAGCTTACATATCAGATGCAAAGATGGCTGAGGCTATAATGACTTAAAATGCGGTAAAAATATGCTTGCATAAACACAGTAGAACAACTTAGAAACCTCTTAAATTTCTAAGGACAGCCCTCAAACCAACGCGAAAAGGTATTACGCAAATCAAGTACTATGGGCAGTTTTATAATTTTCAGGTGTAGTATTAATCCGGACCAAAAAGCAGTTATTATAAGCATGAAAATGCACGTAAAACAGGCATTAAAATGGGATGTTACGGCACTAGGGAATTTATTATCACCCTGGAATATCCTGGCATAATTAATTTAGATACGACTTTTACTAAGATATTTGACCACTAACTTAGGCGTAGTTGAAGCAATGGTGAAAGAGGAACTAGGAGGCCGTAGATCAGTGAATACGTGTCAAATTCTACTCGTGTAAGGATCAAGGAACACAGGTGCATTCTCAACATTTTTTCCCTACCTGTGACAATGATCCTGGCCGGAGGGCTGGTCCTTCGTTGTCCAGTCAGACGATGGACGGCTTGACAAAAGAATCGAGCATAGCCATCTTCCCTGGAAACATCCTGTATATGCAGCGAGCCTCGTTTAGTCATTGTGTATCTGAAAGAGAAGTGAGAGTCACAGATGAGATAAATATAAAACGCAGCAAGTTGGTGAGCTTGACATAATGTCCGATAAAACAGTAATGATATGTAACAGGCTTTGCGAGATGGGACTGACACATTTAAAAATAAAAGTTTCACTGCGTTATTTTAGTAAGCCAATCATAGCTCGATGCTATCGCCAATTTTCTATGAGATTCTCCATTTTATTTTCTTTAAATTGGCACGGTAGCTTTAATTTTTAAACTTGATTGAAGTTGTTCTCATAAATTTCGTTGGCTGAAACGCTATCACGATCCAAAATGATTTAACTAAATTAACGAAGTAAATGATTAATCTTAAATGAAGAGGCATAAAAATGTAAAAATAATCATGATGGATTTAATACAGTTTTTATAAATACTGCCACGAAAAAAATATGACAGAAACTATACCAACGAGCACTGGTGACACTCTAAATGCGATTTACGACAAAAAAATCAAAAACATCCGATTACTAAGTAAAAATCCTGATATAGAGAGATTCCTCGTTGATTATTTATGATTCCAAGCGTACAGTGTAGATCAATATTGCCAAGAGTGGAAAGAGTCGAGCTTAAGCTTTTGAGAATTGAGTTGTTGGAATAGCCTTTGACTTAATTTTATTTGTCAATTGGTTTAACTCTCCCCATGTCATAACACGGCGATCGCATAGTCAGTCGAGACGTACAGTTAGAGAAACACTGTTTTATGATAGTAAAGTGATTTTTACCTTGCCTTTAATGGTTGAGCTAATTAATGCCCTTGCTACAAAAACCAATGCACAATTACTCTGCATCAATGCCCAAGACGAAATTCTAACCCACGTTCTTTTATGTAGTCCTCAATGGCTTTGTCTACCAAACGAAATAGAGGCTCATTATCGCACTAACAACATATAATATAGCCTAAAAAATTCACCCGTTCATCACGCAACAATGCGTTGTTATGCGAATGCCAGCAGCGAAAAAATGGGGATGCTAATAAACGAACGCTGCCTAGGATATTCGAAAACCTTGATACCCCTCCCACGTGGGACGTGAACATGAATGGGCTCCCTTGTCGGCGGCTCAACTCAAAATAATTCATTACACGGCAACATAGCATCCCCGGGCAGGGAAGGTATCCTGACATGAGACTAACGGATTAGCAAGCGAGCGCATCATCCATCTGGTTAATCGGCTCTGTGCCTGTGTTACCCATTGAATCGCCTCAGATTTCCATAGAAAACCCAGAATGGTATAACACAGGGAAGAGGACTAAAGCGGTGGCTCGTCTACCACACTAACGCGCAGGCCTCGGTTAGGTCTAAATCAGAGGCCAAACCTTTATACTTGTTTCACCATGCATGCGAATGATCTCAAGGACGCTTCAGCAGGATTACCATTGACAAGAAAATATAGAGCGAAGGTTTTTCTCCGTTAATTCTACTCCAGCCACTATGTTTGCGGCAAGTTTAAAAAATAACAGAATACTTCGGCGCATGGGGCCATGGAATGATTTTCTAAGATAAAAGAAGTTTCGCATACTTGGTCAAAACCCAACTTAAATACCTAATTCTTCTTACTTTTATCGAATGGTAAAAAATTATTTAATACTTTGAATTTTGAGATGTAACAATTAATATAAAATATATCAATCGTGTGCTTGTCTTTGACCACAGAATAGCAATCAAGTGAAGGAGAACCAGCATTAATTATGACAGCAACAGCGCATTTTCGACAACTTCCATCGGAAATGGAATGCAGATTCTATGATTTATGACAAAAAAACATTATGAAAGCGGGAACAATCAAATATGAGCTGAGTGTTTTCCTTCTTATAATATGAGTAAACACTGAAGAGTTCCAACAGGGGTGAGAAGTCGAAAACCAACGTTTTGAAGGATAATTCCGTCATCAATTTCAGGACGAAGGGTTCACTTCACCCTGAGGGCGATGGCGGAGCTTGTCAGGTCGATGTTTGACTTCTCAAAACTGGAAATTCGAGATCTCTTAGCTCGGAGCTACTTTGCCAGCACTTGAAAAATAACTGCCCATCCATTCCTTTATTGCATCTTCGTCGAGTGTATTGGGTCAATAAAGGGCCAACCGATTCAAAGAGAATCTTATGATGATTAAAGAAAGAGCAGCTTAGAACCCCCAATCTTTCCAAAAGTGTCCAAACGCCACGAGCCACGAGAATAAAGAAAGTACAACCGAACTATCTACTAACTGTCTACTATCGAAACTGTCTAACTAACTACTATCTAAAGACTGTGTTGGGAGCCCTTAGAGACTCGAATGATATAGGCTGGGCTTAGGACATTTGAAAAGTTCACATACCACGGATTTCAGGTCGGATTAGCGGATATTATTCCACTCCTAAACTACATCTGTAGTGCTGGCGTAAGCGGAAACAATTCTACGTCAAATATTCGAGGAGTTCTCTGTCAAAGAAGAAGGTGTAAGAATTATTTCTTCCCTCACGTTATTCACAACTACAAGGGGAGTAGATAGAGACACCTTCCAGTATTTCCATTTTATTATTCCTTTATATGGATGGTGTTATTCCACCACTGCAACAGATGGTTCGCGGGTTATTATGTAGACGCAGCCATAGCACACTTTACCTAACCAGGAACCGCGTCGCGGAATTTGCGACAAAAGCCTGTAAATTTACAGCCATCAAAACTGATATTACTACTTATCAAATGGAAAATAAATCATGAAATAATGTAAGAGAAACAATTGCACTTTTCCACAAAATGGTTTATTGCGTACAACGCGTTTCGGCTCACAGAGCCATCATCAGGTACAAGACAAAGTTATAAGAGAGTACATTGCATATATATGTCTTTTCCGAGGAGGGGGGGTAGTGGGAGGAGACCAGAGGAGGAGGGGAAGGAGGAGGTAGTGGCTGGGAAAAATCAGGAAAATCCAAGGGAGGAAAGGGGGGGAGACGGACTAACCCGTGAGAGAAAGGCCAAGAAACAGCAAAGGGTGAAAAAATGTGGGTAAGGGGGGAAGAAGGTACGGAATAGGCATGTCATTAGAACGTAGGGAAGCGGCGCTAGGGAAAGGAGGGGGAAAGAGTGCACCTGAGGGTAATTAGGAAAGGGGGTATGAATAGGAAGGAATAAGGTGGGCACCGCCCGGCTTAAGGGTGGAGTGCCTGGGTGAGTGGATGGGAAAAAACCCTCAAGGGAGGGGGGGGGGGTAAGTCAGTTGGGGGGAGGGTGAGTGGGAGTTTGGCTGTTTCTTTTAGGAAGGGGAATTTTGAGGAGAGGAGAATGGGTAACAAACACTTGTTCGTTTAAAAGAACATCCACATCTGATTGTATGATTTCCAAGGATTCTAATACGTCCAATCTTGTGCCTTTACTTTCAAGGTGGAGAATTTCAGGTTGAAAGCTGCAGGAATGAGACGTTTCTATCAGGTGTTTGGCTAAAAGTGACGTTTCATCATTGTTTTTCCAACACCTTTTGTGTTCCTTAGTCCTGATGTTGAAGTTTCTACCTGTCTGGCCGACGTAATATTTATTACAAGAGTCACAATGTATTTTATAAATGCCAGATTGAAGGAGGGGATCTATTTTGTCTTTATTGCTGCTTAGAATTTTTCCCAGCGTTAGAGGATTATGCATGGAAACATTGAATTTATCTTTTGGAAATTTACGAGCGAGCTTATTGGACAGATCACCCACAAACAATAATCGACACCATTTTTTAGGCTTATCACATACGGGCAAAAGAGAGCATAGCTGTGAAATACCTTTGGTTTTTAATTTTTTATTTAAAATTTTTGTTACTGTGTTCACGCTGTAGCCATTAGAAACTGCAATTGATTTTATGGTGTCCAGTTCAGTGTTGAAATTGGTTATTGATAAGGGTAAATTTACAAGACGATGCAGCATTGAGTGGAAACATTTCTCAGCATTTCTCTTACATTATGAAGAACTTCCACGATATCTCGCCTGAATCTGTTGAATAAATCATGAAATATTTGAAAGATACCGAGAAAATTTTAAAAATTTCACGGACTGGAAAATGACCTTATTCACAAGATGTCGATTTCACAGCACGGAGGTGTCGTCCCCCTTTTTGTGTCCGAAGGAAAATTTCACATCTTCTTTGATGACTTTATTTGGAGAGTGAATTACTTCCATCTGGATGAAATTGCGTCCTCCTCCCCACATTCCCCCCCCTTTCCCACTCATGGGCAACATTTACCATTTCGCCTTCGGTTGACCGAATGAAAGTCTTTCGAGTTTGACACGGGGCTTCACTCATCCAACCTAATTCGCTCCCCTCTCTCTCTCTCTCACTTTGAAGTCCGCTTCAGAGTTTCGTGAGTTTGATGAAGCTCACGCCTCCCGGCGCCTACGCCGACTGGTCATGGGGCCTCTCGACTTCTCCCAACCCCTCCGTGAATATTTGTGTTTCATCAAAGTTACACATCTCTTTCCACCCATCTGTTATGGGTGGCGTCGGTGGGAGAAGGAGAGCGAGGGAGACACGGGTGAGGGCTTTCGGACACCGAGGGGATTGGGAGTGGGGGAAAGAGGGGGCAGGCGATGGCGATATATATCAGGGGAACACGGGTATTCACGCGAGATGGCTCTTTAATATCATTTTGCTGCAGCCATTGAAAGCAGCAGTGGAAGAAAATGGAGAGGCGGTGAAATTTATAACAAAACTACGTTATGAATCCCCAGCGAAGTATTTTCAAATATACACGAAATCATTGATAAAAAGGTAGCTATCATATTACTCATATCGGGCTCGTGAAATTTTTTTTTCCACTACCGGTCGTAGGAGAAAATGACATATTTCCAAGCAATTTTTACACACGAGTATCCCTTTTATCGGTATAGATCGTTAAAGTTACCAGATGGCAATTGTTCGACGATGGAACGTGCATGATTAAGTGCTGCTGTAGTGCACTGACGAAGGCTTCGCTCATTACGTCGACATAACTGAGTACTTTTCACACAAATGGTTTGGAAAATAATAAGATATTTCTTCATCTAGTACCATTAGGTCTGAAGGACATAAAACGCGACCTTTAGAGTTCACAAAAATGATAGGGAGCGTGCGCCTATTTTCAAAATTAGGATGTTTTATTTAACTTGAAGAAGATAAATGAAATAAATTCTATCCACTTCCTTGGTCTCAGGGTCTAGGTTTAACTTCATCTAGTTGGGTTTCAACTTAGAAGAAAAAGGGACACGAAAATATGTGCGCTTAAGTAAAGCAACACTCAATCAAACTGCCGATTCTCGAACCGTAAAAAACACGTAGTACGTAGATGTATTATAGGAACTAGATTTGGATAATTTGAGCGATTTAGATTTGAATGTTGGACGTGGTAGCAAGGCCGGTATCGCGCTTGTCTGGCAATCTGAAGGTCGCGGAACCTCGCCTCGCCATAGAATATTGTGTTTAGGTTAGACGCAGTGGTAAAACGTAAACAGTAGGAGCACCTAAAATCCTAGTCGCTCTGCTTCAACAAAGTTAATGTTCCGGTAGAGAAAAGACCTGAAGATGACACAAAGTGTCGACACCCGGGTCGTGGTAATAAAAAGTGGAGTTAAATAAGTTATTTTAATTCTTCCGTAATGGATAACTTCCACAAAATCAAGCCTACAACCGTTTTCTTAGAGAGAAAAGTAGATTGTGCCAGAATATGATATAGGTTATTTGAAAAACTTCAAATAACTTGCTTTTCAAATTTAGAGAGAAATACATTATTAAAGAATGGAATTTATGAAATTGTGACAGCAAATTCAGAGCGCCACACAGTGACATTCTCACCGGAATCACATACACACAACTGCATTAAAATTTGGTATATTGCATTGACGAAGGCTTCACATAGTGGAAACGCCCCATTGAGAAGAAACAATTTCGTACATACCATGGCATTCCATTAAAAAAAGATTCCTTCAAGATTTCAACAGGATACTGAAAACTGATGGATTTCTGTTGAAATCTTGGTCGAATACCATTTTTTCTCTTTTAAAGAAACAAGGTTGCCGGTGGAAATTTATTTCTTTGGCATTGAAATTTTATTGACAGTTGTGTTTAGCACTAGAAAATAAAAAATAGCCTTGAACATTGACGTCTTCTCGTGACGAAGCCCCTCACAGTAAAAAATGTTTCCGACGCGACAATATATTCAACAGACGAACGAATGGCGCGCACACATTCGGGAATTTATTATTTTTCGATGGAGGAGAGAAAATATGACCCGGGGGTGGAAAGACAAACAGGGAAGTCTCTCGCTGTTCCCCCTTCGCCGAATCGAGTCGCAGACCCGTGGGAAAAATCATCTTCCGAGCCGCGAAACAGCGCGCGCGTGGGAGAGTCCGGTTGGCCGTGTCCCTACTCCACAACGATGGCCCCGAATTGCATTAGCGTAATGGGCAGGCAGGCGGGCAGGCAGACAGGGCTCTCTTCTCTCTCGACCCTATAGCGCTTGCTGCTGTCCGCCCTTTCCTTCCTTCACACCCTCCCCCCATGGATGACTCCACCGCCACCGTAACGTAGACTAGGTCCTGGCCCTCATTCTCACACTCCCCCCGCCCTCCCCCCACCGTTGCCGTAACTGTTTGACTTTAATCAACTCTGATTACAACGCCCTGCCACCCCAATTACTTTACCTCCGTCCCTTCCTCCCTCTCTCGCCTCCGCCTCCTCGCCTCACTCGCCATTTTTCCTCGCTGATGACCATAGTCCGGTGTGGCGTGGCCGAATATGGAAAGTTGTTGGGTAGAGATGGGAGAGAGAGATGGGTGCCTTAAACTCAAAACCCCTCTTGCTTACGCACTGACGCCACTCATCGGCGTAGCCCGAACGAAAATGGGAGAACCGGTTTATTAAATTGCAAAATACATGCATGAGCTGTATTTGTGATAATCACTTATTATCTTTTCATTTTTCACCAAAAAGCCAAACCCTTTGCTATACCCCTATGGGTCGAATCTAGAAACGTCGTGGTAATTACCGCATGCGGAAATAACAGATAGTAGCACGGTTTCGATAAAGTATATCCAGTTACACCACCACTTGATATTTTACATGCAATAATTATAACATGCGGACTGGATGTGACAACTCAACAACACTGCATCGACGAAACCATGAGTTCGGATTGTTAGTTATCATGTTAGCATGCACGATAGTTATAACGAAGTCCGAGAATTGTCCCACAAGTTGGTCATTTCGGGAGGCAACCGACAACTGAGATGATTTGCACCATTTCGGAGATTAAGGTTGGTAAGGCAAGGATTGTTCAGGGAATGGAGGTAGGGTGGAGAGAAACCCTGCTCTAAACGAAAGGTGCCAAAGGAATAGCAGTTAGAGTCCAACCCAAAGGACAAACTAACACTTGAGTAGCTCTCCGTTTAATTTCCAAGTAGGAGATGGGATTATACTAAAAGGTCTCAGCCATTGTTGGTATTCAAACCTGGGCCCTGGGGGTGGAAAGCCAATACTAAAGCTATCAAACCAACCCGATTTCTTGGCTACAGCCTTGTCTAGATACAAGATTATTTACGCGAAAATATTACATAGTTTTAGCATCATTGATTGAACAACTTTCTTGTAAATTGCGTGGAACATGAATCTAGAGTTTGAGTATATGCCTGTAAGTAACATTGAGCGATGTTTACAGCAAATCGATAGAGGCAGTTAGTTTTATAAATCACACGTCTGAAAGAACGCTTACAGTTAATGAGTCATTAGGCCAAAAATACAAAATAATGCCCACTTGGAATGTGTTTGGAATTTAAAATTAACGGGCGATATAGTACAAAACTTCTTTAGATAGTGATATTTATTTCCCTCAGTCCCTAAAAGAGCAGAAAGAATTTTCAAGCACATTAAGCGGATCCTTTAATCTATAGTTTTAGTTTTGAATTTTAGCTTCCCGAAGATTGCATCATTAATTTACACCGAAGAAGACTGAAAACGCGTCACATTGGAAAAAGCGTATAGGAAGTTAAGTACCAGATACACCTTGGACGAGGAAATGGAAAAAATTCTCCGCCGGGAAGGTATCAACTCGCTGTCACACAAATGATGAGTAGTATTGTCGCAGATCTTTCCTTCGGGTTTATCTCTATCTCTGTCCACAGCGCCAATTTATCCTGACGAGTATTGTTCCTGTGGGGCATTGTTGGCGAATAGTGGTCTCGCGATTCCCTTTACAATGGGGGAATAGCCGCGATTCGAGGGATTAAAGAGCGGGTTTCGCGTTTTCGGTATTCTCCGCGGTTTTCAACAATAGTGATAACGTGGGGGCGTTTTAGAGACCCATGATTATGCTCTAGTTTCATTAATTTTGATCGGTACCCCATTGAGAGCTACCAACGGCTTCGAAGAAAGCAGAGAGTATCAGGTAAGGACTTAGAAATCCCATTTTACGCCCCAATAGTGCTACTCACTAACTCGATGAGTACTCGTCGTTAGCCCATAAGTACCGAAAATCCTTACATGAAACGGATCACTTATCGACAACGCCACCCTGAACCTCGGCATAACTTCCGCCAATCGTTACATTTGCTTTTCAGAAATTTCTGTTCTTAGCAACAGAGCATGATATATTTTTAGCACCTCGCATAGAGGCTACCTTAATACAAATCCGATAAAAAGGCGAGATAATTCTCGCGTCATAATATAAAATCTCGTGTCGGAAGCTGTTTCTTCCTACCGACGAATATCATTAAACGAGATACACATAAAGCGATTTTCGCCAACAAGTCAATAAGAAAAATAATGAACCCACAAATATTTCTAACGCCTTAGCTTGTAAGAGAATAGAACCTTAGGGACCGGTTCCAAATCGATAGCATTTACTAATTAATGAGGAATTCGTATCGTAAGTTTTTGCGTTGCGCATTGCGTTTTTGCGTAAATTTTCGATTTTCCCATTTACTGTCGTCACTGTGATGCGTGTGTTCTAATATGGATTTCATAGAGGCGGATTCTTCGTGTATGACATCGCGTGGCATGGCAATGGACAGATAATCAAAATGCAGAGATATCCAAATGTTTCGTAAACACAAATAAAATGTTCGTAAATTACGTGCATGACGACGCGCCTCCAATCAACGTGAGAGAAATTGCGAATATTTGGCATTGCAGTGAAAACGACGAGACCTGCGCCGACTGACATGCATGTGAAAAAGGAACCACGAATTTAACTGCAACTAGTGATTCCGCCTGAGCCACACATGACGGAATGCACTTGATGCTATCTAGCAGTGAGCCCTTAACTCCACCGAGCACACCTATGATGAGGACAACTAGTTTCACAGAGCGTCCGGGGTACATTTGCCGAAGTTCGAAAAGCGGGTCTTGATATTTTGTCCGCTTTTCCATCCTCCTTCGCATCCATGTTCGTTTCAGCCGGAGCCGAAAACTCATTCACGAGCATGGTTTGTGTGAGGTAGACGAGGAGAACGATATCAGGCTTGGTCGCCTCCAACTGCCTGGTGGTGGAGACGGAGTAATTCCACCAGATTGTGCATTTATCGTTCTCCACGACGGACTTAATATCTGCAGGGGCGTAGGGCAGCACAGGTGTTTTGTCGATGCCATAATGGTGTCGAAGGTGAAAGTATAACACCCGTAGGGCCGCGTTGTGCCGAGCTAAATAGGCTGACTTGACATAGTAACTACAGCCGGAGAGAAGGTGACTCAAAGTCTACGCCCTGTATCTCGTGTCCACGACCTCCGCCTTGAAGATAAGGCGGTAGTACACGAGTGTGTTTATGACACCATCCTGGCACGCGAGGACAAAACCCTCGGTCTCGGACTTAAGACCGGCGGAGCGAAGGAATGCAAACGTCAGCTCATCCTATAGCCTATGCTTGTCAATGTTTCGATAGAAACATCCATACATGGGCTTATCGGTATGCTCCTTAAGCAAGGCCTTCGGCTCGGCTTTTTTATTTCGAGCTTCAGGACGTCCACCTTCAATGACAAGATGGTCGCGTTATCGTCGCTTCCATCGGGTGACGGGTTGAAGTAGAGATCGGTTTCATCCGCTGCCCTCTTTGTCACCTGGAAGAGAAACGCTCCTGCTCCCACACTATCGTGGTCTACACGAGATTGAGCTGGGGGTCCCTGCTTATTAACACTCGGCATGCTGTACCCAGGACAACTCTGTTCTGGAGACACACCAGATTCAATAGTCCTCTACCACCTACATTGCGAGGGAGATACAATCTGGCGACGGAAATTTTCGGATGAAGACTTTGCAAGATGGTCATCATCTTCCTCGTTCCCATATCGAGGTTCTGCCACTCGTTGATGTTCCACTTCATGGATCCAAGTTGTACAGCAGTGTAGTAACCGCGAAAATTTTTCTGGCAAGAACCTTGTTCCTGCCAGACAGCTCAGAACTCCATATCATTATTTTTATTATTATTCCTTATTTGCCCAAATGATACATTACAAAAGTTAACGAATGCAAGTACATAAAGCACGTCATGACATAAGGCACTTCATGTCAGTTACCGTGAGTCACAAATCAGATAGTCACTCGCAAGCTCGCGTTCTCTTTTTTCATGACTTTTTAAAGAGAGTGAAAATATGATAAACTTTTTTGAAATACAAGTATTATCGGTGATTTCCATGAGCGATTATTGACGAATAACCAGATTGTTTTTTTTTTTGGAGATTTGGTCAATTAAACATAAAAAACTTCTGCCAATGTTTCGACCTTTAATTAGATCATCATCAGGGCTGTAGCAGTACAACAAGTGAAAACAGTTATAAAGATATGTAATACATGAAAACATATATTACATGAAAATACCCAATACATGAAAATATGCATTACATATTTTTATAACTGTTTTCACTTGTTGTACTGCTACAGCCCTGATGATGATCTAATTAAAGATCGAAACGTTGGCAGAAGTTTTTTATGTTTAATTGACCAAATCTCAAAAAAATCTATCTGATTAATAACTTCATGGTCAAGAACAACCTCAAAAACAATTATTTACGAATGCTAATATACAACGGGATAACATGGATAGTGAATAGGAACCAAAACCTGTGAACATTCGAGAGATTATATATCGGATTATGAAGTAGAGGACTCGTTATAACTCTCTGCTTATTTTAAATTTGAGGATTGAAGACTTCTATCGGCAGGGATATCCCCGTGTATTTGCCTTCTGATTCGAAATTATCCAGTGTTACACTATAAGTCACGCTTCGATGGTCCACTTCACACAAGAGTAAAGTAGAAATTATTTTCGTACAATTACTAAATGATTGTAGAAATAACAAAAAAAACTAGCTTCATATCAATATTGTAAGAATAATTTACAATGAGTATCAAAATCAATTTTCTGAATCCATAAGAATGCAACATTTCCCCCCTAACTGCGCTCGTGCGTCCTCGCTAAATGGTCATCTAGATTATAAAATGACGCCAGAAACGCCGCACAATCCTTTACGTGGAATAAATGAAAACTGCACACACCAATTTCATTTAATCTTCAATAAGGAAAGGATTATGAATAAATTCGCGGCGAAGTTGAAAGGATTTCAACAAGATTCGAACAGATTGGAAAAATATTTGTCGCCGTAAATAAAATTTTTGAAATGCATACGAAATAATCACTGTATGTCTTCTTTTTCATTCTTCCATGAGTTAGGTAATTTAATCAGCTGTATAGGATTTTAACTGCGCATTGTCAACGAAAGTGTGCAAGAATTTCCTTGTCAGCCTAATCTTAGGGTGTACAAAGTAGTAAATATACCTAACTCCTTCCAAAAAATTCAATGATTCTGTTGGGATGATAAATAACTGAGCTTCAGTTTTCATCATTTACACAAAATTTACTAATCCCGATACCATTGAAATTACGGTCGAAATGTGTCAGCATTTTAATTAATTATCGGAATAGAATCGGGAGATTTCCCAAGGAAAATAAATGCTTAAAACATAAACAATAATACGTAAATGAATGCACGAAAGGTATCGGTTCAATCATTAAGCCCTCGTTCTAAGAGGAATCCACTAAAATTCAAATGAGTGAATGATTATAATTGCTCTAATTTTCTGTACCATGGCAAGCCGCAACATCATGTTAACTAGTGAGTCCCGAAATTAAATTAAGCGGCCCGGCAACTTTCCGTATACCTAGTCAACACTCTTTGCTAATTAACACGCTTGTGCATACAATTAATTGTGCAACTGAGCTTGGAATTGTGTGATGATTAGATAAATCCATTATTTCCATTAGCCAAAAGAACCAATTAGTAATAAATCGGGATGAAAAAAATGTGTTAATTTCGTCCCAAATGGCCACCTTATCGTATTTATTTCCATGGTTAAGTTTCAAATGTAATCATCCCACTCGCAGCAAATTACTTTCAGAAACTGGAGTTAAGTATGAAAATATATTTATTCATTAACGTTTAATTATAATCTAATTTGGAGATTTCCAACGAATTATGACCGCTCAGAAAGCCAAGTCATTTTTTGCATGTTACTAGCGGACGGTACCCGTTGAAATTCAACGGGTGTGAAAAAGTTTAACTTATTTTATAAAAAACCTCAAATCCTGAAGAATAGTGTCAGCGTGGTCATTTGAGGAGTTCGTAACCAATCTTGTATGTTGTGTTCGTTGTAGTAGACACGCTGACCGTTTTCCAGGTGCACGGAGAGATGTGTGACTGTTGGTCCTCTTTCATGCATGGGAAACCCAAAAATGGGCCACTCAGACTCATAACTACTTAAATAGCACCCCGTTTGATAGATGGTCACCTCGTCCCTATGGTTCTCTTGAGCCGTCTTCTGAGTGAATATAAGCTTGATCGCTTCCCTTGTGTAAATACATATATTTGCATTCAATGACTTAATTGATTTGCGCTATTCAACGGTGATATAAGCGTTGAGTATCTTTATCACGAATGGAGAGTAGGGTACAATCCAGTGGTTGACAACAAAAAAAGAAGAATTTGCAACTGCAGCCATGTTTAATTGACCTATGAAACCTCCGCCTCCCGTACTGCGCCTTCGGGATGAGGGGTAGCCATAATCATTGGTTTCGGTCTCTAAATAAAAAATCTATGGTGATTCATAGCGCACCTGATAATTTTCATGCACGGATGTCGTTCAATGCGCAGAATATCCGTTCTTCTTTCGGGTCAGAAGAATGTAGTGACTTCGCCATCTTAATATTATGCCATCTTAAGATAATTTTCGTCATCTTAAAACCGATTACGTTTCGAAACAGATGGGTCTATATTAGAACCAGATTTATAGCTGGTTACCCGTCCGTAGGTTGGGTAAGGATAAAATTTGTGCGGTTCTAAGCGTAACCCGAGAAACACCACGGAGAGATGCTCATGAGATCGCTGGTTGGCATGTCTTTGAGTATCCAAGTCTAACCTTTGTCGTTTTTCTTGCCAGGACTCATTTTCTCGTAAAGAAGACATTCCTCTTGCTTTAGTAGATTTTTTCGAAAGGTTACTCATTTTTTTATTAGGTATGTTGATAGATATATTTTGAAGTCCAAGGAGAGGAAACAGCGGCGAGTGAGAGTCTTGAATAGGCAACTCGACGATTGAGTGAATGTAAGTTAACTACACTTTAACACTTTTAAACATATATAATTAACTCGTAACGTTTATGATGTGGGAATTGGTTTAAAAAACAATTCGCAATCGTAATGAGAGGCAGACGGTTCCACAACGTGTAATACATCGGAGTATTAACGATAATAAACAACGCCGTGTTTGTTGTAGCAATAGAGGCAATTACTATTCGCTGCACGGAAATATTCTTACACATTTAATGTCGTGTGTAGTTCATTTAATTCCTTTATGTGTATCGTTTACTACGTAAGTGTTCTCTCATATACATGCAGTGCCCCTATGGTAACTACTTTGAGAATAGATATAGAAGAGTATATTTGTCATAAATATGCAATGAATTTATCGATTACTCACCGAAGCAATCTATCATGGGGCCCTTGAGACTCTGGGCCCTTCTTATACAAATTTTATTTCTACGTGCTATCATGGGCCTGCAGGAAAACGTAATATAGGCGTGAATATTGAAAATAAAATCTCTGGTTGTCAAGGAAATGTGCTATTGTTGATTTCAGAGAAAAAAGTGAGATTTTTCAGCAAGAAACATTATTTTCAGAGAATTACGAAGCGTAAAAGAAAATCGAATGAAAGAATTAGAAAGTTCATTTGTTCAGCCATCCGATGAAAAAAATTCCAGCCCTCTATCGTGAGTGTACGTACTTTAAAAAGTAAAAAATGAAACAACTTCACCGAACCCAATGCTTAGCATGGACCACCAGGGACCACCAAGGGGGCCCTAAGGGTTTTTTAATGTAGCCTATGTTCAACCCATATACATTTTATCTCTACATGCAAAACTTCAGCTCAATAGATTCAGTAGTTTTTGCGTGATTGAGCAACAGATAGCCGGAAAGACACCATTGAATTTTTATATATTAGTATTCAAAAGATCATTTTCAAAAAACACCTTTCCCTAAATGATATCCAGTGGCCGAGTTAAAAAAATACCGAATATTTAAGTGGCTTGCATCTAAGACAAAAATTCGCGCCATTTGAATTCCGTCAAATTTATTTTTCGCAGTGGTATGCAAGTCATTAGATAGCGTCATCGATCTTCACGGATGCGGAGGAACATTTTTGAATTCACTGGCCGCCAAATGACATTACATACCGACCTACGCAATCAAAACAAGCGCGGCGCATGGGAATGATTACATTTGGAAGATGATGGATCACGTATATTAAGGGCTATGGAGATAATTTCATGATTTTAAAACCATCAAATAAAAAGAGAAGATCACTAAATATCTGTCCTATCGATAAATATAAGTTGACAGCAGCTTGGAGATAATAAAAAACATAATGTCCACATTTTCCTGACCAATTGGATGGAGATTATAACTAACTATATATATAAATAAATAAATGAATAAATAAATAAATAAATATATATATAGTGGTAAAGATACAGAACAGGCGTTTCGAAATCGGAAGGTCCGTGGTTCAATTCCCGGTCTAGAAGAATTTTTTTCACTTGGAATCGGCCATCATTCCATCTTCACATCACCATTGTGTCATCACATTTTATGTGTTTCCTATCCTCTTTCTTTCACCACCTGTTTGAACGAAATATTTATTATATATATATATAATAAATATTATATATATTATATATATTATATAATCGATTATATATATATATATATATATATATATATATATATTTCACCTCTTTATATGTTGTATGTCTGTATTCCTCTTTCCTTTCAACCTTCCAATTGTGTTTGTCCCCTATATGGTGGGTGAAATCGCCCTTGCGCGCCATCTCTGGGCCGTTCAAATTGGGCATGGGGTGTGACATAAAACCCCGTCAAATTCAGAAGTTAATTGAGTAGCCTTGGTGGTGTAACTGGGAGCACACCTGACCGGCAATTGGGAGATCCGGGTTCGAATCCCGGCTAAGGTGAAATTTTTTCTGTCTGGATTTGACTCATTTTCATCTTCCCCACCAAACCCTGTGTTCGTCCTTTTATGTGTACCTATCCATTTCCATTTTCCTATGAATGTTTGAATTTATTCGCGCCTTTGAGCGTCATTTTCGTATGATTGAGTATATATATAACCGCTAATTTTTCTCAGATTTCAGATCCTTTGACATTGAGTTATATAGAATCAATTTTTGCCATATTTCTACGACATGCATAGACGGGCTTAAGAAACCAAGGTGAAAAGTGGCAAAAGTCAGTGAAATAACTTGCTTAATCACTTGGTAATAGTAATTTAAAAAGAATTGGAGACGAGAACCTTGTTTAGACCATGCCAAATGAGGCGATTTGTCAAACAACTCGTTTTTAGAAAAACTCATGTCTTGCAAGTGACCTTGCCCTGCATTGGTACTAGAGCTGTACGTGAGCATTTATGAAGATATGAGCGGGTTCTATATCTTTTCCAAAATCGTACGCACTCATCAATCTAATGCACGGACACCTTCTAAGGATGATGAACATAAACATAATATTATAAATTGTGGACTATATGACAAATTTAGCGATGGAAAAGCAATATGCTTGATGTTTGAAAACATGCGTTTTTAGAATTAATTAAATAATTCTGCAGTATTTCCTTCATATTTCTCTTTCGTGCAAAATACGAAAAATAAAATTACGCGCGCCAATAAAAAATATTTAATAAAGGCACATTTTCTTATATTCTCTTTAAACAGGAATTACCTTCTTTTGCCAACAGACCATCGCCTTTAGTTAGGTATAAATGAAATATTAACGCAATTTACCTTTGAAACCCCTTCCAAACACTATCTTTCAAATATCACTGAGCGCTCGGCAATTATTTCAAGCTTTGCGCCTAAAAAACTGGCTAAAGAATATGGCGGATGGACACAAAAATCACAGCATAAAACGGCATACGGAGCAAGTAATTTGGCCTCTCTGTAGATTCTCTGTGGCTAAGGTTTAGTTACCATAGCACAAGTCAGCAACGTATATTATTATTGCTTGTATCATTCATAAATCTTCCTCATTAAAAAGGTTTTCGTTGTATCATAAATTCCTGAATATAAAAAAAAATATTGTTTTGGTAGAAATAGTGCCACATGAACGAAATGAAGCTCGTTATCTGTACTTTAAAGGTTATTAAATCACCCAAATACTATACAACGGCCAATAGGATATTAACATTTTAAACTATATATCGTAATCATTAGTTATTCAATCCTAAGATTGGTTGACTTCAGCCCTCCATTCTACCCTCTTCCCTTATTTCATATCTCATGTATGACCTAGTAGCTCTTTTCTTTTTTATCCCATTCAACCTGGCCTAAGAATTTATCCCTCGGTCTTCCTAAAGGGATCTTTCCTTTTCCCTTTCTATGACGTTCCTTACAAATTCGTTGAGTCTTAAAGAGCCTATATATCTTAAGGGGTTCCTTAAGGGGAGTTTCATACTGTTCCACTATTCCTAATCGACTAAAAGAACCTGCGAGTGTGATCGGACATTCATTCGCGCGAATCGTTGCGCGGAAACTCGTCTCGAGTGAAACTAATACTATTGAAGTAATAAAACGTTTTTTTTTAAAGCCACTTACCTTCCTCCCGGGTGGACGGTGGTTCGACCCCCGTGCAACGAGTGCTCCTTGAGCCAGGCGGCCACCCGCAGCACGGGGTTCTTCCTCTTGAGCCCGACCCTGGACCCTCCGCCCGAGGAGTGCGGCTGGCCGTTGGAGGGCCGCGACGGCGATGAGGAGGACGAGGAAGAGGGAGAGGCAGGGGAGGAGGACCCACTCACGTCGCAGTGGAGGACGGCCACGTTCCCAATGGCCACGAACACGTCCACAACGGCCGGCTGCCACGCGTCCGACGTCATGTCTGCGGAATAGATGAGTGTAAAGAATAATGGATAGATACATCAAATGAAAGGTTTTCTTTTTAATGAAACAAGTTCAATAAAGCTGAGAGGACATTATATGAACAATACACATAAACGGCGTTCAAAATCAAATGATGTGAAATTCGGAGTGAAAAAATTATTCGCCTAGGGGTTTTTTTTTAACCGTTCCAGATAATTCGAATCAAATAGCTGAGGAGCCACGCGATGCAACCTCGAACTGTTCGAGATATTTGCGCGTTTGAATCTCTCGGGTGGGAAAATTTAGCATCCGTCATGTTATGCACCTAAGTGGGTAACATTCGCCATGAATAAAAAGTAGTTTGACCCTACTATAGAGAGGTATATTCGAACCAGGATCTCCCAATTGTCGGTAAGGTGTGCTAGTCAGTTACACAGGGTTCGAATCTCCGTAAAGTCAAATGAATTTTTTTTCATGGCAAATTTCACCCTCTTTGGTGTCTATCTTTGCACCCGTGCGCGTGACTGCATGTCACATCATTTTTGAAATTGAAATGATTGAAAATCCGCCGTTTATTGCTTATCTAATCGGGATTTCCACTAGATCATCAATATATCGGTGAGAAAAACTCAATATGGAAGACTGCGTGAGATTGTAACGATTGATTCAATCAGACCAAAATGTCGAACCGGTCGTGATTGCACCGTGACTCCTTAGTCACGTGATCGGAATAATTTCGAACGGTTCAAACACACCCCCCTGGACTGGGATTCGAACCCAGATCGGTCGGATACACGCCGCGGTATGGAACGAAGGTTTTCCCTCCTTAGCTTACATTGCTAGTTCGTAGTTAGGGGGTGGGGTAAGGTGTGGGTTGTAAGTTGGGGCAAGATTTTTCTTTTTCAAATTGTAGTGGACTTTAAATTTAGGTATAGATATCTCCAGCGAACAAATCCGCAAACATAACATTTTTGTCCTCTTCTGGGTAAAATTAAATAAAAAAATGCATTTTTATTGTTCAATGACATGTTTAAAAAATAATGCACATTTTCAAGTTCATCACTAAACCTCATCTAAGGAACGTGAAATTTCACATGTGTTTGAAAAATTCATGTGACCAATGAACCATTCAAGAACAAGAAACAAACGCGAAAAACGAGAAGTTGAAGTTTGTGAAATTATTTTTCTAAACTTCAAAGACTGGTATAAAAAACCGGTATAAAAATCACATAGAGCTGAAATTATATTAAGTCTATGCAGTTTGGAAGTTGCACAATTGTGAAATGTTATTTTATCATTTAAAACAAAAAGTAAGCACAAGTCAATTTTGGCCAGCGTTTTTCTATTTCTGCCCACTATGCTCCGATTGCTTTGACACAAAAATATTATCATTTTAAGAAGAACACACAGCCGAAATAGCTTAATGGGATAATTTAATCGGTACGAACGTTGGCAATCTGGGTTTGCATCCCAGTAGAGGCAAATGATTTCTTCAACGAGACTTTCTCAAATTCGTGTCTCTTCATGCTAGTGACTTTTTTTAAAGAGGCACCACTAGGCAAAAAAGTCCAAACCAGGTTTTGATAAAGATAACGCGTTCTTTGGTTGCTCGCCAAGTGACCACCCATGCTTTGAAGACTAACTCAGTCTTCTAAAAAACTCTTCGAGGCGAAGGATAACTCTTCAGGGTGAAGAACGACCTCTGCCAGGGATAAGTATTCAGGGAAGCACGCTTAAGGTGGCTGGAGCGATTTTTGTTAAAATACAGATTTGAGTGAAACTTTGCATACGTGTCCTTATTTGTAATATCTGTCGATAAAAGTGAAAAAAACTGTATGCTACCGATTTGGTTTCCTGGCAATTCAATGATATTTTAACAAGTACTCTTATGGCACACGGCATATATTGTGAAAAAAATCGATTACGTATATACAGATTATCTCTTAAATGCGAAATAAGAAGTTTCATATTATTATAATTGCTACTAAGAAATATCAAGGTATCATTCCGAGTAAAAATAGCGTATTTAAATATGATTTTCTCGTAAATTTCGAATTTCGCGCCGAAAATCCAAGTCAAAACAATACTTTAATTGAAGCAATTTTTTTAAATGTAACACTTGCATCATATTCACTACTGCATTTATGGTTATTTCCAACGTATAAACTTGTACTTGAGTGAAATGTGGTCCAAGAATATTTTTTTTTGACTTACTTGAAAAATTATTAGAATGTACCTTCAACGATTCACGATTACCGCTCCAGCCACCTTAACCATTGAGACAGTGGTAGTCAGCGCGCAATAACGATAGAACTCGGTAGGAAACCCGAAAACAATTCATTCAGAACATTCGTCGGGAAACCTAAGATTTTTCACTAAATGACTAGTTTACCATGCATATTTATTTTTACGACACATTATATCAGCCTGTGATCAATCCGCGTCAGAGCTTTTCCTTAATTTGAAACTTCATCAGACGCTAATTCCGAAAGGGTGGACACCGCAGTGGCATAATAAACTGGTCAGATTTCTCACCATCGCAAGAAGATTTAGAACCGATAAGAAATATTTTATTACAACTTCGGATTCGATAAGTATTCAGATGTAAAACTAGATGTAGCCGCGTAAGTGAAACCAAAGATTTTGTCTGAACGACATTATTCCTAATTTAAAAAATACGCGAGAAAAATAGAAAGAATAGGTACTGGCATCAAGAGAAAAAAGTAAAGACAGAGGAACGAAATAATGAAATTTTATATTATCGTGCAATGCAAAATTGTAAATTTCTGTAAAACATAATTGTTCCACCAACAGATTTTTCCAAGCATTAGGATAAACTCTATCTCAGTCAGTTTCAGATAACTAAGTACAAAAAACACTTTTAAAAGATCAATTCCTGCCGGATTGGACACAGCAATCGCGGTGAGACGCAAGGGTGTCCCCTCTCTGCCAGGGTTATAGGGATGCGTAGGGATCCGATTCAGCGTAAGGGATAGGGAGGGAAAGGATAGGGGAAGGATGATGGGGTCAAGGGGGAGGGAGAAGGGGTGAATTTTACCCGGATGCGACCAGGATAGGGCTGTGTGTTGAGAGAGACATAGAGGGCTTGAGAGGGAGAGAGAGACGAGAGTGTGCTTTGATAAGTGATTTTTGGGGAAACGGATGGGCGAAATTGGAGCGGGGGGGGAGGGATATAGAGTTACATATCCACTCCGGGAGCCTGGGAAATCAGCTTTGATATCTGGGAGAGAGCTGATGTGTCTCCGTATTGGCCGAAGCCGTGTGACGCAACTCGACCAACGTGGTGAATTTGCGTGTGCGGTAGCACAAACGTAGAAAAAAACTAAGTCTCACGCTTCACAGTGACCTGCAGGGCTGGGGATTTTTCCAGTAACCCACACGATGATAATCAGGAGTACATATCGGTTCGTTTTTCCATATATGATATTTATATTCCACGAAATTTGAACAACCGCTTTCGAATACACAGCGGCTTTGCACATTAAATATTTACTCAACATTCTGATCGCATAATATCGTCAAATTTGAGTGAAGAACTACAAACAGATTCAGCACGCAAAGGTTAACGATTGACTTTAAGTAAATCGGACAGTTTACGAGACGGAAGGAAGAAAATAATATGCATTCTTTTATGAAAAACTAGGATAAAAAAATAGTGATCACAAAATGGATCACATGTTTCGTCTTATAACTCAAGAGAAACAGACGACAATCAGCGAATGATGACATTTTGATATCAAATGGCACGCTTTATCCTCAATATTAGCCAAGATTATTTATTCTAAGCTCTCAGGCATTGTAATTATCAAGCAGCTTACGAGGGGCAATTGAACCAGCAGGCATAATTCATTTGATGACGCTAATTATCGGTGCATCAGATAAGCGTAGCTGCGGATGAAAATTAGATGAATTTCTGAGAAGGATGTAAACCGGCACATTTTGATTATATTATAAGGGAGGGAGCAGATTTACTTCCTTGATGAGTGGAGGGAAACTTTGAGAAAACTTAATTTCTTCACAAAACGAAAAATTTCCTCATTTCTATATTTTTGAATTTATTATTCGCACATCATGAAAGGATACTGCTCACAAGTAGGTTTTTAATCTCATTCTTATAAAAGGTAGTACTTTTATATTCTTGTCATTCCATGGAATTTATCACTTCATACTACAATACTGTAGAGTCTAAAGATATGAACAACGTAAAGGACAATAGGTATACTGAGAAAGCATCACAATAGATGAGTTTTTTATCCTAGAGGAGTTACGCTCGTTCTCTGCGGAAAATCACCTGCTTTGTCTTTTTATGGAAGTCACATTTTAATTTACTTTACCTCATCATTCCTTGCAAGATAACTTTCCATAAGTAACGCTTGAAACTACTCTCCAATCCCTTATTTTGTCAATTCCCGGTTTTTAACTACCCGGTTAACATTTCCTTAGTAGGATAATCAATGGGGATCCGCTCTCTCCTCGATTAAGTTAGTGTCAATTAACCGATAGAATAATTTACTTCACAATGCTGGACCATCAGTTACCATCGAGTAAACGTAAAGGCATCTAAAGGGTAATGATAACCACAAAAAACGTCCTCCTTAATCTACTCATGTGCCGTGATCTCACGCGAGATCTTAACTTTTTTAATAGCATTTTGTTTTATGGTATCAATACAATATATGTAGCTCCTACTTACGGTAAATTTTTCCGTTGAATAAAATTACGAACTCAGTGGTAAAAAAGCTAATATAAAATAATCGCATTCTCCCACTGTTTAATATTTTAGTAAAACCTGACTTGTGAAATAAACATTTTCATGGAATATATCTGGTTTTATATCCATTATTTCTTGCCCCTAGTATTGCTTTTAAATTTTTTGATCATAAATAGATTGAAATTATTATCGAAACGTTTAAAACCATTGGAGATAAAATGATTTATTAAAAGTTATTTTTTTACAAAAAATTGGAAATATTGACACCATTATAATATTCAGATTCAACAAAAGAATTTTCTTTTCTAACTCTTTTACTAAAAAGTTATTCAGTGGGCAACCGGCATTAAAAGTTGTAAACCAAGAATACCCCGATGACCTTTTTGTGGGGGACAGCAGCACTGTGCACTCTTCCCCCACCACGGATCCCTTTCGGAGCGAACGACGACAAGCAAAGAGAAGGGAAGCCCTGGGAGCAGGAAATTACCATTTAAAACGCACCTTTTACTTTCGGGCGTGTGGTTGATGCACTGGACGGCACACTGCGTGGCATCACATGCCAAACACTGCGAAAACAAACCAGGAACCCTTTGACATTATGTGGTGAGCAATCTAACCGTTAAGATTCACCACCTAAACCAGACCCACAGTGAACACACCCTTGAGCTGGCTTGCAGGGTAATTTGTAGATGTAGATGAACAGAAATAAAAAAATGAAACAGTTGAAATGGAAAGCAAAAACTGGTCAAAATGCATATCTTAACGTACTACATTATTTTAGGTTTTTATTTTTCGGAATGGAAACCTAATTCTTAATTGTGGTATAGATGAGTCACCCGATGTCCGTAGAAAACCTTAAGTTTTTTAAAATAGTATATGGAAATAAGATGGCGTGAGTATTGTAGTAGCTGAATAGTCTAAATCAGTGGTTCCCAATGTGGGCGCTACCGCCCCCTAGGGGGCGGTGCCACAATCTAGGGGGGCGATAAGTAACAAGTGGCGGCATGGGGGCGCTGGAGGCAGGATCCTGACCGAATGGTACCATACATGTCCTGGGATCAAAAAAATATCAATCTATTGTATATGAAATGAGCATTAATTTAATCATAATTGTTTTAAATTTATTTTAATAATCTTCCTGATTTGGTCAGATAGTCTAGTATGATAATAGAGCCCACGGTTGGGGGCGTTTTGTGGAAACAAAATTTCGAAAAAATTTGGGAAACACTGGTCTACATTGAATTATTCATCGTCGAATACCTTAAAAAATGAATATTTTCAGTTAGCACCTTTAATATAGTGAGATTTTACAGCTGGCCGCTCAATGAAAAAAATTCCTAATGACGTAAACTACCTAGGATAGCAAAAAAGTGTTGTTGAAGATTGTGACCATTTTTGTGTAATTTCAAGATCTCTGCCGATCAACTATGGAAATTTAACAACATTAAGAATTACAATCGGGTATTTTCATAGCGTTACTGAAAAACCACTAAGCCAAAATAAAAAAAACACAAATGGAATCCTCAATCTTGCTTCATTTCTAATCATATGATTCCATATGTCGAGCCCAAATCCGTCGATAAGAAGTAGTAATTGAGCCATTTGGAGCAAAAGTCAATTTTGTAACATTTTATTAGGGCGCGCTGAAGCATTCCTCCATTTTTTTTTACATGAATGAAATGAGACTGTCTTCAGTGTTCTTATATTATAAAGCAAAAACTCGGGGTTCAATTAGGTTTTTATTTTACTTTAAGCCTCGCTTCCCAAAAAAATTAATTTTGACTTGCACCACTTTTGCTCTCTCAACGGCTCAATTTTTACTTTGAAAATTAGATGTTTTAAAATTACAACAACATTCATTGAATGGCTTAAATATAGTTACAAGGTGAAAATAATCGATTTTTTGCAGCATTTTCTGAATTCAGCCTAATGAGCGACGGTCAAAAAAACCATTAAAATTGAGCATCAGTGCGGGCGCGCACGCTTGTGAACTCACCTGGTTTCAGCTTGCACTCTCGGCTCAGGATAACTCCCACGTGGTTTGCGGCCCGGCAGCGAACGGATGCCGCGTGCACCGAGGGTCGGAACTGTGTCGGGTGGAACGGCAACACGATGAGACTGCCGTTGGATGATATTTCCCTGAAACGAGGACGGAGACCAACGGTTTAACGGCGACGTCCCTCCCTCAGGGGAATATGGATAACTTATCTCCACTAAGGCGTTACATTTTCTGGGATCACATAAATCACTTTGAGACCCACCGCCGTGTTTGTGGCTATCAGAGAGGACCCTGTTTCTCAAAGCTACAGCTCAATTTGCAAGTCCCCGCACTTCCTTCATAGATCGTCGGCTCTGGGAGTAGACCACAAAATAGGGGGGGGGGGAGACATTACAGATAGAAAATTTCCTTCTTTTATACCACCAGATATTCTTCTTTAAACTAATAATTTACCATTTAACAAGGTTTTTTTTCAGAGTGAGTGATTATAACGTAAAAAAAGGTGAGTAAGCCGCCAAATAGTTTAATTCAATTTCAGGTTAAAAATTTCTTTTTTTTTTAAATACCTACTTCATATTTTTTCACGAGTGAATAATTCAACGCCACGCTAGAACAGATCAGCGTAGAATAATTTGATTTAAAATTACAGAACAACTATTTTGTTAGATAAAAGTAAAAGTGTAATCGTTTTAAGGTGAAACTGTATAAATGATGAAGAAAATAAAACACTTTCGGCCCTCATAGTGACCCTTCTAATGAAAACGAATCTGTGAAAGGAGATCCAATAAAAGAGCAAACAATTTTACATTAATTTTTATTGCATTTAATTTTTCATTTTTTATTGGTCAAATTATTCCACCTGACACAATCAATTTCATAGCGAACAAATTTATCGCGAAAAAATAAACTTGAATTACTTTTTTAGTACAAAATGTGCATGGAAACATTATTATACAAAAAATGCTCGAAACCAAAAGCTATAAAATATTTTTGAACTAAAAATAGAGCCTTTTTGTAATAAAAATCGGCGAAAAGAGATTACATTACGGATAAAACTTTTTTTCCATTTTAATTACGTACTCAGTAATTTTCCAAGATTTATTCCTTCTTTCTAAACTAGAGTAGTTTTTTGCAAAAAGTTTTATTGCAAAAAACAAATATTATGGTTAAAATGTGGGCGGAATTAATTTAGTATTAAAGATACATTAATTTAGAAAATAAATAAAATAAACTTTTTTACACCCAAACGGAGCCAACCAGAGGAAAAACATATAAGTGATAAGATATTTTTTCATGGGATGTTATACGTATGTTAGGCGTGAAGCTGTCGAATATTTATAGAAATGTGATTTCACAAATGATGATTTCAACTTTCTTCAAAGATGCAGCTGCGGATGGTCTATGTGAGGTAGGTCTTCAAAATATTCATATTACCTGAAAAGCATTCTAAAATTAAGATACATACAAAACGTACATGCATGTCTCCTCGGAAATCTTGACATAAAAATAAAATATTCCATTCATTGTACAATGTTTTCTCCTCAGCTGTAATCGCCAATTAAAAAACTACTAACGTTAGAGAAGGAGTTTGGAAAAGTAAAGCATACTTACTTATGGTTCGCGCTATAAATGTAACTTGGTCATAGTGTAGTTAATTTACAGCAATCTCTCTTTCAAACGACAAACTTCCAATTCAATATTTTGGTATTCAATGCGAAGCCTGAGTCAACAGCCGGGACTAAGCACTTTGAACAATCGAATGCAATTTGATGACGTGTTGTTTTTGGAAGAAAGTAAATATTTGCGTAATTAGAGTACGACCAGAGGCACGGAGAAACATTTAACCGCTTTCAGCTCGCCATTACAGAGCAATATCCATGCTAAACTAAAATGAGACGTAAGTTACATTTCCACGAAGTAAGGCTTAAAACAAAAAATTCTATGTCACTGTTTTAAATATTTTGTGAATCCATCTTGAGTGTAATAAAATGTCACATTAGCATTGTTTTGTAAAAAAAAAGTAAAAAAACGTTTTTAATATCTAACAGAATTTTGCTCATTTTAGATGGCGTAGAATACTATTCACGTGCAAATAGCATTGGCATGACAAGAAGGCCGTAGCATGGAAAAATGCCAATTTTAGCACAAATTACCCTATCGAATTTATCTCTTCTACGTTACAGGAAATTCTCTGAAATCGTGGAAGTGACTACAAATTGAGTAGTTTAATAACCTCAAACAAAGATCAAAAACTTTAAAGACATACAAGAGTTCAATTAAAAACTTGTAAATCCATTAAAAATGTTTCTATTTCAGCTTCGACGTTGGCGTATTTTACGGGTCCCTTCACAAAAAAATATAAAAACGACGATAGGGTCTTTTAACTTTCTCCCAGAAAAATACAATCAAGGAACAAATATTCGGCCTTGAAAAGTTACTTAGCCGAGTCGGGAAGCTCTTATTCAGAATCACATTAGGATACACGAACTCCTGGATTCAACTCTTCCTCCAGATGGCACTTAAAATTACATGCTGGACTTAGTATATAGTTCGTTATTTTTGGTGCGTATCAATCAGAATGCTGTTAATTGAGGTCCTTAACAATTAGCACGGCTCTCGCATAAGCTCGTGGCAGATGTTCAGCGGACTATTTTGGGACTGGGTCTTTTTCCTGATTACCAATTACTGCGGGTGAAATGGAAAAATCTGTGCCATTTTTCACTTTAGAGGACCCTGCGTAAAATGCGTCCACCATTTTAACAATATGAAAATATATTACAGAGTTTCAAAGTTCTTCCAGAGATGAATAATTTTTCACTTCCACTCCTCAGTATATCTTGTCACCTCCCCCTCGTCGCATTTCACCACCCCTACCAATAAACTCCCTCAGTGACGAATCATTCTGCAGATATGTCTGTCGCGAGAAATGCACCCGAAATTTGTCGAGCGATGCGGATTGAAAAGAAGAATCGTCGTCAACAGATTTTTGCCGCAAAGAATTTTCCTCGCAACTGCTTTAGTCAAAATAAATAAAAAGTAAAACGTTTTCCTTTGTTTCGATTTAAATGTAAAGCAAAAGAAAAGAGTAAACACGCTGATTATTCGGGGAATACATATTTAATGAACATGTTTTCCAGCCCGAGGAGCCAACAAAAGCGCTAATTACATTGAACAATTGGATAATGCCTTATGATAGCAACAAATAAAAAAACTTTATTGCGATTTATTTTCTTAGAAGAAGAGGACGTTTTTCGTATGAGCGACATATTTGATGGTAGAAAATAAAAAATTTCCCTTATGTGTCATCCATTCTCGCTTTAACCCTGCGTAACTTTGAGTTTATTATTTGAAATAAAAAATAGCGCGTAAAGGGAGGATTTTTTGATCAATATCAGGTACGAGGACACATTTTTCTATAAGTTACACTGGCATGAAAAAAGATAAATTTCATTTTACATTGGAACCTCCTTAAGAACTATATTGTCCTCCACTTGGTCTAAAGAGTACAGCAATAACATGGTGGCACCAGCCATCGGATAGTAAAATGTCAGGTGAATTGGGGTGAACTAAGGGCAATTGAGCCCGAAGTTAAGGCCGATTGAGAGTAACCGAAGGTTTCCCGAGAGGACCTGGGGATAGACCCTCGGTCTGTTTGTCTCACCACCCTTGCATAATTCATTCTCACTGACATTACCATACACGCAGGTGTATCCATTTTAGACCGTCGATACAATTTATTCAGTATTTTTAGGAGATTACCGGATGCTAGTTTCCCATTCTAAATTTTATTAAACTTCATAAAATGTAAATATAAATTAAAAGGAATACTTTGTCTTATTCCACCAATTTCTTTTACGGTACTACTAGTTTCGACGCAGCGGCATCATCTTCAGGTACCTGCCTACGGAACGGTACGGTAAAACCGTAAAATAAATTGGTGGAACAAGACAAAGTTTTCCTTTCCATTTATAAAATGAACTTACACAAAGTTGAGCCTGAGACGATTGAGAGCATAGAATGTGTTGAAAAATACCCGAGGATAAAGGATTTCTTGGACTGGAAATAGAGCTACGATATAGGGTAGTTTAATGGCACACGATAGCTATTTTCTATTGCTCCACCAAAAATTACCTTTGGAAAAGGAAACTTCAGAAACTATCAAAGTATGCGAAGTGTTCCGGAAAGCCGAAGGTCCGTGGTTTGATTTCTGGTCCAGGAAACTCTTTTCCCAATGGTAATTTGCAACTGGTTTCGCATGCTTTAATGCAGGTTTGTATTCCGAACGCTGAAGGTTTTTAAATGGTAATGGTTGACTCCACGTGACTAGGAACCATTAGAGCAGCGTAGAGTCCGATGATACCTTTCGCAGGGAGTAGATGGGCTAATGCCAGGGCCGAATGTTTTCTCTTCCTTCCCTTTTGCCCCTTAATCCTACTCTCTCGCTCCGTTCTCTAACCTTTACATTAATGACCCACCTAACCTGAATAGTGCAAACGACCTCGAAGGGACGGCACAAGCACTCGCGCACTGTAACTGGCCCTTCAATAGCCTTGACGGGTGGAATCCCGACAGCAATTTTATCCCGGGGGCACTCCCCGCTCGAAGCGCATCGGTCAAAAGATTACGGACTGGGCAATGACGGCCATTACCACCGGGCGCGATTACGAGTCAAGCGGATCCACTGTTCGCCGGATAAATCCTCCCCACCTCTCCCCACCCAACCCAGTGACAGTATCCAGGGCCTCCACGAATGAAGCACTTTCATCATTCCGAGACAAGGAAAAGCGAGGCGAATACATTTGGAGCTGGGTTCTCTCTCTCTCTCTCTCTACTGATTAGGTGAAATGTCCGTTCTTTGTCAACGAGGCGAAGGGTTTCATCAGATGCGGACACGTGTAAGGTCTCTCCCGGTTCACAGGTGGCCTAAGACGGGGAAAGGAAGGTTGGTTGGAAGTGCCAAATTTTGAGGATAATTTATCAAGAGTTTCGGGCAAAAAAGTTGACGATGCCCTTTGAAATTAAGATAAGCCAATGATCAACAAAGTTCTGTTCTAGCAAAATCTGGTGACATATGAACAGTCAATGATTTTGTGACTTAAAGAGTCTATTTTCTGAAAAAAAAGTCACTCTAGGGGAATAGATGTTATACGTGTGCTTTATTTGACTTCAGACTACCCCACGTACATTGAGCCTACCATTCAAGTCCCCTCCTCACCATGCCCTACGGTCCTTTTCACTTCCTCAACCAACAAGCGTATGTACCTCCGTGACGTGTCCTTCCACAGACCCATCTGCTACCATCCTTTGCGAGAGCTCTACTAATCCTCTCTATTACTTTCTTACGAAGCAGCAAGTGGCATTAAGCTATTGCACTCTAGTCTTATTATACCAATGATCAATTTTATCTTGGATAATATCAAAGATGTGCATTTTATTGTACATATTTTCTTGACACTTCGTCATGAAGTCTTTTTAAAAGCCATATAAATGGGAAAACAGCACTGAGAATACAAATTTTTTAGGGACATATATACCTCAAGTAACTGATTACATAATTCTTTTAAAAAATTACTTTCTTTATTACCTCTACCTTGTAGCCTTTTATTTTCAATCCTCTACTATCTTGTGCGCCAATTCACCGTCTTCTATCATAACTTCTTGTTCTTCAGCTTTTTTTCATGGGAATGGTCCTTTCCTTTTGCATTTCATGAATGCAATGTGACCATGGTTTGAAGAGTACATATGAATCTTCTTTAGCGCACATTTTCCCGTAGACTACCTTGCATCTGTGCTAATCCCGTATCCTCTCTTCTCTTTCCCGGGAGTTGTCCAAGTTGAAACCATAGTAAATGTGGCAATAGTAATTATTTTTATCTCGCAAGGTATTTTATCAATGTTGGGTTAAGATTCGAGCAAGGAGTATCTTAACGAAAACTCACTACGTTGAAAAAATTTGCATTAAACAAACCTTCCCTTCTGAATCGCGAATGGAAAAAGTAACACATCCAACTGATCTTTCTGATAGCCATAAAATTGCGTAAAATAATCGAGGATGATCAACGTGCGATTAAAAAAAACGTTTTTCCTTGGAAACCTGATGACAACGATGGCATTTCCACTAAAAATTTCTTTGGAGGGGGCGTGCCGTGAAGCACTGAAATTTAAAGACCCTCATGTATCAATGGCTGCGTTTCGATATAGGGGATATGGCACGGCTGTCAAATGGGAGGTCCATCCCTCAAAACGCCAAATCAAAGGGATATCGGCAAAAAGCTGCATTTAACCTATCAGAAAGAAAAAACGGAAGACATATCGCCAGATGTTTGAAAGGGCAAACATCTTGATGAAGCTTATTTTCACATTTTACGGGGAAAATTGGCGAGTAAATGTCATACTATGGCGGATGAGAATTTAAGAAAACTGAAGACCTTAACTGTCATCTGCTCAGGACCAAATACACATGACCTATCATAACAGGAATCATTGCCAAAGGGTGAAGTTGTGGCAATTTAGTGACGTCCCTAAATTATGTGAGCTTTGGAGCTATTTCACGATTAATACACACTAAAATGGACTGCTTTAATTGAATTTATGAAGTTTATAATCATCACTTAGGAAATTAGCAGGTAAATAACGCTTACGATAGAGACCCTCCATGATAGGAAAGAACTAATGACAATGGCGTTGAGCAAGGATATTGAAGAGTCGGTTGCGGAATTTTAGGCTGTAAGAGGAAGAAATCTTGAAACTGATAAGAGAAGATAAGAGCGGAATGGAGAAGTTTGCGAAGTGGACGAGAAATAACGATGGATGAAAAAAAAATAAGAAAAAGGGTATGGTGGATGAGAAAAGTAGTAATGAGGAAAGATGAGGAAATCAGGAGGCAGAGTGAATGGAGTATGCAATAGGGGGCAATGGGATTCTGGCGGCCGTGATATACTCTTGGAGTATTGCGGACAAGCGGGAGAAGCAGAAGCACTCTCGGATGACTTAAGAGAGGTAGAAAATATGCTGAGCTAAACAAGGTAATTGTGTGAGAAGCTAGACGCCTGTGGACTCCAAAGAGTGGGGAAAGAAGAAATTTTATCTCCACTTAAACTATCTAAATCTGTGGACTTCCTCAAATCTGAGAAACCGTCAAATAAATTTCTATAGAAACATAACATCCCAGAGATTACCTAAATTAGAAGACGTTTACTTTTCTCAGCAATTCACTAAATTCTCATTTTATCCTAAAACGTGTATTCATTCAGTTGATTGTTTCATCCTTATTTTGTAAGATCCTTATATAAGAAAATAAGATCCTTATTTTCAGGATAAGAAACACCCATACTCTCTGAAGAATATTGAAACATCTCGTTGATCCAAAAATACATTGCTCTCACTCTCTTGGTTTTCATTTTCGAATGATTCCACCAATTTATTAAATACAACAACTTACTTAACAAGTACTTACAACAACAACTTAACAAGTAAACTCTGAAACGATGCTTAAGGATTTTCGGAAAAATAATTTAGATGAAGATGCCTAAATGTGAGAAGTTCACAAAGAAAAGTTATTCATAGATGTTGAGATTTCAATTTAACTCATATGTAGTTAAAAATAAATGGAATGGAGAGTCAGAAAGGTTCTTATCGCAAAGCACAGACTAGACTACTCTAAGAAAAAGTAAAACACATTTTTATGTAATGGCTCAACCAAAATATGGCGATAAGTTAGACTTAAAAAGATATGAAGATGAAAGAAAAAATATTTTGTGCTCAATATACGCCAATAAAGAGGACTTCTGCTGTTTTTTACTTGGTGCTAAAAAGTAGGCCAATTATTGTACGATTGGGAAATTCCTGGAAAAAAACATGAAAGCCTTCCTAAAATTGTTGCAATCACAAATAGGCATAGCCATTGATGCGTTCATGAGTTACTATTGCAATTACGAAAAATCAAAAGGGATTTCTGTTTACTGTTACATGACCGAAAGATTTCCGAGTAACATAAATTGGAGAAACTAAAAGCGAGTAGATAAGAGGAAAAAATTATATCAATCTTTTTTTCACATAAAACCCAACGAAAGCAATGACTTATCTCGTCAAAAATGTTACTGGTCAACGTCATAATGATAAAAGGCGTTAACAAACCAATCCACTTTTAATTGCCTAGGTGAAAATAAAACGAATATAATGACATCAAGCACGAATGCGTTAAGTGGCATAAAATGATAAAAACTCCAGCGGCATCCTCGTTAATACGCCGGTTATCGCCCGTGTAACAAAAAAAAGGGTGATGAGATATATTTTCGGAATGAAACATTATAATCAAGGCTTTTCGCTCTTTGTCCGGCGAGAGCGACGGGAATTTTGCGCCCGGCGAAGCGAGAGATAGCATGATAAATCAACAAAACAACACGACAACGATAAAAGGGGAAATTATCGCAGGCAGAGTTGGAATGCACCGCATGTTTTCTTTCTTTTCTTCCCGCAACGGAGAGCAACATATGAATGCGGTGATGCGAATGCACTGATTGATAAATTTTCGCACGTGCTAAATATGCCCAGAGTGCCTTGACCTTGATTAATGATTGTTAGTTTTCTGTAGCGCGACGAACCGCTTCATGCTTCAGGTCAAATTCTATTTAACAGACCGAAAAGATATGCAATTTAGTTATGACCTTATTTTTGCTGCCTATTATGAACACAGAAATTGTGGCTCAGGTAATTTACGCACCCATTATTAACGGTCTTGGGGGTACTAAATGCCTGTCGAATTGAACACGCTCATACAATAGCTGTTATTTCTTTTCCACAAAGGTGGACGGCATATTTTGAGGGTGAACGAATTCCATATATTTCGGAGGTTTCGGTGATTGTAGCCAGGGAATTACAAACATTATGAAGAGTGTTTATTTAACGGGAAAACTTAGACATCTATTAATTTTGGGATTCCAGTGAGTTCAAATATTTTTCAAGTGCCAAATGACCATCATTTTATTTCAACGTTGAATGGAAAAATTAACACACATCAGTGAACAATTTACATAGGTATCTATAAATTAAGAAAACAGCTAATAATTATAAATTCCTTTAGTACCTACAGAATTGAGGCTAACTATTGATTTAACTTTTGGCTTGGGATAAAACCTAATTCATAATAAGTATTTTAAAACCAAATAACTAATTGAATTGAGTTACTGCATTCGTTTTTTATAATAATATAAAAGCATTATGTATATAATTAACTTGACAACTCACGTGTTTTGCAAATAAATGAAACAAGGCATATCCGGGTGATTCATGTTGAAAGTTCCCTCAAGACAATAGAGAGCTTAATATTGTATTTCGCATGGTAAAATATATAAATTCAATTTTGCACTTATTCAGGAAAGCAGAACTATTGTTTGAAATTCATTAAATAACAGATTATTTGTTAAAATGATGCATTATGACAGCGATGCACGCAGGCTAGCAGCTTTGAAAAACATGCCCCCCGATTAATAAAAATTAGCCGGGCCTCCGTAATGCAAGACAAGAGGGGAAGAGGAATAATCCATCACCGCTGAAAAAGCGTCTAGTAGGCCACCCGTTGGTGTTGGGCGGTTGCTGAAAAACAACCCCATCCCAATGGTTATGTGTGATGAGCTCTGGGGGGTGTGACGTGACTCCACCAGAGAGGACCCAGGAGGGAAACCTTGGAAACGGGGTCGAGATAACGGTTTCCCTTTGAGCTGAAACTTCGAACGAACGACGACTGCCGTGCGTAATGATACGAGGGAATGGGGGGGTTGGAGGAGGAGGAGGGAAAACGTCTGTTGCCGCAGATGACGCGGGCAGCACGGGTGAAACATACACATCAAGCGAGGCGGAGAGAGAAAGGGAGGGAGGAGGAGAGATTTTACAAGTTCGTACGTACGCCGAGGGAAATGAAAAGGGTTTGTGGGTAGGGAGGGAAGGGATCGATATTTTCTCTATGTGTGCATTTTGCAACAAAACATGCGAAGTCATGTCCCCCGCAGCAAGCGTTGTGCTCGTGCGTGCTTAACCCTAAAGAAACTTATTTTTGCATTCCATCTGCGGATACGGTGCGGGATGTGTCTTCATAGCAGCGTTGTGATCTTTTCCAAGCCCATCTAGGGGGCACGCAATATGTCATGGAGATAAGAGAGGGATTTTCCTCTTGGCCCCTCAAGTCACGTCCATTGCCCAGAGGGCTGAAATTCCGTAGATATTTGAGAAGAATCTTCTTCCACCTCTCCCTAATATATTTCAGTGTCTGCCCCTCCCCCTTCACCCGCTCCCTGAGGCACACGCGTATGAAACAAAACATTTATGGCAACAGGAGGAAGTTCATGTTCACAAAGGATGGAATTGTGGGAGGCATTATTTTTTTCAAATAATTATCACTCACATTTTTGATTCTTTTATTTTTGGCTCCGCTGGATTTGAGCCAAATACTGTCTCGCTCTCGACAATTTCAGATTAAAAAATTCCCCCTCCCCTCACTAGCAGCTCTATCCATCCACTACGCTCGCCCTGACGTCTTCACCCTAGTAGAAGGAGATGGGATTCGGTATACGAATCGAATTAATGGGTGTCCGGAATTATGGGACTATCGAAGCGGTGATGTGCAGCGCTCATTGCGAAAAGGTAGCAGTTTTGAAAATTGAATGAAACAAGGGAGAGAGGCGAGAGAGGAATATATTCAAGAGAGATATCCGCCCTGTCATACTGAAGTTTTGAAGTCATTACATAACACGAACACTACAAGAGAAGATGGAGAATGAGTTGAAAAAGAGACTCGTAGGTTTTCGGAACATGCACCGATAAATGAAAATAAAACTTATGAACATGCTAAAACGTTATATGAAATGAATAAGCAATAAAAAAAATAGTTTATGCTGTGGAAACCGCTATGGATTATAATCATAGATATCCAACAATCCATAATTAATCTCTTTTTTTTAATGCCAAGCCAAGTTAGTAAACAAAATATCCATACTCAATTCACGGATTTCAAATATTAGGCTTTTCAAATTGTTTTCCCCGATTTCAGTTCACAAATCTCGCTTGATGTTATGAGTTTCATTGGGGAGATGACATTTCTATTTCAGTAAAAAATCATAAAAATTCCCTTCATAATTGAATGCATTTCTATGCACGAAAAAGGGATGAGTCGACTAACTTACGTTTGGCCCGTCATTTTTCGTCAATATTTATGGTTCATCACAACAATGGAGTCATTTTTCAAAAGAAAGCGCGAAAACGCATCACAGTTATTACATACCTATACATGGCCTTCCTTGCCTTGACACAAGTACTCCAAATGGTTACAGTGAGCAATGGAATGCCATTTTATTTTTTTCCTGCTATGCCCCCGAAATGAAACGGCTCTTCCTACAATGAGGAAGCCCAAGTCAATCGCTCGTATTCCCAGTCTTTGCTGCCCGCTGTTGACCCAACTGCAAGCTTCGGTCATGGGTTTAAAAAATACTGGTAGACCCAACCTACAAGCATCTTGTAATTCAATTTGATAAATGCAGCAACATTTGAAAATATAAAAGAACTACATTGGGTTTTCCTTCCGAGATCTGATTGCCTGTTGTATGAATAAGGATGAGCAATAACTGCCTTCGTAATCTCTACAGAAATATAATATAACCATGGGCGCTTCCAAGTATCAGATTATCTTTTACCTGACAGAAATACTTTCCTTAATATGATATATGCGATGTGCATTACTTCATAGAAATTGTTCGGGTAGTTATTGAATGTCATTCACATATTATACCAAAGTTCTTTCTCCTAAAGTCCCATTCTGTGAAAACCAAGCGGATCGATAATTAATTTGACCCTGTGTTACAGAAGTGGAAAATTACATGAAGCAGATGACAATTAACAGCATTAACAGCAATACGAGCATTTAATGGGACAACTACCCTGAAAATCCCATACATTCTTATTTTCCACGCGTCATTTTTGCGCTGAGTTAGGTTTCAGCTAATGAAGCGTTGGTAACTGCAAAAACCCCCCCCGACAGAAAACGGTAGCTTATCCAAACTTCCATAACAATCAAACAACCTACCCATGCTGTACGGATGTTTGCCATAATTCAAAATGTTTGATGAACAGCAACATGCGATTTCGTGATCCCGAAAACAAGTGATCGATCAACTCCTATTGAAGACTTGAGTAGGCACTGTTTAGGCAATGAAAGCAACATGCGTCAGCGCGATCATCACTCCTCAGTTGTTATTAGCGTGATTGTCCCGGTAGATAGCACACGTCGAAGAAACACAGCAGTAATGCTCCCATTCCGTCTGTGTCAACACGCCGCCGATGAGCCAACATTTAATTTCGAAGCATTCACGCAAATTTCCCATCGCAGGCCGTTAAGAGAGAGAGGGAAGATGAATTGCATGGTGGGATGGCATGAAGGGGGTGCGTAACTCAATTTCGCATGCCATTAAATTGCACAAAAATAACACATGGAGAAGGGTGCTGAAGATGCCCGGAGCTCCAAATTTTTACTGGAGCTGGAGCTTTAAAATGAATAATTTTTGCGCTCCGACTCCGACTACCGATTGGCAAACAACCTAGTCAACGATACGGGCATCTGAGCCACACTGTAATTAGATGAAACTCATTCCTGTTAACATTTTATAAGCTGAGAAATCCTATATTTATATCACTCAAGAGTACTTTTGGAGAAGTTAAAATGCTGTCATCATCTTTGTGCATTTTTTGTACATTTGTACATTTTTGTGAAACCGTCAATTTATTCCTACTAAGTATCGTTTTTTATAAAAGAGCATTAATTTTAAAATTAATACCTAAATGCAAATAGAATAACACAGAGAAACATTTTTACATGAATACGCTTTAAAATGAAAATAATAAACATTAATTAAAACTAAAAGTTTTCCAGAGCGGAGCCGTCGCTAAGAAATAATCCGGAGCTAGAGCCGGAGCGGGAGCCACTTCACATGACCTCGGCTCCAAAGCCCTAACCAGGGAGGCGTCAAAATTCGAAAAGAGACGAGAAAACTTGGATTAAACATAACTTTGGAGCGCGTACGATGCCGAGCAACGATTGCAAGCTTAACGGCTAGAGTGCTAGACGGACGTTTTAAGTGGTTTACGTAGCTGAAGACATATTGGTGGCAGAATCATAGGGCAGCGCGCTCGCTAGCTTAGTCAAGGGTCTCGGGTTTAAATCGACCACTCAAAAGTGTGGTTGTTGCGCTGTAATCTAATGGTCTTAATTGAACTATGTTTGTGAAGTGAAATTTCACGCTGAGCCGGATTTCTGGGCGGCTAGCAGGGACAACAAGCAATTAGTAGCGCCGAAAGGCCCTCTAATAAAATGATCTTCAGGAGGCAGCTATTCACATTTTTCTTTTCCTACTTAGAAGAAGGAATAACATGAAATAACATCTAAGATAATATTTTACGGACGGTCATTTCGTAGGTAAATTTCAGTACTCCATACTGCGCCAAAAATTTATCAGAATATTACGTTCCAGAGTTCAAAGCTCTATTCGATAAAACTACGTTTGATTCTGAAATTAAGAGTATCGCAGTTTAGCTAATTTGATAGCTCCTTGTGAGTACTAATTAAAAATTCCACCTTGTCATGAAGTCACCGTATTGTGAAAATTTAAAAAGGGCATTTCAGCCTTTTCTTTTACTACTTATTCTCTTATAATTACGAATTTAGTATGTCAGGCATTTGATAATTGTAATTTGCAGGCTAGGAATAAAAAGCTAAATTGTTATTCGTTTCATATTTCATATGACTTTCGTGTTTGTTGCTCTCAATATGCAGCCGCAAACTAGAGTGTGTATAATCTGTGCGCTGGTAATAACAGGAGAAGAATGGTTTTGCGATACTACATGGTCGTACTAAGGATACTGCATTTCTAAACTTTGACATTAGAATTAAAAAGTTATGCATTCATTTGCGCTGATAATGAAATTGGAACGGAAGATAAATTTCCCTCAATGCAAAATTAATTGTTTGGATCGGTTGTCCTCGGCCATTGGGCAAACATGCAAACACTGCTACCGTTATTTACAAGCACAGCAGAGACAAGACATGAAACGGCACATTTTGTATCCAATGGACGTTTTTTTAATAGTTGATAACCCAGAAGTAAACATTTGCTAATATTTAATAGCCGAGAAATAAACATTAAGATATATACACGAGAGAGACAATAATAATTACCCGATCAAACTGCTTAAATGAGTAAATCAACGATTAAAGCTTTTTGTAGAGCTTAGCTAAAAATATATAAAAATACTTTACTTATATTTTTTCCTAAAGATCCCACTTGTCATTAATTAAGAATGAGGCACATGGGTTATATTTTCGCCACCACCAGAAAGGAGAATTTAATTATGGTGAGGAATTAGAGTGAAGGACCAAGGGAAATGTCAAAGGGAAGAACTACGTAGAAATGAAGTGGTTAGCTGAGAGGAGAGTGGAGTGGAGAGCTGTAGCAAACCAATCTCTCGATTGATGACTGCTGATGATGATGACACCATACATAACCTCCGTAATCCGCCTTTCTCCTCCTAGTCATCGTAAAATTCACCCTTTTCCCTAATGTACTGTATATGCTGTGGATGGCGTTAAGATAAAGGCGACAGATGAAGTTAAGTATCTGGGAGTTACGATAACCTCGAACCTATCGTGGGGAACACATATAAGAAATATTTGTGGCAGAGCTCTGAAGAAGCTAGGATTCGTCAAGCGTATTGTGGGAAGATTCTCAGATGAAAAAGAAAAAGAGAGGTGCTATTTCGCACTCGTCCGGCCACACCTTGAATATGCAGCAAGCATATGGGATCCGGTGCAGAAAGACTTAATTCGGGAACTTAATAAAATACAAAGGAAAGCTGCGCGATTCGTCAAAAACTGCTACGGGCGTACAGACAGCGTTACGCAGATGTTAAACGAATTAGGCTGGGAGCCGCTAGAGACTCGGAGGCTGCGCGCTAGGCTTAGATTACTTGAGCAATTGAGAATAGATATCTTTCAGAGCGACACGGAGAACATCATATTAGAACCCCACTATATTTCCAGGTCCGACAGAAACGATAAATTAAGAGAGATATTTTGCCGAACGGATAGGTATGGGAATTCGTTTTCCCCCGAACAATAAGGGACTTTAATAAAAGGAAACTTTAATAAAATAGGAAAACTTTAATAAAAGTTTTCATAGAGCGTTTCCTTTTTATATGTAAACGGCTGGTGTCCTAACACCCCCCGCCACACGCCTATTGAGGCGGCTTGCGGGGTAGTATGTAGATGTAGATGTAGATGTACTGTTAATCTCCGCAAATAATGCCTAAATAATAGGATGATAATTAATAGACGACAAAAATGGAAATACACGTATCGAATTAATTAACAATATTACTTATACGATAAAATTTCAAAGCTACTATATTAAAACCGTTTAAATTTCTAGACAGATCCAACCTTAGATATGTCAACAGGGCCAAGAGTATGCAATTAGAGAGCCGATTTCCACAAAGAACTAATTTGGTGTTTACTCGGCCGAGGAAAAGCAATCGTGGTCTTCATCTTAGGTCGCAGCTTCGAGTTCCGCCCTGGACAGACTAGTTTTCTCATTCGAAAAGAGTGGAACCACGGCAAGTCTCGGAAGCACTCACTTCACCGATACAGGAGGCGAGATTATGAACATAAAATACTAGCTGTCTACACTGAAAAAAATTAGGAGGAAAATATTCTTACAGCTGACATCTAAGTCGAGATTCTACGTTTTAGAGGATTTTCTTACCTGAGTGAGTCGGAACTAATAAAAGTATTCTTAAATGAAGATGAAAATATTCTTTCAGCTGACATCTAAGGTAAGATTCTAGATTTTTGAGGATTTTCTTACCTGAGTGAGTCGGAACTAATGCCATCTAGCGGTCGCGGCCTGAAACTTGCAGAGTTTAAGAAAATATTCTCAATGTTAGAATATTTTTGTAATAACGTAAAACGTGTGGTAATTGGAAAAATATCTTGTTTATTCCCATTAATATTGACTTTATATTTATCCTATGTGGCAATATAGGTTTCAATTAATTAATGCCTGAAAACTGTTATCGCGATTGGATGGTATTTCCTCAAACAATTACGGCATTGACATTTAAAATTAATTCTCGAAGTAACTTTGACGCACGGGTATGGCCAGATATATACGACTTTCTTGAAGCGTGACTTTCAGTTGCAAGTTCTACATGAAATAGGTAGTCATGAGATATAAGATGAATTATGTGGTCGGGTGGGTAGTTGACATTGAGAAACGGCAGTTTGGCTCAATATGTTGTATGCTAACAAAGTTGACAAATTGTAGTGCTTATTTTATCATAATTTAAGAGGGTAAAATACTAAAAATGGCAAGAAAATCTTCTTCATATAAGAATTAATTATACATATCTCCCAAGAGGGTATTCTTAATTTAAGAATATTTTTCTTGTGGCTACTACTCTAGTGGGATCCCCCCTTAAATTAAGAAAATATTCTGAGTACCTATTTTAGTGGGACCTACTCTTAAATCAAGTGGGCGCCTCTCGATTTAAGAAAATCTTTTTTTCAGTGCATGTGAAACCTCCGCCGATTCCCCGCTACAAGACTCGAATATATAACCCTCGGTGGGATACAATCTAACTTTTAGCGACCATGAGTAACTAACCACAAGTAACAAGAAAGAATTTTAATGATTTTTTAACATATGGAAGAGTCTTGATAACGCTTTTAGGTCGCAATCAAGAAGCTTGATACTCTAATGTAACCGTTGAATTAATGTTACTAGTAGCTTATCCCTCTAAATAAAATAATTATTTTACTTCAAACCGATAATTCACTGGCAGGCAATGGCTTTATTGAAGAATGTAAGGGAAGATGGACTTATTGATATTCGCCTAGTTACGCACTGATTCAAGAGCCTTCAAACGAAATGAAAGTAAAAACATCCCCTTTGACGCTCCGTTAGATTCAAGGAGACCTTAAATTTCCTCATCCCTTTTTTTCTCTCTTATTTTGTTCTGCTCAAGTTGGAACTCTTGACAGGGTATCTCCAAATTTTCGTCTGATAACACCTCAGTAGGGGAAAGAGTATTTTTTTGTGAACGTTACCAATCGACTCCAATCACTTTTTTTTACGTGGCAGTGAAGTGGGTCTGTGAGAACTTACCGGATTCTTGACATGCTGACGATTTCCTTTCCCCTGCTGTCCACCCACCGGATATCTGGTGGTGGGGTACCGTGCGCCGAGCAACTTATGGCACCACCTGTGGAGTTTGAGTAAACGAGCGACGCTGGAGGCTCCAGGAGAAAGACAGGACCCTCGAGGTTCGTAAGACCGTCTGAGCTGGAGAGGCGGGAGTGTTGAGACATCTTCTGCGCGAGTCCAAACGCTTCCGCTAGAAAGAGAAAGGGACAAGAGTCCTTGTTTATTTTCTGAGATAGTAAGACCAGAAGGGAATATAATTGTACGCCAAGGAAACATTAAGAGAACGTTAAGGCAGTAACATGTTAGGTGTTTTCAGGCGGGAAGAAATTCCCACCCGTTCCTGGGAATTTTTACGATTTCCCGTTCCCAAATCCCGAAAACATTTGGTGGTGAAATCGAGAAAAATTACTCCTTGAAACCAGTAATAAAAACATGGTTTAGTTATTTAAAAAGGCCTAAAATATAAGAGAAACCAAACCAAAACGATTCCATTTTTTCGGAGCCGAAGTTTAATGTCGGGCAAAGGATGTATTACTCACGAAATTCCAGTCAATCTCTATTTTGGAACTTCTCACACTTCATGTGTACGTCATTTTTCCCCAACCTTTTATATGAGCATCACAAGCCTTTAGCAAGACTACTCGCGCCCTTGACACGTGTCTCGTTTGCTTTGCCATAACTAAGACTTCGCAGCGCAGTAAGAGTAACAATTCATGTTATTATTACTAAAAATGAGGATATTTAAATGTACCAAACCCGTAGTTTGGATTTTTATTTAGGCAACTTTATTAAAAACATTTGCCAAAATGCAGCTTAATTTTGCGAAGGTGAAATATGCAATTGTTGATGCAGAGGAGATTTTAATGTAAATATTTTAAAGGTGTACTAGTACTGCGCGCAGACTTGTGGTAACGCAAGAACGTGGTAGAAGTTGGCTGCTTTTTAGAGGAACGATTTAAAGAGGTCCTTTATAACTACTCAAGGGTTACCAACTATTTACTCTGTAAAGAGTTCCTAGAATTCTGAATGCATGAGTATCTCTAACTTTTTTCGTCTACAGAAGCCAAATATTTCAATTTCCTCATGAGAGTATTTCAATGAAGATAATTAAATAAGTTAAAAAATAAGGTGGTGGGACAGTAATACTCTTTACTGGATTAATCTCGGTGATACTGCCTAAAATATGTCGAGGCAAAGAATAACGTTACAAATGCAGGTCTGTACTCAGCTAAATACATGCCAATTCGTTTAATATTTTTACTTTGCAGACCAATTAGACCAAAGGTCGTTCGAAGGACTTCATTTAAAAGTTCCCAAAAAATATAGGTACATCAGGAGATTTCCAGAAATTCCATGATTGCTAAGCAAATATTAATTTCCACAGCTTTAATAATATTTTACCAACCTTGTGGTTATTCAGTCTAAGTAACCAAGTATTAAGTACATATCTAATGTGATTTTAAAAGACTTAATATTAAAACTATTGCAACACAAATCATGAGCGAAGTGCTGACGTTGAAAGAAAAGGCCAGCAGAAAAAGAAAATTACACAGTGATTGTGAACAGAGACATTTTTACAACTCTCAGGTAGTTAGGAAATATGAATCAGAACTGCTACAAATTCTGCGGATTTAAGGAAATGAACACCGAGGAAATGGGCAACAGTCATGATTTTATTTTAAGAGATTAGCTAAAGAATAATGAAGAAATTAAGTTATGCAAAAATATACGGGAGAACTGCAGAATTTTAATGTAAGCAAACGCCTACACGGTTTGATTGAGCTCAGAGTTAGGCTAAAGAAATTTTTCTATTGCTCTATTCTGAAATTCAGCTCAAGGTTTGGCACTGAATAATTCAAAAGCCAGCTAATTTTGTATCAATAAACCTAGTGTGCCACAGTCGTTTATTCGGAAAACCACTAAGGAACTTAAACCATCGTTTTCAAAACCAATGTTACAATCAATAAGGAGTAAGGTATGACGTTTAAGAGGAGAAAAGAGCCGGTATTGTAGTCTATCGGATTTTATTAACGAGCACTCATGAACACTGAAATAAACTTCGGAGCTCACTAATTTCCTATACACTCCGGGGCATACGAATTTCTAAATTTGAAGCTCATCTTCAGGGAAACATTACAAAACGTCACGCAGCAACTTTTTCGTCCATAAATAGTATACTTCTGAATAGTGATAGAACTCATGAAGTTTTGAATAAAAAAATGATTCATCCATCAAGTAAGTACAGGCTTGCACATTGAGGAAGTGAAATTAAAATTTTACAAGCATTTTTTTCGATTCACTTATTTCTCTTTCTTATTTGGCGCATGCCACTACACCTAGAAATAAATTCAATGGGTATAAATTAAAAATTCAGGCAGTGAAATAAATATTTCTGAGGCTGTTAGATGTCTACTTGTATAATTTTATTTAGCTGTAAACTCCATTTTCACCAATTATCAACAGCTGTCAGTAATGCATAATGATTATGACTACGGTAAAAATCGGTAACTTGCATAGGTACCTAGTCCCGCGAGATACGTCAAGCTTACATCAGATTATAATTACAAATTTCAAAATTGAGTATTGCTAGTCTAATAGAGGAAAACACGTCGAGCATATAGATAGGTGAGGTAAAATGAATGAGTTTAGCTTAAATGTATGGTATCAAAGAATATGTAATGAATAATCATAATTAAAGTAAATATTCGCATGTTTCGGGATTGATGAATACTCATTACGGCCAGGAGGAAAACAGATACTATAAATGTTTCGATATGCAATCTTCTTTCATGAAAGACGGAAGAAATTCTCGAGAGCTAGAGTCGTTACTGTTTCCCTTTGAGTAAAAGGATACACTGAATGTATTAAGTATGCCCTAAAGCTCGGCAGTGTTTCGAGAAGCACAATGACACCAGGATTTTGTAAAAAAACACCAAAAAATATTGTGTATCATCTCCTTCATTATTTGCACTATTGCATTTGTTGATAGCCATACTCTGTGTCATAACCCGATGCCCGACTTATTATAATATTTTTTGGTCTAGAACTTTATACGGGACTAATAGGGGTATTGATTCGGCCTCTCTTTTTTAACCAAGTCGCCTGGCAGTCGATTATTATCTGTGTATGCTTATTTTTATCCCCTTTAAATTTCACCAATGTGCGAACACTTTTGTTTTTATTCGTAACACAGTAGTTTGAAACGAGAGAACGGATTTTAATTTTGAAAGTGAATTCGAGGGTGACGGGCAGATAACGAACCGGTGACAAAAAAATACATGTATCCATCCGCCCCACTCCCTCACTCGTATACCCCCTCCCCCGGATGACGCAGAGTTTTAGAATTGGGTCAGTGACTGTTAATTGTCAAAATTTCTGTGTCTCCCCCTCGGATGGTCCATAAATCCCTCAAAGGGAATTATGGTCCATCTCGACGCTGACGTTGTAGGGTAAGGACAAGGATTTATAGACCGCACTACATGAAACAAGAACAAAAAAGTCATCCCCGATGCAGGAGAATCTCGTTGCACATCCGTAGTTGCACGCCCTCCGCACAGTTTATATGGCCTTCGCCTATACCCGCTAGCGTTGTGGATAAAAGAAGATTGTTTGAGAAAATAGGTTGCGTGCATCAGTAATCTCCCGCATAGTGGAAGGCCAGCATGACCGGGAGCTGTGAGCAGCTAAATAATTATTTTGTATAAAATAACAGGTTAAATGGTGTAAGTTAAACGAAATAAGTTAAATTCAGGCACCTTTTTTGACAGTGGCGTGAAAGAAAACCAATTATGAGACCGATAAGAGTACGAATACGAAACTATGTACCTACAGATAAATTATTTGATAATTCACTCAAAAAGATGAATCGGATATTCGTTGTGTTATCCATATCGAAGGAGAAATTCCTGGGGCCGAAGAAGATTCATAGACTGTACCACGTGAGATGAGAAGAAAATCATCAAAGGTTCAGGAGAACGGCGTTGCAGCCCCGTTGTGTCATGTCTTCGGCAAAGATGATCCGGTCTTCGGATATTTCACGTATTACGGAAGGATTGCAAGATCATAATGGACGCAAATTAAAAATAATTTTGCATGCATCGTTGAATAGTGTGAGTTAAACAGAATGAGTTTAGTTCTGAGCCCATGTATTTAGACTGACTTTAAATGAAACCTCAATGGTATACTCAGAAGAGTACGCCATACGGAACTACTTGCCAAGAAATTATTCGCAAATGCACTCGAAATTACGACTATTAATACATAATATATTGCCTGGTCAATTTTGTTGGCGTGGCAAGGACACAGAGATATATATTACACCATATGGAACGAAAAGGATATCGGCACTAGTGCAAAAGAATTGAGCTACAAACCCGTAGTTTGATACCCTCGGCACAGTTTCTAACGTCTTCAATATAATTTGTTTGAGTAGTGGCAACAAGTATTAGCTAGTTGGTTATCGATAATTTCGTGCATTGCACGAGGTCAGCAAAAAAACTAAGGATACATTACTTATCCATTTCTTGTGGAAACTAATATACATGGTGAGGCAGAATTTGATTCGGACCCCATATTTAGAGGGCGAACGAAATAAAATTTAATTATGAAAGAAAAAAGAGTGAATTAAAAGAAATTGCGCGCTAAAAAAACAATTTGGTTATAGTTATTATCAAAATAATGGTAAGCATATTAGCGTTTTCACCAGTTCGTGCTCAGTCGGTAATAAAATTTGTACGGTTAAGATCATATGTAATGTAAAGGCGTGGTGCACAACTCTTTCTTTTCAATTGAATTTCGTAATTTGAGGAAATTAATTATTACCCCCTGCCACACGCCCTCGTGGCGGCTCGCAGGGTAATATGTAGACGCAATTTAATTGACTATACAAAATTAACAGTAAAATGTATTAATGACGTGATGAATAGAAAAAGAGGTCCATACTATTTAAATTATTTCGCTTCCATCTGGAAAACCAAATATGGGCTGGTAAATGCAAAAATATGCGTACGCTTATTTCATGTATAATGGCATGCTTAAAAATTTTTCAAGAAAAAATGAATATCCAATGAATAGCCAATTCTTCTAGTAATGAGGAAAAACAAATTTTATTAACTTATGAGAGTATACTTGGTTCCGTGCTTAAACTTAACACCTAGCCTTAATCCAAATTACATTTTACGCTTTGAATAAGATAATATTTTCAATAAAAAATAATTAATCTTATTTAGGGATAAAAAAAGTTGGGAGGTTTTTAGATGCGGGAAAGTTGGATTTATTCCACTGAGTAACGCTGCTTCCTTCATTATTAGAACAAAAAAAATCTCGAGATGAAGTCCCAAAGGCAAAGTAGTATGATATATTTAACGGTGTGCATTGCAAACTAATGATTATTACTTCAGTAACTAAAACGGGATTTGATAAAGAACAGTAGTAGACACATAGTATTTCATTGATTAAATTGTAATAAATATGTGTACGAGAAAAAATACTAATTCAGCAATAAAAGTGCATAATATAAACCGAAATATTTACTCTCTACTTAAAAATTAATCTGAATTTATTCCATAAATATGAATGAACTATTCAGCAATTTTCATGATCAAATCGAATGAGTAAAAGTTTCAAGAGAAAAAACAGCCTCCGAATTCGCGATTGAAGTGAAAACGATATCACCTTTAGTAAAATAGCACGGATACATTTGTACACAGGAAGAGATGAAGTATATTTTATTGATGCAAAAGCAAGGATTTATGGCATAGCAAGCTTTTAATTGAACCAACAAAACGTATTATTTTGTCGGCCTAATTTAAAAAAAATGATTATGATGAAAAATAAAAATCCTACGCCACCATAAACCGTTGCCATCGTTATCCGCTCCTGAGGGGTATGTCACAGTCAGCGATATACAGCGATAAATAAGAACTGGATACGTAGTTATCGGCTCCATTGAAGTCCTCCAAAAACGGTTGGTAAGAAAACCAACAGCAGGGCATTTAAAAGGGATCAAATACATTATTTTATGGAATTTGACTTTTAATTCGATGTTCGTCATATCGACTTCAATTATTCAAAGGACGTGGTTCAATCGAGGGTAGGTCAGAAATAAAAAAAATTTACTCTTTGCCAACGTTTCGGAAGATAATGTATTGCATCATCAGGGCTAAAAAAACAATACATGAAAGTCAACAGCATCAAAGTATTTACATATATTTAGATCTTTTGTATTCACAGCATATAAATTTCCTCACCAAAATGACTTAGAATAATGTACTTAATGACTTATGCGTCGGCGTGTGCATACTTTGATCCAGTTTCTCGGACAATGTATCATCGCTTGTGCATTATAAATATGTATCTATATGTAAATATGTTGAGTTGTTTTTGACCTTCATGTATTGTTTTTTTTAGCTCTGATGATGGAATTCATTATATTCCGAAACTTTAGCAAAGAGTTACTAGTTTTTCGATTTCTGACCTACCCTAGAAAAATCCACATCCTTCCTAAAAAAATATTAATAATCAAACATGAAGGAAACAAATGACAAACCACTAACTGAGAGGATGATTACGATAACGACAAATTACGAAAGTCAGGTGGCGGAAAACACCGGGCTTCGTGAGAAAGAATCGAGAGGCAAGAGAAGAGCATGCAAAGAATGAAAAAAGCGATCCAGAAATTCCCTTACAAACTCACGCCGATGATTACACTTCAGTAACCAGATCGGATTGCGTGCCTTAATTTCCCGAAACGTATCCTCGCAGGACTTCACGAGGAATCAAACCCATGGCGTGGATTCAAAGGGCATTGGTGCCACTTCTGCGAATTTTATCCGTCCACAAGATGGGCAGCATAAAATAAAAATAAAAAAATAAATAAAATCCGCCCTCGGACAGTACGCTCCCACTCTTCTCGAGAGGAAATGCAACAAGGGGATAACATAGACGGAGGGGATAACATAGACGGAGGAGTAGAAAAAAATCATAAAAAATAAGAAAACAACAGAAGTTTTCCTTGGGAAGACCCGGAGAGATAAAAAAATAAAAATCTTTCCGTTTCTCGTTTCCCTTCCTTGAGCTGAAAGCGAGCAGCCGGCGCTTCGGCCACGTGAGTGAAACACTTGATCCTCGGGAGGGAGGAACTTAACCCCCCCTCACACTGTATCCCATAGCCTCCCGCCGGACCCGGCGCTTCCATCAAAAACCGCAGGCCAGGCGATGCGCTGAAATAGACCGCGGGGGATGGGAAAAATAGAAGAGAGCGGGGGAGAGAATATAGCACCTTCGATAAGGCCCGTCTCGAATCCGACCGATTTTTTCTTCTTTTTAAAGGCAGTCAATCCTTCGGCCGGCTCTACCACAGTTCGTCCCACCGGCCGTCCCCTCCATCACTTCCCGAGCAACCTCCTCTTTACCCCGACCAGACCTTTGGAATGCACATTCGGATTATCTACATCTACATCCACAGAATAACCTAAGAGGTGCCTCAGAGGCGTGCGGCGGCGGGTGTTTTGACACCAGCCATTGAAATAATAAGGAAATAAGGAAAATGAATCAGATGTGGGAATAGATGGAAGTGAATTGAACATTAATTAAGTGCCAAGCAGTTTTAGTAGTAGTCCTCAATGGTACGGGAGAGAGGAATTTTTGTACCCATCAGTTCAGCAGAGTAGCTCTCTTCATCAGTGGAAGGGTATCTAAATCCTTCAGGCACACGATTTTCCCTCTTAAGCCCACAATAAATTAACTGCAAAATTGGATCACATCTATATAAATGCTTACTCTTTATTCCCTAATTAAAAATAAATGAAATTAATTTATTTTCAAGACTAGAAAATAGGCGGTCATTTTCATGATAAACATTAGACTTTTCGTCACATCGAAGTGAGCGAATACAGTCCCCTAAAATTCGATTTTTAAATGCAAAAGAAAATGGCATCTCCCCATTTGCACTATAATGTTACCGTGTCGTGTCCGACCGATATATTTTCCTTTTTAAAAACAGTCAATCTTTCCTAGCTGGCTTATACTACTATGCCTCCTCCACCAGGCAGCCATCCCCTCCATCACTTCCCGGGAGACCTCCTCCGCCTTCTTTCTCCGAACCCGAACGTCGGAATCCACCCTCGGAATATCCTTCCCCCTTCTTCTGCCCCACCCCCCTTGTTTACGTCCGCAATACCCCCAGCCAGAAGCCGCAGTTCGCTCGCAGGGGCGAGTAAATGGGCTGGAGGAGGATATGGGGCATCGTATGGAAAATGGCAACGGCCGGCGTGGCTCGGGGGTTGGGCTGGAGCAAAGGAGTGTTTAGGATTACCTACATAGTTGAGGAAGTTTCCGCGATAAATTTCCACCGAACCTTGAATATTTAAGCGCGCACGTACATGTATGCCCGTCACGCTGTTGCCTTACTTGGGGCAGACTCGGTGAGGTAAACTAATTGCTGGTTACTGTGCAGGAGACTTTGAACTATGCACTCTTTCATCGCCCTCTCCCTTACTGTCCTGTCCTTGCAAGCTTCTTTCTCCACTTAACGATCACAGTCATTGCTAAGAACAACTTCTCCATCACCCAAGACTCCCAATACTCCTCGATTACGGAGGCTTTTCGAGCACATAAATAGTTGCAATTTCTCGCAATTAACTTGCAGTTATAACAGTAGCAGCTATCTTCTTAGGATAAAATATTCCACCCAGATATGACGACCGCGACTCCCCGATCAGTATCAGACTCCTCCCGAAGTTGTACAACTAATATTGTACGGCACGTAACAAGTAACGTATCAGGGGTGAACTAGAAATTAGGTGAGGCGACGACTATGATGTATACAAAGCTGTGATACTTTTTACAGCCATTTAAAACGAATTAGACTTTTACAATAAATATAATACATTTTATGCATCGGTTTTACATCTATATTCTTGTTTATTATTGTGCAGTAAATAAAACAAATTGTTTTATACATGAAATAGTACGGCTGCCTATACTTTAAAATTTTAGTTACGATTTGACAACTATTTGGCATTCTTGCCGCTCCACACTTCTTGGATCAAGCAATTACTAACGGCCGAAATTCACAAACGGCGACGCGGTTCAATCCACAAATTGCTCGGCTAGCGAATCGCTTGGCCGCGGTTAGTTGAAGACGCCACTTTTATGGCGCAAACGATCGCAGCGGCCTCTTTTACGGATTGTAAATCGTGAATCTAAGATAGAGTGGTTTGTTTCAACCAATCGCTATGATGCAATCGTCCGCCGGCAGCCTTCCCCTCTCTTCTCCCTACTTCTCACTCCGGGATTTCTCCTACAATGCATGTCGGGACTTGTCGAACAGAAGAACTCTTTCCCTCTCCATTGGCGACCGACAAAATAAGTCGTCACTGCTCACCGCTCTCTCTCTCTATCCCTGACTGCCCAAAGGAAATCATCGCAGCTCTCATCTAATGGACTCTGTCAATAACGCATAAATTGTATCACGGTATTTCGCCTTAGGGCATGTTGTCTTGTTATATTTTCTTTAATGCGATAGATATTCCCTTGTGGGAAAAGTTATCCAGTGCAAAGACTGTGCGTGTGTTTATTCATTTGCTGCCGACCCTGTCTCGTCTAAGTCTTGCGCATTCAATTCAGTGACTACAAATTCAGATTCGTAAGTCACCACGACCCTTAGTTGAAAAAATGTTTTTTTAGCTTTGGGTTGCGAGCAGTACTAATGACCTAAGATGTCGACTCATCCATAACTACGAAATCTACTTACTTATGTTGCAGTAGGAGGCGACCGGCAGCAGAGGCCTCTTGCGCAACTCTGCACAGATGGATAGATTGGTAATGGAAGGATTTACTGAGGAATAGAGGTGTGGATTAAATCCCAATGGAGGTATTAACCAGCGCCGCAACTGAATTCAAATATGCGCGCCATCCTTCAACTGATCTCCACTGGTCACCCAAGTAGGAGTCGGGATTCCCCTGAGAAATTTCCCCCACCGCCGGGACTCAAACCGGAGTCGTTATGATGGAAACGCAGTTGGTCTGGCCACCATAAAAAACAATTCAATTCTCCGTTTTTAACTTTTAAGTCTTGCTGTTTATTTATCAGTTTATTCAAGTGTCCACATCTGAAGATGAGAATACATTGCTTTATCCCTGAAGTACACTAATAAGATATTTGTTGAATATTATGATTGAATATCTGTGATTCTCAATTTTATTCAATGCTATAAATTATTGAGGTAGGAGAGATACTTGCTGAGCAATTTTAAGCTATCCAAAAAAGAATTTTCCCTCAGTGAAAAACTGAAATAATATTTCAAAATAATTCGAATATTAACCTCCCATCTTTGAATTACGAGATGATAAACGAATGATTAAGATCAATGATGGGCTGAAATTTCGGTCTCATTTGTGTTTAAAAAAATACACCATTTTTAGAAGCATCTCCAAATTGCAGTAATCGGATAAGCATCGCATCTTCCGAGGTCATTTTTATCATTACAAAAAGACTGAGTTTTAGAGATTATGCAGCCGTAACGAGAAGGAGACGGGAGGAAAAAATTCCTACACTGAGAGTGCATAACTTTAAAACCGAAATTGGAAGGGGGACGCCCCTTATGACTGGCGCTGCGTTGCAGTGGAATATATTCCATACCACTATATACTAAGAAATATGATGAAAAATGAAGGTATATGTCGTAAATTTGCTGCAAAAAGAAATTGCAAACCTAGATAAATTGAGCCTGAGCACTTAGCGCTTACAGAAAACTTGCCAGCCACCACTCCACTCTCACCAACAGTAATGTATTCCATTCGGAAATGGAATCAAATCTACGGCTACATAATGTTACAGAAATCTCGAGGTGAATATCTATTAAAGATAATGTTCAACTTTTCCTCCATCTTCCACCTCTGTCATCAGTTAATCTCTGAATTCAATAGTGGAGATAAAAGATAGAAGTGAAAGAAACATTTGACAGGAATTCATTGTAGCACAACGCAAGTAATTTAACCATAAAATTCTGTGGAATGAAGTATTTTCACTCAGATGTCTATGACAAATAACTCACATCATATCTAGCCAAATAATGTGAACCTTACACCTGAACCAATATTGATGTCTCCAGCACAGTCAGATTTTTCCAGGGAACATAAGAAAATTTTCCGTCCTGACTGTTACGACTTGGCAACGGACGGTCGACTAATGGCATTTTCACATAAGAAAGGTTAACAAAAATACAGACCACTACACCCATGCTCATTTCGTTTGCTTCTCATGATATTTGTAAGGGTAGTATGTCATTAATGCGATTGCATTATTAGGCTAACTATAAAAGTAATTGGCGCCTTTATCATCCCGACAAAATTTCGTACTCAACTGTTTTCTGGGAGTCCAGCAGGTCTTCCGACTACTTTTCCATCAGTTTACGACATGGAAGATTAAAACGAGACGCCTACTTTTAATCAATAAGCGGATGGGATGCTCACACCCGGGATACCTACGCATACCGGGTCAGTCGGGTGTCAACCTTAAATACCACAACTATCCTCTTTGTCCTACGGTCCTCGCACTTTTAGTCGATCCGATGAAGCTTGTCTTTAAAATCTCTAAGCTCCAATTAACTGTGAGGTCCTCTGAAAATATATCTACATCCCTTAGTTTTTATTCTGGGGATAATTTCACGGTGGGAGCGTGGATTTCATCACGCGGGACGGACGCAAACGCTTCAACCCGGAGGCGAGAAAATTGATATTCCGACTTTTTTTTAAATCTTGAGTTTCATTTCCGAAATCCGAAATGCATTCGTTTCCACCCTACCCATCTTCTCTTGTTGCAGTCTTGACGCTGCAATTGGTGAGGGAAGGAAAATATCACTCGTCTCTCAAAAATTCCAATCCTGCGCGCCCCGAGTGTTTTCAGAGCTACTGAAGCGGGGGAGGTAAAGAACGAGAGAGAGGCGTGCGAGGCGTGCACCTCATTAGGTTTCCTCAACTGACGCAAGGCTTCATTTACAACGGTAAACAGAAGCCGACGGCGACCGTTGCGCGCGCTGAGAGAGCACGAGGGCGCAAAAAGGTGCAACATTTCGCAGTTGCCGCCGCGGAAAACGACGGAAATCGACGCAAGAGGAATAAACTCACTCGGTGTTGAGTGAGAACGACGACCTGACGAACGGGAAAGAGTGATTAATCCCGCGTGCGAAAACATTTTTTTAACCCTCATTTGCCATCGAGAAACTTTAATTTGAAGAACACTAAGTGTCGGATACCATTTTTCAGGTTCAGCTGCGTGCCTCAGCGTTATGTTGGCAAACGATTTCTCCTCCGTTACAGGAGGCGAAAATTTTTGTCAATACAACACTGACGCACGCAGTTGAACCTGGAAATGGGATCCAGTTCTTCAAGCCACTACGGAAGCCTTCGCTCCAACGCTAAATATTACCGCATCGTGCGACCAAAAGCAGATCAAAGGCTGCTGGACCAGATTACTCGCAAACCAGGGTATGAGATGCTGAGAGAAGATGGGGATAGGGTCGATGCGAGTGGCTGGAGTACTGACTGCCCATTCCGAGGCTCCTAAGTTCGAATCTCGGTAGTTTCAGCGGAATCACAACCCCTACTTGGATGTCGTGTTATAAGAGCGCTTCAAATCCATCCGTCGGATAGGACTTTAAAACTATGGTCCCATCGACGCCTTTTACTAAGAGTTATTTCCGCACCAAATTTATCTCCACTCTTCTTCCATTCCCCATAAAATCCTCCCTTGATCCAACCAACCCACCCATCCTTAATGACATAAATTGCTTCAGCTGCCGGTGGCCTCTCCACACAAATATCAGGAACATAATGATTTACCCTACGCGAAAATGAAGCTCTTTTTTAATCCTTGTTTGCCATCAAGAGATTTTAAAACATGTCAAAGATCAGCATATCGTGTAACGAAGAGCAGATCCAAGGCTGGTAGAGAACATTGCTCGCAGATCAGCCAACGAGATGCTGAGGGCAGATGAATGACTTTAGGTTTTGGGAACGCCGATCGAATCGACCCGATTTGCTCTGCGCACGACGCGCTCGCTGAATAGGCTAACACGAAGATCGCGGATATCCCACCCGTCTGCCCATGCTCTGATGTCCTGCAATGGATTAGTCTAAATTGTGTTGAAGGCGCAATAGTGCCTCAGACCTCTGCGTGCTCTAACACCGCAGGAGAGATAGTTTTTTTCATTTTTGTACTAGGGCTGGTCCCATACAATGACAAAACTAACGATAATTAATAATTTTGGTCGATACAATATTTCTATAAATAACGGCAGCTATATGAGAATTCCTGATTTTTATGAAAAAGTTAAGAATTTTAGGCTTAGAATGAGATAAAATTGAAAGGTTCTAATAAAATATACTGAAGTAGGGATCATTTATATGTTCAAGGATAAACATTAAAGCATGTTCAAATGACTACGATAGATATAATATCAGCATTTATACATCATCAATATCGAATTGCGAGTTTCAGAATATTTGAAAATATAATATCGGTATCGGACTTCATAGGACTAGCCAGTTTCGGGCAAGCTCAGTTTATCAACTTGCAATGTATTTTTACGACAAAATAATATCCACATTCAAGGTTTATTATTAGACAAACGTGACTGGTTTCGTTGCCCTCCAGGAAATACAAAACATTACTAAAATAAATTTCTAAAATGGTCACGTTACCTATAGCATCGTGGGAATTATAATAAAAAAGTCACTAATGTTTATAGTTTCTCCACCTATAAATAAATTTAGTCCACTAATTATTGACGAGGTATCTTTTATAGGCGCAATCAATACCAATGAGCAACGAGTTTTAACTTGGTGAACTTTATAAGTGCCATACCTTCAAATGAGAACAAAGTTGATATGTTTCATAACACTTCACTCAATCATCAGGGAACCTGTAATCAGACTTCTCCCTAGAAGAACGAGGACTTGGGAATGGTTTTTCGACCAAGAGGTCCGAGTTTCCAACCATTGAGTATTACTTACATAAGTAAATCGTACATGCCATTCCACCTAACTTAACACTTGGGAACAATAGAAGATAACTATTCTGATTACTTGTTGTAAAGCTCGCGCGCAGGGTGCTGAATCAAAATTTCTAGACTGTCCAGGCGATGAATGGAGAAAAGTATCCTGTGGATCGAAAACAAATCAATGGATTCAGGAACGCTAAACAGCCGTCTCCAACCTGCCGAATAGGCAATCAACTCCTCCTCCTTACCCACTTGAAGGTGCACAACTGCTCCGCTAATTTCACTTTTTTCCAACTCAAGAGAGCACCCGTAGACGAGTCCTTTGGTGCGTGAGATCCCAGAGTCCTGCAGAGAGGAGCACAACCGAGTCAATTGTGACATGAACACTGGGAGCAGGATGCGAAATTTCGGAGCGATTCCACCCTTGAGCAGAGAGTGGGAGAAGCCGCACTATGAAAGCGGATGGAGAGAGCTCAGAACTGATTGCCCGGGAACTTCTGGAGAAGTCCTACCCCTCTCTTCCCACCCCCTCACTCGGAAGCCCATTTCTCGCTCCCTACACTCCCTGGTGTGACAGTCAGGGACGGGGAGGAAAATCTACGCTTGTGACTCTCGGTCGCGAGAAAACGAATTCTGGAAGTAGCACCCTTCATCCGGTTGGGATGACTCTTATTTAAAACAGATATAAAGCACATTGGCGTAGCAAAATATTTAATTTTGCCCGAATATTTTTATTAATATTTCGTCAAAATATTTATTTTAACGCCCTTTTAGCAAAAAAACCTTTGTTTTTTTTCCCAAGGAATAAGGCGGTTAGCTGGGTTATGAGAGTATAAGGTTGGATCACGGTACCTTCTTTCGCGTTGCCGTAACCGCTTAAGAACGGAAATGCATGCAGTTACTGTCCTAAGGACACACTCCAACAACTAAAACTAGTGATTTTAAGCACATGACAAAATATAAATAATTACTTTCACGTTTGCCCACTTATGTGCCCAATGGAAAAATAACACTCGTTATGTAGAATCATGATTGCACCTCAGAATTTGGCTGGGAGAATCTGGTAATAATGGTTAACAAACGGATTTTTCAACGATAATGAAATTGGAGTGGCGGTTAGAGGACAAACTTCCCATCCCGAGGTCCTGGTTACGAGTCCCGGGAGTGGCTGAATTTTGCCAGTGGATTGCCGATTCCTAATTAGGTGAAGCTAGTACTCAAGCCTACACACCAACCCGATTACCTCTACGTATTGTTTATAAACATCGATATTATTGCGATATATATTATGATAATGGCTAGGAAACGCTTTACTTCCACATGAACAAAGCGTCGAATGGTAAGAAAACGTCAATCCGCTTCCCTTTCCTCTCAGAATTCCATCTCTCTCTCTCCCTCCTTTCTCTGACACGACAGTGGGGAGTAGAGGAACATCTACGCTTGTGTCTCTCGGTCGCGGAAAGACGAACTTCAGGGAGGCTCGCCCTTCATCCGGTAGGGGGATCCACCCGCCCGCCAACCGCCTAGGGGATCATTATCGCGAAAAGCGCTTCCTCAATCCCTGGAGGATGAAGAGAGGATGAAGAGAAGATTCTCGAGGGAGGACTAAGGATTACTGAGGACTGAGGATGCGACGGAAATGTCAACGCGTTAAATAACCTTTTGTTTTGACACAAGAGGGGTGGCGTTCAGGAAGAACGCCCACGTCACGTGATTCAAGTGTAAGGGTGCGGGTGAATTGTACCTTGATTACAGAAACAAAGTGTCGAACCGGGGAACGCGAGAGTTTCAACTTGGCGGCTATCAACAAGCTAGCACTTTTACTTTTGCCGGAATAAATTCTTTTCCAGAAGTGTCCATGGTCATTGGTAAAGTGGATTTGGTATATTTCATTTGTAAACGTACCCACGGTGGGACTAATTGTGACGGTAACTAACGCGGACGAGGATGTACACAAATTTGGGAAATTCAGGATGAAAAAATCATTCACCTGTGCCAGAATAAGAAGTTAGATCACCGAATACTCGCAGAAAGCTTGAACCTATTAAGATACTCTGGCGACCGATTCCACTGTGAATGTAATTAAGTAGCCAAAGCGTTCGACACTCATTCGGGTAATTAGGGTTCTATGGAACGGTTTTTACATCGTCACTTTCGTGTATCTTGATTATTGATTTTAATGTGACCTTCACTCAAATGGTCACCTAACTGGGGTAAGATGCCACTATATGCCTCACTTCACGCTACGTGGACTAACTTTCGTCTGGATCGTACTCTAAGGCCTATTTGCCAATGGTGGACATAACAGGAACATTTTTAATTGTCCCTAAAAGTTTAGCCTCAAATCGCACCAATGAACTTCGCTTCCATGAATTTTTTATTGAAATTTCAATACGTCACACTACACACGACATAAAGTGACCCGGATTTCAATACTTTAGATAATTTTAACATGTAGTGTTACCATTGATTTTCAAGCAGTATGCCCCATTTACGAACACTCAATGCAAGATTAATAGAATTTTTGGTTACTTAGTGGAATTACGGAGTTATTCTACCTGTAACGTTTTGTATTAAATTAAAACTTAAAAATAAACTTCGACTCCACAGGAAACTTTTTTAGTCGGTAAAGCTTTTTTCATGCATAACGGTGTCATCAGTTACTACGAGAGTATCTGATAATCGTGATATGATGTTATCGTTGTTAGCGAAACCGGTTTCACAAATTAAAAAAATTCCTACGGTAACGGAGTAAATTTTCTTATTCATTATATTATATTAATCTTTAAGACCAATACGTGCACTTTCCACTCTTATATTCTACAAACCAACATTGGTTTCAACAGAGAAGTGCCATTATTATGTAGATGGAACATTAAGAATGGTAAATAACTTAAGAATCGATATTTTCTTAATAATGAAATTTATTTTTTCGGCAAACAAGCACTATTGGTTACAATCAAGGATTTGAACGATTATCCGTGCATGAAGAACGGGGATCTCTCATACACTGCTTAACTAAGTCGCCTTCAGCATAAGAGGGTAACTCGGGAAGGAATTCCTCGAAAGGCAATGCTAAAGAACTGAAACTCGGACGTAGTTTAGCATAGATTTGAGATAGGTAAAAGTTGAAAATTATAAATCGTTTCAAATAAATTCCACTACGCCATGAAAGACCAAGATTTACTTTTTCGGGGTTATCGATGCAAACTAAGGAAACTGCGAAAATATTACTGACCATACACTGTGATTTAAACGGCGTTTGGAGAATAGCCGATATTAATACATCTAACTTCATACCAATGCAGGTGAACATCTTCAGATGAAATTTTTCCTAGAAAATTTAATATCAGTCGTTTAGGACTAGTAATTATTTGACGATATGTCATGCTTAACACGACGTAGCGGCAAGCTCTTAAAAAGACCAGCCTTAGGCCATGCAACTAGGGTTGGAAGAATTCCGATGGATAGTGGGTTGCTTTCACCCTGGCTGGCCGAGAGTTTTAGCATGGCGACTACATATTGGATCGCTGGAAATCGAAGGAATGTGACAATGGGAATACACTGATTTCCGCGAAGTTTTTAGTACTAAATTAAGAATAACAGATTGCTATTAGTACATGCATCACACCTATCCTTATTGCGTCCAAGATAATAGCGCAGTAGACAGAAATGCAGCCAATGTGTAAGCATGTCCTTTTGGGGAAAAATCCATGGTTTTTCTTTGTTAAAGCCTTTTTATTAAAATCATACGGTCATGAAAAAATTGTTTACTTTTCATTTATTTCTAATCCAAGTCAGAATATTATAACTGCGCTATTATCTTGGAAGGACTCTAGATGACCTCTTTACTATTACAATTTATCAGTAGAACATCTACTACTGTAACGCTCATAGACTTGTAAATACCGTCATAGTCAGCAAGAGAAACCAGGATATACCTTCGTTCAAAGCGGATTCTTTGAAGCCCTTTCACGGGATATAGCGAGCGCCATCCATATTTGATATACCGTGGTTGTGTTTCTTTCAATCCTGAAAAAAACTGTTAAGGTTCATCCAGGAGTGGTGTAGAGGGCAGCTAAATTCAATATTACCAAGTACAATAATGACGCAACCAATTATTGGCAAAGCGCCCGCTCGAGTGAGTAATATTGGTAAATGGGTTGAACAAAAATTCAATTTGGAGCAAAATATTTCATGAAAGTGAGTGAAAACTCGTGGATAAGAGGGATGTTTATGACCAAAATACGAATTGAATCTGTCTTTCAACAGATACAAGTAAGACATACCTTGAATAATGACACTTTGAATCTATCAATGAAAATCGAGGCGTGCTACTCATACTTCGGACGTGAAACAAAATCGCAGGAAAAAACGTTGTGAATAAAGCAAAAGGCTTCCTATAAGAGATTTCGAAGAATATTACAGTAAATAAGGAAAATTTAGGAAAGACATAATTGTGCTATCAGTACACAGGAATGGATAGGAAGTTTAGTATGTGGAAGTAGGAAGTATTTGCAAGGTTTTAGAAGTGCAATCCTTCCAACACATGAGTAGGTGCAAGTCATTAGGAGGAAAGTGCGGTGAAATATCTTATTATAAGCGCAATAAAACTCATCTCAAGGAATAGTTGATGAACTCAAAACGAGAGTTAAATTATCGTTTGCGAAAAATAAAGAAGAAAAGGAGAAATTATTGGAAAGAAGAGGTCCGGCATTCAACTGTAAATGAGAAAGAAAAGATGGGAGGAATAGATTCCTTGGGAAACTTAACATACATGTAAATGATCAAATGGTTACCCATTGAAGGATAAAAGCGATGAATAATATCGCAAAATTTTATCATAATTAAATTTTTTCATCAATTACCAATAGGAATGCTAGACAAAAACCGAAATCCATTTAAAGTTACTAAAAGCTGGGGGAATGACTGACCAGGTTTAAGTACCATTAGATTTACAAGTTAAATAAATTAAGAGTTTTTCATCTAAGCACCATTAGATTTACAAATTACATAAATTAAATGTTTCCTCAAAATATGAATATTTCGAAACAACAACTAATTCACAAGAAAATTATTTAACAAAAATATTTCATAAAAAAATGACGGAAGAAGAAATAAGAAAGTCCATAATAGGATACTAACCGAAATAAGACACAGGAAATGACATTGGGAATTAAATAAATCATTAAAAGTAAAATGTGGAGTATAGGAAAATCCAAACAACAGGGAAAGAATAATTAACTCCTTAGAAGTTAGTGAGGAACCTCATATGCCACTAAAAGAAAATAAATAATTTCCAGGAATAGAAATGAAGCAAAGAAGAAGAATGACGTATTAGGGGGTACAGCCAATCATCGTTGCAGACAGCTTGAAAAGCGTACGGCGGAAGAACTGTAGCTGTAGAAAACACCAGGAAGATCATATGACAACCCCATTGGGCATTAAGGTGGAAAAAATTTTCAAAAGCTTATGCCTGATCGCAGAAATGTTGGAATGAAATACTAAGATGGAAAAAGAATATCTTGAGGATAGCGATGTCAACGCAGGAAATAGCGGGGAATTAAGATGACACTTAATTAGAGAAGTTGATTATAGAACTGAAAAAAGTCGTAAGATTGTTAACAGTTAATGATGAAGATGGCCGATCGATTTGATTGGTTTGGACTTCGTGTCAATTCCGCAAAAAGGCCGAAAAGAATTTATTGAGGACATTGCCACGCTCAATTTTTTTTAGAAAGGAAAGGAAGCTCAAAGATTGCAATCAATAATAATTGAGAAAAGTAGGATCAGAAAATGCCACTACTCAAGCTGAAAAAGAAATCCCTGCGGGGAAATGGAAATATTTCTCCCTTCTGACTCAGGAAAATGGTATTCTGTCAGTAGGGAAGTCCACTAACCACTGAAAACATACGGTTAAAAGTAAGGTGATAACAAAGAAATATAATTGGTCTTTTTATGACGACACACAATCTCGTTCTATGTTCATAAGCCACAGACAAACATGAACTCTTTGTTAGATAAAACAATTGACATGTGCAGTTGCAAAAGAATTTATAATTAAATTACAAGGAAATATCCCATTAATGAGCCCTATGAGAAGGAAGAAGTTTGAAAACGTGAATAAAATGAGAAAATTCTACCGGATCAGCTGAAATCGATAAATAGACCACCCTGTCACATCGTCCTTAGGGGAATGTTGGCTACATAGCCATAGCTCAAATAAAAAAACTGCCCCACTAATGTTTACTCAAGTCGCGGCGAATCGCTTTTATTATTCACCTCACTTAAACTAATTAAAAATTAATCTCCCGTCAACTCTCTCACGAAAAAAGTGATGTAAATATAACCATTGAAGGAAGAATATGTAATAAGAGCAACAGAAGAATGTAAAAACAGAGCACCTCGAGCAAAATATAAGGGATGTAAGTGTAGGACCAACTAAGAAGAAACGAACGGGTTAGCTGCTAGGAGGATATAAATGAGAGACGGTGGATAAGGAGTAGCAATCCGTTTTCAAGAGCGATAACTTTTGATGATGAATCATCTACTGATTAAAAACATTGAGTAGAAAAAGCAGATGAATGTAACTATTTTGGAACTTAGATCAACATCAATGGAATGCTAAGGAGAGATAAAGGGGAAAGAGAAGCCCAAGAAAAAAAGGCATTTTATCAGAAATAGAGTCCACTGGGAGTCAGTCACACATACAGGGCCGGTCCGAAGCAAAGCGGGGCCCAGTGCAAAATTGACTTGCACTTGGAACAAATTTCGTACTGCAAAATAATAATTTATTGCATGTTGCTATTTACTACATTGCACAAATTGGTATTGTAATGAGTACATGAAAATGATAAATAATTAAATTATTTTAATATACGCAGAAGCACGGGGCCTTGTGCGCTCGCACCGTTAGCACCCCCCTCAGGCCGGCCCTGCACATATGTATCGAAATAAGGACCTCATCAAACCATGCGTATGGATTTTAAGGATATAGGGCACTTGGGAGAATAGGGATACTTGGAGGATATTTTCGGAAGAACAGGGAAAATAGGAAGCAATTGAAATGTGATGCTATAGACGATTGGCGAAGATAAAATAGACGAAGAAAATCGCCAATGAAGAAGTCTTGCGAAGAGATGAGGAAAAGTGATGTTTATAGAAAGCCCCGCAAAGAAGAAGAAACGAACCTATTGAATACAATCTGGGATACAAAAGCCTCATTAACGCAAAAAAAAAGGAAAAATGAATCAAAAGAACTACGGAAGAACACCATTTTCGAATCGATGACAGCAGATGAAAAAGAAGAGTGACCAACCAAGCGTTCTCTAGCCAAAATGAAGGAAGAGCATGGCATCCAGTCATAACGTGTGTGCTCACGTTCAGCCGCGCTTTCCGAAACCCTACTTAATTGTTCTGCATGTCTATTGGCTCATACGAAATACTTCACAGTTCATTCCCCAACAGCGACCGCCGACTTGAAGAAGTGAGCTCAGCCCCCGCTCACAATCGTGACCTGCGGTCGACAATAAACTTATTCTAAGCCTAATATAAGAGAGCAGATCGACAGGAAGTTTGAGAATATCTCTTTCACACCTAGGGCTCTCAGAGGACCAAGGGGGTTCAGTTCAGAGGAGAGAGGAAAAAAAGCAGCCCGTCAAACGGATTTATAAAAAACGACATATCTCCCCCCTGTCGCTGCTCCCTGCGTCTTCCCTTTAAAAGGTCGCGTTGCCAATTAATGTCGTTTCCTCTCGGGGGAATGGCGGGAGACAGCGCGCGCGAGAGTGAGGGGGGATCGAGGAGAAGAAACGAAAGGGTGAGAGAGCGAGACGGAGACGAGAAGGAGAAGACCTCCCACGGTGCCGACTTGAAGAAGTGAGCTCAGCCGCCGCTGCTTCGCCTTGGGTTGAAGAGATGAGTGGGGAGAATAGTCGAAGGAGAACAAAGAATTCGTGAAGGCGAAAAGAATGGAGGAGGCTGCTTAATCCTAACAGAGGGGAAGCAAATACTCTCTCGCTCTCTCTTCTCGCAAAATGTTAAGCTCTTCCGTAATTAAAAACAAGTGCCGAGACATTACGAAATCCCCCAAAGTCAAAAAAGATTTGCTTTCGGCAGCGGTGGATCGTTTATTTATTTGCGCTCGACTCTCTCGGATATGCGTCCCGAAGACGTTCTTTATTTTGGTCTTGATTTTTCTTTCAGGTTTTGCACGAGATTCAACGACCCGGTGCAAAACTTTTCATTTACTTTTTTATTTGTACTGATGCGTTCGGATTCATGTCGGAGCACCGTTATTCTTCTCGTTACGACGTCCAATCAAGGCCAAAATCTATGTGAGAGTACGGTAAGGGATCCGGTAGCCAGAATAAAAAGGTTGAAGAACATATTACTCGTGCAGCTGGCAGGGAATTTTCGTCTCTACTTTTAAGGCTAAGCACGCCCTCTTCAATCACACGTAATCCTCGTCTCGTGGCAGGATCGTCAACTGCCAGCCAAAATCGGATAAATTCTCTCCTTTTAAAGGGAGCACGAAGGGGATTAAACAAAATAGCAGAAAAACGGCAGCGTTTTATTGCGCACGCCAGATTATTATTACAATAGCACCTCTCCAACATCGTATCAATCCAGTAACTAGAAAGCAACCCCAGGGAGGATTACTCCGAAAAATATCTCGATTTGGGTTCATATATGTGTACAATGCATACAAGCAGATTACTGAAGCGTTGTGCATATACAAGTAATTCATACACTTCAGTTGGAAATGAAGCAGCTTAATCTTTCTTCCAAGGAGCAAGGGAAAGGCAGCGAGAAGCGATGATGTGCCAAGGCAAGTGAGATGGAAATAAAGCTCTCCGGGCTCCCTTGGATGTTCCAACTTGCCCACAATTAGAAGAAAATTTCAGGCAGGTTCAACTCGTCTGTAAAATCTAGAACCACCCTGTTATCTCAGCAGGGGAGGAAGGAGGAAAAACGTAGCACATTAAACACTGCGACGGGAGATGGAGAATGAATGACGCTCAATTTCAATTACAACGAAACGAGAGAGTTTTCTCGGCGAGTAGCGAAATGGGTGACGCAACAGAAAGGGTTAAGATCTGACGCCGAGATTAATTAAGTAGCAGCAGACGGAAAGATTAATGGAGTAGCGGATCAATTTAAATAATTGGCTCTCGAAAGGCGGAGTAGTGATGAAGCCTTGAAGGACGTCGAAGAGAAATCCATGCTGAGAAGACGACGACGGGATGAGCCATCAAAACGCCTCACTCAAAATTGCGAAGGACAAAATAATGTATGTACGGTGCAACTAAATTCGTTCCCAAAGCAAAACCATTCGTGAGACAAAAGCAATAATCGCATTTCGCGCCAAGTATTACTTACACCTAATAAGTGCTAACAAATAATGCATACGAGTGAGCTCACGTTATTTAACAGCTATAATCCACGAGGATATCAGTTACGCAAATTCGGCCCTTGCCAGGTAAGGACACTGCGAAATATTAATTTTCACTCCGATAACGATGAACAAGGTCTAAAAATCACAACATATTACAGAATTATGTCAATACACGAGAAAAGCACCACATCACAGTTACTAAATTAGTAATTAATGTCATTTTTTCACATTCTGGAGTGGAAAACATGAGTTCACGACAAAGGCAATCATTTATTTTTGTTTAACGTGCTTCGACGGCTAAGATCATTTCGCACATACCGTCTGCCACGTGCAGACGGGGACAACAGCACTCGAACGAATCGGAGGATCACCCCTCCAAACTCGAGCCGAGCACAACGATGCTTAACTTCGGTGACTGATCGGGAACCGGTGTTTCCATCGTGGCAGGGCGTTGCCCCGACAAAGGCAATCGTTGTAGGTTTAATTGGTGTGGTTGATGAAGTAAGTTGCATCCGATAGGGATCATTTTTCTAGACTCTTCGTTGGAAAGTTCCGTAGGTATGAAATCAATGTTGAGAAGAAGTAAGAAAGACAGGTATAATGCATAATCATAATTAAGATTCAAATTAGTATTTCGATACAAATCATTCTCTCGTGACGAGATGGTGAGTTCATTTTAAAACCATTAGTACTCAAATTTTATTGATACGTCTTGTTATCCCTAAGATTTATGATTAAGAATACTAAACATGTTTTTAAGAAAAAACATGGAATACGACGACAGGAAATAACTTGAGTGGATTCTAATTCACGAGTTGCATGGAACCAACTAAGGATAAAGAGGCCGATTTTTACATTTATGAGAAATATTTTTCCTTAATAGAGGAGACATTTCGGCGCCTATCACCTTCATATTTGCAAGTTTTTAAGTAATCTCGCGTTTGAGAGGTTTCAAAGCAGAGAGCCACTTGTATAAGTACATAAAAAGTTGTTAAAATTCAAAGGTATACTCATTAAAAAGAACTTGTACTCACTACTGGGCAATTAAACTGGATTAATTTTTAATAACTTCTTCCCCATTGCCCTATACGCCTGCCTCTGTCACGCCCATTCGCAGCTTCAGACATCCTCTCCTTCTGAGTCTCGTAATATCCCAGCCTTTAGTTTCTTCGGCCACAATACCTACAAATTTACTCGATCTACCCATTAATCCCACATCGTTTATACTCTTACCATAAATCTGTTTCGAAACTCGACTCATAATCATTCTCTTAGCATCACCACACCACGGGATAATACATCTCTGTTTTTCATTCCCAGAGCATCCAATCCATATTATTACACGACTCCTTCATTTCTCACCTAATGCATCCTATTTTTAGCGATAAAACTTCTCAACGCACTCTTATCTATTGCTCGTGCCAGCAACGTATAGCATATAATGTGGCGTGCAAAAGTAAAGATCCCGGTAATGACATTATTCTTCTCCCTCCATTTGCAGCTTTATGCAGCGTATCCAACCAAAGCTCACCAGATTTCATAGGACCTATAGCCCACGGAAAAGATCAAGCGAAAGGACATTAATAAATTCCTGATCGATTCAGAACACTGGCCACTGGTGAATCAGAACGGTATTCAGGGAGCTGACGCATTTGCATGGCAAACAACACAAGCCGTTACTCATTAGGGCCGTGCGTCTGTCCAATATCGCCATTTAAGTTGCTTCAAGGAAGGTCATATCACAGGCCATAGGTACAGGGAAATATGAGCATGGCCTGCGGTAGATATGCCTCGTTCTTCCATGTGAGGGCCCGCTAGAGAATTTCCCACAGCACCGGGTCAACTTTGATTTTGATCTCTGATTCACAGTTGTGAGTTACACGTGCCGCACTCTGGGACCAACACCAGGAGCCCAAGGGCGACTAGGGTGAAGAAAAACCTTCAGAAATGGCACGAGGGAAATGAATCAAGGTAGGAAGAGTATTACGATGAAGCATACAGCTATATACGCATCTGGTATGCGAGGACTTGCGAATTACAAAGAGCGCTGTGAGATTCTGAGCGGGAATTGTCCGGAACGCCAGGCGAATGAAAACCCCCGTTTCAAAAGTAAACTGGGTGTGGCTCTTTGTTCAACTCTGGTCTCATGTTGGAAATGAGATTAATCTAATGTTGTAGACAAACTCCATTATTGGGGAAGGGATGAAATGTACACCTTGCAAAGTTATACAGGGAAGCAGAGGAAGTCTGCAATTTATTAGGAACGGCGAAAACGAGGGAAGTACGATCATAGGCTAAAACAAACAGATATACAGCGCTCTATAAAATACGTGTTACACCTCAATTTTTTTCAAATTTGACTAAAAATAACCACATCTCTGTTCGTTGGTTTACTTAAATTCATTTGATATAGTAATAAAAACTGCCTGGGAAAAAGAGATAAATGTTCTGTAATTTGTGACGATAGTGAAACATAAAATCAGATAAATGTATTCAAATTTAATTTCGTGACGACCCAATACTTGAAAATAAAATGAAAGAAAACAGGTGATAACAAAGTTTCAGCTTTCCACAAACCATCACCTAGTTGATAATTCAATAACATGCTTCAGGGATAAAAACACGATATGTATAAGAAAAATAATGATTTTTCAGGAGGGCTGCCTCAAAAAGAATGTGAACTAAAAGAAGGAATTGGGGACTCCAAAAGCCGAAAAATCGTTTTCGAAACTCCCATTCCCCGAATTCCAGAGAGGGATTAATCAGTAACTGGCAAGACAAGAGACGGAATACGAGGAGTACAGCAGGAAAGGTGGAAAAATATAAGGGAATGACGGGAAAATAACGGAAAAGTGCCACGGGGCAAGATGAATTATGGTGGACAAGATTTCATGAAGGATAAAATCGAAAAAGAATACACTGCGACGAAAGGGGGAAAGATGAGGAAAGAATCGACGACGGTGAAAGAAGCCCAATTGGAGGAGAATGATTAAGTGCGTGTCGCGACAATAATTGAAAAAGTAGCAGAGCTACAAACCATGTGAGATTAAGTGACGTTTTATGCTTTTTTTTACTTTTTGTTATATGTTTCATTCAAGTTCCACGGCCAACGTGAGTAAAATAAATCACAGGACTTGGCAAAGAGCGAGTACGAAAAAAAATCCGTAAATCCGTGGCCGGTGCGTGTAAAGCACAGTGGGAAACAATTTCGAACGGAAACGGCACCATGATTCAAAACTCCCGAATAAGGTTTCATATTGAATTTACTCGTCTTTTAGCCTTAAGCCGTATATTGGATAACTGAAGGCGACAGAAATATCTGTTTTTGAATAAACTCATTTAAACTCTCAACCTCTGTTATTGAATAATTGAGGGATGAGGGATAAATGTTCGAATGCATTATATTCATCGTATCACATAAGAGATAATTCAAATCATAAGACCGATAGAATTGGCCGATAGAGAGACACAACAGTGTGGAAAATACAAGTTCGTAATGACACGATGCTCACCTCGAAGACATAATGATTACTGAGTATAGGTTTTTGATCACTGAGCCGGCCGCAGTAGCCTGATGGTGAATGCGCCCAGGAAACACCAGGTTCGCGGGTTCAAATTACTCCTATGGCCAGGGCTGGGTAGTACTTCATATACATTTACTTAAAGCATTTCAAATACATGTGTTTGAAATGCTTTAAATATTTTGTGTATGAAATACACTTAAAAATGAATTTTGTATTTCAAATATATGCATATTTGAGGTATTTTCATTATTTTGTAAATACCCTAAATACTTTGAGAAATGTACACTAGAGCCCAAATTCCACTTTGTGAATTTTGCACCCAGTGATTCTCAGTTAAACCAAAGTGAATTCATATTAATTTTTAATTATGGCATATCGTCATTATAGTCTATTTGCATAAAAAAGAAACTTGTGACACAAATGGACAGAAACGGCCTCCTCCGTATTGTTACAGTCTGTGCTGAGGCAGAACTCTAGGTAAACTCCTTCAGAATTGAGGAAAACATTTCCAAAAGGGGCAACTTTTGTGCTCTGCATTCCGCATGCTGAGTCAATGCCTCAAGGCAATAGAGGGAAATTTAGACAATTTTTAACAAAAAGCTTTCGTAGTGGTCATATTTTGTCTAAATTTCTGCATTATGGTTTCTTCTGACGTTATGGTTACTCCTCCACGCACAGAACTTGAAATCGTCGTTTCTTAAGAATCCGCACTTGTCATAAAACATGTGAAACTAGGACTAACTGCGTACCACGCATAGATCCCGAACTCTAGGATTTTATTCCAGCTCATCGTCTTCTGCCATGTAATTCTGTAAATTCCAAATAAGTTGTGGGTTGATTGTGCTTTTAGCGTATTATACACCCATGATTTTCATTCCGTACATATTTTACAAATATTTTATTCTTAAAAAAACGTTTATTTATTAATTGCACTGCCCTACTCAGTGGTGCATACAAAGGGGGGCCATGCCGCAAAGTAGATTATAAAATTAATTTGGAGGGAAGAATCAACACTACTAATACAAATCACCACTATTAATTCAAATCACCAGTACGAATACAAATCACCACTACTAATACAAATCACCACTATTAATACAAAATGTATAAATGTAAATTTAAAAATACATTTTGTACGGGGAAGGGGATGAGTCTTGAGCCAGTGGAGTTGTGCACCATTGATGCAACTCATGTTTGTGATAGCGCTTGTGACCAAATATATTCTATTGATACAAAAGAAATGCAAAACAATAATGTTTTAAACTGATAAAATATAAAATACCACATTCACCTTCTTTTATGCATGGCGCACAATTTTAGGAGCTTCAAGTTTAGGCAGATGTCCAGCCAGCCATTTACATTGAACATTGATCGCACATGGAGGCAGCGGGGAAATAATGACTGGATAAAACTGATGTAGGTATTTTGAAAAAACAATGCGAATGATGTTACCCATTATTCGTTTGGAGAAAAGGTTTAAGTTATGAAAGATGCATGAAAGTCCCAATGAAATCATAAGAGGTGCTTGGGGCAGTTAAGTGTGGTAACTTGGTATGAAGTATGAAGGGAAAATCTTACATTTCTTGAGAGAGAATACGAGAATGATTATTTCTGTTGTTGGGTTACTGATGATATTTTAAAACTTAGCCATTTATAGTCGTATTTTTTTGATATCGGCCGTAATTTACTATTCTTTAATTTAATGACATACTTTTCTTTCGCACTTAAGCTTCATTCTCATTTGTCACCAGTCATGTTTCAAACTCAGTTCAAAACGGGCTTCATCGGTAAGTTCTCGAAGTAATTCCGATGAAGACGCTACAGAATGTTCTAACCTAATAGAAGGATGCCATTATCATATTGAATCATGTGAATTCTATTAACTTAATGCTTATCAAAAAGGATATGTTTTAGATAAATAACTCCATAGACACATAGCTTATTTAAGCAATGAACCAGTTTTTTATATTAAATATATATTGTAATATTTATATTTCTGTCTCCACTGTAAACTATTTAGGATTTTTATTTTGATTGTAATGTATGTTAGTAATTTGAGCACATTAAAAAAAACATGCATTTTTATTTTGTATTTGAAATACACCCTGCAAAAGTATTTCGTATTTTGTATTTCAAATACTATTTTTTGAGTATTTTGTATTTTAGATACAACTTTTAGAGTATTTTGCCCAGCCCCACCCATGGCCTGGATGTTTAGACAGTCTAAGAAATAATACTTTAATGTGAATGTCTGTATATTAACTTTTTAAACACATACATTGTGAACGATGAATGAATTTTTCATTGAAAATATCCATTATATCATGTTTTTCTAATAAAATTGAATTCACAATCTATCGAATTATACCTAATACGGCATTGTTTTCACTACTTTTATCTTGAGGAAAAGTATTCGATAAATTATAAGGAACCAATTATAAACTTATATCTACCCCCGAGACTGTAATGTTCATTGTCAAATTCTACTTTGTCTCTCCTAATCCAAGCTATCATCGGAAATTTTCTCCGATCAAAGCGCCTTCATGGCACTTCAGCGCGGCTAACGAGAAGCAACTCTGAGGGAATAAAATTCCCTCCAAATAAGTTGATTTCCAATTGGCGTCTGCTAAATTCAAGGAGAAGGGATTTTATATTCTTCGAAGGGCACAATAGACTCCAATTTCGACTCATTGACAAGGGGTTCTTCGGCATTATATCCGACCATCGGTTGGACTTGAAGATTTGTAGAAAAATGTGCTTAATGGCCATAGAAAGTCTGGACTAAATATATTGGTCATTTAATTGGATAACATAGGCAAGCATGAAAGAAAATAAAGTCCTCAAAGAGAACTCAATACACTTTTAGCAGAGAGTACACTCTTTTTGCAGATAAATTGGTTACGTTTGTAAGTAAGAAGCGAAATAAAATAAAGTCTGTAACTTGGTACGTAATCAATACCGATCTTTATATAAGATGGAAGACAGAAAAAAATAAAGATTATTGGAAACACTTGCAGACATTTCTCCGATTCCAATATTGAATGACTGCAAAAATTACGATTCAATTTAAAGCCAGATAATGCCAATAAAATTGTTTACACTCTAATATTGGCCATCAATTAGTAAAAAGAGGAACAAAAGTGTTCTTAATGGCAAGGTTAAATCATTTACGCCGACAAGGAGCTTCATAATAGAGAATAATATGTGGTAGGTTGGAGCTAATCCCACGATTTAACTGTCGTATGTAAGCACGATTAATTGGATTAAAACATGATGACAGTTTAAATTTTGTATTATTATTTTATGAATGAGTTGAAGAAATTTTGACTTATTAAAAAAAAATTCAAGCATTAATTTAATCAGGGGCAGGATATTGCGAGAACACTCCTTTTGAACGCATTAAACATTTCACCAGGACCCTTTTTCCAAAATGTACATTTAAAATAAAAACTATAACAACGGTAATCTAAAACATTAAAAGCCAAGGAGTTTTAAAGGAATTGGTGGTTTGTACAGAAACAAATTAATTTTCATAAGCAGTCTTCGTACCGTAAAATTAGCCTTGTAACATATTAGCTAGCACCTAAAAAAACAGATGACAGATATGCCTTACTGTATTCAAAACGGGCTAATTATTCCCCAATACTTTCGGTTTTCGGCGAAAAATTTATTCACCGTCGCCTAAAATCCCTATAAAATGTATTCCGAGAGAGAAAATACAATTCTAGCGATGTTGCGTCTTGAAATACTTTGTGGTGGGCTAATATTTTGGTTGGGATAACAATCATTTCCTCCCATGGCACATGTAAATTTTGGTCAAAGGATGAATACTCGCAGGAAAGCCAAATACATCAAATTTAAAGATTTCACTCGCAGATCCGCTCAGCGGAAATTTGCAGATACACAACCATTTGATAGAGTTTTGCTCCTACCGCCAAAATACGCCGATTTTCTTTGCATTAATAACAATCCGAAATAAAAATTCGAAATACTTCATATCAGAAAATAATAATCCGAATTTCGACAGTTTTCTAGAAGATTAAATCTAGATCCTTTTTCTAGGTTTTCAACAGGAAAAAAATATGCATGGAATTTAATTACGATCCAGCCCGATGCCTCCAGAATGGCAAAGCCCATGGTGTGCCCATCTTAACAAACACGAAGAGTGGAGATAGAATATTTATAATGAACGGGCGGATGACATCACTTACCGATTTCAATGAACTTAATAGTGAATTTTAGATCAAGATGACTTTTATATTCCATGATCCAAATACTAGTTCATGGAAGCAATACCTACATTGAAGAAAAAACACATAACAAAATAATTAAAAACGATGTAAACGGAAGCATGTACAGTACATGCGCAGTAATTAAAACGAATTATTCATAACAATCGCGGGATTGATGTTTTAAAATTTAATTTTCCATCTATCAGTATTGGAGAGACCAACAATTGACGGCGACTGGAAGGATTAACATCTAGTTCCGTTGTATCCTCCTAAATGAGCACGGGAATTAGGAAGTCTCGGTGGGGTAGTGGTCTGCTCATCGGGCCGGCAATCCAAAGGTGCATGGTTCCATTCAACATGTCAGTGATTTTACAAGCACGCTCTAGTTGTAGCTATGAAAAAGTTGAACCGTCTTACACCCGAAAACAGGTTCAAAAAGTTCAGAGCCTTACGGAAATGTGCCCCCTAAAATATCCAGAAATTATATCTACTACAGACGCCTAACTGACTGTAACTTGACTCGAATTTCAACACTCTCCCACCAATTTTGGTAATCACTTCGGCAAAGGTATGCTGAGAAATGCGTAATAATATAAGCTCGAGGAGATAACGTTTAATCGTGATTTATACGAGGATTTACCGAGAAAGAGAATTGAGTCAATATAATTTTTTCACTTATTATAAAACAGAAAAATTTCTTCTTCGTTGAAAATGGTTAAGATTTTCAACCTTCGGAAAAGAATGTCAGTCTCCCCGAAAATAATCCCAAGATTCAAGTTAAGACACATGCGCCAATACTGCGTTATCAATCAACTCTATGAGTTACAGATTCCAGAGGTAACTTTTATGCGACAGCAGTTAAACCACTGAAACGTCGGTAACTCTCACATCCTTATAATCAAGATTATTAAATGGGCGTTTATGAGCAGTAATACAGGAAAAATTCACGGCAGGAGAGTCATGATAATGGGAGAAAAATACTTGAATATATTGTATAATATCATGGTGCAAATTTATATCGAGGATTAATAATGATTACTGAGCAAAATATCTCAGGCATATGTATGATTCATTCCTTTTTCGTACGATCCACGGAGCAAAGGGAACTAACAAACTGTAAATATTACGAGGGCTGAGAGAGAGAACGGAAGGTAGAGACAAAGAATTTGCTTTCACTTTAGAATAGGTAGACGACACCACTGCATCGCATCAAAATATTTCCTCACCGTCAGATTTTGGAAACGCGGTATCACCTGACCGGGGACTCGGGTTGAAGTCCTGGCGAAGCTTCTTCGGAATCTTCCTGGAATTCGCGGGATTTTCTAGATCCCATATATTTCTGGAGTAAGATTACAGGCATAATCGGGAAGGGAGCACGCCCCCTACCCTCAAATGCAAATTTTGCGTACCAACGGACACAGTGAAACTTAACCGATAAAAATCATATCGACCTACGAAATGAAGATTATATAGCTCTATCGGTGATAACTGTGTTATAACATAGAATTTAGGCAACGGTTTAGCGGCAGATTTCACCGATACTCCCGAAGGGTAAAGAGGAGTCCAAAAATCAGTCTGAAAAATTCCACGAATAAATGCCAAAATCGCTAATGCAAGAACAACAAACAACCACTTCCACGAGGATTTACATGAAGGTGGGAAACCACTGACGCAGTACAAGAATAGGATTCATCCAAAACCCGCTGATCGAGCGCTTGCAGAGGTTAAAATTAAATAATACATCTCGTTGATTAAGCCAAGAACTTGAGACACGAAATAGAGAGAAATAATAGGAAATGAGTCCCAGGAACGAAAAACAAGCTGATATATTACAAAGGGAATAAGAAAGGGGTGATTCCATTGAATCTGAAACGAGCAAGGGTAACTACTTGTTAGGACGGGCCCCCAAGAGGAGTATTGAACCCTAAAACGGATTGTATGGCCATTTTTTTACGCGAAATAAACAACGAAATCGCAATAGCTATTTTGCTTACGTAAGAGTAAGTAACGATCACTTTCACATGGGCTCACTCGGAGATGGGAAACAAAAAACGCGAGCTGAACGCGAACCAAGCGTCCAGAAGAGTTGAGGGTTAAAATTACTTTCATATCTCCTCAAGCACTTTTAAAGCCTGAGGGGAGGAGAAGGAGCTGATTCTCCAGAGAGAAAACCAAACATATACGCCCAGCTGTAAGCGACTCGCATGCCGGAAGGTTAAGGGTTACAGTTATATAATACCTCCGGTGGATTATATCATGATTATAACGCCTGAGAAGGAGAGGAGAAGGCGCTGATTCCTCGGAACGAAAAACAAACAAATACGGGTTTCCTGAATGGGAGGAATTCCAATTAATGAACTGCTAACCATCAGCGGAACAGGAAGAGGGTCTCTTGGGGGGAGGGGGGGGGGGCGGATGGAGAAAGTTGTGTGGCGAGGAGGGAAAGGAGGAGGAAGGAAGTGCGGCCCATTTTGGGGGCAGAACGGGGAAAGAGAATAGGGCTGGGGGGTTGGAGGTAAGAAACGAGGCCTCACACCTACGCGGTAAAATTAGAGAAGCAGCGGTGAGATGAATAACGCACCCGCCGACAAGACGAGATTAACTTTTGGTCGGGGGCAGAGAGAGGGCGCAGGGGCACAAGCAAACCTTGGGAAAACGCAAATTTACATGATAATGCCGTGAATCACAAAAGGATCGATTGAGTCACAAAAGGGGACCTGCAAGGGGACGTAGGTTTGGGAAATTGTGCGGAGAGGGGATGAGAGAGGAGCGATGCTTGGTCGGGGAAAGGGGGAATGTCCAAACAAACCATGAACACGGTCACAGTTGCGGGATAACTAATGCAGCCGTGGGGGTGAACGCGGAAAAGGAACGGGTAGGGTAGGTTGGGGTGGCGCGGTGGATACGCTGTAGGAGAATACGGATGGACCAGCGAATGCGATACAAATTGACGTCGGTGAATATTTCAGTGGCGATGGAAGCTGTGCACTCCAAAACAGATCACCCGGGGGTGTTTCTTTGCCGCAAAGGGAGATGGGATCCCACCCGCGTTTTACCCAGCACAGAAGAGAGAATCTAAAGAAGATTCGTAAATGCTTTCCTATACCGATGGCATAGAATTTCAAAACATTGACACATTGGGTGACGGCGACGCGCGATCCCTACCCACAATGATTCCTTTTCGCGGTTTTTGCAGCTGAGGGATTCCGATGCCTCTCGTGAATACAAGTTTTCCAAGACTACACATCAATTTTTCGGATGGAAGCTTCAACGAGGTCAATGGCAATTGAAAATCGCCAAGAAGCTAACCAAGTTATCCTCAATGGCAAAAACGACAATTTATATTCGTCGTGCAACGAAATATTAAAGACTCGGGCCACATGGTGAAATATTTGAGAAATAGGGGAAGCATAAGGAGCCGAGAGGTCCGCAGTCAAACGTCCCATCCGATAGACGGAGTACTGCACTTGAGGTGCTCTCACGGCAGTCCAACAGGGAATGGAATTCGATTGAACCATCTACGACACTACATGGATTCGAACACGGGTCATTCAGGGTGGGAAGGCATTACTCTAAAAGCCACACCAACCCGACCCCTCAAATAGTTAAACCCAGTGATGTATTAGAATATGTTTTCATCTGATAAGCATCATTATACGACTTTATCGCTAGCCACATAGCCTCCAAGCACGTTTCTTCTTAGGATGCGTGTGACACAAGCTGGGAACGATGGCGCCACGCTCAACGAAGCAAAAAGTGTCGTTAAATGTATAAGGGTATTTTTTTCTATCTCACAACAAGTTAATAATAAGAATATTTTCCAGTGATAAGTGTATCCACACGAAAACACAACCAAATTCTTTGTTTAACATCCTCAGAGGATCATTTATCCTGTCGTGATGTCCCCGCACAATTGCTTTAACACTTTTTAAGGTATAGTGCAGGAAACAATTATCGATAAAGCTGTAGGACAAATGAGACTTCTGGAAACCTAGATAAATACGGTTCTTGGGCTTGTAAGTACGGAGAATTATAGCGTCAACTTTACTGACTGTAGGCGGCAGATTAGCCGACCTCTAAATCATAAGGCATTATTTTACAGGTACTTTTGAATTTCACCATATTAAAGGTATATTGGTTTGAGGAATTTGTTTGGAAAATAACTGACTTTTCATTCAAAGACTAACACACAATTCCCCAGACGTTGCAAGGCTAATGTAAATTCTGTCACTTTTACGACTTTGCTATAAAGAACTCCGTTTGTGCATCTTTTGGGAGGCCAGGGATTAGAATTCTTCTGGGCTTTTAACACTTTGTTTTTAATCAACAGCTTGTTTTTGGAAAAAATAAGAACATACTTATAACATCGAGACAAAAAATTGGAAGTTTATTTTTACACCATTTCGGAATATAGAGAAGCGATATTATAACTCCATTTCAGATTGTCATATTTTAGGTGAATTAGGTAGGTATGTTAAATTTCCGTGACTCCAGGGCATATACCTAATTCAATTTTCTACCAGTATCTTTCAAGAAATTTCATATATTAAATGCTGTTATTTATTTTAAGGTGATGCTGTCGATGGCTGACAAGACGGAGTAAAATCACACGAGGCTTGGTAGGGATAAAAGATGACTTCCAGCGGGCGACATCCTCTTTCAAATGCTGGGATTGCCTTCTTCAAAATCACGCTTTTCATTCACTCGGCTTGGAATGTAAAAAGCGCAGAGATTTGACGAACTGAGGCGAAAAATCTCCGGCGCGAAGCGAAGATTATTTACGGAAAAAGGTCTTCTCAGCTAATGGATTCACGCCGTATAATTAGCAGGATGCGAGATTAATAACTTCCCATGCTTAAACGATGTGAAATATTCATGGGTGTGAAATGAGGATAGCATATATTCCCTCTTTCGAGCAGGTCACAATTTGCCGCAAAATAATAATACCCCTGAATATTTATCAACGAAAAATGCGTTTATCTATATTTTTTTCAACTTTATTAACAACATCCAACGAATTAATAACTGTAATTGGAGCGCGTGCCGTTAAATAATTTCAATCGTCAAAGGAGACGCACTGTTAATTTCATCCAGCGACGCGAATGAAAACATTTTATTTATGCATGTGTTACGAGTGAATTGCACGACAGGCGTTTACAGTCTCATTAAAAGGGTTCAACCGACATCTAAAAAGGGAAAACATATGAACACTCGCAAGAAAGACAAGTCCAAATTAATTGAACAAAACATAGTAACAACTTACATGCGAGGAGGACGGCAAGGAATACGGACGCCATGGAAGTGGAGCACTGCCAACTCTGCCTTGGTGACGTCATTCTAGGGACCTGGAAAAAGCAAGTTATGAAATGAAGTTACCAATTGAGCAACTCTTACCAATTATGTCATTATTTGAATGCAATGGAGATTGAAATTTCACAAAAAAGTGCATTTCATCTTTATATAATTGGTATGTATGGCGTTATGTATTTTGCTTCCTCCGTTTCACTTTCAAAAAAAGCTCATTGTGGATTTGTTTGATTGCAGGAGGCAGGAGAAATGCATGATATTCATTCCGGAGAAATAAATATACTGCCAGATTAAAACATTGGTTCCGGATCCGAAAAAATATATTCTTCGGGAAAAATTTAATCTGCTCTTAACAAAATAAATATGAAAATTAATTATAATTTGGGAAACACATGCTGTGGGGAATATCGGGAAATAAACGGCAAGAGATTAAGCTTCCCGGACTTTAGTTGACCATTTCGAATGCTTTAATGCCGATCGCATAGTTCCCTTTAAATGAATGAATTTTCACAGCCGCGCACTAGGAGCAAACACCAAAATATTCCTGCTTTCATTTCCTTTAGCGTAGGAAAAGTAAATTTTCTTTCCAGTTGCAAAGATGCATTTTATGTGCATTGTAATTTTTAACAGCTGGAGTCTCTCGTGTACCACTCTTCTCGGATTTATTTTAATCACCAATCAGATGCAAATGGAGAGAAAAATAGGGCATCACCGAGGGAAATGTTTTTAGTCTATTCATACGTTCAAAAAGGCGGAGGTTGTTCTGTACTGAGAATACTATAGCCACAACTTTTGTATTCTTTTTAATATAAATAAGACGCACCCATGAAATTAATAATCCATCTTTTCCTTTGTGATTCCGGGAAACTGTTGCAAAAGAGTGGGATATTCTTCCGTCCCTCTACCTCGGCTTGAAATATAATAGCTACTTATGATTAAATGAAAGTTTCATTTTAATTAACTTGAAGAGACATGCTTACTCGCTTCAGTGTTCTTTCCTTGTTCGTAGCAGGTTTTATTTTTTCCCCACGTAAGCTTTCGAATCAAAATTGGTGAGATCACTCATAACTAATTAGCCATGTTAGAGACATAGGAATGACAACCCCACGCCGTTCGTAGCGATAAGATTTAAATGCAGTAGGTCTGGAAGAGGAACTAATTTTCTTTTTGATTATTTATATCGCTTCAGAAACATTAATTCTGACCCCTCTCAATTTTTTAAGCCTTTCATCTTTCAAGAAATAAAAATTCCCCTCCAAAAAATCATACTTTATTTTCAACTTTCGGCGAACATACATTTTATCTCTGGAGCCCAAGGCTCACCTCTAAATAAATTATCTTTAACTGGAATTCCTTGTATTCTTTCAAAAGCACTTCTGCCACCGACGAAAAACCTTAAACCGAAGGACCTCAAATCGCTGTCACGACGTTCTAAATGGCCGAACCATTTCTCACACATCGATTTCATATCCCTCTCTACTTCACCACCCGCCCCCTTCCACCCCATCGGATCCATTCCCCCACAGCCTCCTGTCACATGAGTCAATTCCAACTTACTTACTGGCGCCCATTCTCTACATCACCGAGGCCGTATATCATACACGCCTCCTTCCCCTTATTCACTTATAACACGCTCCGGCGCTCTCGAAAAACAATGTTTTATCACCCGTTCCATCTCTTGCACTATGTGCTTTCCCTCTCGCGACAACAACAGAAAGAAAAAAACATACATGCGTACACACGAGCGCACCCCTTCACAGGATGCTCGCATTAACGACGTCAGGCACAATTCAGACGCGCGGCGTCGAGGGCGTCTGACGGGCAAGGTGACCGCGCGCGTGGAATTTACCCGCGTGATGAGCGGCGGTACACAGACGGCATTGGTATTGACTTGGCAAGATGTGACAGCCAGAGTTGAAGGTCCGCTGATTACGGTGACGCGCAAATTATCGCAGTGGATGCGGAGGAAAAAGGTGCATTGATGCACAAAGGGAATGCTCGACAATCAAATTTGTGGATGCCAGAGATCTAAAAGTGAAATGCGAGGAAAAACAAACACTCAAGTCGCGCGGATATTACTGGTTTTAAAAGCTTTCACATTTTTTCTGCCGTATTATTCCATTATCTTCCATCAATATTTCATTCCTCTTTTGCTAAAATAATTTTAGGACGACAAGACTCATTTTGGCCGGTTCTCTGAGAATTATGCGAATGTTACGCCACAGCCAGTGACGTAGCGAAGGCGGAGGTCCATTATGTCCGGATAATTTTTAAAAATAAAGGGCAACAAAGGAAAATTTATGTTTGTTTTTTTAACAAAGAATGCTGATTAGATTTATTCTTTATTCTGAATAACTTTTTAAATAATATGTGTGTAACATTCAAACAAGAAACCGACGGTATTGTTTACTTCCAGAAATTTACCCCGCAAAAATCATTCAAAATCGGGTGTTAGTCTGCAGTTGCAATCGCACTCCTAATTGCCTAAACACATTTTTCCTGTTTTTTTTTAGAAATTTACTGTTGATACTTTTACACTTTCTTGGATTCGTTGCAACTTTGATTGAAATGTTATTCGCGTCTCACCTTCCGAAGATTTACGCAAAAATCGAAAGCAAAGTGGTGAGAAATTGATCCAAAGTATAGCTTCAAACCGAAAAAAAGAAAACAGAATCATAGAGAAAATCGTTGTTACATCAATTATTTTACAATAAAATCTCAAGCCAAGATTTAATTTACATCCGTGGGCCAGTCCCACGATTGTGCACGACAAGAATGAATCCCGAGGATTCAGACGATATGGCGTGGAATTTCAGCATGATAAGTTTGAAGAGTTAAAAGCAATTTCCCACAAATAAAGGTTTTTTTAAATAAAATAAGACTTTATTACGACCTATGTTTCGATGTTTTACACATAATCTTCAGGTAAAACATCGAAACCTAGGTCGTAATAAATTTTTTTATTTAATTTTTAAAAAATTTTATTTGTGGGAAATTGCTTTTAACTCTTCAACATCATCGTGCACGAGCATTCATATCAATGAATTTTGCTACCTATGACTTGATGTTCTTCATTATACATTGAAAAGGATTTAGTAAATCGTTTTAATCAGCTACATTTCCGTGGAGGCCGAAACTTGCTTCCATAAAACTGCTCTCATTCCCTGACAAGAATCCCTAATTATTGTAAAGGTTTTTTTTTAAACGATGGTGAAATTACTAGAAGGAATATTTTTAAATAATGAGTTTAGTTATGAGGTGGGCATTAATCTGGATAGAGGTGGAGGAAATAGTCGCAACCAGCGCTTGGAACTGAGACAAGAAAACAATAGAGGTGACAGTTTGAAATGTAAGTGATGGAGGAATTGAAAAGAAGGAAACAGTTCTAGTTGATTCACCACAAATGGAAGCCACCCAAGGACAGGACAATGCTTTGCTGGGAGACACATTTTTCTGAAAAAAATATTTTCTCTAAGATTTTAGATTATCATTTGTAATGAGCCATTGGACAATAAAATGATCACTTGGAGCCAGCTTATCGTAAAATGGAGGTATGCTCAAAAATCGCCGGAAACAATGACTCATGCGAGAAGTGCCTGCTCTAACGACTGCAATATTTCATGAATTATACAAAAAAGAGCCCAAATTGATCCTTAGCGGAATTGAATTCTTTGCCAAATGTTTGCAATTATCTTCAAATACTTTCATGTCCTCAAGAGTCTCAATGAGTTTTTAACGAGCATTCCTCGGCCAATTGTTGAAGAGTTAGCTATTCTGAAACTGCTTGAGCACATGAGAAGATGCCCAGAGGTGCACGAGGTTATAACAGAAGTTGGCCCTCAAAGGATGGACTCATCAAAGGGGTGGAAGGCGGGGCACTTGCGACCGCCTGAAGCAGGTCACATTCCGCTGCGGCGGACTCAGAGTTATTCAAGCCCTGGATGAAGGCCTGAAGCCATAACTTGCCCACAAGTGCACGACTGAGAATCGTCTCGGCGCTGAACGGTTTCTTTTTCAATCCCTCGTCTATGAGAACCAGAGCCTTCAGAGGAAGGCTCTCCTAACACAAGCCAGCTAACGGTTCAGTCCGTGTCAGTTTCAAACAAAGAATGTTAAAGAATGGATCAATCTCCAGTTGAGAACTGATTATTTCTTCCGATTAAAGTATCTCAAATCCAGTGAGTCCTCCACCCATTCCATCCAATTTTACCAGGAAAGCAGGTTACAATTTTATGGTGAACTGCAAACAGACTAAAGGTAATCTAAACATTAGGCGAAAAACAAATACGTTAAGATAAATAAAGGGAATCCGTAATTACGCTTAAGAGATTAGTTGTTATTTGGAAAATAATCAATAAAAATAGTCATTAGGTAGTTGTTATCAGCCGATAGAAATACACTTGTGGATACGATTAATTCACACACTTGTGGATACGATTAATTCACACATACCAATTATTCTGGGCAAGAAAGTTTCAAAAGAGTACGTTTAAAAACGGACTTACGATCATTTTTTCCATCCATCTGAATAAAGAGAATAGCAGAGACTTTAACAACATGGTTCATCTAGCTCTAACTGGTTGTACAGATTCCATGGAATATAATTCCAAATGGTGGAGAAAAATCTTTCTCAACCTTTTATACTTGGCCGAGAACCCTCAAGCAATTCCCAATAAAACCTCATGTTCCCCTACTTAATGATATACGATGTAAGTTAAAGGCCGACATTTGACAATCTTACTGCAGTCGGAAAGTGGCTGTGAAAGCACCGAAAGTGTAAGATCGAGACCTATTCCTCATGCTGCGGAGCTAGTTTCTCTACGACTCACACACCAAGGATGCGCTGACGACCAGAGAACGAGACCAATAATGCTGAATGGCACAAAACCCTACAGGGTAAGACGAGAAAATTAGTAACGACCAAGGTTTAGACTTTCAGCGCTCAGACGGGTTCATATAGTTTGCAATAGCTCTCAATTAAGATTTTCAAATAGCAGCAATAAATCCACTATATGGCTCTAACTCTGAAGCTCTTGATACTTACCATTTTTAATTTAGAATATCACACATTAAAGTAAGCACAATATTTTTTAACAAAGGTTTTCATTTCATATTTTTCTCTAATATGTTACCTAAGAATTGGTTAAATGACATTGCACTTAACGTACAGACACCATCGATTTCTTAGCCATGGTGAAGGGTATAATATCACGCAAACGTCTCTACATTGCATGGGTTATTCAGAAAACCGTATAAAGCCTGAGCCAAGCTCAATACTGATTTCACGGCATGTTTTAAGTTCCTAAAAATATGTTACTAATCAAACAGTGTGAAACTAAAGTACACTATTTTAATCTTAATTGAAAAATGTAAAAACTATTCTGGTGAAAAAACTAAAAGAGTCTGAAGGCCGTTTTACACAGTATATTTATTTGTACAATCTATCGTGCGAACGCATGTACAGTTAAGTGTGCAAGAAAATATTTTACGAACGACTGAATCAGACTGAATGATGCTTTACACGATGAGTGCAAACGCACAATTTTCCGTGCAATTTAGCGGTAGAAATCGATCGGAATTGGCGAGTGTTTTGTTTATCATGTTTATGTTTCACTCTGAACATATGTTTCACTCACGCATTTGACACCTTGAAAAGCTGATCACCTAAAATTCAGAACCTTGGCTCGATCATCTGCCTACTTATTACTCTCCCGGCTTAGACAAAGCTCTCTTGGACTCTTCTCTCTGGCTTTATATTAGACCTTTGCATCGTTTCGTTTTTTCTCTTCTGCATTTTAGTGCGACAAGTCATTGACGTTTCTCTCCGGATCTCCACTCTCGATAGACTCATTTCGTAGGTTTATTTTGTGTGTGACTAAGTATTATTATCAAGTGTTATAGCGGAACACGGGACACGTTTCTTAAGTCCCTCCAAATGTCCCTCCCTTGTATTTGTACCAGTGTTTTAACGTATTTTTTGACGATTTCTATTTTAATTGATAACCAACAGAAATAGAATGATTATTATCATATCACGCGGGATATCAAGAACGCTACTTGAGGGCGCGACCAATCATAATTTTGGGGGAAAAGGACACAAACCCCAAGATCGCGATTACACTAAAAAACCTGAACACCAAATAACACGACGAAATGACAATGTAAATATTTGAGCAACTTTGAGTTAACTCTTCTCGGGTTCTCGACTGGTTCAAACTATTCACAATTGCCGACGTAATTAATTATTGCCTTGAGAATGATCAGTGACGAGTAGTCTCTCGAAACGTCGACAATTATGAAGAGTTTAAACCGGTGGAGAACCCAAGTAGAGTTTACTCATTAAAGATTATATGCACAGGATAATAGTTACTCATATTATTCGACGGAAAAGTGTTAACTCTTTTTATAAACAACTTTATTATCAATCGTAACACAGTCATCACAGTTTTGGCCATATATGCGCCATCTGTTGAATAAAACCGGATCGAAATAGTACAATTGTCTGAATGGAATTAGAACAGGTTCTATTTTCCGTTCAGTCATTCATACATTCGTACAAGCGTTCGCACAATTTGCCGTTTTACACGGTACAATTTCCTGATTCATGCGTTCGCACGATAGAATGTACAAAAAAATGTACTGTATAAAACGGCCTTAATACAAAATATAATTTATTAATAGCTGGTAATTTTCTGATTTCCTCTTTCAGGCGGCGCAGTAGAAGTCGAAGCGGTTTAACCGTAGAAGTCTTGCATAAAAATTCAAACTGACCATGAGTAGCAAATAAAACTGTTTTGATTTATTAGCAAAATTTCACCAGGGCGACATGATGAATCTAAGACTGATGTCTCTGAAGTTCTTCCCAGAAAATGAGACGTTAAAAAAATGTCCACTATCAAATGTCAGGAAAACAATGTGGAATTAAGGTCTTGCCATTGTTTCTTACTCATTCGGAATAATGTAACGGAACATGGAATGAAATAATGAGTATCTCAAGGTATAAGGGCTTTTGCTGGTTAATTAGTTATTTGCTCATTGACAATTAGAGTAAGCAGCTTCTAGATCGGAACTAAGACTATGGGACAAAAGAAGCCAAGAAATGGAACGTAGGTCTTCACGTTATCAAACCCACATGTGTGTTTTTTTTTCGGAGGCTGAAGTAACTATGCCTTTTACTTTCACATACGGAAAAAAACGCACATACAGAGAAGAATAGTGACGCATGCGTTCCGTGAGCAATACTAGCAATGAACTTGAAAATGCTATTTTAAATCTTTACTTCCAGTCTTCGTTTGGTAACTAAATTTTGCATTGGATTATTAATTTGCCATTAACTCATTATTTTAAGTATCGACTATTTTTATCTTAGTTCTTTTTACCAGAGAAAGAAACAATAAATTGTTTACCATTGAAGAAAATTACTGTGCAACAATTTATATCACATATTTTAAACTTTTCAGAATGAATATATCACCAGGAAGAAGAACAGGATGCCTTCATAGTTTGATAATAGCACCACTGATTAATTTAGCGACACAGGCCTCGAATTTACTGTTAGCGGAGAAACAAAAAATTCTTCCAGGAAAAAGATTTGTAAAAATATTAATTTTTTCTGAAATTGTACGAATGATAACGCTGCTCACGAAGAGAAAGCACGACCCAGGAGGAATGACATTCATTCGTTACCACTAAGTGACATTGACTGTAAACATAATTAATGCCTCTAAAAATTTCGCGAATATTTCCCCGCCATCCGAGTGATCAAAAACTCCCTTCAAACTCCCCAAAAAATGTCTGTATCGAAAAATCAGCCTTTATTAGCGTCAGCGCGGCGCCGATGTAAACATCCGCACCTGGTTATATAATGTGCCATTCCTTTCACTTTTCCCCAACTGCGTTCCAGCATCGTCCTGTCACTCCTCCCTTTCACTTAGTATCAACCACAAAATGTGCGAAGGGGCAGGCACGTATATATCAGCTCACTACCCAGCGAGTCTCGGCAAGGGTATGAGGCAGTGGGTGTTGGGACACAGGCCATGAAGAAGGAAGGAACTTACGGAAAGGAATCGGAAGAGGAAAAGGTCAAAATATATAATAAGTTTTGAAGGTGTGTCTCAAGAGCCTTTTGTCTGTTTTTGTCGTCGTCATAAATTGGGCGCGGGAAGAAGGAATTTTTCTACGAGCTCAACAATGTATCTTGTTGCCTTTGCCTGTCCTAAAGAAGTAAACGGTGAAAAAATAATAATATCTTTCCGCGTCACCCCGAGACTCGAATGATCAGAAACTTTCTGGTAACATTAGTCTAACGTGTAGCCTCCGAGTCTCTAGCGGTGGGGTGAGGTAGGTATCAAATGCCTTTTTTCTCGACCACATGTGCTGAGAGCTTTACCGGTTTCCCCCCGTACGCTCGCAGAATAGTCCAACCTCCTCCATAATAGTGTCCACACACACACAAACCAACTTATGGCGATAACGACTGCTTTGCGGTACGGGAAAGCCAGCACGTGAATCGAACGGAAATGGAGAGAAAAGCTTCATTATTTTTTCGAGATCGCCTCTGCAACACTTACACGCACTCAGGATGGGTTGGGCTAGCGGCGATCGCCACGCCACCCAGTCCCCTCCTCTCACTACTCCCCTAACATCATCGTCACCCTATTTTCATCCGAGCCCGAAGACACTCCAGAGCCCCCCTATCCCTGAGCATCTCTTCCACGTCGATCGGTCCCTGATGGGCAGGAACATCCCCGAATAGGGGAAATGGGCAAGGGGTCACGCTCTGCATGTTTCGAGTTAACACTTAAGAGGGCGCGGCAGTTTCTGTGACGCTATTAGGAACGTGAGGGTCTGACGTCTTACCTTAAAATATCAAGTTTTTATTTAAGTAATTTACGCAGTAGAGGACAACATACTCGGAATAATTTTAGAAAGTATCACATTTACTAATTCGTATGACATCACAAGCAAACTTTGAAGAAGTAAAAATTAGCTATTTTCGAAAGTAGTGGGGGTAAAAAAAACGGGGTAGTAATGAGAAGGAAAAATGTAGTAGGCTGAATGACCGGCAATAAATCGGAAGTCCCTGTGCAAGTTCACGCTGAGGCTCTATATCGCATTGGAATATCAATGGCATCTCGTGACTCAGCCGATGAATCAGATTTTGAAAAAGACTCCAGTTTTTAGGACCACGAACAGTTACTTTCCCGGTAACTTCACGGAGTATCTTTTTAAGTGGTCATGAATTGTTACTAACCCCGTATTTTTTATAACGGATGTCCGGTCGTATTTCGTCGACTTTCTCGTGGGAGATATTTAGCTGTGATCTCGAGCGACCTTGAGAAAACTGTGAAATAGCGTTACTGATTGTTAATCGGAGTAATCGCGCAGGGAGTGCGAGTCGTTTAGTGGGGGCTGCGAAAAAGGAAGGGAACGGATTAGAGGGGTTTTGCTTTACATATTCCCCACTCCATATTTTGTTCAGGGAGGGGGGAGGGAGTAGGGGTGCTCCCGAGGCCCGAAAATATCCTGCAATTGGTGGATCGAAGGAAAAGTGCGGCGCGGAAGATTAAAAATGCAACAAATCGGGGCGAAATTTACGTATTTACATGGGTCCCTGAGCGACGGCTGAAAGGCAGGCGTCTCAGAGGAGGCCCTTAAATTACGCGAGACTTTCTGGGTGGATAAGGGTCGGACGTTTCACTAAGTTTCGTTACACGGAGGGAAGGACGAAATATTTCGTTTGGCTCGTCGTATTTTTTCAACGAAGACTTAAATATGCATGAATACTTTTTAAATCACAGACTGAGAAGTACCTAACTGAATTGAAAAATACATTATTCTTAACCTGTATGCGCTCGTTCAACTATAAGGAGCATTTTTTACATAAAAAAGTAACGTTTTTACATATGCAGGAAAGAAAATGAGGCTAAATTTACGAGGTATTTCTGCCGTGTACGCATAAATAAATGACGGCCGCAATAACTCAATAAGGGGTTATAGGTAAAACTTTATAAGATTATGAATTACAGAACTTGATGGCAATTGATAGAGGAGATATTGAAGTCAGGAAGGGTGAAGCGAGCGTGGATTTAGCTTGTAGAGGAACCGAATGTCTACAGCAGGGACCTCTAGGGGGACTCTCGGTCCCTGCGTAAAATTTATCCTCGTATAATTCCCTCTCTTGGACGGTACCATTCATTAGTAGATATGTGCCACCAAGTTCTGTGATACCTATAACGCCTATGTTGCGAAATTCTTCCTCTGTATCTACATACTACCCTGCGAGCAGCCGCGGCGTGTGGACACCAGCCATGAAAGTGGTGGGAATAGGGAAAAGGAGGGGAGAGAGACAGAGGTGAATTGTACTCGTATGTGAACGATGAGTCTTATGTTAGTGTCACGCTGTTTTTATATGATAACTCATGGTGCGTGGATAGAAGGAATTTCTGTAACTATCAATTCGGCAGAGTATGTCTCTTATTTTTTCGGTACTATCAGCTTTAGAGATATAGGAATAGGTCAAACTAATATTCTCCGTCTCATACTGAAACTCGCCGGATAAGATTTTTTCAAGTAATATAAGCTTTACGAAGAAGTAGAAGGGTGAAAAACAGGTGGAAATACCATGCGTAAATTTAAGGACGACACTTCATCATAATCACTTCATCATTATTCCCTAAACACAGCAATGAAAAACGTAGCCCTACTTTTATCCCACGGTAATTTCCTCGGCCTTCTAGCTCCACTATTTCCTCATCTCACGGAATTTGAACTCCCAGCATGTGCTCCTTGAACTTACTCCAACACTCCTGCTTTTAATTTTCCCACCATTAATTTATTCATGGTGGCTCGCAGAGGATCCACTCCTAATGATTCTTCGTTTCCACAAAGTGCTTCACGGCGTTTTCTTCCACAATTATGTATCTCTCCTCCTTCTCCACTACTCTCCTCAGCTTGATTTTTGTATATTTTTGTGAGCCAGCGAATCCCCGAGGCCAGAATAACTCGCGTGATAAAACTCTTCGGGAAAAGTTAAACAATCTAGTTGATTATTAACGAAAAAAATTCAAAACATTTGAGAGCTGAGATAAATGGAATAGGTTTTTTTTTAAATAGAATGGAAAGTAAAAAAGCAATGTGTTTAAAAGTATGAAAATTCCAGGCGTCATGCAAGGCAATGCTTTAAACCAAGACTGTCGTATAGTTCCAAATAACATTACTATTTGGAGTTAAATACTAAAGATATAAAGATTTCTGAAAAGACAACCAACTAAAGCAAATAAAATTATAGTGATAAAGACAGCTCTGATACTAAAGACATAATGGACACATTGATGTGAAATCCACTCATTATTTAAATATCAATAAAATATTCAATAAATGCCCTTCACATTGCATTCTAAGTAGAAAGTTGGTTTCCAATGAAAGGCCTTGGCCAATGCAGGGATTCACACCAGGGCCCTCAAGATGGGATGCCAGTATCCCTCGAGATGAGAAGCGATCTCAACAACCCGTTCCCCTTTCATATGCAATCTCTTGATCCCGAGACCACCGATCCATCCAATTGTGAGACCCTACGATCAAATAGTCACACGAAGTTAAAATATCCCCTTAGCCTTCACAAATGTACACTTTCATCGCACATCTGTCTGGAGATGCAGCTCTTCTCCAGTCTATTCAAAACGACCCAATCAACGATGCACAATACTTCCCACTAGCACTAAGCTGGTGCATATATTCACTCACTTTTAACGTTTTCAAAACACATCGCAATTAGACGACACTTATCCCGGGATTTTTTACTTTAAAATATCCATAATGCGGTAAGGAAAGGTAAACTTTTACTCACGCTTATGTTTCTTCATCACTCAAACTTTCGCAGTAGCCCTAACTAAATATCTCCATTGATCGATCTTTTTTATCTCTTCAACTATTATACCGCTCTTCATGCATATACGTACAAGTTATAAAAAAATGAATCAACTAGCTCCAGCATTTTCCCGTTTACCCTCTTAATGCAGTCATTGATTCCCTTCCTTTTAGTATAACAAATACTTAGGTTATGAATTTACATGATCTTAACAGATTGTGAGGTAAACCCAGGGTAAAAATGAAACACATTCCTTTCCAATATTTTGGTATTATATCTCTAAATTCATCAGTGCATGGAAAATTTTATCAACCAGATAAAACATACACGACTTAGGTTTCAATGTTTAGAAATCATCATCAGGTGCTTTCAATACGTAAAACAATTCTCTTATTCAGTACGCGGAGGAGGAAAGGGAGAGAAGGAACATGGTGGCTTTCGGGATTACTTCCGCGTTGTGTCATTTTTGTGACGACAGTTTCGCGAGCGTTCCAGCTCGCTTCTTCAGGTATGAAGTGCTCTCGATGCATTCTGTCCGCAATATATAGCCGGCGATGGGTAAATTCTTCCCGCCTTTTTTTGGAAGACTCGCTTCCAAGTGGTCGAAAGCGTATAACCATATTCTCTGTTAATATTGTTTTGGTGTTTGGCTATTTCGATGGCTTCCCTAATCAATCTGGGGAAGTATCGAGTCTCTTTTGCGATGGTTTTTGCCTCCTCCAAATCCATGTTATGGGATGGGCCGCTCCAAGTGTGCTCCGCGATGGCTGACCAGTTAGATTGTCTGTTTTTGATGGATATCTGGTGTTCGGAGTGTTTGGGAAGTTTGGCCTAAGAATGAGGGAAGTCTTACATATATATAAGACACTGTCTCCGGCGTTACTTTGTGGAACTCCTTCATATTTTTTTAAAATAATAATAAACACTTGGTTGTTATTCCACACTTTATTGGAAACAAAACGACCCGGGTTTCAGCATGTCATGCCATCATCATACCTGATGATGGCATGACATGCTGAAACCCGGGTCGTTTTGTTTCCAATAAAGTGTGGAATAACAACCAAGTGTTTATTATTATTTAAAAAAAAAGTCTTACATAGGCCAAACTTCCCGAGCGCTGAAGTGTCGTATCTCCGAACACCAGAGAGCCATCAAAAACAGACAATCTAACCGGTCAGCCATCGCGGAGCACACTTGGAGCGGTTCATCCCGTAACATGGATTTGGAGGAGGCAAAAACCATCGCAAAAGAGACTTGATACTTCCCCAGATTGATTTGGGAAGCCATCGAAATAGCCAAACACCAAAAAAATATTAACAGAGAATATGGTTATACGCTTTCGACCACTTGGAAGCGAGTCTTCCAAAAAAAGGTGGGAAGAATTTACCTATCGCCGGCTATATATTGCGGACAGAATGCATCGAGAGCACTTCATACCTGAAGAAGCGAACTGGAACGCTCGCGAAACTGTCGTCACAAAAATGACACAACGCGGAAGTAATCCCGAAAGCCACCATGTGATGAAACCACTCCGCGGAAGCTCTCACCAGAACACTCGAAAATTGCCTAACGTTGATGCAAAATCATTGAAACCCATGTCGTGTATTTTTGATTTGTTAAACCTACGTCCAGCTAAACCCAAACATTGTGATTTTATGGGGAAAAGTTCTTCCTGAAAACTCACCGGCGACCTTTCTTTGGTACTAACTCCGTTAACGAGCGATTGCGAGATAACCCTGCTATGCAAAAGAAAAATTTGCCTGTTTTACAATTTATACTAATAAAACAATTGCAAACGCCAATTGCAAACGCCAAGAAAAATTGAAGATAATAGCATGTAACTAAATGCAACCAGAAACTTCTGTCACTCTTGAGGGAAGCCTCAAAAGATCTTAAGAAAAGCTTCCGTCAATTTAGCGTAGTCCAATTTCCTTTATTAAAAGTCATTGCGAAGTAAAATTTGCAGTGATTACGTTACCGGAGACATTAATGAGGGCTTTACCTGAACATGTATCCCTTGGGTAATTCAAAAGTTTAATACGGCTTCATTTTGGCTCACCTTGGCGCAATATCTGAGCACAAAGTAATTATAATATCACAAAAATAGCGAGCGGAAACCAAAAGTAGCCATTTACGACAAAACAATACCAAGACTCTTCCCCTATTTTTTAACAATTTTAATTAAGTGAATACATCGAAATTTAATCCCAAATGAGTTATTTCTGCTCGATATCAAAAAATGTTAAAGTAACGTCTTTTCACTAGATTTTTATAATAAAATATTTTGCAATATGCAAATTTGGATTTTAAGAATTTACCGCAATGTATCCGGAGGTTGCCACCGTAGCCAAAATTACTTAGTCCCAAATAATATGTCAATTAACGCTGAAAAAAAACAAGAAAAGATTCATGTCATAACGACTATGGCATCCTCAAAACGTCACTAACGACGTTCCTGGGTTCGGCTATTTCCCGAAAGCTTAGAAAAGAAGATAAACAGTTATTCAAACCCGTAGACAAAAGTAAAATAATGGCCAATACTCCTGCCCTTCTGGCGGACCAGAAGTAAAGGGGACAGGGCGTACCCGACCGGAAAATCCTGAAAAGAGATTCAGAGCACAAGAAGACGGAGGAGATAAATGCTTTGAACGACCAACGGAGGAGAGCTTAGAACATAGGGACCTATTAAAAAGGAGAAAAAAGAAAGCGAACAAAAAGTGGAAATCGCAGGTAAAGTAGACAGAGCAAGAAATCTTGATTACATCCCCGAGAGCTTAAGACGGGAAAAGAAAAGAAAGAAGGTTTGTAATACCGGATAATAACGTTGATTCCAGACGATTTCCGAGCCTGAACGGAATACTGCGTGCCTCGCCGAAGAACTCGAGTCCGAAGAATGAGAACTGATATGTCCGCACCACGCCACTTAAGAAAAAGGGGGAGTAGGGAGTAGTGTGGAAAAGCAAAGGAACCCTTGCGAAGGATTCTCCCCTCAACGTTCTTCCATTCAGAGAGGAAGAAAGGAGATGGGAAGCCTTAAGGCAGACGCGTCGTATGACACCACCGACTTAATGATCGACCGGCGGAACGGAGACAAGCAAGAACGGTAAGAAAAAAATAACAAGAGAAGAACAGCAGAAGCAGAAGTCGGGACACCCCCCTCTCTCTCTCAAAAGAAAGGAACAGGCTTGCTCGCTCCTGCTCCCCCCTTTAGTATACGATTCAATTTACGCAACGTCCCACGGCCCTCTTCCCTCCGAGTCCCAGGATGCGATGCGGGGCTGGGGAATTGTTGAGAGGGGCTGTGGCAACGGAGAGCAATGATCTCTCTTTCAGCGCGCCCAGAGACAATTACGAGCGTTCCTTCCTCTCGGAAAAAGGTAAGCAAACGTGGAAAATGAGATTCGAGGAGATCGGGATATCGGTAAAGATCGCGCGTCCACCGCTCGATATGCCAGCTCCACCATGCCACCGCCCCCCTGTCACACACACCCAGAGTCACATGCTAGCTTTACGAGTTCGAAAACATTCGCAGACGTATTGAAAAAGCCTCGAAATCCCTCCGGATTTTAAAAGGGAAAAGGTGGGGAGATCTCATATTGCCACAAGCAAGATCAAAATACGCGCGTTCTGAAAAAATGTACTACTGAAATGAGCGCACCGACGGTAGTAGCCAGGTTGGTTACCGAAGGTAGTAGCCGGCTTGGCACCCAAAAGGTCTCGGTTTCCATTACCGCCTCGGGCGTTGTGTTCGTATTGGGATCAAGGTCTTCAAGTTGGCCTAGAGATAAAAATCAGCAGTCGGAACTCCTAAAACCAGATACTGCAACCGAGTGGTCAATATTTGTATTTATGTCAGGGAAGCCTAGGGATTGAGTCAGTGCTGTGGGCTCCATTCCCGAGGGTCCGGAGTTCGAACCCCGGAAGGGGCAGGAGATTTTTCTGTAGAATCCTGATATCCACTTGGATGCTATGTGGATATCACTTAAAGTCGGCCAGTAAAGAGTTCGGACATCCATCGTATGGGGTGTTGAACTGCGGACCCCTTGGCGCCTTTCGTTGAGAGCAAGCTAATGTCGATGCCGGGTTTCTTTCCAATATTCCCAAACAACCAAACAAATTATTTCAGGGAATCCTGTGCCATCAATCAACAAAAGCGAGACAAGTTGATAATAATAATAGTGCCTCTATGGGTAACAGCCGAAGCTAATTACTACCCATTTGATATTCAGACGAACACACACAACCCAGCACTGGGAGGAGGAAATCCTACCCAGGCGAGATTTGAACCTGTAACCTTTGGCTTGGCAGGCGAGAACTTTACCCCGCCACCGGGGCCGGATTTCCAATTATAATCATTACCATAATCCCATAAAAACAGTTATTTCCCTGTTCATGCTAACCCTTCGCTTAGTTTTTTCTGTAACATAATATGCGAGAATTGATTCTTTTCTTATGTTTTTTCTTTTATTTGTGTTAAAATTGATTTCCGTTCAGAGGTGTACACCCTTTCACCATTTGTAAGGCCAGAGTAGGTTATTTGTGAGTAATGCATATTGGGGGATGCAGAAAAGTAGCAATTAGAGGAATAAACTTCTACTCACTCTAAGGTTCTTCATGAATATGCAAACGGGAAGAAAATAAATACAAAAGCAGCACTGATCGCGTTTATCCATATATTAGGAAAACATAAAAATTACTTTGCAGGCGCTAATTCCTGTGTTGAGTACATTTTTCATGACTTTTTTGTTGTCAAACTTGGTATTAGCCAAAGAAGATTTCCCTTTCAACAATTTTTAGACCAAAAGAGATCACTCGATTTAAAATTATCTTAAAAAGGCATTAAAGTGGCGAAATAGATTTCTCCTCATTAAAAGTTCATTTATACATTCAAGGACTTGCAAATTAACTTGAATAATTGAGAAACGGGACCCTAATCTTGTCGCCGAATCTCGTTTGCGTACAAGAATGTTTAAGTGTTCTTGGGGGAGAGACTGAACGGATTTTACTCGAAGAAACTGGGATTAAAAAGTACGATCAATTTGAGAGGATTAGGGAGGATTTTGGAACCTTGTGGATTTACATTGACAATGGGAAAAGTAGACCAAAGCAACAAAGGTATGAGAAACATGCAGCTGGAGGCGATAGGAAAGTTGACCTTGGAAGTGAGAACAGAGGAAATGTAGACGACAGTAAAAGCATTTAGGATTCGATACCTATTGTTAAGTATCGGGCATTACACCCGAAGGACAATTTTATGGTTAATAACAGAGTTCCCGTATCGTTCTCCCAGAAATAATTTACTCATAGGCGATTCCAGAATAACATTTAAGTAGTGTTTAGTGGAAGTAATCAAAGAGGCTTCAGTCAGATTTGAACGAAGGGTCCTAAAAATGGTAACCGAAAGGTCTACGCGCTGGAGAGACAGAGATCGATTCAACAAGACTGATGTAGAACAATTGATAGGAGGCAAAATGCGAAAATAGGAATGATAGAGGGTCGTGAGTAAACATTTTTTCTCAAAATCAACAACCACGAGACTCTCGCATTATGGAAGAGTCTTAATCTGTGCAATGAAATGGGCACCAGATGTTTCTGGTAAACAATAGGTGCCACAAGGAAAAGAACAGGCACCGCATCCTGAATGTGTGTCAGCTTAACACGCCCTTGGGCTTAAGTTCTCATACTACTTACTTTAACCTTCAGATTGAACACTGCGATATAAAGGAACTAAGTACGATACAACAGGAGGCCAACATATCGGATTGAAGTATATTGTACACTCCATATGCTTTACAATCGCTCGGAACATTACATCTATCAAGCATTTTTTTTACTGTAGGTCAAGTTTTGAGACTTTGTCAAAATATTAATAATGATAGTCTTCGTTTGCACGCATGATCAACTTTATATGCAATCGACGGCTTAAATGTATGAATTTTTCTTACAATTTATTTCAACATATACCATCCTTTGTATAGGAATCAGAAATATTTCCATTCTTGCTCACTTTACAAGCCAAGATAAATTCTTCCACTCCGGTTTTCACTTGTTTTGTGTTACATGCACGGTTATACATTAAGCGCTAATCTCAAGGAGACGTATTTTATTTTTCGCGAAGATAACTTCTTTGATTTTTATTACGTCGTAAGTTATATTGAAAATTTTGATTTTCCACAAATTATAAAAAATTATCTCAGCAAATAGGAATTATTGTGATGGAGCATAACAGTGGCATCAATCAAAAGTGAAGTATTCATTAGAAAGAAGGGGCTTTTATTGAACATTCTCGGTCATTGAGCTCTATTGCAACCGGAAACATAGCAGTTATTGCACATTATAACATACCAGGAAAGGCAATAAATTGAATATACTGAATTATTACCGGCTATTTAGCTGAAATTTTCGGAGTCTATGGCTTCCAATGAAGTGATTCTACTGAGAATGCTTAGAAGGGCATACGATGTTTAATAGAGCAGTAGAACTGCAATCTTATTTTTTTAAAATACCATTTTCTTTACATAACTCTGACCGTAACGTGCGCGCGCTTTTCATTAGGACAAATATAATCTTTCATTAATGTGTTAAAACGTATTTAATGTAAGATTTACGCCCTTCCGAAAAACAGCGCACCAAAATAATATTCTCGACATCATCTGGAACTTAACCAAGCTTTTTCTTCCTCAGAGGGATGTTCCCGGTATAAATGGGTACGTTGCTACGCATGGCAGAACGTCATAAGTTATGGAAACGCCCAGGATGTTTTTGCGCTCTATTATTTCAAGGCCTACGGCCTTTCACCACATTAGTAAGGCGTCACGTAAGGATAATTTCAGTATTACATTTCATGACTTTTTCCAATGTAATTTCCGCAATGTGTACGCATCATCTTAAAAGGTATTACCATTAATAATACGCTCTTTGGTTATGGGTTGCAGACCAGTAAAGTTAATTGAAATGAGCAAAGTGTTCTTAGACTTTTCTTTTTCGCCCATAATGATAATTCATGTGTTTCGATAACTGTGCTTCCTCTGATTTATCGGCATTAGATCTAAAAATATCAAAGGAAAGCGCGTATATTTCTTTAATTTCACCCCTATACCGCAGCTTGACAAAAACATGGATTTGGGATGTATTCGGAAATCACTTTCTTTGGAATATTGGCATTTTTTATTATTTAATTCAGATTGCTGAGTTTAAGAGAAATTTTCGTTTGGTAAGATGATTTCAAACAAAATCAATTTTCGTATTACGAAATGAATTGCTACCCGTTAAAAAACAAGTCTTTTGCGGAAATTTCTCTCGTGGATTTTTTCCTGTTATTTCATATATCTTACTTGGTAATGGAGTTTATTCTTACGCTATTATTTTATACTTTCGGAGCATATCATTCGTATATTCACACACAAATCTGATCGAAACTAAACGCGAGACAAGCGCTGTACAATTAATTTTTTACTTATTTACTTTTGATAAGGGTTGTCTCTTGGACACAAAATGCCGTAAATTTTCTTATCCTAATGTCCGGTAGTGGAAAAAACCTTAGAATTCTGAAAGAAGTCTGAAAAAAAGAGGAGAAAAGATGGATTTCATTCCGATTAATGAGGAAATGAAGCCAAAAAGAGACGAAATAAAAGCGATAAGCGATGGCCCATTGCAACGTAATCATATGGGTAATGTAAAACTTAATCATTCCGACAAATATTATATATATGTAATAATATTTCCTTGCAATACGGATTTCATTATACAATTCTTCCAACTACACCCTGAAGGGTACATTTTAGGAAGAGTATTCAAAATTCCTATCCGTCCATCATACAGCTTATGTTTTAATTAAACTAGTTGATAAATGAATTGCTTTTATTCGGGTTTCTCTCGCGTTGATTCATTTCATGGACAACCGCTTAACTTGCATTCCAGCTAGCGTCGTCAGGTCCTGACGACGCTAGCTGGAATGCAAGTGAAACGGTTGTCCATAAAATGAATCAACGCGGGAGAAACCCGAATAAAAGCAATTCATCAAATCTCCGCGGAAGCCTCCGTACCTAGTAAATAAATATTTGCTACATCTGAGTATTGTTAGCTTGAAAATATTATCGCTGATTTTTTTAGATGTTGCAAGTGCAAAACCAGCCCATTATTGGGTAAAAAATAATTTTGCCTAAACAAGGATTCAATTAGAAAAACATGGCAAAAACTAAGAATTTGTAGTTCATATTCTTTTTATTTTTACCACCGTGGGTTAAATAGGACTACATTACGCCAAAATTTACCCATGCACGCACAGGTACCTCGATTTCCATGAGATTATTCCTCCAATTAGTGCTTGAAAATTTGAACTATTATGATAAATAATGGATGTAAGCCAGAAAACACCGGATCTCCTCGTATTTTTCCATCCTCTTAGCTTTACTCTGAAATTTCAAGCTGTGCTTCCGTGATGATTCCAAGATTTTGGGAGATGAAAAATTCCCTTGAATAATCCACGATATATTAATAAAAAAATATGAGACTTTTATTTCTAAACGAAGAGAAAGAGCGAAATAAGCAAGAAAGACTTAGCATTCAACGACAATTTGAATTTAAAAGAGGGGTAAATCTCATTTCATTAGGGAGACGAGTAAGATGTATCTCTCCCGTCATGAACAGATTTACTGAAGGAATCGTAGGAGGGATGGTAGTCCATGAGTTTCCGGGACACTCGGGAAAAATCCTGGAAATTTCAAGAGGCGCTCATCATAGACACTCGACCTTGCGGAGAACGATAGTACGTAATGGCAATTGCGGACACCCCTCCGCGCACACTACGCAAGTGGGATTATCTTTTATATCTGTGTCACTGGTTACGAGTGTGCATGACGCGTTAACAAGAAAAGGGAACGAAAGCTCTTAGTCAGCATTGACTGATTCTCCAAGGATCACGCTGAAAGGAGATGGATTTGGACGTTTCTTTCAATAAATTATTTTCCCTCGGAGAAAGGAAGGAATTCGAGATAATTGGAGCGTTTTCGCATTCATTCAGTCACGTACCATCACATATAAGCAAAAATGACGAAATAGAACCATAAATTAAAACGATTGATTATAGTAAACACAAAAAATATGAAACACTAGAAAAAATATACCTATATTGTTTCAGGGATGACTAAACGCCAGTAAATTGTGCCATTAACAAATGTTGAAATCGTCAATGCAAAATGTACGACTCAGGCCCAATATATCAAAGAGCCATCATCACCAATGTAACCACAGTCTATTCAAAACGACTCAACGCTTCATACTGCTGAAAGAGGTACTAGGATAAACTTGGAAGGCAGAATAAAAGGGAGGAGAGAAACCTGGTGCCAGAAGCAGCTTCCTCTTTGCGAAATACCCGAAGAAGGCCACGGTTCAGAGTCTCATCTGGCAGAAATAGTACTATTTTTATTTTTTTCCCGCAAAGTACTCAGTAGGAGTTGGTCCACTATGAAAACTTTATACCATCCACCACCAGGATTCAAACTCAGACCTTCCGGGTGGAATGCCAGTACATGTGTTCCGATGTACAGAGTACTGTTCTTGAAGCGGTCTCCCCAAGGCACCCCACTAAGAGTCGAGCCCAGGCCCTCCGTGTGGGAGGCCACTCCTCTATCCACCTCGACAACCCGACGACAGTAAAAACGAATAAATCCCGCCGGTACATCCAACTGATCCAGGAGCACATAATTACGTTAAAATTAATAGTAATGGATGCTACGAAATGGGGTGAAGTACTGCTGAAAATAAACAGATTGGAAAGGATTTTACAAATTCTATTTCCTTCTCTGAATCCAGCGCCAACCTCCCAGCGAAATAGATGTTTCGATTTTTTTCATTTAACTTCTCGTTCACGTGACTGGGTTTCCATATAGTGACCTAGATCCATGATTCTGACGCTACGACCTTTGGCCACAGTTTCGAAATTATGGGTCATGCCGCGTGAAAGTGCTACGGTCCCTTTACGAAATGTTTTAATAGGGGATTATTTTTATTCCGCCAATGTTCCAATGAATAGATCTTCCACCACTGCGGTTTTTCACATAAACTATGCCGCTATTTAAACAAACCGCTTAGGCAGGAGTCCACTCAGCTTTGAGAATGAACTACCCTGATCAAATGAAAACCAATTTCCTCGTCGAACAGAAATATTCGTGGAAGGATTGCGAGACGCGGTCACGAGAAATAGTGACTCGTGTATTGCTATCAGTAACATCTTAATTAACCAATTAAATACCACATACATAAATTATTCCATTAAAATAATTATACAATTCGGTTTTTAAGAGCTGAATATGCACATAATATAATAACATTAGCACAATACCTATAACATGCTATTGTACTCAACGGAATGATTCCATACCCACAGTGATTTAGCGTCATGTTGGTTACTTTCCTATTCCCAGTTAGCTGTACTCCGCACTCAAAAAGACTCGATAGGTTATTTATTAAAGATTCTTATTTAATAGCGGCAATTTTAGAACAACTTTGGCTTCGAACTTAATGTTTCATTGAAGTTCATACTCACTTCAATCAAATAAGTCGAATGAAAAATTTCAATTTCTTAGTTTCTAATCTCAAAAGTAGATTTGATCACGCGAGTTTCTAAAATATATTCAATTTCCTTGTTAATACTTTATATCTTATCCTTTTTTTGCCAAACATTTATCGAAAAGAAGAAATGCAAGGTTGATGATAGCAAAATTCACACAATGTTCTTCACTTGCTTTACTCTACAATCTTGAATGCACGCGGCCTAGATTAAATAAGTATCTCGCGGAGCTCTCAGTATTCTATTCTTGGGACGATAATAATCCTCAGGATTGTCATAGATCATAGTCATAAATAACGCGATGTGATCAGCAACGCGACAGCGAATGGTGCACTCCAGCAGGCTAAAAATCTGGACAACTTGTGTGGCAGGTGAAGGACGCTTTGTAAGCATGGGTTGCGGGGGAAGAAGAGGAATGAGGAGATCCGGGCAAGCTGAGCTTCATGATGCCGCAACATGTCGAAACTTCGTCCGACAATCACTTAAACCCGGCGGAGAACGCCTTTACGCCATTCTGAAGTTAACCGCGATCCACTTCCAGAGGCAGACACACACACGTATCGCAACGGCTCCGGCATCTGGCCCGATTCGCGTGAGCATTCAAACGCGCGCCTGGAGAAATAAGAAAAACGACTGGTCCACCCACAGAACTCTGCGGGACTCCCAAGCATTAAAGCGAATCTGAACTTCATAAGCATAAGCCATTCGGACGGAATGCCGCGAAGGATGAGGAGAGAGGGATCGGTGTCGTCGAAGGAGGAGGAAATGGGATGGGGTATGGGGCGTGGGGGGGGGAGTCGAAGCATGGTCGAGTGGAATCCTAGTTGTTGTACACCGGAAGATTCCCAGGGTGGAGGAGCTAAAAGAGGAACGGGAGAAGGGAAGTCAGGGAATAGGGCACGCAGGAGCGCATGGAGGGGTAAAAGACACGTAAATCGACGTTGTGTGAGCGAGGGAAAGTGGGGGGGGGGGGTCAAAAAACAAAGGAGTTCCTTCTAATTTCTTTCTTCCTTTTTTCTCCTCTAAGTTCACCCTCTGGTGTACGACACACGGGCGTCCAGTAGTAGGCATTCGAATGAACCCAAGTCGTCGGCAGTTTTCTCTTTATCTCTTCCTCCGCACTGCGCAATCCGGGGGAATGTCTTCCCTCTCTCCCTCTTTCTCTACTTCCCTCATTTTCCCGGCCCATGGCGACGCTCTCTAAACCCTTCTCTCCTTTTCCCCTCCCCAATCCCAACTACGAAAAGGGCGGCCGTGTATAAGGGAAAAAGGGACGAGGAGGAAGGAAAGGAAGAACACCGAGGAGTGTAAGGGAGCGAGCTTGGTTATACTGCGGTGTATGTGTGTTTGTGAGCGAGACGACTGTGCGTGGGGCGGGGGGCACATGCGTCTGATACTCGCAGAGGAGGAGAAAGAGAGTGAGTGTCCTCTTCTAAGACTTCTTCTTCACCCCTTCTCTACTCCCACCCCGGCCCTTAGAAAAGTCCCACACACAACCCTACCCTTCGCCACCTACTTCCCCGCCAAACACGCTCTTCCTCTTCTTAAAAACCCTCCTTGCGCGTTTTCAGCAGGCGTGGGTTGCGTGCCTCACTTGTTTTTGTCTTCCCTCCCTACTCCCTCTTTCCTGCTAACCCCCCTCCGCCCGTATAAAAGCGGCATCCGGCACACGCTCCGCACCTACCCCCACTCCCCCCTTGCCATGCGCCTCTCTTCCCCACACCGTCTCTCTATACCAACCCTTCAGGATCTCCCACCCCCTTAAAAACCTCTCCATCCGAATACGACGAAAACACAAACGAAGCCTTTTATACCCCACTCGAAAGAGAGAGAGAGAATGAAAAAAAACATAAGGTATGCATGAAATCCTCGAGTTTTTAAACGCCCCGGCATCGGATTTGGCACGTACGGAAAAAATGGTCGAATTTACGAACCTATACAGACACACGCTCTATACGTGTGTGTTGTCCTCGTGTGGGGGAGGCGTTTCAGCGTACGCCTTGTGTGTGTGTATTTTGGTGGCGTTTTCATAATTATCGGTGTCATCTTACCGACGTCTGATAAAAGGAGAGAGAGAAGGGGTAGGATGAAGGGCGGTATTATTGTCGAGAGGCGGCGCGTGCCGTGACGTATCGCGATGTGCCCAAACGATAAGAGAGGTAAGTATGACGGGCAGGGAGGGGGATTGATGAAAAAACAACGAACGGAAGAGACCTGTGCACGAGCGTCCATTGTCGAAGGATCGATTGCATGGAAAAAAGTTTTTTGTTTCCTACCCCTTTGCAAATAAAAAATTTAACGAGTGGATATAAAGACAGCTGTTTTTTTTCATTTCCATCCCCAAAAAAAACCTCTCCACCCCGCGCCGGTGAAGTGCAAGCGAATGGCCGGGTGATGAATGAAGGAAGATCCAAAAACTACACGCACAACGGGGAACAGAGATTAGATCGTTCATGGGGACGCGCGCCGATAATTGGAAAGCCCTGACGAGGGGTCACGGCTGAGGGCTCGAATGACAGTGACGCAGTGCTCGCGGATGACCGGAAAAAGCTACTCTGAAGGTCAAGAGAAATAGGTCAGCCATCAGGCCTAGACAAGTCTACAAATTACAGTAGTTTCGAAGCAAGTCCAGGCTGCCTCTACGCGAGCAAGAAAAAATCTAGCTCCTTCAAGCCTGAAGAACGCGGAGAGAAAGAAGAAATTCGAAACGCACCGATTTACGTTCAATGCCTATCTCTCGTTCTAGCTATATTGTTCAATTTCCCGATAATTACCGCAAATAATTGAAAAAACCATTTCACTTCGGTCCTCAGGATTCAATTGTATGAGAGGCTACATGTACTGGCTTCTCATCCGGAGGGCTCGGGTTAGAATCCCGTAAGTGGCGGAGATTTTTCTATGGAATCCCGATCCTAATTTGGGTGTAATGAGTAGGGTACTTCAAAATCAGTGCTTCCGTCCTTTGGATGTGAACTGTGGACCCATTGCCGCCTTTCGTTTAGGCACTGCTAAAGCCGACGCCAAGTTGCTCTCCACCCTACCTCCATTCACTAAGCACTCCTTCCCTTACGAGTCCCCTAACTATCTTTCATGGCGCATATTACCTCATTTGCCGGTGGCCTCCCCAAATAATCAACCGACCAACCAACCCTACCCCCCCGGTCAAAAGGATTAGATAGTGAGGGTCTACAGTTATTGTCTTACTACGCCGTATGCTCGGGTACAAATGCAATCAGTGGTCAAGATTCTTCGGAGAAATCCCGACTCACTCTTGAAGTGCTCCTTGAGTTCAGTGCCCTGCCCCATGGATCTGACGAAAAACCCCTTAGACCCCGCGACGTCCTTCATTAGAGACGTACTCAAGGGTTGACGATGGGCGAGGATTTGTTTGTCATCTTTCCTTCATTTCCCATAAATCTTTAGCATAACAGACATCCAGTAATCCCAATGAAGCATGCCCTCAGCTGTCTGTCGTCACCACCAATAGCAACCGTCAACAAACTACTGCAGGTTGTATTTACAACGGCAATGGATAATTTTACCTATAATAAGGCAAATGGTGTTACAATGCAAATTTTATTACTTCCTATTAAAGTTGAATTGCAGCTCAGCGCAGGATAAATTTACGCTAAACTTAAGATTCACCAGGGAAATATTTCGTTCCAAATGGTGTAAAACAATTCAGATTAACTAACTAACTCCTCGAGATAATTGTATTATACGGTTATAATATGTTCAAAGTAGGTCAAATTCCACAAACTCACATTCCATTCCCGCAAACCAACACAGTAAGGGTTTGATTTTTGATGAGTGGTGCATATATTTTACGGCCATTGGAGAAATTTCTTATCTGGTTAATTCAAAGTAGGTATTAATTTTCTATCCATTCTGAAGATTCCAATCTTGTTCCATACGCAAGATATGACGATATGAGTGCAATGTCATGATGTACACATGTTTTTCAGTTTATATGTTTTTTTCGCAAGTATTTTCAATATATTTTGTAAGCTTAAGAATAAGTCGTCGAGCAATAGCAATGTACGATTGAAGCAGAGTTTGAAACACTGTCGGAGATTGGATTGGAAGCAACTGTTAATTTAAGTTTCCGTGGCAAAGATTCAGTTTCTTGGAAATTTGAAAACTTAATAATGCAATAAATTTTAAGCCAATAATGGCGAATAAATGAAAATTTTCCGGGTCCCTCCATTCCGTATTGGAGTCTCAAGGACCGAAGACAGTTTCACGTATGACGTCCTTCAAAAGTTCAAATATCGATTTAGATCACAATTTTTTCGATCCTAACCAGGACTTCAATGTTGTCAACTCTTATATTAGTACACTTGAGATAGAACAATGATGTATCAGAATTTGACATTCAATATTTACTTGAGTCTACATGGCAGTTAGCTCTTCCGGACATATTTAATAATGAATCTCATCTATAATAATATTCATTTAGCCAAAAGAGGAATTTCGGAATTACTAGAGGCCTAGGAACCAAGAGATGAGAGGAACGTACGCATTACATGATTTGTCAACGAAAAATATCTCAGTATTCAGCGAGAATCAATTAAATTGGGGGAAGAATTCGAAATTCGTTTCAGATTTGCAACCAGAACGTAGTTTACCAACGGATGGATGAAAATATTTCCGAGAGGAAACCAACTGCAATATTCTATAAAGACCAGAGGACCGTATTTATTCTCATCCTATAACACGGACAGGGTCATCTCGGAATTTAGTCAAATCGGAAAGCGATGTTCCACTGAAATATCTTGTCTTATGGGGAAATGGAACCCAAGAGGAATAATACGCTTACAATGAATGGGATTGAGCACGCCGAGCGCTGGGACAAAATGTAGTAAGGCACTAGTACGGAGAATGTGATGAACGAATTTTGGTGCACATGAAAAAGCAAACCCACTCAGGGAAGGTACCGGCATCATAAAACGTTTTCCTTCGCAATTCTCAGTATCAAAACCTAAAATCCATAATATGGCATGAAAACATCGCTCAAGCCATCCTATAACAATAATGTAAGCTCAAGTTACCAGAAAAAAACATTCGCGTGTCCAGATGTCGTTGCCTTTAAGTTACAATTTTATAAGAGATAAAGAAGAAAATTATAAAAAAGTATAAAATGATATCCAGGCAATAACTCATCACCTTCGATCCAATTCTTGCAAACGTCTTCTTCTTGATGACGTCAAACGAGAAAGAACAAAACCAAAGTAATTTTAATGAGACCCGACCATAGGTCCAACTTTCAAATTTCAGTTTCGGAAAATTGTTCATTTAAGGTGATAATTGATGAATTTTACGAAGTTGGGGCGGAAGTATATAAAATAAATGTTCCCTTCCCTATTTATGCTGGGAAATAATCTTCCTTTCCTCGATAACATACCTTTGTGGTGCCTATTGTACACTTTTGGGGTCGTACTTTTATCTACTCAGGATAATACCCTTGCCAGATCTTTATACTCGACAAATTTACCTTTCTCGTCCTCAAACCTTTGTACGCTGATCCTTTCTCGGCGGATCTATAAACTTCGCTCGCTCATCACCGACTCGTTGCATATTTAAAAGTTAAGGACGATGGTAAGAATGCTTCCTTTATTTCTACCTTTCTTCCAGCTTCTCTACGTTTGCCACATTTGATCAATGTCGTCTGCTCTCTTTATTCCAAAATAGTTTGAGTCAATATCCAGCAGTTGTATCACGATTTCCTTCCGGCTAGGTGGCTTTCTGAATCATTCCACGTTGTTAAAGCCTTTCTCCAGATTGGCGAAAGCGATTCAGATGTTTGCCTTTTGTATTTTATTCTCTATATTAAGCCAGAGTAAAAGAATGACTCTCCTCAGGACTCCACAATTTCCCTATATAAACAACTATTCACACTTAAACCCTTCCGTTTCACTTGAAACTCCATAAGAAATAATTTTCGCCGTGATTTTAATAGACGAGTCTCACGGTGGATTTTACTCACACTCTCATTTTCCATTGATAATCTTTTCGACATTTGGACGATTACTTTATTTGGGCCTTCCATTGATATTTCGCCACCGAAAGAGTTATATACTCACATAGAGTCTCGTGTTTTGACGAATCTCCTTTCTCAAAACATGGAATTGTAATGATGCCATTTCCTGAAAAACCGGTGCTTTGACTACTCTCACTTCCTTCAATTAACCGTAAAATATTTCCTCTTTACTAGCTTAGGATCGGAGTACTTTTCCTTATCAACAGAATCTTCTTCAAGAATTCTTATTGTCGTAGCACTCCATTTTTTCAGTAACTAACTCTCCCATTATTTTTATTTGTCATAATCTGAAATATGAATGCTAAAATTGAATTAGAATGGCAACGACCTTATTCCTACATTTATATCAAATGCTATCCCACGGCTCTGTAAGTCACCTTAGGTTCTGCAGTTCCTCCTCTAAGCCACGAAAATTTTGGGCGTCACGGATAAAACAGAAACTTTGGTTGTGCGTTACTTTAATGGAGTTTTCTTTGGCTTCGGTATTTTAGTAGCGCTGGTGTAGCCCAACAAAATCCAGCCGGCGGATGCACAACCAATAAGGGACGCGTAGTCCGCTGGTGGTTACGAGGGATTTTTAGGATACAGGTAACTCGACCAAATATATATATATATATATATATATATATATATATATATATATATATATATATATATATCCTCTCTTTTCTAAGAAAATACAATTGTCCATGATTCCACTGCTTTCCCCGAGTCATCTCTAATTTGATCAAATTTTTTGCCGAATGTATCATAACAATGATAGTGATACCTAATGATTGATGACTTAGAGGCTGTATTGATTGATTATTTTTAACACAGATATTAACCATTGCCAAAATAATGCAGAGGAAAAAAAACACAACCCAGGTTTCGATTCATTGGTATGCCTCATCTAGTGGTATAATACAATAAAACACAGGTAATACAACCTGTATACTTTCTTATATTTTTTAAATGGTTAAGGTGTGTGGTATCTTTTTCACCACTCATTATCACAACATTAAGGACGAGTAAGTAGCATCAGCTGATCACTTCTTCAAGCATAGAAGAATGATCCAAGAACGAAAAGTATTCTTAGACCCATTTGAGTGAAGTAAAGACTGCCCATCCTACGGAACGTCAAACGTGATGTCGTATGAGCGACATCGTAACTATCTACAGTGAGAGAGAAGGTTGATAGGGGGGATAAAAGCCACCGCCATGCGGGCAAAGACGACTTTGACTGCGGACATGCTCTTCCGGACAAAAAAACCTCTCCCGATCCAGGCCACTTACGCCGCCCGGAGGATAAAATAAGAACCTCCCTCCCTCCCTCTCTCAGAAGGAAATATTGAAGTTTTCCCCTTTGATCGCTTCACTTGTTCTTTTTTTTCCTTCCTTTTGTGGGTTCACGGCGAGGCAGAGAAGCGGGCGGGCAGGCGGGCTTTTCGGTCTCCGGGAGTTCAAACGCTCAATCCGGTTTGTCGGAGTTGGGTGCTCTCGGGGATAGTGAGGAGGAGGACGAAGGGTAAGAGAGAGGAGTCGGACGACGAGCGGGGGTAAAAGGAGTTTTAATTTCTCGCCGGGTGAAATCTCCATCTTCGGTCCGGTCTACTATCTCTCTCTTTCTCCCTCTCTCCTCCTTACTAGTTCAGTTTCCCACTCTCTCTCTCTCTATCTCTCCGTCTAGCTGTCTCTTTCTCTCCTCGTCCCTCGTGCGGAAGAGAGGGAGGAGGACTTACAAGTTACTGCGCTGATCCGAGGGCGGGCGAGGGTGGAGAGGAGTAAGGGAGGAGTAGACTTGAAAGCCGCATCATCCGAGAGGGGAGAACCGACCGACCCAAGGAGAAGGACGACGTAATGACGGCGAATCGTGGCCGTACCTAGACAAGGCGGAGTGGGAGAGAGAGAGAGGGAGAGGGAGAGAGAGCGAGAGAGAAAGAGTACACAGGACGTTATACTCTCCCTCTTCCCCCGCCTTATTTTCCTCCTGTCAACCCTCACGGAGGTTTGAATGTATACTGGAGGGGCTATCTGTGATATCTCTGCGTATGGTAAAAAAAGTCAACCATCTTGGTCGGTCAAATTTTCTGTCCAATTGAAAGGGACTTCCTTTTCGCAAACGTAAAAATTTCCACCGTCAGCCTTTTGATCCTGACATAAAGACGAGTTTCAGACTTCAATTCCAGACTTTAGACGGAGTTTCACCGTGAATTACTTAGGTTTTATTTTATAATTAGTCTTGTTTTATCATAGAAAAAGATATTCTTTCTTTCGAATAACAACAAAATCCAAACTTTCCTCGCTATTTTTTCGCAAATTGAACTTAAAAGAGTGAGAATGGGTAAAACATGGAAAATATATAGTATTTGGCTATCGAAATAAAATACCATTTTTGAATAAAAAGCATTTATAAGATCCAAATTTCCCGCGGCATTGAGAAATGATAAAATTTAGGCACCTTTCCATCTTATGTTTTGAGTTCTTTGGAAATTAATGCAATAATTTAAGTATAACATGCGTTAACTCAAAGTAACTGGCGATGCAGTCAGCTCTTATACATGAAAAAAGTGGTAATTAAAAATATATTCGAAGAAAAATCTGCATATTTTGTAACTTAATTTTGTTTCATAATCACTAAGGCTTGTCTCAAATAAAAGCAAAATATTTAGTAAATACGCACGAAAAGGTAGAATTCAGTGTTTGTTTAGACTCAAACAGTCGCGGTGGAACCTTCACAACATAGTGGAAACTCGGAGTTGCTGGGGGTGCTATCTAAGGGTGGCCAAATACCCGACAAAAGGGTGGAAACAAGTCCGGAAACTTGGTACGCCAACTTTTCTGTCACATTTAAATGGGGAGTTAACATAAAAATTATCATAATATACAAATCATGGGCCGTTCAATTCCAATAATAAGAACATTTTCGGACTTGAATTTTTGGGGTCAATCCACTATGAAAACAAACACTTTGGACTTTTTCGCACTTGTATGTAAGCAACTAGATTTGGCAAAGAGAGACGATACCTTCCCTTCAACTACACGTCATTTTTTCTTCCCCTCGGCCTTCAAGGAGGTTGCAATACTCTGAAAGCGCTATTCAGAGGTTAAAAATTACTTGTGGTCAAAGGTCCGCCATATTGGTAAACCAGTTTTTAACCACATTTAAATGCGCTTTCTATCCACAAAAGCAATTAATATTATTGGTAACATTCATACTTTAATTAAAATAATAGTTTCAAGCTTAGCTTTGAGGAAACGCTGAAAATGGTATTCAGAAATATTCGCATTTTCCGGCCTGTGTTCAAGTACGGACCTGCAAATATAAAGGGAAATTTCTGAAAGAGTATTCTTTGACTTTGGAAATGTGACAAATACCGAAATGCCTCTTAGATATATGGTCATGTATGTACATAAGTTAAAGTGCGGCAATTTAAAAATAGTTCGATTTCATAATTTCAATCCTAAGATTGGTATACTGCCACTCTATCATTCCATGCTAGCTCCTATTTTTCATTGTATTTTTATTTTCCTGATTCCCTCTGTCCTAGGCATTTTCCCCTTAACTTTCACAACTTTACATTCCATATTCATCTCCGAAGCTGCTACGAAAGCTTTCGCGGTGGTTATATGATGACTAGAGAGTTTTCGGGTTGTTCCTGCGTTGGTTCATCCTTGTGTACGACAGTTTCGCCGACATTCCAGTCAGCATCTTCAGAAAGGTAAGATCCCACAAACCCTAGAGTCATCATGTTCCCCTCTGTTATCATGTTTATAACAAAGTCCATACAATATGAGATACGTGATGTGCAATGCAAATAGAATAAGGGAATTATGACTTGAATGTGAAGTTTTCTCGATTCTGTAAGAAGATGAATCCAACGTCGAACTTGCAACAAGCAAAGGGATTCTAGAGTTACCATTCTACGTCTTCCATTCGCAAAGCTTTGAATTTTATTTATTTATGAGCTCTAGATCAGATAATAGAGCCTAGAAATCAAGCAATGAAGAAATCGAAAAGATTAACGGATTTATTTATTGATAAGGGTCACACGAAACCCGCAAAGCCAAACGTTAAATATAATAAATAAAAACGATTTTAATGAAATATGAATTGACAGAGGGGAGGATTTAGGGTAAGCAGGGCAGGAGGAGAAGGAAAATAAGCTTCATGGATGGGATGTAGGATCCATGCAGTGTTGAAAAAGGTAATCACATGAGGTGTGGCCCAGCAGTAATTTGAAAGATAAGTAGTGGTAACCCTGTCTCCATCGGAAACTACCTTAAACGGTGGACTACCTCTAATAAAATGTAACTATCTTGCAATTTCATGCTATGCCTACGCGATATAGAGCTGTAAATTGTATCTTTTGCGATACAAAAATAATATCGCCATGCAATATCAAAATTTCGTCCTGCCCCACATTTCCCTCCTAGGCTTCCATCCTCATAACCCACTCCCACCGATGCCTTCCAAGACATTCACCTTCCTTTTAACAACCCCCGCCACACACCGTCCATCCCTCCCTTCCTCCTCCGAGGGAGACCGTGGATCGCCTGCCAACCGCGAGGAAGAGGGGAGCTAATGTCTTCGATCGTCGACTCTCGCGGCTTCGTTCAAACGCCGGCGACCGATAAGAATCTTTAGTGCACGGGTAGGGCTTCTCGGATAGCGTCCGTATCTTTCCCACCACTCTTATTTTTTCTATAGGTTTTTTCGTGTTTCAATCGTCATTTTTCGTAATGGGAGGGTGATTTTGAGTCCTTTTTTTTCTCTGATACCTTCCCGGTGATAGTCCGTACGCCAGGACGGCAGTAATGCGATCGAAAAAGGGCGTAAAATTCCAGTTTTCCGGGTGGCGGTGCCGCAGAGGTTCCGTCTCACATAGAAGCCAATAAAATTCCCTCACTTCGATGAACCGACGTTATTGTTAGTGCCCCACGTGCGCGTCTCCCACGTGCGCGGTTAGGAACGCGCACATGGGATTTTTCTCAAGTTAGCAACATGAACAGTTGAACATATCTTAGTAAAAGATTCAACATACTTTTTTTTCCTACGATAATGAATGAGTTGATACGTAGTGGAATGCTACGTCCCGAATGCAAAGTTTTAACTAATAATTTTCCTTTTCCACTTTGCTGAAGCCCGGATTTGAAAAAAACTATTAATCTTATTTTAGATCCTCAATCTCTACATCGGTCATGAACCCTAATTATCAATTGATATTTACTGGCAATGAGCCACGGTTATCAGCCTTATTTTATTTTCTCGAACTGATGAGGAAACGCTCACAAGCAAACTAAAAGTATATCAATGATTTTTTCCTAAATTTAATTTCTTTTATTAAAATGAAAGTTGAAACGACACTGGACATTTCTTTTTTAATTTTGAGCAATTATTACTAATCATTTTCCAAAAGATTTTAAATATTAGTCGGAAATAACGAAAATTAACAGTAAATTATGCTTCCGCTGGTGATAATTTACGCAGGCAAAAGATTGATGTAGTATGTAATACAAATAACCTGCTCAAAATAAAATTATCGATTAGGCACAGCATATAACGCATTATAGAAAATATAAATTAGTTAATACACCTTAACCAAACACGATTTTTCCGATTGAACTCTTCTGGAATTTACGTTATTTAATAAAATTAGGGTGCAAACTTGAGTTATATAATTACATTGTACTCTAACCCCACGCATTATCAACGAACATTAACTAACTAATACTTTAATCTATTTCATATGATACTGTGAAATAATTTTACCCGATTATATTGAAGAAATAAAAGCATGAAAATGGAGTTTAGAGGGGCGAAAGAAATGTACATGAGTTGAGTATTAGAAAGACCTCTGTCTCACAGAGGAGGGGGGGTATCGCGGGGCGTTTGCGAGCTCGAGGAGAAGAATTTTAAGGATGGAGTTATTCGTGGTCTTCAAGGCAGGCCTCGAAAACGTTGAGCAACACGAGATTAGAGGAACCTGTAATCAACAACCCACCAAAGAACGCATGTGTGAAGGGAGGGGGGACACTGTAGCAGGGCTCGGCAGGAGAGTCAAGAGGACAGTTGAAAATTTGGCAGGCTCAGGAAATTGAATCAAAGGCCTTGCTCGCTCCAGCGTGAGCACTCGCCTTCATTTTGAGCGCGCCATTCACGCGCCTAGGATGCTTGGCAACGAGCAACCAAGCACTCAAGTCACCATCGCGGATAAAAATATGTCGTTTCTCGTCCGAAAATCTCTCTCTCTCCTCTACTTGCTTATATATCTGGTTTTAAAGATACTCCAAGCAATCAGACTCGTCATCGTCGACAGTAAAAGCTCTACTACTCTCTATTTCTGTCTTGCTCTCTCGCTCTCTAATTCTATATTTTGCAAGAGTAAAGTCAGCGACTTGCATGCTCAACTGTAGCGGGCGTTAGGCCACGGAACATGAGTTACAAAAAATTAGATTACCAAGTCTTTCAAAAAGGCAAAATACAATGTTTGTTTAGTTAAATTTCAAATAGGTGAAATCGGCAATCTACAATGATACAATACCACGCTGTCACTGACCATTCATGTGGAAACAATTTGATTTCATTCGATTGTTACTTGATGTTAGAATTATTTCATAAATATTTCAAACTATTTTCGGGGATTTTAAAATGTTACGTTGACGGAAAATGAACGACAAATCTTCGTTGACATACCGGAACTAAAATAATAAAAAAATCTACGAAACTCCGTCGTGAAATTGCATTTTCCGGCGAAGTAAAATTAAATTTCTTGGGAAATGTCTACAGAGAGCATTGCATAATTTATTATCATCCTATGCGATAGTATGTATATTATAGTGTAATGCATGTTGGTGAATACTCACCCCCTGCCACACACCCTTGAGATATGTGGCAGGGGGCTTGCAGGATATTTTTTAGACGTAGATGTTAAAGTGAAAGTGCAATAAGAAGAAATAGGTAGATTGAGTAAGTAGATACGGTCGAGACATTTCATCAACAGTAGGTATCATATTAGCCGTTTCAGGATAGAATGATAAAGTACGTAACAATACCTGAATGTGACGAGGATGAAATATATGCACGCATTAATAGAGCAATCGGAATACATTAGATAAACGGAGTCTCCTTTACTGCCGCACAATCAAATGGTAGGTATTTGTGCTGAGGCAACATCAAAAGGGAACAGCGTAGAGGGTACGTGAGTAAACATGGATTATAATTGTGTGCACCGTTAAATTAATTACGCAGAGTTTGGGTCAAAATGGGATATATAAACATGCCATGAACACGAATGCGCTCGTTTCACATTGCTCATGAGGGCTAAAGGTATCCGGTTGAACATCAACAACTGGTAATTAATTAGCGCAATAAATATATTTTTTGGTCTTTCCACCACCTAAACCAAGCACAATCATTAACTACGCCAAACAAATCAATTCAAGCAGTGGAAAAAATCTCTCAGGCTAAAGCTGATGGTTGAAATGACTGATATGTCGCGGCTAAAGGGTTCGATCAAACATGACCGCTCGCCATGTAAGAATTCGTTTAGTTGGACATGGATAATAAAGCCCAAATAAATCAATTACAACGAGTCGGCACGCAGAATAACTCTCGCATTCAAATCATGGCTCTCTTGATGATGAGCAGGGAGCCAGCCAATGTTTGCCGACGGAACAAGACTTCCACTTTTGGCGTCGTCGGAACATGATAATCGACGTGGCCTTGGTGCACTCACCCTCTTCAAACCTATGACACACACCGCTTCTCGAAGCCCTCGAGGGAATAGGTATGTGGAACAATGTGTATCCACGAGTGGGCCATGTGCATTTGACACGTGATGAATTAACGTCCGAATCCCAAGGACAGCGAAACCATTACAGGAGAGTGGGTGATATGACGCGCAGAACATCATCGAAAAGCTCCCGACACTCTTTCTTTATGACCAAGAATCGAAGAGTTGGCAAGAGTAAACAGGAATGAATGATGACTTTAGAGCGAGAGGGACTATGTTTCCTCATCAGCGTAGCTCCATCGGGACCGGATTTAGGGGCTCCTGGGACGACGACGGTCCGACCAGCTGTGTGGACAGGGGCATGAGTGATAAGCAGCCGCCAGGGCTCATGCCCTCCTCGGTCCGAGGGCCATTTTGAATGCACCGTCGACGATGTACAACGTGGGCGAGCTGTCTGTGAGTTGCGACCTTCGGCATGACAATGCTTCTCCATTTGCCGGCACGACGGTGAGATCTCGCACAGATGCGGAGGTACGTACACATGGTGTACCCTTTAGACCGTGCAGGAGCCTTGCGGAGGGGGGTTTGGCGAAATTTCGATACGAAATAGTTCTGCATCGGAATTTCAACTGGTCAGTAATTACGATGCAATACGCCATTTTCTTGCTTCTTATATGCTTAACTACGCGTTTCAGAGAATATCAAATAAGAATAAGATATAAGTATAAGAAAAACACAAGAAAAATAATCATGAAAAATCTCATTTAGCACCCAAGTCATCATCAGCAATATTTACAGTAGAGTTTTTAAAATCTTCATTCATGCATACCGTTGCCCAAGTCTTAATCACTCATAGTAGATCAAAATGAGACACGTGATACTTCTGGAAAAAACTCGTTCTCGCACGCCTGGTGTTAATAATCACACCAATACTTGAATTACGAATTTTATACTACGAATAAAAATAACTGAGAATAAAGTTTGATGGGAACTATACTATAGTTACTCAAATCATAATTAATATTCTATGCCAGGCCGTATTTGACCGACAACACCTCATACAACACATAAATATGGTATGCAAACCAACGACTGAAAAACACACATCTACAACATGTAAACGTGCATTGATTAGAAATATAAGATTATAAGAATGAAATAAAGTTCTTTACGTGAAATTCTCAATAGTATTAAAGAGAAAAATCACGTAATTCCTTTTCCCTGTTGAATAATAATGCTTACGACACTCAACTGAAGCTCAATGAACACAAGTGTAGACAGTGAAGTATAAAAACTTTAGCGTCTTTATCTCATTCACTAAATTCACTTCGATGCAGGGTGAAAATATGGTCAGGAGGTTATGTAACACGAACTATTCTGAATAAGAAAGGCCCAAGTGACAATATTTTATTGGAATTTTAATCATCTTAAGAGGGAGAGCAGTAAAAAAAGATACATGGGAAAGTAGTCCACTCTGATATAAAGAATTCAATTCAAATCACAACATATGCCAAGCAGAAAAAATGGAAATGTGGGCATTTTATTTTGTTGCAAGTGTGCATGGTTGCCTCATCGCTATTAATAACATAAAAGTTTCGGGGCAAACTCGAAGGCCAGCATAGTATCATTCGTCCTTTATGCGCCAACCTACGTCTTGATATCCCACGAGGATTCCTGCGGTTAGGTTATGGTGCGGTCATTTTGTGCTACCGTCGATATGATTGCATTTCTGCTAGATGCAATCCCTCTCACAACCGAGAGGAAGTAATAACAGGACTCCGCCCATTGAGCAAAAAGAGCCATATCTCCCGCATCGTTTATGACCGAGTAAAGCAGGTTTTGCGTCGCCCTAACCCGGTACGGTTTTAATTAAAACAACCCCTTTCCTTGACCGAGCGGAATAATTGCTATGGCTACACTAAAGTTATGTCGTTAAAGTCAGCAGACAGTGTTTACGTGTTGTATATAAGGATAATGGGCTGACCGAAACGTTTGCATAGAAATTGAAAGGATCTACTGCCATTACAGCAGGCAGGTAGGGGAGTAGATCGTTTGGACTAATTTACATGGAAAAGACGTGAGAACGGAATGCAAATCAAGTTCTCCACACCGCAAAATCACTTTCGCCAGTCTGTGCTGGGAATGAACCCCCATTTCCGTAGCATGAATATCTGCTATACACCAGGATTTGCCTAAAACACAATTCAAATGACAACAAATTTAAAAATTTTAGGCCACTGCTAAAAACCAATTACTGAGTACCAATAATTTAGGACCATCCAACCAGGCAGCACGGTGAACAACACCTTAATCAACAATTGATGAAGAAAAAGCTTTCCGTTCATGTGCATCGTGTTTTAATGCATTATTAATATCGCTTTTAATGCAAATACGTCAGAGCGTAAGGGAAAAGAATTTAATTAAAATGTTCGGGATTTCACCACTGCATCCACGGTGATTGTCATTGGTTGCAAACCAATACTATCAATTATTCGTGCTTAGGACAAGAGAATGGAATAGATAGAAATAATGAAGTTCACTTTCAGAGAAGAATTAAATCGATATTCGAATTGGTTATTCAGCCAATGATATTAATCCTGCTACACGACAAAAGCCAACTCCGATTATCCCGCGCGCTGAAATTTAAGCTGCCGATGAATTCATTCAGTCATTAGGAATTAGAAATGTTTCATTAGCTGTCAATGGTGCACGCATTCTAAATGGCTAAAGGGAGTACGTACTTGAAAGGTGAACTCGCGTGATGACATCGATAGCACATTATTGCACGCAAACTGTCGCTCCCTTATTCACATCTTATTCCAACAAAGCACAGTCTTAACTGTCGATTCCATGACCTCTCATATAGGAAAGCAGGCTTTCGGTATTGACGATATTTTACTTTTATTCGAGAAAGTTTTGCACCACTGGTGTAGTTACCTCATTTTGAATCCGACGACAAAATAGTCTCATCATAGATTTTCACAGCGGTTCAACTGCTCAGTTTATCCCACTAGAGGGCTAATTTATTTACTTCCCCTGGGGATTCTTGGTAAACGAGATAAAGGAGATGATTTGGTTCCGATTTTTTAAATTATTGCTATTAAGTAGCAAGCATTTCACTGGAATATCGGTGCGGGCCCAAGCTCCATTGATGTTTACGGACACCGACTGAATTTTTTCAAACCTTTAAAGTTTAAAAAAAGAAATAAAATCCGCAAAATCTGACGAGGGAGAAATAGGACATCGATTAAAATTTGAAGACGCTACCTAATTAACGAGTCTCCAGAGCAGACAATCCAGTTTTACTGTCACAAAATGGCTGGTTGTTTGGGATGACACTGACAACGGAAGCCATTATGGATAGATAACTAAGTATATATTATAAGGGTTGCTTTGGAAATGGAGAAAGGGGAGAGAGAAACACAGCATCGTCAATAGCTTAGTTTAAGGAAAAGGAGTCAAAGGGAACACGGTTAAACGTGTCATCCAGTGGACCGCGTAATATAGTTAAGATATTCCCCACAGAAAACTCGAGTTGAGATTGAGATTCATCTGAAAAACTTTGCCTCTGACGGCATTATAACCTAGGGCCTTTGGGATAGGAAGCCTAACTTATACCCACATAGAGAGCTGATTCCTTTACTTTCAATGTCATCTAAATATGTGAAATTAAAACTTTAGGACTGGTGACAGGTATCATTATTTTAAGCGACTGAGCTTAGATTTGAAGCAAAGAAACATAGCACGTCAAGTGTGCACACAGAAAACATTAAGTTCAAAATAAAACATTTCGAAATGAAAATACGTATTAGGAGCACCACTGCCATTTAGTATCAAAAACAATTGTGCACAAAAAAGAAATTCTCGTAACTAATGAATTAATTATTTTGTACAACGATTTACACACTTAAAGTAAAGATGCTGACAGATATATTTAATTACCTACTTTTCACAAAATTAATATATTGATTCATTATATCCTATAAAATTAACTTACAACTAAATGATTTTAAATCTAATAAAAATTTGTAGGACATTAAATTTTCATGGAAGACAACGGTTCCTGTTGATGTGCAAGAGATAAATTTGAATTTCGCTTAAAATTAAAACGAAAATACTTTTTCAAGTGCTTAAGAGCAGTCCAATTTCTGAAGAGATATGCGTTAAACGTTCAGCTATAAATAAAACTTGCGTTGAGAAACGCATATGAATTAGAAGGAGAGCCATCTTTCACAGAAATATGGCCAGTGATAGAAAAAAATATTTTGCAGGCTTAATTAACCCTGAATAACATTCTTTTGAAATCAACATCCGGTTAACAATGGCTCCATTTTTGATGGACGGGTCATTTATTTTTCTCAATGGGCAATTCATCTCAAACAACGTTTACAATTCAGTTCGGATGCCTCCGGACGTGAGAATAATCAAAAATGTCAAAAGAGAGCCGTCACTAATTAATCATATTCTCATACCTTCCTGCCGGCAAACTTCGAAGTGTTTATTTCATGAACAAGCAATATCTTTTGAAATCTCGACAAAACAATGGAAATGACTTTGAATGGCAATTGAGAAAAAAAGACTCCATTCTGTATTAGTTTAATACGCTGAGAAAGGTAATATACTGTCATTTATCCTTTTGGAATTCATATATGCCAAACAAATTCGAACAACCTTGAACAGTTCCCACCTCAATCTCCAATCTGGCGTGGTAGATTGTCAACTCGAGTACGGGTGATGCATAAATTTTGAAAATCCGAAAAATGTAAAGGAGATAAGTTAGGATTGCGGGGGCACCATGGGAACTTGTCCCGAACTAAATGAAATAATCACGCACTACAGACGGAGAGAACTGGGATTAATTGAAAATTAAGAGTAAATTTTATTTCAACGCTAAAAATGATATTACAGCGAAATTATGCACAATTTTCTCTAGGTTTAAGTATATTAGTCACAATGGCAATGCGTACCATCATTTCATAGAGGAATACTTATTACCTCACTCGGTGCCTTAATCCAGCTATCTGTCATGTATTACTTTTTTCTAAACACACAGCAAACCTTTTGGATGTACATGCGCAATAAATCACGAAAATACATAGTGGTCAAAATAGACTTTGTTTAGTAATTTATTTTGAAAATTCAACTGACCGGTATTTCCGATTAAGTCAACCGAATTTCTCAATGCTTTCAACGATATGCATGTTGAATCACGCCTTTGGTGACATATTAATCAATTGCCTGACGAAGAATGCGGATGTACCTACCGATTTTGCAGAAAAAAATAGATATGCACAATGAATATCGCAGGTTGGACTCTTCAAAATTATTCAAGAGAATGAAAAAAATGATGCAGAGAAGCACTAAGATCAAAGTTGAAGAACCCTAGCTCTACGAACATTTTTCAATTTTTCAATATAATAGATAAAAAGCAGGCTTTATTTAAACCAAAATCCAATTTTGCTGGAGGAATTTCGCAAGCGAAAATTCCTTAACCGTTAACGGTAATGTTTCTTCTAGGTCAATTGAAGATAATAGAATCCCAATATCTCCCAAAAAGTAAATATCATGGAAATACACGGACTAAGTAATGAATCACATGAATAATATTCATACTAATAACTATTATTCCGACTGAAATACTATCGAAAATTGGAAATCAAACCACTAGCGTGTGAATTATACCATTTAGAGATTGAAACACTTCATGGACCATTGCTAGTCCATACTTAAAAGATCACGGAATATTCTCGACAGCGGAAATTGCCTATTTAAAGGTAAATTAATTCTTGGGAAACCTCTTGGAAAAGCTGGAGAATCTTGGCAGCGAGGCACACTGCGAAGAGCAAATGTAAATTATCATTCACATTTATTTATCGTCCTGAAAAATCGTGGGAAAAACACCATCTAGAAGGACCACTGTTCTTCACCCTCATCCTGTCCCGTAAAACATTTTTGCAATCAACACGGGACTATTATAAAAAAGGAATAATCGCTTTGCAGAGGGGAATCAGTCACGAACACCCGAGTCCCTTTTGCAGAGATAATTAAACCGTGGGGCATGAGTAATCTGGGCCCTTTCGTGTCGTCCCGTGGTAAAAGGAGAGACTGGCGCCGACATTTCATACGCCCCCCGGGCCACGGCTGGGGTCATCCCTTACAAGATGGACTCCGTGGGAGAGAGAGAGCACAAAATGTCCGACGCAGTCCCATCGTCTTTTTTCTCCATTTCTCCTCCCCCTCCCACCAAACCCCTCCACTCTCGCCTCTCCCCCCACCCACGAAAAAACATTCCATCCACTTCCCCTACAACGTCACATCTCCGCCGCCACGTGACGACACGAAAGATCTGGGTTATGCGGAGCGAAACTAGAAAATGTTCGGAATTTCAAAAGCCTCTTTCTCTCTATGCGTATATCCGGCGAAGATGGTTTGACTGTCGAAACGTCTCAGTTTTTTTGTGTGCTATTTTCTTTTTTTTTTGTTCCGGTGCTTAAAATCCACTATCTTTATATTCATTAGGTGGAACTGATGCCTACTGTATACATTTTTACAGTATTTTACTTGCATCGTAGAATACGTGCAAAAAACAAAGGGATAGAGAACACATACAATTGAAAACCACAACGGCAAAGGTGGAAAATTTCCAGTTCCGAACAAAAAAGGTAGAATAGACCGGAAATAGAACTTCGACCCTTCCAACATAGCCTCAGAAGCGAATATATCCTTATTTTATTTCGCCTTTGTCCGTTCGTACTTAATTTTAACAACGGTAGTTACAGGTGCTACATCCCTCTACAGTTACGTTGAGTAATCCGTTCATATGCCACATGGCTTTGGTCGTTGGCTTATCTATCTTCAAGTCTTCGACAGCTTTACCACACACGAACGACGATGCATGGAACGATAAGTTCACGGAAAACGTTCGGTAGCCTGTCGGTAGGTAGTATTCTTCATAAGTTCAAAATAGTCACGGCCGAAAGCTTTGTGTATACATGTCAAATTCGTTCATAATTTAATTTTTAAACGTTTTTTAACACGGAGTAATTAAAAACTGTACGTTATCCATGTTTGACGCCTTCACTGAAAATAAACACATAAAACAACAACCGTGGATGCCATTATCAAAGTTCATTTATTGCTTGGCCCACATCAACTCTGCTCTCGATCTGTTTTGAAGTACGCCACCAAGTGGGCATGATCTGAAGTAAAATGGAAATGAAGTGCAATGTTATGAAGGAAAATGGGCAGCGTACTATAAAGAACGAAAAGCGACCATCAAGACATCAGTGAGATCCACTTAGGTTCTCGGCTGTTTATTCGGAGCACACCTTGTCACTGACCAAATATGCATCTTAATACTGACATTTTACACCTCTTTTCTTCACTACATGGCAATTCAACGTTTACATTACAAGGTTTAAATTATGGTTAACATGGTGGCCTTAACGGACATGCGTTCACACGTGAACTGGTGAAGGTCAGCTCTGACGACGAGTAAGGAATCGCTAAAAAAGGAATTACTGAAGCAGACTGCAGCAGTACAGTGGTTTCCATCGTGTGTGTGAGAAGAAGATAGTGGAGGAAAGAACGCCGAGGTTGAGATTGTAGTTTACTTAAAACTTAGCGGCTACCAAGAATATATTATTCAGGGCATGGCCGCATTCATGGCCGCCTTCTACTAATTACTGAATATTGTTGCACAAGGACAAGCAATTCACATATTATATTCGTCTAGAATATTAATTTAATCACTGATTCCTCCTCTGAATAAACATTAGTGTGCCACATCTGTCAAGAATGATAATGTCATCAATGCTTCCTCCTCTGAATGGACTCGCTGGTGAACACCTACGCCCAGGAAAACTTCAATTTCCTCTTTAGTGTAGTGCTGCCGTCTCTCTACTCGATCCTCCATTTTCGAACACGCATTTCAACTAACCTCCATTCACACACATTTCAAACGCCAGTGACCAGTGCCAACGCTAAAAACTCCATTGTGCTTAAAAGGTTAACTAGTGTTTGCGCCAACTTGCGTTCACACGACAAACTTTTTACAAGCGCACGAGTTACCAGCGTAGAAGCTAGGAGCATAATACACCAACCTGCTAAGTTTAAAGTACAGGTACATGCGGTCACACGCAAGGGAATATTTTCGTTGACAATTAGCTGCAAATGACTATTTTCGATGGTTAATATTGACGTCGGTGTATTACATTACCGGATGCCCACAACTCAGTCATGTACAAAATTAGATGTGCCCCGATAAGCCCTTCTTCTCCAATATGTTGAACTCAATCTATTCATGTTACGCTGTTTTGTAAATAATCTGGCTCTTGAATAACTGATAACAACATAATATTCTAATCATAGCACTAGAGTAATAATGAGTCCTCTTACAAGTTACAGCTTACCCTCCTTACTGAAACAATCTGCTTCAAAAAAGTGTTTTCCGCTCTCTTCCATTATCATTTCATTACCACTTTCATTCTAGCCAAATTTTCTGGAGCAACAGATTTCCTGGTATGTATAACTGCATATTCTTTTTGAACCCCGTCTCCCTATTCCAACCTGAATGCAGTTCAATATTTCTCGCTGTGCACGGGACAGCTTTTGACGCAGATGTAAAGCGTAATTAATCTCCGGCAGTAATTGATTTTCCCGTTACCGAAAGGTCAAAAAATTAGGACTGATATTTAATTTCGCATTACATTTTTTTACCCGAGCCTGAATGGGATTTTTCAAAAACCCATTATGGAACTATTATCGCGTTTTTCACTCCTGCCGATACTTGACTGCCATAAAAACCCGTGCGGTTCCCAAGTGGATTAAACAAAGAAGGAACTTCACTTCTCAGTTTAGGTCGGCCGATGATGGTAAAATAAAAAGAATGAATCCACCACTATTGTCACAAATCGGTTCCAATTTGGAATAAAATGCATGTTTAAACTTAAAAATATTAAAACAATAAACGGCACACATACATTTACAATTCAATGAAATGGCTCCAGATCAGAAATCATAACCTGGTTTTATGGTTTAGGATAATTTGAAAAAGATAAGAAAAGAGACAAAGGATCAATTAGCACTTTAAAGTCAAATTACTTCGCGTCTATTAACTGTATCACATTTTTATAACAAATTTATAAGGGAAAAAATCGTGTAATGTTGTTTAAGTAATCGTCGAAGATAATAACCGTTTTAACATTCATTCAAATATATTCTTTACTTTACTCATTATCAAAGCAACTTGCCGAGAATAAGGGCAATAGAATTAAGATTCATAACAATTTATTACCCAAAAAACAAAATTATTTACTTTGAATATTAAAACATAATATTGGTGAAAATAAAGTTATTAATATTTCAACCCTTAAGGTTGCTGGAGGGTTGTTTGTTTATGCACAGATCTGCGTGAATTTTTGAATACGTGTCCTTATTAGTAATATCTATCGATAAAAGTGAAAAAACTGCATGCTACCGATTTGGTTTCCTGGCAATTCAATGATATTTTAGCAAATACTCTTATGGCACACGGCATATATTTTGAAACAATTCGATTACTTATGTACAGATTTTCTCCTAAATGCGAAATAATAAGTTTCATATTATTATAATAGCTGCTAACAAATATCAAGGTATCATGCCGAGTAAGAAAAGCGTATTTAGATATGATTTTCTCGTAAATTTCGAATTTTGCGCCGAAAATCCAAGTGAAAACAATGCTTTAATTAAGGTGAAACTTTGACATATAACTTTTGCATCATATAAATTACTGCATGTATGGTGACTTTCAACGTATAAACAGGTGTACTTGAGTGAAATGTGGTCCAAGAATATTTTTTCGACTTACTTGAAAATTTATTAGAATGTGCATTCAACGACTCACGGTTACCGCTCCAGCCACCTTAAGATACCTCGTGAAACGTGAACTATTATTTATTAGAAATTTTGGAGAGAGCGCGATGGTGGGTAGAGTGCTTGGCTACTGATCGAAGGGTCCCGGGTTCATATCCGGTTGAAGCCTTTGGACGCCCCCGAACAAAAAGATCCTCGGAGTGCGAGGTGGCCCAGGGAAAGGAACTGGCCCCCCTACCCTGAATGTGTGTAATTCACACGCCTGTGGCTTAGTCCAGGATGAGCTCTACCCTCAACTATCTAAACCAACCTTCGGGTTGAATCACTGAGTGAGTGAGTGAGAAATTTGGGCATCTCATCATCTCAATACGGTTAGTCTCGTTAAACATACGTCCCTAACAACTAATATGAGATTTTAGAGGCCATGTATATCTGCGCTAAATATAGGCAACGGCATTAATTCCGGATTAATGAAAGAGGGAAGTATTGAAACACTTATGGATGAATCATAAAGAATAAGGTATTCCATCAAACAGTCAATTCAAATGCTAGTGAAATTGATACTTCAAAGTGATACTATGACGATAGTATTACCCAACTTTACACCAATATGACTGTGCAAGAGTTTTTCTGGAGAGTGTAACAGGTAATAAATAATTCACAACATGTCCTAATCCTTGACAATATCCATGAATAACGTGGTCAGAATACAATAAAATTATCCCTCATTGTTACCAACTGTAAAAACTAATCAGCTAACGCAGAAGTACGTTTTCCCATCACCATTAAAATTTTGAAAAGGCAACGTACCTATTAGAGAGATAAGAATGAGAGTAATAAATGTATAAAAACGCATATTTGGGTGTAAAAACTCACCTACACACAATCGTCATTGCTTGGACAATCTAGTGAGTGCTCCATCGCGGTTCGGCATGAAAGACATCAGGTGAAATCATTCTTCATAAAAATGATAGTAATTTTTCACTATTTGAGCATATAGAAGGAATTGATCAAGTGTGAAGAAAAAATGAATAAAGGGACTTACATTGGAAAAGAAGTAAATACCAAATGAATGTTTAGTTGCCATTGGGATACAATGAGGCCAACTCAAAAAGAATATCTTAAGACACGCATAAAAGATTCTGTCTGTTTGAGACTACCTATTAAAGGGTAAATAACAAAGGATAAATAATAGTTAACCAAATTTAATTAATTTCTCCGATAGCTTTATCAAATTGCTCCATTCAAGAATACTTTATTCAAATGGTATTTATTCTTGACCTCTTTTACTATTCGGTGCAAATATAACGAGTTTAGGTCAATAATATCTATATTTATTTAAACTTTTGCCGACGTTTCGGACCTTTATTGAACCATCTTCAGGGCTATAAACAAATGATACATGATTTCTGTTTGAGGCTTTCGCAGCGCTGGATTGCAGTTCTCTCCATTGTTTTCGGGTTAGCCGCGTCAAGTTTTAAACTTGACACAGCTAACCCGAAAACAATGGAGAGAACTGCAAATGATACATGATGTTAAAAATGTTTTACAATCCTTTGTTGATTACACAATGGTTAATTTACAGTCATTAAATATAAAAATACAAAGACATATTCAAGAATGTAACCTTTCAAGTTTGGTGCTGCTTTGGTGAGAAGCCAAGATTTTAGACTCAGAACGAAATTTATCACAAAAGATTATTCAAAGAAATGTTCCATATCTCCAGAAATAAAAAATGTTGCAATAAAAGGACACACATTATAATATTATTACCTAAGCAAAATTTATCATAATTTAATAAATGACATATTCGTCGGCCTCGGTGGCGGCGAGGTAACGTCCTCGCCTGCCAACCCAAAGGTCGCGGGTCAGGGGAGGATTTTTCTCCTCCCAGGACATGGCTGTGTGTGTTGTCCTTTGTTACAACGCCTGATGTAAAATGGTCCTCGAGGCTGTATTCAGGTTATTGATATAAATAAATAAATAAATATAAAATAAATAAATAAGTTTTCAACAAAGAAACGGATCCAAGTAACCAAATTAAAATTGTTTATAAAAACAGCACCAAACTTGAAAGGTTACATTCTTGAATATGTCTATGTATTTTTATATTTAATGACTATAAATTAACCATTATGTAATCAAAATAGGATTGTAAAACATTTTCAACAACATGTATTATTTGTTTATAGCCCTGAAGATGACCTAAGACTCGTGACCTAAGACCTAAACTCGTGATATTTGCACAGAATACTTTAAGTCTATCCAGATTCGAGATATGATTTCACCATTGGTTTTTTTGGTAGCTATTATAACTGTTATCTACTTAAGGCATCACGACCGAGTAACATCTTGATTGTGACTGTCACGTAAACCTCAAAATTCGTCTGATGGGGACAAAGATGACAGGATCTTTTAGGAAGCAAATTTAAAGTACATATATTGAGAAATTGAGAAAATTTGGGCAATCGCAGATATCGAAGGGCATAAAAATTTACAACAAGCATCGAGAGATAAGGCAGAAGTATGCATGCTGCAGCCAACACAAATTCAAATATCTAGAAACTCTATAGGTGACAATAAAGTCATTTAACACACAAAAACTTATCATTTAATTCGTGACGAGCATGGAATATAATTAAAACATAATTGGTAGAGTTAGAACGACAAGTCTACCTAGTCGCTGAGATAATACAACCGCTGCATGAATTTATTAATAAGAGAAAAGGATTTCATTAATATTTGGAGTTAATGATTAATTAGTTAGGCAGCGGTTTAAATGTATTTCAGGAGCATTTCCATTATTGCCTAGATTCCATGGAACCAGCATAAGGAATCCAGGCCGTCATTGTTCTTTTTATTAGGTGAAAATAGAGGTCAAGCTGAGGTTTCAGGCGTGATGGAGTGGAAACGGAACAAAACTGCAAGTAATTAAAATGAGCAATTTCTACAGGTATAACATTTATTACACTAAGATTATCACCTGAAGATGCTGTAAAAAGGGGAACCGGGCGTGCAATAAATTTCATGCCTGTGAAAATTGCTCATTTTAATTAATTGCAGAGGTCAAGTTAGAAGAAACTTAATTTCACTCTGCTGGAAACGAGGATTCAGAAATTAAGCACCTATAAGGGCACATATAAGTTTGTGCTTTTAAATCAACTACACGACATGTAATGAATTGATACACAATTTGATTAAGTATGAGCAATCAAGATTGAACGATATTTCAGTACATGAAACTTCTTAGATACTCTGGGAAAAAGTTAAAAGCAAGTAACCAAAATAAAATACCAATGTAGGAGAGTTGAAGGCCACGTATAAAAGTAAGACAGCTAAACACATGGAGGAAATTGTGTTCAAATATTTATTACTTCAAACTGAAGCTACCCATCTAATTCCATCAAGGCAAATGCGATGGCCATTTTTACTCTCTATGTAATCTGCGACATATTGTGGTTTTCCAGCTATTGATGCCTCTGATGTTCAACCATTGACCAAGCTTAACTTTGCCCGCTGGGCAATTCATCGCCCTGAGTGAATCGAATTCACCTGCGCTATATTATCGGAGCTGACCACTTCAAAGTCCGGCACCCACACAGACAGCTCCGATATTGCTCGAAATGATTGCGTAGGGAAGCCGGTTGGAGAGAAATTTCGAGATTATAATTTTACGTTATCATCGGATATCTGAAAAACTAATTTTTGCGTTGACCACATTAATCTCTGGCGCTAATACCAGCATGATGACGTTCCCGAGCATGTCCAATTTTGGTGAAGCCTCGTAATGCGCTTGCTGAGGGTGGGCGGGAAGTGGGGAGGGGAGGGGAAAATAAATGACACTTAATATATGATGCCTGAAATTAAACTGCCCATCATTCATTAAAAATTTTTGATATAAAATATTCACGTCACTCAGAGGGGGTTCATCCGCGAGCATCGTCCCGCACCGCCTCTCGCGTTGAAGTGTCCCGCTAGTGCAAACGCCAACTCCCGGAAGCGTACCCGGGGTACCCAACGTCATTCCAGCGCGAAGAGAACATGGTCCCCGCACTCCCAGAGTTGATTCACTTGGGAAAAAAATGAGGTATTACGGGCGGAGAGTCGTAAAATTTATCCCCCGACCTCGCTGAGAGAGAGAAAGAAAGGGAGAAGAAAAACAAAGAAGAAGCGGTGGACGTCGCACTGTGGACGCAAACAACACGCTTTTTTGGACACGAGCTCGATTCGCCAAACTTTTTCGCGGGCACGTGGGAAATGAACGAACTATCCCCGGCATGTCAATCCGTTGGACTGAGGCACGTACGTAAATTATGCTTGCACGCGAGTGATTCAAAAGTTTCGTCCTTCTACGCGCTTGTAGTCCGATACATTTTATAATTTTTAACCACTACGAAATATTCTCCAGTTATTATGGATTTTTGATCAAAAGGAAATGCATAATACTCCATTGCCGTAGTTTTACTCATATTAATTAGTGCCACCAGGGTTTTGTTAAAACATAATTTATGAATTTCCGTTCATATCTACGTTTTTATGAAACCCTGAAAGTTTTATTAAACATTAGACAAACATTGGCGACGGGGTACTGGATTTTCACTTTGACCAACTCCTTGTAGTAATAAGAAGATATAAGTTGACCAAGAAATAAAAAAGATCTTGTTATGATATTTACGTTAACTAAGCCATAATAAATTATGAAAGTAAAATTGATCGATTCAGGTTCAGCTTTTTGGATGAGAAACATGCTCGATTTGGTTTCCGTCTTGGTGTGAAGGTACTGTTTCATATGGAATATTGCACTTAGTTTAGTTTAAACAACACATTGTTTAATATAATGCCACTTAATACTTATCCATGAAGTTTTGATCACCCACCATGGTGTCGGCGCTACAATGCCTGACGGTATTGAACGAACCCAAAACTCCTTCGGCCGGGAGTGCGTATATACATGAAGATATGAGCGGTAACCAACTTTCTGTTTCTTGAATATGGCAGTATTACGTAAACACCGCGGTCGGTGATTAAAACTGCCGGGAAATTTGCTACTGCCAGTTACTCAGCATTATGTGTATCGAGTAAATAGCTGGTCTAAGCAAGAGTCACATGCCCAATTTTTCGCCCAACTCTTACCAACATTGTTTGCACATATTTTGCAGAGAAAATATTGGTACTTTTCAATGTAGTTTTATTTGCAACATTTGTAGAGTAGGTCAAAAAAATATAGCTGCATAGCATAGCTATCTTTTCATATAAATGAATTTTATCTTAAAACTTTTCCCTCAAGCACTTAAAGAGGTTCACCAACCCATCACTATCCAATCACTCTCACATACAAAAGCGCAGGGGGGTTCAATGCACCATGTGATTTGAAACAAATTAGATACAAGCCAATGAAAATACGTGAGTGCACAGAAACATAGGTACACACAGAGGAAAATAAGCACGCTCTTGGCTTCCCGACAGACATAGTCCCTTACCCCTGATCCCTTTTTTTTTCCTCTAAGACCTGTGTTTCCGTGAAAGCGTGTTAGAGGGCGAGGTGGGAGTTTTGAGGAGGGCGGTGCTCACTCGAGACTTGAGTTCTTGGCGTTTTTTTCCTCGCGCCACCCGCTAACCCCGTGGATGTTTGAAGGAGCCTTTCGGTGCTCGTGGGGTGGGCGGCTGGAGGCGAGAGAGGAGGAAGGAGAGATGGAGGGTGTGGCAGTGAAAAAGAGCGAGGGGGTAGTGGGAAGGGTAAGAGTGAAATATGAAGAGTTGTGGCCGAAGGACGCGGAGGGTAGGGAAGGATTAGGAAACCTTACGCGTCAGTCATCATCAACAGCCATCAATCCGAAGATTGGTTCGCTACAGCTCTCCATTCTCTTTTCGGCTAACTGCTAAGTTCTCACATAATTTCTCATTTTGACAACCTTCATAATATGATTCATGTATTTCCATCCATTGTGATTCTCGGAAAATTTTTCCATTCTTTATTCCGTAATTTTATAGTTTTCAGGAGGCTGTTATGCTTCAGTGTGATCAATTATATTGTCTAATTTACCTCGTGCAGTTTATATCGAAAATGTTTTGCGTTTATTTGATCTTCATCACTCTTTGATAACGCTACGTTTACATTGCTTAATATTTTTCTCTGTTCTGCTAATGCTACTTTCCAAGCTTCACTGCCGTTAAATAGAATGCCTCAACGTTTCAATGCAGTTTTTCCACAAATCTAAGCTTACTCTATCGGCTGTTAGTTGACTCTTCTTATGATAGAACCACTCTGTTCACTGTATATTTCTCCTTTCTTACGTCACTAGCAATCATATCTCCCATATACTATTATCCCTACTCTTTCTCCTGTTTTTGATGTCCAAGTCTGCCGGTGTTATGCATTCTTGATTTCTTACATATAACATTATTTTGGTTTTCTTTATAGGAATCATCAACTTGTTTATCTCTGCAGCTTTTTCCTTGGAGCTCAGCATTCTCATAAGATATTTATTCTTCGCTGCAAATATTGCTTTCTCATCAGTAAAGCACCTAATGGTGATTGTTCTCCACAGGAATGTATTCCTGTTTTCAATATACACTCATGTTTCATATGTTGTTTTCTCAATGTTAATATGGAAGATAATCGGTGACAGTATTGCAGCCACATTTTATCACTACCAACTGTTTTCCATATCAGTTTGATCGTTCTCCATATCCGTTCAACTGCTCTCCATACCTGTTCAGCTGCTCACCATATCTGTCCAACTGTTCATCATGTCTGTTCAAATGTTCTCTACATCTGTCCAATGGTTCTGATGGAGTATGGGAAGCAATAGATCATGATTGGAACAGTGGAAGGGGAAAATGTGATAAAAGGAGGGGTAGAATTGAGGTAGGGGAAACGTAGAGAGTAGGGGAAGGATCAGGAAACCCTACGCCCCAGTCCCGCCCCGTAAACCACCCCTACACGTCTCTCAAACAACCCCTTACTCCTGCTTCTCCGCGTGGCTTTCTTGCAGTCGAGGTGTGTGTGTCGGGTTTAAGGAGGCTGGCGAGGTGGACGCGCGCTGGAGAGAGAGAGTTCTTCACCGGAAGTGGGAGCCGGAGCGTAATTATAGAGGGAACTAATTGCGTGATGGTGAGACGGGAGGCAAAAAGAGATGAGGGGTTAGAGGAGGCAGGAATGAAGGCGAGTGCTAATGGAGGCTGTAGGGTGGGGGGAGGGGAGAGTACGGTGGCGAATAAGGAAAGAGGGATAGCGGGGAAGATTGGTGGGGTAGGTGGTGCTGAGTAGCGAGAAGATGAAGGAGGGTAGTAGTAGGTTGAAGAGGCAAGAGAGAGAATGGGACAATTAAGGCGAGGAAAAAAAGTGGGCGGACTGGTTGGTCGGGTTGGGGAGGAGGAACACACGAAGAATAAGGAAGAATGAAAGGTCTTCTGGGGAAAACTGTTGCGGGACTTTTGTCTCACGCTCATTTTTAACCCTCCCACACCACCCCAACACTCTCTTTCCCCCTTTTCTCTCTCTCTCTGTCTTTTTCTCCTCCTTCCCTACGCAGAGGAGAACTATGTTTTTAGGCTCGATTAAATTTCTCGGAAAAAATGTCATTTTCCCTACCTCCCACAGAGTTTATATGTTTTATTTTCCCCCGACACAAAGTTTCTCTCATGCTTGAAGCCCACCCGACCTCCGCGCTAATATTTCGCTCGTTTGGCTCTGGGACACGGTTTTTTTTCCATCGTGAGCTCATGTGTCTTCCTCGGATGCCAGAGAAAGATGTGGAAGTGGGTGAGAAACGGTGGCGGGTGGGATGAAATAAAAAAGTACATAACGTGGAATGAAGAGTGAATGTGGCCATCTGAGACAAAGACGCCAACAGACGAATTCTTGCGCGTGCTAGAGGAGGTGGTTGAGGTCTCCGGCCTACTTTAGGAAGGCTATTATTTTTGCCGCAGAACCATTATCAAATGTAATCCGCTTAGAAAGTTTCTTTCTTTGGGAATGTATTAAGTGGAATCGGAGCAGTTGTTAAATGGACGGTCATTCCAAAACAAGATCATGATGACTGAGTAAAACCTTGCCTTGTATAAAAACTAACGGAAAATTGTGGACTCACCACAACTTTTGTTTTTTAATGATGAATACAAAAGCTCACTCACGCAGAATCGGGAGAAGGAAAAATGACATCTTAAAAGTAATCGTTGTCGTCATTGCCTTATTGCAACTGTCGGGGTGTAATTAAGTAGGAAGACTTGAACGTTAATAAGACTTCGTGAAACTTAACGATAGTAGCATTATATGAAAGAAGCTGTTTGTATAATTCCACGCTTATTAACTGATGGATTAATTTTGTCGTCAATAGAGCCATTCTCAGGGTAAAATAATCACAGAGATATTGGTTCTTATTGTTCCTTGAGAATGATTGTACAGACATCGAAATCGGTCAGTCAATAAATACGCGTAGCATTGAACTTTCTCTTTTACACCTTAATAAATATTGAAATGAAAATTATTTTTTCATATTTTATTTCTCCCCATCGGAAAGGAGAAATAAATTCACTTACCACTTACTGAATTCTATTAACATTCTTAGTTTCATGTCTGCGATTTCGACTACTTGTAGTCATCTCAGATGGCCTAAAATTTAAGTTGAAAATGACATAAAATGATCGAAATCCGGATCTAGTAATAACATTTTTACTTTCTTCCTCTCTTCTTTCGGAGGGAATTTCATGGTAAAAATGGCTACCTAATTAGTCGCTAATTATTAGACATTAATTCCCTTTTTATTGAGCAGTCATAAAATTAGATTCAATTTAATACTGAACAATGTCAATCTCTATTCATCCCACACGTTAGTCAGATGCACTACTCCATTAATTCCAGACGTGGCTTGATTGCATATCATGAGATTACGCTCTCATAATTCTCTCATGGATGCATTTGCACATATCGTCAATAGATACCAACCATTAAATGTGCCTTTGAAGAACGTATATCACTTAAATGAACGTTTCCCAATCCCTAAGTCCATATGACGTATTGCTTATCTTTGATTTCAAGCACATAAAGCATTGGAGGCACTATTTTCATGAGACTGAATGGCGGTATGGTTATTTGCGTGATTACCACGGTGACATCGTACGTACTACCCATTAAATACGCGCATGAGCAAATTACTTGGACGCATACGTCACTAGCGACCTCCTCTATCGTTGAAATATCTGGGCTGATGGAAAAGCCAATGATTAGGCCAGGACTTAACATCTCGGCTGCTAAGACTACGAGAAACTTGCCACCATGATAGCGTACTGCATACTTTGATTTTATATTGACATGCAGGTAACACAGTGAAAATAAAAAGTCCCCCCAGACCTCAATTCAAGGACTTAAAACATTACCTATGTCTTCCGATATATGATCACCTGTTTCGGAAGCTCAGAACAACCAAGATATAAATACATTAAATTATGAAATAGCAAATATTTCAACTAGTTTTGTACGCGGTAAATTAATTTTTAATTTTTTTCATATATGTGGCAAGTGATCATCACCTGAATGCTTAAAGATGAATTTTTATGAAACTTGATACCAAAATACTGAAGAAACAAAATAAACCATACCAGTCCAATTAAATTTCTCGGCCCCAGTGGCGACGGGGTAAAGTCCTCTCCTGTTTAACTGAGGGTCGCGGGTTCGAGTCCCGCCTGAGTGGATTTTTAACCACTCAGGACATTGGTGTTTGTGTTCGTCCATTGTTATATGTTAAAATACCCGATGTAAAAGGCCGTCATTGCTGTTTTCGGGGATGTGAAAATAAATAAATAAAATGTTCTACCTTCTCCGATGATTGCTAAGCACTTGTTTAAGCTTTAATGTTTAAAAGGATATGGAGGACCTTAGTTTTCAGTTATTTTCAATTAACTTGACACAAAAAGACGAAATCTATTAAAGAAATTGGAGTCAACAATTTATTTAAGTAAGCAACTTTCACCACCAGCAAATTATTTTCGAGTCGAAAAAACCTTGTAACCATTGATATATTTTATCCATTACTTCGAAGACTAACAATCATGCACTGAATTAATCAGGAACCAGGGTGGCATAAAAAATCTGGGTATTTTTACATGCAGTTAATTTCTCTATCTCAACCTTTCTCTCAAAATCTCTTTTCCTATGGCAAATTTGCTGCACAGGAATCACATAAAATATGATACATCACGGACTGAGTACGCCGGTGACTTTTTCATTACAACAAAAGCTCAAGGACCTGTAGTACTGGCGAACTATACATTGTATCCCCTTATGTATGGGCATTTGGGTGCAACTCCTAAAACTTAACTTCTTTCACACCCGGAACAAAACCGATCTCCTTCTGTGACCATGGTGACGGGACATAAAAGCTGCATACTTCCTCCCTTCGGACTCATTATGGCAGCGGGTGGCATAAAGCCAAGTGGTAAGACAAACTTTCCTGCGCAAAGACTTCCATTATTATTCAAAAACACTTCGTTATTACTACTCCGCCAGCTGCCGTTGTGGTAAGGAGGACGCTGAGATGTTTCGCCGTCCCCATATCCCAGATAAAACCCTTTATTAGAAAGGGCGGCGTTCTAATCACGGCTACGGAGACGCAGGATGGAAGGAGGGAGGGACTTCTGAATGACGGAGTCGTGATCATCCCGAGATAGTTCGTACTACTGAGTGCCTCCTCGCTCGGTCGATCGCTGCTATCACCGGGATAACAGCCGGTATAACCGAGCATCCGCCAAATCTGGTGTCGCAAAAATGTTCCTCCATAGGTTTTGTTCCTTCGGTCTCTCTCTCCGACTAATATTTCCAAACCGCCGCTTCTCAGCGCCTCGCGAATCAAAACCGGAAGCACTTTCTTTCATCTGGCTCAGGATCTTCCCTCTTCCTCTCCCCTCCCCCTACCCAACTTACCCCCCGAAGTAGGACAGAGAGGATAAAAAATAAAAATCCCGCGTGAAAATCAGCGGATTTCACAATAGGAACCCTTCCCGAGATCTTCGATAACGACACTGTTGCTCGATTTTCTGTTAATCCGCACGTCGGATAATGATCTATTGTTTTTGTTTCAAGTGAAATTATCTCCATTGACTGGCGTTATTACTATGATTCACTATTTGGAACTCTATTAAACTATGCTCAATATATTTTTTTGATTCGTACGTTTTCGTGATGCAAATTGTAAGATAAAAACTATGGTTAAATATGCACTGCGTACCTGGGAGTCATGAGAGTGCCAGAACATGTAATTTACCTTTTTTCCGTGATCTATGAGGTAGAGGGTAAAGTTACTTTTTGGCCAAAGAAATGATTAAGTAACCCTAACCTGTACCGGGATTTCGTCCGTATTCGTTAATTATAATTTTAATTTTTAGCAATACACCAAGGCCACTGAGAACTTTAGGATTCGTGAATTCTGGATAATGTTTTCCCTGCTTTCAAAAAATCCTCAACAATGTAAGTCTGCTGATATTCAGTAAACTTGGAACATAAGAGGCACACGACTAAAACATGACTAATTAGTGATATCGTGATACGGGATTACTTAAGGAAATACAATACCAGGAAGGGTTACCTCAATAAAAAAAACAAACACCAAGTGTTAACAGCTTAGATAGAGAGATAGATAAAATTCCATAATATGATCTTGCATATTTTTGAATATTTTTCTTTTCCAGCACTTAGCTCCAGCACTTAGCTTAGTGTAGAAAGAAAAGTCGCCTTAAGCTGGGTCTATACTTCCACGCCGCCTCAATTTAACGGTCGCCGCCTGTGGTCGCCTCCTGGGGTGGTAGAAGCCCAATGGGAAACTGTGAAGGCGGCGCTGACAAAAATGGAGTGGGGAACGATTATCCTTGGGTGGGGATGGAAAAGCTCTACTCCGTTGTCAATGCAGCCTTGAACGTTTAACATTACTATATCCTTAATACGAAAACAACATCAATGGTTGTTAATTTTTTGCGTATATGAAAGACGATTCTTTGATTTAAGTGGGCTGAAAATCCTCATTTCGGAATCTAGCCTTCACAACGTGCCCCGGAATAATTCCAAAATATTTCGTAAATACCAAAGTTTTGCTTTTTTAATAAAATAAAACAAACACTTCATTACAATTACTCCACTTTAATCAACAAATGACTCTTCATCTACTGAATACAAAAATTGCAAGTATTTAGCTGTCACGGCAAAACCGTTACTGGGTCAGAGGGAAACGTCTGAAATAAACTTCTTAGCCCCGGTATAGATCCACCTTAAGGAGTTCCTCAGCATCAACAATGACCGACAAAAGGAGAAGAAAAACATCTCACCACTTAAAGAACCAACATCAATTTCCAAAGGATTATTAGTAAGAGTGTAATCCTGAAAGTAATTATATCCCTCAATCTCATTCATCCATTTCTTATTGGGCTGGTAGTTGGTAGGAGTAGAATCGATTAAGAGACACTGAAAAAGCTCAACCAAGTCAAGATGTTGAAAGCCTTCAATACGTCTATGCCTGCAATTATCCGCCATCTTTTATTTTATCTCTTCATTAGGGTGCTTTTTAAGAATCTTTTATTATTTCAAGGGGAATTTTTTTGGTTTGCTGGATTTTATTTTCGCCCGGAGGAAAATCCTCTGTATCCACCGAGGACTCCCGCATTCCGTTGTTAGGGGGTTGGAATCGGAGGAGAAGAAAGAATAAGGGATGAGGATTTTCAAGAGATGTTTTGGTGTCAGGATATGTGGGAGGGAGAAGGGGTACAGGAAGCGTGGGACGAAGGGAGGGTTGAATAGCGGAAATAAAAAAAGGAGTGAGACGTCAACGTCTCGTGGTAGCAATATGAGAATTTATTCATCTCTAACGACGCCGCTATCGCGTGCGCTGATAATGAGCGCAATCCCTAGCGATGGATGGAAAGAAAGATCTTGGAATTATTAAGAAAGAACACAACATGTATGCAATGAAAGAATCACAATTTAAGCAACCACCCTCTCGTAGAAAGAGAAAAGATCCTTGAAATGCCTTACGAGGTATTTAAAGACAGTTATACGGCAGCAGTTTTTCCCTGTGGCTCTCTTGACGCCAAGAGATTATAGTAGAATACATATGATGCAACCCGCGTTTAATTTTTTCCCGTGGCTGTCGCTTGCTTTGGAGATGCAGATTTAAAAAATGAGACTTTTTCCTCATATCTTCGCCGTCAAGATTTTTCGTCCTATGCCGACTGGCTTCTGTTTTGAGTCCTTGAATGATCTCTTTTAATGTTTCGAGGAGAGCCTTATTTATATTGTCGGTACGTAGGATATTTCGATTACATTAGACCCACGCTTTCATTTTCTTCGGATGGAGGTAGTGTCTTTTTCATTTTGTTGTTTCCCCCTTCCCCTTGCTGTCAAACAGTGGTAATCTGCGGAGAAAGGTATCACGCGACACCCATTTTAGCTTGATGCCTTTCAACGCAAAGGGGGAGACACAAAGGAGGTCGAGAGGCAGGGAGGTATGAGTAGGAGAAAGAGAAACGGTGTTTCGAAAAATGCTCTTTCTCATTTCCAACACTGCCCAGGTTTTGTGTAACATTCCCACACACGCATTCACAGAACCATCACCAGGTTGGGGGATGCGTTGTCGCTCTTTTTTTTGTGCTTTGGTATTTTTGCTCAGTTTACGTATTTTTTGTTTCCACCCGTGGAAAACCGCGAGAAAGTTTTCTTCTTTTTGTACGTGTGTGCGCGCTCTCTCTCTCTCTTCCCTGGCTACCGTTCAATTCTATTGAGTGACACCGATGAACGCGATTTCGCATTCATTCGATTTTCCCCCCTTGAACGGAGCAGAGCGCGGAGCATCGAGGCTGCGTCATACAGATGCCACATTAATTATGACGGGAGGTGAGAAGACGCGAGCGACCCCCTTTTTTATACCCATGATTCCCTCTACCCTCCGCATCCACAACAACACCTTGATGAAGTCTGCATTCGATGCCAAACTATCTCTCGTTTCTCTCGCTCACGTCTCGACTCGAACACGCCCACTCTCGGCCCCCCCAATCCCCTTCCGATGAGAGTTCGATTGTCTCCGTCACTGTGGTGGCGCGGGGATCATTCTTTCGTCACCGAAGACCGATTCTCGGGAAATAAAAAAAAGAAGAACGATATAAAAGAGAAACAGATCAATCCGTGGATCCATTCTATCCCCATCCCGCTTATGGATTTGATGCGTTCCACCCTTCCCCCATAAATGAAAGGGACACTTATAAATTGCGTTCGTTTGACGACTCCATCACGGATATCGAGGTTGTTAGGGAGGAGAGGGGAGGGTAGTAGGCTATAAGAAAAAAAAGTTACACAAAAATGAAAAATCCGGGAGTCACAAACAATTTCACCCGTTGGGGATCGACGGCGGAATAAGAAAATTATTATTCCGTTTCGTCTCTTTACGAGAAATTTGCCGAATCATATCAATATGCCATTCTTTTTTTGCATATTTATTCATCGACGGGATCGTTTTTCCAATTCATTTTTTTGTAAGTCTCCATCGAGACCATATTCGAAAAATACTCATGAATAGAAAAATGTGGGTGAAATAAATAAATGCTCAAAAAATGATTACCAACACGAGTTCGCAAGGGCTTGTGGCTATAATTGTGGCCACATTTCTTTTTTTCTTTATTATCCTTTTTCTCACGATTTCAAAGGAATCATCATTGAGTCAAGCAGTTGACAGGAAATGCATCAGGTTTGTAAAACTATCGGCGAATATTGTTGTTTTTTTACACACGCCCAGTCTCCAACGTGCACGTACAAATTCGTGCCCGGGTGTTAGAGAACGCGTGCGTAGTGTTAGTGAGCGAGTGAGTACAAGCACGACTGGATATTCGTGTTTCTCTCCGTACCACCACGGTTACTCGCTCACATGCACACACATACAGACAAGAGATCTTTTTGAAGTAATTGAACTTTTTGTGTGTCCTGCCTCTCTCCGAATACACTCACGTCTTTGATGTGAAATTGGATTTTCGCGGAGCATTTAAAACAAAAACGAGATGGGGAGGAGGGAGGAGGATTTGCCGAAGGGGATATTTGGGAGAGGGAAAAGGAACGGGAATGGGACAAACAAAAGCGGAAAAGATACGCGAGAAACAGTGTAAGGAGGGAGATTGTATGAAAAAAGAGTGAAAGAACTTTCTTTCTAAAAACATTCGCGCTTTTCCCAACAACCCTCTCGATGATTCTCTCCATCCTTCCTTCCTCCTCTTTTCTTTTCTTCCTACATTTCTTCCCTCTCTCTCTCTGTCTTTCCCAACCTCCCTCGTCTCTTGTACGCCCACCCAGTCTCTCCCACTCCTCTTTACACGCTTAATTTTTCTTCACAACCCCATATACCAACTCTTCCATCTCTCCCACACCGTTCCCTAAACACTTTCTTTGACTTCTACATCTCATTCTTCTCCGACCCCTTCTCTCTTTCTCTGTCTTTCTCCTCTCCGTCTTCCGATACACCGCCTTCCTTTTTCGTTTCACTCCTCCTGCCTCTCGTACTCCTCCTTCCTTTTTAATCCTTTATATTCTCCCGCGCGCACTTCCACTCCCCTCAACACCGCCATGTTTTCTCAATCCATACGCTCTTATACGCGTCCTCCCCTACTGCTCTCGTTAATCCTCCCTCCCCCCTGCCTTCCACCATTCCATCCTCCCTCCCCACTCATCGTCACAGAGAGAGAGAGATAGTCGTCATATTCCTTTCCCAACCCCCTCTCTCCACTGTGGATTCATATTTTTTTTCTTCACTCACGACCCTTTCATCATTCACAGAAAGGCACCCCTGTCTCCCACCTCCCCTTCACCCCTCAACTAAGTCTCTCACTCTCCCCACTCTCTCATCCCCCGCAAACGTATATCCTTCCCTCTAGAGTAAAGTTGGCCCGATACCAACTCTTCCGATCCAATCCGATACCGATGTTTTGTTTCTCGATAGTCCAATGCAGCAGATCCGAAGCTGGCGATGCAAACAAAATTAACGTGTTTACCAAACGCAACCTTGTGAAAAGTCGTGGAGGTTTCTCTATCAATAACGTACACCGTCTGTCGCAAATATTTTACGTTCATATGAGAAAACAATACGCAACAGTCTTTAAATGATTCCGATCGGAGAAAAATACCTGAGAGATCTGGTGCTTTCCGTGCACAAATATTGCATAAATTCTATAAGAAATTTCCACCGGGTCGGGATTCCATGGTTCCGACGCTTCGATATGCGACTCGAGCATCGTCTTCAGAACTCGTGAGGATCGCATCGAAACACCGGCGACAATGAAGCTCCTGACTCGGTGGAGATCATGAGAAGAATCCATGCGTCTGATATCCCGGAAAAGTCATAGATTTTGCATCAATTAGAAGTATATTGACTACATTTTTGCCTATTTTTCGCAGAGTTAGTAAAAATGTTCACCAAAATATATTTTACTACTACAAGTCATCGCCCTTTCTTTCGTCGACTGTGTTCTGTGAAACTGTAGCGAAAAGCAGAAACACCAAAAGCAGGTTGAAAAGGTGTTGTGTGTATACAAATATACTTGCAAAGTCGAAGAGGCGGATCAAAATTACGGGAAATCATGTCATTAGCGTCAAATCTCACCTGACGTATCACTGAGACGACGAGAAACGAGATGACTTTAAGAGGAGAAATGCGGGGTCAATATTCATCATAAAATCTTCAAACTTATATCCCAATATCAAATACTTATATGAATCAAGTATATGATTTAAACCACCTGGGAGTCAAAGTGAGGACTCTTCCAGTGCTTAAACTGATGAAACCATTCAGTCACTTTACTTTTCGTAGAAATTAGAAATGCTCATCCATCGGTCAATATGTCATAAATTGGGGCCCAAGTTAGCCTAGGGGTAGGGTGCCTGAGGATTAACCACGGGGTCTGAGATCCAATCCAAATGCCGCCAAATACTTCGGACCCTCTGATGGGAGAAGCAGTTTCATTATATCAAAATATACAAGGTGGTTAGTGCGACATCACGTGCCACCGCTGCAGTCTTGAGTTCAGTTTGCGGGATGTACCGCAGAATTGCGATGTCGATGACGACGTGAAACCACCACATTACTATCCTTAGAAGACGAAGCCCCGCATTTACACACGTGACGTTATGGAATTCCTTCCCGTAAAATATTACGGAGGTAATGCACTCTCCCAATTGGATCTCCGGGTGAGGAATACAGGGAGGGGTACATCAGTCAAGATCAGGGATCTCCAAACCTTTTTGACCTTCAACCTCTACAAGAATTTCTCAACATTTTATGGACATCCTCAACGTTACTTTTGCGTAATTAAAGTAGAACAAGCATAAATAGATGCTTTTGCGATTTGTGATTGGTTATTTGACAGCAATTATTTATTAACGTAGAATGCCTTATGTGTCACATTTTATAATGAAAGGTGCATTGGCGATCTTGCTTTCACTGAAAATATTTATGAAAGTAAATGTATTAGTGAAACGATAACATTAACTGAAACATGACAAGTTGAAATTTAAGATATAATGCGATAATATTTGGCTATTTATTATATATGATTTATATCAATCAACTTTTTTCCATCGACTCCCAATAGACCCGTCTCCATTGCATATCAACCAGCTTAAGGACCCCTGGTGAAGAAATGAAATTTTTTCTGAAGGCGGCTTAACGCATTGAAGCTGGCTTCTATGGAAGTGGAAAATATTGCGAAATCTTGATGTGTATCTCTACTTGCTGGGCTTCGTCCTGTTTACGCGTTACTTCCTGCTTTTCCACAAAAAAGAGTGACATAAGTGAAGAATGAATATGGAAATGCCAACTATTCCTAAACCTAACAACATTGCCGAAATTCGACAATGAATGCGTTTGCACACCACTCCTCCACAGGTATTCATGGAATTTATAAATTTGTATACATTTAAAATAGTATCTAGGTGGATCTATAAATTGTACTAAGAATTAGAATTATTAAATCTTATTATTCAAGACAAATATTGTCACAAGTATTACATTTTAGTGATCTCACCCACAACAACCCTCTCCAGTTAAAAATAAATATTGATATTTATGATAACAACTCTGACTACGGAAAAATAATATGTAGTTTGGTTTTCCATCAGCACTATTAAAAATATAATCAGGATTTTACCGGATGTTATGGATGTTAAAAATAAATATTGATATTTATGATAACAACTCTGACTACGGAAAAATAATATGTAGTTTGGTTTTCCATCAGCACTATCAAAAATATAATCAGAATTTTACCGGATGTTATGGATGTTAAAAATAAATATTGATATTTATGATAACAACTCTTACTACGGAAAAATAATATGTAGTTTGGTTTTCCATCAGCACTATCAAAAATATAATCAGGATTTTACCGGATGTTATGGATGTTAAAAATAAATATTGATATTTATGATAACAACTCTTACTACGGAAAAATAATATGTAGTTTGGTTTTCCATCAGCACTATCAAAAATATAATCAGGATTTTACCGGATGTTATGGATGTTAAAAATAAATATTGATATTTATGATAACAACTCTTACTACGGAAAAATAATATGTAGTTTGGTTTTCCATCAGCACTATCAAAAATATAATCAGGATTTTACCGGATGTTATGGATGTTAAAAATAAATATTGATATTTATGATAACAACTCTTACTACGGAAAAATAATATGTAGTTTGGTTTTCCATCAGCACTATCAAAAATATAATCAGGATTTTACCGGATGTTATGGATGTTAAAAATAAATATTGATATTTATGATAACAACTCTTACTACGGAAAAATAATATGTAGTTTGGTTTGCCATCAGCACTATCAAAAATATAATCAGGATTTTACCGGATGTTATCGCAGAGTCGATTTGCCACTTTCAGGAAATACACTCGTAGAAGCCAGTCAATTTCCCGTAGGAAGGCTAACCGTGGGCGATCACATATCGACCCCTACTGCCATAGAAGTCCGCACTTCAACATGAAGTGCTACTTGCAAACAACTGATTAGGCTACAGATAACTGAAGTAACTTCAACGTGTAAAGCCTCCTTACAATATAGGAGCGGCCGATACCATTCATCATCGTCAGCATCGACATCGCTCGATATGTATCGGGGAATCCCTACTCCCTATCCATTCAGCCTCCTCACTATTCCTTTGCCCAGAACACCCCCCCCCCCGCTCTCTTGTGTCTTCTTCATTCGCATTCGCATTGTGCGTTTGTAGTCCTCCGTCTCTCTTCCTTCTCATCTCTCTCCTTCTCTCAACACACTTCCCCTCACCCACTCCTCTTCGCCTAAATTCTCTCTCCCTCTCTCTGTCCTCTTCTATTCCTCCACGCCGTGCTCTTTTGTCCGCGCCGTCGTCTCTTTAGTCATTCGGGAGGAAGAAGGCCGCAGGCAGCGACATGACTGTTTGCAGTCGATTGGTGTGAGAAACATCTGGAATGGCGAACATAAAAGGGTTGACGCACACTGATGAGAAATACACAAAAGGAGGAGAGGGTGGGAGGGAGAGAGAGAAGAGAAGTTAGTTCGTGGTAGTTCTGGCTTGAAAGAGATGCGGAGAGGGTGATATGGGGAAGGGTGGGTGATGAGTGCGGAGGGAGAAGAAGGAAAGGGAATTGTGGAGGGACAGATGGGGGAGAATGGGAAGGAAAGGCTATATGCGTGGTAGTGGGAAGAGTGAGGAGAATGGTAATATGGGTGGAGGGTAAGGGTGTGCATTCAGAAGGCTTGTAGAGGGGGTTGTGGGAGGGTGGGAAAATGAGGAGGACGCGGAGTTAAGGGGGTGTAGGTCCCGTGGGAGGGTTGGGCTGGATGGGTGGGTGGATGTACCACGTAAACAGCTCACAGCAGAGATAGTCGGCCATTGTCGGGCCTTTAATCGGGAGGAGGCAAGGGAAGACTAGGATAGAGAGGACATAAATAAAGTGTTTCGACGGGAAAAGTTCCTATAATAGACCTAAACATAATGGGACAATCATTACGATGACAATAACGGGGACCTCGAGGCTAATGAATCTCGCTGAAAACAAACAAAAACGAACGGGGAATAAAATAGGTGGGAGTCGAAACCCCATTCCGAAAACCAGCACGAAAAAAATAACAACGTGGAAAAAAGAAAACATTGTAATTGACTAAGGACAAGTTGAGTTATCGACCTACGAGGTGGAATGAACCATAAGAATTGATCCGCGCCATACGCTTTTGATATCAAGGCGATGAATTAATTGGCTTGAATACTCAAATTAAGCTAGGTTCCAACAGGTAGCATAGCCGAGAAGTCACCATTTTTGAACTGGAGAAATAAGAGTCTTGGTCTTGCATACTTGGACTCTTGAATTGTTAATTCAAAGATGAGTTCATCGACTCCTCTTCTATATTATGCAAAAAATACGGATGGATATCTTCCGCCTCATTTCACATACAGAGCCCATTTCAAACGCGAAAAATTGTATTGATAAAAAAATGGGATATAGGGAAGTTCACAATAGTGAACGCTTAAAAGGAGACGAGGAGTATACATCATCTTCGTATCTTTCCCAGCTTAAATATCGAAGATAAACAGAGAAATATTCCTCTCCTCTCTCCCAAGCAGCATTATGTACAGGCAACGTAGCAATCCACCAGTCACTCATTTCTCGTGAGCTCAAACGCGCCGAGCTCTTTCTGCCGATAAAAAAGGGTGTGGTGCACGGGGATAGACAGCCTGGTTCGCAGACTGGTTGTAGCATGAGTCGAGAAAGGGCAGAAATGAATGGAGGAAAGAGGTGGTAAGACGTGTGTGTTTTCAGTGAGGACATGTGTGCGAGCGTATTAATGTGAGGGTGGAGGTGGAGAGAGGGGTTCTGACATACGGGGGTGGATTTAAGAGAGGAGTCGTAAAAGGAGATAGCAGTCACAGAGATGTAAAGATGGAAGGGTGTGTGGGGCCCTCTCCTAACTGGTGAGGGTGCAACGCCGTTTCGGAGGGCGGGTGGTAGGGGGTGCGAGTTGGGTGGGAAGGGGTGGTGGTTAAGAGGAGGGCTTTAAAATGAGGCAGCGACACAAAGGTTATGTGGGGCGGGGGTGGGGAGTGAGAGGATATTGAGAGGGAGAAAAGAATGGGTGAAGAGCAGTGTGGGGTTGCACTTGGGAGGAGTTTGGAGGTGAAGGTTGCCGAGCAGACGGCAAAATAAGAGGAGTGGTGTGGAAAATAAGAGAAAGATATGGGGGGCGTTAAGAGGGGCGGGACCGTGGACGAACGTACGCCAGGGGGGAAGGAGGCGAGAAAAAGAATAGGCGGTGGGCCCGCGCGGAACCAAGGGGGTAGGGAAGTGATGGGTGGGGTAGGGTGGCTGGCATGGGGTGTTATAAGTCTCTGAAAACGACGATGCGCATGAGGGGAAGAATAAAAATATGAAGAGGTGCCGGAGTAGGAGGATGAGGAGGAGGTTAAGCAACAATAGAATCATTGAAGCAGCGACTGTTTCCCTCGCTGACTTCTCCTTCTCTCACTTGCATAAACTTTCAACACACCCTCTTTTCCAACCCTCGCAGACTTTATAATTCCACCACCTTCCCCCATTCCCTTTTATCCCTGCTAATTTAGCGATTTTCACCCAAGAAAAGGGAGAAAACTTTGGGTCGGAGGCAGGCAGAAAGGGTGGGATTATTCGAGTGGCTGGAGAATTGTTGCCGCCTCTCGAAAGCCGCTATTTATTTATCGGCTCTCAGTCCAGTATGCGCGCACACAAGGAGCAGCCTGGGCGGAAAAAAAAACATGAAATAAAAGAAAAATGTACCGGTCCCAAAGTTAGCTTCTTCACTTTCACTACGGATTGGCGACGGCGAGTCTCCACTGCGAGGTGCCCATGGACTGAAAACTTTTCAAATGTGATTACCCAAACTATTTTATACCACGTTATTTAAATGAGGAATAAGAGGCTATGCGTAAGAGAGTGCAGCAATTTGTTTTTCAATTTCCAAACAACACTTCATACCTGTCAAATTTTGTGTTTAGTAATTTCACAAAAAAGTATGTAAAGTTCATATAATTGCGCATAGAAATATATAAAGTCGTTTATACTGAAAGTATAAATCATAGTAATTAGAGAAATATCTCTGCCCTACGCTTAAATAAAAATCCTGCGCTGGATGGACCTGAAAAAGCGACCACAAGAATGGAAAGCCAGGTGTTTACCTAGTCGCAACAAAGTGAGGAAAATGTATTGTACTTCTACATTAAGTAAATGGATCTAAAATCAAAAGGTGGGCCCTTGGATAAGAGATCGCATCATACAGTTTGACTCCTACATATTTCTAAAAATAACTTACAAATTAGCATTAAATCTCCTTTGAATAGGTAGTCATTTTTGACGAAAGCCTGAAAGCAAAACACAGAGATTGATGTTGATAAAGCCGCTAAGTTTCAGCCACTCATGCTAAGGTCCCGGTTTCAGAACCCAGCAGTAACGGAGAACTTTTCGCGGGATCTCAACATCCACTCGAGTGTCAAGTGGATATCACTTAAACCCCTCATCCTCAGTTTACAGAACTATCCCCACCCATAGTTTCACGGTACAAGTGAATTCAGCCGCCCATCTCCTCCCCCAACAAACCACCACCGGAAATGTTAAATCATTGCCCTGAAAATCAGACGGGGACGAGATCTCCGCTACGCAAGAAGGCGCTCCCTTTTAATGTGATTTCACGCGTCCATCAAGATTCTCCCGCCCGGTTGAAATCTGCATTATCGTGATCAAATCAAAGAGATGAATTAAAAGGATCCTTTTCCTCCTCCTGCGTAGGTACTATTACCCTGAAACCGGGGCTGCGCTCGCCGTATCGCTTCCATCCTGGTTTATCCCACGGAGTGCTGTGTGCGATGGAAGCAGAGGGCTATGTCGGCTGGAATAAAACGTGGAGGGCCCGGGGAGATGTATTCGTACTACGAGAGAGAGAGAGAGATAGAGGGAGAGAGATTAGGAAAGCGAAAGAGAGGGGGCGTATCCCCGAAATTATGGAAATAATAAAAAAAGAACCTGAAAACTACGGCGCGGCTAAAACATGCCGGGATTCCCATGGACGAGATGAAAAGAGAAAGAAGACACGAGAGATGAAAAAATGGGCAAAAAACGAGGGAATACCCGTCGGCTGAGCTCAACGGCTGGAGCGACAGTCGGAGCAGATAATGCCGGCGAAGAGGGTGATTGGATGAGAGAGAGAGAGAAAGAGGGAAAGGGGTTGCTTAGCGGGGTCTGGGAAATGAGAAGAGGAGTTGAGGGTGTGTGTAAGGGAAGTAGGGGGGTGGACTTTTTAGGGGTGTGGGGTGACAGAGGGAATTGAATGAAAGAGTGGGAGGGGAAGGAGAGGGGTGAAATTGGAGGGGGGCTCCGTTGGAGGGTCCAGCAAGTGAACCGAGAGAGAGACCCCGCGATGATGATGTTATAGGGTAAACAACCAATTACGGATCATTAACAAAACTCCTACTAATTGTGGATCAATACTTGGTATTTTCACGGGGCAGCCGAATAAACAACACTTACTGGGGCTATTTCAACTTTGCTTGAGCGCTGCTCCATAATCTAGTAACAGCAAAGCGGAAGCGGTCATTTTCCGAAAAACTTCGCACGGATTCATTTTTTTATATCTATTTTATCATCGGATCCAAAATCAGCTACGGTATTGATTGGCAACGTAATCATTACGCGGAGAAAGTTATGATGATATGATCACCCAACCATGCATTTTCAACAGGCATCATATTGTTTTCGGAGATTTGAGCTTGTTTGAAAAAATAATTAGGGCAAAAAATTACATTGTATCCAATTTGAAATGCATTATACAGTTATATGTTATGTATTCACTCACGGGAGCACCGGGGACTAAAATTGATCTATTGGGATGAAATGTAACGCTTGGGTGCAGATAAGGCGAAAAAAATGGAGGCGGAAACATTGGGCATATTTTTGCTTCCTTTGTTCACAATATATAAAAAAATAAAGCATGGAGCCGAAACTACTCATGAACACGTATGAACAGATTTCTCTTTTGAGAAAGCTTTGCTATCAAACATGTGTATGGCGCACATGATTCAGTGGACTCGATATTTCGGGGTTAATATGAGCATTTAGCCTTTTAATGTCTTTTAATGGTCCAAAATAAAGAACCTACGGAACAATTGAATTCTCACTATGGCATAAAATGAGGAACGGAAACAATACTTGAGATAGAAACTAACTTATGTGGTCTATTTGGTATAGTGGCTAGATTACTGGCTTCCAATTACAAAGGTCTTTGGTTCGAATCTCGGCAATAACGGAGATTTTTCAGTGGAATCTTGATCCCTGCTTCGGAGCCATAGATAGAGTATTTCATACGCAATTCTCCAACAGGCGGATTGAAAGTTAAGCAGTAGACTCCTTTCGTTTAGAGCAGACCAATATTGACTCTGGGTTTCTCTCTGCCCTTACTCTATTACCCAAATAGTATTTCCCATATCACCCTTTTCGCCTATCCTATATGGGGATACTGACCTCAGTTGCCGGTCACTTCGCAAAATAACTTAATGACGAATGTGGTAACCAAGCTGCGGACTCACCGACCTGGCTGCAAATAAGTCGCGGGTTTAAATCCTGGCTATGGCATAGATGCTTCTTTTGTCTATAGTCCAAACTTAGTTTCGACAGTGCGATATCACCTTTGCAGTTAACGCACCTGCAATCTCAACTAATGAAACACTGTCTGCAAATAACAGGATTATCTAACGGTTATAACAAGAACGAAAATAATGAATACTAGCCAGATCTATATACCGATTATAAAATAGGATTTCAAATGGGAAATCAGTTGCTTTGAGCATTTATGGTACCAAATCTAGACTATTACACTCTTGATATAAGTGAGGCAGCTACATTATCGTTAAAATTCGTTAAAATGCTTACTGACTACTTGAAGACAAAATACTGATAAAATTGTGTAATAATCGGTTACGATGAGAAAAAAAGAAAAGGATATCAGCGAGATCTTTTTTTTTACTGATCATTTATTGTGATTTACAGCGGAAAACCAACTGCTTTGAGCAATTTTTCCGCAAGTAGAGAAACAAATAGGTATTTCCTTCTTGTAAGTGAGGCAGCTATACATTCATTGAGGTCATGTACTATGCATAACCACCGATCATGCATATTTACTCATAATTAGAGGGCTTAAATTCAAGATAAATCCGGGCTCCAGACAGCAAATCCCTCTCAACGAGGGGGAAAATTCCAAAGTCTTCATTTTTGTGAGTGAAGCTGAAATTCATGCCTCTCCTAATCTTTCCTCCAATTAAATGAATAATTACTCCGAGAATCCGAGGACTTTATTTTCATCCACGTCGCATAGTTTGCGTAGGCACGTCGGACTAGAGCGCAGTACCTTTGACCATGAGGATGGGAAATTTGCTTGTTATCCTCCGGTTAATAACGCTCCAAGTCTCACATTAATTACGCACGCACGGCTCAGGGATGCGAATGAATCCACCCACGGTCGTGGAAATCTTTAGCGAGCAGCGGCAGCGGTTGATTGGGCTATTCCATTTTTTTAGGCCAACGAATTCAAGGACATAATTAAAGCAGTATTAAACTTTTCTGCGAATTATACTCTTCCCCGACGATTGATATGATACCAAATAAAGGTGCCGATCTAGTTGGGCGACTCAAATAGATCGAGCGTGGGATCTGTTCGTAAGCTATGAAGAGCAAAAAAATATGTTTTACATCGAGCATGAATTTCAAGCTACATTTAGGGATGAGTCTCGTTTTTCCGATAACCGATACTTTGTTCCAACGACTCGATAAGTATTATATACCTAATAAGGTATTAGAGAAAGGTAGTTTGGGCTGAAAATTATCTCCACAAAAATTTAAAATATTTTATTTCATCGATCCAAATTAACCTGATATAAAAATTAACAATGCCTTACGAATTATTCTGTCGATGCAAATTTGTAAAAAAAAGTTGCTTAGCCTTGTTTGGGTTTTAGAAGACACTAAATTTCATGAGCTGAAAAATATTTATAATGCAAAAGATCCTGATGTTGCTTTTAAAAAGTATTTTGGATGCTAATGAAAGGTGCTTTTTGTTTTACAAATTTTCCAATAAATAAGAGGGTACACATTTAGTCCGATAATATACCGCTTAATGTTGAGAAAGTCTTGATTTAAAAAACGTATCGGATTCAGCGGCTCCGACACAGATAAATGAATATCGGTAAGTATTTACGCTGGAAATATTTATCGGTTTAGCCCTAATTGCAATAAAAGTCATTGCAACTTCATTCAAGAACCACATTCACCTCATCTCCTTGTCGGACGTAGATACAATTAAGCTCAAGCAGGCATCATTTTCAGGTGCTTCAGCTGCTACATTTATATCGCATATTCAGCAAACAAGACCCAAAAAACATGGCTTCACCCCGGCCTTAAATCTCAAATGAAATTAGTCACCCCAACTTCATAATATAATATGATTCACTTGATCTCCTCGTCGGACGTAGATTGGATTGAGTAGCAGTAGACGTGGGTTCAAGGTACTCCAACTGCTAACTTTATATCTCAGCGTTCAACAAAAGGTCTTAAAATATCTTTCATCCTGACCGTTAATCACAAATTGACACTGCAATTATGTTCGGGAATCTCATTCATTTGATCTCCTTGTCAAACGTAGGGGCTTTTAAGATGCAAAAGACAAGGGTTTTAAGCACCCCATCTGCTTAGAATGTATCGCACGGTCTAACTCACGGCCTTAGTGTTAGACAAACAGAACGTCCACGCACAATACGGGAGTTAATCTCACGAATTTTGGATTAAATACTTGGAGTAATTGGTGATACGATTGCAATTAATTAAAGTCAATAGATATCGAAATATGTACGACGCTTTCTATTAAGTCTATTGCTTGATCTCTCAAGGGGAGGCAAAAGATGCAAAGAGTTCAAAAAGGCATGTAGTAATAAAAAGTTGAAAAATTCATTTGTGAAAGAAAATGTTAACAAGACTCCCCGGGGTCGGGGAATTATGAGCAGAATTTTCCATGTAACTAAAATTTATTTGATATGGTTATTATGAAAATATATGATTCCAATGACTGCAAAGTTAAAATGCCGGGATCTCTTGAGTGCTTAGTAGAGATTACTTGTATTGAAAATGACGAATGCTGGGATCTCACATCTCTTGTGTTCTTAGTAGAGATTACTCGTATTGAAAATGACGACATTGAGAATAAAATTTAGACCATCCCAAATAAATGTGATGATATCAGGCGTGACTTCGTGGAAGTGATGGATAACCATTGCATTAGCAACATTTTGTACTTTCCCACGTGGGAAGATTATAAAAATTCGTTACTGAAATGGATGAGCCCCCTTGATATTAAATGTGCTCGGCACATGTCCTTACAGTAGAGCCGAAGAGAGACGAAGCATGAAAAATTCAAACGATAACTCATCTCCTTGAAGGATTCGAATACCCTGGCGTTTTGATTAGGCACATTCATAAAAAAGTCACCCCTTCCTTTGAATACAAACGTAGAATATCTTAATAATATTTCTTTCATTTTGATTTCACGAGCACTAATATAACAATATACACCATTGAAATTCTTACATTGACTGAATTATTTGAATTTTACGACGAAAAGTCGATTACTTTCTTCATTTTTGTTTTATTTAGTTTGCAATGAGCGCATTTGTGAAGGGAGACTTTGGGGATAGGATGGGGAAAGGAACTGATGGGGGAGGGAAGGAGTAAAACGAAATTCCCAATCGTTCTTTATCCCTTACGAGATCCCACGAGCAAATCCGCGCTCGGAAAATTTATTAAGTAATCGAAAATTATTCCCCGGCCCAAGGATGGAAGGGAGAGAGGTTTGTGGATGATCACTGGGGGGGGGGGGGAAGTGAGATCGGGTAAGGGTTAGTAGATGGGGGTGGATAAGCAAAAGGAGAGAGGGATGAAAAAAAAACTTTTATTTTGGGGACGAACTAAGCACGGTCTCCATCCTCATCGCACAGAACCCCCCTTTTTATTTTAATGATACGGAGACAAAATCCTCCGCGTTCTTCGTATCACCACGAAAGAGTTAAGGGGATGAGAGAGAAAGAGAGAGTAAAAGCACACACAGAAGCAAGCTCACATACTCACGCACACACATACAACGAGGCGAACCGAACAGACTTTCCATAAATTACAGTTCGATCTCCCAAAAATACTTCTTTCACCCTTTTACCATACTACTCCTTCCCCCTTCATCAATCCAGTCCCAAACCTCCCACACCAGCCAACACACGCACGCACACACACACACACACAAACCTTGAAAAAGAATAATAATAATAAAAAGAAAGAAAATTTTTTGTGTGCCCTTCCCACCCCTTCCTGCTTGTCCCAACCAAACTCCCTCCTCATAACCCTTCATCTCAGTCAACCACCCCTACATCAGCGAGCGTACTCCCACGCTTACCCCATGCCATACACCCTCCGCCTTCCTTTCCCCTCACATCCATCCACTCATCCACCCCCGCCCATCCCGTGTCTTCCGTACTCCATGTCAACCTCTCCCGAGCTCGCTCAGAGAGAGAGACAGCCCTCCCTTCCCGCCTCACCCTCCAGCCAACCACCCTCCCAGAGTCCTCCTCCCTCCACAAAGCCGATCCTCGACAATCTATAGTCCACGGGTCGGCAAACTTTTGGGATACGGAAGAGCCAAACCCGTCCCTCGCAACAGTTTAAAAATTATTCGAGTCATGAATATAATTTCAATAATAAAGAGTGATAAAACAAACTAAGGAAAAAAACACTCTGTATGGCCGCAAAAGTAGGAGCGTTTCTCATTTGTTAGCTACATTAGAGGCCGTAGAGCTCATCTTTCCCATATTTATAATGAGTAATATTAGCAAAAGATATAGCATTAATTATGTCTTCATCAATTGAATAAAATCATTATTTTGGGAATCAAATTCTCTGAAAAATATTTTAATGACTCTATGATATTTTTAATTTAATTTTCATTTCTAAACTTCAGAGCCACATGTATTTACGTAACTAAAGAGCCGCATGCGGCTCGCGACCCGCAGTTTGCCGGCCCCCGTATGGATCTCCAGCCACCACATCACCGACCCCTCCACCGCACCCCAAGGGTTACCCCGCCTACCCTCTCCATTCTGTCTCCGACATCGGCGCAACGTACATATATATACATGCATATATACATACATCCCCAAGCCTATAACCTACCAGCGTCGCTGCAGCGGCGGGAGCAACTAACCCATCCCTTAACTCCCGCCCCCTAACCTAACCCCCCACCATCCTCCTTAAACCCATCAAATCACGCTCCCCCAACTCTCCCGCCTGTCTCCCACCCCTAGAATTCAACCTACATCAACCTAACCACGGGCGCCACCCATCACCCGCCTACGGATTTCCCTTCTCTTTCACCCCTCACCCACCCTCCCCCACCCATTAAACTACCTAACTACCCTTAACCTGACCCATCCTCCCCCACCTGACCGCCACTCTCTCTTCCCGCCCTCCCCTCCCTCCCTCTCTCTCTAAGCTCGACTACGAAACATTTTGAGCCGCCGAGAGGTAATTTATTTGCTCACGAGGAAAGATTTTCTGGGTCCTGTAGGTATAGTTTCGACATTCACAACTTTTTTTATATCCCCCCGGATATATGCATACATTCCATATATTTCTTCCGCGAGTGGCCAAAGTCTCAGGCGTTGAATGAAATCAAAAACTAAATTCCACTGCCGTAAGCTGATGAGTTTTGTTGACTGGAAAGCCGCACCTAAACATTAGACGATCGTTAGATTTTCTAGAAATGTGAACGAATCTTCGCAGCAGTTATTTTACTTTTAAAATAATAAGCTTTTTTATTTTATAATTATAAACTAAAAGGCGAGGAGATTTGTTTTTGTTTCATTCGATACCTCAAAATAGCTCACTTATTATGAAACCTGTAGTCCGAAAAGTATTCGGGCGAAGAAGTCTCGCGGTGCAGTTTTGCAAATATTTTGAGTTTTAAGACAATTTTTTTTAATTTAGCGGTCAAAAACTATAGTCAATACTACTGTTTTTAATGTCAATTCCTGCCAGAATTTCCCGACGATTTATTGACCAACTCCATTATATCAATTAAATCGAAATTGGAAACTATGATGTGGTGGAAGGGCTCCATAATAGCAATGAAGAGACTTTGTGACTTTCACAGTTTATTTAACACAGATCAATTATATCAGTCAGTAATTAGCACCAGAAAGCAAGAAAACGATACCACATATAACCATGTGACATATCGATCCTCGGGGTCAATATCGACCTCGTAGGTGACCCCGTGTATTGACAGAAGGTGATTATTTTCATTCCTTAATTAAAGTAAGAGAGAGCATGATCCATTTTTAGAGGATATAGAGGAATATAATGTTATCCGACGGAAAGAAAAGGAAGTTCAAAACCATAAAGATGATACCTGATAAATATAATTACCGGATAAATATGTGCTTAAGGAAATAAAGAGAGAAATTATAGCAGTAGAAAATGCAGGTGAAGGGAATTTATAGCAGAAAGGTATGCATGGAAAAGCCTAATTTGATGATGATGATCAAAATGATGTAAGCAAACATAGACAGCTGAACAAGTTAATGCCTGCCACAAATATGGTGATGTTTATGGGTTAACCGGTAGTATGGCTGAGCAAGAGCAGCTGTTAATCAATATTAGGATCGATGATCAATAAAGATTTTCTGAACGTAGCTATACTAAAAGTAATCGCAAATATTACCCAAAGCGATGCACGAACAACTGAAATTACAAATGGGAAACTAACTCCATTGACAAGGTGCCCATGAAAATTCTGAATTGAAGTACATGGCTTGGCACAAGTTAAGATGAGAGACTAAAAGGGCCGGAGGGGAGGAAACGGTATTGAGAATCACATGAAACGAATCGAAGGGTTTTTATTAATTATGATGATGAGATTACTCACCATGAATAACGCGTAAGTGGATGAAGAGCGAGGCAGGCTTTCAAGGTATCAGTGTCACCGGTGAAGAGGGGGAATCAAATTAAATTGCACCTATTTCGCTTCGCGAATTCTCCATTCCCGCAAGCCCTTTCTCCTCTCCCACACCTCAGCCCCATTCCGACCTCCAACCGTTACCACCTCAAAGCGGATACGGTCTCTCTCACCCATCACAGAGGAAACCGTTCTAACCCCAAGCACCCCGATGACAAACGCGGCGCAGTTTCATAACAATGCGTAACCTCGACCCTTCTATTGGCTAATGCTGTCTAATGCGACACGTGCGCGGGGTCGACACCTGTCCTATATTTTAACTAATTTCATCCCCACCACGTCTACAAGCCTTAAAACCCCGTTAAAACCCTTCCCCAAAGAAACTTTTCCGCGCACTCATTCACTTTGTCTCGCCTCTTTACGCCTCCCATCGCTTCCGTTTCTCGCTCCTCCATTCTTCCTAACCCTCGGCCGTGCGAGAAATCCTTCTTCCCCCCTTGAAATTCCTCACGCCCTTTTCTCACGGGAGCATTTTTCCAACTCTGGCTGAATGTGTCCAATTTACTGCATTAGTGTTCATATTTAGGGGTATTCACGAAAAGGAGGATTTCTCGGATTATCCTCCCCTTCGCACGTCCACTACAAGAATTATTAAAAGGAAAAAAAGAATATTTACGACCCTTTACAAACGCGTCCAATTCACTACGTAAGTGTATACATAGATGTATTTATAAAAAGCGGGAATATTCCTGGAAAAACCCTCATTTTTTGTCCTCTCACTGAAGACACTTGTGAGAAAACCAACTTTGTTCTTCCATCCTGAGAGTTTTGATGAGTAAAAAAGTAGCACTTCCAAAAATTTTCAAAATCATTTGCTTTACTGCACCTTTAGACTATTTTTAAAAATAGCGGATTTCCCAGAATACCTCTCACTTTTAACCATCCAAATCGAAACTAATGTTAATTTTAAAAGGATGCATTCCCAGATGTTCCTGTACCAATATAATTTATTGAGTTAGATGTATACTTATTTGTATTTTTCAAAGAAGAATACGCCGAATACGCTCGCCTTTGTCCACCAAAAAATTTTAAAGAGTAAAATATTTCAAAAGTATTTTAAAAAACTGAATACGTGTATTTCACTGACTTAAGTGCTTATTTATGCGTAATTTTTAAAAATATGAATCTCCCGAATAAACCACACTTTTCCTCGTCCAATCCAAGACTTATATAAGTGTACCAATAATGACAAAATGCACTCTCAGAGAGGAGGGGACTGTGAGCCTCTAACGCGAGAGGACAAACTCGCCCAGCTTCGTCCTCTTCGTCCTCCCTAAGGTAGACACACACGTACACACACATTACACCAGCCAGTAAACCCCGTTGGCTGGAGACAAATGCACCATCACACACCAGCCACCCACGCAAAGGCTACATCTTCCTCCACCCTCACGGAAAGCCTAGTCCCTCCTCTACTCCTCGCCACGGCAACAACCCCAAGAGCGCCCTGTCTCCCAACCCTGATCTCCCGCCAAATCCCACCCAACTCTCTCTCTCGCTCTCTTACTCAAGCCCGCCATCCCAAAAATCCCTTCCACCCCCCACACACAAACCCACCCACCCACCCCCGTGCTTCTTTCTAATCAACCCTTCACCTCTTCCTCGCCTTCGCCACCACTCGAACTAAAGCTTAAAACCAGCGCCACCCCAAAAACCCTCCTAGTCTCTTGAAGCTCTGTGAGATGGGGAAGGGGGTAAACCGAGATCCCGTCCCATATTCCTCACCACCCTTCACAGCCCCCTCTTGTCTCCTCTCCCTCGATCCCACTCCGTCCTACGGTGTCTCACCCAAGACCACCCTTTTACCCCCCCTCCCCAACCCCCCTCAACCCCATCATGGGTCGGCTTTAATCACCCTCACTTTACTCCTCCTCATTAGGGAAAGCTCTCGGGGAGTAACCCTCCCAATCCCCGTACACCCCTGTCCTCCTCTCCCTCCCCTCCAGTGCCGCCACGGACGCCTACCCCTCCTAAAGACCCTTTACCAATCCCCTCACCACTCTTATTCCACCTCCCCTCCATCACCTTCGCTCTCCGCCTCCTCATCTACCTTCACCCCATCCGCCTTCTCATCCAACTCCGCCCCCACTGCCTCATCCACGGCCTCCCATCCCCTTTCTGTCCCGACTCCACCCCCTCATACCCTCCGATCTCCCCCTCATTACGCGCCACCCACGTCCCCTTCAGCGTGTTCCTCTTCCTCCTACCCATTCTTTTCTCTCTCACACACATCTCCACATACAACGGCAACATTCTTTCCCGAACAATTCTCGACCATACAGCTTACAGGGGGAAATTCAGATCCCGCGAAATTCAGGGTTCAGCGGAGGATATCACTTTTACCTCGCACTACATCTCTATATCTGAACAAAATAACGAAATAAGAGAGACACACTGTCGAACAGATACATATGAGCTCTCCTTTCCACGCAAAATTTAAGGCTATATTTAAGCAGATAGAAAATAATTATCAAATCACTCTTCACTCTCTGCCCTTTCCCTCTTCGATTGCTTTCCCCTATTCCCTTCCCTCTTCATTTGTCATAACAACCCCCTGCCACACGCCTTTACGGTGAGTAGCAGAGTGGTGTGCAGATCATTATCATATTGTCATGTACCTTGTGCACCACCGCTGTCTCTAGCTGGTTCTTTCCCAGGCCTGCTCCCAGACATCTCCTGGGAACCTTCCGTCATGGGTTACCAAGAAGGCATGGGTGTTAATAAATGCAATTAAGTTAATTGTAACAAAGGACTCCCCAGTCCTAAATTCGCTCAAAAATAAATACGAATTTTTTATCAATATTTTTATATTATCATGAGTTCACTCACTAATATCAGTCTCCATCTCTCGCTTCTATATCCCCATCTACTAAAATGTGGATAAAAATTATATGGATCGTGGCGCTTCATGTCTCGGAAACTTGTTTGCTGCGGAAAGATAATGTGCGTAGACTGGAAACATTTGAATGAGGGTTTGAAGAAAAATGGAGATGGTTATCTGGATGGCGAGGATTACGAATGAGAAAGTCTTAGAAATGGTTGGGGAGGAAAGTACTTTGGTTTTGGAGATTCGGAGAAGGCATAAAAGATAGTTGAAGGACGTTTTGAGAGGTGAGTTTATGTTGAAGAGGGTGATGGAGCAGTGGGAGGACAATGGGGAAGCGTGGGTGAGGAGGATAGAGATTGGGAATTTCGAACGATACGAGGAGAGGCAGAAGGTTTGAATAACGTAGAGACCTGATAGTAAGTAATGAGTAGGAAAGAGGGAGGATGTCCCAGAACTGGGGAAGTAAGGGTAAGGACTGCCCAAAAACCAATCAACTGGTAGAATATCCAACGATCATATCTATCCCTTCCATGGCTTTTGCTATTATCTATTTACTTTTTACCACACGGCCGATTCAGTTTTCTTTCCTCTTTGAACTGTGTTCATACTGTTGATAGTCTTTCCTCTCTTCCTTTCTCTTCCCCTCTCCACATTCCTCCCTCTCATCACCGTCGCTACCACTAGAGCCCCATCACCCTACTCATCTTCTTTCCCCGCCCCTCCTCATCCCACACCCCCCATCAGCGCACCCCGTTTCATTTTTTTTCTCGAACCATCACCCCACTTCCCTAATACCTCCCCACCCAGCCACTGTTCCCTACCCCCACATATCTCTCCCCATACACCTCATACTCCACCACTCATGCATACATACATACATACACACAAACTCTTTTCCTCTCCTTCGCGGCAGTGTCGCATCATGTAAATCCATTCCCAGTGCATCCAATCATTTCGTCCTTTTTTTGTCCAGAATCCATTTCTCCTCGTCATCGCCGCCGCCGCCGCCCCGCACGACGGCTTGATGGTCTCCGAGTCTTTCGTGAGAGATCCGAATAACACATGAATGCACATAAGCGAACAAGGACACACACGCGCACATTAAAGCGTACACGTGTATTTATAAGAATGCGTACAAAACACATTCACACACACATGTATATTTGCACAAGCTCGCGCACAAACCCTATCGTATACCCGTGCATAGGCAAGGACGTTCCGCGGCTTTGGTTCTGCGTGGTTAAGTGAAAAAAATGGTGGAAAAACTGGTAAAAAACATAGCGGAGAGTGAGGATGGATCAAATATGGAGGGGAGAGGGCATAGAAAGTTGATGGGGAGGGTAGTGTGGGTAGAATGATTGTAAAGGAGAAGGGGTAGAGAATAAAGATATGGTGGAAAGAAGGGGCGGGTTGAAACAAATATGGTGGGGAGGTTTAACGAAACATGGCGGGGAGAGCAAAGAGGCTGGGAGATTGTGTTAAATAAGTGCAATGAGAGAAGGAGAAGAGAAATATGGGATACGAAAAATAGAGAGTGGGTGGATTTTGAAGTGGTGAGGGGAATCCTGTATAGCTCAGGCGCAACGTTTATGATAAGTTTCGAGATTTCGAGAGGAAATGCCCCGCTAAAAATGAAAATAGGGACCCTGTTCGTACGTATGAGAGTTTTACATGCAGAGAAGGGAAGTAGGGAGGGATGTGAAAGAAGAATGAGAGGATATATGGGAGGAGAGAAAGGTTTATATGAATTGGGAACGGAAATAGGAGGAGAGGGGAGAAAGGACGATCGGCATGTATACATATGCATAAATATATTTTCCTTTATATATACCCCAATATTTTTTTATTATTAATAATTCTGCAGCAGATAAGGACGAAAATTACATAATTTTTATTCTGATACACACACGTCTCCTCCTACTCCCATTATTCTTTTTATTTCGCTTCTCTCTCTCGCTCTAGATGTTTTTTATTCACTTATTTTTCGGGCCGGAAAAAAATACCGGGAGGAAGGACGACTGGGGAGTGAATGTCGGGAGAGGAGTATCGGAAGCTGTGACGAGAATCGTAACGAGAGACTAGGAAATGCATATGGCCCGAATCACATGATGACGACGACCGGCTGATATTTTTTTATCCTTTCCTCTCTCTCTGCCTACCTCTCTCACTCAATCACGGGGATCGGGTAGATTCTGTTTGAAAGGTGATGGATCGGGGAATAGGTTTTGCGAGAAAAAATAAACCGCCCGAGGGCATTCGATGAAGAGGGGTGGGAGTGGGATATATCTTATAATAATAGGCATGTCGACTTTTGCGTAACCTTTCAACTTTCCATCCGCCGGGTGAGGGAGAGAGCGTACGACGGGGCAAAGTGTACTCCACACGAGCTGAAATCAACTCGGGATCTGTTTACCCATATCCAATGGTTTCGTCAGACTAGTTGAATCTTTTTCTTTTTTAATCGGCCTTATTTCGAGGACGTGGCTGAATTTATTCTTAGGGCTGGAGTTTCTTTGAAAAAATCTAACCTTTTTTTTATGGATATTCGGGATAACTACCGGCACGAAGTAATTGGTTAAAGTCTCCATTTTGAGAGAGGTGAACCAGAGAGAAAAGGTAAACATGAAATTTTATAACCGTTACTTTCATGCCTAAGGACCCTTGATTTTAAAAATATACTTTCAAGACTTAGGTGGCAATTGGAAATATCATTACTTAGAAAACCCAACATGAAACCAATGAGCAATTAAGAACATGAGTAACAATAAATCACTGCTTATCCATGCTCAAGTTTCCCTAAGTAGTTTTTAAAAGTATTTTTAGTTTGACCTTACATTGACCTTACAAGAGAGAATCAAAACTTTTTATGGGTCGACAAAAGTTTTCTCTAAGAGTTATCTTTTTCACATGGAGTAAAATAAAGAGATCTTTGTTATTTTCTGATCACCAAGTCAATTCTACAAGTGTCGTCCTTAAAAAAATATATCGACGAAAACCCTAGGGAAATAATAAAAAAAGTATCCAAAACAAGGGTTAAGTAAACAAAAATATTGAGAGGTATTGTAAAAGAAATATAGGCATGCGAAAGAAAATTGATGTTTTCAGGACGTATTTTCAGAAAAAAATTATTGCTGCGTCTAAATTTATATATTTCCAAAACAAATTAATACCAATAATAGTTCAGCCAATGCTATGCAATTTCTGCATACTTTTTCTAATTCGAAAGGCTTGGCTCCTCCCACACGTTTATCGACAGCGGAGTACATCTGACGGAACAGCTACTGAATACTTAAGTAAGTAAAGTATTTTAAAAATATATCCCAAATATTACCTTACATCTCCTCTCTAAAGTAAATTTAATTCAAACCAACTTTTTTCAATATTTCAATCCATTACCTCAATTCCCTATAAGTACTAAGCTATTTGTTATATTTTACATGTAATTATCACATTGCATCTAAATAATATTTTACACGGATTTGTAGTTACAAAGGGTGGATATTCCATAAAACATTCTGAATAAATTTGATTATGGAATAACATGAACGCTTACTGTCCAAAAATTATTCAGTTGAGCCTAATATTAACTTTTATCAGTTTAACCTATTGACAGATACATGGAGGGAACTACTTGAATAGACGTTAACAAATATAACGTCATCAAGCGCGTCAAAATTTATTCCTATTTGATCACATTATCAAGTAGATCTCATTAGATGTTTTATGCCTTTGCTCGCCTAACACCGTACATTTAAAAAAAAACAACTCTTAACTCGCTGGGGAGTGTTTTCAACGCAAAATCAATAGAGAAATATATTGCTGCATTAATGAAACGATTATGACCACTTTCCTTTTGAGCATGTACGCGCGATTAAGGCTGAGGCACTGATTTGCAATTGTAACCATAATGGGAAACGCGTTCCCATAATGGCTCCTTAGCGAATACATTTAGCACCTAAATCTGAACGTTTTGGAGCCGAGTTCATAATTCCGGAAACATCCAGGGGTTTAATTTTGGAATGGAAGTCCTTACTCGTGGTGTTAGCACAGACTGAAATGGCAAATTATTTAACTATATAATAGCAGTACGAAAATAATCGATCTTAAAAGCAAAGTTTCCGATGGAAGGCAAGCAATTTTGCAGATCTGGTCAGTGAAATGCATTCATTCCCAATAGCTTGATAGTAATTCTACAATTTTCTGATGGAGGCTAGGGATGAAAAACTAGCAAGAAAGGAAAAGGTTATTCCGTCAACAGTGTATGCAATATTTGTTAAATTTCCTCCACCCAGATATTGCTGTTGTAAAAAAACTGTTGAATACCAAGTGCAATTTCTTAAGCAAAGAAGCAAAATAAATTGTTCCATTGTTGGATAATAAAACTCGGTGGGGCTCAACATTTCACAGGATTGAGGGACTTTCTTCTTAAAGTCCATTTAGTGATTAGTAGCAGCAATAGACCGTCACCTAAATCCCTAAAATCCAATCCCTAAAAATATCAGAAAATATTGAGTGCCTCCGTGAAATTCTGAGAGATCCGTATGCCTTCAACGTCAGCATTAAAAGCAGGACATAATGAGTCACTCGATGAATTTTTAAAAGAGTAGCAAATGTTAAAACAAAAATTAGAGAATAAACAAGGAGCACTTGCGGCTTCTTTAGTGGCAATGATTTTCTATATTACAGTTGCTCACTGTAAATTTTAGCAGATAATTTTATATCTGTACGTATACTTGATCTAATACATACTATTCATTGCTTTTTGCAAAAATTTGAGATTATTAAAAAAAAAATTAATTCAAGTTCATCAACACAGGGAACAAGTTTTGTGTTTTTGTATGAAAAAACATGTGATTCGTAGGTTGGTTGATTATTAGGGTAGGTGACCAACCAACCAACCAACAAGTGAGGTCACAAAGGTGGTAGGGGATATTATTTACGCCATAAGGATAGGTGGGCAGGTTAGTAGGGATTAGAAGGAATTCCGTGGGAAAATTGACGAAGGGTGAAATTCCGACGGGACAAAAACAAAGGGAGAAGCAAACAAAATCAACAAACAGGCAAAATCCCGACTTACCGTGACCGAACAGCCCCCTTAGAAAGAATAATGGAATAAAAATGAATGAAAGGAATTACCGATGAAGAAAAAGAATGAAATACCTAAAGCAAACCGAGGAGGATGATGCCAAAATAAGGAACTACGTATATTGGAATAAAGTGGTAAGCTCATGGAGAGCTGCAGCATAGCACTCTTCGGTTTGCAGAAACTGCTGATGATTTCGTTAAATGATGTGACTTTTACACAAATATTTGGAGATAAACTCTGAAAACTCTGCAAAGTGGAGATAAAAAAACATACCGGATCAATTTTTAGACATGACAGCTTCTTGTAAATAAATATTTTAGGAGATTCAGTAGCCATCACAGCCTCATGAAAACAGTTGGTTGGATGGGTTTAGTTTTGGGAAGGATAGCGATAAATGAGGTCATTTACACCATTAACCCATATTTTACCAGCGTGTGTTCAAACACACGCTGAGTATGCTGACATTTCAAATATCTTATCTGGTCACTCGTGAGAGGTAAACCGTTTCTAGTTACTTTGACTCATTCTTTGAAATGCCTTAAGGCTCATACCTCTTGTAATACAGCCTACTGTCTTCAGGCTGGCCACCATTGAAAAAAATCACTGCATGGGAGAATTTAAAGGCATACTGTTTATTCTTCATTTTCATGAAAACAGTAGATAAGAAACTAAAACTTGCCTCGTCTTTATACATTCTAATGTTGAGGAAATATGAAGATTGTAAAGTATTTCCAGTGCAGGTAATTGAAACAGTTCAATGAAAGAGTAAACTTTGTGTGTGTTTAAACACACGGTGGGATAAATCGCTCCTCTTTCCATAACTAATTATGGTATTGCCATACATTGGTGAACTGCTTCCAAATGTCGCAGAGGAGGAATTCATTGGCAACAATGTATTTTAAACTCTTTTTAACTTGATGCCAGAGGCAATGATGAAAGTGAAGATATCTTATTTGAACTCTACAACCTAAAGGAAGACGATGAACGAGGGTGAGAAATTGACTGAGCTAACATGGTTGATGTGGTCATCCTTCCCGCTAGAGATGGTGACTGCTCTGATGAAGATGATATGCCTGACTTTCCATTCTCTAGTTGATGGATCAATGAGCCGTTATAAGTTTGATTTGACTCGCCAACACCATTATTTTAATGATGACACCCAGATAAATGATGCTGATAGGATTTACAAAGTTATACCTGTAGCAGATCACATGAATCAAACATTTACTGAGATGATAGAATGCTTCGGTAGGGAGTTTTCTCTGAATGAGGGCATGGATCCATACTTAGGGCGTCATTCAATGAAGAAATTCATTAGAGGAAAGCCCATCTGTTTTGGTTACAAAATATAGTGTGTTACCACTTCAAAAAGTTACCTTTTTAAATTTTGGGTTTACACAGGAAAAACAGACAGACCCAAAGACGTCTCTCTCGGTGCCCAAGTGACAGAATCCATGTGTGTGGATTTCCTCCCTAGTAGTTAAAACCTAGTTGTAGACAACTTTTTTACCTCGCTTTCATTGCTAGAAAACTGAAAGAAAGTAATATAAACTGCATTGGAACAATAGGAAAAGACCGCATTGAAAGAACTCTGTTATAGAATTGAGCAAGGTGAAACGAGGTGCATTATCCACAGTCACTGATAAGAACAGAGCCCTTTCACTCATTCGCTGGCATGACAATGCTCAAGTTACTTCTGTCACAAACATAGATTAAAAAACTGTTTTTGGTCTTAGCTCATGCACCCGTTGGAATTCAAAGTGTAAAAAATATGTGACATTATGCCTGCCACAAGTTGTAAAAATGTATAAACATGGCATGGGAGGGGTAGATTTATTTGATCAACAACGTGCATTGTAGCTTGTGAAAATAAGGTCAACCAAGTGGTACTGGCCTTTATTTACTTTTTGTCTAAACAGCAGCATTGTTAATTTATGGAACATTTTCCAAATAAACAATTAGAAAAGCAATCAAATTGATTTTTGAGAGAGATTGTTACTTCTACTGCCAAGTGACACTCAGCGTAAATTATTAAATCCGAGAACACTGAGAAAAGCTATAACAGATGGGAGATACAATGGCTATAATCACCGGATAAGTAAAATTAAAACCCATCGGCGGTGTGGTCATTGCGGAAAAAGTTCTGTTTATTTGTGAAAAGTGCTTCGTGGGCGTGCACCCTGATTTTTGCTTAAAAGAGTATCATGAAAAATATCAATCTAATTATTGTAATGTCACAAACAAATTTCTTAAGACTGAATGTAATTTTTGGTTGCTTATTTATATTATTGTATAATCAAAAGTAAAGAAATGCCTAGAAAAGTGTAATGTGTGTCAGTTTTTATTGAGTATGAAAATATGTCTCCAAATAATCAAGGCTTAATAACAAATGCACTCATATAATATGTAAGAAACACAATGTCTTATAAGTTGTTACTGAAATAAATGTGTGTTAAGAACTCACACATTTTTTATTATATATGCTACCCGTTGCATTCATCGCCGGTAAGTCAGATCTGGGTTTTATCCCAACGTGTGTTTAAACACACGGCCTCTCCCAGCAAATGTACGAAGTTCTGAGTTAATAAACTATTTTTCCCATAACTAGTAGTGCAAATAGAGCAACATATCCAAAAATCAGACATAAAATCGGTAAAAATGTGTTCCGAGAAAATATGGGTTAAGGATAGGTGGATAGGTTGGTAGGGGAACGAAGGGTGAAGGGAAACTGGCGTCGCCATTAGCCTGCTCTTAACAAAAATCGCGGAAGTGGACCACAGTTTAACGTCCCATCCGACAGACGGAGTACAATTGTCGAAATGATTTACCGAGCGAAACGACAATTCTAATAACCCCTGTTCACCTAGTAATTAAGTAAACTTACTTACTTTACTTTATGCGATCAGGCCCGGAGGACCGCGCGATGATACAACTAAGGCCTTCCATTCTCTTCTGTCCTCTGCTATGTTCCGCCAGTTCGGCCAGGTTTCTAGCTGTTGCATGTCTTCCCTTACTCCATCTATCCATCTCTTGCGAGGTCTCCCCCCTGGTCTCCTTCCTTCTATTGTCATATCCATAGCCATCTTAGGAAATCTTTCGCCACTTATTCTAACCACATGTCCAGCCCATTCCAATCTCCTACTCCTTAACACTCCTATAATATTCGGTTCTTGATACAGATTGTACAATTCTTCATTATGTCGTCTTCTCCATTCTCCTGTTTCTAAATCAAGGACTGGACCAAAAACCTTCCTTAGTACTCTTCTTTCAAATATCGCTAATCGGTTCAGGTCTATTTTCCGTGTGCTCCATGATTGGCATCCATACAAAAGAACGGGACGGATCAGTGTTTTGTATAATCTTATTTTAAGTTCCCGGGAAACGCTTCTTGAGCTTAGTATTTTATTAAGTGCATAGAGGCTTCTATTTGCTGTTTGCAGTCAGGATTTTATTTCCGTTTCACTTGAGGAGTTTTCGGTCAAAATGGTACCTAGATATTTAACTTCTTGTACTCTCTTGTAGTCATTATTGCCAATTGTAATGTTTCTATCATGATTTATTCCCCTTCCAACAATTAAATATTCAGTTTTTGAAGGATAGACCAACAATCCCTCGTGACAAACACAATTAAGTAAACACCTCGTGCTTTAGCTGTTTTTCTTAGATATTCCTTCAGCCAACTCTAACCAGTCACTAAAATTAAGGGTGCAGAATGGGTAAAATAAATGCTGAAAGTATTTTGGAGTAACCCTTGTCCAGTCAATCATGCTTAACAAAATTACATGTACATATGACACCACCTGACTGATGCCATACATCAAAGACGTTGGAGACAAACAATATATCATAAGTATTTTAAAGATATATTAAAACAATTCCATGTGGAACGTACATACAGTCATTAAATATGAAATATCGATAAAGTTTTGAAGGGGTGATCTTATACTTCCTTTACTCATGGTTGTTTTAGCGTTCACATCTTTCCCAACCAGAAAACATTATGATTTACTCTCCTCATACCATATTATCTCTTGATGTTTCATTTTTTATGTTTATATTTTAGCTTATGAGGTTAATAACAGATTCATATCATTCATGGTATGAGGGAAAAGCACGATTTTCCTGACTCAAATAGAAAATCCATATTTTGATTTCCATTCCTGGCAATAAATTTTAATCCAAAATCGGTAGCTAAAGCAACATATGTGAAGAACACTTTCCACTTGAGAAAGATGCTTTTCTCCCAGAAGTTCTGCCCTTCTTTGAATCTTTTAACCACGACTAAGTAGTAGTATACCTCAGAATCAGTCCAAATAGCTTATTTCCTCCTTTTGTCTACATATGCACCTTATCTTTCACTCAATTTTGAAGGAATTATTCATCACGAGCGCCCATTTTCTAGCAGCATTCTTCGGCATGGCTAAATTAGCGTTGCTCCAAATCTTCTCTGTCCTCCTGCTGTCATCCGTTTGTTGCAGTACCAAAAGAGTGACACTGGCAACAGGATTTAAAAATGTTTCTTTATTTTAATTTTGATAAATATTAGCGCAGCATTTTATTCCCGTTTGTCTTCTTTCTCATGAAAATTCATTGTTTCTCTTTTTTCCTCGGAATCTCTTCCACTTGTTTCATTAATAGCCTCAGTCACTAACTCCAACGCTAAATGGCATATTACTGTTTCCTTTCTTTCATTTAAAAATTATGTTGCTCACTTCAAGTATAGACATTCATTTCACATGTGCTTGCTGGATGTTTTTTATTCCTTTCTACACCCAGTTAAATATTCCTGGATTTTTTTATTTATCGAGGTATACTCTACTTAAATTCGTCATTTTTACATAAATCTTAACTGCCCAGAGATATATCATTTTACAAAATTGAAATGCCGAAAATTACCCTAATGAAAACATTAAAGATCAAGGGAATTTTTATCTCTACTCCGAATCCTTAATATATTTTACTTTCTTTAATACTTTACTCAAATATGATGAATGAGGTCAGCTCATAGAGGTACGTGCGTAAATCTAATACCGTTGTCGCTCATTTAACTCTCCTTCAGATGTTCTCGTTTTTTTGTGAGTTAATGAGTTACAAGTGAGAAATAACTGTACAGTCCTAATGTCGATCAAAGTCAAGTGTTCATTATTATTATTACTATGCCTATTTAGTGTGTATGCTGTAGCACAGTTGTCCTTGTTTCCCGTATTCATCATAATGTAAGGATTTATTCAGCAGTATGCATGTTAATAGCACGTTTTGTATGCATAAAGTAGTTTCTAAAGCTTAAAATCTAACTCCTTCTATATCCATTTTCACCGCAATGACATAATTTTCCCTCTCGTTTGTAACCCTTCAGCAGCAAGTTACGTAGTAATTATGTCTGGCTTGTAGTGAAGCAGTAATTGCATATTCCCCACCACAAATTCTTGCGATTGCTTGCAAAGTTCAATTTTACATGTAGATTCGTTTAGTATATTCGCTCGTTTTGTATCAAATCACATAATACATCTGCATACACATCATACCTACATGATGTCCCAACGCTCACGACCTAGTGAATTCACTCCATGGCTTTCAGCTCTCTTATAATGGGGCTGGATCATTAATGCGTATTCAAAACTTTTGAAGCTGAGGGTGGGCCACCATTGTTTCCCGCGGATCCGCCTCTGTACCCGTCCGCCACATCCGTGGAGGATCCATTTACAATGGGCGTGTTTTTGGGAATAACTTCGCACGGTCCCATGCCCAGGAAGACTTTGCTAACTCTCGTGATCTATAATCCGATGTTTTGCATATACATCAGCTGTAAATGAGAGAACGCAAAGCAATCCGTCCGCGTCCATGGATATCGCGAAATGGGGGAAGGGATGGCGGTGATTACAAACAACGAGTTAGGCCAACAGTTCCCAAAACCGGAAAAATCCCATGTGACTCAGCAAAAGGTGCTCAGAGGGTTAATAGCTTCACCCCAAAGTATTATTTTCTATTATTCACAACAGACCTATTTTTAAAATAAAAATTTTATGCAGGAGAAAAGTTTTTCTCGAACTCTTGTTTCATAAAATTTATACTATCAGGAGATGATAGATCTTTTTTTTGGTCTTTTTTATAATGGATGTAATTTACTCCATAGCCGGTATACATTCATTTTGCCTCGTCAGAGCTCTTGGAATACATGTTACGAGTATCTTGAGAGGATAATTCTTCTTATATTTGGCATATGGATAAATAAATACCAACATTTCTAAATACCAAATAAAATAAGAAGTACACAAGATGTACCTACACAAGATCCTTATTACATATGCTCCGAGAGCTCTGACGGTGCGAAATAAATTTTGCGAAACGTCGGCTATGGATGGAACTACATCCATTTATTAAAAAACCAATACCCATGATCTCCTGAAAAGTTAAATATCACTAAAAAATCATGATTTCGCGATATTAAAAACTTATTTTGGGCATTTTTCAAGATTCTCGAAGATACAGAATTATTTTGGCACCATTTATTTCTTTCATCATTTCATTCCTGACTTATAAAAACAGTCAAAATAGTGACAAAAATAGCTTCTTATCACAGTGGATTCAGAATAGTCTCCATAGGTGATAGAGCTGATAAACTAAGAATTACGATCAGTATAATTTACCCGGCGTGATGCCATATCTGAAATATGGCAAATATTTTGAAAAAAAAATCACGGAAGGCAAAAAGCGAGGGCCTCGTAAGCCCCAGAAATTTGAGACAAAGTTAGGGAGCAAACTGGAGTTGAATTCGACGCAATTGTTTGTATTAACAATTATGATTCATTAACTATTGAACTGGAAAAACTGAATTGAGGATCTAGTAATAAAATAGGTATTTATTTGACCTTTACCAGTAGTATTAGTCTTCATGCAGTAAATGGGCAGAAGTTTATTTGCTTTTATATACCACCATCCTTTGAGTCCGACCACTTGCAACGTGTTTGTAAACACATAGTAAACGAAGAAAGCACAAAATTGAACAACGTCATCATATGAATCTTGTTTAAGTGCAAAATGGTTAAGACTGTTTGATCCAGGCTTAATCACGTTCACTTTCAATATGTATGCCAGCACACAGAAGGCGAAGCAAGTTTATCACAATACTTTAACACAAAAATTAAACAAGGTTGTCATATGAATCTCTTTGAAGTGGAAAATAGTTAACACTGTATCATTCAGGCTTGAACACGAGCTCTTACAATATGCCAGCTATAACATAAATATAAGGCGAAGAACCCACAAAATTAAAGAAAGTCATCAGATGAATCTTCTTAATGTGCATAAATGGTTTTACTGTTTAGCAATGATTACACAAATCCCTGTTTTCACGGGTTCTTTTCTATTTTCCCTACGTTGAAGTGAAATAGCATAACTAGAAGAGGTGTGATTTCGGATAATCAGGACAGTCTCTGTATTAAATTTTACTATTTGTGAGAAACTTAAGTCTACGGACAGAGTTATTGAATATATTGTGTCTGCTTATCGTTGAGGATTTACGCTTATAGCAGCACAGATACATCTGTAGACGTGTACGATACAGCAGTTTTGATATCAGCCTTCAATAAAAATTAATTTAAGTATATCGATAAGGAGAATACAGTGGATCATGAAGGACATGATTGCATATCAAGGTGCCGATAATTTTGAATCCGATAGGACTTAATTACTCAATTTTAAGGCTTTCAATATACAACACATTAGATCCCTTAAAAGGACTTTGGCTCACGCGTTTCATCTGTCTCATTAGGCAACTTCAGTATGTTAGCATAATTTACATATCGTTTTATCACAATGTATAAGAATAACAGTAAAAATTAATGTAATCGAAATGGTGATGCAACAGATTTAAAAAGAAATAAAATTCGTATTAAATCCATTTTCTAGCACAGGGAGAACTATATTTTTCGCCCTGCATTTCCAGTAACCAACAAATCAGACAGCTTGAGACAACAATTAAATCCAACGACTCAGACGCATTGTGGAACCTCGCAGACCCCAGTCTGAATCCTAGGGAGGTGAAAAAAATATATATATGTATATATATAAATCAAATGATGAATCTATTCTTCAATGAAATATCTAAAATAGCTTCAAGAGCACTCTTTGAAAATCATCTCTAATTAGATCGATTGAAGAAACACAAGATATCGCTTGATAATAGCGTTCAACTATTGGGCATAGCCTCAGTAACTTGTGTGTTCACGTACTTTTATGCAGACCCGCTGCGCTGAGGATCACAGTCTGGGCTTTCAAAGTTTCTATAACAGTGCATATTTAACCCCCGGCGATTCTCGGATGCAAAAATAACAGTCGGGCGATAAAGATTCGTAACGGTGATACTCTGTGTGTTTGGAAAAATAAAAATAATCCCTTAAAATCGCTTCTAAACAATACATTACGGACCTACCTACCCGCAAACTGCACGAAGGACGTGTGGCAGGGGGTGTTATGCAACCAGTCATATAAAAGACGAATACAGGATAAAGGAATATTCGGAGAAAGCGATGACTAGTGAAGCGTGTATTCGCATGATTAGTCTAGATATGTTCATGATATAGTCATAAATTGTATGGAAGAAGAAGAAATTGCTGAACCTATCCGTATTACAGCAAATATCCTAAATATTTTGCCTTTCTTTCCTGTACTTCGAATGCCGTGTCATGGTAAAATTAAATCTGCCGTGTTGACGTGGAACTCGTAAGATACAAGTTTTGCAAGTAATTTCTCAGACTCGTAAGTAACCTTTAAGTCTCTAGTAGCTTCCCGTTATGCAAAAAAACTGCTTTTAGAGGTTGAGACTTAGACGATGATAGTCATCTTATATCCAACCCCCGTAAATGTCATTTTTCGGGCGAAATCGGAAGAAATATCTCGATTACAGCGTCACTGATAGTTCAAAAATCTTCAGGAATATGGCTTGCTCTCCCTTTCATTACATTTCGTTCAGGTTTCTTCTCGCGCTCATGCACTACTCTGCAGCCCTATTCCTTCCAAGGTCACCCGAGATAAAAGAGACAATAGAAAAGGGGCGACAGCAAGAGTGCAGTGTCCATCCGGAAAGCCCCAGGAAAATGGTTGGGCGTGTGGTCCCTTTCCCACTCTGCTTGATGCCTGTCATAATAGGGCCATAATTTCTTCACTCAAGTGGGACATCGGACCATTATCAATGAGAAAGGTCTTCTGTGGAAAAGAATGCTGTCATCCTCATTGCTTTTCGACCTCATCTACTTGTTTTGCGGTAATCTTTAAATGCGAAGAATACGCACATAAGGAAAATGCACATTTTCCCTCATGTAGACTTGCATTTAGTAAGACTTTGAGCAGGAAGACTCCGCCTTTGTTATTATTTACCCTGATTTCCATCTTTCTCGGTACCCCTCGCCTCTCTCTAAATCTCACTGACTTGTCTTATCCTCTTTTGAAAGGTATCGTATACAAGCTAACGTCATTATCTCCGTGAATATTCCCAATTTACCCCTGAAATTCTTTCACCGTTATCACAGGGTGTCGGGATACAATCATTTCCCTTTATTCTAAATTTTCAACGGAGGCATACGTTAGTTCCTCGCTCTCCTCATGATCTTTCACGTCTAGTGTCCCTTCTCCATCAGCGTTTCACTGAAATCCGTTTTTATGTGATTAGATATCGAGAGCAATTTTTGGTCACCTTAGTGTTTTTTTACTGTTTTGCTTTATCCATGCTGCAATGGAAAGTGAGAGTGAAAGGGTGTTGAGGTCGAAAAAGGAAATTTAGAAACTTCTGGATCTGAATCGAGCTTCTCTGAGCACACCATATCAGATGCCGAAAGCGAAGATGAGCCTATTGAAGACGACCAATGGAGAGAAATAAAAAGGGCCGAAGCTCCCTTTACTGCACCCGCAGGGTTCAATTTTGAAAGTGCTTCATCACTCAATTTTGAAGTTCAAGAAGATGTTGGTGTACTCGAATCCAGTTTTTTCAACTTCTCTTCGACAATGAAATGATAGGACTTATTACTGATGAGGCAAATCCGTATGCAAATCAGTGTCTTCGTGAAAAACCCTCTGGTACCAGATAACAATGGCGTGAAGTGAGTGCTCCCGAAATACGCGTATTCTTAGCGCTAATAATGCTTCAGGGCATTGAGAAAAAGCCGGACCAAGAATATTATTCGACTACACGGTGGATTCTGTGTATGCCATTTTTTGGGGAAACGATGTCGTATTGTTGATTTGCAAAATTCTATTTACAATCGGCATTATTTACATTTCAGCAAATATGAAGAATACGTCGCAGAAACATGTACTAATCCAAAACTGAATAACATTTGGAAAATCTAACAAAAGTTGAGCATAAATTTCAGTGAGTTGTACACCCTAGATCGAGATATGATTGTGGATGAAAGTCTGTTCCTTTGTAAGGGGCGATTGGGTTGGAGGCTCGATTTTTCTCCAAGACGGCAATATTTGGCATCATATTAGTTGTTATGTGAATCAAAAAGTGGTTATGTGTGGTCCTCTATAATTTACACAGGAAAATCAACTAAATTGGGCCAGGATTTTCACAGCATGCCAATGTCATCACAAGTGGTTATATCCCTCATGAAGCCCGTATTTGCTAAGGGTAACTATGTTGTTACAGATAAATTATTTATTCACCTAATGGAGCTTTTTGGGTGGAGTTCCTTTGTGCTCTTTCAAAAATCAGGTGGAGGGAAGTCATAGTTGAATAATAGACCTGGCCTCATCGAAAAAAATTATTGAGGAGTACCATCCCCATTCTTTTGCTCCAAAACTGGGTAGGCCACCCGCAACACCCCATTCTCTCCGCCCGGGCGGCTCGCCCCTCAGAAAGGATTTTTCATGAGCTGATCCTAGCCAATAATAAGAAGGAAAGTCCCACACGCAAGTGCTTTCTATATACTAGAAATATAGATGTGCATGGGAAAATAATTTGAAGGGAAAGCAGATATAATTGCCCAGATTGCGATGTAACTCTGCGCCCATATTGCGATGTAACGCTGTCTCTCACCATGTTTTAGGACTTACCATGCAAAACAAAATCTGCAAATAATAAAAATTTGTATTCATTGATTTGGATTTAAACTAGGGTTACAGAATTTTCAATAAAAATATAAATATTTTGGCTTAAATGCTTGTTCTAGCTGAGGTAGAAATGAATCTCTCTCACCTTAGATTATTGATAACAATAAGGATTGAAATTGAAAATATTATTAGAAAAGCTCAATGCTCAAAAAAAACTTTTTTCCCATCATTAAAACCTATAACTAATTTAAAAATACTATAAAACATATGATCCTTTTTGGAACCATTTCCTCAAAAAAATGCGTCAGGGAAGGGGATCCATTTTATACCATTCCGGGGTAACCTTTAACTGCAAGCGACAAAAATATCAATCTACTCTCAAGATTGAACACGCTTCGTTAAAAACTGCTAAAAACGAACATAAAGTGTCACACAGCTGATGGAAGGACTAGGTTGGTAGCCGTTAGAGTTTCGGAGATTATACGCTTGGCTTAGATTACCTGAAAATTTCAGATCAGGTGGGTTTTAATATGACACGGGGGATATTTTGATCCCGTGCTATATCTCCGGAACTGATAGAAGCGACAAAATAAGAAAGATACACTTCCGAACTGATAGGTACAAAAAATTCCTTCTTTCCACACACCATTAGTTATTATAAAAAATAGCGTGACACTAGCATGAGACACATCGTTAACATACAATTCACCTGTGTTCTCTCCCCCCTTCTTTTTTCCTATTCCCTCCCCTTCCATGGCTGGTGTCCTAACACCCCCTGCCACACGAATCTGTGGTCGATCGGAGGGTAGAGTGTAGATGTAGATGAATGTAGGTAATATCTGCTTAAGGTCAATTAATAACAGCATCTAGATAATTTTATATAGCTGTGGTAAGTATAATCTTGAAGTGGACGCGTGAGCTGGTCAATAGCATAAAATTTCATCTCAGCTACTGATGTCAGAGTGGGGAAAAGCTTTGCTATGGGACGGGATACTATCTCACACGAGATTACGAATCGGAATTTGGCTGAAATCCGCTAAAGCCGATCGCTCTCGTTTCAAAATATGGAATGCAATAGCCTTGAATAATTATCGACGGCCTTCAGTGCATTACGAAATTTTATTCCTGCATTATTTATTTATTTATGTTCATCTCATGTGAATGAATGTTTCCATTAGCCACCTACATGAGGTACATATATTGAGAGGCAGTGCGTTCTTGTTAACCGCTCCGAATGGCCAACACTGCACTCTCCACAGAAGAGGATATGACTAATTAATGATGCATTTGGAAGCTGTCCTTTAAGACTGGCTTACACTTCCATTGATCTTCCGAGAATATCTCAGTGAACACACCGTTCCCTGCATTCACTTCGCAATATTTACAGTGCATGGTTACACGAGCATATGACGTCCGACTTCTGCGACGAACAGCCACACGGAAATTAGCAAACAAATACTGCCAAACGTGGGGGTCATATTACGGACAGGATAGTGTAGGAGCGGTATACATCGGGAAGGGGTAAACTTCTTTTGATATCCGCTGAAAATGCGTAAATATGCAATTGCAACGGAATGCATCCAGTTAAACCAATTTTCATCAGAGATTTGCAACGCATTCCAAGTTTCCCATTTTTTTCTTGTTAAAACGTGATTAACTAGAAAATAAATACAAGTGTTTGGGCGAAACAGTTTTGGAATTGATGCACACCGCTCAATGAATTGCTACTTTGTACATTCCACATTCTGATAATACCGTTGCTTTGACAGTTACTATCGAATGACCTTGATAATGACAGTTACCATCGAAACCACTGTCAATAAAAAAATAGATGGTAGGAATTCATTGGGTGATGACAAAACTATGCATTGGTAAAGCTAGTTATTAGTATTGAAAGGAAATGAATGAATTTAAATGAAAAATAAGGAGTAGGATTGTCGAGGAAGACCAAGGATGGAATTGATAACATAAATTAAGAGGGACATTAGAAAAATGAAATATGGAGTAAAGCGATGAGCTCAGATGAGGACGGAGTTGAGAGCTGCAGCAAACCAATCATAAGGCCGTTTCACACAATGCTTACGTCAGCACAGAATTTAGTACTGTAATCATCGCCGAAAACTCGGAACCGAATTCTGGACTTGAAGCGAATTCGATGCCCCGGTGCCTGCGTTTACACGATGCTAATTTCAGTGTGCAATGGCGCTGTATGGGCATTCGCTGAACTGCAATATATATATATATATATATATATATATATACTGCGCCATATTATTAAGGCATGTTTAAGCGATATCATGGCATCGCGGAATAATTGTACTCGAGAGATTATTTTTGCCTCGTTATTTAGGTAGATTCCAGCGCCGCCACCGATATTCTCTCGAAACGCTCGACTTGCCTGCTTGCTTGTTGTTCGTCTTTGGATCCAAGAATCGGATAAAAAATAAGTATCGTACTTATTTCTCAGCTCAGTACTGATAATCGAATTCAATTCCATAATTAGATGGGATCACACCTTTTACTCAGTACGATTTTAAGCATACTGAGTTCAGTTCAATTTTAAGTACTAAGGTAAGCATCGTGTAAAACGGCCTTAAGAATTGATAAATAGTGCTGATGATTACAAAGGAGTTTGAAAAAGGTGCGGAAAAGTCTTAAATTTTATTTAGACAGTTAACCGCTCATAAATTTATAAAGCAACAAAGAAATTATAATGATCAAATGTGATAGTAGATAGCGCTTTCTTGTAGCAGGCTTGAAAGACTTCGAAAAAAGTCAAGCGCGAATGCCAATGAATATTTAAACAAACCTGCAGAACGCAAAGAACAAAATATACATTTATAAACATATTTTAGCAGAAACTTTACTTACTATGAGAGGGAGAAAGACATGGAGATATTCATATACTTTGGTATTACTTTAAGTGCACAAAATATTTTTTCAAACTTACATAAACCTGCAAAAACTATTACGCTTACAGGTATTGTTTATCACAATAGCTCGAGTATATACCTTATAAAAAGCGAGAACAGATGAAGTCATTTAACAACGGTGGCCTTAAAGTAAGCCATGGAGGCCATGTTAGGTAGTTTTCAGGGATGAAAACGGGATGAACAGAAGAAGCCAATCCAAGGGCACTTCAATATTGCCTTACCATATAACTTCTACCCTGTTCAACAGCTACCGGTAAAAACTGCAACGAAGATATACCCTCTGCAAGACCATAAAAACTACCCGGCGGTATTATTATGCATATTATTGAAGTATAATAAATGACACACGAACTCGAACTGTGGCTTCAGTTTCGAGCGATCATACTGGTGTTTACTGCAGTGGATCATGAATGGCAGTTTAAAAAAACGTGACTGATTGTAGCCGCAGAACTCACAAAAGGCGTAGATTTATTTCTTCACGAGTGTGCGAGCATCTGCCTTATGACACACGTTTACGGGAGTATCGTCCGCGATGAATAAGTCGAAGAAAATTTCAGTATTTCCACCAATCGGCTCTCTTCATACGAGTCGTTCCCATTTGTCGCTCCTTCCCACGCTCTCCGCGTTTAAAGAGAGGTCCAAAGGAAAGACTACCGAATAGGGGAGGACGCTTAGTGATACGAGGCGAACAAGTTCGAAGCGAGAAACTGCTGGGTACTAACGGGGGAAGGCAAACGAAATGATCGAAACAGTCACAGCCGGCCAAGAAGGAATGGGACAGGGAGGATAAGGGGTAGTAAGATAGAGCCAACGAGTCAGTTAGGGGAGGGCATTCATCACACGGAGCGATCACGGGGAGCCCGGTCCCTCCCCGGGAAATCAGGTGAAATTAATTCAGGCGTCGCGCTAGGAATAAGGGGGGAGGAGAAGGTGGATCTCTTTCCTTTTTCACCGGAGCGAAGTGGGAATCTTCGGCGGGGATCGGGGGATGGTTGGAGGAGGCGGGGATGGGGTAGTCAATATAAATGCTCCTCCGCTTTCGCAAAAGTCATTTCCCGTTTCACGATACATTCGGTGTTACACGTTTTGCGACGAAATTCCGGGTGCGAGGGGAAGAGGTAGAGATGGAAGTGAGATATCGCAACCCAAGGGGGCCGAAGCAAGGAAATTGATAACGCAAAGGTATTACCTGAAGCGGTTTTCGGCTTTTTGCTACCGTGGAAACATATATCATTTGTCTTCTGCTCTATGGAGCTTCATTTCCGTTTGAGAAAAAAGAGAACATGCCCCTGGAACAAAATATCGGCGTTCGCTTAACTATTTCGAGGAAACACACATTTGCCATAAAAGCCAAATATAAGCATGAAGGAACGAATGAGAAGGGGAAAAATACTTCCTAGGATAGGTGTTTGTCAGCTCTTTAGAGAAAAAATCAATTTGAATAATTTGAAGTCATCCATTTATTATCTAAAGCTGCTGTTGTAAGCTTTAACCCTAGATGTTAATCATGTACATTCTTTTGTTTGGAACTTGATTGTCTTTCAAGATACGTGAGAATACATCACTAAAACAAAATATCGCTATATTACCTCGAATGTTTCGAGAAATGATATATTAGTATGACCGGCATGTACAAACATGCAGGGGGAAACAAAAAGGCAAATTACTTCCAAAGGAGCTTTTAGAGCCTGCTACACCACAAAGTAAAGCCGAGTGATTTGTAGTCACCATTAATTTGAGATACGTATTTTAAACAATCCCTTCCAACCAATTATAGCCTACCAATGACTTCATGCATGTCAAGTATTTTTATTGTTAACTGGGTACAGATATAGCTTATTTTTAGCATCTATAATTAAAATTTAACCTTATACCATAAATTCGTCAAGAGGAGACCCAAATAATTGGATTTTGGCATGCCAACAAAAAACTAGATTTTTTAGGTGGGGATTAAATAGATCTCATGTAAACTACACAAAAATAAGAAATAAAATAAATTAGTTACTTTATGATTCGTTGCATATATAAACCCTTGAAGCAGAATGTTGCTAAATACACTGGAGTTATAAGCAGGCTCAAGGCTTAAAATTGGAAAATAATGCCCTTACCATTTTCTGACGTTGCACCACTATTTATGAAGTTGTAGTTCCTGAGAGGACACATCCATGACGACGGAAAATCTCTTCCAATATGTTGATGGAATGCTAAAACGAAAACAAAATAATTGTTCAAATTATAAATCTCGATATTTGCGAGGCTTTTGATATGATAGCATTGCCCGACATATGTGTGTAAATAAACGAGAGTTTATTGATTTTGATCTTATTACCGTTAATCTTCAATTATTATTGCTTTTTGTAATTAATCACCGAGGCTATTGTCACCTACTCTTGGTAATTCACTTCCTCAAAGCGTGGGAATAAAACAGCTGCAGCTGATATTGAAACGTGCATGGGCAGATTTTGGAATTAGGACATAACAAATTAATAGGAGAATATTACAATTTTTGATACAGTAATAATTTGTCATTTTTCCTATAATAATTGCTATATCTTGTTTTAATCGCTGCATACTGGGCATGCACTAACTACTGAGCAAGGAACAAAAGATATGAGAAAAACAAATTCAAGTATACACCACGATGAAACTCTAAAACCATATCGGGGGATAATAATGAAATAGCATATAAGTTAGCTGCAGCCGGTCCTCTAAAAGTAATCATGCGAATTCCTCCGGAATAATTCTGGGACAAAAAGACAAAATTGAAATAAGTAACATTTACAGGTATTATATCCTTTTTCAACAGACCAATTAACTTTTATTTAAGTTTTTACACTTTATTTACTGAAACATTTCATTTTATGCCGGGCAGAACTCAATACATGCATAGTAGTGGTGGATCATACCTCCTAATCATAAAAAGTGGATGAATTAGTGGAAGTATTTAACAAATGACATAAATATTTACAAAATACACTACACAAATATGAACTTCCCTGGCTGCATCATCATCACTAAATTAATAAATTCACAATCCAACAGGCAAGTTCAAACGGCAAAGAATGAGGGCAACGATCAAAACTGGCGAAATTCACTTATTTGGGCACGATTATGGTGTGTCAACGAAAGAAGAGATTTCAAACAGAAATGATTTGAAGACGGGCACTGAGTAAAGACGATAAGAAAGGGTCGTGAATAATTTAAAATGGAGCGTTGCATTGTGGGGGTCGGAGACGGGCGTTTGAGAGAACAGTGCGAGCGTAAATTGAAGAGTATTGTTAGATGTGGATATGGAGGAGGGCAGCAGACATATGGATAGAGGAAGACATAGGAAGATGTGTTAGGTATGATATGGCAAGAACTGGAGTTCTCTTGGAATTTCTGCATACACCTGAAAAAAAGATGAAAGGGGCATTTGAATACTGAAGGACGAGAATGGAATGAATCATTTTGTCACAAAGATGGACAGAACGGTCATTTAAAAATGCATGCAAGGAAGAAATATGAGTAAAAGATAAAGTGTATTTCCATGCACATAAAAAATCTGTATGATGGCTTTCTTATTCAATGTCGTCAGGCTTAATAACGAGGTCATTCATGTTGAATGAAAAACTCATTGCCATAATCACCAGATACCTGATGGTGGGCCAATTCGTCGTAATAAATGTTACCAGAATACTTTTTGGTTAAAATATAAATAATTCTTTAATTTCATTACCTTTTGTAACCAAGTTTAAGAGCATAAAGTTTAAACCTATCATAGATATAATGCGAAAAATAATGGCGAATTAAGTTACATATTGTTCTTTCCGCACGCAATCATTCTCATTGGTTGAAGAAGGTATATAATTAACTATAAATTTACCACCTTGGAAAAGATTGTGTTGCTATCAGCTCACACTAATTCTAATCAAAATTTAGGTCAACATGGAGTTCTATTCTCTCAACCTTTTATGGTTTAAATATCAAGTATCAAAACCTCCTGATGATGAATGGATAAACTCAACACCGAGAACTATACTCAACAGCTATATCAATGTTAGTTTGAAGCCATCCCAACAAAATGATTTCCATCTATTTTTACTAAATCTAGCCATACAGAGTGATTATGTGTGGATATAAGGTTACTAGGAAAATGCAGACAAGATAGTAAAAGATATATTTTATTTGTACTGAAAGCATGGCGTGGCGGCTAATCTAGATATTCTTGGTACGACCCAAACTCCATCATTATTCTTTCAACTAACCTTTGAAATGACTGTGGTGGTATTTTGTAACTAATAAGGTAATAATTAACATTTCAGGCAACGACAATGATTTCATTGGGAAAAATATATTTAATTTGAACTCAACAAATTTCAGCCTAGTCGAGTCTTCATTGCCACGAAGGCATTCTAATTCTCGTAGCAAAATTATCTCGCGTTTTTAACATTTTACAATTTTGGCATCATCACTGTACAATGGTAACTACAGAGAATTTTGATATCAGAAACTGTAACACGCCGCATTATACTGAGGCCATCAACCCTATAATGCATACATCGACATGCTAACTCACGCGCAACTCTAAAACGGACCAATTATTTTACAGAAACTGTTGATAAATGTGCAAGAAATATTGTTTAAGAATTACATTAGCCGGTGATATTGGTGAAATGTTCATTTATTTTTATTCTTCGCTTGTCCCGGTAGCCAGTTGGTAACATATCAGCTAAGAAACCCTGAAGTCGTGAGTTCCATTCCCACCTCAGGTATAAATGTCGTCTTTGTGTAACGAATTTATTCTTATATCAATCGATAACTCAAGCAATAGTAGCATCTCTGATCCACTAGCGTACGACGACTTTTTTCCTACACTGGAATACACGAATACTACATAACTATGCACCTTAAATATTACCAAGGCATTTCTTGGACAACAGCAATTTTCCGGAGTAAACGGGCTAGATCTGCATTGTGCAAAAACAGTGCCACTGAAGACAAATATTTCAAGAGGTTTACGAAAAGTTTATTTCACTTCTTACGGGAGAGTTTTTCAAGTAGAGGTGAATGCATAAATAACTTCTCGGCTATAAAAAGAACTTGTCTACAGCCGTATCAGTAATGATAGAAGAAAATTGAGGTCTTGGGGATTCTTCTTTTTCCATTATATTACTCAGAATTTCATCAAATTTAGTTTGTTTTCCGATTTAGAGGACTATTATTTACCGAGAGTAGAACGGATATCCTAAGTTGTATGTACATGGGAACATTTTTTTAGGTATAAAAAGTGCTTAAGAAATCTAATTAACAGGTTCTTTAAGAGAATACTCGATAAGTCTACCATAGTGCGATTCACGCCAGCTAAAGTCACTCCGCATAATTTTAATCTTCATAGACCATGAATGATAAATCATTTTAAAGGGAAATTACTATAAAACAAACCGACTTGATTGATTCATAAGTATAAAAATAAATAGACGCGGAGCAAGAAATGTGATGCGGGAGGCTAACATTTTCCAACGCTGGTCCACTATATCCAATATGCTATTCTGCAATACCATTTATTCATCTTCCCAAAACAAGATATCCTACTATAAATCCAGGGTTTTCTACGTTATTACCTTTTTAAAAATCGGCTCTCTATATCAGCAAGTAGAAGGAAAATGTTAAACATTTTGAGCCCCTGTGCCTACTCTTGAAGATATCATTTTATAAAATGATCGAATAAGGCAAAGATCTGAGAACAACTCTCAAATAAGTAAGCCCTTTCCATACCACATTTATTAATCACTTAAGGCGTTTAATTAAAAATGAATATTATAATTAAGTCAATTAACGTTTATCAAGCGGGATTTCCCCAAAAAGTCAACAGTGACTTGTCTCATGGGAGGAAGACTCCTTGAAAAATTAATATTAACGGTATAAGAGTTGAACGTAATGAAATCTGAAAGTTTTACTTAAGTCAACATTTATTCTGTACTCCCGATTTAAGATAAAAATCTTCAATAGAGGAAAAAAAAAGAAAGACACAATGATTAATTTAAAAAAAAACGTCTTAGTTACTTTTGTTGGGAGCGCTCAGAAAGCAACATTTCGCGCTATGTTTTTGCTTCTGTCACTTACAAAACCGTGGGGGTCATCATGGAGTATGCGTATGTGGCGATTTCTTCACTGACGGGAGCAAACGAGATAAGGGCTTTCAACAATTCCCCGTGATGATTATATTTCCACATATGATGCCAACCACTGAGCTGGCGTGTTGCCCATACGGAAAGGGAGGGACGTTTGCTTTCCCAGTTTTTTAGATTCACATTTTATTTTAATCCCTCATATTTATATTTTAATTTTGAGTTGTATTAAATTCAATAACAATTTTGTTGAGCAGAAAATATTTTTAAAAAATGCAAAATGTGATATTTTAATTTTCAAATAGGCTAGGCGGTAAAATGCATACTGATTCGGTTCAATTAGGTTTACTCCGAAATAAATTTCATCTCGAATTACCATAATACTGTACATACTACACAAACTTTCACAGGAATAAAACGTCCATCGATTTCTCAACCCTATATGTATTAAAAGTGAGCTTCATATGCTTCACGATAATTTTCCCTTGAGAAAAATATTAACTATACAATGATCCAAAAGAAACGGAAATATTAGACCATTTTTCACGAAATAATTATGAGCGCGCTTTGGAGTTCGAAAGCGTTATTTTAACGCGTCCGTTCCAGCAAGTCCATAATTATTTGAAAGTTAAAGTAAATTGCTAAGAAAGGTCAGTTAAAATTACAGCAGTCGTGGGTCACATTTGCTTGATCTTTTACCATTTCGCTTATAGGCATTTTCGGAGACAGAGTAATCCCCGTGTAGTGAATACACTGGTGAAGCATTTTCAGCATTCCCAAGTCGTTTTGTTGATCGTACTTTGGTATCGAAGATTTTGACCGACACCGGTGCAGTTAGCAGGTTATTTTTTCTCGTTTAAAATATTTTTAAAACATTCATACATTATTATTTTGAAGGATACAATTTCACCAATTGTTTAGTTTCCACGCCGGGCGCATATGTACGACATTAGCACGCAAGGAACGCATTATTTCAGATAGTTTAATCCACAGCAGCGAAATGCTTAAAAAGATGAAAAAACCTTAACGAGTAAACTCGTGTAGGATCATATGTACTAAAAATAATACTCGCGGTGAGCAAAAAAATCCACCACCGTTGAAACTTTTCTTTATATGAAAGAAACACGCAGTCTATGTCTATTTTTCTGTTAGGAAGTATATTGACTGAAAAGATTTTGGCAGCAACATCTTAGAGGAAACATTACCCATTACGCTAATAACCCGAAGAAGAAAAGATAGAACTACTTTTGTTAAGCAAACGCTATGCTTTCCAAAATTAAAAAAGGCCTCCTAATTAATCAAATCCGGAACCTGTAACTGTATCCATTCGAGATTTTCCTTATCTGGGTACACGAGAGTTTATTAAAGTTTAAATAAAAAAATCACCAGAAGAGGAAACGCGATACGTATCCCTTGCGAAAATGTTTACATGCGACATTGAACCGACAGGTGAACGAGACACAGCCGACTGAATAGGGAACCTCTTTCCTTATTTCACGCAGCAACGGGCAGGTCGTCGTTTCAACGTGATGGAAACCTAAGGGGGAAAGGTCATCCAGGTTTCAATTCTCCCACAGAGCGGGAATTTTAATCATGGGAACCGACTCCGAATTTACTTTTTTCACCCGACCTTCTCCCTTCTCCTCTTAGTTTCCCGGTGGGAGGGAAAATTAACACTGTTTTCACCCAGGACGATTCAAATCAAGCACAATCGTTGAGTGAGTCGCCACAGCACGACGGGAAAACGTTGTTTTTCCCCACGCTTGTGGGATGGACCCAAGCTTTGAAGATTCCACCCAGCAGCCCATGGGGCGAAAGGGTGAGAGGGGACCCAACACAGTGCTCTGGCGAAATCGTTGCTTTTCCCCTCGGTTGAGTGCTGGGAGGGCTAAGGGAGAAGGGAACAGGGGAGAAGGATAATTGAGTACGTGCGACATTTCGTCCTCGGGTTTGGGTCTGATGCCCTGCGTGATTATTTGGGAGCGTTCCGGAGCCGTTGGTAGGCTTTGACGGGCGCCAGACTTGTACCCATCCCTCCTCTGCTCCCTTTTCCGCGGCTAATGGTGTAACTATCGGTGGACGGTAATCCCCCTCTGGGGGAATAGCAGTGGGCCGCCTTAGAAATGGCTAGCTCAACATACACACTAACACAGAGAGAGAGAGAGAGCTGCTGGCGTCCGTTGGACTTGCACAAGGGAGGGCGGGACGGACTACTACTGCGCGGTGGTCTAGCACACACGAATTCCCGACCCTTCCCGGTGCTTCGGAGCGGCTGCTGAATGTTATTAATGCGTGTGATTCATTAAGACAAGCTGCCGTGTGAAATATGCCGGGCGACCCGTGCGCTGCTGCTCTCGCGTATCGGGCTAGGGAGTTACGAGCACGTCGGTCTCACGGCTAGTGGACCCATGTTTATGCCCCGAGAGGATACCCGCTTTGGTGAGGCTTAATTACCGTTCTTATTTCGCGTTCCCATTGCTTTACGTGCACTCCGAGCGCACGATAAGTTTGACACCAACAAATGTGATTTTTTCGCTGTGGGGCGTTCATGGCTACTCGCCGTAATTTAGCGTAGATTTGAAATAGACAAGTATAGACATAAACTTTATTCCGAAGACAGTTTCAACAGCTGAAGTTCAACTACCATCCTTTGAATTATTTTTGTTTTGTGAAAGCACATAACCACATACCCATATTGAATATGTACTTCGTTTTGGTTTCGTAAAATATATTAAACAATCTCAGAAAAGTAACACAATTCTTATTACACTTCTAAAATAATTTTTACGTACCCTGAGCGTGTGCTGCTTGAAATCCAGAAAATTTGATCATTTCGACGAAGAGTCGTAGGACCACATACCTTATTTTAATGCAAGATTAACGAGGCAAATGAATAGACGTGAATTATCTTAAAAAACTAGTTTACGGAGTCGAAACATAATGGTTTTTCCTCATTGAACGTTTGCCGTGCTTCTATTTCGTAAAAGAAAAGCTAAACGTGGATTTTTAAGTAGCTTATAAAATTACCGTTCCCATTCCGCAATTCCTATTACTTTTCATGCTCTCAATATACAATCAGATACCCAAAGTCTTAACCTTTGGCTGATTCACCTCACCTTCACCTTGACAGGCATGTAATGCCTCTTAAATACTTCGTTTTATAAAAGCCTCGATATAAACTCGTGGCATTACTTTTTCGAATCACCATAGCGTTACTTTCGCCAGAAAAATTTCCTTACCCTTATATTTTTTCATGTACATCACTTATTTGAGAAGGGTGGTGAAACAGCTCAGAAGGTTCACGATACACTAGGAAACCTTACCCTTGAATATAATAATCTCAGCAAAAATAATGCACGCATAAACCATATTATATTTCAAGAAGATTGTTACTCAGAAGATCGTTGTGGTTAGTTTATTACGGACGCTACAATTAATTTTCTCTGAAGGGTAGCCCATACTTACCAAATACGGAATAAATTTCCATGCCACAAAAACATATTCAAATTTATAACGCATTTCCTCGCGCTGGAAGGTTATTGGACCGCGGAGGAAGAGAAGCCCTTTACGGTAGAGAGGTTTCACGTTCATATTTTTTAATGGATAATTTTTCTCGAAAATCAGCAAGAGCGGTTTTCCCCTCCTGGTTCAATACGGAGAAGAGAGTACATACTTCGTGTGAAAAAAGAGGGAGTTATTATCAGCTTTTTCCAAAAAAAGTGTCTGCTGTGCACCTTCATTAGTATTCCCAGTCAAATGGAATCAATAGCTATACACATATGCTCGAGTCAAGAACAGCACGACGCAACTCAAGCCGTTATTTTTGTTTTCCCTTCGAATCATTAAATGATGTACTTACAAATCAGCAAGGGTTTTCATAAAGTTTGAGTCGAGACGCAGTTCATAGGGCAACTATCTCTTAATAATTATTCTCATGAATATACTCATTCAAAAGTAGGCAAACTTGAGAAATTATTTTAAAATATGTATGCCATCTAGAAATTTGACACGTATTTCAAATTATCCACATAATTACGTCTCCAAGTACCAAATTAATCATGCTACAAAAAATACTTACCACCCGGGAAGAATTTAAATCGTACGGGTAGCAAAAGGGAGATTTATACATCGAGCAAACCACGATAGCAAGATACTGTTGCAAATTTATGAGTATAATGGTGAAAACTGACAGCTTAAAATCTCGATTTTTTATTTCCACATGACTGAACGGACTTAAGCACTAAATGTTAGCAGTATTCATACCTTTACACGTAACGATCAAATTTTAGTTCAGTCTAAACGTACATTTAATGCACAAACAAAGTGGCGTACAGACGGGTCTTAGGGTTTTAACCCAATCCCCCCCCCCCCCAAACATGTTTACCTGAATTCGTTTTCGTTCGTTTACTTGAACTAGCGATGAGAATCTTTCTTATTGGGCTGAATATTGTTGAATTGTCTTCACAAAAGTAGAATGTTAATATAAGTATTGTTATAGTGAATAATAATCAAAATATCATTTTATGATGATGCACATACATATTTATGAACCCCCCAAAAGGCAATCCAGCGTACGCTACTGCACAAACATAAGTCATTTTACTACGGAAGAAAATCACACTGTGATATAAAAATTTCTCTAACCAATGACTAAGTAAAACAACAACGTTAGCGTTACTCGTTGGCCATTGGGGTTTTAAAAATATTTAATACTGAGATAATGTAGAAAACAAACCTACGGCAAAGTATACGACATCGTCTTTCAAAAGATGACTTATATACGCATAAACGAAAGCTTAGGTATGGCATGTTTAAAAAATTAAGAAATCAATTTTTAACAAGGGTTATGATATTGTCAGAGATCGTAAACTTTAGGAATTAAGGCCGTTATTGAGCCCTTCAGCTACAACGATAATAGGCTAAATCTACACATAAATACAAAAAGAAATTATTCCAGGGCGCTCGGCATTCTATAATGAAATAAAAGATATTAAGGCATATTAGTCAGAATATCAGGGATACCGTTTAGAAATATACGTGAGTGGTTACAAAACAGTCCTCATTTACGCATGTTGCATAAAACATTGATAATGAACCACTACTTGGAGAGGTATTCAACCATATTTTAAAGCATTTTTGCTTCGTGGAACGTTTAAAAAAAATCAATATAAATGAATACAACTAAATTACATAAAATGTTTTGGGAAGAATTTGGGTTTACAGATTTATTGCTGGTTTTTTGAAAAACTACTACTAAGGCTACTTATCATACAATGATTCAGGTGCAAGCCTAAATAAATTCAAAAGGTCAATCCAGGAAATAAAACAAAATACATAAGTGATACTATAGTGACATATAAGTGATGTTAAAAAAAATGACATGAGCACTATATGGTTATAAATTGCGGAATTTCAGCACAAAAACAAGCAGGGGGACTTAGGCTTTCAACAAATGAGAAACGAATAATTGAAAGGGCAACGCATTAAAATCGGAGCCCCATCGTGCTATGCTAGCGTGTTAATTGACATAATTCAAATAGGGGAACTAGTTTATCCTCTAAACTGACAACACATTGGACAAAGCCGGGCGGGTGGATAACTCATTAGCCTAATTCCGGATGCCCGATGAAGATTTAAGCCGGTAACTCGACGAGCCGCGATGGATTAGAGCGCTTCGATTCGGTGCGCTCGCGAAACAAAACAGAAGAAAAGCACGATATTTATGGCGGATGGTCACGGCTTAAGGCGTGTTCGTTTTCACCAATCATGGGCCTAAACCTTCCTTTTGAAAAGTAGCAGCCATCTTAAAGTATGCTCGAATGCATTAGGCAACAGTTTAGGTGACAATTTTAGTCGTATGTTTTGGCCATCGGCGTAGGGAACGTCGAGTGCTTCCTATCGCGACGCCATCTTGAAATTCAAACCTGATAATTAAAAACTACTCTTCCCCCTCAATTTTTACGGGACCAAAAATCACAGCACAGAGTGGTGCATGCCAAAATTTACCATAAAAAAGGCAGAAAAATTAAACTCAAATCAAATTAAAATCAAAGACAAAATCCACCCGTGCGTCGTATGAGGACTTCGTCTTTCTTCATTGAAGCTTTCGCGGCTCATGGTGAGCACAAAGAGTATTTGGGTGTACGCCGCTTGCTTTTCGCTGTCAGCCCAATGTTAACTAACCCTTGTTGTTAACTTTTTTTAAGAATGATTGAAAACTCTCCCTTAAGAAAGTGACCAGAAATGTCACCAAATGTCAAAGAAACATCAGGCTGAGACTGAATGACGCGCAGCATACAAGCGGAATATTCTTAAATCTCGAGGATATCGTCGTTCACTATAACGAAACTTAACGTTGATCTCAATAGTTGTTGACACTAAAATTTTTATTTGAGGAGAAGTTTTGGTGCCATTGATGGCTAATGAAACATGGCTTAATCTACTAAAGTTTCAAAAAGAAATTTGGACACAGCTTTAGCCAGCATCAAAACCAGCCGTGATGAGAAATGGGTACATGCTACTCTCCGAGCCACCGAAATGGTATGTGGCAAAGGGATCAGACCACGAGTGATGACAAAAGGGGAAGTAAAATAATATAATTTACAATTTCAGGCGATAATTTGTGAAGTTCGTACTGGAATTAAAGTAAGAATTTAGTACTTTTCCTCTGATTTTATTTGAATTTCAACTCGTTTCGATGTGTAACAACAACATCATCAGGTAATTGGTATCAATTGACTGTGATAATGATGTTGTAACACACCTAAACGGGTCGTAATTTAAAAAAAACTCCTGGAAAAGTACCAATTTCTTAATTTAATTTCAGATGTGAAAGAAATTGAAAGAGAAAATGGAGAAAAAGCGATATGTACCTCGATATATTAGCTTTTCATCCCGTTTTTGTCCCAGCATCATAAATGGTGTGCGCAATTAAAGAGCGATTTCGATGCGCCCACGATACAAAAACAGAAAAAAAACAACACGAAATTTATGGCAGGTGGCCGCGGCTTTAGTTGTCGCTCTACTTCATGGATTTCACTATAAGGCAATTTTGCAAGGAATAAGTTACCGAATGCTCGCGTGGGTCGGGTTAGGAAGGGACAGAGAGGGTGGGAGAGCCAACTCCGATAATGGCCCTATCCACTTTCAGCCTTTCCGCGTCATTCTAAACCCTCTTCACCCCACCCTCCCCCCGCTCTACCGCCCTTGTCTCCCTCTCTGCCTCTTTCATCTCCGAGACCCTGCTAGTCCGTCCGTCACCCTAACCCCCTCCATTTCTCCACCACCACCAATCATCCGCCCACTTATTCAACTCCCCTTCCCTCTCCTCCCCATTTTACGCGAGCTCGGAGGAGAGCAGGGTGACCAAACCAACAGAGTTGGTTATTTCTACCCACACACACAGACATAAACGCACTGTCTGAGCCGCTCAAGTTGCCCCACCGGGTGATAGTGGTTCCAGAGCGAACAGAAAACGGCGTCCGAGCATTGCCCTAATGGACGGTAATGAATTACGTAGTAGTGGAGGAGTAGAGGAAACTTGTGTCAATTTCGATAGGTATAATTAGGTTACCAGATAGTAACCGAAATAGCATACAAACGGGATGAGGAAATAAAGATATCCAAGCTTTCACGTATGCACCAACATTCCTGTGAAAATTTAAGAGGAATATTAATAAATGTCTCTAGAAAGAAAAAAAATCTCAGTTTTTAACGCTACCTCGTTTACATTGTTCATTTATTTTACTATAGAAGAAAGCAAAACCATTAAAGGGATGTCAGGACTATACACAAACAGTTAGGACGTAAAGCAAGGTAATAAATAAAAAAGATTAACAAATATCCAAAGCTTTAGTGACAGTTTTGCATAAAAATAAATGACTCATGAAAATGGAAATAAGGACCGAGATTTCAAAGCTACATCGTTCAAATTGTACTTATTCAGTTCCGAAGAACTATTTACGTAGGGCACAGGAGGAGCAACTGGTAAACAGCACCAATGGAGAGTTTGAAAATTGGCACTGCAGAATGTGCATTCCCAGATAAGCCTTAGTATCCTTGATGGTGAAGGTGCATTTTATGCCGCGGTATACGAAGAAAAAATACCTCTTCGACATAATTAAGAAAACCACCATGTCAATCTAAGGGCAAATAATTTCCTAAATAACCGACTTTAGGCACCATGTAATAAGGAGAAAACGTGTAAATGCAAGTGTATATGCAAGTGTAATTTTTTCACGAAAGAAACTAATTGCGTATTACATTACAGATAGAGAAAAGTATCCAGTCTTTTTTAACAGAGGACGAAAATTCCTACGCAGTTTTTATTATATTAGCCGATTTATTGCGATACCGGATGAGCAACAATGTTTTATTTTTGATCTCACAGCTTTATTTTTCTCTTAAGCTTATATAATGCTACTACATGTTTTTGGTAAAAAAATATAACAACTCAGGAAAAATAAATAGGATATTATGCCTGCAAGGACATAGTTTTCAATCACCACAAAACACTGTGCTTCTGAGGGACAGGGTCATCAGAATTGCTGTTGCTAGCGACACAATTGCTCCACCGAAATCACTTGCCCTCACCACCAAAATCCCGACATTTCTCTCCATCATCCCCCCACTGCCACTCCTCCACCTTTTCTACTTCCGCCCACGCCGGACCGACCCCTCGTCACAACCCCAACATCCAACCCATTTCCTCCCCTTTCTTTCCAACCCTCTTCCTCTCCCCGCACAATCACCACCCGCGAGCACTACTACCGCTCTCTCATAACCCCAACAAACCCACCACTCATCCCAGCCCTGTGGTCCTTTCCCGTCTATCTCAAAATTCTAACTCCTCCTCTCTCCTTTGTAACCACCCTACCGTGCATATCCTCTTGCTGCATGCCCACTCTCTCCCCCTCTCTCCCTCTATCTCTCACCCTTCGAAAAGGTCCTTTCGACCCGTTAACCCCTCGGCTCTCTTTACCTCCACCCGACCTGGACAACCCCCTCCCCCTCTCCCCTCTTCACCTCCGCACACCCTGCCGTCCGCCCCTTACGTCCTCCTGTTTCTTCTGGCCTTCCCTTATCTGCACCCCGAGAGAGAGCCCTCCTCCCCCTTCACGCCACCCACCTTGCCCTTTCTCTCCGCCTCTCGCCATCCAATCCCCGGCGTCCACCGGCTGTCTCATTGGACAGCGTCCACACGACGCTTATCGCGGGACTCCATCGCAATTTCCCAGACAAAGTTTCGCCGTGTTTGTAGGCACCACTCCACACACGTTTTCATCAACGGTGGCATAAGCGATAGGATACGAGTACGTCCGAGCGGGGAGAGGCTATTGTGAGGCGGGCGGGGGGAGGAGGCGGGCGGTGCACAGTGAGTGAGGCTTTGCAGAGGTGGGAGAGTGGAGAGCGAGTGGATGGATGGGTTTTGGTCGGATGAAAAGCATACTGGGGGGTTGGGTGGTTTTTTTAGTTGAACTCGGCTTGGTTGGTTGGCAAGAGAAGAATGATTAAGCATTTTATTCATCGCGTTAAAATCCCGGTCATTAGTAATTAAACCGGTCGGGAGGGGGGTGGGGGAGTGGGGAGGAAAAGATAGCGTGCTGCAATGACGGGGAGTTGGAGGGGAGTTTTGTTGAACAAGTAAACGCAAGAGGAACGCTGGCGCACCACAGTGATTATTCTAAAAGAATGATGCGAAGCGTGCGTTATTCCTTTTCGAAGATTTTTTTGATTTCGCAGTGCGGGTGAATAAAAAAGAAATACGAAACAAAAAGACGGCGTAAATATTTATCACCATCCGGCTGGCACACGTATACGCCACTCCGTTCCACTGATAAAACTAATCCACAACGCCTTTGAAATGTTGATGATCCATGAGCGACGGACGCTCATTTTTAAGAAACTGCAATTTCCATGCTTCGCAGTAGTGAAGGTTTATCCCTGTAAACGTTCCAGGAGGAACTGAAAATTTGAACAATTCATATTTTAAAACTATCAGTGGATGTAATAATATATGCAACAAAATTTTCGAAAACGTAAATTCCATGTGTACGCACATTCAGATCATATCATGATCATATATATATATACGCACATTCCGATTTTATTTATTAGAAAATAGCGTGAGGCAATTTATAAAATTGCAGATAATTTAAACCAAAATTTTGGAAAATATTTGAAAACAATGAAATAAAAGATTTTACGAAGAAAAAGGTTAATGTAGTATTTTTTCTATGTGAAAAGTAAATATAAAAATATTTTAACACTCTTCAAAGTACATCTCGAAGCATTAAAATTGGCGAGGGATTATAAAGTAAGATGTTAAGCTGCATGAGAATATAGAATCACCACGTACATAAAGAGACTAACATTATTATATTAGCGTGGGACTATAAAGTAAGATATAAAGCTGATGAGAATATAGAATAAAATATTTATAAACAGGGGAGGGTGTGGATAATTATTTTCCCGATGAAAAAAAAAACGTTTAAGAGTTTTTCATGCCCAAAGAAGCCAGATGAAAAGGAGAAAATTGAGAAAGAGAGCCAATTAAAACCATTCCAAAATGCTAATGACAACAGTAGAGTGCGTGAGATGGTCCTACGGACATTCAAAAGCAATCATGCTTACCTATGCAAGGGAAACGAAGGGATATTTCCGTGTTTAGAGAAGTGTTGGTGCGGTGTTTACTCGCTGCCTCGTGAAAATATTTCGAAATGTCCAAACAAAGGAATCGGACAGCGCATTAATGCCGGCGGAAGTGCTGCTCGGAATGCGTTGCTTTGGCCATTAATGAGTATCACCCTTGATTACAAGTCCGATGTGACCCTAACTCCGGCTGACAGCACCCGCAACACACGCGATTTATATTCGGTTGGACAACTGTGATGCTACGCATCCCAGACAAAAAGAGCTCGCAAAACTTTTTAGTTCATTTGGCCGCGCATGAGATGAGCAAAAAAAATGTTTTACTCCACGCCCCTCTGCGAAAATTAGTGAGCGCATTGAATATTTCAGTATTCGGTAGAATCTTAAGAATGAATTTAGTGGAGGCATCTCGAGCGGCAGGGTGATAATGAAAACTGAGAGCTCTCCGGCGTGCATTATGGGACCCAATATACGCCGGATAGTGCAAAATTGTGTAGCCATGAGGATGCATCACCAAACGCAGTGCCACTGAGAATGCCTTTCATGCTGATGCGAAGTAAATGTTTCCCATCTCTCAGGGCCATAACGGAAACCTCAACACGTGCAGCAACATAACTCTGAGAAGTATGTATTTTGAATATATCTCGAGACAAATTTCCAGTTCATATGAAATGCTAGGAAGAGAACGACATTATCACACATGACATGTTTCCAAAATTGACGTTATCTGTGGTGCTGGTTGTTGAAGTACTTTTTAGTATTCAATATACTATGAACGTTGTTTAGTCAAAATTTAACAAGGAAGTTAGAATAATTAAATATGTCGGTAAATTTACTGGGATTAAAGCTTCTCTGGCGGCGTTTAAATTTTAAATCATCTTCAGAGCTGTTATCAATACTCAACCAATGTAATTGGTGAAACAAATAACAACCATAAATAAACATCATTAACTAGAACGTGAAAATTAATATCTCTTGAAAAAACCTTTCTCCAATATCAAAGCTTCTTTAATCATGGCATTCAACCAATATCCTAAATAACCAATTTATTATTGAGGTACATTTCTTCAGAACATTAATGAAAACGAGCTTCAGATGATTCAGCGTAAGGATTATTTAATTTATAAATAACTTTTTTCTAGCGCACAAAGTACATATCGTATGTACGGAGTACTACAATTACCCAAGCATTTACTTGGCTCGTGAAATTAAGCTTGCCCGACGAGGACACAACTACAAACAGGTATGACCATTAGAGCTTAGCTCGGGAAGGCCTCGTAATTGTCGCGCTTCGATGCGAAGTTGTGACGCCAAAATTTCGATTTTTGGACGCCGTAATCGGGATTTGCCGAGCCCTTGACGTCACGGCCTCGGTATTGTTGGGTTTTGTTGGAAAGCTCACAGAGCTGCACGATCATTTACTTCTAAAACCGGCGAGGTTACCTACAAACGAGATAGTGGACAAATGGCGGATTGATGTTCATTATAATGAAAATTAAAAAAATAATAGGTATTATAAAAAATCTTGAAAATTAAACAATAGGGCCAATCCAAAATAAAACTAAATGTAAAACATGATTTTTTTAAATAGTCAATTTATTAAGCATTCAACAATTCTTCGATCACCTGAAAAGGAAAAAAAAGTGTCATCAACACCACAGAAGCTGTCTTATAAATTTGAACATACATCACATGCTCACCCATTAAACTGTATAATATGAAATTCTATCATTTCTCAAATATTTTCAATACCAATAAATATTCTTACTAATGCTTTTTTTTCTTCAAGATAATTGGAAGTTATATTACAGAAAACTGGTAATGGCAAACTGCTAAACATGGTAATGCATTCTGCGAATTTAATTAAACGGAATCAGAGTAGTACCACACATCCAAAAGAAGATTTTAAGAGGGGTAGACTAAGGGATGCAAAATTTGTACTAACAGGTGCCATCCATTACACAATCATATACGATGGCATCACGTATCCCACTGAGTATCAAGCGCAACGCCACCCGTCTTTAATAAGCCACAACGTCAAGCCTGTGCCTTGCATTAAGAGCTTGCGATCATTATCAATTTATGATTGGGAGCAGCCAGGGTAATGCTTCCGAAGCAAAATGGACCACAATCAGCAAAGTGAAAACGATAAGTAGTTCCTTTAAAGTAATGCCAAAATCTTTGCCATTAAGAGCATTGCCTAAATCTCGGAAATTTCTCACATTTTTCACTTGTGCACGCATTGTAAAAGGGATAAAATATAATTTCCTAGAGATCCAATTCAGTCAATCCTTTGTTTCATGTCTCAGAAACACGACAATGCACTCACATCAATCAGGTTTGCAAGAAATATATTTCAATATTTCTACGTTGTGGAATTTAACTAAATATCTAGGGCCACGTGTGAAGGGACTGTTAAGTCATCAAAATCTGTAACTTATGCTTGAAATACAATCTTAAAATACGTTTCTCATGTTTTAACGCAAGTAGGCACACACAGATGTAAAAGATGTTTCCAGCTTGTCATGCAATGGCCAGTAAAACTGATGATATACCGGCCCATTCCTTCCGTCTTCCTTCCATAAGGAAGCGTCCTTCTATTGAACTAGATTGTGGAAACTCTAAAATAAATTATGTTTCTTGACCAGAAATCTAGTACGGATCTTCCACTTGCCAGTCAGGTATGTTATTCAGTTACGCCACCAAGCAGTCATTATTCAAAGTGAAGTGCGTTTTAACATGGATTTACAATTATTCATCAACTTTTACGATGAAGATGGAAATTCCTGAGATCAAATGGAAAATTCCTGAGAAATGGTTAGTAAAACTGATTTCTGTCTCGAACCTAAAACGTATTTGTTATTTCTTAAACTATAGGTATAGAATAAGCAAATGCCGCTGCTCATCGAGATCTTAATATATATTAAATCTACCAAATTTAAGTGAAATAAATCAATCAAAGATTATATTTTCTTTCGTAAAAGCCTACTCGGAGACAAAAAAATAAAATCATAGAGTAAAATTCTTGAAGTAATTTTCATTCATTTTTTTTAAATACAAATTTGATAATATATCTTGTTTTTCTTACTAAATATGGTTTCCGATCGTTTTAAATATATTGTTTTCTTTAATTTTCGTTCGAATTTACGGGAAACCTGTTTCCTCAATTCAATATTTCATCAAAGTGGGAGATCTACAACTCCCAGAAATTACATTTTAATACTTTTCAGGGGTTATTTTAGCGATTTATTTTAGTAGCCCATCGAATTTATTCAGATGCAAACCTTACCGATGCGCCAAGTGTTATCGATTGAACTAGGTATTCTGATGATACTCCATTCGCTTTCCTCTCTGACGTAAGCTCTGTTTTATTCCGTAGCCGATTCCAAAGGCTTAGCACTGCATCTAACGTCCATGACTACTACTCCCACGTCCCCTTGATTTATCCTCCTGTGCTAAAATCATTGAATCGTCGCTACGTCCGACATGATGCGACCCTGGTTTCGCTCCGATGTCGTCGATTTCGCTTATTGCTCAATTATCGGGTTTCGACATGTCAGTTTCCAATTGGGTTTCTTCTCGGAAAATGGAGTTAATAATCGAGTCCCTGGTCGCCGTCCTACGCCAACTCCAATACCAGCCAATCATCCCTTATCATCTCTCATATGGCTTGTCCTCAAAAGCTCCACTACACATGTCCCTCCCACATGAAACCTCCTCCGTCTCCTGTCCCATGGGCCAACAATCTCCTTCCTGTTCCATCACCGTATTTGCCTCACACTATCCTCTTGTCTTCTCCTTCTCGGCCTGTTTGTTCGTTCAAACTCTCAGCCTTTTTGGTTTGTTGTTGTTCCTGGAACTTTTATCAACTATGACTCCCACTCATCGCTTTGACCCTTCCCATTGTTTTCAACCCTCCTCCGGTCTCTCTTCTCCAGCTGCCTCCCCCACCGGCTGGTAGGGGTGGGACAAGAGAGATTGGGAGGAAATAAGGGAAGTAAGGAAGAAACAATGGAAAAACGAAGAGATGACCACTTCTGAGATCAATGGGCTGGCTTCCTCCTCCCTCAAACCATCTCACTTCACTGGCATTTGATGGTTTTTCCGTCCTATCTTCCCGATTGTCATCCTCTTTCTCCATCTCATTCCCTATCTATATCCACCATCGTCATGGGTCTATTTTTCCACTCAAGTCTCCCTCGACCACCACGCACATTCTTCACCCCCGTGCGCCTCCAGGCCGGCAGAAACAGAAGGGGAGGGGTTGGAGGAGGAAAGGCTTGTGTCCAGCGCAATTAAATGGGCTAAATTAATAGTTGAGTGGACGCTGACGGCACCGCAGTTGCCGGGGATACACTGACGCGGGCAAAATGGACAGGGGGAGAGGGAGGTTGGTTATTTGAGTGAAGTGGGGGGGGGAGGTAGAAATATAGGGTCCATGACGTTGCCTTTGTTCTTCCTCGATTGGTGGTGATCTCAGCACCCCTTATGTGCCACCGCCTCCACTTCCTCCCCTATACCCTGACGTACCGAGGGATTTGACGATGATGACGGTGATAAGGGTCATTGTTCGATTTTTTTTATATTTTGAAAGGGGTTTCAATTTTTTTTATTCGAGGTTGAGTATTAAAAATCCCTTTCTATCTCGTACCCCTCTTTCCTACAGCTCTGTTCTGTGCAGAAGCCGCGGCACCCAAGCGTCGGTACTCTTTTAAGTGACCGCTCCAAACGCTGGATAGCTCTAGGCCCCATCGTATTTTTTTATTTCAAAGGCTTTGCGACTGCTAGTCGTCAAGAATGGCTCGAGGGAGAAGTAAAAATGATTAATTTCTCATCCCCGTCTCCTCCACGGATTTTCAAAAGACCGTGACATGCACGCGACGCACGGATACAAGGCTCTGATTTTGGGTTTGCCGAAAATGTCTCCAACGAGAGGTAGCCGGCGATTAGATGTTTCCAAATTTCCCGCTCCGATTCAAGTCTTTTAGGAACAAGTAAGTTTTTTGGGGAGCCAAACTTTAAATTTCAAAGGATGCAAAGCTGAGATTTATAAAAAAAATGCGATTCCCCTCAGTTCATTTTTCAACTACCACCCCCATGTTAAAGTAAATGGTACAAATAAGGGAACATAATGCTAGTGTAAATGAAAATTAAATAAAAAAAACACTCCGGGAATTCGTTTCAATAAAGATAGCATCATGGGAAACTGACAAGCATAGTCAACTGGCGATTGGTAGATTCGAAATCGATCCCTGGTCATTCGAATGGTTTTTCCTTTGCCAATATTCTCACTATGGAGTTATCTCCGTATAAAATGCGTTTAGAATATATAACTCTTTCCAAAAAATTACTTCAGGGTGAAATAAAATTTATTGCATCTCGTTTCTAGTTTTTTTTAGTTGACAAATGCTTTTATTATAAAATTGTCAACGGTTTTCAAACAGAAGTTGAGAAATGTGATATTTACACTTTATGATGAAGTATCAACTACGATACAGAGAATTATATACTTGGCTTGGAGGAGAAATTTCATTAATGAAGGTGGCGTTAAAATGAAAGATAACCTCCGATGGGTAAGGAAATCTGTAATTCACCCATCTGTAAATAAAGTTCCCTTATTAAGGATGAGGATGCTTAATCCACTCATAATTATATTTCTAGTAGTTTTGGCATTCATAGAATCGCACTGCTTGAACCTTAGCTAAAATTATTTGGAGAAATCACTCGGATTTGTACCTGGGACTCTGATCCGTAGCCAATCGCTTTACCAACTTACCAACCATTCTGCTGCAATACTACCTCCTAATGACGATTTAAACAGGTAAATATGGAGGAAAAATAGTTTTCCAGCAAAAGTTCACTGCTTGTCGATGACATGAATAAATTCTCCAAATGTATAACCAGGTTTTTCGGGCGATACCAGGAATTTTCCAGGCAATTTTAAAGCGCTTTACAACCGATAAAATATTGCCGTTTATCAAGAATGCGAGGTAGAGGGACACTCTGCAATAAAATGTAACTTCGTTTCCCACTTTGTATTAATTTCATATACGGTGAGGTTTTATTTTCACAGAGATAATGGATATGGAACGCAGATGGAATATTTTACGGATCAAATGCTTAATAAAAAACATTAACCATAGGTTCATCGTAAACGCAATAAAATATTTCCTATTGGTTACCCGGTAATACAAAAGCTTGAAACCTGTATTCTTGGGCATGTCAGTAGACAATACTGAACACTATATTTCAAATATATTTTTTATGTTGATAGGTCCGAAAACGTGAACAAATTCACTTAAAGAGCATTATGTAAGAGAATAATATCAATTTCGTCTAAATATTTCTAATTATAACTAAGTGCATAAATAATAATTTACATCAGTTAAACTTCTATTACAAATAGAAGGTGATGCCTTGATACTGCAATAATTAAGTGTTAACGCTATGTCCAAATAAAATAACTAATCTGAAAATTTGCGCTGATTAGAAGACCACCAGGCTTAAGGGAAGTTTTTACTGATATGTAATCAATGAATAAAATGAAGTAACTCGATGCTCTCGCTGAAATGAAGATTAACATATTTTTGATTGATATTTTGATGAACCAAGCTAATTCTTCGAACATTTTTTCTACAGTCGCGCAATGCTAAGCGTGATACATTCTATCAGGCTCATCCAAGTTGCCATGTTATCATTTCCATGACGACGGCCCCTCTTCCGGTTTCCATGTCCCCAGAGTCCCGCCATCATTACATAGCCTTCCTTCCTAATCCGCAAGCAAAACTAACTGGGCGCCTGAGCTTGCTCTCAGAATAAATGTTAATTGGAGCTTATTTTTGGAAATGGTCCCCATAGAAAAAAAGAGGAAGAAACGGTAATCGCGAACGGCCATTTTGTGTCCTAATCACAGTGAGGCCCACAATTAACTGGCAGTTATTCAAGCACGGTCAAATGACGCCGAAGCATTAAAGGAATGGGATGAAAAAGCCGTAAACATAAGAAATAATGGCCTCGGAAGAGAAAGCGGAACCTAGCGGACGGGCGAAGATAAAAGAGATACTTGAAGGAATGGAGCCGACTAAAGTAAGCTTTATGGTCGGACGGGCGGAGGGAAAGGCTGAGAGAAGGGCGCTTTCCGCAGTCACACAGATATGTACTACATAAATGGTACATACAATACATGAAGTAACTTAGCTTCGGTTAGGAGCTTAAGCCTTCGTATCATGTGTGAGAGAAATTGGTAATTCAAAAAAGGGCTAACTAGAGCTAGTTATTTGGGGAGGCAAACAAAAACTGAGGTAATTTTCGTCATGAGGTTAAGACAGTTGAGTAGGCTGGAATGAAAAGTATTATTTGCGTAATACAGAAATCTGGCGTCGAAATAAGCCTACCCTCAAATAAAGACACCCATAGGTCCAGACTTTAACTTACTATTTGATGGATTGCGTACCGGCCTTGAAATGTTCTCCACAAAACATCCAAGTAGGAATAGCGATCCCACCACAATTTCTCCCCAACTACCGGTTCAAACCCGAGTTCTGCTCGATGGGAAGACAATAGGTAGGTACTCTAGCCACCACACCAACCCGATCAAAGGACTAGTATAGAAGGGTGGGTGCCTCAGTATACTGCGTGAAGCGAAAACATAAAGAGGGAAGTCGAGTTGGTGGTCGTCAGCATTCGACAAGTAAAAGGAGACTTGGGGATCGAAAGAATGCTATGAAATTTGGGGGGCAACAATGGACCTGAACAAAAGGATTATTGAGGTAGGAAAGACAAAAGCAGGGGAGAAAGGCAGTCATGTGACGGCATGAGTGTGACATTATACACACACAGAATGAAGCCGCTAGTACGCTGCGATTACATTTCGAAGTGGAGCCCCCCGACGAAATGATCGCGTCCAGCTATCGGGGACCATCCAAAAGATAAAAAATGTCCTCTCCGTTTCGTCAATCTCGCTCCAGCCTTTCAATAAAACCCGAGTTCTCTAGCGCAATAAGGTGAAACCCACAGCTGATAAACAGAAGGTCTAAAAGGCTAGCTCAAATACCCACCCATCTATTACGGAAACTGAATTACTTCGAATTCAACTCAGGGGTGTGGAATAGCATTAATTCATCTTCACTTCGCCGTGAATTTGAGTATTTTAGAGTCATAGACTTTGAGTTAGAGTCATGGTAAACCCGGCTCAACAGTTTTATTTCATATTCACAAGTATTCAGGCACCTAGAAATTCTAGACAAATACCATTTTTACACGATACGCACAGATATTGCCAATCTATAGTGAAAGAGCAAACTATGTAGTTTTTACCAACTTTTATAAAACTGGAATGACGCCCATTTTGTCTTACTGTGGCGTAGTCATGTGTCATCGTCAGATAAATGTATAAGACAATTAATTAAACAGTATGCTAAAAATATTTACCCCCACGTAAAAATCCAACTGTCCTAAAGTAGGCAATTAGGCATTTCCTCAAATCTAATGTCAAAATAACCGGCAGATATTTTACATATACCGTAATGAATTCTCGATTTACGCCAAAATTATTAGCCTTACTGAATTCACCTATAATTTAATGATAAAAATTCTTTGCCGGTCCAGGAAATCTAAAGGACGTAATTATTCTCCGTTTGGCAAATGAAGATTTCATTTCAGAGCAAATGACTTCAATTGGAAACTACTTCAATTGGAAGATCTATGAATCTCCAAAATTGAAAAAGTATTTCAAACACCGCATCACGTTAGCACCAATCTCAATGAATTGAAAAAGCTATGGTCCTAAATACAAGTACACAACCAGGTGCGTTTGTTAACTAGTCGGGATGTAAACTCACCCTGTGATCCTTAAAAGCTAGGAATAAGGCTCTACTTCGTTTCGAACCCTTGCTGTTTGTTTCACGTTTAAGGACGAGCAAGGGAAAAAACGCCACAAGGTGTGTTGAGGCAGAAACTAGATGACGTGGATGGAAAGGTTTGGACGGGGGTGTGAAAGGGGGCTTGGGGGAGGGGCGTACCATATGGGGGGGGGGGGCTGAAGTCTGTTAGGGAACGCTGCGGAGAGTGAACATCGTCGGGGGTCGGGTGCTGAAAGGGAGATTTATTGTTAAGCCGCTCGCTGCGCCATCTGCACGCAGGTGCCCCAGCAGCCGATGGGGTCGGACTCTAATGCTTAGGTTTTTAAGCCTTTCTACGGAAATTGTTAATTTTGAAGATAAACAGAGACGTGCACCGATGAAAAATAAACGTGAAATGTATTCCCGAACACGCACAGCTTTTTTCATATGATATGGGTTTACGACACTTTGTATCGCGTGTATTCACGTTTTATTCGTAGCACGTAGGTAAATGTTTCAGCACAAAAATAAAATAATTTTTTCACCAAACGCTTTCCATTTTTACTATTCCATAGCCAAAGAAACGATTAATTCATCCATAAAAGATCGCATAAAAAGTTTTTCATCCTCCCTAAAAATTCTATCAAAATCGAATGCATTATCTCCATTATTTGAGCAATGCTTAATGCCATTTATACAATAAAATAATGTGTGTAAGTGATAATGATAATTTATTATTTTTAATTTGACGAAAATAAATTGTATATTCTTATTTAATCACAAGGTAACTACAAAGATACTTCTTACCATTTCATTTGAGATTATGAAAGGTAACTGGCGAACAGAATAGCAATCGACCTAGATCTCGCATCATAAAAAGAAACCAAACCTTAGAAATAATGTCGGAACAATAGAAGGATTAAAAACTCACTTGCTCGAAAACGTAAAAGGCTATCTAACATATCTGTGACATTTCTAGTAGTTGTCGAGGGACAAGGTCGTCCATGTCATTTGAGACTTAGATTACAAACTTTCCAACTAGGAACTCGGGGAGTGCTCGCCACCCCACTCCCGAAAACTGTACATTCCTGCAGGTAGGTACGTACTGAGCCAAAAAGCAGTGACAAGTTAAATTAATACCAATCGTTCACTAGTACTTGAGGCAACTTAAGGACAGAGGTGTGGTTTTTCTTCCTTCTCCCCTCGCCTTTCTTTTCCAATCCTTCCTTTTTTATTTCTGGGTGTGTCTAGCATAGCTCGCCCAGGACATAATCATAGCGTCGGCGCGGAATGGGCTTAGGGGGAAGGAGGGAAAGAGGATAGAGGTTTACGATTTTAGGGAGTGGCCACATGGCCTTTTATCTCACTCACATTAAAAGGGTCTAAACAGCTACGTCCTACAACGGCAAAGCCCTCTTTCTCCTTCGCTCACCTCCCCCCGCAAGAACCCCTCCAAAAATCCACTCATACCTCTTCTACCACTCCTCCCCTTACTCCAACATCCACACCATCACTCCACCTCTCTCCCCCACCACCGCGCCATTCCCTTTACTGCTGACTTCCCTCTTTCACTCTTTCTCTCTTCCTTCTTCCTACTTTCCTTCGTCTCCCTTTACCCCCTGTTCTTCCTCGCGGAGCCCTTACGGTCTCATCACGCACTGTAAACCGTGGGATATGTCTATGACACCTCTTGCATACCTATCTTTATTGTGTGCCCCGGAGTGTTTGTTCCGCGTTTCGCTTACTTCCTCTCCCTCTCTCTGGCTGTCCCCGTCTATTGCGTCATTTCAAGATCCCCCGAGTCCACACACACGAGAGAGAGACCGAGAGATTCCAGGTCGTGCAAGCAGTTGCCTAAAACTTTGCGCGGCTGGGATGGGGAGAGCGGGTAACGTTCCAAGTGAGGCGGAAAAAGTGTGGTCCGGAGAAAAAAGCAAGATGAGCGAGGTAGCGTGAGTGTTTGGGTAGGATTCAAAGTGAAATGTACAGATTGAATCAAAATGATGCATAATCATTTTGAAATGAAATCACTTGGTGCATTTCGATACTTATTTTCCTGTGTATTCCTTTTGAAATCAAATCACTAAATTATCTCAGTCATTTTCACATGCATCCATTATTTTATCAAATCACTCGTCAAAATTCCAAATTTTATTTTATTAACCGACCCATATTTTTAGCACAGAGCGCCATTTTCAAGGTAAAACCTTTTCATTCCTGGTTACAGCACAGAGAGCTATTTCCTGGGTGAAACCTTAAAAAAATGAGCTTTGTTACGTAACCTGAGTCGGTTTACAAAATTAAGCGTGGAAATTTACCAATTCATTTGATTTCAAAATGAATATCCAAATGTAAGACTTGGTGCTTACCTGGCGCACGATGTGAATAAATTCTTCACGGGTTTCCCACCAGGTGAGATGTTCATCTCACATGAAAAAAATATCTCATCTGGTGGGAAACCCGTGAAGAATTCATTGAATATCCACAGTTTCCACATTGTGGCGCCTGATACCGTTTTGAAAATAATGCATCATCAAAAAAGTTTACGTACGTATTTGGATGGCTTTAAAATTATGAACCTACATTAAAATGCGTTGAGTAAGATTGAGCAATCCCGAATACAATAATTAACAGTACCTGCAAAACGTGAAGTGATAGGTTTCATTGAAATTTGAGTAAACGAAAATATTTATAAATGATGGAATGAGATTCACTGAAATGCCGGGATTTGGTGGCAAGCGTTCACTGAATATAAGTTCTTCGCGGCGATTAAGTGCACTGATGAATCTAAAAAAAGTAATAGAAAGATAGGGAAAGCATCCAAGAAGCCATACAAAATATGAACCGTGGTTTTAAATAGCATTCTATACTCGCAATTAAACACTGCTTGGTTAAGGTAGCCTGATTACGGTTTGTTATACAACTCTTATGCATTTTCTCTTTTATAAAAATGAACATGGCAAAAATTAGGTCCAAACTATAACATCACTTTATAATTTAACAATGACCTATTTTTCGTGAAACACAAATTGCTTTAAATTCAGTAACGTATTTGATACTATACCGCTATTTTGCCCTTTCACTGTAATTAACATAAAAATATTCTTAAGATTCACTTTCATCCAATCCATCTCCTCCGCCCAATCTGCCTTTTCAAGGACACTTTGTCTTCTAGTGCTCACCTATTTACCAGCTACGTTCAAATTTATTTATCTACCGGTTGTCTCCTTTCACCCGTTCATGTTTGCTGACGCAACGTGGGAGACTGGAAGCAGGAGGCGGCCTGATTGTCCCAATTTTCTCCTTAATAAACTTGTTTATCAACCGATCCGTCATCCTCTACCCTTCCCTTTCTAACTCTCACTATTTCCTTCTCCCTTTTCCGTTCCCCCTTTCGACCCTATTTCCTGCTGCCCCCCTATGCTCTGCCGTCGCCTCTCCTCTGAACCTTATCTTCCGCATTTCACTTCTCCCTCTAACTTATCCCACTCGATCTTTTCCTCTTGTGCCTTCCAAGAATATTTTCTTTTGGACATTCCTTTTACAACGCTCAACCATTGAACGCGATATCTTTTCAAGCCATCCGAAAAACTCTCTCCCAAACGCGAAAGCCTAATCAAAGCTCTTCACTGGGAAATCGCTACATACCGCGACTTCCCCGAATCTCACAATGTTGTTCCTCTTCGGTTCGTATAATCACATCGATTAATGTTTGAATGCACCACCTGACACCGCTGATCTCTCAAACCGTCCCAGACACTTTACATCTCTCTCTCTCTTTCTCTCTCTCTCTCTCGAAGGAAAACACTCCGCCTCTGTTTGCGCATTCCAACACGAACCCGTCCTGCCCGTTTTACTCACTACTTTTTTTTCACGAAAACTGCCTCGGTTGATCACGATCGGGCTCTATTGTCAAGAGGTTTCATCCGCAAATGTCATTTTTCCCATATCCTTACTGCTTACATAAAAATGCGTCCTCGCTTTGACGTCAACAAAATCTCTTCTTTCCTTAATATTTATTAAAAAAAATAAACTTGAAGTTGTATGGGCGTGACAAAGGATTGGATGAAATATAAGGAAAAATTGTATTTTAATGCAGTACACAAATGGCATTTTTTGCGGGATGATTATATGAGGAGTGAATATTTACAGGATTTCAAATTAAGGCATCAACCGATTTCAGTTTTTCTTAAGCTAAAGTAAATGCAGGTAGCTAAGAAAAAATGTGTCATTTCAATTGAAATGACCCTGAGGTAGGTTCCACGAGATGGAAAAGTGGAATCATCAAAGAAAATTCGTCACCGGATCTGCAATAGCAGCGGTCATCGAAGTCAAAACGCGATATAAATGAGAAACTTTGATGGAAATTACGCAGCAGACGACTTCTAGGGATGGAAAAAAGCCGAATAATCGTATAAAAGTATTACGTATTTTATTTCGACAGTGAATGCCAATTGTAAGAACTCCTACGAAGTAAAGCCTAAATTGTAAATTTCATGGGGAAAAGAAATCATTTAAACATCCGTGGATTAATCTGTATGTAGAGTCCAGTTTTCAAGGCATCAGTAGCCGCTATATATTTGGAACGATACAATATATATACGAATATACGTGATTTCTCATCCTGTTGTGTTTCACGCAACCGTTTTGGGGATATCCTTAAGTTTCTAACACGAATCGAAATATTGCCATCAGCCAGACTGTCCGTCTGTATCCGCTGCTAACCCCTCTCTCAACTCCGGACTCAATCCCACCCCGCAGTCCACTACGCCCTCTTTGTGAGAAAAAAATCCCCTCTCTGTATCCACCTCCGAAACCCTTCCGCCTTCTCGGCGTTGTCCTCCCACCCCCCCAACGCACACTACTTTCCGACCCCCCCCCCCAGGTCCGTCCCTTCTCTTTTACCATTTCCCGTTATCGTCCCCTCTCTCACTTTCCACTCATTCTTTTTTTCCCATCCGCCCTTTCTTCTCCTCTCTTTCGCCGTGTCCGATTCCGTGGCGTCCTCCTCTCGCTCTTCGCAGTTCCTCTCCGCCTGCCTGCCCGCGCTACCGACACCATCGCCGCCACCAACACCAACTCTCCCTCCCATTTCATCTCGTGCCGACCATCTCTCTCTCTCTCTCTACAGCCACCCCTGAACGCCACCCCGCGCCCCCTCCCCCTAGTGTCCGGCCGCCACGACCCCTGGAACACCCACCCAACCCCTTGCCATCCCTGCGAACCCCTATTCCTCCACCTCCTCCTCCAACTCTTCCTCGACTCTCACCACTTCGCTCCCTCAGTCCTTCCTCAGGAGGAGGGGAAGAATGGTAGGAAGGAGCAGGCGGTGTAGGGGTACGAGTACAAGGAGGATGATGAGAAGTAGTATCAGAATTAGGAAGAGTAGGAAAAGTAAGTGTAAGAGTAGAAATGGGGTGAGGAATAGAAATAGGAGTGGAGGTAGGAGTAGGTAGAGGAGTAACAGGAGGAGGAAGAGAAAAGTAGGAGTAATAGTAGAAGTAGGAGGAGAGGTGGAAGAGGGAGTTTGAGTAGGAGCTGGAGGGATATGGGTAAGAGCAGGAGAAGTAGTAGCAGAAGTAGAGGTAGGCGTAGGAATAGTAAGAGTGGAAATATGAGAAGTAGGAGATGGAATAGAAATGGTTGGAGTAGAAGTATGAGAAGTAGGATTAGAGGTAAGAGAAATGGGAAAAAATAGTATGAGAACTAGCAGTAGGAGTAGAAGTGGAAATAGGGTAAGGAAGAGTATAAGTGGAAGTAAGAGGTAAGGCGTAAAAGTAGGAGAATAAGGAATAGAATAGAAGTATTAGGAGTATAAGTAGAGAGAGTAGAGGTAGAAGTATGAGGAGAAGTACGGTTAGGGGAAGGGGGAGGGGTATGGTAGATGTAGAATTTAGAGGAGGAGGAGGAGTACGAGTAGGAGAAGGAGAAGTAGATGGAAGGAGAGTTAAAGGGGGTTGGGAAACAAACACACCCACACAAACGCAAGTGCGCGGACATCTCTCCACCTCTCCACATCTTCCCTCCCACCCTCCCTCACACATACATACACATAACACAGACACACACAGAGCAGACAAGCTCTCAGCTGGGCACTCTCTCACGAGTGGACGGTCAGAGCGGAGAAGAGACAGAAGAGATACCATCTCTAGAGGAGGCCCTTATTGCGGCCGAGAGGAGTCGGGGGAAGAAGAGGGTTGGCCGGGGGGGGAGGGGGGGGACGGAGGGGATGAGAGACGGGGAATGAGGAAAAGAGGAAGAGGAGTGAGAGAGGGGGTACGGAGTTTTTAGGAGCCGGAATGGTCAGAGGGAGAGGCGGAGCATAAAATGAAGTGGGAAAGGGAGGAGAGGGGGAAAATGATACGGGAATAACAAGAGGGAGGGAGGAAGGGGGAGGGACGTGGAGGGAAGTGCGTGGCGGTGGAGGAAAGAAGGAACCTAGATTACGTTAGATAAACTTACACTTATTTCACTACGTGGCGAAAAATATCCGTCAGGCGTGACAAGAAGGACGCAAACATCGCCCAGCGACACGCGTTAAAGTGAAATTTCTCCCTGCGTAACGCACGATTCGAAGAAAGTCACGTAGGTGCACATTCATACCAACAGGCATGCGAAAAATCTATAAAAACAATAGTTCATTTGAAATAAGCTCATGGTTTATTATGTACAAATGCTACAGTAACCGGTAAGTAAAAATGGAGTTTTTTACTGAATGATGAATATTACTAAGGGAGCCACGAGAAATTAAATAAATGCTATCGAAGATTTACAAAATTTGGACAACTGCAGGTCATAAAAAGTATTAGATTCATGGATGTACTTCATAATGTGAGAGTGACAGTAGCGAAAGGGGAAAACTAGATTGTTTTAGATAAACATACTTATTTCACTCCGCAGGGAAAAATTTCCGTCGGGTAAGATGACCTGCACATAAACGTCACCTCGCCTACTCTCTTTAAATAATAGTTTCTCACTGCGCTACACATCTTTCGAAGTAAGTCACGTGGAGTAGAGGTTTATTATTACTATGCGTAATAAAAAATAAAAAAAACGCTTTTCTATAAAATATAACTGCATAAATACATTGTGATTCATGATCATGCATAAATGATGCATGAACATGTTCAAAAAAACTGCGTGAACTTTCATATGCTGAAAAGGAAGAAAAGGATTTAATGCAATATTTGCCGGAGTACATTTTTAGTGGTATGATTAGAGTTTTTCATATTTAAGACAATAACAGTACTTCAAAAATATCATTATTATTTACATGCTTCATTGTGCACGAACACTACTATAATCTATATGCGAAAAAGAAGTGATTCGTTGAATTCTCAAGATTTGGAAGAAATCCACGTGGGGATTCATTAGCACTGGCATAAGCACCAAAAATAATAGAACCAGTCACATGCCTAGTTATGTAAGAGCGGCAGTGGGAAAAGAAGGAACCTAGATTACGCTAGAAAAACGCATTTTTATTCCACAGAGGACGAAAATATTCCACCAGGCGTTTATAGCATTGCACAGCTCACGATAATACGATGTCCCTCGTTCCGTAACGCACACTTCAAAGTGAACCGTGCCAAAGTAGTTTTATTTCAATATTAGAGTGAAAAAATATGACAATGATAGTACCTACTCGTAAATGCTGGAACCCTAGATACTCTTCATCATGTATGAGGCGTACTGTAAAATATAAGCATAAAATAAGTTTTTCGGTGTTTGACGTAAACTTAAAAGAAGCTGCGTGGGTTTATGTTGGCATTGACGGAAGCATTGAACAACTTAAAAAATAGCATATAAATATCTAAAGAATTAAATGTTATTAATTATTATTTTATGAACGCTGCTATGAAGAAAGTTGTGTCCAAGATAGTGATGAGTGAAATGATTATTGCAATCTAGGACCACAATATGCATCCGTCATAAAGATGGAATATGTTTGGGAATAATTATGTAATCGATGTTCCAATGCTCGAATATTTTAGTGCAGATGCCAACATTGTTGGTCGAGTGTGCAGAGAGGCTGTCGGCTAATCATAAAGATGTGTACATTACCTTTGCCTGGGGAATGGGCATTGTGTTTTGCTTCTATGATACACAGAGCAGCACATGCTTGGTTAAATGCCCACCGTGAACGGAGTACCAAAAACCCAACTCCCAACTACACAGGTGTAGAAGTTCGACACGTCCAGGAGGCATTCATTATCTCAACAAATATGACGTGCTCCCTGAGTACAACACGTCGCATGTATTTTATATTCCGATCCGTAAGCTGGCTAAAAAAACTCATGAAAAATAAAATGAAGAATTTTTCCATGAAAAATCAGGATATCGATAATTTTTTTTTTAAACATTGTCTTTTATTTTTCGTTGAGGGAACAAAGAGCTCTACTCTATTACATGAGAGAGCGCACGGACGGGACGCGCGGGGAAAACGAAGCACACAACGGAACGGGAAGCGACGTGGCGGGCGGGGAACTTAAGATTCATTAACGACGCCAGAATATCGATATTATCGATACACTTGCGGGCGCGGGCGGTGGAGGAGTAAGAGGAACGTTAATGGGTGGAGAAAATGAGGACCCAGAAGGGAAGAAGGAGGCTGTTTGGGCGGGTGTTGAAGAGACGGAGCGTGGGAGGGTGGGACCAAAGTGGTGACGAGCCTTGGGAATGGAAAGAGGCACCGCGGAAGAGAGAAGAGATGAAAGAGGTGAGACGATGGGACGTCGTCGGTCGGGGGAGAGGAATACACTGCGGGGAATGCCGGGAAGAGAGAGGGGGGGGGGGGGAAGGGAGGGTGTGAATGGCGCGATTAAATGAGGAGAGAGCGAGAGAGAGAAACTCCTTGGGGAGGAAAGTAGATTGGTGGGGAGGGGGACGGAAATGGGTGGAGGCGAAGTAGAGGAGGAGGTGGATGGGTGGGCTGGGGAAAGAAAGACGAGATGGTGGGAGAGTCAGAGTGAAGAGGAGGAACAGCCAAAGGGGAGTGGTGGAAAATGGAAGCGGCTGCTTGGACGGGAGCGGACAGAACGTTGACGGGGGGAAGGAAGGCGGTGGCGTAGAGCGTAGCTCGCGTGTATAACGTAGCGCGAGAATAAAGGGTGGCTCGCGGGTAAAGCATAACACGCGAGTTTGCAGTAGCTATTAGTTATAGCGAGGCTTACGTGTCTCGCGTAGCACGCCAGCATAGCTAGGCCCGCTAAGCGTAGAGAGTCCGTAGATCTAAGCTCTATGCCATAGCCTAGTTCGCGCCCATACCGTAGATAGCGAATATAGCGTAGCTAGCTCACATAGCGTGGCACGCACGCATAGCCCCCGCCAAGCGATCCGTATCGAGCGACCGCGTTTTTAAGGGTGCGCGCCGCGGCGTCCGAGGGAAATAAGGGAAGTGAAAAAATAATCCACTGCCGCGTCCCCAGTCATTACGAAAAATTCGTGGGACCGTGGAAGATTGGTCCGGAATCCGATCCGACTGACACCCTCACCCACACGCCCCCATTTCAAAAACTCCCCCGTGCCACCTTCGTGCCCACCCGACCACGACTCGACAGAGCCCCCTGGACTGAGAACGCAGTTAATCTAGTTTATATTTTTCCTACACATCGCCAAATACCCTACCACCCTTCAACCTTAAAATAAAAAACACCCACACAACACGTAGCTCGATATTTCGCTTTGTTTTTTCCTCTCTGTTCCCTTTCCGAGATTATTTCGCTCCTCCTTATTATGGACCCTGTTACGGCCGTTTCGTCGTCTTTACTGCTGGCGGAAATATGTTCCGGCATCTGCACTCACGGTCGAAAAAATAAAGCGGAAAAAGCAGGGGGACAACGTCGGAGGATGAATAAAATCAAAAGCGAGCCGGACAGGAGTTGTAAATTTTACGTCCGGCACAATATAATACGCAATGAAGATAGGGACATGGGATAATTTCGAAAAAATTGAGGATAGATAACGCACCCTGCCGGGCAAGAACTCGTCTGACTCAAGGGACCGTATACCAGGATTTATTTTACATGACTTACAAAGTTGCAAAGTGCATTTTCATGGGCGGCTTGGAAGAAAACAGGACGGTTAAGCAAGTCGAAAGTAGGTAAAAACAAACTTTGAAAGCAATTTCATTTTAATTGAATTTTCGACAAGCATTCCTCACTTTCAGCACTTTTATACCATTACACTTTCCATCTTAACCCGTTAACGCCTAGCGGTACCATATGGTACCAGGCGGTAGGGCAAAACTAAACGTTGGTTTTTTGTTATTTGTCCTAATGTATTTGGGTATTTGACAGTTTCAAATTGATGAATGTATTTACATTTTTTCGAAAAGTTTACTCTTTTAAATATATATTTAACGCATTAACAGCCGTTTGAAAATCGACAATTTTCAATCATCCGAAAAAAACGGAATATTTAGTGCAGGCCTTACGATTTTCTTTACTTACGCCTTATATACTTATATTACAAAGATATTGTTATGTAAGTATGATTGTTATAACATGCAAATTTCATATAAAGCATGGTTTTTTGATGTGGGCATAATAACTAGGAAGTTATGATGCGAAGAATTTTGGTGGTACCATATGGTACCGCTAGGCGCTTGCACTACCGTGTTTTGGCGAAAAGCGTAAATACGAATATTTCTGGAGTTATTGTTTTCTCCCGGTATTTTATTTTGCAATGCTTTATTTTTTATGATTTATATTATAACATTACCCTTATTTTAATGTTTTCTTGCATTTAAAATGTGTCTATAGGTTAATATTTTCATATAACGACGTCACGCAAATGCCTAAAGCCCTTAGTTGTCCCCATTCCATCAGAATTTCGTGTTCTTTGTGGACTACCGACGCACCACCTCACAATGTTCAAGAGGTGGGAAGTATGGTTGTAAACCAAAATGATGTTTAGAAAAGGAAGAGTGGCCGCTTACTCTATTAGGAAGGGGGTAGGAGTGGGTGCATGCCCAAGGGTAACATTCAAAGACGGCTGGCGGCAAGAGACGACCACGCGACCGGCGTCCCTTTGTCAAGGAGAAGCTTAATCCTTGAACTTCTTTCTGTCTCACGTATCTCAATAACACAACGACACTTTGCACTCTTCCATCGGTTCGCAAAACCAAAATTGTGACAGATACTGCTTACAAAGTAACACGTGCTACTGCAAAGGGAGATACGGTAGCGGCTCTTCCTGGGAGATAATGATCTGCCAGCGTCAAGAATTTCCGTGAAGGATTATACAGACCCCAGCTTTATTGCACTCCGAGGTTTTTGGTTATTTGGTGAAGATTGTTATAACGTCTCTCTCTCAATTCTAAGAAGCGAAATGTTTCTTTGACCTTACCGCTTCTCTACTAGGATACGTTGAGCACTCCCGACTCGTTGTTCTTACATTCAGTGTCTTCTGCGACGGCGACAAGGATGGACCTTCGTCTGGTGTAAGTATTTTTTTTCCATTTATGAGAAATAAAATAATTTATTTAGTATATTTATCGAAGTAATAACTTTGTACGTAAAGGTAAAATAAATGCAACATCTATTTCAGGGATCTGACTCTTCAAGAGGCCATGCAAATTCTGGAGGACGATAACATCGACTTCGACGAAATATACATCGAACCACCGGTGGTAACAGAGTTATCGGATGAAGATTCAGCCGATGAAGATAGCGGTGGAAAGGTGGATAACTTGAGTAGACGCCAGTTGCGCGCGAATGTTGAAGTTATCGTTCGCAAAGGTGGTCAAGAAAGTGGTATGTCTCAAGAAATATGTGAGGATGTTCAAGAGTGCCGTGAGGCTGGGCCGAGCCGTAAAGCATCCAAGAGGTCTAAAGAGGGGGAGCAAGAAGCCGTTTGGGATGATGGAGACATCATAGTGCATGATAGAATTTTCCCTAATCCTGATTACTCCATGTTTCACGAAGCGTCCCCTACCATGATTTTTGAACTTTTCTTTGACGAAGAAGTAATTGCTCACTTAGTGCAAGAATTGAATAAGTATGCGCAATTCTGCAACTGTAATAACCCAAATATAACACCTGAGGAGCTGAAAGTGTTTGTGGCAATTCTTTTCCTAAGTGGGTATAATACAGTTCCCAGTAAAAGGCACTATTGGGAGGCAACACAAGACACGAGAAACGAACTCGTGTATAACTCAATGAGACGTGACAGATTCCTACAAATAAATAGATTTATTCATTGCTGTGATAACACCGCTATGGATAAAGTAGACAAGATGTGGAAAATGCGCCCTTTTATGGACTTGGCAAAAGAAAGATTCGGCAGATTCTTCAAAGAAGAACAGTGCTTGAGTTTTGACGAGTCAATGATCTCCTATTTTGGAAGACATGTCCGCAAGCAATTCATCCGGGGGAAGCCAATAAGATTTGGCTACAAAGTGTGGTGCCTAAATACTTCAGATAGCTATTTGGTAAACTTTGACATTTACCAAGGAAATAATCCTAGGAAAGTGGAAACTTACGAAAAAGAATTCGGAAAGGCAGCGGCACCCCTTGTAGGGATGATAGATGAGCTGCATAAGAAAGAACTGCCTTTTCGGTTATATTTTGATAACTATTTTACGAGTTACAGATTGGTGAATTATCTTCGCGAAAGGAACTACGGTGCAACCGGCATTGTGAGGGAAAATAGAATTCCTAAGGACTGTCCTGTGAAATCAAATAAGGAATTAGCTAAGATGAAGCGAGGAAATTTTGATTCAGGAAGATGCTTACGGGACAATATTGTTGTCGTGAAATGGGTGGACAATGCAGTTGTGTCGGCAATATCGTCCTGTCATGGAATAAATCCGTTAACAGGAGTGGGAATATTTTCAAAGTCAGAAAAAAAGGATTCTTGTGCCACGACCGGATATTTTCAAGAAATATAATTCATTTATGGGAGGTACAGACCGAATGGATTGGAACATATCCCTTAACCGCATAGGTGTGCGGGGAAAGAAATGGTGGTGGCCAATTTTTTCTTGGATTTTAGATGCAATGATGCACAACGCATGGATGCTGATGAGGAAATCTGGAAAAAAACATAAGTCAGCTTGAGTTCCGACGGGCAGTGGTGCAATCATACCTGGAGAGGTGCAGGGATCCCCCCAAGTCTCAAGGACGTGCACCAGTATCCAGAGGAAGCGTAACTGGAATGGCGTAAGTGGCTGAATAAATAAGTTTCTAATTTATCCATATTTCAAATAATGTATTCAACTGATATCGGTGTATCTTCTTTCCAGTGTTCCTGACGAAATAAGGTATGACGGGCTCAATCACCTTGTAAAACCCACACCCCAGCGGCGACGGTGTGCTAATGGCAACTGCAACGCTAGAATAAGAACTGAATGTTTGAAATGTAATATAGGTTTATGCATTGACTGCTTTATTCCATTCCATGTGCGGCAGTGATGGAGTAAAAAGCTAAAATCAAGCTATCATATTATTCTTACTCCATACTCTATATTAAATTTTAAGCATAAATTATTTTTCACAATCACTGGTATTTATTAATTATTTAAACATTTTGATATTTATGTGAAATTTGGTATGAAAATGCATGTTTTTTGCGAAAAATAATAAATATTTAACTTTTTTGGCCTAAAAATGGGCATTTCGAAATTTTTGTTAAATTTCAATTTTTTGACCCCGTAGGCGCCTAGCGGTACCATATGGTACCAGGCTGTATCTCCGTAACTATTAGTGCTAAAGAAATAAAATTTTCACCTAATTACTCAGAATGTGATTGGTATTAAAATATATGATTGCCACAAAATTCGGAGAAACTTTTTAATTCAGGCGTTACCGGGTTTTCGCACATCAAGCGAGCGGGGTAAATATTCGCGATTATTCGGATTGGGAACATACTGTACACAGTACCGAGTGAAAAAAGTGTCATATATCACATCGATATTAGGAAGGGTTTTATAAGGTAAGTTTACGATTCTGGATCCCCACCGCCCACACGGGAAATGACTACTTTTTCGGCGTTGACGGACGAGAGAGGTGAATGAAACATGACATGAGCTCCTTTGAGAACAATTGATGGACAGTCTAACCAATCCTGACACGGCCGATATTTCCTGTGAAAATATGAACGAACAGAGAAAAGAAAAATGATATGCCGTAAATAATGTTTAACTCGATGGAAAATTGCCAATACACCGTTCAAAAAACTCAAAGATGAACATAAATCACTTAACTTTATCTTGAGGTGAAATTTTAGTCTCAAAAATATGAATAACCGAAATTTCAGACGAAAGATTTTTAATTTGGATACGTCCAAAATTAAAATAATGGACAGATTTGCAAGAGATTATTAGTTCGTGGAAAGCAACCTCGAAGCAGGAAAGTCTTAGGTCCCGGGAGAATTGCGCCACCAAAGGTGTATTTCGGTCTAACGAGAAAAATCTAAGAAGATCCAATCTAGGGATCCCAATTAAAGGTAAGGTGATTCTCTGCAGGGACGAACCTAAGGATATAACGTCTCGACGAGGAAGTGAGGAAGGGAGAAACTCTGGAGGAGATCCGGTAGATGAGAAGAAAATAGGAAGGTGGATCGAATGTCAAAAGGGTTGTACAGACAGACAAAAGACTAAGAGCGAGGCCCAGGGATATCGAATTACATCCGATGTCACGCGGAAAGTCTGACGTCAATACAAGGTAGCAGAGGAAGGAGATATAATGATAATCCTTATTCCAGGAAGCCGTCACCCGGGCAAGACAAGCAGGCAGTCAAACGTTGACCTTCCGAATTTGATTACGCTTGTTGACCGAAAGAGTTCGTGTTTACGCGGGGCCATGATCGCATTTCCAGAGGACGAGTTCGGAAAACTACCTCCGAGGGAAACAATATTGTAAAAACGCCAAAGGAAAACGCATGGTTTGCAATCGAGTTCAAAGAAGCAACGTTCATTTCCAAGAAAAAAGCAAGCAAAGAATCGAGACCTTACACGCGTTGCGAGCCAAAAAAAGTTTCCCAACTCCCGCTCGAGCCTCACAATTGCCACATTTATTTCGAACGATATACAGGCTCCCTCTCAATGAACGACAGAGTTTTATGATTTCTTCACCAGTCAGGTTGAATGAGAGGTCGCATCTTCCAAAAGCGACCTAGCAGCAACGTTCCACTCATTGAGGGGAAGACGGTTAAAATAAAAAAAGAATAAAATTGAAACTTGGTTCCTTTTGAGAACTCCTCCACAGAGCTTGGCCCACTGAGCCTTAAAGACTTCCGCGCGAAAATAAAACACAGGGAAGCGACGGGCATGCACGAGCAGATCGAGGCACCCCTGATTCCCAAGGCAACAGCCGACGAGGAAAATGTACGCACTCTGCGAGACCTGGATGGCTGTCGGAAAAATTCGAGGTGGGATGGACGGTGGGGAGAAGAGAAGAGGGAGAGTTGACGGGGAAGAAAGAAAGAAAAGGATGGAGTGGGAGAAGGAGAATAAGGGGAGAAGTTTTTCAGGGCGAGCGAGAAAAAGGGATGGGTATGGTAATGCATTGTTGAGACGCCCATTAACGGTTAAAGTCATTAGGCGCCCGTGTAGCTGGTGGGGGAGGGAGAGGGAAAAGAAGAACATGGAGGGTGATGGGGACGGATTTGGGGGTGGGTTAAGGGGGTTGCGGAGGGAGGAGAGGAGGGAAACCAAGTGTCGCCTTTCACCGCCCACGCCCTCCAAGCCGGTAGAGCCAACGGGCCGCGCGGCTCAAGGTCTTTTCACCGAAGACTCATGTTCATTAGGTTGCGTGCTCACCGAAGCACGCAAGATTACGACCGAGCAGGGATTAAAAGCTCCCTCTCTTACTCTTCACATCACGGGGGTAAGGGGGGAAAAGTGCACATGACAATGATACTCAAAGCCGGAGGACTAATTCTAAGAAACCGATAGAGGGACAAATTTTGTGGGTGGGTCCACATTAGCGCATTCATCGGCAAAAATTTGCGATCTTACGTTTGTCAGATGTCTAGACCTCCTAGAGACTATTTGAGAAAGACAGCGTTTCCATTTTAAAATTATCGAAATTGACATGAGAAATAGTCCCCACGACCGCAAATTGAACCATAAATCTTTTCCCGGTAAAATGCGCTAGTTCACCACACTAGCCAGGCTGCTTGATTCTCATTGCTGTTATGAGAATTTGAAGGAACTAGATATAAATAGATCTTAGGTTTGAATAATGGGTTGGCTACTCAAAGGTCATTGGTTCCATAGCCAGTCTAAGTGAACTTTTTCTCATAACAATGCCCACGTATTAATAACAGTAATTTTAGACTGAGGTAAACAACTTCCGATCTTGAAATAAATCAACTAATTCATTCTCTTAGAGCCATTAGTCGATACATATTAGCTTTTCAATAGAAAAGTGCCAAGTGTCGATTTATAGGCCCAGGCAATTACACCAATTCAATATAAATAACTAATTACTCTTTGCTTGTTTCTGCGATTAAAATTGGAGCACATTTAAAAATTAATCAAATATGAGACAAAGTTAACTGCGGATTGATATTTCAAAAGACTACTACATACTAAATGATGTCGTTTCCTGAAAGGTGACCTCTTATTTTTAAGATACACTCGGCATTCCTCAAAGATGCCACTGAAAATGAATGGCACCATTAGGGTAAAATCTTAACATGCAAGTAATAGAATTAAAAATCAACTGAAACTAGAATTTAGCAGATACTTTGAGATGAGTGGCACTGCTAGGTCGAAGTTTTAATATCGTGATGGCAGGAAAACATTAACCCCACGATTCCTGAGTTTTAAAGTCAATTTCTTTTTTCCAAAAGCTCTTTTATAAAAGTTAAAACTCGATTTACAAGGCCAAAACGTTAGACCTTTGTTTAGAATAAAAATAAAAACCAAGTTTTAGCTATAATTCTACCTCAGGTAAATTTGAATGTTTACCTCTTTTGAATTCAATATAAATTACAATGCTTAACGCTAGTATCAATGTGGTGTAACAATATATTTCTAAAGTAATTGCTTTATATTGCCTGATATGCTATGCATCATGGTTTTAAATCATCACGTTTTCTTCCAATACTTTTTTACATTTGCTCTACCTATTTGTGTAGGCATAAACTTCCGCGACAGCCATTCCCCTAGACCCCAAGGAAATGGGGATGATCATGGAAAAACTCCAGCACAATGTTCAACTTTCTAATTCAGGATTTTCCTTCCCTAGCTGATCGTAATTTTTTAAAATTCCTTTTTATTTTCATCGGTTATTTTAAATTTTACAACCCCTTGAAAATCACAGTATTAATTATTTCCCTAATTTTCCAACATGTCGTCATACTGTACATCCAAACAACGTGTTTTTTCCTCAGCGTGCAGCTACCCAGATTTGGTCACCAGTTCCTTCAAATCATTACAACAACGCACTGTGATACCTCCCGAGACCGCATTCAGGGGTTCGAGGACAGCATACCTCTCTTTTACTAGCTTCATCTTGGCTAGAAAAAAGAATCACTTTGACTCCGGTATGTGACAAATGTTAACTTCTTTCAATTTAGAAATGGAGCATCAACTTTGTTTGCCTACGACATGCGTTACATATTATAGCACAACAGGGTTCGTATGTTGGCGTGGCTGGCGGACTTTCAGGCCTTTATGGGAAGCTTCCAGGCCATTCCAATTTACCGCCAATGGCAGGACTCTCCCCTTGTGCGGGCGGGAATATTGCTCGCGACTTTTTTATTTCAACTCGCGCACATGGGTACAACTAGGGGTGGGGCATTTCAAGTGGAGTACCCGGAGGGACGCTGAGCATTAACCGAGGTTAATCACAAAGAGCGGCCCTAATGCAAGCGCGCCGCTTCTCTCAACCCTTCTCTGTGTAAACCACCGCGGTGTTTGCGCAATTAGGCAGGATACCTGTCCGGGAAAAACGTGGTAATGCTGCGGCCACCCCTTATGCGATAACGCTGCGTAGGTATTCACTTTCCCTCCCCCTCCCCCAAACCCTCACGATCCAACCATACCAGTACATCAACACATGAGAACGGATTTTTCTATCAATCGATGGAAAAAAAATCAAAGCCGTTACAACCTATTAAACTTCGAATAGAGAGGCTTGCACCGGCAGGAATCTTCCAATGCCTTCAGATATGCTTTCCCAAAACAAACTACATTTAAATTTATTGAGATATACAACCACTGGTTAATATTTCCAACCTATTAAACGACAAACACTGAAATAGATACGTTACATCCTAGAAAACTTATGTTAAAAAGTTACGATTGGAGTTAAAGTAAAAAAAGAAACAATGCCTCAATCGGAAAAAATAACACAAAACATTAAGAAATTGTAATGGACTATTTTCTCGGTAATTATTTATCACTTTTGGTCGATAATAGCAGCTGAAAAAAGAATACATACGCACGGTAAATAAGTTAGAGAATTACCAATTAAGAAGGTCTGAGAGGATATAGAAAGAAAACGCAGTTAGCTTAAAAGATAATTGAGTATAGAGCTCAAGAAAATCAACGTTCGCTTTGATGCCTGCTTTTTATGATTTCGGTCTATTAATGGAACTTGTTTTTTAAGCACAAAAAAGGCGCACTAATATCGTAAAACATATTATACCAACAAAAAGTGCTGTTTTTTAGGGCAAAATCGGCTGAAATTCATTCTGGAAAATCAATTTTTCGGTAAGGACACAATTTACATACAAATCTTAAGAGAAATCTTTTAATAATCAACATTTAAAGTTCTTAGCCTATCATCAAGTTGTGTTTATTTTTAATTTTATATGTTTTTATTAAATGTCACACTATCATGCACACTCTGTAGCTGGTAGGGTACTGAGGGTATAAGGAAACTTCTCGGAGGGTAATGAGTACAATGTTCCATTTCTTTGAATGGCAAACTATTTTTCTTGAACTCTATTTAATTCATAGACAGCAATGGAATTTGTCGATTTAAAGGCACGGAATATGTAATAGAATGAGATTTACGAGCATAAGAAGAAAGTAAATCGCCAAACAAGGACAGTGTGGTTAACAAATACGAAGTATGAACGGGTTTTCAAAGATTATCCGTTACAGCAGTCGTTCTCTGAATAAATATTTGCCTACCACTAAGCTGGGATAATGCGAAAACATAATTCCAAATCCAAGTTAGATGGACATGATCCCGCGTATTTCCCGAAACCAAGGCTTAAAAAGATAGTCAATTACAGCCCACTGCACAAATTATTTTAATTTCCAAGCTTATCAACGATTTATAGGATCATAAACTTAAAAAAATGCAGTAAAAATGCACAAAACCCCCAGATTTTTGTTGGAATGATGCATCAATTTCCAAAGAAATGAACTCATTTTCTACGACTAACTCATCAAGCCAATTCCACAGCACACTAATAAACATCAGTTGATTGACCAAAAATATTGAGAAACAAAATATTGCATAGTTATTGAATTTAACTTAATCTTAAATGTGCCTAACAAACGATTATAAGGTCAATCTACTTCAAAGCTTGAATTGCAAAATACACCTCTAAAGTGAATAACTTACCGACTTTAAACATCTTATTTATAATATAAATGCATTTTAAAGCAATAAGAATTAGAGATTTGCTGCGATTCCAATCCTACTTTGGTGCTACGGGGAGAGCACAGCCCTTTGCAGGTCTGATGGGACGTAAAACTCGGATACCCTCGGCGTCATTTGTTTAGAGAACGTTATTACCGACGCCGGATTACTCTCTAGATTTCCCTCCATTCAACAAATAATTCTTCCCGAACCAACCTATCCAAATATAGTGGAGGCCTCAATGGCCGGTCTTCTTCCCCAAACAGAAGCACAAATAGAAGATTATCACTTCTCCATAGGGCTCACAATCGCTAATCACATTGCTTTAGAATAAGACACACAGAAAATGATTAGGCAATCAAAGATAATATTTACGTAAAATATTGGTAAAATTTTGATATGATTCGCTGGAAGAAACCTAATCTGTCGTGGAAGAGGATTATCGTAGATTGGAGACTTTTCATTCGAATTGATTTGATTATTATGAAGAAGAAGGGAGGAAGTATGCCGAATAGAGTGGGCAGTTTATCAAGAAGTAATGAAGATAAGACTGATAAAAAGAGAAAACAAATTCAAGAAATTTTAGAAAAAAACAGATGATTGATTCAGGAGGAACGAAGAGGTTCAGGGAGACTACAGACGGAAGGAAGAATGCGCAGCGAATTGGAAAGGTGGGAAAGAAAAACTATTTTTTAAAACTCAAAGGGGGACAGGTAGGTTTAATAAACAATTAATAAGATGTTTAGGTGTCAATATGGAGCTTTTCTGAATAGTGTTAGAAGTTTACAACGATTTGTGTCTATTTTCTCAGACCATCCTGAAGCCACTCTTGACGTAAGCCGTACAATGATTTATGAAAAAATTAAGAAACTGAAGAGAGATTTGGATTGCTGGACAGTTAAAGCATTAAAAATATAAATCAATGTAGGAACTCAATGAACACAATGTAACTCGACGGACTCTAAAAATGTACATTCTTAGTTTTAGCTTTGTATGCCTTCACCTCAGAGTCAAATTACCTTTGTACGAACAAAGTTACGGGAAAAACTAATCACTACTCAGAGCTAACTAAATAGAATATGTTGTCAACTGAATAATATTGGTGAACTCGCCCTAACAACTGTGTAAACAGTAAACTACTGTAGTTTGTACATAAACAGTTGTTAATCTTTGTGCTGGGATTGCTTCGGGGTTACAGGCCCGAAATGTGGTCGGCAATACTTCACCGTCAACGACTCGCTCCGGGTTTGTTGTAATTGGTTCAAACCGTACAGCGGACAGGGCGTGATGGTTAATGGGATAGCAAGATGGATTGGGAGGGAGAAAACCAGGATAGTCCCATCTGGTCCCCGACGCGACTCCGAAACCCGGATATATGAAGGGCTATTTATTAAACCACGGTGATGTTCTTGACAATGGCGCTATGTCAAAAGGGACCTTTTGACACAGAAACGTTCCTGACGGCGAAGTTTCCAACAGCATATTTTAGTACAAAGATTCCCAGAAATACTCAAATTACACGACTTTCAGATTGACACGAAACAAAGTATTTAATATATACCCTAATTACATCTTTAGAGAATGCAAAAGCGACAATATATGAGACACACTGAAAAACTGATAGTTAAATGAAATTCATTTCCTTTCGCACCTTTTACGACTAAAACAAAAGTAGATGAAGACCCACCAAATCTCTCCTCACTAATTTCCCTTTCCTCTCCAGACTCCCTTTTCCTCATCATCAATGGTCATCAACCAGAAGAATGATTTGCTGCACCTCTTCGCTCTATTCTTTGCTCCGCAAACAGCTTTATTCCTACTCAATTCCTTATTTGACATACCTCATAATTTTGTTAACGTGCCGAATTTTTTAATATCCCACTCATTCACTGCTCCATTGATTATTGTTTTCTGAAGGCTTTTATGTCACTGAATGCGACCAATGACTTTGTCCGCTCGACTTCGCTATTGAGTATTAATTGATATTTTTACACTCCAGCTCTTCATAGGTCCTCTTCAGTGGTGATTTTCTCCTCCGATTCGACGTACAGCATTCTTCAATTATATCAGATTTCCATTGTTCTAGTTTTCCTTGTTCTACTGCGGTTATTGTGCAAGCTTCACCGAATAGTAAATTGACATGGTATATAATCGAGGATAATAACATGCTTCACGCAATGTTATTTTTACCTATTCTCATCCTCATCGCGGCTGGTGTCTTAACACCAACTACAGTATACCCTAGGACAATCTCGCACGGTAGTTCACGGATTGTAAATGTCGACTCTATTTCTACGTTGAGAGGCTTTTACCGTCAAGAAGAGAGTATTTCCATTGCAGCTTTTTCGATCCTCCTTTTTTTTCTCTCTCCCCCCGAAGGATACGACTCGGTCACTGCGTCCTCTGGGAAGCGACCCGGAACTATTTTTTTACGTACGTACACATTCGCCCAAAAGTTTTGCGGCGACTTTACTAATTTGAGCCGCGAATGCTATTTTTTTTACCCACGAGGCGACTAATTTGAGCGGGCGACTTTCCCAGTGCGGTCCGCCGGCATCCCCTCTTCACCCCGTACGCATGGCTGAGGAAAGCCGACTTTTTTGACGCGACCGTCCAGTCGTGTATATAGCTGGTAGGAGGAGGTTCAAGGAGAGAGGGTAGGGCATGGGCGACCTTTTTGTCGCTCGCCGCTCTGACCTCCCGCCATGCGACTTTTCCCCACCGCCGGGAAAGGGGCGGAATGGAAGTTAAGGGCTCACGCAGAAGGGAAAACCTTTTTGCCGCCACATTACCCTGAGAACTCTTCAAGAAAATCCTTCCTTTTAGCCCCACGAACCCCTCCCCATCCTCACTCTTGTATGTACCTCAAACAACCCCGTCATGAGGATCGAATTGTGATGGTCGCGAGAGGACTGACTTCCCATCCCAAGGACTCGGGTTCGAATTCTAGACGTTTTCCTAGAGTATGTCAGTGTAATTCCAAACCCTACTTGCCTCATGGAGAGTTAATAAAATGTAATACACATTCCATCGGGTAGCAGGCAAAACTGTGGAGCCATTGACCCCTTACGATAAGGGTAGCCTAATGCCGACGCCGGGGTTCTCCACATCCATCCACACATCCACGCCCCTATAGTCCTTTCGTCATCACCCTACTCACCTGCCCTAAATGACACGAATGACCTCAGCTGTAGGTCGCCTCCCCAAATGACCACCCAACCCCCGGAGACAAAAATTCTAATCCGCTCTCGAATTCGATCCCAGTACCGCAGTGTGGAAAGCAAGCAACCCCACCTTACACTGTTCTCGATGCTCCTCCGGCGTGCGTGCCGGAACAGTAAAAGCTGGGGAGGCAGGTGTTGATATAAGTTGAAAGAGGAGAGCAGCAGCGTCACTGCTAGAGCCCTTGGACAAAGGGAAGGCTCTGACACAGATGGGGGCGGGGAGGAAAAGGTGGACAAGGCGGGGGCGGAAGGGAAAAGGGGAGGAGAGGAAAGTGTGTTTGGGGAAAATGTTTAATGGAGGAGAAGATGGGGAACGAGAGGGGACGGAGGCTGGGCGGCGGAGATGCGTAAGGGGGAAGGTTGTGATGGGGGGAGGAAGGCTTGGGAAAGGTGTGCGGACGACCGGAATGGGGTCCTTGGAGTGTGTGAACGTATATATATATATATACACACATATATATATATATATATATACAAGGGTAGGTGCGCTGGACCAGGAGAGAGAGAGAGCGCAAGAGGGGTGGAGAGAGACGGGAGGAATGGAGAAATGTGATTAGGGAAGTAGAAGAGGACGAAATGAGCACTGGAGGGAAGAAAGCTGGAGAGGTGCGGTAAGGGAAGAGGGAAGGCGGCTGGGCTGTCCAGGAGCAAATGGGTTGGAGCATGAGGAAGAGGTACTGTGGAATACGAAGGTAGGGAGAGGTAAATAAATGGGACGGGGGGGGGGCACGGAGGAAGGGATACAGGTTGGAAAAGGGGAGGGTGTGCTGCTCCAACGAGGGAGGTTACGGCGGGGGGGGGTGGCAGACAGAGGAGGAATGCGTTACAAGGAAGAAGGAAGGGGCCGGGATGAGTAGGGTCGTAGAGTGGGCGAGAGAAGAGGAAGGGCCAGAGACCCCCACAGGATGAGGCCGAGACGAATGGAACAGGAAGGGTGGGGAAGGGAAGGAGGTGGACGCGGGTGAAGATTAGGACGGGACGGCAAGGAGATGGGTGAAGGGGAAGATGGGAATTTAGATGAGAGAGAAGGACCTATAGGGATGGGTTTGGTACGAAGAGACCTGGGAGGTTGGGCGGCAAGAGGAAAGAGCGAGAAGAAGGAAGTAAGGGCAGTGAGAAAGAGGGGAGGAGGGAATACGGAGAGACGGTCATGTCGCCCCCCGGGGGGGCATGTGGGGGGGGGGGGGCACAAGGGAAACGGGGGCTACACGAGGGAAAATTATTCCCTGGGGGTGCTTCGGCGAGAGATTTACAACACCGCCACAGTCTCGAGGGCATTTTAACAAGTTTAAAACGCCACTATCGTGGGCATTCCTTTCTCATGTTTCATAAAAAAACGCATGCATTCGCGCAAACGCACGAATAATCCGACCGGAGCCATATCTGCCTCCTCGAAAGATGGATGCTCTTCATATCGTGCTTCTCCGGCACGGAAAACAGATAAACAACCGGCCTTGATCCTTGGGAGTAAAAGTGACCAATGATGGAGGCCCGCGTCCTCTGAGATAATCCCACAATATAGTGGCCGCGTCGACCGCGTTCGCCAGGCTGGCAACGCATCGGTATGGCAGTCCAAAAGTAGTGAGTTTATTTCCGCATCAGAATCTGATGTCAAGTTTTCTTAAGGTTAAATTCAGAGGTTACTCTATACGATTAAGCTTTAGTAATTTGAGCTAAAATATTTGACTCCATTATGAGTAGAGCAGCCGAGTTAAATTTGATAAGAACAGAAAGAATCACTGTGGAAAGGAGAGAATTTCATAGATAAATCCATTGAGTTAAGAAAAGAACACTCATTCAAAATCTGAGGAACATAGAGCGTTACACTGGTTGATTTTCATTAAACTGCGATATATTTTGTCTCTCATCGTTCGCTTCCCCATTTCCTCGTTCGCTTCCCCAAAAGTTGAGAGACTTTTTACGAGGTGTTTCTTTTACTACTTACACGTATAAGTATTTATATCGGTACCGTTTCGAAATGCATGCATCGTCCACAGGCTACGGCAATACACTTTGCGAAACCTGAAACGTCTTCTCGGAAATGAAAATAAGAAGCCGCACGTCCATAGACAAGAACCGCTTCCGACTAAGTATTTGGAGGTAGTATCCAAGTTAGCAGAGCTCGCAGGGCGCCCGTTTTTGCTTCTGCAGACTTATCAGTCATGTTTGTACCGCCGAAATTCTCATCCGTATAATCGAGAAGTTCACGAATGAATATGGAGGTTTTCGGATTAAGTTTGCCTTTGAAACTAAGTTTCACTACTGGGGAAAATTCTGGAGGCCGGTTCGCAGAAACCACCCACCCATCTCTAGTAAAAGGCAAAACAGTGGGGAATCGCAGTTTTCATTCCCAAAAGACCGGCCTCACAGGCATAAGTCCAGGATTTTATAGGCTATGGAAAACCTGTGAGTGTGGCCACCTAATGCAGACGACCGTACTCCTGTCTTCCACGAATTCTCCCCCGATCCCCTAAACGACCTATACAAGGGTACACGTTTCATGACAATCACTAATACCTCCACTTCGATAACGACCGGCTTATGACTGAAAACTCTCACTTTTTGAAGACTATCATTTTAAAAGTAATGGCGTGCAGATATGTTAATGATTGAGAAAAATATTTCATAGTTTATTTACATGAAGCAAATTTAATGCACCTGCACTGCATTAGTTTCTCGGACTATTAGATGATAGCTTACTTCGCTCGCAGGATAAGAGAAATTTATTTTCAATTCGATATAGGTACTTACTTTTCTGATTAGTTTCGGGCAAAAAGCGGCATAGAATTATCATTTAGGTTGTAAAAAAATTTAATGCTCATTCACATCTTTTAGATCCTTGATTCCCATTTTTTTCCCATTCCCATGATTCACAGTTTTTCTAGAAGTTGCTTCACCCTGTTTCATCCAAAATACAGCAACTCTAGGCCGTTATGACACATTTAATCACATATGATTTCACTAAGTAAAAGTTCAGCACTAGAGGTATTTAAATTGACACAATAACTTTCTTTAAAGGCTGAATTCAATTTAACTGCCCCCTTAGCCGCAAAGGAAAAAAATGCGGTACCCTGTACAGGAAAGTGACCAATCATTCCATTGGTGGCTGCATGAATAAAAATGTTAAACCGTGGATAGCTTATTGAAATTGGAGAACGTTATACGGAGAACCTCGCATCGACAGCATGAGAAGACGACTGACGATGACGGCGAATGCACGGAGGCCGAATTTAAACCCCTAGATACGCTTGTAACCCGTTTAAAACGAATATGTAATGCCGATGGACATTTGCTTTTCCTAGAAACCGGAGAGTTGAATAAAATAAAATTGACGGCACGTCGTCAATTAGCCGTGGCTAGGGGCTGGGCTCGGAAATAACCCAGCCATACCACAAGCAATTTATTCCACACACGATCGCTTTGATCTCGCAGAAAATATTTTGCCATCTCCCCTATGCGGCAATAGAGGAGGAGGAAGCATACTTCGATCTAAGTGCTCTAGGATGTGTGCGGTATCTCGCTGTTTGACCTCCACTCCGGAGGAATGCGCCCGTATTAAGCGACTATCCCCTCTTGCCCCCCCCCCCCCCCACCCACAACACACAAATCTCCGTGCAGGCCTGCGTTGAAAGTCCACCGCCACCGAATGATATTAACCCGGCTAAGCCGGTTGCGGAGCGAGGGATCTAAAACTCACCCCTCCTCCTGACCCCACTCCTCCTATAGTCTCCCTTCCATCCTTTCCTCCCTTCCGTCCCTTATTCCTCTCCGCTCCCAACACACAAACCCCGGCTGCTTACACGCCTGGCGGGGTGGACGAAAATGCAACCCCGCAGTCCTTTCTCGAGAGTGGAATTAAATTCGAATTTCAAACGTATATAGCAGGCAGTCTACTCTCTCTCGCGCGCATAAACGGGAGTGTGCCGGCCGAACTCCGTAAAGTGTCGTAAGGACTACATTCACATGCACGCTCCGTGAGGGTCACCCACACGGTGTATGGAAATGGTTTCAAGCACCAATGAAAATGGATGCGGAGTGGCGGATATTGGGGTGGGAGATTAAATGAATTGGACAAGAAGTGGTAAACACTCTTTTATTTTTAGCAGGCGTCACCATGTATAAATTCCGATGGAAATGTTATGATCAAATTACATTTTCTTGCCTCCATTTCAATGAGTTGAGACTCGAGATTAATATTAATTTGTTCCAAGAATAGCTTTGAACCCGAAATAAAATCTATACAGCGAGATGTAATTTTAGTATCATCGAGCTTTAAATCGTCTTGGCCCAAATACCTACTCCACCCCAAGGTATGTGCCATTCTGTAAAACTTTTACTTAACCATTAACATTATATTTAGAATAAAGATGGACTGTTTGCACGTCTCACTAGATTAGTAAACATATCCTGCGCTGAATCCTTAATGCCAGACGAGTACTCCTTGTGAGGTCCAGCTAAAGCAGATGGTATCTCGAGTCCTAGACCGTTACTTCGCTTTTACGATTCTAATGCCGTTTATTTTTATCTTCTCTCCCACATCCAAGCCCTCCGTTACGATGCCAGTAGGAATTGGTGTTTACAGCTCCTAAACTCCAAATTGTCTGGGGCCATATATAAATCGCCATTACAACGATTACTTCGGAAAACAACATCGACATTGGCAAGGTAGGAGTCGATCCAGTTCGAAATAGTCGGTGAACATCCACGCCATTCCCAAAGCAGATCTCCATTTGAGATGAGGTAATTTCATAATGGAGCTCCGTAAGTCTCCCAATGAGTACTGTATAGGTGCACTCATTCCTAACGGTAGTAAACCGATACGGGGAAAGGACGTTTGAGGGAGACCCGGGCTATCCGCTCCTAGAAAGAGACCCGGTCACCTCTCCTCATTTTAACATTCACATTAATGCATTTTAATTAATGGCGGAATTCATATCTAATGGCAAATTTCTTCTAGATTTTCCTATATTTTCCTATGACGAGGGACTTTATCTGGGAGTTAATTATCACAAGGGATGACGCATTACAGTGAAATAGCAACTTTATAAATCAGTCAATTTCATTTCGTGGCAAACTGAGACAGGGAAGTCAAACTTAAAATGGGCTTTGGCGCCACCCTGAAAATAATAACGGAAGAAACAACAAATGAGAACAATTTGCGAGCATGACCTAGGATAGAAAGCATGAATATAAGAATAAGGGAAGACAAAATCAGGAATAATGAAGGGACAAAAAGGAGAATGGAGAGGAGTGTTGCAGCAAACTAAACTTCAAACTGATGAATGCAGATGACGATGAAAATTGACACAAACATATATATTTCAGAAGGCTTCGTGCAACGCATAAAATATAAAACATTCATACCAATTGACCTACATCGGAGTACACAAAATAAGGGACACACTGGGAAATGAAAGGTACAACGGAAGCATTCACTTAAGCTTCTGCCGATTCAGATACAATTTATTTTACTTTGCACCTGCGCGCGTATTAAAAATAATCGGTAACAACTCGTTAAAATCACTCGATCGAAACCTTGAGATCCGGCTTGGATAAAATTCTGCTCCAAGTACGCTAATTTTTACTCAAAGACCTTCGTGTCAGAAACATGGAATGGATGCGTTACGCAAATTCTTCCGTAAAATCATTCAAAAGTATTTTCATTCGCGTAACTAAATAAATGTTTCCATGGCTGATTTTATCAACAAAATCTTACATTTACAAAATACTTTCATCATAATTTAAACTTAAAATGGCATGGGTTAAAAGGCAAAATCGGGCGATACATGAGAAAAGTTAGTATTTTTCAGTCACAAAAATGTTATTTTTGCGAAAAACTGAAATTAGAAGCAAATTTTTCCAAGGATTTTTTCAATAGCAATAAATTGAAGGCCCTGATATATTCCAATTAATTATTTGGTCGGAAATTACCGTAAGAATTGAAGTATTAATGGGTTTTATTCTGGCTCAATTTTGTGTAACCTTTGGATATTATCAATAAAGAAAAAACTCTGTAGATTTCACAACTTTTAGTCAAATATTCTGATGGGTTAATTTTCGAAAAATCTCATCGTAGTTGAAAAGGCTTACAAAAAATTGTCTTTTAGTGAAAAAATGCGTCATTTCAATAATGTCTGGTAACCGATGCTTACTTTTTCTAGTATTCGGCACACCATCACCTAAATTAGCACTTTTAACACAACATATAGCATGCGAAATTTCCCAGTTGCTCAGACTCAATCGGACAAGAGGAAACCTCCTGAAGTTCAAAATCTGCCAAGTATATTTGGGTGACATTGAGCAGACGTAACCTTGCGTGAGGGGAGGGTTGGAAAAGGATAATTTCGTCTCCTTATCCTAGAGATGATCACGAAGGAAACTAGTCAAACTAACTTCCTTGGTAATCAATCCGAAAGTTGGTTTGATATATATATATATATATATATATATATATATATATATATCGGTTTACGACGTTCTACGTCTTCCGATTCCCAATTTCCATGCCTCCCGATCATTCCAGAGTTCTTCATCTAATCCTCTTTCTCTCATTTCTTTCTCTATCCCTTGTATCCAACTTTTCCTCGGTCTGCCTCTCCTCCGTCTTCCTTCCGGGTTCCACAGCAGCATTTGTTTCGGGAGTCTTTCATTTCCCATTCGTTTTACGTGTCCATACCACCTCAACTGCTGCGTTATTATCTCATCTATTATGGTATCATTGACATTCATTATTTCTCTAATTCTTTCATTCCTTACTCTTTCTCTTTTTGATTTACCGGCTGCTCTTCGCCAGAAGTCCATTTCAGCCGTCAGTAACAGTTTTTCTGATTTCTCCGTTAGTGGCCATATTTCACAGCTGTAGGTTACTATGCTCTTTACTATGGTATTATAAATTCTCTTTTTGTTTTCAATGGATATTGTATTGTCCCACAATAAGCTATTTAATAGTGTTATTGCTTTTTTGCCTTTATTGCATCTATCCCTAATGGCTACCTCCATTGTTTTACTTTCTGCAGTTTGCATCCCTAGATATTTATACTCTTCAGTGTCCTATTTGTTGCCCACTTTCTAAAATAAGATTCTGTTGCATTCCTCCCATACACATATATTTTGTTTTGTCGATACTGATATCAAGACCCCAATTTTTGTATTCTTCTATTATTTTTCTGGTCATATATTCTAAATCTTCATAATCTTGTGATAGAATAACTTGGTCGTCTGCATAGCTTAAGATGTATATGGTACTTTCTTTCAAAGGTATTCCCATGGAGTTGCATTTCCTTTTCCAACCCTTAAGCACTTGGTCTAAATATATTTTAAAAAGTGTGGGGGAAATACAACAGCCCTGTCTTAGACCTTTATTTATTGTGAATCCCTGAGAGAAGTCGTTTCCCATTTTGATCTTGGCTGCACTATTTTTGTACAAATTTGTTATGGCTATTATTAAGTATGAGCTTATGTTAGCTCTTTCCAAGGCTTCCCACAGTTTCATTTGCGGCACCGTATCATATGCTTTTTTAAGATCAACATATAAGAGGTGAAGTTCCTTGTTGTATGCCCAGGTTTTCTCTAGCAGTTGTGTTAAACAAAACAGATGGTCTACAGTAGATCTTCCTTCTCTAAACCCCGCTTGTTCTTCGGATTCCTTGTCTGCATACTCTTTCTCAATTCTATTTTTTACTATTTTGCCATATAATCTGCTAATTGTACTAGTCACAGATATTCCGCGATAGTTATCGCACTCGTTCTTATTGCCTTTTTTGTATAACGGTGAGATATAGGAAATTATCCAATCTTCTGGTACCTCTTCTCCATTTAGACATTTAATAAAGAGTTCTGTTAATTTATTGTACAGTAACTCTGATCCATATTTTAACAGTTCTCCCGGTATTTCTCCAGGGCCAGCAGCTCTTCCATTTTTTAGGGATTTACAAGCCTGTTTAACTTCACTGCATTGCATTACTATAGGTGATGTAACATTTCCTATGGTTAGCAGGTGGATTTCATTTTTATATTTTTCTCTATCCTCTGTCAATAATTTTTTAAAGTATATTTCCCATTTCTCTTTACTAATAGACGTAATTAAATTTTTCTTTTTATCCTGCCTCAATGATCTCAAAAACTTCCAGCTTTCTGTATTTCTGGTTCCTCCTATGTAGGTATTTAAGTGGTTGCATTTCTTTTCCCAGCTAGCGTTCTTTTTCTGGGATAATTTTCGTCGCACTTTCGCTTGTGCTTCTTTGTATGCAACTTTGTCATTGTCTGATTTCGTGGTCAGATATTTGTTATATTTCGACCTTTTTTCTTCTATTTCTTTTTCAATTTCATGATCCCACCAATATGGCTTTCTTTTCTTCTTTTCATAGTAGCCTAATGACTCATACGCAGCTTCATGTATGCATTGAGATAAATGCCTATAAAGATCCTCTGTATTTGATAATGTTTTTCGGCAAAGAAGTTTTTCATTCAGACGTTTTTGGTAAAGCTGTCTAACGCTTTGTTGTTCTAAGCTGTCCAAGTTGTATCTTCTTTGGATTATTTCTACGTCAGGGTTATCTTGGCTTTCTCTAATCCTTGCTCTTCCAGGAAACATCACCTTAGCATTTAACAGGTGGTGGTCACTACCACATGTAGCACCTCGGTATATTCTGACATCTTGTACTCTTAACTTTGTATTTTGCTTTATGATGAGGTAGTCAATAATTGATTTGAGATCTCTAGTAGGTTGTGTCCATGTATATTTATGTATACTCTTATGCTCGAAAAAACCATTAGATATTCTTAGGTTATTTTGTTCACACATTGTTATTAGTCTTAATCCATTGTCATTTATAGTTTCTTCTCCGTATTTCCCAACCACTTTATCATTTGACTTTTTTCCGACTCTACTATTTAGATCTCCCATAAGTTCTCTTGAGTTTCCAATTTTTATTATTTCATCATTTAGGTGTTCAAAAAATTCCTGCTTTTCATTTACAAGTGAGCTTTCATTTATTCCATATACGCCCAGTATAGTGATTCTGAAGCCGAGCATACAGAGATTCATTTTTATCAATCTTTCATTGATTGGCTCCCATGATGTTACATTTTTTCTAAGACTCTTTCGAATCAGGATGGATGTTCCCTGTTGGGCCCTTTTATCCTTAGGGACCCCGCTATAAAAGTGATCATAGTAACCTACATTTTCTGAGCCTTGTCCCTTTTTCTTAGTTTCTGTGATTACAGCAATATCTACTTTCATTTTTCTTAGCTCATTTGTTACTTCTATTAGTTTCCTAGATACACCCTGTACATTCCAGGTACCAAAAATCATAGTCCTTTTCCTTAGCTTACGTCGTCTCTGCTTATCCAGTCCGTAGTTCCGAGGCTTAGTATTGGGTTTTTTAACAAATTGAGGTTTTATGAGTAGTTTTATGAGTTTGATAGATAAGAGTGAAGATTATAAAGTACTAACTCAAAAGGTGATAGTGAAATGCCTGAGTAGAGGGGCGCAGTTCCTTTCCCTAGACCACCTGCAGTTTCCTGCAAAGTTCTCCGAATGAATTATTGAGATCCAACGCATTAGTATCTCTGTACTGAGAGGGAAAAAGCTTCTCCATCTGATAGTTGTAATTCCTGAGACAAAAACCAGATTTCAAGAGACTTGCGCGAATGACTTGGTACTGTCATAAAGAAATAATACTAATTTGAACTAAACTGAAAGTGATGGGTAACAATGGAGTGAAAATTCCGAAGTAACTTTTTCTTTTGTTGGTTGAATGGTTAATTGGGGAGGCAACCGACAGCTTAGGTTATTTACGCCATGAAAGAAAGGTGGAGAAATAGGTAAGCAAGGAACTTTACGGAGAATGGAGACAGGGTAGAAATTAACCCTACGCCGGAATTAGCCTACTTTAAGCATGCCAAGGGGTCCGAAGTTCAACGTCCCATCCGACGGAAGGAGCACCGTACTTGATGTGCTCTCCAAACTGCACCACCCAAGAAAGGATCCAGATTTCATTTAAAAATCTCCGCCACTACTGGGATTAGAATCCAGATCCAGAACTTTAGCCAGCACACCGACCCGATTGCAGTTTCTATTTGTACAGGAACAATTAGATACACTCAGTGAGACATATGATTTACATGATGACAATGAGGTTAAGGTAATCCCTTTCTCCAATTGTTATGAAGTCAACCAAAAACCATTCCATCACATGCCCTGCTTCGGGGCATATAATTAGGGAATTCACCTTTCTTGTTCCTAGAAAATGAATTCACTGACACCATGGTACGTGATTTGCAATGAAGACATGGTTGGAACGATTTTTGTTTGTGTACAGATTTGCGTGAAACTTTGCACACGTCACTGCAACTAATGAAAATGAGCAATTTCTACAGGTATAACATTCATTGCACGACCGGTTTCGCTTTTTACAGCATATTCAGGTTTTACAGCATCAACAGGCAGGCACCTTAAGACCTGTAGATGCTGTAAAAAGCGAAACCAGTCGTGCAATAAATGTTCTACCTGTGGAAATTGCTCATTTCATTAGTTGCAGTTATGTTCTGTTTCCACTCCATCACGCCTGAAACCTCAGATTATCTTTGCACACGTGATCTCATTAGTGGTATTTATAGATAAAATTGCAAAATTGCATCATACCGATTTGTTTTTTTTATTAATGCAATGCTATTATAATATGTTGCTTTATGGGATGCATAACATACAATAATTTGTAATAATTTGATTAAATATGTACCAATTTTCTTCTAAACGCGAAATAATATTTTCCTTATGAAGATAATAGTAGCTAAAAATATCAAGGCGTCTCGCCGAGTCAAATATTAGAAAACAACATATTTCAATATCATTTTGTCTAAATTTTGAATGTCGCGCCGAAAACTCGTCTTAAATTTAAGAAAAATATACAATTATATCTCTTTTATCATTTCCATCACTGCCTGTCTGGTGAGCTTCAACACATAAAAAGATGCACATAAATGAAATGATATCCAAGAATATTTTCGACTTACTTAAAAAATTATTTAAATGAATACTCAATGGCCCACGATCACCGCTCCAGCCACCTTTAAATGTGGTAATTTACGAGCGATATTCATTCCCTGAAATTTTCCAGGACACCTTCCCCTCAAAGCTAAGCATGTAACTCCATTCTATCCGGATATGAGCCCGAAACTTACCGCCAAGAGCTGAACGCGCCATCGATGGCACTTCTACGCCGATAATAGTACTGGACTAAGGTTTTAGGAGAAATTACTGCTACGGTTATATCGCACCGCACGACCTACGACCTAAATTCTAAGACGAACACAACATCCATGACTAAGTTGGAATCCAAACACACGGCATTTGGGTTGCCCGGCCAGCGCGCGTTGACGAATTGATCACTACGGTCAGCTCTGAAATTAGGTGAACGTGAGTAAAAAATATGAGGCTTGTTTCGATAATGGTCGAAATGGCACGATAATGGGTCGAAAAGATGAGAAGAAGAGGAAGGAGAACGTGGACAGGGGATGTGGAAAGAGGAAAAGGGATGCTGGAATCGGGTGCCCATGCGATAGGGAGGAGCGTGCCATGAAATCATCAAGACCGCATGCGAGCCGCCGCGCGGGGCCGCAGTGCACGGCGAATAACATCCACATCCTAGGGGCCTCCAACCGGCCGGGGAGGATAAAATGCTATCCGCCTCCCTTCAATATTACAACGAAACAGATCAATTGCACTCTGCCGGCAGAAAACATTAGTCCTCGGGCTTCGTTTAATCCAGCGAGGCGGCCGCAACGTTACTATTTAATGCTAATATACTAGCTGCATCACCGAGTAAAGCTCGATGTAATATTTAGGAGGGATAGCAGTGAAAAATGTTTAAACAAAAATCCCTTTGGGACCCATTATGAGAGCTCTCAACGTCGCAGCAGATAAATAATTATCTGACAAGTGGGAACCATCTCAATAATTGAGCCCATCCGAAATTGATCCCGGTGAAGTAAGCTTTCAGCTATGATATCCATCATAAATAGCAGCAGTCTAAAATACGGAGATTAAATACTCAGGATGCGAAACTTGAGACCAAAAATTTTAGAATTTGACTATACATTCCTTTACAAGCTCCACTTGATATATCTCATAATGGTTCAACAGCGTGAAATTTATACAATTGTACAATTAGGTATAGTAATATTTTGTTCAGAGGTAAACTTGGGGGATGATAATCATAGAAATGGTGTAGTTACCGAAAACGGAGATTCATATACGATACCAAACTATAGAAATGGTCACACCTACAACTTTGGTATGGCACTGAACAGGAATAAACTATACCAGTGATTAGCGAAGGAGACGAAAAAGTGAGCAATTTCTTATCTCAAAAAGGTGACTTGAGTATTTTGGCTATCGAAGTCCCTATACCAGATTTAAGGGATAACGTGACCGAAAATACATGCGGGAGATTATAATTTTAAGTAAAGCATATTAATTTAATGCATTCCGAAGCAGTAAGTTTCACATATTCATTATACAGACGATAATCTACAAAATAGCGAGTTAGCCGTCCACAGGATGTGTGGCACGGGGTGATTTCACGCTAATCAAGTAATATTCGTCACTCCATTCTTGGTCCCCTGGCCGTTAAGAAAAATCATTTTCTTCTACTAGACTCCAATGAAACAAATATTAATGTGGAGACTCCAATGAAGGGGTTAATGGAAAACACAAAACTTGAAAATTATTGGTTATTAAGGAGTGAAAGTTAAAAAAAGAGGAAATTTTCCTTGTACAGCATAGAACAAGGGTGAAAAGATGAGAGGCAGCTATTATTATAACGTATATTTGAATCGTATAAGGATTAGTAACAGAAAATAATAGAAAATTGGAGGAAAACGTTGCTCCGAAGCGCAAAAAGAATCGATAGTTTCCCCAAGCTAGTGTAAAAAATAACGCAAATCCGTACCTCAAAATGAGTGTTACATGAATGAATACATGAGAGTGACATAAATCAACACCAAACAAACTAATACACAGCGAGTGAGAGGATAAAAACTTCCACCAATCATAACTCTACAACAAATAATGAACGGTTGAGTTCAAATAACTGAACAACGAGGAAACACATTCACAAAATTAATTATCCGCGGGAGTGCAAGTCGTGGGCGAACCAAAACTTTTCCGTATCGGATTCAGAGAACGAGCTAGAATTTAGGGTGGTCAAAACAAATTCAATAAATTCTGCACCGGATGTATGGACCCGCTGACCATTCCAGAAAACAACCATCCCTGTGATAATTGCAGCTCAAACCTGATGAAGACCACGACGCAAATTCACCACAGGAATATTAAAAAATAGACAATCGCATTCGAGACGGGATGAAAACCCCTTTTAACTCCTCGTCCTTTTTGGCAGTTAACGCACGTGCCCTCACGGTGTACCGGAGACCGCGCGCCACGAAATTAGGTGGTCTCACACGCTGCATACGTGAGTGCGTGTGAGGATGAGGGAAGGTTGAGAGATCCGAGAGACAGGAGGGTAAGGAAGAAGAAGGGACCTGAGGAAAGCGGAAGATATGGCTACGCCGTCGCAATTCTGAGCGGCGAAACCGCATCCGCGTGGGGCTTGGGCATCCTCTTCCCCGGTGAGTGAAGCCGGCAACCGCCGCCGCCGACTAAGAGAATCGCCGTCGGCTATTAGAAAGAGAATCGGTGAGAGTGCGAGACACAGGTACGAGAGAGGACGAGTAATAGAGAGAGGAGTATACACTTTCTCATACAGGCACAAACTCACGGAAAGATGGAAGGGAGAGAGTGAGAGAGAGAGAGGGAGAGTGGTGAAGTGCAGGTACGCGGAGTGATGGCGAGTTTTGGAGGAGGAAACTTTTTAAAAGGTGTACACAAGGTAGGGAGTGGGTGGTAGGGAGGCAAGTTTTTTAGCGGGGGAAAAGCTTGAGCTTGGCATAAGTACAGGACAGCTCCTCTCCCTCCACACGCCAAACACTCTCCCAAACAGCTGAGAGACCGTGAGTAGGAGATGGAGAAGGGGTATTAGGACAGAGACGGCAGAAAATAAAAAAAAGAGTTGAGAGCGGAACAAATGCAATATAAGGGTAGTAGTTTGGTAGAGATTAATATTTTCCGCACGTTTTGAAACGGCATAAATTATATCAGTGCGATTTCGTACCACCTGTGATCGTTGCGAGCAAATGGAATATAACAGAGATTACCTTTTCGACTTTTCCTATGTGACTAATCACTTTTAGTCTACATATTTGGTTTCCCACAACTGTCAACAACTATCATTGGTACCAGAATTACGCACCGCCTGTGAAATTAACCGTCAAAAAGCCTATAATGGAGATTATCTTGAGGCTCATGCTTCACAATGAACTTCTTTTACTTACATTTTCATTTTTCCACGACCGTAATGCATTCGCCAAATTTTTTAATAACGCATTACAGATTCAGATTTGTGTTCTGCAGTTGTTTCATTTTTTACCAGGCATTTTGGAATATAAAAAACAAGATTTAAAAGTCCACGATATATTTTTCGACGAGATCTATGACTATGCGGAGCTATGAATTACAGGAATGCGGGGCTCAAAATCATTCTAGTCCCACTCCCAAGCTCCGACACAGTGATTACTGTGCGTGGCACACCTTTGCTAGCTTTCAGATTGGCATGAGAAGATATTGAAAAATATACCCTTCAGTAATTCCATGCCATGAATCCATAACTCATTCGGTTGGGTGAATATTTTTCTTCTTTAGACAGGAAACCATTTTAAGTATATGGACGATGGAAAGCGAATCCCGTTTCTTTCAAGTCCCGCATATTGGTATTCCGATGGGTAGGAAAATGAGGAAAGGGAAAATCATAACGAGGAAGTATATGCACGGAAATGGCACGGAAACTGTTATCATCAGCGGTCGTCAATCCGAAGATTGGTTTGCTGCATCACTACACTCTCCTTTTACCTTCCACACTTTCTATCATACGCCCTCATTTTAGCAACTCTCATAACTTGATCTGTTGGATTTCATCCTTGATACTTCACGGAAACGATCCTTGCACGAATTTATATGAGCTGGGGCAGTAGTAAAATTATTGACTTAGTTTAAATTGCTTCTGCGGCTAATGTGACGACGCAATTACTGCCTGCCGGTTGCACACATATGCAACAGCACTCTGGACGAATTTGAAGATCCCCCATCCAAATCCAAGGCAAGCCCTACGATATTTACTGCGATGATTGAGCGATAGTTGGTTTTACCACTGGCCGTTTTCCACGTAAAAAATGGAAGAAAAACATTAAATAATGCTGTCAATTTGCACTGTACCTTGAAAAATATTCGACACAGTAATATGGAACGGCAAATTTAGCCTAAAAGATATCATTTCATAAAATTATTACTCTGCAACCTTCCTGGACAATAACAGCTGCCGAACAAAAGAGATTTTGGGCAGTGGAGATGTGGTGTTGCCGAAGAATGATGTACATGAAATGGACGGAGAGAATCACTAACGAAGAATTCTTACAAAGAGTTGGAGAGAAAAAAGGTATAATAAACTATGTACTATGAGAAGAAGAAGGGACAAATTTATTGGACAATATTGGCGACACAATAACCTGTAGAAAACAATAATGGAAGGAGAAACGAATGGGAAGAATTGGAGAGGAAGACCAAGAATGGAATACATCAGGAAAATAATGAAGTACGCCGAAGTGAAGAACTACGTAAGAATGAAGCAGTTAGCTGATAGTAGAGTGGAGTTAATAGCTGCAGCAAACAATTTTTGGATTAGTGATAGCTGATGATTCCTACCAACCTTAACAAGTATGAATAAATAGTGCCATCTCGTATTCTACCTCGACAAATATTTCGTTACGCAGTATGGTGCCGTAAATTTCACCTTACCGGTACCTCACTGCCCAGCTTGACGAGCGTGAGAGGTGGAGAATAAGGAGGTTACCGACGGAAGGTGGTACATGCACGCAAAAAAAATAAATTAAAAAAAGAGAGTGAGGAAGAGAGAGGCGAGAGCGGAATGAATGGCGCAGCGTGAGATGAGTTGTAGTTCCGTCGCGGAAAGATGGCTGGGTCGGTTCGTTGGCAGCAACGTGGAGAAATGAGGCGAGTATTACATGAGAGAGGGAGGAGGAGAGGGAACTCGGGGAGTGAAAGCCTTGGGTGATGGGAAACAGGTGAGGGAGGGGCAGGGGGGTCGTCGAGTGGTGAGAAAGAGCCCGTGCGAGATGGTGCGAGACTTTACGTGTGGGAGGAAGCAAAGGGAGGTGGAGAGATATGAGAGAGGAACACAAGTGGAGAGGAGCGCAGAAGATAAGTGGGGGACTGGTGGGAGAAGACTCGCGAGAGAGAGAGAGGCAAGCAAGTACGGGTTCAGAAGTGACTGAGTGGCCGTGTACATGAGACGTGGAGTATAACGCCAGGGTTAGCACTGGGTGCGGGCCCAGATGGGACGGGTAGAGGGGAGAAAAGGCCCATCGTTCCCTAGCTAGTGAAAAGCAGAGCGAGCGAACCCTTTGCGGGCATGTTTGCGAGGAGCAGGGTGCGCACTATAGGAACAGACCCCCCCCACCCCCCCAACTCGCCCCCTCCCCACGGAACAGGGTGCCCTGTTTGTAGGTGGACGGTCTCGATTTCGCCGGACAATGAAGGGGCCTCCACAATCTGTCCCCGAAGTCGATGAAACAATGGCCGATGGACCCATTCTCCACGAGACCAAATTTGCGCGCAGATGAGGGGTTGAGGGGGGTTAGTAAACTCGGTTTGCCGTCGAGGGGGCGCCGTAGTCGACGTCCGCGTCCCAGCGTCACCCTTCTGTGAGAGGGAGGTGACGAACGCCTGGGAGCGAGGAGGAGGAGGTTTTGAGGGGAAGTAGACGGAAATAAAATGTGAACCTCGGAATTCAAAATGGCCGCCGGGAACTCGGGAGACTTCTTGAGTTACAACATGAGCATGCGTTAAAAATCAAATGTGGCCAACACAATTATTCCCCCAGGCGTACAATCACTGTTAAAGTATGTACCATCGTTTCGTTAAAAAATGAATAAGAACATTTGTTGGTGTTTCTACGAAGAATATGAAATAGAATACGTATTGCTGCGGCCACTCAAATATATAAATACCATAACATCCTCCTGGGAATACATAGGTAATTAGATTACGTAAACAGACGGCCTAAAAAAAACGCATCGTTCTAAGCCAGGTTTTATTGAAGTTTGACCTTTTATAGACCAACATTTTAAGAGAATGTTTTCCTCGTTAACTTAAACAAATGGAGGTAGTAGAAACAACATTAGCTAATTTTTAAAGTAATTTTTTATAATTCGTTTCCAATTTTTGTTGGTACTGTATTCAGCGCATTGAGCATTGGTAAGTTAACTATGATGACTCCAGGGGTACGTGCCGAATAATACAACAGAAATTAAAGGGCCAACCTGGTGCCGTTATTAGAAAAAGGCTCTATTTGGTTGCAGTAATTAGAGACTTCATAATTATTAGTGATGTTTAAAATGTAAAAGGTTAATTCATTGTTATAATGCTTAAAATATGAGAATCGTGACGAGGTTAAAACATTAATTTTTCCAAGCATGTGATTATCAGATTAGCATTATCATCTCGTCAAAGAACATACAAAGCAGTCAATGAAATTCCTACGAAAATTTTTCAATATAATTTGGGTTATTTCATTCACTTAAAAATGTAACTATGATTGGGTTATTTCCTCCACATAAAAATGTACCAGCCTATATATTTCCTGTTGTGCCTGAAGGTGCCTGTTGAAATTCAACGGGTGTGAAAAACATTGAACTTATTTTGTTAGAAAACCACAAAGCCTGAAGAAAACTGTCAACGTGGTCATTTGAGAAGTTCGTAGCCTATCTTGTACGTTGTTTTCGTTGTAGTAGACACGCTGACCGTTTTCCAGGTGCACGGAGAGATGGTCCTCTTTCATTCACGGGAAACCCAAAAATGAGTTTTAATGTAAGTTAATTGCACTTTAACACCTTTAAACATATATAAATAACTCGCAACGTTTATGATGTGGGAATTGGCGTAATAAAACAATTCGCAATCGTAATGAGAGGCAGACGGTTCCACTACGTGTAATACATCTGAGTATTAAACGATAATAAACAACGCTGTATTTGTTGTAGCAACATAGGCATTATAAGCATTACTTATTCGCTGCACCTAAGTATTCTTGCACATTTATTTGTGTGTAGTCAATTTAATTCCTTAATATATGTATCGTTTACTGCGTGAGTTTTATATGTGCATGTGCATATATGAGCTCATATGCATGCAATGACCCTACTAGGGCTACTTTGAGAATAGACATTGAAGAGTATACTTGTTGTAAATAAGCATTGAATTAATCGATTACCCCCAAAGCAATCTATCATGGAGCCCTTCTTATACATATTTTATTTCTATGTGCAATAATGGGCCGGTAGGAAAACGTTATATTTAAATGCCAGAGGCGTGAATATCTTTTGAAAATCAAATCTCTGGTTGTCAAGAAAATATGCTGTTGGTGATTTCTGAGAAAAATGTGAGATTTTTCATCTAAAAACATTATATTCAGACAAATAAAGCGTAAAATAAAATCAATTGAAAGAATTACAAACTTCATTTATTCAGCCATTCGATAAAAAAATCCCAACTCTCTATCTTCAGCGGAAGTAATTTTAAAAATAAAAAACTGAAACTACTGCACAAAACCCAATACGTAGTGTACCAAAGGACCGGTCCCTTTTTGGGACCTTTTGGGGCCCTGAGATCTTTTTAAAATAGCCTATAATTTTCCTCATGTCTTGAACTATTATTTCGCAAAATTTCAGCATGATCAGAGTAAAACTGTAGATTTGTATAAAAACCAAACAGACAAACATACAAACAAACATACAAACAGACAAACATTCTTCTTTACATATATAGATTGTAAAATATCAGCTATATCAATATTAAAGTTTTAGAGCGAGGATGTACGCATGTAAGTGACAGGGAAGGTCCTATTAGGTAGGTACAATACCAATATTTGAGAAATTCATCGCAGTTATTGTTAAAACCTCGATGAAAAATGTGGGCTACTGTAGAAGCGCTAAAAAGTGATGCTTGGTTGGACTAAGCCATATTTATAAATGCCTAAAATAATTTGGAAAAGTGGAAATTTTATTCGCAAGAATTATTTTTCGCTCACTACCATACTTAAATGATGGGCACTTAGCATGAAACCTCCACTAATGCGCCTTGTAGGGTTCAAAGAGTTTACAGTCTTTGAATCTTTTTCTTTTACATCTGCTTGTAACAAAATTTGCTAGAATTTCCATATCTCTTGCAATTTTTAGGTCTGGGAAACGTGCATTGCTGGATTTGGGCTCCTTCACCCAATTTATTTCACCTAAACTCCATTGAGTGAATCGATTGCGCGAACTTCATCGACCCAAAAATCGCCTATCCGAGTACGTTCCGGGAAAATAAACAGACCATAAATTCTACGAACTATGAAACTGAGATACGTCGCTTAGTCAAAAAAATTCGATAAGACCTCTCATCTTTGAGGTGCCAAATTGAATATAAATCAATCAATGAAAAAGTGGCTGTAAATTAATGTAAATACAATTTTTTAAATCGGTGTGGTGAGGAAATTAGAATTTATAACCCCCTTTCAAGCCAGTTAAAAGGCAGAGAAAACGATTGAAACAAGAAATCATTTCCAAATGATCCAAAGATATTCGTGGGGGGATCGCGTTGGTGCGGCAGCAAGAGCACTGCCCTCCGATCCCAAGGGTCTGGGCTCAATTCACGGCTGTGGTAGAGAATTTTCGAAGAAACCCCGATCGCCACTAGGGTGCCATGTGTGTGTTACTCCGTCCGTCGGATAAGACGATAAATGGTGAGCCCTGTGCCGCTTTTCCTTAACAATACACTATTGCCGACGCCAAATAACCAACCAACATGTTTACGAGTACGTTTCCATATAATCTCTGATTCAATTTCTTGGAATAAAATTAAAAACTCCCATATTAAGAACAGGCAAATTTAAGCTTAACACTTGGCTAAGTGTTTATTAAATTTTAGGTTGATCTATGGCGTTACCAACACTGATTAAGAGACAAGAAACATTGAAACACTCCACTACTGACTGATATTACAGACAAACAGCCCCTATCAGCATTTTTAATTTATAATGGAGCAGAGATGGTTATGCTTTTAATGATTTTGGGTAAATTAAGATTTTTCGTGATAAGTGAAATACATGACATATTTCTGTTAAGTTTTTAACTTATTAAAATTCTTTCCTGATCACATGGCTTGTACATTGATATCGCTTTTACAATTAATAAAATGTCCTAGTGAGACATAAAACCGCCCTTTATCCCTATAAAGACACTTAATAACGCTGAGATGAAAACTGCATAGGTAATGGGGTCAATTTATTTTACATAAAAATGTTTATTTTTACTCGTATTAACAGTGCGTCACACCCATGACTTTGCCTACGTTAGCCCATGAACATGGCTTTCATCTGAACCTTAGTTAGAATATGGAGTACATGTTTTCCTTTGATGTGGTAAGTGATTTAAAATTACATTTCCAAATGCATATTTGATTTCCAGCAGCATCTGCCGGTTCAACGAAGCGAGATGGGCGGACGGTGCGCCGTCTACCACCCTCACCGCAGTAGAGGAATTTAGATTCGAAGCAACGAAATTGCAGTGGCGAAGTAGATAGTTGAAGATAAAAATGTAGCCATAGTGAAACACTGAAAAATCATGCCAACACATGAGGAATATTTGAGGTTTTGTAGGTTAACGAAAAAGATTGAGGATGGCACACTGGACAGCTGAAAGCAAAGAGCATTCCGAATTCCAGACGATTAAAAAAGAATCCAAATTAATAAAAAAGGCTAAAATACTGAGTAAGAATAAGGGTCGCAGTGTCAAATCATTCCACGAAAAAATGTTTGTGATAATATAAAACGACGACTTAGTATAACCACATATAACTGAAATAATAAAAAATAAAACTGATTAATTTCTTATTTGAACGATAGAGAGTGCACTGATTTCCATCGTCGGTGTTTAAGGTTCGATTACGGCATTGGCAAATAGTATGCAAGTTTCTCATCCCAATTTTGACACCAGAAGAAGAGAGCTGCGGAAAGCATGTACTTATTTTCACCGAAGATCCCTGAATCTGAAAGTAATTTTTTTTTTCGTTTCTTTTAACAATTGAGAACGTGAATAACATCGGCGATAAAGAGCTTTCATTCCCACTTTGGATATTAACTCATTATTTACCGCATTATTTACGGGAGCCCGTTTGCTGCAATACCCCAATGAATAAAAAACGCTGGCGAGACTAGTTTAAAAACCCTTTCGGCGCGGATGACTCACATGTGTAAGTCATGGATGTATGCTTTCCACGGAAAAATGCCTCACGGCGTGAGTCAAGCTTATAATATTTCACAGTGCCCATTAAAAGGCTCCCACTGTCCTCTAGATCTTCTCTTTTGGCCCTTCCGTCATCAGTTTGGACTGAGTTTTCGGAGGGTGCACAATGACTGTAGATGCGTTATTTGTTTTCAGTAAAAGTTTTATATGATTAAATGTTTGCATTATCCGAGCACCGAAGAAACCTTAGAAAATAACTCCACATTAAAAGGGTTACAAAGAGTCCCATCGTATCACGATCAGTGGTTCAAAGTGAGAACTTTAGGTGCGGCATCGTCTTTTACAAATGGCTAACAAATTAAGGTTCCCGATCTGCAATGAGGAAAAAAAAAAACAACAAGAGAAGCTCATAAAGTCACAAAGAGCCGACACAACAGTATGGATCGATACGTCTTCAGTATGAAAACTTCAAAAATAAAAAAGAAACCCGTCAGAGGCGAGAGGATGGTTGAATACGTGACTCCGTGGATGAACAAAGAGGGTTCCACATCAAGGATCTCATTTTCTCCGCAAGGCATTTGCAGCCTCCGCGTGCACGTAACTCGCATAAAACGCATGATACACGCGAATACCATCTTCTGAGGGCACAAAGGCTTGTGAGCTGTCCGCTTGGCTTCGCTGGCTGTTTTATCTGCGACGTCGTCGCATCCATACACCAGTCGTTCCCCTCGACTTCATCACGCGCCCTGAGCACTAAACTTCAGGAATTCCTCAGACACGCGTCTGGCGTCTGCAAGTCCAATCTTTCACGGAGCACGCACATTAGTAAAATAAATGTGAATACGCATTGAAAGATACCTACTTGCGATCTTGTACAAGTAATAGGTAAATGTAACGAAAAAGCAAAGCATTGGTATTATTTCACATAGGTATAGTTAGAACACAGGCTAACATCCAGGATTCATAAGAGGAAGTCCATAACACCTGCCAAACTCATGATTCATGACACCTGCCTAATTTTAGTTCTGGGTTACATTGCGTTTGGTTGCTTCATGTACAACGAGTCACCTCTCATCCGGGAGGCGTCTTCAGGTGGAACAACTTCTCTTGGATGAGAGGTGAAACGTTATCCATTAGACAACCAAACGCGATGAAATCAGACACGAAAATTAAGGAAATTAATAGATTTTGAACCTGAAGAACAATTTAAGATACCTATAGTTAAGAAATTCACTTTTATAGTTCGTAAGTTTCCGCGGTGATACGATGATTCCAGCATTTACGGGTTTCCGTCCGCGTATATTGTTCAAAACAGACAACCGTTTCGCCACCTATCCAGCTGGAAAAATGGTTGTCTGTTTTAAACTACCTACATCCGCGGACGGAAACCCGAATGTCCTGGGATCAAAATTTGTTTATTCCGCACTTTTTTTATTTGCAATCCCAACCGGTTTGCCCATGCTCTCTCATCCTTCTAAAGGGGATTACCTCATGTTGAAAACACATCGATTCAAACGAGTTATTTACAAGTATTTCAATATCAATGTGAAAACTGAAAAGGAGAACCATAAAGAAAGAAATTTATATAAAGTAGCTCTCCATATTTCAACTGTAGCAATAATTTAGACCACCAAATGACAATATAAATATATTAATAGAACTTTAACGACGATATTCGCACGAGCTATACATCGTTTGAGTATATCAGAGCATCAAAATTAAAAAGAAAGTTGCGACTCTTAATTAGTAAATTTATTCTATACAATAATAAGGATCAGCAGCATTAACGATGTACATCAAAGGATGGAACACTTGCACGTGGAAAAAGACACGAGATGGCCGCCCCTCCCAACTTCCACACGAACTGACTGCCTAGCACGCTACCATTCAACCTACATCCTTGTCCGCTCGCCACACACAGTTATCCACGGCCGCCAGACACACTCAGACCCGCTGGAGTAAGGGTCTCTCTCTCCGCAAGGAGAAAACACTAACAAAAGACCCCCATTTCCCAGGAGGGTGACACAAACACAGACAAATTCAACAATCTAAATATTAACTAAAATATTAATAATTGGAGACAATTACTGACATCTAAGGGAGAAATTCACAGAGAAATTCAGCTGCGATTGTGAAATATGTCAATGCGGAATGTGCCATGAAAGAAAACGCGATTCAGGGATCTGAGTACGGAAATAGTACAGAAATTCCTGGAGTCAAATACTCGAGCGTTCTCGGGAAATCTCACGTGAACCCTCAACCTTTGATCAAACCTTCAGTCCGTCCTAAACATTCTTGAGCAAACATTGCCGTAATAGTGAAAACGAGGCCTTGAACTAAGACTGTAACATATTCAGATTTAAATATCGCACTGCGATATCAATTTTGTATCGCATGTGTACCATTATACCACATATCATAACGTATTCGCATATCGCGATCAATATCGCAATGCAAAATCTCCAGCATATAGCAGTCGTTGCATTTCAGCATTTTATAGCCTTGACTTAATTCAGATAATTAACAATATAGGTACGTTAAATTTACCCACCGAATCAATCAAGACATACTTAAAATATCCAGGGATGTTCCGAAAAAAAATGTTTGCATTATGACAGCATAGCAAGAATTACTGAATAGTAGAAATGCAACAAAGCTTATTCTTAGACATACCATTTATGAGTACTCTAGATGAATTGCCAATCACGACACTTTATTGCGAAACCATTTCATTGCAATTAACCAACAATCTGACAAGTGCTTTTGGCGTACATTTAATCAGCAGCGAACAGTGGAGCACATACAGACAGAAGCAAATCAAATTTCTAGTTTGCACCCACATTAGTTCCGATACGTTTTCGCAATTCGCCCTTTCCAAAGTTTATCTCCGAGAGGACTTTTAATATCCATCGTGCTTCGGCTGGCGCTCTCGTATCCTCGTGGGCGCATTTCAGCGGGAGAGCCCAAGTTAACGTGCGGAGGCGAGTCCTTCGGAATGGACTTAAAGCCTTGGGGGTGCGCGGGGGGAGAGAGAGAGAGAACCCTTGGGATTCATCTCCAGTGGAATGGTCGGAAGTCGGCAATGGGCTCGGGGGGTGGGGGGGTCCCCTTGCCCATTGGCCTTTTACTCTCCCATGGGCGCTAATGAGTCTGCCCCTCCCCCCAAGTGTAGCTTTGGTAACCCCGAATGCCGCATTAGCACTTGCAAAAGCTTCGCCGGCCCGGAAAAGGCTCCACATGTGACGCCTTTATGTGCATTGTGCACTATATCGGCTTCGCTGCTGCGTACTATTTCACGAAGGGAGCCCGCTTTCAGCCCGGTCGTTCCGCAGTAGGCGAGAGACTATCGGCGTAAAAGGTTAATCCATTGATAAATCTAAAGAACAATCAATTCTCCTAATTATTTCAGATGGAAAAGCTACAATGATTTAAGAGCTCGAACTGCGATAATACACTGATAAAAATGTGCAATTCCAAAGCAAATCTGTTTTTTTTTCAACTAATCGACATTTTGTTTGGTTTGACGTTGGCAGTGTGCTTGAAAATTTCCGCCTGAAGATTGAGTTCGACTTAACGTCTGGAATGGCGTTTGCCACGAAGAGTAGAAACAACTCCACATACTACCCTGAATGGTAGCGTTTAAGAACAGCATGGATGAAGAAAATTCTTATTTGACTCATAAAATATATATATCTCTGCGTTCATAAGATAATAACAGGGACAGCAATCAAGGAACAAGCAAGCAACAAATAAAGAGTTACTATTAATTCAGAAAGCCATCCTTAAAAAGACAAACCAATATTCTCCAAATTGCTTGAATGACTGAGATTGTCTATTTTTGATAAAATGAAAATACGCTAAGCATGGTGGGCTGGACTTACTAAGCCGGGGACTGGGTTCGAATACCGAAAGCGGATGAGATTTTCAGGAGGTATATCGATCCCTATTGCGATACCTAAAGTCATTTACAGAGCAGTAGTACCTCCGACGGATGAGACGTGACATTTGCTGTCCTAGACGCCTTTCGCTAATAGGCTGTTGCCGACGACAGGTTCGTCTCCTTACCTTCTTCTTTCCCTTAAAACATTCTTATGTCACCAGATAACCAATTAAATTTCATTGGCATAAATTAACTCGGCTGCTGGCCACCACTCAAATGACGATCCCAAAACTACTTGAAGGATAGCAGTATGACGCTCTGTTCAATGAGTCCATACAGTAAGCTTATGGATCGCATTGCACTCATAAAACTTTTCCAGCTATATCTGCCCGTTCGACGAGTCTCGCTTTAAAAATAATAAGCATTTTAATAACAGATTATGATAGAAAGATCTTACCAGGCAACAGCGTTATTTCAGTCTGAAAACAAGGGAGCGAATATTCAAAATAATCACTGAGCAATCTTAGAACAAATTGCGGACACATTCTCCCTGTCCTTGTCCCACGGCTTCAAGTTCCCCATTAGAGAAGGGGTGTTTTACGCGACGCATAACAACGTCACGTGAAATAATAAATAAAAATGCCTACCCCACCCCCATTTTCTCCCTCCCTCCCTGATCGAATTTCAGCGTGAGTGCCGGTGGATCACCCACTCAAAAGCTTTCACTCGCACGAATTTCCGACGCGAAGGAAAAATAAATTATTTCACCCCATACCCTTCGCGAAAAACTTGCGTCCCCCACATATTTTTCCCATACCCCCGAGATCGAATTCCGGCCCTGCGATAGGGAGCGCCTGAATTAGAAACCCGGAGCATGGCCTCCGTAAAGTCTGCGTCAAAAGGGATGTTACCCCTGCGTTTCCAGACGTTATATACTACCACGGGGGCGTGAGGCAGGGTGTGTTAAGGTACCAGCCTAGGAAAACGGAGGGAATAGAGATGTTAGAAGAGAGTAGAGAGGTATTGGAAGAGGGAAAAGGCGAACATTAAAATGTGTATTGTCGGACTCTCCTACTCGCAGTCTAAGATTGTATAACTGCCCCTACCAGACGATATGTGAACTAACTTTAATAGGGATAACTTTAAAAATCATGACTCCCGAGTGTACTAGAAATGCTTTCTGGAAAGGTTCTAAGCAATTGAATCCATTCCTCAGTAGTCACGAAGACCAACACCCCTAACAGCATTTCTCTATATTCATAAATGCAAAAGGGCCGGATGGAATGGGTACAATGGGTTGAAAAAATCGGGAAGAGAGTATCCCCATGCATGAACGAGTTCGGATGATAGTGTTTATTTACCAGGAAAGGTTTCACGGGTTCACGTCAATATCTAGAAAATGTTTACATGGTTAACTGTACATGGTGAAAGCCAAAACACTTGGGTTAAATTCATTAACCTTCTTATCATTTAAACGTAAAAGGTGATACATCAGCAAGTAGGTTATTGATACAAAACTAAAAATCTCTTAAGTTCTTCCCAAAACTTTCCTAGTTCTTCATATATCATGATAAACACTCCATCTTTCAGCTATTTTTGTCTATGATCAATCAGGTTGCTTGTAGTTACTTGTAAAACCGTTCTCAAGTAAAAAATGTCACTCGTAGAGTTGGGGTTGATTTCAACAACCCTACCCATTGACGTCAAGAAACGTTTGATTGAGTATTCAGCACTAATTATTGTTTATCGAATTAGACAACTACATTTAGAATATTTGAGGTGAACGGCACAAAAAGAGTTTACCATCGCGACTGCCACATATCTGCTCTTTCTTTTCCTGTCGCATCGAAGTTAGTATTTCGGAGGAGACGAAGGAAAGAATGTGCCGTGGAGTAGGAGTAAATGAACTTCTGACGCTGCCATGAAGCGAACTCCAAGGCTAAAAATGTTTCTCGCGGCACCAAACTACGTATAGAAACGTATTCCATTAAAACATTTCCATTTAAAATTTGCCGATTAGTAAATGTCTAAAAGCAAATTCGTGATGAGTACTTGAGGAGCACCACATTTAAAAAAAAACATCTACGAGCTTTTCACGGAAAGATATGCCTTAAGACGTTTCTCTCAAGTTTCTTTCCAGTCATCAAAGAAATAAGAAAAACAGAGCTGGTAATTGGCCAACGACTTTATCAAGTACGTTTGTATGGTTTTCAAGGTGGCGATACTTAGGTTAATATATACGAATGAACAAGGCCAAATAAGGGTTTCTTTCGGACACAATTAGAATTTACCTACTCTGACATGTTTATTTTGAAGTTATTTGGTTTGAGATTGAAATAAAACTCAACTGTCAAGTTACTATTATGGCATAGGTAATAATAAGGTCATAGTTAAATGTCAATGTGAAACCACTGTCATTGTGGGAAGTATAAACAAGCTATCTCATGAGATTATTCCCATGACAAGCATGCCTAGCTGAAATTGATAATTGTACTTATGGTTCTTTTACAGTTTAACATCTTCCGTCATAGTGCCAAAATTAAAGCAACTAATACCCAACAGTGTTTTCTGAAGAGATTAATTTGCCTTTAAACCCTCTCCGCTTTTCGGTATTTAAACTCAACAAAACCAAGATGATCTAAAACTATCCCATCAAGCAAACCTTGTGTCAAGAAACCTGAAAAAAGAAGACTCGACCACTTCCTGCTCAGTGAAGCATTTGGCCTTCTACCACATTTAAACAAAAGCTGTTTCAAATATCCTATAACCCCATGCACACAATAATTTCCAAATTAGAGATATTTACGAAAAGCGCTTGGAAGGAACCACCTCAATTTCGGCTATCCCGGTTGTCCCTAATTAACTTCGCCATATTGGAGCGATCGTCATGACACCTGCATTTTGCTGAGACTGCGAATAGTATTTCTGTTATAGGTGTAGTCATTATTGTAGCTGATAAATAAAATACCTCCATTAAATTAATATTTGAATACTTTGTATAATTCCACTGAGGAATATTATTATTGAAACTTAACAATCCACTGTTTTATACATGTATTTATTTCGACGAGTTTTGTTACTCTGAATCATCTTCAGGAAGATGTCATTTAGGGATTGACCTTTCCAAAGCCATGGCTAAAATTAGCAATAAGTTATTCCTAAAATGATTAATTCCTGAAGATACATGGTAGAAGGGAAAGTAGAGTAGCGTAACTTGTCAAACTAAATGCATCTAAATCAACGAATTGCTGAATTTGAATTAGTTTATGACTCGTCGTTGTCATTTTTGTCGCGTGGGAAAGTAGGAGTATTAGTACCTATCAGTTCACCAGCGTATATATCTTAATTTGACACTTCTGACAGTTCAAGATATTTAGTGCGGGGTTAAAGTAATATCCTCCGCATCATCCTGTAACTCACGTGATCTGGAATTTTCAAGTTATCTTAGCCTATTGCGTAGCCCCCGAGTCTCTAGAGGCTCCCAACCTGTTACTTCCGTCAGCTGTGTCAACTGTCACACTCTCTATTAGCTCGTAGAAGTTTTTAAGTGATCATGCAGCTCTCCTTTGAATTTAGTTCATTTCGCGTATTAAATCTTTCTGTGCAGGTCTAGTGTCCCTTGTGGCGAACTTGAGACGAAGCCTTTTACACCTACCTCCGTTCCGCCTGGCTCGCTATCTTGGGGTCTACTGTGAGTTTCATTGCGAGGAAATTATCGTTTTCGAAAGATATGATTGTTGTAGTGGCTAAGGCACTAGCTTTCCATCCCGGCGTTCCAGATACGAATCCCGAATCTAGCAGAGGTGATGTTTCAGTGGAATCCCAATCCCTACTTGAGTCACATGTTGAGGGCACTTCAAGTGGAATATTCTGTCCAATGGTACGAAAAATAGTGGACTCCTGAGCGCTTGTCGTAAGGAGAAGGCTGATTCCTATGCTGTCCACTCTTCCTCCATTGCCCAAAGAATCCTTTCCCTACCAACCTATTCCCCTATCCCTAATGAAGAAAACGACTGCAACTGCCGGTCACTTCCCAAATTAACCAATGAACCAACCTATCGTTCTTCCAGGGTTGAACCGATGTGATTTTTCTCAGCGTCCGGAGAAGCGTGGTCCAATCGGGAGCCTATATCCTTGTGACGAGATTTGAGAATTCCAGACTGTTGACGGCGAATTTGGCTTAGCTCAGCCAAACTGTAGACTGTGAGGTGACATCTTCAAAGCGTCAACAGACATCCTTAACTTTTACTTCAGCGAGACTAGGCTCACTAATCTCGCTGCAGTAAAAGGAAACCTACTTCAGGGTTTACAGCAGGAAACATCATAGCTTGTTTCCTGAAGATTCTACAGTGCGGCGAATCTAGTAGAAACAATGAAAGATTACATTCAGTGGAATCGCAAAGTTTTATTTGATGTTTTCTCAATTTCGCAATTTAATTCCATATATCTCACACCGAGACCGAAAATAGCATAACTATGGCTGCTTGCAGTTCTACTTATGGGACATAAGTTCAAGTACAGGAGCTGAAAGACAGCTATAAAGAATTGCTATGTTTATACGTTTAGTATGACCCAAATAGAGCTCTTGCCCAGAGAGCAAGAGGGGAAAGTTTCGCCTTGCACAGTTTACGCTGAGTGGAACTCAGCACGGACCCATTTGCAATAACGCCAGGCTGGACACAAGGAATACAACAGAAAAGAAACGTTCCGCGCAAATCTGGCTGAACCATTTATCCAGTCATTTGATATTTCCAGGTCCAAACTGCGTTGGGCACTTAATTTCAGGCCTTTTACTACTTCTACTCGGACGATAACAGACCTCACATTTCACTCCTAATCTTTTTTTCTTCTCTCCGATAGATCCATCCAGGGACCACGTACCAACGTCCATTCCTGCTCCTCATTTGTTTTATTTCACACCAATATTCTTTAATCTTTTTTCTAGGACTCTTTTTTTCTTTCTTCTGACCACTTCGGATCTGTTTTTTCTCTCTCGTACCTTGAAATCCCTCCAATTTTAACACTTCATCTCGTGAAGTCCCGCGCGGAGGGCACTCTCAATTTAGTACTCTGTCCGTTGAATTCTATGCAAACTTGTGGACACTAGAAAGGCGAGAGTCGGACGAAACCGATGATAAATGATGGATGCTACTTGCGGCCAGGTAGCCAACTCTTCATGACAATGGAATTTTATCCGGAAAACTCTCCCGTGAAAAAGGCATCTGAATAAGATTAGACTATAAACTTTTAAATTCAGCCAAGGGACTTAAAATCGCCGTAACAACGTGTATATACGCGGTATACCCACCACCGGAGCATATATCCATGCCGCAGAGTATACACGGCATACCGAGATGAGGGGCGAAGAGTTGTGATATGCTCACGGAGAATATGGGCGCATGCGCCTAGTGAATTATGTGAGCGCTAACCCGAGGGATGCCTACGCCTGGGGAGGGAAAGGGGGAGGATTAAAAAGGAGGAAGAGAAGGGACGGGATGAAACGGTGCGGGGGTCGGGAGCCAAGTGGTATATTTCGCAAGGGGGAGAAAGGGAGAAGCGAGAAAGAGAGAGAAGTTTAGTGTGTGGACGTTGGTTGGGAGAGATCCGGGGGCCCTGGAATGGGACGTGCGGCAGTGCTGGTGGCCTGGCAGGAGGAGGACGTTGAAGTCTAGCGATGCGATGGGGGTTGGGTGGAGAAGAAATGTGTGTAAGGGAGTTGGACGTAGAAGACCATTATCTCAAGCACACACTCACACACGGCCTCACGCACACCGATACATACAGACACACTACACACGTATGTATACACAAACACAACTATACAAGGTCGCCAAACGAGGAGGAGACTAAAATAAAAGGCCCGGGAAACCGGAAATTACGCTCGGGGAGCTCGGGGTCTTTTTAGTAGGGGGGGAGGAGAAAAAGGATGTGGGAGGGTATAAGGAGAACGTCCAGCGACGGACGGCGATCGAGAAATATGTGCAAGCATATGATGGAAATTTGATCGTTGGATTTTATATTATTGGGTGGAGGAGGCATGAGGGCTGATGGTGTGTTCCTCTATAACGCGAGCAAGGCACATAAATCGGGGAAAGATGTGGACGAGGAGGAGGGAACGAAGGCATTTAGAAGGAAAAGCCAATCTGTGGCGGGAGGGCAAGAGTGGACGAAGCCGATGGTCAATGATGGACGCTAAATGCGATTGGTCGTTGCATTAGAGCGTTGGCGGGAGAGTGGTCCTCCGTGGAAGGTTTGGGCAAAGGCGTGGGTCGGGTGGAATCGGTGACCGGAACGCACAAGGAGAGAAAGAGAGAATATATCTGGAAATACGGAGGAATTATACGGACTGGAACGCGTCAAGAAACTGCGTCTGGGAACGAAGCAACAATTACGAAAGTGGATTAAGGGTTTACCCAAGTAGGAGACTTGGGTCCAGTCACTCCAACTGCTATCGTACTGATATCTAACTGATCGTAGCGTCCAACACAAAACGCAAGTTCAATCTCAAGGCGAACAAAACAACCATCCCTGAGGTAGGATTCGATCCAAGGACCTTTACATTGCAAGGAAAACGCGCAGCAGAAAAGGATATCACGGCAAGAAAATGCAGCCAAGTTGGCCAACAGAAGTACAAATAATGAAACAAAATATTTTTTTGGCTTCCTGATAAACTTTAAGTCAGTTGATAAAATTCATCAATGAATGCCCCTTAATGTTAGGCAACGCGAATTATGAAATATCAGCAAAAAGGTTAATCGTGCCGATGAAATTTTACGATATCAAATGCATGGCCCTGACTCCGTAACCGGGGTATCTAATCATTCCTGCCTGAAAATACATGCCAGTGTAAAAAACAATTATTATTGTGATAGAAAAATATTATTTTATAATTGAAATTCTTAGCACAGCAATATTTTTCGGAATGACCAGTCATGAAAGTAATACGAAAGAAAATGCGGAAAAATTCTTTTAGTGAGAATTGCTGAAAATTTTCCTGTACCATACAGTAAAGTTTTTATGTTGCGCATGGGCAATTTCATTTATGGATAACTGGTAACAATTTTCCAAAATTTACTGTATAATATTGAAATTGAATTTTTAATGTGAAAGACCTCACATAAGGATAAGAGAGAAAGCAAATTCATTGCCAAAGGATTACATACTACTTCCCAAACTTAGCTATGTTCTCAAGCAGTAGCGCCACGTTCAACTCACCTCTTTCGATAAACACCGTAACGCAACGGTTTGCGACGATCATTGTAATCACAAAAACCGATACACGGTAAGTTCCGAATGAAGAATACGACTGTTTTCGTAAAGGTTTCCAATTATTAATATAGATATGGTAGTACCACAAAACATTTTCACCTCGTTGAGAAAGCATTGAGAAAGGTGAGATTAAGTCCAAGATATTGGATAAGGGGTATTTCAAAACCTATTTACTCCAAAAAATCGAAAACTGATGAGAAAAATACGCCAATGAGTATAATAACTTTTGAGATTGAAGAATTAGTGAATTTTGCAGTCATGTTGGTTAAAAATATAGCACTACGTCTGAAGAATTACTTATATTATAAATAAAAATATTATAAAAAAATAGACGAAAATATGAAACACTAAAAATTCGCAAATTACATTTAGCGTAATTTATATTCTAGAATACGATGCTCAAGATGAAAGGATATCTTAATATCAGTGCAGGTTGCAGTGCAGGTATCAGTGCAATATTGATAATTAAAAAAAAAGGATGAAATAATTCGTATTTGTTTTCATTTAGACGCGGAAAAGTTCAATTGCAGGAAAAATTTCAGCGAAACCAATTATGTTCCTCGGGGAGGGGATTTTCAATGTTATTTACGGTTACTGCTTAGCAAATTTACAGGGGAAAATGACCACCCTGGAACTCTACGCACATTAAGAATTTTATGCATCTAAGAAAAGAATAGGAATCAAGTAGTAGTCATAATTTGAATTTTCTACACCGTATGATTTTTTTTACAACGGGGACATAGCAACTAAGCCACATTTAAGATTCAAAATAAAATGGCACTGATGAAAATGTTCGGTAGCAGGTTTTTTTTTTTTCGGAACACCTTTTCTCTAGGCAGCTACAAAATCTGTGAGGAGATTAATGAAGCCTAAACCTGAAACTTGTAAATATTTGGGGACCAAAGAGAATCGAGCTCATTAAGAGCCATGACACCATGAACAACCGGAGCGGAACTTCCTGATAAATCTCAAATGTTTACCTTGTTTTAGTGGGTTGTGATATTTTGTTAGCAAACATGGAAAAAAACGCAATAGACACGTACTTATGATTCCCATACTGGGAAATTCTAGAAGGATGATACTTGAATTAAATTGCACTTACTTTTCAAACGCAAAAATGCCCATCCTTTTTCATTGCTTTACTCATTTTTTACTTGCTAAGCCAACGGATGAATGGGCACCGTCACTCCTACAAATGCCCACCCTTCCTTGACCCCATTCCTAAACATACCATTTCCCATCGTAAAACCTTAAAAAAATGTTTCTCTCTATATATACCTATTAGAAGTCCTCCCAGAATCAGCTACCAACATCGAATTAAGGACTCGTGAGATGACATTAATATGGTATTCAAGAGAATTTTAATCACCCGGACTAAATTAGGCCCACTAACCAATAGCCACCTCTATCTCTCGAACAATCCCCTTTCCCCTCTCCTTTTCCACCTCCCCCCCCCAGGTAATAGATAACTAGATAGTGCTATACCTACGTCACGATAAAATTTGGCAGAAGGAATAATACAACTATTATCACTGTAAGAAAATAAATTTTATCTGATTGTCAATGAATTTTTAAGAGATTACATGTAGGTATATCTTTGCCAATCACCAATTTTAGAAGTCACGTTAAAATCAAATAATTTTAAACATAACACTTTAGCAATGAGTTGAAATATTTGAGAGCATATGAAGGATCTGATGCTTTGCTGGAAAATTGTATGAACAAAGAGAATAGCTGTCGCACCAAATGAGATTGCACTACCGCACTTCACGTAAAAATTGAAGAAAATATCTACCACACAGAAAACGATACAAGTTGGCAGGTGTGAGAGTATAAAACGAATCCATTCAATATTTTGACGTCCCAGAGGGAGTGTTTGCCGGCAATAAATCCCGATTGTTAGCCTCGAAAGAAAGAAGGGACCGAGAATATCACTCCCCAATTTTAGGCTGTTTCCTCAATCTTTGGGAGGTAAGAAAAACCTTTTCATCCACTTTGCTCATTTAAAAAGAGGTTACTACCAATGGCAAAGAGCACAAAGAAGCTTGACCTTTAATCCTTCGCCCTTTTTTCCCAATTAAATTTAAAAAACCTCTTTGTTTGGTGGATGCCTTCGTCTCCCTTCCTGTCCTCATTGATCTAGCCCAACTTCGGCAACTCGGTAAAATAAACAGGTAAAAAAAGAAGAATAAATAGGAGAGAAGTCTCGACGAAACGACCAAAAGAAAAAAAAACTTCTTACATCCGTCCTCCCCTTTTTCACTCAACGGCGTTTAGGATAAAAACGGACTTCTCTTACTCTATGTGACCCTGTGTGCCCCTCACTGCACACTTTTGAGTGAACTTACACGCCCTTATGTGCGTTTGTGTGGTTTGGAGACCGCTTCCGGTTCGTTCTAATTGATTAATCCATTATAACTCGCTCAGGCAAGGGGTGCCTCCCCCCCTACAGCAAATCGGAGGTGGCGCAGGGAGTTCTTCAGCTCGAAGAGCAAATATTTATGTTTGCTCGGTAGCATTTTCCTGACGAGTCAGATGAGGGGTGGTGGTGGTGACACAGTGCGCGCGTTTGTTTTCATGGTAAGCACGGAGGAAATTAGTCTTTTGTGCTCGTGCATTCGGGATGAAATTGTGAATTTAAGTTGGTGAACGGGCGCATCGAGAGAGTGACCGTGAGAGACAATGGTTGTTGATTTCAAGGGGCTTTTTCGAAGTGAGTAATGTAGAAGTCTCTTGATAGGGGAATTTATAAAGTGGTTAGTTTTCCCAAGCACAAAGAAACATATAAAGAAAATACATGTACAATCGTAAAGGAAGGATTTTCAATATATAAATGTTAACTTTCCTTAGATATAGGGGTGAATACAAGGGATATCCACGTTTTCACCAATAGATTCAGACGAATTACTTTATACATTTATTTCTGACTCTACGCTTAAAAGAGGAAACTTAAAAAAAAAGAATGGTAGGTAATAAAGAATAAACGCGCAGTTGATTATAAATTATCACATATTTATTACAAATTAAAACTTAGACCAAATTTGAAGGAGCATGAATGAAAAAAATCTTTTCAGCATCAGTCCTCCTCAACTGGTTACCGGTTTCTTCCTCGGATTGTGTATTACTTTGCATGCATAATCGCCTAATTTTAAAAGGTGTCACAGAATATTCATTGAAAATACTACAAAAGCGGACTCAACGCAGGGTTATAAATTTCAATACCATGGTTTAGTGAGCCTGGTTTGAATCGTTCGCAATGAATCAAGTTACCTCGCTTTTTCCGAATCGACCTCGCAAATGAAATAAGAATTGTGCGAAAACCCTAGGGCGACCATTCCACGGATATTATCACTTAAACGGAGTTTATATTTGCGAAACATTCTCATGGCATGTTGGTTAAAAGTAGAGTGGCTCTCAATTTGCGCTTAATTTTTAATGCTCATGGTGCTAAATAATACAATTAGCTCCTCCCCCTACTTGAGTTGACCGGTTTTCCAATCACTTGGTCCATATTCGTCATCAATTATATCGTATGTCTACATATTGGTGTTAGCATTAAATTAAATTTGAATTACACCCAAAGGGACACTACTCCTGATTCAACTAGGGACAACAAAAATTAAGAGGTGGAATATTTGTATTAGATCGTGCGGTGTAAGTGGAAATATTTAGATGGATTATCAATCAAAAGTCAAACCTACAACTGAAATTATCCTACCACATTGAAAGAATAAATGGTTCAATATAGAAGAATTTAATTGCAATGCTCAAGAAATACTTAAGCTCGCCTCTTCTGCTCCGCAATCAAATATATAATGAGATATGAAATTATATGAATCTTTGCTCGGGAAAACAGATTCATTAAATACCACTACATTCCAGGGGCCAAATAATACCAAACTGCTACGCGTTTTATGCATTGAAAAGATTTTAAAGGCAGTTTTACACGATGAAAGATTTTGTACAAACGAATGTACGTGAGATTGCATGTTTGTCTCAACGAAATTAGAACAGGTTCTATTTCCAGTGCAGGCATTGAGACATTCGCACAAGCGTTCATATAATTTGCCGCATTACACGATAAATTTTGCCTTATGCAAGAATTCACGGAAGAGTTTGTACAAACAAATGTACCGTGTAAAACGGCCTTAACAATTCTCCTTGAATAATAGGCATGGTTTTCATTCTTCAATTGTAAACCTTAATGGCTGCAGATACATACAATGAATTCTAATTGAAAGATTATTAAAACAATGCATTATTACGTAGGCATTTTCAGAATAAAATAATTTGATGGTGAAAAAAGTAATGATAAGTATTTGAGTTTCAACGGAAAATTTGAGGCATGGTCGCATTTTGGCGGTGGTTACATAGAGAGAGAGAGGGAGTAAAGGAAACCGAGGTAAATTGGGAAGTATTTAAATGCACTTTCATGGACGACATTTCAGTTACGGGAAAAATTGAGAAAGCATTCGACGCTCTTGAACCCCATTGATCAAGTGTTCAGCAATATATCTCGATAGCAATATAAATAAATCCCATGTCCATCCATATTTACTTACATCCAATTACTTACTGTAAACAAATTCCTTAGAAGTGCCTTGTCCAAAATTTACTTCATACGAAACAAATGTCCACTTCCGGTCAAAAAAAAACATTTATCATGCTCTTGTTCATTCCAAAATCTCTTATGGTAGGTATAATCTGCTGGGGAAGTGCATATATGAACATATTTAAGTTTGCACCCGTCTTGAAAAAAAAATAATTCGTGTAATATTGTCCAAACATTCTTATGAACACTCCTTTCCGTTATTTGTTGCCCTCAAATTGTTGCCACTAAGGCATTTGTACTTATATTAGGTCTTAAAATTGTTTTATGCCAGAAGTGGCAATGTGCCGAGTGTATCTGATAAATGTAAATATAATTTAAGGAATGAGTCAAACATTGTAACAAACAGACCATGATTAACATTATATAAACGTTGCTTTCTCTACATGGGGCCAAAGATATTTAATATACTGCCCGATGAAATTAAAAAAATTAAATTCTCAAAAAAATGTTAAAACTGGCCAAAGACTGACTTTTTTCTTAAGAAAATATTGAACATTTATTTTTATGGTATTTTCATTGGAACAATACTAGTGTAACAGTTACTGCGTTTATTTTTATGGCATACATATTTTGTAATTTGCTGGTGGCTCAATTCTGGTCTTATGACCTTGGAGTCCACCAAAAGCTCCCGCTCTTTTGTTTGTCACCAGTTTGTACTAATTTCATAGGGAGTAAATAAATTATAATAATATTATATTCAACAAAATACCCTAAAATCAGACGTGCAACGAGGAAAATTATGAAGGGAAAAATGTTTTCACTCACTTCGAATGCAGCATGAGATGGGGCGAAAGAAGTTTCACTGACATCAAGCGTGGAGTCACTTGAGCTAAGAGGGCATTCTTGATGAAGAGTCGACTGCTAAGCTCAGCGGGGATACGGTTACAGGCATGAGAACAGCACGCTACGCAGTAAACATTCCAGTCAAGTGAAGCTCTCAGGGAACTAGAAGGCTGATGCCGGAGTAGGACACTGAGGATCAAATCGACAGATGGAATGAGAAGCGAATAAATATGGGAACAGAATGCAGCAAGAAAAGGACGCTTTACGATGAACAATATTTTCCGGACAAGGAATTAAAAATTTATAATTGCTGTTCGCCCTTAAATGCAGAATTTATTTACAAGAGCCATAAAACAACTAAGTTGAGCTCGGAAGAAAAAAGGAAAAATTATTGAGTAAAATACAAAGGATTGTAAGAAAGAAAATCTTAGATGACTCACTGAATTCTAATATGACAGTGAGATAGGGGAGCCTAAATAGTATACGTCTTGTCAATTTTTCGGATAGTGAACATATTATTGGAATGGAAGAATAAATAAAAATACGATAAAAATATGATGGAGAATAAAATATATAACTACAAAGGAAAGAAAAATCATAGAAACATAATGAAAACTATTAAGGTACGGAGTGAAAGTAGTTTGCGTAAAGCATTATTCAAGACATTTCATTTCATTAGTTTTGAAATCGTTACTTTTGTAACTTAAGAAGTAATGGAGACACTGAAATGCAGATGGATGTTAGGAAGAAAAGAAGCGTGGAAAATACTGAATTCATATTTTATGGTAATAGTATACCGTATACTTGAAGAACTAAATAACTAAGGATAAGAAAACGCAACATGTAAAATTCATAGGAAAGAATAAAAAGAGCAATATTAAAGATAATCACATTTTTAGGGAGCATTATATAATACGTTCCATCAGTTTTTAAACTGTTTCACGCAGAGTTTTGTAGATTATTCTATGCACATATGCCAATTACAGTGGCATTGAATAGTCAGAGTTGCACTATTTCCAAATAACCATTAATTTTCAATTTTCTTTTGAATTACGAGTTTCAAAATTGATCGGAAATAGACATAGATTCAAAGAAACCGTATGCCCGAGAGGCAGACAAGAAGAGTGGAGATAAATATGGCACAAATCCCACCTAAAGCACATAAAATTCTTTTGAGTTCCGTTATTCCCATCGAAAATTTCAATCCACGATCCTCCGCTGACTTATCGCTTACATTACATACCGTAACACCTCCAGAAATTCGGTATCCTCGCGCCGCTGGACCTTCGCGACAGTGTTTTACGCGATCATCTTCACCTGCTCGCGGAACGTCGGAAGCTCAAGAGGCGGAAGGCAACTCGATATATCACGGCCGACCGCAGCGGATACACCGCAAGGGGGAGAGGAAGACTCGTACATGCGCAAAGCGGTAACGGACGTGTGCCGCTGCTGCACATATATGCATGTATGTATGCCTACGCGCCTGTATCCGCGTAACCTTTTTCGAGAAATCGTCTTCTGCATCATCCCTCCATTCCTTTCATTCCACGATCGCATCGAAGTCAAATGGAGCAAGAGAACGCGCGCACGCCATTCGATCGGCTCGGTGGGTACAGGCGGTGGAGAGGGAGGAAAGAGGAGTAGTGGGAGGGGGAAGGAGGGAGAGACGGGAGGGGAGGTCTGGTGGATTTTAAACTCTATGGAGGGGGCGATGGAGGATTAAGCGAGTGAGAGAGTGATAAAACGGGCGAGTGAGCGACGAAGGACAGCATTCGCAAAAGCCGGTGGCAGACGGATGCGCATATCGCTCCGCCAAGAAGAGAGATTAGGTTGAACCTTGGAAAGCCGTCGCCATAGACGACGTAAAATAAATTGCAAGGGTAAACAGTTAATGTCCAAGATTGGACAGGAAGCTCTCAAAATTGCAAAACACCACCGAAAAAAACACAAGGTGGTTCCACCGAAAATGACTCAAATGTCATTTATTTCATTTTCTGGCTACTTAAAGAGAAATGTGTCATTTAAATGGTTTTAATGACCTTTGCACGCTATTTAGCTTCATGAGAGGGTTTTAAATGAGAGAAATATGAATGAAATAGTTATTTCCTACCTACTATGCCTCCCATTTTTTGCAAAAAAAACCTATAAGAAGCGAAAAATCCTAGAATATCAATTAAAAATAAAATGTAGGCTCAAAACAATAAAATTATTTCTAGTAATTAGGAAATTACGATAAAAATCGCTGTCGAAATACGGCACTTCAACAGAAATAGCGTTGCAGTGAGTTCCTATGGCTGGCAAGAAGTGTTCATCGGAAAGAAATACATTCGTCTAACGATGTGAATATTTTGTATCCTTAATTTGTATTTTAATTGATGAGGCATGTCATCAGTTAACGAAGAGTTTTTAAAACAAAGCAAACATAAAGGTTGAATTCAGTATCGGTTTTCACTAACACAGTCACGATGGAAGGTCCTTCATATCAACGGAGAAGACGACTGCCAGGATATGGAAAAGGAAGGTTGTTCTAGCAACACAACTATGATCCAAATCCTAAGGAAGACCAAGAAGCACGAGCCAAATAACTCTCACCCGCAGTCAACTATTATAAAGACCAAAATGTCTCGGAAGTGATTTCGACCTGAAGATGTTCCCTGGAACGAAATGACTGGGAAAAAGTGCAAAAAATGAAGAAACTGTAGCCTTAAGTTAATTTCACGCTTATTCAAATCCAGAATAATCTTTCGCTGATTATTTTTCGTATCTCGATACGGGCTTCATCCTTAGTTGAAATGTGAACGCCATCATTACCGAAAAGGTACTGGAAACTAACCCAAAGTCTCGGCTAAAGTTAAGAGTTTACGTTGAGAATTGTACCGTGGTACCTTAGGAACGACGATATATACGCGAAAATCGATTATTTAATCAAATAAGGTCATTATTTTACATATTGTTACGTTTTCATCATGATGAGTATCGATAAGTTCAACAATGTGACGCCTAAGTAAATAAGTTCAATTCCGTAAAACGGGTTAAACTTGCAATCTACGAATCTACAGCTTCATATTACCATGTGAGCTCCCGCAGGAGCAAGTGGCAGGGGGTTGTTAAGACAGCAGCCGCAAAAAGGCAGGGGTAAAAAAAAAGGAATTGGAAGAAGAAAAGGACGAAAGTAAACTGTAAGTCAACGAAGCGTCTCAGTGCTTTGCTCTGTTTTTCTTGTAACCATTATTAGTGCGTGTGAAGAGGAAATTTTTGTACCAAACAGTTAGGCATTGTATCTTTCTCATCAGTTGCAGAGATATAGTTCGGGGTAATAATAATATCCTCCGCGCCACTCTGAAACTCGCGCGATTTGAATTTTTATGGAAATATTAGCCTGGAGTGCAGCCTCCAGTACTCTAGCGGCTTCTAACCAAGTCCTTTCATCGGATGTGTAGGTAGAACTCTCTGTCTGCACGCAACCGTTTCCAAAGCAGCGTACGACTCTTCTTTGAGATTTATTTATTTCGCGCATTAAGTGTTTCTGTTCAGGTTCCCAAATGCTCGCGGCATACTCTAGATGTGGCCTTAGATGAGCGAATTAATATCTTTCTCTCTCTCTCACTTTTTTATCCGAGGACCTTCATACCATTCGCTTAATAAATCCCAGCCTCTTACATATAGCACTGCAAATTTTGCGTACGTGGGTGACTCAGTAAAGGTAATACCGTGGCTAGTCCCGGTATCCTTAAAAATCGTTTCGTATGTGTTTTCCTAACGTTAGGTCTGTATTTATGATGTTTTCCATTTATTTGACTTCATTTAATACGTAGTAATGAAAAATACTTTGCAATTCCATGACTTAGTTACTAAAAAAAGATTCTGAGACCATCTAACTTCATTTGATATATTTATCTTTGCTCCCCACCTCTTTACAGGTATGATATTTTAGTGATAACTTTCGCTAGAAGAGTACTGTAGTGAATTTATGAAAATTAACGTCAAATAGTACTGTCGCAGCCCCCAAAATCTCCCACCGTCCTTCTGCCACGAGCATTTGCGAGGGCCTTAGAGGGACACTGAGGGGGTAGGGGGTATCAAGCGGTCAGGAGGTCGGGGGTAGGAAGGCATCAGGGGTGGAGGGAAAGAAGGGGATTGAGGAGGAGGCAAAAGGGAGTAGGATGGTGTCCCCGGAAAGAAATCATCGGATTAGCAAATGACGAGGGTCCGAGAGACGGGGACGGGGCACGTAGATTCCTTCGGAGAGCTTCAGGCTCGAGGGATGGAGAGAGAGAATGAGCGGAGATAGGACAGAGTAAGCAGGAGATGAATGAATAGAATGCGGTGGTCCGTGGCCGAAGACGGATGGGAATGAGGAATGTGCCGAGGATTGGGTGGGATGGAATAAGTCAAAAGTGAGAGAGAGGTGGGGTGTGAGAGGAGGAGGACTCATCCGCAGTGCTGGGAACAGGAGGAGGTGGAGAGGTTCGAGCCGTTGAGGACTGTGTGATGGAATTGGAGACGTGGAACTGGAGTGTGGGAACCACCAAGCGATGGAAACGGACCTCTTGGAATCCTAGGGAGGACGGAGGGAGGAGTATACTCTCCTCACGACGCGACGGGAGGCGGAACAGTCGATCCAAAGGAAAGGAGAGGAAAAACTCTACTCATGAGTTCCGAAAAAAACAAAAGAATCGGGTGGGTGAGGTGGCTAGAGAATTGGCTTCCCACCCAAAGGTCTCGGTTTCGAGTACGGAATATTTTTAATTGGTATGCTGATACCTACCGGGGTGCTATGTGGAGCGCACTTAGGTACAGTATCCCGTCATTCAGATGGGGGGTTATACTGTGGTCCTCTTGTTGCCTTTCGTTAAAAGGAGGCTAATTCCGACGCCGAGGTTCTCTCCACACTATCTTCGTTCCGCAGATAATCCTTCCATTGCCAACCAGCTCACCCATCCTCAGATACCTCAGTTATCGGTCGCCGTTTCCCCTATTAACATACCAAGCCAACCAGCCAACATACCATACCAGCCAACATACCAAGAGGCTAGAGTACTGGCTTTCCATGTCGAGGACCCCGTGTTGAATCCTTGGAAAGTTTTCAGTGGCATTCCTAGATGGGTGCTTTGAGGAGCACTTCAAATTCTCTACTCAATCCGTCGGATGGGACGCTAAACTGGGGACTTCTTGGCGACTTTCTTTAAGAGCAGCTAGTTCCGACGTCGGCCTCCTTCCTCCCACCCTCCCGTCATTCCTCATTCAATCCCCTCGGCCAAGATTTGAACCCGAATCTGAAAATTGTCGGTCAGCTGTGTAGCCAGTAACCAGTAGCCAGTAACCAATACATCTTCATTCAAAACGATATTCAGAGGTTATTTTGCGAATGAAATTGTTTCCCAACGAATTACCAGAGTACCAATTTGTTTTAGAGGGAAGAGTACTGGCTTCCCATTACGGAGCGCCGGAGTTCGTCCCCGAAAAGCTGGGGAGATGCCCGTTCCCTACATACGTACATATGGAGAGCACTTCTTGGTCCGACGGATGGAAAGTTATGCTGTGGACACCCTTGGCGCTCTTCGTTAATGTAAGGCTAACGCCGACGCCAGATTTTTCTGCCATCTTTCTCTATTTTACCCAAAATAATCCTGCCATTACCACCCTTCCCACCACTCATAAACATGAAAGAGTATTGGCACTATGAGGAAACGAGAGATATCCATCTTCAAGACGGAATGACACTGGTAAAATTTCCACGCTTTTATTGACCACCGACCGACCTGATGATGGTGAAACGTGCCGAAACCTTGATCTGTGGTCAATAAAAGAGTGAAAATTTTACCAGAGTTTCTCTGTCTTGAAGATCGATCACAGAAATGTCACAAATGTCCTCAGTTGTCGGTCGCCTCCCAAAATAATCAGACAACCAACCCTCGACCCCAGGGAATGGATGAGAGAAAATTCCACTCCCTAGTTACCCAATGAAAAGAGTGCCCCAGGTACGGAAGGGGCGAAGGGTTAAAATTGTAAAGGAATCTGCCTTTACCTGGCCTTTTCATATGGTCCAAATAATAAAGACGAGAAAAGGTGGCTCTTCACTCTTTCTCCCACTCCATACTACGCCACTGATTAAGCAGTAAACGGAATATTGATTACTTTTTCGGGATAAACGCTTCTTTCCTCTAACCCACTCTCTCTCTCTCCTTCATCTCGGCCCTTGTGTGTTCCTGTGCTCACAGTGAATGGTTTAAGGAACTTAAAAGGAGGGAGTGGTTGTAGGAGGAGGGCAAAGAAGTCCTTTGGCAGGATGAGAACATGAATAAATCGGTCCCTTGGAGGGAGACGGAATGTAGAGGTAGAAAGAGGGAAAGAAGTGGAGGTGGGAGAGGGAGGGAGGGAATGGGGGGCGGGTAGGGGTTGGAAGGGTTCTCAAAGGTGAACATTTCCTTTTATATAGGAAATGAGCGTGAGATTCTGAACGCGATAACAAGATGATTAAAAAGGGATCTAATGAGCGCTTGTCTGCCATGAATCGCAAAAATTTTACGTAATTAAAAATAACTCATTTTTTCATCCGTGAACACACTTCCCGCTCACGTTAGCGTAATTACTTGCGCGCTTAGCCGTTTTACAACGGATGAAAATTATTGTTGAGGGGATTATGATGACAAAATCGGACGACAAACAAGAATTTTTAAAATAAGGGTTTTTTTCGGGAACAGCAATGAAATGGGAGGAAGTATGGAGGCCTAATGCCTTATCCAATGGGGCCTTTAACGTTTAAATCCAAACTTTTGATTATAATTCTTCCCTTGCTACGGTCAAGAGAAAGTTGCATATGAACCTTGCAACATCACCGAAGAGAGTTGTGCATGAATTCAGTTAAATCTCGACCCAAAGGTTAGAAAAGGATGAGTACTTGTATCGGAGAACTTCAAGAAAATGTGATTATTAATGAGGTATGCTGATTTCATTATCACGGCGCAAGGTTGCTATTTTACATAGGACATCCTTCAGATCTAACTCAAGGGACCTAGTTTCTATTTAGAATCCTTAACTAATGAGCTAAAAGCAAAAATAAGCATTCAACTTCACGGAGATCCAATTTATGCCTAAAAGACACTTCTCCAAGGACTTAGGCCCCCAAGGCCGAGTATTTTCAACTCACTTCACAGGATGCAAGTTTGGGAAGTTCTTTTTCACTTCAAGCTAGAAAATATTAACAGAAAGAGTTCGTCGCCAGAGCGCAATTCAAAGTAAGGGAGAAAGAAATAGTGGTAAATACTCTAATGACTCACTTCGACTTAAGTGCTTGTCCAAGAAGTGGAATTGTTTCTCGCGTTCTTAACACTCTTTAATGGGTAAAACTTTTAATCCAGTCTTCGATTAAGACTTCAAATCAGCATTTTCCTTTCTCCCCTAAGTTTACGCATCATTCATTTGTAATTCAATGGACGTTAATTGGCACATTTTTAAAATCTGTGGCAAGAACAACGGTGCAAATATTGTGGGCGCAGAGAGCACCGGTTATAGGGGGAAGTAACTGAGAACCACCTTTATGCTTCAGCTTGTAATTTGCAAAATTTCTTCTTCAGCGGAGTTCGGAAAAATATTTTCAAGGAAATAGAATTAGACAAATTTAAAAGTAAGGATACAACAGACGTTTGGACTCTTTCCTTATAATCGCACTAATTTACTTTCTCCGACTTTTTTTCTTAATAATTGAAAATGAACTTAAGAAGCAATTACAATGCGACGAAAGACTGAGAGGTAAATACAGTAATTTGTTTTGGCAAGGCGTCATTCTCGCATCTAGTGTAAAAGCTACTGGATGCGTTCACTAGGTTGTGGACTCGAAGCCAATCTTAAGATAATTACAGAAACAGACACATTAACAAATTAAGGTAGTTTGAGTGAGATAACATTTCACATAAAATTAAATGAGTTATGCTTCATTATAAATCAATCGATAATATCTTTCGAATGACAGAAATTTCAACTGCTTAACAAACTACTTTTCGAGATATCTGCTAAAAAAATAGAAGCCGTTTTTCATGGTACGACTGTGCGCTTCAGAGAAAATATTTCAATAATGCGAAAGTTCTGATGCATAGATGGAGTTAGAATATAACGATGGGTAGTTAGTATATTTTATCAATTATTGTTAAGATTGAATTCAATACTCTCCGTATTGCTTCTTCTAAAATCGAAAATAAACTTTCGGTTGAACGGCTATTTACAGCATATGGCGAGAAAAAACTTAGTCAATATGAAGACTCAAATATGAATATTTTGCTAATAAATGAGATACAGATATGATTAGGTAAAAATCTCGCTCTGACTAGATTAAGCCGAAAAACAAATAACTGTGCACAGTAGGTATGTGAGACCATTCGGAGATATACAGCTTCCATTACTGAGTAAGATTACATAAGGTTTGAGATGAATTTTAAGCCCTATGATGTCAAGCGTAGGTTAATCGCGTCGATCAACACCTCATCAATTTATCTCGAATAACGTGTTCACTCTGGTATACCTTTATAGTTCAAGAAGTCAAATACTCTTCCAGAATACATGTTTTGAGATAGTAATATTTCGAACATTCGGTTCAAAGAGAAATCAGAAAAATGAGCTAAAGAAATGGTTAATTGTATTTTATTTACTGTCTTAGAAATTACTGAAATAAAGTGAAACAAGTAATTACGGGCAACCGCAAAGTTCATGGGATTTATGACCAGAAATGCAAAGATGAGGAAATCATAGCGAAAAATACTAGCAAGCAAAGTTCTTCCTGAAGCGCAACGAAGGAATCGCCATGATGGCGATGACGATGAATTTGATCGGTTCCACGAAGACAAAACGGATAGTATCAACATGATTCGAGGATAGGGAGGTACAAGAGGCCGTGAGGATATTGGGGAAGGAGTAAAACAAGTAAAAAGAGAGGAAAGACAAATACTTCTTCGACACCGGGAAGCTTTTGTAGTATATAATCCTTTTTTGGCATAGTTGCTACTGGAATTTATACAAATTACAGTTCTAAGTATTCAAAATCACTTTCTATTAATTCTATCGTTAGAGAAGAGGGAGATAAATGCCGATAACCTAAGATAAACGCAGAAATATCGCGTCGGTTATCAATTTGGAAAGGAGAAAAATGCACGTCAATTGAGGATAACAATCCAACGGCAGCTGGAAACTGGAATGAGAGAAAGAATAAGGAAGAGTAGAGAAATTATTATGAATATTAGAGGCGGAAATAGAACCTGCAAGGAAGAGTAGCTCGGGATCTGCAAGTAGGCGGAGAGAAAGTCCTCAAAAGGAAGCCCTCGGTTACGGAGGGTGCCGAAACTAATTGAAAAGAGGGGAAATTAAACTGCTCGAGAACTGGCGAAGAACGACGGCAGTGTGAAAATTTAAGAAATAAGATTAGCCTGAAGGCAGGAAAGGCCGGGTAGAAATGAATGAAGAATTCATGTGAAACTGCAAAGCAACCTCATAGGACGGAAAGATTGAACCAGCTCATTATATAGTGAGAAACCACTTCAAGGAGCATAATCCAAAGCGCAATGCATTTTACGGGATGAGAATGGTAAATTTCTAATGGAAGATGAAGAGAAGTGCAAAGGTGTAAAGGGAAGAAGTTGTACAATGGAATACATAGCTAGGTTAAAAAAAGCAATGAAGTCGGATTACTAATTGGAGGATCACGATAACACAGAACAGGATTTTCCGCTTGCATGTGTCGACGTAGAGAAGTATTACATCTCACAATGTTCCAAGGAATTACTTATAACATCTCGGAGTTTACTGAACATGTAATTGATGGCCTAAAATATGCAGTGACCACTACAGAGAAGCGTGAAGGATGATATAATTATAGACATTAGCAACGACGTAACACCTACCAGAAAAACCGCAAGGAGAGAACATACAAAAGGCTGATAAACTCATCAAATTAACAATATTAAAGATCTCAACCTAGGGGAGTGGATAGCAAAGAAAACGAATTCATAAATGAGGATAGATTTATCTAATTTTGGAAATGGAAGGGCGAAACATTTCGAAACCCTAAGCTTCTTATGGAGTAGAGAAGTTCAGCTTAATTTGGGTTAAGCATTTGATAGCGGCAAAACGCAAGGAATGTTACCTAGCCAGAAGGAAAAAAAGAAGGCTTTGAATGACAGAAATAGCACTCAACTGTTTAAAGTATGAGATGGTTGTAATTATACCGGGACTCATCACTTAAGGAAAAAGAATAAAGAAAGGTGTAAGCTAGTACCTACTGAGAGGGTAAAAAATAAAATTCACGACAGCGCTGCAGGAATTAGTATTCTCAAAGAGTAAATCAGCGCGCCCAGACGATTTACGGTCAACTCTAGGCTATTCTCTGCCGAGTACTCTGGATTAACTTAGTTATAGTGGGGTCATAAGCGAAAAAAACTAACTATTCTTTAGCAGTGATATATATTTTCCAGGATATTTTATCTTTTCGGCAAATTCGTAAATTTGGCGCATTCAGGTTTTCAATGCCCAGGAAATAAACTTCATCTGCCTTTTGCGAAAGAGACAGAGAAAGAAGATGATCTGACCCCTTAATTTGTTTCTAATTAGGCAATAAGATAAGGAACATTGAAGATAAAATGAAAAGTGTAGGATTTAGGCATTAGAACAGGAGGATAGACAAAATCTAAGAGGATGATTAAAAGCAAGGATATAGGAAGGAATTTAGGATTTTTTTCCTAGTAACCAATTAAAAAATAGCAGGACGTAAATAAATAGCACTCTAGGACAAAACAAAGTACGTTTTACTAAGTGAGTGCTCTAAACAAGCACATAACGTAAGTCTCGGAGTTAGAAGACACTTTGACTGGAAAAACGTGGGTGAAAGCCACTCGGCGACAGAAGCTTGACACTGACGAAGCATGAAGTTAGGAAAGGAATACGGGAAGTAACGCAATACTGAGGCAATGAAAAGGCGCATGAACTCTCCAGTAATCAACAAAGACCTACCAACGATAAGTTGAGACAGAGTCTATGAACATCCGAGTCCTTAGCGGAGTCTGGAATGGGCTACGGTCCCTTCCTAGAGTCCTTGAGACACAGACTGCTTCTCGGTGCCTGGCCTCCCTCGTTAACATAGGATACAAATGCATTTTGTGTTTCATACCAAAAGCGGATGTTTAACACAGGTTTGCATGCAGGGAGTATCTCCATGTCAGAAATAATCACTGAATCGCTGTAAAAAGCGTCGTCAAACCATAGTTCCATAGGCGAATTTAAACAGTCTAGATAAGATGAGCCCATCTCCCGATTTTAATCTCTGGATGCTCTAGTCAATGTTACTTCGGATATGTTCTGAGGTGCTAAAACTTAGAGGGACTAATGTGACCATTAGGATGGAACACTAAGACATTTAGATCTACAGGTCCATAGAAGCATTGAGCCTTGTGGCCGAGCTAAACGCTACGTTGCCTCAATGGGTAAATCGTAGGCGTCCCTTGGTTCCCGGAATGGTGATCCTACAGAGCGACCCCGTATCGTAGCCTCTTCAGGCATCCGCACTAAATGGGGACGTGGTTACATCTCCCTCCTCGTATCGTCGATATCTTGGAGAATCCTCGCTTCCCAACGGACGCTTCGCTTCCCCAGACTCGATAGTGGCAAGTTAGCAGTCCAGCGATTCTCCACTGGTCTATCTCTAGATAGGGACTTCTTGAAATAACTCAGCCTGGATCCAACGACACGCATTCTGTCCTGTCTTGAGCCTTTTGCGCCGGGCGAATGAATCTCATAATCATAATATAAGGAACACACACCCATTTCTGACATTCTTGATAAAAGTATGACAGTACACACGATTTTATATTAAAAATTAATACGGATTACAAAGCTTAGAGGAAGAACCATGGAGGAAAACTCCAGGAGTAATGCGTCGCAAGACGGCGATTCAAAGTTATATTCCTGTATAACTTTTGTATCCCCGTGCATTAATGCAGTTTCAAAATGCATTAATACTCATAGTTTCTATGACTTAATTAGCATATAGTTTAGCTCATATTGGTAAAGTTTCACCTCCCACAAAGTGTTTGTAGGTTTTAGCTAATGTATTAACAGTCGTAGTTTTATTCACATTTGTAGGATATAGTGTAGTGCATGTTGGTGAAAAAATCACTCCCTTCCACACAACCCTTGATGAGGCTTTTAGTGTGGTATGTAGTTTTACAAATATGAGCATAAAATAACTTGCTACTTCGTATTATCCACACTCAATATTACTACCAACCCTTTTCCATACTTAACTCAGCCAATTTAAAAGGTAAAATTGTTGAAAATATCGAAGGGCAGTTAAATGATGATCGTTATACGCTGTGCACTAGTTTTGAGAAATGAATCTACGAAGAGGCCATGAAAACAAGTCAGAAAAACTGTAAACTTATTAACAGAGGAGACAAGTTCCATAAAAGAAAAGATAATTGAACCCCACGTCTTTTGGGTAACATTTCAAGTTCGTTTACCCATTGCGCTCTCCTGCTCAGCGGTCATTGAGCAAAACACCATAGGCAAGGTTAATGCAAGGAGCATAAAAATACCCAAGTATTATAAAAAACACATATTGAATTTTCTAGCAGCTTTTTTTAAATCAGTGTAATGAATGCACAAATAAATATGAATTCAATATGTACTACACCTTTCGCTAAAATTTACTCCTGATAATTTTAATTCAAATACCCAAGCTAGACCCTAAGCAGAAAATTATATGCACTGGTTGAGCCAGAGATTTGAACATGGGTCACATAATCTAATATGAATACAATTATGCATATTGAAGATAGAACCGATACATTCGCAAAATTATTTACTTTTACTTTCATACTAAATGAGTAAGAAAAAAAATTGGTAAACAAGTAATTTGGTAAACAAGAAATAATGAAGCATATATTTTTAGCGCAATACTCTTTGAAAAATCACTCTCAGGAATTTCTCTTCATTTCTCCCTATTACTCACATATCATCCTTTGCTTCTATTGTTTTCCCCGAAGAGGATAGCTTAGCTCCTAAAAACTAAAAATATTACACAAAAGAATAGATTTGTTGAACTACAGTCAGAAGCAGATTCAATGTGTTGGTATACTCGCATTCCCCGCATAAACAAGATAAAACAAATACCGTGAAGAAATTATATACCACTGTGACAGGTACAACTTGGGAAATACACTCAATATGAACGTTATCTTGAAACACTTTTCACAGTCAAATAAACAAACACACATAAATATAAGAGCTTACATTAGGTACGTTGTCAACTTCCCTTGATATTACAGTGATATTTACTTAAGGAAGACAAGGGTTACAAACTCAATCAACGTAAAGTCAGGGGAATAAAATATTATCAATGTAGGCAATGACCCACAAAGCCCACCCACTTGAAATATTTTGTATAACCCTGCCAACGAGTATAACGAAAAAATAATGAAGTAGCATTCTTAAAATCATTTATTGATAAATTCTTATAGATGATTACCATTAGGTACATGTCTCACTAAACTATTCTTTTGGACTTAATTGTGTTCTTAAATTCCTAATTGTTATTTAAATATCCACAGTACGAGGTCGAGGAACAAATTTATTGGGTTTTCATTGAAATTTATAAGGGCCAAAGTGGCCATTCTCTTAAGAGGAAACTCTTATTTTTATCATTTTCAAGTAGAAATTTGATATGTTTAGTAAGTAATTACACAGTATACGAACACTTCAAACAGATAGCTAATATGATCCTTTTGAATTGGATCCAACGGTGATTTCGTATTTTTCCTGTTAAGTCGGTATTTAAACAATAAAATAAATGTCATATCTCTTTTACATACTGATTTTCAATACTGACAGTATTCAATAAAGCAGTGAAGATTCACTTTTTCTTAATAACCATTGAAATTTAAAACACAAAATTCAAGAACAGCATTTATTAGAAATCAAATTGAAGAGCAGGTACCTAATTAACATAGCAAGGATCAAATGTCTGTAAAATATACTAAAATATCCAAGCTGAAATGTATTAAAAATATATTTAAATGTAGACAAAATAAAAATACTTTCATCTAAGAGGGATAGATAAAGCTTTTAATTTGTTTCTATAATCAATGACTGAAAATTAAAAATATACTCTTGAGCAGAGAGAGTAGAGTTTGAGTAGAGACCTCTCTACTTACCATGAAAAGGGACCACTCCCTTGCCTAATTAGGTAGGTATTAGTTTCAAGTGGTTTTGGGAAGTTTTTCTTATGAAGTGGCGATAAAAAATGTCTACGGAGTTCCGTATTCACGAGGAAATCTTGAGACTTGACAAGAGCTCGCCGCCTTTTGAATACCCATTGATTAATGCCTAAAAATTCGAGACTCAAATTATCATTCATTCACGCAATTTGAAAGGGATTGTGTCCCAAAACTTTCGGCCATAAAAAAGTCAACAATAATCAAGCCTTTCATTAAGAGGAGGACCAACGTTCTCAACTCAACCCTTCTTGGTCCAATAGTTTCGCTGAACATGAGTGCATAAGCGTTGAAGTTTAAGTGTATTCCGCGGGTGAAATAACTTGAGCAAAAAAGACATACACACGGTTTCTTTCGAAAAGTTATATCGGGAGACGTGTGTATCGGTGACAATAAGGAATTCAGGACTCTGAGGTGGTAAGAAAAATATGATCTGAAGTGCTTTCTCCAAAAAAGGAAAACCCACAGTGACTCCTTAATCCTCCTTGCCAAAACCACATATCACCTCCGATTAAACAGTATTTGAGTAGGAACTCAAAGAACCTAACTCCCATTATAATTTATTCGATTCCATCTCTTTCAGAAAAGATTTTTAACTTTCCTATATTAAATGCTCACATCACTTGATCGCTACACAGATTTTAATTCGCAATTACTCCATGCAATGCTAATGATAGCGAAACGAAAATAGAAGAAATGGAGTTTGAATTTGTGTGATTTTGGCATGATGACCGCGGCTAGTGCTCATGGAATCTTTTTGCCACCTAATTTTAGTCCATGCAGAGCAATTAATGGAAATTTTTATCCGCGACTTAGAGAGGAAGTGGATGTAACAAATAACGCAGTTTCTCCAAACCGTGTATTGCAATGTAGCTTCATCTCCAACGATAGCAATCGTAACAGCTTACGGGAACTCAAAAAGACCAAAACTCAAAACATAACGAAGGCAAAAAATAATTATCAGAACTAATAATCGCAGAAAATAAATGCTACTAAAAATCAACAAATTTTACAGCATAAAATAGCATAAATACATACAGAATATGAAATGTATTTCTCAGCGTACAAAGAATGACGGCCATCATGGAGGATAGACGCATCTCACGGACAACCTCAAAGATTACTCTAAAATAATGAGAGCTAGGTGCAGCCACTCTCCTATAGCAAACGTGCAGCCTTGGGTAATATACTTTGTCCTAATGCAACATTTAACGACCATGATACTCGCCTTGATGATGTTACACCGCTAAGTTTGTGGTGAGAGATTTAGCTCAATGCCTTCCAGAACACTTTTACTTCTCTGCCGCTAGTTCACTCTTAGTGAAATTTTGTTACATAAAAGCGGTCCACTCCGAGTTTTTTTTTTCAAAACTACGAAAACTTTGATGTGGTAAAGCCCAAAGATTCTTAACCGCCGCGCCGGCACCCGGCAGCAACGGCTCCTTCGATCCAAACCGTGGCCCGCTGCATCGAAGCATTTGGTTACGTTGTAATAAAATGAATCAGATAACTTTTTCTTCAATAAAAAGCTCAAGGGCACATAAAGAAACGGGTAACATTCGCTGGCATGCATCATCTCCTAAGTGCTTACCTACGATCAACGAAATATACCAAGAGAACCTTATTTACTAACTTAAGAGCGAATATGTGCTGCGGTTTTTCGGAAATCGATAGGCCCTGCATCGGAAAAGTTCGCTCTTTTCGGAATATGTTTTTTATCCGACATAGGATCAGAGTATACTAAGCTAAGAAGGCATTCTATTATAAGAGAAGTCTAGTAATAGTTAATAACTCCAGCTTGGAATCAAGGAAGCGTTTTGTTAGTAAGTGTATGGAGAATGCTGTTATGTGGTAAAGAAGCTGTGGGCTATTCATCTACATAATACCCTGCAAGCCACCTTAAGGGTGTGTGGGCCGATTATGGTTCTTCACGAGTAAATCTTTTTTAATTAGTGTTTGGTATAATTTGCCACTTAGGGAAAGTGGACGAGAGCCGATAATAAATAATATTTTCGAGAGAAGGGAGCTAGAATTGGGTATTCGACCGAGAAAGCATGAATGAAAGTCGTTGAGAAGACTATCAAGGCGAGGAATATTTAGAATAACAGGTGCAATAGACGAAGAAAGGTGCGAATGAAGTGGTGTGGGTGAAGTATTTATTTCGCATCCCGAAGAGCCCAGGTTCAATTCCCGGCAGTGAAAGCAAAGTGTGAATTCCTATGCATACCTGGGTACTATACATTTATTTTTCGAGTTGAAGAATCGTTTCCATTTATCACAAAGATATTATGATAATATAGTTTGCATACATTGCCCATATTAAGAAGTATGATGCAAAGTGTGAATTCCTATGCATACCTGGGTACTAATTTTTTTTTTTTCGAGTTGAAGAATCGTTTCCATTTATCACAAAGATATTATGATAATATAGTTTGCATACATTGCCCATATAAAGAAGTATGATGAAAGTTTTATTCAACAATGGTTCCCTCAAAGTTGCATGCAGGAGCAACATTAAGCATGTTAAGAGTGAATAAAGCATGAACGTATTTATGAAACAGCCCGGTTTCAGAGAGACAAATATATTTCAATCTACACGAAGCCCACAAGTATATTAATTTACAAAATTAACCCGCTTTGTTGTAAACTAATGGAGAAGTTTTATAACGAAATAAAGAGAGATTGCACCCGAAATTTAAATTAATTCCCAGTTCTTAGTTTTGGAAAAAAATAAAATACTGCTTAATTCATATATTTATTTTTAAGGAGAGCTATGTTAACTAATTAGAAAAAAGTGACAGCATGACTGAATTTAGACCAAGGGAAGATACTACTCAACTAAAATAGAGGTTTGATAGTTTGTCGGCAGATGAGATTAAGGAACTAAAGCGCTCCATTAAGCAACTGGTCATCAACGATAGCAGTCTTAGAAGGATATATACCACAACGTGGAAAGTCTGGCGGATAATCTAGCATTTTGGAATAAAACTTTTCTGAAAATGAATGATCATGGAAGACTACCTATCAAATTAAACGAATGTTATACGGCGTAGATTGGTGAAATACACGAATATTGAAAGAAAGCAGAAACAACTTTGTTAAAATTCCCTAAGAGTTTATTGATATTGCACAACCGGTTTCACCCGTTAGGGCCAGGTACCTGATGAAAACCTGGGAAACCGATTGTAGTGCTAATAAATTGTAGAGGAAGTTTTAGAAAGTTGTCACCACTTTCTTTCACAACCTATTAACATCATCACTAACAATTAGTGTTTAATTTTATCCTCACCAATATCAGAGTAATTTCAATTACCACGAATCGTACCTTCGCACATTTTCATCTTGGATTGATCGATGAAAGCAGCGTCATCAAAAAAATGGGTCATTACATTCCCAATACCCAGCCGGTGGCTCACTTTTCGACGAGTTAAAATAAACTGTCCAAAAATCGCGCGGTCAAATAGATACGTAGGAGGGGGATTCCACGTATTCGAAAGGGGACCATCCGTTTGGAACATGCTTATGCAGCAATGACCTCATCAAAGGAGTAACTCGGGCAGAGCAATAGGCATGCAATATTTAAATCCTTTGAAGCGCCGTGTGTAACCGCTTAACCCGAGCACCACCAATGATGATGTCCTTGGAACTGCTGTGCGGGAGAGCATCGCGCGGAGCGCTATTCCCTCATATTCGCAGCGTTTTGGCGGTTGCGAAAATTTGAAACCAAACAGTCGAAGTATTAAATTTTTGTTTGCTCTCTAATTAAAAGATAAATAATTTCCGAAGAGGGGAAATGAGAAAAAAGTCCAGCAAAAACTATATTCATTCCATTTAAATTTCTCTTTTATTTTACTATTTTTTTAAAGTTAAGTGAACGGGTTCCCTCTATTCCTGGTAAGATAAGCAGCTTATATCACAGGCCATTCCCTATTACAGATGGCCTCCTCCAACCACACAAATTTACTCTTCTGTTAATTTATTATGTTATGATTTTTTTCGAAAAGTCCCTATTCGGCAACGAAGTGCCCCACGCTCTTGATAAAGCCCAAGCAATTTCAAGAGAGCTAAGTTTCGTTTTTCAACTGCTCTCGTCCCTTTTAATAAAACGAGTTTATTAAAATACGCTGAAATTTCATAGCTTTCCCGTTATATCGTGAAAAAAACCCTTGTTCTTCATAATTATGTAGACGGTTGGCGAGTTCCCAAGTGGAACCCATTTGCTTCCTCGTGGGGCGGCGTGTCTCGACGTGCTCTGGACCCCGTTAGCTAAAACCCTCACGGTGACCGTTGGCGTAAAGCCGCGAGGTGCTCGCAGGGAGTATTTGGGGCAATATCAGAAGATAAGCCATTGGGTGATTTTATCGTACTTTCCTCTAAGAAAATAACTGTGTTTTTTAAAACTAATATGCATCTATGCAATCAAAATAAAACATATATAACATATAAATCTTGCAGTTAACATCAATTAATGTCCGATAATATATGAGTTGGATATTCCATAGATATAACACTGACACACTAATATGGACTCTCGTGAGAAGACAAAAATAAACACAAATTACGTGGAGATTATCCATCATTACATAAATATGAAAAAATAAATGCCTGAATTAAACATTACAACTGCATTGAGCACAGGCTAATCGGCTAGTTTCTCTGCCAGAATTTTTATCATTCAGGATGGAAACAATAGCAACGGAACCTGTATTCTAATTAGTTACTATATTTTTCTAATATCACTTGCAAACTGCCAGCTGAATATTTATAATAATACCAAGTGCTTTCTTTCATTTTAATGATAAGATATATTTACCCTTTGATCAATTAATGCCCACTTAATTCTTACACGCTGGGCTGTAAGCATAGTGACCCCTCACATAAAAACGACAACACAATCAACTGGGATGATTTACAATTGAAAATAAGTTTTTTAATAAAAACACTCAACAAAAACTAACAACAGTTACGTTAAAAGAACGGAAAAATAACTTGAGATTCTTAAGGAAGTAACATATCACAAAAAGATACGAAGACTGGTACATGTTTCCCTTATTTTGCAGATTACCTTTACTAAATTTTTCATGTTCAAATATTCTATTACTTTTCTTACATACGAAGCTTTTACTATGTGATAAAATTCTGCTTCACCTATCCATCTATTTAACTCCGAACTATCCACCACGTTTGCACTTATCTTATAAAAAGTAATATAGGTACGCAAAAACTTTTAACCAACTCCAGTATTAGGGCGGCAGGTAGCTCGTCTCTGGAACCACTACAACGACCTAGCATGCCTTAGCAGGAAAATCTACCCTGTACTCAAGGTTCTTAGAATACCGACCTTGCCCTGTACTCTTCTAGCTGAAATTTCTAATAACGCATTCATTAGCAATAAAAACTGAACAATAGGGGATCATAAATGAATTTGCCAGCAGATACAAAAATGACGGCTTCGAATTACGAGAAGAACTGCTTTGAGAAAATATTTACATGGGGGTCAAGTCTGTAACTTTATCCTCCCGTTGACAAACGTCAATTGTCTCCTATTGCGGCCTAAATCGAAATTTTGAGAGTCCATAAACCTTATTTTTATCGACGGTTGACACCTTTAGTGACGTCGACGTTGAGGTTAATAAATCCGTCAACAATGATAAATGCTGCAGGGAACACAATTAGCGATAGTCGACGGTCTGCAAAAGTTATAGATTCCCCCCCTGGACCGAAAATCGAAACACGCGCAGACCATCTTGCTATACCTACAGGCATCCAGTTCGAGCCGAATTTTTTCTCATGGAAATTTTTAGAATGAAAAAGGATCAGGTTGGTGTGAGATCTATAGCACTGATTTCCTATTCTGAGGACTGGATTTGAATCCAGAGTACGCAGAGCTTTTTAGTGGAGTCCTAATTCCTAATTGGATGCAATATATGTGGTGACAAGGTTAAGTTGATCAGGTTGGTGGGTCTTGGTCCGAGGGGTATACTTTGCAGTAGGAGGCAGGATTTTATTTAAAAGCAATTTTTCGGGGTACTCGCGTTCGCTGAGGGAATGATGAAGAGTGTCGATATGTTCTTTTAGAGATTCTGCAGATTCGGAGGCCGCGGATAGAGAGGGAATAAGGGATTGAGCGTTTGGTGTGAGAAGGATGACAGCTGTTAAAATGGAGGTATTGGTCGTGGTTAGTGGGTTTTTTGTGGACGGAGGTGATGAATGTACTGTCCTTCATTTGGATAGTAATATCCAGGAACGTAATTAAGGAGTCAGAAATGGAATATGTGAAGGAAACTGAGAATGAAGAGTTCAGTATGGAAATGAAAGAAGATAAAGAATCACGGCCGTGAGGCCAGAGGACGAATATGTCGTCAATGTAGCGGCCCAAGAAGAGAGGTTTAAGTGTTTGGTTTCTTAAGAAAGTGGTTTCGAGATGGCCCATGAACAGGTTGGCATAAGATGGTGTCATGCGAGTATCCATGGCGGCGCCTTCAGTTTGAATTGATTATTAAAGGAGAAGGCTTTTTTTGTTAAAACAATTTCGGCCAGGCGGATTATGAAGTTTGTGGAGGGAAGGTGTGGTTTTGGGTGTTGGGATAAATAAAACTTAAATGAATTTATGCCTTCATCGTGAGGAATTGACGTATAAAGGGAGGTAACGTCTATAGTGGCCATGAGTAAAGTAGTATTAGGGGGGTTAGACGAGAGTATGAATTCGAGAGTATGCTCATATTTGGGTAACAAGGTCAATCGAAAATCCCGGACTAAACCTAGCCCACTGAAAATAATAGCCCACCTCTCTCTCCCCACCACTACCCATTCGCTCTTACCCCTCCCCTTCCCTCTCTGCCCTTTCCTCCCCAAGGGAACAGAGCAGATTCTTCAGTCTTCTACCGCCGATGATGACGGCTTGACCGTCGAAACGTCCAAGTTTTCTTTTGTAAGTGTCCTTTTTGCGTGTTTCTGTGTTTGTTTAGCGAATTGCTGTTTTATTTATGCATGTATATATATTTTTTTCTTGACCACTTAATTATGATTGATGTTTTTTCTGCAGCTTTGGTCTATTATTTTTTCAATTAAAAAATATCACCAATTGGTGTTTTTTTAACTGAAAAAATAATAGACCAAAGCTCCAGAAAAAACATCAATCAAATTATTACAGTAAAAATATTCCAAATATTCTGCCTTTCATGCTATACTCAAACCCATTCAGTCAAATGTTTTGTCAAAACTTTTAACCGTGGAACATCGACTTTTACCCTTCCCTTACCAATTAACCCACCTATTCTTAATGGCTCAGATGACTGCAGTTGTCGGTCGCCTCCCAAAATTACCCAAAAACCAACGTACGAACTGAATAAAAAACGTCCCTTCCGAAAAAAAAGGATCACTGAGGAGCATCAATTTCAAATTTTTCTTTTATATCGGAAGCGGAAAATTGTATGTTATCGGCAAAGCAGAATTGTGGTCTCTGGCATCCCGTTGCACGTTGCTTACCCGGGTGTCCTCTGCGAGAAACCTCTGACATGGAGAGCGCTGCACGGTCGGCCGTTCTCGGTGCCGTGATTCTTCGGTGTCGGGGAGCTTCACAGCTTGCGGTCCCGCGTCAACGGTGGCATCGCCGGTGCAGAGAGAGGGAGCGGGCTCTTTATATATTTTTTGGCTGCTTTTTACGACGCCAAAGCCTCTCCACCCCCTCTCTCGTACGGATCCATTTCACGCAAAAAATGTTTTCCTCTTTTCGCGAAATACTTACAACGCAAACACGTGTACAAGCATCTGCTGTCGTATTTTTCCCAGGATTCAATAACATGAAACTAGTGTGGTAGAAAACATACATGGGAGGAATAAGTTGCTACTAATGCACTGGAGGAATAGAATAATAAAAGGAAGTCGAAAGGTGACTTCTATGCCACTTTAAATCAAACCTTTCTAAAGAATCCAGAAGTACAACATTAAAAAAGTCCGCTCTTCGACCCTGGACCTTTCCCGAGTAATAGTCTCATGATCAGCAGGACTACTTACGAACGCAGGTTCAAAGAAGCTCGCAATTTACTGCGAAATTCAAAAATCAGACCGTCGCCCACTGGTTTATGAGTGCGTTTTCGCGTATGAGAATAGGAAATTGAATAGCTAATGCTTAGACCGAAAAGGGGGTACTACTCGGACTTCTTCTTCTCCGAAGCCACCGTAAAATTCTTTCAAAAGCAGATCGTAAAAAAGTTTTTACACTTGGCGCATGTTTGCCATACAAGTCTACTAGAATTGCGAAATGAAGTAAAAAAAACAAAAATCTCGGAGGTAGTCAGATAAAAAGTCTACATGTCTGACCTTGCTTTCACATGCGTAAGCTCATCCCATTGAGTTGGGACAGGAAATAAAAAATAGTTCACTTTTCTAGTAATAAAAATGCCAAAAGGCCCGCAGGTTATCATTTGGGCGACAGAGAAGATGTCATAAAATGTAATCACCTTTTTAAAACACATTATCATTTCAACATATAGTATTTCAAAGTATCATAAGGAATTTCTCTTACTAATGTTACTAAAGCCTCCAAAAAATGCCTTCCTAGAGCATGAATTACAAACGAAATTATGTATTTCTGAAATTTTGGACAACCAATTCTGATATTCAAGCGATATTCCTCATGAATAAACTCAAGATATCATTTCAATCCAAATATTAGACGTTTATGGAACTTACACCTAATCATTTTCTCTCAAATCAGAGGACCATACTTTCCTCAGACTCTTCTTCCCTGAAGCTCATTCTTATAAAAGCATAAGACTGGCTATAATAAGAACAATAAGAGCAATTTTCCACAGATAAAGTTTTAATCGACCCGGGTTTCGATACACTGCATCATCAAAGCCAAAACTACGTTATAATCAGTGAGATTTCGTCACAATGTGTGGTATAGTGACTTGTAATATAAAATAAATATAATGAAAACATGTACTATCGCTATATATTATAAGTGGGATCGTGGTTCTTTGCAGCATCACTCATTTCAAGGAACTCTATCCAATGAAGTCGAAAGTCGGACGTACCATCGTGGACCTTTTCTGATACAATCAAAGGAAAGAATGACGCGGAGAAACTTAGCTAAACATTGAACCTCGGGCTAAGGGATGATTCGATTTGAATATAAAATATAGTAATTTGTACGGGGAGGCGCTGATTTGAAGAAAATGCGAATTTCCTTGAAAATAATACAATAATATCGTAAAACGAAACTGAAATTAGAGATACTCTCATCAATTGGAAGCCTACTTGAGTCGGAGTTAAAAAGAGGAGAAAGAAGCCTCAGTGAATAATCACTGTCCTGCATTCTCTGAGCGCTTATACACCAGCAAGTTACTCAAATTGGAATTCGAAGTAACATAACCAGCAATCATCGTCCTAGAAACATAAGTTAATTTTAATCAACACCAAGATAGCGTTAAAGGAAGGATAAATGCGAGCACATGAGCATTTAAAAGTTGGAGGCCGGAAAAGAGCTTTAGATATGGAAAGCAGAGCAACAAATGATGTGATTGATAGCAGTAACTCGATGGTGGGCGAAGTAACTTTTTGGAAAATTATTAAATAATTTGCGCAACAGTTTTGCCGTGCTATGCTGCCGGCTTCGTCGGGATTGTTTTTCTCGCAGAACCAAAAGCCTAATAGCAAGTATGAGCTGCGAAAATCTACAAAAAAAGTTAACTTTGTGGAATTTCGACACAATGGTATGAAGAATCACTTGGTAATTTCCGAACGCTTATTTCGTCAACTGACCGGTTTCGACGTATACTACATCATCATCAGAGATATTATAACTACCTAGTTATATCTCTGATGAGGTAAACATCTAAACCGGTCAGTTGACTAAACAAATATGAGGAAATTACCAAGTGATTCTTCATTCCATGATGTGATAACAAGATTAAAAGAGTAGTTATAACGAAATGGGAATTCATAACCGGATAAATCTGCCTAAAAATTTAAAAATGAATCCCAGGATCAGAAATCGCTAGACAAATAGTGGTAAAGATACTTCTAATGGTTGAGAAACACTTATAATAAAAGGAGGATGATGGGACTATGACAACTACGATGTGGAATAAACAGGTAGATTAAATTCCAAGGAGATATTTCTAAGTCTTTTTCAAAAGAGAAAATTTCAAAAGAAAATCTCCTCTACACAACGATTAGTTTATTCGCCCTGACTAAAAACAAATAATGTTCCTATAGTGCAAAACAACACGTTTCAAACAAAAGTGGCGTCGTTTTAGTTAGCATAAAGAATTAAGTTTCAAAAATGACAAGGACAACTTCCAAATGGTGAACATCTACCCGGCGATCCACTGTATGAGTCAAAGATGGTTTTTCCACAGAATACGTCATTTTACGTCAAATTATGTAGATTTTCTTTGAGATTCTCTGAGGTTTCCCAAAGTTTTAAGATTTCTTATTCCTCCAGTTCTTTAGTTATTATGTAAATTGCAATGGGAGCGCCATGATAGCTAAGGATGTGGACGCTCTAATGAGTGTATCGACAGAGAAACGAACAACAAATATGTGACCGAAGATATAAATTAGCATTATGAAAAACTGAGAAGGGATACATTTTTTCATATTTTGAGGTATTATACCTATAGCAAACTGAGCACTGTTATGGATGGTAAAAAGTTATTTCTAAGGAATGCAGTGGAATATGTAGGTTGCGGTGCTTGACAGTTTATGTCAGCGACTGTGGCAAGGCCACGTCACCTATTCCACAATGTGGACTGCAGAAAAGAAAATATAGTTTGTATAAACCCCCGCTGATATTCCCCTTGATTTTTGTAGTATTGGTGGTGTAACTGGCTGGCACACCTGACAGGCGTTTGGGAGATACTGATTCAAATCTCGGTCAAGTCAAATGAATTTTCCACGGCGAATTTCAACCCCTTTTGTGAAATACCACAGGTTTTCTAGCAAATGCCGACATGTATTTCTAAGCCTACAGCAGACATATTACCGAATTCTGTGCCATTAATGTATTCCCTCCTCAAGTCTTTACACTTTCAATGCCACTTCATGACTCATAAAATGCGTACCTCATCATTCTACCTACATCTACAACGTACGTATTCTCTCTATTTTTTCTCCTTCGCTTGAATTTCCCCACAGTAATCCTTACTTTCTCTGCAGCATGCATTGTTTCTTTTATTTTTTTTACTGATTCTTTTAATATTTTTTCACCAATCATAGATGACAAATCTCTAAGGAATGTGAAAATGTTGATATAACAAAAGGGTTAGCAGGAAAGGAATTCAGCTGAGAGCTATCAAAGCATTAACTATCTGAATTTGGCCAAGTCAATCTCAGTACTATTAGTAATTGCTGACAGCAACTAATTCTTCAGAGACAAAGCGAAGGTGAATTATAAGTTATGCTAATCCTTGTACTGCTTGTTTGCATGTTTTTCAACGTATTACTCCCTTGGTTTCTGGTTTAACCCTGCATTTTTCTCCTGACTCCTTTCGGGTTCTGGACCAGCGGCCGAGGGTTCGAATTTGAACTAGGACGTGCATTTCATGCCTTGTGTAGAATCACCCCGTGCCACGCACCCTAGAGGTGGCTTTCTCGCTATTTCGTAGAGGTAGATGAAGGATGGCATGGGTGACTAATCTTGCGGTGGGACGAATTCAAGGGAGCAGAATTAACGGTGGAGGAAACATGTCTCGGGCATCGGAATGCTCTCAACGAAAGATTCCCGGCTGTTCACAGACTGACGTCCCTTCTTGCGATGGACCGAGCGCTCCATTTGAATTGCCCACCGCGCGGAACCGAAGCGGGAATCGGAACGCGGCCGAGAGATCGGCTTCCAGCCCAGGCATGGATGCGGGGACCCGCCACGGGGAGTCCACGCACACCTCGACGCATCAGTCGTATCTTCGCGAGAGCTCAACTCGCTATGCTATTGCACGTGCTCGTGAAATGATTAAATCAGCTTAAAAAAACTAAGAAAAAACTCAACTTTTGTCCGTTTTTTGTGTTCATTTTATACGAGCGAAAATAACGAGCGAAGACGGATGGTGCAGTGTGGGGATCACTGGCACAACTCCAAAACTTCCACAACATTTGAGTGCCTATCAACCGCTCGACCGTATTGCAACGAAACGTGAAGGACAATATCAACGATAAAATACTAAGCATGCTCAACAAAGACATTGCTAAGTACAGATAAAGACAAAACAAATATCTTTCAATTGTAAACTTAATTCCTATTTCATAACCTGCAATCACATGCGTGTAAAACTAGAAATGTAAGCAAAATATACATTTATTTAGCCTTCTTTAGTGCCTTCTCAAATGCGAGATCGCGCAGTTTATCCTCAATATTACATAAGTAAATATGGAAATATAAACAAATCTGTATCTACGGTAAGTATCAGCGGTTTTCACTAGATTACAAAGCTTTTTGACGATTGTATTGTGCGCAGGATTTGATATCCTCGAAAACGGACGGCCCTCCTAATTCACGCAGGCGCGGGGAGAAATCCCAAAGAAAGTTTTAACCATCAAATGATGCCCGCAACCCTTGCGCCGACCATAAAGGACCGGTGAAGCCACCCGGGAAATTCCTCGACTCCCTCGCCTGATTAGGAATTCATATTAGGCGTCCACTACGTGTGTCAAATTGAGCGAAGGGGCAAACGCGGAGGCGTTAAAACAGAGCAGAAAAAAGAAATGAGAATATAAAGCATTCTCGTCCGATAACATAGAAAGTGCCGAGTTCGGAACCCTTTAGAAGCGCTATTCCGTAACTAGTTCCTGCATCTGATCGTTAGTTATCATTACTAACGACTATTTATTGAAAATTACAATTTTGTAACTCATATTAAACAGGGTAACCATGAGGTTTTATCGTAGGTAAGAGCGCAACAGGAATGTGGCTATCGTTTTATTCCGCTTTACCAAGGCTGGTTGGTGGACAATCGTTTCCTCCATGTAATGATAGATGACGCTATGCTACGTCTTAGCGAGTTAGAGAGTAGGGAATACATGGACAGAAGAAGGGTAAAAAATAGAAAGTTAGGGTGCAAATGAGAGGCAGATTTTCCATCAGTCAGGTGAGCTAAAGTCAAGTGAAAAAAAGTGAAGTAACAATTCTTGCAACCATGCGACGGTCTATCAATTGCTATCGCATAATATAAATAATTTTATTCATTAATGTCATTAAATATAACTTACAGAACATCGATGTTTTCTTAAAAGTCGTTTTAAAGAATCACGACCCGATACACTAGCATGTCATAACAAGTTACAGAATATTACTAGTGCTCAGGTGACCAATCTGCAGGAATAAAAAAATCCCGAGAATAAATCATCATTGAAGAAAAGATACCTATGTCATTTCTAATTATATATATATATATATATATATATATATATATATGGTATAAAATGGTATAAAATAATATATATATATATATTATTTTATACCATCACTTCACTGACATGAATAATAACCTACTTTAGGGTCCAATATATCACCTGCTACCGACGATATTACTGAAAAATGTTAGGAGTGTCAGAGTTGCGATTTTTGCTGATAAGTGTTTAAAATAGATAAGGATCCGACAGATGACACCAGAATGGCTATCATTATATCTTAACGAGGTAAGAGACAACACCACGGGTAAGGACGAAATGCATGAGAAAAAGAAGGAAAGGGTACACAAATAAGTGGCTGAGAGGGGTGCAAAGGAGGATAAGGGTACAGAAGGGAACGAAAAGGGTTCGTTTTTTATAAAAAGAAAGGAAAAAACACATCACCCTAGCTCGGATGAGGCAGCTCACGACCGCCGCGAAAACTTATTTTTTTTTATTTTTCCATTTCGGGTCGCGGGGAGATTATGCAAGTATAGTCCTCTCCTCCATCCTTCGGGGGATATGGGATGGGCGCAAATCCGCCGTTGCATTTCTGCGGGGGATAGGCTAATGCCAGTGCATCGGCAGTAGAGGAGGATGAGGAGGCTGAAATTGCAAGAGGGAGGGTAGATAGAGTATGCATGTGGGTGGCGATGGGGTTAGAGGGGCAGTGGGGGAGGGAGAGGAGAGAGGAGCCTCATGGACGACAGACAGGGGTTTTTGGGGTGAAAAGCGGGGTTTGGAAAAGCAGTAGGAGAGAGGAGGCAAGGGGAGAGGGCGAAGCAGGGGGACCTTGCATGTATACTGGTCAGTGTGTGTGCATGGTCCGGGAGTGAGAGGGAGGTTAGTGAGGTGGATAACAAGGGCGAGGGAGGGGGAGGGGAGGAGTTGAAGGGATGATGGGATAGTGGTAAGGGATGCATGAGGGGTCACGAGATGGGGGGTTGGGTGTTTGGCGTGGGTGGTGGGCAGCGCTTCGGGAGCTTACAGAGCGTCGTCCCATGCCCCCCCTTCCTCCCACCCCCGCCCCCTCTCTGCTTCCCGTCAACTCAGTCGTGTGTGTGGGCCCACTGGGTTGTGTTTGTGGAGAGCGCGTGTGAAGACGGGCAAACGTGTCTGTGCGCTCGTGTCACCGTTGCCCACATCTAACCCCTCCCAAACGAGAGCCCCCATGCATGTGTGTGTGTGAGAGAGCGAAACGTCCACATTTGTGGCCGTGCGATGCTCTGGACATCGGCCCATAAAAGCCACCGCCCCGGAATGGCCCCGCCATGATAATGAATGAGGGATAAGGGAGTCAGAATTTACAGTTTAAGTATCAAATTTGAGAACAATATGTTTTGGGGGGACGGCATCGAGAGGCAGGAGTCGACGTTCCAGCCTCCGTGACCATACCTACCCCTCTCCCCCTCCCATGATGTATCTCCGCTTCCTTTTTGTACCCCCCTTCGGTTCACCGCCCGTCCACCCTAGCGACTATCCCGACCGGCGACCTCCCCCTCTCCTGCCCGCGAAAATTTTCGGTCGGCCGCGTGGTCCCGAGAGCGCATGAATTAGGCAAATTACTTCAGGTGAGCGTTTTTGCATACACTTTCCCGATTCGAAAGGTGTAATCATCCAGCGGCGGTGGCCCTAAACATTTGCAATTGTGTGGGGAAGCAACTTGGTGGTGGAGACGCAATCTTTCATCGTGGAAGCCAACACACCGGAATATCCTTCTCAGGAGCTAGTTTTTGTTTAAATTTATAGGACTTGAGACATAAATCAACCTTATTGAGCGAGTAAAGTTATGCACAGAAACTGTGCGTCTGAAATGGGACAGAATTTAGCATGCATAAAGTTTGATCAAATATTTCCAAAAAAGAAATTCCTTTCGAGGCAGCGCAATATCATATTAAACTTGAAAAATGAATGCCGATTCAGGAAATGCAAAGTACGGGAAGTAATAGCCCTTGCAACAATTCTCTCAGCAAAATTTGAGTCTTTAGTAGGACACAGTTCAACCGTCCAGAGTTAATCTATCCCAACGATAAATCATGATAAATAAAACAGTTCCTCTCGCGTGGTAGATAAAATCTAATGCCAATATAAAATGTTATCAAGTTTTCAGCCCAAAAAAGTGAAGTTAAAACACCAAATTGAATTTCAGATTTATAAAAATGCAACAGATTTCACAAATTATACTGATTAAAAAAAACTCATTCCAACATCCAGAAATATTAATTAACTAACGAGAAAAAAATTACAAGGCTTCGCTAAAATAATGAATATTATTTGGGATTAAAATATTTCATGGATTTCACGATTAACACCGACGGCAATTAAAATCGGCAGTATCCAAAAACTTAAGAATCATAAGAACTATGTTAAGCTCAACTGAAGCATAGAGCGGCGTTAGGTATTCAAAAAGTCGTCACGGATTTAGTCATTAAAAAGGACGAGGATGCCTTGCGTGATCTATGCTCAAGCTCGTCGCTTCGGAAAGGCGAAACACGAACTTCCCTCGTCCCTCTGCCGATTTGTTTACCAGACTCGATCAAACAACAGCCCCGCGTGCGTCACGACACCGCTCCGGTGAAATGCGGCGGCCATCGCTGGGAAACCTATCTGCGGCGTCACGGGGCGCGTTTCTCTCCGGAGAAAATTAACAAGAAAAACACCCCGCTAAGGGATGGGGAGAGAAAACGGCCGAAACACCTACGACGAGAAGAAATTCAAATAACAACATCACGCCTAGCTTAAGTCCAAGAGCAAATAAACGAAAGTAATCCCAACCGATAAGGACGGAAGAAATGAAAAAATAAATAAAATTTGATCGGCAAAGAGAGAGAGAGGAATCGGGTAATGCCGCCCGCAGAAAAAGTTGCCGCGCGACAAAGGAATAACGCTTTAAGGATTATCGCCGGCTTCACCGAAGTGTGAAGCGACGCATTTATTTTTGTTTCCAGCGATCCACGCTGAAATAACAACACCCAGATTAAAAGACCTCTGGCTAGGAAACTTTAGCGCGTCGACGTCGAACGATCAAAACTGATAAGAATAACAAGCGTTGAAGGATGGAAGTCAGGGAACAACGGGCGTTCGCACAAAAGACGGCGGGAAAAATATATAAAATGCAAAAAAGGAGAGAAAAAGTTTCAGAATCTCACCACATTCACACGCTAGGCCGGCTGACCACTGCGGTGGGGGATGGAGGGATAGCCGCACGAGGTACCGGAGTACTTCGGAGTACCGGACACCCGACGGTAGAACACACAACCGTCTGCGGAGGGTACAGTCTCTTCGTCCCCCACTAGTCCTTCCCCTTTTTAATCTTCCGAAAAAAACTTTTAAAATAATGATTCCGTTCTGTTTTTTCTCCACCTCAGGCACGCATCACAACAAAGCACCCTCCACCACTCTTCGTCGACTGTCGGCAGGACGAAAATCCGGGCAGCATCCTGTTGTCACTCTTGCCGCCCCCCTCAATGGGAGCACCCCCTTACCGTCTCGTCCACCGCGGCAAAACAGGAATAGAAGAAACAACAATCGGGAGGAATCCTTTGGTGACCCTCCCACATACACACCACCCCTACCTCTTGACCCGCCTACGTCCCGTTGAAAGTCCTACTTTTTTTCTTTCGCCGTTTGCAACCACCGCGTGGACCCGCGCGACGTCCTTGTCTCACTCACTCCCCTTCCCGATACGAACCAAAAAGCATTAGCGACTGCTAGGCGGATCGCATGCTGCCCGTGTGGAGCTTAGCGAGATACTGACGGGGAAAGGAGAGGCAGGATTGGACGAGAGGCGGAGAGAAGCGGGAGGGGGTGAGCGGGGGTGGCGGGGAGGGGAGGGAGAGAGATATTTGGCGGGGGAGGGGAGGCGCCGGCGGACGGAGGGAGTGGGGAAAGGGAGGACGGACAAATGGGGCGCTTGGATGGGTTGGGGGAGTTAGGGTGCTCTCTGTCCTCTGGGGAGAGGGAGGCGGTGGAGGGTTGGGGGAGAGGAAAGGGGGCGGACACGTAGGGAAAGTACGATGGGGACAGACAGGAGAGACAGAGGGAAGGACAAGGGGGCAACGAGCAATGAGGAAGCAGAGTTGGGCGGAGGGCGGCGGGAGGGAGACGGCTCCATAAAGAAACGTTGGGAGACGGGACCGAACCGGATGGGGCGCGCACCTCTTGATATTATTATTATATGCCTGTTGCTCATAGTAAAATGTTCCGTGAAAGTTTCACTGAAGTGTTGTGCCCCTTTTAGAAAAAGATTTTAAAGAAATGTAATCATCATATACCTACATATACAAAATACAAATATAAGCAAAAAATAGTCAAATGTAGACGCAAAGCTTTAAGCTTATAACCCTAGTTGAAAAACGTCAAATCTATAATAAATTATCCTTCAAATGATTCTGCACCGGTTTTATTTGTTTATGTCTCTTGTATTGCAGTGCAGTTCTTGTACCAGCATATTACTTTACCTGATGTTTTAATTAATTGAAATCATTATAAGGGAACTATAAACATGATACACCGCTATGATGTAATACACTTACATTACTATATGTAATAAAAAAAAGTGAATTTTGATGCCAGATTTGATTTTCATCGCCTTCGCTAAAAGAAATTAACATACCACCATTTATCTTCTGTATGGGTTTATAGCTCTATGACTAGCGAATTCGTTTTTATGGTTGTTTAAGTATGATAATTTAAGAATTTAAGTACAACGGGGATAGGCATGAGAGAGGGGGGAAGGCCAAGAGGGCGTCGAGCAGAGTGGTGCGGAGGACGATGGGAGACGGCAGCTCCAAAAAAGAAGTTGGGAGACGGAAGAGAACCTGTGGGTGCGACACGACTAATATTCTAATTGTTATTAAAGAATAGGTACTTTATTTTACGCTAAATAAGAGAACTTTACTATTATTCCGCCTTCTACTCGTTGGTCAATTAAATAATCGCACCGAGTTTTCTGAGTTGCTTGATATCTGCTTATAGGCTCTGAGCAGCAAATTGATAGGATTTTATTTGTATCAATGCATAATGTTCATTATTTTCTCTTACCCGTTGAATTTCAACGGGTGCCCTCCGCTATTTATTATTATAATCCTTATAATTATAGGTAAGAAAAATTAAATCAATGTAAATTCCTCCGTAAAAGGGTGTCAAGCCGTTCATTCATTCTGCAATTGTATGAAACTATCACAAGAAAGTAAGAGCATAAAAAATTACATTTATTATTTATTTTATTTATTTAATAAAATATTCAAAAACAGCCACAAATGGCCAATTAAATTGAATATATAAAAATTAAATAAAGAATATTATACATTTTTTATATACATTTAAATCTTACACATAAATATTTTAATTTTGATTCTAGTTTTTGAAATTTCTACCTCTTCAAAAACATGCAATGAATTTTTCTTTCAGACGAATCATTGGTAGTTATTTCAATGAATGTATTGTAAATCGCAGATAAATTCTTTCTCAGCATTCATTCCTTATGCCTATAGCTCACGATATAATTTTCCGTAAACGATTTTAATGAAATTGTCTTACATTTTATAAAACGCTTTATTTGAAATTCAACCATCATTTATTGCCAAAAACCATTTAAAACATTATATTTAATATACCCAATATAACATGTAATTTTTCGCTAGTTCCAACGGACATTCCCCTCGTTTAAAAATAATTTATCATCATTCACGTTCCATATGATGGAATGATGAATGTGTGCATATATGCTTATTCACCAACCCCTCGTCCCTCATTAATTGGTCCATCCAATTACTCTACCTCCTAATTTCCTCTAGTATTCTTTTCCCATCACTTATCAAGCCTAGACGTTCATCGTTCATAACCTTTTCCACCCGTCACAGCTTCTCCATTCCTCTCCACGCTCACATCTCAAACCTTACAATCTACTCTCATCGTCCAACAGGACAACAAAGAGAGCGTTAACTAGTTATAAACATATTGAGGAAAAAAGTTGAAAACTTTTTCCGTAACTCTAAGCCAAATCTATGAGAAAATTAGTTTAACGTAACGTTTAGTTTAAAACTAGTTTTTAACGTCTATCACTCTATGTCCGTTTTCAATATTTCTTTAAGGAATGCGACGAAAAATGTTTTTCAGAAGCTTTTCGCTTTCGCCATTGTCCCAAACCGTCCATAATTTGCAAACTGTATTGGCCGTGTCACATGCCCCTAAATAGAGACATTTATTTCCGGGTCCGTTAACTTGAGCATTAACTTTTGCCCTGCAAACTGTATATCTGTAGACTGGCGCCACTTGAATTGCACGTACAAAGGAGCGACGAAATAATAAGCAACGGTGTTCTTTTCGAGAAAGTGGCCATGAATGGTGTCGAAGTCGGCTGACGAGGTATTCTGGGGTAGATACTACCGCTTTACGTTTGTACATTTTCAGAAATCTTCTTATTTCGATGAAATATAAGAAATTAATTCTCCCAAATGATAAATAAGTCGTTAGGAGAGATATGATTTCTTTTTACATGAATTACGTTTTTAAAAATGATAATTAGTTCAATAAAATGTACATGAGGCATTGACAACATTAATAGAGAATCTCTTCATCTTCGCGGTACCCTGCAAGTCACCGCAAGGGTGTGAGGCAGGTGAGTATTATAACATGTCACAAGACCTTAATTCATAAAAACAATTTTTTAGCTTATGGAACATTACAACCACTCATATCAAAGTGGTTTCATTTCAAATGAGTGGATTATTTACAAATTCTACTCGCAGACCTTTGATTTCATTCTTAATTCGGCACACATGGTAATTTCTTCCAGTAAACACTGGAAGATACTGGTAACACTGTATAGCATAATGATTAATTCCGATTGATAATATTGCAGTGGAGAGTTTAGGTGAAAAGAATTATTTCAGCAAAAAAAGTTTTTTTTCAGTGAAATGAAAAATGAAGATTTTTTGTCGAGCACCGGCAAGGACAAGAGGAGTAGAGGAAGAGCCAATGAAGGAGGAATACCAGGAAGCAAGAGGATAGAGGACGAGTGAGGCTCCGAAAAGGAACGTTAGGAGGGATGGAACGGAACCGAAGGGCGTCTACTCTAGGAAGGCAAGAAGGATAAGGGCAGGAAAAAGGGGAGAAGACAGCGAGGTCACCGGACGCTTGGGGCGGTAAGGAGTGGGAAAGGGAGAGGGGCTGAAGGGGGCGCAGAATAGCGCCGCCCCTGTTTAGCCACTCTGGATGCCGCAAAGTTCCATGAAGAGGGTAGGGAGTCGTCGTTAAAATTTGGCAACTTTAACGGCTGATCGAGCAATTTCGCTGTCGGGAGTCGGAACTCCTTACGCCTGACTCAGCGACTTCATCAACAAGACCTGAAACGTCTTTGATCCGGTAGTTAAGGCTGTTTCGGCAGTTATTGTTTGCGCCTTGACCAACGGAATTGGCGGCAACGGCCTTGGCGGCGACAGTGACTGAAAAGTGGGATATCCTAGGATAGTTTAAGCTTCATGGCGTCAAGCGTAACTTCGCGCACATCCGTTCACCATGATGGAAACGATTTGTACAATGCATCCGATTTATTGTCCGATCGATTTCCGCGGCTACTGCATTACTATCAAGGTAACATTGACCAATCACCAAAGTAACAGAGACCAAATATTGGTCAACGTTACGATGATATTTGAATGATAATCGATCGAAATATAAAACAAGCGTGGAATTGTACCAAGTGTTTCTTTTCGTCATGACGAATGTGATAAAATTCTTCAAAGTGAAGCCAGTTTCAATCAATTTGCGTACATTATTCATCATAAAAGAAAACTGTGTCCAATATTCCCAGAAGAAAATCTTAAAAGTGTTTTTTTTTGTTTCTCCAATTTAGAGTATCACGATTTGCATTACGAATTTTGACGTGTGTCACAAAAACAGCTTTACAACTGAAGTAGCAGTAGTTATCGGCAAAACTGGAGGAACTGCACCAGCCGGGATACTGTCCACAAGCAAATAAGGACTTAATATGGTGTTTCCTGATATTTTATGACCTCAATATTTCTTCCACAATTTCCCTTAGTTTTAATCCCCTTAGTGTCCACAATACACTCCTTTTTGTTTTCTTCCGTATATTTTATTTCGATTCTTTTCTGTCTATCAGCAACAGAATGAGTTTTGCTCGAGCCATGCACGGTCAATTAATAAGGAGTGGGGCACCAGAAGGGGATTATCAGTCCGACTCTTAACCATAACATTCCCGCGTGGATGCGCCTTATTCATGAAATTCCCTGATTAAAGAAGAATTCCACCGAGTTCCGCGAGGGTGTCATCCCTTTTAAAATTCCCTAATACTTTTTTCTCACGTTATTGCTCATAATAAATAACTACATATTTTGTTCTTTCAACACTTATGTAGCACAAGTGTATGAAGCCAGGTAAGTACAATAGTGGTTAAGGAACGACAAATGGCAAGAATAAAATTTTTATTTTTCAAACTTTTGCACAAACCACTAAAAATGTTTTCACACTCACACACAACCCGGATTTAGATATTTTATCACCATCAACATCGGGTGATTTGGCCCGGTGGAACTCTCGTATTTATATTCGGTGGTTTGGTGATGTCAAACGAAGGAGTGAGGGAAAGGAAGGTAAGAAAAGCGGTTTGCCCGAAACGGAGGCAAGGATAGGGAAGAAGACCGGGTAAAAATAGTTTTTTAAGAATGATTTCAGGGTCGTTCATTTTTTTAAATTTCCAATTGTTCTCGCGAGTTTAATTCTCGAATTCATCCAAATCCTGGTCGTGCGTAACTGTGCAAAAACATTTTAGTGGCCTTTGTAAAAGTTTAAAAAATAAAAAATGTTAACATGTACAATGCCTATACAATACAATATTTTAAGAAAGTTTTGTTTGTTAATTGTAAAAATGACGGAGCAAAACGCATTACATGGAGTAAATCAAGAAGTGTGTCAAAATGAGGAATTCTGTCTAAATATAACGACTAGCTAAAAATAAGAATGAAGTGGAGAGCTTTTTCAGACCAATTTTATAATAGATGACTGATGATGACAAGTAATTTACTCGTGTTTACATAGCCTCTGCCAAGCTTTAAAAGGGGCCTCAGTGTCGATGACAATGCTGGCAGAGTGGTGCATGCAGTGGGCGAGAAGTGGACTTGAAACTCGCAAATAAAACAAACACATTGCTCAAATGATGGATGCCTGGTCTGGTGGACTGTCCACATTTCGTTGAAACAATGCCTTTGCATCTCTAGCAATTGCCTGGGATATCCGGAGGGAACCTCCTTTGAGTCCAGCGTAGACATGATCAAAGCCTTTGCCGACCATGGACTGAACTACCAGCGTTGACACTACGTTCATGGTGCATATTTAAATCGAAACCTAGACCTTTAGATAATGGCCAAGTGATCCCGCCAGGTTGAACGGCGTGACTGAGTAAAAGATAGCTCTGACTTTATAATGCCAATTCTAACGAATTGGCAATCTAAAAGTAATAGACATCGCTCGAAGATTTTCACACACCTCACTTCGGGTTTTAAATGAAACGTCAGCTAGTTAGGCAAATGGAAGTGACCTCCGGAATTTTAACGCCTGGGTAGTAAATTTCACCGAAAATTACTTCAAAGATGTATTCACAGAACCAATTGCACACAAATTTCATTATTTGAGTGCTACCACAATTTCGAAATGCTAATGTAAAGGTTATGTAGATATAAATGCAAAGTGTGAAAAAATGCTCCAAAAGTTGATTATCTGATGTTTGAAAATTGAATCTGATTCTTCGTATGCATGCACACCGCCTCGAATATGAATCCACCAAGCATATTCATATTATTCATATCATCTCAGGCATAGGTTTCAAATATAGTTATAGCCATGATATCGAGGCATAGTTTTCCATCTAAAGACTTCGAGTCAAGTAAGGATTTTAGCTTTGAATCAAATAAATATTAATGTATTTCATAATTATATGGTAAACAAATATTGCCGAGCAAAGACCATTCATGCAATATAAAGTTACATGGTATTCGCGAGGAAGGATGGGATAAATCACCGGAACGTCATTAGGGGCCGTTCAAGTATTACGTAAGACGATTTATGCCATTTTTGACCCCCCCCCCCCCCTTACCTCTCAGTCTTACGTAAGACGTTAGATATTTGTATCTACTCTTCGTTAGATGCTCGCTTTCTGCAGTTTCATCTTTCCATAGAAGCCATCGTAAAGCTTTAAGTACTGGATATCTTATTATTATACAGAGTTGGAGTACCACCTTCATTGAGGATGGAGGTAATGTAGCTAGCCAGTCAGGCGACAGAATAGATGCATTGGTGTAGCAGTGAGATTACGGAAAAAACGCCATTACCGAGTGGATGCTCCATGTCACTGCTAAATTTCATTCGGAAACGATGCAACGTTTCAAGATGGACAAAAATCTTACATAAATTGGTTCCAGCCCCCCTACCCCACCTAGATAAGACAATAAAAGATGATCCCATTCCACCACCCCCAAAAACATATTACGTAATACTTAAATGGCCCCTTAGCAGCAGAGATTAATTTTTGTATATATGAAAGAGTACCTATCTGAATATTGTATTTATTAGGGCTTTCTGTGTCAGAGTACGCAGTGAATAAATTGAAATAGTAAATATTCATCAAACTAGTGTATTGATTGCCAGCAGTTAGACAATTATATACTGCATGAAGGTTTATCTTTTGAGACTATTTTAAAAGCATTCCACCCACTGGGCTACATATAACATATACCAATGCATCTCCGAAATGCTAATTGAGATTACATGATACAGCATTGATGTGGGCAGAGCATATTTCACTAATTTAACATTTAAAGGCATGAAATATATAGCAGAATTTAAATTGGATGGGCAAAAGCCAGATGGAAATACATATTTACCAAAATTGTGGCACTGACTACAAATTAAAATGTAGTTGAATAACGTTACAGGTGATGCACAAATTCACACTCATTTCGATGTATTGAGAATTTTCCATCGAAGGTTAATGTTATCATCTAACATAAGAAAGAGCTTATAATAACTTGACGGAAATTGACATATATGAATCTGCCTCAGTGGTTCGCAAGGCAAGAAAGGATGGATGAAAGACAATTTCTTCGTAAGACAGTGCAAATTTCGCAGACCATAACATCTTCAATTTAAATATCTCTCATGTAAAACCATTTCGAAGGTAATAAAAAATCATTTAAAACAAAAAGTATGGAGAAAGATATGAATGAATCAACAAAGCCATTCAAGTATTAGGTAAGGCTATTTTCGTAACACTTTGAACCCCCAACTCCCCCATGTAAGACAGCGTAAGATTTCATGAATCCCTTCCCTCCCAATCTTACGTAAGTTGTCATAAAGTTTTGGAAGCATTCACATAGATAGTAATACATGACTGACTCCATGTTCAAGTGTGCAAAAATTCAACTTAGCCCCTCCGATTTTTAATTTTGTTTACAAAATAATAGGCCCTTTTGAGAAACGTAGAAATATAAATTTTTAGTCAGATATTAAAAATGATTTTCGATATTTCGTGATTCATAGGAGGTGCGACTAGCAAAACCCTAGATCTTCACAAATGCGATGTCTCCAATCTAATGAACGAAAAGAATTGATCATACCCTTTTCTATAGTTTAGCATTAATTCAGGCGTACTACCGTACAAAAGGCGTACAGGTAATCTTAAAAGTAAGATTTTTCGTCTGACGATAATTTAATAAGTTAATAAAAATAAGATCTCGGAAGGAAATTAAATCTTATTTAAGATTGTCTTGGACCCCCTACGTAAGACAACGTAAGAAAATCTCAACCCCCCCTCCAAAACGTCTTACGTAATACTTGAATGGCCCCTAAGCTACTTTGAGTAAAAACATTCCGTATAGAAGGAGCACCTAACGGCCCATCCAAAAGTCTTTCAAGGTTTTCACTAAAAACAAAGGTAGGAATAAAACCCTGATGGACGAATTCCCCGACATAGAAAAAAACAACAAATGCTCCGAGCAAAAAGCATTACCAGGAATCTGCCGAATATCTTCCTCCTCTTCACATTGCAAAAAAAACACCTTATCAGCATGGCATCAGTCGTTAGGATAAATAGGATCCACCGGATGAAATGCTCGCTATTTACATCAAAGTTAAAACGACGGAGATAAAGCTCCATTGAGTAGGACACGGAATAACGCCGTGGAAAATTTTAATTAAACGCGGAGGAGGAATTCCGAAATTTCAATGGTGTCGCATAGGCTAGAGGATGGGCAATTCTTTCACCCTCTAGCAGAAACGGAAAGGTCTCGGAATCATTGAGAATGGGTTTTTACCTTTTGAGGATCTTGCTGGATGCCGTAGCACTTACAAGCGACGACTTTTTGCCCAAGCGATCCGCGTCCTCGCCACTCCCCTCTCGACTCCGCCGGCTACTTCGTCAAGCGATAGGTAGGGAGAGGGATGGATGGTCGCAGAACTTGATCAGCCGGGCCCCTGAAATCGATGCGAAAGTAAATAGGAATGGGGTTTAGAAGGTAAGCAAAGGACGGATGGGGCGAAATGCAGTGGGGAGAGAGAGAAAGAGGAGGGCAAATAGTAATCCATGTGAGAGTACGGCAATCGGTAGAGAGAGAGAGGAGGACGCGGAAGAGATTGATGACTCGCAGCGGAGAGGAATGGAAGACAGAACACGCTTTCCCACACAGAGGGAAAAGTTTCGAGACTTAATCCGCATCAGCGTTTTGCCCGTCCGCCGCAGCAGTCCTACTACACAAGGGTATTATAATGCCAATCTATATAACCCGCGATAACGTCGGCGAGCTTCTCCCTCAACGATAATCTCGGGATCACTCATTCACGGTCCGCAGGTATTTATGAGAGGATTATAAACAAGAGGAGGACCAGCCCGTGAGACTTATTCCACAACATCTACGAACCCGTACGAACGCTCGTCCGAATAAAACAGCCTCATCAAACAAATGGAAGGATGTAGGTGAATAATAATGAGCAGCGGACATGCTAATAATTATCGTTGATTTACTCTTTGGCTCAGATAGAAATCAGACAGCTGGTTTCTTGCAGATCATCATCATCGTTACAATCCTACAATTGGTTAACTGCACCCCAAATTTCTTTACTCTCACAGCCAATACTATCGCATTTGATAAGTCTTCTTTTTTATGACGTATTTTATTTATCCAATATAGTTATGAGAAACCCTAGGACAGTTCCTGCTTACTTATACCTTTGTCTTTCGCACAGGATAACCCCTCCTATTCTTATATCAATTGTTTCTACACATTAAAAATAGCTTTTAATGGAATATTTGTATATTGATTTTCCCGTGGAAATACATATTCCTCAAATGTATTCCATTTATGAGCTCAGAATACATCCTACCTCCTTTCATCTCATCAAAAAAGTCAATCCTTTTCCTCCCACTTCTCTGCTTACCAAATATTCTCCCTTTTAGCATAGCCTTGAAGATTATGGCACCCAATTAGCTCCTTCGTAAATCCAACCTACTCTCTCTAAATTTCCTCCAAAGCATCCTTTCTACTCCTACATAGCCTAGATCATTGTAATCATTGTTTTTTTCATTCTTCAAACTAGCAAAATACCTACTTAAATTACTCCATTTCTTAAGGTTAAGTTACCCTTATTTGATGTTTTTGTATATGTTCTAGAGTATCCTGTAGGATTCCTTGCTAGCCTAAAAACGCAAGTCTAGGAAAAAACGTTTTAGAAATATATAAAATACAATGAAAAAATCCTATTTTCCCCGAAGAAAGGGATATTCAAATAGTCTGAGTAATAAACGATGAGAATCACTCAAGTATTACGTATTATTACAAGTATTAGGTATGTGTAGAACAAAACACATAGGAAAGATACAAATCGCACCAGTGAATGCCTAATTATTGTGTCAGTAAAGTCACTATCAATATTCCATATTAATGTGAGAAGTCGAATTAGCATATTCAAGGAATACTCTAAGGAATATTGTTGGCTTCAAAAATCATTCAACAACACGTTGATATAACTGTCGTTGGAAAGTTACCTTCTAGAACACTAAATCATTGCTACTTGTCTCACAAGCTAAATGATAGAAACAGAAAATTTCTAATGAATACCATACACTAGACTACGCACCCGTATGCTCTTTTGCCATCTAGTTGTACATGGAACTTTCCTTCTAAATATTCATAGCAAGAATTTTTCTAAATTACGCGCGGAAGAGGAAGGAATATGATAAGAGTTCTGGACGACATAAGGAGAGGCAGAAGGTGCGAGGAACAAAAGAGATTTTCTGGGTAATAAATTGTTGCTTTGATATAGAAAAAATAAAATCGAAAATGGAGATTTAAGGTAGGGAAATTCCTAAAAATCAGCTAATAAAATACTCAATTGATAACGCATTAAATATGAGACCAGAAATTCATGAAAACCAAAGAAAAAGAAATCTCTTCTACCATCCGTCATAAAAAAACGATGACAAGGTTAGATTGATTCCATTTCCCTTTGTAAGGGTGACAGTTAAAATATAAGACTATATATACATAAAAGCCTCGCGTAAATAAATGCTACTGTTACGCAAAATCGATCGAAATCCGACTGGGGAAATCCCATTAAGTCGATTACTACGACCCACAACTTTTTCAGACAATAGATCAATCTTGATATGATTGATCTGAAAACTTGATTTCTACTGGCTTGTAATAATGAACGATGACAACATTAAGTCTGAAATGCAAAGCTAACAATTTATGGGCTAGCGGACTGCCAAAAGCGTGCCATTCATCGTCGCTTGTGCCAAACCGACACATAACGAGCATTTGTTTCCTCAGATTGAATTAGTAGCACCAAAATGGCTTCCGAAAGATAGATGCGTTGAACATACCGGAAAAAAGCAACGGAAGTACACGCGTGGATAGTGGATGCTATTAGATAGCAACACTTTGACAGTGTACCTCCTCTGTCGCTTTGGGCACTGCATTACCATGAGCCTTCCTGTTTACTCATTAAGGCTCTGTTTTCATGCATGCAGAAATCGCGGAGCAGAGTTTGGTTCCATCATTTTGAATCATAGGAGAAGACGCAACCACAACGCATCGGACTTCTGTCTCCTGATTGGTCGAACGACTCCCGGACTGCACAGTCAATATTTCACGGGAACTAATAACCGAATCACAATTCATACAGTGAATTGTGTTATTTTTGATTCTGTGTTGACCTACAAAAATTCCCTTGAGTAAAACAAAATTAATGTCACACATAAGAACTATATTGATGAGCAGGTACATGTCTGAATTCTACAGTATTTATTTCCTTGCTCAGGTTAAATTTGTAGTAGAATGCCACACCTACCTCGCCCCCCCCCCAAAACCCAGCAAGAATAATGTGTAACGTACTTATATATTTTTAGTTCATTCGAGGTGATTCTATTTTAAAAAACTTTCGTCTAATTCTCAAATTGGTTAAATGAATTTCATAAAATAAAATAAAAATAAAATATGATAAAATTCTACCTCCAATTGGTTAAAACGTACTTTTTAAACATGGAGCGATTTTAGGTGTAATTATGTCGTTTAAACTTGCGAATGCTGAAACTCTCGATCATTCTAGCCCTTCAAGAATAACTGTAGACCTCATACACACGTATAATAGCAACGCAATGGTAGTCTTTGATACTCCTCCGTCTGAGACTCTAAATGGTGATGTGAAAAGTACCGAGTAATGCAATTGAACATAGGAATAACACCGGGACATTATATACTCTTTGACTCAGATATATAGGTAGTATTAGAAAACTACCATGTATTAGAATAATGTGACCTTAAATTCTCAAGGTAATATGTGAAAAAATAATAGAGGTAATATGAGAAGAAACTAATTCTAATAAAATTATTCATACATAAAACAAAACCAATCTCAGCGCTATTCAGGTGCCTACCTTTGAGAATATTAAAAATAATCAATGTCACTGGGACAACGCGGAACTCTGGTTTACCGGGGGCAAACGAGAATTTTACGTATTAAAAAGGGTTTCTGAATTAGAAGTCAGAAATTGTAAGGGTAGATAACGAAAAGAAACAATACAAACATTTTCTGCCGATGAATCATTGAGGCCTGTGGTGAAAACTGGTTACATGTCAATCAATCAAAATTTTACGCTTTTGCACCTGAGAGGTGGGTACACAACCACGAACACTCCCTGTTTTTTCACGAAAACTAAATTGGCATGCCATTCCACGCTATATGATCGAGATTCGCAAGGGTAATTACGAAAGGCGAAACTGATATTGATTTTGATCATGCGGTGAACGACGCCTAATAGGAATCCTAGTTCGTCACAGGCATTGTTGCTCAAGGCGATATATGATGGTGCTATTTACTATGAGGTCATAAGGCGTGAGATATTATAGGCACTGATGCATCGCCATCACTAAAGGATAGATCACCTATGTGCTCATATATGCCCTAGTCGCACATATAGGGTAGGATTACGCTAAACATGGCAGCCTCGACTGGCGCTCGTTTGCGATTGCACTTGACATCCGTAAAGAAAATAATAACCTCTGATGGCTAGTTATGGACTAAAAACAATCGTTTTAAGTAGATGTTAGCCTATTAAATTTAACATTCCATCATTTTCATTTATAAATAACAGATGCTCTATGGTGTATAGATACGTCATAGAGTGTCTGTTATTCCTCTTTGTAATGCTTACTGCGTTTTCCGTTTCCATTTTTAAAATACTATAAACGTTCTACCTTCATTTTTAACTAACCTTCGTTCACACGCATCAAAGAATTCAGTGACCAGCGCCAACAATAGTACCATAATCGGGGTGCTAATGCATCGAGGGTTAGCTAAGAATTCACAAGGATACATTTCTATTTGTGTATAAATACCAGGGCAAAATATTTCTCATTGTTCTGTGCTGCGCCAACGGAACGAGAACACCAAGCTAACGCCACAGGAAAACCATGGGTTGCAAACCAATGAAATCATGTTTTTTTTTTCGAAAGGTGTGATTTCATTGGTTTTTGGCCCGTGTCATTACCCATATATTGAGCAATTAAGTTAATCTAGCATTAAAATACAGAGATTTGATGCCTGACACAGAGGAGAAAAAGTACTAAAAACTCATAAATAGAAGGGCAAATTTATCGCAGGACATCAAGTGTTCATTCGCAAAGTGTTTTCACTTTGAATTCACTCATTATATTGCGGCTTTACGGGCCGTGATTCAGAATCACCTTAATTTCAAATATATGTATTATTTTCTAGCGTTCAATAGGTTTCGGGTGCAGGACTTGGAATGGTTGGGGAAAAATACTATAGTAAATTATGTAAAAGTAAGAAGAAGAGTAACATTGAGTACAAGGAACTATCTCTGAGGAGAAAAACTAAATAGGTATTTATTTAGCAATGTCCGAAGTTTAGCATAACTTTCTCTCAATAAAAGCGGAAAATGTTAGAGGAAATTGAGAAGAGTTGTTTAACATTCATTACGAAATATGGGTTCTCAACCAAGTTACGGGAATACTGGAAACGACTCAATCCTTCGAATTCAGGGCTGCCTGTATTTCAATGCTCCGACCGTTAAATTAGCCGCAAACAGAAGCATTAGAACCAGAAAAACTGGAAGCTGTATTGAGAACAATTAGATTGAAAACTAGATTGAACACCTTAGATAGAGTCAGGGATCAACAGGGGAAGTTTACGCACTCAATTTGATTGCCCGTGTGGGCGGAAAATCCCACAGTTTCAGAGCCCGATGCTGAATATTAAGCTGCAGGAGGGATTAAAAACATAATTCGTAACGGCAAACCCCAAAATAAAATCATATCCCCTTAACTCCGAAATGAAATAATATTCTACTAATTGATACAACAGATCGACGTCATTTGCGGTACGCTGAATTTCGGGGTATTCATGAAGCATTCGACGTTGTACATTATCGGAAAAATTGAGGTTGAGACGTCATAACCACGACAAATCTAAACTTTTAAATTGCCTTTCTGTGATAAATCAAGGTGTTGACTTACGTCATTGCCGAAACTTAGGCATTTCAAGCCCCTCCTGAAAAAGGCTGCGAAAAAAATCCTCAGGGGAGTCTCGAAAGAAATTGCTCAAGAAAAGTTGAACATATCCATGCTTTGCAAAAATAGAATTGTATTTAGGACTGCAAATGCCAGGTAAAGCTCACTTTTTAATAATAGCATTTTTTTAAGCACAAACTCTGTAAGAGGAAAATGGATGAAAAACCAAGCACATGGCAAAGTAAGTTGAGAAAGCCTGTTGAATAAAAAAATCAGAATTATGAGAATTCAGCTTCTATAATCCAGCAAAGCTGAAATTATCTTCCTCTAAACAATTTACGCGCTTAACATTATGATAGAAATAGGGCTTGACTTTATTCACCAACATCCAAACAGACGCCGCAGTGTAATCCCCTTCTAAAAACACCTAAAATAATTATGAGGATAATTATCATGAAACCCCTTCCCTACTATACCATTGCCAATAAATGTTGCTAGGGGAATAATTTGTACACAAGACTACCTAAAGACGGTACAAGGAAATAATATAAGCTGGAATTCCATGTACACTGCAGCTTGCAAGCAATTACAGGCTCATTAGTTTATTCAGAATTCTACCAGTCAATGGTTGATTTCTGACGCATAATTTTATCACAATTGTTACTTTTTTCAATTATTTTCTTCCCAGCAATTATCTATTACTTTGTCGTAAAATAAACTAAGCGTTACAGAAGGTATCTAGATGGCTTCTGGTGGCGATCGTGGGAGTACTTTCAAGCATTATTTGTCTGCTGGACATGATGTCGCAACTCTTTACTTATGGCAACGCAAGCATTTTATTCAGTACACTGCAGTTGCCATTAAAACGCAGTCTGACGGAGACCTATGACGGTGCCATCTTGAATATAAGCTAACATAAGCATCGGGGACAATATTTAAGAAATTAACACTATTAATTGTAAAAAATAAATAATGGAGATCGTTATAAAAACTTGCCAATCTTTATGAAATCCACAGTAATATTTACCATCCTTATATTGTACTTAATTGTTTCCTCTGCATTTGTTCTCAGGCTTCTATCCACAGATCGATAAACAACTATTACTATTATTATTAAAGAACGGAGCATATCTTATGAATCACTGACAATTTACACCATTTTGAAGTGAAGAACCAATTCAAAGAAAAAACACTCTTATCTTAATAAATTCTATATGCCGATCACGAGTCTGATCGTTGCTAATGTGCAAATTGAGTGATTTTTGGGATAAACGAGGCTGGAATTAAGATTATCAATTTTTATAATACTTTATTGCTAAGATTTTACATGTGAATAACATTGGTTGCACGTTATCCTTTATTGCTGCCGATGTTATTTCCAAATTATATAATTGAGTTAGTAGTCTATTATGTTTGAATTATTCTCCACTAGGTGGTGTAAGTGAGAGTAGATCAATTTCGAATTAAATAAATACGTCATAAACTATAAAGTAATGAGAGAAAATTGGCAAATCTAATTCTGAAAATAATTTTTCTAAAGCCTTAACTTATATCGGCATGCAAAATCATAGGGCAGCAAAATAATTAAAAACAATTCATATTTTCAACTTAAACTACGTTTATCTAAAAAACAAAGCAATCAATAGAAGAACGACGATCAATTAGGTATGTTGAATTTATAGTGCTGTCTTTTCTTTCATTTGGCTCTCCGCAACAAAATAGTGTTCAATGTGCGGATCCACAGTTCAGTTCAACCGGTAGAGGTCGCCGTTATCATGGCAACTGCAAAGAATAGGTACTGGGGTGGTTCCTTCTTACGCAAACCGCTCTAGAATGGCAATGCTCAGCGATACTGTCCAAAGGATGTATGTACTCTATCAATTGAAACTACCGTATTAAGCATCAGAAAAAATATAAAGAATGAAGATTCCGTTTTCCCTCTTATGAGCGCAATTGAAAAATCACGAAAACGCGAGCGCACGTGTTATGGAGAACCATGATCGCGCCCCTGGATACAAAGTTCACACTAGCATAGCAAATAGCATTAATTAAAATTGCGAATCTATGTCCATCAGTCAAAATACGCTTGAAATCACGTTTCCTATCACCCCATCCCAGAAGTTACGCAGATTCCCTCTTGAGCACTCTGTAAATTATTTTCTATATCTTGTTTCTAACAGCAAATATAATGGAAGTAACGAAAAATCCTATCGTAAGAATTGAAATTCATTCTGTAACAGTAATACTGACGCATCTTTGGTACAATACTATGTTTCAAAAGTCCACAGTCATCATTTACCCTCCTCTCTTTCGCACAACGTTCATGAGACTTAATAAGGTCCAAACTTTTAACTAATATTCTCACCAATACAACGCTTTCTTTCCCTTCCTATTTAGAGTTCTCAAACTTATGTCCCTCTTCCTAGAACATTTTTTCTTTTGCCGTGAATCGTCTTCGATTTGGCTCCCGCAAGGGAGGAGAAGAAATCAATAGAAAGGAACGAGTAGGTCATAATCGGATGAGATTAGACGCTACTCTCCTCGACAACTATGAAAGGACTGTACATTAATTGGATGGACCATATTGAGAAATTGGTTGAGAGACGAATATCCAAGCAAGTGTACGAAAGAGAAAATTAAACGTTTAAGAGGAAGAGGCGAGTTGCGGGTGAGCGTGTTTGATGAGAGTTTCGAGACGAGGAATACGGGAAGTCGATAGATCAAAAGAACATGTATGAAGATTGCATGAATTTGAAAGAGGAGAAGGAAGAATGCGAGGATTGACTAATTAGAGAGAAAGTTGTACGAGGGGCTTAGTATCCCAAACCATGGCCAAAAGTTAGTCTACTCGACTGCGCCTAATGTGGAAAAATACCATTTTTCAGGTTATGTAAGTGAATCAATCCCTTTACCTTCAGTAATTTTACCTTTTTCAGAAATAAAATGCTCCTCACCAATGATTAGGCACTACTTAGGAAAAGCGCCACAAACGAAAGCAAAGTATTGCTTGTAACATGATAATTAATTGACATCATTGCAGGAAAATGGAAAACGTATCCGAAAAAATAGGACATCAATGCCTTCCCTCTATTCGTTTGCAAATAGAAAGTTGCCATTAACATTTACAATTAACAATAACATACGATCACGTCCATAATTTTCGCTAACAAGGGCAAGTCCAGGATAAATGTCACTGACTTGATTATTTCTATCTCATTTAATTCAATACCTCTTGACATTTGCTACATTGCCACGCAAAACACTAACTTAAAATCACAGTACACCTACGCGAAAAGTTAAATGTAGACCATGCCAGAAATCGAGATAATAACACTCTCATTTATCTTACCTACCATATCATATACAAATATTCACATTCCAATTCTCGAGTTGCATTACCAGAAAAGGTAGACTGCGTAACTAGTAAATTATTCCTCGAAAAATAAACGAAAAGAGCAACATGAGAGTGCTCGGTAGTAAATACCTAATGAGTTTCAAACTAACGTGAGGAAAATATTAGCAAAAACATCGCCTCTTACTTTGGTAGGCAAACAGTGGCCTTTCGTTAATCTTCTCTCTCCGTGAAATAAAAGAGAAAATAAACCAAAATGTACCCCTATTTCCCAATATTATGCGCTTTTTCAAGAGATTGTGAGCACGCTCTCCACAATATGCCCTCCCGAGGGCCATTCACGCAGACAATGCAAAATTAATCAATGCAAGAGACGATGGCCATTATATCATATTGAAAATCTCTGTATGAACATGAATCCGATCGAGTAACTTAAATCCTAGTCTTTGTACTGAAAACGTGCTTTATAACGTCTGGTTAGCATTAGTGTTTTGCTGATATGGATATCACATTAATACCGCTACGTTACAGTATGGAAGTTACTGATAGTTTTGGTTGATATTATGACCAGTGTTATTTCCCAAATACAAACGACATTATTTTATAGGTGTTTTTCCCCATATAAGTAAAGGAAAATATACCAAAATACATTTTGCGCTATTCTACTTTTAATTTATTCTGTACAATTGAAGGGGAGAGGAAACAAAGGAAGAAAGTATAGAAAGGGGAGTCAGGAGGTTCGTAACAAATTTGTTTAGAATGAAATACTGTTCTTTAGAGTAGGTAGCTGTCCTTAAGCCAACCAATATTGATTGGTAGAACACATTGATTAAAAATTAAATTAAGATGCCCTTAGCAATGTTTACTTATTCCAGTGGCCACAGAAGAGATGAAGACTAATGAGATACATTTACATATGCGTGGTACCCGCAAGTAACCTGCCTCAATGGTGTATGGCAAAGGATGACTCCACAAAAAGAATGGACGTACCGGCCAATATACCGAATCTTACAAATTAGATTTTTTAAACCTATATGTTATATTAAGTTACGTACAAGGAGGGAGGCTTCACAAGCAATACAGCGTCTAACCAACATTCTACCAATGAGGGATACGTACAACACTCGGACCATCACGGGGCCCATTAATTAGAGTTCAGCCATGCTGGCATGCAAACCGTTATAATTACGCTTGCATAAAATAAAATTAGCATCTCAATTAGAATTGAAAAGTAAAATGAAAAAGGCATTTCAAAATAACGGTAAGTATCGTTATCATTTACATCATTAGCAGCTTCGATCACAGACATTGTACTATCTAAACGTAAGTGGAAAAATTGGCAACACATGCAATCTAAACGTACCAAAAGATTAGAGCAAATCATAACACTAATCTAATGTATTGGTTGGGAATATGGATGAAACATCATTTTTGAGATCAAATTAAGAAAGATAAATTTACTAAATGCCATGAGAGCCTGGATGTGTGACGGGCTAAATAAAAATAGCTTTTCCTTCATAAGGTGCACTAGCATGATGGGCAGAATTCAAACTAATGTCACGCTTTTAAAAACATTTAAAAAGTTTCTAGACCAATTCCAAGGTGCTAGGAGGTTATTCCACCATATTTGGAATTATAACAGCGGCATCCTAACATAATTTAATTCTGCTTTAACCTCACCATCTACTTTTGCTTAGACTGTCATAAATTTCTCTTCATAGAATGACATACATGTCGATGCACATGAGAGGAAACCGAGATAATTTATCATTACAAATGTCTTATTATTTTTCTATGACTCCAAGTGATTCCGTACGTGCCACTTAATTGATTGGAAACAGAAATTAAAAAATTATATCCATAAATCAAGATTTTCTCATGGAGGAGAAAGCAAATTTCAGAATATACGTAACTAAACCAAATTACCATGCAGATATTTTAATCTTAAAAAAACTACATCTTCCCATCAACACTCAGTAGAATAATTTGATACTAACTAATAGGTTTAATTAATAAACGGGCACCGAGGATTGAAAAAATATAAAATATTTTGTTCCAAGGATTACTAAAAATACAGGACACAAACTTTTCAAAAAACAATTAAGATCTATCTGAGGTCTATTTGAAATATGATGGATGCCATTAGTAACCTGTTAACGCTATTAAAATCAATCTTCTGTAAAGGTATCCGCCATTCCAGCATAGTAATTTTAGCACCTTTTGTCGCGGGACAAATAAATTCTCTTATTCCAGGGAAGCCCTAAACTCCCTAAACTTCAAAACGGTTAATTCACGGAAAGAAATTTATTTCGGGTGTGTCTATAAAAGTGTCGTGACGAATTTCAAAACGTTGAATCAAGAAAGGTTAACAGCTAACGAGTGAAGATCGGAACAAGTTGACGAGTGAACGGAAGGACAGAGGTTTATTTCAATGAATGACAAGAAGCGCATGGTTCAACACTGATAATTACAATGAGGAACAATTAAAAAAACGAGTTTAAGTATTCTACGCCAAAGAGCGTGAATACCTCAATCACGAAATATGAAAACTTTTTACAGATGAGAGATTTTTACAAAATATGTGTTTCTCAATTACGCACCATTTATTATTCCCGCGTCTCAGCCGAAAAATACAATTTAATTCCATCGGTGACTTCCTGAGATACACGCCACCTGTGCACTATCAATGTCCGCTAATATTTCGGTTATACATGTTCACACAGACTTCTTGGCTTTTTTCTTCTTAAAATTCTTTAAACACCACAGTAAAAAAGGTGAAAAATCATCTAGTTCTAGGTTTATCCTCTCTGCGGCTTTACTGTGAATTAACAGTCACTGTTATAGTTATTATTATTAAAAATCTCCATCGAAATTAAATTAAACCGATGAATTCGGGAATTATTGAAAATTCACAGGAAATCGCATATCCTGGTCTCGATTCCGGAAAGTTTCAAAACGCAGGGAATTTCGAACCCCCATTAAAAACAAAATTTCCATCAGCAAATTTCCGTACTTCTCGCTATAATGCACTGACGTCTTACGTTCATCGCTATAGCCTCGTTTTATAGTATAAGATCGGAGTTATTGGCGTTTTCTTTCTTTAAATTCTGAAGTCACCCCAATTTAAAAATAAATATCCTTAAAGGAATCTCCACTCAACACAATTAACTGCTTCACTTTCTCCCAAAAAAAATTGAGGAAGAGGTGGTCGCTTCGCATGCGGCCGAACGAACAAGATATTAATTTTTTAACCCTCCCCCCACACTAACACACATAACGCTACCCCTCAAGTCCGCTGCCTCGAAGACATAAATTTATGCATCCAATTTCTATTTTGAGGTCGTCCTTTTTACGCATTCATGAGTAATCGAGCCAAATTAGAACTTTCCACGTAAATTAAATCAATAAGAGCGAGAGAGAGGAGGAGGAAGGAAGGATGGTGGGGAAGGAGAAGGGACCGGAGGGAACTCAAACAACCCCTCGCCCGTCCCGTCCGAACTATAAGGGCCACATGTGGCCTCAGGGACCGGCCCTTCGCCGGCGGGCTCAACGGGCCAGGAGAGGGAGAGAGGATGAGGGATGGAAGCAATGGGAGAGATGGAGGAAAGAATGAACCCGAGGAGACGAGGATATTGATGGAATGAAATTAAAGGAATGTGAGGGGAAATGTGTTAGGATGGAGCGGGGCGGCGGGAGGCGGAGGATGTGGGAGGAGGCAGAGAAGGATATGAAGGGAGCAGAAGTAAAAAGACCATTCTATAAGGCTCAGGGTTTGTTAATCGCACATCCTCTTTCCTCTTTTACATGTTTTGGGACAATCCGACAAGACTATTCACATCACAATGCCTAGAAGTATAATTCCTTTCAATGCTTAAATAGGGCGCCTGTCGATAGTTCCCTCTTTCAGGGATTTCTTTTCTGAAAAAGGGAAACCCTTCTCCTGATCTGTAGCACCTCGCTTGTTTTACTCTAGAATGCTGCCTAAATAAGTTCTCTCTACCTGCTCTAGGCAATGACTTTCCACTTAAATGGTTTTATTAGGATATTTGGGAACGCGACCGTTAACTGAGGTGATGATTCGAAATAAGAAGACAAATTAACCAGGCTCCGAAATTAAACTTATTAAATAGCGACCAGTTTCGATACCAAGTATCATTATATGGCCCCAAGAGGATACTTTGTACCTAAACCAGTCGCGAGTAAATAAATATGATTGTGAGACCAGCCAGGTTTTCCTTATTTTTTCAATAATGATGAAGAGGTTCCATCGAGTGACGCCTCAAACCATAGTATAACTGAGGTAATTTGCGCCGTTGAGGTTTGGTTGGAATGTAAGTATGCGTATGAAAACTTGGGGAATGGAAAAAAGTACAGATAAACCCAGAATCAAAACAAAAAGAGTCCAAGGGTTCACAAATTTACATCCCATTCAACGGCGGAGTAGTATTGGAAGTAACATCCGCATAGTATCCAAGCTGGAGTACCATTGAAAATCTCCGTTAATATCTCCGCCGCTCCCGGATATCGAACTCGAGCGTCGACAAGGAAACTTCGAAACTCTAGCCACTCCATCAACCCGATCCCCAGATGAGCCTGTAAGGACCAAGATATTGATGAAATGAAATTAAAGGAATGGGATATAAAATTGTCGAGAACAGGCAGGGGGGGGTGAGGTAGGTTATCGAGAGGAGGCGAAAGTGTACGGAGGAAGGAGAAGTAAAAAAGACCGCCCAGGACGATTCTGGGGATAAAGGAAAGGGGAAGGAGGAGAGGTAGAATGGATAACGAGCGGAGCGGGGTGGAAATAGGGAAAGGGACGCGGATTAAGAGCGACGGAAAAATTGATGAAGCGGAGGGAAGAGAGGGGGAGGAGGATGGAGGGGAGAAAAGAATCGGCGAGGGTGAAAAAGGGAACGTCCGTAAGGACGGGCAATGGGGAGGGAAAGACGAAGGGGTGAGAGAGAGAGGGTAGGCGAGAGAGGAGAGAAAAGGTGGAAGATAAATGGAGAGAGCTCTACGAAGGTGGGTCAGGGGGGGAGAGGGTGGACGGGCAGTCGGTGCGTGTGGGGAAAGGATTGCAGGCTTCGTGAGCACGGGGACCCCTCCACTGCTCAACCAGAAGCGAGCCACTTGGCAGCCCCATAGGTTTGTTCCGTGCCCTCGCCACCACCGCCACGCTGGCCGCCCTGCCCGCGAGAGGAACTTTTGACTCAGCTTGTCAGAACGTCAAGTCTCTTAGATATTTAGGCGTTACAGAAAGGGGCCATTCAAGTATTATGTAGGGGTATTTTTGCCACTTTTTAACCCCATCTCTCCCTCATGTAAGACAACGTAAGATATTATGAACCCCCATCCCCTCCCAATCTAACGTAAGTTAGATTATTAGATGTACGTTATTACTAAGGTAAGTAATTTATGGAACAATGCACAAAGATAATTATACGTAGGCGATTCCATGTCCAAGAGTGCAAAAACTGATCTAACCCCTCCCCGGATTTCTTTTATCAATGGTCTTATAGCGAAACTTGGAAATACGAATTGTTGGCTGGATATTTAATACGGTTTTCGAGATTTCACGATTCACAGTACGCAAGACTCGCGAAATACGTGATCTTTAAAAATTCCGTATCTCCCAACGCTCCAAGCTAATGAAAACAAAGCATTGATCATACGTTTTTCTATAGTTTAGCATAAAGTTTTTTTAGTTTCTACATAGCATGTTAATTTTATTGGATGTATTAGTAGCATATAATACGGTAATATTTTATAAACTCGGTGGTTTCAGGCGTGACTACCTGGAAATTCACTTCCAGTGATGAAAAATAACACTAGGTATTTTCCACAGACCTTTATTGAGGCAATACTAGTTTGAACACATAGGGTTTATCTTCAGGTACAAAATGTTTTTGGTAGAATGAATGAGTTGTATACTTAAAACATAATATTAATATATGTATTAATATAACATATATAACTCAATAAATTCTGAGGAAAACACCTAGTGTTATTTGTCATAATTGACGGTAATATGTTTTATACAGCATGACGGAACTTAAACAAAATGGTCCCCGTGACATATAAGAGCAATGTCCATCCCACATAAGTAGGATGGTGGTTTAAAGCAGCATGTGATAACTCCTTCCGTATGCGTTCCTTTATTTACGAAGAAGAATTTTATTTAAATTGATAGTAACACAATGATATTGCGATTGGCGGTTAGTACATGCCTGGTGTGGTATCACCCCCTGCCACGCACCCTTGAGGTGGCTAGCAGGGTATCACGTCAGCGTGGTCACGGTCGTGCGCTAGGCTCACGGGTCCGTAGTAGGAGGGACTCAAAACTACTCAACGACGGTATTTACTTCCAATCTATGCCCGGAAATAACTTCGAAACATTATTAGCACTGCTTCGAAGTGACTTATTTATTAAGCAAATCAAAGGCCGCCGAATGGAAATGGTGACTGCGGCATTTTCGTTCGAGAGACTTTGTTTGTAACGCTCCGTCCCAGCAATCCGCGGGCCGCGGGTTCAAATCCCAGCTCGGGTATAGATGTTTATGTTTGCTTTAAAATGTTACGTTTTGAAATGTTCTCCACTATTTTAAATATTATAGTACGAAATAATCTAATTATTCTCATACTAAATTAAAAAGTTTAAGGGAATGAGTAATTTCGCAACAAGAAGGCCTCGTAGAAATAATTAATTCGTTAACTGAACGATATCCGAGGAAAAGCCGCTGGTGACGTTATAATCTCTTACAAGATGGCGAGTCACAGGGAATAGAGGGACGGGAGTGTTGTCCAGAAAAAACTCGAAAGTTAAATAGCAGAAGAGAGCTACAATAAAAATTTATATTGTACGACGTTAAGAGAAAGGTTTTTATTTTATAATCACTCTACATATGCAGTAAAGTCACAAGTGACGAAAAAAGAGGGATAGCTGAGCGCAAGCGTTAAAGGTAAAAGATTTTTTTTCAACCCACCGTACGCGAACATCACACAAACAGGGTGGAACACAAATATTACGCTCTAGCAAGAGGGGAATACGTAAATGCAGATGCATATCGATGTTATGTCACCAAATTATCAAAACATCATTACTTTTTAATGAAAAAATCGTGCTTTTTGGAGCCTCCGACATAAAAATTTCGCGATTTTTGGATATTACTAGTCCTTTCTGAATAAGGCTCCACAGTCGTGGCTATAAAGGCTAATCTGAAAGGAATAAGGGCTATTTGCTGAGCAATCGGGAATTGGAGCTGCGAGTTCAAAACTAGAATTATGTAGGTCGCACAACATTCAAACTTCTTCGCCAACTTCATCACTGATTATCATCTCTATCTCAGCAGGTGTGAAACGATGATGAAAATATACAGATCGAGTACCAAAGTGCTTCATGATTAGCATATACCAAACACCCAGATTTGATTGCCCCTGAATCCAAATTATCATAGTCAGAAAGGTGAAAATTAGCGAACAGAAACCCTACGAACTTTTCAAACCATTTGTTTCAAGTTTAATCGCAAATGCTGCCGTCAAATTTAAATCTTTTTCCTATTGACCAGGCCAACTCGTAAGCCTTAAAACTCGTTTAAGCCTTAAAACTCAGTGAAAGCCTTAAAAATACGTCATTAATGGACTACATACAATTGGTGCCAGCCGATCTAATTGTGAATGGAATTGTGACTCTGTATGAAGCCAAGTTACATCGAAGTGAAAATGAAAGTCAGAGGTTATACTCCGCAAGTTCAAATACCAAGCTTTAGTGACTGATAACATTTTCTTTGGAGCAAACTTCCCAAAGCAACCCACACACCAATAAAAAAGCGTATTCAAACTCGTAACTCGTTATATTCTAAGCAAGCAAGAGGGAGTACGTGTACGGGAATCAAAAGTCTGAATGTCATTACTTCAATATTTGTGCTTCGATATCAGGAAGAGGTTCTCCACCTTCATGTCAGGCGTGTTTTTATATCATAAGGACAGCTGCATGTTACCTATACCAAAAAGAAATTGTAAGAGTTCTAATGGAAATGTACGATCCGTGATTTTCTAAAGTTGATCGCTGCCGCTCTTCTGACTACGTCCGAAAGACTTTTTCAAAAGATATCGAGGAAAAAAAGCCAAAGGGAAGAATAACGACTTCCGTAGTCGACTTTCTAATGGGATCCCTCCTCGTATCCTTAACAGGTTTGGATCCCTGAACGAAAAATTCGATGAGACCAAAGGATTACTGTCTTCTTCAGCGTGATTTTTCTTTTTAAGGATTATTATTTACGGATAACGATTATTAAACCAGAGATGACACTTCTACACAGTAAGCTAAATGAGGTTACAAGTATTTCATCATAGTACACTTAAATAAGCATTATACGTATTTACATTGAAAAATTAATCCACTCATTGGAAAAAATTATTTCTTTTAATTGTTCTAAAACTATAGAATAGCAGATTAATAGAAAATTTTCAGCAGAACACTGAGGGGAAATTGTCTAAGCAATAAAATGATAAAATAGAGAGAAAACAACAAGAGTCAATAATTCATTTTTCGGCGACTTATCACAATTTTTCTGATTCAATACGTTTTCAATAAACAAATGGGTCCAAGTTCGGGGTTGCATTAAATTCTCACGAGTAAACTAAGCTAGTAAAAAAGATAAAAATAAGATTCGTTGAATAGACTACATCTCCAGAACTAGACCTGAACCTGACCTTAAACCCTGACCCACTACCAATAAAATTAACATTATTAGAGTGTATTCAAGATATTAAGATAGAATCTATCACGTGTTTTGTCAGATGAAGTCATACATGAACTTAGAGTCAGACAATGGCCGTATCCAGAGATCGAAGCGACAGAGGGTAAGAATAGTGCCGATTGGTTTCCTAAATTATTGGGGCCACGATGCCGCGCAATCGCTAACTCAAGCTTAAAATGGCATTATGTTTATTAGGTATACATCAGTTACATTTGCCGTTCGACTACATTTGCCAAGAGTTTATTAACTTATTTATCTTTATAACTGATGAGATAAATAACCGTCTCTTGCTACCGTCAATGGAACCGCTGTACCTACTCTCAAAAGCAAATGGCATCACTTTGTAAGCGTGGAGTACACAAAGTCTATTTATTTAATAAAATCACTTCGTATTTTTCCAAAATTTGGTTTTTAAAGAGGGGACATCCGTTTTCAACCTTGTCCTTGAAATCACGATGTGGGCAAGTATAATAAATGACCTAGAAAACATGAAGTAATCTCAGCTTCTATTTAGAATGCCTAGTGATAAAATCTCTCTTCTTTTCAGAATACCAAATGATAAAATTCCGGAGCACCACTGGACTTCCTGGACGGAGGGAGAAGCGTTCGTTCTGGCCCCTCTGGCTGAGCTCAGGGCAGAGAAATACCAGTTTTCCAGCGCCTCTGTGACCTGGTCACGAAATTCCAGCGCAGCGATGCATCGCTACGAAGGTTTTGGCTTTAGGATGTTCAAGAGGAAATGAAGGGATCGGGGCGGGAGAGTGATAAGGGAGGGGAAACCATCTCGAACTTGTGCAGAATGGGAGGGAAACGGAATTTTGATGGTGCGGGGCCCTTGCCCCGAGGGGTTTGCTCTACAGGTGCTCCAGGCCGCCGATCACTACGTTGGCGAGCAATCGGCGCGTTCCAGTAGACTTGGTAATATTCTTTTCTTTGGCCTCAACACTTGAAGTCATTACTGAGGGGCTGTATCCCCTGGCCGCCTACAAGGACCACCCACCCAATTTCCCTCGCTCCGCCGCCAATCATAATACTACTACGGAATAAAATAAATTTATAATACTGAACAGTATTTTATTTAAAGTACTTCTTCCGGGCTTTTGGAGCCGAAATAATACTTAATTAAAATATACATGTCTTTTACTATCTCCATATAAAATATTTACATAGTACTACATACCCTTTGTTACTGTTAATAGGGTATCAATTCAATATGAATAAAAAATATTCTAAGTAAAACGAATCGAGTTTTACGTGATTGGGTAACATGAAAAGTTATCAATTAGCCAATATATGTAAAATGTTCTACTAAAAGCTGGTTCTATTCCGGGAAAGTACTAATAATTCAAAGCTTTTCGCGTGAATCCGGGTACTTCGGCTGGTTTTTAATAATAATATTACATTATCAGAATTATGTATTTTTATGCGTCTGTGTTCGTCATTTTGGTAGCGCTGTCCATGTCTAAACAAAGATCTATTGATACCAGCATAAATAAAGTCTGCAGGCGATAAATTGATTACTCCATCGATTCCTCTTTAGTGTTTTCCCCCATATATTTTTCAACATTGGCACGGGTTGCTAAGGGCACAACTTTCAAAGAAGCACTTACTTTGACGAAATTTTGCAACATTTTGTAAACAATTGAATCGAAAACAAAATGTTTAGATAAAAATAAATAATTCCACATAAATTTATTTCTTTTAATATCTATCTCTAGCTTGTAAGACCAGTATTTCTAATTTTATTTGGCAAAAGAAACAAATCCTGCAAGCGATAAAAATGAACTTCACATGAATTTCTTTATGGAAGTTGATATGAATGCTCTGGAGTCGAACCTGAGATTTGATGTGCGCAAAATGTTGCTCGTAGTTACCAAAAGAGTAGTGAAACCTATAATTCCCAAGTATGCGCTCACTGATTTGAATGGCATTTAAGTCATTTTACGGTGGAACAAACCCTGAATACACGTAAAAGAAACCCTGAAATTCCTCATGAATATTTATTCAAACACGACAATAGTTATGTCGATACGCATCATCCATCAGGTGCCAGGATAATGCGCAACCATGGTCGAGAGTGAGTAAACATTCTCGTGGAATTTCAGTGCTTTCGTAACCCGGCTGTGAATCCGGCTTAATGCCGGATAAACGCTTGAAAGTGAATCTGGAATCATTGTGAAATTCCACCAAAGAAAGGTTAAAGCCGTCGCCTCTTTCTCTAAATACGCGTCAGAAGCCTTACCTCATTTGGACGCCGACTAAGCTGTATCCTCGGGCGCAACCGGAATGAAAAAACATTGACCGCCAACGACGACGAAAACGCCATCGGCGCCCACCTCTGGGCTTCGCGACAAAGATTCGATCGTGCTCCCTCTAAAGCTCGGGAAGCGGTGGCGGCTGCAGTTATTAGTTCGAGGGATAAAGGTTGGGGATATATATGAGAGAGAAGGGGGAGTTGAGGTCTTGAAGCAGGGGTCACTTCCCACCATTAGCGTTGAGTGGACAAATTAGGGGGGGGTATGATCCGGGAAGGGGGAGGGAAAGGGAGCGAAAAAGGAAGGAAAGAATGCACAGGCTTCCGTGTTGATCTACGCTCAAAAGTGGGCAGGGTGGCGGACCCGTTTGGTCAGTCGGACGAGCATCGGAATAGTGGGCAAATTCAAGGGTATGGTCGAAGCTGCAAATACTTGAAAGCCAAATTTTTCCGGCTTTACCCTAAGGAACTCATATCCGACACAAAATGAATTAGTGTTTGTGTTTTCCTAATTCTACTATACCCGATCATGGCTACGAACATAGTTACCATCATCAAAGTACATTAATTAGCGGTCGATGTTCTTGTTTACTTCCACTAAGAAGGATTGGGGGGGATGAATAGATTAATTTATCAGGGTGTGTGTGGGGGGTGAAATAGGGGGATGAGTTAAAAGCAAAAATCGAGGACTATGGTGGCGATAAATTCTTGGGGGATGCTGACACAAAGGGAGAGTAATGGTCGAAGGTCAGGTCATTCACCAGGTTTTAACTTCTTATATTAAAAAGTTTCAATATTCTAAAAAGTCTACTTTTCTTCCTTTGCTATGCCCATGTAGCACCTCTAGAACAAATTCAATGACCTGTCCACTCTCTAACAAGTGTTGGGCAGAGTACTGGTCTGGTTACCAATCAGAAGATTGGTTTGCAGCAGCTTTCCACAACTTTCATCTCTGTTAACCGCTTTATTCCTCCATAATTATTCACTTAGACGTCCTTCATTATTTTCCGGATGTATTCCATCCTTGGCCTTCCTCTGTAATTCTTCTCATACAATTCTCCTTCCAATATTATTTTCAATAGGCAATTGTCTTGAAAAATGTGTTCAATAAGTTTGTCTCTCCTACTTCACATAGTTTAACTTGTGCTTTTTTCTCCCCAATTATTTGTAGGAATTCTTCCTCAGTGATACTCTCCATCCAAGAGAAAGTTAGATGATAAGTCACAATTAATAAAACACTCCTTGAGCTCCCTAGCTCTGGTTGAGAATTTTTTACATATTTAGCCAATGTAAATTGCGTTACACTAATAACAGTTTAATATTTCTAACAGGCTTCAATCTCAATCTCTATTGGATTTCATGAGGAGAACAATCCACGTAGAGAAGATACTCTGTCAGTTCAATGAGATGGTAACAGTGGACGCCGGGATTCTCTCCACCCTACTTCCTTTCGCCACGAAAGACTTCCCTTATCCAACCTACCAAGGAATTCTAATTAGTAGTACAAATTATCTCAGTTATCAGCAGTGTTGTCAAGGTTGTTCATTTGACGACAAATCAACAAAAAAGGTTCATTAGACGACAAAAAGCATTTTTCGTTAAAAAACTGATTGCACAACATTATCGTTACTTTTAACAAGTTTTTTTTCGTCTGCTGTGGTCTTGCTATTATGACACAATGAAGGGATTCCCCATTTCTGACCGCTCTTGTGACACAGCGAGAGAGTGGGAGGTCCCTTTTTTTAACACATTGAGGTCATTTTTTTATTTTCCCTTTTCTAGTACCCCAAAAATGTTTAAAGAATTCATAAAAAAATACCTATTAGTAATTTATTATATTTTTGTGGAAAACGAAACAAAAAATTCTTCAACATCAATAGCACGCTCATATCAAAGGCCAAACTTTCATAAGTCATGAATAAAAGTAACAGCACCAACGCTTTTTTACGGCTCGCTAGTGGTAAGTTTAAGGTTAAAAAAATTAATTATCAACGTGTAAAATATATATATTTTGTGGATTCCCTTATAGCGGAAAAACTAGTGACTTTTTTTTGTTAGTTATTTTGTTGAGTAGTTATTTTTCATTCAGCAACAAACTAGCGAGTTTTTAATTGAATTAAGAGAATGTACCTGATTATAAGTAAGACAACACTGGACGTCTTAAAGTCAAACTAAAAATCATCGAATTGGGAAGTCTCAGCTTAGAGCAGTATCAGCATTTTACTTTTGGGCGATACTTTGAGAAAAAACTGTCATTTTTCGATAGATATTAAAATTACGTTAGCTCAAAAGGATGAAAAAAATGGAGAGCTAATGACAGGTACCCTTAGAGAAGACACAAGGAAGCCCTTAATAAAGAAATTTTGACGTGAAGCGCAACATCGGATGGTTCAGAGACCCTGTCTGGAGAGGAAAGAAAATGTGAATTCAATGGAGTCCTTGTATAGAAGTTAGGTCAGAGGAAAGTGAAAATAAATAAATAATACAGAGTAAATTAGATCAGCAGTGGCTTTATAAAGGAAAATAATGCTAGGGAAAAGTTGAAGGAAGCATAATTTATAATCAATAAGAAAATCTACCTGTTAAGGTTTAAAAGGGAGTAAGGAAAGAATCCTCTAGATTTTTACTTGCGAAGGGCCCAATCCACCAACAGAATTTCTTTTCTTCATCTTAGCATTACGTCCTTACTCTCTTCATCCCGTCCATAAAACCTATTCTGTTCCTTTCCCTTCCCCGCTTACCCAAATCAATCTTAATCAAACCATCTACTTTTCCTCCTCGTAATCTCCTCTAAAAGTTTCCTCTCCTCAACCACCATACCAAGCAGTTCCTCATTTGTCTTCCTTTCCGATTCCCGCACCTTTTCCATTCTCCTCCACACCAACATCTCGAATGCCTGCACTCTATTCTTGTCTTTCTTTCTCATGGTTCACATTTCTGCCCCATATATTGCTCTAGTTTGTGGAAGCATGATACGGTAGAGGAAATTGGAATGTTTTAGACAGAAAAAGACAGACGTATACAGGTAGAGGAGGAGGAAGTAGAAAGTTAAGTCTTCAGCATGTGGGATAAAAGGGGCTAGACATGACCAGAGTTGAGGGAAGAGTGCTAGGTAATAGGTATTTAAAAGAAAAAGGAAGTAATTTCCAAAGGAAAAACCGTTTTTAACTCCATCCAAAACATCCTTGAATCAATAGGCCAGTGATAAAATAAGACCTTATTAGTTGTACCATATCTCAAGTATACCCTCTAAATGGACCTTGTTTCTGCTCTAAGAAATATGTTGATGGTGATTGTTTTCTTGGATAAGGCCTATTTATATGTTGACTTTTATGGCTCACACCCAAAGTCATTTTTTAAATATTGAGCCTACCACAAAATTCGAAAAAGGGCACAAAATTCAGCCATGCTCTTCAAACCAACAAATTGATAAACTTATGATTTTGAAGGTTTTTAAATAAAATAATTACAATTACCAAACCACCTTCACTCACCAATAGTGACACAGGCATCGATCGAAGTCAATTGAAGCTCGAAGGAGATATTCCTCGAGAGCCGGAGTTTTCGATGATATTGATTTCAATCAGTTGTACTCCACCGGTTTGGTCATTCACATAAAAGTGCACCTTTGAGCTTAAAGCCTCTGCATCAGCCAATTCCCATGGAAAATGGTTTCTTGCCTTAAAAGGAAAAAAGTAATGGTTTTTATCATACAGGAAAAAAGTCAAAATGGTACCAATACAAAGAAAGGAGCACATGAGAGATCCAAGGAATGGTTATAGCCTCTCTACACTGAATGTGTGAATTTCACAAGCTTTATGGTAAGGCATGACGTGTGCTATACATTCATACTACGCGAGATGATGATTTAATGAAAATCCTCGCATTCACGAAGAAGGTAATTTGCTATATAATTAGTACCAAGATTGCGGGTTTGAATCTCACAGGGGACATACTTGCCATAAAAAGAATCCTGGATTTATTTGTAACGAATTACTCTGCAGAGTCATGGAAGTTATGTAAATTCAAAGCCATATTACGACAAACTTGCATAAAAGCATACTTTTATGATAATTTAAAATTTTGGAAAATTGCAATTTATATTACAGTACTTAGGTACTAGCAGACATGAGTACGCGCATTTGCTAAAACTCGCACAATTTTCTAGGAGAATAATATTACACGATTATGAAAACTTGAATTTGAAACATTTAAAATGTAGAATAAAGTCGGTTACCCTAAGATATGGTTCCGTCAAATCTTTCAGGCTTTACAATTTCATAAAATTATAACCTAAGTATTAAATTAAAAGTACTAATGTATACATAATATAGAAAAGTATCTAAATTGGTGGTTCCATAGACAATTAATTGATCGTATCTAAAAAAAAAACATTTATTCTTCTAGCAACTGATGATTTAACCATATAATTTTCACGCAAATTCTAAGGGAATAAAGTAAAATATCATTTCACATTGGATGCCAAACTTCACTCTATTGCAGTAAAAATATTAAATTTTCGTAAGTTTGGTCTAAATGAGAAGTCGGCAGTTCCTTGAAAAGTCCTGTACAATAATTAATCCATGAATAAAATTGACATGAGGCTCTTCGAAACAGTCTCTATTTCTTTCCAATCTTCCTTCTCTTACCTTTGCCCTCACCATTATGTAAACAAGCCAGCAGGGGAGGAAATGACCTCACCTGTCGAGCGCGTTTTGAGACTTCTCCCAGGAAATAAGATGAAGGAGAGCGGCCTGGGAGAAGGAAGGGAAACTCCGCGTTATGGATGACTCCTCACCCCTTCACCTATCGAGAGCCGAGGAGTCGCATTGCTAAACAGTCTCGCCCGAAGACATAAGTCGTATTGGACCTGACGAGTTCTCCTCGCTGAATACCAAATTGCATTCCTTGACGAACAGGGGCAGTAAAAAAAATACGAGAAAATTCGATCTAATTTCCTCCTCCCCCGCCTTAATTTGAACAAGTGGAATCAGCTCACTCTCAATCGTTCTTATCGTTAGCATTTGTCTGGTTCCACATATTTTATTTCCTCTCGTCTCATGTATATCAAGTAAGGGCAGAAACTACACTTTAGTTTGCTAGGGAACGAGATGATGGAAGTAGTATGGTTTCTCAAATGCGTTGATGGAGATCTGACATCGCATACCTTTAAAAAAACGTGGTCTGCGTCGGACCAGACGGTGGAAGTTATACTTCTTTGGCCGGTCGCACACACCCGCTCACACACACAGGCAGACAGGATATATAAATGAAATAAAAGACATTTTTTCTCTATTATTCAATATATTTCTCTTCGATATATTGTTATTTTAAACAAAACTTCTTTTCAAAGTTCGAACGTACAAAACGAGTAAATGGGTGCTTGCAGTTTGCAAGCAAAAGGGGAAAAGTGTATGATAGTACATTGTAAATCATTAAAAACGAATGCAATAAGGTCTTACTTCTTTTGGAAATTATTTTAGCTGGGTCAATTTTTGACCTAAGAATATAACAATGAGATAATAGCATAAAACGAATGGTCCCATGACATATGTACTTTGTTCTTCTTAGTAATTGCTATATTTTTCCTTTTATTTTCATGCCATTGAGCAATTTTGAAGTAAATATTTGTAATTAAACATGATTACAGTTATTTGGCAGTATGAAATTCAATCAATATGAGCTAAGTAAATGCTATGGATTTTCACATTTCATTTTATTTTTGCTGATCTCAATTATTATAATTTACATATTAAACACATGGCGTAGTACTTGAATTCATAATTTCAAAATCCAAGAGATAATGCATCATAGAACATTATCATTTTACATGGTTTTGACTTGTAGAATGAAGTTTCGAGGTACATTTCAGAAAGTAGGTGCAAGGATTAATGTTTCCTGGAAAAACAGAGAGAGGGAAACCCGGAATAAGGTGTAAAGAGTGTTTCAGAAGCAAAATGGAGGAATCTGGAGCGATCCCAACGGATTTCGTAGGCATGAGCAAATGGAGTAGTGTCAAAACTACGAAACAGTTTATGTATATAATTATAAAACATTGTAAAAAGTATATTTATAAGGCATAATATCGTTAAAAGCGATTGAAATACGCACGGAGAATGTTATATTCCTTTAAGTTTAATCTTTATAGCACGCGTATAAGGTACTGGAAGTCTCGGGAACAATGAAAAAATTGCTTAGCAACGAAAATGAAAAAAGATCGAAATTTGCATTAATTTTGCGTTTAAACTTCAAATATTTCAATTTATCGATCGATAGAGAAACATCGGTTGCAAGAAGTAAATGCATTGATCTTTTGGCCTCATTTCAGTCAAAGAATGAAACTTGTATCTAAATTATTTCATATTTTAATGAATGAATGAAAATTACTCTACACGTAAATTATTCGTTTTTCCCATTTAAACCCATTAAAAAACAAAATCCTATCTGGACTCGAAACCAATGAAAAATATTGGGATTTTCGATTTTTTCCTGACTTGACACCAAATTTGAACCCTTACTGAAAATTTCATCCTTTTAGCTCGATTAGAAATACCCAGGAATTCGTATCAATGAGTACAATTGTGGATTTTTCTCACCCAAAAAGAGCGTGACGCGGTTTCTCGACCAACATCCCATCCCAAAAGTCTCCAACGGGCTCAAAGAAGTATAACTTCAACAGCACGACAGCTTAAATTTATCTACCGATATAAGAATAAAAGTTGTGTTATCTGAGATAGCCCGCATTGGCGTTACTCGCCCAGGTTAGCGCAGTGATTTCCAACAATTATATCAAATTTTTAAGAAGGAAAATGGAACACAATTAGACGAGGGGTCCGATCTAGAAATAGCTCCAAAACTTTCAAACCTATAAAATGAAGAAATATTGTCGTGAAAACCACGAAAACTCCCTGTGTTATCGTCAAAAACTCGGGATTTTTCGAGGATAGGAGGTCACAACCTCGATATTGTTGAGGTTCTACAATTCCGAATTCTTCATGAAAAAGGTCCCAGTACTTTTCGCTTTGTACTAAGCTACATTTAGTTCCTGAAAATAGTTTTCCTCTTAAGTCACACGCCGATTTTGCAAAACAAATTATCTTCTGCTGCATCTTCAAAAGAAATGTTCGTCTGCACTTTCTAAACTTCGAGGATCAAAGTTTAGTTGAAGGTTAGAACTTCAAAGACCTCTAATTTAGGATGATGCACTGTGGGAATATTTAGGAATATAGCATATATATTGACTTCATATATAAATCTTAAGCTTAATGTAATAATACTACTAATAAGAGAGACTAAGAGAGCAGATAAGGAAGCATAGTGATACCTTGGGTTTGATCGCGGATAAAATTAGCGTGAAGTGATCTTCATCATCTTTTGACAGTTCGAATTTTATCAGCGGTTTAAGGTTCCCGTAACTTTATAGGAATAAAAGAGTTGTAGCTCACAGTACACGTTTTCGAAGAAAGTTTTTTTAATTTAGGTTTAAAACTACTTGTTAAATAAAATATGCGAGTTAACGATTAATTCTTTTCGTAAAACATGGTTTTATAACATGTTTAACAGAATATAGTTGGTTTTTTTCCACAAAATAGATATTTAACGTTTAACAAATAATTTTTTAAAGCTCTAAAAACTTTCAATTTTACTTGGAGCAACAGGCATTACTCACTGAAATCATGATAAGTCAGGTTAATTGCAAAGAAAGTTGACGGTATTACCTAATACTCATTTCATTTATGAACAGTCTTGCATGTATAAGTTTTTAGGACATAAATTTTAAATAAACATAAAATTCAAGCCAGACCTAATTTGAGATAATTTTATTCATAAACCGGGATTAACGCTTTGGTACACTTCCCTTGCGCGTATATTTGTGCCATTATCTCCGAATCTCAAAACTGCCTCCGGAGAGATCGAAGTACCTACAAACAATGGAATCGACGGGGGAAAAACTCATCCTTTTAACACCAGCAGGGCGGAGCCGTGACACTGTCGCGTGTAAGACGAACATGACTGGCGCTTCCTTTCAACTGCGTTCCATTCTCATTTCCTGGAAAGGAAAAAAGTCTTGGGAAAACTGAGTTAAGGATGAGTCGGCCACGAGTGAGTGCGATCACCGTGAAGTCTCCGCGGGTAGATAAAAAGAGAGCTTAACCTAGGAGTTTGAAACTTCAGTTCATTAGCGATGGGGGTGCAAATGCTTTAGAAATGCCCGATCTTCTAGAGCTATTTGAAACTTTTCCTTGGGGCTCACTCATTTTGCCATTACCGCTAAGCGCACGAACAACTGCGGCGAAAGGCGTCTGCATTCAAGAGCAAAACGATCCACTGAGCGATTTCGAATATTGACCGGTTGTGTGGCATCATATGGACGATTAGAGATAACACTGGTTCTGAAAGGCGCCTGCGGATATTAATTACAACAAATCACATAATTGGGCATATGCAAGAACAATTATTTTAATTTCATCTCCGTAGTATGCCTCTAGAGATGGAGGAGAAGCCAGATTCCACCCCACGCATACACTACAAGCTTATAAAGGCTTCATCATTGTTATCATAACTCATTCAGTCCCAAGACTGGTTGAATGCAGCACTTCAATACTATCTGTCCCCTGATAGTTCCTTTTTCTATATCCCTCCTTACACCGCAGCCCCGGGTGGCCTTTGGCCTCCCTCATGACACTTTTCCATTCACCTCTATTCCGCACCATCTACCGCCATCCTGCAACCCGTATTATAGTAGAGAGTTAACTTCAACTTAAACGTGTCTTTTTATTTCATTGCGTGGACAGATTTATCATTTTCGTTTCGTTTACTAAGTGGATTTTTTTCCTGGAGTTCACCAGAGTAACTCTTCCAATTAACAATACGATCAAGTGCCTTGGCATGGTGATTTATTACGCTGGATTTGATACATTTCCTCACAGCTGTCGCATCCTACTATATTCACGGATCTCTGTACGCCAGTGACTTCTTTGACAGTATTACAGAACGTCTATAAAGTATGGTAAATGTAAATACCTGTTTTCAATATTACTCAGTGCGTTACTGCCTCATAACTATGAATAATATATCCCTTCTGTTATTTTTACTCCTAATATCCCGTATAGATCCTAAAACGCGTGAATCAGTAAACCTGTAATCCTAAACAAATTCATAATATTATACGCCATTATAAAATGAAAAAGAAACGCCAATGGTGTGAAACTCGTACGAATTTGTATATTTTTTCATTCTCAGTTATCACCGTAGAGGCTCCCGTGAAATTAATTCATGAACTATCTAAGGTTCCTAGAATTAGAAAACTCATCACTCGCTGTCATTAGAAAAACTACCGCTTACTAAATCCCACGAAGACACAAACCATTATTCTGGTAGTAAAAAGATACCAAGTAATGTTGACTTTAACATTAACTGCCCAGCCCCTCTCGAGTCTCCGGCCATTATGACGGCATTGAAACATGATGCTTGCAGGGGACTCGGAGGGGATGTTACAACTGTAACAATTAAATAATAATAAACACAGGCATCACCAGAACTGGAGGGGAGGAGTTAACAAATCCATAGTAAATGATGTTAAATAAATCACCAATAGGCAAAGTTATGAGTATAAATAAGATGTATGATATAATATTCACCTAAGGACGCAGGCGCAGGAACGTGAGTGCACGCACAGACCCATGCCCTCATACAAATTTTCCAAATTTCCTCCCAAGATTGCTCCCTGGATCCGCCCTTGTAATAGAGACCATATTCGAATTTGAGTTTTTAATTTCAGCGTCTGTAAGAAGTATGAAGTTAATATTGTAACATTAATGGCGCAAAAATATAGTTATATATGACCAAAATTCTAAGCAATAAAATAAATACATCTACTCAAGTATCTAACTTGACTCACTTTTTCAAACCGTATGGCTAAAAAGCCTTCAAAACAGCAGGTTTCTTTTTGTGATTCTGTAAAAATTACTGCAATGAGTATTGGATTAATTTTGATTATTAAGCTTTTTGACGAAATCTAGGTGTTATACATTCCTAAGTTTTTCAATAATCTCCCTCTGGAGCGCCCAGCCGTAATCAATCCCACATGTAAAACAACTTGTATTTTCAGGCAAATTGATCGAAAATTAGTTCGGTAAGGGGTTAATATTTTTATATAATTAGAAAGATGGGAGTTTTTTCGTTACAATGAGACTAAATTCATCAAATGTTTGGTGAAATGATTTTTAGCTGGAACTACATTAATTTCCTTATTTCCATGAAATATTCTTAAAAGTTGTCACTATTTCAATAAGAGAATGCAAGGTTAAGGGGGCCCCCGACTTTCGTTTGCACAGGGCCCATCAAACCCCAGGTACGTCCCTGGTTGAATCTCAAATTATTATTCCTGAATATGCTGCCTGCAATGGTAGTGAAAGCTCCAGTGCAACAAACAAAGACGCAGCAAGACCCGAAAGCCATTCTAGAAGATATATAAATATTTTACGGGGTTTCCACAAGGTAATATGCTTCATGTGCAGCCTATTACCTGGTGGAATACCCGTGAAACATCCATCACCTTCCAAACGTTTCCTCCAGTTATCACGCTCTTGCCAGTGTAACTCCTGTTTCATTCAACTCTCTCCCATTCGCGTTTCGCCGAAGCGACGCGAAGGTGAGGGGGAGAAATGTGTCCATCCAATTCATTGCGGAGTTCTCGAATACGGTGCACCGAGTCGCGTCCCCTCGAGGACACAACAGAAGAAAGAAAAACTTCCATTTCCGCAATAAAAGGAACGGAGCACCTACTTTGAGGGAGAGAGGCTACAATGAATTCTCAGAAAATAAGCCTGTTGATGTCAATTAAAATATTCATTGAGAACCGGCCAATGTTTTCTTGCATCATTCAAAACAAAATTTCCCGTTTTTTTTCTTTAAATAAAATTTTTTTTTCACATCCTGCCCTCGATTCACGTTTTATCAAGAGCTACGAACAACTCTCTTCAAAGCTTTTTTTATATAACTCTGCGCCACTAAGTTTATTTGTTTTCACTTCCAGTGTTTTGTTTCTTTCGAAAATATGTGTGTCAATCATTAATCTTAAAAAAATAAACTCCCCGAAGCATCCCCTGCAAAACTTGAGAGTTTATCGTTAATTTCAACAGCTGCCTTGACCGAAATGCATCCTTAAACCGTGTGCCTCAATATGAGCGACAGAATGGCAATGGAGTTTGACAAGGCTAACCGAAGACACTACTTTCTCTAGAAAGGAAAAGTTACCTGGCCAGTGCTCAAACATTTATTCAGTAGTTGCAGGCGCCGATAAAGGCAAGGTACTGCAGGAGTTATAAGCATTATCTGCAGCAGATGGTTAAAGAGGATGATGCCCAGTGGGTAGAGCGTTGGGATACGGACCACAGGTTCCCGGGCACAAATCTGGGAGAGGCCTCATTGATGCCTTAACCTAAAATCTCGCAATGCGATTATCAGAGCATAAGAAGATCGTGGAAAACCACATGCGACCCCAAGGAGAAGTACTAACCACCTACTCTGACTGTAATTTACCTCGTGTCTTTTATACACAGTTAGGCTTAACGTTCTCTACGCCAGTTCCACCTTCCCCAATAAAATTTAAATTTGGGTAGATCACAAAGTAAATGTGATTACACAGAAGAAGAAGCACATTTAGGACACATTTTCGAAACAGTAGTAAACTGGATACGCGACTTTCTGAGTGATTGTAAGCAAAAAGTAGTTCTTGACGGAATTAGCTCTAAACGGAAGTGACATCAGGTGTCCGGCAAGGAAGCGTGATCGGCCCCCTTTTGTTCATTATATACATAAATGATCTATGCTCTCGAATTAGCAGTAAAATACGTTTATTTGCCGACGACGCTGTCATATACCGTGAAATTAGTGATCACTCTGACTTTGAAACTCTATCATCGGATTTAAACAACGTTCATGTGTGGAGCCAAGAGTGGGGACTCGAACTTAATCTGAGCAAATGCACGGTGGTACATTTCTTGCGGAGGTCGTCCAACTATTCCCATGTATATGCTGCGGATGGTGTTAATATAAAGGCGACAGATGAAGTGAAGTATCTAGGAGTTACGATAACTTCGGACCTATCGTGGGGAGCACATATAAGAAATATTTGTGGCAGAGCTCTGAAGAAGCTAGGATTCGTCAAGCGTATTGTGGGAAGATTTTCAAATGAAAAAGTAAAAGAGAGGTGCTATTTCGCACTCGTCCGGCCACACCTTGAATATGCAGCGAGCATATGGGATCCGGTGCAGAAAGACTTAGTCCAGGAACTTAATAAAATACAAAGGAAAGCTGCACGATTCGTCAAAAACTGCTACGGGCGTACAGACAGCGTTACACAGATGTTAAATGAATTAGGCTGGGAGCCGCTAGAGACTCAGAGGCAGCGCGCTAGGCTTAGATTGCTTGAACAATTGAGAATAGATATCTTTCAGAGCGACACGGAGAACATCATATTAGAACCCCACTATATTTCCAGGTCCGACAGAAACGATAAATTAAGAGAGATATTTTGCCGAACGGATAGGTATGGGAATTCGTTTTTCCCCCGAACAATAAGGGACTATAATAAATGCTAGGCGTAATTTCATGAGAGCGTTTCCTTTATATATATGTAAACGGCTGGTGTCCTAACACCCCCCGTCTATTGAGGCGCCACACGTCTATTGAGGCGGCTTGCGGGGTAGTATGTAGATGTAGATGACTTATTGAGTTTGGTGATGGCGAAAAACATGAAATATCTATGAAATAACCATCATATTAGTGGAGAAACTTGGTGGCAGATGCCTGCACAAAACGATACGTCAAGGAGGGGAATGTGCACATGGAAGGGGTTGGCAAAGGAGCGGAGGGAAGATGAAAGCGCACGGTGGGAAACGCTGCCAACAAACTGTATTACACTAGAAACAGCGGGAATGTGTCAGCAGAGTGTTATATGACATTATTCATGATCTATGCCAAGCTACATCAAAATATTCTGTTCATGTTCGCTACCAACCGGAGAAGCCTATATAAATATTGAAATAACAGCCATGGATAGTGTTTTGTACAGTGTTTTTATGCAGCCGTTTCTGCGTCGATTTTCCATTGGGTTGTGCGTCACAAATATACCCCGTTTTCAGAGCAGCGGCAACATCGGGTGAAAATAGAAGACGGTAAAAAACTGTGACGCGTTCAGTCTTCCTAATTATACCTGATCATGGTGGATTTTTACCCCATGTAGTGGAGTTTCTGAAGAAAAGTGGATATCCATGAGTATTGATGATGGGCTCTACCACCTTATCTCAACTGTAGTCAACACTCTGAAGATTACCTACAATTCCTCCGGAAACAATTATGGAACCAACAACTGAAAGGCAGAAAGCGTCAGTCCTTACTCTTTTCCACAGCTCGCAGGCTGAGTCAACAGTTGAAACATGGGCAACTCCGACAACAACGCAGCCTGCGTTGAATATCTCGCTTCTGATTCGCTACGCAGTGTCCGGCAGCGCAAAAACGGCTTCATGAAAAAGTATCTTTATTGATACAAATAACAGACTAAGCATTTTGATGTTGGCAACGAAGGTTTACAGCATTGGGAACCCGTATTGTCAATCGTGGAGCTTTAGTCCCCCCAGCGGTGCCAGTTTGTGGGTAATGGACCCTTGCACTGAACATAACTTCTGCGCAACTGCCACAATGTTTCTCTAACACTATACGAATGCAAAAACTGAATATTTATAATGTTTTATCCCACCCAATGGGTTCGGTTATTGATTCGAAGTGTAACAAGGTGTAAAATTAGAGACGCATGTCATTAAATATTGGAAAACTTCGGCATTTAAATCTTAAACCTACTGCTCATCGACGGAATTTCATGCAAGTACCATCTAGAGCAACAAATTATTATTGGGCTAAAATAAATTTCCCTGTGAACAATATATCTATAATAATAATATATAAAGCCTAATTATCGTGGAATTAAGTGTAAAATGGAAAAATCAAACGATATTTATTAATCTTGTTATAGAAGACCAAGGTATTAGGTCAGCCATTTCGTCTATTTAAGCACATGTGATGTTTATCAAATGCGTCTAATACTCACTGACTGAAATGTCACCGTCTGCTACCTTTTCCACATCAATTGAAGGCTAATCCTCTATTAACCCCTATAGCACAATGTATGAATATCCAGCATCTTAAACATATAAAAATGATGCGTTACTCGTCAAAAACTGAAAGGTGCTTAGTTAATCTAGTAGGTGGAAATGTGTAAAATGTTTCCATTTCATGCGAGGTTAGTATTTCAGAATTCCAGAAAGTTACATCCCCGTCAATCAAATACGTAGCATATATCTAGCTCATGATACTTTAATTTCAAGTTGATTCAAGAAATGTAACACTAGTAATAAAAAAGACGGTCCTCCCATAATTACCAAGATCGGCGGTGATTGCCATTCGACTTCATCTTAAATGAATCTAAATGAAGAGAAGACTTAAGTGCAAGATTCTGAAGCTAGATGAGGTTATTCACATTAAAAACAAGCAAATTAAGCCGATAAACGATTATAAACGACATTAAAATTTCTTACATTTATAAAATGGTAGCGGTTTACGGAGCGGAAGTACTGAAAATGTAATTATCACTCCTTGGAGCAGGGAGAACGGTTGATTATAAGTTGTCGAGAACACGTTCCTGCGATCAGGTAGCGAAGAAAAACGCGTGCTGCTTTAATAATACTCGACACTTCCATGTAACGACGAAAACCAAGATGAGAGAGGTTAATAGTCATTGAACCTAAATTTCCCATACCCACGCTCCACTATACCTCGGGTAAACTGTGAGAGTTGAATTTCGTACCACGACAATCAACGGGACATAAACTCGTGCGTGTGAAAGACGGGCCAAAGAAATTAGAATTTGAATAAACATTACGAATGAAATAAAAAAGTAAACATGGATCAAAAATATCAATTTCCGTAAAAAAAATATCTTTCCATTCAACGATAAGGCATGTGCATATGTACGTGTCGTGAGATACGTAGCTCAGCGTGGGCAAGCAGCGGCGTTTCCAACGTCGAGAAATGTGGACTTTCTAATTACTCGGAAATCATACGCGGGATATTATTTTAGACGCACAGTTGAATTTTAATTGGTAATTAAAATTCTGGGAGAGTGTGTTTGTGTGTGAGAGAGAGAGACAGAGAGAGACGGAGAGCCACGCACTGGAGTTCTCATCAATGAGCAAGTCACACCTTTAGCTTCCTCATCAAAACATAAATTGACAACGGGAGTGGAACGTGAAAGTGACGTTTCCAGCATTCTGACGGGTATAATTTATAACTAACGAGAAACATGGAATTAAAATGCTTCGTTTGCCCGAAGGATGCATAAACTAGTAATTGTACGCCATTTAGATCGCAGTTAAAGGGCTTTATCAATTCCTAACGCACTTGTGAGGCAAGCGATGGCCGGGCACTATGGCATACGACTCGTCAAAGAAAGAGAAGAAAATCATCGGAGCGTGGACAAAATGGTGACAAAAAAAGGAAATTAAATAATATTGAAAGTGTGCTCTACATTGATGAAGACAACATATACAAAAGAGAAGAGAAACATAAATTAGGCCTCTGCAAATAAACGATAATATCATGCTTTAGTGGCGTAGCCAGGATATCGTTTCGGAGGGTCCATGCTGAGCATAAGCAAGGGGAGGCGTGAAAATTTTGAAAATCAGAATCAAAATTGTGTTTATGACAATTAAGAGCGCAATTTTGAAGCAGTGTAACAGTCGATTTATTTTTATTTTTGCCGGGAAAATTTCTGAAAGAATACCAATACCGACGGTTTTTTCTTTAAAAATCATAATCGTATTAACTGAAAAAGTTGTTCTATATAAAGAATAAATGAAATAGAAATTCTCAATTTAAAAAACAAATATAACTTTATCCTAAAGTGCCCTTATGCAACAATAAATTCAAAACTGGGGGGTCCGGACCCCCTGGCTACGTCAGTGCTTGCTTTATGCGTATGAGCAAGAGACATTTCTAGTACTCTTGCAAACCTCTCCAAACATACATTTAATTGACCATCTAGAATTTCTTTCTTCATGGCCAGTGTGAACCTCTGTCATTTCATCCATTTCTACGAATTACTAATGTATGCATTTGGAGTCAAACAAGTGAAACGCCTGGCATTAATTTTCCTATGTTCCGGCTTATACAGTACATTTAGAAGGGAAAAAGGTCACGACAGAATCAATTTCATCCATCAATAGAATCAACCGTGTCCACTTGGTGACCAATGGCAACCTAGAACCAGCATCTGACAGTTCAATCGAAAAAAAAATACTCTAGGAATAACACCATTTGGAAAGGGATGTGATGTGAGAGAGGCAGACCGAGAGACCGGAGGAAGAAGACGTCAATACGCGAATTCATTTTCCTCATATCTCGCTAAGAAAGAAAAATGAGTCTCGCAATCTCATTCCGATACATCGATTGAGACGGGGGACGCCGAGGAAGTGGCCATTCCGGGCGGCACTTCCGCCTCCGCAACGCTGGTAAAAACTCCTGATATGGGCCGAGTTCACCCATCGTCTCCGACTATCGACATGCCACTTTACGGAGCATCATCGTTTTATTATTGGATATCTCATTCCGCAAGAGGCATGGATAAAGTCGACATATCTCCAAGGAAATTAACAGCACCCCATTTCTAACATAAGGATTACATTATTACATCTTCAATATATATACCAAAGAAAATGTGTAATAAAGCACACCATTATCCTGTTCCTAGAGCTGCTAACTCCATTCTCAGTAAATTAGGGCATTAGGTTTTAAAAATTTAAGACTCCTGAAGAAGTGTTTTGAGGGTAGTGCCGTAAAATAACATAAACGAACCATTTTTTTTATTTTTTGTGGCCGCATTACTGGATAGCAGAAGATTTTGGTTTATTAGGTCTTCCAACCCGAATTATTACATCACACCGTCAATTCTAAGGTTAGCGTCAATTCTAAGGTCAATTCTAACCTTAGACAAAACAAATTCATACATGTGGTGGGTTTCAAGCACGCGACATTCGTGCTGATAGATCGGTGCGTCACCATCCATCCACCGTAGCCGACGCTGCTTTCCAGTTCAGTCAGCGATTAGGATAGGGAGGTTTCCAATTTATAGGGCCAAAATTCCTGATATTTGTTGATTCCTTCCGGATAGTCCAAGATAAAACGAGGACATGACCGGAAAAATGAGGACAGTTGGCCACCTCCTACTTGTTTCTTTACTTCGTCAACATTGCATAAATATCACATTAATCATTTTTTTATTTTTGGATATCACATTCCTCGCGACGCAAGACAGGAGGTTGAGACATCTCAATTAACATTTTCACATTATATAAATATGTTCAGGAAATGTTCAGTAATTTCGTAATCTAATTGGCTGAAACTGGCGTAAGCTCGGGGTAGTATACAAATTAATTTATGATAATTAGGCGCTAGGAAAATTCGATATACCTCCAAGGAAATTTAAGTTGCAGTATTTATTACGCATTAATATTCACACCAGAATCAAAACGACTTCGGAAGATTCTATACGCACAAATCTTCGCTAAATTTAGAGCCAAAACTATTCTGTGTCGATGTTACACAAATAAGATTTTGCTTGCGAAACAAGATTGCATAAATGCGAAACGGAAAAATTCCACGAAGAGAAGAGTAAGTTTAACATAAAAAGAATATTACTTACCAATGGTAATTGAAAAACCATAAAACTTTAACATCAGAACAACCGAGTAGCAATTATTATCACCATAGATATTACCAAATTTTCGTCGGTTGATTTTTGTGAAACAATTCTGAGGGAATGTAAGGAGCTGAGGGAATGTAATGAGGGAGCTTATGAATCGAGGTAGGTAAATGCCGCAAACACCGGCCTCGGTGTCAGTGGGATAAAACCCACACCTACCAACCTAAGGTCAATGATTAGGAATCCGTTCTGGGTCGGTTTTTAACCCTCTGATCAAGGCCAATGTTGTCTACTTTAATACGTTAGATTTGCCTTAACTGGCGTAAGTTGTGGGACGCTAGGAAATCGTGACTGCGTAAAACTCATTTTCTCATTATTAATGAAGCAATAAAATTTCACTAGAGGACAGTGAGATCTATTATGCTATCACCGAGGTATTCTGCCATCTCGTATGGTGCAATGGCCAAGTTTTAACCCCATGAAGTCTTCTCTAATCCTGATAATTTAAAACAGATTTTACTCTTCGTCCAAAATTTTTGAAACAATTTTGCCTTAAACCTTGACACAACGATTATTTCGATAAGGTACTGCAATTCTAGGAAATGAACATGTTGCGGACTTGTACATTTTTCCCTCACGAAAAATCGGCTTAAAGGAGGTTTAAACCGCGACCATGTGAATCAATACAAGTACTGATTAGGACCATTTCGTTTGCATTGTTGCAAAAGCACTGCTTCAACTGATGACGAACTTTAGTAGTTAGAAAAGAAATTGACGGTACAAAATGTGCATCTCATACGACGAATAAATTTATTGACGAACACTTTTCGAAAGCTTAACAGCCGGAAGCTGCGCTATATCCTTGAATTAACGCAATTTGACTTCAATTATTGATGTTATTTCCCAATAACTCAAAATATAATATGAGCCGTTGCCTTCATTAGCATTCTATTTAAAGGGAAAATTCGCTTCTTTTAAACAGTTTTACATGAAATTGGGCATCATATTGGATATAAATACCATGTTTATCCCACTATCACACATAACACCAGGCAATTTCAAGTTCAATTTGCGAAATAAATATAGCGAGAAAATGTATGATTTAGTAGTTCATAACAAGCAGAGAAGATGCATTTCTATGAGTAAACGTAATGTGAATAAAATTACATTTAAGTCATTTCACGGTGGCACCAAGTTAATTGAAATATGTATGGACGCAGTGGTCCATGCGACCCCTGAATGAGATTACGATGATAACGGGACGACTCCTTTTCAGCGTCGCCAAAAAGGGGTCTTCACTGCCGAGGCGAAGTACTTAGTTCGCCCTCATCGGAGACGCAGTATCAACCTGATAACGCACGTCCGCCCATTCACGAGAGGGAAAAAAATACCTAAAGCACAAGAAAGCACCTTTCGAAATAAATGCTGAGTAGTGTGATATGACCCTCTAAGTACTTCTTGAAGTGGGATCTAATGTAGCCATCTCTTTTCACCTCTAACAATAAGTGAAGGATATCGAAGGAAACACTCTTCGATGTTCTATATAAAAAATAAAGGGTCGCTACACCCATAAAAATGGAGCACGCATGTTTAACTTAGTGTTCATAAGTAACGCGTTGCGATAAATAAATCGGAGGTTCCTACAAATGTTCCAAATGAGGCTGAAATTTAAGATACTGAGAGTCCCTCATCAATGAATTATTTCTATAATGCTCACATTGCTTCAAAAAGTTCGCACGACGAGTAATCATGGTCATGGTAAGGTCATGCGTTCGAATACCACCAGAGTTCTTGATGATACGTAGTCAGGGCATTTATTTTCCTATATCAAGTTTGATCTCAGCTGTTTGATGAACTAAAAAAATCTAACTGACATTAATACTCGTTTAAGACGGCCAGCACGAGTTCACGTTCTACGAGGATCACGCATTTACCATTGGTGGAAAATACTTTAAAATCCGTGTTCATACTGTGCTCAGCGTTCTTTCAAAAACATCTTCGGTTCGAATGAGGTATAATATCAGGGTAGGTCATGATTGAGCATTACGATACTGAATGACTACGCTCAAAATATATCCTAGTCACTTACTTAAGGAAAGCCTCATATGCATGCAAGCCGATCGCAGTACATAGTAAAACTGTAATGCGGTCTCAGAAAGACATCAAAGCACATTTGCCAGCCAGAGAAAAAATATAGTAGGATTTTATTAGCTCTCAGGAAAGGTATGTTTTCTAACAGAATTCATTACTAGCAAATTAGAAACTCTTTCAGCTTTTAGTGGCCCATTTCTACAAACGTTTTAACCCGATTTATAAATACTTAAATCTATTCATAAATAATATTTTATGTACATCAAGTACTCTCATTTAGTTAAACAAGATAGGCACGTCATAAAATGTACAAGGCATTAAGTATTTTCCCCTTAGTGATGTTTTAAAAAAATAAGCAATACTCTAAAGTTCTACAAATGAGTAACATTCTTCCACGGGGTAATTAGAGAAAAAGCTGTACGATAGCGATAAGATTTCTCATTTCCTATGCAAATGATGAGTCATCGAGTTAAACGAAAATTTTTAGATATACATAAAACCAAAGGAAAACTCCATCTCATAAACTAGTCCCTTAAACCTAATATAGTAAAAAAGGCTAAAAAAACTTAAAATGAAAAAAAGGATCAAGGATAAATAAATTAACAAAAATAAAATAATTCGGCCAAATATTTAGCCTGTAAATTTGAACTGTTTGATAGTTAAAGATATATTTAAACCAAGTTTTCCATTAGTGACTCTCTTTTTCTGTCTCAGAATAAAACTTATGATAGCAAAAAAAATGAAAGATGTGCAACTTTATGAAACAGCAGTAAAACCGTACGGTTAGATGCCATTCCAATTGTGGAACTAATGATTGGACTGTTTCGACACTTTTTTATCAGAACAGTACTAAATTAAGGCCCGTTTATGGGAACGATATCATCATGTCCTCCATTTTACTGCTACCCGAGAGAAAATCTCACATCCCAGGAAAGACGACCGTTTCCTGAGATGAATTTCAAATTAGGAACCCCCAAACCATGGCGATTAATGACCTTGCCGGAAAAATAATGGCCACGTTTGAGCCAATCCGAGAACTGAAGAATCACGTCCCAAAATGCCTCGGGGCCATTTCAATCCCCATCATTTAGAGCTTTAACGCAACGCAAAACCCATCGGGGAAAAAAGGTCGCAATTTCACCTCGACATTCGTCCAATCGAAACGCTCTTTCCCCCACTGCACCTCATTCCGGCCGTCTTGCCAACGAAATTACGACGGCGAATGGAAGAGAGAGATGGGACTGAAAGAGTTACTAGTGGGGACCCACTTCGGACGGTGAACAAGGTAGACAAATCGGAAGGGTCGGGATGGGGAGAGAAATCGAGTGAAAGGCATGGGAGTACACGGGAGGGAGCAGAAGGGGACAGATTCGTTCGGTTGGTTGGTTGGTTACTTGGGAAGGGGACGGAAAACTGAGGTCATTTGCGCCATTGAGGATCGGTGGGTAGGTTGGAAGAGGAGTTTATGAATAAGAGCCGAGAGAAACTCGGCGTTGGGACTTGCCTAACCTTAACGAAAGGCGCCCATGGCCCCTCAGTTTAAGGTCCCATTCGGTTGACGGATATGTGAGTAGGTTGGCAAGAGAAGTATTGTTTGTGATGTAAAGGAATGGTGGAGTTAAACACAGCGTCGACCTAACTGTCCCATTTGTTCACACAATTGTGTGAAATTCACAGTAAAAGAACATTATTTGCCTAGGGGGTTGTGTTTGAACTGTTCGATATAATGATTTCGATCACGTAACTAAGGAGTCACGTGGTACAATTACGAGGGATTCAAGACTTTGGTGTACCTGAACCATTCGTAAATTCTCACGCAGCCTTTCCGATCGGTTTTTTCTTACCGGGATATTGTTGATGGAGTCGAATATCTCGATTAGAGTCGCAATAATCAACATATCAGGAGTATAAGTTATCCATCCGAATGTTTTAGACACACCGAGATTTCAAACCGTTCGTTAATTTACCACGTGACTGCTTAGTTGCGCGATCGGAATTATCTCGAACGGTTCAAACGCACTCCCCCTGGTCTAGGATTAGAACCAAGACTCCTCGTTATAGCGCCGAGTGATCTAACCAGTTGTCACCCAGGCGTCCTCTCCACAGTGAATTTCATAATATCGAGGCGTCTGGGTTCGAATTCCACTCCAGGTGGACGATAATTAGGATTTCATACAATTGGGATTTCATAAAATTGTGCGATCACTAACTAGCGGGTGACTGTTAAAGTTACCGCGCGGTCAGTTTCGTAGCTCTTTGAATTAGCCAATTTGAAACCAAAGGCGCCAAGAAGCCCACATTTCAACGTCAACTACGACGGACGGAGGATAGAAATTGAAGTGCACTCCGTATAGCAGCCATGCAGGAATCGGGATTCCAAATCCCGATTGTTCTGATCTCTTATAGATCTCTGCTCCATCACCGAGATTTGAACCCTTTCCCCAAGACTGGGAAGGACTGTACTAGACTGGACTTGTCACCACACAAAACCGATCTCCACTTCAATTTCACTTCCAAGGATACAAAAGATTTTGACCACCGCAAATGCTAGGCATTCTATGAAGATCCAGGAGGAATTCTGCATTTCTATCATTAGCTTAAGGTGGCTGGAGCGGTAATCTTGAGTCATTGAGTGGGAATTTTCATAAGTGCACAAGTACGTCGAAAAAAATTCTCCAACCACATTTTACATGAGTACATCTATTTATACGGTGGAACTCAACATAAGTGTTGTAATGTAAATGATGCAAGAATTAACATTTTCACCTTTATTAAATCATTGTTATGACTTCGGTTTTATGAGTGGAATTTGAAATTTAAGCAACATTTTATTTTAACCCGTTTTCTTTCGCGGCATGATACCTTGATATTTGCTATCAACCATTTTAATATTAAAAGACGTATTATTCAGCGTTTAGGAGAAAATATGTACACATGTAATCGAGTCATTACGAAATATATGCCATGTGCCATAAGACGTGTTAAATTAGAATTGAATTGCCAAGAGACCAAATCGGTAACATGCAATCTTTTTCACGTTCATCTATAGATATTACTTATATGCATGCCAAGTTTCACGCAAATTTGTTCAAAAACAAAAATCGCTCCAGTCACTTAAAGTTCTCCACATAGTACCAGCCGCTACGGATAACATTTTTATCCGTTATTGTAGCAACAACACCAACGTAATTCCCGGAATAATTCAAGGTAGAGGGGGACAAAAACCGAATGATGAGGAGGGGAGAGAGAAAACGCAGTGAGCGAGCAGAGGACTGATTTGGGATGAGGTTGAGAAAGAGGGATGGAGAAGGAAGGTTTTCCCGGGTTAAACGAGGAGGAAAGGCGTGAAGAATGAGGTGGACGTGCACGATTGAAATAAGAGAGAGGTATATATGAGAGAGAGATATAAGAGAGAGGTATATACAGAATATGGTAGGCGGGGAATGCGGAGAGAGTTGGGGTTGGCGTGATGGCTGGAGTAGGTACTGATTTCCCATCTCGAAGGCCCGGGTTCGAATTACAACAGTGGCGTAGTGTTTCCAGTCGAATGCAGATCCCTACTTGTAAAATAAAATGTCGAGGTTGTTAACTTGATGGAAGTCGTCATGATGATATATTTAAATGATAATAAATCAAACTTTGTAACGTAAACATGAATGAACCTGAAGATGGCTGAACCACCGAAGCCAGGTGTACCTTCTAAATAAATTGCGGAAGCTGCAAAGTTCGGTTTATTAACAATTAAATCCAATTTGGAGACTTAATATTTATAGTTATGTCTAAAATGTATTTACCGGAGGGTTTATACCGATAGCATTTTTTATTTCTTCCCCACATCAAATATATACGGCTACTGTAATCAATTCTTTCGCCACGAGCATTTTCTACATCAGCTACCGCATTGCTGTTGGTTTTTTTGAGCTCGGCCAATCAGGGTATATCGCGAGTGGGCGATGCAGATATTACCCGCGTTTCCATGCGTACCGATGCGTTTCTGTCTACCTAAAGAAGGCGTTTAAGTTTTAATCGCCTGTACATTATAAATTAATTGTGGAAATTACAAAGTTCGATTTTTATCACCCCTACTTGGGAGTGATGTAGGGAGCACTTCATGTTTTGCACTCCGTCCGTCGGGTGGGACGTTTAAGTGCGGAATGACGACCTGATTACTCTGACGTGATGATAACAGACGGTGGCGTTAAGTTATCCGTCGTCTTCCCCTCAACGATGAGAATTTAACGATTTACAGTATTATCAGCGCCAACTTTTAACCCTTTTTGCAGATAAAGTTCTAAAAGATTAAGAAGAAGCTGCCTATTTTCATGTATTTCATTATCAAAATATAAATAATCCGCAAATATACTGACATATATTGCTTCAAGTAGGTTAATTATATTTCATTGTTACGCTAAAAAGTAAAATAGATAATCTGTAAATGAAACTTTGATCATACATTTATACCATCTCGCCATTCACTTTCGGGATAGGTACAGTAAAAGAACTTATTTATTGTTGTTATTCCTATGAAACTGGCTATCTTTTAATATTTTCTCCCATCCATGCAAATGTTTTTCGCTTCGATTGCATTAATGCATTCCATAATACACATTCCCCTGTTATTAACACTCCTAATATTCCTCAACTTGTCCAGTTCCTTGACCAGTCTTTTCCGCCACATTCACAGATTACTTCCTCCATCTACCCCTTCCTCTCACATCATTCATTCCACTACCATCGGTCTGTTATTATTCCACTCTCATCTATTCTCTCAACGTGGCGAAGCCAACGAAGCGCACTCCTTTCATATAGTCTGCCCATTACTGAAGTATCAAACATCGAAAATCAGCTCTCTTCTTATTGACTTCCGTTTACTAGCCAGCCAACCAAGTTCGTTATAGAGGAAAATAACCCCGGTAAAATTCCGCGTCATCGTAAAACGAGAAAAATGAAGAGGAAATTGCAATTTGATGTCACAATCCAGGGGAATTCCCGTATTTTTCAAGGAGTTAGAAAATTCAGGGAGCTTTCTATGTTTCCCAAGGATTTAAAGAAAGGGATGGCCGCTCTGGTGAAATGAAATGGGCGTATAGAGAACAGTGCGCCGGATTGATGTGGTGCCTAGAGTACTATCTATCTATCAAGATAACCAGTATTCGAATCCCTGAAGAGGTGGATATATTTAAGAACAACCCCGATCCCCACTTCAGTATATCTTGGAGAGTAATTTAACTGTAGTACTCAGTCCTTCGCCCAGTAAGTTAAACTTTGGACTATAGTAACGCAAAAAACCTTTTTTCACGATGAATGGTATATAGGTACGAAGTGTACACAAGCGCATGTCAGAAACTCTAGCCCAGAAAAGAAAAATTTGCGATTCATAAAGGAGAGCTCGTCTTTATGTTTGTAATTAAAACTTTGGTTTCAAATGCAAGGTGTGGAACAGAGATATTTTATTAGAATCCCTATTCCTAATCGGGTGTTATGTGCAGACTACAGACTAATTCCAATTGCCGAACTCATTCCGTCGGATGAGACGTTAATATGTAGACGTCTTGGCGCCTTTCGTTACTAATAGGTTAGCTCGGTCGACGCCATGTTTCACTCCACCATTTCTTTATATTATATTATAAATCAACTTTTCCTTATCAACCTACCCACCATCCGTCCGTCGGATGGAATATAATCTACGTTTTCATCCAGGCGTTTTTACGCTGCCGGACACTGCGTAGCCAATCAGAACCGAGGTTATCAACGCAGGCTGCATTACCGTCGGAGTTGCCCATCTTTTACCTTTCGACGCAGCCTGTGAGGGCCGACGCTTCTGTCTGCTATTTGTTCGTCACGTAATTCTTTCCCAAGGAATTGTGGGTCATATTCAGATTGTTGACAAAAATTTAACTTAGGCGGTGCAACCCAACGACAATATTTCTCCTGAAAATACATTTTTCTTCAGAAATTCCACTACATAGATTATATATTCACAATGAACAATAATCTCTAGGGAGACTGAACGCGTCTCGGTTTTCCAACGTCTTCTGTTTCCATCCGATGCTGCCACTGCCATGAATACGGGGTATGTATGTGACGAACAATGCGGCGGAATAACGGCGCAAAATGGCTACATAAAAATGTAGCTTAATACACAAGACCCTTTGGCTTCTCTCATTGAGAGAAAGCTAATTCCGTCGCCGGGTTTGTCTCCACTTACCTTCAATTTCCCACCATATCCTTCCCGCTCCGCCCTACCAACGTATCTTTAATGGCACCAGTAACCTCAGTTGCCTAAATCCCTGTATCCAGGGCTTTGCAGTTGCCGGTCACCTCCCCAAATAACCCACCGACCAATCAACGAGGAGGGAAGGCAAGAGGAATGAGGACGAACGCGGACGATGGAAGGTCCAATTGGGGAAAGGAGAGAGGTTCGAATATGGTCAGCAGGGAATGAAGAGAGAGTTTGAGGGACATAGGAAATGAAGTGGGAGGTGGCGTGAGGGGGTACGAGAGAGGAGGATGTAGGGAAAGGGCGATGCTCCACGAGATAAGATCACGACGTGAGAGATGAATCGAGAACCACATTTGTCATTCATCTACGCGTGCGTTGCCCCGGCGACCTCTCCGACCATCTCCCAATCCATCCATCCATCGCAGTGATGCCAGCCTCGGCTGGGGATGTACATATATAACACCGGACCGCAGAGCATGCCCGCGGGGCGTATTTGCACGGAATAGCGCGGCCATTCCACCCCCTCTCAAAAGAGAATGCGCTTACCTTCGTGACAGAGAGGTGGGGAACTCGCGGGAAATCATCGTCGCGTTTGCGAGCTCTAATTATGATCACTATATTTTACTGGACCGTCTCAATTCCATAACGATTACTGACAGGGAGTGTCCGTGACACTAGAGTGCGTCCAAAATAATAGCGTGGTTGAGCATTCAAACCTACGGCCAATGGGGTATCGCCTTGAACAGGCCTTTTGGCGAGGCAGACGTGACGTAGTCGCGACGCCTTCTGGAATGGGTAGCAGCCGGTGCGATTTTATATTTAGTATTATGTTTATTTATAGAATTCTGTGTTAAAATTAAACCATAACATGTTAAAACGATAAGAAAATAAACTGTATAATCCAGAACGAGCCTTTAATAACTTAAACGGAAATAACAGGGACGAGTCAAAATCCCAGTTCCATCATTATGTACTGTACATAAAAACATTAAAGCAGCGTCATCACGGCGGAAAAAATACGCCTAATTAGTTACGACAACATTACTCAATATTTTAGATGCCACAATTGGATGAAATATAAGGACTTGGCAAAGAAAGAAATGAAAAGTAAACAATGTTTTTACGATCATATGATGTACAGGAAGGCCACCATCTTGAATTTTAGTCACGAGATTCGATTTCCCTGAAAGTGATTAAAATGGCATTGAAAGTGTTTACTGATTGGCTTCATTTCTAACGGTTAATTTCTTTATTATCTTGGACAGGGCCTACCGATAGTGTTCACTGACAAATGAGTCAAATACCTTCTTATGAGTCGTAGATATGCATGTTGTAGATATTGTCTATTTAATATATAAATATTATTTACGAAACAAAAACTACACACAAGTGAAGTGATAGCTTTTAGAGAATTGTATAAAAATAAAATGTAGGTACTTTACAATCACATTACTTTTAGTAATTAGCAAATTGCTGCAATAATTGAGGTCCAAATTCTGTTATTCATCGCAAATGGCGCTGTATTTGGCTGCTACGGATGGAAAAATGTGTCCATTAAAAATATATTCATCGAATAATCTGCATTTATTCTACCCTTAATTTAGTTTGTTTATAGCTTTGTCATATCTCCAGTGAAAGTGGTATTTTTTCAACAATTTAGTATTTGATTTGACTTACACAGTCGCAATAAAACCTACTTAAAAGAGGAGGAAGAGCAGAAGCTTAGGCGAGAAGGAAGCGAAAGGGTGGACGAATGTGAGGAAAGAGACGCGGACGAAGAAGGGAAACCCCGATGCTCAGTTCAGGAAACTATCGCGCGCACCAACGTTACCGGCCTACACGCATTCTAACTACATCATCTGTACATCATACCTGTATGCAGCCCCCTCCAGGAATCACAATTGCCGATTCAGCAAATACAGCCAATTGACCAACCAACCTGAGTGAGTGGGAGATCCCGGTCAAGTCAGATGATTTTCATACCTCATACCCGTGAGCGTTTTTGGGCGTAATTTTCTTTTGCTCGCAAATGCAGTACGGTTTTATAAGGTAGTCACTTTAAAGCGACAATGTAAGATTCAGTTGGTGAGGATAGTTTTTGTCGATGACCAATTAACGCATTACGGTATTCTAAGCACAAGGAAATATGCGATCAGCTAGCTCGTCAAAATATTAGAGAGTACGACAGGCATTTTCGACGGAGCGTACAACTGCAGCCCCAAATAATTGAGTGGTAATGCAGTGGGAAACGAGGGTGGAAGTTTTTGCGATCTGGCACGCCGAGTCAAAAAGCAGTAATAATAACAATCATACCTCGTTAGTGAGCAAACTTGGAATAGGTATTAAGTGGGAACCAGCCTCGATTAAATACTTCGGTGACAGAGTAATTATGTGTGAACATGCGTGCATATTCTTTTATCTCGGTGAGAAACAATTGTTTTGTGGATTTTATATAGAACCCCATCATTCTGACAAATTCATAGGGGAATTTACTTGTAATTTCACCTAGGTAGGCACAGATTTTGTCCCATAATTTTGCCTGGCATTTTATTCTGTCCCATAATTTTTTTCTGGATTTTGTCCCTAGTTGCCATAATTTTGTCTGGCAAGTGCCCGATAAATTAGAGGCAAATAAAATCAGCATGCCTTAGAAATGAATTAGAATGCATTACATTTGAAAGATTTTACTCTGTCTCCCATAGGCAAATTCAATCGTATTACGCAAGAGGAGACCAATGCTTTGGTAAACTAAATGATTTTCTAATCCATTTTTTTGGTAAGAGACCGTTGGAGACCAAGATCGTTGGAAACATTACTCTTGAAAACCCTATGCTTCCGTTTGAAATAAGCCAACCGTAAAAAACAGCATTTTCCTCGTGCAAACAGTTTTGCACTTGCCTTAAGTTATATCGATTGTAACTCTACCAACTATTTGTCTTTTTTTGAGGATACTTATCGATGAAACAAGTTCGTTTCAATAGTATTTTTAAGCCTATTAATTTAATCTGAAGACTCCTTAAAAGCTCAAATAGCGAGACGCAGTAAGACTTTTCCATTAGTTATTGTTCAGCAATGGTATCTTTTGTATACCGCTGGGTTGATATAGTTCGTTTTTTCTCAATATCATTGCCCTAAACCTTTTTTCTACAAACAGCGAATGAAGAAATCAGAATAACTTAAGGGAACGAAGCATAATTCTGATATTAGAATTGGAATGGCTTTAGCTGGGGAAGAAATATAAATAGCAATGTTGTTGTATTAGTTACCATTCTCATAACAAGCTCAATTAACATAACTAAAGCCCTAAACAAAATTGTTTTGTTAAATCGTCAACCTTATAGTTAAATCTCACTAATTCTACGCGTCCAAGCTTTCACTTTCCTTCACAAACAGGAAATTTGGATGGTTAAATCTTAAATAAAAAATTAATATGGAGTTTAATGTCTCGATGTCCAATTTTTTCTTCAATATTAGATTAATTTAAAGACGGACAAAATAAGCCAGGGTAGAATTTTTTTTCAAATATCATACGTGAGTGCAGAGATATAAATTTAAGTATGAAGAAAAATTCCGTAAGTATGGCGATAGTTCCAATAATTATTTTTTACAAAAAACATAGATACATTGGTATTAATTTATTTTACCACAAAACAGCACAACCGGTAAAAAAAGATAAAATTTTCTCTTGAAAGCAAGCTTGTTATTGCAAGATATTCGTTAATCTTCGAAATTTATCATGCGAATGCTGGTATTTTCTGGTTAACATCTATCCTTGGTGTCTTGTACTTTCACAGGCTATATTTTCCAGCGGAAATGAGCAGCTCGCAGCTGAGTTCTAAAGTATCTACCCCAAGCAAATTTTCCACTGCATTTAGCACGCGGATGGTGGCATCCGGAATAGTGGGCCCTTAATCGACCCACGATTTGGAAAATTGTACGACCGCTAAATACGGGATTTTCAACCCATACATACAAAGGCATTGTCAATTTCATCCATGAAGGTAAACCTCGTAAAAACATATCGTGGGTGCAGTTGTGTGGTTGAAAAAGATATCTTCAACCCCAGCAAATTTTGAATTCGGCAGCAAGCACTTCTCCAGGGGAAGCAAAATGGCACTCCGTATTTTGCATTCATAAATAGCATTGTTCATTTTTTCCGAATTCATCTTGACCTTAGTCAATATAAGATCATCTTTTATATCCAAAATATAGCTTTATATATAGGAGGGAATTTGTGTCCGTGAGTACTTACTTCAAGCGTTTCGCTACCTATTTTTAAAATGACTGAAATGATGCTTGTGTGACTGCTCCGCTTTGACTAAAACTCCAACATTAGTGGTATAGAGCCATTAGCAGTGGAAGTGAACGTGAACGACATTCAAATGGGTAAACGTACCAACGGATGCAAATATTTTTAGAGTACATAAAAACGGTAGCACACGTTCTCTAGATATTTCCGCGACTTTAATTTTGAATGCAAACGCAGGTCGGCGACTTACACTGAGGAGGATGGATCCCCAATATGAGGAAGGGAAACGACTTCGACAGGACTTCATCAGCCAGCGGAATAATCCTAAGGAAGGGGTGGGGCAAGGACCACGATTACCCGTATCCATATTGGAAACCCCTCATCCATATCCCAGCATCCCACGTGAATATTTTTTATTCCGACTTTTTAATTTAAATTAGCCAATACCATCGCAGCAGAGTAGGTGCCTGTAGCGGGAACAGCAAATTCCAATTGGAGGACAAAATTGCGCGGCGTTCACCTGGTAAAGAAATAAAACTTCTTCGGGTAACGAACTACATCGCTTAGGAAACAACTACGAATCAGTATTGATTTTTCACGTCGTATTTCAAAATATGAGACCTCATTTGAACAAACTACTTATTTCTCATCCTACGCGGCATAAATTATTTCAGCGAAAGAGGCTGATGAAGTAATTAGCATAAATTTAATGGAGGAAATATTTAGTAGGGGCTGGGATCATGAAAATGATAGACAATAAATAAATGGGTATAGTTAATATGTCAGCAAAGTCAAAGAAACAGCACACATATTAAGTTAGCCCATCGCCGGGTTCAATGTAATGGTTGATCAAACACGGTTATTGTCGTATTAAATTTTTTCTGACTGGGTATTTGTATATTTATGAAAAGGCATGACATGCAGAAGAAATGCGTCATCTTTAAGCATGGACAAAGTAATCTTAATAAAAATCCTTTATCTTAAATCGTACAAAAATAAATGTAAATATATATTTAAGTACAATAAAATAATAAGTTTCTACTATTGTTGATAAAAATGAAGGATGCAAAGGAAATGCGGTAGCTTTATTGTTCTTTTGTTAACAATTTACCATCGTGCTATACATACGTAGGTACTTAGAACGAGTTTCTGACAAGAGTGCTGCCTAAGTTTCTCTTGGAAAAGGTAAGCTTGGATTTCTATCAGATTTTTATCTGCTTATCTTCTATATCTATTGATATAAAAGTGTGACAATGCATAAAAGCACAAACAAAAAGACGCAAACATTAACGCTTTCTATTTCCGCGGCGCCACCGAATGTTCAACGTTAATGTTCTCTTTGTCTGTGTTTTATATATATTGCCATACTTGTGACGAACGTATTTATATATATTTATACGCGCTCGTGAAAACCTTCTATAATTTTATACATTTAAAATTATATCTTTCCAAGAGAAGGAGAAATAAAGATATAGTAAACATAGAAAATGGACTTATACATCTGTGGTGTGAAGATGGAGTTTCTTTTTCTCTCTATCTCGGACAACGCTAGAAACCATGTACTTAATTATTAAATCAAGCTATGATGCCCTACACAAAGTGATAGGAGCCGCGAGTGATTGAACAGATGGTAATGATATGTATAGCATAATAATACACCAGAGCACCAAATCTTACAACATAATAATTATAGAAAAAATATCGTATATGGCGAATGAAGTCATAAGTAGCGGCTATTTTTTACATAATTCTTCCAAAAGCAAGCATGCAAGGGGTACACTAAATGCTAAGGACACTGCTCTAAAAATTGCAGCGGCAAGTAAGTGAAACCCGGACCTCATTGCTCTAGTGACCAAATTCCACAGCCAAAATCAAATCCTCCAGAGCAGAATGGGATAGGCAATTGCAACAGATGCTTTCTAACTGAAATTGTCATCGCATTAAAATTTTCTAGTTCACTGGCGTGTTTTGCAGTGTATTTGAATATGTAGAAAGAAAGAAGTATAAAGGAAAATTCTCTCACCACGTTCCTGGTTATGGTGGTTTATTTATCACGCGAAATATTTCCCCTCTCCCCGCGGTCGGCTCTCCCGGAATGAATGCCCTAAAATCGATGCTTCATTCTCATGCCACTTCATTATCACGCTTAATATTCCCTTCGCGTGATAATGAGTCATTGCCGCACTCGTTAAGGACCGTCGTTATCCTAAACTCAGTTTCGAGACCATTCCATGCAGGGAACGTCCCCTGTGAAGTTTACCACGAGAAGTAAACTGGCGAAAATGGTGTATCGAGAACTGGACACCTCCCCGATTCCTGCGAGTGTACATGCGTACAAAAATGCAGCAACTTCTTTGCCCCTTTGAATAGATGCGAGGCGTGGAAACATGTGGAGGGAATTTTATGCACCGCATTAACTAAGTGATAATCTCTGGAAGAGCGGAAGTTTGAAGGGGGTTTTGAGTGCTTCAGATGGGCGGTGGGACACTGTCATCAGAAATTCAGGGAAAGATTCTACTTCACACACCTGAGCCCGTATTTAAATTAAACAGAATGTATACTGGTCCAGTTCAAGCTTTCTAAATATCGGCTGTCGTGGCCGATATACCGGTTGGTATGCCGGTACAGCTTCAGTACCACTACCCACTATGTGTTGCGGTTTAAGTTATCGGCTTTGGAAGGTATCGCCCAAGGTAATGGTTGTCAGACCGGTTTATCGAACCGCAACGTATCGTTCTGATAAGCCCGAGTTATTTTACGTGGGGAGTATTTCTTAATTTCTTGTTACAGAATGGACTCACAAGCACAGTAGCAAAAAAGCAGCCTGAATAATGAGAGGGGATAACTTCCCACTCCTCATCGGCCGTGACGCCGCCAATACTTTCTCATCTTCTCCACATTCATCGCCTCCTGTGGGAATGTATCACCCGATATATGTCCAGTTGTCCGATGCCTGATATGTCGAAGCCAAACCAGTGGTAACCCGATAACCGCTATTGGTATCATTAGAGAGAGTGTAGATAAAAGAATTACATGAAGTTCAGAAAATATATATGCCAGATTAGTAATAAATGTTGGATTTGGTCAAATCTTTGACACGACTTTCGGCTTTTCGTGGATCCGTTTGAGTTGGTAAGTAACAATTAGCTGCCGTTATAGTGATTGCACCGACGTCTCAAAATATTCCACCATGGACGCATCGGAACTGATCGATGGCTAACTAGTTGCATTTTCCGATGATATGCGCACTCTTGAATTTCCTCCGGGATTTTTGGGGAATAATGTTGCATCTAAAATTTGACCAGAACATTGATTGCTTACTTGTAATTGGTGTACAAAAACTATAGCGCAATGTCATTTTTCGGTTTCACTAGACTGATCCATAAGAGGTCAGTCGTTCTGTACCAAATTCAGCGCTCTAACATATCAGAGTTTAAAAATGTAGAGTACAGAATATTTCTCCCACTTCCAAAATTGTCAACTATCGCCTCGTTTCTCCACCCACTCCTTGCGCATGCGCGGCGCTAACTCAAGGGCATGTGTGCATCGTCTTCATATACCGGAACGAACGATACCACAATTAAAGTGCCCGCATGGATCACCCTGCAAACATTATATTACCGTTTCGGTCAAGGCTGGTATCTCACTCTCTCGCCGATTTTAAAGACGTATTCGCGTCCAATCTGATATGAGAAAAGGCGAAATACAACGGATATATTAAATGGAATGGGATAAGAGAACCTCCAAATACAGATAAATTAAGAATTTCAGAAAGGTATACATGGTCTTATTTCAACAAGGAATTTGGTACCATCATGACGAAATGGGTCTCATATTTCCAATGATACCAAAATATCAGCCACTTACCGCAGTACTACTTTCCTAAATATTTTCCAAAAGATACGTATCGTTTTCTATGGGATAAGTTTTTCTATACGCTACAGAGAGACAATTTACAAAAAAAAGGAATTTCGATCGCATATATCGCGTCAGAAGGTCGTTGTAGGTATAATTCGTATGCTCACTTGACTATTAAAAAAATAAATGTACTCCGTTCCTTGATTTTTTCCTCAAATTCGCAAATAAAACTTCAGTTTTAATGGCGTTTTCAGCATGCGGCTGCAAACAAATGAGTTGCGTTACAGTCTTATACATATGTATTTGGTAAACTACTAGGAATCTCAGTCACATAAAACTAAGTTTTTGCTTCCTTAATATTAAAATTGTGCCCCCAACCTCAACCCCATGCTTCTAACAACTACTTAAATTAAAAAAAAATATTAGAGCATGCTCTATAGTATGACTATAGAAAAATCTCGTTCTAACTGCCTTAAAGGATTTAAATAGTCATTTTTCCTTTGCAACATTTGAGACACGAGAGAACCATTGAAACACACTCATCGCTTTAAATACAACATGATGACTTTTTAATAAGGAGCTTTTTTCATTAAAAATGGTAGATGGCCCAGAATTCCATACCATGTATCCTCGTGGTTGCTCAGGGAATACAACGTAGAACTTAAGTTTGCAGGAAGTGGCAAACTGGCGCATAGGGTGAATCGGAAAATGGCTAATTCCCTCAACTCCTACGCCTAAATACACATAAAAATCTAATAAAAAATAAAAAATATGCTTGCACCTTTATCCCCTTCTCATAGATGAGAGGCTTAGAATGACATCGTGGATTTTATGAGCCCCATAAAATAGTAAATAATTTCCATAGGAATGGGTGTATGAGGGAAGGATATGGCCTTTTGAGGGTCTTAGACTGACTGGTACTAGGCTAATAAAATAATAAAGTAGGAAATTATGTTAATTTAAAAGAGTAATAATGCGCTTGGGATGAGAAGCAAGTGTTTGGAACCAGTTGGAGTAGGTTGATTAAAGAATTAGATAAGGTTCAAAAAGCATATTCTACATTTATAAAAAAATACTAATTTAAAATAAACATACGACTACTTAGTTATAGGAGAAATTAGAGTGAGAGGCCCTCCAAACTAGAGGAAAGCAAATGATATTAAGACATTTAGAAACGTACAAGGTCCCCGAGTTTAACTCCGATACTGACAAGAAAAGCTGTCACACTACACCGGTACATACGAACACCCAGATAAAGAAAGGGAGATACACACCAGGAATAGTAGGTTTAAATACTCTTTTGTGCCTCTCACAATACGGTACCGTAACAAAACTGCGGAATAAATCCAGAAATTTGTATAAAACCTACTCACATATATGTATTAGAATTTTCTCATCCAAAATAACACAAAAATGGCTTATGCCCTTACACCCCTGCCACAAGTTCGCGTGACAGCCCGATAGGTATAACGTAGATGTAGATGACAGGTTTACAGCGCATCAAAACTTGCCGCACTCCTCGATTCCTTCGTGTGTATGTGTGTACATAAAAATACGCCAGCTCTCTTTGTCCCCGTCCGCATAGATGCGAGGCGTAGAGAGATGTCGAGGGATTTTATGAGACCCCTTCACCGGGTAATAATCTCCAGAGGAGTGGGGAGATATCCCTGCGTTTTCGCGGATTTACAACTTTTGCCACTGGCATAAAATATGGACGACGAGGACTCCCCACACCGACCGTACCCCCAAACCGCCGTGATTTCAGCACGGCCCTTATCGTGGGGGATCCTCACCCTCACAATGGCGCGTGGATACATATTAATCGGAAGATGTGAGTCAGGCCCGCATCAAACTAGAGAGTCAGACGTTGAGTATGAGCGTCTTTCTCAAGCTAGGGAACTTTAACCGCCCACGTCAAGGCCGCCTCTTTTTACTGTCGCCGCAGTCGCAAGAAAACGAGCATGCGGAAGACCCGACGGTGTCCGTAAGACCCAACAGTTTGCGACCAGGCATGACGCGATTTCCGGGTCTCCCGCCGGTCTTCTCATGGTCCTTCCATCCGGACCCGTCCAATTTCAACTATCCGCCTCTCCCTCCTCATCACAGCCACAAATCCCAAAAATTTGCGATATAAACTACCCTCCCCCCTCAGGCGAGACTGGGCAACTGGGATACATGATATATTCTGGGGGGAGTCATTCAGAACTTCGGAAAAAACAGTGGAATGTTGCATCGTCTCGGCCTGTGGGTTATTCGTGAGCGAGGCTGATGTGCATTGTTGGAAGGTTTCTCGGAGTTTACATATTCGTGGTTCGGGAGGGGGATAATATCTATCCATAATTTTCGAGACATACCCAAGGCAAAGTTACAATGTTACATACTTATTCTGTATCATTGTAACTTTGTGCTAAAAAAAGAATGAATGTAGACCTGGTATAAAGAGATGCTTGAGGAGAGAGACCACTGTAAAACAGAAATAGATATGAGGATAAAGAAGAAACGAACAAGAGAAAGAAGATGGTGGAGGAGAGGAAGTTAGAGCGAGAAATTCGAAAGTTATCTCTAATTCTGAAAGCGACAGTCGTCAAAAATCAAAACGACAGAGGTCAACAGATATGACGTCGTCATTAGGATTTCGGAATACAAGTAAAATATCGAAGACTAATATTAGAGGTGGAATGTTAGATAGAGGGAGACAGTAGAGTTGCGTTCAGGCAGGCAAGAAGGAGGCTATTTGTAAGAACAATTGGTCAAGACAAAGTGATGAGCAAGAATCGGTTTGGTACAGCTTCCATTGCGGAAGCATGTCATACTCTTCCGTTTGCATCGAGACGGTGCTGTCAAACGGATTGCCCTACAAGTAAAAAATTAGGCTCATTACGTCCAACTAGACGTTACACACCAGACATACAAGCACTATTAGCAAAGAGAATGAAAATGTTGGCGCTTGGTTAATATCCTACCTTGGCTAATTGAAAATTCCACCTACTTCCGAATCCCCTCAACTATAACGGACATAGAAAATTATGCTCACAAGATAAACCACTGCTGGGAAGGTAAGCCGGATTACGGAAAAGCGTTTTCAAGGTATGAAAGTGATATAAAAATTAATACGATGTTTTTGGGGCTCTCGTCCACCATTTTGTACATAATCAACATATTTCGTTGTTGTTTTAAATTGTAAGCAGTTAACTGAACCAACAACAACATTTTTGAGTGCAAAGCATTTTGGTTAAGTTTTGTAGAGCAATTTGCATATAATTGAAATAATTTTTAAAATCAAAGCATTACCTTAAAGTCAATAAAATTGGTTTAAAAATAAGAAAAACGAGATGCATTTTACTGATCACGGTCAAAATTAGAGATAGGCATTTTGCAAGCGAAGTTATTTTTTTATTGTACAGTGGAAATTTTGAGTCAAAATATCTGAGAAAAATTAACGAAAATATAGCTCGTGTATACCTATATAAGAGAAAAATTTGAAGTAGTATATCAGCGCCGTAAGGACACTGTGTAATAGGTTATCTCACTTGGAATGACCCAACAGCGAAAAAAATGACAACAAGTTACTACAACCAAAATCACACAGTAAAATCATTAAATGTAACATGGACGTGGTAGCAGTCCTCAGGGTTAACTTAACAGGAAAAAATCTGGCAAAGTTATAAAAGTCGCATCATACCAATTAATCACACAAGGCAGGCGAAATACCTCACGAGGGAAGTCAAAATTTATTCGAAAAAGTACCAAGCAATTTATGATTTCTCCCAAAGCACCCGAGGCGCAATTAAGGCATTGCAAGAACACTGTGACAAACAACACTCATTTTGTCTTTCTGTTGTTTACACTTGATAAATAAAACGATAGCTATTCCAAGAAATTGTAGGCACCGATCGATTGTTGTAGAATTCAACAGCAAGCCCGTGAACTGAGCAGCCCATGGAGGACATTACCACGAAAAGGCAATTACCGATTTGGCAGACTCTACGTAAACATAATTGACGAAACACCGCGCTGCGAGGAGCTATGGAAGGGAATAATTAGAAAGAAAGGCCAAGGATTGATTGAGGAGTTGATGTGAGAAAAAGCTAATGGCTAAGTCGTTAGAACAAACTCTGCGAAAATGAGATCATCAGCTATCAAAAGAAGGTTTGGAGGGACACTCAATGCTAGTCCTACGATTGATAATTTGACCAATTTATTTCTAGTAAAATACTTTTTACTGGAATTCAATGTAACCATTAGAAGATACAGAATCCGATTTTCCTCGGCACTTAATGTAATGTACTCTGTCTCGAAATATTCGTAACGTCAGCAAATAAAATTTGACTCGAAGCGAAAAAAGACCTCCTACGTAAGTTACATGTAGGTACCTTGAGTGCTAAGCAACATTTTTTATGACTTTAAAATAGCTTAAACTATCTTCAATATCAAAGTTACCAGACTAGCAAGGCATAGTAACTCCTTAATATTATACGAGCAGGACAGGATCAAGTGCGCTCTCACCGAAGCAACGCGAGCGCTAAAAAAATAACATTTTAAACCTGCAGAGAGGAAGTGGAACTCACGCGAGGGTCAAGGACGAAAACTTCGGAAGAGGAAAGAGATGGACGCCCTTAAGGCTATGGCGGTAGTAGCGGATGCATACTTTGGGAGGGAGGGCTGGTTGCTGCTACACGGAGAGTGATAGGGGTGGAAGAGATGAAGAGAGCGGGTAAAGTGTAAGTGCGGAAGCGAGGGAGCGATATGGTGGGGAAGTGAAGCACTTACGATTGTTTGAGAACGAGGAGGCCCAGATTTTCGGGGTAGAAAGGGTATAAGGTGGCCGCGTTACGACATGCATGAGTGGAGTGTGTTTACGAGCGAGAAGTGGGGATTCGGGAGGAGAGAGAGTTGGATAGGAAGAGGCGAACTCCGGTTGAACGAGGCGGGAGTTGTGGGATGAAAGAATTTTTTTACGGACGTGAGAGAGAGAGGGAGGGAGGGGGGGGGGAAGGCCGATGGGGCTAAAGAGTTGGTCTCACTGGGACCTGGGTCTCTCTGCGATCTCTCTATGAATCGAGAGGGAAATTCGATACTCACGAGATATGAAATCGCGACAGTGACTTACGCGGATGTGCGATATCATACAATGTGAAATATCCGACGCTAATATTGCCTATTGCAAATGGTACGGAAATTTTCCGTTAAATGTCTCACCAAATCATTTGTAAAACTTGAGCCGAGTTTTATATAGAGCTATCCTTGCTCACGATAAGACCTTTTCGTAAAAACTGTTTCTTTCTATAAAAAGTTCAATAGAATTAAAATGCCTCTATTTTAGTAAATATTTCAGTAAATTACGCAACGCATAAAAGCGATACAGGTGAACAAAGAAGTTTAACGACTAGTATAAGTTTGAGTGAGATATCACCACGTAAAAAATCAATGAATTTCCCCCCATTACAAGGAAGACGATCTAATCTTCCTAATGATACTAAAATATCAGCCATTTATTGCACTACTTTTCGAAATATTTTCCAAAAAAATAGAAGCCGTTTTCCATAGAAGGTGGTGTAGCTGCGCGCTCCAAGAAGAAATTACAGGAAAATTTAGGAAGCTGTGACTCACAGATCGGATACATTCCTGAGAAATTGGCATGTTTTCTCGTTTATTTTTACAAAATAAATTTATAACTCACTACGCTACTGTTTACGAAATTGCAAAATACAAAATTTCGCTTGTGAAAGCGCTTTCAGCGTAGGGCGTGATACAAATAAATCAGGTCTAAGTCTCCAAAATGGTTAATTAGTTAATTAATGCGAAGTTCAGTCACAGTATTAATGTTTTATTAGTAATATTGCTATATTTACTTTATACTCCTTACAACTAAAAGAGAAATATCATGCGTGATGTGATGGAATTTTAACACAAAGAAGACAGAAATTGAAATTTTCCACCGTTAAATATATTTATTTCGACCTAGGTTTTGACGTACCTACTACATCCGCATCCGGTCTCACCCAGCCTTCTCTCTCATACCTTGAATTTTTGTCTTCATTACCTTCTCACAACTGCTTACATCTTACAATAAAATTCGGAATTCGGAACTGCTTAGATTTTACAATAAAATTATCCCTCATACCTTTAATTTCTGACATCACTATCTTCTCACAACTGATTAGATTTTACAATATAATTCGGATATAGATTTTAATATGACTAGAGAAAAAATTCGCTCAAAATAACTTTAACATTGAGGTGTTTGCTTTTGAAAAATTTTGAGGGTACTGCAAACTAGCCGCGGGGTATACTTCACGATTCTTTTGCATCATCTTCAAGTACACTCTAAGCGATACTGACTTCCAAATATCGCGGCGTCTTAACCCCTGGGGTTGGAGAAGGGTGCACGGGGAGGAGGCCGTGTGTGTCTGCGAGTAAGGAGGGGTCGGAGGCGGGTGAGAGAACAGGGAGGTTGCAGAGAGGAGTGAGTAAAGAAGGGGGGGGTAGGGCTGTGAGGTTTACGGATGAAAGTTTTTCGGGGCGGGCAGCGTGGTGAGATTTATGGAGGAGGAGGGCAAGGAGGTTTTTGAGGAGAATAATAGGCGCGTGATGAATGAATCGAGATAAAGATTTCCGCTCCCTATTTACATTGATTTATGGGAGGACTTTTGCGGCCGAGGGATAGATGTATTAATTTTTGTTTATATTCCATTCACTTTGACAACTTAAGTGCTCAATCTTACTTAGAATTTCCTCTTCGCTTTTTTTTACTACCGCCGAATCCTGTCCGATTTTTTTTGCTTTCAATCATCGATCCCCTTCTTTTTTTGGGCCTGATTCTCTCTTTCTCTCCCCTTCTCAACATTTTCGGTTAGTGAATGACATTTTGGTCGTTTGTCGTCTTGTACAATCCGGGTTATTTCGTGCTCCATGTCATGCTCAAACTTTTGAACATATAAATAAGTACGGAAGTCTAAATTCTCTCGCAGTTCGCATTTGTATTCGTATTGCCTTGAGAGAGAAAAGGAAAAGTTAACAGATTGTTTTATCAAGTTTGAATAGCAAAGAAGGCAACTCTTCAGAAAAGGTACTTTAATATCTGATAATAAGCTGAGCTTGATTCTTCGCAGATCCTTGTGACTAAACGATAACTAGAAAAAAATCATTAAAATAACCAGAAATAAGTGTAATTTATACACTAAGTAGAAAGATAAACCAGTGTCAGTAAAAATCTGCAAAAATATACATCTTACAGGAAAATGACAACTTCTCATCAAAACCATTCCTAGACAATGGGTTGCCAAATTATAAGCTGCTAAACTGGCAACATACATTAAAGTGGAATAGATTGGCTAATCAGTTTCTATTTATCAGTCATGCAACGTCAAAGTGAGAGAAATTTTCTTGTATAGATGATAATGAACTCTCCTAGTAAAGAAGAAAATAGAGTAAGGTAGAGGAATGAGATTTTAAAATTCAAACCCTTGGACCATCATAGTAATACTTAAATGTGATTACGTAATTATTACAAAGATGCCATATCTCATACTTTATTCTAAGCTACAAATATTTCGTTGGTTAAAATGTAAATACATAAGAGCATAGAAGGCCCATTTAGAAGCAAAAAAGTTTATCTAGAAGTATTCCGTCAAAGTGAGCTCCAGAATTGTAATATTTGACAATTAATAAACGAAGAGGAAACGAAACGAAGAGGTTAGAGCTGCAGCTCCGTCGCCTATGTCACATTACGTGACCAACAACGCAGGAAAGCCAGCCGGGTTGCAGGTATATCACGGAGAAAACACTATCGAGATGCGAGAAACCAGATTTAATAAAATAAATACCAAAATGCCAAAGCTAACTGAAAGCTAACTAACTCATGAATAACTAGCAAAAATTATCCATTCTTATCATTAAATTACACGTGAACACCAATAAACCATAAATTATTTCCATCAAAGATAAATTAGGTCGGCCAAAAATCGTGCACCTGTAAAAGATCAGGCATGGGCCACCTTTGGTATGCGAGCCGGAATGGGAAACCATTTTTGGCCAGCGGGCCAGATTGAGTGATAACTTATATGATAATGTCTATGACAATTAGGAAACAGACTGCGGGCCACTTAAAAACATCAACAGGGCCAGATCCGGCCTGCGGGCCCGTAGGTTGCTCATGGCTGCTATAGATCAGCATTCTATTAGCACAGTCAAACGCTGAATGTGTTATCACTACCCTTCTGATGTACAATATATTATTATGTGTTGATGAATTCCGCATAATGAATCAGTCTATACAACTGAAGAATGGGCAAATTGTATCCTTTCCTTTGGTATAAAAATATTCATGCTTCTATTGTGAGGAGCCATGGATTGATCTTGTTGAGTCTCATATTACAATTTTCGGACTTCAATCATCAGCAAAAATACGCGATTTCGATCACCACCACGAAGTAGCTATTTACACAGGTTAAAAAGATAGTCTGACGAAGATGAAACATTTTAAATTGAAATATGACATCCTCTCTCCTCCAAAGTGAAGGGCAGTCTACCGACGATAATTCCTCCGTCAACGTTCCTGCAGGTGGCGTAAGTGAAACAAATTACGACGTAGATTCCCGGCGGCAGTTGAAGCCTTGTTATCCTTCGAAGCGCGCTCGTAGACGCTCCAAATACTGACGTTAATGAGTGTACACACGCCGAAAATTTGACGCACATCTCCCTTCAGCTCCAATTGAATTCGAATCGATGGGCACGTACGTACCTCAGATAAGAGGCGACACGTGCTCATTAAGAGTGCGAGACGAACTGCCCTTAGCGTATCGATATGTCATTGACATCCCTTAAGCGGAGCAAGAGTGGGATGTTATCATTAAAACGTTTCCAGTGCCGGATTCTTTCTAATTTACGTAAGATTCTGCAATTCCGATTAAATTAAAATGTAAAATTCGGCATGACGAAAAAAGAATACTTGCAGAAACAAATCAAACCCATACAGCTGTCGTGGCTCGGCCATATTCGATATTAATGATGTTTGGTACCAAGGAAGATTATAAGATAAAATGGTTTGTACCCAACTATTAACCCTTATTATCAATAGATGTCAAAGATATGACACTTTGAATATCAGAAGGTAGAGAAAAGAGAAGCGGAGTAGATCAACACTACAAAATTCGAAAAATTCAGATCTAATGTTCGGATTTAAAACATAATGACATTTTTGTGATTTGGACACTACATGCTGTCTGTTGCTGCAGTTGTCGGTCATAAAAAAATCTCTCTACAATTGATAATGCTAAATTTTACCCAATTTTCTTGATTTCAACATGTATAGCAATCAATGGAAAGTGATATATTTCATTTTGAAAACCAAATCTTCATTCTGCATTCCACAAAACAACTAATCAAAATTTTTCCGTCAGTTTTAATAACAGAATCATAGGATTTTTTTTAAACCTCGCAATGAAGAAGTATCTGACATCAGTAGAAGGAAATTGTAGCATTTATATCAAGTGCATCAATCATGCAAGTATATCATTAAATAAGTCAGTGGACCGGGTTACAATAGGCCAAGTCTGTTACACTCAACAACAAATAGACAAGACGGGACAAATGTATTCGCTTACATTCATCAATGGATAAGCGGTATAGGAAAAAAAGTCGAAGAAATTCAGAGGTGGCACAGAGAAACTATTTTAACACCCCTGAGGATCCTGGTTTCCATTTCTATCGATAGTAATTAGTCTCAGGGTGAAAATGAAATGCATTGGATGGGAATAGCAATTTTTTCGGAAGCGGAAACGGTAGTTCTCCACGCCTCCATTCCTCCTTATCTCCAAGTATTTTTTTAAAGAAAATTGACGACCATATTTTATTACTTTCGTTTGATGCCTTTTTTCGATGTCACCCACAGTCCCACGGACCTATTTTTCATGAGTTAAACGTGGCAGGTTAATTTTATTTGTCCATTCCGGAGAGTCGTTCAAAAAACTCTTCCTTTTTATGAGGCAATATTATGTCTTCCCCCCTTTACCTATCCGCACATATCGGTTTTTCCCCTCGGCTGCGGCCAAGGGACGAGGCAGGAGAAGTTCTTTCTCCACTCAGACCGATGGACGGGGGTGGGAGGGAGGAGAATAGCACAGTCGGCACGACGGGTGGAAGGAGCGAGTTTTACCCTTATTCCTCCTCCCGTCCCGCCAGAAAACTGCCTCTACCCACGAGAAGGGACCCCTTTGAGTTAAAAGTAAGGGCGAGGACGAGGGGAGAGGCTGGGAGTTGAGAGGAGGAAGGAGGAGAGATCCTGAGCGAGTGAGAGAGAGTTCTGGAGAGGTTTGTTTGGCGGGATGGGAGAGAAGCTGGGAGGATGGATGGGTGGGTGGAAGGGAAGTGGGCGGAGTTGACGGGACGTGAGGTGGTGATGTGTGGGTGGTTTCGGTAGAGTGATAGTACGATGCAAAGACTGCGATTCATTTGAGATATCGTTCCGTAATACTGATCGGAAACAGATTTAATTACGTCGCATCTCACATTGAATCGAATCACACCGAAATTGGTGGTGCATCGCATCATATCGCATAGCGTTTAGAAGATATAACTTATATGTAGCATCCCATTGATATAAAATCACATATCGCGTTGCATCCATCATATCGCTTATCGCATGACGCCACATTACAACGAATATCGTTCCGAATTTTGTTTATGTGATTAACCACGATGTGCCGTGTGATTTGATGCAAATCGATGCATCGTTTTGTACGATATGATGCGATACAAGGCGATATGCGAAGTAATGCCATGAACTACAATAGGCGATTCAACGAAATACAAGGCGATATGCTATGTAAAGGGGTGCCATACGATAAGTTATATAATGGAAGTAACGCTGTATGGGATGTAATGCTAATGGAATGCTACGTATAAACGATATCATTCAAATATGATATATTATCCAAATATGTTATAGCGATATGGAAGATGATGCGATGCCGCACGAATTTTGGTGTTATTAAATTCAATGTTAGATGCGGCGTAATACGATGCCATTCAATATGTAATGTCAGGAAAATACAATGCAATACTATACCGTGCGGTAGGTGACACATTGCGTATTCAAAATTTAAACCGCGATACAATATTCAAGCGTGAACATCGCAGAGCCATTTGCTGTGGACGGAGAGAGGGAGAGAGCGGGAGTGGAGAGACGAAGAAGGGCCAGGAAGGGAAGAAGACGAAGAAAGATAGGGAGCGAGGGGGAGAGAGTCGTAAACGCGAGAGGGTGAACTTTACTTATTTATTCGCATCCTGAGAGGAACGCTCTACGTGCTATACAATTATTACGCACCGCTTGCTTATTTAGTGCGACGTGAAAAAAAGAAATGCGAGGAAAAAATCATAATAATTTTAATAATAATGATATAAGGACAAAACGAGAACGCTTTTATCGCCCCCCCCCCCCCGGTGCTTTCATTAGTTGACAAATTCCTTGCAGTAAATGTTTCCTAGAAAATATATGATTCATATGTACCTACATAAATGTCTTAATAAGTATATAAATAAGACATAAAAAATATATATATTTATCTAAAACATACATGTAGGCACTTGAACGTATCGCATGTACTTTCGCCAGGTTATACACGCAAACATATGTATAAAGCACTATGTTCTGTACCCAAACGTTCACCTGAACACCAATTAGGTGGATTTATGGAGCTCGGTCCGCTGTGCTTCCCTTATTTATGGCATTTCTTTTCGTGAGAGAAGAAAACGCGCGTGTATATTTTTTTTGCAGTCAAAGAGTTTTGACGAGGTATACTTTTTAACGTTTTAATCCTCGTTTTTCCCTACAAATTTATTTCATTCGTCCTCAACTTACTTCAATCTGTTTTCCCCCAGATTTTATTTTAATAGCGTGGTTATAGAGAAAAATATTGTCAGATAGAAATCAACATACGCCTAAGTCGAGGGCACTTTAAAGTAATGAGTGATGTATCAAGGCCGAAAACACAGTCAAATGCTTGTAGAGGCTTATGAAATAAATTAGTTTGAGATAATCCAAAACTCTTAGCCACTTGGCTCAAAACATTTCAGCCAAAGCTGAAATGCGGTCCACTTAGGTGTCATTAATACACCCACAACGGGAAATACACTTCAGCTGGTTAAAGATATTTTAGCTGAGTGTTACTCCGTAAAACTCTCCCACACAAAAACCGCATCTCATTGAATTAGGCGTTTTTTTTATTATAATTTTCCCTGAATTTGTGCGAATTGTACTACTCTTTTTTCCCCACTCCAAGGAGCACACACTAGACGAAGGGTTAATAAAAATTTATATGAAAGCATTTGCGTGCCCTCTACATCCCCCTATGATTATCTAGTTAAGTTTTTATCCCAGAACGAGCTTACGGCAAAATTATTTGTAAAGCGAAAAAATGATTTCGATCCAGATTGACAAAGTCCTCATACATTTCTGCAAAAAAATACATGATACTAGCTGTGCGTGTTTCTAATAAATGTCATGTCTTTTTCGAAGTAAGCTTGTATTTCAAGCACAAAGCCGGTATTTTTCCACTCATAAAATTGTGTATTTATCGTTGCTAATTAAATTAGCTACTAACTTAAAATTTTATACGGACCTTCAGCTAAAATAAGCTTTGCAAACTAAATTCACACAAAGTTTCCTACAGATTGCGTAAAAAGCTCCTGAAGGTAAGGATTGTGTATATTCCACTAGTTTACTCGTTAAATAAGTGGACTTTTACTGCGATTGTTTGGCATCCATAAATCCACCTGTGAGGAAATATCTCTTTTGAAAGTAGTTTCGAATTATGCGCCAAAAATATTGATAACTGAACAAGAAAGTGCGAAACATCCATCTCAAATGTCTTTATTCCTTGCCATTAAGCAGCATCACCTTAATAGTGAGTGACAGAAACGACTTCATGCTTTTGAAACTGCAAACTGTAGTTTCTTCCCATATTTCCTCGGGTGTCAAAGTCACAATTTTCAGGGTTTAAATTTCCACATAGTCCTAAGGATCCCAGAATAAAAGGAGAGTTGCTCATTTAGCCTTCCATTAAGTTCCAAAACGTCGACCCCGTCGGTTTTAAATAGCGCCAAACAAAGATCGAATCCGCATGTCCGAGCATTGCGAATTTCCTCCTACCTCTATTGCTAGGCCCGAAAGATATAAAATTGTTTTTTTAAGGCAGCAAGTACGAGCTTGAAATGAAGGACTTAAAATGAAAAAATAAAACAAAAACGTCCACGTTACTTGAGACACTAAGTCGACAGCTAATGCTCTGAAACTCACTTCGGTTTTGGCCCTTCACTCATGCACCGGCACTTGAGTAAAATGGCGACATTGGTAAAGTGCTTACAACATGCTGGAATGACCAAGGGACAGAAATAATTCAAAATAAGGAGTAAAAAAAGAAGGCTACACAAAACGGTGCATCGTATCAAAGATACTTAAAGAGCGTGTTTGGATAATTTCAGCCATCAGGAATTAGTTATATTCCATTACCCATTGCAGGTGCTTAAATTTTTCCGATGGCTGAAAAATAAATATTCGTGACAACTATTGCAATGAATACTAACTTTCACGAAAACAAGAAATGAAATCCACAACTGACGGTCGGATGTTGTCGTGCTAGTCGAGTGCGTCCCACTCCCATCGTTTCATGGAATTTTGTCTGAAATAAACACACTTAGGACTGAGATTAGTCCCTTAAAAATTAACAAGGAGAAATATTCAATTCATGGATACGAAGTTCAAGATGGCGTCGCTAAAATATAAACTCATTGCTCCCTTCGCAGATGGCAAAAATATATTCCAAAAAAATAGGTGGCTATATTGATGCCATACATATCATATTTAAACAAGCATAGAGATATAATGAAGAAATGGAAAAGTCAGACTATCCAGCGCTTACATTAAAGGCCATAAATAAAAAAGAGCCTATGGCAAATATAAAGGACTACATAATAAATTAAAAAATTAAAACATCAAAAGTTAAAAAAATTGTAAAACATCAAAGAGGCAAGAATAGGAGCCGTATTGGGGGTAAAGTCAATAAAAGTTCCTTCGATCGGTTACAATAAATTTAATTAACAACTATACAAGGAATAACTGAAAATGCCAAGGCACGGGCCAAAGGAAACTATGATTGGTAAGGGGCGGGCGGGGGGGGGGGAGGGAGGGAGAGAAAAAGGTGGTAGCAACGATACCCCTGGAGTCAGCAGCTGTGGATGGGCAGCGGCGTCGTGGCGTGGATGACCGTGACGCCAGCACGCAAATCAGGAAGTCTCCCCGATCCCACCTGTGAACCGACTAATATAGAGGGACCCCATTCGGTCGATGTACTCACGGAGAGGGTCCCATTCTACGCCGGTTCACCCGCGGATCAGCCGCGACCTTACAAAGAGGAAGGCCTTTAGAGCACTCATCCACGAAGTGGACGGCTCATCCTCCCCCTCTACCCGGTGAGCTACTCTCCTCAGCGCGGCGCCAGCGAACGTGGTGAGTTACTACACGCTACACTTGATGCTGCTTTCGCCGAAGTCCTCTTTCATCCCTCATCCGACAGCTTGCTCCGTCTTAATTTGTTGCTCCACATAGGATATGGGTGGGGGTTACAGGGAGGAGGATTATGTTCACATAGGCGTGCTCAACACAAAGAATAATTTCACCTTCTTTACAATTCAATTTTTTTTCCAGCCCACTACATCTCGTGGGGGTATTTTTTCAAACACAAAACAAAAGGGGCACCCGGGTTACCCCGATATTAAACCATTGCTGGTTGACTGGCAACCAAAGTCGGTTACAATAAAATATCAATAACGTTACAGAACATACGCAACCTTCTGGTAATGCCACCATGGAAGGAATTTAGTAAACAAATGATTGACAACCATTCAAGGAAGAAAAAGGTAAACAAACAAACAAAAAAGTAAACACAGCAGGAAAAACAAGAAGAACGAGAAACGTAGAGAAAAAAAAGGAACCCGCCGAGCGAAAGGTCGTCCAAAAACTCCCGGTGAGGAAGGAGTTTGCCTCGGTGGTGAGGCAAAACAACCTACAACAACAAGCAAAGAGAGGGAGGAAAAATAGGAGAAAACTTAACCCTCACAAAAAAAAAGATTACCGGTTCCACTACCCACTCACATGAGCTGAATACTCCGAGGTCGCTGGAAGGTAATAAGGGAGTAGAGGGATGGGTAGAGTATGGGGCATTACCAATTTTACCTCTCATAGTAAGGTTTAATTTGCGACACATGACACCGTCGCCTTGGCGTATCGTTTCCTAAATCCCCCAACTCTACTGTAACGGGACCGGTAAACATAATTATTCTCTGTGGATTGGACCATTTCAGCAACAATTTTCCAGATATTTTATTTGTCGCCGAACTTACCGGGTGCATTTTGTAGACTACAGTTTGGCCCACATAAAATTGTTGCCTTACCCTATTTCTATTGTACCGCGACGCTACTCGTTTATTGGCCCGTTTCAAGCATTGGAGAGCGTCTTTCCATTTTTCCTCTAACTTTTTATCACTTAGGGGTTGCGTAATGTCTTCGTCAATCCCCCACTGGATGGACAGAGGATGGTTAAGTTCGCGCCCGAAGAAAAGGCTCCCAGGTTTACATTGAGTGCTTTCATGCTGAGCCGTGTTAAATGCAATCGCCAGCATGCCCAAATTTTCCTCCCACCTATCTTGGCTGTCGTGGTGATATACAGTCAGTGCGGCTTTTAAGTTTCTATTAAAACGTTCGACGTGCAAAGGTTTTGGGTAGTAAGGCGAGGTAGTGACGTGTTTGATTCCCCAATTAAAACACATGTTTTTCAAGTCTTTCGCTGTGAATACACTGGCGTTAGCCAAAACTACGGTTTTTGGTAATCCGACTATGGCAAATACCCTATCGTTTAGGCACCGAACGGTCGCTCCGGCGGTCATATTCCTCATGGGAATAATTATAACAAATTTAGTAAATGAATCAAGAATGGCAAGGATTACCTTATTACCTGATCGCGTTCGCGTAAGGGAGTCCATGAAATCAATGAATATCTTCTCCCACGGCTTAGATGATACATCAGCGGAATGATACCCTACCTGAGTGTTTTTGGCAGGCTTAGCTCTTTGGCATTCGGGGCAGGATTTCACGTAACTCAATATTTCTTCGTGCATATTGGGCCAGTAAAACTCTCATAATACTTTTTCTTTTGACTTTCGATACCCCAGGTGACCTCCCAGCCCCGAATCGTTGAAATATGCAATCAGCATACGCCGAATTTCTGTAGGAACATATATTCGATTGCCCTTCCCTTTGCGCCGTCAAAACACCAACAAATCCTGACTTATTTTCAAGTTTCTCACATTTTTCCCCCGATTAAGTTTCTTGACTAATTGAAAACATTCAGGGTTCCTGCGCTTGTGCTCAGGAATAGACGTAAAGGCTATCGGCGTGTCTAGTAATACTCCAAGCTGGGGGCGAGAGTTCTCATCTCCAAGTTGGAGCTCCTCTCCAAACATCCTCGACAAGCAATCAGCCACTACATTCTCGCTGCCTCTAACATGTTTGGTTCTGAACTTATAAGGGGGTATTCTAAGTATCCACCGCCCAACCTTTCCCAATTGCTTGGGGTGGCTTCGCATCCATGATAATGCCTAATTATCGGTATGAAGTTCAAATTCCCTCCCTCGTAAATACTGGTCGAATTTCTCGACGGCAAAAATCACCGCTAAGCATTCCACTTCGTAGGTGGTACATTTTCTTTCAGCATCGGTCAGAGTACGACTGGCGAAAGCGACGGGGGCTAAACTATCACCTTCCCATTGTGATAGTGCCCCGGCGACACCATTCGACGAGGCGTCGGTGTGTACAACAAAATCTTTATTAAAGTCTGGGACCCGCAGTACCATTGGCCTTGCAATTTTGGATTTTAGGTTTTCAAAAGAGTTTTGTTGCGCCCGTCCCCAAACGTAAAGGCTATTTCTTTTCTTTAACTGATTAAGGGGCTCAGATATTTCCGAAAAGGATGGTATAAAGCGCGCGTAAAAGCTACACATTCCCAGGAATCGTTTTAGTGACTTAAGGTTTCTGGGAGCAGGGAACTTGTTAATTACTTCAGCCCTCTCCGGGTCAATTCTGATCCCTTGGCTTCTGATTATGTGGCCCAAGTACTTAATCTGCTTCACTGTGACTGATATCTTGGTAGGATTAACAGTAAGCTAGGCATTTCTCGACCTGCGAAATACTTCATTCAGGTGTTGAAGATGGTCATCAAAGTTCTCGCTATAGACAACGACGTCGTCAAGGTAATTAAATACATACTTACAATTAATATCCCCAAAAATTCTATCAATAAGCCCACGATAATATCTGCCCACCAGTACATATCCCAAACGGCAATCTATTATATTCATATAATCCGAAGGGCGTGATAAATGCCGATAACCACCTACTCTCCGCCGAAAGGGGAATTTGGTGGTAGGCCGCATATAAATCAAGGACACTAAAAATGTTTCGCATTCCCAAAGTGCATTAAGGCATTTTCTATGGTGAGCAATGGAAACGCGTCAAAAACCACCTTACGGTTAAGTGCTCGATAATCTATTACGAGGCGGGAGTTCGACCCTTTTGGGAACCAGAAAAGCAGGACTGGAGTAAGATGAGTCGGATTCAGTGATTGCCTTATTTTGTAAAGGTTTTTGTACATGTTCCTTCATTTCAACCATTTTTGTTGGGGATCGAACTGGCGTACTATCATTTAGAATTATACTATATTCCATGATGTCAGTGCACCCTAGAGACTCAGTAATGACGTCTCCATAGCTTCCCAAAAGATCATGGATTTTCTTCTGTTGACCAACGCTTAAATACGAACAACCCCGCCTTTGGCTCTCGGCTACGTCATGAGAAACCTGGTCAACAATTGAAATAATTGACTCCGGTGGAAAAGGGAAGGATCAGATCCTTTCCATAAAATTAAAAACCATCCCAGTTCGTGTCATAAAATCGGCACCTAAAATGACATCAACCGGACTTCTTGGTAAAACCAAAAATTCTTGTTTCCAACTCCACTGCTCGATTTTCACTTCCAATTATATCTTTATGGTGACCCTAACGCTCGAGGAAACGATTCCCCGACAATTCGTATTTTTCTTAATTTTTTTAATAGGAGACTGTTCTATCCCTTGTAGGAAGGACTCTGATACACAGGAGCGGAATGCTCCAGAATCAAATAGGGCGGAAACGGGTACTTGTGTACGTGGATATACAATGTATGGAAGAAATCAGTTTGAGAACGACGCGAGGGTCTGTTGGAATAGGCCACTAAATACCTGCGGCGCGGCGCCTTCGTGGCTTTACGACTCCGCGGTTTACTCGTTTCCCGAATGAGATTTGCCTGCCTGGTTAAAACGCGCCTCTGAAAAACCGGCTATCCCTACGCCAGCCCCCTCGGTTTCGCGACCGCACATACGACTGCTGTTGAATAGACCAGCTACTATTTCTCGCGTTCAATGAGGGCTCTACTCCTCGCGCCGATTGACGATTCCTATCACCGAACTCGGGTTCAAACATATCCTCTGCCGGAGGCGGCTCCCTATACAAACAGGCACCACCTCGCCTCTCGTCATAGTTACGGCCCCAGCGGACCAGTTCATCCAATGAAATTGTTGATTAATTGTAATGTATAACTCGGGTTCAGGTTACTGCAAGAAACTTCTGCCAAGGGTTCATCTAGCCTCCGATTCATACTCTGTACGACAGTGACGTATTCCGCCAAAGATTCATTTTTGCCTTGCGTTCGGTTATAAATATCCCTCTTTAAACGCATCTGATAATTAGGGACACCGAAAGCCGCCCTCAGTTCAGCATTAGAATTACTGATATCGGAGAAGCTATTTGCCCAATACCAACATCTTGCTCTTCCGTCTAAACTTTCTGGTATTAACTTCAGCGCTGCATTATCGTTTAGCCCGAAGTGTTGCGCAAATATCCCAATTTTTTCTAAGAAGCTCATCACACTCTCACTCGCTTGCCCACCGAACCGAAGCTCCCATCGGTGTGCGACTACAATTATGCTTGCTCTCCAACATTTTTACGTCGAGCCCAGTTCCTCGATAACTTGGATCGCCGGGTGGGCCCTGCAACTCAGGATTCTCAGCAGCGCTATTAGGTGCTGCGTCTCTTTCATCACGAGCAAGCCCCCGAGCATATTTCCGCAATTTTTTACGCACATCGTCCAATGTCCCTTCCGTCTCCAACCCAAATTTTACGCACAGATCAACACATTCAGTTTTGGGGAGTTGGTTAATCCGACTCATTCCCGCGGGCAAATTGTTGGCCATATCGTCACTGACTTTCATAACCACGCTCTGCTACCATTTGCGCCGTAGTGGGGGTAAAGTCAATAAAAGTTCCTTCGATCGGTTACAATAAATTTAATTAACAACTATACAAGGAATAACTGGCAATGCCAAAGCACGGGCAAAAGGAAACTATGATTGGTAAGGGGCGGGCGGGGAGAGGGAGAGAAAAAGGTGGTAGCAACGATACCCCTGGAGTCAGCAGCTGTGGATGGGCAGCGGCGTCGTGGCGTGGATGACCGTGTCGCCAGCACGCAAAACAGGAAGTCTCCCCGATCCCACCTGTGAACCGACTTATATAGAGGGACCCCCATTCGGTCGATGTACTCACCGAGAGGGTCCCATTCTATGCCGGTTCACCCGCGGATCAGCCGCGACCTTGCAAAGAGGAAGGTCTTTAGAGCACTCGTTCACGGACGGCTCAAGGAAAGCCTCATACTAAGACAAAAAAAAAGAATTGAGGGCACAGAGCCCAAATCGTACTAAAACTTACTCTGATAAATATAACTTTTTCTGACACCTAATTGGTAAACTCGAACACGGCTTATGATTTACAGAGAATTTACCTCCTCATCATCATCATCGTCAGCTGTCATCATTCCGAGGAATGGTTTGCGGCAGCTCTTCACTCAATTCTCTTGGCAGCTTACCGCTTATATCCTTTGCAAACCCTCACTTAGAAGTTTTTCATAATTTGCTTCATGCATTCCATCTTTGGCCTTCTTCGTTAGTTCTTCACATCCGTCACTCCGTCTATTGTAGTTTTTTTGGGGGCTGTTATGCCTCAGAATGTGTCCAATAAGCTCGTTTCTTCTACTTCACAGCGTTTTCATCAAGTATCTCCTCTACTTTAGCTTTCCGTATGACTTCTCCATCTTCATTGGCGCGTTGCTGGCAATTTGGAATTATTCAATTGGTCTAGTTCGCGGGTTCCTTAATTTGGGATGGCACGTGACCACGATTTAGCGAAAATGTTTGAGTCACTCCTTTCCATTGGGATGGGATCAGCACACCTACTCTCGGCGGGGCGATGAGGGAATGTCTCCATTGTTCGGGTGCCCCCAAGGAGGGGGAGCAGGTGGGGGGGGGATTGATCCCGACGTCACAAGCATTCTAATTTTCATACGCTGCCACTCTCACTAGGCCCTGGGACCCCTCATCATCTCTTTTTGGTCCTCTCGTGAGGAAGGGGGAGGGAGAGGCTGAATTAATATTCCACGCCACTTCATACAGTCATTGCCGGGCGCGAGCACACGCAGGCACAGGGAGTATTCCTGAAAGCCTTCTCCTCATCCTCCTACCAATTAACTTCTGCGCACCGCATCATTAACGCTCACAATTAAAACTTTTCGAATCCAAACACGCGCCTTTCCACCACCATCACCACCCTACCCTCTCCCTCCCACCATCTCTCCTCACCGCCTCTTTTTGTACGAATCGCCAGGCCGTCAAAAAAAGAATACAACTCTCTAAAAAACTACCACGCTCCTACATTCCCGCAAAAAAACCTCAGCTGTTTAATAAAAAATAAACCTTCCCGTAGCCATCGCTCTGTGGCTATATAAAAGAAAAAGCATTAGAATTAAAGCGAGAGTACAGCACGCGGGTTACGGGCCATCGTAGAGGGTGGGAAAGAGAACGCAGAAAAGCGGTTTGCCCGTACCACGGTTTCACAGCAACCACGGTTTCCACCCCTCCCCCCCCCTCCTGCTCAGGACCACCCGAAATAAAGCGATGCGGGCTCATCCCAGCCATCCCACAAACATCGTCGCGCTTATTTTGTCGTTTCTTTTTCCCTCTCCCGCCCAGAAAACTGATACATCATCATGTTTCGTAGAGAGAGACGTGAAAATTTTCCTTTCATTGTTTTCCCCAACATGTCTTTTGGGGGGAATGAGTGCAAATTCATTGCACATCGACCAACATCAGTATAGTTAAATGATAAAGTTTTTCATTAATAATAAAAAAATGGAAATGCGTATAAAATAGAAGTATAAACAATATCGTACAAACGTTCATTTTTCTGTCAAACACGCATTAGAAAATACTGAAACATGTAAAAAAAACACTATAGAAACTTACTAAAAAAGACTTTTAATACAGCTAATAGGACCAAAAATTATAAATAGCATATTACTCTGTCACTCGCTATTCCTCATGTTACAAATGCAAAAAATTAATAAATGCTGAAAAAAACTGAACATAGAAAGCCCGAGAATTAAATCTGATTTTTCATTTAGATCATTACTGCCGACAGCAGTACCCGACGAATTTTCAACACTAGCATTTTACACATCATGAAAGGATTTTCATACCCAAGAAGAACTTAGGTCGGATGATGACGGATCTTTTTCGGAGTGAAACTGAAATTGCTATCCATATCGACAACTTCTCTAATAAAACACTCTGTCCCGTCTTCATAGCTTGACTTTCTGGTAGTATATTCTGATATGCAACCGGCTAGGTGTTGCAAAGTCTTGGGATTAACACCCATACAAAAATTAAATAGAACTTTAAGGACGGATCTTTTTCGGAGTGAAACTGAAATTGCTATCCATATCGACAACTTCTCTAATAAAACACTCTGTCCCGTCTTCATAGCTTGACTTTCTGGTAGTATATTCTGATATGCAACCGGCTTGGTGTTGCAAAGTCTTGGGATTAACACCCATACAAAAATTAAATAGAACTTTAAGGGCCAAAATAAAATCAACCTCATCATGAAAGTTACTATTCCATTTCTACTAGAAAATGTACAGAAATATTTTATTCAAACATAAACCACATACTGTCAAAGACGAAACGGCATGCTGCTCGCTAGCATGGCTCATTTCACCCGCTCTTCATTCTAATAATGCCAATTGCTAACATGGCTCATCTCACCCGCACTTCATCCTAATTATACCGATTGGTCGCACGAGGCAAAAGATAAAGAAAGGCAATCGAGTTTTCACCATCCTTCATCATTTTTTCACCATTCACCATCAGTCATGAATCTTAAGATTTATGACTGATGTTGGAAATTGAAAAATGTGGGATACACGAAGGTCCACGTTGCTCAGTGATAATTTCTCTGATCAGGAGCATGAAACACTGACCTTACACTTTAAATGCCTCAAGAAGACTGTCGGGAAGTAACCGACTGATAATGGAAAACAGAACGATTCGCACCCTTTAGGTATCGGCAGGGAAAAGGCGAAAAGGGTAGGAGTCGAGAGATTCGGCGAAGATAGGGACTCATTCGCACTCGATATGCCATATTTATGCGTCCAGGAGAGAGAGAAGGGTGGCTGCTCTCCATAGGAAGAGGATAGTGGGCATAGCGGGGAGAGGCAGTGAGAGAAAGCAGTAGTCCTCACTAGGCGCCTCCACCACACGATTCCCTCTCCCCCTTCCCCTGAAACTCCCATTTTACCCCTCTTGTTTTTCCCACCCCAAACCTGGCATACTTCAACCCTTAAACCCCCTTTCCGACCCCCTACAGGGCATTTAACCGAGTACAACCCTCTCTCTCTCACTCACACAAACTCTGAGAGGATTGTGGGAAAACCGTAGCGGGACTCTCGCCGTTGAGGACCTCCCGGGCGTTGCCGTACTCCTTTTTCCTTCTCACGAAACACAAGTGGGGTCAGAGTCAGGCAGGCGTGGGATGAAAAATCCTTTCCTACCATCCTCTCTCCCTCTTTAACCTCCCCACCATTCCTACAATTCCCCATCCCCTCAACCCTTCCCGCCTCTCGTGTGCCCATCCGGGTTTCCTTCTCCCCAGATGGAATACGAGACGGGGAAGGGCAATGAATCAGAGCAATTTAACCACTCCGCCAAAACCCGCCGAACCGCCTACAACCCTCCCCTCTGAAACGCGGTCCTCGCCCATTCTTTATAACGTGTTTAATCTAGTAGGCACTGTTGGGAGGTAGAATTATGCCCGTAACACGTCGTGTAAAAGTGTCCACCGTGCCCTCTTTATTCCGTGCACTTGTACATAATAGCCAAAGCGAATGAATACGCGGAACCAAACAGTAGGGATTTATTTATTTATTTTTTTTTCCTAGTGGAGGAAAGGCAGAGGATAGAAGGATGGCTTTGCATGGGGGTGGGTTAGAAGTCTGTGGCAAAATGATGTCTCCAGAAGTTTATTTTCGCCTTACAAGGTTTATGAAAACGAAATATGTGGGGACTTGGCGGCGAAGGGAGTGGAGGTGGGTGGAGGGGGGAAGCGTTGAGAAATGTGAACCACCACAACACATGATGAATTTTAATTTTTGCGGCCGCAAGGAGGAATGGGCGGGCGCACGCGGGCTTCATGTTTGGGAGGGGGAAAATCGTTTTTAATTTGTCCGGAAGGCAATTCCGTCGTTTTAAGCAAAATATATGTCCGCCTTCCGCATTACGTACGTGACACTATAAGGGAATGGACGACATGGTTTCTTAGCTGTTTCCTCTCAACGGCTTCTCGAAAAATAAATATACATCAGCACTTATGAAGCCATAAAAATGTACAAAACCAACAAATTTTGGTAAGTTATGAAAAATATTTTCGTGCTGTGACTAATTTGAAAATCCCTTTGCCCTTAAAATCTGCCATTTCGTTGATGCCGAGGGTGTCAAAAATATTCCGCAGTGCATAATGATTTTCCCAAAAATTTAAAATGCATTATCCGAAATATAAATTATGACATTAAATAATTATTAGTTTCAACTATACAACTGAAAGTTTACAAATAAACTTCAGAATTAATAGCTACCATTTTCACATTATTAGCACGAATGTGCGACAGTCACAACACAAAATTTTCTCAATGCAGTCCACGCGAATATTTTGTTCATCGTGAATGACACACATTCTTGGTATTGTTCGTATGGACTACTTAGATGGAATAATTTTTTCAATATGATTTTCGCATTAGGTCTCTTCAGCGGGTGACTCCAGCTAAAGATACATTGCTTTGATTAATACATCATTCGCAGGAATTAAGCTATGTGAGTGTTAAACTTCTGGTCTCAAAGCGTGCCTAATATCAGACATGCCTTATGGTAGCCCAATAGTCTTTGACTAATGATTTACTCCTTAAATCACCTTCTTAAATATATAAGACCCGCCTAATATAAAGGTAAGCATATTTTTGTTCAAGAAATTGGCAAGATTAAGGATGAAACAGGTAACTGACAGCAAGTACAGGAGAACGTCTTTAACATGCCTTCATTACATGTAATTTTTATGTCTAGGATCCGATGTGAAAGACCCGTTAAATTATTTGTGCTAATCCACCAATACTTGGAAGCAATGATCAACTCAGGACTAACCAAAATGATCAACTTTTCGAATGGTTGAGGCATTTACCAGAAGAAAATAATAGCATATACCAATCTATGAAAGACATATTATATGATCTTCATTACATTGCGTAAATTTGAGTAATGATTGACCTTCAATGATTAATTTTTTTAAAACACGAATAATCATGGGATACCAATTTTTAAAAATTTCACGACTTGAAAATTCATTACAGCATCATGAAAATGGGACGATAGAATTGCTCTTTAAAAACCAAAGTTTTTTTTAAAGATTCACATTTAGGCGTCATAGTTTGCTTGAGCATATGACAGTGCTAAATTATGGTGACTGTATCAATAATTTACCGTTATTATTGTATTATCAAAGTAAAACCAATTAGTCCTTAGTAAGTAAGAAGGCATGAGGTAGAATTAATTCTGCCAAATTAAAACGACAGATACAGACCAAAATCAAAAGTATAAGTCACTCGTAGATTTCAAGAATACTATTGACTTGAGGTAGAATGTGAATGAAAGATGAGAAGTGCCAGGTATGAGGCATGCTCGTAAGAAAATTTCATCTCTCACTTGAAACCTGGAAATAAAGAGAATCATTTTGAACTGGAAGAAATCGACAATCTTCGTTTTGTAGAAATAGCATCATTAGAGCGGAGATGAAGTCCTAAATACATACTCTAACGTTGATTAAGTACTTCAGAGAAATGAAATGGAATCGATAAGAAGAAAACTAGAATCCCAATAGCCGCACATGAAAGAACCAAAAACCTTGCGCCTCCAGCAGGCAAAACTAGAACAAGTGGAATCTCTCACCAACTTCGGAATAAATGTCTTCTCGGAAGTAAGAAGTTTGACGAACATCAAGTGCAGAATCGTTCAAGCTACTAAGCCTCCCAGAATGAAGAATTAAGTGCTCCAAAAAAAAGAAAACAGTGCTTCAAAAAATTCTCAGTTGACGTAAACATTTTCGTAGAGAGATCTCAATCTAATTGAAGAATAGATCATTGTAAATGGCACTAAGGGAGGACCATCAAATTTAATGATAAAAATGTGATGGTCAAAGTCATCTGGAAATATAAACTGTCGAACGAGAAAATAAACAAAGGGAGTGGAAAATGCAGAGGTCTTAGTTAAGGCCACATCAAGAAGAAAAAAATTAATTAGGTCGGGAGCCCTGTGTACCCTATTATACAACGATACATAGAGAAACAAATGAGAGAAGGTTGCACAGGGAAAACTAAAAAACCTTGACAATCAACTATGACCAATATGACCATCCCACGCAATTGTTTTCATTCATCATTGTCCGGCCAGGAAGTAGCATTATATTCGAAATAGGAGTCACAAACATTGATAATGTTGATAAATGTTAATGGTTTCTGTCCCAAATGATCTTTACCGCTCATTTAGAAATATTAAATGACAAGAAACAATGAAAATATTTCCTTCAGGGACGTTTTCCCAGAAATTAAGTAACATTAATATTATTAATAAGTCCAAATAAATAAATAATCCCTAAGAGGTTGTTTACTTTGATTATTCCTTGTCTAAATGAAAGTAGCTGATTTAATATCCAGAAAGTCAGATAATAATATGTTTCACATTTTGTGGATAATAACATCTTAGAATTTTGAGGTAGAAACTGTGATTACAAAATTCCAAGTGTTATATACACGTAAAAATCCTATGAAAATTACATTATTAGGTACATTTCTAGGACCTTTCTAGGAGATGTGATATGTGGGTGGCGTTTGACAAGAGTTCACAATGGTGAAATCGTCTCGAATCGTCCAGTTAATATTTAATGCGGAGTAATCCATGCTACGGTGCTAAGTTTGTCTATTTTATACGCCATGAGTTTTCAACTTCGCTTAAAAGGTTACTACAAGAGGTGAATATAGCCTAAACGTGACTCTAAGAGTAAATAATTATTAGCGCTAGTATTTTTAGTTTTTCTCCACCAGTCCATCATTAAACAGAATATTTTCTCAGAGCCTTGTAAATAATCCCAAAAAGACCATTAAGTCAAATGATAACTTCAAACCTAAGGTCCTCGGTCGGGTTGAATATGGTATTTGTATCCTAATGTTTAACATGTAAGGGAACATTTACTCAAATTCAGGTTTTTTTGGCGGGTAACATTCGCACAGCAGGCAAATTTTAACAGCATAAGGCCACTATTCCCAGAGAGATCAGATATTCAAATAAATATCCATCTAAGGTTAACTCGCAAAATTTACTAGTACCCTTAGGAACCCTCCAATGATTACCCGAACTCTGCATTAATATGCCACAATAGGAATTAAAATGGCACAATTAATATATGAAAAAGGTTATAAGAAAATGTATCAATGCTTTAACTACAGGCAGTCTTTTAATAGTCCTATTACTCTGCTAGGTGTCACATAACAGACACGGCTGAACAATTTCAGACTAAATTACCCATCAAAATAATAATAAAGAAATCAGTTAAATTTTCTATCAAAATGGTGGGTTGAGTCATGATCAAATCACTTAAACTTAAGTCATATCGGTTAGTTTTTATTGAGGGGATAAAATTCGCCATTTGACTTGACCGAAATCCAAGCCCAGATCTCCTTTTGCTCCTCGGATTGGTGGTCAGGTAAGTTAGCCAGTTAAATGACCCTGCCATCTTATTTCAAGGCGAATTTTAGCGGGGGTGAATGATTTTTTCATGACGAATTTCATCCCTTTGGTTGTATATATTTGCATCCGTGCGCTAGGGTGTCCCTTGTTTTGCCGATTAAATTTTTTTTCGAATATCAGTTTGCACCACTTTACATTTTTTCCTCAGTGATAGTGCAGTAAAAGTGAAAAATTTCAGCTTGATCGGATGAATTTTATCCGTGCCACAAGCCAGGAGAAGTTTGATAATTTTGTGAAAAAGAAGGAAAAGAATTTTCAAAATTGCTTGAAAATTTTTAATTTATTATTTCAAAATACTAAGTATTTATAAAGCTAAAATATATTCCTATGCGAAAAAATATTTTGAAAAGGCCTACTTACAGAGGGAAAAATGTGTGAGCGCTTGAATTTACTCACTAAAACATGGGCTCAGTCAAAGTTGACAGACTTGGTACATTTGTTGTACTTTCGGCGCGTTACTTGCGTCACTATGAACAAGTGCTGCAAATTCTCTTCACACTCTGTAGGCAATCTTGAATAAGAGCAATACCTCTCTCTGCGACATTATTTGTCACACATATATGAGAGAAAAACCTTAAGGCCTCTCGAAATTATTGACACTGGTCCCACTTGCTTGGCTGCTTATTTATAAACTCATGAGATTACCCAAATATTTTGGACAAATACAGAGTATAGGGTCAAACAAAATCACAGATTCTTATCAACCCACAAATGCAGTTCTTTTAACTCAACATTTGGACGAAGATCTCGGTACTCTTGTATTGAAACTGTGCATTTAGAAGATTTTACGTTTTCTGTCATCTTCTTTTTACAACCTAAGGTAACAGTTGGATCTAGCAAAGCCAGGCCAACAAGTTGATCAGTAAGGTACCACAAATGTCTAAAGTTCATTTTGACAGAAAATCCTTGAAAGTGAAAAGAAGAAAAGTGATATCACTGTGAGGGGGCAGGTAGCATTGGGAGCAGAGAACCAGTACTTAACATATAGAAGCACAATATACTATATATATATATATATATATATATATATATAACATCTATACTGGTTTGAAACATGGACCATTGCAAAGGAAGAAAGAAGAAGACTGGAAGTTTTAGAAGTGTAGTGTTATCGACGAATGCTGAGAATCAGTTGGATGGACAGAGTTAAAAATGAAGAGGTGTTCAAGAGAGTGAGAGAGAAGGGGAATGAACTATCGAAGAGTATTGTGAAAAGAAGAGCAGAATTGGTGGGGCATAAATTGAGACACGTGATTCTAGTAAAGAGTGTGTTAGAGGGAATGATGGAGGGGTTACGATACAGAGGGAGGCTAAGGGAACAATATCTGATGCAAGAGAGGAAGGATGCTGGGGCAACATCCTATGAAGAAATGAAAAGGAAAGCTTAGAAAAGAGATGAATGGAGGTCAACATTCAAACCAATCTAAGGAATGATAACAGCAAAAAAGAGATATTGAGTAAATGTAAATTGTTAATGTATACTAACAAAATAAAATACTTTGCTTACTTTCTCTTGAATTTTGTTGATGGTAAAGAGCCTCTCTCTCCTTACTTTTCTACTATCTGTCCACCCTTCGCAACCAATTTGTCATCACGGACCGACATGTGTAGAAAATGGGCACTTTATAGGCAGAACTTTGCAGATAAGGATAAGGCGCCCACCTACTATGCCTACTTACAAAGTATTAGCAGCACTTTTCTACTTCACAGAGTCATTTTGTTTGTCAGTTCGTAGCAGGAGGGGGGAGCAAATACGCACATTCGGAGCCTTTCAAACCTCTGAAGGTGAGACTTCTGGGTGGGCAATGTTGTGAATCACTTGGACGGCTTCATTCATCTATAATGATCATTTTTGCATTTCTTAGTAAAAACCGCAAACTTTTAGACCCTTTGTGGCAGGCGAAAAATTTCTCTGATCACGCGTATATTTTGCAAAACAGTTTCTTCTGACATAAGGAAAAAATAAAAAGTGGTGCTTCGAAAAATATCGAAATCAATTTTTAAGGGACACCCTACCGTGCGCGTGACTGCATGTCACATCATTTGTGTACTTTCGCAGGGATTAGATAATTTTCATCGAATTGATAGTTAAATCCCTCATAATGGCACGATGTTGTTCATTTGGTAGCTTACATAACTAACGACGAAAGGCATCCGTATAGTCTCACGCTCGCTATATTCGGGGTCAATGCATCAATTGTTCATTTCTTAAATGAGTTTCTTTTCCTCTCAATGTCTTCCATGATACACCATTATCGAACATGTTTTTCCATTCCGTATCTCTCTACCTTTTACAACTTTACCTTCCATCTCGTACGTGAAATTCTTCTCTTCTACATAATTTACCCACTTCGAGCTAAGGACTTGACCTTTACTAAAGTCGCCTTAAGCCATGCATTTTCCTTTTACTGGACTCAATATTTCCCAGCAGCTACATATTCAAAAACGTTTTAGTACGATTAAATACACAATTATGAGATTTTCTTCGGGTTCGTATTTAAAGACAGAAAATCGATATCCTTTTTTTTTAAATATTTGACATTGCCAAATGAGAATTAACCTTAAAAATAAAGGTTGCTGCAAATGTCTCCTATGCAATTTTATATCGAATTCCAAATAAAAATAGTAAATTAACTCTCCGTTTGCCATATCTTGGGAAAAGATACGTAATTACGTGGATATTTTAACGTTTACGGGAAAATGTTTAAAGGAGTTAAACACTTATTTCATCGATTTCATGAGTTTATTTAGGTTTCTAGAACTGATGAGCATATTATGCAAGTGAAGAGGCCGGTCTTCTCAGATTACAAGTCCATTACACCTTTTAAAAATACGCTCCTTATTGCTGCAATTACGGAGAGCAAGTTGCAGACTGAGAGCCAAAAATCCATATAAAGAAGAAGAATAAAATCTGGAAGTAATGACACAGATCATGGCATTTTAAGTCCCATGAGATAATAGACATGGATTCTTTGAGTTATGACCATGACAAAGAATGGAGAAATAAAATGGAGGACAGGAGTAGAAACTAAGCCGAGTGAGACAGGGTGTATAAGAGGCATTTGGAGGGCGACTCCATAGAAAAGAGAATTAGCTGGAAATATAAAGACGATTCATCACGAATGGTCGGGTTAGGAAAATGCTAAAGGAATATTTTCTATTTTGGCAGCGTCATAGACATTTTACGAATCCCGAAGTTCTCCATTCGAGTTGACCATAAATATAAAATCAGTCTCTGCCAAACAGATATGTTTAAAATATTTTTTTCCAACGACACTTACGTGCCTGCTTCATATTACTACAAATCCATTAACACACGTTAACAACATTGTAAAACTAAATGGTAAGTAATGTAGCTAATGTTAAGTTAAACAACACGCAACCTTGAAGTAGATTGTAGGGTATTATGTATATGTAAGTGCCCGGATTAAAAATGAATTTAAGAGGGAAGAGGATAAAGAGAATAGGCCATAATTATGATGAATTGAAAAAATTACACACCAATGAGGAAGGAAATAAAGTGCTTAGCTTAATAGTTACACTGTTCGGATAAGTTCTTGTTCGACTGCGTGCGTTCAAATCAAAAGGCACGAGACAAAGTTTCCAGGGACTGTTCCAGACCAAACAACACATGACAGTCAAGTATATGCCAAGAATGCTCATGATGGGGGTTCGGGATGGGGTGTCGGTTTCCCACCCCGCAGGGCCCGGGCTCTGTTCCAGGCTGTGGCAGATGTTTTTCAGGGAAATACTGATCCCTACTTGAGTGCTATGCTGAGAGCATTTCAGGGGAAATACTCCACCCATAGCATTGGACGTAAAAATGTAGACCCCTTGGCGCCTTTCGTTAAGAGTATGCTTAATTAGCCCAAGGCGAAAATAACCTCAGTTGTCGGTAGCCTGCCCAAAACACCAATCTAACAACCACGCGTACGCTCACAGCAGTAATTTCAGCTATGATTCCCCATTTGTTCCCAGTAAAATATCAATATCAATATCAACATATCAAGCAACTCACTGAGAAGGTGACAAAGTTGGATTACAGTAGAGCAAACTAATCGCTGGGAATTAGTGGAACCTGATTCTGGGCGAATTTCTAGGAAAGAGAAAGAGTGGACAAAGAAAATTTAGAGAGCCTATACAATGCTGTTTGCAACGTCAGAAAAATGCCAAAAAGGGAAATTAACTTGAAAGGTAAACATGGAAGAAGATATACAAAGGTGTGCATAGTATAGTAAAATAAGGGAGGACAGAGGTGTTTTGCTTAGTTTTTACTTGCTCACCACTGCTGAAATTTTCTTAATCCCCAACTACCATCGCCAGTGACTCGCTGAGAAATAAACATTTATTGAGAATATAACAAAGAACTCAAAAAAATTAGACACGGCGGTTAGAAGAATCGGTTGGAAGGTAAAATATACGCAGAAAGAGTGGCTTACAAATTCAATGTCACACGATGATAATCTGAAGAAAGCGGGTAACAGTGATTAAAGCAGAGAAGAGTAAGGATATAACTTTTGGCTTAGTTTTCTTATTATTTGGCTATGTTTCAGGAATCTATAGGCGTTTAAAAAGGTTTTCAGGGACTGCTCTTGACCACCCTTAAAATGGTAGGCCTTGGATACAAAAATCATGATCATTCTCACCTCCGCATTTCCAGGAAGGATTCCTTAGCTCCAACTATCATCATCAGCGACTCACTAGTACAGAAAAGAAAACTACGAGCAGGAAAACAAACTAAGCAAAGTAAGATTGGGTATTAGAGAAGAATATTCGATACTCAATTTATATGAAAAGAGAAAGAATGTGTGACGGAGATATAGAGTCAATTCTAAGTGAAAGGTTACGAAATTTATGAAAATGCTAAAATGAGAAAGAAAAGAATGAGGAAAATATGTAGAAAGATAATGGACAAAATGAACTGCATGAAGAGGGAAAATAACGATGATCTGAAGAATCAAAATAAATATAAGAAAAATATTAGGTGTTTTGCTTAGTTTTACAGCTACATGGATGCGTTCCAGAAATTCACAAGCATGAGAAAAGTTTCCAGAGACAGCTTCACTAGCTTTTAAAAGGAAGACAGCGGATGCCACGTATGTTCATGATCACAGCAATTCCAGCTATGTTTTCCTCAAGCTCAAACTGCCGTCGCAAGAGAATCACTAAAAGAGAAAAACAACGGGAGCACCACTGAAGGAAGAGCTCACTTAAAGTAACGACCACCTTCAGAACCGTTTTTAACTGCGGAGACGATCCTTGAGGGCGTTAAAACCCGAAATCTCCGCAACGTTACCCCGATTCGAAAGCAAGCGAGGGAGAAAGAGAGAAGCGTAGTTGAGAACTGAAAAGCGGAGGAAACGCAGCGAAAATTTAAGCGCCAAATTTTTTCCCCGGCGAGGAGGCAAACGCGATGGCTGTAAACGCATGATACTCCTTCCTCCGCACTACCCAACGATGAAGCATAATCGAAGAGCATTTCTGTTTGCAAAGCGCGAAAAAGCCATGAAAGCGACTCTCTCTCTCTCCCATTCCTTTGTGTCCACACCCTTGCTGCTGCTCTCAATCCTTCGACTGGGAATCGAGTCAGGCCCCCCCACACACACGTATCTCCCCTTTCTCCTACAACCTTCCCAACCCAACCCTTCGAAAACACCACATCACTTCCCTCCGCATCGATTACTCCGTTTATTGAAAAAATAAAAGGAAACTCGACAATGAGCCACATGGAAGATTAGTGGCAAGATGATGGTGTGGTTGTGGTGCACGTGGGCGGATTTTCCTCCCCCCACCCCCCCCCCCCCTCCCGATACACACTGTACCCAGGGATTCCAGTACCAGTTGGTGGATTTTCTCGTTTGTCCCTGCGCTTCGCACAGCAGGGGGAAGTCAGAGAGAAGTGCTCCTTCTCCATCGGTATATACACTCTCCTCCGAACCTTCCAGTACCTCTTTCGCGTCGGGGGGGGGGGGGGGGACCGTAAAATCCCTTGATCGCTGCACATTACTACTTCCCCCCTTCGATGCTCTTCTCTCAATTCCTATCTGTGCACCCGGATGTATCTTAAAATCAAGATCCTCCACTAGAAAGCGTACATCCGTCGCTCCATCGTTAGGATGAGTTCGTTGTGTTTACACCGGAAAAATCAGCGTAAATACCGCCGCGGAATACGAGGAGATTCGTTGAACGCAGTCGATGGACTAGTAACATCAAATATAGAGTGTACCTCGTGGATGAAAAAATATTAATGTTTCCCTGAGTATTTCCAATGATTAACAAATTATTGCCTAAAACAAAGCTTACGCCCAACATTCCTTAGAGGGATATCCTACTGCTAGGTCATTGCATCAGTTTCCCGCAGTGTATGCATAGTCGTTTCACTTCAGAGGACGAAAATAAAATTTTAGGGAAATTTTACAGTTTCCAGATTTTCAAGTGAAAGTATATTACTTGACCATGTATTGTCCCTCAGCGAGCTTTCCATCCGGAAAAATGTGTTCTTCAAACGTTCTACATGTGTTTTACGAGAATTTTCCCTTCACGCTTTACAGCTGCTTACACAAAGATCCCCGATGCATAATATAAAAATCAGAAATGAACAGGAAATGGAAAATGCATTACAAATACTCATTGACCGTAAATGAACATCAAAGCACAAGCGTAAGAGGATATAGACGTTCAAAATATAAAATAAATATTTATAGCAACTATTAAAAACCATTATGATTTGCTGGAACTACTAATTTACTGTTACTTATTTTATTTTACTATAGTTATATTATGGGGAGCATGGTGGCCTAGTGGGTAGAGTGCTTGGCTACTGATGGAAGGGTCCCGGGTTCAAATCCGGGTTGACGCCTCCGAACAAAAAAATCCTCGGAGTGCGAGGTGGCCCAGGGTGCGAGGGGCCCCCCCCTACCCTGAATGTGTGAAACACACACCAGTGGCTTAGACCGGGGTGAGCTCAACTCTCCTCTGAGTGAGATAGTCATATTAACATAACAAAATAATCGAATTAGAAATGAATGAATTACAGAGGAAGATCAAGAATGGAATACACCAGGCTAATTATGAGGGGCGTCAAAGAAGAATTATGTAGGAATAAAGCTATTGGCTGGTAAGAGAGCGGAGTTTAGGGCTGCAGCATACCAATCTTCAGGTTGATGACAGCTGATGATGCTTTCAGGGAATATGACTCCGGGTTCAAATAAAGCACTAAATCAGTCCCGAATACTGTTTTATAGTCTATATGCATGAAAATAGGCGTGCGTGAATCGTTATGAGCCTTCTCACCAACAAAAAATCATGCCGAAGTATTTACATTTTACGCACTTAGAGAAAATGGTGGGGTCTTTTAGGCATGCATCTCGACTGTTCAATTTTTCACTCACTTATCCTTGTTAGAAACATTTTTTAAGAGGGGTGCATATCAAGTGGTTTATCCCCTTCAGCTCCCTTGACTTCTTGACGCCACTTTAATGGAAGCGATGGCGGTAAGGTATACTACAGGGAAGGACGAAAATGAATTAGGAAAAACCGATTACGGAAAGGGGAAATCGCCTCAAGCAGTGGAAGAGGTGAAAAGACCAACGGAGTGGATGTAATGAAGAGCTGCAATAAACTAATCAGTCCTGTGGCCAAGAGAATGATTAATAAAAACCGTAAAAGTAGCAGTTGTAAAAGTTAGCCGTGGACTTCATGCGGCTGGATCACATCATGACAATAATTATTTTTTTAAATATTAGTAGAACGTGCAAAAAAAGGGTTTCCTTCTTTTAATAACCTCAATAGAGTATTACAATTAACTGTATCCTTTTCCACAAATTGCACTTGAAATTACAACGCCTTTCGAGCGTGCCTGAGGGTTACGCACGGTAATGAAACTATTTGGTTTTTTAATATCATATAAATTAGTCAGTTTTGTGGAACACTATTATTAGGTTCAGTATATATATATATATATATATATATATATGTAACTAATATGTAAATAACTGTATATATATATATATATTATAAATTAGTCAGTTTTGTGGAACACTATTATTAGGTTCAGTATTATATATATATATATATATATATATATATATATATATATATATATGTAACTATATGTAAATAACTGTATATATATATATATATATATATATACAGTTATTTTTATTAATAAAATTAATATCTTTCAATTCCACGAAGTCAATCCCGCAACAATCAAATTTACATTCGACATATTTTCTACGAAATTAATGCCTCAATTTCTCCTATATAACCTCATATAAATAACCCAGTGTATCTAATGAGTACCTACTTCACCCTCAAACAAACAATAATGCCATGGGTTCCAGTCCACCTCATCCATTTACTTTGTGAATTATACTAATGTATAGTACTCTTCCCAGGATAACGTGTTTACAAGGAAAAGAGTGGAACATTGGGGTTCAAGAGAAACAGGCGACTGGAAGTGTTGGCATACAAAATGAGCATTATCTTGACGGCTAATTGTTCTCTCACATACGCGAAATTCAAGGGGAAAAGCTTAGACTTACTTCAGGACATTTAACTTCAACATTTTACTTTTAAAAAAGTCGATTATAAATTATTCACCAAGTCCGAGTAGTGTTTTAAACCAGCAAAAACACGAAGCTCGTAATCATGATTAATAAGACGCTTAGTACTACTTACTTCATCTTTCACAGATTTATTTAGATGGCACGACGCATTTCACCATACTGTGACATAATCCTGTGCACATGACTATGCCACAGTTTGGTGAAGTTCGTCGTGGCATCTAAATAAATCTGTCGGAGATTACTAAGTGTTTTATTCATCATGAATATCGACACATTCCACCAGGTCCAGCCTGAAGTAGTTATACCTACAAATCTTTTACACCATCAAACAACAATTTATATAAATGTTGTCTCAGAACTGATGTGGTGGAACTTAAACATGATGAAAAAAGAACTCTCTGTAATTTTCTTAAGATAAATGTTTGATGCGACCCGTTTTCATGTTTTACAATGTCCAACTTTTGACGATGGTGTAAAACATCGAATTCAGTAGAATTAAACATTTATTTGGGGAAAATTGCAAAGAGTTATTCCTTCGTAACTATAGGTACTTCATTATGAAATGCATTCCAGTTCTAACATTTGAGTGAGTATACTTTCGTATCCCCGTGCTCATTCATTCCTCGCAGCGCTATCTTTTAAAAGGGCTTCAAACAGTCAAGGAATCGTATCCGCTCAGGATCTAGGGGAATCTGATAGAGGCGGATGGGCAGTGAGTCGAACCGAGCCGTCGGCAGAAAGGGTCATAAGGGTCTATTCAGGTCAACTCGGAAATCAGATTGAAGAAATCGATCATCGGGGGTGAGATGGAATGGGATGGCTCAAATCCCTAGTCCCTTTAGCTGGAAGGGCGAAAGAATAAGTTTTCAATTTTTAATGAGCACGGCAAGATGAAAGAGGCCCCCTTCGTCCCGGTCCCCTTCGTGGACGCTTCATTCCCCAACCAAAACCTTTTAATTCTCGTCACGCCCATTCCATTCCGAAACGTTACAGAGATATACAAATAAGTTTGGACAAGTTTTGCATCCCTTGTTCCTCAATTTAAAGCGAATGGCGCCTGCACAATGGGGGCACACCCGTAAGATGTAAATTTAATCCGCGGTCGGATGGCTGTATGGGGAAGGTGACCTATGGTTGAGATCGTTTGCACCATTGAGGATAGGTGGGTAGGTTGGCAAGGGATGTATCAATTGGGAGAGGAGGAAAGGCTGTGCGAACCCCGCCGTTGGCATTAGTCTATTCTACATTCTAATAAAAAAGCATATTCACTGGACACTGAATAAATTCCAATTATAGCAAGGAATAAAATCATAATTTAAAAAAATGCAAGTTTTAAACGAAAAGAAAACTAATAATTGGTTTGGATATTTGTGGAGGTTAGCTGGTTAGTTAGTTGATTTGGTCATTTGCGCCACAGAGGACCGGACCGGCAGACGACCAGCATAAGTTATATCGGCGCGTAGCTCTTTAAAAACCTTCAAACCCGGACTTATGAATCCTAAATGTCTCCCTAAGGTATCTCAGTGTCAAACATGCGTTAATCAGAGGCATGCTTCCAAAAATCTGACATATTACCTACAAAATTACGTAAGATTAGGAGGTCACGAAATCTTTCGTTGTCCTGTATGAAGGGAGAGATGAGGATATAATTGGTTGGTAATTTTGGGGAGGCGACCTACAACTTTGGTCATTTTCCCCATTGAAAACTGGTGGTTAGAGTGGTAAGAAAGGATCATAATGGTGATAAGGAGTAGAGAAACCCAGCGTCGGCACAAGGCTCTTCACGAAAGGCATTATGAGGTCAAAAGTTTAACGTCCCATCCGACAGACGGAATACTCCACTTGAAATGTTCTCCACAATGCACTCAAGATAGGGACAGGGATGCGTCGAGATAACCTCGAGAAAAAAATCGACCAGGACGAACGAACGAACAACGAACCTTTGACTTGCCGGACCAATACGCAGATCACCACGCTACCCGGGCTTCCTAATTCTCTTGGCAATTTTAGGAGGTATCAAGGGAACTAGATGTTATGCCCATGTGGTCCATCAAGTGTGGCTACGCAAGGGGGAAAAGTAGACTTCAGGAAGTCACAACCAGTGAGGTGAATCCAAGGAGAGCACTTAAGCCGTGCTCAACTACGAATGCTGCTTTTTATGTCTGCCGAATATCGTCGATAAAATTTGTGGAGCTTGCCACGAGGAAAATTTCCGGTCCAGGCCGATTTTTTTTCTCGAGACTATTATTACAAATTTGATCACCTTAATTCGGCAATCACGAAAAGCAGCGCGGATAGGGATAAAATGGCAAATCTCCGTCCCTGGCGAGATTCAAACTTGGGCCTTTGATGTGAGAAGCCAGGACTTCAACTCCTACACCGATTGAATCCCCCGAATTTACCTATTCTAAGCAAGTTCACGTATTGACAACAACAATTAGCGTTCGCCGACCATAACGAAATAAAGTCCTGTACTAACGTGATGTATAATGGATAGGATAAATGAAATTTTCTCCAATGGTCTCACAATTACCTATTGAAATCTTGCTAGTAAAAATAATTGGAAAACTAATGGGATATTACATACAAAATGTCCTAGAATATGTAATTTTAATCTAATATATGATACAAAATTTCCTAGAATAATAACCTTAAGGGCCTACTCACGAGAATGCTCGCGGAACACAGTGGCGAAATGTTTCACGACAAATTTCCTTTAGGCGCATAGTTTCCACGGGAAAACACGACTTAATTAATGACGATGTGACAGCACCGCACGTGCGGAAACGAGCGCGCGTGGAAGCTCTCGTAAAAACGTACTCCGACTGAGGAAGAGCCATTGTAAACATAGCCAACATTGAAATAAAATGCAAGCAACCCCCGCCATTTCGTCGCGTTGCACGCCTGTAAAATGCGGCGAAAATACGACCGACGGAGGGCCCGCAGTGCCCTTAGTGCTCAGCTAAACAAGGTTCCCGTGTCTATGCAACAGGGTTTACTTAACACACGCAACAAAATGGTTACTATTTCCCCCAAGGTGAAGGTGCATATATACCACCATTCTGAGGCAGTGTGATTGGACCTTAAATATTTACACAACAATCAATGTCTACAGTTACATACTAAGTTTACCGTTTGATTTTACCACGTGCTAGACCAAGAGTTTAGCATGGAAAATCTTTTACCACCTTCACATTCCGTGATAAATTAGCATGAATAATAGCGTAAAATCTATTAAGGCGGTGTATGTCTTCATCTAAATAGTTAAAAATATTGTTACTGTTGGGTTTGAAGATGCAATCAACATTGCGTCATTAGCACCTGGGGTGGGATCATGGTTCCTCCTCTCGCGTTGTCGTCATCGTTATCCAAAATATAAACCACCCGAGAAAGGAAGTTCTCAGCATCAAAGTCATAATAATGAACACCATTCATAAAAACTAGTATTTTAAAGCACCAAACAAAATTTGAAGAATGGAGATCACGTTTTCACTCTCATACGCGCAATTAAAAAATAACGGTTACACGAAGGCACGCGTTTTGGAGAAGCGTGATCGCACCCTTGCTTCGGTGGAAAATGACTGAACAACATTTTGAAATTAATATAATGAAAAAACAATGACATTCCTTTCATTAATCAATTAATATAAAATTACGAATGAATTTCTCTCGCTTCTTTTACTACAAAAATCATATATGATACCATCAAAATCTATTTAAATTGATGGCTGTTGACCTTTCTTAAATATTAAAGAAAGATTCCTTGATAATAATCACTCATTCTAGAGGTAAGATTATTTTTAATCAGTTATAATTTGGAAAACCTCTTACCGTCGGAAAATGCCTCCCAGGCTGGATCGCCTCCTCCGCCTACTCCTAGCTACGCCAGTGCTTAATAAGGTCCTTAATTCAATTCAACTTAATTGTCCACTGTAGGGTCGAACATACAAAATTACTGTAAAGGCCGTTTTATACGGCGAATGATCTTGCGCATGATCATTCGAGCATTAATTCGCGAATTAATTTCAATTATGACCTGAAAAGTTCCCATTTTACACGGTGAATAAGATCTATCGATTGTATGTATCGATTACGGGAGATTTCCGACCAACATAGCTGTTTCGTCAGACGGAGTTTTGTTTAGTTTGTTTGGATCATGAATATTATAGATACCTACTTGTATATTCGTTTACATTATTATTAGGTTTAGATATTCATTTAAATTATTCACTTAAACACTGAGTAACTGCAAAAGTTTAGTGAGTGACGTTATGCTATAGAAGATGGACCGTGATGAGATAATTTTAGCGACCGCTGCTGCAGTGTTTATTAAGGCTGTTTTACACGATGAAAGATTTTGTACAAACGTACGAACGTGAGGTTGTACGTTTGTCTCGACTAAATTAGAGCAGGTTCTATTTTCCGTTCAGGGATTGAGACATTCGCAAATGCGTTCATACAATTTGCCGTTTTACACGATACATTTTGCCTCATGCAAGATTTCACGGAAGAGTTTGTGCCAGTTTGTACAAACAAACGTACCGCGTAATACGGTCTTGCGGCAGCCACAATTTTGTCTCACAAAACATTCACGATAGTTTTAGGCCTATTTTACACCAGCCAAAACGTATGCATTGGGTACTGCCTACAGTGTTCTTTTAATCATTTGCAATGAAATATGGCTATAGTTTCCATCAATATTTTATAATAAGGGTTTAATTCTGCGAATTGAAGTGAAATCAATATCAAAACAACGAAGATGGTCACCCGATATTAGTATCACGGTGGCATCAAAATGAAATTATTGCTATATAAAATGACATGTGGTGCATGCAGCAGGTCTGATTACGATCTGGACGAAATGTTTTTAAGTTTTTAAACGTTTTGAAAAAACGCAGTTCTTTGGATTATGAATTTATAACAAAATGTTAAAAAATGTTTGCAAAGGAACGTATGAAAACGATCAAAACGTTTGCCCACTCAGCTGATTCGTAGCGACTTTCGCCACTCACTCTTCCGCATCTGGAGTCGGACACGCTACCCACTCGTCCATCAATACCTTGATCAGATATGAGCATTTTCAAAAATATATTCCTGATATATTCAGTCCGCGGCGAGGAATGAATGATATACTGTGAATACAAGTGTGATTATTTCAATAAACAGGTCCAAAGAGAGATCATTGCACTAAGATCTGTTCTGCGTTTCTGCATTTGGCAGTATCTCCCATAGTCTTTAGCCTAAAACTTTGATGAAAGCTGTAGTGTAGATATCGTTGATATCATTACGAACATTTTTCTGCCGTCCATCCTGAAGTCAAAATAGGTCCAGATATGTTGTACTGCAGCCCTGAATAAACAATTCAAGGTCGGATCAGATCTTTTTAGGTTAATCCTAAGAGATTTCGATGTTTTTATATTGAAAAATCTCCAAGATAGTTTTAACCAAATGACCATTCCACGTCTGCCAAAGTGTGTGCATTGCATCCTGCCTACAGAGATATTTATTTCCAAATACATTGATATGGCATTCCTTGCCTTCATTACATGTTATTATGAGTTTGCTTTTGCGAAGTGAGGTGAATTCAATATCAAAACAACCAAGACAGACATACTGCGCTCGTATCATGCGATCATTCACGGGGTCATGCGTTCAAAAATAGAACATGTTCTAATTTCGATCGCATGATCATGTGCATGACCAAGAATTCACCGACTGTTCCGTATTACACGAGGTATTAACGTCATGCGCATGATCATTCGAATGATCATTCGCAAGATCATTCGCCGGGTAAAACGGCCTTAAAAGATGGCTACTAATGGCTATTTCTTACTAAAAAAATAATTTTTAAATAATCATAGAACAAAGTTCACAAGGATTTTAAATATTTTAAAATTACAAGTTTATTGCATAAAATTCAATGCCGTTGTGGGTTTCTACAAATAAAAAGACGCTAGTTTTCCAAGCATTAAAAGGTTCATATTCTAAATTTAGCAGCAGTCTCCAGCATTTCGTTTGAGTATGCCCCTCCGGTATAATGCGGGTGCTGTTCTACGATTTGCATTCACTTCTTCCGCCAAGTGAACACCAAAATAAAACGTTATCAACGTAAACGTAGACCTTCTCTAATAAAACTCAGTCTTCAAATGTTAAAATCTCAATCCTTGATGGTCGAGGACCATCACGAACCTATCTTTCAAAAGAGTTTCCTTTTTATGAGGGACTATAAATGGCAGCTTTCCCAACCGCACTCGAGTACTATTTACAACCACGAGAAAGATCTTGCGGACGACTATATTTTCCTCAACTTAGTACGCCACAAGGATGGAGACCAACGTATTCGGGATGCGTACCTTTCAACGCATACTCTTCCGCGCCGCACCGTACGTTTTGGACGCTGGTCTAGGGTGGATGAGCCTTTTTTTTGTATGAGCAGTTTAGCGTGAAACTTTGCATACGTGAGTTTATTCGTGATATCTATTGAATAAAATGAAAAAATTGCATTTTAAGATTTGGTTTTTTAGCAATTCAATGATATTTTAAAACGTAGCCTAATGGCACATGAGATATATTTAGTGAAAATTCTATTACATATGCACAGATTTTTTAAAGAGCAACCGCAATTTATATTTTAACAAGTAATTGTTGCTAAAAATATTAAGGTGTCACGCTGAGTCAAAGATTCTAAAAAATATATTTCTAAACATAATTTCGCCTAAATTTCGAATACAGCACAAAAAACTGAAGCCATTACATGCTTTAATTAAAGCAAAAAATATAAAACATAATTATTGTAATAATTCCATTACTGTAGGCATGGTGAGTTCCAGTACATAAACGGGCGTTCTTAAATGAAATGTGTTCCTACAATTTTTTCGGCTTACTTGACAAATTATTAAAATGTGAACTCAATGGCCCAAGGCTCCAGCCACCTAAAATCGAAAAGATCGAAAAAAATGAATGCAAATTTGAAATATGTTCAACGAGAAACGGCGTCTTCGTCGGTGTTTTTGCTCCTTCCGAGCCTCCTGCATCATTTCTTGTGATGGAGCACCACTCTGCGCAGCCTTGACGCGAGGAACATTGAATGGATCGCCTGGAGTAGGCATACCAGCCGCACGTAACAACTCCCTCCTCAAACGGGCGCAAGAAAAACGTGTGGTGTTAATGGGACACCCACCAAAGTCGGCTACCCCAAACTATTCCAAATAGCATTTTATGAATATTCATTTTTTCGATCCAATACATCATTTCCCTCTGCAACGCCTTCCTCCGTTTAATGAATCGGCGATAGCATGCATGCATCCATAATATCTCGGCGCGTTTAATCAAAGTAATCTTTTTGTTTTTAAACTAAGGATAATGTGTAAAACAGTTGATTTTAAATGACGTCGATGAAAAAATTCAGCCATAATTCGAAGCCGAGAATAAATATTTTCAAGAATTAAAATTAGGGTATAGCACAAAAAAATTATGCTTCCTCAATAAATTCTACAGAGGCTAGAGTTTTCAATGAATTCATGTCTGATTGAAATTACTGAATTAAAAAACGCTATGTATATTCACAACCAAATTTATAACGGTACAACTATTTTCAAGGCATTGGCTAATTACCGAGGGAAAAACTCCTCCTTGCAACTCCCCTTTAACTGCTCCCCGTCTCTTGGTCAAATACGAAAAGAACCGGAAAGCACGTGCAAAAATTCTAGTAAATATCAATGAAAATTTGGAGCGTGTCCTGCGTGATAACTGTGCTGTTCCTAGTCGCATTACCACCTTAATAACACATACTGGTGTATTCCGCCTTCTGTTAAGAGTGTACGAGTAATTATTATACTCAACCATCGCAGTGCATATGACGCAGCTCTGTCGTCACCGTATTTTGTCTCAGCATCTGACATGTACGAAAACCAAGCATATCACACACGCAGAGAAAAATGGCTTAGTTACTAAAATTGGCTCAGTTTCTGAAGTTTCACAGTAATTATAGGTTTTTTAATAGCATGCGGTAGCAGTTTTGTTTCCCTTCCCTTACAGTAAACCCCGTTTATCTGCCTCCTCTGTTCAACGCAGATGTCAAGCTGGCTATGAACGAGATGCAACACATCCAAGACTTTATTATGATTTAAAGTATATATTTGAGATATTATATCATAATTATGGCACACAAAAGTATACTCCGCCATGTAAAATACAAGTATTTTCATAAGAATTTCACGGCATACCTTAGATGGGCGAAAAAAGCTCTAGTGATTTATTATTCTAGAAGGTTTCACGTGAAAAAAATCATCAATGTTATGAAAATATAAACCGCGTAGAATACATATCTAAGAATGCATTCATGATGAAGAGGTGACTTAAGTGCTCAGAGAAGATATACCTCCGGAAAGAAAACAGAAAAAGTAAAATAACTCTCTAAGAATTTAGCTCCCTTTGGATCAAAGACAAGAGCCAATGAAAAATAAAATAAAACAGAGACAAGAGGTATCCTTGGAAAGTGGGGCGTAAGAGACGTTAAAGATCAAATAGAAAATAAAATTAGAGATTTGGAATAAAAGAAAAGGATAATACCGTAAATTAAAAAATTAGGACTGGACGTTCCAACAAAAAGTAAATTTATCACAACAAGAGAAAATAAATCGGAGATATTAAGAGGCAGAAGGTTAAATAAACATGCAAACCAAATAGATAATTCGATAGGTGAGTTCCAATTTGAGAAAAGAACGAACGGGGAGTATAAGAGTTATCACTGAACAGGAGATAATGTAGAGATGAATAAGTTAAATAAAAAAATCTGAATTGTGAGATGAAGCTTTTCCTGAAAAATTCTTTTGCGGTCAAAATTGATTCAGCAAAATCCTTACCGGCTCACTCTTACATGTGCACAGTGCAGAATTAACGAAGGGCAGCAAAACTATCTTTTCCAAATTCCCCATAGCGCACTCGAGTTCGGTCGGGAACTTCACTTTGAACTCAGGAGGGATTGGGTCGGTGTACTTGTTAGAGTAGGCAATGGCTTCTCTTCCTATGGGACCGAGTTCTAATCGAGGAAGCGGCAGAGATTTTTCAATGTAATCTCAAACTGTACTTGTGAGCCATGTGCAGAGCACTTGTAGTACCGTACTCCGGCCACGGGATGGTACGCACAATGCAGGAACCCTTGACGCCATTCATTAAGAGTAGGCTGATACTGATGCCAGTTTTTTTCTCAACCCTTCCTCCGCACTCCAAAAATTATACTTTCACCAACCTACTCACCAACACAAAATGTAATAAAATCCTCAAATTATCTCCCTTAATATTTACTATTAGAACCACGATTAAGTAATACTGCTGCTACTTTGAACTCTTTTACAGCTTTTGGGGTACTTAAAGCAAGTCTGAAGCCGTGGTTTGGTCACAATCCACCAGCATCTTACTCCCCCTTACGCCCGGATAATCTTGAAAATCGAGTTATCCTCAAGCGAATTAACGCCCTCGCCTCCGCATATCGGTATAAGCTCCACGGATGAGCGCGAGAGTGGAAGTTCTGAGGTGCATGCGAATTCTCTCCGGCGTGAACACACTCAGAGTTAAGCAAGAAAGCTGTCTCGGAAGAACTTATCAACGGCTGTGGCAATCAATAGGAACGACCGAAAATGTTAATATTTTTGTCTCAATCCGCAATAGTTTTTGAGTTGTAATAATCCTTTCAGTAAACGTGGTTCCATGGAGGAACCTCCAAAGTCATTGTTTAAAGTAGACTGTGCCGCCGAAGTGTTTTTTGAGAAAAATCACACTTTTTATAACAATTGGCTGATGATAAGTTTTACTTTTAGGGTTAACCTTGATGCATAATTTATCTCCCCTCATCGTTCTCATGAAATTCAAAGCAGGTTATTAAAAAATAATTTTCGACTGAAATGGATAGGATAGAATTTCATTAAAACGTAAAAATGGTGCGTAACATGCTCTTTTATGGCGGTGAAGTTTGGGACACCAAAATCAGTTAAACAGAAAAGAGAAGGATGGATGAAATGAAGACACTGAACCATTTGATAATGTTCGAGATCGAATAAAGAAGTCCTATTAGAAGGAGAGAAATGCAAGATGGAAAATAAGCGAAATAGAATGGACAAATATATCGGCATATTTTTAGATATTACAATCCCACAAAAATGTAGGTAGGATGGGAAGTATTATCGAGAAAGACGAAATAATGAATGCCTTCAGAAAATTAGGAAATAAGATAAGCTAAGAAATTATGAAGTTGAGACGCGGTTAGCCAAGAGGAGATCGGATCAGAGAGTTAAGGCCGTTTTACACGGTACATTTATTTGTAAAATCTATCGTGCGAACGCATGTATAGTCAAGTGTGCAAGAAAATACTGTACGAACGACTGAATCAGACTGAATGTCGTTTTACACGATGAGTGCAAATGCACAATTTTCCGTGCAATTTAGCGGTAGAAATCGATCGGAATTCGCGAGTGTTTTGTGTATCATGTTTATGTTTCACTCGTGAACATATGTTTCACTCACGTATTTGACACCTTGAAAAGCTGATCACCTGAAATTCGGAACCTCGACTCGACCATCTACCTACTGATTACTCTCCCGGTTACGAAAAAGCTCTCTTGGACTCTTCTCTCTGGCTTTATATTCGACCTTTGCATCGTTTCGTTTTTTCTCATTTGAATTTTAGTGCGACAAGTCATTGACGTTTCTCGCCGGATCTCCACTCTTGATAGACTCATTTCGTAAGTTTATTTAGTGTGTTGACAAAGTGCTATTATCAAGTGGTATATTGGAACACGGGAAACGTTCCTTTAGTCCCTCCAAATTTCCCTCCCTGTATTTTTATCAGTGTTTTAATGTATTTTTTGACGATTTCTATGTTACTTGCTAACCAACTGAAATAAAATTATTATTATTTTATCACGCGGGATATCAAGAACTCTACTTGAGGGCGCGACCAATCATAATTTTGGGGGAAAAGGACACACATCCCAGGATAGAGATTACACTGAAAAACCAGAACACCAAATAACACGACGAAATGACGATTTAAACATTTGAGCAACTTTGAGTTAACTCTTCTCGGGTTCTCCACTGGTTCAAACTATTCATAATTGCCGACGTAATTAATTCTTGCCTTGAGAATGAGTGACGAGTCGTCTCTCGAAACTTCGACAATTAAGAATAGTTTCAACCTGTGGAGAGCCCGAGAAGAGTTTACTCATAAAATATTCTACACACAGGATAATAATTACTCATATTATTCGACGGGAAAGTGTTAATTCTTTTTATAAATAACTTTATTTTCAATCGTAACACATAGGCACCACATTTTTCACCATATCTGCGCCATCTGTTGAATAAAACCAGATCGAAATTGTATGATTGTCTGAATGGAATTAGAAAAGGTTCTATTTTCCGTTCAGTCATTCATACATTCGCACAAGCGTTCTCACAATTTGCCGTTTTACACGGTACAATTTCTTGATACATGCGTTCGCACGATAGATTGTACACAAAAATGCACCGTGTAAAACGGCCTTTACAGCAAGCCAACTTTCGGATTGAAGACTGTTGCTTTCGGATTGAAGATGCTTACTAGTAGGAATAGGAGTGGAAAAAATCTATTCACTGCAAAGATAACACTGATAAACAAAAATAAACTTTTGGTGGATATCTAGGTATCCAACATGCTTACTAAGACAAATTATTTATGCTGATTCATAATTTGTAAACCATTTTTCTCTATCACCCACCGTTCTCGAGATATTTGACATTATCCTTTTATCCAGTAGCTTAGTCAGGGGGGGGGGGTCAGGCATTCCCTTAATTAACATTCCAGTTAACTCTTAAGTTCCAAATACGCATAAATATATGTGTGCAATACGTTGTCAATTGTCATATTTTGTAAAAAAAAAACCATTAGCCTATTGCATCGTCAAAATTTATAAAGTTTAGTAAACTGGTTAATTTATGAGTCGGCGCCCCCAAAATATTTTCTGTCTCCTCCCTAGACCCAAAACCTGACTACGCCACTGCTTTTAGCTATGTTTAGCATTGCATCGAAGCAAACAACTCACAAACCAAAGTATCACTAGAGCAATTATTTTGTATGCAATTAAATGCATATGTAAACAATATAATTCCTTAATTTAAGGATTGTTTGGTTTTATTTTCTTTCATGGCTTTCGACTTGCGTTTGTACTGAGCTTAGAGTATATAGTTCAATAGAGTATATAGTTCAATGTACAGTATATAGTACCTTAATAACTCTATGGTACTGAGCACTTGGAATGTTGCGCTGAAGTGACCACCAGTAGTCAGCCAACATGGCTGCACTCCATCGACCCTGATAAATTGACTCCATTACTGGGATGTCCTGATGAAATCGTACACCATGTTCGTCGCTGACTGAACCTATGTTTTCAGGGAAGAAGTCAAGAGGCGAGTCTATTAGATGATTTTTGAGGAACATGTTGCAACCCAGGAGTATGTACGCACTAACGCACTTCTGCACAACATTCACATAGTCATCAGATTTATAATTTCCAAGGAAACTGACTACATATGACTTGAATTCCACCCATGCATCCCTTTCAGTACCTCCTAGTAAGTCTTGGAAATGGCTGTCAGCAATGATCTTTTTTATTTGTGGACCTATGAAAACTCCTTCTTTCACTTTCACATTGCTCAACTCCGAAAACTTGTTGCGCAGGCACAGAAAATAATCTTAGTCGCTGTCAGGGAAGAAAAAGGTCTTCATAAGTTCCAGCTTAATATGAAGAGGTGGCATGATAACTTTGTCACGGTCTACCAACAGCACACGAACGACGTTTTTACTTCCTGGCTGCATACTCTCTCTGATTGGCCAATTCCTCTTTATGTAGTGGTGCTTCCAGTCTATGCCGTTCCACTCACAGATGAAGCAGCAGTACTTGGTGTACCCTGTCTGCACTCCCATGAGGATAGCGATTACTTTTAGAACACCACAGATACGCCAATTGTAATTCAGCAGCAATTCAGCTTGGCATTTTAAAGTGCCAGGTCCCGTGTGAGGTCGCAAAGTTCAGCATTATTCATCAAATGAATATCTTCTCCTGGTTGGTAATAGTCTGAATCTGATTCGTCGGTGGGAGATGGAGGAGAACTTTCTTCATCCGATTCTTCGTCAACTGTGTATTCTGCAGGTGGTGTTGGTATTGGACAAGTGACGGGATCATGTGGTATTGGTTTAGAAACTGAGGGAACCTCTGGATACTTTACAGTTGCACGATTTTTGAAGGAGAATCAGGTGGCGTTTGCCAAACAAAAATAACAGTCTGTCTGCACTCCAAATGCCAGACGGTTGTTTTTCTTTGCCTTTCTTATCCAACCGCGTAAGTTGAAAGGGCGTGTAAAACAGATGAACTGTGATGCCCACAATTTACCACTATCCATCCACCTTCGAATAAAATTATAATTCATACACATTCTTCAGAAATGGTGTAAAAGTCTTCCGATGAGATTTGTCTGTTACATCTCCAAACGTAGAAAAAGAGATCTGGTAAATTTCTGCACCCTCTGGGCGCCATTATTTATACTGCCACAGAAAGTAAAAGAGAAATAAATGAAAGTAGAGTAAACCCTCAGAATACGCAGTGTCACAAGACGCGATTTCATTAAGACGCTGTTATATTTATGTATGTACCTGATTTTACAAGACGCGATCGTTCTTCTCAATAACACGCCGATTCCTATGTTCCATCATAACGTACTTGGGAGTCACGCCCAATCATCATTCGCTACATCGTTTTAAATAATAGGAGGAGCGATTGAAGTAGTAAACCTGTCGAGTCAAACCACATTGTGGGTAGAGAACGTTATAATCCATGACATTTACCACGCACTCATCGTTTCACTACGACAAATGTAACTCTTGGCCAACTTTTAGAGGAGACGTCATCTGCATTGTACGGGTTCGATGTTACAGTGTACCACATGTTCTGCGAGTCATATCTTCAGTCATTCCTTCAGAATTTCGCGGGAGGAGGGATGCATGAGAAACTGGCGCGCGGCAGGTTGTCTCGGAAGGAATATTTTCCCCAATGGATCTCTGGGCTCTAACTATTCTACCTCATCTACAGATATTGACTTTAAATGCACAAAAGATGAAGCTAAACTCAGTGGTAATCGAAACCTAGAGTGAGTCGGCAACCATAAGAAACAGCATTAGTCTCAACGCTTCCAAAAAGTAAGCAGTATTATTTTTACGATCCATGAAAATTTTATATCTCATTATCTTAAGGCGCGACCTTGTCCGCCGATGATGCTGCCTTGAGTTATTTTTTTGTGATCGTTTTTCATTTTAAGGACCCTAACGATGATGTGGGTCGATGAAACCCAAATTAGCATTGATTTAATTTTTATTACAAAGAGAGGGCCAGGTTAGCAGAATCAGCTAACCGTACCCCATGGTCATCCGTGGTCCCAGCAAAAGACGCGCATCGAATGTCTTGTAAAAGTTTTTTTCCAAATCTTTAGTTGAAGCCACTCCAGTTTGTCCTGAAGACGCCCTAACGCATCAATGAGATTTATAATTTTGAAACTTTTTATTTGATGAACAAAATTCTTGTTGGAAACTAATATTTTGATTAAACTGGACGCCTTAGCTAAAAATCAAATATACATTAAAAAACTGCGCTTAACAACAAGCAATCGCTAAATTATTTCCCAAAATGCAAGATCACAAAATTCCGTGCTGAATAAATCATGAGGTGTTAAGATTAAGGGACAAAACTCAGTATTCCCCAGATACTCTTAGTATCTTCTCAGTATTTTTCATATAGTACGATTTTACAAGACGCGACGATTTCAATAAACGTTACTCCTGTTATTTGATGGCTTACTGTAAAGAGATTTCAAAATTATTTCGGTGTAAACATAAACCGTTTGCAAAGGAAGGTTCCTCTGGAGTTCCAGACAGGAAACTTTAACATAAAATGTAACTCTTTTTCAAAACGATGACAAAGCTTTCAGCGTAGCGTGAAAAACAATGAAAAACGACGCCGAGAATAGTTTTTGACGAGCGGTGTTCCATGAAAAATAATTTTTTGATGAAATCTTCAAAACCTGACGTGATAGGGCAAAACTGTTTTCAGATTTGAAATCAGCATGAAAAACTACATTAGAAAAGGTGGATGCCATACCAGATATCTACTGCTTGTTTATCAGTGTAAATAATGAATTTGTCAAAACCAATTGGTGACTAGAAGACTGAAGAGACTACCTAATTCAGTGGTTAGCACAGTGAAGTTGAAGATATAAGGTTCACATTCAGTACAAAGTTTATTTTATGTCTACATCATAGAAACAAGCTAATGGTGCGGTACATCCTGAGTCAACCAAGGGCACGGGCAAAGCAGAGGCTGATTTTAATGCCTAATAAGGACCCAAATCTTATAGGTAAAAGTCTTTTTAAAGATCCACTAAAAACAAGGAAATTTGAAGTCACCTAGATGTTGTCAATATCCACTAAACATACTCATTCCACCCAAAAACCCATTAGATGGATCTTTGAGAGTAATTCACACGTATTTATGAATTAACTCGTCATACTGAGCAATTATCGTGATTATCGAAATTCAATGAGCACACGACTTCTTGAACAGCTCAAATAGTTGGAATATCCAAGCGGAAACAGTTTCCGGATGAACAACTCGTGAAATCCGATTCCGGGATGACTCGAATATGGTAGCGGCTCGAAAGAAACTTTACATGTGGAGCATTTAATAGAGTTTTAGAAGCCCTCGTCAGTCGTCCCAGCCTCTCCAGAGACACCCCGGAGCATTTACCCACGGACTCCCTTTAAAAACGTATGCGCCGTCGACCGGAGAGCCGCAGGGGGGATGAATGATGGGCTTGAGACGTGCGTCCCACCCCCAGACCCCCTGCCCTCCATACCCGCGGGTTGGGTCCCCACAGTCCCCATTTCCCACAGTCCCCATTCCCCACCTCAACCACCCCCACTGACTGATCGATGAAAACTCGGGGAGTATGGAATTAGATACGGCGCTCGGCGGCCGTGTGTATAAAAAAGCTTCCCCCCCCCCCCGCTATGTTGTAATCAACAGGTACGCGGCGATTTGAAGGGTGCCGTGATACGCGCTGGGCATAAAAATAGTGGGGCCGACCTTGCCGCCGTGGTTGACTTTCGCGGGGAGATAGCGGGAGAGGAAGATTTAGAAAAACAAAATTAATTGAGGGAAATAAAAGAGCGCGGGAAAACAACCCAGCGATGAACGAGATCCCAGAAAGAGAGGGGTGGACAAAATATGCGATTTACGCATTCCCGCTCTCACGGAGTTACGCGTTTATATTAATCTACATCTACATTCTACCCTGCGAGACACCGCAGAGTCGTGTGAAAGGGGTTGCAAGGACACCAGCCATTAAAGAGGAGGGAATAGAGAAAAGGAGGGGGGACAGGGTAGAGGTGAGCTATGTTAACGATGTCTCTTATGCTAGATTCACGTTGTTTTTATCATAATCACTAATAGTGCGAGGAATGAAGGAATTTTTGTACACATAAGTTCGGCAGTGTTTCTCTTTCATTTGTCCCCTACCAGTTCTACACATATAGCGAGGGGTCGAAATAACGTCTACACCTACATACTATCCTACGAGCTACCACACAGGCATGTGTAGCAGAGGTTGTTAGGACAGCAGCTATTAAAGGGGAGGGAATAGGAAAAAAGAGGGGGAAAAGGACAGAGGCGAATTGTATTTATGTTAGGTCTATCCTCCGAGTCTTTAATGGATCCAAACCTAGTTCTTTATCTGGAGCTACGCTTTACCCCGCGCGTGTGGCAAGGGGTGGGTGCTAGGACGCGAGCCAGTTTTGTGTAATGTGTTTATAAGTGTATAAACAAGCATGTTATAATTACATTACTATCCAAACATCTCTTCTTAAACCTCTATATCTAAGCTTTATCCGGATTTAATTGGTGCAGTTTTGTGGCTACAGCCACATAAATAAATTAGCATTGTACTCCGCGACTCACCAAAAAGGCGAGAGTCAAGGGATGTTAGTACACAGCCATTTTTGGGTTTATGAGAGCCGAAAATGGTTCTAAGTTTGAGAGAATATCTTTTTTATTTTACTTGAATGATAGAACATACCGATGCAGTACTTAAGTCTAATTAAAGTCTACGGTGCCAGAGTAAAACTATGGTTCCTAGTATATTTATTCTAGTAACACTACTAAGGAATTGTAAATAATACTACTTATTGCAAGGAAAATATAGATACAGAATTTCCATCTGGTTGCTTACTTGAGGAGGCGAACGACAACGGAGGTTATTTGCGCCATTAAGGATAAGTATGTACGTTGATAAGGGTAGAATTTCTTATCCAGGGATGAGGAAGGGTGGAGAGAAACTAGGCCCAGCTTTTTCGTTAGTCTCCTATTAAAAAGAGTGGTGTAGGGATCGTCCGAGTCTCTCTGCCCCATACGACGACCGAGGTGCTGCACTTAAAATGCTTTTCACGCAGCCCTCCAGTCGAAACGAAAAATCTCCATCACTGGCTAGATCCTAATCTGAGTCCTCGGAATAGGAAGCCAGTTTCTAGTACCCCCACCAACTCAATTCGCAAAATGCATTCATCCGAAGCACTTTCACGCATTGACATCAGCAATTAAACATTCGCTTATCGCAATTAAAACCACCCCCTGTGATTACGAAAAGTATAACTTATATGAGAAAAGAACAGCAATAAAAATTTGGCTGAAAAAATAAATATATCGGATATCCACTGAAATAATCTTCACCAACGTCGGGATGCAAAGTATGGCCCTCAGGACGGACAGCCAGTTTTATAACCACCCCGTTAACACGACCCACTTGGTATATCCACATTCAATGGACCGCGGTTTCTGAGGACTTCAATCGTTAATAAATAAAGAAACTCTTTCCTTTTCAAGTATGAGCAAATTCTACAAAGTACACCCAGATACCTTTGAGTATTACCAACTAACTATACTCCGCACAATAACGAATACGTCAGCATTCATTCGTCAACGCCACTATTATTTTTTTGGCAGACCACGAGAGGGAGAGAGTAAAAAAGATCAGCACGTGCCCCATTCCAGCCCACGAAGCGAGAAAACAAAACAACGACGCGGGACGACTGGGTGGTTAAAAAAAATTGTCAAACGAGCTGAATTACTAAAATACTAGTGGGGATAAACCTATGGAAAGGAGACGAAAATATGTGTGTCTGTCTGAGAGAGAGAGGGAGAGTCAGGCTTGGGAAAGGGAAGAGATTCCCCGGGGTCATTCGCATGTAAGGCACGCTCCGCTGAATCGACTATTCCGGGCATGCTTTCTCGAAGTGGCGAATTAATTCACGACGCCCAAAAAAAGCAGGAGGAGAAGCAAATTTAATCAACGATCTGTTATAAAAATAAAAACCTAACCCCTCTCTCCCCACCACCCCGCCTCTCTCGGGAGAAGAGGATCTTGTCGGAATGTGGGAAGGGTTGAAATAAGGAGGCTGGCGGAGAAGAATAGTGGCAGGGGGAGGGATATAAAAAAAATAAAAACGCTTTTTTTAACAATCCAAACAGAAGGCATGATGGGTAATATAAGTACTATCAGTCAAGGGCGTCGACAACAGATACAATTGCTCGAATCCCAGCCGACTCGCCCGCTTTTCTCTCCTACTCCCTCACTATTCCCTCACCCAACGCCAAACAGTCCCTAAAAACATTCTCCTCCCCCTACCCCCATGCACATCCCCCTTCCTCGTCCGGTCCTCCGCAGGACCCTCAAACCCTCTTAATCCTTCCAAAAACCCTTCACTGCCTTCCTCCTTCCATCCCTTCACGTCCTAAAAAAATCCCTCCCAACCATTTTCACCACCCTCCTCCACCCCACCAACCCACCCAATTCACATACACCCACTGTGCTTCCATCTCTGCATCTCTCGCTTTATCTCAGCTTCCCCTATCGCTCCCTTTTCATCTCTCACCAACTGCGGCCATCACCAACAATCTCTTCCGCCCTCCATCTCTCCCCTCTCTCCCTCTCGTTTTCTCTCTTTCACCTCCGTTTTCCTCTCTTTCTCCTTCATTATCCGATCATACCCCTCCATTTTCCTCTTTACGCTCTTCCTCCAACATTTTGATTTATTCCTTCTCCGTTTCCCTATCTTCCTCTTTCACTTCACTTCGTTTTCCTCCATTTTACTCTCGTTCTCTCCCTTCCTCATCCATTTTTCTTTCTCCATCCTCCATGTTCATCTCATCTTCCTCCACGTTCCTCATTTTCTCATATACTTGCCTCTATTTCTTCCTTATCCTCCATTTATATCTCCTTCCCACTTTCACAACTGTTTTTATCACTCCCACCTCCGTTTCCATCCATTTTGTCTCCAATTTCCTCTATTTCTCCTTCATTTTTCTGCCTTTCTCGAGTACTTTTTTCTCCTCCTCCATTTATATATATTCATTCTTCAATGTTCAATCATTCCTCCTCCATTTTCCCCCCTTTCTCTTCCATTTTCCTCTATTATTCCTCCATTTTCCTCTATTTATTCACTAAATTTTTCTCTTACTCCTCCGTTTTCCCCTATTATTCCTCCTTTTTCTTTCTCTCTCTTTCACTTTCATTTTTCTCCTTTCTCCTCCATTTTCTGAATTTTTGTTCCTTCATCGTCCATTTCTTTTTCTTCCACTTCCGCTATTTTCCTCTATTCTTTTTCCATTTACCTATTACCCTCTTTCTCCCTCTTCTTCCATCATTTCTCTTCCTTTTCCTCACACTCCTCTGCTCTCCCTTCCAATCCCGACCCATCCTGTCCCCCTTTTATCTAACTTTATTTCACGAACGGGGTTTTTCGACCCGATACATGAGACATTGAAGCACGTGCACCGACGGAGCGGACTGCATCAAATAAAAACCCGTAGTTGATCGAAGGGAAAAGTTAAAATAACATGGAAAAAAGGAGAAAAACAACTGGGTGCAAAAACAATTCTATTTAAAATAACCGTAAGAGATCAATATCAAGCGGTCAGTGACATAAAATCGTGACACTTCGTCCGTTAGTTTGAAGAGTTTGATGCCAAAAAAACCTCACAGCATTTTATAAAATACTATATTGCAACACTTATTACAATCATCGAACTGCTTTACACCAATAAATTAAAACTTTTAATCAATTATAAATAACTAACATCTAAGTATCAATACAAAAAACAAACAGTGGAGCAAAGATTCCAGCGAATAGTGTAAAAGATGAGTAGAGAAGAATATAATTCGAAAATTATTCGCGCATACACTTCAACTGAATAGGTGCTGCATGACAAGAGACAGTATTGTGGAAAGATAAAAATCATTGTCATTTTGTCGTATTCGTCATTTTTATTTCGTCATTTTGCTGAAGAGTTCAATGTTCAAGAGCAGTTAGGTTCAGACTCACAGGAATGAATTCATGGATATAAAAATTGATTATAACAATCGTAGAGTTACTAAACGTCCATGTTATAATACCTACGAAATAAATTGAGCGCATTATTATAGAGGATTGTGAAGGAAAATATAGCGGTCTTTAATTAAAAAACGCATGCTATCCGCTCTTTAGCTTTCGAAAGAACTTCGACCGTCTGAGAGCCAATGAATTCCGTATCGAGGGAGAAAAACATTGCTACAATATAACGATAGCTATGTAGTTAGTGACCTCAATATTTCAACATTGATTTTCCAGGCTTCAAATCGAAGCCAAATTTCACAAACAGTGGTTTGCACTACCTAACCACCAGCGTAAGGCACACAAGAGTAGGTTTATATAAGTAAAATTAAATACATTAGTAATTTAATTACGAGGACATCCAGAATAGATTCATTTTGATGTCAAGTGGATAGAGAGAGAACAAAAGAGACAGACAGAAATCAACGTAATGAATACACTGAACGATTTAATGCGCCATAAGCTTTCGAATAACTCATGAATTCAAAATTTTAAATTACGCTCGAGTAGTCAAGGGATGAAAAACCAAGCGAAAAGAAAAAAAAATAAAAAGAATCAAAACTTTCCTGATCGAGCACGAGGCCATCTGCTCCGCTTAAATCGATCGCTAACCGCATATATCCATTTCCTCGACAAATGTTATGTGCCCTCGTGTAATCTGTCTTATTCCCCCGTCGATTCCCTTTATCTTCTCCTCGCATCTCTCATTCCGACCTCTTCAATGTCTTTCCCCTCCCTCCCTCTTCTCATCCCTCCCTATCGCAACCTACCCATCGGGATATATCCTTCCTGGATGGCAGTATCCCTTCCTTCCAAGCCTCTGGCCCACACACCCCGCCACTCATCTCTTCCCACCCTCACTCTTTATTTCCACCCCTCCTCCAAATTCTATTCCTCATCCCTTCCTCTTTCCCTCTCTTCATTTTTCTCTTTCTCCTTCAGTTCCTCTTCCATTTTAGTTTATTATTCTCTCTTCCTCTTCCATTTATCTCTCTCATTCTTTCTTTCTCTTCCACTTACATTTTCCTATCCTCCTTTTCTTCCTCTGTTACACTTTATTTTCCTCTATTTTTTCTTCAATCTCCCTCTCTCTTTATTTACTCTGGCTGGTGTCCTAACACCCCCCGCCACACGCCTATTGAGGCGGCTTGCGGGGTAGTATGTAGATGTAGATGTACTCTTACTCTCTTTTTTTACTCTTTTCCAATGCTACACTTCCATTTTCCGCGAGCTTCCTCTGATCCATTTCCATATTCCTCTCTCTCTCTCTCTCTTCCCCTCGATCATATGCTTCTTATTCTTCCTCCTTTCTACTTCCATTTTCCTCTTTTTTCTTCTATCTCCATTTTTCCTTCCTTTTAATTCTTTCTCCCTATTCATTTCATTTTTATTTTCCTCACTTCCACTGATCCATTTTCATTTACCTCTTTCGTTCTCTTCCTTCATTCCACATCCATTTTTCTCTCCTTTTCTCCGCCAATTTCCTCTCATTCTACTTTTTAATTCCCTTTTTCTCTCTTCGTCCTACATGTTCCTCTTCTCTTCTTTATTTTAATCCATCTGTTCCACTTTCATTTTCCTCTCTTCATTTTCCTGTTCCATTTTTCACTTTCTGTACCTTACCTTGTCCCGCTTAATCTTTCTCTCTTCCCTTTCTTCCTCCTCCATTTTTATCTCTTTGTATGATCAACTTTCATCTTCTACTCTTCCTTCGCTCAAATTCCATTTACCGCTCGTTCTTACTTTTCCCCCACGATTGTCCTCTCATCCATCTTTCTTCTTCCATTTCTCTCTATTTCTCTCTCTTCTTCCTCTATTATTTTCCTCTTTCTTTCTCTCCCCCCGTTCCCTTTCTATTTTCTTGTCTATTATTTCTCTCTCTTCCTCGTTTCCACTTCCATGTTTCTGTCTTTTTTCTCATTTTTTTCTCCATATCTTTCTTTTTCTTCCTTCGTTCCACTTCCATACTCTTCCCTTTTTGCCCTCCGACAATTTTCCTCTCCTTCTCCACCATTTTCCTCCATTTCCCCTTTCCACTTTCATTTACCCCTCTTTCTCTATTTTCTTCATCCCTTTTCCTCTAAATTGTGTGAAATTCACAGTGAAAAAATTGTTCGCCCGGGCTGGGATTCGAACTCAAACCCCCCAATTTCGCGCCGAGTGCTCTACCAGTTAAGCTACTCAGGCGTCATCTCTCACTGTGACTTTCATGGAGGCTTTAAGCTCTTTTCCTCTGTTTCAATTCCGTTTCCCTTTCATTTCTCCCTCTCTTCCATTCCCCTCCTTCCACTTTTTTCCATTCCGAACCTCTCCCTGCCCATCAACCCCCTCCCGCACACACGAATCCCACCGGCACGACCGACCTTGCATCCGCTATTCATTTCTAACACCCCCGTAACTCCATAAAAATCATTCTCGAAACAATACGGCGCTCCCCCCATGCCGGGCAACAGTGGAAGCTCTCCCGATACTAACTTCCCCAACAAGATAACGTGAGAAGCGGGCACGTATATAACGGATGGATGAGGGTGAAAATTACGCCTCCCACCCCCTTCACGCCTCTAGGGCCTGCCACATCCGTACACGCCGATCGTATCGTGGTGGGTGCGAATGTGGTAAATGATTTTTTTCTCCCTCTCTCGAGTCCCCGTGATTTTTTCAAGTGCGACTCCGGCTCCCAGTTCTCGACTCCTGACGATAATTAATCACATCGCGTATCTACACCTACATCTGTTTAATAACCCGCAGACCATTGCGAGGGCTTGCAGCTGTGGGGACACATGCCACAAAAAAATGAAGCAAGATGTCTCAATGAAGGAAGGTTGATTTTATCATGCCCGTCATGATTCCTTTTAACTAATGCACTAATTGGATAAAGAGAAAATTGCTTCAATATTGATATCAAAACCATGATTTTGCATATAATCAGATTAATTAGGAAGATATGACCACTCAATTGGAGAGGCAGAATTCATGTGCATTCAAGTTTCAATATTTTTATATAGAAAATACAAAACACACCGATCGCATTCATGATTATGCACATATTTGTCTAGTTTATTCTATTCTCCACAATTCCAGAACAAATTAATTTTTTTCCAATATAATAAGATCGTTTATGCATGCAGCATGTCCTCATGATTATTGAATTCGACGCACTGTAATGTTAAAAATTCGAAATTTATGGGTTTCTGAATTGAATCATTGACCTAAATTTATGTTGACCCATAATTATACTAGATTTGATTTTTTTTAGCTCTGATATTTAAAAACTGAAATTGAACTTTTTCTTAGTGGATGTACTCATCAAAGGACAATACATAGTATTACTTTAATTTTACCTCATATCATATGGTATATATCTTGCCATTTCATTATACCATATTATATTGTTTTACGAGGCAGTGAGACTGGGAAGATACAGCAGAAAAACAGGTTGGAAGCAAAAGAAATGTGGTGTTATAGAATAATGATGAAGATCAAATGATGAAGATGGACGAAGAGAACTACTAATGTAGAATACGACGAAATGTTAAAGAAAAACTATGTAAAATTGAAGAGCCTGACTTATTTAGCATATTCTGAGACATAAAAGCCTTAAAAACATCAATAGATGAAGAAACAAATGGGAAGTTAGCATGACATATGGTACAGAAAGAAAATTATGGAATACGTCAGAGTAAGATAATGTAAAGGAACAAAACAGTTACCTGAAAAGGGGAATGGAGTGTTGGGCTACAGCAAGTCAATCACTGCTGCTGTTGATTAATCATTATTATGATTCACATTATGAGGAATCGATCGGAAGTGAAAACGCTATTTAATGGGAACCATAAACCACGCTCCGAATCCTCAACTATCCTATAGGAACCCAAATTACCACATTTATACACTACTAGCAGGAGGTATCCGTTGAAATTCAACGGGTGTTAAAAAATTGAACTTATTTTATAAGAAAACCACAAAGCCTGAAGAATACTGTCAGCGCGGTCATTTGAGGAGTTCGTAACCTATCCTGTATGTTGGGTTCGTTGTAGTAGACAAGCGGACCGTTTTCCAGGTGCACGGAGAGATGAGTGACATTTGGACCACTTTCATGCTCGGGAGACCCAAAAATGGGCTACGCAGACTCATTACTACTTAAATAGCACCTAGGTTGATAGATGGTCACCTCGTCCCTCCGGTTCTCTTGAGGCGTCTTCTGAGTGATTAACAGCTTGATCACTTCTCTTGTGTACAAACGTTTATTTTCATGTGAGTGTCGAGTATCTTAATTCTGATCGGAGAGTATGGTAAAATCCAGCGCCTGACAACATGAAAAGGAGCATTTTTAGCAGCAGCTATGTTTATTTGACCTATGAATCCTACATCACCCGGACTGCGCCTTCGGAATAAAGAGTAGCCATAATCATTGGTTTCGGTTTGCTAAATAAAAACTCTATAGTGATTCTTAGTGCACTTACCGATTTGCGTGCACGTATAACATTCCTTGCGCAGAATTTCCGTTCTTCTTTCGGGTAAAATCATGTAGTGAATTCATTGTAATTTCCGCCATCTTAAAACAGATTGAAGTTTTGATTGAAGATTGAAGAACAGATGGGTCTATATTTGAACCAGATTTATAGTTGGTTACCCATCCGTAGGTTGTGTTAGGATAAAATTTGTGCGGTTCTTAGCGTAACCCGAGAAACACCACGGGGAGATGCTCATGAGATCGCTGATGGGCATGTCTTTGAGCATCCAAGTCTAACCTTTGTAGTTTTTTGTAAGGGCTCATTTTCTTGCAAAGAACACATTCCTCTTGCTTTAGAAAATTTATTTGGAAGGTTACTCTTTCTTTTAATTAGGCATGTTGATGGATATATTTTTAATTCCAAGGAGGGGAATCACAGCGGCGAGTGAGAGTCTTGAATAGACAACTCGATAATTGAGTGAATGTAAGTTAACTGCACTTTTACACTTTTAAGCATATATAAATAACTCGTAACGCTTACGATGTGAGAATTGGTCTAAAAAGTCTTCGCAATCTTAATGAGAGGCAGATTGTTCTACTACGTGTAATATATCCGAGTATTAAACGATAATAAACAACGCTGTGTTTGCTGTAGCAACAGAGGCATTAATACCATTACTATTTGCTGCACGTAAATATTCTTGCACATTAAATTACTTTATGTATATCGTTTACTACGTAAGTGTTCTCTCATATACGTACATTACCCCTATGAGAGCTACTTTGAGAATAAACATATGCATTGACTTTATCGATTACCCCCCGGAGCAATCTATCATGAGGCCCTTGCGACTCTGAGCCCTTCTTATACAGATTTTCTATCTACGTGCTATCATGGGCATATTACTGCACGTAAAACTAAAATGCTTGAGGCGTGAATATACTTTGAAAATCAAATCTCTGGTTGTCAAGGAAATATGCTATTGTTGATTTCAGATAAAAATGTGAGATTTTTCAAAAGAAAACATTATTTTCAGACAATTACGAAGCGTAAACTAAAATCAATTGAAAGAATTCTAAACATCAATTATTCAACTATCCGATTAAAAAAGTCCCAGCCCTCTATCTTGAGTGTAAGTAATTTTAAATGCAAAAAATGAAACCACTGCACCGAACCCAATGCTTAGCATGAACCACCAAGGGTCACCAGGGGGGCCTTTGAGGGCCCTGAGGGCTTTTTAATATAGTCTATGTTACATCCAGATACATTTTCTCACTACATGCCGAATTTCAGCTCAATCGATTCAGTAGTTTTTCCGTGATTGAGCAACAGACACCACTACATTTTTATATATTAGTATGATGATTACCCCTATTCTACTAAAGATGGATATTTTCAAACTGGTATGTCAAGTAAAACTTTCAAATGCAGCAAGAGCGCTTAAAACATTTCCCGGGAAAATCTGAGAAAGTTGTAAACTATATATACGTCTGCTTGCACAAGGAAAATGTTTTGAGCGCACATTACGACTTACACGCAAGGAAATATGGTGGTGAAGTTTTACTTTCTTTTGAAAACAATCTTTATATAGTGATATCTTAGAAAAGATACCCCCCAGCTATATCGAAAATCTAGCGAAAGATTTTTTGAACATTGTTAACTACTCCCCCACTGTGCCATGTTAACAAGAATAAGACACACACACACTTAGTATTTGATGAAAGTGGTAAGCATATATCATGAATCACGGAATTTCCTGAATATCGCGCGAGTAGATGGAAAGAGAAAATGAGGGAAGGGGGCAAGAAGTAGATAGGAGTTTCAGATTGGCGAGATAAGGAGGCGAGTTTTTTCGCAGGAGATTCGGAGATGAAAAAGGACGAGTGAACGACTGAGATATTGAAAGATAGCGGGACATTGAGTGCCGCCATTGAGGAAATAATGTTCTACAGTTCAGGATGAGGGAGGAAAATAGCGCACATTTTGAACGGCACGAGGAAATCGGAAAGTAATGGAAGCTCGGAGGAAGATGCCTCTGAGAAAAAGGCGTCTTTCTCATTCACTGGTGTTTCTGTAAACCAAAAATATGAACGGAATTTGCAGGAACTGTTAAAATTGTTCATACATGATTGACTACCTAATTAAGCATGTAATGCTATTGTCTGAAGAATCGCCCAAACAAAGCCCTTCACGTCGATAAATGAATGTTTATTCTTCGCAATTACGTAATCATAATGATTATTTTGCTTCAACTCCAAAAATGCATGCAAAACACTGCCCACCATCCCTGGCCACATAAAAATATATTTGAAGATTCAAATGTCTCCGTTTAGCAAATTTTAGCAGTCGACTGATTTCGCTTTACTTTTCTGTGCTTATTACTTGTAGTAAGACATTATATCACATGGTAGAGGTCAAGTACCGATCTGAGTTTTTTTATAATTTGCCCGTAAATAAAGAATGAAATCAAGGCAATAATAAAAAGTAGGTATGGCACGCGGGAGAAAATGTCATCAAGCACATTTCCGTCTTTTGTAGCACGCAAAAGAATTACACACAAAGGTGCAATCAGTAACACAAAATAGCAAAAGCTACAACTAAAAATATCATGGATTGGTGTGGTTATTGTATTTACCCTATACGACAATGTAAAGCTCCTAAGAACCATACGAAATGATGCTTGCATATGAAATTCAATTATACTATAATGTTGTATTTTATCTTATGTTTTTCCTCATCGCTTGGGATTCCACGCGAATGCTTTGATTACAAATTACAGTGCTTTCGTAAAATTGATCAATTTATCACTTCAATAATATATAGTCAAATAATCAAGAGTCACCCAAAGTCGAAAAGAAAGATGGCAGCTCTTGCAGCGCTAAATTGGGAAAGTTTAAGTGTAGGATAATAATTATTTAGTAGGGGAAATCTACTTAATAAGGCAGGTTTACATGGAGATAAATTTACTCCGAGCAACTCTTTTACAACCACAAGTGCTTCCTCCTCCTTTCTCCGGCTCGGAATTCACTTCTCGTCATCCCATTCCTACTCTTCTTCTCAGCTTACCCAACAACCTACGCTGGACCACTGCCTTAAGAATCTAATCGCCCCTCATTATCACCTTCACTCATCCATTCTAGCTCCTTCCCATTTCTTCCATCAACTTCTTTTCCTCATCCACAATATCCAAAATGTCTTCGTATTCCTTCCATTCATATCCACTTCTTCATCCTCCTCGACCACATAGCAAGCGAACAACTTTTATCCGCTCCCCCCAAGTAAATAGCTTTCTGAGCTATACAAGGCCACGCTCCACATCATACTCTTCACAAGCATTTACTCCACATTCTTAAATAAAGCCCCGGTTTTAACTTCCTATCCAAGTTTCAATCCAGCTCTTTCTTTAACGTAATTCTCTTATTTTGACACCGATTTCCCTTCAATTTACTACCTAAATAACCAAACTGTCCCATACGTGTACCCCAGCATGCCCTCCTCTTTGTACTGATAACCTCATTTACTTTGTCAACAAAATTTAAAATTACTTTAGTATTGTCATGATTAAACTTTACTTCACTAATTGCCTTATTCGCTTATGAATTTCAACTACTCTTCGCCATGACTTGTTAATATTATAACTCGTTCAAAAGCTATAGAAAAAGTCAAGAATAGTGAAAGCTTCACCATTGAGCACAGTAAAAAAAAAGTTTGATAGACCAAAAGAGGCTGAACAGAATGTTTGAAACTTATGAGGGTTGGGTGTGGGGTTATAAGTTGGGTAAAACGGAAGTCCAAAAAGAAGAATAAAACAAAGAGGGGGAGGCAAATAAATCCAATAAAGGAAATTGAAGGTAACACAAATTGGAGCATGTTTTAGAAGGTAGCGAAAGTGAAGTAGGTGAAATACTGGTAATACTGGATATTGCTGCAGCTCACGGTATTTTTTTCCGAAAAAAAAATTTAATATTTTTTGTTTAAATTGTGTAAAACGCTTATATGAACGCGAAAAAGCTGTATTTCATGATCTGTGTAAGAAAATCAAGTTTTACGGAAGCGTTTAAGCGTGAGCACGGTTTAAAAAAGTTAGCACTTTCACAACCGATGTTGTTAAAATTTCACGGACATTTTTACCGTGAGAAATATACATCAGAGCAGAAGACGGAGACTCACTTGTGTGGGAATTATTTCTTTGAGTTAAAGGAAAGGACGCAGAGAACTCGCCGATGGTGGAAGGAAGGGAATGTCCAGGAGGAGGCTATCCAAAGACCTACTTATACTGATGCAACAACTACGACGAAGATTCACATGCGCCGGTGCGGTGGAAGCATCATATAGTTTATCCCAATACGAAAATGCGCTTACTGACAATTATCATGCGTATCGTGAAAAAAATCGCAACACAATCGTACTCTAATGATCCTTTGGAATTCATAATTATACGATGACGAATTAAAATAAATCATAGGAAACTGGCGTTCACTGGAGCATAATTATCATGATTAAATTAATCGATAGCCAATTCCAGTTTTACTAGAATTTTTCGAGGAATGCCGACAAACGCATTCATTCTTCGTGTTATAGAATCTTTATCTGATGAATAATAAGGCAAAATTCTGGAAAGGCTTTTGAGTTAGAAAGCAAATCTAGAAGGCTAAATCTAATATTAGCAACTGGTTTCAATGCAGTCTCATACCGATTCAAAACAAATAAAATGAAGCTCCCACGTCACCACCAAAACCCATCTTCCCTAGTCGCTAAATATCCGAAGGCATCTCTTTCGTCTGGGACGTAGGCCAGATAGACCATAATTGACAAAAGAGAGCTATTGCCAATTAGAGTCATTGAGGTCTTGTGAACCCATCCAGAGAATTTAGGGGTCGCTAATAAATGGTCTCCAGGTTGTTCTCTCGTACAGCTCAAGAGTTCCCCACCTGTATAGCTGTTTCTCATCCGGAAAATATATCACATCGACCACAGCCACCTTGACTCACTGCCATGGCCTGCCATAAACCAAGTTAATCTCTGGAATTTAGAGTGAGGTCGGGAGAACTTTCCGGAAAACAGCACAATTTGTTCAATTAATACTAAATTCTGGGAATCCCATAATTGGGAAACCACTCGCTCTGAGGGGATCAGCTAACGCAAAGGACCATATAAAAACCCTGAGACATGATCGCATATTTACAAAATGCAGAAAAATAACTTAAACGAGCAATTTAAAAAGGTGAAAACTTCCACGAAAACAATACAGCATTGAATGATAAGATTTGTTCACCACAATTATTTTTAAGAACCTAGGTATCTTAAATTACCCAATCCGAACTTGTTCCTTACTATCCTTCTCGCAATAATGATCTTTTTAAGCATGGTATTTATTAGTAGTACAAGTTTAAATAGCAAGAGTTTTACTTTGTTTTCACCCTCAACATGTTTACATCCCTAGTCTACTTAGTGAGAGTGGATTACTAACTTAATCCATCAGTCTTCCACGAACTCAGCTGCATATAACCTTCAGTTATTCAAACAACATGCTTTACTACTCAACTCTTAAGTTTTATCATTTAAGGTTAAAAAGAGTACACCCCTTTAATTTAAATTTCTCTAGCAAAAGCGTGACTGCAAATATGAGCAAATTTTTGATCAAATGAAGCATGTATGACACGATTTGAGTTCATAATAACATTGGTGTTAGTCCGTAGAATTAGTAGCCACGACGTAATTTTAGTAAAAACGAACTTATCAGTCCAATACTGGCTAAATAATGTTCAAACTATTATAACTGTGTAGCTGAATCGGTTAAAGCACTCACCTCAAATTCACGGTAAATGGGTGGGAATTCCAGTCTAGCCGAAAGCAATTGTTCATCATGTATTTCTCACACTCATTTAACTTTACAGTTTTATTTCAATAGTAATGAACTAATACCATAGATTAAAACCACTCATATTAAAAAAAATAAAAAGTAGATGGGATCGTAGAATCATAGAATCGATAAGGAAGGCTCGAAAGTATTCTCAAGCGGTTGACTAAAAGGCATGATTAACGTTGAAAATTGAAAACAAATTTCAAATCATGATCGTATTATCGCTCAACGATACGTGCTTACGCCTTCGTTATAATCTTTCTCGTTGTAGTGCCCCAACTCCCAGACGGATTCCTGAAACCCACTTCATTAATAGAGGTTCATTCAGGAGAATCCCGAGCCGGCCCAAGCTTCACTACCAATAAAAGCACTTGCCTGTCCGAACGTCCATCTTACACACATTCGCCAACTCACCCCCTGCCGTCACCACTTGCCCGTCCCCCTCCCAAAGTCCTTCATTTCACAACCACGAGAGAAGGGCCTTACGGTCCCCCGATCCCCATTTCATTCCACGTTCCTCCCTTTGACCCTCATCTACATCTACATTGAGCCCAGGAGGACAACACTGAGGGGTGAAAATCAGGGACGGGGTGGAACAAGGAGGCAGCCGTACTAATTATGTCCCGAAGAAAAAAAAGGAACGGGGTCAGGACGAAAAGGAAATTGAGGGGTGGATTTTGGAGATAGTATGAGAAGCATAGCAAGGTAATTCAAGGAGAGAGCAATTGACGAGTACATTTAAATTAAAGATTAATCCAAATTGTAAATGAAAGCAAATGAGTTTTGACTACTATGCATGCATTTCGATCATACTGGGGACCATCAACAGGGAGATAAAAAATTTCGTAAGCACGTGTTTGCAGGTTATTTTTCCAACATCATCACTTCAGCGGTACGTGCAATGCTTACATTACTACTCATACGACCATCATACATGAGTTACAAACATTGATTAAATCAATGTAAGCACTCCTGTTTTAATTTCATACTCAGCAGGCAGTCGATAACTGTTATTCAGTATAGAACATGGACGAAAGTAATGGAAAAATGTTAATGCTTTGCGATTACTTACAGATACATCTCATTAGTGTAGTTTCACCTTTTTCAAGACTATCCCACCGAAATCCAAAGAAAAAGCATGGGAAGGAAAAGTGTATACATTTTTCAATTATTTACAGGCCAGAAGGAAATCTGTAATGGGCTAGAGATAGTGCATCCATGGTCCAAGAAACATGTTGTCACATAAGCGTATTCCTTCCCATTTTACGGTAGAAGTGAAACTTTGGAATGCTAGAATAAACATAATTGTGAGCAAAATGATGTGGGGGTATTTGAGAAGCGTTTGCAGTAGAAGTAGAAGGGATAGTATTAAGATAGAATTGATCATGCAACAATTCGGAATAGATACTCTGGTAATGGATATGAATGAAAGGAGCGTTCTTCGTTGGTTTGGGTATGTTGATAGATCCATTTTGAATACAAAACTTTGTACTTTTCCACACTTTATTTAAAAGCTGCGACCGATTTCACCTTAAAAAGGCATCTTCTGGCACTTAAGAATTTATTAGAGTTGAATAGCGAGACAGATTGATGATAGGGGAGTGAGTGGTGTGAGAGGAAGGGTAGATCGAGAAAGACATGGAGGATTGTGGTGGAAGAGACTCATCAGAGAAGGAATATTATGATTCTTAAGAACAAGACATCGTGTATGCCGTAATGCATGAATATAACAGCAGCAATAAAGAAATAGGGATAAGGTATGGGAGAATCAGACAATATGGAAGAAACTATAATAAGAAAGCCAGTTTTCTGGGACTAACCACAATAATCGAATATATTCAACGATGTCTGGCGAGACGTGGTGTAGCAGCATTATGGACTGAAATAATACAACGAACATTGTACATGAAGACGACGCTTTGACGTTGAAATGCTTTTTACAAAGAATTATTCAGTGGGCAGAACTAAGTCAATCTCTTTAGACTGTGGCTACATTGATAGGAAATGGCGTGATGAATATGCAGGTTGATAAAAGGGGATGAATTAACATAGATAAACTACCGCCACCACTTCCACAAGGTCTGCAAAAGAAGGATCCCTGTAAAAACCAGTGGCTGGAGGAATTTCCTGGCTACCTACAATAAGAGACCATCCCTTTTCAATTAGGCAGCCACTCTCCCGACCGATACCCTCTTGCTTGGGCTCCCCCTCTTGGCCCTCTTCTTAACCTCTCGAACTCTCACCCCTCCCGCCTTCCCTCGCCACCCGGAATACCCATTCTCTGTCCCCCAGAATCGCTCCGATCCACCCCTCAAAAAACCCTTGCCATGGTTTCCTCCTCCACCCCACGCGCCGAACACTCCCAATCAGGGATTCCGTGTCCCTTCCCCTTCAAAGTTCTTCGGCTACCCGCTTCCCAACTCCAACCTCGTTCCGTGTTCTTTTTTTCCTTTAACAACATCCTTTACAGGGTTACAAAATATTTGCCTATCGGTCTCCTTTTATATTTTATTTATTTTTTATGCTTTCTACTCCTGCGCTCAACTTCCGTGCGTACGTTTGATACCGCCAGCGAAGCTCCGGAGTAAAAATCGGATCCGGTTACACAGTCAGCTTTTTCAATTGTTTTTCTCACGTCGGTGTCGTGTTATTCTCTCCCTGAGTTCCTGACACATCAGAACGAAGCCCTACGTTCGTTTGTTCTGGGATTATCTCAGGTTTTAATCCAAAGAGCGTGCTAGAATGGGTTACTACTCAAAGGGATTTCTTTTTTCTCTCCTTTACTTTTTGATCGCCACCTTTATAAAGATTGAACATATTTTATAATCCTTCGCTCCTTTAAATTCATCGGAATCTATCAAGGATCTGAAACCCTTCGCGCACATAATAAATTTAAATTAGCCCGAGGGGAATATCACCAAAATGAAAATATTTTGGGTCCAGGGATCTAATAAATTTAAAAGTTTCAATCGTTTCCACGCATATTAAAAAAGAACTAAGTGAAAAGTTTACTTCATCAGTACTCCAGGGGGGGATTGCAAATTAAGCAAAGGCTGTAATTTCCGAGCAAAAATGGCGAAAATTTAGACGTCACGACCGCGATGAAATGCCGACAATGGCACTGAAGAGTACAGAGTTTTGTCACGAGGATTTGACGTCACACAGCCTGGGCATTGTTGCGAGGTTTAACAATTTAAAGTCCTTCCTGAATAATCCCCAAAAGCTCTGTTCCAAACTCGGCAACAGAAATTGTGTCACAAAACGTTGAGAGAGAGAGGAAGACGAGAATTTTTGCGTGCTGATACCTTTCCCCGTAGTTTCATTATAGCAGCGGCACTATCCGGGGGGAGTAATCCATATCGCTAACGCAATCCCAATTTTCGTACCTTTTCCGGCAACATTTGTGAGTGCGTGGGGTGGGGGGAATTTAAGCGGGAGATAGAGAGACGGAGAGAAAGGAAAAAACGCATGCGACGAAAGAGGGGTACAACAAAAAAAAACTTCGGCACGATTGGGGGGGGAGACTTTAATCCGCAAAAAAACTCCGACCGACGAAAGGCCTTATCAATCCACGCATTTATATTCACCCGCTTTCCCTCGCTACCTTTTTTCCCCTCTCCCCCACCTCAAACCTTTCCCGTGTACAGATCCTTTCATCGCCCAACACCCCACTTACCTCTCTCTCTCTTTCCCTCACCATACCTCTACCTCTTTCTATCTCCCTCGGTCCCTCTTTATTTACCGGAGCAACCTCCTTCCCTTGTCCCGGCCGCGCCGTAACCCCACGGGAGGTGGTATGGGGGAAAGTGAGGTTTTCTCGCAACCGGGGAATACATTCACCTTCAATCTCACCTCGGGAGCCATATCGGTGGCACAATAAAAATATGAATGGAGGCGCACTGCTTCATTGAAAAGGGAGGTGGGATGGGAGGAAGGGGAGGAATAGGGGGGGATGCAGAAAAGCGAGCGAGCGAACGAAGCAAGAGCGAAACGAGACGGACCCGAGCCCCCCCTGGATTCAATTACGCACTTCAGAACTCGGCACTTCGGAGTAGCAAGCCATTCCTAATCAGCTACTCCAAACTTCTCCAAAAATCAATCTCAAAACAAGTCCATGCCATTCGTGATTAAAGGCAAATCCGCTTCAGAACTCCACAACGTTGCCACACTTCCAACTCTCCCCTGCTGTTTTTAACCTGCGTGTAATGCCTTCCTTCCTCTTTCCCCTTAATAGTTACGCCACCCTCCCAATAATTCCGTATCCTTTCCTACCCGTTCCGTCTCTCCTAACGTAGACGTCATCTGCACAAGTATGCAGGCTGATTCGCTATTTTCAATCATAAACAAATGCGGGTGTTTGAAGTTATAATAGAGCGTCCACTTATAGTTGACGGTATGGTCCTTATGAATAACGCTGTTGCCACACCTACGCTAGTCATATTCACCTCTAGATCACGTAGGCAACTATTCCCATCCCCACGCTAAATGTTAACAAGTTACCTTAAGGAATAATATTAGCGTATTGGAAGACTCCTAGTTGTATAGTTAGTATACCGCATCGCACTTTTTAAATTTTTCTTCTTCAATTGGCAATATTGAACTCCCGGCTGATACACAGGAAACGAATCACCATAAGAGGCCATACTTTCCAGTAAACCAGGAACGCCCTAGAGCACTGAAGTGTGTGAGTGGTGGTAAGAGTAATCCGCTGAAACTTATAAATGTAGAATGAAGTTGAAATTACGAACACATTAAAATTTTTGCATTATATAGTTATAAATGTGAAATCCTAATGGTAATATGTATCGCCATCATCAATCAATCCTGAGATAGGTTGACTACTGCCCTCCATTCTACCTTGTCTACTGCTAACCCCTTTATCCTCTTCTAATTCTTATGTTTCATTCCCCTTCTAGTTGTAGCTAATAGCTCTTAAGTTTCAGTGAGTTTATTCAATGATATTATGCTCATCCTAATTAGTTGTGTACTGTTTATGTGCTGAAGGAAGATTGAAGGAAAGAATTTGGATTCCTTGATTAATTCCAAGTGAGTCTATTTGTCTAGCCGTTGTGTTTTGAAGGTTAATTCATGGAGTAACTTAGTTAAAAGCAAATGATGCGTCACCTTTCACTTAAAAAAAGTATTTAATAATTGAAATGAATATCTTAAGGTACATGTTCAGAAAAAGCGTTCCTTTGTTTTTTGTTCCGGCGATAAATCTATAGGAAAAACCGACTAAAAGTGAGGTAAAAAACAACTTATATACATACTTTTTTCCTATCGTAATAGTTAAACAACAAATAAGCATCAAAAACGTGAGCGGGACCAAGCGGGAGCGTCGTTTTTCTACGAAAAATGAAAATAACTCGATAGATTTATGCACAGCCATTGTTGTCAAGGAGCACACAAAACGATCTTCAAATTGAATAAAACCATTTTTTTCGCTTACACAGTAAGGCTAAGTGAGGATTACATGCATGGCGCACAAGACACGCTCACATTATAGGTACAAGTATTAGCTGCCGTACGGAACGCCCTCTCCATCAACCTCTGTGCACCTATTAGGAGGTGGTGCAAGGTATCCATGGAATGCACTGCCAAAGCAAGCAAATAGTTGTGACGCCAAACATGGTAAGATTTACGGAATGTACCTACACGGTGGAGCCCGGATACCTCTTGGAAAATCCGAGAAAAAATAACTCTAAAGGCTTAGGAATTGTAGGGGCAAAGCCATTTTTTAATGCTGCTTAAATGTGCAGTATTTAGTAGCTAACAGAGAGGGAGAAAAGGAGGTATGTTGATTCACGAGCACAGGTTGATGATCGAGTTATTTTTTTCTTCTTTTGGACGGCCGTAGCCTGTGGAATAATAAAATACCTTGGATGCAAATCATGTTGGCAAGAAAAATGAAAAGTAAACATAGGCTTTCCGGGCCATACTGGTTTTCCTACCTTGTCCGGCGTCACGCTTGGTTATTGGAGTTTGGGTGGAGACAACGTTATCCGCTGAGGGCGTCTCTAGCCTTACATTCTCGAAGCTCCGATTCCCTCTTCAGTTAACCTCCTCCCGTACCCTTAAAAACCTTCTCATTTCCCCTTTCCTTTCCCTCTTTACCCTTCACGACCATTGCCTTTCCGCATCCCCAATAAACCCCTTTCCAAGTTTTCCACTCTCTCTTTCCATCTCCTTTCCCACACACACACATTCTTTCCTTTCATTATCCTTTTCCTTCCTTTCCAACTTGTCTCCGAATTAGTTCCCTTATCTCAATTTCGCCTTTGGTTAGTTGCTCCGTTGACTACAAAGTTTATAGGCACGGTTGGCAATTAAGCCGTTGACGCCTGTCTGCTCCTTGGAAACGTAATGAGTCCTCCTACTGCGCTTCAGCCATTGTCCATCACGAATTAAGATTCCGAGCACGCGGACGAGAGCATAAATGAGAATGGATACAGTTCGCGCAGGGAGGGGGTTATACGAGGCGTATAAATGGTGGCAATAATTTTTATTTCCGACCATTTTATCCGAGGACAGCTGTTGTGAAACCGTGAAAGGTATCTTTTACTCTGGATTTCATCAATTGTGGTCGTTGTTATAACCTGCCTTCCATTGCCTTCATTATGCTGCCAACATAACACAACTTCCAAAATAATAGTTTTGCCGAATTACATTCTTAGTAACATAACGTATCTCGCATAGCACAGGATTATATTTGTAAAAACTGTAGAAATATGGTCTAAAACATGCAGTATTTCATTAATATTAAATGATTGCTAAATAATCATGTCATAAAATAACCATTTTTAAGAGGGTCAAGTAAACACAGCCATTCCACAAAAATATACATATTTATTCTCTTCCGACCATGATTTAGATGCTGTTGAAGTGTTTACTTTACCCACAACATGAAAGAATTCCACCTTGTAAAGCCAGAGACACTCACCTTCATCGGTTTTCATAGTTCAGTAGCAACCCCTGCATAAATCGTTGATCAAGTAAATTTCTGAGGGACAAACAAGGGAATAAAATTCAAAGCCAATTAACTTCTTGCACAAAAACTACAAGTTCATTTTTTTTTTCAAAAATGTAAAGATGTAAACAATGCCATTAAATTTTCGGACAAGTTCCGTTGACCATTCTATTTTCAGATCTCAACAATGAAAGAAACAAACAGATATGACACCGTGGTCTTGTGAAACAGACACGTATTTCGAATATGTTCTCACCAATGAATCCTGATAAGAAGGTATGTTGACCTGTTCAATAGCCGCGAAAATACCGATCAATGTACATAGTTATCGGATAACCCCAAAGCACACAACCCCACAAAGATAACAGGAAACTATCGTTCCCTACGGCCCCATTCACGTACACTCTCCGGACTTCACCACGCAACTGTCGACCTTTCGTCTCAATTAACTGACAGGGTAAACAATAAGGTCTCCCTGTCTCTCCCCCGATCGAAATGCGGGAATTACTAGTAACGCCCCTCAGCTCTCAGCTGCGAAGAACACCAAACAACCAAACGTCAGCGACCGCAAATAAAGAGGTCTCAGCGATCAAAATTTCTCGTGTAACCACACTTTCGAGTATGGCTGCCTCGTTGCAAAACCGGGGGCTGAGTGGAACTCGAGTGGTGGTCGTTGCTCCTGTGGCAATCTCACGGCTGCTGAGGTAACTTACACTCTTCGGGACGGGAGGAGGCGGGGTAAAGGAGGGGTGGAGGAGGTAATTACGACCAGATGGGACTTGCGCAGGGGAATGTGGCTGAGGGAAAAACCCAATGTGGACGCTGTCTTGCCTGTTGCCAAGGTGTTCGGGGAATTCCAATAGGTCAACGTTTGTGGGAGGGAAAAGGTGAAATTGTGAAGCAAAATAGAAAGAATTCGTACCTGAGCCTAGGATATTTGAGATATGGACCAGTAGAAATTACATCAATGATTTCAAAATTAAGCCTGTTTTCAAGGTAATTCTTTTTGAGATCCCCATCAGAGGAAAACATTTCGGTTGAGAGAAAAATATGCGCTAATGCAAAAAAGAATTGTCTTAATTTTTCAATGGTAAATGATATGTGCGGTTCAGCTTAAAATATAAAAAGTAGCACAGAAAAAAATATTCATTCATTTATTTTAGTTCATGCATTTAGATTTCCCGCATATTTATTAAGTTTTTATAGTTTTAAGCCTATTATTCCTGGTCTAATTTTTCGTACAGCAGTTCATAATCAAATCCATAATCATATTCATTTAAAAAAATTGCATTATCAAGCAAAACATATTGGCTTAAAACCTAGTTTCATTAAATGCACGATGGTTCTACAAGCATGACTACACTTTCGAAATTTTTAAATTTTGGCGGAGCAATTCAATTTTCAGAGAGCAACAGAAATTGCATTACGGATTTCGGTGTTCCAACATTTAAACCTGGTTTTAGAATCTCCGATTAAACATTTTCTCGATATGAAAATCTAAGCGGATAAGTTTTCTCAGCGGTAACCATTACCTCAACTAACCGACAGTCGGATGTAATCTGCAAAGCCCGAACTACCAGTTAACATCAAAATATTGCAACAGCTACGTCATCATAAGCCATTAACCAGACATTGCTAAACCGAGCCTTCATGTTATATTTCAAAAACTGACTAAATGCATTGTTCAAGGAGCAAACAAAACGTCCGAGCTCGGAGGTGACTCAAAGCAAATGGGCATATCAGAAGTTTGTAGAAAGCACTCAGAAAGGCGGCGAGATACGTACTGAAAGGAAAGATAATGTGACGTAAATGCTGGGTATTCTGGGCTGGTCGAGTCTGGCAGAAAGGAGAAAAAATAAAATGCTATGTGGATGTTCAAAATAGTAAAGAAAGAGGAAGCAAACTACTGAGGGGAACTACGCGACAAAATAGAGGAACCAACGTTCATGGGAAATAACGACCATACCTACAAAGAAAACTAAGGATGCAAAGAACTAATACTAAGAAGTAATCATTCCTAAACAGAGCAATTATAGAATGGAATCAGTTACCCAGAGAGACATTTGATCCTTTCCCAGCAAGTGTGAATGTATTTTAGAAAATATATGATGCTGCTTTTTCTCGATAATTCTGTTTGATCCTGATTTGAACTTTCAATAATGTTATTTTAATTTTCATAATATGTAATTTAAATTTAAATGTTATGTGAGGTTCTTGATATGATGCTAAGAGGATAATCATAGCTGTTTCACCAGACCCTGCTTAATGGCAAATAACTAGCTAATAAATAAATAATGTTACTTAGACGTAGTTCCAAAATGAATAATAAGATGTGAACATTAACAGAGCTCACTGAAAGTAAAAACAAAGTAAAGCTTTGATATGATAAGCCACGTTCATGATGTGGCTATCATACGGTGATTTCCATTCACTTCAGAGCCCTGCTCACTTCGCATCACAACAGTGCACTAGCTTACCATTACTTTCAGCCCCTGCACACTAAGCAACGCACTTCAGAACAGATCGGGAGCGGAGTTGATGTGCGCTAAATTATGAAAGAACTTCGACTATCGCATCCGATATCCTTGGTTTTGTTTTGATTATCAGTAAAGGTCTAAAATGGATAGTGTAAAGTTTTAAATTACTCTGAGGTTAAAATCTTATGTTTTTAAGTACGTGTTTTGAACGAATTCGATACCTATGCACAAAGCATTCGGTCGAGACATTTGTGAATCTATAGAATGTTACCTACCGGCGAACATCGTTACATGCATTGTCGTTCGTGTACGCTAAAGTGTGCTGATGTGTTCCCATCTGCGAAAACTTCAACACAACCAATGGAATGATCACGTAAATTGCAAAACATATTTCACTACTGCTCTTGAGCTGTTATCCACATGGCACCAAAAAAGGGGAACTAATATCGCGGTAACATAATGAACCACCAAGGCCTGGGGTCGAACCACTGGCACACTGAGTGCGAAGCACGTCCCCGCGATACAACGAGCGAGTCGTTTTTTTGGGAGGGAAGAGAAGCAAAAAATATTCACGCCGGTGCGGCGGCCACCTTAATTATTTTCACCATTAAAGTGAGGAACTGATGCCGGCGTTGCGAGGGAGAGGAGAGGGAGAACGATGAAATACTCTCCGCGTCGGTCCACGCGGAATTTTGAAACGAGGCCGTCCGTCGCCGTGTGTGCGCGCGTAGGGCGTGCGACGGAAAAATCGCCGTTGAAAAGGGCGGAATATGTGACTTTATCTTGCGCGCAATGCTCCGCGCCTTTCTCCCCCATTATCTCCTGCCGGACACCCACCCTCCCCTCCCCCCACACTTGAGCTCCCTCAACCCTCGGGGTAAACCAACCTCAACGCAAACCTCACCCCCCTCTAACCAAAAATTTATTATTCCCCTTCACCCCCTCGCTCTCCACTCCCCCCCGGAATTCCACTTTCTCTCTCCCCCGCTTTTCCACGGGAATAAAAAAGGAAAGGATCCATCTCCACTCTCTTTCTCTCTACATCGCATTTCCATTGCGTTTCATTGTGTTCCATTTCGTTCCTTCCAGCACTATCCCCTCCCACTCTTAAAGCACCAACACTTTCCTTTTTCGCCACAAATTCACAAAGTCGTACCTGCCGCGTGGATGTGTATATTGTATATTCCATATAGAGGTCTGCTACAAACAACGAAGGTTTGCTGGACTGTCGATACGTCTCCGCATTTTTCGTGGTGTCCTATTTTAGTTTTTTTCCGCGTCTTAATTCACTGTTTTAATAATTATATGCGTCTTACCACCCTCCTCCAACCTCCATCGGGGCTTCAGTTGCGTCAGCTTCACTAAGTAATTTGAAGCATTTTGACTCATCATAAACCAAGGCTTTTTCAAATACCTATTGAACACTTTTAATTTTATGCAGGAAATAAATTGTATGCCTTTACTTATGGATAATACATCAATCCAGATGAATAATGATATCAATGAAACAAATTTATCATAATACCGCTTTGTAGGCCCTCTAAAAATTTTAGTTTAAAAATCGTTCATTAGTGAGCACCAATATCAAGAGAGGAACACATGCTTACAATTTCACTGCCCTAAATTTGATTCCGCACATAGATGAATGCGTCAACCAGTCAATTACCCATGGTATAAATAGGTTTTATTATACGAGAAATTTGCATGCTTAATGTATGTACTTATGTGCAAGTACTAAATACTCTCCCACCCTTAGAAACCCTTCCATTTCTACGTTTCTATTTTCCTCTTACCAACTTCATTCCAACGGCTCTTCTCTCTCTTGTTGCAACCGTCACCACTTCTCTTATTCCTTTCTCTCATCTTCTCCGCTTCTCCTCCCCCACCCTCTTCGGCAATTTTCCCATCCGTCCCTCCTCCCTCGAGTTGAGAAATGTTTTTCAAATATAAAATAAACTTCATTTTCATCATTCAATTCCTCATCTTCCTTTCTCTCCCGTCCAATCTTTCACCCTCTCCAGCTAAGTCGTGCATAACCTCGTTACCAATTTAGGGGGGGAGGGGGTCGCCTAAATACCTACGGCGGGTAACGAGGAGGAGAGGGGGTCACTCAAAGTAACTTAGCTGTTACAATGCACCTGTTTACGTTTCTTACTCCTCAACATTACTTCAACAATACTGCAGAGTTTAACATGAGGAAGGGCGCGCGGGGTGTTTCTTACACCCCAAGCTTCTACTTTTACTCAATGTAACTGAACCATTGCCTCTACAATGTTGCAAGTCTTCACACCATCAAATTGCTTACATTTTAACCTTCTCACGGGTTACATAGCGACATAGTGACAGCACATTCCAAGGCAGCAGTCAGTGATGTGGGGAGGGGAGAGAACAAACTAGATGAGCACAGTAACCTTGCGCCGAGAATCATGGTTGATTTTTAGAATTTAAAAATTAATATTACTTTTTTTCCAATTGAGACTAGATGGTTCTATTATATCTAGTTCGGCTACTTTATTTGTCTTATTTCAACCTATCCCGAAAAATAAACTCACTCATAATTGAGAAAATATTTTTGAATTGAAAATTTCATTTGCATAGACAACGTTACTTGAGGGTGGAAGGCTTGGGAAAAAATACTACGTTTCTCAACGAAGGGGGGAGGGGGTAAAAACATCACCGAAAACGGTAACGTAGTTTATGCAATACCCCTAACCTACCCTCCCTTGACACCCTTTCCCCCTTACTCTATTCTCTGTCCGTATCACTCTTACGAGTAACCTGGATGTATAGCACCGATGTAGCCTCTTCAGCACTGCCGCTCTCCAGAAAATGTTACATGAATGATTTAAAGGGACCTATTTGGCATGAATAAGATGTCTGTTACAAAACATACTGAAACCAAAACACGTATACAAGTAGACGCGCCAAGTGTAGAGAATACCATACAATCACCAGCATTGAAATCCGATGCGTAATAGACCCCTAAAAAATGACACAATATAGCACATGACAATACTATTAGGTGACGTTTATTTTACGAGCGTAACAAATGACACACTTAGCAAGCTAGAGATGAGAACAAGACATAAGATATAGTTTATACAGGCCATTGAATAGAAGTCTCTAAAATATCAATCAAATATAATTATGATTTTTATTTAATAAGTAACTTCTTATGTTCAGGAACTCAATCGCTCATAAAATCGTTTTCTTATTTCTTAAAAGATGGCAACCCGCAAAAAGTAGGAAATAATCGGTACCAACTAATCGATTACCTATTATAATCGGACCTTCCTCAGTCGGTTTAAATAATCGATTAACTTTGGTTGAATATTCGATTAATTTACTCGATTACTTGCATCCCTAGTATCCATCTTCTCTATTGAAGTTCATAGGCGTTTTTATGATTTCGATGGTTTCTCTAATTAGCATAAGCAGTCGTCAATTCCCAAAGAAGAACAACGACGCCTACTCCCGACGGCATCCAAACCACCGTTTTTGTACTGCTTACCTAAAACACATTAGAAGGACATACCTCTAAGACCTATTGTGAGCCAGATCAACACTCATTATCGAATCGCCAAATACCTGGTGCAGTCTCTTCAACATCACGTTGGACATTCACCTACCTTGGTCAAGAACTCAACGCATTTCATTGACATCATAAAAAATGTTTCCATCAACGACAACGATCTTCTAGTCAGCTTCAACGTACGAGTAGCATCGCTTTTCACCAACGTTCCCAACCAAGAAACGCTGGAAATAATCAGAGGATTCACCTAGCGAGGCATCCCTAAGGATTTCCCAGAATTGGTGGAACATTGCCTTCGGAGTTCCTTTTTCCAATGGAATGGATGTCACTGCGTGCAGACGGAAGGCGCAGCTATGGGTTCACCTCTATCCCCGGTAGTAGCCAACCTATACATGGAGGGCTTTGAAAAGAAAGCACTGGAGACCTACGACAAACGACCATCACTATGGTAAAGATACGTAGACGGCACCTTCGTCATTAGGCCTCACGGCGCAGAAGAATTGGACAAGTTCTTGCTACATCTAAACTCCCAGCATCACGACATCCAGTTCACGATGGAAGTGTAAAAGGAGCTGCAATTGCGTTTCATGGACGCCATGGCAGTGGCGGCGGGTCCTATGGGTACACTGGTTCATTAAATCCCCAAAGAAAACAACTGCAATATCTTTCTATATACCAATGTTCTTATCATGACTCAAATAGCCCTGACACCAGTCGCTGGGCCTAACTTTTCCTCCGCTGCGGCGAGATTACGGCCGCTTTTGGTCCCAACTAGCTCGACTTCGCGCGTGGGTTCACTTCCCGAAGTGAACCGCATTTGTTGAAGCGTTTGTGGGTGAAGAGCGGTGAGGGGATGGAGGGGCTTTTAATCATGGGTGGCTCGCTGGTCTACGATGCAGCGACGGGCGAAGATTGCCGATGTCCAACGAGAAAGGCTTCATTCGGAGGAAAGAACTAATTAGGCCGGCAGTCGGCGCTGATGCACTGAAGCTCTACCACCATTTGACGGGAAAATACTAACTACTTGGAGTCAGGACCCTGTTCATTACAGAGCAGTGATAGCTAATTTTAACCCATTATATGGTTAAATATACTGTATTTTAGAATTTGTAGTTCACATCCAGACAACATAATTAGTTTCCTGAGTTGTGACGGCGTGTTACGCGGTCAGTACGTATACTTACTGAGTTACTAGTTTGTAAACAGTTTTTCTCGCTCTACACGATGAATAGTGTCAATTTTCTGAGAGGGACTAATTTCCCCCCTCTTTCTGTTGAATAAAAATTTGAAAACAAGGAAGAAGGGAGGCCTGTTCCTTTGCTGAACTTATCTCAGAATCAGAATAGCAGGGGTAGGCCATACTGCCGAGTGTTTAAGCCACAGATATATGAGAGAAACAGTTGGGTTTGTGGCTGTGACTCTACCAATAGGTTAAATTGTTTCCCTTGCTTGCTTTTTGCAAGAGATAAGGACGCGACCTGGACAAAAATAGGTGTGTTCGATTTAGGGAATTTATCTCAAAAAATTAGAAAGCATGATGAATCTATTGGACACAAGAATTCCAGTTTATATCTTTCAGTTTTGGGTAAAACAGTAATCCAAGAATAAGTAAACAGTGCATTCAGAAGGGAAATTAAGAGAGACAATGATGCCGTGAAGAAAAATCGGTATGTATTGTCAAAAATTATTGACTGTGTAAACTTTTATGGATAGTTTGAACTTGCTCTACGGGGCCATGATGAAAGTATACTCAATCAACAAATCGGGGAATATTCAGAGGCTTGATAAATTTCACATCTACATTAGACAACCTTGTTCGAGAACATCTTAGCAAAGCAACTGTTTTTAAGGGTACCTCAAAAGATATTCAGAAAGATTTGATGGACTGCATGCTGAATGTGTGCCGCGAGAAAATATCGGCTGAGATAGCTGCTGCTGACTTTTTGTCAATTATGGCTGATGAGACAACGAATGTACCTTCAAAATTTCAACTAGTCATTGTACTTCGGTACACATTACCCGAAGGAAGACCAGTTGAAAGGTTTTGGAGCTTCATGAACCCTGTCGGACACGACGCCCCTTCTTTGGCAAATTGCATAAGGGTGTTTTCATAGATGTCGTTCAGGGAAATTAAGAAAAAAATTTCCCAAAGTTATGATGATGCTAATGTCATGAGCGGCCGGAACTCAGGAGTGCAAACTATTACCAGACACGAGTATCCTTATTCTTATTTTGTGCATTGTTATGCCCATCAATTGAATTTAATTCTGGCCCAAGTAGCAAGTCAAAACAAGGAAGAACGTGTGTTTTTGCTAATGTTCGAGAGACACCATTGTGTTTCGCTCATTCACCCCAAAGGGTTGTCATCCTTGATCAGGTAGTAGGGAAAAGAGTTTCACATGGCACTCCAACTAGTTGGAATTTTCATTCCAGGACTATTGTCACACTGTATGAACATAAGGATTCTATAATTCAATGTCTGGAGCAAATCGAAGAGACGAGCAGACAAAGCGCAACTATCAACCAAGCACAAGGACTACGCTTGAAAATGCAACAGTCCACTTTCAGCTTCTGGTTAGAATTCTTTCACAAAATAATGCCACATGTTGATATTTTAAATAATCAATTGCAGATGCGAGCAGCTGATCTGCTGTCAATTAAAATGGCTACATTGTTCTTCGAAAATGAAATGTTAAAAATAAGAGATGATGTGGACACCTGTGGATATGGATGTGGGCTATTGAAGAAGATGGGCCTTCCGGGGGAAGAAAGAAGAAGAGATTCGATGAAATACATGTTTCAAGAAATGTAGCTACCAAAGAAGTGTGTGACATCATCATAAACCATTCTAAGGAAAGGTTTTATTTTTCAAACCATTTGCTAGCTTCGAACTTATTCGAGCATAAATAATTTCCTTCATTCAAAAAGTCCTTTCCGGAAAATAATCTCAAAGATGTTACATATTCCTATCCTTGTTTAGATAAGAACAAATTAAAAACGGAGCTGCAGATTATGTATTCGAGGGACGATATCTAGGAGGTGACAAATGTGACCGACCTTTTAGGTTTCTTCAATTGAAAGAAATTTGTATGAATCTTTTGGTGAAGTGATAACACTATTGAAGTTAGTTGCCACAATTCCAATGACAACCTCTGAAGTGGAAATGTTTTTCTGCTTTGAAAAGAATTAATACCTTCCTTAGAAGTAGTATGGATGAAGAAAGGCTGTGTGCACTTGCAATGTTGTCCATCAAAAAGTAGATGATCAATCAGATGGAAGACTTCAACGAAAAAGTGATTGATAAATTCGCGGCCAAAAAGGAGAGAAGGATGGATTTCTTGTATGGACATTCGGCGGCAGTCTTTCCAAAAACATCATCCCTGAACAAAACCGTTTAAGGTAATTGACTTATTTTCATAAATTATTTGTCATCATCAAACAAATAATACAATGGAATTACAGCGTATTTTGGTCTCTTAAGGCCGTTTTACACGAGACACTTATTTGCGCAATTTTATTTACAAAAATTGCGAGATCGCGGGGACAGAATTAGAGCAGGGGCTATTTTCCCATCGGTTGCGTGGGCATTTGCTCATGCATTCTAGCAAATCACCGCTTTACACGACGCAATTTTCAATGCAAATATGTACATACATCAGATGTGCAATAAGGTCCTCGTGTAAGACGGTCTTAATAATGGGTACGGAGAAATATGAAGCGAACACTTAAATACAACTCAATTGTCGTAAATGTGGGGATCTTGTAAAATATAGACATGCATTGCGTCAACCCGAAATATTTATTTTCATATTTATACTGCTTTTGATTGCGATTGTGGTGAACGACCCTGCATCCATGTAGGCAAAGGTTAAACCTCAGTAAAGCCCACCATTTTCAACCATATCCGCGGCTATTTACGAAAAAGTGGGCGTACGATTTTTGTAGTGAACCTCCTGTATTTTTAGTCACGCGCCACTACTGCATCATGGTAAAAAAGAAAACGAATGGGAAACTAGCGCACGCCGTATACAGGAAGCCTACACACACTAATCGCCACTTGAACGCCGTATCGCATCATCATCCCAGCCAGAAGACTTCACAGGTAGCCACACTCGTTAATCGAGCATATAATATATGCAACTCGGATCCACTAGCGAGCGAGAAAAAGCACCGGACGGCAACATTACAAATCAATGGATACAGGAGTGAGATGGTCCAGAAAAGGGCCGAGAAGGAAACGAGACGAGGCCAATCAACCACAGTACCCGACCGAGAGGTGAGGACGCCAGCAGGATAGCTGGCAAAACTGTTGTGATCCGAAACAGCATACACGGAAGCCACCCAAAAATGATGATATCGTTTAATGAAGCTGCGACTATTAGTGCGTTAGCAAAAACATCGTGACAAGATGGTAATCTTCGCAGTCTCAGCGAAATGTAGGTGTCGGGGCGATCGCTCCCATATGACGGAGTTAATAGGGACAGTCGAAGTTGAGATGGTTTCCTTCCAAGTGCTTTTCGTGAATATCTTTACTGTGGAAATGATTATTTATAAGTATTTATGGGGTATTTGAAAAGGATTTTTATTATTATTGTACTGCAAAATTCCAAATTCCAATTCAAAATGAGTACTGTAAAATTCGAAAATCTGAGCAAATATTATTTCGCAAATTTTAACTACATAAATGCGATTCCATCAACTCATTGATCCTTTGTTTACATGCATTGAATATTTGTTTATAAAAGGATCCAAACTCAGTAAGGCGTAAGTAGACTTGACCGGGAAAGTTGTTGAGTCTTGATATTGTAGTGTACCCAAGATTTGACGTAGGTTCTATTTGATGAGATAGTTCGAGAGGATCTTGGCTTAGTTGAGTTTAGATGCCGAAATGTGGAAAGAGTTTAAAGGGCAAAATAGACGAAAGCACTGCTGGCAATTACTTACTTTAGTTTTGGCACAACGACGGATGATGTCAAACTGACGTTATCTGACTGATGCCTAATCTGATGCTAAAATAGTATATACAATGATCAAGTTCAGCTAGGCATGCTTTTCAAGGGAAATTTATCGTGTGAGCTTGTTTATACTTCCGAATATGACGATGTTTTCACTCTGACATCATAAACCATGCTTATTTTTTGTCGATACTCTACTTAGAACTAGACAATTAAGTTTTTATTTTAAATCTCGAACCTAATAACTTTGTAATAAACATGTCACAAGGAAACAAATTATAATCTTGTCCAAAGTTACCCATTATTCAGCCTTGTTCATTCGATTATCACACAAAGTATCAGCACATAAAAAAACATACTTGATAACCTCGATAACCAATTGGCAGCTAATACAAACCAGCTATTCTTTTTCTGTGGTGATTCAAAAGAAACTTAAAATAAACGACTCTGTTGAGTAACTCTGTTACCCCGCACAGTCACGGAAGGGTTAAGCATTTTAAATTAAATCGTGAGCAGTTCATGGATATTTTCGGAGTAAAAAAACATTCAGATAGATTTTAATTTTAATGTGGTGTTCGCTAAGTGTTCAGCTGGGGTTTACTTGAAGATATCAACACGTCGGCAAATTTTCAATGGACAATTTTAAATGGAATATGTTTTTATATATCCTTAGGTTGTGCAAGAACAATTTTTCCCCTTGGAGTTTGCCATCACCAATGAGCATCATTAATTTCCTCGCACGTCCACGACTCAGAAATTTCCTTCATCTCATCTTAAAGACTAATTTAAATGCCACAGGAAAAGAAAGAGCCAGCAGATGTGCGGAGGTCGCCATGGTGAACTTTATTTATGCCGTTCACCATGAATATTTTGAGTGTATTTAGACAATTCGTTAAATGACATTTAGAACTGTAAATTAAACACTTATACTATCTTCCCTTGAGGTCAGTGGGTAGGGTAGCCTATAATCAACCCCAACTCAGCGAGGGTCATTCCATGCTTTTGAAATGTTTAGACTGCTTTACATGCAACCTTGACAATAATAGCCGAAAGTAGACTAATGGAAGATCTTGTGCTTTCCCGGCGAATCTGTTATAGAATTAGGGCTTCTCGGGTTTCCAGCCCGGTAAGATGATCCATTGTCTCCAACGTTTCGAGGTCCGACACGGCCCTCATCATCAGGGATGCTGATAGTGATGCCACAGGATGTCCGAAATATATAGTTGCTCAGGTGTCTTCTGAGTGGTCGTCATTTTGGCGCCAATTTTCCCTATTGGTCTTCACTTCTCTTAGAATAGGCAGCCATGTGTTGCTCAGGGAGAATCCTGCGTCATGATTGACATTATTTCTCTCCATCCGGATCTCAATAGCTTCTTTCGTCAGACGGTCCCAAAGATTTGAGGAGCGGCACAAAAACTTGACTACATCAAAGTTGATGACATGGTTACATGTAATGCCATGCTCAACCACGGCCGATTTCTCAGGTTATTGGTGCACGATGTGCACATTTTATGTTCGTGTATTTGATAATTGATTCTTATTTATTTTTAGCACTGAATCTGAAAATAACCTTCATTTTCTTCCATCACGTCAGGATTTTTCGCTAAACACAAATTTCAAAATTTGTAAAAAGTAAAAACAATTCGGAGATATGAAACTTCAAAATAGACTTAAAACGTTTTTATCTAATAATTTATTCAGTTTTTGGTCTATACTATGCAATCATACAGCTAAAGAGTTGAGGGATCCGAAAAGGAGGGCGGAGTGGGTAATTGACCCCTTAAATTATAATGGAAAGTGCTAAAACTGAGCTTAATTTTCTATTTAATTGCAATTTTCATTTTATTATTATTATTATTTTTAATTTTCAAGAAGTACTTTGGGCCCTTGAAACCCTTCCACTTTTTCCCAGTGAATGCCCTTAAGGAATCTGCAAAATATTTCGGGTCGAAGTTGACGAGGCGTTGGGAGAGTTGACTCTCAATTGCTCAGTGAATGTGCGGAGTCGACAGCTGGCCGAAAGTATGAGTAACAGATTTGACATATATAAAAACACAACCCTCGCAGGCTTGTGCAATTGATAGATATAATTTTAACACGTGCACCATATCACTAGTACAGACCGATGAGGCAAAATTAAATATATGTGTAATCAACAGAAAAGACCAGGTATTCCGCCTTCCCACGCGCCACTAATGACTAACAAAATATAGCGAGAGACAAATCCATCAAAATAAGTCTCAATTTTCATCCCTTTCGTCTTCCAGTTCTTTTTCCCAATTTAATTACTTTTTTTGCCTTTTCTTACACTCATCTATGTAGATATTACATGCATCTATGTTGATACCCATATCTGTGATGTTGTGCATGATAGTGAGGATTCGTCTCGTGACATACATTAGCGATGTATGCTAGTGCATCATTAGTCGTAGATACACTAACTTTAGGGCATAGCATAATGTATGTTGGTGACTGCTCACCCCCTGCCACACACACTTAAGGTGGCTTGCCGGGAATTATGTAGATGTAATGATGATTGATCATGTACATATTGCACCTTCGGATTTAGCTGGGGGAACTTATTGATAGGAAGATATTATTTTATCCCCGAACTAATCCTCTAGAAAAAACTCAAGCTGCAGATCAGAGATATGTGCAGCCAATTAGATAGGCACAATTATTTCTTCTTTCCAAGCACCATTAATGACTGTAGTAAAAACAAAGCGAGGCAATAATCCATCAAGACATATCTCATTTTCTATACCTTCCCTCTTCCTGATCCTTTTTACTAATACCTCCTTCTCCGTGACTGGTGTCTTATTACTGCCTGCCACTAGTTACTGCGCTAGCTATTACTGCCTGCCACTAGCCACTGCGCTAGCTCGCATTGTAGCATATAAATGTAGACGTAGATCCCTCTTCTCCCTTCTATCCCCCTCCTCGTCCCCAATTTCGCAGTCCCTTTCCTCGCAGACCCTTCCCCACGACTACTCACCCACGTCGTCGGAGCACCCTCCCTTTAACTCCCTTTCTCCCCATCCATCTCTCTCCGTTCGTCCTTCTCCTCCCTTCGCCCCCCTTCCCCGCTCCCATTCATCTAACTCCCCTCCACCGCCTCCACCCCCAGAAACGAACATTCAGTGTGTCCCCCAACCCCACCCCTTACTCCACACAAGGCCTCAAACTCTATCCACAGGACCCAAACCTCCCATTCCGCCTCCAAATCCTCCTCACCTCCCCGCCCCTCCGCGCCCCTGGCATTCGCTTTTAATCCCTCAGCCTCCATGCCTCCATCCATCTAAAACTCTCTCCTCCCTCCTCTCTCGTCCCATACGCTCACACAGACTCACATACACGTCCTCCTCCTCCTCTCTATCCCCTCTCTCCTCATTCTCTACCTCCGCTTACTCCTATCCCCACCACTCCGTAAAAGCCTCCTCCTCCCTCCCTCCCCCCGATAACACACACGTATACCCTCGCACCCCCCGCCAACCTCCTTCCTTTACTCGCACCCCCTGCCATACTCCTCCCCCGCTTCACACCCCTCCCTCTCCGTGCGTCCTCCGCCCTACCTCCCACCCGCCTCGCTGTCACCATATCCCCTCCCCTCTCTCTCGAAGCCACCCCTCCTGTTTCTCTCTCAGTGGAGACAGGTCATTGATTGCTCCCTGGAGCCTTGGTTTGAGGATGATGTTGGGAGGGACAAAATCAGGTTCAAAGTGAATCGGGGGGGAGGATGTGAGGTTGGGGAGGAGGAGAAGGGGCCGACGGGATACTTGTGGAAGGGTGGGAAGAGGGGAAGGTTTTAAAGGGAGAGAGGAGAGTTTGCGGAGTGAGATGAGGATGAAGAGTAGGAGGAGGAGGGGTAAGGGAACAGTCACAGACACCGATAAAGCTCCCTAGCCCCCCTTCCCCACCCATGTGGGATCCACTTCAAATAATTCCGTTGGGAATTTCCGTCCATTTCGGGTTCGAGGGATTTTCTTACGGCCGGAAAAAAAAGTCAGGGGAGGGGGAGGCTGGCGAGTGGTTGGAGGGGGGACGCAGCGACGGGGGTATTGGAGGGGGATGAGAATGTCCAATGTAAGGGCGAAAAAACCATTGGTGGGGAGTGTTGGGGAGGGAGGACATTTCCAGAGAGAGAGAAAGGAAGAGATGGCACACGAATACGGAAAGCGGAAAGTTGCCCCGCCGTGTTTTTAACATTCCCGCTGTTTGTCTACTAGCGCTTCGAAGGATTCCGCTCTATATCATTTTGCTTCAACACATGTGGCTTTGTAGGGGGTCGGATAAGATTGGTGGTTAGGGAATTAGTTTTCTACCCCGAGTTGGGTTGGGTTCAGATCTTATCAAAAGTGGAGAATGTTTATAGTTATTATCTAATTTGATGCCGGCTTCGGTGGTGGTTAGGTAACGTTTTTCGCTGCTAATCCCAAGGACGAGGGCCTTATACCCACCTAGATGGTTTTACTCCACCTAGGGGTACGGTGTTTTTACTTCTAATTTATTTACGATTGAAATGTATGGGATTGTATTTAACTGGGTTTCAACCTGTGTGGAATAAATAAATTTTAATACATTATTTTTACATTGATCTTGATACCTATTAGGGTACAGCGTGGAAAACACTTCAGGTACAGTAATCTCTCCATCTGATGGGACGCTAAACAACGGTGCCATTAGCGCTTTTTGTTATAAGAAGACTGACCCCTGGTTTTTCTCAAACCTATATTCTCCATTTCTTAAATAACCCTTCCCTTACCAACCTGCCCACATATCCTTGATAGTTCAAATGACCTCAGCTGTCGATCGCGTCTCCAAATAACCAACCAATACGTGGCCGTAATAGCCAGTTTGGTCAGAAACGCATCACAACATAGAAACCCTAGGAGGAAACAATATATGAAATCTCACTTATTGTTTAACGGCTTGTAATGGTATTAAATTCATCATACCATGCATTTACCCTTCCAGACCGGTATATTGGAATACCTTAGATGCCATAGCTCATGTTATTTATCACAAGATTCAAATTGTCATCATACGCCGCGACGTACCTTAGGATGGAATATATTATTTATCAAACATTTGACATCATTGTTTTTAACGTACAGTCGAAATAATTAAGAAGAAAAAATCTTTCTCACTGCAAAAAACATTTTTGCAAGTGAGAGTTTCTTTTCTCGGGAAGACAATTAAAGACTGATCCGAGGTCCGGTTCATAGACTAAGGGTTAGGTACAAAATACTACTAAATCCGTTCTACACCCGTTGCCCTGCTGTGTCCGAGAAACACCGGATTCGTTCCGGGAAGGGGTAACTTTCGGGTCCCACGAAATCAATAATAGGCCAAACCTTGTGCATCGGTCTGGTTGGGGGCGACGTGTGTGTACATGAATACACACATACACAGAAATATCGACGGATGGAAATCATGGTGCAACAACATCAAAGTGCCACCGTGGTGCACACTCCGGGTTTGGATATGGCCACCGCGCAGCGAAGCACCAACACCGCCGCTCAGCGCGGGACCGGGTAAAGGGCGGGAGGAAGGACCCGGGCCCGTAACGAGGCGCGTCAAGGTTATTCCGGAGGGCAAAACCGTGAGAGAGGGAGGGGAAGAGCAAGAGGACACACACACAATCCATTGAGCCGGGCAGAAGTTATATTTTTCCGAAAAAAAAACTCTCTCTCCTCTCTCTCTCTCTCTCTCCGACCCCCTCCCCTGTCTCACCCTTCACTCTCTTTCCGGTCGTCTCTTGATTCGTTAGCCTGGATATTTTTCGAGTTTTATAAACGTCCTTCAGTCCGAGTGGGAGTTTCAAATCGCCTGCCGACCCGCCCTTTTGCTCATATTTATTAATGGAAACGAGCAACTTTGTGTCATGAGTCGAAACGTAAATCCCCGCAGCGTAGCGTGTGGGATATATACCTATATTAAAATCAAAGTGGAGACTAAAAAATAACGCGATCGTGCGTGCTGGTTGGTAGGCTCGTCGACTTTGTTGAGTTCCGATATCATCAAAGAAAGTAATTTTGTATTATTCCACGCTCGATCATTGCCACCTCCACTAGTTCCGGCGCCTTCACGTCATAATCAAGAGGCAGAAGATTCTCTTTTTTTTTATTTTTCTTTATAACGACCTGTATACGTCGCAAACGGTCCAGATGATGATTATAAATTGCAGAATATAACAAAGTTACTTATTGTTTCTTAAGCTGTAATAATGTACTCCAAAACGAAAATATCTTAAAATATTTTACTGATTCATGTTCACCTATGTGGAAACGCTTCATAATTACCAAGCAAATAAATAAAACATTTTCCACAATTTTTATTAGTACACCGACCTAAGTTTCATTAGATTACAATATTTTTTCAGTGTTAAAATATGACTGTTATGAAAATGAAAGTTCTTGATACAAACTAGTTCAGTGTATCAAAAAATGTAGGAAAATACCAAGTGATTTGTTTTATAAATAAATGTATACACTTTTAAGATATCATCCTAGCCAACGAAGGATTTAGGTCAGGGTTTTATCAACACTAGGCAAGACTACTGAAAGTAATAAGTCATTTAAACATTAGCTACGAATAATTGAATTTCGTAATTATGTCATTCACGCGAATAAATCGGCGGTTTTATGGAAAAATTTCTCAGGATTCATATATGACCACACGTAATTTACAAACTTACTGGAACCGGCCGTGGTATACAGGTTGGTAACGCGCCGGTCAAGATATGTAAAGGTCGCAGGTTCGAATGTCACCTCGATCATGGCTGTTGTGTTCGTCTTAGAATGAAGTTCTTAGGTTATACGGTGCAGTACAATGTCAGCAGTTGGAGCACTTATAACGCAAGTCTACAATTCACTAGTACTTACAAACTGATATTTCTTTAATGCCGCCCGCCGTAGAAGGTATCGCCATCAGGAAGAATGTCAGGAATTTCAATGATGCCATCCAGATGAGTAAAAGGTTGTGCTTCCATCCAAATAACACATAGCCTGAAGTAGAGAAATAAAATCAGAAAACAATTAATAAATGCGATAAATTGTTACAACTCTTTTATCTGAAAGAATTTTTTTAACGATTTAATTGATTTGATGAAAGAGACAATACAGACGCAACCAAGTTATTTTTCAACAAAAAAGAGCAACAATGAAGGCGAAAAATATTTTGTAACGTTTTAATTACACCTTTGAGAAGAATATGGGCCTGGGAATGGAAAGAAAAGCGCCTTTCTATTTCACTAACATTCTTATTGAGTGGTTGGCTGACTATTTGAGGACAACCGACAACTTCGGTCTTTTGCACCATTGAGGATAGTAGGATACATGGGTATGTTGGTAACGGAATGACTGTTTGGGGAATGGATGAAAGAGGGATGAATAGGTGAGAAACTCGACGTTGTCATTAGCATACTCTTTAACGATAGGTGGCTAGGGAACCTCAGTTTAACATCCCGTCCGACGGACGAAACATATCACTTGAACCGGTACCCATATAGCACCCAATTTAGGATTGTAATTCCACTGAAAACTCTCAACCCGTACCGGGACTCATACTCGGCCTCTCGGAAATACTAGTAAAATCGCCATCACATCAACCCGAGCACTCATTAACATTTTAATCGCCAGTTTCACTATTAAAAAATTGCAACTAATCCTTGGTTTAAGATCGAAAAATGATTGCACATTTCATGAAAAATCTACAGCTACGAAATACCGTGCAAGCCATCACCACGGTGTGTGGCACGGTGTGATTCCGTACAAGGAATACAGTGCTCGTCCCAGTTCAAATCAGAACCTCGCACGCTCCCCCGGCCGATAGGCCAGAAAGCAGTCATGAGGACAATGCAAGGCCAAACTATAAACCAAGAGAGCTCTACGTTGACAAGCATGCTAACATGCAGAACAAGGCTGAACTTACTACTGCATACGTTTTTAATTGGTGGATACAAGACGATATTAGGTGTTGAATAAAATAAAATTATGCGTGACATTTCAAGCAAGATGAGGCGATAGTAATATTCGTAAGTAAATAAAAAAAGTACAAATGTAGTTCACCAAGCAACATTCAGTCTCGTCTTCATCCCTCGATAGTCATGCTGACAAGAAAACTTTTTTAAAAATTGCCGAAACATAAAATTATTTAGCGTTCCATGCTGACGTGAAAAACTGAAAAAAATAAGAAAAAGATAACTAAATAAATAAATGTAGGAACTTCTCTTTAATCGACCACAAAATTATAGTAAATATATTTTTTGACGTGTTGGCCTTTTTCATCAGGCTTTTGTTCATCTTTTATATTTTTCTATTTCTTTATTTTTTTTAAATAGTTAAAAAATTGTAAAATGACCTAAATCAGTCACTTATATAATCCATAGTCTATTTTTAAACGACATGTTTTATGTTACCAACCAGAAGAATTGTTCATTATGTATGTCATTCTGGTTCCTTTTGCAATATTCTGTTCATGATTCACGCTTTTAATGACAAGGTATTCAAAATTATTAAGTTGTTATAGCATTATCATTTTTATATCCTGGTTTTGTTTTATTTTTAAATATTTTGAAAACTTCTAGCCCTGAAGATGTCAATAAATATTGACGAAACGTTGGGAAGATGTCAATAAAAATTGACGAAACGTTGGCTAAGTCCATGTGGGCGTTAATTATTTAAAATAAAAAGGTCAACACTCCAAAAAACATATATTTACTAAATAAATAAAGCCACATATTCTAACTACTAACATTATTGAAGGCTTTGATCATGCTATTGTGGTCCTTAATCGTGTGCGACAAAATATGGCATTTTGAACCAGTCCGTCCTTGGCCTCTCGAGATAGGAATCCAGCAATCTAGCGACCACACCACCCCAATTCTCAATTCAAACATTCATATCTCCTACTCCACATTTCAAAACTCATTCCTTCAATATTTATAAGTGAAATTAATTAAAAATGCAAGTATTGTTCTTATTCATTTGAACATAAACTTTTTCTCCGAAAGATCTTTTTTCGCAGTCGGTTTCAAGCCTACCATTAGTATTTCACACCGCTTAGATGTGGAGCAATTAATAAGGCGGAAAGGATTTTCACGCTCTCACTTTCAGAGTCTAATCTTCTAAATATTTCCCAACAATTCAGGAACGCCGATTTTTCACTGCGTTGTCCACCCGAATCCGATACTCATTCGGGAATTATCACTATGGCGACCGTTGTCCCAAAAATAATCCCCAGGGATTTAACGAGCTTGCTTCCGGATAACATGAAAATATAAATGAAAATGTCGGGGCAAGGTCGTGCCAGCCATCAGTTCTTGTGTCCTTGTCTTCTTCACAATGTGATCGGAAAAATTAAATAATCAGATTTCAGTTCATTCCCAATTCACATCAATCTATATTTAAGGTTAAATTTTAGTAAAATTTTTAGTATTTATAAATATGGTTTTATGATTTACTTAAGCTTAACTATACGAGTATTTCAAAAATTCTCTCTTTTCTTTACCATAAAAATCAATTCCCTTGATTCCTTCAAACAGTAAATAGTTCGCAGGTATCCAATTACTTTCCATTTTTAATCCCGCAAATAGTTTCGACAGATGTACATCAATTTCAAGTGAAGCTCAGGAACGGCAACACTCTCGTCTACCTTCTTGTCTCTTCCTTCTCCTCATCCTCCCTTATGTACAGCATACGAATCAATGGCCATATAATTTACCCTCGCAGAAAATGATTTACGACCGTAAAAACTAATCATGAGATTGAAAATGGAAACGAAGTGGAAAACTGCCAATTAATTATTCATCATTATGGAACACTTATGATTCAAATTCCGGAGAAGTTGCAGCTTTTTTCAGAAAGTAGAGCTCTCGGGTTTCCAACCGGGTGATGTTGGTGAGTGGTACCGGCGTTTAGAAGGCGTAGTCTGCCATCGTCGTCAGGGGTTCACTCTGGCGACGATGGCAGACGATCACCAACATCACCCGGTTGGAAGCCCGAGAGCTCTACATTCTAAGTATTTTCCGGGAAAGCCTTGGTCTAACTGAGGTTTTTTAAAGCATTATCCCGATGCCTACTTGCTTGTAGAATGGTGAGCACTTCAAGTACAGTACCTACTCCACTAGATGGGACATTGAACTCTGGTCCTCTAGGGGCCTTTCGTTAAGAGAATACTGATGTCAACACCCGGGTTTTACTCCATCCTCACTCTCTTCTCTAAGAAATTCCACCCTCATTAATCCACCGTTCGCTGGATTGGGCGTTGAACTATGGACTCATTGGCACTATTCGTTTAGAGTAGGCTAATGCCGAACCCAGGTTTTTCTCCGCCATTCCGCCATTCCCCCCAAATTATCTTTCCCTAACCAATCTAACTTTAATGGAGCGGATATTCTTAGTTGTCGGTCGTCTCCTAAAATGAAAATTTCAGGCTAAGATCGTGCCAACCATCATTTCTTGTACCCTCGTCTTCTTTACAATGTGATTGGAAAAATTAAAAAATCATATTACAATTTATTTCCAATTCACATGCATAAAAATTTAAGCTCATGTTTGGTTCGAATAACTTTGATGAGTATGATTTTATTATTTACTCAAACGTAATTACTTACTTGAGAATTCCAAAAATTCTCTTTCCTTACCCTTAAAACCTATACCCCTGAGTTCTTCAAATAATAATGAATAAAGAGACACTAAATGAACGGTTCCACCACACCAGCCTACATACTCTATCAGCTATCACTTCACATATAATTATATTTGAGTGAAGTCAGGAAATTAGAAAATAATCGTTGCAATGAATAATGTAATAAAATGTAGAAAATGAGTAGGGAAAGTTATTGCGATTGTAAATATGAGAAAAGAAGAGGATGGTCCCGCAATACGTTCTCTTGATCAGGTGCACAGCTGGTGTAGTAAGGCACAATCTCACCTCACCCGCTTCTACTCCAACTATTTACGTTCACTGCGCATCGTGGAACGACTTGAAGCCTCCCCGTCCCACTTCCCGTTTCGAACTCACGTCTCCCCCACCGCCCTCACCACCCTACCCAATCCCATTCGGGTTCCCCCTCCCCACCTCTTGTGTCTCTCACAGCAAACGTAGGTACTTCCCCTCTCATCACGACTTCCCCCCTCTGACGATTCCCTTTACCCTTCCCCCACCTCCATTCTTTCAACCCTCTTCCCCCCACCCCATTCTTTTCCCCTCTCCTCCCCCCTCCGAATAACCCACCTCCCCTCCCGCGATCCAGAGCTCTCACTGGCGTACATATTAAATCACGTCCGACCCCAAAACTCTAGGATTAGATTGACATCGTAAAATGTCAATTACGGTCTTTTTCGGGGGAAAAGTAAATAGGATTGGAATAAAAGAGAGGAGGAAGGAGAGGAAAAAATAGGTCGATAAAGTTTAATAATGAGGTTTTATTCCGTCGGGTAAAGGGTGGGGGGAAAGGGAGGGGGGGAGAGAGAGAGAGGGAGGAGTTAAAGAGGGGGTTGGGTTGTGTGACGGTATGAGGAGGAGAAAGGGCAGGAGTGTGGGGAGAAAGAGAGAGTCAAGAGGGAAAGAGAGAAAGAGAAGGGGAAAAAATAAGGGTTTTCTTGGATTCGGTTTAAAGTGGAAACGTTTGAAGTTGAGTAGGGATTGGAGGTAGGGAAGGGAATGTGAGGGGAAGACAAGTGGGGAAATGTCGAGGAGGGAGGGATGAAATAAATTTAAAAGAAAATAAAAAGAATGAATTGGCGAACGGGATGTGGCACAGGGAGAAGAAATGAGAGAGGTAGAGAAAGACGCATGAAGTTACGGCCCACTTACGTCAAACACATGACCATAAGTTAACAACACTACGTAATAAAGCTAACGTTGTTACGCGTTACTTAGTGGGACTACTGCTTTGTTGAATAAAATGCTTAGTAGACTTGGTTGAGTTCCACAAAACACAATTAATTAAATTGCGCAACCGGTTTCGCCGATTATCGCATCATGAGGTACATATGCGTCACATGTGAGCAGTCACATGCGTGTTGTTTTAATTAATTGTTTTTTCGAACTCAAAAAAGTCTATTGTATATTTTCTTCGATAATAATACTTAATTATATCTTGTATCTTAATTAATCTTAATTGCTTATGTAACAAATGGATACAAATGACAACTTAATTTTTTATCTATAAGTGATTTATTTTTTATTTTGAATAATTAAAAATGTCCATGTACATAACGGGAGTTAATGCAAATATTCGTATCTACCATAAAGTTGGCATCTAGCATTTGTTTTCAAATACAATATAATATAATCGGCTTTTGTTCTGAAATTTTTAAAATTGCGATCCATTTTGTTTTCTGAATTTGGTCGCTGGTAAATCATCTCAAAGAATGAATTTCCATTACGGTTAGGATTTAATAATGCATTTCCATTTCACATTTCAGATGGTGAATGATTCCAGGTCAAAAAACTTCTGATTAGTCAACTAAAGGATCTATTCTCTCTCATGATGGTCCAACTTGACGATACACCGTATTTTCCGGCCTGTAAGACGCGCTTTTTTCCATATGATCACATGGAGAGTCACCCTGCGCCTTATATGGACAAAGATTATGGCAGATTTTGCCTGAACACCTTCTTGTTTATATTTGCGTGTTACGAATCTTGTAATGAGTCATAAGTAAAAAAAGCACGATATGTATCCGGATCACACAATGTCCCCATATTTATTTCGGTATTCGGTAAAACATTGATTCTCTGTTTCACCGGAAGCAAAATTGAAGTGTAATTGAGAGGTTATTGATTGTTTTTGAATTCTATGACCAAAATGATGGTGTGTTTTGTATGCCTGTGAATATTGCAAGCCGGAAAATACGGTAACTTCAAAGTTGAGCGAGAGGCATATTCTTAAGATGTGTGGTGGACGCCCTTTATCTGACGCATGCTCTAGTTCAACCGTCTTAAATTTCAACCTAGAGTTATGAGGAGAAGTGGGAGTGTATAGGGAGAAAGGGAGTTAGATGAGTGAAAAAAGGTGAAAGGTTTTCCGGGAAAAGTTTTAATTTGACTAGGGATTGAGAAGAAAAGGTAACAAGGGGAAGACGAGTAGCAAAATGTTTGTAGGGAGAATTTAAATGAATAAAATAAAATTGATAAAACAGGAAAGTTTAGTTTAGACAAGTGAGCTAAAAATAAGAAGAATGAATACTTTTACAAGAGTGAAGAAAGCGAAATATTGTAAGTTAGGATTAGGAAAAGGAGAGAAAGGTTCTTTGACCACATAATGAAGATAACAGCAGTAGATTCAAAACACATTTTTAATCACGTTAATAAGAGTAAGAGTGGTAACCAGTGGGTCCAAGGAACAAAGAAATACATGGAAGAGATGGGGATAATGGAAGGCATAATACAGAATAAAACAGCATTTAGAAGGTTGTTACAAAACTTGAAGGGTTTTCGCAAAAAGAAAATAAAAAAATAAATAACACCTGGACGGAGGAGAGGAGGAGAATACAAAGCGAAAGAATGAAGAACATTTGGAGACGAAGAAAAACATTGTAAAATAAGAAACGAAACTGAATGCGTTGGGTTATTTACGTGGTCTATAGAGGGCTTAATCGGGATAGTAAGAAAAAGGGTGGAACAAAAAATGAAGAGAGTTACAACAAATGAATGAATAAGATAATCCGATTCGGCAAGGATGATGTTGGGTGTCTCGCGATTTGGAAATCCCGGAATAACGAAATAGTTCTGGCAAGATGTTTCAATAAAAATATCGATTGAAATCCAATTGTTTCGTTGATTGGATGACGCAATAACAACCTTCTCTCTCTAATGAAACTTTATTCACAAATTCAGACAATTGAGAGTTTTAGTAGTCAAAACTCCCAATAGCCCCTGATATATTATTAAGAAGTCTTTACACCTCAACTTCACCTTTATTTTGCCATCAGTTTATATCAAATTATAATTGCATAAAACTTGACCATTAGTGTCTTCTCAACTAACGGCAACTTTCAAAATTGTTTCCTTATAAAGCTTCCAGAAAAACAGTGGGTTAAGACCATATAAACAGAACCGAGTAACTGTTTTCAAAAAAAGTAATTTCTTTTTATAAACAAATAACACCATCACGAATTTTTATCAAGAGTAAGCTAATAGTATTATTAACATTATGAAAGCAAAACTTTGTACTTTCTAAGTTATTAAAGATTTCCATTGACACCAAAAAAGTAAATATTTGCAGTTCTATGCAATTTTTTCATGTTTGTGTAATTCAATTTGCTTATTCTGCAAATAACTTTCAAAATGCAAAGTATTATTTTCAATTTTACACCAAATTCAACAAAATTGGTTCATAAATATGAAAATGTGATACATTTTAGAATTCACTGTCATAATTGGAGGTACGTATTTAGCAATCAATGTTGATTTTTTCAAAAAATTATAAAAGGGCATTTTCGGTCAAAAAATCTGAAAAATTAATTTCAGCAAAACTCATGCATTCCTATCTATGTACGACAAAAATTGGAAGAAAATTCGTGTCACGAGGGCACACGGAGTTAGATGATCTCACTTGGAATGACCCTTGTATGAAGTAACGGTCTGATGATATTGAACAAAAACAATTTCGCAGACAACAACAACCACGACAACCTAACTCAAGCCTATGGCTGCAATCATTCGATTCCTCAAAACCAACTGATGTATTTTTCTCTTTCTCCAAATTTACCAATGAGATTTTTCTCCATCTGCAATAACAAATAACGGTCTCCCGGTCTCTACGCTATGAATCGGCTTTCGCAGTGATAGTTTTAAAATTGTATTCCTTCCATTGCTAATGTGAGGTGATTACATGTTGGGTATTTGGGAGGAAGGGATAAACTACATGCAAAATAAAATAAAAAGTAGAAAAGTTGATCGGTAAAAGAGAGATAGAAGGGAGAAGGAACGAGAGAATGTATCAAGTTAAGGCCCACTCAAATTGAGCTCATAAACATAACTGAAGAATACAACGTAACTTACCCTAAGGCTGCAATCGCTCTTCGAAACTGACAAATGCTATCATTTCTCTATTTTTATAAGTTGAACGATGGCAAGGACTCGGGGTTTAAATATTTTTTTCTAGTACTATTTGTGAGTCATTCTCTATTGTTTTTGCACGTCTTGTAAGAGATGGAAGCAAAATATTCCGTTGTGAATCACCAAAGCTATATACAACCATAATGGATTTTCAGAACTACATGAATGATACACGCCAACAATTTGTTATTCATTCAAACAATAGGAACCTACTACGTCCAGTTTGCGCAAATCCGTGGCATGTTACGTTATTATATCGTAACGTTAACTTCACGTCGTAAGTCCACATCCTGGGAAGCATTATCACCAGCAATGGAAGAAGCAAGGAAGATGTAGTGAGCAGAATAGCCCGGGAAAAGAAAACATTCCACCCGAAGAGGAGCCTTCTAACAGCTAGTAATAAAAGTCAAGAGTAAGAAATCACTTTACTAAAACATGTATTTGGAGCATTAGGGTGATTACAAAATTGGACATTTTCGAAATGTTGACCGGCTAACTCGGTTTATCGTTCCAATCCGGTAAAAAAGAAAGGGGAAAAAAATTGGGCTCGATCGGACAACGTATAGGGGTCGTGCAACGGCTTCAAATTATTGAAAATTGTGATTTTCCTGGTAAAAAATACACATTTGCCTAACTTCTAGGGGTATGGCGGCCGCGTGGGTGGGTGTTTCACGCGGGAGATGGTTCCACAGTGTTCTAGCAGTGGTATGACACCAATTACGTCTTCGCCCGATGTGGGGCTGCGGCAGAGGCAAATGTCCAATTTTGTAATCACCCTATTGGAGCATGCTCTTTCATATATGGCAGCGAAGCCTCGAAAATAACAGCCACAAATCAAAAGAGCTTGGAATAATTTGGAGATTAGGTGTTAGGAGTGATGAATATTGAATAAGCGAAGAGAATTACCAAAAAATGAGTCGGTTGTAGAAAAGTTAGAGAGAAAAGAAGTACAATGAAAACTCTGCGAAGAAGAGACAAACTTACTGTGAATATTCTGCGACACAATAGTCTGTTGAAACAGTGATGGAAGGAGATATGAATGAAAAGGATTACAAGGGAAGACTAAGAATACGTCAGGCAAACTATGATGGACGTCAAAATGAATAATTACATAGGAATGAAGTAGTTGGAGTGGAGGAGATTGGATTTGGCCGAAAACCGGCCAAAACTAAAACAAAATTAAGTTTCTACTTGAGGCAGTTAAAATATTAGGCTGAGGGAACCGATAGTTTTTAGTTTTGAAATATACCGCTGGAAATGCGAGAAACCTTTCACTTGCATTCATAGTTCAGCTCCAAAATGACCTCAGGATCTGATTAATCTGACTACTGGCTACTTATTCCGAGGGCCTGGATACGAATCCCAGCAGTGGTGGAGAATTTTTAATGGAAATCCTGATCCCTACTTTCTTGCAGTGCAGGAGCTTTTCCAGAGAAGTACTCAATTCGTTGGATGGAATTTTTAACTGTGAAACCCTTGGCTCCTTCCGTTGAAAGTAGGCTAATGCCAGGGTGGCGTTTCTATACACCTTCCGCCATTCCCCAAGTCATCCCGCCCTTAACAACCTACCCACCTATCCTTCTTGACGTACACGACTTCAGCTGTCGGCCGTCTCCACAAATTCACGCAATCAACCAACCAAAAGCAAATTTATCCAAAGGAGAAGCTGTCCGCACGCATATGGAGAACACTTAGCAATAGAGTAAAATAGAATCAGTAGGCGAATTTCAGTGTACCGGGACAACATTAATGCAACATTTTTGGATGGCCTCCGTTCAAACTTCTTCCAGCATCATTCAATGATATGCCAAGGACCTCAAAAGAGCTTGAATTAAAAACGCGAAATAACGGATCTTCAACGGCTAATTGAATTCACTCAGAAGAGAAAAAATATGAAGGTTTGGGCAGAGGCTACTGGCACAATGCCACAAAGTGTTGAGTTACTTTTGAAGAGAACTTTTCAATATAAATATATATCCTAAAAACCTGCTGAGTTAATCTTTAAAGTAACTAACTTTAATTAATGAGACAGCTAAAAATAAATTTCCATTAAAACCACGAGTCTAGAATAAAAAGGTAAGTACCACAGTGTTCCGTTGGAAAATGAATTTCTCGCGACCCAACGTTGGTGACCTAACGTAGCTGGGACCCATGGCGCAAAACTGCTACACTGCGCTTGCGCACGCTTGACAAAACCTGGAAGCTCGAAACTTCTTGATTGTTCGAAGCCGGCGCTCCTTGCTATCGCTACCCCCTTTTCTCCTTCGAGCTTCCCCGGTTGCATTCCTCCGACGATCGTCGAGAAGCGGCACACAAAGAGTTCCTGCGGCCACGAAAATTTCATCCGCCTCTTCCGCTCTGAGCTGAGCGCGTTCGTATCAAAGTTTTGACAAAATTTATCCTGTTTTGCGCAGCACAAAAGGAATTATGGCAATGTGAGGGGATGAGACAAATAAATAATGGGAGAGGAGTTGCATTCAGAGTAACTGTATTATTAAAACGCGAGCATGTGTGTGTACAATAAAAAAAGAATTGGTGTGCTTAAGACCACACTGTGTAAGTAGTGGTGTAAACTTCTTAGGCGATATTCTGATAAATATAATATATAAAAAACACCCCACCACTAGGAAACGATCCTGGGACCTTCGGTACAAGGGACGACGACTCTAACCACCACTCTATCTTACTGTATTACAGTGAGAGCGTTCTCTTGAGTTTTCATTCGGCATGCTATGCGTGACGTGAGAAAAAGAGCGTGACGCCCAGAATCCGATTTACCACCTGCAGAATTTTCTGTGCGTGGTGCGCCTATAGAAGTTTACACTTCAAAAAGATAACGTGTGAATACGTACGAAATTAATAATAATATCACCGATGCAATTTCGCTCTCTGCCGACGGATCACGCCATGGAAGGGGGATGAAGCGAAAAATTCCGATCTCTTGTGGAATTAATTAAATTTTAATCCCCTTATGTTCGACCCCGAAAATGTTGATCCTTGCGATGGAAATCGCGAGCTCAAATCACGCAAATATGTACATATATCTAGATATACAATACATATTGAAACGTATAAAGCAGGTGAGACCCAAAAATGTTTGATCCGTGTAATGGTGCTCACGTGTACGAAGAAGGTGAAAGCGTGGAGCGCTCGCAAAAGCACTCGTAAAAATTCTCAGTGTATAATTTTGGGATTGCAGAGGTCTATTTTTCAAAATAATGGGTGACTGCAGGCGACTATAGAGCGTTCTACATTTATTTGACATCACTGGCCTTATGGAGAGCACTGTTGCCAAACTAACGCTCCCTGTGCTCATGTCTTGGCGAAGTGGGCAACCATTTCCAACACCGCGCTTTGTATAAGTTACTAAAGGGAATTGTAATTGAATTCTGGCAGTCTCCTAGATGTTCAGATAGTATATACTAGATACTGCAGCATGGCACTACGCTAATCGTCCTGCTGCTATGGGCAACATCGTACCTCCCGCCTTATGGGGATTTACACAGGAAACAAATCACCATAAGAGACCATACTTTCAACTTACAATAATTATGGATCGCCCAATAGTTGCGTATCTTAGTGTACTTTTTATTTTTAACGTGTACTTATTATTTATCTTTTATTTACTTTGTAGTTGTGTATATTTAGATACCCTGCGTGCGGTGCACCCACCATCCTAAGGGTTCTAAGGGTTCGATCGAAGGGCTTCCATCTAAGGTTTAGATGGAAGAAGGGACTGCCCCAGTCTCAATTTCACCCCTATAAAGACCTATTATTATTATTCTAACTTTCGCCAAACCCCGTCCGCTATCAAGTCAATGGTTCCCGAGTTCACTTCGTGGAATGAAGACATGATAGTTTCAAAAATAAACTTTGTTCTATTCCACACCGTTTTATTAAAACTCAACCGGTTTTAACCTTTTCAGGTCATTCTCAACTCTTGAGAATGATCTGAAAAGGTTGAAACCGATTGAGTTTTAATAAAACGGTGTGGAATAGAACAAAGTTTATTTTTGAAACTATCAACCCGACCGCTAGACAAGAGGTCCCAAAACATTCTTGGCCGTCGACCCGTTCAAGAATTTCTCAACATTTTTATCAACAACTACATTTTTACCATTGCGTAATTATAATAGGACAAATAAAAAAGATGCTTGTATTATTTCTAGATTGTTAATTTTACAGCGTTTATTATCTAAAAGTGTCTAGTGCAACGTATTTTAAAATTAAACATAAGGAATGCAATGGCGTTCTGACATTAATTGGATATAATGATGAAAATATATTTACTAATCAAAATATCATGTTAATTGATACATGGCACGTCGCAATATAAGATGTAATGCAATAATATCTACCTTTTCACCATGTATCTCAGTGAAAAAGAATACTTTGAACCTACACACAATATTGTGTGGAAATACAAAGTATTTTTTTTAATTGCTGAAATTCCACAAAGTGATGCCTGAAACGTTTGAATATATCAAAATAAATTTTTATAACCTTTTTCCATCGACCCCCTAACCTGTATCGACCCATGGGGGTCTATATGGACCACTCTGAGGATATTTGCATTAGACTCTCCCTCTGTAACGCAGCATTCGGCGCTTCCGTCTGCCACAACCTTATTCAAGAGCTCTGTAGTGTACACACACATGGAAACGTATCAAACCAATAAATGAATGCAAGGAAGGGGTATCGATTTTTCGAAACGTTGAGAGGGCACATCCCGTTATACGTTCTTCTTCATTTTTTTTATTTTGCATTCACGCGACCTTGACCATTAAGGCTACAATCACGGGGGTGATGTTAAGGGCGGGAAAATATTTTTCCTTTTGTCTGGCGCGACGCTCTCGCTACCGCCGCGGTCCTCTGCCCCACATACACGGAGGACAACAAAACAAAAGCTAAAAACAAATGACGACGAGCACGCGGGCGCAGAAAGAAATCCTCCAAACCGGTGAGCTCCTCCGATTCGAGCCGTGAGGACGACGATAATGCGTAGCCAGTGAATTTACACCGGAATGCTGATACCAAAAAAAAACGGGGGCGAGGCCTTCGTCCAGCACCGCACTCATATGACCCGTATAGTGAACGGAATATAATTCCTTTTGTTTCACGGGCGAACCAGACGGCACGATGCCACAATGCTTCCACAAGTAACGCGTCACCAATCTCCTGCCATTTATTAAAATTTCATACATTTGATTACGTGGGCCCTTTTGGAAAAGGATAAATTAATGAAAGCATTTAATGAGCGACTACATTAACCTGCACACCGAGCGTACTGCATGTCGATTAGTCCCATTAATGCAAATTGCAGCATTCCATACTTTTTTTCCATTCCATAATTTTATTTGACGTAGAATTATGTGCGCGTGCGTAAATAAAACTCGAGCACGGAGGGACAAATACTGCCACCACTTCGTCGATGACTTAATAAGTACACCTCACACTTATTCTCAGGTGCATGACATATCAGTGTATACTTTGTTTGCATTTACGCTAAGATGAATAGATTAATTATCATATACTCGTATAATACAAATAAATGAATAAATTATTTGAAAATTAATAAGATAATGAACAGTATTACTGTGTCCTGGCACAATTGATGGAATAGACATCACAATTTGAGCATTCTATTCATATTGAATGATAATATACAACGATGTATAATTATCCCCGAAATTTTAACTTGGTGCAACCGGTTTCAACACATAGAATCATCCTCAGGTATCTGATGCCTAGGCGTTGAAACCGGTAATTCCAAATAAATATTTCAGTGAAAATTATACATTTTTGTGCATAATTATTCATTGTGTACAGCTATATTATTTCAGTTCTCCCATAATGACGTCCCATGTAACAATCTTTTGCATGCGATAAAATACATTTATTATTACTAAATGAACCAGTGGTTTAGGTAGAACTTCGATGAGCAATGGCTACACTCAAATTGCACTAGCTATATCAGCAACAAAATTAGATAATAGATAATTACATAGACAAAATTAAATACCTGATAAGAGAATTTAAAAAATAGAAATAATGAAGCTAACTTGAATAATGAAAATTTTGGGCTCATCGGCAAATTTCAATCCGTAAAATACAAGATTTATAACATCATCCTAATTATAATATCATTTGATTTATGAATTACATATATCCTACCGCTGAGGAAGGATCGGCTGGCTTGAAACATCCCAGTTAGCATATTTCTAACTATAATCCCCCACTCTTGTGAAATTTTTGTTGTATCTGTGGCCTCTGGCGAAATTTTCGATGTATTATACTCACGTACATGTATATTAGAAGTAAACGCAATATAGATAAACGAAACGCATGTGGGGCAGGAGGGAAGAAGCTGATTCCCGACGAAAAACATCGGATGTACTGGGGAAAAACGTAATAAATATACTATTTACAAATTTGTGCATTTTTTAAATTCAATAATTCTTTGCGCTGGATATCCAGCTCTAGCTCATGTCCGTAATGAGTTCTGACCCCATGACAGACATTCGGAGCATACAACCACCGCCCGGATTTGGAGGGATCGGAGGGAGAGGGGGAGCATTTTTACAGGGGTCCCGCCTCAAGCTTGTGTACCGCCTGACCACTGACCTGTATCCTTGCACCCCGCATACATAAACACTTCCCTTCCACGACCTAGAATTTACATTTTATACACCAACCAGCGACATTCTCATTTCATCAGGGCGACGCTTTCACATGGGAGAATCGCCGCCGCCTCCACGTCCTCCTCCCCGGGTGTGTATTCCAAACTTGACAGTAATTATATCTAGTTTTAGGAGCAACATTTTTGGTCGGCGGTGACTAGAATGTTCGATGGCACATTATGCGTGGAACAATGCCGGGTGTCGTAATGGAGAGAGAGTGCTCACGGAGTGGAAGAAGCAAGAGAGAGAGAGATGGAGAGGGCGGAGGCGAGTGTCATAGCAACGCTCAGTCTGCGCGACTCACTACTGAAGCGGACGTAATTGGACAGGCCACGTGACGAGGGTCTCGCTTCCATTAAACCGTGTCGTCGACTGCACACAATCATCGACCGACGACGCCCTTTTGCAGCAAAACAGCCCCCAGCTGGCCTCCAGTATCTCCCTCTCTCTCTCTCTCTCTGCCCGCCTCAGCTCCAGGAGGAAAAGCAGCGGCGCCCTTCACCCCTTTCCGCCTACACAAAAATCTAACACTCCTCTACCCTTCCGTCCCCACCCTCGCCCTCCCACTCATGTATGTACGCAAAAAGATTTACAGCTTCGCAACTGTGTTGCTACCTCTATAGTCATCCTGCAATCCTGAACATCTATCACCCTAGCGCTTCTTGAAAGTCTTAAACAAAGGACTAGCAAAGAAGCAAGCATAGTATGTAACTAATGATAATTTGGGCAATAAATAATCCGAAATTTGGAAAATCTGAAACTTTGAAAAAAAAAGTAAATACAAAACGTAAATAAAGGTACAGCAAATGTATGTTGAACTTTTAGTGATGCTAAGAACATGAAATTGCAATATACAGGAAACCTTCTTACACCGATCACATTATACCAAGCGATTCAGTTCACCATTTTTCCCACGAACATGCAGCTTTTAATTCTATGGTTCATCGCCTCCTACACATTCCCCTTTCACTCACGAATTTCAAATTTGAACTATTGACTACCATGTCAATAGCCGCAAATAATGGTTACAACCCAAATTAGTGCTCAAAATCCTTCGGAAAAAAACAAAAAGCCCTAGCTTTAAAACAAATTTGTCCCACATAAACAGAAAGACCTATTAAATTCAAGTGGTACTCTCTCCCATTCATTGATAATATTTCTTATAGAACTTCAAACCGCCTACCAAGCTCCCTTAAAGCAGCTTTTTACACTCTCCTAACCCTTTCAAAACTTTTAGTCAACGGCAAAGACAGACAAGATAGACTCCTAAATTCTGATATTTATAAAATTAAATGCAAAAGTTGCAATATGGCATACATCGGCCAGACTGGTAGGAATTTTAGTATACGTATCAAAGAACACGCCAGATGTTACAAAAATATGGATTCCACCTCACCTTTTGCCAAACACCTTCTGGAATACAATCATACGAGAGATTTTATCCCAGAAATTTTACACGTTATTCCCAAAGGCCTGAAAATGGACGCACTGGAACAATTAGAAATTGTCAGGCAGTCAAAACACGTTTGCAACGAATTGTTATTTCCGCATCCCTCCCCCCTCCTTTCAGATAAAATTAATCTTTCCCGCCTCACCAGCCCTTAATCATCGTGTCTTTCATTTTTCCTCCCCTCAACCCTGCCCCAATATCTGGTTCCCCCCCCCCTTCTTCCTCCGTAACCACAACAACAATAACAAACTGAAATAACAAACTTATGTATATTATATTTGTAAACCTGACGATTCCGTAAACCGGCAAAACGCGTCATGCAATAATAAAATGCTGTAGAAAAGTACTAAGCTGTATTAATTATGAATACTAGTAACTTCTCCGAAGTAAAGCCTTCAGCAGTCAAATATATTAGTTAACTCCACTTTATAAGTTATTTTAATTCTTCCGTAATGGATACTTTCCACAAAATCAAGCCTACAGCCGTTTTCTTTTGTTAGCTGTATTACAATTCATTTAAACTATTTTTGGCTTAAAATGTTCAACAATTAATGAATGATGACATACTTCAATTGTATGAACCTATATTCCAGAATATTACTGCATATTACTTTCATTTTTAGCACAACGTTTCAAATGTTATTGAATATTCCACCGAGGATGATCGTTCAAATCCTTTATTGTAATCAATAGTCTATGTTTGCCCCAAAAAGAAACTTCATTATTAAGAATATATCGATTCCTAAGCTATTTACCATTCTGAAGGTTCATCTACATAAGAATGGCACTTATCTGTCGAAATCAATGTTGGTTTGTAGAATATAAGAGTGGCAAGTGCACGTAATGGTCTTAAAGATAACATAATCAAAAAGAAAATTTACTCCGTTACCGTAGGAATTTTTTTTTATTTGTGCAACCGGTTTCGCTAACGATAACATCACATCACGATCATCAGATACTGCCGTAGTAACTGATAACACCGTAAAACATGAAAAAAGCTTTAACGACTAAAAAAGGTTCCTGTGGAGTCAAAGTTTATTTTTAAAATTTTCATAATTTTAATTTAGTTTTAATTTAACACAAAACTTTACACGTAGAATAACTCCGTAATTCCATAAAGTAACCCAAAATTCTATTGGTCTTGCATTGATTATCACCCTTTCACAAAGTAATACCCAAGACTCTCAATTACAAATAAAATTTACCGTCAACCCCCTCAGCCAAGGACCATTGATGTGGCTAGTAGGATACAATGTCGCTATAGAGATCGTTTTTCCCTACACCCATCCCAATTTTGCATCCCCTTCTTCCTCTTCACCCTCTTCACCTCACACCCACCCACCCATTCTTCCTCCTCCTCCTACCAGTCTCCCTCCCACTCAAAAGACATCCTCTACTCTCCCCCCGATAAGCACACACGGCGCTCACAAGCGAAACCCATCCCCACGCCGCCCCGCCCCGCCCCCCTCTCCCCCCTCCGACCGCAACCGTGGCCAACTCCCTCACATCACCTCCTTCTTTCTCTCTCCTTCCTTCGAAATCTTTTCCCCCTCCCAACCTTCCACCCCCCGCCCATCTCATTCCACTTTCTAACTAGCTCAGCCATCTCCAAACTACTTCCTACGAACCCTTTCGACCCATAATGCCCTCCTCTCTTTATCTCTTTCTCTCCCCCTGTTTCTTTTGTTCTACCCCCACCCTCCCGGTTCGGCATCTTCCAAACATTTCCAGCCGCCCGTCTCCCGAACCTTCTTGCGCCTCACAACCTTTCAACTCGCCCTCCTCCCTTTTAAAGAACGAAACTCTGCCCGGAACGCGTCTACTCTAATTCTGTGCAGTACCCTGTGTTCGGGTATCACATCTTTTTTTAGGCCAAATTCAATTCATGGTGACGAATCAACATTGAGTAGTAAATGGACCGATACGCACTTAACGTAGAATTTACGCATTAACGTCACATATGGATCGTATATGTCGCTTAGGGACAAGAGAAAAACTTACTTGGCGAATCCAAAGGGACAATATCCGTCTGAAAACAATCATCATCATAGTATTACAATCCTAGGATTGGTATACTGCAGCCCTCCATTTCGCCCTATCCCATGCCAGTTCCTTCATTTCCCTATGGTTCTTCTTTCCCGTATCCCTCTTGACTTGCCCCAAGTACTTGTCTCTTGGTCTTCCTCTGGGGACTTTCCCTTCAATTTTTCACTCCATTATGCTTCTTATGTAATTGTTGTGTCTCATAACATGGCCAACCCGTGTTCTTCTTTGGCGTATGGTGCTCCACAGTGCCCTTTCTTCTCCAATTCTTCTGTATACCTCCTCGTTTCTCACCCTATCCGTCCATTTGATCTTTAGCATCCTCCTCCAGCACCAGGTCTCGAAGGCTTCTACTCTTTTCTAGTCAGTTTTTCCAATGGTCCATACTTCTGATCCGTAGAGTGCCACTGCCCACACGAATGTTTTCACGTATTGTTTCCTTGTCTCCAGTCTTATGCTTTTCGAGCAGAGTAGCGTCCTTATGGCCATGAATGCCGTCTTAGCTTGGGCTATTCGACGCTTGATGTCTGTCGTGCTTCTTCCATCCGAGGTAATGGTGCTCCCGAGGTAAGTGAATGATTCCGCTTGCTCCAATCTTTCTCCTGTGAGGCGGACGTTGGCCACTACTTTCTCTCTTCCGCTCACAAGTATCTTTGTTTTCTTCTTATTTACTTTCATTTTGTATTCCTGGAACCCTTTTTCAATTGTGTTCAGTGAGTTCTGTAGGTCTTCCTCGTTTTCTGCTACGATGGCGATATCATCAGCGAAGCGTAGCATGTTGATTTCTTCTACATTCACTTTGATTCCTTTGATTCCTTGTTCTTCTATTTCTTTTATTGCTTTCTCCATGTACATATTGAAGAGTGCTAGTGACAGGTTACATCCTTGCCGGACCTCTTTGTTAATTTTTGCCTCCATATATCTTCCATCTTGCGTGCGTATTGTGGCCACCTGGTCTTTTTAGAGCTGGTAGATGATTTTTCTGTCATTGAAGTCCAAGCCAAGTTTTTCCATAGTATTGAACATTATATTCCATTCGACATTATCGAATGCCTTTTCCAAGTCCACGAAGGTTATATACAATGGCTTGCTCACGTGGATCATTTTCTCTACCAGCAGTATCAGGCATAGTATTCTCCTCCTGTCTCTCGGAGTGAACGGACGTGCCTGGCAGACCTCTCCCTGGAACCGGTTTTTTTATTTCCTCAGCGACGCAGAGGCCCTTTTCTACCTGCGTTGTGCTCCTGCCCTGTCAGCCTGTTCATCACCGTAGTTCCTAGTTATTTAGTGATAAGTAGCCTCACTTGATTTACTTACATTTCTTGTGTATTAGAGAGTGCCTTTATTTATCTTGTTGTTGTGTCTAACTTTTTGCCTGGTGTGAGTTAGTCGAATCAGTGTTCTAGCTATTTTGTAGTAGTGTTGTTAACTCCTTTTTTTGTTTAAATTTTAATCTTATTAACTAGTACACAGTAGTAAGTGATAGTAAGGATTGTTAACTGCAGTTTGTTAAATTTATCACAATTTCGTCACCGTTAAACACAGCTTTCTCTCTCTCTCTCTCTCTCTCTCTCTCTCTCTCTCCCCGTCAGTCTATTCTGCCAAGCACAGGACTAGTTTATTTCAATCGAGTTTAGATCTACATCTAAAAAAGAGTTAAGTTTAAGAGCGTTTATTTCAACAGTGTTTAGCTACGTGACTGTAGGTTAGCTTTTTTCTTGGGGAATTTATTTCGATAGTGTTAGGATGGCTTGGAATAGGCCTTCGGTTGCGATGATCAAAAACGACGGTGAGTGTGTGGCTCTCAGAGCCCGCATCGCTAAGTTGGAGAGAATCCTGCGGGAACTCCAGTCCAAGGTTGAAAGAGTGGTGCGCGTCCTTAAGGTGGATGGGAATTTAGGTAGCTCCTCGAAAGTTCGCCGTGCCCTACGGACTGAACGGGTTCGCCCGATTGCAAACAGCGGCTGGACGATCAGGAGTTTGCCAGGAGGTCCATCTTCCGATGATGGGGCAGTGCCATTGCGTAAACCGGATGTTTGGAGGGTCGTATCTCGGCGGAGAGGTGGTAAGGTCACCCTGAAATGTGGATCGGGAGATGCTGTGGCAAATCCCATTCCAGTTTCGAACAGATACCAGTTGCTGTCGGATGGAAACTCAGAGGTGTCTGACGTGCCTACTGCCACCCCGAGACCGGCACCCAGGAAGAGCCGTCAGAGTGGGAAGGGAGGGATTTTAGTGATAGGAAGCAGCAAAGTCCGCCGTGTTATAGCCCCTTTGCGGGAAAGGGCAGGCCATGAGGGTGTGAGTCATCGTGTAACGTCATGGTGTATTCCGAGTGGCGGTATTCCGCAGGTGACGCAGGCGATTGGTGCGGCGGTTCGGGGCACGAAGAGCTCCAGATTGCAGGTTGTGGCCCATGTTAGTGTCAACGACGCCTTGGACCGTGGATCCGAGGAGATCCTGCGTTCCTTCCGGGAATTGGACTCCGAGGTGAAGCGGGTAAGTGGTGACGTGGGGGTCGACATGACGCTCGCAATTTGTAGTCTGGTCCCGAGGATCGATCGTGGACCCCTGGTTTGGAGCCGAGTGAAAGGCATAAACCAGAGGCTGCGTCGTTTCTGTACGGACATCGGAGCCTCCTTCGTTGACCTTCGGCCGGCAATCCGATTGTGGCGGAACCCTCTGAACCGGTCTGGTGTCCATTACACGGCCGAGGCAGCAAAATGTGTAGCTGGTAGTATTTTACTGGCCTTTTTTAGGGTAGAGAGTAGAACAGAGAGTAGATCATGTAGTGGTATATTCAGTAAAGTACCGTAAATATTGGAAGGAATGAGAGCTTTTTTCAAATTCAGAATGACTTAATATCTGAAAGAAATAGAAACTGCGGCTCAGGTACATCAAAAACAAGTGTCATTAATGATATAAAATAATCGATAGACAGGACTTGTAAGTCGTATCCCAGGGATTCCATTTCCATTGTGGTTGTTAATTGCCGTAGTATAAAAAACAAAGTCGCTGATTTTCACCATCTCATTGGGAGCACGGAAGCTGATGTAGTAATAGGAACAGAAAGTTGGTTATCGAATTAAATTGCGGTCACCGAGATCTTCTCAAAATCATATGCAATAAACAGAAAAGACCGAACAGCGATGACAGGAGGAGGAGTATTTATCGCAGTCAAACATGAGTTCGTCTGCAGAGCCGAAATATTTCCAGATAATGATTTAGAAAGTGCGTGGTGTTCCATTAAATGCTCAACAAAAAGAATTTTTATTTTCTCATATTATAGACCACCCGATGCAGACTTAAATTCAGTTCTAGAGTTGGATAGACAGGTGAAACGTCTCACACGTCAAAATAACGAAAATAATGTAATTATCGGTGGTGATATCAACGTTCCCTCGATTGACTGGAAGACATATAGTTTCAAAAATGGCGGCAAAGATAAAGAGTTGTGCGACACTCTACTCCGCACATTCACTTCTAATTCCTTACATCAATTAGTCACAACACCGACCAGAGGAAACAACGTTCTAGATCTTTTGGCGACCAACATACCTGAAAGCATCCTTAACATAGTAACAGTGAACGGAATTAGCGATCACAGAGCAGTAAAAGCTGGATTCCATATTAGTACTGACAAAAAGGCACCCATAAAGAGGATGGTATATTTATTTCACGAGGCGGATTTCGAAGGCTTAAAACAAGAACTATTGACCTCGTATAAAAAATTTAGTGATATTAGTGAAAACCGTTGTTCTGGCTATACATGGAAAACTTTTCGTAACATCACACAACTAGCCATAACTAGCGCAATACCCAGTAAACTTAAAAAGGTCAATACTAAACCTAGGTGGTATAATGCGGACGTCCGGAAATCTCACAAGCGACAACGAATCCGAGACGCAAAAATGAGGAACGCACGTCAGGGTCTCCCCGAAGAGGAGTATAAGAAGTTATGCGAAAAATACAAGAAAACAGAAGCTAAGGTGGCCTTTCAAAATGCATTAACGGAATTCAAAAATAAAATATTGGGCGAATATTTAGAGGATAACCCAAAGGCAATTTGGTCATACGCGAGGGAGATTCAAGGCTACAAATCAACAGTAACGTCACTAAAGAACAATCTAGGAGAAAGATCAAACTACAAATTAGATAAAGCAAATATCCTCAACGCCTTTTTTGAAAGCGTTTTATACAAAATGCTCTCCAAACGACACAGCTATAATGCCTAGGCTATATAAGCACCCAATGCAGTCTATTAATATCACTAGTCGTTGAACAGAAAGTCATCTGAAATCCATTAATTCCAAAAAAAACCACCCGGTCCCGATCAAATTCCCGCCCGAGTTTATAAAGAATTAGAATAAGAAATAGCACCGTACCTGAAAATTGTATTTGAAAAATCCCTAATACAACATCGTGTTCCTTACGATTGGAAAATCGCGAACGTTACACCAATATTTAAAAGTGGCGATAAGGAAGAGCCCAGTAACTATAGACCGATTTCCCTTACGTCTATCTCGTGCAAGATATTGGAACATATAATCGTCAGTTCGATTGTGGGGTGCTTGGATAGTCAAAACTTGTTACCGCCAAATCAGCACGGATTCCGGAAAGGCAGGTCTTGCGAAACCAAGTTGGCCCTCTTCCTTCACGACATTCTTTCCTCGGGAGAAAAGCTTGTCCAAGTAGACGCAATATTTCTAGATTTCAAAAAAGCTTTTGATAAGGTCCCTCATTCAAAGTTACTCGTTAAGCTGGATGCTTACGGAATACACCACGACGTAATATGTTGGATAAGAGTGTTCTTAGCCGACCGCGAACAGAGGGTAGTTCTAGATGGCGTTAGTTCAGATGTAGTGAAAGTTACATCAGGTGTACCCCAGGGAAGTGTCATCGGTCCCTTATTGTTCCTTTTGTATATTAATGATATCACTACCGTTGTTACGAGCAAAATTTGCCTCTTCGTACATGACGCAGTGTTGTACAGGGATCTAGGCAATGTGTCTGACAAGATTGCGTTACAAAAAGACCTAGATGCTATAAATGAATGGTGCAATACTTGGCAGTTAGAATTGAATTTTAAAAAGTGCGTTGTTATGAATTTTTGGAAAAAGAATATCTCGGGCAACGATACGTACACAATTAATCAAACAGACTTGTCAAATGTAGAGTCAGTTAAATACTTGGGTGTGACCCTTACTCAGGACCTGTCATGGGGGAAACACGTCCGGGAAATCTGCGGACAAGCAAGTCGCAAATTGGGATTTATCAGAAGAATATTAGGAAAATGCGACGAGAAAGTTAAAGAGCGATGTTATTTTTCACTCGTGAGACCTCACTTGGAGTTTTCCGCTAGCATATGGGACCCTTACGAAGTAGGATTAATCTCTGAAATAGATCGAATACAACGGAGAGCAGCAAGATTTGTGAAAAGTCGTTACGATAAACGTAGCAGTGTTACCGAATTGTTGAAGAAATTGGGGTGGGAATCTCTAACTGATCGAAGGGAGAAATGCAGGTTAAATCTTTTGCGCAAATTCGGAGCAGACATTTTTTTTCCGGACGTTCAACATATACTGCTAGATCCAACGTACTACGGTAGAAGCGATCACAGGAATAAAATAAAGGAAATAGACTGCCGAACCGATAGATTCAAAATTTCATTTTTCCCACGAACAATAAGGGATCATAATAGTTGCGATAGATCAATCATATGAAACTCCCACCCTCAAAAGGTAGAGTAGAATTTTCACTTGTGCTTAATAACACCACATCATTACTAACTCACACCGGTCGATTTGTCCGGCATTATTTTATTTTGTTCTTTGCATGAAGTAGCATCTCGTAGTATTCATAAATTAACAGTATCAGTAATATTAACCACTAGATGTGTCTATAGCATTGCTCTTCATGTTTGTATGTTCATTTACGTATCACTCTCCCAGTTTCCGGTTGGACTGCTCACTGTTCTCCTGACTGCTTTTGGCCTGCGCCTAGCGCCAGGGGTAGCGTGCGAGGTTCTGATTTGTTCTGGGACGAGTGCTGCATGCCTGGTGTGGAATCACCCCGTGCCACACACCCTAGTGGTGGCTTGCACGGTACATCGTAGATGTAGATTCTTCCTAAATCCAAATTGGTTTTATGACAAGTTTTCTTCAAATTTTCCTTCGATTCTTCTGCCTACTATCCGAGTAAGGATTTTGGAGGCATGTGACTCTAGACTCAAGGGTCGGTGCTCCTCGCATTTCTCAGCCCTTGCTTTCTTCGGTATGGTCACCATTGAGCTCCTCTTGAAGTCTTCTAGCAGCTTTCCGGATTCGTAGCAATCTTGGATTATTCCATATAGTGCGTCTCGTGCTTTTTCACTCAGTGCTTTGATTACTTCTCCGCTGATTTTATCTTCTCCGGGCGCCTTTCCATTCTTCAGGTCTCTTACCGCTCTCTCAAATTCGCTTCTTAGTATCCCTGGTCCACGGTTGTCTTCCTCCATTTGGTTCTGGTCATATGTGAATGCTTCTCTTAGAGGGATCGGGCCTCGGTATAGCTCTTCAATGTACTGTTTCCATCTATTGCCCATTTCTCTATCTTCCATTAGCAGTTTCCCATCCGAATCTCTGATGTTTTTGCATCTTGGTTTCAGTGATGAACTCTCCTCGGGCTCTACGCCGGGTAAGTGATTGAAATGTTGCCGACGTTTCGGGTAGCGACTCGTTACCCATCCTAAAGGCAAATGTAGATATCCGGTGTAGAGCCCGAGAAGAGTTCATCGCTGCAATTCGCCGGGAAAGCGTGAAATCTTACATCTTGGTTTCCTTTCTCCGAAGTGCCTCTTGATTAGGTTGTATGCCGTTTCGGAGCATATTTCCCTTCATCATATTTTCGTTGATGTTCTCGCAGCAGCTTTCAATCCATTTCTCTTTGGCCTTTTTCGATTCTCTGATAACTTGATTCCTCAACCTCTTATACAGTACTTATTCTTCTGTTTAATTTCCTGCATTCATATACTTGCTTCTTTCTTTAATGAGGGCTATAATGTGCTCTGTCATCCATGGTTTCTTAATTTCGACCAGCTTGCTTGCTAGTTGTACCTCTGCTACTTTTGTGATGGTCTTCTTGAGGCTATTCCATCTCTCTACTACACACTACTGTAAACAATAATGGAAGGAAAATAAAATGATAATTTTTACCGAGGAAGACCAAGGAAAGAAAGCATCAAGTAAATCAAGGGAAATGTAAGGACGTGGGATTACACGCAATGAGTAATATGTCGCTTAGCTGAAACAAGAGGAGAGATTCAGCAAATCAATCTGAAGATTGATAAATGCTCCTGTTTATGTTATCGTAAGCCTCAGCTAATTCGATTTCTATCGAGCGTCATAATCACATGCTATTCCACATTTTGAATCGTATGCTGAACGATATCAAACATTCCATGATATTTAACAATATCGAGAATCGATATAAATCGGAATTCCTCAAGGTTCAATTGCGATTTGTCATATTACAAGAATATCACATATCCTAGGAGTTCTTTGGTAATATTACACAGTCCCTGGCTCTTCCCATAATCCTTCCCTATCTGACGTAACCTATGCAACTAAAGCAAACCACATCGCATAAAATAGATAATCGAAATAGTGCATATCCTCGGGATACAAATGCTGTATCGCATGAACATCGCAGTCAATGCACGATAATATAGCACAACCCTTGTCTCCTCCCTTATTCCCTGCCTCATTGACGTACTCAACCCAACAAAAAAAAACACATTGCTTAAAATCGATGTATCCAATATCATCGATATCCAAATTGAATGGACATCGCAGTCATTACAAGATAATATCGCACAGCCCTTGTCTCCCCCGTTTCCCCTCCCCCTCTGACGTAAAAACAAAGCAAACAGCATCCCATGACATCGAAACATCGCATTTCCTCGAGACCCAAATGCAATATCGAATGAACATCTCAGTCGATACACGGTTATATCGCACACCCCTGGTCTCCTTCCATATCTTCTCCCTCTCTGGCTTACCCAATCCAACCCAAACACCACATCGCATGGTTTCGTCTTTCGATGCATCGCGTATCCTCGAGGTGCAAATGAATAACCGCGTGAATATCGCAGTCGATAATATCGCACAGCACATGTCTCCTCCCATATCCCCTCCCTCTCTGACGTAGCCTCCACATCCCAAAAAAAAACCCTCACACCCCCTCTCAAACTCATTCCAATCCCGAACACAAAAGAACCACACACATTCACAGGGGACACACGCACAGTTCAACCCCTCCCCCTTCACATGTGTGCCCGAACTCCAAAACAACGGTTTTTCCCCCCTCCCTCCCCCCGTGCAAGAGACCCCTCTTACTCCCCCCCATCAAGCCCGCCTCTTGCTACCACTCTCATTCCCGTGATTCGTTTAGAGGGTTATTAGTCCCGGCGAGGAGAATGTGAATTATCCGAACAGCACTCTTCAATCCAGGGCATACCCACCTCCCCCTCTCCCTCTCTCTCTCAACACTTCTCCGCCCGCCGCCACTGAGCCCTTAAAAAAAATCTTCAACCTCTCTACACCCGGCTACACCCACCCCTAACCCCCCCCCCCCCAGTCCCTGTCGTTTTATCCCGCCAGAGCCAAACCCCTCTCTAGCCTCCACGCAAACCCTACCTCCTCATTCAGGAGGTCTCCCCGTAACCATGTATACGTACACCTCCTCCTCCCGTTGTTCCCCCGACTTCGCCCCCCCTCCTCCTTCCCTCCCATCACCCCTCCTCCTTCCCCCCTCCCTCTCCGCTATTCCTCCTCCGTGTTTCTCCGTCTGACTCCACTGGAGTTTCTTCCTCATTCTCCCGATCCTCTCATCCTGTCGCTCACCCCATCTCACCCCGCGGTAGAATCAAGGCTTCATCTGAAGAGAGAGGGCAACGTTATAATATGATGAAAGATTTCATGGTTGTGTGTTTTCACCTGATTGGTTGTGTTCGTCAAATAGTTATCAATTAAAAAAAAAAGTTTTATTCTTTAAATCATATTAGGCATGTTTGATAATCGGGTAAGGGGTAGGAAAATATCAATCAGGCATTTAATATAGGACTAGCTGTTACAATTATCGTATTAAACTATTTAGAAAAACCACCCAATCGATTGAGTCAATCAGGTCGTCGCAAAGCTGGGTGAGAATAATGCTGGGAGAATTGAGGAGTTCTCACACTATGTACAACAGATCACCTATTTAAAAAAGCGCCCAAAGTAAACTGACCAGTAGAAAAGAATTCAATCAACTGAGCCAACCTAGGGGTCGATTCATCAACTTCTCCGTGACAAGTATCGTATGCACCGGCTAGTGACTAGAATCAATTTCATGGTATGGATTCGTCGATTCAGTAATGTTGAGCTGTCTCATTCTACTTGCATGTGATAACCATACGAGCTTGAAAAAATCAAGTGGTGGCAAGCTTCATCGAAACCGATCGATAATCTGTTATTTTCACATGTGATACATATCACCACGCGTCCCATCGCGAAGCTTCGAGAAAGGACCCCAAGTCACCGCCAAGCTGTGCTGCTGCTGTTCTCTCAAATTTTTGTACATGAAAATTCCTATGGTCCTTTTATCTCCGATAACATACATTTCTTGCGTAATAACACATTATAACCCTGTAAGGAATATAATAAGAGTCATACGTTTGAGCTAATTATTTCCCCTACATTTTCCCAGGTATTCGAAGCGCACTTTTTTATGTTAAAATAGTCCTGTATGAGCCGCAATTTTGTTATTTTAAATTATTATATTATTTTTAAATTTCATTGTATGTCCAGTGGTTCCACAGACACCGTGATCAGTCGTTGAGTAAATCAGTAATGCTTGCCTTTAAAGAGAAAGCGGTATAATTCCGCTCATATGTAGAGAAAGCTATAATAATGATAAAGACGTTTAAAGATGGAAAAGCAGAGAAAATGCCAGCTGCGCCAGACGATTTGAAAACGCTCCGGCCTGGAAATATAAAACCTGCGCGTTCGATTCCCTCCACGGGCAAGGATGATGTGTCTTTCTTAAGATTAGCGTGTTTGGTTAGACAGTTTGACATAACCTAAGGGGTTATGGGATCACCTTAAAACACACAACGAAGGCTTTGATTTTTTTAAACGAGTGGAAAGTACACGGTTGCTCCTTTGTTAGCGGAGGAGAAATGGCCCATCAAATGTACTTTGACCGCCGAACGTCAATGATTTAGAGTGTGAAAAATATATGCATGTACATGAGTAGAAAAATGATGGAATTCTAGCCAGACCCCCCCTGAAGAAAACCACCGCAGGAAACCACCTGTCATGCTGTAGAGTGTAAAACCATTATGATAGGGTACACGGAGAATGTTCACGACGAAGGGAGAAGAGGAGGTTTTGCTTATTCGACGGATTTTCCATAAATTTTCTCCGCGAAGTTTCTCGAGTCTTCCAGAGGTTTACATGCGGGAGGGGCACAAAACATGCAGAAATCTAGTAAGCAACGTCTGATGGGTCTCTCAGAGAAAACACTGAGGTGGTTGCGTTCCTTTCAAGGATTTTAATGGATTTTTAAAAGTGCAACCGAGATTTCCCTGAGTTTTTCAGGGGTGTATAAGAAGGAAAGATTGGAATACCTGCATAAACCTAATAAATTATATTCAATGTGTTTCTTCGGAAAAGAAAGGAGTAATTTTGTCCATACTGCGGATTTTGAACGAATTTTTGGCTAATCCTCGTTTATCGGTTCTACTCAGAGGAACGGTAACTACCGAGATCAATAGCAATTGAAATTGAGTCTCTTGTGGAAAAAAAACTGACTCGGGTATCCTCTTTCTACGATTTTTGGATATATTCCCCGAAAATATTTTCAAGATTCCCCAGGCATTTCCACAGGTTAAAAAATTCCCTGTAAATCCCATTGTTAAGCGGTTCTATCGTCAGCCTCACGGCAGCAAGCGGGTTGTGGTAATTACCGCGGTCACCTCCCCTTGAATTCGTCCATACTTCCTTCCTTCTACCTTCCACGCAAAGTCTTCCATCACGCACTCCCCCTTTTACCCGCGTCGTCCTCATCCTCCCTTTTCCTCCCTCCCATAACCCAGTGGGAGAGAGAGAGGAGTCTATCCGCACGCCGCCATCCAAAAAGCCCATCTTCAACCCCTCCCACAACCCCTCCCTCCTCACTTCGTATCCATCACTGCTCCGTCCCTTTCCCAAGCATCCCCCCTCTCTCTCTCTCTTTCCTTCTCGGCCTTTTCCCATGTCACTCATTACATGTAAAATTCGCCGTGAAATAAATAAAGAGAGACTGCGCGGAGAAATTTCCTCTAACGGCTAAGGGGAAGAGGGAATTTCTACACAACGCTGCGCGCACGCGCGTGTTCGGGTGCGACTATTTATTTTCATCGTTCCCGGTTCGGGGAAAAATTCGGCAAAAAAAATGAGAAAAGCGTGCGTAGAGAGAGAAGTAGTGGGAAATTACTCGAGAGGAATCATTGCATCCCAGGTCTCCCGACGGAATGCTACCACTCGGGCTCCGTGAATTTAGGAATGCGCTGAAAATCATGCTCATTTCGTCAGCACCTATGTCCGTGCACGAAATGAAACCGACAACGGTCATCTGACAATTTTTATCGGCATTTTAGCGTTGCGTCCTAGGGTCAGCTTTCTTCCGTGCTCACAAACGAGAGAGGTGACTTTCAACTATTGCATTAAGGTTTATTCACGTTTGCATTAACTTAAAGTGCATTCCACATTTATTTGTCAATATGGGTTCTTGAGGAGTTTCGTTTCCTGTGCTAACCTCCATAAGGCCGGAGATGTGAGGTTACCAATAGCAGTAGGAACATTAAAATACAGCTATGCATAATAGTTAATGCATCTCTATGATTAATCCAAACTTTCCATGAAAGCAAAGAAGTTTTGACTCCTATGCTTTCATGGAATGCATAAGAGTCAGAACTCCTTTGCTTTGATGGACAATTTGGATTACTTTCTTTTAAACTTAGTTGTAAATAGCTCTTTTCTTGAATTGCATATATAGTAGTCTTCCAATATGCAAATTTATTCTCTTAAAATACTTCCTAAAATTTAGCGCGGATTTGGAAATGGTTGACTAAGTGGCCTAGATGTGATCACACGAAGGGAAGTTTCGCAAGTGTTCCCCATAAGGTACATACTGTCAACTAAATGTGGAACAACTCAATAGAAACAAATACTTAAGTATACCTCCCTGTTTGTATATTAAATCACATTGCTTTCATTGATGATATGCTGCTGTAAATAAAAAATTAGATACTTCTAATGCGTATCAGTCAAAAAAGATATTTGTCGTGAATATGTACTTTCCTACCCAGAGGAGCCCAATGTAGCGCCATTTTTTATTAAAGTAACGCATTTTGGCTTCGTTTATGACATCAACATGCTAATGTTTTAAAAAACTAAAGTTGACTCGAGCCTTCACTCAATACCATTTAATTTTGCTGGAGCCAACGTACTATGGTAGAAACTATCACAAGTATAAGATTAAGAAAATAGACTGCAGAAACGATAATTCAAAAAAGGCATTTTTTCTGCATACAATAAAGGACCGTAATAGTTGCAATAGATCAATTCTATGAAATTCCCACTCTCACTAGGTAGAGTAGACTTTGTACTTCTGTTTAATGACATATCACCATCATTAACACCTCACCCTGCTTGAAATATCCGGCATGATATTGTTTTCTGTAGGAATTTGTATCTTGTAGTATTCATAAATTAATAGTATTACTAATTATAACTAGAAGTTGTATATTAACGAGTATACTGCATGTTAGTATGCTCGTCTACGTAGCACTCTCCTACTTTCTGGTTTGACGGTTCATTGTTCTCCTGACTGCTTTATGGTATGTCTAGCGGCCGGTGAAACTTTGGTGCGAGGTGGTGGTGCGAGGTTCTAATTTGAACTGGGAAGACTGCTGCCTGCTGGTGTGTAATCACCCCGTGCCACAGTTCAACTAACTCTAGTGGGAATTTGCACGGTCATTAGTAGCTGTAGACGAATTTCATGGAAAAATCGAATCTTGTATCAGTTTACTACGAAAAAAGAATCTGAATAAGCCAGAATAAGTTCTAACTTTACCATGTTTCACTCAGTTTTGCTGAGTAAACCATGCCTTAAGGATTAATTTGAAAGAAAATGGGAGAAAAATACTGGATTTTGGTTAAGACATCAGATAAGGGACACGAATAGGAATGAATACAACTATGAAATCATGAAAATCATTGCAGAAATATGTCTTCACGTTCGAGTCCACTTAAAACGGATGGTCACTCTCGTAAATACACGTGGAGGAAATACCTTTCAAAAAAAGTGAATAAATGGAGATGAAAGAAACGTCCACAGGCTATCTCTACGAACGTCATCCATTCACAGGCCGTAGCAAGAAGATTTCTCCCGCTTTGATAGCATCACCTCCTCAACGCATGAGGCACATTCAGTACCTACTCGAGTCAAAAGGCCGGCTCATAATAAAAACATGTAACGGTTCTAACAGGTAATTACATCTACGTGGAAACACATCTACACGACAAACACATTTACGGGAAAAAGGAAACGTGTTTAGAAAATTCATCATTCTTTAATAAAAAATAAAAGTCAACAGCATCGCATAGGAAGCCACTGATTATTCATTTTCGAATCTCATGGTATATCCTTATTGAATAAATATTATTTTTAAATATATATATATTCCTTTTTGAGGACCAAGGTGCTTATGTTTAGAATCAAATATTTCTTTTCAAGGTTTTTTACATGCGGTATTTGTTCCTCTGCAATTCATTATCACACGGAAGTTCTCCAAAATCAAAATTAAAGTTTTTTGTCAGGTACAGGTATAATTGGTGAAATTTTGAGCACCAAATTAATTCACCGTGACTAGAATGAAGGAATTTGAACAGTAACAGTCGTTTTTCTAAGAAGAAACTTTCATTGGTACGTGGACACGTTTAATTAGCTTAAATTCCAGGGCATCAAGCTTTGTTTTAGGACATTTTCAAAGAATCACCTCATTCGCGAGGATTCTCCGCACTCTCTGAGAATTCAAGAATCACAGGCCACCATGAGTTATTCATTAGAATTTAATGCACGCAATAGGTCCATGATTTAAAATAAATATGCACTAATTTTACGTGCAGCAGTTCACGGATGCCTAAATAATTCTCCGACCGAGAGCCGTTTCCCCACATCTCTATTCCAACACATACATACACATCAACAAGCGACGGTGGGCGGCTCACATATTCTATAAGTTCCCCGTAAATTTCCGCACCAGCGCCCCCTCTCCTATCGATGTTTATACGCGCGAGATAATCAAAAGTATGCGCCACATAGGCGCGCATAATGCATGCAGACACGTATGTCCGCGCGCGAAATATATTCCAACCCATTTCGTTGCGCTCGCCCTTCCACAACACACTTCTCCTCCTCCTCCTGCCTCACTCTCCCCTCATCTCCATCAGTCACTCCCTTCCCCTCTACTTTTTTCCTTTCCATTTCACGCTCCTCACCCCCTGCCACTTCCCCTCTCACACACCCCTCTTAACTCCGTCCTCCCCTCAAACGCTCTGCCGCTTTCGCATTCCCTTATCAACCCTCCTCTTCCCCCAGTTCGTCCCCTACAAAACATTGAGGTAGACGGAGAGCGCATGACGTCGCAAATATGCAACCTCCGCCCTCCATCTTGGTAATCCCAATCCCCTTTAGCTTATTATCATTCTGGTATGTATAGAAGTGGTGCACGCATGGCTGCTTTAGGTTATCTTGGTGAATACAAAGCGAGCCTATTTTACCTGCATCTATATTAAATCGGTAAGTTAATAACTATTATTGCTCCAAAACGAAAAAAGCCACCAATTTTAGCTAATATGGATGTTTAATATTTCAAGATATAAATTTCATGTGATTTACGTACGCATCGTGTGTTTCTCTTACTTTGAGTTCAGCAATCATGGCGATAAAAAACTGCTTTCTTTAAGGGAGGCTAATTATGTGATCTCAGTATTTTTCTTTTCCCTGCGCCACCGTTTACATAAATTACAAATCATAATAAAACTACTGTTTTGATATTATTTTTTCAGTTTATTGCATTTTACCGTATTCTAGCTTTTGGTAACCAACTGATAGTATTTTCTTACTTGTTCGAAATCCAGGTTTTAATTCATTTTGTTTTAATTCGTACGAGACACATTGACTATAATATATTAGGTTTATGCAGGTGTTTCACTCTCCCATTCAAATAAAAAATATTGAGTGGTTATCGAAAGTAAAAATTCTATTTAAAAAAATCTGTCACTTCATACGCAGTTATTTCCATTTACAAACGTAGACATCTCATGAGTGTCAGAATAGCCATCATTATCATTGGTCGTTCAATCTTAAGATTGGTTGACTGCAGCTCTCCATCCTTCCCTGTCTAATGCTGGTTCTCTTACTCTCTGGTAGTTCTGCTCATGTACATTCCTCTTTAATAGGTCTATGTATCTATCCCTTGGTCTTCCTCATGGGACTTTTCCTTCTATTTTTCCTTCAATTGAAGGCCTGAGAGTCAAAGTAATACAAGTGACATCAACACGAAAAACGATTGCAGTGAATATTTTCTAAGTGGGTACCGTCAGGTAGCTACAGGAAAAGGAATGCAAGTGCTCGAAAGTATGGTGCTGCGATCTAGCCGCCGAACACTTAAGCTACTTTGCTTTTTGTCATTTCTTACCGGGGTAAAGAGATACAGGTGGCACTGGACGATGTTTGTCACTTGTATTACTTTGACTCTCAGGCCCTCAATTATATTCCTCATAAACCCATTGTTCCTCAGGGTCCATCCTCATCTATCTGGTTTTTTTCTGTATAGTGTCCCATAAAGTCTTTCCTATTCTACTCTTCTACATACTTTTTCTAGTCCGATTTTCCAATGGTGAAATGATTTTGCGACACACAGAGATTAGAGTACGTAAAGTAATGCTGGGATTGAAAAAAACGCGATATTTTACCAATATGGCGGAGGTTCACCACCCACGTTTCAGGTTACAAGTATTAGCCAAGATATGGAGCGCCCTCTCTACCTACCTCTATGACCAACCCACTTTTTTCCCATGCTCGTCCTCCCCGACAAGCGAAACGGAAATCTCTCCCTCCTACTCTTTCTCTCTCGCCCCTCCCACTCCAGTGCCATTCCTCCTCCTCATTCTCTACCCTCTTCACCATTTCCTCCTCCCCTCCCTCCTCCTCTCACTCACTCGATCCTTCCCGCCATGCTCTCTCTTCCGCACCCGTTCCCCCATTCAAACTCCCTCTCCTCCGTCCTCCACACCACTCCACACACACACACGAGATTTTTTAAAATACTTTTCTTTTACCCTCACACTCCCACTCTTTCTCTCCAAACCCTTTTTATGTGTTCGACCTCCTCTCACCACCTCTTTCCCTCTTCCTCCACATCCTCATCCACTCCCTCCTTCAACTGTTTTTAAACTATTTAGAGCCCCCACTCCTCACACATTCTTTCCTCTACTCGGAGTCTTTTCTTCTTTTTTTTATTTTTCTCTTTTTTCCTCCATTTAATTTTTCCTTTCCTAACAAAAAAAGAAAGAAATCCGAAACCCCTCTCACACTCCTTTCCACATATGGAAGAACGAACAAAACACACACACATACGCGGAAGTCGACTGCCGCTCTTCATATCCACTCGTTCTTTATTTTACTTTATTTTACCTCTCCTATCTTTTTCTTCTCTCCACTCCTTTCCCGATCCCACTCACTCCTCTCCTTTGCCTGTCGCGTCGCTAGTTCTCTTCTCCACCTTTATTCTTCTTCTTCTCCCATCCGATCTTCCCCCATACCACCGACTGTTAAACCTCACTTCTGCTCCACCCACCCCATCTCATACCTCATTCCTCCTCCAGATTTTTCTCGCTCTCTCTCTCCTTCCGCTCAGCCCCGTCTATCTCATTGGTCCTTCAACGTCCACACCCTCCTACCTCCCATTTTATTTTCTTCCCCCCTCTGTAAATGCTTTCCTCTCTTTTGTGAGATACACTTATTACATCGCTGTTTGCTATGTGTGAGTATACCGAAGGATTCACTACGGATTTAGCACGTGTGTTTTTCATGTCACCACACATTAGTATACATTGTTAGTCGCAAAATGGGACTCTGGGGTTAAGGGGAAAAAGTGTAACGATTTATGTACGTGTCTCTTATGCCCATTGCATTTTATGAAATATTTTCTACGGGTGGAATATTTGTATCCATATTGTCGGAATAGAAGCACAAGTGAAATTCCCAAGCTTTATTTTATATTAATTTATACAATTTTAAAATGGCATAATAAATGCTTCAAGAATTCGAAGAAAAGAAGCTTCAGTGTCTGTTGTTCCACAAATCAATTGTAATCTTGTTTTTTTGTATGCATAAATGGTGGAATAAATACTACTACTACTACTACAAGGGTTGTCATATAAAATTAAGAATGGAAATTTCATATCTGTTTTAAATCCAACAATCTATCGCATTTTGTAGAGTCATTACCGTGCAGAGACGAGAGTAATTAGCTGCAGTAGGGAGGTTAAGGACATTCTGAATGAATGTCCTTAACCATGTGGGTTGTAATCAAACTTGGCTGCACCAACCGATCCCTATCTATTATCACTGATTTTCTCCTGTTTTTGCTAAGTTAAATTTTCTCTTTCATGTGATAGGTACACCCGCATTACTCACTACTCTTCCAAGCATGACGTATTTACATTTACCTCTCATGTAAAGCGTTTTTTTCGCTTGATTATCCCCACGCAGCAGTCAATTATTGGTCGCGACATTGGACTGATGGGTTATAGCGGAGGCTCATACCTGTCTGCCTGTGTCTCTCAAGTCAATCCTGTTTTGTATAACCATTAACACTCAGTCGAGCAAGTAACTGATAACGGTTGGGAGGTTTATGAGGCTCTTATGGTCCCCTGCACCAACCAGTCATTTACTTATAACCACTCAAATTTTTCTATCAGAGTTATTTTTCCTATCACATGAGATACATTTACTGTCCTCCCGTGCCCTATGCGTCAGTACACCGTCCATGCACTACGTATTTCCGTGTCTTTCGCATCACGTGTTTTACGTTTGATCATTACCACAGAGTAATTCCACTTACCAGTTTCAAAATAGGACAGAGAGTTTACGGAGGCTACTTATACCTTTGTAAGTAGGATTCAGCGAAATAATTCCAATTAAATTACAATCGAAGATCATGCATCGGAATGCTTTTAGCGGAATCGCGAGATAAGATCGCAATATAGACCGAACTTTTTCTTTGGATTCGTTTCTAATTCTTTCTCTTCGTCAAAGCAAATTTTTCACCCACATTCTGATATATTTTCTTCCCTTCAGTTGTTTTCCTCTGAAGAGGTTAGGAGACTCTGCAAGCGCATTCACAGTACTATCCCATGCAATTCTTTTGCTCAATCTTTCGTGCTCATTTCCCATTCCCAAAACCGGTAAACCGTTCTTTCAATTCCAACTCTTTCCCCTCTTCTCTAATTTCCTTCTTTCTCCAATAATCGCAGAGGTCCTTGCCGTTCTTCCATTATTTCCTTCCTCTTCTCATGTTTCCATCACTCATCCATCCGATCACTTCCCTTCTCTGAAACATTGTTCTGTTATCCGTTTTCTTCTCCCTACTACCTCGCGTACTGTACCTTTTACTGTAACCGATAAAAGAATCCTCTCCCAGTAGTTTTTTTTCTTTTAACAAGAAACCAGCGTTTACAAGAACTCAGACTGGTATTGAGACAGAAAGAATGCCCAACCTTCATCCGAGAGCTTCCTCCGCGCTGCTTCTCCGTCCGAACGTCTTCGTAGTGGAGCTCCTGCTTTTTTTTTAATTACCATCATCGAAGAGAGACTCTGCTACCGTGTCTCGGCCAAAGCGTTAGATACCTCTAGGGCCCTTTTTTCCTTCTCCAATGGCGTTTTATTTTTGGCCTCCCAAAGAATTTTTTCGCATCGGCTGGCAATTAACATGCAGTTACTGCATCTCCGGTCGAACGGTTAATCACGAACCGAAAGGGTTGATGGCGGACCCCGTGAGCCTGCTCATAGACTTGGCTGTAATCTACTCCCTCCTACACTCAAATGATGACGAGGAGCCTCAAATCGTTTCATAGTGGCTGAAACAGGGCCCTGGATCAAGAGAAAATCTAATGAAAATCCTTGTATGGGCAAGCGAAGCACTCGATACCGTGTGAGCGCAGTAAACCATCTAGGGCTAAACATTTTGGTTTGAACACGAATGGCCGAGAGAGTCAACCCTAAGCCTCCTATTTTCAGCGCGTGGAAACCTATTTCACGCCTTCTCGCCTCTAATTTCACTACAAGGGAAAGAAACGAAGGAACTATTGCAATTAATCTCAGTCTAATTGATTTGGAAATAAAATTCATTAGTGCCTTCATCACTTATTAACATTCTTGCTGAAGCTTTTCTTCTAAGACCAATTTTTTTATCATTATATAATAGTATCGATGCAATAGAAAACATAGAGATCTACTATTGCTCGTACAACTCGCTTGTCTTTTCTATCAAAAGGCAAAGTAAAGCGGAAAACTTATAAGGTTTAGTAGAAAAGTTAGTTATGTTTTAGAGTTGATTGCAGCAGAAAAGGCTAGTCGCCCTGTCAGAGCAGGAAAAGGAATTTCAGCATATTTACAAAAAATAGCCTATGTTTTTCAATCGGCGAATTTGTTGGCAGCTATCACACTCCTCCGTAGATTTCTATCTTCAGCTAGCAGTTTTATTGCGGCGTAGGAGGAACAGACGACGTCTTACATTGTAAATCTTCCTCTACAATTTTTCCCTATAATTTTACCCTTTATTATAGTTTTTAGGCAGTCTTTGTTGTTGGATGTATCCAACCTATTTAACTCTTTTTTCCGTTTCAAGGTGTCTCAACGGGTTGCTGTTCTTCAATTCTTTGGAGGACTTGAACGCTGGAGACTTCAATATGCCTATGGCGTTTTCAATATCCTCCCATAACACTAAGACTCAAACGCCTCCAGTGTTCTTTACTCAGTGTCCACTATTTCCCGTCTGCTACTCTTACAGTCAATATATGTGAAAAACAACCTTGGACAGTTTTCATCTACTTTCCATGAATAGAGATTAAATCGAATGATTTTCCTCTCCGTGGAAATATTAGCCTCATTTTATCTAGAGGCACTAACCACCCACTCATGCCATATACATTAAGCCATATCAATGTTTTTCATCATTAACACTTACCTCCTCCATTTCATTGCATTTTCCATCTGGAATAACAATGTTTCTACCGAAAAGGTTCAAAATTTAGGATGATCGAAGTGGTTATTGGCCGGAAAATATTCCGTGCGGCACAGTGTTATCTGTACGTTTTTATATCTCCTTACTTTGTAGTTCAACATGAATTTGCTTGCGCATTATGGTTTTTCCACTGCAAAAAGTTTCCATTTCATTAAGGATTAAATTCGGTGAAAGTGAGCGTAACGGGACCTGGACAGGCTATCTCCCAGGAAAAAAAACATCAACAGGAACCGTGTAGTTTCGATCGAGGACAAACACACTCAACGGAGTTGATTCAACTTTTTTCTCTTTCCTGTTTCACCCATACCCACACCTCAATTGGTTCCTACTCTTTTCCCTCTTTTTGCAATTGCCTTTTTCCCTCTTCTGCCTTTCCTCTTCGTCCCTCTGACCTTTTCCTCCGCACCCCACACTCCATCCAAATTATTCCCGACTCCCCTCTCTTGAGTAGCCTGGCTGACACTCCCGAATACACAAACACAGGAAAGCACACACCCACACGAAGATACAAACCCACACACGTCGGACCACCCTCCCACAAGGTTGCATATACACAAACACAGGGGACCATCGACCACATGCGTATCACCCACACAAACACGTTTCAATCAATCCTATATCTGGCTCACTCAACCTACCTACCTCTCCCGTGGCCGACGCTAATTTATTCCACCTCCCACCGCTCCGGGCCTATTCACGGGCCCATGGCGCCTCCACCGCGGTGTTTTCTAGCCGATACTCTCAGCGGAGTATTGTTGTACATCCCCAAAAAAATCTTCCACCATACTCTTTTCCACTTTTCCTTAACCCATTCACCATAAAACCCATCCCCTTATATACCGATAAAAAAAACGACTCTTCACCCTCTTAAAAGACTCAATTCGCCCACCTACCGACCGAACCTACCTTCCCAACTCACTCCGTTCCTCCACCTCTCTCGCTCTCTCATTCCCTTTCTCTAAAACTCTACGTTTCGTCTCGTGCAATTTAGTTTTTATTTTTTTCCATTCCTATTCTAACGTACTGTACGTACCTACCATACGCCGGAGCCGCGCGCTCTTTCTCTCTCTGCTCTTTTTTTATATTACTTCTATTTTATTTTCGTCGCAGCCGTTGTTCAACTTTAATTTCGAGAGCATTTGAAGCCGGCTTTATTGTGTGTGTGTGTGTGTGTGGATACGGGGGGGATCACTTTAAAGAGAGAGGGCGAAATCTAATCGACGTTGAGGGCGCGACGCTGAACGCGACTCGGGGTTCGTGTTTTGTTCTTTTTGCGCGAGTGAATTTGTGTGTGTGTGTATATATATGTGCGTGTGTTATCTCAATTTCCCTGTGCCCTGATGACGGCAACCTTCACGTGGTGGTGGTGGAAAAGGGGCTTTTGCGTGTTCCCTTGCCCAATAGTCCCCCCTGGAACAGAAACGGCTGCAGCACCAATGATTGCTGCTGCCGGTTGGTTCACCCATTCCGAATGGAACGAGAAGCCAGACGAAGGTTAGACCACACTGGGGGTATGATACTATGACGAGGCGGATGCGCAGGCATTTGATCCCAGAGGGGTGGCCATTTGAAACGACTGCGTCGCACCGAAAACGTTAGTTTGTAAGGTCGAAAGAAGTGATCTCAATAATTATATTAACCTCCAATAAAATAGAAAGGAGGTAATAAAAACTAAAAGTATGCTACCAAAGACTCATTTATTAAAAATATTATTATCACCGTAGTCTACTTAATGGGGAGCGTGGTGGCCAAGTGGGTAGAGCGCTTAGCCACTGATCGAAGGGTCCCGGGTTCAAATCCAGGTGAAGCCTTTGGACCCTCCTGAACAAAAAAAATCGTCGGAGTGCGAGGTGGCCCAGGGAAAGGAACTGGCCCCCTTCCCTGAATGTGTGAAATTCACAAGCCTGTGGCTTAGTAAGGGGTGAACTCTACCCTCCACTATCCAAACCAACCTTCGGGTTGAATCACTGAGTGAGTTAGTCTACTAAAGTAGATAGGCTCTAGGACAATTCATACCAAGGCACTTCATCCTAAAATCGTCTACCCATCCTAGGGTCAATCCAGATACACATCCTTAAATACATATGCTAATTGATAAACATGTGAGTTGTAAATATATTAAAATATTATCTCCATGATAGATGTTCTATCATAATTTATCGATTATGGTACAAATCGCTGGTTCGACAGAACAGAAGAGGCGGATGTTGTGCTTCAAGAAAATAAATTTCATGAAGAAGAACCCTTGGCTTCACTTGAAGTCAGCGTGACATAGGATGGATGGATGAAGTTGTTCGGATTAAAAACGCGGGATAGCTCCTGTATAGAGGATTTACGTCACGATGAGAAAAATGCGATTGCAAACGCGAAAGTGGCACCTGAATGTATTCGCACAGAGTAGCTATCATGGATCTAAGATACGTAAAATAGTTAAAGGAACCAAACAAAGAATTGTAGTATAATAAATGAGCGCCGGATGACGATACTTGAGGCTAAAAGTAAAATTTTAACATTCAAAGATAAAGTATATAAATGACATGTAGTGTGTTGTAGGTAGTTATTTTTCGGCAGTTTTTTTTTCATTTGAAATTTATATGAGTATCTAAACCCCTCATGGAAAAAACGTTAATAGTCCAAAAGATAGAAGAGACCAATACAATTCATAAAGGTAGATGCATGCTAAGGAAGATGAATCTTTGACAAACGTAGCTGGCTCAGGAAAAATAATAATGGTAGATGTCAATCAGTGTTTGCACTTTAGGACCAGGGAATAAAATACTGGAGTTTAATCTAATTCGTAATCTATGATAATGAGTAAAGCAGCCAAAAAGAGGGAATACATAATGCTTAGTGACCAGATTATTTAATGGCATAAAATAATAGCGCATAAAATACATGATTGGGATGGCACCAGTAAGAACACGTTGGAAAGGAAAGGCGGTGGAAGGCGCAGAGAGAGTGATGGGGAGGTTAAAGAGTAAGTATAACTTAGAAAAACAAAAATACTTTGAAGACGATACGACTCAACACAATTCATAATGTTTCAAATTAAAAGCTCCGCTATTCCACAGACTATATATATTTTTACTATTTCAACTAGTTTCGTTACACTGTGGCATCTTCAGGAAGTAATACTGTACCGTCTTTATGAAGGCTGCTTCCTGAAGAGTCTGCATTACAGCGAGACTAATTGAAATTATAAAAATGTATTCTGTGTATTCACAAAGTTTTTAACTCTAAGTATTCTTAATTCACCATGAAATTTCAGTTAGTTTCGACCTAATTCATTGCTTACAGCATTGCAATTGGATATTCATAGGAAATGCTGCGGTTCTAAAAAAGAAACAAATGGAGAGATTATAGAGGGAAGTAGATTTAATAAAATTATAATATAAATAATATGGAAATTATGGATTAGGAAAGGAAGGTCCGGAGAGCCTATAGGAACGATGAAATAAGGAAGAAACGTAAGGAACATAATTATGATTAAAGTCTAAACGAAGAAAAGGAGGTTGGATTCATTAGTGAAAACTCTTAAAATATGACTCAGCGAGACTTTCAAAGGATACAATTGAACGGTGAATACGAAAAGAAGAATGAGGAATCCAATAATTGGAGGAGAGATGATTGAAGACAAGATATAAATGAATTGAATAATTTGACTCCAGGTTTGAAAAGAGGAATGTACATAAATAAAAATTTAATTAGGATAAGACATCTCTACTGCGAAGGCATTGTGCACAGAGCAGGTAGAAGTTAAAATAAGCGCGCGAAGATGAAATAATAATAATGGCATCAACAACAATATATAAGTCACGTAAAATAAAATGAAATACAGGAATTTAATCGAGTACTTTTATGACTTCCTACGGAATTCGCCAGGAGTAGGAATTGCGATAGTTCAGCTATACTATTTAGAGAGATCAATCATTAATAATGGAACTCAAGCCAAATCAAGTAGTCAAAATGGCTAAAGGCAAGCAGTCCAAATGGTTAAGCAAGTAAAAATTACTTAGCATTTAAAGGAAAATGAAAGGATGAGATTTTTAGCTCGGTTGCACAATATGAGGACGTCGTTATGCCAGAATCCAATCTAAAGCCTGAATGACACGATCATTTTTTCCGTTCCTTGTCAGGAATCATTTAAGACTTTTAGCGATCACTCATATGACAGGGAAATTGTTAGCTGAAGCCATCATTTTCTGTATCACACGATATTATGCGTCCTAACTGGGAGCATCATTTCCGCACCAAAGATTTTCTTTCCTCATTCATCGAGATCAGTCATCCAAGGAATTGAACCATTATTGTGACTATTCGAAACTAAGCAGCTATAGATCTTTCAGTATAATAAAATATTGGATATTATGTTACTTATTACCATGACCTTATTAATTAACCGACCACGACATTATCTGTAGCTTTATTAGGCCAAAGGGGCGTTTCAATGCTCTTTCCGGTAGCTATGTTTTATCAAAAAAGTAAACTGCCATGGTACCTAAAAGTAGGTTCATAAATCCAAAAAGACATGATAAATTCAACATATAAAGGAGAGCATTGTAAAATAGAGAAAACTGTATCCAAGCCGTTACATTGGCTATTTCTGTTTAACCGATAGTTCATTTGCGTTACTCCACCGCTTTTCTCAACCTGCGAACGCCCTAGGTGCGCTGCTCCCTCCTCCGCCCTTCTGTCTCCCCCTCCCTCAAAAGATCATCTTCCACGGCCGATTGTACCATCAGCAACAATATCTACCACCTTTCCTGCAATTTCTGCCCTGCCTTCTACGTGGGAAAATGTACCACCCCTCTCAATATGCGCATGAATAATCACCGACATGCCACTAAAACTCCACTTTTCCTTGATACCATCCCCAAACGTACCGCCTCCCACTGCAAAACCTTTGACATTTGTTTTTCAATCGTCATCTTAGAAGTCTTTTCCGAATCCGCCGGTGATCTTGACTTAAAAATTCGAGAGTACTCTCATATTTGGGTAACAAGGGCATTTGAAAAGCCCGGGCTAAACCTAGCCCACTGAAAAAATAGCCCAATAGCCCAATAGCCACCTCTCTCTCCCCACCACTATCCATTCGTATTTGCCCCCCACTACCCATTCGCACTTCCCCCACCCTCTCTGCCCTTTCCTCCCCAAGGAACAGAGCAGAATCTTCAGTATTCTGCTCCGACGGCTTGACCGTCGAAACGTCCAAACGTCTTTGGCGACTATAGATGTCACCTCCCTCTACACATCCGTTCCGCATTCCGAAGGCGAATTCTCTTCGTCACTACCTTGATGCCCACCCTCCTCCTCTCATTCCCAGCTCTGATTTCCTCATTGTCCTATCCCATTTCATTCTCACGCACAACGAGTTTTCCTTCAATGACCGCTTTTTCGTACAAACCAAAGGTTGCGCTATGGGATGCCGATTCAGCCCCTCATATGCCAACCTATTCCTCGGCCTTGTAGAAGAATCTTTCTTGTCCTCACACCCCCTCAAACATCTTCTCTGGATCCATTATATAGATGAAATCTTCCTTCTTTGACCCCACAACGTCGATTCCTTAAATTCCTTCATTTCTTCCCTCGATGAATTCTCCTCTGTCTCTTTTACCTCACACATCTCCTCTTCCCTTGTTACCTTCCTTGATGTTGATATATCTCCCTCCAAGCACCAATTCACCACTTCGATGCACATAAAGCCTACTAATAAACAGTAATACTTCCACGGTAACAGCTGCCACCCCTCTCACACTAAAAGATCCCTTCCCTACTCTCTCTCCATCAGAGGTCACCGCATTTGCAACAACCCTGAATCCCTTAATAAATTCCTATCTAACCTACACCTATCCAATCAATTACCACGACGATAACCCCACCCAACCCATGTCATCGCCCTAGATGCAAGAGGTGACCCATCCTCATGCATGCATTACTAAATCCCTCCCCAAAAAATTCCGCGCTTTTCCTCTACCCTTCTTTTCCCCTCCTTCCTGCATCACTAGCAATGTTGTTGTTCTCACTACTGGTCCTCTCAGCCTCCGAATCAACTGCCACGGAGTGTCACGCAATCCTTCCTCCCAAAATGCCTCTCTCCCCGTCCCCACCCCTGCCTCCAACCACAACCTTAAGTTTGACCGCTGTTTTAACATAGGTGTCCTTGCTTCTCTCCCTCCATCGACCTCTCCTCTTGATCTGAGGACCCTTGAGCAGGCATGTACTTATTTGTTTCAGTCATTCTCTTTTCCTGGAATCAATCGAGCCTACAAACTCTTTCTTTCCTCCTCCCCCTTTTTTGCTACCACTACTCTCCCCCTTCCCTTCTCTTTAAAAGAATATGCTCTGGCATTTTCGATGTTCACAATAGTAATAAATCAGGTTAACACTCTCATGAAACCTCCTTAACCTTGTTTTTGTTTACAGTGACTGTGATACAGCAATGAATTATCAGTGTTAATTATTGCCTAATAAACACCTGAGAACCACTAAACAAACAATTAGGTGGCTGGTATTTTTTATGAAGATTATTACAAATTCATAATATGAATTAAAAAACTACGTAAAACTTAAAATAAAATGAAAAAAGTACAATTGCTAAGTAGTTTTCAACAAATAAACGTTTAAACTTAAGGCGTGCTTGTTAACATTACGTTCTGACAGGAAAAGTGTTATTCAGTCAAATCTAAACCGATCTAAACAATTCTGATACCGTTAAAATCACAATAAAATTTATGATTATTTTTGTTCAACCAATTTATCGGCAAGTTTATAGGTTGTTAACAATTTACCACTAAACACTTGGAACGACCGCAAATTTGAAAAGGAAAAGCATAAAAATGTCTGTCAAATCTCAACCGATCTTAAAAATTCTGGAACCTTTAGAATCACAATTAAATGTATAATATTTTTCTTTGTTTCTGGCAAAGTTTTCGTAAAGTTAACAGGTATTTTACAGTTTACCATTGAAAATTTGGAACGGCCGGCATTTTGAAACGGGAAATCACAACAGTTTTAATTTTTTTTCCTAATAAGATGTTCTTTAGCTTAAAACATCCACCAAATTTTAAATCAAAACATTTAAGCTCTGATTTTTTTGCAACAAAACACATGCAGATATACGCTAAAAGAAGCGGAATTTAAAAAAAATCAACATTTTATGTTCCATTTCAGGTGTAGAATCAGAAAATTTATAGTTAGTGCGCCTTTTTTGTGACACCCTGTATATGAAGTGATTTGCCCTGAGGCTGATTTTAAAAGAAAATTAAGTGCGAGTAGTTATTAGTTGATTTAAGCGGAATTTCGATCCAAGCTAGATAACTGCCAGGTTAAGGCTTATCTGCTAAACATCTCGAGGACTGCATTTAGTGATCTCTTCAGAGGCAGCATACAAATAGTAAACGCTACAAACATTTTCTCTCAGAACGTTCTGCGGACCTGAGGTGACTCAAACCAAGTGAGGAGTACCTCGCATCCAACCCACAAATAAATGGGATTATTTTATCACATTATGGGACATTTCCAGAGAGGTAAGCCAGACTGTTACGCTGGGTAAAAAAAGATAAAAAGAGGATAAATCGATAAATATCCGCACTAAGACAAATCCCCCTTACGAGATTAGATTCAGGAAAGAGATCTCAAAGAGCTCGTCTCCGACGGAGAACATCTTTCATGCGTAATTTGCGAGTTGACTTCGGTGAGTCCGCTATATACGATGGGCAATACCATGAGTAATGCGGTAAGGTTACTCTGTGGTAATACCCAGGATTGGGTAGTAGCACGCTAGTGCAGAAACTACTTCTTTCAGTAGCTGTAGCGCGCTATTTCATTTCAGAAGTTGCTGCCAAATTAGCAGCTGCAAAATTACTCAATCTTGTCGCTGTTTTCAGCAGCTACATTTAGATAATTTTTCAAATCACTCGATCTACGGGATCTAATATGAATTCTAAAAGGCCTGTGATAAAAAGACCTTTTCCCGGAAAAATTTACAATTATTAGATTTTAAATGATAATTGCAGAAGCTCACATTGGTTAAGCAAATACCATAAAATATTAACGGATATATACTACCAGAGACATTGTGGATAAAATTTTATCAGGCTTGAAAGAGTTCTATTCATCTAGCATCGCTAAGTGGGATAGCTATGCGATATGCTCAATTAAACTTTGATTAAAATTAAACAATTTTCAATTTAAATAGTTTACATATCATCTACTGTAGTAATGTAGTCAGCAGTAGAAGAAAAAGACCAATTTTTTAACCATTTTTAAAATAAAAGTCAGTGTTAAACAAAAGTAGTTGACAGTCCTTTTTGTGAGTGGCTGTAGCGTAGATACTTTTTTCCAAGTTGTAGCTAAAAAAATAAAATAGAATAGTTTCTACTTTTTTGAGGAAGTATCGAAGAAGTATCTAGCTATACATTTTCTTGTAGCTTTCCCAACCCTGGTAATGTCCTCACCAGTCGGGAAATCCTTCCCACCTGTTCTCGGGGCTTCTAGCGATTTCCCGTTCCCAAGTCCCGAGAAAAACTAATCGGTAAATCGAGAAAATTTGTCCATGAGTGTAATAATAATATAGTTCATATTTCAAGAAAAAACAAAAAAACAGCCAAAATAATGTTGTTTGTCAGAACATAAATTACCTTGTAGGTTATAAAACCGGGCCTAAAAATTATAATTACTAATCATCATCATCTGAGTAATCTACCAGTTAAAGGTAGGTTATGATGAAAGTAAGAGAAATTCCAACAGACTCTTACACATGCAGTGCCCTATCTACCTCTAGGATTTCTTTCTTCACCTCAGAGTAAGTTCTACCTTTCTTTATCCCATCCATGAAACAATTCTCTTTCTTCCCCGTCCCCGCTTCCCCAAGCTATCCTTCCCTCTATCACGGCCTTCAGAAAACCACTGCCCCTCATTACCGCTTCCAGCCACCCTGCCTTCCCCTAATCTCATCCAGAAGTTTCCTCTCCTCACCAACTCGGCCAAGAACTTCCTCATTTGTCTTCCTTTCCGTTCAACGCACCTTCTCCATCCTCCTCCACACCCACATCTCGAACGCTTTCAGCCTATTTTCGTCTTTCTTTCTCATGGTCCACGTTTCTGCTCCAAATTACTAATAACCTAAGAAAATTGAATCAAAATTATGACATCCGTAATTCTTGAGAATTCTCGCAAAATTTGATTCTCTAGTCTCCATTCCCGTGGGTTCAAATATTTCGGGAATGGTAAAAACCTAGTCCACCTCTTAAGGTACCCTGCCTCAAACTATATTCGCTGGCGTCTGCATAATTCAAAGCTGCCACTTCTTCTCTAATGTTATCAACAGTATACTGCTTTTGATCTCACAACATTGAGAAAGAATTTATTTAAATTTTTATTTCAGCACACTCTCTCCAATCACAAAAATAGAAAACATAACTTTGAAAAATTACTACATAAATGAATGAAAGCATATGACAGCAAAAATTTTTATTTCTCGAATTTGAGTAACTTCAAGAAGGCAAGTCATTCTTAATGAGGGCAATCACGGGAATCGGAACCTCACCAATAAATCTGGAAATAGGAAGGTTTGGACGAAAAAAGAAGGATGGCCGGCCGCAGTGGCATATCCAAAGTATTCGTAATTTCCCAGAATAGGTCTCGAACACAAAAAGAAGAAGTACTATGAGCATGATGAAGGATTTCCGGGTCTACTTCCACATTGGTCCACGTTCTTGGACGACAGTTTCGTCAGCATTTCAGCTAGCTTATTCAGGTCTAAAGTTACGATGTAGTCTTTTGTTCGCCTTAGATCTGTCCCTCTTGTGTCTAGAGCAGGGTTTCTCAAACTTTTTTGTGTTGTGGCACACTATTTCGCTGCGCGGAATATAGTGGCACCCCTCTAATGTAGAAGCAACCATGCCTGTTTACGGGGAATTTCGAACGTATGAGAGCATTCCCGAAAGGTCAAGAACCTTAGCAGTGGGTACACAAACCAAAGGAACTATCGAGAGACACGTCGATTGTATTGCATGTATTGCCAGTGCTCTAAGATTAAGAAATAACACTACTCAAATACTTAATAAACAAGCCCGTTTTATGCGCTCGTACTTTCTCAATACATATTTGCGCGGCACACTAGTGTGCCGATTCACACATACCTTTGAGAACCCCTGAGTCTTTACAGTCCATAAGGTGGACAAAAAAACTACATCGGTACTTCAAACCTGAAAAAGCCGGGATGATGGCTAAACTGCCATACGGGGATGAGGAACAAGACGAAAAAAAACGGAAAACCTTTATTATCTAAACTATTTTGCGGAAAATGCTTCCAAAATACTATTGGCATGTTAATAATTTCTCCACCTCATAGGTCACATAACATTTGCCTTCGAGGCGAACCGAGGGGTATGAAGTAAATATAGATATAGTTACTAGAAAAACAACTCCCTCTCATCCTTATATCTAGAATCAAAATTACACTGTAACCTGTCATGTAAGAGAGAGAGAGATGTGTTCCGGGAAGCCCGGAAGCAGAAGAGCCGGAGGGAGGTTGACGATTTTAATATGATTTTATTTCCAATGATAATAACCTGATTTTATTTCCAATGTTTTATCCGTGTTATTTTGGTGGGGGGAACTTTATTGTTTTGCATCGGGTAAAACCCAATAAGGTACAATTATTATTTGCGGAGCTATTTCTGGAAATTGTTTGTTCTGTGGTCAATCCACTATGGTATAAAACCAATCCACTAAGATCTTAGTTTTCTTTTCGGTTATAATTGCGCGCTGTCCTACAATGGGGGAAAATTCCACTTAGCCACGTACTCGAGGCCCAATGATTGAGTGTGTTTTGTATCTTTTGGGAGTGAATGTATGAGAAAGAGAGACTGTTTTGGAACACGCAGGACCAACCGGCAAACCACGGGTCCGCGGCGGAGGGACTGGTCACCCCTAGCCGTGGGCTGAAAGGACCCCGCCCCTGCAGTCCATGGCTGACCTCCAGGGAATCAGGACGGACGGCAGGGTCGATATATTTGCATCTTCGATAGGGGTCTTCTCATCGAACCGATATCCGCCATTTTTGTGATTATTTTTGTGTGATCTCCGTACGAAGAGCATTGCTCACAGTGTTTTTTTGCGGAATAGCAGAGATATTATTGTTCGAGATGCCAACTTATTCTGCTCCTAATTGTTCAAGAACAATCAAGAATGGAGTGAGATTCTTCATTTTCCCCAAGGATCCAAGTAGAAGGGCAAAATAGGTGCAGAATTCTAGGTGCGATAAATGGCAGTCTTCCAGTTATTCTCGTCTCTGTGAGGTGAGTTAACGATTTCAGTGTGTTTACTTCTTGGAATTTTTATGTATATATGTTTTATAATAATTGGAATGTAATATTTTAATGGTAATGAAAGTACGTTTCCTGAAATTGCCAGGATTGGAACTCGCTACTTGCTGGTCTGTGAAACCACATCCACCGAAGATCGTCTACATTGGTAAATTAATGGCTATTGTATTGTATGTTGTAAGTGAAAATTCGGGTTATTAAGTTTACTTCTCCAACAAGTCACCCCATACATATGACTGTAAGGTATGGTTAGTCGGTGAATTAAACTTTAAGTGGTTAAATTCACGAGCATGAATGTACAGTAGACTGTGTATTCATGTTCACGAAATATTTAATACCTGATAATTCATATTATTTTTTAAGGCTTGCATCTGTTAAAGGCGTTTTGCTTGTATATACATGTACCTTAATATTGCATATTATCTTATTTATTTTTATCCTGGATTTCACCAGTACTGATACGAGAATATTAGTCATATGTTTATCTATTTATGCTGGTAGTAAATATTCTTCATTACCTTTCCTAATTTATGTCAGGTATGCTTCTCAGGTTCTGATATTTCGAAATAAACCGGTAGTATGCAGTACCTATCTACTTCAAAAGTTAGCATCGTAATGAGCCATAATTTGGCCGAATGGACGTATTTTTAATTCCATATATATTCGGCTTGTTTTTTTGGGTTTAAAGTTTGCTATATTATTAGTCAGTCATATGTGAGGTTGATTTCTTTTGAAAATTTGTTCTCCCCTGGAAATTATGTTGTTTCCTTTCTCGTATAATTAACCTTTAATACTAGCATCATGGTTTTATTCATTTTAGTTGGCAGAAAAAAATGTTTCAATTCGACTAGGTAGGCATCAGGGTCGATATATTTGCATCTTCGATAGGCGATGAATCGAGATATCTATCGACCTTGGACGGACGGTTGTGTGGAGCGCAGTAGACCAGCGCGGCCGAGTCAAGAGCCGGTCAAAGCCCAGAAGGTGCCCGCGCGGCTAGCAGAAGTGAAAAGCCGTCTGCTAAGGAGCGATGCGGCAACCCTGCGAAAGAAGACGCGAGAAGATGCGAGAGAAGCGGCAGGTACTCGATCTCTCTGTCTCCGGCCTTCCTAGGAGCAACACCTCTCCAGATCTCTCGAACTTATGGGTGTAATTGGGAAAATTTGAGTATGGCAATATGTGAGTGTCAGAGTATTTGTGACTGGGTTCAGGTATGTGGCTGGTGGCGATAGTGAGTGAGATAGTTAAATATTCATGTGTTCTTTTGGGGTGTGCCCATGTTAGGGGGATTTTCAATGATTTAATTTTTGCTCTTTCTGTCTCTATTTCGTATACCGTTGCGTAAGTAAGGCCCGGAGAGTCACTTTTATTTTGCATTAAATTGTTTTGTGGAATGGGTTTAAGGTTCCCAAAGGGGAAAATGTATCTTGTATGGTTCGGTTGAGTAACGCTCAGTTATGTCATTTGATTTCTGTATTCGTGCAATCCTTAGTGTAGGAAGGAGCCAATGTCCGACATTAATGGAGTACTTCGTTTAAATTGTTTGTTAACTCAAAGTTGAATAAATACTGTTATTTTTGAATGTTATTAAGAAATAGTTTGGTCCTTTTATTGGCATACGTAAGGAACCCTGGAGATTCTAGTTTAGTATTGTTAGTACGTATTTATTTTATAATTTCTCCACTGTTAGCTATCCGCGAGCAGGTTGTATTAACGGGTCTCTCGTCGAAGTAAGGCTATTCAGATAGACCCGACGAGAACCACCCGTTACAACACCAAATATAAATCTCAATTTCTTTCGTCTCGTTTCATTGTAGATCGAGTTCCAATCGAGGACCTCACGAGAAAGTTCGGACCTATTGTATTATATAACTTTCATTAAACTAAATCCAGAATCATCTCATTTTTTTCCTCACTGAATAGTAATTAGGTAATGATTCCGAGTTTGAACTCTCGAAACTGTTGGTAATTACCCCAAATCCTTTAATTTTGCGGGAAGGAGTTTTTGAGCGAGATGCTTTATTTATAACGTACGGCGAGACGAAAACTTTCGAGAACCCTCTTGAGAACGAAAACAATTCCACTGACGAGAGCCATTTGCCTTCCAATGCCAATCGAAAGTGAAGCCTTTTCTCAGGTTTGAGGACTTAGAGATATGATTGAAAATCCGCCGAGAGAAAGCGCACGACTTAGTTGCCCAGCAACAGTGTCTTCGTTGGAGCATATCATTAATGCTCGCTCATGTGTCAACGGTTGGTCATTTGGTGAAACGACCAACAAATCATGCGATTTCCGGAAGGAATTTCCATTCGGAAAGGCGGGTAAATCGATAAGAAAAGATTTATTTTAGGATTGGAGGAAGGGTAAAAGATATTCGGTAACGACATTAATTCGGTAACGACATTGTCTGAAGGAAAGATGCCAATAGACTGGAAAATTGCAAACGTTACACCGATATTCATAAAGGGAAACAAACACGACCCAGGGAACTATCGACCAATTTCATTAACGTCGATTATAGGCAAGATACTCGAACATATCGTCGTTAGCAATATAATGACGTTCCTGGACAGTCGTAACTTCCTCCATGGCTGTCAGCACGGCTTTCGGAAAGGTAGATCATGTGAAACACAGCTCGCGCTCTTTCTTCATGACGTTCTCAATTTTGGTGAATCGAAAAGACAAGTAGACGCATTATTCCTAGATTTTAAGAAAACTTTCGACACGGTACCTCACAACAAACTTTTATACAAATTACAGTTATGCGGGCTGAACAAAACAGTAGTAAACTGGATACGCGACTTTCTGAGTGATCGTAAGCAAAAAGTAGTTCTTGACGGAATTAGCTCTGATGTAGTTACAGTGACATCAGGTGTCCCACAAGGAAGCGTAATCGGCCCCCTTTTGTTAATTAAATACATAAATGACCTAAGCTCTCGAATTTGCAGTAAAATACGTTTATTTGCTGACGACGCTGTCATCTATCGCAAAATTAGTGATCACTCTGACTTTGAAAATCTATCATCGGATTTAAACAACGTTCATTTGTGGAGCCAAGAGTGGGGACTCGAACTTAATCTGAGCAAATGCACGGTGGTACATTTCTTGCGGAGGTCGTCCAACTATCCCCATGTATATGCTGTGGATGGTGTTAGATTACTTGAGCAATTAAGAATAAATATCTTTAAGAGCGACACGGGGAACATCATATTAGAACCCCACTATATTTCCAGGTCCGACAGAAACGATAAATTAAGAGAGATATTTTGCCGAACGGATAGGTATGGGAATTCGTTTTTCCCCCGAGCAATAAGGGGCTTTAATACATGCTGGGCGAAATTTCATAAGAGCGTTTCCTTTTTATATGTAAACGGCTGGTGTCCTAACACCCTCCGCCACACGCCTATTGAGGCGGCTTGCGGGGTAGTATGTAGATGTAATCTGATCTGAACGAAAGGTACAAAGGGGTCCACAGTTTTAACGTCCCATCCGACGGACGGAGCACTTGAGTACACTCCACATCAGGATGGGACAATTCAAACTTTTTTTCGAATCTTCTAACGCCTCATGGTGGAAAATTAGCCTATCGAAGTGTTATGGTAATAATGTCGAATTTCGTAAAACTAAAAATATGCTCTATTCTTGCTACATTCGATTGAATGTTGAAAATTTGCCGAGTATCAGGATTCCGATAAAATTGGTGATTTGCCGATTTAAAATATCTCTTTGGATGTAAAATGTAACGCTAACCTTGCTTATCAATATTAGTAAATATAAATTAGCTGCGCAAAAATTACAGAAACCGCGAAGAACAAGAAAGTTTAACAAATTCGTAACATGGGCAACCCGAACGACACTCCGGAGTTTCAATCGGGGAGGCATAAAATTTCATTTAAATTACGATTCAGTGGTTTCAAGATTGTAGATACACATACAGTTTCTTTTCATTTTCCACATGGAATCCACATAGCATCCCAAGCGGGGATTGGGACTCCGTTGAAAAATCTCCGCAACTGCCGAGGTTCGAATTCGGTCGTTCGGGATGAGGTTCCAGTACTCACCAAGGTAACCCGATCACCCATGTTGATTTCAACTCTAAGGTTGACAGAACATTCACGATTTGCATAACATCTACGATTACATTTTCCATAAGCACGATATGCATAAATATCTTATACATAAATATGCTCAAGCACAGATTTTCATTCGCCACTGCAAACGCGCGGAATGCAATAACTCACGATTATTTCCTGCGTCAAATTTAAATTAATGAACTTTTCTTTCATTTAACACGTAAACCGGCTCCAATTTTTTAAAATAAGTGCTGGGTTAGAGAAGGGCCAGACTTTTTAATGCTTCTCGAAAAAAATAATAATAAACACTGTCCTCACAATTAGGGGATTGATCCGAAAACATTTATTTTTTTATTATTTTCTGGAGGGCTGAGAAAAAAAATAAGACAAGCATTTTGATTTACGACCGCCGGCCTTCGTTAGGCCTTGTCTCTCGGAAAACGCCGCAACGGCGACCGAGTCCTATGGCAGTTAACGTGTTAATTAAAACGCGAAATAAAACGAAATAACATACAACTGAAAAAAATAAATAAAAAAATAACAAATAAATAAGGAAAAATAAACTTCCATGTATATATACGCTTATATTTTTAATCCCCGCTCCAAGTTATTGTTTCGCCAGTCGCGCCACAATATACTGTATATAGATATGTTTTAGAGCGCCAACAGGCTCCAATCGAGAGAGAGCTCAGATCAAACCTCTCCAACAACAGATGTAATACGGGGGGTTGAAAATTATTTCAATTTCACAAATGCTTGATACTTGAAACCGATTTTCACGTCCTCTGCGCAGAAGGGGAATCAGAATAAAACAGCATACCCTATCCTCTGAAACCCTCCCAAAACCCACAACGACCGCTCTGACCTCAAACACATTTTTCCCCAGCCATTGTGCGGCAGTTCCTCGAGTACTTGCGACACAGTGATAATTAATGGCAGCGGAGAGAGAAGGCAAAAAAAATAAAGTGGGGGAAAGGCCTGTGACGGACGCGATCGGCTCGGCTAATGATTCGCGATAACAGCTCAAATTTGGCACGTTACCGCGGAAATGGCCTTCCATAACTCTGACGAGGGGGAAGCGGGCTCGCCCTTAACCGTACACATTCCGGGGAGCCGTTAAAAAAAAAGGCCGATACAAATAGTTTAGCGCCCGTCAGCTTGAAATTTCCACGGCATCATTAAGAGGGGATTAAATTTATCCTCAAGGGATATATACTTTTTTTCACAATTTTGTGACGCTTCTTTATGATTTCCGGGAGGGTTTCTGAGAGCATACGGAGAACAGTATTGACCAATCAACGCAAAGTTGTTTTTTTTTATTCGGTCTAAAAAGTTATTCATCTTATTTACGGCCCAACGTTTGTAAATATCTATTGTATTTCTTGTCTTCCTACCGCCTCTTTATGACTTCCAAGGGGACAATTGATTTCGAGCGAACGGAGTACCGTATTTATCAATCGCTGTGATGATTTTTCCCCAAACCTGGTTGCTAAAATTATTCACATTCTTTGACCACCAATTTTCGTAAATATCAATAATACTGCTTAATTTCGGGCTGCATATTAAAGGGTTTTCCTGTGCGGCTACTTAGCACATGGAGAAAAGTACTGATCAAGTTTCTTTCACAAAACCATTTCCCAAATATTGAAAATACTCAACGTCTTTAAGCAAATATATTTAAAATATCAATAATACCGTTCAATATCATAACACTTCTTTATAATTTGCAGTGCGGCTACTTGGTATATAGAGACCGGTATTGACCAATCAAAACGAACATACTTTTCCCCAAAATAGCAAAAAAGTAGCTATAAATTACTGTTTATTTTAGCACAAATCTTAGCAAGCAATAATTGGCACTTCTTTATTTCATATTGTCTCTTTGATTACCTTTTTGAATTGACTACAGGTGTAATAGGTATTTAAGTACTGACTACAGTACTATTATCCCTTGAAATTCACCATAGAGTTATAATTTGGATAATGCTCACTTATCAACCGATAAGCATGTATCAGAATACAGATAAGCAAGATACAGATAATCAACAGATAAGCAAGTATCACCATATCAGGATAATATGGAAAACACAATTGATCAATCGATGATTTCTTTCCAAAATCCATTTGACAAATATATTCTTTTTCTATACGCAAACATCTTTGAAATATCAATAATGCTATTAATCGTACATTTTTTGTGAATTTATGTACAGCTAATGAGCATACGGAGAACGGTATGGATGAGCTAATGAAACGATTCCTCCCTAGATACGGTAGCTAAAATCATTCAACTCCTTTAAGCACTAATATTTTTTAGCATCAAAAATACTGTCGGATATACCTATTGAGGGAAAGCAGGTAGGTAATAAAGCGCCAAATAGAAGGTCTGAATATTTTTAACTAGACCGGTGAAAAACACACAATCTATTAAAATGTTCACAACCTTCTTTGAAAATTTTCTAAATGTTCATCGCAGTTAACAATTGGTACTTAAGCCCACCCATTCCTTCAATACCATCAAAACCTGCCAATGCAGGACAACTTTCCATTAATTTATCGATTCCTGCCCTTCAGCTGTCGCGGGCATAAAGCTTTGAGCGGTACGGTTTAACGACCCATTCGATAAATGCCAACATACTGCTCGTCGGAAGAGAGGTTAAGCCGTAGTCCCCTTACGAGCCTTTCGTCAAAAAATGAACTAACATAGGAACTGTGTTTCTATCCAGCCTATCCTTTCTCACTAATTAACGCCTTGGCCTAATTACTAATATTTTCTCAAGAGATCTAACGAGCTCGCCACTTGCGAGATCCATCATGCTAATATATAAAAATGTTATGGTTTCAATGTGTGTGTGTGACTGTTACTCAATCACACAAAAACCCCTCAACCGAATGACCTGAAATTATTCATGAAAATACCTCATGTACCTGGTTCAAACATAGGCCTAATGCCGTTTTGGAAATTTTCACCATTTAAAGACTACGCTCATTTTTGAGATAGTTTAAAGTCCTCTTTTGCAAGCATTGGGGAGAAGAGCATATTTTTGCTAAGTAAATATTTATTTTATACGCGGAAGATTGCTGTTGTTAGTAGAGGTCACTTGAGACTTTTTAAAGTTCCCTTTGAGAAACATTGAATTTATTGAGATTTTTACACACATAATTATTTTATTACTTATATACTTATATTTTCTGTACACAACAAATATGCCTAAAAGAAGATAGAGTAATCTTTATCAAAGATCTGCTAAGGTAAGGGCAATTTCCTCTTTGCGGAAAAACGAATCTCAAGAACAATGAAAACAACGATTACAGCTGCACGCTGTGAGACACGGCTTTCAACGTGCTTCAGAAGCCCCGGGTAGCGTCAGGCGCAATATTAAAATATGTACTTGCGTCATGTTTCTTACAGCTGCTTTATTTCAATTAAAAAATCGAATGTGGTCTCTATTGATACTGAAAAAAATCTCGCTCTAACTCACGTAGGGAAAAATGCTCAAAGTTTATGGCGATCTTCCCCACGCCTCCCTTGGGAACCAGGAATACTTTTTTTAGTTTAACTGTTTTAAAAATAAAAACTATTAAAATAGCTTAATACTATGCATTATCAATCGAAAAGACGGGAAATTTCCAATTAGTAAAAGAAAAGTAAGATAAGAAACGAGAAGTCAGATTATTTTCCGTATGAATAGAACTTTGTATTATATTATTTCTTACGTTTATCTCTACCGTTGAGAATCAAAGGGCATTTCTGTTATTATCTCATAATGATTCCCGGCCTTAGATGTGATTCCGATTATACGCATCATTGTCTTTCCATTGGAGACCTTATAACGATAGCACTCATTAACCCATAGGTCCAAAGGGATGAAATAGCATCGGATGAAATGGATTAAAAGCTTTTCATAAAACGCGATACAAATGAAGTGAATATATGCATCTAACAGTACCATAATTCAATCATAAACATATAAAATAAAGACCCGTATCAAGTGCAATTAAGATACAGATTTGCGCAAAAGCTCATTTTAGTTATTTATTTGGTCAAAAAGCCAATGTAATTTGACATATTACATAGTCAAAATCCTTAAACGTCATACTATTTTGCTTACATTTCCCTACGAAAGAGATTTACAGACAATTTTGAGTGACAAAAGAAGGCTGACTGAAATGCAACGAAACACTCATCTAGTTTCACGAAGTCAACATATTTGGTACTAAACTAGTACTAACATATTTCAAATGTGCTCATGAGAATAGCTCTTTCCAAAGCTCAAATATTACAGTGAACATATTTGCCCACGATTGATTTACTGAACGTTTGTGATTTTCCTAAGCAACAGCTTATCGATACCGACGATAAACTTTGCCCCAGATGTTCCCTACTCTATTAGCACAATAATATAAAGGGATACCTAATTTCACGTATCATCTGTTTATATTTATTAATAAAATGGGTATATTAATAAAGTAGAACAAGGTAAATTTAGCTAAAATTCATATTGAGAAGACATAAAGGTAAAGATATATGACACAATCAATCAAAAAAGAAAAAATTGATCCACTATCCTGTTTTCATGCACGTCCTAAAAGCATATGCTTCAATATTATTGAGAAAATTAGAGACAATAATAGCGTTAATAGCCAAAAGTTCATTAATTATAGTGAAAGATGGTTGACCACTATTTTTTTCCAATGATTTCAAATTTTTTAATACACAACGACAGTAATGTTCCTTTATTTAACGTTTACCCTTTACGTTACGTTAATTGCTTTTTTACATTAAAATGAACATTATGAGAAAAAAGAGGGACTCCCCATGACTTTCCCCACAACTTTTCGAAGTCGATAACTTTGGCACCTTTTTTCTCAACGATTCACTAATGTGACTAAGTGCCTACCGATGAGGGAAAAATAATCCCAAGGTCTTCCCAAGTTCTTCAGGCCGATTACAGTACTATATGGGTTCTAATCCATCCAGAAACGAAAGCTTGAAAAATCTCACGCCTAATGTCATTCAGCGACGGCTGGAATTATATTTGAGTAATACACACAATGGAAATTGTAAAATTAGGGTGTTTACAATAACGTACATAATCACTTTTTTCGTTTTGTTCGCACATTCCCCATGATTTATTCATTTTAGCTACACAAAATCATTCAAAACAAAACCAATCATACTGAGATACAATTTGAACATTTTAAAAAGTCGTGACGGTAGACTAAAACTAACTAACAAGAGTTATAATGACGACAGTGTCGTAGAATAGAGCAGTGAATTTTGATGCTGATATGTCTATGAGTACAACCACTATATTAATGCACGAACACGTGTTTTAGAAGGAAGGGAAACAAAAAAGATTCTTTAAACTCCTCGTAGCGCTTCCGAGTTTTCAAAAGCAAACAGGATATTTGTTATTTTTAATTATATTTTTATTACTCCCGCATCATTAGCTCTACAAGCTACAATCTCAAGCAAGCTCTCCCTGACAATTATTAGATGGGTAGTAATCAAACTATGGCTCAAAAACGTCATTTCTAAATAAAGTACTTCCAGGTAAAAAAAAAGAAAATATGCTATACACAGCTACGTGCGGCGGACGAGTCTTGCATACTTCTCTGGAAGCAAAATAAAAAGAGCATTGTCCAACCGGTGATACACGTACCATCAATTGGACTTCAGGCATAGTTTGATGGTATCTACAAGGCGAGAATATTGAGCTCATTCATCCATTTCACGCTTTCATAGGTTTTCAGCTGGTTTTTATATTTTATGAAATTGCTATGACACGTATATGACTTACCTACTTTAACATGATTAATATTTTTTTCAACATATGAATCATAAATTTGTCCCTTTTCCACAATACCTTTCGTAAATTATTTTTGGAACAAATGAGTTATAAAACACTGGAAGTGATTTAAACATTCTTCGTCGTAAATATAGAGCGATAAAGAGATTGGGAAATATTAACCATGTAAAATATTTATTATTAATTCCACTGTCCCCTAATTTTACAGTCAAAAGTAAATATTTAACCTAAATGAAGGCTAATTTCCTAAAATGTATCCACAAAGTTGTTGCATGACATCAAAAACTGTTGTCCACCCTGCATTGTTTATGAAACTTCCTTCCACCAACTCATTTTCGAGTAATATTCCTTTCACAGATTGTCTCTTTCAACTGCTGGCCTCTGAACTGGTTTTTTACACAGGTAATCCACCTTTATGAGATTAGTACACTGTTAAATAAAATTGTTAGCTAAAACAATTGTTTTCACTGCTTACTCGTTCAAACATTCTCACATTTTACACACACACACAAATAAGCTCGCATTTAAATAAAATCACTATTAGCGTGTTGAATTACTGATAATCGGTCATCTTTTAAATGCTTTTAAATCAATGATAAGCCTTCACAGTTTTTAAACAACTTATTGACACGAAAAAAATCCAAACTGCATACAACTGAGTTCAATCCCGCAATATCTACCTCTCCTCTTGCCTCTGAAATCTTTCAACTACCTCTCAATACCACCTTCGACAATGTTTCAGACTCACTTGAGTTGAACTCCATTCAGTCTTTTTATTTCTCCACTCTACACCATATTCTGTACCTATCACACACAAATTTTATTTCTTATCGAGTTTTCTTTATCTGTCATGCCTGAAAGCCTCGTCTTTAAGTCTTTCAACGCACGTTCATCTATTTGCACACAATTTAAGATACGAATTCAAGAATCTTGAAGCTTTACATCAGGCATTAATGAGTATAACTTCCTGGAAATAATGGTTGAACTTCCAAGACATTTGACAGTTTTTGCTTCCCTTCTTTAAAAAAAATTAATGCTCAAATTAAAGGAAATGCATGGATTATTATGTCACAAAAACTTTAATTGTTTTAGTACAGTGTTCCACTTCCTTCGTTTTTAATCATCTTTTCCAATTACGCTGTTACTAGAGGAAATGGAACTTATTATTCTTATTATTACTTCAGCTATTTGCATGCAGTGTTCTTATGGCTGGCCCCAGAGCTGCTTCTGCCCACACTTTCAAGACATTCCTGGTATTCAACACACCTTCAGTACACTGAACTCCAAGAAAGAACTCGCCCTTAAAGACAGCCGGATCAGTGACGTTGCCTCTTGTAGCTAACTACCACTCCCGCACGTACCAGCTAAGGCGAGAGCACTGAATCTTTAGCCCAAATCTCTGTAGTGTCATATTAAAGGAGGTTTTCCGGAGACGTAAAGTGCCCCTCAAAAAACTCGTACTACACGCTATTTTGAAAAACGAATATATGCCTGCTAAAAATATCAACCGTCTGTATGATTTCTTTAATGATTAAAGTACAAAAATCGCCCTAAACATTTGACACGCAAAATATTACACAAGGTTTTCTTTTAGTATTGGATTTATCCCAGCGAGAACAGAATAGAACGTTGTCAATTCGTAATAATCGTTGTGAAATAAATAAACAAAAAAAGATAAATCAAAATAATAAAAGGTTTAACGTTCGGATAAAAATAAAATAATAGGCTTCGCTCTATGTCACACATTTATTGTAATATTGCTTATTCTTAGAATATTATTATAATATGCTTATTCTTAGAATAAGAAGCGATTTCATTTTCCCTAATACAACTGATAATGACTTATGAATATTCTTTCAATTAAGTAGGTATTTACCAAATTTCAATTATAAAAAAGAAAAATTGTAGATGTTAGTGTGAGAACAATCAAACATTTATCTGAATTCGTCTTAATTAGATGAATTATTCGCTAATTCATCCACTATAATACGAAGGGATGATTTTTCAAAGAGACTGGTGTGCAACTTTAAATCTCTTACTCGCAAAGATTTACTGAACAATCTTACCGCTGAAAGAAGGGGCTGTATTGTAGATTTTTTCCTTGGAGAATTCCTACTTTGCATGAGCTATTCTGCTGAAAATTAACTTCGTTTCCTCCATCACCTAAGTAAATAACTTCTTTCTCTTATTCAAGGTGCTGCTTTCCTTATCTCTAATTTAGGCTTTGTTGAGATTGGATTACAATTTAACATTTTATATCTTGAACTTGTAACGTACTCGTACTCACATACAAGCAAACTCGTACATAGAAAAACATGCATGTATATTTTTGAAACCCCGGCAGCCAAATTGTGCAGAAGGTGACGCAGATTATTCTGTTATATTCATTTTTCATAATTAGAACGCCAATATTTCAATTTCAGACTTATTTATTCATATTCAAAGAGTTACAATATTGCGCATTTCTCCATATTGAACACCTCGAGGTGGGATTTAACGACCACGTGAAAATTACAACAATAGGAAAGAACCGGAACCACGCTAGTTTTGAGAACATTCCAGATAAACGGAAGTACATCAGTAACGAAGCTTCTAGAAGGACGACAATGCATCAGCGATCAGGTATATAAGCCGACGCACGTTAACAGTCGAGGATGTCTCCAAAATCTAGGTGCTGCAGGTCCTGATGCTGGAGAGCGAACTCACATTGATACTGTACGATTTTCACGACCGAACGCGGTCCCAACTAAGCCCATATGGTTAAAGAAGAAGTTTACCTTACGTAATTGGTGCGAAATAAAGACGGAGGGAGTTAATAATCTTGTGAAACGTGAGAAGTGAGATCCAGAAGTTCGAGCCTTGACGTCAACCAGGAGCCATTCGGAAGCAGCCGAGTCTGCCAGAGAAGCCGAGGTTATTACCGCTATTTAGAGAGACGCGGTAAAGGAAGGAACCAAGCCTTGGATGTGGTGTCGGGGATAAAGACGAGACCATACAACTAACGACACCTGAAGCGAGGTATTTTGAAGGGAGTAATTATCCCGATATTGTAAAGGATTTGATTTGTTGCGTTATGCCCGTATTGAGTGTTTTTATGTGTTGGGCAAGTGATTGATTCATGAGTGAAAAGAATACGCAAGGAAGTTAATCTATGTTGGTGAGGAATGATTTATATGAGTTATTTGAGTGAAGTGTTTATTAATTTTTTGTGGGGTACAATACAGTGTATTCACATGTGCAGTCAGGGCAACAAAAAATAAATAGATCTTTTAATAGCAAGCACAATTGTTATAATTATATTTAGTAGGGCTACCTAAAATTTCCCGTTGTGGAGCAGATCCAGTGAAAGAAAAGGATAGTGACATTATTGTGTTAAAGGGTGATGTTACAAACATGTCGCTGAAATTATTTCAGTATATCAACTGTTTTGTTAACATGGCGATAAGTCGGTAAATATTCTTTATGTAAAACATGAACATTGTTGCTTTTTGCTATTCGTAATCTAACTTAAATAAACTCAAGTTCAACAGTTTGAATTGGTGAGGAAGTTCTTTTAGAACCTAAAGAACATAACAATCTATAGGTTATGGGCCCAAGTCTGTTTTTAAAAACCGAATCTTACAAAGCTAAAGATAGTGACAGAAGTAGAAAAATATTGAATCCCATTATTCGATGGAACGAATTTTAGTAAATGGAAATTCAGGATGGAAACGCTTTTGTAAGAGCTGGAATTATTATCTTTTGTGGAAGAACCTATTTCAGTAGGGTGCAATTTGTTGACGGTGAGAAAGATTCTGAACGTCCCCCTAAGGAAGCACAATTGACTCAGTTAGCAAAACAAGATCGGAAATTAAGTCTCATCTTATTCAACGTATTGCCGACAGTCATTAGGGATACGCAAAAGATAAGTTAACCTTTTTTTTATTCATGGACATCTCTGAGTAAAACGTTTGAAAGAAAAGGAATTGGTGGTCAGCTTCTTCTGATAAAACAATTATTAAATATTAAATTTAATGCAACGAATGACGTGATAGTTAATCACTTCCTAAAGTTTGATAAACTGATTCGAGATTTACGTTCCACTGGAGCTACAGTCGAGGAATCCGACATCGTGTGCCACCTACTTTTGACAATGCCCTCGGAATACGACGAGGTGGTCACCGCTAGTGAGACGCTTTCGATGAAGGATCTGACGCTGAGCTTTGTAAAGAACAGATTGCTGGATGAAGAGTCGAAGCGGAAGGAAGTTGTCGGGAAAACCAAACCAAATGCACCGCCTCCTGCTATTTTTCAGGCTCAATATTGTTGAATATAATCTATCATTTGTATGTTTTGATGTGTGAGACATCTAGTGGCACAATGTGAAGTGTCTTCATTCAGTTTGTCATTTGTTTTTTGTACTTAACGGTTGTTCTTGTTTTGCCGCCATTGCAAATAGACGTGTTCTGTTGTGTTCTATGGTATCCGATTTTTATTTATCGATCCTTATAACTTCCTACAAATATTATCAAGGAAAAGAAAAAACTTCATCGGACACTGGTACAACAAAACACCAAGGAAATACAGGGAATTCTTTTCGCTTTACTTTTCATCGATGTGGAAAACCCGGCCACAAGAGGGTTAATTAACTGCAGAGTTAAACTACCGGATAATCCAAGAAACAATAACTCGGCGAACGTGACAAACGTCAAAGAGGAAGATGGGTTTTGCTTCGGAGCATCATGTGAAGATAGTTCAATTGAAGATATAAACTGGTACTTGGATTCTGGGGCGACAGAACATCTTATCAACAGTAAAATACCTCTCAGTAATGTAAAGAAACTGGAACACCCTTTTAAATTAAAGTAGCTAAATCAGGTATTTATCTTGAGGCTAAATATAAAGGGGAAATTAAAGTCATCAGTGTTGAAAAAGGAAAGGAAGTTGAGGTAACGACCAAGGATGTTTTATCTGTGCCTGAACTTTATTATAATTTGCTATCAGTCAGAAAATTGGAAATGAATGATTTTCGTATTATCTTTGAAAATTCTCAAGGTTCAATTATGAAGGGAAAAGAAACTATTGCTGTTGCGAAACGGAATGAATCTCAGTTATACGTGCTAAACTTCTTGCAACGCAAAGCTTTGTCAGCTGCTTCGTCTGAAGATAATATGAAGTTGTGGCATAACAGGCTTGGCAGTTGTGGCATAACAGGCCATTTGAGCTACGACAGTATTAAAGGTCTCCGGTCACAGGTTGACGGTATGGAACTGGACGCTTCAACTATACCCTTGGAAAAGTGTTCTGATTGTGTCGAGGGGAAACAATCACAATTGCCATACAACCACACCAGTAAATGTGCCGCCAGACCTCTTGAGCTGATCCACTGTGATGTTTGTGGACCAATCTCACCGGAATCGTTCGATGGGAAAAGATATGTGCTCACGTTTATCGACGACTTTACTCACTTCACAGTGGCCTACGCACTGGAATCAAAATCGGAAGTCACTTGCTTCACAAAGATGTTTCACGCCATGGCTACAGCTCATTTCAAGTTGAAGATAATTAGATTTCGCTGTGATAATGGTCGTGAATATTTGTCGAGCGAGTTGAAGGAAATTTTTGAAGAACTAGGAATACAGTTTGAGTTCACAATGAGATACATCCCGCAACAAAATGGTATCTCGGAACGGATGAACAGAACTCTTATTGAAAATGCTTGTTGTTTGATACTTCAATGCAAATTAAATAAGACCTTTTGGTCGGAAGCTGTTTGCACTGCCGTATACCTAATTAATCTAAGTCCTACATCGGCTTTGGAAGGAAAGGTTCCTGCGGATTTGTGGTACAACAAGAAACCTGATCTGAGTAAGTTGAGAGTATTTGGCTGTGTGGCATTTCTGCTGGTACCAGTAGAATAGAGAACAGGAAAGTTTGACAGCAAGTCCATGAAGTGTTATTTCACTGGTTACTGTTCCAACGGCTACAGGCTCTGGTGTACGGAAGAAGGAAGAATTATCACAGGGAAAAACGTCGTGTTCTATGAAGGAAGATTCAACTTTGAAAATTCACCAAGTGAGGACTGGATTCCGGAACACCTAGAGGAACCAGGAAAGGAACGAAAAGATTACGTCCAGGAAGAACTCACAGATGAAAACTTCAAATCGAATTATGGGGATCACGATAGATTTCCTATACCGGAACTTACTAGTGATGAAGAGGAACTTGACAATGACATTCAAGAAAATAAAACTGGAAAGGAAACTTTACGACGCTCTACCAGGAAGAAGAAAACACCAAAATATATGCAGGATTATTCTGTTCTTGCACTGAGTGCTGAATATTTTGTAGATGATGTGCCGGAAAGCTACAAGGATAACGCTACATGTAAGAATAAGGAACTCTGGTACCAAGCTGTAAAGGAAGAACTTAATCCTATCAAGGAAAAAAAGACTTGGATTTACACCAATCTACCCCCTGGAAGAAAGGTCATTGCTAGTAAATGGGTCTTCAAATTGAAGAGGGACAAGGATGGAAATATTGAATAGTACAAGCCTAGACTCGTAATTAAAGGACTCTCTCAGAGGAAAGGATACGACTACGAGGAAAAGTATGCACCAGTGGCTCGTCTTGCAACGGTGAGGGTACTGCTGGCTATGGCAAACGAACTTGGACTGATTCTAGAACAAATGGATGTCGCTAACGCTATTCTTCATGGAGAACTCAAGGAGGAGATATACATGTCTATTCCTGAAGGAGTGGCAATCACTTACTGTGGTGGCTTACCTGGTATGGTTTGCAAGTTGCAGAAGGCTCTTTATGGTCTGAAGCAGGCGCCACTAGCATGGAATCAATCCATTCACTCGTTTATAATGTCTATTGGATTCACTCAGTCCGAAGCAGATAAATGCCTTTACATTAATATATTAAAAGGTATTCTCATTTACCTTGTGCTCTATGTTGATGACATCCTGATAGCAGGTAATAATAAAGAGAAAATCGAGGAACTGAAATCCAAACTGAAGCAGAGATTTAAAACCAAGGAATTAGGAGAACCACAAACATTTTTGGGAATCGAGATTTCAAGGAAGGAAGGAGAAATGTACATAAGTCAATCATCTTATCTGAAGATTTTGTTGAGACGATTGAACATGCAGGACTGCAACCCGGTCAAGACACCCATGGAAGTTAAACTGGAAATCAAGGCGAAAAGGAAGACTGATAAGCCATGTAGAGAATTAATCGGATGCTTGATGTAGGTAATGACAGGAACGAGGCCAGATGCTGAGTGCTGCAGTCAACTTTTTGAGCAGATATCAAAATTACCCATCAGAAGAACTCTAGACCTGTTTAAAGAGGGTTATGAGATATATCAAAGGAACCATTGCACTGAAGCTGTGTTATCGGAAGAGGAATCAAGATGTCCTTCTGGCTTATGCTGACTCAAATTAGAGCAAAAAGCAAGACTCAAGATCTACCTCGAGCTACCTTCTACAAGTTTTTGGAAACACTGTCTGTTGGGCTACGAAGAAACAGACTTGTGTTGCTTTGTCATCTACAGAATCAGAGTACGTAGCACTTGCAACAGCTGCTGCTGAGTTTCTCTGGTTGAAATACTTAATGGACGATTTCCGAGTTCCACCTAAGTTACCAATCCGTGTATTCGAAGATAATCAGGCATGTATACGACTACTGCAGAAGTGGGAACATTGTAGACTGAGGCATATCAATGTAAAGTATAACTTTGTTCGTCAACTCTACAATCGAAGTATTATAAATGCTGAACATGTATGTTCAGAAGATCAAGTCGCAGATGTTTTCACCAAAGGCCTACCAGCTCCCAGATCCATCGCATTGAGAAGCTCATTGGGTATAATTTAATTTTTTCACAAGTTTAATTGTTTCTGGGAAAGAAAGTTAGAGTTTAAGTCGTATTAATTTTTGAGTTATGTAAAATTTAAAATCATTAAATTGAGAAGGGGTGTTGAGATTGGATTACAATTTAACATTTTATACCTTGAACTTGTCGCTGAAATGATTTCAGTACATCAACTGTTTTGTTAACATAGCGACAAGTCGGTAAATATTCTTTATGTAAAACATAAACATTGTTGCCTTTTGCTATTCGTAATCTAACTTAAATAAACTCAAGTTCAGCAGTTTGGATTGGTGAGGAAGTTCTTTTAGAACCTAAAAGACATAACAATCTATAGCCTTGCTGTCTATACCCTTGAGGTGGCTTCCAGGGTATTTTGTAGATGTCTGTAGACTCTTGCCTGTTTTCTATATGTGAATTATATTTAAAATTGCTACTCTCCCACTGGCCTCGTTCGACCTTTCGTCTCCACCAACGTTGCCATTTCATTGGCACGATATAGAATGCTGAGTCTTTTCCATGCAATACGGAAATCTCAAAAGTTTATTTTTCTGCACATAAATCTGATGATCACTTCGTTAGCATATATATAAACGAAGTCCATATAGAAGTTAGCGTTCTTTCCAACCTCTTATCACAGCCCTTGGGAGGTGTCCCTTGGATATCTTTCTAGGAGATGCAGCCTGATAATGTATGTCATCTACGTGTATCCTTTTTTACCTCATCCTATTGCCTCTTCATCGACGAGGCTATTGGGTGAGGGAAAATTCGCTTGCGGGCCATATTCCACGCAATATTAGTCCTGTGGGCAATTTAATAACTAAATTACTTCTTCAACGGCCAAATATGGATAACAACATTAATTAAATCAATTTATACATGTCAGATTCAATTGTATGCTCAGCATTTACTAGTAAAGAGTCAGTAAAAATGTATTCAGTAAATATGTCTTAAACAAATATAGGAAAGTTTTTAATACTTCGTAAATATTTTATTTTTATTTATATAACCCATTATTTCAGTTTCATTTCTACCCCTATTACCAAGCAGAAGCGTGAAGAAGTGTATTAAAACGCACAAAGTAACGAAATGTATTTTCCAATTGCTTTATGAGTATTAGGCCGCAAGCCGGAATTTATCATTTCTATCGTCATATTATAAATTCCTTTAATATTCACTTTTCTGCAGACATTACTACCCATGCCTCGGACAACATCACTGCCGTACAATGTGGACTCCACATCAAGGGTGCTCCATATATTTCTTTCAACGTAATGTCCCTTCACCTGCAAGATTTTCATGCTTGCCTTTTCGTTAGAAGACCTCACAGTAAACTTCTCACTTTTACAGGGCTATTTCTTTCTGACCTCTCCTTTTACTTGTGGTCATACATCTTGCGGAAACAATATAATCAAATTCTTTAACAGCTCTATTTTTTCCTGTTTCAGTCTCTTGTTGGCTCTCCCTGTCTCCTTCCAAAAGTACCTTTTTTGTTTAACCGGCCTCTGTAAATACATACTGTTACTCTTTACTAATTTTCCCATGGAGATTAGAATCCTCATCAGATATTCCCTCAGGTCTGCCGAAACTGCAACTTCACCAGCAGAGGGAGTAGCGAGCTCTGTGCCCACCCAAGGATTCAAAATCCTGAATTCATTTAAATGTTTAATTAAATTATTTCTTTACCGATATTGAAGGCGATGTGCGAAAAAAGAATTTAACTTTTTCTAAAGCTGTTCCTCAAAGAGCTTTCTTCTTTAGTTCATCGATCGTTGTAAGCCTCACTCGTCTTTTAAAATCGTCAGTATCAGATTCCACTCAACAGACTCAAATGATTTCTCCAAATCGATGAAAGTAATAAGAGCTGGAGAGGATTTTAATCAAATTCTCTTCTCTAGTAGAATTCCTAGGAATAAAGAGACTTAACTCGTGACTCTTGATTTTTCATTGTTCTTGGTCCAGCATTAATTCTCTCATTTTGTTACATTTCCAGAAAATAAAAGTCGTTAAAATATATGATTATGGTGCAGCTAAGTCAATTTCCCTAAAACGTCCGCATGCGCTCTTTATTTTTCTTCTCATTAAAAGAGACAATTAATTTCTTCAGAAGAATGACAATTTGCTTTCACTTGTATTAAGGTCACCGATTAATTGGTGAAATTTCCTCGGGAGATTCGTTCCAGACCTCTGAAATAATGCTGGTGGAATTTTGTTGATGCCTGGGGCCTTGAATTCACGTCGCGTCGCTTCTTCGCTGTAATAGAAAATTTTAATCTAGATGTAGATTACCTTGTTTCATCGTCGTCATTATCTTTATCATATACTTCCCACCAATTCCTTGCCTTCGTGATTGTTGCACGAGCTTTCCTTCAAACTCTACGCTTTTTATCATTTTCTACGAGGATTCCACTCTTCACATCACGAACTGTACTGCCTTTCCTCACTAGTGGAAACTTAATATTCTGTATGTTTCCACGATTTTGCCCTTAGAACAGCTTTCCCTTGCTACCTCATGCAAGTTTATCATCCATTTTTCCTTTTTTATTGAACTGAAAGCTATTTCTTTACCGATGGTTTCACGTCCCTGCTACCTTCCTCCTGTTCCTATATGCTTGCGTTTCATTTTTCTCTTTAGGCCCAGAGCTTCCTGAATGAAACGTGGCTTCCTCTTGGGGGCTTATTTTCATCCATTATGCCCTAACACAAAAAAGTCTCTCGTTAACGGAGGAGATACGGTATTGGGAAAAACCCCCTTGTCGAACGGTATCGACTATTGGTTTCATCCTTAATCCCGATTATTCGAGAGTCCTCATATGATTCGTGTATCTGTTTTGCAATAGCATAATTGGGCATCTTTTTTGTTCAACGTCATTACGAGGTAACTACCCCACTTTTAGCATTCCTCAATCCCTCGATACCACATTCATCCAGCAATACCGTTTCAATTCAATACCTGCATAGTTTTCGAGTACATACCCGTCCTTATTAGTCCAAGTACCACGTCCAAAGTAGAGTAAAAACTCTCCATACGAATTGCGTTCCTTTAAATTTACTAATTTGATTACTTCCATTGTATGTTTTGCACTTCATGGATTTTTCTTTATCTAAAAAGCCTTCCCTGAGCGCTCAATTTCTGTCAGAGATCGCTCAATTCCCAGAGCGCTCAATTTCTGCCAAATACTAATTATGTTTCTGCGTATTGTTGTCTTTATTTGAACACCACCTCTCTACATACATCCATGACGACTGTAAATCACCCTGAGTTAATTCGAATACATACATCAAAGCGATAATCATTAGCAAATTTTCCAGGATAGTTTTTCCGCCCAAAGAATCGCCTCTATAAACGTAGTTAAACCTATGTTTTTTAAGTATAAAAAGTCAAGATTTATGTCTTGTAGGTCAAAGTCAGGGGTTCTGAGATGAAGTCAAGACATACTTCTCAGGCGCATTATTGACCTACTTGAATTAAAGGCTACGGAGAGACGTCCGGCAGATGAACAAAACTTTCCCAAATTAATATTTTTGCATTTCTTTTATTTTTTATTAATTATTTTCCATTTCCCCTTTCCAACTATCACGGTTTTGATAATCTTTGAGTCAAACTATATTGATGCGTACGTTTCCCCTGAAAAAAATCAAAATCGACTGCTCATGCTGCCTCATGAGTCGCCGCTTGGTCGTGTGGCAGGGGATATTAGGGCGCCAGCCATTAAAAGAAAGGTTATACAGGAAAGGAAGGCAAGGGCAGTAGCGCCTCTTAAAAGGTTGGACAAACGGGCGTATCGTATGCCTGGGGCCCCGCGCTAGTTGTGGGCCTCGCACCGTGCTTTATTATGCACATGTAAGGTTTTATTGGTAATTACTACAAGGTTTTATCGGTAATTCCTACATACTACTCAGATAAGAACAAGTATTACGTTCGTTCCTTTTATGCATTAATTTTTTTTAAAGATTAAATGCATTAATCATTTAATTTACTGGGGCCCCACTCCATATTTTTGCCCGTGGTTTTACAATCAAAAGGGGGTTGAAAGAGGGAAAGAGCTAAATGTGAGATATTTTTTGACGGATTAAGGTCCCACTGTCGTTGCAATCCTTGATGGTGCGCAACACGGGAGAAATCTGATACTTATCTGTTCGTCAGTAAATTTGCTCATTTTGTCAGTTCTACGGTACCTATCCCTCCAATAGTATCCAAAGGAGTTCACAAAGAGACCTGAAGCAGACACATTTGGATACAGTATTCCCTCTTCAGCGAGACAAAAATATAGGTATTTTCTTTATTTAGTCACAATGAAAAGAAGCGTAGGAATTTTACGACCATTCATTCGTCTCCCTAATTATTCTCATCCATTATTTGTAAAAAAAAAATCAGCATTATGTCAGAGAAGATTTGATACAATAGAAATATGATGTTAAAGATGGATGATAAATATCAAATTGACTGAGAGAATCACTCAGGAATAAGTCTTAAGAAGGGTTGCAGAGAAAAGATGCTTAATAAAAACTCGGGAAAAAATAAAAAGACAAACTTATTGGGAGCATTCTCAATCATTCCAGCTTCCTAAAAGCACAATCTGAAAGGAAAAATAAATTCACCGCCCTCTAACACTTAGTCCCCTTTCTTACGTTTAATCATTTTGTTTTTTATTTATGTTATTCTCTCTAAGCTTTTATTTATTTATTGTGGTAAGCCAATGTAAAAGCCTTTGTGCCGTTTTTGGTGGTGAAATAAATAAAAAATAAATAAATAGGAGAAGTCATCATGGGAGACCAAGGATAGATCACACTAAGCAACTAACGTGGGGTGTTTAAGTAGGGAACAATGAAGGTATGAAGCGGTTGGTAGTAAGAGAGCTGCAGTAATACTTATAAATAAAAATAATGATACTTTGTACCTTCCACACTTTATTGAGTAGGTACTTCGACCAGTTACAACGCTATCTATGCTCACGTCACTATCAAGAGGTTTACAGTAATCTACAGGTCTAATGTCGCAACTCCGCATCTGCTCACTGTCACCTTAATCTGCGGCATATCAATCTTCCGATTTAGGATAACTGATTTTGAATCATTCTCCTTCCAAATCACCACGCAGCTCCCGTATGTTTGGGTAAGGACCCATCTCCCAAATTATACACAGCATCCAGCCAATCCAAAGGCGCCCGAAGTACGTCTGAGCGATAATCAGTCGGCCGAGGTAACAAGCGCCAAAACAAAGGGGACGCGTAGATCACGACGGTTAGGTTCCGCGCGTCAGCGGTCGGGGAAACACGGGAGGCACGTCACTGTCGATGAGCAATAACGTCAGCCAGCTTCGAAGCCGTCGATGAGGGCTGCCAATTGGCGCCTTACCTCGTTCTCAAGCGGCTCACTGGGAAGTCGCCTGCATCGAGGGCACCTTTATAATCGGATAAGGGCTCGCAATTTAAACAAGATATTAGCATTCCTTAATAGATACCTCCAGGTTACCAGACGAAACTATATTTCCAAAATTTCAATCGGACAGGCCTAACTCTGTCAAATTACCACCGATAACATCACGGATGAAAAAAGTTTGCATAACGTGCACCGTGGATGAGGAAACCATAAAAAAATCAATAAAAGAAAACGGATGGTGAATGCAAATATGCACAGCACTATGAAAAGAAACTTTCTTATATTAGATGCATTCCTTGACATCCCGTCGTAACATCCCTAACTTTAACAAAGGGTTGACGTTTGGCTAGAATGAATTTTGCTCGGTCGAGCATCACTTTTCAGTACACCAATCATGTGTGGTAAATTCAAAAATTCTAGAGCTTGGGCTTGTTAGTAAAACGATTTCAAAATAAACCACTAAAAGTGTAAGTAAAACGCTTGGCAGTTTCCAGGAGAAAAAATTATCCTGTGCAGGGAATCGTCCCAAGGACGTTAACCTAATGGGAATCGAAACAGTGGTATTTTGTATTCCGTAATTCGATTCCCGGTCCAGGTGGATATTAGTTCTCGCTGCCATTTCAACGTATTTCATTGCTCAATTTTCGGCCTTCTGTTAAATAAAATAAAATTTTAATTCGCAGCACAGCAGTACTAAAGCATTATATGCTGGTGGGCTTATGTTCCAATAAAAAATATAACTTTTAAAGGCAGCAGCTTTAGGGAGCATGGACAAGACGGATTTTTCATGGAAAAAGTATTGACTGAATCTTTGGCCTACAAAAGTAGGATACCATCGCCAACTAACAGCCGGCGATCACATACACGAGCGAATATCAAAGCGGCCCAAGTCCTAAACACGTTTCACGCTCCCGTTTTACTCATCACGTTAATCGGCCCTGGGACGATGGAGCTTCTGCGGGTGAAACTGCCCCTATGCTTTAGTCTAGCCATTACTCTCCTCTCGTTTTGCACACAGCTGTCGCACAGTCCAAAGGCTACGAGCAGGATTACCACCTCTTATCCATCAATAATCCAAGTAACCGCTAAATCCTTCCGCCTAGTTCACATCATGTGACCAACATAATTTCTACTATAATAATCACCGATGTGTCTATATATGTCAGTAACTTTCACACAATAAATATACGTGAAGCTGAATCTTAATTTGGCTGCAGACCTTTTTTTATTTGCAAAATTAAATTTGAAATATAGGTTTTCTGTTATTGGGAAAGTTGCCAATAAAAATAAAATAAAATAAATATTCTTATTCCTTCAATCAAATTTTGTATTCTGGTCGAAATTCCGAAATATTTGCCAAAACGTAACGATTTTTCGCAATATTTTAGCGTATTTGAGTCATCATCCCCATAACAACCATACTTATTGTTTAAGTCGAGATTCCGTGTATATCCATTAATTCAATGATTTTTTGCACTAAATAGGATATGAATGGCTTATTACAATCAATATAAATGATAATATTCATCCCGTTGGTATTCAACCGGCAACTTCTCTAGTTACTGTATGAAGAAGGTATCTTCATACCCAGAGTGAGGGAAACACATGCGAAACATTTGCGGCGCTGCGATAAAGAAACTAGGGTTTATCAAGCGAATATTAGGAAGGTTCTCCGATGAAAAAGTGAAAGAGAGATGCTACTTTGCTCTGGACAGGCCACATCTCGAATGCACCGCGAGCATTTGGGATTCAGCTCAGAAATATTTAATCCGCGGAGTAAATAAAATACGAAGGAAAGCAGCATGCTTCGTTAAAAACAGCTACGAGCGAACAGAGTATTACACAGCCGATGGAAGGACTAGGTTGGGAGCCGTTAGAGACTCGAAGGCTATACTTTAGGCTTAGATTACTTGAAAAACTCCGATCAGGCGAGTTTCAATATGAATCAAAGGATATCATTTTGACCCCGCGCTATATCTCTAGAACTGATAAAAAGCGGCAAAATAAGACAGATACTATGTCGAACAGATAGGCACAAGGGTTCCTTCTTCCCACGCACCATGAGTGATACTGACCAAAACAGAGCGTGGAACAGTAAGACACAACGTTAACAAACGATTCACCAATCTCCTCTCCCCCTTCCCTCCTCATTCATGGCTGGTGTCGTAACACCCCCTGCCATGCGTTCCTACGGCGGCTCGCATAGTGCTACGTAGATATAGAAAAGAAAGAACGGAATAGAATTATGTGAATGATGTGAGTGGGTAAGTAATAATGGATAAATAAAAACACTAAGAAGAGAGCGCGATAGGATCAACTATGTGGAAATTCGTGTGCACATAATTTAAGGAAGATGTATATTTTATAAATTCTTTTATTAGTTACATATTTCGACGTATAGGCAAGCCCAAAGACCCTCTCGCCTTACGCCTATGCGGCGAAACTGATGATACGAAATAAAATTGCAGAGAGATACAAAAGTTTTCTTCTTGAGAGTGAAACCAAAAATTATCGAATATAATACAACAAATGATGTTGCTACTAACACTGACCCTATATATTCCTTACCCGTATATGTATACGACATTTACTTAAGCTTCACCAAAATATATTTTACGATATTTTTCATCCTGCTGAATAGAAGCGAAAAAATACGTAAATAATACCACCAGAAAATATTCACCCGGATGAAGTCTATCTCCCGTGAATATTAAATAAATTGCCACGGGAATTGTGAAGCCTGGGTAGCGTAGTGGTCTGTTTATTGGCCCGGTAAGCCATAGGTCCGTGATTTGATTCTCCGTCCGGGTGATTTTTTTTTCTCGTGGCAACTTCCCCAAAAAAATAAGATTATCCGCTAACGACGGGTCACCTACCGCAAAAGTACCACAAAAGTGAACTTTAAGACTTTTTCATTTGAAGTTTTTACAGCGTTAACTCTTGGGAGTCTTGAGTGATGGTTTTAACTCACTTTTTAAATGGCACTGTGACAATGTTTGAAATTTTGACCGGCTTAATCGGTTATTGGTTCCAATCCGGTAAAAAAGAAAGTGTAAAAAATTTGGGCTCGATCGGACAACGTTTAGGGGTCGCGCAACAGCTTCAAATTCTGGAAAATAGCGATTTTCCTGGTAACAAATACATATTTGCCTGATTTCCAGGGCATGACTGTCGCTTGGGTGGGTGTTTCACACGGGAGAAGCTTCCACGGGGTTCCAGTAGTAGTATGACACTAATTACGTCTTCGCCCAATGTGGGGGTGCGGCAGAGGGCGGGGTAATAGCGACTTTCCGGTCTTCTTTGGCGTGGGTAGTGACGCTGTACATTGTGAGCATGGGAACGACAGTAAAAATCCTCGTATTTAAAAATATTTTATTTTTATTTTGGCTAACAATGATCACACAAACCATATGTCACTCTGAATTTTCTACAGCATTTTTATCATCATAACTTTTCCTATGCTCAGCTACAATTGCTAACAAATATTGCCTTTGCTGTTCATCTTTGGTTAGGTTATTACCCGTAAGGAACTTCGTTATCAAAGCAACCCCTCTTTCAGCCGTGCCATTTACTACTTTAATGTTCAGACCTATTAGCCGTCCTGCGGGATAATTTTCATTCTTCATCCACAAATCTGGATCCTGCATTAAAAATGATTTGTCAATGACAAGGAAATCGAAGAATGTGCTAGTGTTTGTTGTTCACAAAATCAGAAGCCACTTTTGCACTAGAGATAGGATACGCCTTAGCTTGGGGACTCTCCTGCCCTTCCCTCTCGTTACTTTTTTCCCCATTTCTTGTTTTTCATGTTATGTAATATTTAGATCAAAAAAGCGAGCCCCATAATAACTTTAGAAAAGTACCCAAAATGTGCTGAAAATATTTCATAGAATATCTTCCAGTGATTGCCACTTTTTTCCTCTGAGCTAAAACTTGAAGAACTGAAGGTCATTAGGTGGCGCCTCCGCTGCAAAAGGTGCTCGGCACCAGACCGGTGCATAGTACGTAATGAAAACGCACACACGGAAAAAGGCGCTCTCGAGCTTAGCAGTTAAATTAAATTGTTTGCTGAACATCCAAATCTTAATGCAATACAATGACTTTGCCATCCACCGAGCTTTATGGATTGCACTTGGCTTTTTGAACAAATAGACAGCATCCCCAGGAACGCCGAGGAACATGATGGTCAAATCAGAAGCTCCTTATAGTTCCCGCGTGGTTGTTTAATTTGGAAACAATAGACGAAATGAAAATTCAATAAACTGGTGACGTAAATAAGAACGGCAGTACGAACTTTACGCGAAGTTGTAACGGTACCTGAACTTCCTGGATGCAGAATTTAAGATATTTGTCGGGGTTGGGAATATTCCTCAGGCAGCGTTAAGACACTGATGTGTCGTAGATTTAAGTAAAATTTCAGAAAAAAGATGAATGGAAGAAATTCAAATTAATGTACTTCAATTAATGACTCATTGACGTATAAAAGGTACCTTGACGTTTCTCTTTACGATGTTTGCGCACCGAAAATTTCAAGAACGTTTTTATCAATCCAAAGAGTATGTGCAGTTGCTATTGATGCAGCAGTTATGGCATGGACAGCGTTCTGGTGACTTGTCTGGGTCCTTTCTAACGAGGATTCTCTTTGTCTAAAAGCAGTCTTATTCGCTTCCTAACAGAACCTTGAGTTAGGCTTAAACTCTACGTATGACCTATTTTGTTAAACATTCAAGAGGAATTTTACAAAATAACAATATGTGCTTTAATTTACTAACCCTTATCCTTGGAATCGTCGTCGGTAAACGATTTTCAGGACTCGCGGTGTATACACGTTTCACCTCCACTTTTCCCAATAGCTGAGCGAATCTCCACTCCTCCTTTTCTGTTTCCCAGCTGATTCGGACCGTTTTACTTTACCTTCATCGTGCTTAGCAGTATCCTTGTCGACACAGCTCATGTAACCGAAGCGGTTTTCCCTCATGGACTTGTAGAATAATCAATCCTCTTCTAGCTTCATCATATCCATGGCATTGATATGGCCAATGTCAAGAGTATTGCCTTGGTCAGTCATTAACTTATTGCGCCGCTTCTCCCAGAGTTTTCCCCATACGTTATTTGCCTTTCTTAAGACATAAAAAGCTGTTGTCAATGCGTACGAGAATCTCCGTAGTATTCCTTACCTCTGCAATCGCAATTCCTGCTTTTTTCCAGAACACCTCAGATTTCCAAATAGTCAGCTTGGCACTTTCACGAACAGTTTTCTTCTCATTTTCAATAAGGTGTTTGAAATACTGTAAGAACTGGCGTAGTGTTGGGAGCTTTGGACACACACTACGTGGGATGGTGCCCCCAATCTGCAAATCTGATGGGCTCGCCTTGTCTTCTTGCTCATAACGCCGGAGAGAAAATCGGTATGCTGGAGTCACTTACGGGTTTAACCGCACGAAGGGAAACGAGTTTCGCTCCCAAAATGTAGCAACCTCGGTGTGTGTAGCCGTACGCGAAGTCCACCGCCCCCGAACACCCTCGCTGTTAATCATCTAAACCAGGGGTCTCCAAACTACGGCCCGCGGGCCGGATGTGGCCCGCGAGGCCTTTTCATCCGGCCCTTGGAGATCATTTTGTCTACGGAAATTTACGTGTAACCTGCCAAGTACAGCCGCCGCTTACGTGTACGTTATGTTTTTACCGAATTAAAATAGAGGCGCGTAGTACTAGTGCGTTATGTTTTCCAACAAATCACTACATTGTAAAACCTTATTCGCTACTTATTATTAATAAAATACTATAAAATAAATAATTAAAAACAACATCCATATTTTGATTATTTTTTATTTGAACCCCGAGCGTGTAGTTGGCCCCCGAACTGCTGTTTGATGGTTAATGCGGCCCTCGGGCTGAAAGGTTTGGAGACCCCTGATCTAAACTGTAGGGCCGCGAATTTCAGGATGCATCTCGGCTAGAAAACAATGTAGTCCCGGCCCATGCGCTCAATGTACAGCGTCCCTACCTACTCCAAAGAAAGTCGAAAAGTCGCTATTATCCCTCCCTCTGCCACACGCCCACATCGGGCGAAGTCGTAATTGGTATTTAATCACTGCTGGAACACTGTGGAAGCATCTCCCGTGTGGAACACCCACCCAAGCGACAGCCATGCCCCTGTAAATTAGGCAAATATGTATTTGTTACCAGGAAAATCACTATTTTCCAGAATTTGAAGCCGTTGCGCGACCCCTAAACGTTGTCCGATCGAGTCCAAATTTTTCCCCCTTTCTTTTTTACCGGATTGGAACCAAGAACCGACTAAGCCTTTCGAAACATTTCGAACATTGCCAATTTTGTAATCACCCTACTGTGACACACTTCTAACGAAAGACGTCTCATAAAATCCTCATCTATGAAGTGGGGGGAGTAGATGTAAGTGTGACAGATGAAGTGAAATACCTGCGCATTACCATAACTTCCATATGAATGGACCCATCGGCGGAACGATACAAGGTCGAACTATGGGGATTCCCCGTGGTAAATTCATTTCCACTATCATATTTACCCTTTTCACCAACTCATGGCAGGTGAACGTTTCGGAGCGAGTAGCCAACGAAAGACGTTTCCCATTCCACCTCAATTTCTAGCTCCCGGCAGCCGAACAGCGTTGTCAGCTCCTGCGGATGAATTCACGTTGGGCGGCGAGGAATCGCGTTAACCATTGATTTTGAGCCTTGACCAACGAAGTCAACGAAATCTAATATTCTCCATCCTTCTTTTTGATCCAGAAATTGTCCCAGCACTGGTGAAGTTAAAAAAAAATCGCCGACACAAACGCAAGGCAAAGGCAACGCCGTAAATTTGGCAACACAGACGATACGAGACCGAAGTGAAACCAGTGAAACCTCTCCGCAAAGGAGTCTGTAAGGCTCCACGGCAGTCTGAGACGTCTGAGAGACTGAGACCCCCTCGGTCCATGCCACTCTTCTGTAATTGGCTAGAAAAGTGACAGGTACGCCAGACGCCAGAGTTAGCCACCATGAGTTGGGAAAAAGGGTAGCAATCATTGAAGTTATAGTACATACCACAAGCAGTATGAAATAGTGATGGTTTGAGGTGCAGGAACTACACAAGTTTTGTTACGAGTGAAAGTGGGACTTTGTGATGTGAGTTGAACCAACTCACTTGTCACAACAAGTTACTTGGAGCTAGGTGACCGAAAGATAAGGTCAAAAGTGCCATATCATATGAAGAATGGGAAAGTTGGTAGGGAAAGGATTTCATGAGGAATGGAGGAAGGGTGGCAACCGGCGTCGGCAGTATCCTCGGAATTCTACCGACAAATCTCCTTGATTCGGACCCAGGCCTTTGGGGTAGGGATGTGTGGTAAATAAAAATATACCGATATATCGGGATCCGATAATCTTAAAACATACCGATTTGCCGATAGGTATATCGATAAAAATATACCGGTATACCGGTACTAATTATATAATATCTATTTATGCTACTATTTTTGTTGGTATTTGCTATCTTCTTGAACCTACTTACATTCTCTCTTTCGCTAATCTTATTTACTTCTCAGAATACTTGAAAGCAAAATATAATAATGTAAAATATTAACGATATTGAGGAAACGAGCAATAAATAGGTAATTTACGTTTTTCATTAAAATGCATATTTATGAGAAAATATTTCCGAGGAAACATTTTTCAAACTTTTGTTCGATTCATTGTGGTTTCCAGTCAAAGAATATGCGGAATAAATGCACAACTGTAAAATGCTAAACATGCTTTTTTCAGATTAGTAAAATTTTTAAAAATGTTTTTTATGCAGAAAATTCATATTCTGATACTTAAGAAATGCTATTTTCATCATTCTCAGTTAGGGTACAGTTTTCCATGCGATGGCTTCTTTAAAAACACAAAAATAGGCTTAGAAGTAAGCCTACAACAACTTCATCATCGTATTAGAAAATATAATGAATATATTATATGTTATCAAGGCAAAGAGATACAGTGCAAAGGTCTCAACAAAGTATTCAGAATTAAGATATGCCATGCCTGGCTGCAATATTTACAGTAGTGTGGTTTTTTATGTATGGATTTCTAGGTAATTGTAAATTTTGATTATTCAGTAGCTACAAAACCTATGGTTACATCGCTCTGTCTATCCTAAAGCCCTACTGCCAAGACAGCAACATCCATGCAAGAGGCTAGTTTCGGAACCAAAATATTTTGGAAGTTTGGATGGTGCATTACCATCTAGTTACCGCAGCCATACCATCTTATTACCTATCTATCTACAGCAGCTTGCACAACTTAATAATTTAACCTTGGATCAAGATAGGGAGGTTTCATCTTTTAAGGTCTGAATTGCCGTACGATTATGAATTCTTTCTCCCAGACAATAAAGAATGGTTTGTGAAAAATGAGGACATGTCTGAGAAAATGAAGATCGTTGGCATACCTTGCTCCGACCCTCAGTTGATGGTTCACCTACTCGAGCGCTTAACCATTATGAGTGTTCGCAGTGGTAGATGGTACCCTGGAAATGGAAAGTTTCCAGGTATTATATCGATTATTACCGATTTTCTCGCTGGTCTCGGATTGAACTTGGTTTGGACCAAGAAATTGCGTACAAATTTATAATCTTTCAAAATTGTGTGTGGACAGTCAATTTTGAACTAAAATTGAGGACATGTCCGCAAAAATGAAGACATACGGCAACCCTATGTGGGGGTGATGAGACTTGACCAAGGCGATGAAGGTCAACGTTTACTTCTATACTTATGTCAGCTATGGCGTTAGATACAACTGAATGAATGGAAAAATGACTATAATATATTATTATTCTGTGAATACATTTGTCAAGAATGAATGTTAAGGAAATAGGATTCCGGTTGTGATATATGATTAATAATGGACAAATCTGAGTAAAGTAAAGAGCCGTATACCGAACCGCTCGTGAAATGTTTCAATAATGCTCCCCCACAAAAGCAAGAATAATAATGTCGCGCCGCGTCGCGATACAGAATCGCGATATAATAGTTTTAATTGTGTTCATTTCTTGCGTTTACACGCGGACAATTATCACCCCAAGTGTTTTGGTACCAATTTAGTCGCGGCAAATCAACATTTTGTGATTGAAGCGAAAGGCAATCTTTTTTTAGAGAAAAGTGATTGTTTTATCTGAGCAAGAGCGAAGACTAGAAAAAACAAAGATATCAAATCAATCTACATAATATATTAAAATTGAATAGGAAGAATATTTTATCCTCGTATGAAATCACATTACACACATTTAAAGTTATTGTTGCATTACGACAATATAAAAAACCGTATCACTTTCGATAAGACATGGTGGGAGCATGAAAGGATAGCCATAGCAACTTACATGGTTGTAGTCTCTTCAAATATTCCATGGGATAGGCTATAACGTTTCATAAGTGTATGCTATAAATTCATTTTGGATGAAATCCAAGTTAGGGTAAATATCTGTTTTCATTGCGCGTATTGCGTGCTGAATGCCGCGGATATACCTATTCCTAATGGATGGTATAAAATGGAGGTCATCATCCTAGGTATTATTAGTACACGCAGGGAAAAACAGTGCGTAACCTTTTTTCCATGATTGTGATAATTTTTTAACATCAATAGATTTAAGAACATTAATTTAGTTCCACCATACTCGGATTGAGTTCTGTATAGAAAATTAACATTCCGTTCAAAGCAAGGCCGTCTACGGCCTATTTTTAAAACACAGCGCTTTACAAAATACGCAGTAGCAGCGCCGAATAGGAGAAACACTTCATTAAGAATATTCAAAACCAAGGTAAAAAGTCAAAAATCATCACAAAACATGATAATTGAAAATAATTTCGGTAAAAACCCTGAAATTTTACTACCCATTTTCCTTTGCTATAGGGAATTTTCAACAACCCCACTCTCTGAAATCATTTCCCTAAATTAATTACTGAACTTCGGTAAGAAAAGATTCATTTTGAGCAATCTATCGGGTACCGGTGTTTAGAAAATAACACCGAATATACCAGTATATCGGCTTGAAAAAATATACCGGTATATATCGATATATCGACAAAAATATACTGGATATACCGATATATCGGTATATACCACACATCCCTACCTCGGGGCGAGAAGACAGTGCTCTTGCCACATCTAGCCACTACACCAACTCGATCCCCTTTGGTGTTCAAATTTCAATATTGCATTGCGCGAGATTTGTCACACTACATATCGTACAGCCCTTATGTCGACAAGTGTATCTCTATAATTTTGAAAGAATCGTCCATTTGTAAATGTATCTAATTTAGGTACTACATAAATAAAATGCACCGCATGTGCCCATGCACTGTACTGCAAAGAGCAAAAAATTAAAACTATTAGGCCTTAAAAGAATTCAGTATTTAAATAGGTACAGTATATGGGCCGTAAGTTTTGGAGAAATTACTAAGTATGACATTAAATCGCAGTGGAAATGAAATACACTATTAGACCAAGGACTAAAATGTATCTTACGTCACGTAATTGTCATGAAATCGAGAGTAAGGGAGAGAACAGTACAAACATCTCTAAATCAGTTTCAGCAGAAATTAATAAATAAAATATATATGTTATTTTCATATAAGTGGGCGGGTAGGGAGAAACAAATAATTTTATGGCAATTTATGTCTCTTGCCTAATTTTCATTCTGCGGGAAATATTAAATGCCTCGCCAAGTCCCGATTTTCGATATTGAAGGAAAAATCAAGGAAGGTGAACACATTACTTGGCGCGGGCAGCAAGCGGTACGGGAGACCCATAAGCTCTATGGGGAGACCCGTGAGACTTTGATCGATGCTAAGGACCTCTCTTTGAAAACGGAACAACTAAGAGACCGGACGAAAGCGCGCCATTTTTTGAGAATAAAATTTCTATTGGCTGTCTTCATTTCTTCTAAAAATCAGAATAAAGATATTCCATGACATAACACTGTGTCTCCCGGTATATTTATAGGGGGAAAATCGGCATATTTAACCACAATTCAAGACGATTTTGTAAATATCACCACAAAAATGAGATTTTTTTATGCATTTAGAGCATTTCACTGAATACGGACAAATCCTGAGGTTTCAAGAGTGTAATTAGTCAAAGTTGAGATGAAGCTCTGACTTAGGTCAGGAAGACTCGATATGTAGCATATATGATAGAGTCTCTTTCATTATTTTATGTACAAACCTTTGCTCCATTCCAAAAAAGACATCTACACTACTCTATCACTGCATAGTGAATGTTACAGCTATGGAATCATGATCTTTACTTGGCGACACTCTGCCAATACTTCGTTCATATATTGCTAGTCAACACATATTAAACTTATACCAATATGTAGGCTGCGTAATGAATGTTACAGCTATGGAAACATGGTCTTTACTTGGCAGCACTCTGCCAATACTTCGTTCATATATTGCTAGTCAACATATGCTAAACTTATACCAATATATAGGATCCTAAAATCAGCGTTAAAATAAAGCAGGTAGATGAACATAAATATCAACATTCATGGAATGGGAGAGTTGTTATGAAGAGCACTGGCTAAAAATGAATCAATTACTTTAAAGGAAATGCTGGGAACTCAAGTAAATATTTCTCCCTTGAAACTCAACTGAAACAGGGCTGAAACTCCATTGAATCACACTGCCTTCTCCGCTGAAACTGCCTTGAAATTGAAACAAAACCAAGGGAGTTTGAAAGTGGGGTGGCAGCAGGTAAGCTGTGCAATAAAATGCCTTGCAACTGCACTGGCACAGAGGCCACAGACCCTTGTAAATATAATGGGCTGGCACACCCTTGCTGCCTAATGACCTCCCAGATAGCACGGTTAACTTTCTGCAAGCGTGCTGCAAGTTTGCAAAGCAAGTCTTGCAAACTTGCAAAGCAAGTCTGCAAGTCTTTGTAAGTTTGCAGCAAGACTGCATCAAACTTGCTAGTTTCCACTTACTACACATTTGTCACACTTTTAATACCATTCCTGTCATAACACATTATTTTAAGGGATTAAGTACGACTAATTTACGTAAAAATATCACTACTTAGACACACACAATCCAGCACAGCACATAAATAATGCTTGTAATCACTGCCATGCCACAATGTACACAGTCAAAACACACGAAAAAACTTTGTTTAAATATTAAGACCAAAAATGATACAGTTGTAAATTGCACAACGTAACTTAGTGATGCCAACATTATTTAAAACTTGAAATTAAATGCTCCACTGGAATAATTTTCTTTAAATCGTCACAGTTTAAATCCATAACAAGAGGTGTGAACGAAACTGTCTTCCAATATAGCTTTGCACAGCATTCTAGACCACTATTCACATTTGAAGTCCAAGAATAGTATGTTGCAAATGATTTGTTGTTCACAAAATATATCACACTGCGATACTTCTTAAAATATCATTCAAATTAAAAACCAAAACAAGCTAGCTAACAAGTTTAGAACATACTTGGTTGATGTGGACTTCCCATTTCAAAGATTCATCCATTATAAAACCAAGAAACTTTAACTGCATATACAGTGAAACCTCCCAATAGCGGACACGTTTGGGCCCGAAAAATCGTTTGCTATTGAGAGGTGTCCGCTATTCAGAGGGGACCGAAGTTACGACATGCTTCTCTATGCAGTAAATATGCCGGTACATTAAAATGTGAAGGCGTTAATATATTTCATTTATCTTTTATGTCTTAATATTGAAAAATTACACATTTCATAAAAAAATATGGAATGAAATTGGATAAATTTGATGCCACAAAGTAAGAAACTCCCATTTCTTTTGCAATTTGAAGAGCTTTTTCCTAGATGAATGGTCCAGATACTGGAATGTTAAATGATCGATCCCTACAAAACCACTCATATTTGAGACTATCAATTACTAAACTATCCACTTTCGGAAACTGCTACTTTACATTGTCACATTTGTCCTCAAGCCCATTCTTTCATCAATCTCTCTTTGCTCTTAATGATGTGACTCACTTGCACCTTCCCAATTCCAAATTTTTCACCGATCGTATGAAAACCTAACTGTTCGGTCTCCAACACGCACAAAATGTCAACATTCTCTCTTAAAAACAGCCTTTTTCTTTTGCCAGCCATTTTTTTATGCAACAAAATACTTTTGATGGATGGCTCACAAGCACTTGCTCACGTTTTCACTTGTACCTTACGACGTTCAAGGAGATACTGAGGCTAAAGCAAGCGTCAGTGCTAAAATCATTAAAAATGATTGGGGGGGAGGAGAAGAACGGGAACAATACAGAAATACAGAAGTTGGCAAACGGAGCAAGCTTGACACTATAAGAGGTCTAGAAGCCCTCATTTTGCCAGCAATAAGGTACATCATGGTTAACCGTGAGGGGAAAGGGAACAGGCAGGATTACTAACTTTTTGATGGACAATGGATTGTACCTGAATTGCTAAGATAAGCTTTGGTCTAGAAAAGTACCAGAGTTTCTTCAAGAAATAAGGTTAACTGTTCAGGGGAGGAGGCATTTTTAAAGAATAGCTCGTCACGAGTGTCCGTTAATGGAGGTAATTGAAGGAAAAAATTTTCTTTTCTATTGCTTGTGTCCATCATTGAGAATGTTTGCTATTTGGAGGTATTATTTCCATTAGTTTCCATGTTCTACTTCCGGGGATTGAAAAACTGTCCGTTTTTAGGAAGTGTCCGGTATTTGGAGGTGTCCATTAAGGGAGGTTTGACTATAGTACTATGTTTTCATTTTTTAAATTGTTGGGGAAATAATTCATGAGTAATTAATACATACAATAGGGCCCAAGGATTTCCCTAGGGAACTGAACTGATAAGTATTTACTCACTGTGTTGTTGGGTCCTATGCTGTTGATCTCCACCATTTGTTTTCTATCCTTCATATATGATTTTAGCCATTTAAGAGCAATGTCTCCAGTTCCATAACCTTTATATTTATTCAAAAGAATGTTGTGGTCCACTGTATTGAAAGCCCTTGAAAGGCCATTGAAGATATGCCAACAGAGTATCCATTGGAATCCCACGAGGTCATTATCTTTTTCAGAAAACTTGCTCAAGCATCATTTGTGTCTTTTCCCTTTTGGAAACCATATTGTTCCCTGAATTTAAAATATTATGTTTAACGATATCGTTTATGAACCTTTCTCACATGAAAGACTCATGGATCTAAGAAAAACTAGTCAGGTCAGGACTAGTAATTACTTATGTCATCGTCAACCCCTTTTTTGAGAATAGGTTTAATTTTTGAGATTTTTAAGTAGTCTGGGAACTCACCATTTATGAAGGTTTCATTAATAATGAAAGTCAAGGGTTTAATTATTGCATTAGCAACTTTTTTAAACAGTGATAGGAAAGTCATCAACTCCAACTGATAATTTACCTTTGACAACCATAGCATACTTCTAGACCTCATTTTCAGCAAAAAGAAAGAGAGCCGTAGAAGATGTTACATGACTGTAGTACTGTATATGAAATCCATCCCTATTTTTTATGTAAATTCTGAGGTACATAAGGGGCTTCAGACCAGAGGTTTGGGGGGGGGGGGACGGGACACCATTGGCTCTTGGGGTATACCCCCAGGAAAAGAGGGTATTTGTGGGTCTTGTCCTGGAAATTCTTCAAACTATGTGCGAAATGGCGCATTGTAACTGGTTTGGAAGCAAAAGTTTGCCTTTTTAGAAGAGCAATCTTTTACGAAATGCATACTTCCCTTTTAGATTTCCCCCAAGTCTTGACTAATTCCAAAATTTCTTTATTTACATTTGCTTTAGCTTGTGGTTTTAAAAACAGTTTTAGTTTGCATGAAATTTAACTGGATGTAAAGTAAAATAACCACAATTTCAATAACAAAAAAGCAACAAAATAGTTTAGGTTTTTAATTTGTCTATGACAGATAAATATGCCAGGTTTTTGGGGGGGTGGCAACTGCCTCTACTGCCCCCCGGGGCCGCCAATGGGCACATTCCCATACAGCACAGTGAGAAATATACTCGTGTACTCTCGGTCGATATATGGGGTAAGGGATAATTCCAAAATTAGCCCTTTTTTACTCGCGTTCTTTCAGTGTAAATTTTGGTCCAAATTATCTGAGTGGACTTCTGTATTTTATAGAATTTAATTAATGTACAACATGTCACTTTGCCTTTTTTCACATTTCCATGGGAATAACTGCATATTAAAGATGAGCTATACCTATTATTCCATTACAAAGAGAAAAGATATACCTGTTATAACATATGTTATATAGGTTTGTATGTAACATATGTTAATTCAATATGCATCTACCAAAGAACTTTGTCTATTCGGTAATCCAGATAATCGTGAAAACCTTATTTGTACACAATGGGTGGAAATATTTTTTACAAAAAACGATGATTTTTCCTTGCGATAATTACTCCCTTTTTTGATCATACATTTTGTACAATTGGATTTGCATTTTGGTACAATTGTAACCAACCAGAAATAAAATCATGTTCCACGATAATATTATCTGCTTTCGTATGATTCTGACAGCCATTTTCAAGCACACGTGAATATCGGCATTAATTTCTTGGTACCAAATATTTGTAAATATGTAGTTCTCTCCAAGCCAAGCACAAATACGGAATAATTTATATTTGTCTGGCCATGAATGCGGAGGAAATAACTTCTTTGCATTTCTAACGTTAATCATGTACTTTGGTGGCCGAGTGGGTTAAGGCATTAGTAAGACCGGAAGAGACAGGTTCTAGGGTTCACATCTCTCTGGCGGCATATTTTTTTCTTGGTCAAATACGAATCTAAATCAGCCACGAATTTTGCTGGCAATGCTGTCTAGCAGTCATAATACTAATAACAGTTTATTTTCCGTTGGTAAACATACATTGGCATGGGAATTTGCATATTAGTCACTAGGTTGTGGTCGATACACGTGTTTACTCCAGAAATAGCGGACAGTAAACCGAATATAGACCAGTTTCCAACAGTTTTTAGTCGTTGAATAATGGGTTTTCGACCAGATAAATCGCGTATTATACACGTGATTTAAACGAAAAATGATCCCTGTGTGCTGTTTGGGTTAACTAGGTATTTGTTAGGAAAATCAGCAACTTCTTTTGGATTGGATAAGCTGTCCCAATCCTTGTTCTCTAGCTTTCTCCCAATCACACTCTTCACTATGCTCCATGATGCTTTAGTCACATTTTCTGATTGGCAAATAAAATTATTGTAGTATGATTTTCTTGCCCTTAAAAGAAAGGACTATAATCTTTTTAGCAGTTCAGAAAATAATTTTTGAATTTAAAATCATCCAGAGTTTATTTCAATACACAAAGTTTCCTGAATTAATTACTGGCAGCTAGAACCTCATCTGTAACTAAAGCTACTAATACATGCACTAGTACTCATGGTTGCCTATTTTGTAGTAGCCTGAAATTCTGTGCTACCATTTTTTAATTTGCTATAGGTATCTATTTTGCTGCTATGCTATTTTAAATTTTATGCTAATTCTGTTGAAACAGTTAGAAATGGTATATGTTACCTACATTTAAATTTGAAGTAAATGTGAAGCAATAATGTAATAAAATATGTTGGCAGTGATAAATCAAAGATGTATACCTATGGGAAGAGAAGATGCATTATATAGGAAAGTAAAGGAACTGACAGGTGGTAATAAGGGAAGGGGAATTATGACGATAACAGACGAGACGGGAAAGGTAATCGTAGAAACAAAAGAGATCCAGGAGAGGTGGAAGGAGTATGTTGAAGAGCTGTATGGTAAAGAAATGAGGCCCAATAGGTTAGATATAGAAAGGGAAGACGATATCGACAGAGATGGCATCGGACCAAGTATCCTAGATAGCGAAATCGAAAGAGCTCTACGAGACATGAAAAGGAATAAGGTGGTGGGAATAGATGACATACCTGCAGAGTTTTTAAATAGCATGGGGAAAAATGGAAGAGGAAAACTTTTTGCACTTATTCGTAGGATTTATGAGGATGGAGTGTGACCGGAAGACTTCGCGAAGACTGTACTAATTCCTATACCAAAGAAGAGTATGGCAAAAACGTGCGAAGACTATAGGACAATAAGCTTAATATCTCACGTGGCCAAAGTAGTTCCGAGAATTATAAACAGAAGGCTGGAGAAGAAGGCAAATGAATACCTGGGTGACGACCAGTTTGGGTTTAAGAGAGGAACGGGAACGCGAGGTGCTATAGCGGTGATGAGGACGCTAGTAGAAAGAAACCTAGAGTATGGGCAGGATGTTTTTGCATGCTTCGTAGACTTCGAGAAGGCGTTTGATCGGGTGGAATGGACAAAATTAATGGGAGTGTTGAAGAAATTAGGGGTCGATTGGAGGGACATGCATCTGATTCGGAATTTGTATATGAACCAGACGGCGCAGGTTAGGGTAGCCAATGGAGAATCGGGATGGGCCACGATAGGACGGGGAGTGCCGCAAGGGTGCCCACTATCGCCGTTGCTTTTTAACGCGTATTCAGAAGAATTGGTAAGGGAGGCATGGGGGGAGGATGAGGTAGGAATAAAGGTAGGAGGGGAGCTGATAAAATCAGTGAGATTTGCAGATGATCAAACATTGGTTAGTCAGTCGGCCAAGGGGTTGCAGTCAATGGTAAATGCATTAGAGGTGCAGTGCAAAAAGTATGGGATGAAGATCAATCACAAGAAAACGAAAGTAATGAGATTTTCTAGAAATAAGAAGGCGGGGCTGAATATAAGGGTGGGAGGGCAGAAGATAGAGCAGGTCGAGCAGTTTATGTATGTGTGTAGTATTTTGGAGGAGAATGGGTTTAGAGGTAAGGACATCAGATGCAGAATTTCGCTAGCTAAAGAAGCATTTTTGAAGAGAAGGGAATTGATGAGGGGGGGTCTGAGAAGAAACGTAAAGAAGAGGCTGGTGAAAACTTTAATATGGAGCGTGGCGCTATATGTGTCGGAAACTTGGTCATTGCGAAGGGAGGATGTGCGTAGACTTGAGGCATTTGAGATGTGGGTTTGGAGAAGGATGGAGAAGGTTAGCTGGATGGCAAAAAAGACGAACGAGGAGGTATTGGATATGGTCGGAGAGGAGAGGAAGCTTGTGGCAGAGGTTCGGAGAAGGCAGAAGAGATGGATGGAGGAGGTTTTGAGAGGAGAGGGCATGTTGAAGAGAGTGATAGAGGGGAGAACACTGGGGAAGCATGGAAGAGGAAGGAAGAGGATTGGAATTCTGGACGAAATAAGAGGAGGTAGAAGATATGAAGAATTGAAGAGAGATCTAATAATGGGCCATTAGGAGGGAAAGCAAGACAATGTTTATGAGGTTGGGATGCAGAATGGGGACTGTTCAAGAACCTACCAATCAGCTGGTAGAATACTTGAATGAAAATGAATTCATGTTTTGCAACAAAGGATATTTCACAATTGAAATTTCCTGTAATCAGTTGTACAGAATTTTACTTGTCTTTGCCAGTCATGACGTTATCAAGGGAAAAAGACATTTTATGGCTCACTTATAATTGAGAATCTTTAAAAACGTAACTAACTGTTGCCTTAATACATATATTAAAATCGGGTTACTTTAAGAATTTGCAATGGTACTTAATAATGTGAAACTAAACTTCTGTTGTGTCATTACCTTGATTTGTGACAGTTATCTATTTTGCAGCCATGCTATTTTAAATTTTATGCTAGTATTTGTGTTAAAATATTTAGCAATAGTACTTGCGCCATTTAAATATGAAGTAAATGTGGAACCATAATGTTATAAAATATGTTGGCAGTGATAGATCATAGATATATACCAATGTGTTACATTTAATTATTTCAGTAATAAATTAATTATTATCTTATAAAAAAAATAATTATCTCCTCTTTTTTCTTATTGCCAAAAATTAGTTAAAAATAACAGAACTTTAGTCGAATTATTTACGTGCGAAGGAATTATTTTCATATTTATCCCCATTTCGACAAATTAACTTAAGGAAAAATTATTTTCTCATGCTCTTTCTATGGTAAATATTTATCATATAAATGTAAAATTTAGCTTGATTTCAGAGAGGCATGGACTAATTCACAAGATTTTCTCCTTTATTCTACATTGTTGCTTTTCTAGCACATAAATTTACTATGCAGCCTAATGTCAGGTGAAATGTGTACTCATGTGTAATGGCCAGATGTTACTTAATAGGACTGTTAAAGTCATTGCTTTTCAGCTAACAAATTGCCCTCAATTATCCGTTAATAACAAATTAATGAGTATATCCTTAAAATGTTGTTGATAATCTTTCCAAATTTTTTCCCTTTATTGCGCTTAGCGTCATTAGACACGATTAAAAATATTAAAACCATCAACCGATTCAAAAATCCCAGGAGAACGCTGGCTGATAGCGATACTAGCACCATCTATCACTTCGTCCTCAAACTACTTTGACACAAAAGGACCATGACCTAGGTCACACCTACAGGTTAAGGTATTTGTTAAGCTGATGGCCGTGGCTGGATTGGACGAAAAGGTAATTGGATACCAATTCACCATGGGACCCGGCGCACTCCACTTCCCAAGCAGCAGATAATGTCCATAAAATATCCATAGAATGTTACAAAATAACTTTCTTAATATCCATAAGATATCCAGCATATCCGTATAACCTTTTATGGACATCCATAAAATATCCAAAGTTCCCACTTTGAAATATCCAATGAATATCCAGTGCTAACATCCATACAACATTATCGCACAGTTGCGTGGATATCTATTCAATATTCATGGAGCACCAAAAACCACCCCTCCCAATTGTTTATTCTATTGAAATTCAAATTTTCTTACACAGTATCATCCCCTAATGTACCAACAAATATTGCCAGAAACAGAATCTTATCATCTCATATGAAAATCATAAGCCATCCAAAGTGACATTTGATCTGCTAAAATACTTCAGAGGCAGAACATTTTAAACCCAACTTCAAGCTCCTGACATTTTAACATATATGGTTATTGTGCTTAACATTCACGAGCCGGAATATCGTAATACCTCTCCACTGCCTTTGCTGCTCTCTCAAAATAAAAAAGGATATTCTGCCATTATTCATTTTGAATGTGCTATTGAGCAATGGCATGATGGATGTTACACATTGCATTAGTTCACCATTTTATAATACCATGTACCTACCTAACGATTTGCTACTTATATCGCCTAATAATCAACTATAACGACTCATCGCACCCAATCTCTCATCTTATGCTGAATGAACACTGTTAGGAAAGACGTATATATGTAGTCACTTCCGTGGATAAATGTGACTTCGAGAACTATAATCATTAAATGATAATTCCGTGATAGTTTGAGGAAATACCATCAAACCTTGATAAAAGTTATTTGCCATTAATTAATGCCAGATAACTGTTATCCTATATTGCCACATAGTATGCATATAAATGCAATATTACTGCAAATAAACGAGATTTTTCCAATTCCTGCACGTTAGCTTCAGCGTTGTAGCTAGGGGCTGGCCAGGCGGGCGGCTGCCAGGGCACTTTGCAGACCCACAGCCTACGGGCCATAAATCGAGGTAATATTATCTCGATTACCTCGATTTATGTGGTATCAACCAGTAACTGTCGTTTTTGAGCAGCTTGATTCTTCTTGAATCTCCTTATCGGAAAGTGGAAAGCACCACTTCCGTACATTTCGTGCACACTACTGTGACCGGTCAAGGAAGCGGAACATTTTCGCCAGGGATACTGTTTGGAATAACAATTTTTTAAGGTAATAAGTGCCACTTCTTGAATTGATGGTAAAGGTGATAAAGAGGAAGGAAGATATACTGATTGTTTGCAACGTGATATACATGAATCATTTTAATGATAATATCATATTTTTGAAAATTATAACATGTTTAAATTTTAAAATAATAATTATATTTATTGTCAAAATATCCATCGTGTAATAGCAACGTCTTTTGGATAAATAAACCTTATTTAGATATCCGATGGATATCCTCTGCTGCTTGGGTATGGATATTTCGATGTAATATCCATAGAATGTCCACATAATGTTACAGGTTGGACCTAACGTCTTTTGGATATTGGTAACCATTTATGGATATCCATACAACATTGTCTGCTACTTGGGTTGTATCCAAATTGGATAAAAAATTTGATCCACATTGGACCATGGGACAACGGCTTTACACTTACATTTTGCATTTCTCTATTTTCCCTCAGATCCTCATTTTTCTCAAAAAAATTTCCTCTGAAACTGTTCTTCGGAATGTTTAGGTAGTTGTGAGGGACTAGTTCTATGCCAGGCCCAGATTGGATCAGTACCACTATTTTTTTTAACCATTCAGAGTTCTGTGGTTCTAGTACTCAGTGGGGTCTAAAATGACACGTATTGACCCTCAAAAGAGACTAGTTCCCGCATGTAGATCATTCAGAGTAGGAACTTGGCAATGGGACTGATTATGGACTAGTCCCTTGGGACTCAAAAAGTACTAAAAATGTTTGTAAGGGATAGTGCATTATTCATAAAAATTCACTTGTTAAATATCCATTTAACATTCAAGGAATGTTGTCTTTGAACGTTCAAACAACATTATATAATGGTTCAAGTTGGTCACATTGAAATATCTATATAACGTTCAGCAAACATTATCCTTGAATATTTGAACGTCGTATAGATATTCATAATGTTCAAAAGAAATATTGAATGGATATTAAATGAATGTTACTCTACTGTGTAGGAAATGTGTTAAAATGAGCCTGAATTATTTCATTACGAGGGAAGGCATTCGAAGATCTTCATGATGTTGTATGTCCATATAGGATAACCCTGTCATTTCTCCGTCCTCCAAGCTTGGCTGGCTCAGCGAATGTGGGGACGTTATATGGCCAAGAATGGTTCATCGAATCAGGTAATAAGTTTTATTATAGACGGCGAGGGAGTTTCAGTGGAGGGAGCAAATGAGTGCCAGGCCTGGGCCAGTGCTTGGTATTGTTAGTTTTTACGACATCTGTTATCCTTCTGAATACGTCACAAATGGACAAATTGGCAGTCAATTTTAATTTACATTATTTCTTTCTCAACTCATTCTCATAAATCTTGGTTCCTTAATCCCTAACACCTTAAATTAAAGGTGTCTGGGATAAAACAACCAAGTGATAAGGTGGTCTATGAATGCCGTACGTAAAAAGTTAACATTCACGTATTTTGATGACGCTATCCCTAAACGGTTTGGGGTTCACTTTATTTTAACGTTATCCCCAAACGATTTGGGGGTGACGTTATTTTAATGTTATTCCCAAACGGTTTGGTCCAAACAAAAAATAATAGTTGGGGTGGTTGGACATTATAATGTGTTTTAAACCACGTTCGTTCGAACATTAAACTAATATTAGTGTGTTGGTGGGGAAGGATGGCCTGACCTGGGCCAACTGTTCAGTTTTGTGGCAGTGGAGCACTCACGCAGCAAGAGAGAAGCAGTTCCATTTCAATGGAGTAGCAAGGGAGTGTAGCAGTGGAGTTTCAGTTAACCACAGTTTTTTTTGTTGAGGCCAAAGCAGTGCAGTCCAGTTGCAAGGTAGTTTCAAACCAGTTTTCACCCGTTCAGTGGAGTTTCAGTGCAGAATCAGTTGAGTTTCAAGGGAGAAATTTTTACTTGAGAAATAAGTGAATATATAGTATACTTTTATAAGTTTTAAATTTTTGTACAGTTATAATAGAGCTGTGTCAAAGTTTAAAAAATAATAACTATAAATTATATAAATGTTCACTATGGCTTATGTTCACAAATGTATTCAGGATTGTTTTTACCAGTTTTAAAGCGAAATTATCTCTCTTAAATTCTTACTCACTTTCTCTCCGCAAAACCATTCTGTCGCATACAGGAAGATATAAGCAGCCAGTGGTAAGATATGAAGAACTGTTTGAAGTTACACTGGTTACACCTTAAAAAAAAGAAAACATATTAGTAATTAAGTCGTGGAGAAAATAATTTATGGGAACTGCTGCCATGATACAGCATGGGCTTTAAAAAATGAATGGTAAAAGTTAAATTAAAAATATAAGGACGCAGTGCTCCACTAAATTAATTCATGTTTATTTCATCATAAACTGAGGTGCCTTTCACAACCCTTTTTCAGCTCCTAACCATAGAAAAATCTGCCTCATATGTCTTTAAATAATGAGCAACCAAGAAATTCTCAGGCTTCCATTTATTGTTTTTGAGTGAAATCATGATTCCTGTTTTGGTGATTTTTGATCTTGCACAAATTTTACTCTGGCCAGAAAAAAAATTACAATACGAACTGTTGGGTAGTGGGAAAGGTTACTTGTAAAAGAACTGAAATAGGTACCCCCAAAGATTTACTCTTTTACCAACTTCAAAAGGAGTATGTATCAGGGACCACAATATCTCAATAGCAATCAGGGAAAAATCAAAAATATCTTTGCTTACTATGTGCCTAAAAGTTTTGAGTAAACTTAAGATAGTCAGGTACTCAGTCATCAGCCAGGGAAGTGAAGATTGAAAGAAATAGAAAAAATATCATCCTTCAATATTCACACCATTTTTATAGCTAATTCGAGAGAAAAAATCAGTTAAACTGCTTTCATCAGATAAAATAATGATTTCAACCTGATATGATATACAGACAGGCCCGTCCCAAGGGATTGAGGGACCCCTATGCAAACGAAAGTCCTAACTTTGCATTCCTTTTTTGATATTATAGCATCTTTTGAGCATTCTTCATGGAAAGAAGGAAATTAACCTACAAAATGGCTAATGATTTCAAGAAATTTACATATGTACTAAGAAGTAGGCAATTTCTGGAAATGGGCCGGTTTCACCGCACCATCTGAAAAAGGCAAGCCCTTGCGGGGCCCTCATAGATGCAGTGCCCAGTGCAGCGGCACCTGTCGCACTACCTCAGGGACGGCACTATGTATACATGGGCATATTAGCAGTTGTGAGCTATTAATGAATGAGTTATGTTAAAACTTTGTTCAGCATATTTATGGTGTTTGAAGGATTGTTTTCGAAACTTCATCCTTCACAATTATCATGCTTTATGAATAAGGTAAAAAAAAAGAAAACCCATCAGGAATTTCTGCAAAAATTCCATCACACACAAAAGTACTGAAACAGCCTGAATTTGGAGTAGTGTTTTTTCTCCAAAAGACTCGCGGATTTGAAAGTTACACTCACTATTTTCGAAAACTTGTTTCTTTAAAAATGTACATATTCCTCACCTCTGCACATGTTTCAACATGTCTACTTAATACTGCTACATAGTAAATGAAGTGGATGTTCATGTTACAATGCTACATAGTGTAAATATGCTGTAAAAGTATCTTGAAGAGAAGGGGGTGAGGGATGTGTGATCCCAGGGTGTATGTTGGTGACCAACACACACCAAGACCGTCATGCGTGGTGAAGAGCCACAACCTCCACGAGGTGCCCCTGGTTTTCGCAGAACATGACGGATCTAGACCTGGCGGTCGATAAACTGCTCCCATCATCACGATGCGTCCCTGTGCCAATGGTGACCGCATCCGCGGGGCGGAGGGTAAGAAGTCACTAACAGGTGAGACTCCGGATACAGGGCGACCTCCGGTTTTATTTAGCCTTACCTATGCATGCGGGGCTCTGCATGGGCGGACTCCCCTATTTCCCTAGCTACTCGTGGGAACTTTATGGAACCTTTTAATAAAAAAACCTCGGAGCCCGCTGAAAAGCGGACTCCACCCAAGGACTCTTGCAGTCCACTTTCCCTAACCATGGAGGAGGCACTGTTGGTGAGCCCCGATGGGGATCCCAGTGGTCGCCCCTCTTCTACCTCAACCCTGTGGGCCCCTTCGGGGAACCCTATTATCCAAAGCCACCCTTCTATACCTTGTAAGGACGGCAACCTGTCATCGGATTCATCTGAATCCACAATCAAGGCATCTGAATCTGGTAAGGAGATGGATTCAGATTCAGGAGCCTCTAATGCTACCCTGAAGAACATCGCAGGGAGACTGAAGGACCTCTCCACGGGGACTTCGCACAAACCAAGCGGCGCAACCAAAAGGTGGAGACGTAACGTGAGACGCGCCGAAAGAGCTGCAGGAGGCCCTGCTCATCCTCCTGCCTTAGGAGGAACTGCCGATGGCAAGCCCACCGGCGGAACCACTGGGCGGGGGGTGGACACCACAGAGACCTCAGGCAGCTCCTCCCTGAAAAGGGACAGGACCCCTGGGGACACGCCTAATGCCTCACAGGATCTTAAAAGGGCCAGAACTGCGCCCACATATGCTCAGATAACGAGAGACACCAAAAAGATGGCGATTGTGCCAGTTAACTACCCGGAGGTGATGATGAAAGAAAACTGGCACCAATTGGCCGTATCTAAGTTGGAGGAGTTGTGGGACACAGCACCAGCTGAACAGGAGGTCCCACTCTTCGAAGCCAATAGGTTCTTAAATGGCGCAGTGGAGTTCGCCTGCGCCAACGAGTACTCGGCCTCTTGGCTTGAGAGGGCAGTAAACATCATTGGCCCCTTCGAGGGAACCGAGGTTAAGGTTGTCGATGCCGACAGCCTTATCAAAAGAAGAATGACGATGGTGTGGGTCCCGGGACCGAGTAGACCCGAAACCAAAACCCTTCTGGAGAGGCTGAAGAGAGCCAACCCGGGGCTCCAGACCACCCTATGGAGGCCATACGAGAGATGTGTAGTCGAACAAGGGACAAGATTTGTCCTGGGAGTCGACGAAGCATCGGCGGCCTTCATGGCTAGCCCCACCTTTAAACCGAATGTGGGGATGCAGAAGGCAGAGGTGACCTTCCTTGGAAGGTCGGGGGGACCAGAGAAGCCCCCAAAGACCCCTGGAGCGGAGGGGGTCGCAGAGGAATTAGTCTAATTGACAGGTATTCACTGTCTCCAGGCTAATATTCAGCACAGCAAGGCTGCCTCTGGGATCCTGCAAAGGATCCTAACAGAAGGTAAGGTCAAAATTGCACTGATTCAGGAACCCTGGGCCTTCCGGGGTCGAGTCAGAGGTTTAAACACGACAAAGGGTAAATTATTCTTTTGTACCACAGTCGATAGACCTAGAGCTTGTATCTATGTTAATGGGTTAAGTGCTATGCATTTACCAGAATTTATCACCAGGGACCAGGCAGCTGTTGTGCTTAGTCTTGGGGACGGTGGAAATGAGAGGAGAGTGGTCGTCTGCTCTTCCTACCTGCCATATGACGCTCCAGGTCCACCACCTTCGGATGAACTGGAGAGACTCTTAAGCTATTGTAGAGCAAAAAATTGGGACCTCCTTGTTGGGTGCGACGCTAACTCACACCATACAGTGTGGGGCAGCAGCAACACGAACAACAGAGGGGAGGCCATGATGGAGTATCTGATGTCAACGGAAATACATATACTCAATAGGGGGGCTCAGCCCACCTTTTCGAACAGCATAAGGGAAGAAGTTCTTGATTAAACGCTTTGCACCAATTCTATGGTGGAATGCATTAAAGAATGGAGAGTGTCAGGCGAAGTCACACTGTCTGACCACCGACACATACTCTTCACTTTAACAAAGGTTAGCAACAGGCCAATCACATACAGGAATCCCAGATCCACGGACTGGAGGAGATACAGAGAACTGCTTGGAGGACTATTATCACAGGCACCCCAATGCAAATTCAAGAAAGTAGACGAGATAGACGTAGCTGTGGGACACCTACAGGACAGCATAATCTCAGCCTACAAAGCAAGCTGCCCTATTAAGAGCAAGAAGGAGGGAGGCAAGCTGCCCTGGTGGGGCACCGAGTTGGAGCATCTCCGCAGGGAGACCAGGAAACTCTTTAATAAAGCAAAGAGGACCACAATGCCTAAAGACTGGGACAACTTCAAAGCTGCCCAGCGTAGGTACAAGGCGACAATCAAACGTTCAAAACGAGAATCTTGGAAGACCTTCTGCCGAAACATGGAGGCCATTCCACAATTGGCAAGATTCCATAAAGTTATTTCAAAAGACCCAGAAGCAGGAGTGGGGGCTCTTTTGCTTCCCTCGGGTGACTTCACGTCATCTGACAAGGAAGCATTAAAGCTTATGCTGGAGACACACTTTCCAGGCTTCTTGGAGGGTGAGGAGATGCACCATAGGAGGCCTCCCATCCGTCCGGCTCGGTGATTGTGGAGAGTGGAGATTGGCCTCCAGCATCGTAACATATCATGCTACCAGATGGGCGATCACAAGCTTTAGCCCATACAAATCTGCTGGAGAAGATGGTATCTTTCCGGCACTTCTGCAAGAGGGACAGGAACTAATACTGCCACCAATTGTCAGAATTTTCCGATCCTGCCTGGCGTACGGATATGTTCCAAAAACCTGGAGGATCATCAAAGTAGTTTTTATCCCAAAACCAGGAAAAACAGACTACACCAAGGCTGGCTCCTTCAGAGGAATCAGCCTCATGTCCTTCATGCTTAAAGCATTGGAGAAAATAGTGGACAGGTATATAAGAGAGGGACCTTTAAAGGAACATCCTCTACACCCGTTTCAACATGCCTACCAAAAAGGAAAGTCGGTCGAAACAGCGCTCCACAACCTAATTTCTAGGATTGAGGGAGTACTGGAACACGGGATGTATGGTTTGGGGACTTTCCTTGATATAGAGGGAGCCTTCAACAATACATCCTTCGACCAAATCTGCTGCGCAGCCAGGAGACATGGGGTCCACCCACATATTGTGAGCTGGATCAAACACATGTTGGAAGAAAGGATTGTCAAGGCTGTCCTGAGGGACAGCACGAAGGAAGTGGCCATGACTAGAGGATGTCCACAGGGAGGGGTGCTATCTCCTCTCTTGTGGAACCTGGTCATCGATGAGCTAATCACGAGGCTAAATAAAACCGGAGCCTACACTCAGGGGTATGCAGACGATGTGGCGATCCTCATCACCGGAAAATACCTCGATACCGTCTCCGGACTTATGCAAAAAGCCCTAGACAGGACGATGGTCTGGTGTAACGAAACAGGGTTGACGGTGAACCCTGACAAAACGAAGCTCATACTGTTCACTAATAAGAGAAAGAGGGATGGATTTGATCCTCCTTCACTGCAAGGCAGGATCTTACAACCATCCCAGACGGTCAAGTACCTTGGAGTTCTTTTGGACACCAAACTCAACTGGGGAGAACATCTTGAGGTTAAAATCAAGAAAGCATGTGCCTCCCTATGGACATGCAGGAGGGCCCTCGGCAAAACCTGGGGACTTCAGCCAAAAGCGATCAAATGGATTTACACCGCAGTGGTGAAGCCAGCCTTTCTACACTGCTCAATTGTCTGGTGGAAGAAGACTAGGCAGATTACTGCAAGGAATAAACTCAACCACCTGCAAAGAATGGCCTGTATGGGTATCACGGGAGCCATGAGGACAACCCCAACGCTGGCCCTCGAAACCCTACTGAGTCTCACACCACTTCACGTGGAAGTCGAGACGCTAGCTAGGATGGCGGCCTATCGTCTCAAGAGACAGGGACAATGGAGTGACAGAGGAAACCTCTCTGGTCACAGACAACTATGGACTGAACTTATGGAGTCGAATCCCATTTGTGAAATGAGCACAGACGACATGACGGTTGCGCTCAACAAGACACCACCTCTCTTCAAAACCCACTTTCCAACGAGGGAATGGTGGGTCAAAGAAGGAGGTAAAGACAATGGAGCATACGTCTGGTTTACAGATGGCTCTAGAAAAGAAGGAAGAGCAGGAGCAGGGGTTCACTGCCGCCGACCAAATAAAAAGCTCTCAATCCCTTTGGGAGAGCACGCCACAGTCTTCCAGGCAGAGGTCTTCGCTTTGCTGACCTGTGCCTATGTTGCCAAGGATATCTGCCGTAAAGGCAGACCAATTCACATATGCACCGACAGCCAAGCAGCTTTAAAAGCTCTCACATCGCCGTGGTGTAAATCAAGGCTGCTGCTGGAATGCCGGGAAGCACTGGACTCCCTCAGCAGACAGAGCAATGTAGAACTTTTCTGGGTCCCTGGCCACACAGGCATAACCGGAAATGAGATAGCGGACGAACTAGCAAAGGAGGGCTCAAACAGGAACCCAATTGGACCAGAGCCTTTCATACCAATCGCACCCTCTTCAGGGATTTTTTAAGATCAAAGAGTGGAGCCTAGCCCAACACTCTAAGATCTGGCAGAATGTACAGGGGCTTAGGCAAGCCAAGCTCCTGATAGAAGGACCCAGGCCGGGGATGGCAAGAAAGCTTCTATCACTGGACAGAAGACAACTTCGTACGATAGTGGGACTGCTTACTGGACATTATCAGGTTATGAGGCACCTCCATCTCCTGAGAATCACAGACTCGGCGAAATGTAGATGGTGCGAGGAAGAGGACGAAACAACATCTCACGTACTCTGCAAGTGTCCAGCTTTGATGAGGACTAGAGTTAGGCATCTGGGTTCCCCATCTTTGGAACTAGATGAAGTCAGGGGTATTCCCATAGAGGACATGTTATCCTTTAGCAGGGCGACTGGACTCTATGGGTGAATACAAACATGGTGGTTGGTACAATGGACCATTATGTCTAAGTGCCTTAGCTCCTCCTTGGAGGAACTCCACCTACTTTTTAATCTAATCTAATCTAATCTTGAAGAGAAAATAGATTGGGCTATAAAGAGAAAATTAAGTTATTTTTTCTCGTTCATACTTCAAAACACTTGGGATGCACTATATTAATCAGAGTCCAATGCAGGCAAAGGCAAGAAAATCTAGCAGGAAAGGTAACTGTTAGGAAAGGACTTGAGAGGAAGAAGAGGACATGAAGGAGATAAAGCCTTAAGGTCAGATTCTCCTTTCTCGTGTTATTGAGAATGACAATGAAGAAGATGGTCATGCATTAGCATAGAGGCCATTTTTTGGTCAGATTACATATTTATTAATGAATTAAGTATTTATATATTCATTGGAATAAATTTGGTCAACGACATAACATGATGATACTGAAAATGAACAACATGTAGAGCTTCTGCCCAGATATGTAAGTAAATAACCAAGAACACTTTATAGATTAGTTTAAATGGGATCAGTTGAGCAATAATTCTGTATTGTGGGAAAAGGAATTTTATGAGCAAATAGGGGATACAATTTGGATAGTTATCATTTAAGAGTCACTGATGCCCAGGAGCAGACTTGCCAAGATGGGTGGGCGGGAATCTCTGCCGGGACCCCAGATGGCATCTGTGGTGCATCTGGGCTGTAATGATGGCATCATTACAGCCTTTTTTTAGGGGGGGTTTGGCTGTTGGGGCCTCTGACGTTGCCGCCAGGGCCCTTGGGTACCCAGTCTGCCTCAGCTAATGCTCAGCGGCTCACAATGAGAGGGAAGGTGGCATTTATTATTCATGGGCTACATGAGAGAGGAAGATGTCTTTCAGAGAAGAACATGTTCAAAACCGTCAACCAGTTGGGAGTAAAACCCACAACCATGTGCTAGTGGGCAAGGACTTCACCCTGCTGCCACTGGGGCTGGTATGTGGGAATGGAGGAGGATAGAGAAGGAGTGATGGGCAGAGAGAACAAATGGAGGGGTGCTCGGAATGGAAGATGAGGACAGAGGAAATAATGTAGGATTCGGTTTTTTCTCAGTGTACGCTCTTGGTGAAGTCTTATTGGGTCATTCCACCAGGTGAATTCTATGTTTTCTGATATTTCAACAGCTACCTCCGCCATCGTCTTCAGACATAGCCATAAGTACACCTCTAACAGCTAGATTACATACTATATAGCAAGCCCCAAGTACAATTCAGGGTCTATTGTCTGAATCATGGCATGACTGTGAGCTTGTTTTCCTTGAATGTTTGATTTTTCAAGGCTGTAGCCTGAATCATTTAATTTGAGCTACCTTCTTTTTTCTGAAATGGTGATGTTACCTCAAGCCCAAAAGAAGAGTTGTTTGATGATTGACATCTGACATTTTGCATGCACTGAAAAACTCCTAGATGTATAGGCCCTACACTCATTGGGTTCCAGTGTTAAGCAGTAGAACACTTCCAATGGTAAGGCCCATAAGGCTCAAGATGTCCCCCAAATTATCTGAATATGAATAATGGCTTTAAGGTCTAATCTGCTGGAAAAGGACACACCAAACCAATCTCCTCAAGGTGGTGGCTGAAGCACCATATGCTGAATAACACAGCTCTAGAGACTAAGTGACCACTGGGATCAGTGGTCCTCCCCGTCTTCCAATGGCCTCTAATCTGGGAACTAATACCCCCCTAAATAAACAGACAGGGAGGGTGATGCTGAGGAGAAGGCAATCTCCCTAGGACAGGGGTGAGCAACCCTTAGTTTGCGTGCCAAACATGGTATGCAGATGAATTAATGACCTTCTACTGTGTTTTAGTCTTACAAATGTATAACTGGAAAAAATTATGACTGCTTCATTAAAAAAAATTACATTTAGTGTTAACATTTTGTGTTGATGCTGATAATAGTGTCTTCAACTTGTGTGAATTATTGGTAATTGCAGTTATACTTACAGGCTAATTAGCTAATAAAAATATCCGTAAAGTAATATTTTGTAAAAACTTATATTTTTTTCATCCAGTCAGTTTTACATTATCAACTAATCAAATCACTTATAAGTAAATAAAATATCAAGATAACAAATAATACCTCCTCAAAAAATATTGGTTGGTGCGTGGAAAAATATTTGGAAGAGATTTTGCCGATTTTGGCACGTAAGTACTCTCAAAAAGGTTGCCCACTAGAGTGCCTCGCTATGCTACTATTTTCTCTGAGCGAAATGTGATACCCGGCAAAAGTGGCCTACCCACATGGACATTACGGATATAAATATTTTTACCAAATCGGATAATATCTGTAGTAAGATGGCTAAATATGGTATGTCCGTTTTTCGCAAAATTGAGTTATGCATACCGTTGGATTCATAGTGCTAATATGTACCGTTGGATCTGTAAAGTTAACAAAATATGATAACAACAGTTTTTTACATCTATTACGAAAAGGTAAGACCTAGACTTTGATATACTTATTTTTCGGAGCCTATTAAACTTAAAAATTGCTCTCCTGTAAAATTTGCAAAATATGACACTTAGCCATCTTACCACAGATATCTTCTGTGAGAATTTTTGCCCCAAAGTTTAGAAAAAATCAACTGAAAACATCAAAATTGTCATTCATTTTAGTTCGGTTAAAGCAACCATATTTTTGGGTAAGGAGATGTCACTTACAATGAATACTAACATTCAAGCCACAATTATTATTCATATGTCAGTTATATGCCCCTAGGGGGCTAGGGATGCCTCCTCTGGGGCTGGAAAAGGGGGCAAATTCAGTACAATTAAGCTCTTTCTGTCCTCGTATTTTCTTTCACCTGGTAGCTCGAAGTGGTAGCCAAGCACTGTCGCGACTGACTGTGTACTCTCACAACAATGTTGCTTTGCACCATGACCACCCCACCCATCCACTTCTACACTATAGCAGTGCCCCCCTCTGCCTCACTCAGCCTGGCAGGCAGAGACGAGCCGGACAAGCTGTGGCCCTCACGTTCTCGCTTTAGCTTTCCTTGTTTGCATCACTACAGATCACACACATCTCATTTCACTTCTTTTGTTTGCTAGTTGCAGTGGATTTTCTGGTTTCTCACTACTCAAGCGCTGTCTGTCTTTGACTCGCTTACCAACCTTTTATTTATTAACATTTGACTGCAATCACAGCTGTGTACTCTGGATTTACACAGCTTTTCATTCAGTCAACAGAATGTCACTTTCAAAATTCATTCTCTGTGGTGTAAACAATTGCCCGATTTTTTATGATAAATGTTGAGAAAGTTAAACTCCCAACAAAGAAATATGTTCTCCTTTGCTGTCTAGAAGTTCGGTGGCCAATTGGCTTAGCATCCCAAAGTAACTTGGAGCCAACTTTTTCTTCTGTAGCTCGCCAAGTTTCAATTAAGCCACATGCTACTAGGGATAATGCTTGTATTCCAACAGTAACACATAACAGAATATTTCAACTCATTTTAAGCTGCCATGATTAATACATTCACATAGAGAAAGTTCTAAAGAGTAAAACAACAGTTCAAAAAACAAAGGATGATCAATTAACATATTTTACAGAGCACACCACAAAAATTTTTGACATAGCCTTCTGTAAATGTACTGACTTTTCTGCATGTACTTGTCCTAATGACAAAAAGGTTCATGTTCTCAAGCACCAGTTTCTCCTTGATCAGAGAGGTCCACAATTGGTCACATCAAGTCAGTTGATTTAGCTGTTACAGAACAATTGATTAAAAGGGCTGAATGTGAATGTAACAAAGGGGAATTTACTAGAATGCATGCAAAATGCACAATACAGTCTTGCAGTTGGCGCAGGAGGTTCAGGAACGTCAAAAGTTTAAACTATTATAACAACTATAAATATACTTCAAAAATTAAAATTTTGGTCACATACATCTTAATTCATCGTGCTAACTAATTCCAAATATACCAAAAACTGAACTTAGTCACTGGAAAAGTTCAGCAATTTTTCCCTTAGCGTTGAATGGGTTAAAGAAGGTCCAAGAATAGAGTGCAACACATTAATTCATAATATAGAATTTATAAGATGCAATTTTCCACAGGTAAAAATTTATTCGACCCAGGTTTCGATGCACTGCATCATCACCAGGTACATAAATTTGCAAATCAAGGTATATATACAAGAGAAGGTGGGTGGGGGAGGTTAGGAAAGTGGAGGGAGGGAGTGGGGAAGGGGAAAATTTCAAAAACATAAATTCATGTACTATGGGGGAACAAAGTTTCCCCACTAATGAAATGAAGCACCCCCACTATCAATCAGAATTTTCAGGTGAATTTCTCAATTTACATGACTTTTCCCAGATTTTCAAGGCCCATTTTCAATTTCTATGACTTTTTCTGGTATTCAAGGTTTTCCAGGTATGTAGCAACCTTGTTAGAGGTATCTCACTCCTCAGTGCCCCTATTCCAGAATTTTAAATACTAGAATAAGTCATCAACTCAAACAGCAGCTAGAAGAGAGCCAATGCAGGACGCGACCCAGTCGATTTTGGTAACAACTGTGAATGTATGCTGTCAGTTTGTAGCTAGTCAAGTGTCTATAGGAGATTTAGTGAACAGAATATGACCAACCTATGAACAATCTCACGCCACACACAAATGGAAACAACTTGGAAACAGCCTTCCAACAGTTTGCACTCTGTTTGCAGCTTGTTTCTTAACCGGCAGACAACAAGCATTTCGGTAACAATAGTAAACAGACTCGTAACAGTCAGGGGCTGGTTGGTTGTGGGCTTTGCCTAACAAGGAATGAACAGACAACAGTGAACAGACTCTCAACAGGCAGGAACTGGTTGGTTCTCCAACTTGTACATGGCGGCCTGATGCATCAGTGTTTTTTCAATTTATGTAGGTATCGGTGTTAATTAATTTCCGTTATATAGTATATTTTTTCTATTTTATTGGTGTACCAGTCCCAAGCAGCAGATAATGTCTATAAAATATCCATAGAAAGTTACAACCCAAGTAGCAGACAATGTTGTATGGATATCCATAAATGGTTACCAATATCCAAAAGACGTTAGGTCCAACCTGTAACATTATGTGGACATTCTATGGATATTACATCGAAATATCCATACCCAAGCAGCAGAGGATATCCATCGGATATCTAAATAAGGTTGATTTATCCAAAAGACGTTGCTATTACACGATGGATATTTTGACAATAAATATAATTATTATTTTAAAATTTAAACATGTTATAATTTTCAAAAATATGATATTATCATTAAAATGATTCATGTATATCACATTGCAAACAATCAGTATATCTTCCTTCCTCTTTATCACCTTTACCATCAATTCAAGAAGTGGCACTTATTACCTTAAAAAATTGTTATTCCAAACAGTATCCCTGGCAAAAATGTTCCGCTTCCTCGACCGGTCACAGTAGTGTGCACGAAATGTACGGAAGCGGTGCTTTCCACTTTCCGATAAGGATATTCAAGAAGAATCAAGCTGCTCAAAAACGACAGTTACTGGTTGATACCACATAAATCGAGGTAATATTACCTCGATTTATGGCCCGTAGGCTGTGGGTCTGCAAAGTGCGCCCCTGGCAGCCGCCCACCTGGCCAGCCCCTAGCTACAACGCTGAAGCTAACGTGCAGGAATTGGAAAAATCTTGTTTATTTGCAGTAATATTGCATTTATCTGCATACTATGTGGCAATATAGGATAACAGTTATCTGGCATTAATTAATGGCAAATAACTTTTATCAAGGTTTGATGGTATTTCCTCAAACTATCACGGAATTATCATTTAATGATTATAGTTCTCGAAGTCACATTTATCCACGGAAGTGACTACATATATACGTCTTTCTCAACGATGATCATTCAGCATAAGATGAGAGATTGGGTGCGATAAGTCATAATAGTTGATAATTAGGCGATATAAGTAGCAAATCGTTAGGTAGGTACGCGGTATTATAAAATGGTGAACTAATGCAATGTGGAGCATCCATCATGCCATTGCTCAATAGCACATTCAAAATGAGTAATGGCAGAATACCTTTTTTTATTTTGAGAGAGCAGCGAAGGCAGTGGAGAGGTATTACGATATTCCGGCTCGTGAATGTTAAGCACAATAACCATATATGTTAAAATGTCAGGAGCTTGAAGTTGGGTTTAAAATGTTCTGCCTCTGAAGTATTTTAGCAGATCAAATGTCACTTTGGATGGCTTATGATTTTTAAATGAGATGATAAGATTCTGTTTCTGGCAATATTTGTTGGTACATTAGGGGATGATACAGTGTAAGAAAATTTGAATTTCAATAGAATAAACAATTGGGAGGGGTGGTTTTTGGTACTCCATGAATATTGTATAGATATCCACACAACTGTGCGATAATGTTGTATGGATGTTAGCACTGGATATTCATTGGATATTTCAAAGTGGGAACTTTGGATATTTTATGGATGTCCATAAAAGGTTATACGGATATGCTGGATATCTTATGGATATTAAGGAAGTTATTTTGTAACATTCTATGGATATTTTATGGACATTATCTGCTGCTTGGGAAAATAACTTCCTTAATATCCATAAGATATCCAGCATATCCGTATAACCTTTTATGGATATCCATAAAATATCCCAAGTTCCAACTTTGAGATATCCAATGAATATCCAGTGCTAACATCCATACAACATTATCTCACAGTTGCGTGGATATCTATACAATATCCATGGAGCACCAAAAACCACCCCTCCCAATTGTTTATTCTATTGAAATTCAAATTTTCTTACACTGTATCATCCCCTATTGTACCAACAAATGTTGCCTGAAACTGAATCTTATCATCTCAATTAAAAATCATAAGCCATCCAAAGTGACATTTGATCTGCTAATATACTTCAGAGGCAGAACATTTTAAACCCAACTTCAAGCTCCTGACATTTTAATATATATGGTTATTGTGCTTAACGTTCACGAGCCGGAATATCGTAATACCTCTCCACTGCCTTCGCTGCTCTCTCAAGATAAAAAAAATATTCTGCCATTATTCATTTTGAAAGTACTATTGAGCAATGGCATGATGGATGTTCCACATTGCACTTACATTAGTTCACCATTCTACAATACCACGTACCTACCTAACGATATGCTACCACTATCTCCTGACTCTCAACTATTACGACTCATCGCACCCAATCTCTCATCTTAAGCTGGATGGCTAAAGTTGAGAAAGACGTATATATGTAGTCACTTCCGTGGATAAATGTGACTTCGAGAACTATAATCATTAAATGATAATTCCGTGATAGTTTGAGGAAATACCATAAAACCTTGATAAAATTTATTTGCCATTAATTAATCCCAGATAACTGTTATCCTATATTGCCACATAATATGCATATAAATGCAATATTACTGCAAATAAACAAGATATCCGATGGATATCGTCTGCTGCTTGGGAATAAGTTTATAATTCGTGAACATCATGCTTAATGCAAAGAGTAAAGAATGTAATTCGTGATCATAATGCTAAATTTATTTTTCACGTCTCAATTTAGGAAAAAATAGGAAATATTATATTGAACGTTCCATAGATATTTTCGTATGGATATTTCGATGTAATATCCATAGAATGTCCATATAATGTTACAGGTTGGACCTAACGTCTTTTGGATATTGGTAACCATTTATGGACATCCATACAACATTTTCTGCTACTTGGGGTAAATTCAGCAATTTTCTCCTTGAAACATTTCCGGAAGTTAGTTACGTCTTTATGGAAACGTACTGTAAGCGTATGTTCTCGCACCCATCATCGATATACCCTCGTCAAGAAAGTCTTACATACCTGGCCACTTCTGTGGGTTCATGTAACTTCGAGAACTAATTATTAAATGGCAATTCCATGATATCCATTTTGAATAAAAAATTTTGTACTTTTTCACATTTTATTTAAAAACTGCCACCGGTTTCACCTTAATAAGGCATCTTCTGGCACATTCTGAAGCTTAGGGCATACAATATATACTCAGAGAAAGTTAAAAATTGGTGGGGGTTGGTTTGAAATGGGGGAGAGAGGAGCAGGGCAGTTGGGGCATGGCAGAGTGAGAAGGGCTGGTGGAAAATTGCGAGAGGAAAGGAAGGAAAGAAATTCTCCCGATTCACTTTCCTTCCTTTCCTCTCGCAATTTTCCACCAGCCCTTCTCACTCTGCCATGCCCCAACTGCCCTGCTCCTCTCTCCCCCCATTTCAAACCAACCCCCACCTATTTTTAATTTTCTCTGGGTATATATTGTATGCCCTAAGATTCAGAATGTGCCAGAAGATGCCTTATTGAGGTGAAACCAGTCGCAGTTTTTAAATAAAGTGTGGAAAATTACAAAGTTTTTTATTAAGAATGGATATCTATCACAAACAAGAAGTCAAGCCTGAAACAATCAAAATTAATTCCATTATATTTTGAGGAAATATCATCACATCACGATAATAGTTATTTAACGTAAATTAATTGAATCCTATATTCCCACATAGTACAAATATAAATGCAATATTACTGAGAATAAACAAGATTTTTCCAATTCCCTCACATTTCAAGAAATCAAAACATAACTAACCAACAAAAAATGTTTAAAGGAGAAAATTGCTGAATGCACCAATAAACACATAAAATAATATAATGTATTTAACAGGAATTAATTACGCAAAGCTCTCACTTAAGTGTTTACTGGCTGAGGTAAAGTCTCTCCGAATCCCATGCAAGCTTCCCATTTTTGCCAAAGTTTTGGGCGAAAGATGAACCACGGGCTAAACATATTCTTAAAATTCGTTGGCAATTAATAATGGAGCTTGGTTATGAACCACAAATAGAGAATAACTTCCTTTCTCCAGTTCTCAAAGTAAATAAGTTTCAAGGGGGTGAGGGATGTGTGATCCCAGGGTGTGTGGAGGTGACCATCACACACCAAGACCGTCATGCGTGGTGAAGAGCCACAACCTCCACGAGGTGCCCCTGGTTTTCGCAGAACATGACGGATCTAGACCTGGCGGTCGATAAACTGCTCCCATCATCACGGTGCGTCCCTGTGCCAATGGTGACCGCATCCGCGGGGCGGAGGGTAAGAAGTCACTAACAGGTGAGACTCCGGATACAGGGCGACCTCCGGTTTTATTTAGCCTTACCTATGCATGCGGGGCTCTGCATGGGCGGACCCCCCTATTTCCCTAGCTACTCGTGGGAACTCTATGGAACCTTTAAAAAATAAAAAAACCTCGGAGCCCGCTGAAAAGCGGACTCCACCCAAGGACTCTTGCAGTCCGTTTTCCTTGACCATGGAGGAGGCACTGTTGGTGAGCCCTGATGGGGATCCCAGTGGTCGCCCCTCCTCTACCTCAACCCTGTGGGCCCCTTCGGGGAACCCTATTCCCCTAAGCCACCCTTCTATATCCAGCAAGGACGGCAACCTGTCATCAGATTCGTCTGAATCTACAATTAAGGCACCTGAATCTAGTAAGGAGATGGATTCAGATTCAGGAGCCTCCAATGTTACCCTCAAGAATATTGCAGGGAGACTGAAGGACCTTTCCACGGGGACTTCAAAACCTAGCGGCGCAACCAAAAGGTGGAGACGTAAGGTTAGACGCACTGATAGAGCTGCAGGAGGCCCTGCTCACCCTCCTGCCTTAGGAGGAGCTGCCGGCGGCAAGCCCACCGGCGGAACCACTGGGCGGGGTGTGGACACCGCAGAGACCACAGGTAGCTCCTCCCTGAAAAGGGACAGGACCCCAGGGGACACACCTAGTGCCTCACAGGATTTAAAAAGGGCCAGAACTGCGCCCACTTATGCTCAAATAACAAGAGACACAAAAAGGATGGCGATTGTGCCAGTTAATTATCCCGAGGTGATGATGAAAGAAAACTGGCACCAGTTGGCCATATCCAAGTTGGAGGAGCTGTGGGACACAGCACCAGCTGAACAGGAGGTCCCACTCTTTGAAGCCAATAGGTTTTTGAATGGCGCAGTGGAGTTTGCATGCGCCAATGAGTACTCGGCCTCTTGGCTTGAGAGAGCGGTGAATATTATTGGGCCCTTCGAGGGAACAGAAGTTAAGGTTGTCGATGCCGACAGCCTTATCAAAAGAAGAAGGACGATGGTGTGGGTTCCGGGACCAAGTAGACCCGACACCAAAACCCTTTTGGAGAGGCTGAAGAAAGCCAACCCGGGGCTCCAGACCACCTTATGGAGGCCATATGAGAGATGTGCTGTCGAACAAGGGACAAGGTTTGTCCTGGGAGTCGACGAAGCATCGGCGGCCTTCATGGCAAGCCCCACCTTCAAACCAAATGTGGGGATGCAGAAGGCAGAGGTGACCTTCCTTGGAAGGTCGGGGGGACCAGAGAAGCCCCCAAGGACCCCTGGAGCGGAGGGGGTCACAGAGGATAAGGAGTTAGTCTAAATGACAGGTATCCACTGTCTCCAGGCTAACATTCAGCACAGCAAGGCTGCCTCTGGGATCCTGCAAAGGATCCTATCAGAAGGTAAGGTCAAAATTGCACTGATTCAGGAACCCTGGGCCTTCCGGGGTCGAGTCAGAGGTTTAAACACGGCAATGGGTAAATTATTCTTTTGTACCACAGTCGATAGACCTAGAGCTTGTATCTATGTTAATGGGTTAAATGCTATGCATTTACCAGAATTTATCACCAGGGACCAGGCAGCTGTTGTGCTTAGTCTTGGGGACGGTGGAAATGAGAGGAGAGTGGTCGTCTGCTCTTCCTACCTGCCATATGACGCTCCAGGCCCACCACCTTCGGATGAACTGGAGAGACTGGTAAGCTATTGCAGAGTAAAAAATTGGGACCTCCTTGTTGGATGCGATGCTAACTCACACCATACAGTGTGGGGTAGCAGCAACACTAACAACAGAGGGGAGGCCATGATGGAGTATCTGATGTCAACGGAAATGCATATACTCAATAGGGGGGCTCAGCCCACCTTCTCGAACAGCATAAGGGAAGAAGTGCTAGATTTAACGCTTTGCACCAATTCCATGGTGGAATGCATTAAAGAATGGAGAGTGTCAGGTGAGGTCACATTGTCTGACCACCGACATATACTCTTCACTTTATCAAAGGTTAGCAACAGGCCAATCACATACAGGAATCCCAGATCCACGGACTGGAGGAGATACAGAGAACTGCTTGGAGGACTACTATCACAGGCACCCCAATGCAAATTCAAGAAAGTAGACGAGATAGACGATGCTGTGGAACACCTACAGGACAGCATAATCTCAGCCTACAAAGCAAGCTGCCCTATTAAGAGCAGGAAGGAGGGAGGTAAGCTGCCCTGGTGGGACAACGAGTTGGAGCATCTCCGCAGGGAGACCAGGAAACTCTTTAATAAAGCAAAGAGGACCACAATGCCTAAAGACTGGGACAACTTCAAAGCTGCCCAGCGCAGGTACAAGGCGACAATCAAACGTTCAAAACGAGAATCTTGGAAGACCTTCTGCGGAAACATGGAGGCCATTCCAAAATTGGCAAGATTCCATAAAGTTATTTCAAAAGACCCAGAAGCAGGAGTGGGGGCTCTTTTGCTTCCCTCGGGTGACTTCACGTCATCTGACAAGGAAGCATTAAAGCTTATGCTGGAGACACACTTTCCAGGCTTCTTGGAGGGTGAGGAGATGCACCATAGGAGGCCTCCCATCCGTCCGGCTCGGACGGAGTGGAGATTGGCCTCCAGCATCGTAACATATCATGCTACCAGATGGGCGATCACAAGCTTTAGCCCATACAAATCTGCTGGAGAAGATGGTATCTTTCCAGCACTTCTGCAAGAGGGACAGGAACTAATACTGCTACCAATTGTCAGAATTTTCCGATCCTGCCTGGCGTACGGACATGTTCCAAAAACCTGGAGGATCACCAAAGTAGTTTTTATCCCAAAACCAGGAAAGACAGACTACACCAAGGCTGGCTCCTTTAGAGGAATCAGCCTCATGTCCTTCATGCTTAAAGCATTGGAGAAAATAGTGGACAGGTATATAAGAGAGGGACCGTTAAAGGACCATCCTCTACACCAGGTTTCAACATGCCTACCAAAAAGGAAAGTCGGTCAAAACAGTGCTCCACAACCTAATTTCTAGGATTGAGGGAGTACTGGAACATGGGATGTATGGTTTGGGGACTTTCCTCGATATAGAGGGAGCCTTCAACAATACATCCTTCGACCAAATCTGCTGTGCAGCCAGGAGACATGGGGTCCACCCACATACTGTGAGCTGGATCAGACACATGTTGGAAGAAAGAATTGTCAAGGCTGTCCTGAGGGACAGCACGAAGGAGGTGGCCATGACTAGAGGATGTCCACAGGGAGGGGTGTTATCTCCCCTCTTGTGGAACCTGGTCATTGATGAGCTAATCACGAGGCTAAATAAAACCGGAGCCTACACTCAGGGGTATGCAAATGATGTGGCGATCCTCATCACCGGCAAATACCTCGATACCGTCTCCGGACTCATGCAAAAGGCCCTAGACAGGACGATGTCATGGTGCAACGACACAGGGCTGACGGTGAACCCTGATAAGACTAAGCTCATATTGTTCACCAATAAGAGAAAGAGGGATGGATTTGATCCTCCTTCACTGCAAGGCAGGATCTTACGACCATCCCAGATGGTCAAGTACCTTGGAGTTCTTCTGGACACCAAACTCAACTGGGGAGAACATCTTGAGGTCAAAATCAAGAAAGCATGCGCCTCCCTATGGATATGCAGGAGGGCCCTCGGCAAAACCTGGGGACTTCAGCCAAAAGCGATCAAATGGATTTACACTGCAGTGGTGAAGCCAGCCTTTCTACACTGCTCAATTGTCTGGTGGAAGAAGACTAGGCAGATTACTGCAAGGAATAAACTCAACCACCTGCAAAGAATGGCCTGTATGGGTATCACGGGAGCCATGAGGACAACCCCGACGCTGGCTCTCGAAACCCTACTGAGTCTCACACCACTCCACGTGGAAGTCGAGACTCAAGCTAGGATGGCGGCCTATCGTCTCAAGAGACAGGGACAATGGAGTGACAGAGGAAACCTCTCTGGTCACAGACAACTATGGACGGAACTTAGGGAGTCGAACCCCATTTGTGAAATGGGCACAGACGACATGACGGTTGCGTTCAACAAAACACCGCCTCTTTTCAAAACCCACTTTCCAACGAGGGAATGGTGGGTCAAGGAAGGAGGCAAAGACAATGGAGCATACGTCTGGTTTACAGATGGCTCTAGAAAAGAAGGAAGAGCAGGAGCAGGGATTCACTGCCGCCGACCAAATAAAAAGCTCTCAATCCCTTTGGGAGAGCACGCCACAGTCTTCCAGGCAGAGGTCTTCGCTTTGCTGACCTGTGCCTATGTTGCCAAGGATATCTGCCGTAAAGGCAGACCAATTCACATATGCACCGACAGCCAAGCAGCTTTAAAAGCTCTCACATCGCCGTGGTGTAAATCAAGGCTGCTGCTGGAATGCCGGGAAGCACTGGACTCCCTCAGCAGACAGAGCAATGTAGAACTTTTCTGGGTCCCTGGCCACACAGGCATAACCGGAAATGAGATAGCGGATGAATTAGCAAAGGAGGGCTCGAGCAGGAACCCAATTGGACCAGAGCCTTTCATTCCAATCGCACCCTCTTCAGGGATTTTTAGGATCAAAGAGTGGAGCCTAACTCAACACTCTAAGATCTGGCAGAATGTACAGGGGCTTAGGCAAGCCAAGCTCCTGATAGAAGGACCCAGACCGGGGATGGCAAGAAAGCTTCTATCACTGGACAGAAGACAACTTCATACGATAGTGGGACTGCTCACCGGACACTATCAGGTTATGAGGCACCTCCATCTCCTGAGAATCACAGACTCGGCGAAATGTAGATGGTGCGAGGAAGAGGACGAAACAACATCTCACGTACTCTGCAAGTGTCCAGCTTTGATGAGGACTAGAGTTAGGCATCTGGGCTCTCCATCTTTGGAACTAGATGAAGTCAGGGGTATCCCCATAGAGGACATGTTAACCTTTAGCAGGGCAACTGGACTCTATGGGTGAATACAAACATGGTGGTTGGCACAATGGACCATTAGGTCTAAGTGCCTTAGCTCCTCCTTTGGAGGAACTCCACCTACAACCTAATCTAATCTAAATAAGTTTCAATACAAAAATTAACAGCATTTCGTTTCGTCAGCAAGACATTTCGTTAAGTTCATGCTAACACCTGCATTGAGTTCCCAATTCCAAATCGTCTCTCCCAAATGAAAAAAACATGGTACCACTATACAACCATGAAAAAAAACAACCCTACGGTTTACCGATTCAAAAAATGGCGGAATAATGGCAGGAATAACAAATCATGATTTAACATTAAATGGAACATAGCTAAAATTCGCGAAAGGAAAAATGTTAGGTGTTTAATTTATTGAACCAACTTTCATAAAATGTTTTACCCTTAACAAAATCATGTACCCAAAAATTTGAACTAATTCGCAAGAAAATGTATCGCTTCGTTTAATAATATATTCATATAGATGAATACTGAGAGAAATATCATACCTAGGTGAAACATTTCTTCTTGCACAAGTTGCACCACCAGTTGGTTTACATTAATAAGCAGCACTCAACAGGAATAAAATAATGTTCCGCCGAATTTTAGATTTTCACTATCATTTCTTATCCAGAAAGTTTCATCCTAGAAATGATATGTATTAACAGTATCGGTATGACTGCGATAGTGCAATTTAGCCTCTACAACGCCAAATTCAAATCTCGGAGAAATTGTATGTACCCAGGAAGTCCGCAAGGTGGCTGCCTACACCGGAGTACAAATTGTATCCCAGAATGCAATGTGGCAAAACGTCAGCGTGACGTCGCCAGCCAACGCTTCAATTCGTCCGGCTTGCGTCGGCGTCGCCATTTTGTGATATTTGAGGCGCAAGGTGAGTTGGAATTTAGTCAGCTTAATTCTCTGAATTGCACTGTTTTTATTGTGTATTTATTGTCATGAGTGTCAAATTTAGCACTGTGGGAATATTTCTTTTTTTTTAATTGTGTTTTTTAACCTCACGTGTTTGATAACCTCCGCATACGATAATTTGCCAAAATTAATTTCGCTTAATGGTGGTTCCTTCAGGTGGAAGATGTCGAGGTACCGGGATTCTAGCCCCACGGACTGCAAGGTGTATGTGGGTGAGCTTGGTTAGTAGAATTTACGTGAGGTGACTTCCTCTTGGCCGTTTCCGAATCGTTTCGAGCTGGAGGAACGAAGTGAAGAAGCGTAGGTGATACCAGAGCGAATCGACCTGTTCCATGGCGGCCGAGTCGATTTCCTCAAATAGTGTGAATTGAACGACCCTATTGTGATTAAAAGTGTCGTGGTCGTGTAATTGATTTTGTGCGTACCAGTGTTTGTTTGTGTTTGTACATGCGGCGTGTTGAAAACTTCACTCTAGGATAGTAGTCGAATTTCCAACAAGTCAAATTAGGAAAAAAAACGAAGTAGTTTTTGGCAGGATTTGTCGTGGATATTGATTGCGATAATGTAATTTTACTGTGGATATCCATTTGCTCGTAGCTGTTGTATATCCGTTCTTCAATCTTGTTTTAAGGGCTGGCTTTGCATTTAGAAAAACTCTAAAGTAATTGACTGAAGTCTCGGCCATTTTCGAACTAATTTTATATCTTAATTGCCTATTCTAAAACTGAATGATGCTTTCAGGTTTGTTTTCTACTGTAAGTAATGCGATTATAAGTAAGGCAATGCGCGATATCACCGCGTGGCCTTTGATATCTTGCATTTTATTTTCTCCTGCGGATTTCCGTGCGCGAAAAGATGTAGTTCTGTGAATGATGGCCTAAGTCCTTGATGCATTTTTTAAGTTTTGCGAGTATAACTATCGGTTGGCGTGTATTATGGCTAAATTGATTGCTGATTTCGCATTGTTTAGAGCTTAACACCATGTTCTTAGTAATGTTACTATTCCATTTTCTGAAATTCTGGCGCCAAAATTTAGTACATGCTGTGCGGTAAATGTGTGCGAGAGCTAGAGTATAGTTACTTTCTCGCGATCATGATTACTTGATTTTCACCTTTTACTACATTGTTTTAGGTACAATAATTTTAATGTTTCTCGAGGTAATCATGAATGGATGCGTTCTCCAAATAGAAATTGTGGTATCTCGTGGAATGCTTTGCATTTATTGAAATAAATCATATTTATAACAAACTTTTGAAACTTTGCTAAAATCTCATTGTTACATGGTTATTTTATTTGTGTACGCGATGCTGTCTTTTCCATCCTTACTGTCATTGACGTCTACACAATGGCTTTTATGCGAGCGTGTTGAATTTAAAATTCATTGATGCAGTAATAACGTTGCAGAACACTGCCGATTTTTGTCCGTTTTTTGCAAATAAGCTTGAGGTCATTGGTCTTTTCTTCGTTTTTCGACCTTAATGTTGAAATCGTAATGACCCCAGAATTACCCAGTGCTAATCTGGTAGTCCGAAGTTTACTGGTGGCTCTGCAGTGCATGATGAAGGATCACTATTTCCCTATCTTTTCTCCGGTTATCACGAAGCCTTACCATTTTCAGCCTATTGTTTCTACTCTAATTGGGTAACTTCTATGATTTTTTGTAGTTAACCAAAAGTTAATCAGTTGTAGCTAGTTCTGTTGGGCAGAGATTTTACTTGGATATCCCTTGAATTGTTTGGAAATTTAATTTGGGGAACCAGGTTTGTGGTTTTCTTTGGAATTAGACCATAGGGGTGGAAGCGTGTTTTTTTGTACCAAATATTTTGCATCAACACTATCCCTTGATCATTTTTCCCTTCAACATTATCCAGCCTTAATTCCTGCAATTGGTGTAACACCAGTTGTGAGCTAGTTATTGTGATTTCTTCAACAGCAATTCCCCACCATTATCTGTCAATTGAATGAACTTCTGTGATGCAAATCTTCAGTATATAAGGAACGCTAATTTATGGCATCAAAAGTTGATGGCAATGATTAGGTGACATTGATGTTTTCAGGCGAGGTACAGTTGAAGTTTATGTTAATAATGGAGTCAAGTAATTACCCACAAGATTTATGCAATGATTTATTTATTAATACAGCACATTATAACATTACCACATCATTGTCAGGTATAGATAAAACTTTTTGAGAAGTCAAATTTTATACAACTTAATTATCACAGCTAAAATTCCTTATCCATTTACCTTTCCAGTAACACCCCCCATTCTTGGCACTCACCTGACCCACTCCTCCCCCTTCCTTTACTTGGCTATGAGCACAAGCCCCTCCACTCTTTGATAGTGGTAACATTGAAATATGTTGTGTTCGCTTTAATAAATCATGTGGTAAATCACTACAGTGGCTACTTGATTGTCTTAGATGATCATAATTGCATCATCATATTTCTCAATGCTAATTTATTGTGGAGTTGTTAATTTTTTTGTTGGTATTACTATCGAAGCTTCCAGTCTGCAAATTCCTCTAATTCACCTGCTTTCCGCTGAAATTCAACCACCTATTTCACATATTTTGCTAGGCTACATATGCACATTTATACTATCCTTTCATTTTCTCCGTTAACCCTTTTCCTTACCAATACCATTCAGTAAAACCAGTGTAGTGCATTTTTTTCTTGAAAATCTGACCTTTTCCCTCAAACTTCCCTGAGATGGCACAGTGGTCAAGGCATTACTCCTCTTCACTTTTCACACCACGGCCGTGACTTTTCCCACCTTCAACTTAAACTATCCCTGCTTTACGATGTGTTTACCACAACCTCACCTACCTTTCACACCTTCTCACGAACGGAACATCCCCTTGGCTCATAATAACTCTGTTGCTGACTAGCGTATCACATCATTTACACCACTCTTTACATCCCCCTCCAATCACCAACCCACTCAGGGGATTTTTGTCTTAAAAAAAGCTACAAGTTCACCACACTTCTACTACACCGCCCTCCAATCACCAACCCACTCAGGGGATTTTTTTCTTTAAACAAATACGCTACAACTTTGATGGAACTAAAACTACACTACCCTCCAATCACCAACCTACTCGGGGGATTTTTTTCTCTAAAAAAAATATGCTACAAATTGACCACACTGCAACCTCACGACCCTACAATCACCAGTCCACTTGGGGGATTTTTTTTTCTTTAAAAAAATACACTACAGCATTGACGACACTAAAACTACACCACCCTACAATCACCAACTCACTTGGGATTTTTTAAAATAAATTGCCATTTCCCATAACCTCCTTTTCCCTCCCATTTTCTCACTCTTTATCTGTTTTTCACCATGCCAAAATGTAATTTTTCTGACTTCACTTTTTCTCAAAAATGCATTTTCTTTTTTCTCACCACTGATAAATGACTTCTTCACATTTGAAAACAGTCATTTACTTCTTGTGTCCGTCCCACCCATGCACCCTTGTTTCACTCCATATTTTAGGCATGAAATTTGTCCATATCCCTCTACCGGCACTTCCAAAAACATCGCAATATTTCACATATATGTATCTCTATTTTTGTCATATTATATCTTTATATACTCCATAACTAAGGATCCCACGCCTTTCTTTCTTATATTTCCTAAATGCTCATTCCTTTAACTTTCCCTGGATATTTAGTTCTTTTCCCTCAGTTCCCTAAGTTTTTCTAAAAAATTTCTCCCTCACTGGTCCCTTTCGTAGATTTACCTTTTTTTGATAGTGAAAAGGAAGCAGCTGTTAATATTACCAGAGTTCTTTTATTAGGAAGGCAATTAGTGGCAAAATGTAATTTGTCACATTATTCTCTTAGATCCATTATTTAAAGCCCTGTAACTGATAGTATTTGCCTTGGAACTCTAATTAAATTGCAAATAACTGCTGAAAATCAGGCACTATTAGAGCCATAGATTTACCAAGATGGAAAAGGTAGCATAATATTTATTCTTAGTTTATTTTTAGTAATGCATTATCTTTCATATTGGTGTTATGTGATACACATTCCTGCCAGGATGTGCGTCTCATTGGGTTCATTTTAATGTTTTCATTTCTGCATCCTGAAGAGTATTGCCATGTATGCCCTCTGTGTACTTAGGTTCAGGAGCTTCTAAGCAAGAGCTTGAGGAATCGTTTTCTTATTATGGACCACTTCGCAATGTATGGGTGGCCAGGAACCCTCCAGGATTTGCATTTGTTGAGTATGAGGATCCCCGTGATGCAGAAGATGCAGTTAGGGGGCTGGATGGTCGGTATGTACACTGAAGAGATTGGTGAAAAATCTTTTTTCTTCTCTAAGTTTTTTTACTCATGCATAAACTCTTGTCTGGTTTTGTAATCCCTGGTTAAATATTTCCTGAGTATGAAAGCGGATGCTAATACATTCTCCCATCAACAACACTCGCATGTACTGACGGATGTAATATGTAGAACCAAACTTACCATTTCATCAATATAATGGAAGGGCCACATCGCCTTGCAATTAACATTAACCAGAAATTATAAAATCCATACCTTATTTTGAGTGGTATTAGTCTCTGATTTGTTACTTGAGAGCACCTCACTTCTCATACGCTTGGAGTTTGTCTATTTAAGGCCAAGAATGTTGCATTTAAGTATACCCCGCTTATCATGAGAGATGTATCCCTAAAAAATCGTCATGCTAAACGAATGTGTTAAGCGAATACATAAAAGCCATAAACTATGTAATTGATAAGAAATACTTACAAGAAGTAATAGTCTGGACAATGTCAAACTTAGTGTAACAGTTAAATTATGATTTTACTTTCAACGTCACGTAACTTTTAAGGAATAAGATTGAATATGGAAAATTTTGCAGTTGCATTGCAAAAATTACATAGTTGACTTAATTGATTACTAAAAAAAATTGCCATGTTACATATGGTAAAAAATACCCAAATTTTTAATGCAGAAGCACTGTATTTACTACGGTGGTATATCAACCAGAAAGATAATGCATGCAGATTGAATTCTGTGATATAAAAATTCAGATCGGTCCAGAAGCTAACAAAGATAACAAAAATCATACTATATATTAAGGATGGGTCAATTCCACTTTTTTCAATTCCGATTCTTTCTAATTGATTCTTGATTCCAATTCCATTGATTCTTATTCCTAATAACAGGTGGGATATTGATATAACAGTAGCGTACGACTATTATTTAAATTCAAATACTGGCTGGAATAAAATAGCAAATACAATTAAGTCTTAAAAAGTGTATTTAATGGCAAATCGCAAATATATCGTGGAAGGTTATTCGGGATTTCCACCGGGTTAGGTTCTCCATTACGGCCAACGTTTCGATGAATGAGTCGTCCATCATCATCAGGGGATGTCAAGTCCCGTAGGTGGTCCTCCTTATATTCTGATGGGCATGCGCGTCAACTGGGGCAGGAGTCACGTGATTGGTCGAGAGATTCGTCTTTTTCCCCGTGCTTCGCGAATGCTCCTCAGCACCGGTTTCCATGAAGTGCTCAGTGAGTATCCTGCGTCTTGATTCATGATGGTCTTCATACGAATTTCAATCGCCTCTCTTGTCAGCCTTTCCCAAAACTTGTCGATCCGGCAAAGAACCTGTCTCCTCCCAGCAGATGGCATGGTCGCGGGAAGTGCTGTGGTCAGCCACGGCCAATTTTTCAGGCTGGCCGAGCCTGAAATGCCGTTGGTGTTCTTTCACTCTCGTGGTGATGGTCCTACCTGTCTCTCCCACATACACCATAACCTGACCCGGTGGAAATCCCGAATAACCTTCCACGATACAATACGCCGGGAAAGCCTGCGATCATTCTTAGCAAATATATCCTCAGCTTATAGTCTTATGTTTAAAATATTTACCTATCTGGAATCGGAATCGACTTTAGGCGATCGATTCTCGATACCGATTCTAAGCCTGAGAATCGACATTTGAAATCGACTCAACCTTACTATATATAATCACATTCGCCAAGCTATAAGCACTGATGAAAAAGAAAGTGAAGAGTGAAATAGCTTAGCAGCATTATCTCAAGATTTTCTCTATCTTTAATACCTCTCTTCGCATTCATCGTGTTCAGTCACCTTTTTATCATCTCCAACAAATTACATAGTTTTATAGTAACGTGTTCTCTTTGGCTCATGACTTTTGGCTGTTTGCTCATGTTTTGCTCTCGCATCTGAGTTATGAGAATTTGGAAAAACCAGTCTTGCCCTCAGGATGTATCAAGGCCTGAGTATCGAGTTGTTTCAGTGTTGCATGCTGGCTGGTTTTACAGAACTCAAAACTGGAGTGAATTGTAATTGGAGTTTTCCTAATCATTAAAGCAAACTCCAGCAATCATGTTAAAACCTGGAATATGGCCGTGTTATGAAAATATGTTCACAATTGGCTTATCGTGTAATAGCAAAAATCATGTTAAATGAATATGTTAGGCAAAATTTATCTTGCTTTATGTAAAGTAGTTGACGTGTTTTGTATACCAAATAATGTGCATGTGATAACTTTTTAGCTCAAGAAGTTGTAGGAGCTAAATGTTACATTGGTTTAAAAAATAGTTGTAAATGTTTGTCATAATAATCACAATGAACTTGCAGCTCTTGGATGTGCGACTCCCATCTCTGTTTTCACTACTGCCAATTAATTTTCTAGCTTAGTGATGTACTCGTTATTAAATCTTTAGTTTAACTTAAGTTGGAACCTTGAAGTGGGTGGTTGTAAATTCATGGTCAATTTGGTTATTATATTACTCACTGATGAAACATATCACTGTGTCACGTTGTAAACAACTATTTATACTTATCATATTCAGTCCAATTTTTGGCAATTATGTTATAAGTGGACCCCATATGGTAATGCAATTTATCATTTGTCTTCTTTTTATGATAAAAATATCCTCATAATCTATCATAGTGATAGTGCTTTAGTTTAATATACTTCAATAGCTAAAGTAATTACTTACTGCTTGCCATTAGAAGATGGGCAATAGCAATATGTCTGAATAAGAGGGTCACACCCCTCTGAATTCTATATGAACCCAACGATGCTTTACTGTGGTGACTTGAGTGGGAACTGGTATTTTTTGGCAGGCAGTTTCACTGCAATCTCTGTTTTGTTCCTCGGTCAAATGTCTGTGTATCAGTTATTCCTGTCTTTTTTGGTACATTATCAAGATAGACACTATTTACAGTTGACTAACCTTCCTTAACATGAGGTACAGTGAAACCTCACTTTTATGTTCACAGAATTTATGTTTTCCCGTGTTTTACAACATTTTCTTCTGGTCCCGAAAATTTTTTAATCCTTCCAATGTATAGTGAACTCTCAATTATCTGTGCGCAGATTATTCGTGTGGTGCGGATTATCAGTGTGTGATTTTTTACTCTTCGTCGATATTTTCTGCGGTCAATATAAAAAAATTCAATCTAAAAACAGATTTTGATTTAAGCAATCTAATACAAGCAAGACTTATGTAAGGCCATCCCTTGCCACTCAAATCCACCTTAGTAAACTTAATTGTTTTTCTTACTTGCTCACAATGAACATGCTATGTTTACCTCATTGTTCATCGTCAGTATCTTTCCAACTTTTGAGCCATGAATACGCACTCTCCGGAGCTTTCTCGCTGGTATATTTACAATAATTAATGGTTTCGTAAACGATAAACTTCATGAGATCAACTGAAAAGAAAACAAATGGGAAAAATCTATTGTTGCAGAATCTTCCCTAGCACTCGCCTTGCATCTAGAATCTTGGGGATCGCATCCATGAATTCCCGGATTCAGATCCGTAGTGTGTCATACGAGTTCCGGGAATTTCTTCTTCGAATGTGGCAGTAAAAGAAGATATAGGTCATCCGTGTCTTTCTCCGCATTGGTGCATCATCTTCGGTCAACAGTTTCGCTGGCGTTGCAGTCGTGGAGTGGTCGACTGCAACGTCGGCAAAACATGTCGTCCGAAGGAGACGCTCCAACGCAGATAAAACCCGGAAGACCTGTATCTTCACATCCATCAACCTGCGAAAGCCTGCACAAGGCGGTAAATCATATTCATCAGAGCTATCTTCAGATTCCGAAGGTGTACTTGGAAATTATTTTTCTTTAGCAGAGGCAGATGGTTTAGCAGATTGGGCTCTAGAAGCATCTTCCTCTTCAGAGTAATCTTCAGAAAAATTGTCTAAAAATTCATTCTCCCGCTCATTTTCTTCCAGAATTTCTTAAACAACTTCCGTTGGAATGCTCTTCTTGAAAAATACATTCTTATATTCTTCATGTATTTTTGTGCGTAGAATCAGTGAATGTCTCAAAAGGGACGGAGGAGAATAAGAGGGCAACGGCCTGCCACAATGGAATCACCGGTATCCGATCAGTCACCGAAGTTAAGCGTCGTTGGGCTTGGCTCGAGTTTGGAGGGGTGATCCTCCGATTCGTCAGAGTGCTGTTGCCCTTGTCAGCACGTGGCAGACAGTAAGTGCGAAATGACCTTAGCTGTCGAAGCACGTTAAACAAAAATACTACTACTAGGAGAATAAGCCAACGATAATCCAAGAGCAAAATAAAGCCAAAGTTACAAGGATGCCGAAAGACGGCCAAAATAAAGCACTGGTCAATGTAAAAATAATCCGAGTCCCAAAATGTCGAGAGAAATGTCCAAGATGACGCGCAGGACTATAAATGAACAAAACACTGTTGAGGTTGGCTCAGGTAATCCAAAGAACGTCCTGCCACCAATCAAACTCAAAATGGATAAAAATTAATTCCAGAGATGAATGACCAAACAAAGCAGGGGTTAATACCAGAAGAGAAATCTAGGAGAGGAGAGAGAGATTATCAATAATTGCACAGTGTAATTATATCGACGACAGTCCAAACAGTATGCGATGGGGCAAAAAATGAGCGAGAGGAAACGTGGAAAATCAAACTCAAAAGGCTAGCGCAGCAGAAGAGAATCATTGAGTAGAATGACGCATCGAGAAAAAAACGATAAAGAAATCCGTAGAGGCAATAAATCTAGCAGTTGTGGGTAATATGATACTCCGGAAGCACTATCGCGAAGCTAAGGGATAACCATGGACCCTCATCAACTCCCAAGGCCAACATGCCTGGGAGGGGGAAAGCTCAACCTCAAGCTCACAAGCTATCAGCAAGAAAAAGATAACAGACAAAAGAAAGACCAGAAATACAAGCGAGCGCCCTGTGACTGTCAAGATAACTTCTAAGAATCATGTTGAACCTACAAAAGTTCGTCAGAGCAAACGGCGAGATAACAAGCCTCTCAAAATACAGTGCAGTGAAGCGAAGTTTTTATCCCCGAACGTCACTTCCATACTTCAGCCAATGGATCATGGTGTCATCGCGTCAATGAAAAGGAATTATCGAGTTTGTCTTCTCAGGATGCTAGCAACCAAGATGACAATTTATTGAAATTTTGGAAGAAAATTACAATATTGGATGCAATTCATGGTGTGTCACAGGCCTGGTCCTCAGTGAAACCTATTACACTAGTTCGTTCTTGGAGAAAACTTAAGTTTTACCTTGAAGGTGATTTTCAGGGATTTTCAGAAACTGAAGTCCAGGACTCCGAGTTGGGGGTTTAGTAAAAACCATTAAAGGATTTGAAAATATTGATGCGGAGAACTTATAAGAATGGCTAAAGAGAGACGAAAGTGCCCCGGCCTTCCAGCACGTGACTGATAGTGATATTGTTTACGCCCGCCAACGGGCAAGGAGGAGAGGGAGTGGGGAGAGTTGAATTAGCGGGGATGAAAACAAGGGGAGCAGCGAATGCCTGAGTCACAGCCAGGCGCTCAACTTCGTAGATGGTTTGCTGCAGTGTACGGAGCTGTGGGAGTACATCTACAATGGCATTATCACTGCTAAAAAGATACGCGGTCGGGTGCAGAAAACTCACAATGAGTCCATGAAACAATCTAAAATAATGGACTATGTGCACAAATGATAGTACACAGTTTTTTTACGTATATTATGAAAATTATAAGAAATATAGGTGAAATTTTGTATTAGCCATGTTTTCTGATTATCCATCTGTCCTCTCCCCATCATTAGCCTGGATAATCGAGAGTTCACTGTATTTTCATCCCGCTATTTACACTGTCAAATCCTGCCATTTACGGCATTTGAAGGCGAGAAAGATGGCGGCTGGCACACTTGGTAATTGGTGACCCTGTTAAATACGGCTAAGATACATGCGAATGCTGATTTATTTGGTTTTCTAAAAAACAATAATTTATTTGATGGTAGCACATTACATCGGTAGTATTGCTGAAAAGTATTTTTGCTGAATATAATAATGCTTGCGATCGAAATTGTTATCGAATGGAACGTAGAATGGTAATAAGGAGCCGTACAAGCTTTTTAAACTACATTTATAATGTAGCGGATGCCATAAATATATTTAATTAGATGTTATTTGGCCAACTACTCATTGTGACGAAGACGTTATGTTAACTCTTGTTCTCATACTTCACAGCGATTTTTTAGATATTTCACCTTGTTTTATTTAATGTGCAATTACTTACAGCAGTCATGAGGAAACTTATTTTAAAATGGCAAACAAGTGTGCGAGAAAATCGTAATCATAGCAAGAAAAAATCAACATTTTGCAAAGATTTGACTAATACAGGCTTTCGCATGTCCCTGGCCAAAGAACTTGATATACAAAGTTCGATGAGTGACACAATTGTAAAATCCCGTAACAGTATAGAGAAAAGTGCTATGGACTGCAGCCCTATTTGTAAAGGGCGTAAATACATGAAAAACTCTCAGGTATGATAAATTGAAATATTGAAGACAGTTTCAGTCATCCAGAGCAGCAGGTATACATGTGGAGTTATGTTAAAACAAAAGGCACTGCATGCAGGAACAAGACTAGGAATTCTTCAAGCAAGACTTCAAAGCATCAAATGGCTGGATAGACCGTTTCAAAAGTCAATATAATATTGTCTACAAAACCATTTGTGGTGAATCTGAAAGTGTTGATATTGAACTAGTTTCTCACTGGAAGTGCACAACTTTGAACAATCATGTTGATGGCTATGCACTTACAAAGACATTTAAATGTGGATGAGACATTTTTTTTGTATAATGCCACACATGACCCTATACTCTATAGACTTCTAAGGGGACCCTTGCCATGGGGCCAAGCACAGCATAGGTTGGGTTGCTATTTTATTAGGAGCTAATGCAGATGGTAGTGAGAGACTGAAGCCTTTTGTTTTAGGAAAGTCTGAAAATCCACGTTGTTTTAAAAACATTGACCTTGCCTATAACCTATGCAGCTGACACAAAGGCACAGATGACATAGACTATTTTTGAAGAACAAATACATGCCCTTGATGGACAATAAATATATGTAGGTAGACACCACGTCAAATCAAGTTGATTGAGTCAAAATGCGAGAATACTTTTATTTTTTGTTAACTTTTGTTTATTCATTTATTTGACTGTTTTTGGTGACCGATCACATATTAAACATCACCTGTTAAATAAAATAAAACAATTTAACCTAAGCCTATGAATTTGCTTCCATTTCCTACAAATTAAGATTTCCCTCAATTTACATTTTCCCGCGGTTTACACTCTTTTCCTTCGTCCCCATCAAAAGTGTTAAAGAGAGGTTTTACTGTATTTGAAAAGTAGTTTAGCGCCTGCCCTTAGCCCTTCTGTCTTCTGCCTGTAATGTGGGCTAGCTTTTGATCAAGCTGTTTCTGCTGTACATATCATTTAGTCTGTGTTCCATAAACCACAAATTATGATGTAACTTTCATGTTAAACCTGATGTGTCTTATGTTTACATCAAGTAAGTAAGTAGGTTGTCATCATCCCATCTTATATGGAGTTACTTTTATAACTGGTCAAATTACATGGAAAGTGTTGCTTGTGATTAAGTTGCACTAAGTATGTTGCTTAATTGCTAGAGTTCAAAGTCGTTCAGGTAAGTTGATGCTTATTTCATCTCATGGTCTACATCTTTCTACTCAGGTTGTGTACCTTGAAGTCAAATCAGTAATTGAGCATGAATTTCTTCTTCAACCCATTTTCCATCAGGAGATGCACTGAAAAATGCAATTATAAGAAACTTTGTCACTTGTTATTAGAAGGGATAAAAAAATCTCATGTTCTTATTGGCTCTAGCATTTTATTATTTAGTTAAAAGCATGTGGCTTAGCATTGTTCCAATTAACTGAAGGTTTGGTAACATGAAAAAATTTTTGCCTGTGTTTAAAGCACCATTTGTGGACGCCGTGTGAGAGTGGAGATGTCAACTGGAATGAGCAAGTCACGATTCAGGGGGCCACCTGTGAGAAGGGGAAGACCATTCCATCCAGAAGATCGCTGCTATGAATGTGGGGAGCGAGGGCATTATGCTCGTGACTGCTTCCGTTACAATCGCAGGCGCCGCAGGTAAGGGCTAGATTCAGCCATCATTTTACTTTGCGACAGTAGGAAGCAATTTTCACTCATGTCACCTAAATGTCCAAATTAGTTGTTGAGAGGTTTTAAAGAAAAATATTGCCTGTTTATTCATATCAGATGTTTATTAAGAAAAAAACTTTTTATTTTGATTACAAACTTTAAACAGGAAATGAGTAGAGTTTTTTTTTACTGAAATGTGATAATTTATTCCTAACGTTTTTATAGGAAGTTCGGCTGAAAGTATGGCCTTCAAAATACACATCTAGAATCTTCAGAGTAGCAACAATTTGGGTGACTACTAAGATCTTCTGTGACACGCCGCCAAGCGTTGAGCGAGTTATAAACGTCGTAGCTTATCGTCGCGTCGGCCTCCGGCGGACATGACATCTTTCTTTTCCCCGTGACCCGAAAGCTCCAAAGCTCCATGATCGGTGCACCCGGGCAGTCGGTGCTTAGTCTGTCGGTTTGGTGGACAAACCCCATACGAGCCCACGCTCGACTGGTTTCTACTGCCACTTGATCGAGAGTCGAAACTATGGTCTGCCCGAGCGCCCGGCTTGTCTACCCACGATCTCTCCCGTGCCCCGCACTCCCTGGGGGAGATCGGGAAGCCACGTCACTCCAAAGCCTTCTTCCCACCCACTCCTTCCGGTGGCCTCGCTGCCCGGACGAAAACTTCGTAGCCACGTTTCTACGTGATGAGAGCACTTCAAACGAGTCGAGTTTTCTCCTAGCCTCAGTTGGTGTGTCCTCCGTCCGCAGTTCACCCGAAACAACTCCTTCAAGGCATTCATTAGAAGGTCTCACTTGCATTGAAGTGAGTGGTGTGCCCATTGCGCTTCATAATCAATATACATTTAACTAGCTGCAAAGCTGTACTTACAAATACAAATTATGCATGAACCCACCCATGAGGTCTTTCAATATTTTACACGGTGTTGAATTTCAGAGATGATTTGGTATCTAGGTGCTCAGGAGACTTAACATTGGTGTCAAACTAAGTCAATTACTGTAATGATCAGAACCAATGTTTTAAGTGCAATAAATCTCCGTGATATAATCTCACATAAAGAGATTTTGACTTTAAGAGGGATATTTATTTCAGCTTCCTTTTGAGTTTTCATATACAGTGAACCCTCATTTAACGATTTTAATTGGTACATAAAACAATGGCTAACTGAAGTTATTTACAGGATAGGAAAGAGCTTAAATAATCATTCCTTCGTAATATTACCAGAAATTGACCGTTTAAAACATTTCATGATTATTGTACAAGTTGGTCGTGAGAAATCACACAATGGATTTTAATGGTAATGTCAAAATCATTGCGGTATCCTTATTTATCATAAGTGAAATTCTCAATTGATTTAAATCCAAATTCATTTGCATCCATTGCCTAAAAACTTAGCATTTATTTCAGTTAATTACTTTTTGTGTTAAGTAATTAAACTTCAGCCATTAACCATTGTTAATATATTTGGTTGCATTATGTCATTGAAAATATTGACAATGCTAAGGGTGTTGTGGCCTTCTGTTACAAAATAAAAAACAAGTAATTAGGAAATTGGTATTCTCTTGCTAATATGGCATCCATGACTCCCACTGGGAATTAATCCTGACAAGCATTCAGTCCCATAAACTGTATTCGTAAGTCACTTCATGCTCTTTATAACATGTCTGCGTCTGTTACATGGGCACTATATATGGAAGACCTGAGGCTGTAAGTTAATACTAAGGTTTAATGTACATGTACATTCCTTTTAATTTTTCACTTTTCTCAAACCAGGTTTGATTCAGTTTGTGAAAACGAGCCCAGCCAATAAGCTAATAAACTCATGTGCCGTGGTACTTCAACTGGCTCTTGATTTATTAGGATATATTTTAGAAATCTCAGTAGGTGAAATAAATGGCTGCATGCTCTATTGAGAAATTTACTCTTAAATCATTCAGTTTTAGCTTTCAGTTGAAGGGGGTATTATTAACCAATACATCGTAAAATGAGGGGACACTAATAGTTAGTTTAATCTGAAATGAAGGTACTTAACATCAGAATGCATTTATCCCCATTCATATTTTCTTCCCAGATGGGGCAGACCTTTAATATCAACTGGCGACTGTCATATCATTAGTCTTTTTTGTCACCCTTAATTTTTTTAAGTAAAAGGTTTGGTTTAGTGGTAGACCAAGGCATGCCAGGCTTGTGGTTGCCGGTGATAGATGTCAAGGCTAGTGGCTTGTCGGTGAATTGTGATTCTATTCTTTGTCATTTGCTTTGTCGCGTGCAGTCGGACACGTTCCCGATCAAGGTCCCGTAGCCGCTCTCGTGACCGCAGGACTCGTTCCCGTTCAAGGTCCCGTAGCCGCTCACGCTCTGCACGAAGATCTCGCTCCAGGTCCAGGTCTGGTTCCCGAGACAGGAGGACTCGTACGAGGTCCCGCTCTGGGTCACGGTCTGGCTCAAGATCTAGGTGAGTTTTAAAATGCATTATTTTTTTCTTATCCTCAAGCTGTGGAGCTATTGACACATTCCAATTGTTTTCTTTTATTTCATCTATTGCTTGAATTTTTTAGAAAAAATGTGCACTTAAGCTGTTTTCGGTAGTGGATTAATTATATTTAATATTCATGACATTGATTGGTATTAAGAATTGGGGTGATAGTTGTTTTTTATCGCAAACATCCTTCCTTACAAATTGTAGTGGATATTGGATAATTAGATTTATTATCTGAGATACCTAATGCTATTTAGTGTGATATTTGGATGCCTAAATCTTAGTTTGCTTAATTCCTGTTAAGTTTAGTTGACTCTTAGATAGTTTCACCTCCCATCCTGGGGGCATCTTCATGTCGTAGCAGTCTCGTCATTCATAGTTTGTTTTCCTTCTCCTGAATAACTAATTTTCCTTGAGTCATAAAAATAATCAAATAGGGCAAATTTAAATTTGTGCTTTTTGAATTGTAAATTTTGAAAATTAGTTGTTAATTTCTCAATTTCTTTGGTGAAACGTAGTCAGCTGCCATAATTGGTGGGCTCATATGGGAAGGTAAAGCTTCAGCATATTGGTCCTCTGGCATCTAGGCCTCTTAACTAGATTTAATTTACTGACTTACAGTAGACTCTTGGTTTTCCAGGATGAAAGGGAAATAAATTATCTGGATAATCAGAAATCATGGTTAATCCACATAGCACTGGAAAAAGGTAATGGGGGTTACTCATTGCATTATGTTGATTTTTTCGATGTTCAGGCCTGTTAAATGTAATTTTTATGTTATAATTCATGGATAAGCCCTATTGGTCAACCCAACTTACTTGCTAGCACTGTTACCAGGCTGTGAACTTACTACCAGAGGAACTTTCAGAGACGAGTGTTTATTGAACATCGGACACGAAAAAAAATAAGAATAGGTATTTCTCTGGGTTGCCTAACCTCCAGGAAGCAGATTTTCCTATATCTATTTGGCATAGGGGATTATTGAGTTTGCAATTGATGTCGTTTCTCGAGATAACCATTTTTGGGGGCATTTCGGTTTGCCCGATCCCAGTTAATTGAGTCTACTGTAATTTTATCATCTTAGAAATTTATTCTATTTCCCATTAATTATGCTTCCAATACTTCCGAGTATAAGACAGAGGAATTTTAAAGACTGCCTTGCATAGTTACTGTCATGATGTGACGTTTTTCAGTTAAATGTAGAATGTGTTTGGCATTAGTCGGTGAATGGAAGAGTATTTCTCTTAGCATGTGTTAGTTCGTAGTTTTAAATTTTGCATTCCTTCATGTTGCTTGTTCTTGTTTTTTTGCATTTCTATTATTCATTTTTATAAGGTGTCTTGATGCTAGTCGAGGAGTGACAAATGTTACTATTTTTCTACAGTGCATGGGAACTAATAATTTTTGTCAGGCTAATTTTTATTTCTTTAAGAAATACCTGTTCAGATATTCTTTTCCTCAATATCTGTTGTAAGTGGTGGCTTGGTTACAGTTCTGAAGTGCTAAAGCTTGTGAATCGTTCATTAGAAATTAAATTTTACTTTAACACAAAGGGTAAAATTGTCTTAAATAACTCTGCAGTTAATAACACCACACTTGCATGGCATGGATGATATCAAATTCAAGCCTAAACCTAATATTGTGACATTTTGTGTCGTCATTGAGACAATCATGAGATGTGTGTAAATTTCAATTGCAAGGATGTTACCGATTTGTGTAATGATGATAATGTAATAACCAATTTTTCTTGTTAGTTAAAATTTTGTCTTCTTCGAAGAAGAATCGTTGTCTGAAGTCATCATAAAATTGTCAAATACAACGTGAAAAGTCTGTTAATAACTGATTTTAAGTAACCTTGATAATGGCAATGTTTGCCGAAACCTAGGTCGGTAGAATAACAATTGGTGTGGAAATTTTTACAAAGTGTTTTCTGTTACAATGCAGTCTGTGAATAATGTAATTAACTGATGTCATTATCTGTTGAAAATGTTTGAAGTTAATGATAAAAGATGTAAGATTTTCCTATACTCCTTGGAATTACTCTCATCTTCTAAGTCAACCCAGGTATTGCCTAAACCATATTTTACGGTAGGTAACACGTGTAATCTATGCAAAAAAGGAAATTCATAAAATATGCATAGTATGCACTGTATAGATTAGAAATTGATGAAAGGTAAAAAAAAGTGAGCAACAAAACTTGGGTAGGATCATATCTTGTTGTTTATTATGCATAGCACCATTCAAACCCAAGAAATTCTTCTGATTCTACACTGAAAGAATCAATTGCATTTAAGATCTATTTTGGTATTTCTTCAGATTCAATTTATCAAAATGTGTTTTCATCATCATCATCACTGGACACAATTTCATCCTTTTGTTTTCATGAATCCCTTTTTTAAAAACAGTTTTGATTCACTGCAGCCCAACTTTTTACAATCCATCCCACTATAACTTGGTAAGACTTCTCTGTCCTGATTTGATATATTCATGGATGCCACCCATTATCTGGTTTTCTCGCTTATCACTCAGGTCGTTGAATGGTTTATTAACTGCAAAATCAAGAGGTTGGGGTATTTTCGTTAAAGCACATGGGATGATGACCATTTTAGAATACAGTAGAACCTCTATTTTACGAAGTTGAAGGGACCAAAAAATATGAGCTTTGTAAATCAGAGGGTTTGTAAATTGGAGGTTATCTTTCAAGTAATCGAAACTGCAACAATCCCAATCCAGTTTATGTAGCGCGCTTCATAAAGATAAATGGGATTAAAAGGAAGGTAATGTTTCAATAAAATGAATTACACATCCAGTTAAATGTTCAATAGAACAAAAGGAAATTAGAAACCTACACTTCTTGTACATAGTGGCATATTTTTTATGCTCTCCTTCAAAAAAATTAACAAACTTTAAAAACTGGTAAATATTTTTCTACAAATTCATAATGGTGTGAACTTGGCTGCTGCAACTGAATTATTTTCTTGTAGCTTCAAGTTGGTAGATATCATAATAAGGGGAATAAGTGAATTAATTCATCCCATGGAGTATTTTAAGCATATGCATTAATTAGCGCAGGGGATGTTTATTGTTAGTCGAATTTGTGTTGAAAGAGGCTATTTTAACATGGGAATTCCACGGATGCATTCTAACTAGGAAATTTCAAAACGAAGTTCCAATTGACCCAGTATATTTCAGTTTAAAGACTAGGAAATGCCTTCTTGAAGAAAACGTACCGTTTGAAATACCTTGAATAATATTTCGTAGCTGATGAAAGTCAATTTTAGAACTTTACTCGAGTTAATTTGAAATTCCCGCATATGCGTTCTGCAGCGCTGACATCTAGTGGTGATTTGCGAGAACTATTTACTCGCAGGTACTGATAGCTGTAAGTCGCGATCGCAAATTCTTACCTAACGACTTAAAACTTTAATGAAAAATTAAATATTCAAAGTGCATCAAAATTTGAACCTTGAATAATATTTCGTAGCTGATGAAAGTCAATTTTAGAGCTTTACTCTAGTTAATTTGAAATTCCCACATATGCGTTCTACAGCGCTGACATCTAGCGGAGATTTGCGAGAACTATTTACTCGCGGGTGCTGATAGCTGTAAGTCGCGATCGCAAGTTCTTACCTAACGACGTAAAACCAAAAATATAAAAAAATAATAATAATAATACATCTGCAAATTAAGCTGTTCAAACTTCGACGAAGAAATTTTCTTGGTTTTCGACGATGCTGTTGTGTGACTCAAAATGTTTTCTCTTGAATTCATGATTGTTGTTATGTCGATAAAGAAATGCCATACTTCCGAGCAATTTCTGTTTTTGTCTGCGCGCGATCACTTACTTCCTTGATTATCGACCTTTTGGTAACCAAACTCACGGAATTCCTCGTTTTTTTTTGCTCAGCGATGTTTTATCCATTGTTTGACTTATAGGCACTCGGGATGTCACAAACACAGCCCACATCGCGTTGAGAGTGATTCTGACTGAATGCGCGCGACTTCTGCTCGCTTGGAAACCAAAATATTTTCACTCGCTCACAGCTTATAATGTGATTTTCTGGCTTCAAAGAATTCTGAAAACAAAGTTATAGGTGCGAGCCACTCTCGGATGACATAGGAACTGATAACAAGGGAAAGAAGAAACTCAAACCAGCTATTGAGAGCGAAGACATTGTAACGGTTACTCCATGTAGACTGTGGTTACAATGTAATCAGGTGAACACCTTCAAGAAAGACTTGATAAGCTGGCCAATTCACATGTTTCCTGAGAGAGTAATATACCCTGGCGGAAATTTTATTATAGCCTACGCTTATAGGCCATTAAAATTACACCGAATGAAGAGGAAACTTAGTAATTTCTTTCTTTTTATCTGACGTGAAAATCGATTTAGAAAAGAATCCTTTTTTATCCAGGATCATATATTATTCAAGTTGACCACAAGTATAAGTGAAATAAATATCTACCTTAAAATCGGGCTAAATTTTGTTTACTTGAGATGGCTTTCCTGACTTATCACCATTATCACCCTCGGAGCGCAACCCGTTGTTTCAGTCGTTCGCGCAGCGAAAAACATCGCCAAAAATATGTGCAGAGGCAACGTGCGTTACATTTAAAAATGTTGTTAAGGTTTTTTGATACCTTTTCTACAATTCCTTGAATTTGAAATGCTCATTCTTACGTTCGCATAATGCCGAATATTTACACATTGAGTGATGCATTGACCTCAAAACACTGCGACAAAACCATTTCAAATACTTCGTAAAACAGGGGTCAGTCACTCCTAGGGACCGGCTTCTCACTTCGTAAATCATTAAAATGGAGGTTTCGTAAAACGGAGGTCATTTTACATGGTTTTCCTATATACAAAGATCGGGACCGGCGGAATGGTTCGTAAATTGGTGTCATTTCGTAAATTAGAGGTTTGTAAAAAAGAGGTTCTACTGTAGTTGTTTACAATTATTTTCATTTCTGGTGTTATATGAGCCTTATATGAATCCAAATTGATAGAGATTTTGTGTTTTAAAAGCCATTTTTCTCTTTCGCCACACATTGGCAAACCAAAATGTCACTACCTCAGAATTCATCCACCCTTTCTCATTTGCTGTAATAATGACAACTTTGAAATTTTAACCTTTCGGAAGTCTTTCTTTGAAAATCACTATCGGTGGTAATTTCGAACCACATGCAGTTATGCAGAGAACCACAGTAAAGTTTGACATTTTTGCCCCGTTGTAGCAATTGAAACCTCTTCTGCCCCCCTTAAGATTCTCAGTCAGAACTGAGCATGTCAAAACTTAGGGGAACCTCGTCCATGTTCCAGAAGTAATTAGAATCAACCCCACATTCTTTAAGATACAAATGAAATTTTGCCACTTAATTGTTCCTATTCATAAATCTGAACAACCAAGATGGGTAGACCTTAATCCTTTATACTTTTTAAACCATATTGCATGTTTCCTCTTAAGGCCGTTTTACACAGTACATTTGTTTGTACAAACTCTTCCGTGAACTCTTGCATGAGGCATCTTGTAAAGCGGCAAATTGTATGAATGCTTGTGCGAATGTCTCAATGCCTTGAACAAAAAATAGGTCCTGTTCTAATTTTGTTGAGACAAACGTGCAATCTCGCGTATATTCGTTTGTACAAAATCTTTCATCAGGTAAAACGCCCTTTATGCAAATTTTTCAGGGCTGTTTCAGCCTTTTGCCATTCCCAAATGCTTCTTTCTCCAACATTAAACAGTCTAACAGCTTTACGATTCCCTTTCTCCTTTGCAACTTCTACGACTTCAGTTTAATTTGAGCTGTATATCATTTTCTCAAGGAAGTATCTTTGCCTTCCAGGGGTAATAGAGATGTTAATTTTAAGAAGGAGAATCAAAAATGATGGTTACTTCAAGTAAAATATAATAGCAAAATATAAGTGATAGAACTCACTCAAGTTAGCCTCCATGGCCAATGGCCTCAAAAAGTTAATGTAAAAAAAAAGAAAAATTTGAAATTGTTAATTACTACTGCTATTAGCAAATTATTTTGGAAAGTCATGCTTTAACTCATTTGTCCTAATTAAGGGTCTGTACTTCCTAACTTTACCTCTAGTTAACATCATGCGCATTATGCATCGAAAGGAATGTCGAAAACTGTTGTGGTGCATGTTATCTACTGAAAAATATGGTCATCAATCATCAATCAATTCATGTGCTCTGCTATTCTTACTTCAAAAAAGTTTAAATTGATCATATGAATCGTGATGCCTTTGTGCTTGTCTGAATCCTGTGGAATAATTCATTGCTGGCATCTGAATTGCTTTTGAGTAGATGTTGGTAGTTACAAAATTACTCTCCATATTTTTGAGATTCTTGTTAGAATTTTTACAATGTGGTAATAATATTATAAGTTCTGTTCTGGTTTTATTTCTCTGGTTTTTAAGTTCCTTTGTTCCTGATTACGTAGCATGATTTGTTTTTGCTCCCCTTTAGTACCCTTTCTTAAATTTTTAGCACTCCATAAATATATATGGTAGATACAGTATGCCATGTAGTAAGTGCATTGATAAATTTTATTCATCATTTATAAAAGTCCTCCAGGTGTCAATCAGGGTACATTATGCCCTTACACTTTTTAATATTCACGAAAAAGTTCATTTTCTTGGCAAATTCTTCCCCAAGGACTTACTAACAGAAACATGACTCAAGTCACAAATTTTATGTCGTCATAGTAATCGTACAACATTTTACAATTGAAACTAGATCCTTGCTAGGCTTTAATGTGTCTGTTACAGCAAACAGCATTTTTATGAACCAGCTCTTGAACATTGAGAGATGAGTTCTCAGATTGTGTACGTCTTTCGTTAGCACCTCATTAAAGGGGAGTGAGGGCAAATCAAATATTTGGTATGACTAGTTTTGCCTTTTCGTCCAAATCAATAAGCTCTTTGGGCTGTGTTAAGGTTGTACGTGTGTGAGATGGTGAATACTCCTTATTCTGTAAAAATATAATTGGGTATCCTTACACAGTATACACTGCTTAAGAGTGTTTAAAAGAATTATTGTGCAAAACAAATTACCTTTAAGTGAATATATTCCAGCAATAACACTGCAATTCATTGATAATTTATTTGGACCATGTCCATCATTGCTTAGGGTATATTTTGGCTTTATGCACAAATATACAAGTGGCCAGAACTACTAGAAATTAATTTGAAACTTATATGCAGTGGAATAGGTTCTTAACTACCTGAAGACCTCGTTAAAAAGAAATGGCATTTTCTCTGTTGCTCGTTAAAATAAACAATCTGAATCCTTGAACCAGCAGCAGACTTAAGTTACCATGGTGGAATATGTATCGTGAAAGTAATACATAAAGGTCAAATTGAGATTGGCATTTAAGCTAACAAGGATAACAAAAGACTAGAAAACTGTTGCATTTCTGCTAGCCACTATTTGTACGAAGGGGGAAGTTTGAAAATATTCTCTAAGAACCAGCAATAATGAAAGTGTAGTCACGTCAGATGAGTACTCCACAGTTAGGGTTGGGGGTGTACTACTCAGAAAATTCAGATTTTTAACAAAGGCATTCATTTTCTATGTAGCTTCAGTAGAAGTCCATCATTACGAGTGTGGTATATAGCGAGAATCTGGCTGTCGCGAGTGATTTTTTACCAATGGTTGGTCTCATGGTAATAACATACGAAGTTGGACGGTTGTAGCGAGTGGTTATTTTTCTCGTATCGCCATTACGAGTACGATTTTTCGTTTATGTCGTCAATGTTGCATAACTTACAGGCTAATGCTAATGTTGCATAATTTCTGCTGATTGACAAAGTTATTCAAATAGAAACTATTTTGTGCCAAAGAAAACGTACCTAATTTGAGGTCAGAGTTCCAATTCTCTCTTTGCATGCACTGATCACTTGTCCTATTGATGTGACGATGCGTTTCAAAGCTCTCTCTGGCGCTACGCAACATTATTTCAGATTGTGGAAATATCAAGAGGAAGTGCGAAATCTACATTACCACTACCACCAGGGTAAGGTTACCATTTGAATCGACTGAAATAACGGCATCCCTGTTTCGTTCGAGCATCGGCCATATCAACTCTGTGTTGGCTGTGGAGGCCCCGGAAAGAAGGCCCACCCCCTGCCCCACTAGTGAAAGCCACCTGGGTAAAAGCGAAGCTGGGCGAGGGTAGATAGTTACAGATAAGGTGAAGGAGTGATCCTCTCGGGTTACTCCCTTCTCTTTCTCATTGAATAGGTGAATTTCGTCACGCTCAGGATTAAGGAACAAAGAACTTTTTGTCTCGGTGGCTCTCGTGGGAAAATCTATTTAGACGTGTCAATTGTTCAGACCCAACTTAGGGATCAACCCAAAATGTGACAATTTTGTTTCCGGCTGTGTGATTGAGACGGGTAGCTGTATGGCAGGACTGCCTGATAGGCAATTTCCATATACCCTGAAAAGGATATTTTACCATTCGTGGATAAGCTGAATCGAGCCTTGTGGTGCCGGTAATAATCATTTATCATCACAAAACGAATGAGTGAATGGAATAATGCCTCTATTTGATGCAAAGACAGCTTGACACATGAAAGTCGATTACCATTGAAATCACGAGAGTAGCAACATCTCCAAATAGGTCACTACTTGCAGGGCATCCCGCGTCCAGTGTCCCACGCTCATAAATTTTGTCTTGTCCAAAAATTAGCCATGATGCAAAAATTTAATTCAGCAGGAATAAAGCATGCCAATAATAGGTGACCTTTTGGCAATCAGTCAGGGAAATTGATAAATCTATCAGGGAAATGTCTGGGAATTAAAAAATTGGATATCAGTAGCCACCCGGAATATGGAGAGCGAAGTTAATATATTGGCCATAATACTCAATATTATTTCACCTAAAAAGTTGACTAGCCGTTGTATTTAGAGAAACTATATTTCCTTAAATAAGTGGAAAGGTGAAGTGAAGAGCTTCTAAAATGACATCGCCGATTAACATCATTTAACTGACATTGTGGATTAAATTGCGATGCATCATGTTAGATAACTAATGACACATTAAGCTATCATACCTTGGCTAGGAATCAGATGTTTTTCTCTATATAAATGAGGAACCATGCATTTGAAGTTTGAGCACTGCCGTACTTTGGTAATGTTTGCGACCAAATGTATATTTAAAGTTCTTTCAAATGCCGTCGGGGATGGGTTAGAAAAAAATGAAGGTTACTGAGATCGTGGTAAAGCATGTTTTGAAAAGAAATGACAATATGTAATAAAAAATGCTACTGATTCTTTATAGTTCGGAATTACCTTGCAGGTAGGGCTTCTTTTTTTCTAAAACAAAAATTTCGCTCTACACGCCTGTTTTGCCACTGAAGGTGGTATTTGTTTAATTCTGAGTCTTTAATTTGTGTCTTATTATTATTTGTATCGGTCACAGAATTCTATTTTGAGCAACATTTTGCCGAGAGAAATGGATGTCACTTCCTCTTCCAGTTAGTGGAATCATCTTTTCAACATCGATGATTTGGTGGCTAAACATGGTAGAACTTTGGATGGTAGGTAGGACTTGGTCAATTACCCCTGTTTGCTCAATGCATGAACCCCCGGAAATAGAACAGGCTATTTCTACAAGAAAAGTTTCTCGGCCAACGGCGAGGACTTCAAACTGCAATGTGTGTAAATTAATCGTATTGTTCGTTTAGATTGCATGAACAACTATTTTTTAATGAACTAGAAATACTTTATTCTGCGAAGTTACATAATATTCCAGCAATTAAAGGGAATATTTTAATAAAGTACAGGGTCAAAATCTCGTAAAACAACCCCTATGATTTGTATTCACCGAATATGTATGAGGTTGTTTTCGCAACACTGGCTATAGGTGCTCCCAGATTATGGATTTCCGGATTATGGGTCCTCGACTGTATAACTTAGTAGTTTGCGTTCCACTATCTTATTTGTCAAAACTATGCAGTGCATGTCTCTACTTAATCTCACTGCAGTGTTGCTTAGGTCCTGAAATTCAGGTCAGCATAGTAATAAACTGTATATAATGTTATGTTTTCAAGTATTAATAGAGCTATCCCACAGAGTTTTTTAATGAATTTGCAAACATGGTTTACATTATGACTGTGTTGATCCCTCATCTAGAGACAGCATTTAAAATGCTTGATAGAGTTAATTATCAGTCATCTGTCTATTAAATGCTGGTTCTACTGACTCGAAGCTAGAGTGAATGGTAATTTGAGATTATCTGACCATAAATCGTAAACCCCAATGATCGTGTTGAAACCAGAAATTTGGTTGTGCTATGGAATACATTCAAAATTGGCTTGTTTTGCTATAGCAAATGTAGTGTAAAATGAATGTGTTGAGCAAGGGATACCTGCGTCTCTGTTGGTGTGAAATGTTGTGGTTCAATTTCTTTAGTTTTTGCAGTCTACTTACCCATTTTTCTTAGGGTTGCCTCTCTGGATCAACAAACATGTTTAATGGGTTTTTAGTCTTCAGTCATTTAATCTTATGACCATAACTTTTTGTGTGTTGATTCCATTATTTGGCATGAGTTTTTCTGGGTTTTTTTCAGGGTTCTTAAGAAACTTTACCAATTGCCTTTTACATCAATGATTTTGTTGATGGATGTTTAGTTTAGAGGGTCATATGGTGGTCATAGACATGAGTAATTAACTGATATTTTAATGTTTCACTAAGCCAATGACACTTGCCCTCAGAATTTTGCTGAAGTACAGATTCAATTGTGAATAGTGCTAGATTGTCGTCCCCTTCAGGCCTGCTTACTTTTTATGTTAATAGTTATAATATTGAGGTAAACTAACATTGGTTTAATTTTTTTTCAGAACACCCATTTGAGAATAGGAGTCGCCTTATATTAGGTAAATACGAATATATAGATAGTAAAGAACAGATTAGTTTAGGTGTATTTGTCATAGTTTGGATTGAGTTTGTTTTAAGTTGGAGAATGCATTAAGATCTAAATTCTGAGGTTTAGGGGGCATGCTCTTACGATTTTTTTTTTCATTTAAGGTCATTGGCCATTAATTCTAATTGCCATTTTGAGTAATTGTGTTCCATTAGTTGAGTTTTGCATGAGTTTTTAGAAAAGGTTAATGAAATTGTGTTATAGATAGTTGTGAAGGAAGAAATTGTAAGACTGATGGAAGATTAGGTTTCAGAAGTATTAGCCTACCAGATTGAGATGTTAACTGCTTGTTCTTTCATTTTTACATAAATGCTTACACATACATAAGGAGCTAATGTAAATAAGGGGTTGTCAAAGAGCAATATTCTTACGTTTCATGAAAACGGTATTTTTGTATTTGGGTTTGTCATGCATTTTGATTTGGTTGTTTGTTGAGCTGGTTATTGTGATATGCCTGTTTATATAATGTGCATACTTGATAAAACAAGACCTCACTGTACCCAATCAAACACTTGTTCTATTGAGGTTCACTTTTGGCTGCTATTTTGAAAAATAAATTTGCATCTTGGTCTCGTTCATACTAACAAGGTTGCTCTGTGGGTCAATTATGCAAATGACATGGGCATCGTCAGAGTCATAGCTATGATGGGTCTTAAATGACATTTGTGCGATTAGGTAGGTTCCGATCTTAAGGCTTATGATGATAAGGTAACGAAAATTAATGATTAATTGGTTGGTAGCCCTTCATAAACGAGATGGACCAATGGAAATAACCGACATCCCTACATCCCGTACAAAACATTGACTGATGGGAATCACAAAAACCATCAACTAACAACAAACGCTGTATTGATAGTTGGCTGTAGATGAGCGTATTTCAAGCATGAAAACAAATATAAGCCTTGTTTGCTTTTTTTATAAAAATTAAGTTAACAAAAAAGAATATATGCTAAGGAATATGTTATATTATCATGAAGTTGATATGAAGTGCTCATATTTTGACCAATATCACGTAATGTGGTGACTGTCCAAAATTCGGCATATGAATTAAAGGATCCAGGGCAGGTGTGCAAATTAATAGCTCATGGGAGTAGTAATAACCCATGTCCATTCACATGTAGTAATTATTTACAAGTTTTTAATAATTGTCAGTATGAAATATATAAAACAGCAATAAAATATAATAGAGCTCATACTTTAAAACGAAGTGAGAAATCAGTCATAATTAGGAAACCAAATATCTTAGAAACATATTAGCTACGTGCTTCAGAATTTAATGTTGAATAAATACTCTTACACAAAATAATATCGTGATTACCCGGAGCATGCGGCGCCTTTAGACCAAGATTTAAACAATTGAAAAATGTACAGCAGTAGAATTCTACAGACTGTGACTTGGTTATGGACATAGTATAATAAAAAAGTAGTGTATCATTGTACGTATCTTTTATAGTGTTTCAACATGAAGAATTTTACATATCTGTTCTAAATGTAACTTGTATGCTTTAAATTAGTAGCATTATATCACTACAGCTGTGTACTCTTGTAATTTAATCAGATTAAATATGGTAGTTCATTATTCATTAATGAAAACATGCTGTTGATTGATAATATATTGTTCGTGATCAACAAAAACATTCCTATTCCACGACCTTATAATGGTGGTGACGTAGTTCTGATGCCTATGACATTTACATAATAGACCCTGTGATGATTGTATTAAAGTTTAGGTCATGGTGTTCGAGGTGATATCTTCGTTGGTTGTGAATATGTTCATTCTATTCCTTGCTTATCTATTAGTTTGTTTTTAATGACGATGAGTGAACTTTAATGGGCAGTTGAAAAAGCAAAACTTTTGTAATGTGAAACGTTAGTTTAGTGGAGGTCAAATTTATTTTCATGGAAGGTACAAAAAGTCGTTGCCCCTCATACCCTGATGTGTTAATGTCATATGTTGTTCGACTTTATTTAGCTCTACTATCACCGTTTAGGCGAAACCAGGGGAAGCCTGTGGTTGGGCATATCATTGTTTTAGTTGGTTGGGTTGGATGTTGATAGTGACATTTTTGTGGCTTGTACCCATTGATGTCTGAAGTGCTTTGGGGTATTCTTAATGCATGTAATGGGCAATGTGGCTCCTTTTTTTAAGAGAATGTTTTTTGTATGTTTTCATAAAACTTCTTTGGCATTCCATGATCATGAAAATTTATTGAGTTGCCTTTTCACTAATACTGGCTTAATTATTTTTTATTAGTTTTAGTAGTGATAGGTTTTGTTTTTTAATGCTTTTTTTGCAATTATCAATGAAATAGCTATAATGTTCATTCTGCAATTACTGTTATCCTCGGAATAGAAAAGTTTATGTCAATTAATTGGCTTGGTAGCTGGATGATTTCTTAAGATTTATTCTTGGGCATACTCAAAAGCACCCACTCTCCAACACCAATTAGATTCTCTCAATGAAATAATAATTTTTTGTTTATGTGAACTGGACATTCTCATCTACAGTCTACACAGTAGCACAAGAGGCATTTTTCCTTCTTACTAAGCTGCTGTCATGTCATAACATGTTGCTTTTTGAACCAATATCAGTACCAAAAATGGGCAAATTATTTTGCACACTGTGAAACCACAGCCAATTTTTTCAAAGAGTGCATACAAATCATTTTTTGCAGCGTAATTGTTTTTCTGTAGAGAGTTTTTCAACTTGATTTCAGGGTCTTGAGAATGTACCAGCGCAATGATTCGTAAAGGGAAGATTATGGCAAGCTGCAAAGACCTTACACTCTAAAGAATAAGGAAAACATTGAAATCAAAGGTTTACCGAAACATTTTGGTTTCCAGTGTTAGTGGCCAACTTGCGTATATATTTTTTTTCTTTTACATTATTCACTTCCAAGTTCTTAATGACTCATTGGGAGTTGGTATCTTTTAACACATGCATGAATACAAATTGTCTATGGGTGTGAGAAATATATTTTATGGCTGTAATCTTTTGAACGCTCAACAAAATAGGAAACATGGTATGGTTTTACCATGGATTTTTTTATATTAATGTAATTGCTTGTCTAGTTTATGGAATACTGTGGTGTAAAATGGAAGATGTTTGTTGATAGTCAGCAGGTGTTTAGGGCTGTTAACTAGAGTACTTAATATAGTTGCATTTATGTAAGCTCTTATTTTGGAACCAAGTAGTGGTGGCGGCTGTATATGGTTGAGTGCATCCCTATTATTAAATCTTTCCAAACTATATTTTGGGTTGCCTCTCTGCTTTTTTTTCACCTAATATCTGTTGTTGCAGGCATTTTGTATTGATATTGCTCTTTTACTCGCCTAAATATATCAAGTTAGAGGTGGGGTAAGTAGCAAATGAGGTCATATTTTAGGGAGATATGCCTTTAAACAATTCATTCATCTGATTGCTTTGCTCTTCATGCTAGTTCTTTTTTAGAGCTATAGTTTTTACCCAGCTAAAATTGCTGCAACCATTGCATGAGTTTGCATTTTCTTTTATTATTTGTCAAGGAAGTAGGATTAAAGTGAAAAGTAATTATCCCTTTCTGAATAATATTTTATTTAAGAGAGTAATAAGTGTGATTTTTCTGTCTAGGAGTCCCAGGGCTGGTGGAAAAAATCAAGCTGGGTCTCCTGTGCAGCCCAATGGCGATGGTGGACAAAAATGAATGACGTGTTCTAGGCTTTTTCATTTTCTCTTGTTGTGACTCTGTTCATAATATTATGAGCAACTTGTATTTTGTGTGATTAATTCAGCATTGATTTTTGTGCAAAATCTGGTAATAATTTTGCATTCCTGAAACCATTTGGTTTTACTAGTTCTTAGTCATATGTATTGAGGATTTTCATTCTTGTCTGTATTTTTTTGAACATGATGGAAGTTGCATCATAAAAACTATACAACTGGTGAATATTTTTAGTTGAATTATTTTTTTGTGCATGAGTGACTTGTCAAATTATTTTGTGCATGCATGTTAGTCATTTAACATTTGTGGTACATGATTTCAGACTTAAATCCGTATTTGTGATCATTGAAGATTGATGCTAAATAGTCTGCTGTGTCTAGGTTTGAGGTTTCTCCAGTCCTATGTACCAAGTTAAAAGAAAGTATCTCCTTTGGAATCTAATAAAATCTCAGGTAATTCATTTGCTTGGACATTTTAATCAGTTTGTATCAAAAAAATTGGCTACAATGTCCCATTATTGGTACAAATTAGTTTTGGCTAATATACCGTAATATTCAAATTCTCTAAAATGCTTGAATTTAATTGGTGCTAAAAATAAGAATGAAATCCCAAGAATGTTTTTTTTTTATTCTGGTGGATCTTAATGGATAACATTTCAAGTCATGAAGCCTATTTAACCATCAGTATGAGGAAATGTTCTGTAAGACTTCATTTCTTCTGGTATTATGGTTGTCTGGAGATAAACAAGTTCAGTAATTGCAATTTACCTTTTAAATCCTAATCCATGTTGTACACTTCAAGTTGCAAATTCAATGCATTTTTATGATTTGTTTACAGTTGATATGTGACTTATCTGCCTTTGTCACCCTTTCTGTGTGAGGTTTTAGAGGTACAAAATAGTTATAGTATTTTAATTCAGCTCACAGTATTCATTCTGCGAGGTACAAGATGTTAGTTTTGAGGGTGCTAATTTACCCTTTTATTTGATCTATCTTAATGTTAGTGTCCAATACTGAGACTATACAACGTGCACTTGAGTTTCTTTATTTTGATCTTACATTTTTAATGTGATTATCATTATGCACCAAATTTTGTGTAAGTAAATGTACTCTTGTCATAAATATTGTAAAACCATTCGTGCCCCTCATTTTAAATATTGAAGTCCTTTTTTCTGTTCAGTATTTTTTTTCTGTGTTGCATTCATCATAGCTTAGTCAACCCTACACCAACATATGTTTCGTGTATGACTTGAGAGTATTCAGCAGGTGTACAAGTTCCATTTATAAAAATTTCTCTTATAATTACTGCCTTGGGATCCCAGCATCAGTTTTTAATGTACAGGCACTTCCAATGAAAAGTTACCACTTCAGAGCCGAAATTTTCTGTCCAGAGTTGATGGTGATTTGACTACGCTACGTCACGGCTTCCCTCTAGCGGAGCCTCAGGAAGCTCTAACCGTAAACAAACCTTCCCTCCTCCGCCCTCCTTTCCTTTCTTAGCGGAAGGGACCAAGGGATTACTGACGGTCGGTCTTCTTCTCATTCCCTAAAGATGGTCGTTTCTCCGAGTCGCGCAGCCCGACGTCTGAGGTCCCGAACATACCTCTACGCTGGCCACCACCATCATGCATTGAAATAACATAAAAAATCGACGTTCACTTAGAAGAGGAAATCGCAAATCATCATCAGGGTGATAATGACCCTCCAATTTGTATGTGTCCCTTGAATAATCGATCAATAATAGAATAATTAATTCCTTGATTTATTGGTGTTGTTTCACGTTCGTGCTATTTTAGAGTGAGTTCATTAACATGTTTTATTCTCACATCGATGTTGTCAGAAGCTTTATAAATATGTGATCTCAATGTTTTAAGATTAGGAATAGGCTCAAAAGAAAAAAATAACGTTCCCAATTGTCGTAATTTCCACGAGTTTACTGTAGGATTTATGGTATAGACTCTTTAATTTGAATAATAACGATAGCCATTAGATTATTGCTTGTGTAATACCAATACACAGCTGTTATTGACCACACAGCCGTTTCCCTAAAATCTGGGGCCCATTTCTCAAAGTTACAAGTCTACAAGTGAAAATGGCGTGCATCTAGTCAATATTTAGCTATTATTTAAAGCTTTCAATATATTTCACGAGATTCTCCAGCCATCTTTTATAACCAAGAGTCAGTGCTATGTTGCTCGGTGTCTATAAATGCGTGAACACGGAATTTTTAGTTCACAGTTTACCTTAAAATATCTCAAGCGAGGACGAATCGTCTGCAAAACTTGAACATCATGAGGAAAAGTCGTTTATTCCATCGCATGAAGGGAAAGTTGAACTCTACATGAAGGTTATTCACAATTCTAGCATGTCAAGACATCATCTTGTGCAGTGTTTATCTTTCATAGATACGAATGAATAGCGTTTTATCGTCAGACAGGCTCTATTTCAGCCTTTTTGAATGTTCATTATTTATACCCAAAGGGATCTTCTACATTGAAAAAAGTCAGTTGGTGTAGTGGTAGCGTGCGGGAATCATGATACGAAGGGTACGAGATCGATCGCCGCTGGCGTTATTTTTTTACTCTTTCATTTTGATGGGCTAAGGAGATATTTTACCACCTATTTATGTAACTTAGTACTAAGACTTATGCACAATTTATTTTTAATTTCACTTGTCCTTGAGCCCCAGTTACACCAAGGGTATCGGACACATGCCTACAGCGTATTAGGAAAAACCACAGCACATTAGCGTAGCATTTGCGAGATGTCACATAAATATGTCGACTTAAATTACGGATGGAGTTTCCTATTGAACTTTCACAACTTAATATTTCATAGCGATTTATCATTTTAGTACGGGAACTTATGCTCTGCATTTTTACCTCTCAATGTATAAATATAATGACGTGACATGAAAAGTAGGTATATATTGATAAATAGTAATAAATAAAACTAGCGCTTAACTTTCGCATTTTCAACCATTCCCACATTCCCAAAATAATTTATTTATCAAATGAGATCATTTATAAATTGCACTATTAAAAGCAACATTCATGTCTCGGTTGGAAATGAATCTTTCTTCTTCGTTGTTTATTCACAAAGTCTCCGTGGGGATGTTCGTGTCTCATTACGTTTTTGTCTAAAAGACTTCTTTTAACTTTAAATTAGAAACAATGTATTTTAACGTAAACTGAGCATGTTATGTCAAAAGTCAGTAAAAAATCCTATCTACTGATACCTTGTTCGTTGCTATCGCCTTCATAACAGTTAGAAAAATATCGCTAGTCGCTTTTCATTTGTTTTCCCAGTTATTCTTTCCGATTTACTGCGATTTACTCACCTCGGAGGACTTGTAGAAATTTCCTTACAAGTTACAAGGACTTGTTATTCACAAGTCTGTTTGAGAAACAATGTGTCGTAACCATGAAAACACTCGTGAGTAAACACTTGTAATTAGTAGACTTATACGTTTGAAAAACAAAATTTGGTCTATCTTAGGAAGCTTGATAATTTAAATTTAGATCATCAATTATGCTACATTTTAATCGATCTGAAAATAATTATCAACAGGTTAACATCTACATTTACGTAATTCCGTTCAAGCCACCGCGAGGGCATGTGGCAGAGGGTGAACTTTCGTTTTTCAGCTGCGCTCGTTGTCACTAAACTCCACTGACTCTATTTTGATGACATCATGAGAATATTGAACCATGCGACCGGATAAGTTAACGCGGAGTCGCATTAAGTTAATTTTCTTTGCGTACGCTCCAGGAACATACTTGTTATTCACGCCCTTCAGCCCTTGAAATGAGTTTTTTTAGGATCCATGAAACATTCCAGAAATATACAAGTTAGGTTTCTTTTGCATGTTGTTCATACACACTTTCAAATTAATTAGAAATTTATTTAATCTCCGAGTGGTTGAATGGTGGACACCAGCTAGGATTCTTTGTGCATTGTGATTCAGTATGGGTAGTTAATTTACTTTGCACATATTATCAGTGATTATTTTACCTTTCGGGTATCCTGCGCTTTTAAGTAGCAGTATTCGGCCATATCTAGGATAATCACAATCTAGTGCTCTGGTGGAAAGGGAGAAGTGAATACCAGATGGGGGGCGGCATTTTCCCTCTGTCCACATTGTTGAGTCCCTGTACTGAGACGGGATGGGGAGGACCAGTCTCCGCGAGGGATAATTTTCCACTGCCCAAAAACCTAACTCCATAGGTTTTATTGCACCCGCGACCCCTTCCACGTGGTATACCTCGGGTCAACATCCTCCCGAGTTTATGCCCTAGCAGGCCAGTGCCCATGCAGAAGGGTTGACCCAGAAGCAGGTAAAACATTAGAGACGTCTGCCCATCAAGTCTTCCACCTGAGTGATTTTAAGTTTGTTTCTAGTCACATTACCAGGCGAATATTTCAAAACATTTAAATGCCCATGAGTGAGCACGTTTATGAAAATGGTCTTGATTTAGTTTTGCTGGCCTCTTATTAATTTCATATATGGTGTGAAGGAAGTAACCATTCACACACAAAAATCAATATTCCGTCCATTTAAGAAATATGACCAAACATTTTGGCGGTATTGTTTGGTGTGCAATATGGTCGAATAATAGAACACCTGTCCATCAGAAGGGAAAGAGAGGAAAAGCACATTGCAATTAGTATTCACAGTTGCGATTTATGTTCGTAAGGAAATTTACTAACTGCCATCCACACTTTCCCTAGACATGCTTCCTCGCCGCCCCTCCCCTACGGGAGGAGGAGAATAGTGTGTGGCAATCTTTCGGCAGGGATAGGAGGACATGCGGCTCAATGCCACGGTCGGGCACAAGGGTAGAACGAGAGTCGGGGGTATTTTGTGACGTCATGGGAAGAAGACCGACCGTCAGTAATCCCTTGGTCCCTTCCGCTTAGAAAGGAAAGGAGGTTTGTTTACTGTTAGAGCTTCCTGATGATCCGATGGAGGGAATTCATGACGCAACGTTGTCATATCTAACGTCCGTCAACTCCGGACTTTCGACGTCCGAAAATTTCGGCTCTGAAGTGGTAACTTTTCATTGGAAGTGCCTGTACCTAAGGAACGACTTTGACTTTGTCAGTTTGCGCAAGTATCCAAGTCTGAATGACTTAGTGTGTGGTATTGTCATCTCATTGTCTCATGAGAGATATCAAATCAAGGCCTAATCCACTGTGTTGCTTATACCCGAGGAACTTGTTGCTGCTGACGAGGAGACATCGCGAAACTGATGTATAGGATCCAAATAACGCAATTATTTTCTGAAACTATTCGCTCTTCCACCCGAAGTGGCTGACATCTGGTGGTCAAATTCGTAGGCTTTCGAGAGGGGATAGCCGGGAGGCGATAACGTGCAAGTTGTGAATTCTCAGCTACTCGAAAGGCTGTTTTACTCGATGAAAGATTTTGTAAATACGTGATATTGTACGTTTGTCTCAACGAAATTAGAGCAGGTTCTATTTTCCGTTCAGGCATTGAGATATTCGCACAAGCGTTCTTACAATTTGCCGCTTTACACGATACGTATTTTTTGCCTCATGCAAGAGTTCACGGCAGAGTTTGTACAAACAAATGTACCGTGTAAAACGGCCTCAAGCCAAGTTGTTCTTTTCTTTCTAAAGAATTTGGTGGATTTTGGAACTGCTATCCTTAAATTATTGGGCTCCTGCGTAATTTCTGACCGCTCAATTTGATTTATTTTCTCGGACACTTATAAAATGCCGTCGATGTGAATACGGGTATGGAGGCAATGAAGACGTTTATAAGTCTTGCATTAATCATTAGGCAGAACATCCAGAGTTAATTGTTAGATACTAACACATACCCACCTGTATCACACAAAGAAATGTACCTACCTATCAAGATTGCACCCGCCATTATCTGTGCTTCGGCCGTGGACGTTCCTGTCCTCAATATTGAGTAGCCTCTCCCTACTACTTCACAGAAGATTTGCATCTTAAAATTTAGTTAACATTCTCGCAAATTTTGGATTTTGTTAATCTTACTACGAAGTCCAAGATTTAGAAATTTATGAACCATGCTCAACCAGTCTTGAAAACACGATCATTAAATTAACTTGTTTTTGACAATGCTGATATTAATGTAAGTACCATTGAATACTTTCCACTCTATGTTAGTGGTATTGTTGGAAGCGAACTAGCACTTGTGAAACACCCTTTTTGTTTTCCACGATCCTCCAATGAATGCACCCCTCTGTAATTTCTTCTTCTGACGCTCATGATAGATTTATAAATAAGATATAAACATAGATGAACGGGATAGTGTGATGTGCGGTTTCCTTGCGGAATTTCCCCAGAAATTTCCAATTGCTGTAACTTTTGACTATTTGAAGGTTAACTAATTAAATGATGATCCTCATATTACTATGAGCAGTACAATGATCATCGTAGTAGCCTATATTGTGGGTCATCTACTGTAGAATACGGAAACAGCTTACCGAACTTCCTCGTAGAAAGTTGAAAAAATGACTTGGGGCCAACTTTTTTTGATTTTGGATCACTGTGCGGCAGCCTGTACTTCAATATGTATGCACATAGTTTGAAAAAAGTGAGTATACATAAGCCTACTGTATATTTAGTTCATTAGACACACTTTATTACCATTTATCTATATCAACACTCTATATAGGTATATTAACAATATACAACTCTAGAAAACGAGAAAGAGCGATGTGCTGTTTTCTTACCAGAGTCCGGAATTTCCCCAGACATTTCAAATTATTGTAACTATATTGACCAGTTGAAGATAACATTTTACATTATATCTCATTTGAAAGATAACGTAATTTTCTACAACTATGCTCCAGAAGAGTTTGCTGTAAAAGTAAAGGCTGAGCAGCTAGAAGGAAACGTTTGACAAAAAACGGGAGGAAATTGAGTGTTTTTCAAATATTTACAATTTTCGCTAGCAAATATCTCGATAACTATGAGGAAAAGAAATAAATGCATAGGAAAATATTTTGTAGTGCATTTAAATAGCTTTAATTTTTAATTCAGTAATATTTTTGCTACCACGCACTGTTTTCAAGATATGAGCAAAAAACTAAAAAAGTGACCTTCTGCGCCTCTCCCTCCCTCCCGCACACCTCCAAGGTCCGGGGACTTTTAGTACGTATACCACGTTTACCACCTATCAACTGAACAGTCTCTGAACTTAACACATCCCTGAAGTTTGGTCTCTGTCCTCTTCCATGTCCTCTACAACTCTTTCATTGACTGGACTGGAGTAATTCAAGACGACTGCGCTCTTATGTCGTACTGACATCAATCCCCTCTATATCCGCCATGACACTTTTCAGTGCTGCTCTCTATAGGCCGGTTTATTTGCCAATAGAGAGATCACAGGAAAAGTGTCATGGCTTTCTTCCATTTAGGTCCGGGTTTGTGAAAAAAATGCTAATAAAGGAATTTTCCTCCATATGTATCCTTTGCAGTGCACATGTTCACAAACGGTAGCCATGGTGGAGTGGTAAAAGGCGCTGTGACAGTTATCTCCATAAAGTGGTGCCGGTTTAAGTCCCAGTCCAGACAACTATTTTTTCTTTCGAATATTTTATGGAATCGCTGTAAATTGCCCAATCCCATACATTTACGGCAGTAACAACAATAATTTTTAATTTTCAGCCTATTTGCTGTATTTTCAATTACAATTCCCGTGGGAGACTTGCAGAGCTAATTATGGTATTCTTGTTTGCCCGAAAAGAGGCTTCACAGGCCGACAGGCCTAATATGTTCAGATTTTGAAAATACAAGGATACTTCTGTGAATATGATAGGCTTCGATTGGTTGTGGGTCTTTCTCAAGGCAGTAAACAATGATCAGATTATTACTTTTTAACATACAGCGATGTATGCACTTAAACCAGGAAACCATTACCCAGGAACCGTGCTCGAGTAATGACGATTGTAACTCAACTTTTCGTTCAATAGTAGACATGATATAGGTAGGAAAGAGATGGTAACTGTGTATGAGGTTATTTAAAAAATATTTGCTATAACCTTTTTGTGGAGCAACGTATATTTAAGCGAAACCTGTATCATGGGGGAGAGGTAGATTATAGATTCCAGCACAAAAATATCATGTACAGTCAAACCTCTAGAACGAACCTCTATAGAAGAAAAGTTCTCTATACAAAGAAAAAAGTTACGGTCCTGATTTTCTTCCCATAAGTTGTGTATTTTCATCCTCTGTACAGCGAAAATTCTCTCTATAATGAAATAAATTTTTGGCCCCGAGTCAATTTTTTACCTCTTTAGAACGAAATAATGTAGTTTGTGATTTCCTATCCTCCATTTCATTGATATCATTTGCGCTCGAAATAGATGCTTTCAATTTTTTAAAAGGGAAAACACCAGAACCTCGGATATACGACCCTCTTTACGACGACCTCATTTATACACCATTTTTTTTTGTCCGGTAAATAACTCCATGTATTTCCAACCTCCCTTGTGATACTTATCATTCATACGACGAACTCGGTTATAAACTTTTTTTCCGGTCCGATGGCAGGAAATTCCTTACTTATACGACTTATCAGCGAGTTAACTCACCTACGGAGCTTCATAAATTCCGACTTTGAGGGACTGTTGTGAGTTGATCGTGAGAGTAAGGAAAATGCGAAAGGTATCAATCTTTAGGCAATTTTAATGGTAGCAAAAGGAATACATCTGAATGGAAAAATAACCGACCGTTTGGAAGCAACGGATGGAAAACCAGAGTTCTGCACAACCACTGGACGAAAAATCAGCCATTTTTAATTTTTTAGATGGTTTTTGAAAAATAAATTGCGTTTTCGCAATGGAAAACCACAGGCCTGCACGACCACTGGACGAAAAATCGACCGTTTTTAATTTTTTTAGGTGGGTTTTGAAAAAAATCACGTTTTTGCTACGGAAAACCACAGGCCGGCGCCAGACGAAAAATCTGCCATTTTAAATTTTTTTTCTGTGGTTTTAGGATAAGAAGTCCGGGATTTCGCTAATTATTCCTGAAGTGCATGCCATTGCGCATACGCCTGTCAACTTTTAATGTCATATCTGCATTAGTAGAGATGAATGAGTACTGTTTCATTCCATGAGGGAATGAAACAGTTGAGAATCTTACGAAAGGAGCCATTTTGCCAGATAACTATGAGAGTTAGAAAAAAACAGAAAGCAAGAAGTTGTAGACCTCATGAAGGGATGAAAATCTCTGCTAGTCAAAATTGAGGTCGAACTCTTAGTTTAGGAGCTAGATTCGAAAAACCACAAAAAACGGGAAATTTTTCGCCAAATTTCAAGTTTGAGGCCCTCTGGTGAGGAAACTATGAGGCGTAGAAAGACTGAAAGGCGGATTTTTTGTCCGGTGCCGACGCAGGCCTATTGTTTTCCGTCGCGAAAACACGATTTTTTTTCAAAAAACCACTGAAAAAAAAATAATAAAAAATAGACGATTTTTCGCCCAGCAGTCGCGCAGGCCTCTGGTTTTCCGTCCATTGCTTTCGAACGGTCATTTCTTTTTCCATTCTGACGAATTCCTTTTGCTACCATTAAAGGCTGGTTTCTTGTAGGAAATCAATTATCTGCTCTGAATGTTTCGTCAGATTCCAGATCGGACGCACCGTTAAAAAAATTACGGCACGGGAACCCGAGGTCGCTTTTTCGAAAAGTCAAAAATCCACAATTTAAAATCATTTTTTGGGGGTTTACACTCTTTAGTTGACGAAAAATCAGAGTAAATTTATTATTTATAATTTCAAAATAGCTGAATGAATGCCATATGTATATAACTTCTAATACCAATTGCTTTCTGATATTTAATAGAATCTCTAAACTATTTTCAGTTAGATCTGTTCATGTCTAGTGATATTCTATTTTAGAAGAAAACTGTTTGGTAAAGGAAAAAATTACCTATTAATCACACCAGATGTTTTAGTAAGCAATGCTCCTGCATTAGTTGGTGCTTGTTTGTAGAACATGAACAGGCAATAAACATCGATACAACATGTGCCAAGCATTAATTGAAACTAATTGTAAACCCTGCTGGTAAAGTGCCAAGAATGCTGACTATTAGACCAAGAAATTTAACTTTGGTAATATATCTTACCAGATTTCAGGAATGCAAATGCACATTGTTTCTTTCTTGGTAACATGAACATGCTTACATTTGTAGAGTTATTTGTAAGTATGATAAATTATTAGGTTTCATTTGCCTGCATCCAAACATGTAATTGCAACCATAAAACAAAGCAGACCAAATTAGACAGTTGAAAAGGGTTTCTTGTTCCCTAACTATGAAACCTCTGCCATATCAAATTTTACATTTTTAAAGTAAATTTGACAAAATTTACCATATGTATGTAGGTAACATATCTTATTTAAGTGAATTCATAAATAGATATCAGTCCTTTATTTGCTAAAGAGCTTTTTAGTGCATTAAAATGGGTCATAACTTCTGTACAACAAAAACCTCTATACAACAAAATTTTTTCTTGGTCCCTAGCATTTCGTTCTAAAGAGGTTTGACTGTATTGATTACACTAATTCTTTTCCTGCCTGATGTATATTTCAATTGAAGGACTTTAACTTTTCATTCATGGCGTAGAATTGTATACTTTTGGATGATAGTCATTGTAAAAAAACATTTCAATGCTAAGAATATTTCTCCACCAAGCAAATTTGTGTTTTGCCACCAGAAAATTTGCATCTGCTTGAAGGCATATCCTGTCTACACACTCGAGACCATTTAACAATGTTTTCTCAGATTTTAAAAAGTTGGAGTGAGCCTTAATCCTTTTACTGCGGGAAAAACACATTCACACGTACAACTCCTGGACCTACGTCCTTCAATGCTCGAGCTGCTCTTCGTATGTGCTCCCTCAGCCCCTACACATCTTTACGATCTAACTCTTTCTTTCCAAAGGATGACAATTGGCAATCCTCACTTAAAGTTATTAAGCCAAACCAGTTTCCCTCTCTCACGCTTTAGGGGTGGACAAGAGCAACAACCCTACATTTCAAAGGTTTGTTCAAGGCTCTCTCAAAGACCTCAGTCTAATGTTCGTGCCTGTTCTTACCCAGTTGGGTATTGGTGTACCATTGAGGGATTAGCGAGGGTCAGTGTTGGGGGTTGTTTGCGACTGAACTCATTAGAGGGTGGAAGAATTCATGTGATGAAAGGGACAAGAGGAAGGGGTGGAAATTTTGTCAGAAAGAAGAAAGTGGTAACATTTGTTGGAATGACAGTGGGTGGGTTGGGGAGAGGATCATTGTTTACGGCCTTGAGAAAGGCCCATGACTAATCGAAGCCCATCCTTTTCACATAGGTATCCTTGTATTTTCAAAATCTAAACATATTAGGCCTGTCGGCATGTGAAGCCTCTTCGGGCAAACAAGAATCCCGAAATTAGCTGCGAAAGTCTCCCAATGGGGTAGAAAATCGGCTGAAAGTTAAAAGATATTGTTGTAACTGCTGTAAATGCATGGGATTGGTCAATTTACAGTGATTCCGTAAAATATTCGAAAGAAGCAATATTTGCCCGGACTGGGACACGAACCCACATCACGTTATGGCGATAACTGGCACAGCGCCTCTTACCACTCGGTCATGTCTCATGTTGGTGAACGCATGCACTGCAAAAGATTTATACGGAAGAAAATTCTATAGTAGTGTTTTTTTGTGAACCTGGGGCTAAATGAAAGAAAGCTGTGACACTTTTCCCTCATTCTCTCTGTAGTTTCAGAAAATAGTTGCCTGAATATCATTCCTGCCATGTCTCCTTGTGAGATTGACAGTGATAGTGGCTCCTCCTTCATTAGCATGGCTCTTTTTCTTTCAGGATAAGTTTGAGAGAGAGAGAGTAATTATTTCATGGCTAAGTATAAGAAATTCCCCTTTGATGGGGTTGCCATATGGGTGAGGTAAAAATTGTGGTGCCCTATTTGGAATTTCCTCTCGAGTATCCAGGCCTCAATTGTGAAGGAATGTTCATGCCACAGACAAAGAAATTTCAAATATGGGTGTTCATAAGTTGAGATTTTCAGGGGCTGTGATGCAACATCGCAGATTTTTCAATTGCATCGAGTCGTTACTGAATGACCCAGGGTAGATAGAACAGATTTATTCAATGCTCAGGGTACATACCCCTAAAAGCAACAAATGTACATGGAAACACATTAATTACATGATCAAAAAAATAGCTGCAACATTAAAGTAAAAATAAATGGTTTGATTACTGCTCTAACAGGTAACTACATATAACATTTCTACTTGAAGATTCCAGTTCCAAGCAGTGAAAGTATATTTACATGACAGTGAATTTATATTAAGTAAAAACGAAAATGAAAACTAAATATAAGATGTATTATAAAGAACAGACAATTACATACTCCTAAAATAACTGACATTTTAGTGGAAGTAAATAATTTGTTTACTGCTGTAGCAGGTAATTATAAAATTTTTACTTGAATTATTCCGCAGTACTACATGTTTTTATATCGTTAGGAATTGCATTCCATATAACGGTAGATCTGATGACTAATGATTTATGGAACATTGTAGTTCCATGTGATGGTAAATAGAGATTAGATGGTTCACTCCGTGTTATTATGGGTTGGTTGTAGGCGTATAAAGCAAGAGGTCAAGTAAATATTTCTGTTTTGTTTTTGAACGGAAAATAAAAAGCTACAAAGGTATTTTCGCCAAGAGGAAATGTCCAGCCAGTTTAGTTTTTCCCTGCGAGGGGAAATGTGTTCATCCCAGTGAAGGTTTAGGATGAATCTAACACAGTTCTGTAACCGTTCCAATTTCAGATTCAGTTCTCTTGTCAGATCTCCTAACGATGAGGTTACACATTCTATATGAGGAAAGATTAAGGTAGTGATTAACAACTTCCTTATATGTAGATGTAAAAAATTTTCTGTGTTTTAACCTTATACAATATACCATTAACTTTATTGGAAATAGCATGTATCTGATTGTGCCACGTCTGACAGTTGTTCATAATAATACCCAGGTTGTGGACAGAATTAGAGTAGGGAATAGCTATGTCATCAAGTACAATACCGGATGTTGTTTCAAAGTTAACACGTTCAACGCGGCATATTGCAAACTCTTGCCGGTGACTAAATTTTTTTCTTGCTAATTCTTTTGTAAAACACGTTAACGAGATACGTTAATATTTTTCGTTTATTTCATTCAAAATATTGTGCAAAAAAGGATTTTATGAATGACTTCATTTGACGTCCGCCGCCATCGGATAGAACTTTAAAATGATGTTGCTTGTTGCGTTGCAGCCCCTTGAAACTGCAAGCATTAAATTATTTTCTCGTCAAGGTTAGTAATAGTAATTTTCGTTTCCTTTTCTCTAAAATATTCCCCTAGTGTATGAATCTTGGTCAATTTGAAAAGGGGAAACCCTTGTGGAAGAACCCGTTAAATACCGTCCAAGGCTGTGCGTCGTCATAAAACGCCCCTTTCCGCGCGACCCACCTCGGCGAGGGTGGAAAGGGAAAAAGAGTATCGGTTGTTGCCTTTCCCGGAAACAGTTTATTTCTCTCTCTTTAGCATGCCGACTTAATATCTTAACCCTACTTCATACCCGAAGCATATTTCTTATACGTGGGATGGTTCCGACAAATATCCAATCTCTAGTATGTCGTGTAGCTCAGCCTTGACGCGCGATCGAAAAATCTCTCTCATTTCCCTGGTCGTAAACTTTTTTCCAAGATTTCTGCTTTGTATTCTAAGAAATTTCTCTTTACACTGTGATGTAAATTTCCCGAGTTATATATTTCGTAAACGAAAGATAATGTCTACTTTATGTCAAATTTCACGTGAAAAACGGGTACGCCATTTTGCGTTGCAAAACTAGACAGATGAGAGCTAAAATCTTCAAAAGCCATGGAAAATATAGGCAAAGCATCAGGTCAAAGGAATATTGCGTTTTTTATTCCATAAACATCATACCAACGCAACACCACCTGCTTAAATTCAAAGATTTTCGAAGAAAACCGAGATCGCGCGTGTTTTTAAAAAATGGGTCATGTTTGGGCTACTGTATCTCAGTCACGGGTCGTATTTATGTAAAATGACATATAAATCTATAATCGGTAATCATTTATGAGTATTTACGCTGAGTTTAAAGTCTCTATCTCAAAAGAAGCCACTTTGGACTTTTGTCCGGCTTTTTTCGATTTCGGACCACTGTCTGTGCGATTGTCACAACTGAGTTGTCAACCCAGCGTACTATTGAGATTTCGTCGCTGCTTGTAATCTCATGAAGAGACCCCCTTTTCATCTTCTTCATAGTTTTTACCGAAGTAATTGGGGCATCCCTAAGAATTCGGTTTTCGCGAATCGTTCCCGTACCTCCATATCCTCGCTCTTTGAGGTGAGTGAGGAGTGGAATTCCAGTAAATAAATTGCCAAAGTACAGTTGAAATGGCAGTACCTTCACTTCTTCAGGAAACTTATCAAGAATCTTGTGCATGGGTGTGGCATCCTTACTAAAATCACTCACATACTCAGTGTTAGGTTTAGAAGGCTTTCCCTGTTAAAAATCATATGACACTAGATAACCTGCTGGAGTGTTCATGCACCAAATCGGATAGGCTTTCCTCGGATGAATTGTTTGCACCCATGACGGCCAAAGTGAGGCACCATACATTCATCATAACTTAAATGCTGTTCAATTATAAAATTAGGCATAAATTTGTCCTGCAAAATATCAGAGAAGGGCCTCAACTTCCACATTTTATCATTTGGATCCGGTTTCGTACTATCTGCGCAGTGAACAGCGGCAAATTTGGATAAATCTACCTCTACGCATAGCATTACAAACTAGAACATTGTGAATATCTCTCTTTGATTCCCAATATGATCTTTTAGAAGGAACGTTGTTGTATCCAGGCGGGAGCAATATAGCGATGAAAATTTTCATCTCTTCTATGGTTATTTTTGGGTGTGGAAATGTTTTTGAAGGGCGTACTTATTTGATTCGGTACAAAGTAAACGAACCATGTTATCGTCAAGGATTGATTTAAATAGTTCTACTGACTCAAATTACGTTCATTGGAGTAATCTAGATCAGGGAAAATAGGGATAGATTTCTGCAGTCCCGCTGTATTCCACTGCCGATGCACCAATGTTTTCTTTCTCTTCTTCACCACGGACCTACTTTTTGTGACCACCTTGTGATCTGGGATAGCTGCCGTTTTTGATGCTTTTGACAGTACAACTTTCGCAGGGCAACAGAGCTGTCGGCCGCTTAGGTTATCAACCAGACCGCCATCATCCTCACCGGCAGAACCTTCGTCCGTGAGGTCGTTTACATCTGGAGGCTCGATTGTACCAACATCCTCATACTCAAAAATGTCAAGAGCTTCTTGCATGTCAAGTCTCAACAAAAATATAAACCTATTTAATTAAAAATAAGGTTGAAATTTGCAAAAGTATATAAATACATTCAAATTAGGACAGATTATATTTATATACGAGCGGAAGGTACCCGTTGAAATTCAACGGGTGTGAAAAACGTTGAACTTATTGATAAGAAAACCACTAACCCTGAAGAAAAACTGTATGAGTGGTCATTTGAGGAGTTCGTAACCTATTCTATATGTTTTGTTCGTTGTAGAAGACACGCTGACCGTTTCCAAGGTGCACGGAGAGGTGAGTGACTTGGTCCACTTTATTGCACGGGAAACTCAAAACTCGGTCATGCAGACACATTACTACTTAAATAGCAAAGGTTGATAGATGGTCACCTCGTCTCTCCGGTTCTCTTGAACTGTCTTCTGAATGATTAATAGGTTGATCGCTTCCCTCGTGCGCATAAATATATTTGCGTTCAATGACTTAATTGAGTTGCACAATTCAACGTTGATATGTGCGTTAAGTATCTTAATCAGGATTGGAGAGTATTTTTAGATTTTATATTTTATTAGATTGCCGATTTTCATGTACGGATTTCGTTCATTGCGCAGAATTTCCGTTATTATTTCGGGTAAGAAAGATGTAGTTACGTCAGTATAACTTCCGCCATCTTAAAACAGATTGAAGTTTCGAAACAGACCTAGATTTGAACCATATTTATAGCTGGTTACCCGTCCGTAGGTTGGGTAAGGATGACATTTGTGCGGTTCTTAGCGTAACCCGAGAAACGCCACGGAGAGATGCTCATGAGATCGCTGGTGGGCATGTCTTTGACCATCCAAGTCTAACATTTGTCGTTTTTCTTTCAAGGGGTCATTTTCTCACAAATAAGACATTCATTTTGCTTCAGAAGATTTTTTCGAAAGGCTTTTTTTTCTATTAGGCATGTTGATGGTCCAAGTCCAAGATGGTTGAAGTCCAAGTAGGGGAAGCACAGCGGCAAGTGAGAGTCTTGAATAGGAAACTCGATGATTGAGTGAATGTACCTAAGTTAACTGCACTTTAACACTTTTAAACTTATATAAATGACTCGTAACGTTTATGATGTGGGAATTGGTCTAAAAAACAGTTCGCAATCGTATTGAGAGGCAGATGTAGACAGTTCAACCACGTGTAATTCATCTGAGTATTAAACAATAATAAACAATGCCGTGTTTGTTGTAGCAACAGAGGCATTATTACCATTACTATTCGCTGCATGTTAATATTCTTGCACATTTAATTGCATGTGTAATCTATTAAATTCCTTTATGTGTCTCGTTTACTGCGTAAGTGTTCTCTCATATACATGCAGTGCCCCTATGAAAGCTATTTTGAGAATAGACATTGAAGAGTATTCTTGTTTTAAATATGCAGCGAATTTATCGATTACCCCCTGAAGCAATCTATCATGGGGCCCTTGGGACTCGGGGCCATTCTGATACAGATTTTCTTTCTACGTGCTATCATGGACCTGAAAGAAGACGTGATATTTAAATGCTAGAGGCGTTAATATCTTTGGAAATCAAATATCTGGTTGTCAAGGAAATATGCTATTGTTGATTTCAGATAAAAATGTTAGATATTTTAGCTAAAAACATGAAATTAAAACGTATTCGGAGCGTAGAAGAAAATCGATTGAAAGAATTAGAAACTTCATTTATTCAGCCATCCGATAAAAATAAACCCAGCCCTATATCTTGAGGGAAAGTACTTTTAAAAAGAAAAAATGAAACCACTGCACCGAACCCAATTCTTAGCATGGACCACCAAGGGGGCCTTCAGGGGCCCTTAGGGATTTTTAATATAGCATATGTTACAACCACGTATGTGTTCTATCTGCATGCCAAATTTCAGCTCAGTCGGTTCAGTAGTTTTTGCGTAATGGAGCAACAGACACACAGACACCATAACATTTTTATACATATTAGCATAGAGTAAGGTATGAGAGGGCTAACGCCCATGTTCAGGAGCGTCATACGTTTTGACGTAGTTTCGGAACTGTTGCATAGATGTCACTACGGTCGTCGGTTCCTCAGCCGCGCAATTCGAATCCCTTTTCGCTGCGTCCCATGCGTGTCTCGCTCCGCGTTCATCCCGCAACGAAACCGATAGGACTTGAATTGATAACGGGGGAAGAACTGCTGACGCGTCGGACTGGAGGATAGAAGCCGAGAAGCTCCGAGAGCTCAGACAGCTTCGGCAAAGCTCCGAAAAAACGTCAACGTTTGCGGTTGAGTCGTATGTGTAAGAGAATTTTCAGGTTTAAGCGTTCCGTTGAAGGCTTATCTACTATCGCTATAGAGTTTATGGCTCCAGATTACTTGCTTACTTCTTTATCTTGGGTGCTGTTTAGTGGTTTTCCATTAGTATTTTAATAAATTAATGACTGAAAATGCCATCGATGTTAAATTGTTCCCACTGGTGAAACGGAACTACAGAAGGTTTTCGGTATTTTGAGGATATGAATTCGCTGCCCAACCAATTAGCCAACGTTGCTGACATTACTTTTGATTGTAAAGGCGCAAAAGAAATCACGGGAAGATAATATAAATTCCCACAGTTGGAAACAGGGTTTGATTCCAAACTTTTCGGAATTTATTCTTCGACGTTGTAAACGACTTTGACGAACAATCATCTACAATTTTCAAGTTACAACTTTCTGATATTGAACATGCGCATGTTTGTCATTCAAAACAATAGAATTGTAGAATATTTTATAATAATTGATAATAGATAATTGTCTAATTTATTTATTAGTACTTATTTAAACGTTTTCCCGCCCTACTCTGAAGTACTTGAAACATGTTTAACTTGGGTATGGAGGCAAATATATTTTTGTGATTACGGCGGAATGAATCAATATTTGCATATCCCCCTGCAATCCGACGTAAGGGCGTGTGGCAGGGGGTGTAGGGAACCAATAGTAATAGCAAAAGGGGAAAACGTTTAGGGATCTGGATGGGGAATGGGATGATTGGATGACGTTTATATGTAAATAGTGTTTCTATTATGGTTGTGAATGGTTTGTGGGAAAAATAAGTTTTTAATCACTGTGTTCGACAGTCTATCTCTCTAATTTTGTCACTTTTGCGTCTGAATCGCAGAGGTAGTATTGAAATAACTTTATACCTGCCGTGACAGTCATGAACTCAGTCGAATCGAATGTATCTAATGTTCTTAATCTGGCGTGTAATCTTCGAATCATCAGAGATTTCCACCCAAGTTCTTCTAAAGCCGCTTGACACTTTTTGATCTTTCGTAGGGATTACTGACGAAGGTCGCTTGCTTACCTATGTATCTTGTTAAATTTACGAATGAAGTCTTTATTTTCTGGATCCCAAATACTAGCGGAGTACTCGAGGTGCGGTTTTACCAATGAAAAAATGTATTTTTCTTTTACTTTATTCAGCGTTATATATAAAAGCATTTTTTGCCGACTTCCGATTCGCTCACCGCATTTCAACCCAAAGCTTTGTTTTGATAGGTGAGGGTAAAGCTCACTCCGTACTAAGCCATTGGCGTGAGAAATTCTCACATCCAGGGTAGGGGGGCCAGTTCCTTTCCCTGGCCACTTGCAATTTCCCACGAAGTTATGACAGAAAATATCACCGCGAGGATTTTAGGTGGGAGTGGGCAGAGAGTCTTCATTGGGAATCGAACCCGGGACCACCCGGGCCGCAGCCAAGTGACTTCCGATTTATTCTCCTTTTCATACAAAAAACGTTCAACAGCAGCTGTCGGTGGTAGGCTAAAACCATTAGTGGCGTCTAAAAATTTGTCTCATTTCCCATTTTTAGTAGGTACATACCCATTTGTTTGTCTTTGGAATCGTTATCATGTATTTCTTTTAAATGTTACTCATTGAGCTTGGAAGGAACCACCCGATCGTCCTTCTTCTTAATGACGCTCATAATTCTCAGCCCTTCCCGAAGCAGCTCTATAACTTGAGCATTTTTTTTATCCAAGCAGAAATCACTAGAGCGTTTTGAGTAAGCTTTGGTGTTTAAGGCATCGAATAAATTATTTATTGTCTCTATAAAATCAGCAGTTGGAAGTGCTGATGGACGTTTTAACTCTCCAGTGGAGTGGCTTATGCGAATAGCAGCTGAAATGGAATAGCTGAATATTTGAGTAGCCAGCTTCACAGACATTTTCTGGAAAGAGTTGGGCCAAATGTGTGCACTAGTCAGTTTCCACAGAGCTCTAGTTGTCGAGCTGGATGTATCGCTCTGATAAACCTGGCGTATATTTTCAAAGGAAACGGTCTTTCCTTCCAGAACAAAATCACTATTCAGGAAGTTATTTCTCAAATACTTCAAAGACAAAGACTCTCAAAGATGAAGAACATCAAAAATGCAATAAATTTTATTTTCATTAATCTGAAAATAAGGGTTTTCGACTGAAACCCCCATCTCTTTAATTGCTTTTCTATTGGTGCTGGCTTGGTCGCAAATGAATCCTCTGGGATGCAGGCCTACCATTAACAACTTTTCAATCAAGGACAATAAGAGTTTCCGTATATTGGAGCTAATGAGCCCATGCTCAGAAATAAAGTACCCTACAGGCAACTTCCAGTTTTGATGAATACCTCTGATGAGGAACACGGATGCATACTTTCCCACTTGTTTCTTCCTACCCAGATGCCCTAAATATTCAAAACCGTCAATCATGTCCAGGGAATTTGAATATTCTAAATTTTCCATCAGGGACATCTCGTCAAATAAAATTACGCATTCTTTGCTAACATCCGACATTACGGAGACTTTGAGCTTCAGCTGACGGAAAAAAGAGTCGTTAAATCCCGTCAAATATCGTGATGTTCCGATCCACTTCCTCACTGTTGACACAGCGGGAATACCAGAATTTTAATGTTAGAAAAGATGGATTTTACGGTTCTCACTATTTTGTTAAAATAGGTCCCTTATTAGTTACAAGCTCAATGTCATAAAATTTAGATCCAGGAGCTAAGATCATGAAAGGTGAAAATTTTGTGGTTTTTACTACAATAATAACGAAGTTATGAGTTTTGGTCAGCGTTTTTCGATTTCAGGCTCTATACGTCGGGGTCGAGACCAATAGGAGAGTACTTACCCGACCTGGAACCTTCCCACCCGTAATCCCGAATTCCTGTCACAATCCCCCTCCTCCCCTTGTAACTCACAACCTCAAGAAACTGAAACGGTCATCGATTTGATCCGGCTGAGCAACAACCTTCCCTTTTACAATGACCGGATGCTTGATTTTGCAGTGACTCGGCTCTTTAAGTGCCTCGGTTATTTGTAAGCCAGTAACTTGTTTCCATGTATATTTTCTTACAATACAAAGGCATGGTCGGCACGACTGATAGTTCCTCATTGTACTTTAAAAGAATTCACGAAAATGGTTCGAAGTTCATTTTGGAAGGCACCATAAAAACGGCAGATTTAAAGAGAAAAATTGCACTTAAAATTTGCCATATGAAGTTTGTTGTAGTATTCCGGGTTAGTAAAGAGTGCTGGTGATAGTGACCAAGGATGTGATCCATTAAAAAAGTTATCGTTTTCATTCTCACTGGAAAGGCGCAACATTATCGGGTCGGTAGATCGAGATTGGAGGAACAAAATGGTCTTTTGAACTATTTGGGACATCGTTTGTAAGATAGAAAACCAGCATTGGTGGAAATTTAGCCTGTGTATCCTCCATGCAAGCACGGAAAACAGATCGAATTAATATTTACCAATTACGAAATACTTGACGTTAAAATTTTTTATAGTTGATTGCGTCTCTTAAAATACAAATATTTCATACCGCTGCCCAACTCATACAGTTTAACGATAAATAATCACCAAACTACTTCTATCACATTGTTGTGAGTTACAAGAAACGCAATGAAATAAGGCTTGAATTCACGTTCAGTCAGAGATTCTATATTTTTACCACCTTACTCACAATGATTTTCCATTGTCGATCCTTTCAAATTTGGGGTAAAGGGTGTAGTGGAATGACATTTTCTGCGGCATAACTGCAGACTCAATTCTGAATTAAAACGGGAAGTGAACAATTTGAACTCAGTGCCTTAGAATTAGAAAAATCAAATCGACGGAATATAACAAGTGGAGGTTCAACATTCCCCTACACAAAGATGGATGGACAATAAAACATTCGGAAAGCTGCCATTCCCCTGGTGCCGGGCGACTGGCCTAGGCCCGCTCACTGACAAGGATTCAAGGCTCTGGGAAACAAGCATCGTTACCGTGGATTCAAGACATCCACTCCCGGCAGAACTCAGCCGCCTCGACCGTCCCCGAAGAGTCGCGTGAGCATTTTCCTGACGTATCAGGTTACGCGGGAGACTTGACCGTGACAGGAAGCGGGAGTCTTTCAGGTTGATAACAGCAACACCATCTAGCGGAGAAAAAGCGAAACACATGGCCACCCAAAAAGTTATTCGCAAATCCCTATAAGCGTTGGCACTCTGTATTACTCTGTGATATTAGTAAGGACATAGGTGAGGACAGACTTAATCACCTAATGATGCTTAGTATTGAACATGAATTAGAGTTAAAGTCATTAATTTCATTGAAATGATAGACGATTTCGCCAAAGTGTAGGCAGGAAAAAAGCTATGTAGACCTATGTTGATTCATGATGAGAAAACCACCTTTGTTAATTCCTCAAACTTTCTTACGCTGGCACGACGCGCGTTTCACCACACTGTGGTTTGTGGAATTAACAAAGGTGGTTTTCTCATCATGGATATCCATAATTTCCACGAGGTCAGGCCTGAGATCATCAGTTTTATTCTAGGTTGATTGTTGTGATTTTTAAACTCATCCATTTTTTACTTTTCACTGTAATATTCAATAGTTGAGTATTAATTATTTCTGTCATAATAGTTAAGATAATAAACTCTTAAGTATGTTCACTTGTGTTTTCGTCTCCTTCCTTTTTCTCGGGGGGGGGGGGGGGGGGGGGGTGGAAAGAACTCCTCAACGTTCTTAAAGGTGAGGGAAGTGCCCCAAAGAGAGCATTGCCCCAGGCCCCCAAATGTCTCTGGGCGGCCCTCCGAGTATAGAAAAAAAGCATTTATGAACTTGTTACACATAAAAGGATCTTGTTGTCCCTCACATGTAGGAAGGGGTTGGCAAAGGAGTGAGGGAAAAGCAAAGCTGTAAACAATTGTTCTTTATCTGAAGGGTTGTAGACCCGAAACTCTCGGCGCGGCGCGTTCTCCTGAATTTATGCCAATCTACGGAAAACTTATGAATTCTTTGCGTTAACTATTTTGGAGGTGTCGTGTTTTGCGAGTAGTGCATATTGTGAATAGCCATATCCGGCTAAAAATGTACATTTCTTAATCTCTCTCTAGGGCCTAAGGAAAAACAAAAAAACGAAGGGTCGGGATCAATTTTTGTGCGCTTAAGTCATGAAATCGCTCAAATATTTTTATATGATTAATGCGCAGCACATAGAAAATAAACACCTTCAAATAGAAAGAGAATTAGCACGTTTCTTTGCATGTTGAGTTTTTCAATTTTCTCACCCGTATGCTTCTGAAACTCCTTTTAATTTTTCTAAGGCTTCACTGCAGAATTCTATTGCAATCTGTTGGCCTAGTTGAGGTTGCTTCAGGGGAAAGCATTTCTTAAATGCATTATATGTAAATCTCTGAATGTCGTCTCTCAATAAAGGAGGCATTAGTTGACCGCTAATGGTAATCGCGAACGCGGAACACTTCAGACAAGCGAGCAGGCTATTTGCAGTGCTGGAAAGTGAAGATTTTTCGTCCGATAATAGTTTTAAAAATATGATCCATGGAGTGACTTAAAGTGGAGAAAAGTGACCCCAACTTCCCCTAGGGGGGAGGGCGCAACTTCCCTCCCCCTAAAACGTCTTGGTCCCTAATAAGTTTTGCTATTCACGCATTGTTTTGACTTATATCCTTTTATTTAATTTAATTTAATCAAAGAGTATATTTGGAAGCTGCTATCCAACTGCTTAATTGCTTCCTGACAAGTAATGATATCATTGCAAGGCATTCAGATGTCCGTCTACCCATATTAATGTTGCTAACCCGAAGTATATTCTCATCATAGTTGGGAAAGTTACCAAAAAAATTAACTGATTAAAGTTAAAGCTAATCTCTGTAAAAAGTAACTAGTTAAAGTTAAAAGTTACTTTTCTGAAAAAGTAACTGATTAAAGTTCAAGTTAAAAAAAGTAACTTTTACGTTAAAAGTTAATTTTTCAGTTACTTTTAAGAAACCTTTACAAAATAACTTTTAACTTTTACTTAAAAGGTCACTAAACCTTAGTAACATTCTCATTTCAAAGTTTGTATCGGACAAATATTTGCAGTCACTCCAATCAACCCTGCTGACGACGGGATGTCGCCGAGTAAGTTGTGCGTGAACTGGCGTATTTTACAGATACGTTACTTTGAATGAACCCGTCCCCCTCGTTACCCGTCATAGGTTTTTTGGTGACCCCCTTTCTCGTGTTCAACTATATAGTTTTGATGACGCGACGTCGCCGAGTAAGGCATTCGTACCCTCATGGACATGGTCTTCGAGTGGTCTCCTGTTTTCTCGCCGTTCATAAACTTAGGCGGTGACTCCACTCTATCCCGCTTTTGTTTGAATGTATTCGTCTGGGCCTATTCATTGCATTCTTGCACAACTACCCAGCTATATTGCATTCTCAGGCACCGTTTTATTTTCCACTTTGTCTGTTGGGCAAGCTTTGCGCCCAAATTCGAACAGGTCGACATTCGCCAAAAATTAACGAAAAAAGTTAACTGAAGTTAGTTTTGTATCAGTTAATGTATAATTTTAACGATTAAAAGTTAACTATTCTAAAAAGTAACGGTTAACTTAAATAGTTTACTACATTTTTAAAGATTAATTTTTATCGTTAATCCCGACTACGATTCCCATACATATAAGTTCTTGATATGATTATTGTTAAGTCGTTTCCTTGCATATGCCACATAAATGTCGTTCATTAGTTTTGGTCAAATCTGCCCACTTTTATTTTTTTCTTTTGTGTACTATGTCAGAAACCGTCATTCAGCACCTTTGACAACACTTCAGTCTTGACTTTTCCCTCTAATCTTTTAAGCATGTATCCTCTGAATTGTAGGTACTCCTTATGTATGACTTAATAGTACCCTAGCATATTCATTTGTATCCTATTATTCACATTCTGACCATGAAATGGGTCTTAGAACGAATAGGTGATTACTGTATTTGTCCGAATATTGATCTCCTGTGAACCCCCGTCACTTTTCATCTCCATTGCGGGTTTTCATTGGCTCATCTTCGCCCACGGTGGGACTCGAACCTACGACCTTTGGGACTCAAGCCAGTTCTCGGGAGGCCTGTACCCTAGCCACCACACCATGCGATCCGTAAAATGTCAGTATTTATTATCATTTCATTGGAAAACATTCGTGTCCTTCTGTGATTCCATTCGGTGTATTCATAAAACGTGTTCCTGCGATTCTAAACAGAATAAAAAAGCGTTGGTCTATGCTGCGCGAAAATTATTTTCTTTATCACAACTCGGTAGTAAGTCATGCAAGGGCGGCTCCGGGAAATTTTCTCCCACTAACAAGGTAGCGTTTCTCCCCTCACTTTGTCTTCCCAGCAAAATTTTTAATTGGATTTTGTGAATTTGTCTTCCTTGGGAATTTAATTTACACTATCAATATGTAAATTAATTTACTGTAAATATAATGAAGGTCTGTTTGAGAAAATGGAAAGGAAATATTTTTACTGCTATTACCTACTTACTGCGTTGCTTCACTTGTGCTACGTATTACCTTGTGAACTTGCGTAAATATAAGAATGAATTTCAGCAGCAGTTCTAATAGTCATCATCTGGGTAATTTACAGTAATTATGGAGGACAGTAAAATATGGGATTTTTACAGGTGAAGACCCCCAACTCCCTACACGATTTCTTTCTTCATCCGAATATATGTTCTAACTCTTCTCATCCCATCAATAAAAACTTTTCTCTTTTTTTCCCTTCACTGTATATCCAACATTAATTATTCATACCACATAATCTGTCTTCTTCTTATCTCCTCCAGAAGTTTCCTCACCTACCATACCAAGCACTTATTTGTTTGTCTTCCAGTCTGTCCACCTGTTCTGTTTATACTCCATTCTGCTCCATACAACGGTACACTAAAAATTAAACTCTTCGCCAGCCACTTCTTTACATCCTTACCCACAGTCCCCGTCATCAGCTCCCTCCTATTGTTGAACGCTTCCTTCGCTGACGCAATTCTCCTCTAAATGCATTGATAACAATTTTAGGGTATGTATATCACAATTGATATTTTTTATGATAAACCTAATAAATTATATCTACAAGTAAAAAAAAAATAATTCAAACTGTATAATCTACTCCTACTTTTTTCAAAAAAAATTTCAAACTGTGAAATTTTACTCGTAACTTTTTTAAACTTTGCTTGTAGTTTCACCTAAGAATAGATGGATATAGGTAAACAAACTACTGGACTTAGTTTTTACCTTGAGAAATTACAAACAAAATGCTTTTAGTTTCATCCTTCTAGGATAAATGCTTTTATAGTTATAGACTTTTACGTAAACCTTTACAAACACATAAATGGGCTTGCTCAACATTATTAAAATGGCTGCCCAAGGTAACCCGCTTGAGATAAAAACTTGAAAAAAATAGTTTTAATGTCTTAAGACATGAAAGAAACAACTGGGAAAATTTCAATTTTTTTTAAATTGGTCAAGCAACCAACTTATTTTTTTTTGGACCAATTCAAATGGCTTGACCCCTTTGCTACTATGCCCATTTTCTTTCCGTTATACACGAGTAATTAAATCGCTCCACGTTGCTAAAGTTTTTCCCTTCCTACTTTTTACACTTTTTTAGAGAGCCTGTCGTACTAGTACAAATTTTGTCATTGATTCTTGAGTGGAAGTTCGAAAATGTTTTTCTGGCCCTTGAATGGTTGGTTATTAATTTGGTAAGTTTTGTGAAATACGCAAAGCATTTATTTTGTGTAATGCTTGGCTTGTCCTGTTTCATTTATTTATTGAAGGAAATTATTAATTTCACGCTGATTTCCTCATATTTACCATCCGAGCTTGAAAATAGTTTTGTTACAGACGGGCGTCGGCGAGAAAATAAAATCCTCTCAAGTTCCGCTTCACTTCCTAAAAGAAACCGGGAATATTTGATTTTGACATAATTTCGGAATTTTCTCCTCTCGGGTATTCTTTTTGCACTGAATAAATTGTTTTGCGTTAGACTTACACTTGTAATCATATCATCGTTTAAGTGGCCAATATTCAATCTACTCTACTCTGAACGTGTTCCTTTTATATAATCCCTGGTTTCATCTCATTCACTTGCAACAACTTTTAAACATTTTAGCTTCTCCTTCGATAAAGATTTTTCTCAAACTGTGTTCATGAGTAGCCCCTATGTAATTGCTAAATCCAGAGTCTAAAATAGAAATTGCTTTAAATTTTCAGAATTAAAGATTACGACAATGCTTTTCCATCTTTTTATAATCTCTTCGCACCAAATTCAATGATCACAAAACAAAACGCCATGCCCTGAAAGTTTCAGCAGTTTGTTTCGTTAAATAGGCAAGAAAATTGTTGAGGTATGCCACCAACCACGGCATGCATTACAACCTCCTGGGAAAATGAAAAATTTGATGTACCTGATGTAATAACTTGAGGTTTCCTTGATTTGGAAATTCAATCCAGTGGTCAGCCTGCATATTCCACAGGCTTTCCTGATCGGACGGAGGATTTTAGGAGCGCTTTAAGATTTCGTTGTTTGGTTGTATCGGGGGGAAGGTGCCCGATTGCCTAGGGCATTTGCATCTTTATGGATCGGTCGCTAAGCAAGGTATACATGGGAAACAAGGGAAGGGTGGGGTGAAACATGGCGTCGGCATTAGCCTGCTCTTGACGTAAGAAGCGAAGGGATACACAGTATATCGTCCTACCCGACGGACGGAGTATGTACTGTTCTTAAAGTTCTCTCTTCATAGCACCGCAGTAGGAATCCGCTGAAAATTTTCGACCCCTGCCAGGATCCAAACAAGGCCCCTCGATGAGGGAAGCCATCCCAATCTTTGGTCAATTTTTTCTACTATTAAGACAATAGAATGACGAGGCCTCCAAAACCAAGAATTCCTGCAGCAATTGCGTTTGTTGGAGTTTATGTCATGCATAACAGCATGAGGACGATAGCTCTCTCCCTCCTTTCCCTCAAATTAAGATGATTTGTTTATTGAAAGTAATCACGCGAATTTCAACTTTTAAAATTTTATTAATGAGGTTCCTTCGGCATCGTAGTCATTTTGCACCGCACTTCAATTATTTCGATGGGTTCACTAAGTGGAAAATGTGAGCATTACTTGGGAAGCGAAGTCTTGGAAAAGAGTAATGGAAAAATGTAAATGAGCGGTCACAAAAGACGAACCAAATCTGTTTGATTAATATTAAATATGCCATGGCTATCTCCTGAAAATAAAATCCCGAACTGCTAACTCTGCTCCATTCATTTATTAGAGTAATCTACCGATTAGAGGTAGGTTATGATGAAAGTAAGAGAATATCCAACGGACTCTTACACGTGCCGTGCCCTATCTACTTCTAGTATTTCTTTCTTCATCTCAGCATAAGTCCTACCTTTCTTCATCCCGTCCATAAAACCTAATCTCTTTCTTCCCCTTCCCCGTCTCTCCAACATCCTTCCCTTTATCACGGCTTTGAGCAAACCATCGTCCCTCATTACCGCTTCCAGCCACCTACCCTACCTTACCATAATCTCATCCACAATTTTCCTCTCCTCGCCCACAATGTCAAGCACTTCATCATTTGTCTTCCTTTCCGTCCAACGCACCTTCTCCATCCTCCTCCGCATACACATCTCGAAAGCCTTCAGCCTATTTTCGTCTTCCTTTCTCAAGGTCCACGTTTTTGCCCCATACAATGCCACACTCCATATCAAGCTCTTCACCAGCCTCTTTTTTACATCCTTACTTAAGGTCCCCGTCATCAGCTCCCTTCTATTATTGAACGCTTCCTTTGCTAGTGCTATTCTCCCCCTAATGTCTTTGCTGCTACATCCTACTTCTTCTATCGTACTACCCAAATAATTAAATTGTTCGACTTGCTCCAGTTTGTGACTTCCTACTCTTATCACCAGCCTCGCTTTCTTTCTCCTAGAGAATCTCATTATTTTTGTTTTCTTATTATTAATCTTCATACCGTATTTCTCGCACTGATTTTCCAATGCATCTACTAAAGTTTGCAATCCTTTCGATGCCCGGCTGACCAACGCCTGGTCGTCCACGAATCTTACCGGCTTTATCCACTGGCCTCCTACTTTCATTCCCACATCTAGCTCCTCCCATGCCTCTCTTACCATTTCCTCAGCATAGATGTTGAAAAGCAAAGGCGACAACGGGCACCCTTGCCGCACCTCACGACCACCACCACGACTTTCCACCCTGATTCACCGTCAGCTACCCTCACCTGAGTCCTCTGCCCCATATATAAGTTTCGGATGAGTCTCCTATCACTCCAATCTATTTCTATTTTCCCCATTATCTGTATTAATTTCTCCCAGGTTACTCTGTCAAACGCCTTTCCGAAATCCACAAAGCAAGCGAAAACATCTTGATTATACTCTATGTTTCTTCTTTAAGTGTCCTCATTACCGCAATTGCGTCTCTGTTGGCCCTTCCCTTCTTGAGCCCAAATTGGTGATCGCCTAAATAGTAGTTTGCTCTGCTCTCCAACCTTCTATTTATTATTCTAAGTAAAACTTTTGCCGCGTGCGAAATTAAACTGATTGTAAAATACTCCTCGCATTCTGACACTTTCTTCTTCTTCGGGATAGGTATTAATACTGTTTTCACGGAATCCTCTGGTAATACTCCTTCTTCGTAGATCCTGCGAATAAGTTCGAAAAATGATTCTCTCCCCTTACTACCTAGATTCTTCAGTAGCTCCGAAGGTAGGTTATCGGTTCCCACGGCTTTTCTACCCTTCATCTCTCTTAATGCCCTCTCTATTTCGCTGTCAAGTAACTCTGGTTCGAGGTTATCCTTATCTGTTGTTCCTTCATCCTCTAGATCTAGGCTAAACTGTATATTCTCGCTGTCATATAGCTCCTCTAGATATTCTCTCCATCTTTCCTGGATATCTTCCTGTTCGATTAATATCTTCCCTGTTTTGTCCTTAACCTTTGGTATCCTTCTCTTACCACCCGATAACATTTTCACCTTGGCGTACAAAGCGCCCACTTCCCCCTCCTCCTGCAGCTTTTCCATTTCCTCACATTGTCCCTTCCACCAGTTTTCTCTTGCCCGATTGGTCACTCGCCGGAGTTTATTATTCAATTCCTTGTTTGTACTTCCTCTTGCCTACGTCGGTGTTCATGTTTTTCCATATCCTTCTCTCCTCCATTTTCTTCATCATTTCTTCCGTTACCCACTGCTTCTTAACCCTCTTCTTTTCCACCGTTCCTATTGTCTTCTCTGCCGCTCCTGCGATGCCTGTTTTTATGATCTCCCATTTTCTCTCTATTGTTCCCATCCGCTTTGCTTCACCTATGTTCTTTTCTACCAGCTCTTGGTATTCACTCCTTTTCAATCCTTTCAATACTTCAGGATTCCACCTCTTTATCTTTCTACCTTTGCAAAGCCTTTTGAATATAACTTCACACTTCATCATCACCAAGTTATGATCGGAGTCCGCATCCGCCCCTGGATAGCTACGCCAGTTTTTTTACACAGTTCCTTTATCTCTGCCTTACTATTATATAATCAATTTGGTATCTCCCAGTATCACCCGGCATTTTCTATGTGTACCTTCGCCTGGGGTGATGTTTACACCATGTGTTTGTCACTCCTAATTTATTTCTTCTACAAAACTCAACTGCCTTTTCACCGCGATCATTTCTTCTTCCTAGCTCAAACCCTCCCACTTCTAATCCGTCCCTCCCTTCCTCCACCACTGCATTCCAGTCACCCATCACTATCAGGTTTTTCTTTCCCGGTACTTCTCTTATTACTTCTTCTACTTGCTCGTACACCTCTTCCTCCCTATGGTTGCTTGTAGGCATGTATACCTGGACCAGTACGAAATTCGTCGGGCGTGCTTTTATTTCTACCACTAGTATCCTGTCGCTCACCTGTTCAATGTTTACCACCCTCAGCCCAAATTTTGTGTTCAGTAACATACCTACCCCTCGTTAACTCTCATTTCTCCCACTATAGATTACCCTGTAGCTATCACTCCAATAGTCCCCACTATGCTTCCATCTCACCTCGCACAATCCCAAAGCATCTATTTTTCCTTTTTCCATTTCCTGCTTAATATTTTCAAGATTCCCGGCCCTCATCATGGTTCTTACGTTCCAATTTCCTATTTTTACCGCTGTTTTCCTCCTCCTCTTTCTCTTTTTCTTCTTCTTCTCCCTCCTATCCCTTGTATCCGCCGATGATGATGCTGTGCGAGGATATCGTGTTTTGACGACCGCCAAGGCCTTGCCTCCCCCACTGCCGGGCACGACACCCGCCCTAGTGGGCGGCGTCCCGTAGTTGCCAGGAATCAATTCTCTGTGAATGACTTTCATATTCTAGGAAGTGATAGTTGTGAGGTATTCTCACGCCACTCAACGGTATTTTTAACGTGACACCATCACGGAACTACCTTTCGTCTGGCTCCTACCCTTCGACCTATCTGGCATGGGTGGCCCTACCAGGGGGGCTATGCCTGAGTTTTCATTCGCATGCGAGTGAGTGAAAACCGAGGGGTCACGTGACCGTTTCTCGAACGACGGGTGAATTTGGTATGCTTGAGTCGGGGGAGTGCACTCGTACGTACGAGAATTCACTCACTCACTCAAAGCCAGTGAAAACCTTCTCGTACGTGCGAATAAACAACAAACATGGCGCTGGCATTGTTACGCTTGCAAGTGTTTGAAGATTTAGAAGAGGAAGAACAAGCGGCACAAGGAGTTCCTCGGGAAATACGGGAACGGAAATCGCCCTTTGAGTTAGACGATTCAAAATTTATTAAATTGTATCGTCTAACTAAAGCTGTGACCACGGAACTAATCACAGATTTAACTCCGTTTATGAGGGCACCTTCGCGATCATCAGCTCTAAGCATCGAAATAAAGGTTATTTTCATTTATTTTAATTTTGTCATATTGACGTATTGTACTTTAATATTTGCAGTTAATAATATTAGTTTTTACAGCGAAAATAGAGAAAGAATTGAAGTAAATGTGAAATAATTAACGCCATTAAAAATGATGGCAGATATAAATCGTTTTACCTTTCCGAATATTTTTTATATATTTTTTTCATTTGGTGTTTTTCTGACTTCATAAAAATCACATTATGTTTCGTACCTCGGCCAGTTGACATTCGGCGTACTTACAATTACTTACTTGTTAGTATTCAGTAAGCTGTAATTTAATGTATGTTTTACGTGGCGTGTTTGTTTTCTCACAAATACTTCACCTTCCTCTATCTTCCAAAGTATTTTTAGAATAAGAAATTAGTGGAGCACATTCGTTAAGAAGTTATTAATAGTGGAACAATTATTCGCCATAGTGGCGATGAAATGTAGAACACATAGTTATCGCTGAACATATTTGTAATTTGGTAGAATATGATAACACGTTGTGATTAAATAGGTTTTGGCAGCACTAAGATTCTTCGCCGGTGGTCCATATCAGGGATATGTAGGAGGAGACGAATATACAGGAATGGACCAGTCGTCCGTGAGTAGAAGCATAGCAGAGGTAGCCGCAGCAATCACCACTCATTTGATGCCACAGTGGATTACCCTCGATTTGTCCCGAGAATCTGTGGCGGAACTGAGGCAACAGTAAGTTTTCATTGTGTTTATGAATGCTAATAAAAAGATGAGCAACCTGTTGAAAAATTCAGATGTATCTCGAAAAAACGAATTAACTATACTTTCCCATATATTTTAACTAGTTGAAGGCATTTCCAGTTTACACCTTTGGTGAAACTAAATTACCCTGAGGCATGTATTGATGAAAAAGTTCATTCCAATTTCTCGTAGCCTGCCTGAATCAAGAATAATTCGGAGAGTTAACAAGAATATTTCAGCAGGGTGTTCTTTACCAAGCTCTCTTTTGCTTTCCTAATGATGTCATTCATCACACTTTCCTGATTCATTAGAATTTCCAGCACTGTTTGAATTTCATTTTACATTTCAGATTTTTTGCCAAGTATGGGTTTCCTGGTTGCATTGGGGCCATTGATTGCACTCATGTGGCGATTATTGCTCCACCAGTGAACCATCCACAATATATGGAGAGACAATATTTTAACCACAAACGGTTCCACTCCATTAATGTTCAACTGGTAAGATACCCTTTCTGCATGAATTTTATCACTTGCTATTCAATTTTAACACCTTTACTATGGGAACTGTTTTCCTCCACATAGGTTTGTGATTCATCAATGAGAATACTGAATGTGAATGCCAGATACCCTGGGGCAACCAATGACAGCTTCATATACGCCAACTCTAATTTAAGGCAGGGGTTGCTTGCAATGCAGAGGGAATTCAACACAAATGCATGGCTAATAGGTAAAGTTTCAGTTAGCTGCCTCTAACAAACCTCAAATAGCCATTTAAAGATACAGTAAAGAAACTCTGATGAAGCTTCTTTTCAATAAAACTATATCTTTCCTTAGGAATAACCTATATTCTATTTATTTCCAATTAACTCTGACAATGTGCTGGATTTTACTGATTCTTTGATAGCCAGTGATGGTTTCACGAAAATGTTCATACCAGTCTTAAAACTGATGAGTAGGCATAATATTAATGACCTCTCTCTGCTGAAATTTTTGTATTACAAGTCTGGCTTTATAGAGTCTTTCCTCCCCAACATCCTCCTTGGTGAGCATTCACTAAGTATCTAGGCAATCTACACCATTTGCTGTACAAGCAATTTTCAACGCTACATATCTATTTAAATTTGGACAACTTATAACTAACCTTCCTTAACTTCTCTATGCTGTATGGCTCTAAAATTGATTGGCATACAGCCTTCATCAGTACCAAATGTCAATATAGCTTCTTAACTTTCATCAAAGCACATCACATGATTATTTGGCCACTTTTTAGAAATTTCTTTTACTCCCTTGTTTCTTTTCCACTAAATGTAACTGATTTTCCCATTTGAACACTATTAATCTCAAAGTTTTAACCATTCCCATAGTCCTTAGTATTACTTACATTTCCCTCTTTTCTTTTTCTGGTGGTTTCCTTCTTTCAATTGCTTTTCTTCATCATCATCTAGATAGTCAAGTGGCTGGTACATTGCCTCATCTCTTTCTCCCATTCTAATTTTTTCGTAATAATAACTTTCATACCTGTCCCCAGACAGGTTTCAGGATCGCTCAGCTTATATCCTCCCACATTATACCCAGTCATAGTAATTTTAATTCCTTCATTACCCAATTTGTGTCACTATTCTTTTGGTTCGTAGTTGTTTGCCAGACATGAAATATTCTGTTTATCAAGTTTGAAGAACAAAATACTTTATCCCTAACAATCTTTTTCACAAGAAGACCTTGCTCCTTGTACCATTACATACTCTTGCTAGTCACATAGTACTTCATAGCATAGTTTAAGTAACAGCTAAATAGGAATATTATAATATTTAGTAGTTAATGCTGTAATGTAATAAATACAATAGTAGTTCATACTTTTAGGCATTAATTTTCAAAATGAATGTAATTTTCTTTGGTAGGAGACAGTGGATACCCCTTAGAGACATGCCTCCTGACCCCAGTACCAGGCAATGTTGAAGTTAATTCCCCTGAAGACAGGTACAATCGAAGCCTTTGTAGAGCAAGGAGCATTGTTGAACAGTGCAATGGGGTTTTGAAGGCAAGGTGGCGATGTCTCCTAAAGCACCGAGTCCTGCACTACATGCCAGAAAAGGCCAGCAATATCATTAACTCCTGTTGTGTCCTTCACAATATGTGCCTGGCACGAAATGTTCCTCCACCTCAAGAACCCCTTATTTTACAAGAGGAAGACAACTTGGTAAACGAAAATGTTTTAGAAAATGATAGGGCCCTAAATATGCGCCCAGCAGGGATAATGCTGCGTGATAATATTATTAGGCACTATTTTAGCTAAGTCTCTGAATGAATTAATGCTTTTGGAAAATGGGGAAATGGGAATGATAAGAAAATGAATAAATATTTTTTCAAATTCTTACTTTTTTAATTCATATAAAATTTCCACATTTTATACGCACATATCTTATCCTTGATAACGGTGGCTGAGCTAACCATCCAAACAATGTAGTTGAAAATTCTAACCTGGGTGTCATACTGAGAAGAATTCACTCAAGCATAAGGCATTTCAGCAAACTATGCATTGATGCATGATAGTCAAAATTCATTCCTCATGATTGATCAATGACAAAAGAAGTAAGGTAGTAATAAGTAAGCTATAAGTGTATCACAAAGAGTTTTTCTGTAGTTCAGAGTGTCATGATCTAATTGGAAGGTGATGACAAAATTTAACTGATAAACTCACTCTCAAGTCTCCTATTCCTCCACGGTGAACCGTTGGCTCCTCTAATTGACAGTGAGGCAGGAGTAAAAGTATTTGCTCCTGCCAGTCCAGCAATAGGGGTTGGACCACACAAGCCTTTCCACCACGTCAAGGTCGTAGCTCAAGGAAGAGTAACTCTGCTTAGAACTTGAAATTTCGAATACCGAACCCTTAACTGCTTCTTTTGAAGTTGTTGCATTTCTGTTCGGAACTAGCCTTAAAGTAATAATATGATCTTTCTGTTTATGCTGAAAAAATAATATGTATTTATGAGACTTTATGGTACTCCGACAATTGCGGATGATTCATGTGTCCGATGTCCTAAAGAGGCAAATTCGCCCTAACTTGGACTTGAATCCTTAACCCTTTGATTAAACGTCTAATGCTCTGCCGATCAACCTTTCCAGGCGTGTGTAATATCAAAGTATGTCAGGCAACTAATTCCACGTATCTGGATGGTTTGTTAGTTTTAAGGAAAGGTGACCGACAATTGGAAATATTAGCACCATCAAGGATAAATAGGAGAGCAGTTGCTTAGAAGAAGTATGCATAGGGGAAAAAAGAGAAAATGGAGAGAAACCCGAAATGTTAATAATATGCTGCAAGAATGAGATAATGAAGACCCGTCGACCACCTACCCCCAAATTGGTATTAATCTACTCTAAACAAAAGCCTTAGAGGCCTCAGTTCAACGTTCCATCCGATAGACGGAGTAGTGCCCTTCTCCTAACTTTGACACTGCATCATCAGGATTACACTGAAAAATCTCCGTCCCTTTTAATAGGCGAACTATGTACCCTGGAGATAGGAAACTGCACCCCAGCCACCACACCAATTCAACCCCCTCTTTTTTCCTATCCATTCTCTCCATTCCGTCGTATGAGATCGTTTTATCACGCAGACCACTACTGCGCGTCTTGCACATCTGTATTATTCATTCTGACGCATCACTTACCCGTTTGCACGTTCGTGTATCCTTAAACGCGTATGTTCTTAACCCATTGATTCTGAAGAGCTCCTGTCTGGTTCCTTATTTAACCACATGGTATCCTAAAAGCAACCACGAGGGTGTGTGTGTGAGGCAGGAGGTGAGTTCATACCAAACGTGCTCCCGGTTACCTTCTAAGCAAGTTTGAATAATATGTAGTATCTGACGTGTATTTATGGGTTTAGGATGACGCAAACATGCCAAGAGATGTTTGAATTTTGAATGGTTGTACCGACATTCGAGATGTACAGTAGGCATGGGCGCAGCGAAGGGGGGTTCACGGATTAAGCGCATCCCCCCTTACTAAATGATAGGAAGATTTGGGAGGCTGATAAAAGATCAAGAGGAAGTTTCATGCGTTTCAGTGCTTTATAACACGCTATTTTTTAAAATGAATTATCTATTCCTTTCTCATGAAAATTTGCCCTTCGTCCATCAACCAAAGTATTCATTTTGAATGTAGCTATCAATAAAATCCTAGGGGTGAATCCACTTAAGTTCATATTGCTGCTACTACTGTCAAAAATCTAAACAATCGGTGACCTCATACGGCTTGACAATATCAATGAAATTGATTTCTTTTAACGCCGTAAACGCCTGTGTCTTTCCTTTTTTCCTTCCACGAAAGGCTGAGCAGTTAACGGTTTTTGGAGATATTCATTTCATAAACAGTACCATAGTACTTTGAATATGACTAATGTAAGCAATGGCTTTCGTCTCGTTGTCTATGGTATCATGTGGACAAATACGAGTATTTCATTGCTTGATTGATAGTCCTAATGGTTCCTCGTGAGAAATTCTAGTTCTTCTAAGGCCTCGATGAATTTACTGTGGATGAGATCGATTGGGTAGCTCAATTTATAAAGGCAATCTGCAAAAATTCGGTTGACCTGGCATCCAATTCCGATTCAGTCGAATGACTTTTTTCATTGTAAATTTCAAACATGAGTGTATCAAGTATGGGGTTACACCCCGCTAAATTTACTGTCATGACTGGTCACGCAATACATACTTGGCAGTCAACCTTTGAAAATTGGGTGACGATGTCCATGAAGGGAAAAACATAGTAAAAACACATTTATTTGCAAACGATGTACATGGAAGCGAACGCTTAAAACAGAAACTAATGGCAGTTACACGAATCTGTTTTCACACTCCCAAGCGTTGAAGTGTCCGTCGCCCAAGATAGGGAGATCGATGCGTGCTACCGTGTTAACTTACCATATTCGAGCACAATGACGACTGAAAACACCCTCGGCAGAATTTTATTTTGCAACAGCATGTGTTGTTCACCTCATTAACACACGTATGCGAAATTATCAACCGCATTTCTCTCCTTCACATCTTCTATTGAATGCTGCCCAGTGAAACGGCATAATAAAATAGCTTCACCAATACAATTATTCCTAAACTTTGAGAAATATTATTTTAGGATATACCAAGAGGTCTACGCCCTACGGACTTTATCATGTGAACGCCACGAGTCTTAACTGTGTATGAAGTCACAACAATGGGCATTACATTTCCCCACAGGCACTGCATTGCACTGGCACCGGGCGCCAACATTAGGGTTTGTATGCTCGAAAACACCACAATCGGGCGTCGGAGTCTCCAAAGCATTTCAGGGCAGGGAGTAGGGGACGTAGTCGCTGTGCTGCACGGGCAAGAGGAGCCCCGCCTCTGCTCCGCCCCCGGCCTTCCGCCGCTTGGAACCCGGGGGGAATCCACCGTTTCCAGCCGCCCCTGCAGACGGATGGGCCCCGCCTAGTAGCTCTGCCATGAACGATATGTACGTGATGGCCAGCCTTAGCGTCTCGATCCGCGAGAGCCTCTTCTCGTAAGCGAACGTCGGGACCTTCCGGCGGAGTCGGTCGAAGGCCTCGTTGAGATTGTACATCCTGCGGCGCTCCCGGATGTTGGCGGCCCTGCGCTGGGCCACCGTGGCCACCCTTCTCCGCGTCTTCTTGGTCCCCGGTGACGAGGAGGTGGGGGTGACGGGGCCGGAACTGAAGGAGGCCCCGGGGCTCCCACCGCCGCCACATCCCGTGCTCCCGAATCTCCCGGTGGACCTAAGGGTGAGAATTAATAATCAACACGTTAATCATATTTTTAACAACTAGAGTACCTCTTAAATATTTCAAGAGAACATATTGAGAGAATGTATTTAGTCAGTAGAACGTTTTAAGTTCGTAATGGCATAGTTATTTGGTACAATCTGCCAATAAATGGCTGCAGAAATTTTAGGCCGATCTGGTCCCCAAAACTTTGGAATCGAATGTAACAGCCGTTCAAAAAATATATTGCTGTTGGAAATTCTACTTTGCATTCATTTAATTATGCGAATAGATATGTATTATATAAGTTCACTGATGAATGACCAAATGCTATGCTGATGAAGAGTTAGGAAAATTGTGAAAGTACTCTGTCTTGGCATAATTTCTCTCCTCACAAGAGGGTAGCCGATAAAAATATAGGAACAACCGAAAGAAACTTTGAAGTAAAAACTTCTATATTTCGAAGGATAGTCGATCCATCTTTCTTAAGATAGGGAGTGCGCGATCACACTTCCTTGCTGGGTGTATCCTCCGATTATGTGGCGGTTCCCAACCTAGTGCTTCCATCAGCTGTGTCACATTATATGTTCGCTCAAAGCAGTTTTAAGCGAAGAGTGAGGTTTTCCTTTGTATTGTATTTATTTGAAGAATTAAATCATTCTCTTCGTGTAGTCTCCGAATCTCTAGCGTCTCCCAGCTTAGATTTCCCATCAGATATGTATCACTGTTGATTTCGTCTGCAAGACGCTCACCTGGGCACGGGCTGTTGTTGCGGGAGTCCACACAGGGGCTGCTGCCCTCCCCGAGGGCAGTCTGCCCCCACCCCGCCGCCTATCATCGGCTCTCCCGCGGCTCCGTTGTGGTGGTGCGCCGCCGCCGCCGCCGCTGCCGCCGCCGCGGCCCACAGGTCGCAGTGTCCCTGCAATAGGAGGTCCGGGGGCTGCGGGTGGGCCCCTGGATGATGGTGGTGGTGCGACGAGGGGTGCGACAGGGGATTGGGTGCCCCGAGGTGCGCCGGGTGCGGGTGGTAGGGTACCAAAGGGCTCCCGCCCCCCACGCCATCGCCCCCTCCAGGAACGACCCGCCCTCCGCCGTGGCCCTTCAATAAAAAGAGACATATTTAGAGACTTCATTGTAATGGCTTGTCCACCAATATTTTTTAATTGAAAGTTCATGTCGAAAATGAAAGTATGATGATAACTCAGCTACAGGATGCTTTACGAGGACATAAGTTGACGGTTCGCCGAAAAAAGCGCGCGATTATGTTGGCTTTTTTGTGACTTCATCTCGTAGTGAACATTATAGTGCATGATTCTTGGTCGTGCAACAATATCAACATCATCAACATAAAGAGCATATTTACGCAATGAGTTGAAAAAAGTAGAATAAATTTTCAACAACTATAGGTCGTGTATTGTACTACATCACCTTAAATGCAAAATCTCTCAAACCCTAAACTTTCCTCCTTCGTACAGTTTTATCGAGTCGAAAATAAGTTTTTTAAGGAAAAAATGTATACTTCAAGTTCAATTTCAGCAATAAAGGAATAGTGAAGGAAAAAAGAAAATTTCAATGAAATGCTTTCCATTTTGTGTAGAGTTGCAAGGATGCAGTACCTTTCCTTTCATAATAAGTTCTTGAGATACTTATTAAGGATTGGGTAAAATCAAAATTCTCAAAAATGCACATGTGCCATGTTGGAAAAAAGGCTTCCGCGAGAAATTGAGGAGGGATAACACTTTTCAAATCGTCGCATTCCACTGCCAATACATGTAGGTTAACCTTTTTTACTCAATTTGTTCGTGCAAAAAGAAATATATTTTTTCAAAAATGTTATTCCAGCATTCATTGGATGATTTTCCTTGGAGTCATTACAGCGCTTGTGCAGTATTTCACGGAGTGATTATTTTGTGCGTTCATTTCTCATACACTTGTGTCATATGTGATTAAAAGTAGCGAAGGACGAACTCTATTGTACGCTCTTGCTATTTATGTGCACGTGGAATATTTAACGGAGAACCTACGTTCCCCTCAACATTAACACTAAAATACCTAGTATTAGTAACGTTTGAGATACTAATGCTAACTTTTTCGGATAGAAGGCATAAACTTTCTTTTAAGTATGGGAACGAGTCACCCCGCAGAGGCTGCATCATAAAATTTTCAAAATTCTATTTTACTTCCATAAAATTTTTATGTTTGAAATATATTGGAATTTTATTTATTTATAAAAATTTTATAATTTTTCATGTGGTACAAACATGATGTTCAACGCATTTGATATATTTCTCATAAGTTTCTGTTTAACACAATTTTCAAATATTAATGTTTTCGGCACTAAGTTTCATTGTTCAGGTGGTAAATAAAATGGAAAATAAATTAAATATAAATCCTTGGAGGTCAACAGATGATCAGAGGGATCTGGGGGACTGCTTCATCGAATATGGCACCCTTTTAAACCTGATTCAACGCGTTTGTTGCCACGATTTTCTTGGCTTAAAATGGGATTAAATACAAATAATTTTATTTCATCTTTCATATTTTGCACAACAAATGCATTGGCAGATTTACTATCCAATCTAACCAAAACCATGCGCTTTCTTGGAGAAGGGATTATAACGCCCAGTCGGTTGCAATTATCTACTGCTCTTGATTTATATGTTATAAAATATAGCACCTTCGATTCTCAGTTCTTCTAAAGCGATCGATAAACTAGAAACTTCGTCCATGGATCGGCGAAGATCGATGTAGTAGGACTGTAGAGTTTGGCTTACTTTTACTATTAGCTGTAAAATTGGTTGCAAAATTTCTAAACAAATTATAAAATCGAAGGACTGAATTTGGTGCAAAATTCCTTTGCCTAAAGCTCTTGCTTTCGAATAAGATACATCTTCGATTATTTCTTTAAATGCTTAAATAATAGTATCAAACTGAGCATGCACCACAGAGACGGCTTATGACCAACAAGCCCAACGGGTTTCGGAGTTTGATTTCAGTGTTTTCAGCGTGATATTTGTTGTTATTACAATGCCCTTGAACACCGCATACCTTTTTGGACATCATTAAATAAAACTATATATCAGCTGAATCACTCCAGAAAATTCGAATACCTTATTCTTTCTTTTATTTGTGGCTTGAGCAAGCACCTACTAGAGAAAGATTCAGGCAATGGCCATGGCAGTGAACATATACAATGGATTCATTCATTTCCTTGCACCTCGACTGAACCCCGGTGAAATGGCCGGCCATAGTTGAAACTCCATCAAAACATACAGCTTCAACGTTTTTCTATAAAACGCTCATTTTTTGTAACGTGCCATTTATACTTGCAAGTATCATTTCAGCATCGGTGGGTCTCAGACTTTTAATGGAGATGAACCTTTCTACTGGAAGCACACTATGTTTGGGAATTTATCTAAATACTAATGCAATTTGTACGTGATGACTTACATCTGAAGTCTCATGGGCGATAACAGAAAATCGACAGCGCTTCACCTCACTTATTCTTCTCACTATTTCTTGCCCTGCTTGGCTATGGAATCCCTCTAGTGCCTCGAGCTCACCTTACGGTAGTAAGCTTTTAGGTGGAGTGGTTAAAATTCTATCACACACGTTCTCGTTTTTCACGCCCACAATCGGGCTCCGTACCATATTTCAAATAAGCACATGGAATGATAGTTTGATTGGTCTTATTACATATCAAAAAATAAAATCAGATATTTTAAAAAGTTTAGATTGATTGGTTTTCCAGTTCTTTTCTGCAGGACTCGCGTTCACCCAAGTTTTGTGTTCCATTCAAATTTTGGCGCCCCTCCAATTTTGTTGGGGGTGCTGCGGCACCCACGGCGCCCACTGTGCGCACGCCTATGGTAACCGTTGGAGGTCAGAGAATGCCAGGAGGGACCTTACCATCGACTTTGTGACCCTTTTAAACCTAGGATTCGACACGTTTGTTACCCCGGTTTGCTTGCTGACACCTCGTGACCTTTGACCCCTGTGTAACTCTAGGAGGTCATAGGATCACATGAGGGAATTGAGGACCTAACCATCGACTTTAGCACTCTTTAAAACCTATTATTCGACACTTTTGTTTCCCTAATTCGCTCTTTGTCACCCCTGAGACGTTGACTGTCCCTTCCAGGGGTCACGGTTTGATTTCCCGAAAACGAAAGTGGTTCCATCGTATTCCTCGTTCCCAAAAACCTTTGTTTTAAATGTTTCGCAAAAATTTTCTGACTTTTAAAAATCTCAAATGTTTTGAACATTTAAAGCCCATAAGGCAAACTTTGGATTTGGGATTGGACGCCCCAAAGTCAAGTAGTCAAAAGATCAAATGTCTAAAATTTTGCTTACATTCAACAAAACATACGACACAACCCGACAGTTCTGACAGCAGAAACAGGGTTAACACAGGACTGGTGCCTCTGAAATTTTGGAAGGTCGCCTTCACACGTTGGTAGCTCGGAAAGAGTGGTAAAGGAAAAAGGGAATCGGCCTAGGTATGTACAGTTGCCACATCCAACACGTTGCGGTTCAATTTTTCGCGGCGCAAGTCCAGTCCTTTCGCAGCACACCATTGTCATAGTCTTTATGTTTGAGCCATAATGCCGAGGCACGTCGGTTGGAAAGTACTGCATGAAAATATCCGGATTCTCCGTCATCTAGAAAATCCGGTATCTCTCCATTCCTCTGTTCGTCATTACCATTTCCTCCACCTCTCCATTCCACACCTTCCTAAATGTCTCTCCAACTTTCACATCTTCAATCCAATGCCATACAAAGAAACGATATCATGACAATAAGAGGATACACTGACTTCATGAAGAAATTGTCGCGATATTAATAAATACCTACACCGGTACTGGAATTCGAGACCCGACAATTAGGAAGCGTGGGTAGTGTAGTGGTCTGCGCATTGTATTATACTTAACGACACCTATCTCTAATCTGACTTATGTGGAGTACTTTATCTCATCGCGAAACACCTGCAAAATATTTTAATCGTGGACAATTTTGTATTGGTGCTGTAATAAATGTTTCGAATAATATTCATTTATGCATTTTCAATTAGCAATTCGGGCAATTTATCGCCTCATGAAAACATATTGCTGATAAATCAAAATATTCTGTAATAGAATTTCTTCTGTTTTTTCTTTAGCGTACTTAACTGTTTTATATTTTTCTTGGTTGTACATTCTCTAAATTTCTAAAAGATTATTTATCTTTTCCCGCGCGATAAAATGATTAAAACGAGGGCAATTTTGAGTTACAAACCCCGAGACTAATTATAAACATCCCTAAAGTTGTCATAAAATTAATTTAGCCACCTTTAATGCGATTAAAACTCTGATTAGGTCAAAGAAATATTTTCAGTGTCGTCTCTACAGTAGTTATATTTCAAAGATTTATTACAGTTAAGAGGTTAAAGTAGTCCCTTGTTGAATTTCCAATGTATCAACTACTTTATCGTGAATAATCCTTTCAATGAAAGAATGATTATTTAGTTTTGGACAAATCGTTGACACGTACACAAAAGTAATGCATTGCTTCGGGTTATATTATGTAAATGTATATATATATATATATATATAACTTCCAGGAAAATCACTCGGGTGATAAATATACAGTATGCCAAGAGGGTGGCCGATAAAAAATATACACACGGAAAAAAGAACACTTACACATAAAAATTTTCGATATTTCGGTGAAGTCTAGCTCCACCTTTCTCAAGGTTTAAGGTAGGAATGAAGAAAAGGAGAGAGATTGAGGTATGGGAGGGGAAAGAGGGGGAGACGAAGGTGTAAGAGGGGAAGGAGGGGAAAGAGGGAGAGAGGAAGGTGTAGGAGGGGAAGGAGGGGAAAGACGAAGAGCGGGGAGAGGGCGTGGAGGAAGCAGGGAGAGATGAGATGAGGGGGAGGGAGAAACTAGTGTGATTTATTGAGTCCGGGGGGCGAGAAAGCCTGGTGGATTAAAATACAAGAAGATTCAAGATCTTTGAGCTGAAGGGGAGAGGAAGAAGGGGGAAGGGAAGCAAGTAGACCGACTTTAAAAGTGTTATTGAAAGTGGAGTTGTGGGAGGAGACGTGAATGGCGACAGGGAGAGAAACAGAGAGGGAGGGGCAATCGTTACAAGACGAGCGGTGCCCATTCATTCTAATATTGAGAGGAGTGGTGGATAAGCCAATATAGAAAGAAGGGCAGTATTGGCAGAGGAGGATGTAGACAATGTTAGGCGTGGTGCAGGAGGGTGAGAGGACAGAAGGGAGGGGAAAAGCGAGGAACTTGTCCGGCAAGGGCTGGGTGATGAGGATGGGGCAAGTTTTACATCGCGGGCGGTTGCAAGGGGTGGGAAGGGATTTGGTGGGTTTGAGTGATTTGGACAGGGGTTTGGTAATATTGAAAATGGCGGATAGATTGGGGGGGCGTCTGAAGCTGAGAGAGGGACATTGGGGGAATATTTTAGAAGTGGTTAGGTTGTCCGACAGGATAGGGTAGAGGTTTTTAATAATACGCCTAATAGAGTCCACACCTGGGAAGTAGGTGGTACAGAGGGAGATATTGTTTTGGGAAATGCTATTAGTAGGAGGCAGTTTGGGGGAGTGTGGTTTTTTGAGGATTTTTTTATTGAGAAGTTGCTCTGGATAGCCTCTGCGAAGAAGAGATTGATGGAGGTTAGTAAGGAATTTATCAAGGGAGTCAGGGTTGTTGCAAATTCGGTGGCCACGAATAGAAAGGGAGTAGGGGAGGGAACGTTTAGTATGGGAGGGGTGGCAGCTGTTATAATGGAGGTATTGTTGTTGGTTGGTGGGCTTGATATGCACGGAAGTGCTAAACTTGCGGTCAGAGAGGGAGACGTTTACGTCCAGAAAGACGACGTTAGAGGCAGAGATGTTAGAAGTAAAGGAGAGGGGAGAGGAGGCGTTGAGGGAGGAAATAAAAGAGTTGAGAGAATGAATACCATGTGGCCATAAAAGGAAGATGTCGTCAATGTAACGAAGCCAGAGAAGAGGTTTTAGTGAGCATGAAGATAGAAAAGATTGTTCAAAAAGTCCAAGGAAAAGGTTGGCGTAGGAAGGACTGAAGCGACTACCCATAGCGCATCCTTTAATTTGAAGAAAGAATTTGTTATTGAAAGAGAAAGCGTTGTGGGTTAGGATGAAATTGGAAAGATCAAGAAGGAACTCAGAGCTGGGAATATGAGGAGCAGGGCGTTTAGTGATGAAATGGCGGATGGCAGAAAGTCCTTCAGAATGAGGAATGTTGGTATATAGGGAAGTGACATCAATAGTGGCCATTAAGATATCACAGTTAGAGGGGAGTGGAGTAGAATGGAGGCGTTCAAGAAAATGATAAGTGTCTTTGATAAAGGAGGGCAGGGAGTGGACAATGGGTTGTAGGTAGTAGTCAACAAATGCGGACATGCGTTCGGTGGGTGAGTTATAAGAGGAGACAATGGGGCGGCCAGGGTTGTCAGGTTTGTGGATTTTGGGTAGAATATAGAAGTTTGGGGTGCGTGGGTGTGACGGAGAAAGAAGGGTGATATCTTGTTTAGACAGGCCTTCATCAGGGCCTTTGATTTGAAGGAAGGAGATTATTTCATCCAAAAATTCAGGATTAGGGTCATGGGACAAAGGCTGATATGAGGAAGTGTCAGAAAGTTGTCGGTTGGCTTCATCGAGGTAGTCAGAAGAGTTGAGGATGACTACTGTGGAGCCTTTGTCAGAAGGAGTGATGGCAATATCTGGATTTAGAGTAAGTTTTCTGAGGGCCGAGATTTCAGAAGGAGATAGATTGGGTTTTGGTTTAAGGGAGTTGAAAAAAGATGGCTCAGAGAGTTTTGATAGGAGAAGGTTGGTGAAGATTTCAAGGGGGTGATTGGAAAGAAGTGGTTTTGGTTCATGTGAAGAAGGAGGTTTGAATTTGGAGAGAGCGGTGTGGGGGGGGGAGGTGGGAGACGGAGGAGTGGGACGCGTTTCCCAGAAAAATTTCCATTTCAGTCGTCGGCAGTCGTGTATATTTTTTATCGGCCACCCTCTTGGCATACTGTATATATATATATATATATATATATATATAAATTTTTTTGCGACTTATGTAGCTTTCGTTTATCCGTGTTTTATATTTGATGATATCAATTCAAGGATAACTTCACCCTCCAAACATGATATATAATAGCGTAAAAATAAAGGAAGAAGACTCCTGAATCAAATTTAATATGAAGGAACTCATCTTGCTGTTAAATATCCATCCTGTATTTTTATGATTTGGGCAAGTATTTAACCTTAAACTTCCCCCGGCAAATATTTACAATCCACTGAGGCATTTATTCTTATGATCCTTGAAAATCATTCTGCGAAAATGATTAATGCATAAAACTTTTCTTTTCTAGTGGCCGATGTTAGTTGAAACGATAATTTATGTCTTCTATTCATTTCGACTAACCTTTTGTGCATGTTTTTAACAGGTGGTTAAACCTAACTCTATAATACATTACTACATTACGTGGAAGAGAACAATTCATTCTACTGTAGATAAGGGCAAACGAGTTTACTACATTGAAAGTATTTATGGTCGAAATTTATGAGACTGTGTTTTTATGTTTTCAATAAATAGGTACCTATCTTATGTTACTGATAAATTTGTTTCAAAAATTTGTGAAATAATTTGAAAACTTCGGTCGATATTGTATTTGTTTTTTGTTGAAGAAAATGCTTTATGTATTACTGCATGGATAAAAATTGAGCATCGACTTCAAGGTGGAGCAGCATTATTGATCAAACTGCAGGCGCCGCAGCTGTGCTTATTACCTTTCACTTCCTTTCTTTAGTGCTGGGGTATAAATAAAATGTTAGATTAATTACTGAATCAATTTATTCAGAATTAGGTGGTTTCTTAGTTTAAAGTTATTGATCCCCTGGAATTTCGCAATTAGAGGTAATAATATTTTTGTATTTGCATATTCCAAAGTTTCAAATTAAATGATTGATTTGCTTAGCCGCAGTATGATTTATATGTATTACTTATGGTATATTTTGATCATTTGATTCAGAGACCTTATCATAAATGTGTTTTACGCACGTCATACTCTTAAACGCTGCGATTTTATCCAGGTAATCGTGTGACAAAATGGCGTCCGGAATGCCTTTGAAATTTTATATGGGATAATATTACTGTGTTCCACGGGGAATATTGGCATTTTAGCGGATTGTTTTCTGGTGAGAAGCGACTGCATAAACGATATTAAGCAAATTTAATCCTTGTAAATGCTTCTGAGATCTTGAAGAACACGACGGATAATGTCTTATAGCGCTATAAATTTTAATATAGGCATCACAAAAATTCTGCTTGAGGTTTTCTTTCAGGGGAATATGTGATTAAATTGTTGGGCCAATAAACCGAACCGGTAGACAGAAAACAAATGCACCCCCCTCGTTTTCGGTGAATTAGGAGTTAAATTATATAACTTAAATCATCTGAATCTGTTGTATCGTCAAAATTCTCTGAAAAAAGAATATAAGTGATTGTACGTATATTATTGAAGGCTGAATGCTAGGGTTTGCGATCCGCTTCGGATATTATAAATATATCGTGAAAACATGTATTATTCCAAAGAGAGAAACATCATTTAGCAACCTTGTTGGGGTGTATGGTCCATTATCTAATCGATTTCGAACAATACAGTGTCAGAATGCGTTAACACTAGTCTTTCATTCAATTTTAAGAGGCTTTATTATATTTTTATGCTCAGAGCAAAATTTGCACCCTTCTATTTCTTACCCGCGCAAATCGGGAACGTTCACACATTTCTCAGGAAATTATTACATCCTCATGAAGATGGCTACAGAAATAATTACGTCTTAGGGTCATTCCAGTTTCCACCTTTAAGCGTTGTCTATTCTAAGCAAAAGGGTATGTGTGACGTACGAAAAAATCCAGCACTCGTTCCAAAATACAAAAATCTGTCTAGATATCGTTGAAAATGTACACAATTCATTTTTTGTGAAGACATCAACTCTTCTTTTCGGAAATCTACGTTTTGTGTTTATCCCTTCATGCAAATGTTGACAAGAAATCTACAGTCAACGATAAATATTAGGAACTTTCGCGAGAAAAGGATTTCATCCCCGTCCAGCAGCGTCAAAAAATATGTGTTTCATTACTGCTAAGATTAAATGTTTATTTTATTATGAGATAAATATTCTCTTTAATAGGAAAATTGATCAATGTGTGGAAAATTAGTTTACTAACGGGCTTAACTTGGGGGAATGTTTTCATGCTGAAGAGAAACGAGCTTTTTATTTTTCCAAACGTACAATGATATTGTTTTTGGCGGCGTTTTAATCAAAAACATACCTAGGCTCATTCACAATACTTAAATTAATAATAAAAAGGATTAGTTCGATGATTAGATATTTGTTGTAATCCATCGTACTTTCTTCCCAGATATTGCCTACTTCATTGAATATTATTTCTGGATATCTCTTTTTTTCGCTTGGACTCCATCGTGGCACCGTCTGGCCTAAACACTAAGAAATCTTTTTGCTGTGGGACTGTGAGACATAACCGTAAAGGAATGCCTGGAAACATCAACCGTAAGTCTTAAATTGAAACGTGATGACATTCGTATAGTGACAAGGGGTGACTTTACAACATTGGTTTGGAAAGACGAAATTGAATCAACTTATCCCGATTTCGCTACTGTAAACAATGCATATGTTTCCACCATACCTATGTGCTTTTGCTTAGAGAGCATATCTAAACGAAGAATTATACGTTCATAAATTAGTCGTTTCTTTTTATCTCGAAAAACATTTGATGGAAAAGTATTATCATCCAAAACACTTACTTAAGTTAATTGATAGCGCCTAACTGAATATTAACCAGGACACTATTCGACAGAGGTTGCTATCCTTCCTGCTCTCCGCCCTCGAATTGCTCATTTTATTGGATCAATGCAAATATTCTCTGGCTTAGAATTTGCTTTCATGATCAACGTTTGCGTTTTAATCTACAGGTTAATCGAGATCTTGGTCCGAATGAACTGATCTTATGTTACTTTTAACTGTTGATTTTATCAGTTGGATCTACGTTAAACAATATTCGAATGCTATTATGTTCCAAAAATCACGTCAAAGGTAAAGGTTTCTCCTATTTTTTTAAAAAACTTTTTTCTCGTGTTACCTCTCGTTTGGCGTAAGGTAAAAAAAACCAGTTTGGTACGTTCACCGATTTCTATTTATTGTTCGTAGCCCTTATAATGAGAGTAAATACTCACAAAAGGTTGGCGGAAGAATTATTATTTTTCATTTTTCGGACCTAGATAAACCTGAAGATTTAATTTTTAGGTTTCTTCACCCATTTCTCTTATCTTGGTTTCCATATTGGCGCCCTCTATTCCGTCAAAGTATCACCATTTCGTTATCGTGAAATACAAAGTTTTCGACCATGCCCCAGCGTATTTGCCCAGAGCAATAATCGGAATTGGAGCAAAGGATTCGTTCGCAAATGAGTGACTCACCCCGTTCCACAGGGAAGCACCTCCTCCGGGTCCAAGGGCTCCTCCGCCAAGATACGCGCCGTGGTGGTAGGCCGCCATTTCGTACTGCCTGCTGAGTTCGGACGCGGGCGCCAGGTCCCAGGGTGCCGGGGGCGGGTGTGGCGGCGGCGGGTGATGCGGTGGTCTGGGCGGGAGTCCGGGGGGACCCGCGCCTCCCTCTCCCCGGCACCCAACGGCCGCGGCGGGGGAGCAGGGGAGCGGCATCTGGTGTGGTGGCGGGGCGGACATAAGGGTCGACGAGAGGTGCGGTACAAGTGGTTTGGGGAGTGTCGAGATCACGTCGCTCACGGGAAAATGTTGCGTCGTCCCAAGAGTCTATGGAGACCCTGGGTGATCTTGATCGTAATTTCTTCGGTCACCCCTGGTGCTATCGGCGCGCGCATCCCATTCCCGATTATGGTCGGGAAACTCGTCTCCTGGAAGGGGGATGATCAACATCCAACGTTCATCACTCCTGTGAATATTTCAACACTTTCCAAAACTGAAAATATGTTCATAAAGCGTGAATGGATTGGAGCATCCAGGACACTTGTGTGTAATTCATAGGTCCTTATCGCAGTTATTCAGTCTTTTGTTTTGCGCGTTGGTTTTGGGTGCATTGGGATGGATTATTCACAAAATCGGTAGTTCCTAAAAATCACCGAAGGCAGCGGAAACACTGTTGCTGTGAAATACTAGTTTCAGTTGACAATACCTTCTAACTTTCAACTCCCTCACAGAAATTCATAACAATTTCCAAAACTAAAATTCTTTTTGTAAAGCGAGGATAGTTTGGAGTATTCTTAATCGCAGCGCGAAATTTAAGGGTTACGATCTCATGAAGTCAGTCTTTTGTTTTCCTTGTTTTATTGAAGTAGACGTCAATGGGTAACACACCAAATCAGTTATTCCCTATCAGAGTCGTCGGCAGTTCTTCCAAAAGCAAAGACACACTTCCTGTGAAATGATACCATCCACTGTTACTCCATGGGTAAGTTATCAGCATGCACGTTTTTTTCTTCGTAGTTAGTGGGATCATGGAACTTTTGATCAGGAACTTCGACTAAACGAGAATCATGCAGCTTGATTATAACTATATTAATCAAACGACTTCCAAACTCTTCAAGGGTATTAAGGTATCTAAGAGTATGATTGCTGTTTCGAGCGGAGCAATCCAAATATTTTCAGGGCTAATTTTTTAAAAGAGTATTCCATAAGCAAATTTTTGGTCGCGTCTCTTCGTTCCTCTATATGCTGATAACCGGGTCCACTGCGCCGTATCATTGTCTTCCAGTAATTATTTCACGAAGGAATATCACACTTTTTCGCACAAACATGCCCTCAAAGGTCTGTTGCGCTTTCAAACAATGATATTTCCAGCTGTCACTGTTCAGAACCAAATCGGCAAGAAAACTCAAGAGTAAATGTCGTATTTTCTGAAATGTAGAAAAATGCGGTAAAACTGGTCAGTCTTTCAAGGAATAAAACTCGCCCTAATTGCTTGAGCGGTATGTATAGGCTATCATTTTTAGGGTTTAGCGCCTCGGTCAAGGAAAGTTAATGCGTTCACATTGCTTGAATGATCCTCTCACTTTTTCAGAATTTATAACTAATGAGTTAAATTTAGAGCTATTTCCTAACCACTTGAGATATCGATATCTCTGTAAGTCCACATCCGATTTCACTAGAAACTATGAAGTGACACCTGTAATAAAGATAATTATTCACTTCTTGGAATCGAGAAGGAATTAACGGTAACTACAGGCGTGACTCCCTCCTCGAGATGATCACTTTTCTCCGCCACCGCGATGGGCTCGAAAGATGCCTAAGGAGTGATGTCCATCGTGGGTTTGACGGCCGCAAACACCCCGTCGACCGTCAGTCCGGGGTCCTCTACTCCCGTCAGGGTCCCGGGAAGTGTGTCCCTCTTGCCTTCCGGGGGAGAGCACAGGTTCCCTCGACCTCCCGATCCGTCTCACCGCCCTGTTGTGACTCTTCCGAATCGAAGTCCCTGACTCCTCATCCCCTAATCTGGTGATTCAATCCCATCCCATCTCCCTCCCCCCCCGGCCACCCACACACCACCTTCCAGGGTCCCTCGGTACCACGCCCCCTCTTCTCCCGACTCCTCGCTGCACAGCCCCCTGCTTCATATATGTATCCTCTTCCCCATTCCTGTTTTGATTCTTAAACGCACCCTTCCCCATCCCTCAATGCACCCTGATCTGTTTCACCGCGCCTCCGTCGCTCATTGATTCCATACTAATTCGTTTTGGTTTTTTTTCATTCCCCCATCTCTCTCTGCTCGAGGAGTGATTCACATATAATGTGCGCGTGAGGAGGGGGGGGCAATATTTTTACTTCAATGAGCGACCTAGGAATTAAATTCGGAGTTGCTGCTTACAGATCACCAATTAGTCGAGTGTATCAAATATTATTGCCTTTGTCCGGGATGATGCTCCTCTTATCTCAGCCGCAATTATTTATCGATTTCCACAATGGCGTATTTCAGATGAATCTGAGATGGTTTAAATCCTTTCTTTTATTAACATATAGGAAACATTTTCCTAAAAAAAAGTAACGTATATCATTTCTTGAATTTAATACTGAAATGATTACATTTATCAGAAAATCGTAGGCAGTAGTTGAAGAGTCAACTGCGGCTTCTCTCAAATCATGTCTCAAAGTGTAAATTAGAGTAATAATTCCAAAGGATTTTTGTTGTTTTTATGTGGATTCTCATAGGCTTCTACACCACCTATACAACACAATATCTTTCTTCCCTTACTGCACCGTATTCACTGATTTAGCCAAAGGAATATGTGGATGGATTCTTCTCACTAATTCTTGTCTCATGAAAAAGGAAATTAGCAAATAACTTACTACTTTCGTTATAAATGTTCATTATGCTTAAAAACCTTCTATGAACTTGTCTCATGAAAAAGGAAATGACTACTTAATACTTTCGTTATTTATGTTCATTATGCTTAAAAACTTTCTATGACGTTATAATTAAAGAGATACGCATTACCATGGAGTGCCAAGGCATCCAAGAGTATACCTAGGGTATGACTGTAAATATAGACAAACTCGTGGTACAATTGTTATTTTTCTAACCCTTTTCAATTGTTTTGTCCGCACTTTGCCTGAAAATAAGGCATCGTGTATTTGAAGAGATGCACCGATCAGTCGGAATGATTTGTTTTAGAAGGAATTAACCGCTATTCTACTACTTTAATATTTTACATTTTCTGCAGTGAGCACAGCAATGACGTGGAGAGCAACAAAGAAACCTAACAATTTCCATTTTGCTTTCCATGAATTTCCACTTGCATTTGTCCCTGTACTCTTACTGTACTGTAGTCTTAAGTCTATACTAGTTTAATTTTTAGTAACAAAGATGTTATTTTCACCTTTGAAGAAAAACTTAAGGTACTGCTATACCATCGATGTTCTGTCGACTTTTCAAAAATCGTTTTGGGTCGAGTGACAACATAGTTCTTTAAAAGGAGAAGTAATCGAGTCTACTTGTCGCCAGCAAATAATGAATCCTCCTAGCATCAAGCGGCTAGTGCCACATTTAGCATCCTATAGCACACCTGCCACCTAATGGAACGCGAAAGATTTTTGATGGTATGCCAAGAAACTGTCGATTAAATCAAACTTTCCAATATTAAATGTCCTTACTTAGGGGTGGCAGGTGCCCGGCTTGTAATAAAATGTTATGTAAAATTTGGCCCGAAGTATATGCATATATCGGTTGCTGACCACTGGGATAGTGGGTTCAAATACTATATTATGACTTGTAAATTCGCTATTTACGTGTTGAATGATTGTTATTTGTGCAATTCGCCTTTTCATGCTTAAGTACAACTCAAGGAAAACTGGAAAGCTGCGAAAATAGATTAACGAACAACAACTTTTAACCAAGATAAAATGTCAAGTCACTAGATTTTTAATTGAGTTTAGAGCATAACGCACAGAATTTCTTCCGGAGGTATTTTGGCAGAAGTAATGGATAAAAACATTAAGCAAATAATCTGCAGCTTAATTTCGGAAATCGCCACTTCATCTAATAGTTCTTTCAACATAACATGTTCTGATAACAGTTCCGCGACAGATTATAGTTCTGTGAATAATATTTTCTTCCCATGGTTAGAACTCCTTTCATCCATCTAAATGTTTTTCTTTGTTGTCTAACGATAATTCCACATTTTCTTCTATCAACGATCGTCAATAAAATTTCCTCCTTTGAAGTAGTCCTAGAGTGACTATAGGTCTGAAATACCTGGAATAGTCATGGAAGTTGAAAACGGGCCTGGAAAATCTGGGAAGTCATGGGAAATGAGAAATTAGGCTGGAAAATTGATTTTCGAAGTAAAAATATGATTTTATTTCGATGAGTGAGGAGTACCAGTTTAGACTGTATAGACATAGGGTATTTAGTACCTTACCTGAGGCAATGGAGCTCTTATATCGTGTTTTTATATTGATTATGTCCCAAAATATGGCTAGAACGAGAGGTATTTAGATCGTTGTAAATACATACAATGTTATCTAATGAGCCTCCGTTTGGTGGTCAGCACGAATAACACACGGAGCAGGCAAACGGCCGTTAATCCATCACCAAATTAGGCAATAAGTCCACCACCTTGTTATGCTTGCATTTCTTTCATCGTGAATGAGACCCAGGACTAATATGCTATCCGAAAAGAAGCCAATGTTCCCCTATTGCGATAGTAGCGGCGCTATGTTCGTTGGAAAACTTTATTCCCCCATTGTAAGTAGGTTAATGTGTTTTACTTATGTTCTTGTGCCTCATTTAAAATACACACGACATAGAACAGATATTTTTACCGGGTAAAGTGAAAACTTTGTCTTGGAAAACCTGGTCAAGTCCTGGAATTTCATAATCTCCGGTCTGTGACAACTCTGAATCCGAAGTCGATTTCATTTGCAATCTACTTCCACAAGGAGAGTATCATTACGACGCGGCGCATTATTTTTAGCCTGCATGAATACATATTTTTTTGCATGAATTTTTAGTTTGCATGAACATAACGCTTCATATAATAATGAAACTTATTATATGAAGCGTTATGTTTATCTTTATGAGTGATATATTATGATGAATTACCTTTCCGAAATTTTGATATGAGCTATAATTTATTCGACCGAAAAATACTTGGAATACCTAATATGGTATGATGCCTGAGGAAGTTCTAGATGAAATTTTTTAAAATATTTCAGTTAATGGTAAAAATAATATATATTTGTCCACGAATATAATTATATTCATCCGCTATTTCAACTTTTCCGATGTTTAGTGAGATCTGTTGAGGTCATTTATTTCACCGAAAAGAATCGCAATAATACGTCGACAGAGGATATTGGACAGAGGTTCAACTACCTACTGTGGACCCCATAAATATGATACCAGGAACATGATAGTTTTGCTTCAGTATTTACCATAGTTTGAAAACATCAAGCATGAGAGAGTGTTATGAACTCAGTCGCCTACGTATCTACTTGAATTGCAGAGCTGAATTAACTTTTTCCAAATTTTGCAAAAATTATCATTTGAGTCTGTTTTACCTTTCAGTGCCTAATAAGTTGCCCAAAGTGATACCTAATTTCGTCGATAACGGTTAGAGATAATTCCCTACCGATTGAAAATAAATTTCCTTTGTATTTGCCGATTTGCTTGGATTCCTTACTGAATCAGGAAGAATCTGGCAAAGTGAGTGAGTGCAAATTGGCTGAGTGCTAAAATATAATGAGTGAGTGGGAAAAAGGCGTTTACTTGCGGGAAAGACAGATTATGACAGAGACATACTGGGAGTGAGGTTAGATGAGTGAATAATTTTATGTTGAGTGTGACACTAAATAAATTAAAAATCTGAATAAAAAGTGAAAGGATAAAAATAACTTGTAGACATTTAAGATATACACTTGGAGGAGGATAGTAGGGTGGATGTAAATAAAACAAACCAAGAAAACTTTCAGGCATGTCATTCAAAATAAATGGAAATTAGTGGAGGAAAAACGAATAAGTTACAAAAGTTGGATTTATGGGAAAAAATTACTGGTAATGGAATGTGAAATGAAGTGAAAGAAGGGAGAATACTTGTTAATCGGAGAAGTCTTGTGCTACATTAACTGAATGTTGGCCCGCAATACACTGTGCTGAGGAACAAAATAATTCCGTCGTTAAATATTTGAAATAGGTTTTGAAGTCCACCAAGAGACTCTAATAATCGACAAAAACCTTTGTCTTGCCAAATTGATACAGACGAGGAAAAAGATAATAAGAGAAGCAGTAGCTATATAAAGAGAATGAAAGCAGCGCAGAAAGATTCCATCACAACCTCCCTGTGATATGTGGAGTACCCGTAATGATTGTATTAACTTACTCAGCATATTGATGAAATTATTTCCGTAGGAACTGTTGTTTTTTACTGGAGTATTTCCAAAGTACCCAATAGATTACCATCTGCCGAACGTAAATATGAACGTGAAAATCCTTCCGTATAAGGGTTTGATTTTATTTTGCTTCCCGAATCTCAATCGATGTCGGAATTCCTTCTCGTATGCGGGGAGGAGGGGTTGAAGGATGGGGCGGGGCGATGATCGGCCGCGACCAATCGGGGGCGTCCTCCGTCGAGAGGTGCGCGCGTGCGCTTCTCAAGTGTTTATTCGTCGACAGGGCGACGCCGACGTCCGTAGTCATCGTTTCCGGGAGCCCCCGACGCGTGCAGTCCTTAAGCGACGCACGTGTCGCCGCCATTTTATGGTCCCCCGCTCTTATGCCCACTCAGTATTGCACCCATCCCATCGTTTTATCCGACTCTCAGAGCAAAAACATACGTTGGAAATACTGTAGACGCCGTCATTGGAGAAAGTTGTGACTCGAGCTATCCTTAGGCACGTGACGTCAGACATGGTGAAGATGATGTAATAGCCGATGAAGTCTATGTTAAATCTAAGGCTAATTTTTTTCAAAAAAGTTACCGGCACCGGTCGTGGTGTTGGCAGGGTGAAGTCCTCCTGTTAATCCTAGGGTCGCACGTTCAAGTCCCGACTGTATCGGTTTTTCTCTACGAGTTCATGTGTTTTCCTGTCGAGTTGTTTGGTACGGCCCCTGGGAAATCTGATGACAAGCGAAGAGTGCCTTTCGAGATCGCAGGGGCATCAGAATGTCCTGGATAGCAAAATTTAAAAAAAATTAAAAAATTAAATTTGCGTCACTGCTCTGTACTGCAGCCGAATGTGGGTTGGATATATGTTGGTTGGATTGGCCTGGAAAGGGTTTCCTTGTTCTGGAATCTAGTCACGGATCTTAGACTTTCCTCGCCAAACCGCAAATAACTATGCAACCCAGGATTCCGACTTCCAAAGGTGATGCTGGAGGATCTATATGGACTGTCTGTCGTGCGTCATTACGCTCCAAGATGACACTCGTAGGGCACTATCGCGCCTCAGGGGAGCCTCTCCCCACGTTGATATACACCATAAACAGTCACGACGCGTGACGAAGCTGACGATACGAGATATTCTAAACTGCCGTGATGGACGGCAAGGAATGGGTGGCAATTTGCCAGATTCCGTGTCAATGTTTTTGGCTTGATTCCCGGTCCATAAAATCCTTTTTCCTCCTGCAATATTAAGCGCATTCTTCCCAGCTCATCGCCGCAGATTAAAATAACTTAAAACGTGGGTGTGCGAACAACGTTCATGCATTATAAGCACGGCTCATAAATCTTTGCCTTCCCTTTCCATGAGCAACCTAAATGCTGCGCAATTTAGCAGTATTTTATTTCCCAACGGCAATTCTTAAGGTGGTAGGTGTGATTGTTATGCACAGACTTTTGTGAAACATAGCAAACTTGTTCTTCGTAGTGATATCTCTAAGTAAAAGTGAAAAAATTAAATTTTACCGATTTGGTTTTTAAAAAATTCAATGCTATTTTAACACGTAGCCTTGTGGAGCATGATATAAGCTTGTATATTTCGTAATAATTAATTACATATTTGCAGTTTTTCTTCTAAATGCGAAGTAAAAAATAATTCTTGTATAATATCCAATGCTGAATGTGTGGTGAGTTCCACCGCATAAACATGTGTACTTAAATGAAATTTGGTTCCAGAATATTTTTTTTACTTACTTGAAAAATTGTAAAAATATGCACTCATTGACCCACGATTATCGCTCCACCCACCTTAAACCCTGAGTGGTTTTTTCGGATATTCCGCGAGGTTTCCCGTTTGGTGTGTTTGAACCGTTTGAGATAATTACGATGAAGTAACTTAGGAGTTATGTGACAAAATTATAAACTGTTGAAGAATTTGGGTGTTTTGGAATCATTCGGATAGATAACTGAAGCGTCCGATATGTGTTTGTTGTGTCTCTAATTGGGATTTTCGACTCGACCAACAATACAATATCCCGGTGAGAAAAACTTTAACGGAAACACTACGTGAGATTTTTACGATTGGTTCAAATGAACCAAAATCTCAAACTTTTGGTGATTATACCACGTGACTCCTAAGTTACGTAATCGGAATTCTCTCAAACGGTTCAAACACAACCGCCCTGGCTCCACCACGCTAACAATGCAACTTCTTCCCGCGTGTGAGATCACGACTACCGGTTAGCTCTGGCCCAATGATCCAGGTTTCGCACAACTTTGTGGAACTCGTCAGCGGAGAGACTGGGTTCAGGAAGGGCGAATCAAGAGAACGAGCAGAGGACCCGAATGGGCCCCTCCGGAGGAAATCTCAGTATCTTTGTCCCACCACTCTCGTATGCTTTCCTCTCCATCACTTCACCCTCTTCGCAGTCGAGTGCCGTCAAGTTTTGCCGCTGTTTATGCAGCGCACCACGATTTATATGAGCAATGATCCAACCCGACTGCCTTCCTTCTCCAGCACCCTATACCGAATAAAGCATGGTCCCTCAGCACCCCTCCTCCCTGACTAATATCCCACCCATTGTTGACGCGAGACCAATTTTGTAGCATCTTTCATAGGCGGCGGTCTCCCCTCATCCCCCGCGTCACAAAGTCAGCGGTCGGACGGCTAATGCGATTATGCGGAAAATGAGAGGCTAAGGGTTTAATTCTGATGTGGGGGCAGGGGGAGGGGAGGGTATGGAGTCTACTTAGTGAGGGGTGGCTTCGGAGCGTCCTCTACACTTCTTATTCAAGCCATTACGATCGGTTTAGTGCTTTCGACTTGACTCCATCACTCGAGCGATTAAAGTTGGAAGTTGGAAGCGAAGTTTATTTTTCAGTGGCAGCGTAGGGATCATCTTCTTTCGGTGTGAAGGTATCGAGTTTCTTAACGGCCGATTCGATGGTCGCGTGCCAGGACTTAGTGTTATATTTTTAAGAGGGGTTTTCTGCGAGCCCTAGTTTTCGAGCGATAGAATTACCAAGTGTTTCCCACGCATAGCTTCTTTGCATCATGAGAATCCTTTCTGTAGCTTTGCGCCATCCACTGCCAATGATATTACCTCCTCTTCCAACCCCACGATCTATCTAAGTATTTGTAGGTCTCTCATACTTGATTGTTTCTTGAGCCGTGAGGAATATTAATATCAGCTGAAACTTCGATAATTTTCTATTTTGCATACATTTCCTACTTAATAATTGTTAAAATTATTTATTTGGTGCCCATTTAAATCCAGCATCAATAGCGGCTGGTTACTGGGACGGATATGGAAAAAGATGAGATGCCGCAAAATAGGAAAATACAAACGTTGCCAGCTCCAAGAATTATTTCCCATTAGCATCCGGTTCAGAAGGACTGCATATTTTTCAACTATATTATAAAACTTTTATTTAGAGTTTTAAATAAAATGCAGGAAATATGCCTGAATTTTACATCAGCGCTTGAGTATCAGTGTTTTTTTCTTGTCATCGCTCAAGTTTTTGCCTATATGTCCATTAACTTTGCTGCTTAGCGTGACGTAATTTGTGATGCTTAGCCTCTACAACATGTAAACGTTCATTTAAATGCCTATTTTCCAGCTGCCATCAGAAAGAAGGCGTTTACTACCCTCTTGAGTCCTTACTTATAGCCTGCGAAGATGCTTATAATTGACTTCCCTGGAGAAAAGATATTTTTGCAGTCACCTAAGTAAGTTGGCATACGTGATTTTTCTGCTGCTTGCAATGCTGTGTGCATTTATTTGACTTTCATTAAGGTCGCTCAGGTTTTTCTCTGCAATACGTTGCCAAAAGACTTTGCAGAATTCGTTTTTCTCTCGAAAAATTTGGCATGTCATTTTTACATATCGGGGAGAAACGCTGGTTCTGACGTAGTTTCAAACAAAAATAATGAAGAACAGTCTCAAGTTCAAGTCTCAAGTATAAGTCTCTTTATGAAAAGGCTGAAATTTTACATGATAAATGATGAATAATATATCAAAGCAGTTGGAGGAAAAAGTGACGTCTCGTGTGCTATCAATACTATTTTTTATCGAACGAATATTAATTGATTTGTTTTGTGGACCTCCATAGGCTTATTCTAGTTTCTGACCGGGGATAGTCATTAGAGGTGGACGGAATCTGCATTCGAGGAGTCTATTTTATTGGTGTTGACTTGTATTCGGTTGAATATTACTTTAACTGTAGCTTAAATTTCATATTGCTAAAACTTCTTTTCTAAGTCTTTGTTTACTTATCTAATCCCAATTCACTGTCGCTTCTTTTTTGGCAATCACATCACACTCAAGAAATCTGCAAACATAACCCTCCAAAAGTGAAAACTTCAAACAATAGTCGTTGTAATCGAAGATTAATCCCAGCTATCAATTTAAAAAATATATTTCAGCTGTATAAAAATGTCTGCAAAGTAACATTTCCAGGAGGAAACTTGAAAAATGAAGTACGCGTGCTGTAATTTCGTTTTTCAAAGACATTGGAGCAATTAATAATCCCCCATTCTGCTACGCGAATTTCATGTTCATTGCACAGAAGTTTTTTCTCGTTTATATAGCCAGAGTTTTATCCAACAACCATTATGAGTGTCGACCATAAATTCAAAAACTCTAAGGCATCATCATCAGTGGTCATCAATCCGAAGATTGGTTTGCAGCATCTCTCCATTCCACTCTCCTCTCTGCCATCCGTTTCATTCCTACGTAAGTATTTACTTTGATGTCCTTCATGATTTTCTTAATATATTCCATTCTTGGTCGTCTTATGTATTTCTTCCCATTTATTTCTCCTTCCAATATTGTTTTCATTAGGCTGTTTAGTCGAAAATGTGTCCAATATGTTTGTCTCTCCTTCTTCGCCAAGTTTTCATTATGCTTCTTTTCTCTTCATTTCTATGTAGGACTTCTTCGCTGGTGATTCTCTCTGTCCATTTAATCTTCATCATTCTTCGGTAACACTGCATCTCCATTACTTCCAGTATCCTTTGCTCAGTTACTGTTATTGCCCAGGCTTCACTGCCATGTAAGAGAATGCTCTTAACTTCCAGGCTTGTGTTACCGGCTGTCAGCGGACTCTGGTAGAATGCCTTCTTTGCTTGGGCTATTCAGGTCACAATTTCTTTCTTGCTTCTTTCATCGCTGGTGATCCTGCTTCCCAGATAATTTCTTCCACTTGCGCGATTTTTAGCTGCCCAAGTTCGGTGCCCGGTGAATCTGTCTTCTTGATTTCTTCCACAAACCATGACCTAGGTTTTCCTAACATTAATCTTCAGGTTGTATTTATTCAGAGTTTTGTCCATACAGTTCAGTATTCTCGCCAAATCTTCTTCCTACTCAGCAAGAATTGCTATGTTATCAGCAAAGCGTAGCATGCTGATTTTTTCTCCATGCACCTGTATTCCTGTGTTTAATTTGTCTTTTATTTCATTTATGGTTTTTTCAATGCATATATTCGAGATCATTGGTGGCAACGCAAATCCTTTCCTCATTTCTGCTTCCGTCACATTTAATTACTTCCAGCTGTTCCTCATGCAGCCTGCACATTGCCCTTCTGTCGTGGAATGACACTCCTACGCTCTTCAGTGTAGTTAGTATTCTGTTTCAGTACACATTGTCAAATGTTTTCTCTAGGTCGATGAAGCAAATATGAGTTGGGTGGTTCTTTTGAATTCTCTTCTCCATGATAAGACTCAAGGCTATAATAGCTTCCCTCATTCCCCTACTTTTCCTGAATCCAAATTGATCTTCAACCAGGAATTCTTCGATCTTCTGTTCCATCCTCCTGTAGATGACTCTGGTTAGAATTTTCGATCCATGTGCTGTAAGGCTAATTGTTCTACATATTCGCATCTCTTGGCTCTTTTCTTCTTAGGGATAGGAATTATTACATTCATTTTACCGTCAGTTGGCATTTGCTGACTTGAATAAATGTCACATATCAATCTGTAGAGCTTATTCAGAGTCCTCACTCCTGCATACGTACGGAACTCCGAGGGAATTTCACTAGCTTTTGTCTCCTTTCTCTCTCAAGTCCTTTACTGCAACATTAAATTCTGATCTTTATATGGAGTATCCTTTCTCATCTTTATCCACAGTATATACATCCTTTATTATCGGGGGATTAAATTCCTTGCCGCAGTATAGTTTCTCCAGGTACTCTATCCAACTCTTTGCTTTGTCCTCACTTTCAATAATAATTTCATTTCCTTTACTGCAAATAGCATTAACTTTGAATGGATGTTCTTTAATGTAACTTCTTACCGTTCTGTAAGCAACTTCAACTTTTCCCTGGAAGATATTGCCTTCTACCTCTTTACATGTCTTTCGTCCATTCTTCTCCGGCCTTTCTTGCTTTACGGCTAATCGCATTTCTTTATTATTTAATACAGCTGCTGTCTTTCCTCTGTTTTCGAGTATTTGTACTTTCTTCTTTCGTCTATTAAGTCCAAGAGCTCTTAGGTAATCCATGGCTTCCAATTCTTATTTTTTTCTCCTTCCTACCTTCTGTTCGGCTGCATTAATAATTCCTTTTTTAATCTCTTTTCATCTCTCTTCGATTGATCCTGATTCGTTTCCATCCTCTTCTGCTTGGTCTAGGGTACTTTGATAGGTTAATCGATGTTCTGTATCCCTCAGCCTTTCAACCTTCTCTTCAGTTTTTTAAATTTAAGCTGGCATTTCATCATGGCCAAATTATGACCACTGTCGATATCCGCACCAGGGTAGCTCTTGCAGTTCTTTACTTGATTTTTAAATCGCCGTATCACAAATGTATAGTCTATTTGAAATCTTCTTCTGTCTCCTGAAATTTTCCACGTATATCTTCTCCACGGGTGGTTTCTAAACAGTGTGTTTGTAGCGACAGGACCATTTTCTACGCAGATCTCAATCAATCTCTCACCCCTATCGTTACGTTTTCCTAACCCATACTTTCCTACTTTCTTGGCCTTCCCCTGCAATAGCATTCCAGTCTCCAATAAAAATTAAGTTTTCATCCCGTTTTATATTCTTTGCCACTTAATTCCTTCTATTCCGCAGTACATATTGTCTATGTCGTCATCTTCGTAATCTGACGTGGGCATGTATACTTTCATCACCACCACGTCCTTAGGTTTTGTTTATAATCTAACCATAATTATCCTTTCTCTGTATTGAAGATAGCTTTTCACTCTTATACCCCTACTTTTCCTGGGCATTATGCAAACACCTGTGTTTCCATTCGTAGATCACGAGTGGATAATCCGGTAGCTGCCGCTCCAGAAGTCCCCTTCTTCGAACCATTTCATTCCGCTGATACCTAAAACATCCAGACCTTTTCTTCTCATTCCCATTTTCATGTTCTCAAGTCGTCCACAGGCCCGAAGTGATCCTATATTCCAGGTACCCATCCTAAAAAACTGCTACTCTTTCTTGTCTGATGTACCCTCTCGAGTAGTCCCCGGCCGGAGATCCGAATGGGGAACTACTTTACCTCCGGAATATTTTACTCGAGATATAAAGATAAAATAACAGAGAAATAGTTGAAGAGCTGCTTCTAATCGGGATAATAAGATGGTGGTTTCCCGGTGCCTTCCCCTCGCAGTACTACAGCAGGTAAATATCTTACTGCGCCTATGGTGTAATGAGTGTCACTGTACCGACCCACACGGTATCCACCTTCACTCATGTGATGGAGGGCTGCTGCCCCCTCTTCCGGATTACTGGCTACCTATTAGTTGGCGTCAGCCATTCGCCAAGTCAAGGCATCTTCACGGGTTTTCGTAGCATTTTTGAGCCGTCTTACTCAAGGATGGCCCCTTACACACTCTAGATACCGCATTTTTTGTCCAGGAAAGCTTATTCGTCGAGGAAACTCGCTTATTTCGCTGCTAACCTCTATATATAAGGTCGACCCACCATCCTCAACCCGGTGGATGAACTCGGTAGCGGTAAGTTAGCCCCTAGTCTAAGATATGATATTAGAATATTCTAAAATTACACTGTTAGGCCTTGTTCTACCTCAACCACAAAGGGGCAAATTATTGCCAATGATAATTGTGTCAGCACTCCTGCATGCGTAATAATTAGAGTACTCTTAGTGACTTAATTGCATTTGAAAGCTCAATTTCAATTAACTTCATAATTTTCCTTTATTGCCGCTATTTTATTCCGACAATATAAATTTATCACCTTTTCGAGTAGTGTTTTATCATTTAACGTCCGATTTTTTCTTACCATATTTTTATAGCAGCATATTACATTCCACGTCATGTTTGCACTCTTTGAACATTCTTTACGACTTTAATGCGAGGAAAAATTCCTTTCACTCATCATCACGGTCGACAATCAAACAGCCGTTGATTTCTCATCTCAACACTTCCTTAGACAGCATTATTGCGCAGCTGTTCCTCGTGAGCTGCTTCATCCGAAGGAGATGACTCGCCCCTCCATATTTAGTTCACACTACTGGGACGGAAACTCGCAAAAGGGGGAAAAATACGCACCTCCGCCGGAAATAACAAGTGGGGGAAATCGACATCCGTTTTGACACCAAAATCGCCCCTCCCGAAAATCGGATGGACTTAATTAGTTCGTCCGCGAGGAGCAGATGTTGGCGAACATATTCCGTATGCCCCGGCTCCCATGCACCGATTCCCTCCTCTTTGCCACACTTACCCCTCCCTTAGGAGGGGTTGCAAAGGGGTTTCAGCTCCTCTCCCCTTCCCCCCACCCTTTCCCCCTGCGCTACACCACGTGGGTGAGACGTCTAGTTTCCTGTTCAAGGTCGAAAAAAACGAGTTTCATGCGCGGCGCAAGTGCAATGTATGAAAAGAATAGGTCCCAAGTAGGCGAACGATTGATTGCGGCAAAATATTATTCTGATGGATGGTTAAGGGCCTAGCGATTGTGGACCACGGCGGAACTGTGTCGAATCGTCGCAACGGGGCGATATTAGCTTCCCCCTCCTGGTAGCCTGGGGAAGGGATTTCTAGGGAGTGGGAGGGGCCTGCAGCGAGGGGTGCCGCGAGGGTTCAGGGGGGGGGCTGAGATTGAAGAGGGAGGGGAATGAATATGGATCGTGTATATTGGTGAGGAAACTCAAAACGGACAAATGGTTTAGAGATTTCCTTTCAATTTGTCTAAAAAATATTAAGACGATTCAACCGTCTAGATACTATTTTGATGTAAAAGTCTTCTTTTTATAAGGCATTAAAATATTTTTGCTCAGCAGTACATTAGAGCATGTGCCTATGATCAGATACCTCTTGTGGAGCAGGCCGCTCTGTGCAAGGTACATCGTTTCAGCTAGTATCCCCCAAAAGTTCGCACAACCGAGCGTATGCCCTGGGCCCTGGGATATTAAGGGCCTCACTCAAGTCTTGTTTCTTTTTTTTGTTAAAACTTATGTGTTATTGTTTAACTATTACTATTTTGATTTGAAAGATATATTGTAATTGTTCACTTTTTTGCGTTAACATTTTTCTTGGGATTTTATATTTTGACTCTTTCTTTTTTCACTGGCGGCCCATTCCATATTTATGCCTGGGGTTTAAAAATTCACAAGATGGCCCTGGTATCAGAATCAGGATGTGCCTCTGCATTTGGGAAATAACCACTTGATTTTTCGTATTGTTTTCCATATTTTCCAAATCTTCCGTATATGTTGACATTTTTATCCACCACATTGATCTTTGGCAGGCGCCTCCAGCACTAAGTTTCGATGGTTTATGTTCTTCTTCAATCGTATTTTCCATTGGTTCTCGTCTCTGATAGTCACAGAGCAGAAATCCACTCGCATGCTTTGATGAACTCTTTCCTAGCTTTAAATCACATATTTTTGAAAGCATAGATGTTTCTGCACCACGACTGCCTCCTTAGCTTGGGTATTTATCCATTTGCTGGTCGATAAACGTTTAAAATTTAAAAACATCAAAGTATAAATTTGATATTTTTTGGCTTGACTTCGTGGAAGTGATAGATATCCATTTTTAATAAAAAACTTTGTACTTTTCTCTACTTTATTTAAAAATTGCGACCGGCTTCCCCTTAATAAGGCATCTTCTGGCACCAAAGTGGCCAGAGGCCAAAGGTGCCAGAAGATGCCTTATTAAGGTGAAATCGGTCGCAGTTTTTAAATAAAGTATGGAAAAGTACAAAGTTTTTTATTCAAAATTGATAAACATCAAAGTAGCCTATTTTGGTGTTCCTAGAGCTGTTATTGTGTATGAACGGCATCCAGAGAGTGGGTGTCCTTTGCGAAGTAGGGGCCACAAGGGAATGTATCTTGGAATAAATTTTGATATATTTGTTGTATTTTTACGATTTCCGTGACCTTCAGTTATTTCGCAGTTTTGAAGGATTCATGTGTGCGAGTTGGAAACGTCCACTTGTATGGCGGATTATTTTATCTGGCGAATATCCCCACAATAATCCGCAAAGGAGCGAACCATTTCGAAGGATTATATTTTTATTTTGAATGGGAAATGCATGGTTTTTCAAACAAAATTTTTCTCTCATTCTTTGAAAGAGAGCCAATCAAAAAACGCTTTTACATGAAAAAAATTACTGGGGAATATTTTAAACGCCATATCCCACAAAATTTAGCCGTGATAATGATGGTTCATTGCATGCATTTGAGACTTTTATCATCCACCGTTTAACAGCTGGAAAGAGGACGAGGCGGAATGAAAATAGAAAACAATCGACCTTGTTAAATTAAATATCTTTATTTTTCTCCTTCACAATAGCAAATAAATAAATTTCAAAAGGTTTCAAGAATTCCATTGGTTACGTAGGTTGTTTCACAAAATAGTGGCAAAATGATTATTGCCAGCATTAATACATGTTGTAACCAATGCCGTATTTTTTAAATCGGATTTTTATGAGTGAGACACCATTTATTAGGGCAAATGTTGGAGCTGTGTGCATGAGAATTTGCCCTAAAATTATTTTTCAATGAGCGAAAGAAGAATATTCTCTGTTTAGCAAAACATAATTTCAGTCTTGAAAGTTTAATAAAACCGAATGTAAATAGCATTTGCTAAGAATTTGTCCATCTAATTGATATTTTTATTGATACACATACTTATGAATATTGAATATTAAATAAAATCAATCATTTCGATACTCTTGTCGGTTAATTTCTGCTTTAGCAGCATTTTCGTCATTTAGAGCTACTGAAGGGTCCACATGCCTTCCAAACCCCACTCTTTCACCGTGAGATTCAAACTGCAAACCTGAGGCTGGAAAGATTCACTCACTCAGTGATTCAACTCGAAGGTTGGTTTGGATAGTTGAGAGTAGAGCTCACACCGGACTAAGTCACAGGCGTGTGAATTTTTACACATTCAGGGTAGGGGGGCCAGTTCCTTTCCCTGGGCCACCTCGCACTCCGAGGATTTTTTTTGTTTGGGGTCGTCCAAAGGCTTCACCCGGATTTGAGTGAGTAGTCAAGCGCTCTACCCACTTTCAGTATCTACGAGATTTCAGTGTCCGAACTGTTAGGCATTTACTTAGTTTCCCTGTTTGCCCTAGTAATTCTCGCCAGTCGTAGAAATGACGACGAAAACGACTTTAGATGCACAAATATCGTATAGCCTAAATGCGCATGAAGCCTCCAAACTCAAGGGAAGAAGTTTATTTCCCCAAAGATGGGATCTGTGGTTTCCGTTAATTTCCGGTGTTTTAGTCAAAAATAATGACTGTGTAATTCATGTTTTAAAACAATAAAGTAATCGTGCGCCACTGGTCGTAGCGGAGTAGCACAGATTACGGATACCAGCTGTGCCAGGCAGTTTTTCCCCTTCGTGGGAGGATACCCCAGTTTAATTTCGTAAATGGCAGTGTCACGATTTTAAACGCTCATCGGTTCAATATTTTTACCTGCCCTTTTCCTCCGAAATGGTTTTTTCTAGGCATTTGTCTATTTCACGGTGGGGATCGACAAAGCCATCGCCAGGCCACCTAAAAATTGATATATTTGTGGATTCAAAATTAAAGTCGTAATAAATGCATTACAACCTTGACGTTCTGGAAAGGCTCGCGCGTTCTGATGATCCGAGCTGAACTGATACGGACCACCAGAATCGTCTGAGGGCAAAATAAAACTATGTAGTTGGAGCAGTGGCATTTCTTTCTGGTCAGGTTACCCACAGGTGGACGGGTGACAGACGAGTGGTAGTCCGCGCTGCGCCTGTTCCTCAGTGAGGTGGCGGTGAAAATGCTTCTGACCCCAGTGGGGAGGCCTCTTAAGAAGTGATGACACATAAAAACCACTATTGGGGAAGGAAGCAGTTAAACTCCTCATCTATTTTCCACAGAATAACATGAATCTAAATTACGAAAAGTAAATGTGTAATTTATAATTGAAATAAAAACTATGGCTGAGTCGATAATAAAGTCCGATATAAATACTGACCGATATTCGGTTATCGTTATACCGATGTCGGAGTAGCAGAATCCGATAATTTTTTTACGCACAAGAATTCCTCAACATAAAGTCATGTACTTCCGGTTTCAATATTTTTATCCTTTTATTTAGTATGTGCACCTTTCTGAGGTAGCCAACATTTTCAGCTGTACCATCAGGTTAGAAAGGATTTTCAGCTCAAAAAATTGACAAAAGGAGCACCATTTAATCCCAAACTAGATTAATCAACTTGTTATTCTTTGCCTCAATATTTGCATTGACATAGTATAATTCTGGAGATATCGTTAATTTCCATACCAGGTGTACCTTGATCAATAAAATATATTTTTAATAAACTTAGATGATAGAATAGTGATATTTTACAGCCACAACCACCACTCTGAAATACATTGTTAAAAATGCAATATTTATCGGGTTATCCGGACTAATTAATTGATTTCGGTTATCGGAAAATAAGGTTATCGGCTCACCCCTAATAAAAACACTTGTGCTTTTCCAAAAATGTGTATACAAGTAAAATTCTTTTGATTTCAGTTATGAATACTATGTACTTTTATGATGCGAAACCTGATACAGTAACGTTCATTAATGTGTTATTATGGGATTCACGAACAGGAAAAAGAATATTCCATTTTTTTTTAGCACTTACCTCTATCGTATTTCCATATCTTATTTCCGTTGTATAGATCAAAATCATTTTCCTAGGGATTGAAAACTGTTTGTGATGGAAGTGCTTCCAAAAAGATCCCTTGCCAACTTAATATATTCCACTGTTCAATTTCTGTAGTAAAATCCTTAAAACCATTAAAATTCGGAATTTTTTACATATTTATCAAATAGTATATTATGAGATGGATAGCCGTACATTATTTTATGAGCGCACACTTTATTATGCATGATATTGGCTATTCCATTTCAATAAATGAATAGTTAGTTACGTTTTAGGTTTTGGGAACGGTCGTAAGGCATCGACCCACATATGAATCTATAATCATACGGACAATGAACTACTCTCAGGTGTCGGCACCGTCGCTTCTCGTAGCCCTGTCTGTGAAAATGTTTTATTTTTGTGGATAAAGAAGTATTCCGTGGAGTTAATTCTATCTTCCTTGAGAAATTCTACGCCCCACGGCGGTAATTCCTCCCGGTGTAGGTATCCACCGTTGACGTCGATGGACCACTGGGGTGGGCAAGGGGTACAAACGGGTAGGGGAAGAGCGATGGCAGGAGGCATCTGGACGGAGTGGCTGTGGTGGGCGAGTTTTTGTATGAGGGCTTCAGAGGGGTTAGGATAGGGTCCATGAAGTTGGGGGGGGAATAGGGGGGGAGGAAACAATGGGATGGAAACCATGGGCCAGGGGATGTCAGAGGGGGAGGATAAGGGAGGGCACTATATATTCCGAGGGGGGGGGGCGTGAGAGATGGGATCTAGTTTCCTTCATAACACGGAGATATGTGACATCTGAGGACCAACTGCTGCAGGCTCTTTGCATGCTAACGAGCGCCGAGATATACGGAGGGGGAGCGGCCCCCGCGATATTGCTACCTCTGTATTTCTGTCGCAGGGGGAAGGGAAGGGGGGAAGTGTGAGTTTGGTGGGGACGTAAAATTCACTTGCTACCGACGTTCCCTCGATAAATAATGGGAAATTTGTGTGGCATCCAAGTGGGGCGGGGGAATCTTTTATCTTATTCTCGAGGGAATTCATGTATGACCGCAATTCTACCGTTCAGTGAATCAGATGGCTCAGCGCCAGCGGTGACTAAACGCCATCGCGGCTCATCAGTGTAATGATCAGAAAAGATCGTACACTATTCTATGGCAAACATGACTACCTGTGCCTGCAAGGTGCTGCCACCATCGAGGTTTATTAAGACTGCTATATGTTTTTTTTTTCATTTATTGCTGACCTTATCATATACTTTCTGAAAACTTGATAACCGGCGTTTGATCACCTTTGACACTGAACCATCCAATTTTGGGGCGGTAAGTAGTATGATGATCTACCTCTTTTTCCCTGTGGAGATTGAAGCACTTTGTTTTGGGAGCTCGGAATCGAACGGAATACCAAATGACATGTGTCTTCGATTGTTCTAAAAACTGCTCCCACTTAGAGCAGCCAAAATCATCAACGAACAACCTTCGCCTTGAGAATTCAACGAGGACTGGTGGCGGAACTGTTGTCTATAAAGCCAATCCAAGCAAAGAAATTCCGCAAAAGTGTTCCAAAGTCTTTGATCGATTAAAATCTTCAAAATCTTCCCGAAAAGTCGGGAACTCCTTTTTCCAAATACTAGAGGCAAATGCAGTGATAATGATGGCCTGTTAGAACGTCACATGTCACGTGATTGCTCGAGCAACGGAGAACAGCGACGAGCAACAATGCGCGAGTGCTTGAATACACAGAGAGTGAGCTCATTTTAGCGTTAGCATTATAAAATTTAATTTAACATTAATGATAGTATTGAAGTTCGAGTATTTATCTATTTAAAATTTCGCGCAAGAGACCAGACTTTCCAGTATCAAAAAGATGGATTTTATTGTATCGATAAAAGTACGGTCATGTACATATTCTACAATTGTCAGGTTGCTTGGGAAAGACTCAATTGGAAAAATTTAAAATCTTCGAAGCACGTAACTGCAGCAAACTTTCACAAGGATGGAAATTCTCCAAAGTTACATGTCAATATATGAAATGTATTAAATTTTATTTTTAAATTTAGTGCCACTTTTCCAGGTTCCGCCACCGAGGTTGTCTTTAGTCATAACATGGCTAGAAGGGAAAGTGTCGCATAATAACCCAGATCATATTGGGTTAAACTATAGCATAAGTGACCCTTTTCTAGACTTTGAAATAATCGGTATTTTATGTGCGTATATATACATTTGAGGTCACTGTGAAAACACCGAAATGTCTTGTTGAAAGTACCGAATACCTAATTTCAAAGTACCGCTTTTCTCCCTCTCAAGCCACCGAAAAATTCCTATCCCTACCGATAATACACTACATAGTTGAGAACCCGATGAGGGAGTAGTGTTGAGAACGGCCATCCAGAGGAATCCAAGGTCGCTATACCCCAGGTCATGACACGCACTTGACTAATGTAATCCGCCAAGTAGCATATCATTGCCCATTGTTCTTGCATGTTTCATTGTTTTACCTTACGTATTAATTGAGACATTCGTGGTTCCTTATACATATCTTTGCCGTGTAACCTAGCGGGAAGTTCAGAGTTGGAGGTAATTTCACGATTTTTCTGGAGTCAAACGGAAGACTTCAGCCAGAATATCCAAACATATTCCCAAGTATCATGTCATTTCCTGTTGTTTTTGCATGTTTCATTGTTTTATCTTACGTATTAATTGAGATATTTGTGGTTCCTTATGCATATGTTTGCCGTGTAACCTAGCGGGAAGTTCAGAGTCGGAGGTAATCTCACGATTTTCCTGGAGTCGAACAGAAGACTTCAGCCCGGATATCCAAACATATTCCCAAGTAGCATGCCATTGCCTATTGTTCTGGCAAGTTTCATTGTTTTATCTTGCGTATTAAGTGAGATATCTGTGGTTCTTTTAACCTATGTCAGCCATTTATTTGCATGGAGAATTTGAATTCCCGCAGCGACATGGATTCAAGATGGCGGATTACAAGAGCGTGTCAGGGTAGAGCGACCTTGGAGGAATCTGGTGTTGATGTGCGCCTCTGTGGCCAGATTAAAAACTACTTCAACACTTGATCCCAATTTTTAATTGAAGCGGGAGAACGCTACGAAGAGTGAAATGCTGAAATCGTATCTTTAAATTTCTATATGCACTAGTGTGAATCTTTATACGAACTACATATCTTCATTTGCTAATGATTTAAATTCCTAATAACAAATATCCATGTTGAGAAAAATCAACTTCGTGATTTCCACACGCTTTCCACAAGCCACAAACTCCACAAACAAATTTGTAGAAATTAAAAAGTTGGTTTTTTCTCAACATGGATATCCATCATTTCTATGATGTCAGGGCGGAAATTAGTTTTTTTCAAAAAAATACCTTTTAAGTTTCTTTGCGTCCCGTAAAGCCTTAGCCCGGATTAGTTCGGGCATTGAAGTAAAACGCTACTGTTTGAAATAAATCTGGTTATCTGTATATATAACTATTTTTTAGTTCATTCTCTCAGGTAACGTGTAGTAGGTTGTTAAAATGGCAATGAGGAAGGATAAATTCGGAGGTGGAAGGCATCCTGGGCATTATGCGTAAGCAATTTGGTGTGTCGTGGGAAATAATGTAAATTGAGATATTGAGGGCATATACTTCACTCTTGCGGTCCCGTAGGTAAAGACTTTTTGCAAGTCCATAGTCAAACGGAAAACAAAGTGATGGAAACATGAGAACAAGAAGAACACGGTCAGTATCTTGTGATAATGACGAAAACAGCACATAAGAGATTATGTAACCTACCAATCGAGTTAATTACGCAGCATCGAAGTAGTCAATTAGCGCCTCTGAGTGATATCGTTTTATTTCAGCCAGTCATTGTGTTACGTCAATATATTTTATGCCTATTTTTTTAGTGAACGATCTCTGGTGCCATAAATTCGAATTAACTCTGCCAGCTGTCAATTTACATTCCTTTATTTTCTCCAGTTCTGCGCTTCCTATTATTTGCACTACTGATATGCCAATTCATCTACATCTACATACTACCCCGCAAGCCGCCTCAATAGGCGTGTGGCGGGGGGTGTTAGGACACCAGCCGTTTACATATAAAAAGGAAACGCTCTAATGAAATTACGCCTAGCATGTATTAAAGTCCCTTATTGTTCGGGGGAAAAACGAATTCCCATACCTATCCGTTCGGCAAAATATCTCTCTTAATTTATCGTTTCTGTCGGACCTGGAAATATAGTGGGGTTCTAATATGATGTTCTCCGTGTCGCTCTTAAAGATATCTATTCTTAATTACTCAAGTAATCTAAGCATAGCGCGCAGCCTCCGAGTCTCTAGCGGCTCCCAGCCTAATTGGTTTAACATCTGTGTAACGCTGTCTGTACGCCCGTAGCAGTTTTTGACGAATCGCGCAGCTTTCCTTTGTATTTTATTAAGTTCCCGAATTAAGTCTTTCTGCACCGGATCCCATATGCTCGCTGCATATTCAAGGTGTGCCCGGCCGGAAGAGTGCGAAATAGCACCTCTCTTTTACTTTTTCATTTGAAAATCTTCCCACAATACGCTTGACGAATCCTAGCTTCTTCAGAGCTCTGCCACAAATATTTCTTATATGTGTTCCCCACGATAGGTTCGAGGTTATCGTAACTCCTAGATACTTCACTTCATCTGTCGCCTTTATGTTAACACCATCCACAGCATATACATGGGGATAGTTGGACGACCTCCGCAAGAAATGTACTGCCGTGCATTTGCTCAGATTAAGTTCGAGTCCCCACTCTTGGCTCCACACATGAACGTTGTTTAAATCCGATGATAGAATTTCTAAGTCAGAGTGATCACTAATTTCGCGACAGCGTCGTCAGCAAATAAACGTATTTTACTGCTAATTCGGGCCATAAGTCATTTATGTATATAATGAACAAAAGGGGGCCGATTACGCTTCCTTGCAGGACACCTGATGCCACTTTAACGAAATCAGAGCTAATTCCGTCAAGAACTACTTTTTGCTTACGATCACTCAGAAAGTCGCGTATCCAGTTTACTACTGTTTCGTTCAGCCCGCATGACTGTAATTTGTATAAAAGTTTGTTGTGAGGTACCGTGTCGAAAGCTTTCTTAAAATCTAGGAATAATGCGTCCACTTGTTTTTTCGATTCACCAGATTTGAGAACGTCATGAAGAAAGAGCGCGAGCTGTGTTTCACATGATCTACCTTTCCGAAAGCCGTGCTGACAGCCATGGAGGAAGTTACGACTGTTCAGGAACGTCATGATATTGCTAACGACGATATGTTCGAGTATCTTGCCAATAAAAGACGTTAATGAAATTGGTCGATAGTTCCCTGGGTCGTGTCTGTTTCCCTTTTTGAATATCGGTGTAACGTTTGCAATTTTCCAGTCTATTGGTATCTTTCCGTCAGACAATGGCTTCTTGAATATTATGTCTAAGAACGGTGCGATCTGTGGCGCTAATTCCTTAAGGGCACGCGCGGGTATTCCCTCCGGACCCGGAGATTTACTATTTTTTATCGACTGTAGCTGTTTAGTTATCCCATCGCATTGAATAGTGATTTCTTTCATCGGTGTCTCAGTGAATGAAATGTCAAAATTACATGCAATATCGTATGTAGTGCGTACACTTTCGAAGTGGGAATTTAACTTGTTAGCTTTTTCAATATTTTCGGTGACAAGTTTGCCATATTTATCAAATAACGAATCTACGGTTGAAGATTTTCCCTGAAGCTCTCTCGCATTTGACCAAAAAGATTTCGGATTTTCTTCGAGTAATTCACCGAGTACTTTTTTCTTGAAATTTCGCAATGCAGTACGCATTGATTTCTTGGTTTTTGAGCGTTGCGCAGCGTAACTTCCCTTTGCTTCAAGTTCCTTCGATTTGTCACCTAACGTAATGGACTTTTTTAAAAAGTTGTACAGTTTTATGTGTCTCTTAAGGTCCCTCCTAACATCGATGTTATACCAGCGAGTTTCTTTACTGTCACATTTCAATTTATGCGGAATATATTCGTTGATTCCCTGCAGTAGAATTTCTAAGAAATATTTTCATGATTCATCAGTGCTTTTATCCTCTGTTTTAGCTACGAAGTCCGTGTACGAATCATTAAGCATCTCGCCAAATTTTATGAAGTTGCATTTATCAAATAAATAAATATTGCGGACCTAACATCTAGTTATCATTCAACTGTGAGAATTTCATGCCGGTAGAAGGTAGTATCGCTTGGACGACCACCCGTTCCGTCTTATCTATAGATGTCGTACACCGTACATTTCTACGGTATAAATCCTCCAATATCCATGCACCTTGAGACAGGAAAAACTAAAAAGCACCCTTCCATATTGACAGTGGTGAGTATCAAACTCTGAGAAAAAACTAAAAAGGGGATACGAAGTGTTATGACCCGCTAGAGTGCCTACATTCATTCGTAATTGAACTTTTATGAACATAAATGCTTTTCTGCTCTCTTCGGTCCCTTAAAAATATGTCGGCGAGCAATTCAAGTTTGGTGTGCTTGGGAAACTGAGGATGGGATTCATGAAACGACGCAGTTTAGTCCTCTCGACAAAACGGAAGTATGTTACGCTATGAGAGGGGAAAGGGAATATCGCTTGGCAGATGGAAGGGAGCGCAAGGGAATTGGAGCGTGCTAGTCGTTATTGTCGCTCTTGGGCCGAAACCGTCGGATTTGGAATCCTCTCGGCATTCGGCCTAATCTCAAGGACTGGAAGAATAAGAGAATCGGGTTGCTGCGGTGGCTTGTTAGACCTCTGGCTTCTCATCCAAGGAACGAAGGCTAGTGCTCCTCCGGTAGCGGGGGCTTTCCAAGTGTTCTCCCCACCACTATTTGAGTGAATTACTGTGAGCGCTTCAAGTGCTGTATTCAGTCCGTCGGATGGGATGTTAAACTGTGAACCCCTTGGATTTTTCGTTTTTGGGTTTCTCTCCACTCCTCCTCTAGCCACAAAATAAACCGTAAGTGTGCCGAAGTACCCACCTCTACTTTGCAGTGCAAATTTCATCAACTGTCGGTCGCCTTCGCAAATTCATAATTCTGCAATTACTTCCGGAAGAACTCGTTAAAGTATGTGAAACATGGTGGCAGTTGCGCGTAAGGTCATTTTAAGTGGAAGAGTGCATTGCCTTCAAACTAGCTCCGCACGTTGGGTTAAGGTAGTCTCCGCGTTTGACCACCAGGGTTCCTAAGGTCGCAAACCTTCACTGCCAACTTCAAGATGCTCAATCTCTCATTCAGATCAACTTTGTAGCTCTCAATCCAGTTGCTTAGGTTGGATTCTCCGATGGGTTGCGAACATTTTCAGCGTATTTTGATACCACTTTATTCGGATCAAAAGAATTGTGAAACGCTCTGCTGACACATTCCAGCCCCAACAAGTTAAATTTAGTATGTTTGGAATGTTGCATACTATGTGCTCTTTTCTTTCCTCCGCTTCATAGCAAATCCACTCCACACGAGCCTTCCCCTCCATGGAGTCACGTTTCGCGCGGATGACTACCACCAAGTTTCGCTACCGCTATACCCATGCCATGCGGACTTTTTACCAATGCTGAGATGCGCAAATGACCGTGGTACGCAGCCACGTACACGGGTGCGAAGATACCTGTACATCAAAGGGATGAAATACACCTTTGAAAAAGTCATTTGACTTGACCGGCTTTCGAACCCGCAACTCCAAATTGCCGGTCAGATTTGCCAGCCTGTTACACACAGTGTACTGGGAGATCAGTGTTCAAATCCCGGTTAAGTCAAATGATTTTACCATGGTGAATTCCATCCCTTAGGTGAACATAGGTAGCAGTTTTTTCATTCATATCGTAGCGAATATTTAATATAATTTTAAATTAACCAATCTATGGAAGTAGGTGACCAAAACAACTGTCGGTACATTTTCCTCTAAGTATTTTTGATTTCATGACCAAAAAATTACACATAACCGGAAAGAGATATAGGTAGCACTGGTTCAATAAAGTGAAAATCGCACAGCGACTGTTAAAACTAATGTGATTGGTTGACAGCTACTATATCCTATTGAGAGCGAGTAGCAAACTAGTACCGCATCAATCATGAAATTAAGTGGCTCAGCGAGAATGATAGCGATTATGCTTGTTAGCTAGCATGCTGATTCAGTATAGACATTATTCAGTAAAGTACAGGATACTGTAAAGCTGTCCTACTGGCTATCATCCTCGAAAATGTGCTGGATCAAATATCGTGTAAAACAGGCTTGAGGAAATATTTACTGTTGAAATGAAAGTCAAGGCGAGAAGTGTGTCAATCGAAAGCATTGTACAAAAAGAATATTTGTTCCCTAGACTAAAACGGGAAATTAATCAAAATAAGATAACGAGAAACCACTCTCAAATCCTTGAGCTGAGCGTAATTTCCTCGAACACATTTATTGCTGTAGTAAACGACGGTCATAAAATATATGCGAAAGCTGGACAGGAAAGGAAGTACCGTCACTCGTTTTATTTGTTAGGGCTAATAGAAAATGTTTCCTCTCCATTTAAATACTTTAATTTTTCACCAACTCGCCTTAAGGAGGTAGGATCGAGAAATGAAAGATATGTCATTTTTTCATATTTGGGATACTAATAGAAAAAATGTCCTCCATCTATATCAGTCAAAAGATACCCTTCATACCACACTATTTTTTCCATAAATTGCAGTTGAACTTACATACGCTTAATGGACAGAATGCGAGTCACCTCGGAAAAGCTCTGTATGCATATCGCAAACATATGTCATTTTTTCAAAAAAACTGATATTATGTGGGTATTTTTCTGAGAAATAAAATGGTAACCTTACGAAGGCACTGACCCACCGTAGTTTTTAAGATATTAGCGTTATTTTGCAGTTATTGAAGACGAAATTCTTTAGTGAGTTTAAAATGGCGCTGCAGTCGGCAGAGGCTTTAGCAATGCTGCAATCTGCGGTTAGTTTGAAATACTCGGTTACCTCCAACATATTTTCACCGAGTTTTATTTTAAGTTGTCTCTCTTAAAGCTTACTTGAATAAGTAAAACTCAACAATTGTTACTTGAATGTTAATTTCATAACCCGCCGACAGTATTTTTGAAAATACTTCAAATCCCAAGCGAAAAAAAATAAACGTGGCTAAAAAAATTATTATTCGACGAAGGCTCGAATCTTCACAGCTTTCGCTCGGAATCTAGAACGTTACCAACTAGTCTACAAACAACTCAACATGTGGAAGGGAAACATGGCATTATGTTATCTAATTCTGGCGTGGCCACGGCGTGGCACTACAATCTTGCCTCCGATTTGAGTTATTTTTGACGCATATGAAGCTTTATTATGTTCCCGAGGGTCTTATTTATACGCGAAAACTATCATTGTTTATATATATATCAAGTCAGGCTTCATAATTTGGGAGGACACGGCCACAGAAATCGAAAATTATGATATATACTTGGAGCGTGTTTGAGTGTCCTCTTCGCCTGGGAAGTTTGTGAGGGAAATTTGTACATTAATTTCTTATTATGCGAGCAATTGACGTAAGATAATATCAACCAAGGTATCAATGATTTACTGGAATGCTAAAATTATTGATGTACACCAATATACCCTTTTGAAAGTTATTTAGAAAATATGAAGTGAGGGATTTCCCTTCCATCACTAGATATTTCTTTCACTTTCATCACATCGGCGTTGCCAGATTATTTTACAAATGATTGAAGTAATAATGAAATACATTTTAAGGCGTATCCGAAGGAATATTCTTATTTAATTTTAATTTGTAATATTTACGTAATTACTAGCAGTGTCAGCATAATATAAATTCATTTGTACCTGAAGTATAATCACTAATTTGACTCCATTTCCAGGATGAGAAAAGTGTTTTTTTTTAACTCTTTTCCATGATTACTGTGGATCTTTAGTGCATTGCTTTTTCTTTTCGATAGCTTAAGAATTTTTTAAGAGAGAGGAGTATTTTTTTAACAGCGTAAAAGCGTGTCAAAAAAAGTAAAGTTACTCTTCGGTTTTGACTCACACGGTTGCGTGTCAACCTCCTTAAGCAGTGGCCAACATTTAAGAGATATCCCTCTTCCGAATCAATCCGAGCATTCAGGAATGGATGAGAAATGAAAATGAAAAAATAATGAGAAATCTGCTGTTGTGATATTACTTGCTGCTTGTGTGATTGCTGACGAACTTTTGAAAACTTTGGCCGACGGGGAAGAAAATATTTTGGGTTGGTTGGTTGGGTTGATGAAAGTGTTCAATTACATACATTATTTTCCTCAGTTGCCGTCAGCGGCTGATACCATTCACTTGCGGTCGGTTTTGGAGACCGAGGGAGAAGGAGGAGAACATTATCTCCCCCGGCTTCGACCTTGGCAGTGATTCTCAAGAAACTTGTTGCATGCACTGAGTTAGCAACCGGTCTCCGCTGGTCCAAAAATCTCAATGGCCACGTTTCATGCATCAAAATAATTCTTCCATGATTATTCAACTGCGATAAATTGAATAATGTTTAGTACTCGTATCCTGCTACATTTTTTCCTTAACGGTCGAATTTTTACATCGTTTTACGCCCTTGAAATTTTAGCTTCATTCTCTTGATGAGGAGGTCCGGTCGTTTAGCTATATTTTTGTCACCTTCTTCCTCTAGTATCCGTTTAGCGGTGAGATTTAGCACTAGACCAGAAAAGGCACAATTAACATCCACACTTATCTTCGCCAAATTTTGTCCTTCAAACATTTCAAGTCATCTTCTATTTTCTCATTTTTATATACGTACATCCTATTTTAATTTTTTTATTTGTACACTGTGCCATGTTATTTTCTAAATTTACTTTGCGGGAATTTGAGCCCGGAAGCTGTGAAAGGTTAATTATATTCATGCGCACCCTAGACGATATAAACAAAACAATAATGTTAGCATCAACATAGTGCAAAACTTGGCAACTCTTCTCTAAACTCAATTAAAAATGTAGATTATCTTAATGTATTAAAATATAAACTGAACAAAGCTTTACTGGAAACTCCTATATATTCTGTTGTCGAATTCTTTGAACTTTGCGGTCAATATTCTTAGATGTTTTTAATAATTTGTATTTTTTTACCCTACTGATATGTTGACTAGTTCTATGTCATAAGTCAGATTGATAGTAGACGAGTTCACTTTGTGGAAATTCATTGTACTTAAGAATGAGACAGACATTGTAATTTTCCACACTTAAATTTATTCTCTCGACCGGTTTCAACGTTTACACGTCATTTTCAAGAGCTGTCTCATGTCTAATGTGTGTGTTTACACGTCATTTTCAAGAGACAGCTCTTGAAAATGACGTGTAAACGTTGAAACCGGTCGAGAGAATAAATTTAAGTGTGGAAAATTACAATGTCTGTCTCATTCTTAAGTTCTATGTCATAAGTATGAGTATGTTCTATGTCATACGTATCACCCAATGGAACAATGAAATAAAATGTCCAAGTTAAGAAGTTACTCGCGTATTAGTGGAATTGGGTTTTTAGGCACACCAAATACTATGGCTATGTCGCACCGTTTAGGTCTACTCTAAGGCCTTACTCCTCAGACATGTACAACACCCGTTCTCAAGGCGGTATTAGAAACCGTGACTCGACTCACAGGATGGAGTGTGGAGAATCTTTCTCGCACTTCCGTGGCTGCGAAGGAGCCTCCCTCCGTTTATTCGGCGATATGGATTGTGTCTTCCAGACACAGCCGTGGGATCACCCTCCGAAAACGAGGTTTGGAAAGGGTGGAGGCTGAATCAATCCCCGTCGGCAATAGGTTCGATGTACTGGCAGAGGCGGAGGCATCGGAAAAAGCGCTGGAAGGTTGGTCGCTGAGTGGTAAGGGAGGGAATTTTAGTAATAAGTAGTCCCAATGTCCGGCGTATAGGGCCCCGCTGCGTAAAAAGGCCCGCCGGGGAGGAGACGATGGACAAGCCACCTCCTGGTGTATACCAGGAGGAATGGTGCCACAGGTGATGTAGGCGATGAAGTTGGCCGTCAGGTTCACGAACTGCTCCAAGTTGCATGTGGCTGCCCACGTTTGGACCGCTGACACTATGAATTGGGGATCAGAGAAGATTTTAGACAATGTGAGAGATCTATGCTCCGAGTTCTGCCGTATTCGTGGAATATCTGATTCCAATTTGAAACTTGAAAAATCTTGCGCAATTCAAATAGCACTTGGCAACTTACCAATTTTTCACCACGATATTTTAGTTCCGGATGAAGATAACGTTCCACTTGACGCTATTTTTCTTGACTATAAAAAGGCATTTGATAAAGTTTACCATAGAAAGTTATTTATAATATTCAAAAGTTAAGGGTTAGTTGACATCGTCATTTTCTGGATTAGAGAATTATTAAGCAATTGCGTGTAAAGAATTGTATTAGACGGCGCTATCTCTAATGAAGTTAAAGTCACATCGCGTGTCCCAGAGGCGAGTGTAATAAGCCCATTTCTGTACCTTTTGTACATTAACTATATCAGTAAAGTAGTCAACAATAAGCCTCGATTATTTGCAGACGACGCTGTAGTATATTGGGAAATCCGTAGCCTAAATGGTAAGCAAGCACTAACGAAGGACCTCAACTAGGCAATACCGGAGTGGTGCGATGCGCGGCAGCTAGAATTAAATTTGAAATAAATGTGTTGCAATTAATTTTTGGAAAAGGAAAAGCTCTCCTTATCACAGCTATTTCATACAGCACAGGTAATTAGAGACAGTAGACTCAGTTAAGTAACTAGTTAATGATCTCTCGTGGGGTAAATATATTCGGGAAATTACCGGCCAAGCTAATCGTAAATTGGGATTTGTTAAAAGGGTACTTGTCAAGTGCGACGATTAATATAGGGATCTCTGCTACTTCTCCATTGTTAGATCTCACTTGGGAATACGCTACCAGTATTTGGGATCCACATGAGATAGGCCTAAAAACCGAGTTAGAACTCGTGCAGCGAAGATCGGCAAGATACGTTAAAGGCCGTTATGATAATTTTGTTAGTGTTACTGACCTTTTACAACAACTGGGATGGGGATCGCTGTTAGACCGTAGATTGATGATAGATAATGTAGCTTGTTAGTTGAATTACTCCCTTATAATTGTATCCTTATCTGTTACGTAATAGGGATGCCGGGGTAAATAGAACATTGAGTAATTAGAACAGAATACCATATATTATTTATTTGTGAAGCAAATAACCTGAAAATCACAATGGACCTGTAGACACTTGAATCCTAATGATCATAAAAAATTAGTGCACGTGCCTTGATACATTTTATTTTATAAGTATTGTTCCCCCAATAGTGAAGAAAATCGGCCTTGCTCGGCCTTCAACTTTACATCCCTTGATAGAAAGAAGCTTGGAAAAATAATTTGTCAAGTGTCAGGCAAAATATTATTATGGTGTAAAATATTGCATTCCTAATCACAGAGTAAGTGATTTTTTTTCAAATTTACCAATGGACAAACCTAATTTATAGGCCATGTTCTAATTACCTAAAAATGTATCTCTAGGGGTAATAAGAACACTCAGGCTGGGGTAATTAGAACAAGAGGAATGCCGAAAGTGACATTCACAATCAGCACATAAATTGATAACTTTCTGCACCTCAGTGCAAATAGAATAGGAGAATGGAGATCATTGCTTCCCCTTCCTCCTCCCCCCCCCCCCCAACATCCCACGGCAACGGGGGTGTAATGCCTCCCCTTCCCCCCCAATCCCTTGTTTCGTATGTAACCATATTATGGCGGCTCATAGTCACCACTTGAATGAAAAGTGTCATATTTGGTCTGCCAAGTAGCAAATGTATACATTGTAATAAGGAAGAGCTAAAGTAAAGATTCACTTTAACTTGAGATAAATACAAAAATGCTATCTTATATTCCTTAAGAATATCTATTTATTTTATGCGTTGTTTATGAATGTTTTTCTTCAATTTATAATAATTTCAAGTTCTTAATATCTAGTGAAACGGTTTAAAGAAAACAGGTTATGATTATATATTTATGTTCAAAAGTTCATATTTAAATATCTTCTGGATTTTTTTTAAGTTTACAGCAAAATTAGTTATAAATCATGAAAACGTCAAAAGTGCGTAAAATAAATAGTTTTCATTTCAACTTGTATGTGATCTAATATTTAATTTATTTGATGGTGGATCTTTTTCAAACTTGGATTGTAACAAGAACATATACCAATAGTGTCTTATATATTACATCAGAGTATTTCCTTTTATTTTAAGAAAATTCTAGTTACCTGTTACAATTGGGGTAAGTAGAACATTTTGGACCTGTACAAGTTTGAATGTACTTTTTTCCATTTTGGCATACAGTGAAATACATCTAATGTGATATTCTGCTAAAAATATCCTCTTTTTATCTAATAAAATTTCTTTTGATAATGCATTTACTTTATTTGTTATAACCGGGGAAAATAAAGATCCTTTTATCTTGTTCCAATTACCCCATCTTCCCTACTAACAGCACGCCGCACAGTGGGTTGAAATCGAAAAAAGCTGGACAAAACCTCTAAAACGTTTTTTTTTTGAGTCCGGAAGTTGAAACTTCGCATCAAAATTCTCAAATATTTTGTGCATGACATGGTGAATTTATTATTTTCCTGTAGTTTCACATTAACAATATATATGGGGTCAAAGTTGAACAAATTTCTCAAAAAAAGCCCGCCTTCCATTTTCTCTGAGAATTATCATACTTAACCTCTTGCTGTACTTTAATGGATTTAGTAATGGAAAATACTGTTGTACCATTTTATTATACAGTTCTTTTTCTTCTATTTTATGGCTTTTTTAAGATTTTATTTTATTATTAACCATAGATACACAACAAAATGGCGAAGCCTATTTTCAGTCATTTTTTTACATATTTGTTGAGTAAAGGTAGTTGGTGCTAGAGGCCTGCATACGGTCGCAAAATACGGGCAGCCCATGCCCGGCTGTGGGCGTATATCGTCATTCTCAAATCACTTGCTGAATGGAGTTTTATTTCTGCATGCTTCTCTTAACGCATATTCTAATGTTAATGATACATGGGCAAATCATTGACTAAAATGTATAGAACCAAACAGATTTATCGAATCACCGAGATCAATGTGAGTCCTTACTATCCAGCCGCAGGCCACTGATGTGGGGTTAAAGGTCGGTAAGGGAATTGGATTGCATTTTCACGTTATGAGGGTGGGAAAGAAATTACTTGGGTTTTCGAAATAAGGAATTAAGATTTGACGTGTAGAAGGAACGGATTGGTGAGTGGAAGAGTTCGTGAATTTGTGGAATTTTGTCATGATTTCTATTACGGTTGGTAGGTGATTTAAGGTCTTTATAGATTTGTGAGTTACGTACATGCATACCAAGGATCTCCTAGGAATTTATTTCTCTATTTATGTTCCAAGAGCCCTCAAAAATCCTCACCACAGGGCTTCTAGCTCGAGGGCCTTTGCTGTTTGCAATTCGCACGACGCGAATTTCCCGCTCAGTCATATACCGCCCCTCCCTTTCCCTCAGTTTGGGCGCTCAAGAGAGAGATCTCACCCGAGTGCCCGCCAAGGACCCGCGCAGTGCCCGGGTCCTACCTGGGGCGTCGGTCGGGCGTCCACGTTACACGCGCGGAGGCGAACACGTGTGAGCCTGTGAGGGCGCCCAGCACGGGCGGGCGTGGGTCGCCCGGATTTCGAACCCATTTGCAGGCCTCTAGTTGGTGCCGCCTGATTACGCATATTAACTCATACCACGCCACTCTACAAAGCTTCCTGATTTGGAATTTAAGAAAAATATTGCGCATATTTGCGACCCCGAGTTTTACATTGTTTTTTCGAGCGCGCGGTAGAGTCCGGTTCCGACCGCCGCGGTGACGACGCGACGCGACGGGGAGTAAGTAGTGTGTGGATGCGATATGGCCACATTCACTTTTCTATAGTGATCGTTGATATATAGAGATTGAAAAGAACCACCATAGTTATTTTTTAAATAAACCATGCTAGAAATGATACTCATAATCATATTGCGGGACACCACAAGAGGTATACTGAAAGACTTCTTTATTTGAATGCACGGGGTTTTCACATATGTCCTGCACTTCGCCTACGGAAGGAAATGTGCATCTCTCGTTGACAGACAAACTCTTTTTAAGGCACCAGCCTTCTCAACTCCCCAACTCCCTCCAACTACTTCAAGACCAGCCGAAAAGGATCGTTTTATGACACTGCGGAGCCCTTCGGTCTGTTTCGGTTGATCGTATTTTGCTGGATGTAGAAACTACATTTCGTTGATAAAAATAACAAGATTTATTTTCATAGTAATGCAATCACTAATTTATGCCAAATACTATAAAATCAATGTAAATATTTATTTTAACTTGCAAATTATCAAGTACCGTCCATAATTCTTGTGAATGTGATTTTGTTGAACTAAAGAACTACTTAATGACTTTAGTTACAAATTTATCAGATACATTTACATGTTTTATTCTTAAAATACAGACTTATTTCTCTCATACAATAGATTGTAAACACGCTGAATCAAAATCTATGGTATTAAATGATATTTGATCCTGCCATGAACAACTTTAATCTAAACAAAAGACCATAATTAACACTTTCACCATTCTCCAAAAACAGCGAGCTATATTTTTGAGCAATAAATAAATTTTTCTTCTTTCTTTTTTATGTACTATCTAAAGAGTCTTTTTCATCGTCACTACCTGAGCTCAGTAAATGTTTTTCACTCGGTAACAATAGATCCAATGCCTCTTTCGGAAAGCTCGATGTTTCCTCCAGTGGAACTGGCGAGGAGTTCGAAACACAGGATTTGATGTGAGAAGTAATCTTCAAAATACGTCCTCACTGATGACCACTCGAGACCTTTTACTTGTGAAACCCTCGCCATAGTTTCTTATTTCCTTACTGCGAGCTTCTTCTCTATTGCTTCTTCTGAGAGTTGTCCCAATGGAAGAATCGAGTCTTTCGCAATATTAGCTCCGTAAATAAGTATTTTATGCTCTGTTGGTGGCATATAATACCACGGGTATAATTTCACAAATTGTTTGGCTGTCTCCCAGCACTAACTCCTAAATTCTTCCTTTGTTAATGGAGAGACCATTCGAAATTGCCTTCAATACTATGGAGAACCTTTTAATGAGGCTAACGCTCATTCCTATAGCATAAATCGCAATATATCAGAACAACTTACTTACAAATAAAATGGCAAATGATAATAAAGAATAATTCTTTGAAACAGGAAACAATAATGTTGAAGGCAATATTTTCTCCATACCTATTATTGCAGAAGATAGCGTTGGATTGTCAAAGAATCGCCTAGCCGTGTTCCCAACGTTAATTGTCCCGTACTCCGGCCTCGGAACATTCACAATCAATCCCATTTTTTTCTAAAAGAATTTTGCAACTTAGCCTTTATGTCTCGCAGTAGTTGTCTGTGCGATATTTTTCAATAAATATCTTTTTTTGCATGTAACGATTGATGTCCAGACTTCTATCGAATATTATGTTTCTGTAAACGTGGAATTTCAACGAGAGGTGTTTTTTAGGCTAGCATTTATTAAACCCTAAAAAGAGCCTGAAAACAAATGGAAATTATGAAAGGAATTTAAAGCAAATACTTATGCCACAATATTGCAATATATTTTATTCGACTCTGGAGATGTAAAATGAAAAAGGCACTAATACTGACAAGTTCCTTCCGGAATTTCATCAACAGTTTAATCGTATTTTAATCAAAATATCTCTAAACCTTTATAGCCAAGAATAATACAAATGATTTTAAAACACATACCTTTATAAAGCCACGAATGTAGAAAATAAAATTAAATGCCACCACTAATGCCTCCAATATAAGTTGTGATTATAATTAGATATCGGACACTGATACACACACGGGTAAAAACCGAAGGACTAAGGTTTAAAGGATAGCTGCAGACATAAAGAAGCAGAACTGTTCCACATCACACCAGATATACTACTAAATTCGCACGTGCATTTCGTTGGAGAAAAGAAAATATGCTCCCGAAAATATCCGCTACAGACCGCACGAAGGGCTCCGCGGTGTCATAAAATGACACTTTTCGGCTGGTCTTGACGTAGTGAAAGGAAGTTAGGGAGTTGAGAAGGCTTTAGAAAGAGAGTTTGTCTGTCAACGAGAGATGCACACTACCTTCCGTAGGCGAAGTGCAGGACATATGTGAAAACCCCGTGCATTCAAAAAAGAAGTCTTTCAGTATACCTCTTGTGGTCTCCCGTAATATGATTATGAGTATCATTTCTAGCATGGTTTATTTAAAAAACCACTATGGTGGCTCTTTTCAATCTCTATATATCAACGATCACTTTAGAAAAGTGAATGTGGCCATATCGCATCCACACACTACTCCCCGTCGCGTCGCGTCGCCGGCGGGCGGAACCGGACTCCACCGCGCGCTCGAAAAAAACAATGTAAAACTCGGGGTCGCAAATATGCGCAATATTTTTCTTTAGATTCCAAATCAGGAAGCTTAGTAGAGTGGGGTGGTATGAGTTACTTAGCGTAACCAGGCGGCACCAACTACTTTTTCTCAACAAATATGTAAAGAATTAACTGAAAATAGGCTCCGCCATTTTGTTGTGTATCTTTGGTTAATAATAAAATAAAATCTAAAAAAAAGCCATAAAATGGAAGAAAAAAAACTGTTTAATAAAATGGTCCAACATTATTTTCCATAACTCAATCCATTAAAGTACAGCAAGAGGTTAAGTATGGTAATTCTCAGAGAAAATGGAAGGTGGGCGTTTTTTTGCGAAATTTGTTCAACTTTGACCCCATATATATTATTAATGTGCAACTACAGGAAAAAAATAAATGCACCATGTCATGCACAAAATACTTGAGAATTTTGATGCCAAATTTCAACTTCCGGCTAAAAAAAATTTTTAGAGGTTTTGGCCAGCTATTTTCGATTTCAACCCACTGTGCGCCGTGCAGGTTTTGCAGTATAATTCTTGAATATCTGTCTATTTATGTAGTTGCAATATATATTAATACAAACGGTCCATCTAACATTGGTAGCATACCTATGGTGTAGTTCATACTTGTGAGTTATTACCTCCTGACAAGCATTAGCGAGTTAATGCATAAATCAATAGTCGTAGTTTCATTAACTTTAATAGGGTATTGTGAAATTCATGTTGGAGAAATCTCACCCCCTGCCACATGCTTTTGAGGTGATTTGCAGGGTATTTTGTAAATCTTGACATAAGAGTTCATTACTAATTAGATCTGGTAAAGGTCCCTGTCCATAAAAAATATTCGCGCTAGACATTCTTATTAGTTTGCTTGTACGGCTCAGTAGGTACAAATCTACAATCCAACCCTGGAAATGCTCTTTCCTCTCCCTCTATTCTCAATTGAGCCACACCCTCTTGTGGTGGCTTAGAGGCTACAACGCAAATACAGAAGTTGTGATTGTTTTGGGATAAAGGTTGAGTTGACTGTAGAAATGTTTAGCGAACATTTAAATCGTTTTTCAAATAAGTCGTAAAAAACATTCTAGGACCGCATTTAATTACAGTTCATATGTTTATGTGGTGGAAGTCACCATAAATGCAGTAATTTAAATGACACAAGAATTATATTTAATATTTTTCGCTTACAAAAATGTTACGACTTGGATTTTCGGGGCGGTATTCGAAATTTTGGTGAAAATTATTTTTAAATACTTTTTTTCGAATCTTTGTCTCGGTATGGCACCTTGATATTGGTTAGCAACCATAATAATAATATGAAATGTATGTTTTAGAATGTAGAAGAAAATCTGTACATATGTATTCTAGTTATTACGAAATATACCTATTCCATGTGCTATTATGCTACGTGTTAAAGTAGCATTGAATTACCAAAAAACCATGTCACTAATATGCATTTTTTTCAATTTCATCTACATAGAGTACTAGAACCTAAAACTAGGGAGCGTGAGCTCTACGGCCTCTTAAAGTGACAAGGTATAAAAATCTCCAATGGCCGTAATAAATTGGCACCACTCGTCAAAATTACACCGCAATTGCTGTTGGTTTGCGGGAAAAAACGCAAACCAACACAGCAATTGTGGTGTAATTTTGACGAGTGGTGCCAATTTATTGCCATTGGCCATTGGAGATTTTTATACTTTGTTACTAGAACCAAGTAATAACAGAACGCCGTTAATTTTTTCAGTATAACACTTGTATATTTGTCCATTTATGCAGTTGCAATATACATTAATACAAGCGGTCCCTCTAACATTGGTAACATATCTGTAGTGTATTTCATACTTGTAAGGTTTCATCTCCTGACAAGCATTGGCGACTTATGCTTATGCATCAATAGTCGTAATTACATTAACTTTAATAGGGTGTAGTGCAATGCATGTTGGTGACAGCTCACCCCGTGCCAAACACCCTTGAGGTGGCTTGCAGAGCATTATGTAAGTGTAGATGTAGATGAATTGTTGGTATACCAAAATTCACCCAGTTATAGCCTGTTACACAATTCAAATTGAGGTATCTAAGGAGTTAATGTTTTTATTCCGAGAATTGGGTCCCACTGTTATGTAAAGGGAGGCATAAGCATAACATCCACCTCATTCACGAGACTTTCCAAAGTCCGCTGGCAGTGATAGCAAAGCGGCGAGAGCTAAGCCATCTATGGGCTACCAAGTTCGTTATATAACGCTACATCCAAGAGCGATCACTGTCACGCGGTGTTTTTGTATTTGCTTATGCGTAACCATGTCGGAAGTATAGTTTCAAGATTTCCATAGAAACTGTTCCACTTGAAATGGTGTCCGCTTGAAATGTTCCACTGTAATGGTGTCAGTGAAAAATTATGCTTTTAGAGATTGGATATCACTAAATGCATTTTATGTGAGCATAGTTTTTATAAATATACATTAGAATTAATATACAAAAATTGGTTCTGATATTTGGTTTAACTCAGTTCTGCCTTCGTCTTTCTTCGCATGCATGCTGTGATTGGTTTATTTACGTCTCTCATCCTGGGTCTTCTTATCTGATTTGGAAAATTCAAAGTGCTCTTGATTGAAAATACAAAATGATTTGAAGACTCTTCGCCTCGTAAATGGTTGGTAATTGTAATAGTTTTAAAAATTGGTCTCTGTTATTTTTGTTGGGTCATTGTAATTTTGTACCCTACTTTTAATTATGGCTAGTCTTTGTACATACAATGATTTCTTTTCAGACTTGCCTGTTGGATGTTTTCTGGTATTGCTTTTTATTTTAGCGGTATTAAAATTTAATATCCTTTTAACGGCATGTGGCATCACAATTTTGGTTTATTGTGTCATTCTTGAAGTTCAAGCGGTGACTTTAATCTCTCACGTTGTAGAGTTCTTAAAATAGATCCACACAACTGAGAATCAGTTGCTGGTGATGGTTCGAGTATCGGCATGAGGTGACCAACAGCAAGCATTTACCTCCCCGAAGCATAGTCCTCTCAATTTAAGCATGGAACAGTCGTTAAATTATGATTTAAGTCACCAAACCTTCCCAAATTAATGGATAATTACTGTTTTTTGTTACCATCTTCCACGATCTACTCAACGACGTATAATACACAGTTATCCCAATAAGGATACAGGGGAAATCGGGGAAATACCGTGCACCGGGGTATTACCGTTCACCCCATTAGCGGCGGCCCCAGAGGAGTAAAAGAGCACTGTATAGCGCTGCAGTCAAGCAGCGACTCGGCCAAACAGTTCCAAAGTCACGCTGAGCGTCTGGTTGCACGAGTTGGTTTGGTAGCTTCATTTTAGTAGTTTTCATTACATTTCTTATAAATTGGCTCTCTCCAGAATAAAAGGTTAGAGATTAATGCTTCAGTACTAAGTATTTGCAATAGTCTTGTCGTAGTATGCATATATTGAGCTATACATATTTTGACTCCTAGTTCAGGTCATTTTACTGAAGCGTTTTGAGGTTAGGTATCGAAATGTGATTCCATTTCGTTAAGTAGCATTGTCGTTCACTGTGAGTAATGCTCCGTAGTGCACGGTGTTACCTCAAGTTATATTACATGAATGTTTAGTATGATAGTTATTTTTTACACACAGAACTAACAGTTTTGTGTTTTTGTTACGGATGGTGAGGAACAGTGAGAATTTCTGATGACTGCTAAGGCTTGACCGAGCAAGAAATGAACTCAGAGCTGCATGATGTCAATGAAAACGGTATACCACAAAGAAAAAGTTCTAAGAAATATGGACTACCATTTTCAACTTTAAGAGATTGGCTTAAAAGTGGCAATCCTGCCAAATTATGTTGCGGGAGAAAACCCATATTTTCTCAAGAATAAGAACGGGAAATAGCCGACCATGTGTTATTATTGGCAAAAACCTTTTATGGCGTCACTCCCTTTTCACTGAGACGACTTGTTTTTTATTATGCTGATATGAATAATGTTCAAATAATTTTAATAAATCATCACGATTAGCAGTTCCTGACTGGCTTGTTGGATTTCTCAAAAGGAATCCTTCTGTAAGAACTAGAAAGCTCGAGCCCACTAGTATAAATAGAATGACAGCATTTAACAAAAACGAAGTGAAGTTTTTTTCTCAAATCTATCCTTTTTGCAGGAAATACACAAGTTTGATCCTTCTAGAATATATAAGTATGATGATACCGGGATATAAACTGTTCAGAAGCCCGGAAAAATACTGGGGCCAAAAAGAGCCAAGCAGGAAGGAGCAGCTACCAGTTGGGAGTGTTGAAGAAAAGTAATTGTATGCTGCGCAATAAGTGCTTCAGGGTCATATGTACCACCAATTTTTTTAATTTTCCACGGCTCAGGATGACCCCAACTATTGCAAGAGGGGCTCCACCAAATTCAGTTTACACTTGCAATAAAAGTGGGTGCATGACTGAAGAGCTATTTCCTAAATGGCTTGAATATTTTGCAGCCTTTACAAAGTCAACAAAGACAATGCCAGTCCTGCTAATTATGCAAAACCATACCAGCCACGTATCCCTAACGGCTTACAATTATTGCAAAGATAAGGGCATTGTTGTTCTGACACAAACTTCAGCCGTGGATGTAGCCTTTTTCAGTAGTTTAAAATCTTCATTCAACGATGAATGAGCCAACTTTATGAAATCTAATCCTCACCAAAAAATAGCATTGTACGACCTTTGCCCCATTTTCAATAAAGCATACACCAAAATTTCAAATATTGAATAGTGTGTCTCTGGATTTTCTGAGACTGGGATTTTCCCGCTGGACTCGGCCAAATTCAGCGAAGATGACTACGTCCTTCTACAATCTACAACCTGAGAAAGAGATCAATTTTGAGTTGCCGGTTATTCATGATAATGTTCTTACTAATAATTGTGGTGCAGGTCTGCTCAGACAAATTGTAGAACCTTTTTCATAACAACAAATTCTTGATGCACCAGAGCCTAGGCCTACAGAAGAACCTATATCATCTACTTCCTGATACAAAACTCAAGTTGCAGTAGTACCATTCAAAAGTATTTCTCCATTACCTGGGCCACTCAAACTGAAGACAAGTTCTAAAAGGCAGCAGTCGACGATTTTTACTTTGACGCCAAACAAAACCAGCTTGGAAGATGCTGCACTAAAAAGAAAATCAAAATGGAGAAGAAAGAAGAGAAAACTAGAACTTTGGACCAGAAAATAAGTCTTAACCTAAACCAAAAGGGAAAATCGAGATGAGGAAAGTCGCATGCAAAATAATACGACAAACCCCAAACCCCCCTCCCCCAAACGAAAAAAATACAGAAGGAATATCTCAACTGATTCTTCTTCGGTAGAAGATGCAGGCGTAGGTCAAGATCTCCATTTTTGCGATGACGACGAAATGGATGACCTGGATTCGAAGAAGCTTGACGTGAGTGGCTTTTCAAGAGAAAATGAAAAATCTCATAAAGAGGACGTTTGTTTACTGTGTGGAGAAGTTTAATGAAGTTTAAAGAGAACTGGATTAGTTTAATTTTTCTGAGTAGGTTATGTTTCATTATTCGTAATTATTTGTAAGACTAAACATGAAATACTAGGATAAGAATTTTAGAAGTGGTTTTAACTCTTAATAATGTGTGCATGGAGTAATTATTTTACCATATGTAATTAGTCCTAACTAAATTAATTGTACGGTATTGTCCTTACCTTGAAAGGTGTTACCCCAGCCCCTGGGGAAATACCGTTCAATGTAAGGATTTTGTAGAATTTTAATATAAAATTTAAGTTGACTTTTAATTGAGATTTCAGATCGTAGACTTATAGTCAGCTAAATTATCTATCAAATATAACTGTTTTAAATTTTACCACTTGAATAATAAACTGTCAGTTATAATTCTCGCTTGAGAGCACGGTATTTCCCCGCTTTCCCCCATATTACTTGATCTCAGAATCTCTGCTGATTGGTGACCTTTTGCCAACCAAATGAATGCATACAACAGTACCCTATTTATGATTTCTAACTTTTTGGCGATCTCTCGTGGATCCGGAGAAACTATAACGCCCTTCTTAGTCCTAAGCAACATACTATCACTCACCAATTAATTTAGCATGTGCAGCTAGTACTCAATCATTATTTCATGTTTAGCAATAATGATAAAGACATTGTAGATGTAGCTTTAAGGCACCAATTTAATTCAATACTTTGCGGGATTAGGTGATATTCCTACTTTACTGTCCCACAATCGATGCTACCCAGTACTCGACTCAGCGACTGTTAAGCCCGCCCGATATAGATTTAATTCGACGGAACAAACATCATGGATAATTTATTCGTTCATGCTTGTTTTAGCAAGCGTACGACTTGCGTTCCCGAGGTTGCATGATCGAAAGCGATCATTTGCGTTGCGAAAGCGTTGCATGATCATTTGACGGAGCATGAAATATTTACACGTAAATTATTTATTTATAATTGTCACAGTGTGTACTGGTAAAAAATTGTTTAATGAGACAGAAACTGAAAAAATAGACGATATTTCGTCACCTCAGTGGACGTATGGTAGATATCTCGACCCCATGCCTGTTGTTTGAGGTAAAAATTTCAGTTAAGCGTTTAACAAAATCAGTTGTAATAGGTACATCTATTTTGTTTGCAAATGTACTCGCTCGCGATCAGTCATTTACGTAAAATCTTGTTTTGGGATATTTTTTTGGAACAGAGCTGGTTCTATTTACGTGTACTTGTTTTCCAAGCTTTTAGTGAAATTGTATGTGACTCTTTTACGGAAAATAGTACTGTGAGCAAAAATCAGTAGGATTTACGTGGATTCATGCCCTTGCATTGCAACTAACACCAAAAAAGACTATTTCACCATCGTGGGTGGGTTTGCTCTTTTTCCATAAAAATTTTATGAATAAAATCTTTCCCGCTTTCTGCGTTTGCGACTCCTTAAATATTATTCGTAATTTCTTTGGAAACGTTAAAAACGTCCACACTCCAGATCCGTGCTAAGCGAAATCGAAAGAGGGAAAGTCGACTTTGACCACCTTTCCTATTGAGTCCCCGTCTTATTTGAGCTTCCATTTTTCTTCGAAACGGCCTTAAGTCATTTCCTTAGCTTAAACACCGCTGAATCGTATGGGACGTGAACAACACTGATATCTCCGCCTTTTAAGTCGAAGGGAATGGCATTGCCCCGAGTCGTTATCCCGGAGTACGATTCCTCCGACGAAGCAAATATTTCGCCGGCTAGGTGCAAGAGCACCTAGCCGGTACGCTGCACGCGTTGTACGCTGCAAGCCGGGCACCTTCCCCTACCGCCCGGAGGGTTATTATCCTGTCAGTTCTCTCCCTGCCCCAGAAACACACTCATGCTCATTTTCCCTCCTCCTTGCACATAATACTTCCCCAGACGAGTTGCTCTTCAACCTTTCTCCCTCCCACACTCTTTCCCCCTCACTCCTCCCTCCCCCCCTCCATCCCAAGGAAATCTCCTCCTCAAATAAGACGCTATCGTTGTGAAGTCCCGAGTCGCGCGGCTAGACGATCGGTGGTCAGGATTACAGCTCCGTCCTCGAGAAGAGCAACGTATGTTGAAGTCTTACACGGAGCCCACGGGTCCCTCGGAAGCCCAGCGGTTCCCAGGAGCAGGTGAGTATTCTTCGAGAATGTTTCTCTCTCATGTGCCGTGGCCACTTGCTGGAGTTTTCGCTCACTCGGCCATGGTGGTTACGTAAAGCGGGTGTCGATGTGAAAGGGAATCCCAATAGCGTCTGAAGGCAACCGGTGTTGTTCTTTCCGCCCGGCGCTCGCGATGGGAAGATCGGTCAAGTTGTAGCTGTAGACCTGAGATTTTCAGGTTCTCCCACTGCTATGGTTATATAACACCGTTTTACCGTTATCTTAAGACAAACACGACTTCTGCATTTGCATTGTACCGTAGAGTACCTAAGCATACGTTTGCATTATACCATAGTTATATGGTAATCTTGTGGTTGTCTCCCGTAATCCACCACAAGGAATGTGATAGATCTAGGTCGTTGAAACAATTTTTGTGTGTGTACAGATTGGCGTGAAACTTTGCTTGCGTTTTCTTCTTGGTGGAATCAATAGATATCGGCATAGAGTAGGTATAGTGTAATGCGTGTTGGTGACTATTCACCCCGTGCCCCACACCATTGAGGTGTCTTGCAGGGTATGTTGTGAATGTATTTAAAGGTGAAAATAATTGTATCGTAGTGATTTAGTTGTTTGGCAATTCTTGAATTCATTAAAATTGCTTTTTTTATATGTAGAATTTTTTCTTTGTTTCACTTTCAATGATAGATATTTAAAGAGAGCTTTGCAATAACTACACTATGATCACTAATGCTCTCAAAAGTGTCAACCTTAATCACTTCATCTACATACTACCCCGCAAGCCGCCTCAATAAGCGTGTGGTGGGGGGTGTTAGGATACCAGCCGTTTACATATAAAAAGGAAACGCTGTAATGAAATTACGCCTAGCATTTATTAAAGTCCCTTATTGTTCAGGGGAAAAACGAATTCCCATACCTATCCGTTCGGCAAAATATCTCTCTTAATTTATCGTTTCTGTCGGACCTGGAAATAAAGTGGGGTTCTAATATAATGTCTCCGTGTCGCTCTTAAAGATATCTATTCTTAATTGCTCAAGTAATCTAAGCCTATCGCGCAGCCTCCGAGTCTCTAGTGGCTCCCAGCCTAATTGGTTTAACATCTGTGTAACGCTGTCTGTACGCCCGTAGCAGTTTTTGACGAATCGCGCAACTTTCCTTTGTATTTTATTAAGTTCCCGAATTAAGTCTTTCTGCACCGGATCCCATATGCTCACTTGTTGTGGTATATTTGTTGCCAAATAAATCAAGAATATAGTCCCCTCTGAAAGGTGTCCTAGCTGTTAGTTGAAGGGAATTTGATGAGAACGTTCAAGTACTAGTTGGAAAGGTAAGAAAAAATAATTGATTTATTCCCAGTAACTTGTATGCTAATAAAAACAGCTCATCTGGTGCCTGAGTATTTAGTTTTACTAGGAATACCATGTTTAGGATCAATCGTACAAAATTTGAGGACATAAATAGTACTTCTTTCCACCATACATAATTCGGACGGAATAGTATAGGGAGTCAGTGATTAACCTAAGATAATCATTCACTATAAGAACACTAATAGTGGAGTGGATTTATTAGATAAATTAATGACTACATAAATTCTGATTGTTTTAGGCTTTACTTCGTGGAAGTGATAGATATCCATTTTTAATAAAAAAAATTGTACTTTTCCACACTTTATTTAAAAACTGCGACCGGTTTCACCGTTTTCTTTACTTTCCTTGCCCTTCAGTCACAGATATTTGGGCTAGGGCTTAAACCAATCTTCCTTTTATAAAAAAAGAAAACAATATAACTTGGTGACCTTCTATTCCTCCCACTGTCTTCCCCCGATTCACTTTCCTTCCTTTCCTCTCGATTTTTCCACTACCCCTTCTCACTCTGCCATGCCCCAACCACCCTGCTCCTCTCTCCCCCATTTCAAACCAACCCCCACCATTTTTAACTCTCTCTGGGTATATATTCTATGACCTAAGCTTCAGAATGTGCCAGAAGATGCCATATTATGGTGAAACCGGTCGCAGTTTTTAAATAAAGCGTGGAAAAGTACAAAATTTTAAAAATTAAAAATGGATAATGACTACATGCTTACAAGTCTAGAAAGGCGTACAAATTGATGATTTTTTACAAAAGTTTTTTGGATCAACTAACTTCCAAATGGGAACATTATGCTAGAAGATAGTTCCTGAGTGTCTGTGGCTGATAGTCTTGTTTGGCTTCTCAATGCGCGAAGGTTTTATTTGAGTTTGTCAAAGAATTTTAAGTCTCAAAAGTTGCATTTTGATGGAGAAAATTGTGGCCCATCTCATGCAACAGAATCGGAAATAACTTGGAAAATTATATGCTACATTTTCACGTCGTTTAAAAATCGGAAACAGAGACATAGGAGCAAAGCCTGCTGACAATCGGTGTTAAATGAACGTAGTGCAGTGAATCGTCTTTGTAATAAGTGTAAAAAGTAGTAATTAATCATTGAAAGTAAAGACGAAAGCCGCAGTTTGTATAAGATTTGTCATTACTTTCTAAGTTTTTATTTTGCATTTAAATAATTTGATTTGAGTATTTACACCGGAATTAATTCCAAGAACAGCATATGATAGAAATACATTTTTGTCAAATTTTCTTTTGATCAACAACTAGTATATTGGTTAAAATTAAAGTTGAGACTTAAGTGGACTTTTTATAAATAACCTGTTTTGAAGGATTTAAAATTTATTCTCGATCATTAACCTTATTGTAACTTTAATCACAAGCTATTTTTTATTTTTTTCATATAAAACTATTTGAAAACAAGAAGAATTAATTATATCCATTATTATTCGTGATTGTTATATGATTTCCTCTGAAGAGAAAAGTATCAAAATAAAGTAAAAAAACGGAAAAAAGGATAGTGTGCACAAATACACGACTTGTTTGTATACGTTACAAATATGAAGTGACCGGATATAGGTTTTAAATAATTCCATCTACCTCATGAGCTCTGCTTTATTCACCGTTGCTTTTACTTCAGACGTTCATGGCTATGAATTTATAATAAGATCAAATCTTTTCACCTGTTAGAAATGTTCTCACAATCTTTTGTGAGTTGCTCTATATTTTCAGGCTTAACTATGCGGAAATCCATTATCACTAAAGTAAAAAAAATATACATTTCCACCAATATTTATTATGGTACTATTTGTTTCGATATATCGGCGGCATCATCGTGTACGAATTCTTACAGTCAAGTTTGGTACCCATGAGTGAAGGGGGGGGGAGAGGTTGAGAGGTTTGGTTGATGTTGAAGGGGTAGGTGGAGGGGGTGAGGGGGGAGTGTTCTTCGTTGTATCAAACTTGTTCCCTAATGTCGCAGTCGAACAAGAACAAAAAAGTGCAGTAGCGGAACCACCTTTCCTCAGTTATTTTTTTTTAATTTTGAGAGTGTGTTAAGGAGAATTATTTCCAATTCAACGTTGGCTACTATCAGCAAATGGAAGGTTTAGCAATGGAGTCTCCATTATCTCCGCTTCTGGCAGAACTGGCTATATATGAACGACTTTGAAGTAAAGTTATTCAGCAACACCGCAATCAACACACAAAACATTTATTGCTGGTTCCGTGACGTGGACGACATTTTCGCTGTACACATGGACGGTTACGGAATGACAGTCGGACAGTTTTCTGAAGACTTTAAACTATCAATCCAGCAAAATTCAGTTCACTTTTGAAAAGGAAGGGAAACTCAACTACTTGGGCATAACGGTATCAAAGGCTAACAATGGATTTGAATTTTCAATATTCCGCAAAGATACCACCACAGGCAAAATCATACCCTTCAACTCCCGCCATCACATTTCGCAGATAATATCTACTTTTAATTTCATGTTGAACAGGCTATTCAGTATACCACTCTCTAGAGAAAAATACAACCGTGAATTAGACATCATAACATTGGTTTCAACAAAAAATGGATACCGTGCTAAGTTTATAGATAAAATGCTAGAGAAAGATATAAGGAAAAAAGCGGATTCACTCCTTTACCATCCAACTGAAGTGAAGGATATAGCTCAAAAAGGGTGCAAATTAGTGTATTATGGCGAAATATCTCAGAGAATAGGAACAGTTTTTCCAAAGGACCAATTCAGAATTTCTTTCTATAGTAAGAATAATTTAGGGTTTACTTAACAAAACTGATCTATTGGATAAGAGTAGACGGTGCAATTTGAAGTGAAAAGATTGTGACGCTATGTGGGGCAGACTGGGATATCCTACCGAACGAGATCGGAGGAACATAGGAAAAGTTTCCCACGCGGAAAATCATCCCAATCCCACTTTGAGAGACATCCGCTGGAAGAGGGACACGCAAGGACAAGCAAGTGTCATCGGCGAATAGACTAATTGATCTTTTTACGCAGGTGATTTTTTCATTGACGGAGATTAAGAACTAAAGTGGCGCGATAACATATCCTTGTGACACCCGATACCTCCTCAAACATGTTCAAGATGGGATTCGAACTCGCAACATTTGGTTCACCAGGCTAGCACGATATCAACCTCTCTATCGCGGCTAAGTTCGGCCGGCATCAGATGACCGGGCGGTGTCGAGCAAGCTCTCTTTATGCTGTTCTTCAGTTTGATGATATCATTTCTCGGGTTGGCCACAATTAACATACGAATGATACTTGGCTTTCACAATGAGCGAACGCTTGGAGTTCCCTGTTTATTGTTTTTACATAAAATGTTGTTATGTACAATCTATGCTGACAGTAAAACTTCGTGACCCGGCCTCTCATATGTTCGATAATTTTTTAACATTGGTAGCTTGAATCCTGCGTGATACCAAGGCCGTAGCGAGTGGGGGGTCGAGGTAAGTGGGTTAAACCCCTCCCCCCTTCCCCCCGAAAATTTTAGGTAGAAGGTAATATGAATGAAAATTTGAAGAAGGAAGTAGTATAAAGGTGAAATTATTTTTTCTGTATGGTAGATAAAGAAAGAGTATTAGATAGTACATAAAGTAAAAGATTAATTTTAGAGTGAAATCCAACAATTCTTCTAGGGGACATAACCTTGAGATCCCAATCAGTTGATATCCCCAAAGTTTTTCTTTGGATACGGCCTTGCGTGAACCTGCAATAAAAGAATTCCTTCATTCGTATATTTGATATGATTCCGGAAGTAAGCTTTACAATCGTGTGTCATTTTATACCTATCTCACTCTAATGCTCGTGTTAATATAATAATGGAAAATTTTGTTTTCACTAAAATGATTTCTTTTTCTCACAACATATTCTTAAAAATGTAACAAAATTAGGCGGAAACATCTCTGAATGATGGGCTGATTCTTTCATCACTCTTCCATCTATAAAAATACCCATAGTAATTTTCAAGCAAAACACATGGGTGGGTTCAAGAAATCATGAAGTGGGTGGTTATCCTTAAAAAAATTACCAACACCAGAAAACAATCCTTCATTAATTTTCTACCTTCGTGTTGATACATTTATTAAGATTAATTAAAACATTCTTCATTGAAAGTCTATTATAGTAGGGTTGAGTTATAAATGTTCTAACTGCTAAGGTTGGGTATATCGCACCGTCTAACCAAAGATCTTAATCCTGAGACAAACTAAACATCCGGGTCCGAAGCGGGAAAGCGAGAATGCGCATCCGCGACTTTTGGACTGCCAGGCTGGCGCGCCCTAACCTGGCATCCGCGGCCAGCGTTATTTGTGTATTTATTCTTAGGGGTCATTCAAGTATTACGTCAGACGTTTCGGGGGGAGAAAGGGGTTGAGTTTTCCTTGCGTTGCCTTACGTAGAGGAGAGAGGAGGTCCGAGGCAATCTTTCTAGTAAAAAAGGTTATAGCCACTTCTGAGTTCGATCATATTTTTCATTATTGTCGGACAAAAATATTTTCTTTGTTGCATTACCGCGGGGGCGCGATTGAATTGACGCTTAATTACAGAAAAACGAAGGATCATTTCTTTGCGATTGCATTTTCTGTACATTGCGAAATCTCGAAATCCGATATCAATATCCGGCTAAAAAATCATAATTCTAAATTTATCTATTATTATGTAAAAAAAATAAAAGCACTAGAGGGGGTGAGTTGAATTTTTGCGCACTTGGACATGGAATCGCCCAAAAGTATGTGGTTAAAAATGTGAATGGTTTTAAAAATATACGGCAACTTACGTAAGATGGGGAGGGGATGGGTTCACGAAATCTTACGTAATCTGAGATGGGGGAGGGGAGGGTAGGGGTTAAAAAGCGGCAAAAGTCGCCTTACGTAATACGTGAATGGCCCCTTGCGGACCGCATCCATTCTTCGTTTTCCAATTTATATATATTTTTTTAAGAAATGGTAGATCTCCCCGAGATAAAATATTCAGGAATTTTTCATTAGCTTTCCCGATGAAATGAACATGATAAGCTTTAGGGTGAAAAAGTTTAAATAGCGTAACTTTTCTTCAAAATTGTTGAAATGTTTGTTGATAAAGAGATGCATCAGGGAAGTTAACTCCCATCTTAAATTAGAGATAAAATCATTAGGATTTGAAATTGTTGCTTTCATGTTTAGGTTTCAATTACAAGTCATATTTATTTTTTATCATCACGCCATTCCACACTAATAATTTTCAGTATATATTGTCTCTCGAGTCATGTAACTTGACTTCACTAGTATGTTTTGAAAATATATTGAAAGCTTATCCATAGTGATAAAATTAGCACACAGATAGGAGATAATGGAATCACGAATTAGCTTGACTACCCGCATGATTTCGCTTTATCTCATCATTGAAGACTTCACCATGTACTCAGAAAGCTTGCCGGCGGTTGCTGTCATGCGCATCAATATTTCTTGAAACATACATTTACAATTGGTGATAGACTATGACAAAGGGGATAAAATTTGCTGCAATTCCTGCTAAAGGACCATAAAAGGTAATTGCATTGTTTTAAGTGAATCCTATTGAGGATTATTCAATGTGTAAATCCAAGTAAAACCGTCGTTTCTTTCAACCAGTCTCATTGAAAAAGGTTTTAAAAATTCGATTTGGAAATTTTCCACGCCTTTTTTCGGTTTTATTCCTTTTTTGATACCTCCTGCGTATAATATAGTACTAATGGTAACTTCTTTGTGGTTCTCATTTTGGATTGCCGTCGTTTGGTGGGCTTCTCAGTCCCGGTCAAGGATTTTTTTTGGGAGGTGCGCAGCCCTAAGATCAATTGATCCATCTGAGATCGGAAGCAAATTACCGTTTTGAATCAAGGAGACGAGGAAATCGGTCGGATCTACACCCTATTAAGGAAAGTCGCTGGCAGATCTACAGTTAAACATCTCTCACGACAGGCTTTGAGCAGATCATGGAACTCGTTACACGCAGTTGGATAGGATACACAAAACTGCCTAGTAAACTTCATCGGAGAGGCTCAAACCCACGCATTGAAGGTAGGAAGGCATTACACAAGCTACCACTTCCATCCGATGTGGTCGCTTCCTGAAATCTAGTTGTGATGATGAACAGGAGCAAGACCTCCAGTGCCAAATAGGAATGAAAGCCACTAAACTTAATTAATGACCCCTTCATTTATTTCTATGCCAATGGAAATCGAAGAAATTTTAAGATCTTAAGAAAGATCTTTTATGTAACTAAAACCACGCTCTCAATGATTATATAAGCGCTTTGTCCAATCAAGTTAGATAATCGTTGGGTACGGATGAAATCACGACCGTTGTAATGAAGAGTTATGAATTTAATTGGAAGGATCTATATCTCATTTACCACATTCCAATTTTTTAGGTTTTATTTAGTCGACATATAAGACAAGTATACGTACAAGTTTCATTGAGAGTCTCAGGTGGTAAGAAGGTTTATAAGATTGCCTACTGCGGTATGATCGGGATATCCCATTAACATATCAAGTTTTCAGTGTATCTTTACGTGGTTCCCCATTATGGTGTTGAGTATTGATGAAAGTCGAGCAGTGAGACACTGGTGCCTTTTGCTGTCCGGCTACTGGCTCTGTTCGCAAGGCCGCCGATTGAATGTCGGAATTCAGAAGAAATTTGGAAATTTCTACTTATTTTACCAGAATTCATAATATTTAAGTGGGTAGGCGTATTTATCCGAAGATTTTTGTGTCTAGTATGTTCTCATACTGATACGTAATGTCGTTTTTATGATGATTTGAGCAAGAAAATAGTGAAGATATTACTCTACGTTAATAAAATAGTGTTTGAGTCTGTCACTTCGCGAGTCTGCAACTTTTTTGATGGACAGTTTCATGTAAATAATACATAATTGAATTAGTTTAGAAGGCCTTTTACATCCGCGGTCTGCTGAAAATACTTTTATTTTACAAAATGAGTGAACCTTGGAGGAAATGAACAGTGCAGTAGCTGTGAGGAGCAGACTCTCTATTAAAGAGTTCAAGTATATATGTTACTATTTCTTGATTGGCTGTCGAAGTAAAATGAGTGGAAAATTTACGGTGAGCACGTTGGGTATTTTGAAATCAATGAGCGGAACCTGAGAAAGTCGATGTGGGAAAGTATCCCTTTTGTTTTTCGCGAATAATTAGGTTTCTTGCGCTTTTTGACGTTATTTCAGAACCAAACTGAATAGAATCAACCTCTCGGCATTTTCTGCGCTAGTCTGATCTTTTCGAGTCTGTTCGCAGTGTTCTTCCGAATACGACATTTATGCGTCTTTCTTTCTCGTGTGAACTTCTTTAACAGACTATAATACTAATATTTCCAATCCTCCCTTGAATTTATGACACTGTTTCCAAAAATGTTTAAAAAATCCTCCGAGTCTGTGTCAAAACGTGCCTACTTGATATTGATACAAAGACATCTCTGAACATTTTTTCTTCTCATATTTTTAGTAACAATCAAATTATTCTGATTAAATTTAAGAAGAACAAAAGCAAAAAGAAATAACTACCCTCCTCACAACACATAATCTTATAGCTCTGAGCAAGCAAAAATAAATTTGCGAATCATCGGCGAAAATGAGGAAATAACATCTGTTAGTATATAAAAAACAAATTCTATCTTCTCCTGAATAGGTAATTATTTACTTAAAAAAAGGCCGATAAAATATATCATATATATTTTTTGCCTAGCTCTTATAATATGGGTTATTAAGTTATTTTTGACAGAGTGAAAGAAAACTCGAATTTATTCAATGGATGCCGATCAACGTCTGGAAGAATTTCAACACAACACCATTGAAGGAATTAATCCTATCCTTTTACGACGCCGTTCTCTGTGAACGTGGCGACCTCTTATCTTTTTGTCGCACGTTAATTTACTTTTGATTCAGGATCCGGAAATGGTCTGTGGTTTATACCGCTGGTTTTGAGGTTTTCTTCTCTTTTCTTCCCTCGCATAAATTATGTACATGCGGCATTGGCCGTAGTCTTTTCCTTTTAATTCATCTCCATTGTGTCCAAACTATGAAAGGTGTACCCTCATATTTAAGCAATACGTACGAGTATTTGTTTGCTAGGAATCGTTGTATAGTTCTTCGAATCAGCCTAAATTTATCGAATAGATTTCAAAGCCGTAGTATTCGGTGATTTTCCAATTAAATTAATCGTGCGTACTAAAATGTATGTTAATCCATTATGTCGAATTTTCTTTATTGTAGTTTTCGCCTCATTGAAGGATTTCATGTAACAAATATGCTAAGGAGTCCTCAGGCAGTAAATGTATGTACACATGAGAAAGATAGCTAAATATTTCGATTTATTTATTACCCCGATGTTTTTGTTTATTTTTTCGAAATCTTATCCAAAAGTATTTTGAAACCATATTCTTTCGAGATGTATCCAATTGACAATGATTCTATTGGCTACTGACGATGATCATGATATTGATGATCCACATTTTTTGTTATTGACGATTGTATTTTACCCGTGATCGGGAAAGCGAATCTTTTCACCCAAATACTAGTGGTTTCATTCAAGGACAGAGGTGTACAGAACATTCTCGATGACATAAACTCAAACTAACTGCCGAAGGAGTCAACGCCAAGTTATTTTATTTGTAATATATTTAGAATTGTCGAAAGAATTCGATATTTTAAATTTGTTATTTTAATCTTTCATTTTCCTTGAGGGCGTTTATTTCTTAGAATTCAACCTCTCTGGGTGTGGAGTCAATTACGAACACAAAAAAAAAACAAAAGTAAATCGCCTATAGTGAGGAAGCTGGTTTATGCATTTAAATACAGGAGCAGTACGTGGATTTCATGGCTAAGCCCTTCCACGCCGCGCCATGGTATGGTATGAGTGAATTTCTTTACTAGTAGAGGTGCTCTGTGGGATGAAAATGAACCTTTGAATGCCCAAAAATGAAATAAAGATAAAAGATGAGAGAAAATGCTCCCATGATAAACAGTAGCAATGGCACACTGGTACCTGGCTTTTTAATATCTAGTAAAACAATACATCTACATCTACAAAATACCCTGCAAGCCACCTCAGGGGTGTGGGGCAGGGGGTGAGTATTCACCAACATGCATTACACTATACCCTAAAGTTAGCGTAACTACGACTAATTATACATTAGCATAAATCGCTAACGCCTGTCACGAGGCGAAGCCTCACAAGCATACACTACTACACTAAAGATATTATCACAATAGAAAGGGACCGTTGGTATATATGTATTTTGCAACTACGCAAGTGGACAGAGACTCAAGACTTATGTTGAAAACATGCACGGCGTGCTGTTAGTACTAGTTAACAGAAAAGGATTAAAGTATTCGGGAGTACTACTACTACTAAGAGCTACACTACCTAACGACAAACCTAGATAAAAGTCTCATTGGCCGCTGTTATGGTCCCTTATCGTTCGTGGGAAAAATTACATTTTAAATCTGTCCGTTCTGCAGTCTAGTTCCCTAATTTTATTCTCATGATCTGATCTACCGTAGTATGTCGGATTGCGTAAAATATTATCAACGTCGTCAGAGAATAGACCGGTTTGGAACTTACATAATAGATTGAGTCTAAATTTTAATCGACGGTCTGAAAGCTTTTCCCATCCCAGTTGCTGCAAAAGTCAGTAAAACTAACGAGATTTTCATAACGGCCTTTAACGTATCTTCCCGCTATAATACCTCGGTATAGTGACTGATGTGGGGCACGCTTTCATATAAACTCAGTACAAGAACTATCATTTAAATCACATCACCACAAATAGTCGGTAGTCTAATGATCAAAGTTAATCAAGCATTATACAACCTGGCCTTTATTGGTTCCTCTAGGTCACCGTGTTTCTTATCAGGATAAAAAATATAGGGCGTCACAACATCATCGACAAATTAATGAGTTGAAACGTTTATTTGAATATTTATCAAATTTTACATGATGAAGAATTTGATGTGTGGGATAGCAGAAGGATAAATAAGAAAGGACGAAAAAGAAAGACAATTGAGAAAATGCTAATCATAGTAGGAAAAGAAAGGAAGTTATTTGAGGAAGTGCAAGTGAGACAAAACAAGTCACTGGTAGCCGGCAAGATCGGTTAAAGGCCGCTATGATACTCTTGACAGTGTTAATGACCTTTGGCAACAACTGGGATGGGAATCGCTTTCAGACCGACGATTAAAATTTAGACTCAATCTACTATGTAAGTTCCAAACCAACTTATTCTCTAAAGACGTTAATAATATTTTACGAAAACCGGCATAATATGGTAGATCAGATAGTGAGATTAAATTAGAGAACTAGACTGCGGAACGGACAGATTTAAAATGTCATTTTTCCCGCGAACAATAAGAGACCATAATTGCTGCCAATGAGACTAGGTTTTTCGATAGGTAGTGTAGCTCTTAGTAGTAGTAGTTGTCCCTAATACTTGTATACTTATCTGCTACCTAGTACTTACAGCATGCCGTGTATGTTTTCGCTATAACTCTTGAACCCCTGTCCGTTTATGTACATCTACAAAATACAATGCAAGCCACCTCAGGGGTGTGTGGTAGGGGGTGAGTATTCACCAACATGCATTACACTATACCCTAAAGTTAGTGTAACGACGACTAATTATGAGGCGAAGCCTCACTTATAGGAAGCAGCAACGTCCGCCGTGTTATGGCCCCTTTGCGGGAAAGGGCAGGCCATGAGGATGTGAGTCATCGTGTAACGTCATGGTGCATTCCGAGTGGCGGTGTTCCGCAGGCGATTGGTGCGGCAGTTCAGGGCACGAAGTGCTCCAGATTGCAGGTTGTAGCCCATGTTGGTGTCAACGACGCCATGGACCGTGGATTCGAGGAGATCCTGCGCTCCTTCAGGGAATTGGACTCCAATGTGAAGCGGGTAAATGGTGACGTGGGGGTCGACATGACGCTCGCAATTTGTAGTCTGGTCCCGAGGATCGATCGTGGACCCCTGGATTGGAGCCGAGTGAAAGGCATAAATCAGAGGATGCGTCGTTTCTGTACGGACATCGGAGCCTCCTTCGTTGACCTTCGGCCGGCAATCCGATCGTGTCGGAACCCTATGAACCGGTCTGGTGTCCATTACACGGCCGAGGCAGCTAATTGTATAGCTGGTAGTATTTTAGAGCACTGCAGGCCTTTTTTAGGGTAGAGAGTAGGGCAGGGAGTAGATCATGTAGTGGGTTATTAAGTAAAGGGGTCACCGTAAATATTGTAGGAATGAGAGCTTTTTTCAAATTCAGAATGACTTACTATTCGAAAGAAATAGAAACCGCGGCTCAGGTACATCAAAAACAAGTGCCATTAATGATATAAAATACTCGATAGACAGGACTTGTAAGTTGTATCCCAGGGATTCCATTTCCATTGTGGTTGTTAATTGCCGTAGTATAAAAAACAAAGCCGCTGTCGCTGTTCGTCGCTGTTCAAAATAGTGAGAATGTTGACTACGAGGAAACAGAGAGCTATTTCGAAGAAAGGTATGAGAGATAAGTGTGGAAGGGTTACAACAGATAACGAGTATGTGAAGGAAATATGGGAGGAATATATAAAAGAATTGTACTGCACAAGAGAAAGAGGAAGTGAAATAGAATTGGAGAATGACGTATATGAGGAGAGGGGCAATACAGGCCCTAAAGTAATGAAAGGGGAGATATAAATGGCAGTAAAAGGAATAAAGAATAGGAAGGCAGTCGGCGGAGACCAAATACCAGTAGAGTTTGGATTTGTTTAATAAAATATATGATACAGGGGAGTGGCCAGAAGATCTTATAAAAACGATAATGGTGCCGATACCAAAGATATGTAATGCACAGGAATGTAAACACTACAGAACTATAAGCCTTATCTCACATGTGGGCAAAGTTATAACCAAAATTATATTGGAAAGAATGAGAAGGAAAATAGAAGAAAAATTAGAGGAAGGCCAGTTCGGTTTCCGCAAGGGCAAAGGAACGAGAGATGCTATTGGATGTATGAGGATGTTAACAGAAAGGGTATTAGAGTTGAACCGTGGGATATGCGTATGCTTTATTGATTATGAAAATGCATTTGATAGGGTCAGATGGGAGATCTTGTTAGATCTTCTAAGAGAGATCATAGACTGGAAGGACAGAAGATTAATTAGTACTTCCATCAGAAAGTTGCGGTAAGAATTGGGGACGAGGAAACCAAGGAAACCACAATAGGAAGGGGAGTTAGGCAGGGTTGCTGTCTGTCACCATGCCTCTTTAACTTGTATGTTGACAAACTACTGGAAGAAACTTTAGAAGACATCGGGGGGATAAAAGTGGGAGGTGAGAGAATAAAATCCATCAAATATGCTGATGACCAGGCTATAATAGCAGAGAATGAAAACGAACTTCAGAAAATTATGGAAAGAATTAGGAAGAAGAGTGAAGACTACGGAATGAGAATAAACAGAAATAAAACTATGCTAATGAGAATAGCGAAGACAGAAGGGCCCTTAAATATATGGCTGGAGGAAGAAAAATTAAAACAAGTAAGCTCTTTCAAGTACCTGGGAAGTATAGTTACACAGAATGGCAACTGTACTGAAGAAATTAAAAGCAGAATTGGACAAGGAAAAGTAGCATTTAGCAAGATTAAGGAAATTGTGACAGCAAGGAACATCAAGATGGATATTAGGAAAATATGTGCAAAATGCTTTATATGGAGCATTGTGTTGTATGGATGCGAAACGTGGACGTTGAAGAAGAGAGAAGAAAAGTACTTAGAAAGCTTTGAAATGTGGTTATGGCGACGAATGGAGAAGATTGGATGGAATGATAAGATAACGAATGAAGAAGTGCTAAGGAGAATTGGAGAAGAAAGAAGTATACTAGGAGAAATTAAAAAGAGAAAGGCAAAATGGATTGGACATATTTTAAGGAATAACAGCCTACAGAAAATAATAATAAAAGGGAAAATAGAAGGGAAGAGAGGAAGAAGGAGGCACGGAATGCTGAGGGATATAAAAGTAGGAAGGAGTTATGCAGAGATGAAGAGAGAGGCCCAGGACAGAATGCTGTGGAGACAACGCTACCGTTGAAACCTGACTGCGGACAGTACATAATGATGATGATTGGGAGCACGGACGCTGATGTAGTAATAGGAACAGAAAGCTGGTTATCGAATGAAATTGCGGATACCGAGATCTACCCAAAATCACGTGCAATATACAGAAAAGACCGAGCAGCGAGAACAGGAGGAGGAGTATTTATCGCAGTCAAAGATGAGTTTATCAGCAGAGCCGAAATATCTCCAGATAATGATTTAGAAAGTGTGTGGTGTTCCATTAAATGCTAAAAAAAAGAATTTTTATTTGCTCATATTATAGACCACCCGATGCAGACTTAAATTCAGTTCTAGAGTTGGATAGACAGGTGAAACGTCTCACTCGTCAAAATAACGAAAATCGTAGTTATCGGTGGTGATATCTACTAATATCACTAGTCGTGGAATAGAAAGTCATCTGAAATCCATTAATTCCAAAAAAAAATCACCTGGTCCCGATCAAATTCCCGCCCGAGTTTATAAAGAATTAGCATCAGAAATAGCACCGTACCTGAAAATATTATTTGAAAAATCTCTAACACAACATCGTGTTCCTTACGATTGGAAAATCGCGAACATTACACCTATATTTAAAAGCGGTGATAAGGAAGAGCCCAGTAACTATAGACCGATTTCCCTTACGTCTATCTCGTGCAAGATATTGGAACATATAATTGTCAGTTCGATTATGAGGTACTTGGATAGTCAAAACTTGTTAACGCAAAATCAGCACGGATTCAAGAAAAGCAGGTCTTGTGAAACCCAGTTGGCCGTCTTCCTTCACGACATTCTTTCGTCGGGAGAAAAGCTTGTCCAAGTAGACGCAATATTTCTAGATTTCAAAAAAGCTTTCGATAAGGTCCCTCATTCGAAGTTACTCGTTAAGTTGGAAGCTTACGGAATACACTATGACGTAATATGTTGGATAAGTTGTTCTCATTTGTGCTGGTACGAGTGCTGCATGCCTGGTGTAGAATCACCCCGTGCCACACACCCTAGTGGTGACTTGCACGGTACTTCGTAGATGTAGATGTAGCCAACAGGTGGCAGAGGCATGTTGATGTCGTAATGGGAGAATGTTTGGTAAGTGTTTAAATGGGAGTGAACGGAAAGGTATTTTAGGTTAAGAGAGGGGCTGTTGAAAAAAATAACAAAATAGTGACAGGTTATGGGTGTTTATGGAGGTCTAGACATAGGTGTAATTGACGGTAATGGATTTTAAAGGGTAAATAGATATATTGAGAGGTCTAGACATAGGTGTAATTGACGGTAATGGATTTTAAAGGGTAAATAGATATCGATGAATAAAAGATAAATAAACCGCTTTTCTAGGTTAAAATGGTGCAATCAAAAGTCCTCATAAATTGAAACATTATTGAAAGTCAATTTTGATTAAGAAATAAGGTAGCATTACTGTAATCGGCGAAATCGATCTGGCCATGTCGTGTCGCCTAGAATGGAAAAATCCATCTTCCATGATAGGTACTCAACCTTTCACGCACGTCCCAGTGACTGTCATATACCGTATTATACTCAAAAAAATGGTATTTAACCTGAAGATCGGCTTGATATATGAGCTAACGAGTACAAATCCTGACGGCATGTGAAATGTACACATCAGGGAAGGGGAAAGGGGCAGTTCCTTCCCCTATGCCACCTGTGGTTTCCCCCAGAATGAGCTGGTTCCTAGAATATGAAACAGCTTGGGTTTAGCTGGACGTTCCCAGGGAGGCCTCACCCGGGTTAGAATCCGGAATCTATCTTTTCCGTGGAAAAACGCTCCACCTTCTGGTCTACTACGCTGCGCCGAAGGTACTTACGCACAGGACGAAGAAAACGTTTCACCTCTCAAATAAATACATTTCCACCTGAATGATGAATGAAGAGTTAGGCGCTTTCCATTTGGATAATTTATTCTCTCGAGACTAGTTCCGGCGATTAGTATAATTTTCAAGTACACATTTGGCGTGAAAACTCCTTCACTTGGAACTTTTTTCGCTCGAAAATGATGTAAAACCATCCAAATGAGTCGTAAAATAAAGTAGGAAATTGCTATTGAATGAGCTATATATTCATCCTTATGGAACAGTTATGCCATATCAGACTCGATGCTGTATCAAATTATAATAATTACTTATTGATCATAGCTATCACCAATAAAGACCAAATATGTATTGACGAACAGGCGCAACCTACTATAAAAAGTAGGTTGCGCCCGTTCGTCAATACCGTTCGTTTTTTTAGTAGTTTTAGTTTAGTAGTCCTGGATAATGAACAACCGCCCAGGCGGTATTAGAACCCGCAACCTTCGCGGGCGTTACTCCACGACCACCGAGGGTCAGTTATAGATTTTTGCTTGACCTATCATTTTTTAGGACGATATATAAGTGATACCCGCGGACGCTTTAAAACACCTGCCCCAGGGGTACGTAATCCGGTGAAGGCATTTAAGGGAGATGTGACGACAGAGGAAAAAAAACGAGGAAATGACAGCGCTGCGTGGAAGAGGAGCAGGGCTGAGTGTCGGCGGTGGAGTTGGAGTGAGTGATAAGAGACGATAGGGAAAGGGTAGAGGAAAGAATGCGAGGAAGTGGCGCCATGTAGGCCCCTGTCTCGTGGAAAGGGAGAGACCCTCCGCCGCTCAAACTTCCCGAAGCAAATTATAAAGGAGAGCGAATCCCTCGCCTTCGGAAGGACCTGAAGTACCGCTCCTTTTAACATCCTCCCCCCCCCCCTTTCCCCTATCGAGAATTGAGAATCCGTGGCATGCGACTCAATCATCTTGAACCGACCTCCGACCCAGACCCCTAACCACCCGCTTTGCCCACGCGCCGCTCGTTCGGAGTGAGTGGGAGAGGTGCGCTGATCATCGTCTGCCTTCCCCGACACACACGCGCGGCGTCCACCCCTTCATTTTTTTTCTTTTATTTCTCGCCTCCATCTCTCCCAGTGTGACGCGCCTCGTGTTCTCTCTCGCCGGGCGATCAATACGGTACCGGAGTGATGCGGGCGGGGTGTGGTGGCGGGCGAGGCGAAGGGAGAGAGTACGGGCGGTTACCGGTTGGAGTCGGGATTGCCGCTAATGGAAGGCGGGAACGAGAATCGAGGGTTCAACTGCATCGATAGTCGAGTTGACATTGAAAAAAAAATCGAGTCAACCGATAATGAAATATCGGAGTTTCAGAAAATGGATAAGAGCTAGATTTAAATTAAGCAATATAACTTCTACTATACATACTTATAGAAATAAATTAGTGCGCGAAAGCGGCCCACGTCAGGTACCCATACACATCGCAATGAATTTAAATATCTGTAGTATGTTTCGCAATAATAAACATCACCGATGAAAACCATTGCCTGATGTATTGTAATACCGTTTGTATGCCATTTTGCAACGTGTCGTAAAACTTAAATACCATGATTCGACAGACATGGAAATATGAATAGCTGGGATTTCTAATTTTAAGTGGAGGTAAAAACATCGATAAAGAGGAAACTTAGATTATATATTTTACGACATATCATGTCAAACCGGAGAATACTGCGCTTATATGTTTTGATGCTCTTAAATTTTCAATAATATGCCACAGTGAGTCGTTTAATAATTTAGCGTAAAAATTATTAACTTGACTAACTGTTATCTATGGAGAAAGTTATGTAAAAATCATTGGAAATTATAATTGAATTGACGATTCGAATTGAAATTGGAAATATAGGGATAAAAATATCGATTTTGCAAAAGCTCCGATTGCCTATTAAACGACATACGCCTACGACATCACCTACGAAGGATTTTGGCTGGTGCATATGGATACTGTTTGTTTACTACGAGCAGAGCGTGTCGTGTAGGTTTAAATTTTAAAGCTTGGACCGAGAAAAGGTTGGCTGGGATTTAAAACTAGAAACGGATGAAAACCATCGCAGTATGAAAACAACGTTGGCACGAGAACATCGGTCGCAAATTATTATCGATGGGAAATACATCGATCGTCATCTGACGCGATATCTCAACCATCGATGTTTATCGACCACCGGCGTACGACCCTCATCTCTAATGAAAGGAGGTAAGGGTTTGTCGGAAGAGGGGAATGTGTAGAGTGAAGTAGAGAGAGGGAGGGGTGGGGTTGGACGTCTCTTAAAGAGTGAGTGGGTGTGAGCTGTTGAGGACGGACGTCTCCGCTCTGTTGCGCATCCCAGTCGGGCGAGGGCCGGGGCACGCAGCCCATCACCCGGAGCAGGAGAGAGAAGCGCCCGCCGGGTGCCTGTGGGGGGCTGCAGCTCCTCGTCGGAGAGGAACACGCGGAGTAGACAGAGGGGGGCGCGGGCGGCATCAACAGGTAGGTGGGCACCGCCTCACATTCTCCCCCCCCCCCCCATTGGAGTTGTTTCTTCCACCGGGATCCACCTTGTTTCCAGTTTCATCCAGCTTCTAATTTCGGGATAAACGTTAAATGCAGGGTAAACAAACGCGCGAAAATTCGCGACAATTCTTTCCTGAGGAAGGTGGCGTGGCTGCGACAGAAACGTCAAGATGCCGATAACTACGTATAGAACTATCGGCTGAATTATGTTTTGATAAAGACGGAGATCATGAGTTTAGTTTGACGCATTTTATGATAAAGAAATGATTGTAGAGTGCTGTTTTTCAATAAATGATATTTACTTCAAGTCTATTTCTCACTTTCATATTATTTAAAGCGTCAGATTTTCCGTGAAATAAACCTCATTTAGAGGAAAACAGCCATCTCTTACTCTCTCTGCATCCATATGGTGCAGCAAAGAGCGTTGCTCAATACTAGCCTCGAGACCATGTCCGTTATTTGCATATGTGTGACAGAAACGTCAAGATAACTACGAGTACAACTATCGGCAGACACAGTTTTTGACGAAGACAGAGATTCAGAGTGCATTTTGTCGGTATATGTGTTTATTTATAGTCAATTTTCAATGATTATCACCATTCCTACTTAAAAAATGATTTGAAGCGTCAACCTTTTCCATAAATTAACCTAATTTAGAGGAAAACTGCCACCTCTCTCTAAATCCATATGGAGCAGCACAGACCGTTGCTCAATACTACCCTCGAGACCATATCAGTTATTAACATATGTTTGGTTGTCTCCGGGATGTTATGAGCCGGGCGGTTACGTTTGCAGGAGGCTGGGTTTCTATCTGGTGTGCCCTGGTTTACATTCTTCGAGTTACGTAAATAAACGAGCGAGAGAGAATTAGCGTGGTTCAGTACTATATACTCTTACTTGTTGCAACTCCCTAAGGGTCGACAATGATATTTTTTGTTAACGTTATCCAGAGGTTTTTTAAAAAAATTATTAGCTTTACAATATCATCAGGAACCTAGGATTACTTAACTGAAATATACTCAGAGATGACAACACCAGGGATATATGTGTTTATTTCCTTTGGGATCCTCAGGGATATATGTGTTTATCACTTTGGGCCATATGCTCAGTGAATTATTCACCTGCGGTGCATAAATGTATCTCTGTTAGCATTGTGTAACAGCATATTTCATTCGCCGTCCACATTGCTATTTATATTTGGCTGACATATGTTCCGTGGGCTGAACACTCAAAGTCAACATTAATGCATACTTACAGAGATATTAATTAAAGCTAAAGAAAAAATTCTCCTCAGCTAATAGCAAACCATGTTAGGTAATGTCTTCAAATAATATTTTTGCCTGAGACCGGATCGATGCAAACATAAGTGGATTTAATTATGGAGTGAAGTGAAGCGAACTAAATGCAATGAGTTGCTCATGGAATTAACGTTACTAAAACAATACCTCTATAATTATTAATAATATCGTTTTTTTCGGGCGTCCGATTGTTGATTGATTGTCGGCGGTTTCAATCTTTTCCTTCGCGAGTGGAAATTGTTTTTTTCTGCGGGTAGTAAACACTCATGGAAGCTACCATATGGTAAGGAAAAACGATAGTGTTAAATAGAATTTTCATCAATTGAACAAAAATAACTTTTAGTACCATAATTGCTTAAAATAAATATCAAGCTAAACTTTGACTATGGCCGTTCTTAAATGTACTCTGTTGATTAATGAACATCCATCCTTCGGCCAATGGGTGACGACACTTCTCCATTTCGAAATATGTGACAGTGTCAATGCCCTTATTTACGAGAGGGTTAATGCAACAATGAGAGGATTAATTTATATGGCATGAGAAATTAATTTTATTATTTTACGAGTTGCACAGCAACTTTCTTATCAAGTGTGTGGGTGTGCTTTTAATTATCCATTGCTTATTGCTTTTCACGGCGGAATTTCGTGCTTTCGGCAGTCGAAGATTCCTAAGGTCATTTGGTGATTGGAAAATGCCAATAATCTTACATTCAAAACACGAATTTTTATTTAGTTAGAAGAAGAATGCTCTCTCCCGCGATCAGCAATCGATGCCGTAAATACTCGTATTTGAAAGAGAAGATGGTACGTTAAATTTGTATGTACAAAAAGTACCTACTGCACTCGCGTTGGCTGAAGTTGAGAGACCTAAAAGTTGGAAAAACTGTCAGTACTATACACCTATTTCCGAAATAATTATTTTTCAGTGTGAACATTAAGGAAATAGTTTTTTCCGGCGTTTAATCATTTAGGTTCGATCAAGAGAATCGGCGCTATTGCGCTACGTATGACTTCCTAAAAATTGATTTCCTGAAGCTTTTTCCTCGTAGCAAATGTCTCCTACTGGATCTTTCTTTTTTCCTACCCCACGCATATTCCCAATTGGGTTACTCGTCACGGCCTCTCCGATCCCCTGTGTAGGATCTTGGAATTACATTCTTTATACACTTATTATCCACAGTCAGAAAGATGAAAACGATGGCCTCGAATGTATTTTTTAACAAAATTTTCCATAACTACTCAGTCAATATCACAGAAGTCAATGTCGCAGTTTAGAACTAGCGTACTTAGTTGACAAATGTACCTCTAGATTGCAATGAAGATGACGGCAAATTACACTTTTAGTATTCCTTAATTTCTTCATTATTTTAGAGAAAATAGTAAAATTGTCGCAAATTTTGATGAATTTCTTTCTAATCTCTATTATTTAGGTATTTGTCACTGGTTTACGTAACACTAGAGCAATTTTAATTACCCTTGATCGATCTAATTTCAAGCAATGTAATCAGCTCTCGTGTGAGGACGGGAAAAGTTTCCATATTGTTATAATTTTTCTGTAAAATAATCAGTTATTACTCTCCCTATTCCTTCCATGGGACAATTTGATCGTTGACTAGGGAATGAACATTTATTTTTTAAAGCATTGGCACATGTTTATTCTCTGGGGAGCGTACGGACGGTATATTTGAAATGTATTCCTCATTTCCAAGTAGAAACTATCATTAACTGCCTCTCATCCATTTTATCACGCACAATTCATATTTTACATAAATTATTACTGACAGGAACTGGTAGGAATATAATCAAAAGTTTCTGCTTTTACTTTGTGGTAATTCCTGTTTCTTTTTTAACTGGCAGGTAGGTTTGGTATCAAGTGCTTCATACCTTCATATTTCTATATTCTGCGTTTGTTTCCTGTAGTGATCACATGTTTCACCTCTTGCTTCTTTTGATTGATTGTATTCCTCCACATTTTTCTCTTTTTTCGCATTTTTTCTTGTGAATTTTTCCCGTGCAATTATCATTAAACTACTACGTCCAATTAGTTTCCCTCTGGTCAGAGTCTTCCATGTCTATACATATCTCTCTTCGCCCACTCCCTGAAGCGCTTCATTAATCTACAGGCTCCCACGGCGTGACGCTATGCTACTTTACTTTCACTGTTACTACTACGCTTTGCTACTCCTTCGCCGCTCGAATTGATGGGCCGTAGTTTCCTTTTATATGGTATGGACATGGAATGTCGATCCGAAGGCGCGTCCAATTTAGGGTAGAGAAACTGTTACCCATCAAGTCAAGTGAAGCGGTGAAATCCTGAAAGAAATACACCTTCGGCTATGCATTTGTCTCTAGGATTCTTCGCTGTATTTCCATCATATTCCATTGTAACATTGAAATTGTTATCTTATTTCTAGCGGTGATGTTATCATCCTGCCTCACAGTTGCTGAAAACTGAGTCCCGATTATAATTTTTTGTAAACACTTTCTTGATACCAATGGTTTGACGCAATTCTTTAAAAATCACCTCATTCTATTTACATTTATGATCGAATTTACGAAACTGACATTTTGAGCTTCTAAGGGGGGTGTTGATGTCCAACCTTTATAACAACCTGACCCTTCCTGGGTACGCTAATGCCATCACTGGTTATCCTACAGCCGAAACTTAAACATTCTTCCACATGCCGATGAATGCCTTTCCAAAATTTGATTACGAAACAATATTCCTTGAATACACTCTATGGTTTTAGGCTTTAATTTGTAGAAATTATTAGTACCCATTCTAAATTATACTCTTTGTATTTTTTCTACAGTTTTAATTAGCCTTAATACAGGGTCAAATATGCTGCCCTTCACTCGAGGATCCACCGCCTCCTACACATCCCCCTTTCCCCCAAAAATTTCAATGTGGAACTTATAACAATAATGAACATAGCCGCGAGCAATGGGTACAACCCCGATCAAGTACACAGATCTAGGAAAAAAACAAAACAACAGCCATGAAAAAGATTTTCTCCTCTCAGCCCGTGGAACAAGAAGATTTCAAGTGGTGCTCTCTCCCATTCCTGGGAGATATCTCATATAAGATTTCCAATCGCCTGCCTACCTCACTTGAAGCAGCATTTTACCCACCCTTAACCCTTTCCAAGCTCCGAGTTATGGTAAAGACAAACAAGAAAGACTTCACAAGTCAGGCATTTATAAACTTAATTGCAATAGTTGTAAAACTTCATATGTTGGTCAGACAGGTAGAAACTTCATGATACGTGCCTAGGAACACGTTAGGTGTCACAAAAATAAGGATTCCAGCTCCCTCTTTGCTAAACATTTCTTGGAATGCAACCACAAAAGCGATTTTGTTCCTGAAGTTTTACACATCGTCTCCAAGAGATTAAAAATAGATGCTCTCGAGCAAATCGAGATTAGAAGGCACTTGGCAGACCTTAACACGACCCTCTGTAATGAGCAATTGTTCCCGCAGTCCTCCCCACTCCTTTCCGAGAAACTAACTTAAAGGAAAATCAACTATTCAAGCCACCTAACCGCGCCCACACTTCTAATCCACGGTATTACCGCCACCTCCCTCACTTAAACCAACCCCGTAACTACGACAACTTAACAACGGTCAATAAACAAACAATCTGAAAAATTGTACCTGATGATGCCGTAGATCGGCGAAACGCGTCGTACCGCTAATTAAAACTGTATAAAAATACAAAGAGTATAATTTAGAATGAATATTCCTTGAGTTTGCGACATACCATAAATATTGTCAATCTAAAACAATATTTATATAGATATTATAAGGATGATGATTCTTTTAATTCTGCTTCTAATAATGTGGGTATCAATGAATCATTCAATTGGCAATTTTAGGATTCTGCATATTATTCCTGAATTAATTTTGCATCTAAAACATCACTGAACTTCATAGAGCAGGTATAAAATTGGGATTGTTATTGCTTTACTTATGCTACTTAGTGGTTTTCGAAAAAATGAAGGATGTCCTGAGAATATCGGTCTGAGCGAAAATAAAACCCCAATTGCTCCGTGATGTGTGACGATGTGACGCTTGCATTCAGTGATAAAATTTGCTCATCTTTGGCAAAAAATAACCACTCACAGCCTTGACGAGGCAATATACATAAATTCAGTGTTATGCGGCTGGATCTCGGATATTGAACTTTAATAATTTATCGAGTGTAGGTCGAAAATCAAACTAGTTATTCCTTGCCGACGTTTCGGAATTGTATTACTTCCATCTTCAGGATTACAACCGCGATACAGGAGGTCCACAAGAAAAGCATCAACCACCAATACCCATGCAATCAAAAGACATAATTCTGCCGTCGGTACTACCTTGGAATGACTTTAAAAACTACGCTTTTATTGGTACACGAGCGGAAGGTACCCGTTGAAATTCAACGGGTGTGAAAAACTTGAAACTTATTTTATAAGAAAACCGCAAAGCTTGAAGAAAAACTGTATGCGTGGTCATTCGAGGAGTTCATAACCTATCTTGTTTGTTGAGTTCGTTGTAGCAGACACGCTGACCGCTTTTCAGGTGCACGGAGAGATGAGTGACAATTCAGTTGCACTATCCAACGTTGATATGTGCGTTGAGTATATTAATCAGGATTGGACAGAGGGGTAAAATCCTGCAGTTGATAACGTCAAGAGGAGTAATGGCAGAAGAAGCCATGTTTATTTGACCAATGAATCCTCCATCACCCGGACTGCGCCTTCGGCATAGCCATAATCATTGGTTTCGGTTGCTAAATAAAAAATATATGGTGATTCTTAGTGCACTTGTCGATTTTCATGCACGGATGTCGTTAATTGCGCAGAAGTTCCGTTCTTCTTTCGGGTAAGAAGCATGTAGTGACGTCATTAAAATTTCCGCCATCTTAAAACAGATTGAAGGTTCGAAACATATGGGTCTGTATTTGAACCAGATTTAGAGCTGGTTACCCGTCCGTATGTTGGGTAAGGATGAAATTTGTGCGGATCTTAGCGTAACCCGAGAAACACCACGGGGAGATTATCATGAGATCGCTGGTGGGCATGTCTTTGAGCATCCAAGTCTAACTTTGGTCGTTTTTATTGCAAGGACTCATTTTCTTGCAAAGAAGACATTCCTTTTGCTTTAGAAGATTTATTGGAAAGGTTACTCTGTTTTTTATTAGGCATGTGGATTGATATATTTTTAAGTCCAAGGAGGGAAAACACAGCGGCGAGCGAGAGTCTTGAATTGTTAACTGCAGGAAAACGTGATATTTCAATGCCCTTTGAAAATCAAATCTATGGTTGTCAAGGAAATATGTTATTGTTGATTTCAGATAAAAATGTGAGATTTTTCAGCTGAAAAGATGAATTTTAGGCAACTTCGGGGGGTAGAAGAAAATCGATTGATAAAATTAGAAATTATATTGATTCAGCCATCCGATAAAAAAAATTCCAGCCCTATATCTTGAGTGAATGTACTTTTAAAAAGCAAAAAATGAAACCACTGCACCGAACACAATGCATAGCATGGACCACCAGGGGGGACCTTCGGGGGCCTTTGGGGGCCCTTAGATCTTTTTAATATAGCATATGATACAACCAGATATTTATTCTATCTACATGCGAAATTTCAGCTCAATCGGTCCAGTAGTTTTTGCGTGATGGTGCAACAGTCAGAAAGAGACCATTACATTTTTATACATATTAGTAAGGATCACACCCTTAACCCTGAAAAAATAGGGGTACGGTTAATTGAACCCTACAGTGTTTGTTGTCTATCAGTGACAAACTCGTGTTCCAAATTTCCTCAAAATCGGTCCTGTGGTTTAGGAGGAGATGTGGAACATACATACATACATACATACATACATACATTGACTTTTATATATATAAAGATATTCTCGTCCAAGTCGTGGTAGTAGCCCTTAAGATGGAATTAATTAAATTCATCGGCAAGGAATAACTAGTTTGGTTTTCGACCTCCCCTCGATAAATTATTATTGTTGGGTATGCATGAAGCCTCATTTCCATAGGAGAGATGAGGGAGGAAGGGTGAGAATCGGCTAGTTATGTGCGCTGATCAATGAGTGAAACTGATTTGCTCAAGAATTCGAGTTATTTTATGAGGGTTAAAAATGCAGGAGTACTTTTTGCTGTTGTATTGAGCGTAGGAAATACCTTGTGTTTTCAACATCATTCTCACGCACTCAGAGATTGACAAATTTCAAGTGCGTATTTATCTCTAGTATATATGCGCGAATTTATCGACCTGCAAAGCTCCACCCTCTTATTAAACAACCTCGCATTCTTTGTCAAGCACCACTTTGTTTGCCGAAAGCGATCGGAAAGTTATATTATAAGCTGCTTTTCACCTGTCTGAATTCTAAAAAAATGAAAATTGTGAGGTAACTTTTCTTTTCATGTTATATTTCTATCTGTACTTTAGAAACGTGTATTATATGTTTTACTTGCTAGTTTTGCTTTATTAATGCTTGGCCGATGTGAATGCCTAATTTTACTGTATTTTTTGTGTCAAACTTCTATTATTTGAACAAACCATAATTTTTTAAGCGATAACATTGCTTTACTCGACGATCCACTCAAGCATCATTACTAACTGTTTTATTTCGCCTTTTAACATTTAAAATTTGTGGAATTAATCTCACGCCATAGTGCCTATGGCGTGAGATTCAAAAAGCGCTTTTTCTTATTTCTCTTATTCCAGCGAATAAGATTTTAATTCTACACAATGCACAATCACTGAAATTTGTGTTGTCGCATCTTAGTTCAGCCGAGGCGAGCGAGCCCACTCCTCAAAAAAAATATTAGAAGAGTCTTTGAAATTCTCGCTATCTTCGGTTTCCTTCCTTAAAAAAAGCTTTATGAGAACTGCTTTGATTTTCAATAAGTGACTATCTGATCCAAAATGTGTCCCTTCGACGCCGACGACTTGCCGACTATTCCATAAGCATAAAGGTGGATAGTTCTCCACATTGAGTCCCATTTGCCCTGGAGATGACAGCGGAAGTGCATGTCGCAATGTTCGTCGTCCAGATGACAGCCTGCTCTCGCCAAATCCGGCAACCATCCCCAATTCCTTCATTAATGCTTTGTGAAAGACAGCCGCTGTCAGTTCCTTTAAAGCAGCATTGTGAGCCACACTTCATAGTTGGTGGGAGATAAAACAACGCTTGAAAGGAAAATGCGCTGTTTTAAAATCATCTGTCTTTTAAAGAAGCATAAAACGTGATTATGCAATTCGAAAAGGCTAGTGTGGGTAAGGTAAAGGGATAAAAAATTTGAAAGATAACAATGTTAACAATGCGGAAATGTTACGAACGTGAATATGCATGTATACTCTTTGTTACGAACGTGGAAATGAGAAAACTGATGAATGTACCAATAAAAGCATTTCAATAATTTAGTGTATAACGGCAATTAATTACACAAAGCTATCACTGAAGCGTTGTTACTGGCAGAACCCAAGTCTCTCCGATTCGTTTCAAAGCTTCTCAGGTAAAAATATCTCATTTTCAACTGCTTTAAATCTGATTTTCAACTCATTTTCTCCACTCATTTGGAATTCATTTGCAATTTCTTTGCAAAAACAGGACAAATCAGTTAAAAATCAGTTGAAAATGAGTTCCGAAATCTGTTGAAAATGAGATTCAAAAGAGTTGCAAATGAGATTCAAAAGAGCTGAAAATGAGATTCAAAAGAGTTGAAAATTAAATTCAACAGAGTTGAAAATGAGATTTAAAAGAGTTGAAAATTGGTTTAAAAACGTTGAAAGTTACTTCTAAAAGTGCTGTAAAAGCAAATACTTAGGCCAAATAATGTTTAATTGAAGCACATATTTCACTAACACCAGCAACATTTGATATCACTAGCATCAGCAAAAGTTGAAATGAAACTCCGCTATAGCTAAAAATTAACAAACTTGGCATCTTAGTTATCGTTTCCGGTCGGCCACCATATTTTCCTAAGTATCAAAAAGCAGAATCGGTTCTGTTGCTGAGGCAATGGCTATAGCTATCCTTGAGAATGTAGACTGTATTGGTGAACTTAAAAGAACTGTAAAACTTGATTCAAAATTTACAAATTTTATTGCTCGTAACGCTAGAATAGCATACATAAAAATCACAAATGCAAAATACTTAAAAAGTTAAATAAAATTTGACTCATATAATGCCTCCTTAAAATGCTGCCAGTCAACATCTGAGTAACTGCCTCAACTACCATGCCTTTTCTTGATTTTCCAGGATTAGGTTTTTTGCTGGAAAGAAGTTAGGATCAATAGACAGCATCACCAAAGTCCTAATGCCAGAAATACAGAAGTACAAACTTCAGCGAAAATCAGTTGCATAAGAATTAAAAAAAAATAAAAATCAGTTGCATAACAGTTTAGCAGAAAATCAGTTGAAAAATAGTTTGATAATGTGTTGCAAAATTGAGTGAAAATGGGTTCCAAATGAGCATGACACTAAAAATTGGGATGCAAACCAGTGAAAATCAGTTCAAAATCTGTTGAAGATGACCCAGCCACTGCATGATGTCCAATGGACGTCCATTTTACATCCAGACATCCAGAAGTCCCTTATGGACATCCTTTGGATGTCTATTGGATGTCATTCAAATGACATCCTATGAAGCTCCCTATAGGGACATCCATACGTAGGCCACAGAATGATATCCAATGGACATGATGTAAAATAAATCGTAAATAATATAAATTCCTATTAGAAATAAAAGAAACGACAGTTACTGGTTGATACCACATAAATCGAGGTAATATTAGCTGTGGGTCTGCAAAGTGCGCCCCCTGAGGGTTGCGCCCCTGGCAGCCGCCTGCCTGGCCAGCCCCTAGCTACGACGCTGAAGCTAACGTGCGGGAATTGGAAAATCTTGTTTATTCGTACATATACATTCGATACAGATTAATTGATCGGTAGCTATGAGGTAGAATATATTATACATACTACAACATGCCATTGCGCAATAGGGGATTTAAAATGATCAATAATAATTCATCTTTTTTTTATTTTGAGCAGCGAAGTCAGTGGAGAGGCAATATGATATTCCAACTCGTGAACGTTTTCGTCAGCTAGGTTTCCGGCTCTGGAACACTTCCATACGCTAGGCTTCGGAGATGGTTTAGTTACGGTTCGTTCACATTCCGATTCGCTTCGTGCTCACTTAAACCTCCGCTTCGGCGACGGTTCGTATCCGCTTCCCTCTACAATATTTTCGCTAGGGAAATGAGGCTTTTTCTCACTTATTACCATACTTCAGTTGGTTTGCACCCTGTACATACCAAGAATCTGAAATAATTGCCAAATCCTTTCAAAATCCTGAAATAGACATCCTATGGATGTCCACAAGTGGGACAGAGTACATCAAATGGATGTCCATGGATGTCAGCCGGGACATCCAATGGATGTCCAATGGACATCATTGTAGTGGTTGGGGAGAATATTGTGTTTAAAAGAGTTTCAAACCAGTTTCAAATGAATTGCATAAGAGATATTTTTACCTGAGTTACCATTTATGCCAAATTTTCGGTCGAAGAATGAACCACAGGCTAAACATGTTACAATATAAGGAATATATTTCATGAAATAAAAAAACAAAGGATACACTTAGTAAATATTTAAAGAATGAGTATTTATATCTTATAAATAATCATTCTCATTCTTTATACAAAACAACGCAGCACGGCGCAGCAAAACATATGCCCGAACAGACGACATAAATACTGATTATTTTACACAGACTTTTAGATATGTTAATATGTAATAATCCGTTAAAAGTATCAATGTACCTATATAATGAAGAGATTATTACGTTTATTATCCATTAATAAATGCACTTCTAAGGCCATTAGACGAAAATTGGCATTCTATTTCAGGCATAGAACTTCATTTGCCATTTAAGCGATGTTATAGCGTGTTATGTATTATGCTGCAACGAGAGCCAAATTATCCGATATAAATCTCTGCTCAGAAGTGTGTGGTGATGTACCAGGTATCGAACTCACACCCTTTTAGGCATTCTAAAAATTATGCGATCGCATAATGTGCACATCTCTGAAGATGCAAATAAGATTTTCACATGTGTAGCCATGGCGTACCTGTGCACAATGTCCAATATTAACGAACTGAAAAATGGAATGAACTGGCGCTCACGCATTGTTTGAGTTCAAACGTAAATAGTGGCGTTGCGCTAAGGGAGAAAAATATTCAAGGTATGCAGACTTGAATCAAGCTTGCCATGGCAGACTTGATGCAAACTTGAATTAAGCTTGCCGCGGCAAGCTTGTCATGGCAGACTTGACACAAACTTGAATTAAGCTTGCGGCAAGCTTACGGGTATGGTTGGCCATTGAAACGGATGACGTTGGCCATTCTTGACGATGAAGCATCAAACTATGTCAGGTAAATGTGTCATTCGCAGCCGCTGACAGAGCCTTCTTCTTCTGTTGATTCTTATTTTATCGTCACCCTAAAACTTGTCCAGTCGACCTTAGTCGTCGTGATTGATATCCAAGCACCCTTCTAGTGCGCTACTCAAATAGTAATAAATTCACTCTTTCCCTCGATTCCGCCGTAGCCTCAGTCTTTACCGTATTTACTAACTCCAAGGTGTATCACCTTAGAAGTATTGCGCTTCCTGAAATTTTACTTTGTAAAAATAATTTTAGTGATTTACAATTGATCATAAATATGTGTGCACAGTGGAGTCATTTCCTTGCGTTAACAATCGAAATACACCTTTCATAACTCCCGCCGTTATATTGCGATTCATTTCTGAAGGGTTTTCCGGGACCTAATAAAAAGGAGACAAAATTAATTTTTGACTAATTGAGAAAAATAATATTTTCCAAAAGATACATTTTACGTTTTTCTTCATAGATGATATAAAACCTAATCCTTAATAGGTCGATAACTTTTCGATAGGCTAATTCATTCGAGTGATCGACCATGAAATATGGAGTGTTCCGGTTTGAATTTCGATTAAATTGTCAGCTGTTGGCAAGTTCATCGCGTTTTCATGGCTTTTTATCGTGATATTTTGGAATATTGGTTAAAAGTAATGGTTTAGAAAAGGTAAGCATTCAATCTATTTACAGAGTTGCCTTTTTACCTACATAAGTCGTGTGTGTTGTGATTGCTTCTACTTGTAAACACTGTCTGCTTCGCTATCTGTCCTCATATCTGATGATGCAGCGTTTTTGAATTTTAATGCCTTTGAATTTTAATGCCCAGAAAATAATTCAACTCTCCAAGTTCTCTCATTTCAAATTCTTGCATAAAATATTTGTAAAATTCTTAAGGAACAATTCAACATTGCTTGCCACAGTAAAATCATCTATATATAATAAAAAGTAGTCAATTATAGATCCTGCTGATCTTACATACACACACTTATCTGTGACACATTGCATGGACCCTATCTTGATAGTGACTGCATGAAACCTAGCGTTCCATTCCATTGGCACTTGCTTTAACCCATATAGGGTTTTATTTAATTTACATTCTAAACCATCCTTAACTTTCATACCATCTGGAGGGACAATATAAATTTCTTCTTTTAAAATTCCATTTAGAAATCCCTTTTTCACATCAAGTTGATGAGCAATCAAATTTTTATGATTAATGATACTGAGTAATATTCGTAATGTAGACAGTCTTGCTACCGGAGTATAGGTTTCCGAATAATCGACTCCCTTTTTCTGTGAACAACCTTTTACTACTAGCCTTGCCTTGTATCTTATCACTTCTCCTTCACTGTTATTTTTTGTAGCAAACACCCACTTACTTTTCATAGGTTTCCTCCCCGTTGGACCTTTTACCAAATCCCATGTATTTGTTGAGTTGAAAGCATTCATCTCCTCCTGCATTGCTTTAAGCCACTCCTTTTTACCATATCTATCATCTAACTCATCATATGACTCAGGTACACTAAGTCAATATCCCCGGATGCTTTCAACAAATTCTTTATAGAATCTGTGGAGGATATCGTTACCAACACTACTGACCAAAGTAAGGCTCTTCAGCTGCTAAGAAAAAACTCTGAAAGCAATCACCAGTTTCATTGGAAATGGGTAACACCCTGTGAAGTCAAAAAAATTATAAATTCACTTAAGATCTCAAACTCTAAGGATATCTATGGCCTTTCTAACAACCTACTCAAGAGTTTAAAAGATAATATTTCTGAACCCCTCTGTATTATTTTCAACACATGTCTTCAATCTGGGGTCTTTCCTACGGCTTTCAAATATTCAAGAGTGATCCCCATTCACAAGAAAGGAGCTAAGGATAACCCTCAGAATTATCGTCCAATCTCAGTGATACCAGTCTTTGCCAAAGTTTTTGAAGTTCTGATCAAATCCCAACTATATCTTTACCTAGAAAATAATAGTCTGCTCTCCTCTTCTCAATATGGTTTTCGTTCAGGAAAAACTACCACTCAGGCTTTGGAAGTGGTTGTAAATAAAATCAAAATCTCTCTGGAAGAACAATCTAACCTCTTGTTAACTCTCTGTGACCTTTCCAAGGCCTTTGATTGTGTCCATCACTCTTTACTTCTCAAAAAACTGGAATTTTACGGAATCTCTGGTTTAGAACTCACACTTTTCCAGTCTTACCTCTCTGGAAGAACACAATGTGTTGAGCTGGATGGCCAAAAATCTTCTTCTATCTGTATTCAATATGGAGTTCCCCAGGGTTCTGTCCTGGGACCATTACTTTTTTAAATAATGATTAATGATCTCCCCAATAACCTCCCATCAGACTCAATTCTGTATGCTGATGATGCAACAATGTTACACAACTGCAAAAATTTATCATATGCTGATGGCCTACTTGACAGCAATTTAAAAATAGCCACTGAATGGTTTAAAACTAATGGTTTTTTACTAAACAAAGACAAAACGCAAAACCTTATCTGTAGCCTAAAATCTCAAATGCATGAGGTGCACACAGTAAAACTATTAGGATTCCACCTAGACTCAAAATTAAACTGGACCACACACATTTCAGAGATTACTAAAAAACTTTCAACATCACTATGTACTGAGAAAGCTAAGCTTTCTAATCCCTTCAAAACATCTAAAATCCATTTACTATGCTCTTTTCAACAGTCACTTGAATTATGGGCTTGAAATCTGGGATAATGCCCCGGCTGTGAAATCAGTTTTCCTGTTACAGAAAAAAGCTGTGAGAATAATAAATCATTCTTCCTTTACTGAACATTGTAGGCCATTATTCAGGAAACTGAACATAATGACAGTCTACAGTCTGTATGTATATAGAGTACTTCTGCACGTGAAAGCTAACCTCCAGTCTTTTACAATAAGATCAGACATACATAGCCATGACACACTTAAAAACAATCACCTCTTTGCATGTCAAAAGAGACTAAAAAGAACACAAAATTCCATTTCTAACATGGGCATTAAGTTTTTTAATCATTTACCGGAGTCTGCAAGAGGAAGCAGTACTACAAAATTCAAATCTGTAGTACACTCTTGGCTGGTATCTAAATCATTATACTCTGTAAATGAGTTTTTCACTCATGCAGCAGACATGGTTTTTTGAACTATCCTGTACTTTATCCAGGTTGTATTATGTAAATTGTAGCCATTATGTTAATTGTAATGTCATGTATGTCCTGTGAACTGACGAGGTCAATTGTAAACCATTTACTTAACGACCAATAAAGCTATTATCATTATTACACCATCTGCAAAGCCAACAGCATAAAGTGCCAATTTTGAATTTTCTTCTATTACCTGTATAGAGGGTGATCCTACTTTTTCCCAATCAGAAAGAAGGAAGGTCAACAGACAGAATTCCACTCTATCTTCACTCTCCTCCTTAATCACACCATCTCTCACTGCCAGTGTGGCATAGTCCTTCAGGTATCCTGGCTTTCTGGTTGCTCGACTACTCCTCCTTGGCTCCTCCTAAATTGGGGTATTTCCTGCAACATTCTTATTTCATTTTCATTCTCATCACTCTCAATTTCCTCCTCTCTCCACCTACATTTCCTCTCCTTTCATCTTCCCAGACATAATCCCAGTCGTGATTATCTGTTTTATTCCTCTCCTCATAGAATACAACACCACACGCAGAAATAACTTTGTGTTCAGAGAGACTCCACAATCTGTATCCATATCAATCCATTAGGACAGTAACCTAAGAAAATACTTTTTTAGATCTCTCATCAAATTTACCTTTTATCTCTACTTTATGTTTCTTGACATGTGCAGTACACCCAAATGCCCTCAAGTTACTTAAATTAGGTTTGACATTGAACCACATCTCAGCTGGCACTTTGTTACATTCTAAACCACTTGTTGGCTGTCTATTAATTATGTAAACAGCTGTCAGAGCAGCTTCAATCCAGAACATTTTACTAATATTCGCATCTATCAGCATGCATCGAGCCTTGTCATTAATAGTACGAATCATACGTTCAGTAACCCCTTTTAACTCTGGAGTATGAGGTGTAGTTAATTTCCACTGAATTCCCTTATCCTTGAAAAAATTAATTACTTCTTCCTTTACATACTCAGTTCCATTATCACATCTGAATTGTACTATGTTATAATTAAATCTCTTACTGGCCATCGCCACATACTGTTTGACAAAACTAGCTGCTTCTGATTTTAATTTAATCCCAAATGATACCGTGAAATGTGCATAATCATCCACAAAACTCTTGAGGTACTGAACCCCATTATATGCAGCAGGAGAATAGCACCAGACAGATCTGAGTGAACCCTTTCTAAGGGTCTGGTAGTCTTAACCCTTGTTGAGTTGTGAGACACGCTAACTTGCTTACCTCCGATACACACTTCACACATATTGTAGGTTGGCTTAACCTCACCAATCCTGTCAACACACTCAGCTCATGTCTTGATACACGTAGTAGATGAATGCCCCAGCCTCCTGTGTAAGAGCTCACTTGTCACTGTGATATTACAGAATTTATTACGGGGCAATTCAGAATTCAACCTTATTATTTTATATAAACTCCCACATCGATAGCCTATTAATACTATGTTCTGAGAGTGTTTATGTACAATTGTAAATTTCCCTTCATTAATTGTCATTCTGCATTCCTTATCTTCTAACTTTGAAATTGACACCAATTTACATTTTAAATTCTTTACCATCAAAACATTCAAAAATACCTCCTTTCCATTTATCAAGATTTTTCCTCTTACATCACCTATTTGCTCCGCTAAAATAAAATCTTTGGTTTTAGCAGTATAAATCTTTGCAGGCTTGTTTGGTCTAAGATTTTCTGCTGGAGTGTTAGTGTGAATTTAATGGTCGGAAGCTCCAGGGTCAAGTATCCAGTCACTGTTGATAACAGTGTTGTCTGCTTCTGCTTTACCATTCACATAGCAGGCATCTATTTCAATGTAAAAGCTATAGGCAACATTCTTTTTCATTATTACTACTATTATCATTATTACTACTGTTATCATTATTTCTTTCCGTATAGTTTGCTTGAGTCTTACCTCTACCTCTACCAGTATTATTATTAAAACTAAACCCATTATTCTGATGATAGCTGGTACCACCTTGCTGATGATTTCCACCGTCACGGCCTCCCTGATGATGCACTCCTCTTCCTCTGCCACGTCCAGGTTGATGTGCTCCTCCTCCTGGCTTGAAGCAGTCGGCAAATTGATGCCAACTTAACCCACAATTGTTGCAGTTGAAGGCTTGAATTGCTAGTTTTGGTGGTGACTTCCTCGGACTCCAGCAAAAGCAGTTGGTTGGTAGTTGGTACTGCTGCTCTTTGCTTTCCTCTGGTGGCTATCTTCAAATTCTTCAATATTCTGTCCAACCAGAGACATTGTTAGACTCCCAGTTGTGGCAACCGCTCTGAGTGAAGTTACTACACTCACATAATCGTCTGGCATTGATGCGAGGAATTTCGCAAGTTGACTCTTCTTACTAATTATTTCTTCTTTGTTAGCCAACTTTCTTACATATCCATCAAAGACAGTACAGAACCTTTTGAAATCTTCTTCTTGGGGTTTATACTTTAAGGCCTGGTATTTACTTAACAGACCCAGCACACCAGCCATGGTTGAACTTTCAAACCTTTTGGCCAAAGTCATCCAAACATCATATGCATTTGCTTTTCATTTTACAATATCAAAGTGGTCCCTCTTGATTCGGGTTGCTATTACTCTTATAGCCGTTTTGTTTTCAGATCTTAATTTCTGTAGTTTCGCTTCTCTCTCTCTCTCTGGTTTGAGTGGCTGTTTCATCTCCAGGTTAGACTAATAAAGGGCTTTCCAAACTCTTAAAAGTATTAACATAAGAAAAACAGTTTTTATGATATTTAGTAATAAAGATCACCAGACAAGCATCTCAGTCGAAGTAGAAGATAGTTTGATTTCCGAGGTGGAATACATAAACTTCTTAGGTTTAGAAATTGACAATAAGTTAAATTGGAAGCCACATGTAAATAAATGTTGTAATAAGCTATGCTCAGCCATATTTCTTTTAAAAAATCTGGCGAATTACTGCCCATCAGAAATCCTAATCCCTATATACAATGGTATATTTGAATCTGTGGCTAGATACGGCATTGTCTGTTGGGGAAACACAATGCCGGAAAATATAAAAAAGGTACTTACCCTTAAAAAAAAAGGCTCTAAGGGTTATTTTAAAATTAAAAGCTAGAGAGTCTTGCAGGAAATATTTTAAATTGCATAAAATTATGACAATCCCTAGCATGTACATGTATAATGTGATTCTCTATGCATGCTACAAAAACATTTCTCTGACCAGAAATACAGATGTCCATCAATATAACACCAGAGGCAAATTCAATATTTTCAGTGACCATTGCAGGATATCAATGCTTCAAAAAATCCCTGAATTTTCTGGGAAAATATTATTTAATAAACTTCCTTCAGAAGTAAAAGCAATGCATAGCCTAGAAATAAAGTTCAAGAATATTTTAAAAGATTTTTTTGTAAAAAATACCTTTTACAGCATTTAGGAGTACATAGAGAGATAAAAAGCAATGTAAACAATGTAAATAAATATTTTTTCTTCTCTTTTTGTAATACAACTTTGTGTGAAATTTTTTGTAGAATTTTTTCTTTTTTCATGTGAATTTTTTGTAAAATTTTTATTTTTGTAATTTTTATTTATATTTTTTAATTTGTAAAACTTGACGAAACCCATACAAGTGTAATCTTGTCCTTCTATGGTGAATAAATCAATCAATCAATCAATCCATGAGGTACAATAATTCTCGTTTATCCAGTATAACTTCCATCATAAATTTACAATCGTCATAATCATTTCCATCAATTAGTTCTTGTTTCGTTCTTCCTTCTTCCTTGGTTGATTTTTCTTCTTTTATCTAGCTTTACTTCACGCTTCACTTCTCACTTGGGGCTTCGAAAACGTAGTTGATACGCGATCAAACCACCGGTTTCAGGCAAACCCACAAGTTTTTCTTCTCTTTTCTCAGTTTTCACTTTCTTCTTTCTTCACACTCTTCTTTCTTCACACTCTTCTTTCTTCGTTTAAGCGCATCTGGGCCCATAACCTGTTGTTATTTTCGGAATTATGAGGATGGGAGCAGATACACATAGGACTAATTATATAACCTTTTATTAAGAAACACGTCTTTACTTTTAGGAAGACATACATCAACAACCAACAATAGATAAGAAGTAGTAAACTGCAACAGGAATAAACAAACAAAAGAACACCGATGACATCACATTCAAACTGTGAAGAGAATGAGAAATTGCTCAGTTCAGCACCTTTCTTACAATTAACTCATTGATGCAACACATTAATGTAAACACTAATACATTACCACCACAAGTGTTAACTTACACATCTTTAAATCTTTCACCTGAGCTATTTGGCTCTTTGACATGCTCTTAGTTTTCTAGTTTTCAGACTTAAAATTTGTTGAACATGTAGGGAATATTGTAAGCTGGTTTTATCATGCTCCTAATTCAAAATATCCTTTACTTTCTCTAGGAAGCACAGGAAAACTTACACACACCACCATGGAGCAAGATGTATCTCAGAATCTAGAAGGTTTCAATCTAACATTATGGTTGACTGAGACTGTTGGCATCACTGCTGTCCTACTCATGGCAATATGGACAGCTGTGTACAGAGGAGGTTTTGCATGGCGATCTGATCCTGATTTAGAATTCAACTGGCATCCTCTTCTTATGACCATTGGGATGATATTCATGTATGGAAATGGTAAGTTATCTGCATTCCTGTTTGCAATTGTCAATGCTATTTAAATAAATATATTCAAGCAAGATAACTGTTATTTATTTCTGAGATTGTATTCTTTGAGATCACTTGTTAAAGGTTGAAAGGGCAATCGGTAATTATTGTAAACTTCATTCTCTACTGGCTTGAGGATTATACATGATGCATTTCCATGGGTAAGTACATGCAGTAATTTATACTTAAAGGCTGCATGTACATAAAATATTGAATTATGTCCAGGTTCGAAATCAATCAATCAAAATTTTTAACTAAGGAGGATAACTAGGATTTTCTTAACTATTCAACCCATATAAACACCCTCGCAACTTTCAAGAGCCTTGGGCTTCTTTATTATTTAATCAATTTCCTCTGCAATTTCTATTCCTCATCCATACACCTGTCCATTTCATTTTATTTTCCTGGAAAATTCTACTAGCACAGGTCCTCATTTTCTCTTAAACTGCTGCCTGATGCATTGAACAAAGAAAGAGAATTAATATGGCCTTAGGAGCTCTGAGTTTTACCCAACCTATTATTCTTCAGGAATGATGATCCATCCCAATGGTTGAGATAAAATGATATCGCATTCATACCTTCTGAAGTGCACTTTTGCTAGAAAGTATATTAAGTTTCCAGCTAAAACTGTCTCGACAACTTTCTGCCCCCTTCAACTTATGGATACCGTAATACATCAAATGTTGTCTTGAATCAAGGGCTAAAATAGAATAATGGATATAAATATGTAACCAGTGTATGGGAAAAACTTTAGCTGGTATTTCCTTCATTTACATTGGTTTCAATAGCTTTTTAAAGTCATCATTTTATACATAGTATTGATTACTGTAGAATGGCAGGCAGTGTAATGTTGAAGAGCATATTCTAAGACATTGAAAGTGATCAGTATCTTCCATACTGTGTACACCGACAATTGTCTTCATTATTGGTATAGATGTTTCTTTTTTCATTCTTGTGAAATAAATAGCTGCATGGAAAACCGATGAGGAAATGGTAATGACAACTGCCATTATAAATCTCTAAAAGTACCTAATAAGCAGGAGGCCAGAAGAAAAACGGACTCCCAAAGGGAATTTTAAAACCTAGGGATGCTAACTTATCACATTGAAGGCTGCATGTTTTCAGGTGTTTCACCGCGTCGTTGTTTTTGTGACAACAGTTTTGCCTGCGTTCCAGCAGGCGTCTTCAGGTAGAAGTGATGATGCCGGTAATTGATGACCTTATATTGGTCCGTTGCTCAGTCCTGATTGGTTGTGTCATTTTTCCCGTTGGTGCCAATATTTCCCCGTTGTCGGTGATTGGCCATGTCGACAGTCTCCACACAGAAGTCTCTTCCAGGTGTTGTGGAGGTGGTACCCGTCTTCCCGGTTGAAATTCTTAGGGTGTTTTGATATCTAGATAGCTTCCCAAATGATTCTCGGGAAGTATCGAGATTCCCTGGCTATCACCGTGGCATCCTCCAAGTTGATGATATGCCCAGGCTCAGAATAGGCATGTTCCGCCACAGCGGAGGGGTGGAATTGCTTATTCTTCATTGCCCGTTTGTGTTCTTGTAGGCGGCACTTTACAGGTCTTTTTGTTTGTCCTATGCATGCCGATCCACAACTGCACTCGATTCTGTACACTCCTTCGTAGGCATGGGGTGGGATCCGGTCCTTGGGTCGAGGTAGTATGTCACCCATCTTTTTTACACTGATGAAACGAGTGACCACATCATATTTTTCCAACAGTCTGGCAATTTTATCCGTAGTCCCGGTCACAAAGGGGAATTTAGCATAAGCTGCAGGTTTAGGTTTCTCTGTCATCTCGGGGGTTGTATATGGAGGTAAACCCTGGAGTTGCCTTTCTTTCTTCATGGTCCTTTTAAGGACCAAGTCTTTGCGGTACCCATTCTTCCCAAGGGTAGTGACCAGGTGTCGTTTCTCCAAGGGGAGTGAGTCTCAGTCTGAAATGGAGTATGCACTGTGAGCCAGGGTAGAGATGAGGCCCGCCTTCTGAGATGGGTGGTGGAGCGAAAATGCATTTCGGTAGCGATCAGTGTGAGTCACTTTTCTGTAGACTCCATGTCCAAGCTTGCCATTGGGTTTCTTCTTCATCATGGCATCGAGGAACGGAAGTCGGCTGTTCTTTTCTATTTCCATGGTGAATTTGATCTCGTTGATCTTTTCTATTCTGATTCTCTGGTGAACCGAAAGGCAACTCCAGGGTTGACCTCCAGATACAACCCCCAAGACGCCGGAGAAACCTAAACCTACAGCTTATGCCACAATCCTCTTTGTGGCTGGGACTACGGATAAAATTGCCAGACTGTTGAAAAATATGACGTGGTCACTCATTTCAACTGTGTAAAAAAGATGGGTGACATACTACCTTGACCCAAGGACTGGATCCCACCCCATGCTTACGAAGGAGTGTACAAAATCGAGTGCAGCTGTGGATCGGCATACATAGGAAAAACAAAAAGTCCTGTGAAGTGCCGCCTACAAGAACACAAACGAGCAATGAAGAATAAGCAATTCCACCTCTCCGCTGTGGCGGAGCATGCCTATTCCGAGCCTGGGCATATCATCAACTTGGAGGACGCCACGGTGATAGCCAGAGAATCTCAATACTTTCCAAGAATCATTCGAGAAGCTATCTAGATATCAAAACAACCGAAGAATTTCAACCGGGAAGACGGGTATCACCTCCACAACACTTGGAAGAGACTTTTCCGTGTGGAGACTGTCGACATGGCCAATCACCAATAACGGGGAAATATTGGTGCCAACAGGAAAAATGACACAACCAATCAGGACTGAGCAACAGACCAATATAAGATTGTCAATTACCGGCATCATCACTTCTAGCTGAATACTGGAACTGCTGGAACGCAGGGGAAACTGTTGTCACAAAAACAATGACGTGGTGAAACACCTGAAAGCATGCAGCCTTCAATTTCAACGCACTGTGGAAGCCATCGCAACTTATCACATTTACTGATTTTATTGTGTGGATTGACATTGTTTGTGCTCACATTGCTTTGAATTTTGACATAAACTTATGTCTTTAATAAAAACTATTCCAAAGGCTCTCAAATTGAATATATTTAGTTTTATTATCTTTTTCCTTTCAATTTTCATGATTCGTGAAATGCCTTCCTATTTCCATCATATGAAAATGCTCCTGTTTTGCGCAAATTTGAATAGTACAATGACTCGAACGAATGAATCCCTTGCTCTAGATTGAGACATGACTGTATTGAGTAATTTAATAGACAGGTACCTAGCAATTTTATTTTATCTCCCAACTCTTATTACTATAATCAGATTTGGGGGTGTTTGTCGTGATTATTGTCCTAGACTTAAGTAGAGACTTGGTTTAAATGAATGAAATAGGCATAAACCCATTCCAGGTTTTAATTCATTCCCTCATTGTAATTAGTGGCTTATTGCCCTAGGTACTGAATCAACAATTGAAAACCTGACCTTTGTAGGAACGTATCAGGCTTGTACCTTTTGACAATAAGATCAAGAGGTCTTCCCAAAATGTCTATGCTACCAATTAACACGTTCAGGACCGAGGACGCATACGCTGCGTCCTGGCGTGCGCCCGCCAGGACCCGCGGACGCAGCATGTGCATCCGTGGGTCCTGAAGTGTGTTAAAGAAGTGTGTTTAAATGCCGTATTAATTTTTTTCTTTTTTTTGGCCCCTGGGGATAGGTATCCATATTCAGGGCGGTCCTGAAAGTGTTAAAGAGTCAAGGTTAGATAGTACCGGGCAAGATTTTGGTAGTTATAAGATATTTAGATCACTAAGTTAAGGCTAATCCATAAATATTGCTTATAATAATTATTTGAGCTGAATTTTCTTCGAGTTTTAAGTTTAGGTTTATTGTTTGTTGTAAAGTTATTGTAATGTTTCTTAAAACTTTCCAGTATATTAGTTAAAACATAAACACAAGAACTCTATAATTGACGATTAGTCCTATCTCACACCAACTCATTCATTCATTTAATGTTAATACTCTATTGGCACCAATCATTGAATCATAAAGTGTAAAATATTAGTTTATATTAAATGCTACCCTAGACATTATTAATCTGAAATCAATCTTCTCCTACTTCATAATTTATTAAGTGTAACAGTACTATGAGAACACAATGATCATGTCTATAAATCTTGATCTTATTTATTCACAGGTATTCTAGTCTACAGAGTATTCAGGGGCCGAAGGAAGAGAAAGTTGAAGATTGGGCATGCTTTCATTCACTTGATGGTTTTTATATTGGCTGTAATAGCTCTTCAAGCTGTGTTTGACTCCCACAATCTTAAACTACCACCTATTCCCAACTTATACACTCTGCACAGCTGGATTGGCCTGATTGCTGTCATCCTTTTTTCTTGCCAGGTGAGGATTTTGTATTCCCTTCATGCTGAATAGCTATAGCCTACATTAATTCTTTAACTGTGGGAAACATGCCGGCTTTTATCCTTGATAGGGTGACTGAGGAGGAATAGTTTTTTTTCATTTGACCATTACCATCTTCTAGTCCAGCTCCAAAATTTAAGGCCTGATCTCTCCAAGAGAGGTTCAAAGGGGCACTATTTCTCATTATTCCAGGTAATGGTCTTCCAGGATAACTAGGGTCCAGGCGTGAGGTCCTCAAATGAGGTTTATGACTCTGTTGCGTATTCACTTTAACATTAGATGTCATGACTAAAAATCAAGGACTTTATGTATAGTTAATTTAAATTTAAAAGCTTGAACTGTAGGGTTAGTCATTGAATCAGTTGTTAGCTTTTACATCTTCACTTGTGCTCAACAATGATCACTTCCTCTGCAGAAAAAGGTTAACCCAGATTATAAGTGCCCACTACCTGCTACTCCCTTGCCTGAGCTGAATGGGGAGAATGCTCCCATTACTTTTCTCGAGCATACCATGGTAGCAAAAGCACAAGGCTGTGGCAGCTGAAGGGTTAGTCAAGGATTGAAATGAAATACCTATTGATATTAGTGCAAATGTGTATTTAATTTTAACATTTTTTAACATTATTTTAATTATGTTCACCGTTGGCAAATACATACATGCATAGGCTATGTCATAGACAATACATAGTACATAGACATGAAAAGTAATTCTGAAGAAAAAATAAAATAAACACATAATTATAACAGATTAGTATCATATTAGAACAGTACATGAATCTTCTAAATATTCAGTGACAGTATAATAAGACCTCACGGTAAGAAACTTTTTGACCCTCTTTTTAAAAATGTAAGGTGAGTAGGTAGATTCAATTTAATTTTCAATTTTATTGTAAATTGTGGAAGCAGAATTATAGGGACCTTTTAGGCAGAGAGAACTTGAGTATTGAAATTTGTGTACATTATTTCTGGAGCGGGTGGTGTAATCATGGTAAGAGGCATTGGAAGGAAATTTGTCCAGGTTGGAATGTATGTAACAGGCACAGGTTAAAATGTTTAAAGAAGGAAGTGCAAGGATTTTAGCTTTCGAGAAAAGAGGTGTGCCATGGGTATGTATGGAGACTTGGTACATGGTCTTAATTGCTTCTTTCTGTGCTGAAAAAGCTCTATATACCATAGGACAAGTGCGAGTGAATTTTGCATAATTCAACTTTTTTAAATGTATCAAAGTAGACGACAGGTGCTAGCTTTCTAAGTATATAAATGGCCACAGATATTTTATTTATTATGGCTAGAATCTGGTGTGACCAATGGAGGGTATCGGAGGGTATCCTTAAAACTTGGTAGTGTTTATACTATCTAAATGTTAATTTTTTTTATTACTGGGAAAAGGAACCACTCTTTATGAAAGAATTGAAGAAAGGGCGTTTTTTCTTCGTCAAGCATGAGATTATTATTGCTGCACCATTGTTTCATTTCTTTGACAGTCACGTTTCTAAGGTGAAGTAAATTTTGGGGCCTATTGGCGGTAATTATGGTGGAAGCATCTGTGTAAAGAATTGTTTTACAATAGGATAAATGGCTTGGAAGGTTATTAATAAATAATAGGAATAGGAGTGGTCCTAGAAGGGACGCTTGTGGTACCCCATAGGTAAGTTTCTTTGGGGTGGATTTAATAGTCATGTTACCATTAGAGTAGGAAACAACTTGCAACCTTTCATTTAGATAGGACATGACCCATTCAAGGGGCACACCAGAAATGCCAAGAGCACTGTGCTCGATTTTGAGAATATTGTGGTCAAGGAGGTCAAATGTCTTGCTTAGGTCAAAGAAAATACCGCGAGTAAGAAATTTGTCCTTTAGGCTAAGAAGTATTTCATTAATAAGCTCAAAGGAGGCATTTGTAGTGGACTTGCCGATCCAAATGCCATGTTGGTTTTCGTGGAGTAACTTATTTGTTGATAAATATACATACACGTGTAAAAACAATTTTTCCATTAGTTTAAAAAAATCAGAGGATAGATATTGGTCTGTAGTAGGGATGAGTCGATTCCAAATGTCGATTCTCCATTCCACCAATTCTCAGGCTTAGAATCGGTATCGAGAATCGATCGCCTAAAGTCGATTCCGATTCCATTGATTCCAGATAGATAAATATATATTTTAAACATAGACTATAATAAGCTGAGAATATATTTGCTATTTGTCATTTAACACACTTTTTGAGCAACTTAATTGTCTTTGTTATTTTATTCCAGCCAGTACTTAAATTTAAATAATAGTCATACGATACTGGCATATCAATATCCCACCTGTTATTAGAAATAAGAATCGATGGAATCGGGAATCGATTTGAAATAATCGGAATCGATAAAAAGTGGAATCGACTCATCCCTAGTCTGTAGTTATCAGCATTATCACGAGGACCTTTTTTATGAACAGGTATCATTCGAGAAATGTTGAAAGCAGTAGGGAAGCAACCAGAAGAAAAGGATGAATTGATGATATCAATCAGGGGTATGGTGATGATGGGTGCAACAGCCTTCAAGACTGGCATAGGGATGCCATCAAGTCCTGCAGAATATTTGTTATCAAATGAGTAGATGGTTCTTATAATTTCAAACTGATCAGCTGGGAATAGGAACATAGACTGATGAGAGTGGTTTTGTAAGTAAATTGGTGTGTGATTCTTTGTGGGAAGTTTAGAGGCAACATAACAAAAGTGGGTGTTAAACAGGGTAGCAATCTCTTTTGGCTCAATGACTCTAATACCTCCAAAGTTAATTGAGGGATTTAATATGTCTGGATCAGTGAATGAGGAATTGAAGTCCTAACCTCAGTTAGGCCATTTCATTTGTTTAAAGTACTGTACTCCATGCCAATTATATGTGAACCATTTGTCAATCTTGGATATAGCGGAGGGGTCAATCAATTCATTAAATTTTGAACTTCTCTCATATTTCAGTGGGTCTCAGGTTTGGTGTCATTTTTGTATCCTGGTCTCCACATATCCCTAAGAGCTTCTTATCTGCCAGTTCACGTGTTTTTTGGAGTTGGTGGATTTCTGAGTTCTGTTACAGCAGCATTATTAGGACTTCTCGAGAAAGCACACTGGGTCATGTAAGTGATGAAAATACTTTTCAAGATTTAAAGATCTTCATCTGAATACTCTGTCCCTTGAAATAGCTATTACTCAAGCAGGAAGTGATTTGATCCAGGTTTTACTATGCAGTGGTATCACTGGCTCTGAAGCTCTTGGCATGCTGATTGCCAAATTTTGCTGGGCAATCAATGCTCCCTTTTGTAGGAGAGCAAAATCTTTTGTGGAAGAACAAATTTTCCTTTCAAATATTAAAAATGAGATTTCTCAATGATGTACGTGAAAAATGGCCAGCTCAGTAATTTATAAACATTTAAGTAGTATCTTATTGTAAAAACTGCATAGATTGATTAGTAATTGTATTCAATTAAATTTTAATACAAGGAAAACTATAGGTTTCTCCATTGTGTTGCATTTATTACTTCACTGTTTTGTTGGAAAATTTGCCATCACATGTTGCTGCTAATGAGTCTGTTGCCGTGAAACACCCCTGATATTATAATTAAGTAATCAATTGTTGACACTCTTTCACAGCAGTAAAATTAACCCCATCTTCAACTTTACAGTACTGATTATAAGGATCTCCCAACCGAGGGACTGCTAGTCAACTTCATAGGAATAGCAATCATCCTTTATACTGCTTTGGTCATGTTCCTCATTACAACCCCACGGTTCAAAAGAATTTCTACAACCGAAGACGAACTTTTATTGCAAGAAGGTATTACCGGTGAATGAATATGACTGCATTAAATGGAAAGCATGTAATTTATTTCTTGATGAATTTACATTCCACATGATTTTATGCATATACCTGTGAACAAAAATATACATGTATTTATGTAAATGATATTTTGTGATCCTCATTGCAAAATGACATATTTTGCCTGTATTTACTAAAGAATCCTATAATTGGTCTCATTTCATATGGAATCGATTGTTGCTAGTTAGAGTTGAAGCCATAGGGTCCTTTGAATTTGCATTGATAGCCTGCGATAGACGGCTATCACCATGCCGTGGTGCTTTATATTTAGTGGAATAGATGACTATCACCAGCTATCAATTGCTACTCTCTCCGATGCGAGCCGAATAAATGAATAATAATGTGTGCATTTGTCTGGTGCTCGTGTGCAGTGTGGTCCGGGGCACTGAACACGAGATGGACTGTGCATGTATAAATAGCCTCGTTGAGCAGTTTTATTTCATTTGGTTGTCTTGCGATCACAGACTGCCATCAATGGCTGGCTATCGCCATACATAAATTGAAAGCACCCTTAAATGCTTGTTTCTGAGCCTAGTTTGTATCACTAAATATTATTCTGATAGACTGCATAAATATTCACCAAAATGTATGAGGAGAGTTTTGATATCATGGCATGGTCTTCTGCGCTTATAGGTGATTGATAAGCTGTGTGTTATGTCAAGTTAATCTGAAACCAAGCTATGCTACTTGAATGCATGCTTAACCACATTTCATTCGCATTGTCAGTGAATGGATGTATTGGTCATTATTGTAAGAAGATGGGGAGATTTAGAAAACAATGGGTAACATTTTACTTTATACATCTGCTAATTGTTTCAATGTTTTCTAAATGTTCCAAAGTTGTCATATCTATGATATACCTCTTAAAATACCTCTTACCTCTATACACCTCCTAAAATTGCAAACTCAAACTAAATCTTAATTTTACGCCAACTCTTTTGACACGACTGTGTTATAAAAACTCTCCCCCACTGTTATCTAACGACAGCATTAACTTTTGGGAGTATTTTTATTTCCCTGAAATTAAATGGAAATTCATATTGTCACACATATTGTCTATGGCCTCCACTGACACACTAACAAATACACCTGACAGAGCAAAAGACGATAAAATTATTCATTAAACCATATTCATCATGTTTGATTACAAATTATCTTAGCAACATTCACTTAAACATCCCGTTAACATTTTTATTCTTATTCTTCAACATACTAGGTTATGAAAAACTGGGGATTGCATTAAAATCCACATTCATTGCATATGAACTGGCACTTTTAGAAAATTGTGGGTATATGGTTTCAAAACCATATTTACTTAGAGTGAATGGATTTTAAAGGATTGCACAACTCTCTCAAAAATGTGTAACATAACTTTTTTACCTCCTCTTTTCTAAAAATTGTATCCTCATAGGTTTTACCATAATAAATATCTATAGATTGAGTCCCCATAGTTCATTTGGCCTAGTCGTGTTGCTAGGGCTCATCTATCTCCAAATAGCTAGCCTAGCATATCGAGTGCTGTAAATGACACATGACTTTGCTGAATTTTTTCTATTCCATGCTTATATGATCCCATTTTCAATGCATGTAAGGATGAAATTTAGTACAGCCTTACAGTCTTTCAGTGGGTCAGTGCTTGGATTACATATGTCCAAAGCTGGGGCTGAACATAATCGAAATACTTCACCCTTCCTTTACGATCCTTTAGCCATGCCACGTGGAGGATGAGATATGTTTGATAACTTCTTGGTGCATTTACTTATTGTTCCTGATAGCCAATGGTGGAGTTCTCCAAAAACAGTAGATTGCGTGAAGCAAACAGCATGGATAACCTGAGTAATATGAGGGTAATGATTTTTAAGATTCGTGAAGCTAATGATAATCAAAGTTCACAAAATATTTGGAAATTTTTCGGGGAGGATTGTCTCAATTATTTGCAAAAACAAAACTGTGGGTGAAATATGGGATTTCTGGTTGTAAATATGAGGCAATATTAGTAATGTGACTATAATTAGGTCAAGTTCCTTTCCTTCATCACATTTTTGGATTAATCAGTTTTCTCTGTCCCTTGTCATGAACTTTTGTGGACTATGAATTAGTGGCTATGGCTAATATATCTAACTGGTGTAAGTATCTTATGTGATTATCTCTAATATTTATCCTCAGCAAAGAATTTTAAAATTATTGGCGTATCATATTGAAGTTCATTTCTAATCGTCTACATACTACATCTACTTAGTCTACCGAGAGCTCTCTGTGTACAAGTCTCATGGTGAAACATCATGAGTTATGACTGGAAATTATTTCTTATTAATCTAAGAAAGCAATAACTTACAAGTTTTTGGCTATATCTATGTTCCCTCAAGCTAAAAAAAAGTACTTGAGGGTTTTTAGAATGTTAGGAAAGTCTTGGAGCCTTGATCAACCAAGTAAATCTTTGGCAACATTTTGAATGTATTATGAATCAATCAACACAGTAACTAATTTAGGATCATATTAGTTACTGTATTGAAAAGAACTGGGTTAGAAGAAACTTTTCTGAGAAGGTAAAAATGAAGCCCTCACTGCATGATGAAAGTTTCCACCCTTTCAGTGTGAAAAACTCACATGCGTGAGTCATGGATGTATGCTTTCCCGAAGCAGATGACTCACAGTATAAGTCAACCTTGTGAACTTAGACGATGCCTCTTAAAAGGCTCCCGCCATCCTCAAGAGCTTCTCTTTTGGCCTCTCCACCATCAGTTTGGACTGAGCTGTTGGAGGGTGCTCATCATTTGTGGGTGGATGTATTCCAATTTTTTCAGTAATAATTTTGTTTAATTTTTTTGTGCTAACTGCCCAAAGAATCACACTAAGGAAAGTAACTCTGCACTGTGAGGGTTGACTCATCTATTTAGTGCCTGTACGTAACTAAGTCAGAATATCAATCACATTCTTTGGGCTTCATATTTACCTGTCCAGAATTAGTTATTAAAATTAACCTTCGGCTGATCCAATGGACTTTTCTGGTTGAACAAAGGTCTTCTTGCCAAACCCAATAGCCATCTTTATTGTAAATCAAGTCAGTATACATGCATGCCTTTCATCATGTCATTTGTATGTGTCTTTGTGTGTGAGGAATTAGCTATGTATGTATTTACATTTACTAATGGCTGATTAAAATATTAAATGCTTTGATACCATAATGATGGATGATAGGATGAGACCAGCTTAATGGGGTGAGACCAGCTATATGGGCTGTAATGTCCCATCATCTTATTTTGGGCAATTATCACCTTACCTAGTTACAGAATCTGAAGGTGATTTCACACCACTGGCAGTGGCTCATCACCAGTGATACAAGTTATAGAATACTATTACAGAATTGCCTCTATGACAGGAAAATCTTAAAAAGGGGCATAAATATTTGCAGTGAAAAGGAAAGAATGAGATAAATAGCTTTAGGTTCTAAGAGGTTAGGGTTGTGTAATCCTAAAAAAAGGACACCAGTGGTTTGACAATCTCTTAGTATCAATTAACTTGACTGTTTCATGAAAGGCACAAAGTCTTGAGTAGTAGACTATTTAACACTCCAATCTAGTTTACATAGCAGTCTCTTTGTTATTCAAAGCCTAACAATTAAGGTGAATGCACAGCCTCAGTAATCCAAGTTTGCACATCATATTTTGTGATTTAAAAGTTGAGGCAATATTTAAACATGTTTATAGAGGGCTTCAAAATTAACTAATGGCTTTAAGGAACAAATCTCTGAATTCAACCGTAATTCAGCCAAGAGGCCAGGGAAACATGGAAACGAGTAAACAAATCGAATTGATGGAGTTTACTCTTGCCTGGCTGGGGGTCATTGACTTGACTTGTCTTGGTGATATACAAGCTGGGGTGGAAGAAAATCCTAGGACTAACTCAAAATTTTGCTTTGATGGAGATGTAGTTTTGGAGTACCTATATTATGACTTGGAGACAAGTAACTAAATCCCAAAGTTGGAGAAGCCTTGTTGGATCAATGAAAGATAGCTAAACATTGTACTGTTATCTCAGTGGTACTAGTAATTGTCCCAGTATTTTAACTTTCTACCCTGATGAGATACAGTAAGGTCATATCGGTCTCTACCTGTCAAATACATGGTGGGAAAATTTCAAGGAAATTGATTTGTCTTTATCAGTAAGGATCCTGGGCAATGACACTCAGTTCTGATACACAAGCAACAATCAACTATTGGATACTTAGCTTACAGCAAGTGAGTCTTAGTAGACTCAGTGTTTCACTCTGGTGTTCTTCATCTTGTCTTCCTTTCTGAAAATAATTTTGTTTCTCCTATGAATTTGTTAATGATCTCAGCCATAACGTTAAAGAATTTTTATAAAATGGCAAAATTCCTAGTGTCCTAGTTCATGATTAGTGAATTAGCTACTTTGCCTATTATTTTTGGCATCAAGATTTTTGGTGCAAAAGAAACTTCCATGCCCAAAAATTTATTGTGAATCTATTGTATTATGTCAGTGATAACAAATAGTTTTTATTGATTTGTTGCTGGAGTCAGCAGAGAGTTAATGGGGATGTGATTGTTACTAAATGCTTTTTTATTCATTAAGAATGTATTATAAAATGCAGCCCTTAATGAATTTTAATTATGTTTTGGAATAAAGAGCTATGTGTCCATGTAGCAATGTGAGTGATTATCACTAATACTTGTAACCACCAAATGTAATTTTGACTCTTAAGGGTCTTGGCGATAAATGTCTGCATTCCAAAAATGAACATAGAGACTTCTTGTTTTGGCAAACCCAAGGGTATATCAATTTCCATATTTTTAATTTTCCATAATGACATTTCAGGATATAATTCCTATAGGTTTCAGGCTATACATGCTTTGTGGAATTTGACCATTGTGAATAAAGAATATGTATGTGGTGTTTCTCACAATTTTGTGATAAGTCAGCCAGGGTTTCAACACTTAAGTGTCATTTTCAAACATCTTTTCTTGATGAAGACACTATAGTGTTGATACCACAGTCGATCGAATAATTGTGTGGAAACATCAAGCATTTCTTTTTCACAATTTAATTTAAGGTACTGAAATCAGTCTACATTTGTGAAATAGAAGGCATTCACATAATATTTTTAAAGAGATGTAAGATGTCTTTTCAATCATGTTTGTAGTAATGTGTGTTAAGATGATGATGATAAAATAATTAAAATAAAATATTATCATATCTTGCCGCTGAATGTCCACCTAGCCTTGAAAACTTCAAATAGTCAGAGAATTAGTAATTATATTTGGAAAAACATTGACTCAATGCAGGAAATCTAGAAATATGAAAACAATGTGAGGATCTAGGGCTAACATTTTTTTATTGCTTGAAACAATGAGTCATTCATTCCTACAAGCATTGTTTGCCTGCATCAAAATTATACTGATTAGCCTCAATGCAGACCCTTGCTGCTTGAAGATGAAGATCCCATTGCCTGTTTCAAAACTAGCTGTATTCCCTCCATCTTCTGAAATATCTTGCAATAAGACATGTTATTTTATTAAGTTCTGGCATATTTTTTTCCAGATTATGAAGCGTCTGCCACCCATAAAATGTTCCTATCTCTCCACTGGGAATAGACAATCTTGTGCCATGGTGGGGCCTTGGGGAAAATCTCTTGCCTATGGAAATGTATCATTGCATACATCATTTGATGTCTGATCATATGCTCCAGTTTTTATCAATACTTATGGTACATTTCTGTTGGAAAGCAGTATCCTTATGACTTAAGTTTACATTTGGTCTCAGAGCACTATGAAAGTTTTTCACTAGAGAATGGAAGCCATGAGTCAACCATAAACACTGGGAATGGAAGAAGTTCATAATCACTGCTGATGCCAAGATGTCGGCTTGTATGAATGGTCTTAGTGGAAGCAAGTACATTTATTGAAAGTACATTTCTTTAGTTAATAATTGGCAACCCTTCAATATCAATGCTGCAGTTATATTTCAGTGATTTATATATTTAAGGATCCAATTCCAGATAAACTTGTGAACCAGTTAGCATTTGCTTGTGGGGGACAGCATTTTTACAAATTAAGATGCATCTGAATCTTTGCTCCTTTGATTGAAAACTATCCAAAAGCACAAAACATTCATTTTGCTACTTAGGAAAGAGAGATGATGATAATACTGCTACCTGGAAGTTTTCCTTGGGGTTTTTGCCAGATAAACTTACTTCCAGTGTGAGGTCTTCTGTCTGGTAAAATAATCATAAACATTAACCAGCTTAATTGAGCATTTATTGGATGATAATTTCACAACCTAATGAGATGGCATGTAATAGAGAGCATTCTTCCTTATCCAGTAGTCACATTTACATAATTGAAACATTGATGGGGCATCACTTTAAGTGTTAAAGAATAGAATGGTTGGCAATTCACTATCATACATCACTCTCTCTTCAGAGCCAATCTACTCTGCTCATTTTCTATATAGGTTCAAATATGTAATATGAATTATTTTGCTGAGCACTTACTCTAAAACCTTGCTCTGATGTTCATAAAGATTCAAACATAATAATTGGGAGATAATTTCCTTGAAAATTAGGCACCTGATAATATTGAATGGCTGAATGAAATATCCTATGACATATATAATGGCCACTTCAAGGCAGTGATAGATGGAAACTGCTGAGAGGAACTAAGAATTGAATGTGCAAAGAGAAAAAGATGTGGGATGCCCTTTGGAGCAGCAAGACCTGCAAGTCTTTTTATACCCACCATTTAGTTATCAATGATGGAAATTTATTGCATTTCCAAAGTCCAGAAGCTTCCCTCTGGGTTTATGTCTAATTTATATGGGTCCCATGAAGTTTTCCTCAGTAATAGTTTCTTATCCTTGATGTAGTGGGACTGATTGGGGTTCTAATCCCTTTTTTGCACCTTCTATACTTCAATGAATCGGAGCAGGTTGAGACATCTCATTACTTGATGGTAGCCAATAAGTAGTGCTCCCATTAACGTATGGATCTCCTCAGTGTTTCGTGTTGTCATCTTGAAGATCACTGTTTCCTGGTATGTTTCCATGTTGCTAGGGTGGTAGGTATTTCACTGACATTGCTACTGGCATTTTTATATTAAAAGTGCCAATACTGGTTTTATGTCCATCTTTCATTCATCTCCCATTTATCCAGATGTGCTCTAATTGGCTGCTTTTTGTGTTTTGACACATATACACATTTCCCAGAATTGGATAGCACAAAGCTGTCCATATTGAAATTGTTTTGATTTTTCTGTGTTTTGATATCTTCTCAAATGAATCATGGGAAACAGTATCTTTCTTTTGTGATGTGTTCAGCTTGCTCAAAGACGAGTTTCGTGCGCAGATCCTGTCCAGGTGTGCAAAGCAATGGCAGAGAGGGGCAGTATTTGTTGCTGTTTGGTGTTCTTGTACCTTCTTTGGTGGGGTGTTGTCTTTTTTAAGGGTTTCCTGAGTCGACTGCATATTTATTTTATTAATGTTAACATATTCTGATGACAGTATGGGCATGAGTCTGATGGCAGGCAGCATTATCAGGAGCCATGATTTATGAGATTAAGTTTAAAAGGTTCATATTCCTTCTTATCATAAAGTTCAATTCACTTTGCTGACTGGGAATCCACACCACCCTTAGCTCCAAAACCAAAATACTCCTTCCTCTGGGTAATTATAAAGGGATGGGTTGCTAAATTCGATTTATGGGAAGAGAGAAAGCTATCCTAATTCCTATGGTAATGAGGAGTGCATATTTACTGATATTGATAAAATTACAAAAAAATTACCTAGGGAACATGCATGATGAGAGGAATCGCAAAACAGCATGTCTATGTCATACTGTGCAAGCTACCTCCAGGGTGTGTGGCACAGGGTGATTACACACCAGGCATGCAGTACTCATCCAGTTCAAATTAGAACCTCACACGCTGCCTCAGTTGCTAGGCGAGAACCAGAGAGCAGTCAGGAGAGCAATGCAAGGCCAAACCAGAAACCAAGGAAGTATTACAATGACAAATATACAGCGCGCAGGTCTACATACTACCACTGATCAGTATTCACAGGTAGGTACTACAAAATATCAGTTTGTGCAGAATATTATATTGTGTGAGACATTTTGAGCGAGATTAGGCAATAATAATTGTGGTAAGTTAATGAATAGAAGTACAAAATCTAATCTACCTAGCAACATTCAATGTCATCTTCATATCTCAACAGTCATGCTGAAATGCAATAATTATGTATCACAAAATCACAAGCACAAATTTATTTAACATTCCATGCAGACATTAAAAACAAAAAATAAAAGAGCTAAATAAATAAAGCTACCTATCCTGGCCAGTATAATTATTGAAGGCTTCGATCATAGCTATTGTGGTCCTTAATTGGTCTAGGAAAAAATGATAATTTGAACCTGTCGGTCCTGCAATCTTTCTCTCTTAATATTATGCATTGGATCGAGCCTATCACAGTGGCATAGAGTTTTTAACATGAATACCCTCAGAAATATTTGTCCTCAAGACATCAAAGGTACATTTGTAAGGGATATTCCCTTTATCACTAGCGTTAGGAGAGTTTGCCCCATTAGCAACAACTATCATCTAAAGGCATTTTGCCTACAAAATAAACTTTTGAGTGTCTGGCTGTTTGTGTTTCAATGAAAGCCAATGAGTAGATAAAGATTATACTACTGAATAACCTCTCATAGTAAAACCCATGTGAAGAGTGTCGAACTAGAATTTTGCAATAAAACATCAGTGAGCTGAAAATTAAAGCCCATATGCCTCAGAGTAACATTTAAACTAGAGTTATTAAAATTATTAATAAATCAAAATCTCCAGGTACAATTGAAATATATAGTCGCAATCACATTTTTCCTTAAATTACAGACATGGTGAGATAATATTTGTCGCAATTAAAGTTCTAGGAACGAAGATGATGGACCCAAACGGTATATGGCGCTTGGCACCCCAAAATTCAAAATTATAACGCTTCCACTTGAAAGATAAAACGTGTTTCAGATGAGTTGCGATTGATCTCTTCTTTACGTCCTGACAATCAAAATATTACGACGAAAACAGGCGATATCATCAAGTTCCCCGGGATTTGGACACATCATGTTGCCCAGACCGCTGTGCGATTAGATAACGGGGTCTTGTGGTAGCCTTGTGCGTAAGTTTTCTTCAGGTGGCGTTGGCCGAGCACATCTTTGTCTAGAAGCGCTGACTGTTGCATGAGTCCCTGCCCAATCTGATCTCACTAACTGCCCCCCCCCCCAAAAAAAAAACTAAGAATTAGGAAAAGCTACGTTCATGAACGTGCTGCTGGTGAGCTAAACTATGCCATGTGTCATCATGCTAATGGAGTCGGTCAGAGGAGTCTTTCGGCGTAACTATTGATCCAAGGGTTTATCAACCCTTCAAGACTTCCCGATGACTCACAGAGGAAAAAGAAGCGTTCTATAATTCCTTATCCCCACCTCACTCGGTAAGTCGATTTACGTAGTGATTCCCCGACGCATTTCCACATTTGAAAGGATATATCAACAAGAAAGATGTAATACAGAATGCAAACTGATCACTGTCGATTTCCATAAGTCACTGTTTCTGGGTTATCTGGATATTATTTCACGCACTACAGTTTTAGTTTGTCTTCCAATATCAGGCGTTCAGGACAAGTACGCGGAAAAATGAGAATGCTAATTTAATTCATATTCAAGTAGATTTCCACGATCGACCGCACTATTTTTTTGACTATGGCGAAATGTGGCATCTCCTCTCATGGAGGTAACGCTCAAGGGTTATTTTCACGACTAATAATGATCAGCATCACGGAAATGATGCTCCTGATCAAGACACGGCTTTTCTCTCCGCACGTAGTCAAAGCAAGTTCTGATCGAAAACGATGTATCGCAATTGAAAAATATTTAATTATTTGCACAGACTTTAGATAAAATATTCTTCTCTTACCACTAATTGCCTCCAAGTAAGTAGGTACTACCGACAGTCTTCTGTTAACTTCAGAAAAAATTCTTCCAGAAGTATCTTCCTTAAGTTTATACGATTTTATACTTGTCAATAAGGCTTTTTATCATTCACTTGTAAAACCTTTAAGAAGTAAAATAATATAATGTATAATTACTATTCCTACTTTAAGTGTTATTTGGTTTTCTACCAGTTAGGGTAGGTTTGTGATCATTGCCTCTCTACCATGACTCTTGCTTGAGTGCCACTACTTCTCCACACAGACACCCCCTTAAGTGTAGCACGCTTCCCACCTCTCTTCATGCAATCCAAAACGCCGATACTCGTCCTCTCTCTCCTCTTGATTTCGCGGAACAACTTCCTTTCTTCCCGTATCAAGCCGAGAACTTCGTTCATCCCACCTCTCCGTACTTCCCCCACCCTCTTCCGCTCACTCATCTCGAGAGCCTCCAGTCTCTTCTCGTCCTATCTACCCAGGGTCAGAGTTTCGTTGGCATATAGCCCCAAAATCTACATCAGGCTCCTCATTAACATTTCCTCTATGTTTTACCATATACTATGAAATCCATCTCGATGGGAAACCCTGGGTTAACCCAACCCAGGGTTTCATTCATTACTCCTCTCATAACCATGAACGCGTCTTTTACTAGTCCACGATTGATGATACAATGAGTCAAAGACTAACCGAGGAGTTTGATGCAATCAATTTTTAAGAGAGGTAAGATGTCTTCCTTGGTTCCTAAGTGAAAAGATTATCACTTTCAGTTGCTGTATTCCAGGTTCAGGGAAATATATAGTTGTGTTTCTACTGTGTACGTGTGTACATGTATTTCCCATTGCCATTCCCAACGGCATTTTTAGGGTGACACCATCACATGAACTGCCTTTCGTCTGGCTTCTACACTTGGACTGAAGGGTAGGAGCCAGACCGTCGACCTATGTGGCATGGGTGGCCCCATCAGGAGCAAATATTATTGGTCCTGCCAGATGAGCTCCAGCGGTCAATGAGATGCGCAAGCCCTTTCACCTCGTCACGGCTGTAGTCCGAGGAAAGGACGTGTGGGAAAACGGAGAAAGTGCGGTGGACGGAGAGGAAGACGGACAGGGAAGAGCTTGGTATTCAGGGTGAGGAAAGGAAACTTCTGGAGAAGATAAGGAGGAGGCAGAGTATGTGGTGCAATAGGTAATGAGGGGTGAAGGGTTGCTGAAAGGCGTGATGGAAGGATATTGGCTTTCGTGGGAGAGGAGAAGAGATAGAATAGGCTTTATGGACAGGGTGAAGGAAGGATACTGAGATAGGTGTAAGGAGGGGCTTGCGGCTGTAAAAGTCGTGAGAATATGTACTCTCTTCCATTTAAACCTACCTAAACCGGTAGATCAACCTAGTAATAATAATAATTGCAGTATTACACGACTGAGTACCGTTACCTTCATACAACTGCCCTTTTACAATTAGTGTTACACATCCTTGGGCATAGGCAATTTGGTAGTACTACCTTGCTAGCGTGGTAGTCTAGTTCCAGGTAGTTGGCCCCTTGCTATCCAAATCTTTTCTTTTGCGCATCTGTGGAATTTATTTTGTGAGGCTCACAATAAATCCTTGCTTACAACAATAATGATTGTTCATCGAGATGGATTTCATAGTATATGGTAAGTCACAACTGAAGAAATAAGCGTAGAATAATGCAGAGCTCATGACCTGAGAAGGAAGGCCATATTTGGCTGACCGTTTAACAGATGTTAATTCACAAAACGGTGAAAATCAATTTCATCATACGATTTCAAATGTTTGAAGAATGTATACGAGATACATCGTCACGCTCTACATTTCACGCCACGTCCTGGAAAATGCTAACCCATCTTGATCATTGAAATTACCTTGCTTTCCTTCACACCTTGCAATGAATGACAAGTAGCTTGACTATGGAAGTGGTTGGAATGTCGGCCATTAATAGCTGTTTGCCCCGCGACTATCATTGGATTGAGACGTGAAGGGACAGGTAATGGCCAAAATAATTTGTTCAAGTCCTCCTCTGGTAGAGAAGATTCTTCTTTGGCAGAATGAGCGTCATTGTCGTGATCCCTCACGCAAATATCTGTGCTTGTCTTGCGGTTGCCTGATGGCTTGCTGTTGGTTTCCTGTTGAACTTTTGGTATTGCCTCCTGGTTCAGTTCTTGTAGGACATTCCTTACTCGTCTTGCCTTCTCTCCCCATAGCGTGAATTAGCTTTCACCATTTACTGTATTTAAAGTCATTGCGCTCCCGTTTTCCATATAGCTCCTCGCATCACTCGACTTTCTCTCTCTCTCTCTGAGGAATGAGAATCGTCCCCAGGGTGGGTTAATCTCCAAACTGCTTTCCATGTGCTTTATAATTATTTTTATCGACAATCGAACCCCTTATTCAATGATAGTAAGAAAGGTGAATACATGGAAAGCAAGTTAAATTGCTCCATCGCATAAAAAATGAAAGTAATTTACCTATGAAGATTAATAAAATCGCTCCCACATCTAGTGATGCGATTACTAAAATTCATTCTCCATTTGCAAAATAAAGCTATAGCAAAAAGTTCAAAAATATGGCCAACATTTTCCTTTTTAAACACCGCCTACTTGTTGAAACTCGTACGCATCCTATTTTCACGGCTTTCTTTTCATTCCTTAAGTAAAATATTGATCAAATTTCTCCAATGGAAATTGATGTTCATGTACGAAAATATTCTAAAAAGAATTTGTAATACTGAGAATTAAAACCTAACGGAAAATAGGATATCCGTCGAGAATAAAACACAGAGTGATATATTGTGTCAACTTTTTTTCACTCTGCTTTAAAGAACTCGAGTGGATGGAATCTTCAGTTTCACATACCTCCTTCAAATCTGTTTCATGAGTTTTGATAGCGAAACTTTTCTGACATCTAAACCTGGGTCTTGCGCTGTGGAAATTATTTGGGATTCTTAATAAACTTCCATCGAGAAATATTCCTTTTATAACTTCTTATAAGTAAAATAGACTGACAAATGTAAAATTGTAAATTACAGTAAATAGCGTGTTTCCTAGGCCACCATGTTTTGATTAGTAAGAGTCTAAAGGTTGGTCATGGTAATTACAACGATGATGACCAGTTTCCTCTTCATTATATGTGCATACATCTGTCCTAATTCAGAGTGATTCGAACATTTCTTGACTTGCTACCATACCATTCACGCACAAATGAAATGCAATGGATAGCAATAGACGCTCAAGCATTGCAGATAGCACACAATACCAAGTTTCAGACGATATCAGTGAACTCATGAGACACAGAGCTGAACCTTTACTGGTGTCGACCAAAGAAGAAACTCGTCCTGGAGAAACCAATTTTTTCGGTGAAAGAAAGAGCCATAGGAAGAGTCTTAAAGAAGAAACCCCAATCAAAAGAGATCATGGAACAGTTGCTGAAAGATCTCAGAGAGAATCAACCACTTCCAGTCGAAAAGTGAGCATTACCGGACAAAGTAATGGACTCCACAAGGCACAAACCATTCGAGCCACGATTCTAAACGGGGCCCAGAACGATGGTGAAGAGGCAAAACCACAAAATTACTTTTTTCCTTATTCCATAAGTAATTTTATCGATCGTTTGATTTAATTAAAGAACTTCTTTGCATCCATCATCTGATCACAATATCCCTCTTCCAATGTTTCATAGATGAAAGGGCGTCCAACGAAGTTTGCTTCAAAGAAACACTTGTAATCTCCCCAAAAGATTGTGATGATCCGGGTAAATATTTCGTCAGTATAGAAAAGGAAGACGATGGACCCGAGGTTGTTTACCAAATTTACGTTTCCATAAGACAGACACTTGGTGGAATCAAACAGGAGAGCACAATAATAGGACGTGTCACTCCTATGTTTACCACTCTGGAGGAAATGAGAGTAGAGTAAGTCTTAAACATATTACTATCCTCAGCTTGACCACCAATTTTATCACCGAAGCGGGAAAGCGATGGAGGTAAAAAGTAGCATGGTAAATGAGGAAGAAAGGTCGTGGAAAAAGGCTTTCAAGTTTACATCATCATCTCTGTAATAGTATTCGTACTTTTTGACCGTCCCATTAACTAACCTATTATATACTTGAAAGGTTTGCCTAGCCTAGAAATTTTCCTAGCCTAGTCTAATGGAAGGCAATGGGAAACCACCACATTAACCTCCCTAGAAAATCCAGCCTTGCATTCAAGTATGACGTGATGGCATCCTTCCCGGTAAAATATTCCGGAGGGAAAATAGTCCACCAATCGGATCTCCGAGTGGGGACTACTGGGAAGGGTACACCAGTCAAAGGTGTCAGATAGGGAAATGGGACGTGAGATCATTGGGGATGTGCGGGAAATTGGAGAACTTGAAGATAAAGATGGCCAGACTGGAGTTAGACATCGTAGGAGTGAGCGAGATCAAGTGGACGGGAGCGAACGACTTCTGGAGTGACGGGTATAGAGTCATATACTCCGGCGATAACCAGAAGATTGCAGGAGTTGGATTCATCCTGAATAAAAAATGGGGAAGAAGAGTAAAGGCATATTGGCAGTACAACGAAAGGATAATGCTAATCAAGATAGAAGGAAAACCGACAGACATAGTAATAGTGCAGGTGGACATGCCAACGTCCAACCATTCGGAGCCTAGAGTTTAAGCAGACCGCGAGTTCGCTTGGTGAGTGAAAATGATAGTGATATCTGTTGAAGATAGGTAAATTCATATGGATATAAGAAGAAAGAAAGTATGCTTGGGAGATTGAAAATATTTACTGTCCATTTTCATAGGTTAATGAACAGTTCGGTGATGGGTTCATTTAAGAATACTGGAAAATACTGAGGCGTTTTTGGCTTCAGTTTATCAATCGAATGGCAATATAGTCTTTTGGTCCATACCAAATCATGTGGCTATAATCGCTACTTTTCCTTTTACTTTTTATGTGGATATCCCCGTTTCGCCTAAATACTCATGAAATACATGGTATTTTCAATCTGCAAACATTTCGTCAATAGGGCCGTAGCCTCCACGCCTAAACTCACAACTTTATAGGACAAAGACAAAGAAATAGCGTGAAAGCCCCGCCAGTCTTCTAGTATTTAATTATATTTTTTATCTCCCTCACTCCAAAGCAGCATATTTTGTCACTTTCCTCTAATATTGAACAACTCTTAAAATCATGGCCTCCGCTTACATTTTTAAAGCCTTGTTAAGGAGATCAAGAATGTGTATCCATATTATACGTATATATTTTACGGAAAACTTTAATTTTTTAATGGTTTTCTCACGTATTTAACGGAATTAAATTACGACGATTAAGTCAATGTAGAGATGACCTAAAAGCAAGGTAGTCTTCCTCCGACTAGATTACTATTAGGCTAGTAAGTTCTCTTATTATGCATCATGAGATGATTTATGGATAGTCATTTTACTGAATCAATATTATATTGTATGAGTATGCCAGACAGAATCCATATATCTTGCCATGCGACGTGCAGCATTTAATGTCTAATTGAGCACATAAATTTCTTTCAGTTTGTTACAGATTGGGAATAAAAAAATTGAGCACAATGTGTACATTATAAATGAAGGCGATAACTACCATGTTTCTGTGTCCTCTTTCGACGGAGATCACTGGGAGAAGAAGGAGGAAGATTTTCCTGTTGAAAAGAAAACGGTAAATATGGAAGGAAATTATAATTAATAGCAGACAATGTGTCATCGAAATATGTATTAACACTCCGAATGAGTAAGCTTTTCGTTAATGCTTGAATGCATGTCTTATTTCCCGCACCCACGTGTAAAAACACTGTATTTCAAACTAACGTGTGCGCTGATCTTACACGCGGAAACTTTAAAATGTACCGTTTTTCCAAGTAGCTTTCAAGTGAAAATGAATAGAATAAAGCCTAACTTTGGAGCTTATGGGAGTTCTTTGGAATATTGACCGTGTTAGTCATAGTTCGTTGGGTAATAGCCCCAGCAGAGGCACATGGAGGAGGAGGGGGAGACAGGAGATGGTAATCACCCGTGTCCAGAGTTCAAGGGTGATTCAAAATGGGAACTGGACCCGCGGAATCAGTCCGTGCCTAAGGAAGCCGCGGTCTCAGACCGGTGCTCACATTCGTTTTTCGGACGTCCGGAGCCGCTGCGGTGCCGCCATCACGTCCAAAACATGCGTCATTATACATTAGGCTTAAGAAAGATATGCACACACTAAAAGCATCTCATATCCGCGCCGTACGTTTCTGCTGCTAAAACTCATTTTCCTACAACTCATTAGAAGTCACGTAGTCAGGATTTTGTTTCGGAGGGTGGGGAGGGAGTGAAAAATTTGGAAAATTAGGAGCAAGTTTGTATATTTAGACATTGGGCCTGCGTGGTTAAAGCCAATATTTTAAAGATAAAAGCTGTGCAAACTTCTAAATGAATACATAACCCACACTTTTTATGTCTTAAAAATTATTTTAAAACTGATTTATTTAAATATTTGTTCAAACTCCGAAGAATGAATTCAACATTCTTTGCTAAAAAAACAAACATTACGTTCTCCTATAGTACCACTATTTAATAATAAATTCAAAACGTCGGGGTTCCGGACCTCTTCGAACCGCCCCCTACTCTCCCCCTCGGCTACGTCACTGTACCGACACATGTATACGAATAATTAATACTGAAGAAAATATGAGACAATACAAGGAGCGTCCTTTCATTTCCTCTACGTTCGATATCGCTAGATTTTATTTCGGCAATAAAGAGCTCTATATACAAATCATCTGCACCAGTCGTTGATTTTTCAATTTCGTAACGCCAGATGTTTGCGCTATGTAACTAACTTAGCAAGTACTACGGTACCTACCGGACTTGTCTGTGCGACGCAGTTTCGCCCTCCGGGAGAACACATAGAATGACAGTAAATTAGGTGAACTCAAGAAGGTGAGCATGCGCAGGATCTAACTCGACTACATACTTCGTGGACCACATTTGCGGCACTGCAGGGGCACCGCACCAGGGGTTGTGTCTGCCGCCTGTGCACAGAACTATAGTCCCCCCACAGTAAAAACTCACTTCATAAAAACGTATCCTAGAGTACAAAAGAAAAAAGAAAATATAAATTATAAGTTTATAGAGCAGAAACCGGAAATTAACAAACATGTAAACAAATATAAACGTTCCATAAGGGTAAAAAAACATCGAAAAAAATTTGGAAGAGCATAAAGTAATATGTGTTACACTCTATAATATCATTTGTCAAGAAAATCATTTTCCAATAGCATCTTACATAGGTTTACGTAAATTAAGAGATAACATTAGTTTTATAAAAAAATGCATTAAATATTTTAATTTTGAGTGGGATCCTCTGGCAACAAGAAGATTTTCATCTTTTGTATGACTTCGAGTTTTTATCCTTGATTTTATAGGAAAATATGATACTAATTATATTCTTACTTTGAGAGGATACAATATTCTTTAATCGAGACGGAATTTTACTTGAATGTGTATATTTTTCTTGAATGCAACCGTCAGCATTTATTATTGGCTTTAGAAGAATATAAGGTAGAGCTCCTTTAGAAGAATATGATAGAGAAGATGTTTTACTCCTGGAATGAGAGCAGAAATTCTTCTCCCATTGTTCTTGTAAGAATATTGCGAAAGAATAACAATGAATGGGAAAATTCAGGCTGCATTAAGAAAAACCTTTTTTGGGTGTTATAATTTAACAAAAAACTTACTGTTTTATTTGACATGAAAATCACTTTGAAATTTGTACTTTGAACGGATGTCACATAAAAAAGAAACAGATAAACTTACAAGAGCATATAATATAGAAACATTGAAATCATTTGATAAAGAAATATGTGAATAAATATTTAAGCAGAAAGAAAAATCATGCAGAGAACTGAACTTAACATATAAATATTTCTTCTTCGTCTGGAAATTTTGGCACCTTTACTATCCTGGCGTCTGTGTACGTAGTAGTGCACTGTACCGTTGGGCTCTTGCACCGCACGTCCATAGAACACCTGTGAGCTAGTCGGACTCACTGCGCCACCTCTGGTGCATTTTGGAGGTTGTATTCTGTGGTACTTAAGGAATCACTTCATCTGCTGCTACCATCTTTCAATGAATTTCATTCATCCATATCAAACCTCTTCTTCCACCACTGCTCCAGGCTACTTATTAGCTTTCAATAATCAATATCCCTAAAATTCAAGATCTATAAAAGGATGAATGCGTATTGCGGACGAGTGAGGTGTATGCACGTAAATTTTTATGATGATAGGAAATACGGGGGACATCGCAGCAGTTACGGAAGCCACGGATATAAGCTGCTTTTGGTACTAAATCCTCCTATAGACTCTATAAATATAAAGTGACACGAATTTAGTCTTCATAAATTTATCCTGAGATGCTTTCCAAACAAGTCGTTGAGTAAATTTTGTTTTTTTTAAGGGAAGAACCCGGGGCAATTTTAAAACAATTACATTTTCTATAAATAATATTTATTTCGCGGGATGAATTTCTGCATCTTTCGGTTAAAAAATATGCATATAACTGTATATTCTTTGTGGTCTAGTTTTCCAGTTCAAACCAATCTAAGCCTTTCAATGCATATATACATACACAAATGCATGTGTATCTTTGTTAGATAATTAACACATACTTGATATAAGATATAAACGCGCTGACATCCACGTTGAAAATTTTCAGTAAAACAAAATCCATCGGTAATTTGACCAAGTACTGTTGCTCATCAGCGTATTCTTATTCACAGATTATGATGGGAGATGGTGCCAATTACCTCTTTTTGAGGCACTCAGCCGTGGAAGGAAAGAAGAAGGCGATGAATTTCACCACTATTCTGAATGACGGCAGTCTACACTCCTGCAGATACGTAAGAAAGACAGATGATGAGACAAAGTTATTGATAAGAGTATTTTTCAAAGTTTTTTAAGCTTGGGATAAAGCGTTTGGAAATTTAGCGCACGCCATTTCTCACTACGAGTGGTTAAACGTAAAATTAATTTTTTTCTCTTGCGGGTTACAAGAATTCAGTATCCACAAATCGGGGTTGTTCAGAAGTAGTAGTTGTTCAAGGTCTCTCTCGTTGCAGCAGTGGACACGGGCTTTAATCCTTGAGTCCAGTCAGGAAGGCAAAGTTTACCTAAACTCAGCTCAAAACTTATGGCATCGGGCGATAGAGATTTGTCTGAAAAATTACTCTCAATCTCCGTAAATAGGACTTTTTTTGTCTCTAGGACTTTTTTCGCCGTTTGAATGTCTTATGGAGTTGTTTAAAATCCAGTGCAGCAAAAATAATTATCAATTCAAACCATTAAAAAAAAACATTTTGATCTTATGGTATTGATCGCGTGCTGACTGGAAGGGTATATCCTTGGACCACGTCCGAAAACTTCTGATCATGGGCAATCCATCGAATTTGAGTCACTAATCCTTGACCCTTAAGCTCCGGTAGCAAATGAATCTAATACCAAAGAACCACGTAGTATCAGAGGTTACCTTTGCTTTCGTTACTATCCTGATCAAGATCAAGAGCGTCTTTACGTATGAAACTTTTGGTGCACTTAATAAAACCCCTCTTGTAATCAACTTCACTTTTTTGTATCGCATCAACAGGATTTCCGACACAGCATTGGACGCTTTGGAAGAAATAAAGAGGAAATAAGAACCATTACGGCTAAGAAGACGATCAACAGTCCTGGAGGAATTCAAGTTTTCAATTGGATTCTGAGCGTTGGGGCTGGGTATATCCTGGAAGAGAAAAGAGATGTGAGTATATTAAATATCAGAAAGAAGATCCCGTTGAAATTGAATTCCTGTTTTAAAATTGTTTTAATCGGACATTGATCCCTTATTTCATGACTAGGTCCTTAAAATAATACGTTGCTGGCTACGCTTAAATCATATTATTTAATCATATATACACTATCGATAATCATACTCTCTCGCTGTTTAGAAATTTTTATCGAATATTTATTTTCTTGGAAAGTGGCTTCTTCAATGCTTATTGCATTACCCGGCGATATCTCTACGGCTTCGCTCACTCCAGTTACAGAAATCACTGTAATCAATAAAACGAGGTGATAGAGTTGCCTGGCGACAAATGCCTTTGCTCTCATGGAAACGATGATAACACCCACATGTTAAGTTTCTCTTCTACAATCGTTAAACTGTCAATATCATGGGTCAGTCATGAGTTTTTATGAAGTCTGGTGAGAATCAGGAGTGGCATAAACCCCGTTCCACACGGACAACCTCTCGGGGCTGTTAACGGGGCGCCAAGTTAAGGTCTAAAAGAATAAAAGCGTTGATTTTTGTTATATTTATAGCATCATAGCATATTTATAAATGGTAGTAGCACTATTTATATGAAGTTAATATTTATTAATTTATCTATAAGAAGGTCTCTCAAGAGTTTTTCCACGTGAAGGGAAGCGCAGTTAAGCGCGGGGAAGGTATCGAAAGGTGGCCTTGCTCGGGTGAATAACTTTTCTGTAGCCACCCTTGATGATAATAACCTGAAAAATGTTAAAACTTTTATTAAGTATGAAATTCATTGAATGCATGAAAAAATCCGCAAATGAAACCCTTGGCATGCCATTCTGATACTGTTCTTTGGGAGTTTTATCGATGTGAAATAGTTATGGCGAATGAAGTAGAACAAATAATGAATCCCATGTTAACTTTCTTCATTCATACCGTTCCTTTCCCAGTTTCCTCCAGGATCCCTGCAATATCCCTCGGTAGAGTGCAGCATCGAGGCGAGAACCAGTGACGCCGAGGACGAGAGTTCAGCGACGCCAGAGGAATCGGAGGCCCTAATAGCCGAGCGGGAATCCGTCCCATCGGGCGAGATCGGAGAGGAGGCCCCTGGAGAGTTGGGTGAGGCAAGCGATGCCTCGAGGCCGGAATTCTTCCTCACGGAGGAGAGCGAGGAGGTAGCCAAGCCCAAAGAGTCTTCCCCGGAGAAGGAACCCGGGGAAGATGGCGAAGGACCGCAGACGAGGAAGGCGTCAGCCGATGAAGAGGGGGAGGATAGGAAAACTGTGGAAGGTGAGGTAGATGGAGAGGAAGGTGAAGAGATGCTAATACCACAAAAAGATGAGGACGAAGGTTCTCAGGAGAAGTTTTCAACGGCGGATGGCGAATATGTTGCGACAGGGGTTCTGGAGGGCGAGGGAAAAACCGAAGACCAAGAAGATGAGGAGCTGGTGTTTGAATTGGAAGAGAAGGAGGCGAAAGAGGAACAAGAAGATGAAGACAAGGGCATGATAGAGAAGGAAGAGGAAACGGCGAAAAGCAGGGACTCAGCGAAGCATTCCGATGAAGAAACAGCCTCGGAGGCCGTTGTCTCCGAGGACTTTGAAGCTTTGAGCACGGTATTGGAGGAGAGCGATGACAGAACTACAGCTGAGGGAGAAGGTGCGGAGGAGGAAAAAAGTGAACTGGAAGAAGAGGACGAAGGAGAAGAAGGGGTAGACGTGGAAGATGATGACCAGGGCGGAACCGAGGACGAAGGAGAAGCCACTGAGGTAGCAGGCGAAGTATCCTCCGGAGAGGATAAGGTCGAGGATGCGTCAGAAGAAGAAGATGGTGCATCTCAAGGCGAGATGTCGGAGGCCGAAGAAGAGGGAAGTGAGGAAGGAGAAGAAAGGTCTACTGAGGAAGAAGTCAGCGGAGAGTCGGACAGCTCTGCTCCCGCGAAAGAGGAGGAGATCCACAGGGTCTTCTCCTTCGAGCTTGAGGGCTACTTCCCGCTGGACTTGAGCTCCGAGGAGAGCGAAGGCGCCAAACTGGAGGAGATCCTACGGGACATCAAGGCAGTGAAGAGGGACTGCAAGGAGCTGAGGGCGGACATCAGGAAGGAACAGGTGCAGGAGGAGGAGTGGAGGCGCTCTCTGCGGGGGCCGATGCTCAAGGTGGGGCCGCTGAGCTGGCGACTTCTCGAGAGCGGACGTCGCATGAGGATTCCCCGCCAGGCCTTGGTCTCTGCAGACGGGAAGGTGGACCAAAGCCTAATACCCTTACAGTACAGGTGGAGGGAAGACCCTCAGCTGCTCTCGGCGTACAATAGCTGCAAGGTAAATTGAATTTTACGCAGAAGTTTAGTCGGCCCCTTATTTTTGGAAGGAGACCGACTACTGGAATCATTTGCGCCATGAGGAATAGGTGGGTAGGACGATAAGGGAAGAAATATTTGGAGAATGGAGGAAGGGTGGAGAGAAACCCGACGGAGGCATTAACCTACTTTTTACAAAAGGTGCTAGGGGGTCCACAGTTAAACGTCCCATCGGATGGACGGAGTACTGCTTTAGAAAGAGTTCTCCGTATAAATCCGAAGTAGGGTTCGAGATCTCAACGTTAAGCCTACCCCGCTGCCGAGATTCTGGTGGAAGCCCGCGCTTTAGCATGACCACCGAGATATTCATGTGTATCTCGGTGGTCATGGATGTAGCCAGTGCCGGCCCAAGGCGTGGACAGAAGCCCCAGGCGGCCGGTTGTATGGGCGGCCAGTCGGCGACTTATTAATGAATGTTAAAAGGGACAAAAAGTATGAAAATCGGAAAACGTTACTAACTTCCTGCACCCAAAATTACATTTTTATAGTTCTGAAACCCCAGAGAATCCTTCAAATCATCGCGCGGTTTAAGGAAAAACAATCCACAACTGTATTCTTTATTAGGGTGGCCCAATACAATTTTGCTCTCACTTGTAAAATAGTTTGGGCCGGCACTGGCCAACACACTCATCTTATCTCACAGAATTCCGGCAAAAAATGAATGCCTCATAAAATTTATCTCGTGAATGCGATAAGGTGAGATCAGCTTCTCAAATCGCGGCGGTGGTAGAAATTTTAAAACTCGAATACGAGTCCTGCTTGGATGCTGTAAGGAGAGCACTTCGGCACTCCATACGTCGAATGGGACGTTAAATCCGTGCTCCCCTTGGAAGTATTTCGCTACAAGCTGACTATTCAGGCACCGCCGGGATTTATTCATCCCTTCTACTCCCATTCACTAATTAATAATATTTTCCCTCCGGGTCTGAGTCGCAGATAAGTGCGGACAGCCGAAATACATGTTGTCCATACAAAACTTACCGTATTTTCCCGAATTTAATGCGACGTTTTTTCTCCAATGGACACCCTTGAAAGCCACGTTCGCACTAATTTTGTGTGCTCATTACTTCATGAACATAACTGTGTATTGAGCGTCACCGCACGCGTTCCGGCATGTCTTTTAAAAATCGCTACATTGTGATTTATCGGGCGCCATTGACACAGCATTGTAAATAAAGTGGACTTCCTGTGGAAATACGTTAGTAAAGATCGGTGAGGTGAAAATAAAAAAGACATCATATTAAAAAAGGAAAATTAATAAATGGTCTTTTATTTTTTATAAATTTCAGTTTAAAATACTTGCGGTTGCACTTTATTCGGGGTCACATTAAATTTGGGCTAATACGGTATTCATTCTTTAATTGATCTTGGGATTCTTTGGATTGATCGGCTTGTGCTTAGCACGAAAATTTGCATGTTAAATGCCGGAGGTCCATCAGTCTGGAAGCAAACTAGGGATAGTTCTCGGCCCTCTTAACCCACTATAAAGTTTGCGGAAAAATATTGTTTGTGCTCATCGGACATTTTAAGGTGGTCCTGCGTTGCATTTTAGACACCCGAGGATGACAAGCAAGTGAAAGTATAAGCGAGCGCTTAAGAAGAACGAAATAATCCCGGCGTCCGTTCATTGATGTGTTTGGAGCATCATTTTTCTTAAAAATCTTCCAAGATTGATTCATTCGGATCTAATTGTCCAAAAACCTAACAACCAGTTGAAAGGAACCAATCCATATCCTAATCTGATTAACATCTAAATTAGTTTTCATGAATAACTACGCATATCTGACGCAACTTTTTTTTCTTCCAGATCAGACGGAGGATGGATATCAGATCCTATGCAGCAGACCACGAAGAGATAACGGATGTGATATCAGATTTCCTTTTGATTGTGCTCATTAATAAACCTGAAGATGTGATTAAATTTACCAAGGAATATTTTATGGATTTCAAATGAAATAAATATATGCCAGTGAATCATTAAAATGGAATTCATCATTTTATGAACATGCACATGAAGGAAAAATGGGAGTTTACCACAATTTAACATTACGTCATATCGCGCCACTATAAAATAAAAAAAATGCGATGTCCTTCAAGAAAATACTCAGCCGCCGCAGCATCTTAAAACCCAATTATATACTATTAACACTGGCATGGTGATGGATTAATTATTCATGAAATACAGAGATTAAATGGATAAGGTCATAATTTTGTTCTGGTCATAAATTAGGTAATTCTCATGATTATAATGAGGAAAATAATTGTGTGTTCTTTTTATGTTTCTGTTAACATGAGCTACAACATTAAAAAAAGAAAATTTGGAAGATATTACTCACATTTTACTTCCATAAATTTGCGATGTTATAAACTATGACCTTTCCCCTCTATCTATGGAGGTACTAATGGATGTGTTATTTTTACTACTACTTTTTTTCAAGTACTCAATTCCTAGCCACAGGGTCAATGGTGAGTTTATAATTGTAATTAATTTGATTTTGTGGTGGTAAATGATGGGATGAAATAAAATTATTTCCGACATGCCTATTAATAACGATATTCACCGAGTGGGATCTAAAATTTTTAATTCAAGAAAATGGCCAGTTAGTTGTTATTGAGCAAAATTTATCTTGTATGACCCTGGAGATATTGAAAGTCATGTTACAATCAATTCGATCCTCTATACTTAACTTTAATCATCCTATTTCAAATCATAGTTGGATGTTTGTTCAAGTCTTATGTTCATATGAGCGTGTATATACAATGTTTAAATTAACATTCAACAGTCTTGCATGTTACCATCACATAAAAGAGATTACTACATTGGGCTGAGAAGAAAATGGTTCCATTCATTTTCAGTCAGATTTGGATTTTATAACATTTTTGTTGGTGGAAGGAGACCTCCTGAGTAGGTATACGTAAGCAATCTAAAAAAGAACACACAATTATTTCCCTCGTTATTATCATGAGAATTACCAAATTTATGATCAGAACAAAATTATGAACTTATCTCTTTAATCCCTGTTTGAAAAACATCTCCAAACAAAATTGCAATATATTTTTTTAAATTATCTTTTGGTATCTAAGACATAGAGCGCTTAATTATTCAACCCAATTAAATATTATTAAATTCTACCGGACTCCTACTCTATTTTTGAAAGTGAAACGCTACACATGTATGTGTAGCGTTTCACTTTCAAATATGTATATAGGTATTCTTATATAGGTATGCAATTAAAATATAACAAGGTATTACATTAACTGTTTGTTTTTTGTAGATTTTCGCATTCCATTGTATTTTTTCAAATATATTTTGGTATCTGCGGTATATCGCAGATATTTAAAAAAATACAATGAACTACTAAAATCTACAAAAACGTTAATGCAGTACCTTGTTATATTTAAATTGCATACGGATGTGTAGCGTTTCACTTTCAACAGATAGGCGTAGGAGTCCGGTAGAAGTTAATGATATTTAATTGGATTGAATATTTAAGCGCTGTATATATTAAAGAATATATTACCATCTCTGGTAGTGCTACTTTCTTTACCGTCTGCGCTTTGTAGACTTTTCGCCATTTTAAACTGGGCGTTCTAGGCTGAGTCGTATATCATCCAATGAAAAGTATCCAAACGAAGTGGCTAAACAAATGAATAAGGATAAGTAAAGCGTAAATTCAAGTCCGAGTGACGATGACGGAAGGCAATTCCCTTGAATATGATGTTTTTGTATGTTGGAGGTAACGCTAAATAACAGAAGATGAAAGAGTCGTCTGTTAAACCAACTGAAGATGAAGAAAACAACGCAACAGCTGTAAGTAAATCGATGCCTACTTTACTTTGTTAGTATAATTTTAAATACTTGTCACTAGATCTTTCTCAGTGGCTGCTATCACTTTCCTCCACATGAAGGATGCCTTAAGTAGTGATGGTGAAGATAATACTAGTGAGTCCTCGGAAGACACAGAACCGAAGTTGAAATATGTGCGGCTGGCGAATGACGTGGTGAAAATATTAGCAAAAGATGAAGCTAATTGTATAGCTGTTCATCCTAAGGTTAACGCCCACTACCATTTCTTGCTGTTATTTAAAGATTATCAATAGGCCTTTTTAATTATTGTTTTTAATTGCAGTTTTTATGCCTGGGAACACGGTTTGGCCAGATACACATTTTGGATCATCAAGGAAATCAAGTTGTTGACAAACAGTTGGCTTCTCATTCGGTAATGGTCAATCAAATCAGTATTGATCATAATGGTGATTTCATTGCCAGCTGCTCAGACGATGGAAAGGTGAGTGACTCATTTTTGTGTTCACGGGAGGTTGGTAATTAATAATAATTGATGCGTGACGGAATACTGTATATCTTACAATCTTATTGAAATATTTTACCGAGACAAGTTTTCGGTGTCACTCACCATTAGTTTTTAATTTCAGGTGTTAATTTATGGATTGTACACGACTGAAAATACTCACAACTTTTCCACTGGGAGGCTGGTAAAATCTATTGGAATTGACCCAAATTATTACAAGTCAGGTTCAGGAAGACGCTTTATAACTGGTATGCACCCATATGGCGTTTAACTGAGCATTTTTGTTTTCTAATTTAATTTTTTTGCTGAGTCTATTATTTGGTTCTGATTAATCTAATTATCATGATATTTCTTTAATTTCATTTCTTAAGAGCTAGTAGATTATAGGAACTAGATTGTTCCAGCATGAAAGTCTTCATGAAGCCATGGAGTAACTCCCATTTAAGTGCTAATTACTGCTGGATTATTTTTGGGCTTTCTTGTTTCAAACTTAATGGGTGTGATGTCTTAAGATTGGATTTCAGTTGTTCATTGAAGAGGGTTCCTGGAGGTGTGTGTTATTCAGTTTTTTAATAATGAATGAGAAGTCAATCATTGCTCAAGAATTCCAATTTTTCTGTAATTAACTTGGTTAAAATATTGCTGCTAATGCATTCTAGGGATTCTGGTTTCTGTGTAAAATATTTGCTGTCACACCACATTACTCATACTGGTAATCATGCCGTTCACCAACAATTTATATATTTCATAGGAGATGAGAAGCTGACTTTATATGAGAAGACTGGTTTTCTGGCTCGTCTGAGACCTACGGTGTTGGGTGAAGCTGGGGGCATTGGAGGGCTACCTGTGTCACCCAGCAGCTTTAATGGTGGCCTCGTGGGGAACCTGAGATGGAGGGGGCGTTTTGTAGCCTGGTCGTCGTACGCTGGCATTCGTGTGTATGACCTCACTGCAAGATGCTCCCTGGGGCTCATCAAATGGAGCCGTGTACCTGGGTAAGTGTATTTTAAAAACAAACGTTCCTGTCGCCTTATTTATCAATGTATGTCTACCACATCAGCCACTGCAAGGGTGTGTGGATGGAGGTTTTTACTACTGTAGCCATAATAAGGAAGGGTATAGGGACATAAAATGGAAGAGTAAAATGATGAAAATTGAGATGTGTTTAGAGTTATTAAAAAAATAAATAAATTGCATGGGTGGGTGATGGCCCTCCTGGCACTCGGACCTCTTTGGGTCTATTGTGCCGTCCCACATTTAACCTGCCTGCCACTTGCAGACAGGTGATAAAAGCACCACGGTAGAGGTATGGAGGAGGGTCAGCCATTCAACCCCCGTTGGGGCCCAGCGTTGCTTAACTTCGGTGATCTGACGGGAACCTTCTACAATGATGATCTTGAATGCATTCATGCTTGAACTTGATATGGTTCATGTATCATGTAAGCAGGTCATTTACACTGTACTAGTACTGTATGTGCATACATATGCATGCCCAAAACAGGATTATATCCTGCTAGCATGGAAGCTGTAAATGAACAGGGGGCTTATCTGACTACCCTATTAGGAATTCTTGGCTCTACGAAACTTTATTTGTGGCATGAATAAAAACTGCTCTTGTTTGATATCTGCTCTTAAGATTACCAGCATAATAAAGGTGCAAACTAAAATAGCACACTTGAGCATTGAAGCTAATATCTTTAATTTAAGACTGCAAGCTCAGAATTACAACATTATCATTTTGCATTTTTGAAGGTCCATTTTTCTGTTATAAGGCAATGAAAGCTGAGTTCTTCTCTCATAGATAATGAGAACCCAAAATAAAACCTTAGCTAGGATCCATGTACTAGCAGGTGGCACAAACTCATGGCATGAACAAAATTTGCATTGAGTATTGGTGGACTGGTTGGAAGAATTTTTTACCGTGGAAAATTCTGTTCTTACCAATATGCCTGTATTTTTTCATTTTGGTGTTCTACCCATAGGTTGGTTGGTGCTTGCATTGTCCCCTGCTCAACTTCTCCAATTTGGAGTTGTCAATAAGCTTTCCCACCCAAAACTGTATGCATTTGCGTAGCGTTTAATCTTTCATAAGCTATTTGAACCTTCCAATAATGTTAGCCAAACTTCCTATTCTCTTTCTTCCTCCTCTCTTACTTGTCATTTTCCCTTTCCTCATAATCTTCAACATTCTTTTGGTTCTAAACATGCTCTGTTCTTTTTTGCTGCCTTCTCCAAATCTCTCCTTACTATTTCCTTTCCTTCTTTGTTATCTTTAGCACTTCCTTGTTTGTCATCCTAACTACCCAGCTTACCTTCTCAGTTCCTCTCCACTTCCACATCTTGAATGTTATTCTATGCATGCTTAAGGTATATTATACATATTTTGTCTAAGGAAATTACTTGCTAGTTTATCCCTTTTTCTGCCAGTGGGACATTCATATCAGCCTTTGGTGCTTGTGCTAACACAATCTTTGGCTATATGCCTATACATATAAATATAAAATGGTAAATTATTCCTTCAAAATGCAATATAAATGCACACTTTGTCACCATTTAATTCCCTAATGTATGCCTATTCTTTAACCCTTCAAGCTTAGAGGAGATTTAAATGAATCCCATCTCATAGGTCGGAGGAGATTGAAATGGAATTGCTGGTGGATTCCACTGATTTAAATGGAATCGCCACGACGTACCTAGTCACTATGTCACTCTACGGCATGTGAAGTTTGTGCCCAACATAGTGACTACGTCGCAAATCATTGAAGGGTTAAAAAAGAATTACCAGTATAAAAGAAATTAATACATTGATATTTCAAAAATTAGAAAACTGCTCATAGTTGCTTTTCCAGCCTTGTTTCACTTCTGAAATTTGCTCGCAGTGGATAGGTTAAAATATAAAATGTAACTCTTGCACTTTCATGGCATTTTCTGGGAAACTGAAAAGTAATAACATTGAATTCAAGATATATTTTTCCTCCAGTGCTCTCCCCGAGGATTACAGGTGCAATCTCTGCTGGCGTGATGATCACACACTTCTCGTGGGCTGGGTGGACACTGTGCGTGTTTGTGTTGTTCGGAAGCGGAAAGAGAATGAGTTACGTGCATCACTTTCCCCATTATCTCCAGCAGCTATGACCTCATATGCAGAAGTACTTCCGGAATTTGTTGTAGAGCCAGGTAATATTATGAAGATGTGTGGAATGTGGTCTTAATTAATATGATGGTTTATGGTCAAATGTTCAGTCATGAATCATTAGCCCACCACTCTAATCTTGAAATAAACACTGCTCACTCTAGAGGAGATGGCATTGATTGTGTAATGTCCTGCAGATGAAGACCTTGGGAGGAATATTTTTTGCAAGTATTCCAGTTGATACATCATAGTTAGCCAAATTTGCTGTGTATTCTTCATGAAGTGTAGTACAATTCTATCTACATCCCTTCAGACATAGTTACATATACATCATAGTTAGCCAAACCCTGGTTAATATAATGTGAACTATGTATGTGATCATATTTGTGCCAGAAATTCTTTCATCTTTGACACATTTTCCTTATTTCCTTGGTGTCTGTTTATTATACCTCCAAAATACTTCTGTCTTTTCGAAATTTGTTCATGGCTTGTAGGCTGTAGTTCTCACTTCTTCTGACTCACCTCATGTTTTGCTGGGGATTCCAATTTTCACTATGTATCAATGAGATAGAAAAGGGATTAGACTGTTTACAAACTTGGTATTCTTTGCCCTGGTTATGGTTCTAAAATTTAGGTTACTCTCATGACCCCCTTAAAAAATAATAACTGACCCCTACTGTCTCCAAGTTAGTCAGGCCTTTAAGGCATTGTCAGAGAGAGAAACTAGAATCAAAGATGAACATGATAATTTAACATGGTAGACAATGAACAATACATATGTATTTGAATGCTTTAAAAAATGTAAATTTGCTTTGGCAAATGTAGATATTTATCATTATGATTAACTCTGCTTCCTTCCTGCACAAATTCTATAACTACTATGATTAATAAATATATCAAATCCAAATATTTAGAAAAAGAACATCCCCTGAAGGCGTATTCCATCACAGATATCGAAAGCTATTCTTTGGGTATGCCGGCAAGAATTACGGATTGAAACCTCTTACTTGTGCTGACATAGCCTCCCAACTTTGTTTGTAATTTAAGTGACTGTGATAATGGTGGTGATTTTTTACGACATAGTTATTCATATATTTAGCTTTATAAGTCAGTCCATGTGTACTTTTCTTGGGAAGATTTTGAAATTTTTTAATCAAGTCAGTCTGTGAAAGAACATTTTATTTCATTTAGCACCTTATGTAGTTTTTGTCATTTTCGTGTTTCTATTATGGTAACCAAAAATTCTTGTTTATTTTTAATGTTTATTGATTGATTTTATGTTTATTCTATGATATCAATTAAATTTATTCGATTGAAGAAAGACTTCTTCCTGAATCCCATTTGAGCCTGCATATGTTCTTTATCACATTGTTTTCTCATAAATAGCCCATGGCTTCATCGAATAACACTCGGTGATTCCATACAAATGAATCTGATGTCCTTAAGGATCATGTACAACTAAGATTATTATAATTAATGTTGCTATTTTCTGAGTATCATTCATAGTGGGGAATTATTTTCAAAGTCATATACATATGAATTAATTTTCTTAATTCTGTTTTGCAGTGTGGACCTTTCGGACCGACTTTTTCATCTGCGGAGTCGGACCCTTGGGAGAGAATCAGCTGGTCATACTTGGTTTTCCAAAAGAGCCCAGTGAGGATGGGAAATCACAGCGTCCCCAAGTTCATGTTGTGGAACCAAAGAGTGCAGTTTGGCCAACCTGTCAAGATGGACCAAATCCTGGTGGTGAAGATTATGTGGAAGTTTGTTCCGACAGTCTTTCTATGCAGCAGTATTCAGAATACAAATGTAATGACTATCACTTGGGTGAGTATGATCTAGAGTAGTCAATTCTTTTTTTTTTAATAAAACAGCTTTATTGTTCTGTCGGTCGTTGTTGACATAGAACATATTCAGAAACATTTATACATAATAACCTTTCACAATAGCTTTACAATATTGTCCAAAAAAAACTCATCAGTACTATAATAACATTCATTAAGCAGTAGTTCTTTGAGTTTTCATTTAAAAGAAGACACAGAGGACATACATTTAAAGTTTGTAGGTAACTTATTGTACAAAAGTGATGCCGAGTGAATAGGGAAATTCTTATATACAGCACCTGATTGTACTCGCAGGTGAACATTCTCCCTTCCACGAGTCAAATGACTATGAACCATCGAGTTAGGAATGAACATAGATGGATTCTTTTTTACAAATAAACATTTTCTTATGTAGCACGCACGCGCGTCCGCGTCATCGTATTTTATACGTTTCTCTCTGGCACATAGATAGCTAACCTACGAGCAAAGTCGCGGCCATTCTAGTGATCTCGATACGTTATTCTGTGTGCCATTTGTTTGAGAAAAGTCACGAATATTCTACTGTTTGTATTTGTTCACACTCCTTAAAAGTCTGGAACCAAACATTCTGGCTCAGAATGTTCTCGAAACAACCGAGCTACATATATAAGGGAAGCAGAGGCAGTCAGTTTAAAGTTACAATCGTCGCGATAACTTGCGTTTTGAGTTTTTTCTGTATCCGCCACTGCTCAAATCTGAAATCTATTTTTTGTGGTAATCGTGTTGGGTTGACCTTGAAAACTACAATATACTGCAACCATTATCGACTGTTCACAAACCTTTCAGTAATTTGAATAGATTTGCTTCATACTATGATTTTTTTTTAATTTACAGAGTGCTTAATTGAAGAAAGTAGATATTTCATTTTGAACCCAAAGGATTTAGTGGTAGCTAACCCTTGTGATGCAGATGACCATGTACAGTGGCTAATGGAGCACAGGTAGATACATAGTTTTGAATTAGAGTGGAGTTGATCTGTGAATGTGTTGTAATAATGGGATTTGCTCTTCTCATGTATTTAACTGATATGATCAATTTTCATTTGCTAATTAAATGGCTCACTACAAAATTCTGGGTCTGTCATATTTTCATGGTTAATCTAAATGTTTTTTTTTGTGATTTCAGTCGCTATGAGATGGCAATGGATGCTGTCCATGGACTGGATGGAAAAGGTTTGCCAAAGCGCTTTACTCCCTTAAAAGTTGGCCGAGCATATCTTGACCACTTGCTTGCGGAAAATGAGTTTGAGAAGGCAGGAGAGCTCTGTCGCAAAATCCTTGGTAAGAACATACTTGCATTCAAAACAATTTAATGTGGTCCATTAAAATTATGTTTATGTGCTGCTAATACCAAAGAAACGATATGGTCTCTGGCAGGTGTGGTGGAACTTGTTCATAGTGAATGAAGCCTTGGCAGTTCTTTGCTGAAAATTGTATTATGAACTGGTCATGATGCTTTTACATTATTGTCAGATTATGTGTACTTATTGATAGCGATGTAAAAACATATGAGCTGATCTTCAATAAATTTCTCAGCTTTGAGGCATAGTTTCGCTCATCATCACAGGTAATCTTGTCAAGTTCCCCATACAAATTTCATATTTTAAATTTCCAATCTGGCAAAAAAAGCATATACATTATTTGCTTGAATCAATTTCTGGTAGTATTTTGCATTTTTTGGTCAACATCACCTTCCACATTGTTGTATGCACTAATCATGTCTTCTGACTTTGCAAGATGATGAAATAAGGAGGTTTCTTTTTCCAATGTAAAGCCAACTATCCTCAATCTGGTAAATGGGAAAAAAGAGTGAATGCTTTTTTATAACTGCAGGGCAGGACAAGGTTCTCTGGGAGGAAGAGGTTTATAAATTTGCTCGAATTTGCCGTTTGAGGGCAGTGAGTCCGTATTTGCCTAGAGGAGAAGAGAGCGTGGGTGGACAGAAAGATTGTCAATTGGATCCACATATCTACGAAATGGTTCTCTATGAGTTTCTGAAGCTGGAGCCTGAGGTCAGCATGAAATTTTTATGCTATGACTTTATAGCCATAATCCCTTTTTATTCCATTTCACTTGTACCATATCATGAATTCTGCTTCAAATACTGTTCACCTTGGAGGTTCAATACCTTTGAATTACTTGGATTATAATTAAAGATTTGTAAAATCATTAATCTGTTTTCATTGTTTGCAATAACACGGAATGTGTGACTTTATGTAATCAAGTGCTTTTTTATTGGTACATATTGATCTTTGCTTCATGTTCCCTTGTGGAAGCAACTTAAAATGATATGTTCTCTTGTTCACAAATTGGACCTTGGGCTAATTCTTAGCATGTAACATTTGAAGGAATGTTCAGTTAATTACCATATATCCTTGAGCGGGAGTAAAAATGTTTTACCTTTCTTCATCCATTGAAATCCTATCTTCTACTTTTAGTCAAGTCATGAAATAAGGTGACTTTTAGGGGTCTACTTTTCATAATAATGCTTGCATAAAATAATGCATTTCTCCCTTCTGTATTGACCATAGAATAGGTTAGCTTTATGTTCTACATTTCGTTTTATGACCTTTCAATCTTAAATACACTTGGTGCCTCCACTTTGCAATGTTCATCCTTTCCACAGATCCAGTCACCGATTTCAATCAACATTTTTTGGCTGAAAATAAAACTTCAGCTTCTACTTGCATTGACTTGTACTTGTGATGTATATTAGATTCTCAATATTATACTATACTTAGTTGCTTTCTGATTGTAGTATACAAATATATTCAATTTCGTCTTGAATAAAATCATTGTAAATTTCACATAATTTTATTAACGTCTGGAAATGGTTTTGGTTACTTATGTCATCTTTTATATGTCACCTTGAAGATAATACCAAGTGTGGAAACCATGGTTGTTCATCAATTAAATATGTAGTGTCAAATTGACATAGTGATTTTATTCAAGATGAATATCAGTTATTTTCACTAATTTATGCCTCATACCATTTCATGCAATATGTACATTCAACTTGACGTACAAAGTGTCTGAGAGAAAGCTTTTTTTCATATTTTTTCAACTTTAGGGTTTCTTGACATTGGTGAAGCAGTGGTCTCCAAAACTGTACAATGTGCCTGCTGTGGTTAATGCAGTAATGGAGCATGTAATTGTTATTGATGGAGTTGGAGGAATCAGTGGGATTGTCAATGAGAAGAATGGAACATTGTCTGGGGATGGAACTGGTCAAGGGGCTATAAAAATGCTACTTCTTGAAGCTCTTGCCATATTGTATTCCCACGAGGGAAAGTATGATCGTGCCTTGGCCATGTACCTCAAGTGAGTATTTCATAATGCATAAGTGCTATTATGCATGTCAGGTGCTACTTCATTTATTTATCATTATGTAGTCAGTTAGTAAACATCAAGGCGTTGGGTTTATGTATAAGTGTTGTAATTATTTTGCCCATCAATTCTATGGCTGGTATGATATGTTTCAGCTTCAGGGGTTCAATGAATGCTTTGTGGTATAAGTTCATGTAAAATCATGGAGAATACCTGCCAGTAATTTGGCATTTGAAAGATGGATTGAATTAATAACACAAAAGCAAGCTGAATTGCAGCATGATTCTATCTATTTTACATCTGGTTAAAGATGGTTTCAAACCTGATACATATCATGTTAAACAAAACATTACCCCAAATAGATGGGACAACAATAATCGAGAAACCGCGAGGATGTTTTTTCCTTCCCAGTGTTATTTTCCTCTTTGGGAAGGGTGTTTCAAGAGGCAATTTACTTAAATCAGTCTTCTTCATGAAGGATGCTATTGTTACTGAGGGTAAAGTTCACTAAGTTCTTCCAGGCCCAATATTTGTAATCCAAATTGTGTGAAAATTCTTACACCAGGGTAAATACACTTGTTTCAGGGGTGGATTAAGGTGGACAAGAAGAGGTGGCCTACCCTTCCCCCCCCCCATAATTACTAGGAAGATATAAAAATGGTAATGATGAAGTATTCCATACATTGCAGAAAGTAGCAATCTGCCACCCCTCCCCCAAAACAACAACCTTAATCAGCCCCTGGCTAGTTCCCTGAGGTTTCTCTTAAAGAAAGAACTGATACACTAAAAATGGGGGTAGCTTCTTAGCTTTGATTTTACTGGATTTATGGCTTCTCTATGATTTGAACCCAGACCACCTAAGTCTATTACATAGTGGGCTTGCTGCTGCATTGTCCAAATCGGACACAAGTTTTGTTACTTCTTTCAAAGCCTTCTTAATTATTCAGGACCTAATTCAAATGTTCATTTACTGTGGTCGTAAATATTTCCATGCTATCTAAATATGCTCTTTTTCCCAGTAGTTTATAATTTGTTTAGAATTCATGATAACACATAAAATCAAGCCAATTCTTCCATTTAGCCCTCCATACCAAATCTGGGGATTGAATAGGGCTTCTATTTTTAAACAAAATTCTTCTTTATTTTTTAGCCATAATTTTATTATGATTCTTTATTTTGTAATTTTCAAGCAAAATTCATTATTATGATTTTTAGGTTGAACATTTTTATTAAAATATCCAAAGGCTTAATTATTTGTTAACCTATTAGTAAGAAAAATATTTCCAAAAATATTAACCCCGTAAATGATACCATATTTTGATCCACATTTCCTCGTTTTCCTCTGGTTTTCTTTCTTCAGGTGGCAGTTCCCCCTGCAGCCTCTTCCAGATGTCTTCTTATCTGTATCTCAAATGCATCCCTCCCCAATTGGTCCCATCCAACAAGTTCATGGGTCATTATTTTCTCTAACTCTGTACATTTTTTGTTTCTCAGGTCATGCTATATTATTCCCTTGCTTAAGTAAGTCCTTTTTCCTATCTCATGCTAGAGGTTGATTCTCTAGGTTTTAAACCTGATACATTTCTCTATCCTTTGTTTCATGCTCTTTAGGTAACTACTATAGTCTCCATACCCCAAAGTATTTTTCCAGTTTTACTTGTGTATGCAAAAGTGACACTTTTCCTACATTTTACCATTGGAAATATCTTAGTGGTGTGTCTTCCATGTATTATGTGCTTTGAATGATGTTCTTATCTCCAACGGGAGGGGTTTAAAAGTTTAAAATGCTCCAAAGTAGTTCAAGAATCACCCCAGTGAATGACAGCGAACTAAAGTACTATTTTCATCTACATACCTTCGTACTCGTTCTTGTGGTGTGTCATAAAATTTACTCTCTCTCTCTCTGTTGCTGGTGAAATTTTGTTATAAATAATAAAATAAAATTAATTTTGATTGTAGTTGTTTATTCCTTAGCCCTCATGTCTTTAAAATACTGGTGCTATAGAGCCAAATTAAACAAGGTTGAAAGAAATATATGCTTACTTTAATGTGTGCCGGAACACTCTCTGAAACTAAAGGTTGCTAAGGGAATGGAACTGGAACCCCTCAGTGTATGAGTAGCTGTCAGCAAAGGTATCAGTTAAATTTATCTGAAGTGACTTAAGGCTAGCCAAAAGTTTCTGAGCCTTCCTACAACCACATTTCTGCCTGGGAGAGACAGACACTGTCGGAGGGTTAGTAAGAGTAGGCATTGCCACATATACTGCTAATGACTGTCATTGGACACAGGAATTGCAGGAGAGTAAATGGCAGTTAATAAGCATGGAAATACAGCATCATGGATCCTTAGAAGAGAATGATGCTCATGGTCAACAAAGCACCCTGTTCTACCCTCTAGTTGGATCATCTGCTTCTCCACATTACCAACCTCTCTCTCTTTTGCCCCACCTTCAGACACAAAAATATTTGGCTGATGATAATATGGGGTGAGCTTTGCTATTAGCTTTGAAACCTTTGGGTGGATGAATTTGCCTCTTTAACTGAAGGACTTAAGTTTGTTCCAGCTGTAAGCTCCTCCTGAAGCTTAGTTTCAAAAAGAACATTTTTAGTACAAATCTTTTGTTGGGCATTTAGAATGCCCCAAAGATAAATTTGTGTGCCTTGGAATTGTAATATATTCCTTTTTATTTCATGCCAACTTTTGTAAAGTATTTCTTAGGTAGGATTTATTGTTCAAATTCGCTGTTATCATGAAGATTAAATTGTATGATTTAATTTGTATAAAATGTTTCATATTTTTATCCTGCCTTTATTTTGTAGAATGGAGCACCGGGATGTGTTCCAGCTCATACGGAAATATAAGTTATATTCAACAATTCCTGATATGGTCATCGGTCTTATGAATTTGGAACGTAGTGAAACCATTTCCCTTTTGTTGGACACAGAACGAATACCACCAAGTACAATTGTTGACCGTCTCAGTTCTCACCCTGATTTTCTTTACCTGGTAAGTGTGCCTTTGATTATACATATATATATATATATAATAGGTAAATGATATTCTGGTTGACTTGTTACTACATACTTTAATGTGGAGTATGCCATTCTTTGCACCTGGACGTAGCAATTACAATTAGAGATGGCGTATCTCTCCTCACACTCTTGGAGCTATTTAATATTCTTGACTTCCATTGTACATAAAAAATATTGTATGATTCCAGGACAATGCAAAGAAAGGCACATTCTCCTTATGTTGGTGATTAAAATAGTGGTGCACTTAGTTCATGTTTTATACTTAGCTCTGAGATGGTAAAAATGGCAAAAGGATTATATTACGTAATTTGCCTTTTTTTGTGTGAAAAATTAAGGGCTGAAGAATAAGTATGAATGTGCTAGTCAAATTTCTACAGTATTGGGTACCTAATCTCATATAGTGAAGCTAATTCCTTATTTTTAATCTGGAGACAAAGCATGATTAATGTAAAATTTTGTTTACAATTATATTACTAAATGCACTAATTTTTCTTTTTTAGTAGAATAATATTATCCTTTTGTTGTTACCTCATCAGTATTTAGATGCCTTGGAGTGCAAGGATACAAAAGGTCATGCTCGGAAGTATCATGGCCAATTGATGAAATTTTATGCTGAACGTGATAGAGATAAACTCTTACCATTTCTTCGTCGCAGTGACTTTTATCCAATACAACAAGCTTTAGACATTTGCCAAGCGAAATCTTATTTTCAAGAAATGGTTTATTTATTAGGTAAGTCCCAGAGTTTTCACTAAAATTCTTATGATCATTTTATTCCTTGTTGTGCATGCTTTCTATCTTATTGCTTTTTATAATGAGGTGTTCTGGACATTCAATTCAGGTCGCATCGGAAGTACAAGAGAGGCTCTGAATTTAATTACTAGGCAATTAAAAGATATTAAGGAGGCTGTCAACTTCTGTAAGCAACATTATGATATGGAGTTATGGGAGGACCTCATTACATATTCCTTAGACAAACCAGGTAAGCTCATGTCTGTAAGAATCTGCCAGTGTACATAAAAGTATGTGCTGTGACTGTTGTTACACACATGCTAGCTTTTCATCCATACCAGCATGCCTCACCTAATGGTACTTGTCTTAAATATTTTGTATGACCCATTCATGACGTTATTTTATAACCTTATGTCTATATTTTATCATCTTGATTAATTGCAATCACAGTCTCAATTATTAGCTCAGCCTTGAAATTTAGGTCAAAATTTTAGTGTAAGTAAGATAAAAACTCTCTCTAATTTATTATCATGCGTGAACTCTTAGGAGTGCTCTATGGGGGTGAAAATCTGGCTGAGACTTTTGGTCATTACCATTTTATAATACATGTATTACATATTACAACTAAAAATGATGCATGCAATGATTTTTAAGTTGTTGATAATTTATCAGAATCTGAAGTAGCTCATTATCAGTTAAATAAAAATTAACTGGCTAGGTCTCAGCTCATTTTTCAATTACATTATTTAGTGGTTATTGTTTAAGTTATTTGAATTATATGTAAATGTGTCAATCTGATTTGGGTTGAACATTTAATGGTCCTTCATTATTTGCTTAACCCATTTCCATTGATAACTGCTCTGGAATGCATGCAGAAAGCCGACCATTAACCCCATAAGCATACTGGTTTGCAAATAACATATAATCAATCACCAGGTGGTTGATTGTGCCACTGCCTATTCTAATTTTGGTTGAATTGTTTTTAGTCAATTAAATGTATCTGATTGCTTGTCTTTTTGTGATTGTCTAGAATTCTGTCTTATCCATGCATTAGAGCGTCAACATAAAAATTAATTTCTTGATCATTCAATTTTAGTTGTCTGAATATGGCTTATATTGAGTGTTGCAGTTGATTTCTGTATCCAGAGGAAGGATGTAGATGGGTTAATGAGTCATTTTCTAACTTTTTTCAGCAATTTTGATGTTAATGATTTTGAAGCCCTTTCAGAATTTGTACCTATCACTTTTCATTTCAGAATTCATCACCTATCTTCTTCATGAAATTGGGACCTATATTGATCCACAAATTCTTGTACAAAGAATTGATACACAAATGAAAATTCCTGGACTCAAAGAGTCATTAGTCAAAATGATGCGTGCTTATAACCTTCAGGTAAGTTTCTTTTTGGATATTACCCATTTCAAATATCCCTTGCGTCTCTGATCTCAAGTGTTGGAGAAAGCCCTTGGGAAGAGCAAATGAGGAAGAAGTGGAAAGAGCATACTCTGATGATTTCAGTCACCCGTAAGCCTCATTCATGTTTACATTGTGCTCCTGTGTGCTCTGTTGCCAAGGGTATTGATACCCTGAGTTATGAGCATGTATTGCCCGGAGGTGCTGGATGTCCTTGCATATTTGGCAACATCTAGCCAAAGCTCTTACCCCTCTTGCATCCTTCCCATCCCAAGGGAATAGAGATGCTCAAACCATTGTATTAACATGCGAAGCTGAAGAACAAGGATATTTGAAATTGCTTATAGTTAAGTGTAGCATTCCTTTTGTGAAACATAGATTAGTGTGATCTGATACTAAAAAATATGAATGTTATAAGTTTAGGTACTGTGCAATATGTCCTACGAAAGGATTTTCTCTTTCCTTAAAGGTTCATTTTGGGTTAAGAGGGAGATGAATGAGATGAGGGAATGAAATGGACAGAGGTTCTGGTTTTTATATTTTATTAGTGCTAGTAGTAATGATGGTTATTAAATCTTAGTATAATGAAAACAATTTGACTCTTCAATACACAACAGGGATGGCTCCCGGGCAACCCAGTAACATTTGATAGTTGTAAGCAGGATAGATTTTTTTAACCTGGAAAAAGTGAAATTTTATACAGGTTATCACTCTTTTCATATGATTACAATGTTTTAATAAGTTGATTATAAAAGTGTAGAATTGAGTAGGTACTCATGCTGTACAACCATTTAATTCTGCAATTTATGCCTAAAATTTTGATGATTTTTAAATTATAGCTGAAGGATCAAAGCGAAAGAGGACAATACCAGTCTCACACTTTGCCTTTACAATTGTCTGTCTTGACCCATTGAGCAAATAACTTATAAAATGCAGCATTCTTGGCAGATAAAAGTGACCTACATTTTGTATATATTAGATTCATATGAGAGGTTCGCGATGAATTTGAGTTGAATTCTATGTGGTGTAGCAGTCATAACAAGTATGGATAGCCACTTAGGCTAAGAATGTAGATAACACAAAATTCATGTATAGCAAATCCTAAATTCATCACAGTGAAAAGTATGTAGAAATTGCCTTGGGAAAAAAATTCACATGGACCAGGAATCAAACTGCGGACCTGTGGTGTGCCAGGCCAATGCAGAGACCACCATGCTATCCAGGCTTCCAAATTCCTAGAGCAATTTGGGAAGGATTTAATGGAACTAGATGCTCCACCCGTATGGTTGATCAAGGCACTCATAATACTCGTAACACACCCGGCAAGCCAAAGGCCCGGGCCATCAGTTCCCAGTCCAGGTGGATTTTTTCCCTAGGCAATTTCGACATACATACTTTCATCACTGGTTTTGGCAGAAGTGAAATATCTTCAAAGTGTGAACTAGTTCATTTTTAAGAAGTGCAGTTGAAGGCAGTGATAAGGGTTGAAAATTTCCCTCATCCTTACACCATTTCATGCACTCATTCTATACAAACTTGGTCAAATCAATATGACAAGGCTGTCTTGTGCTCATTCATGTCATTTTTCTTCAACTGCATGACTCTATCACAAATAAAGATATTAGGAGTTTAATGGAGAAGTTTTAGAGGCATTCAGTGAAAATTCTTTGTGCTGAATTATGGGATATTGGATTAAGTTGGTGCAAATTAACCCATCCTCAGTAATATGAAAATTTGACCGAGTGAAATTATATTTATCACAGTATCACAGAATTTTTTATCTAGTGATTATATTAAATTTGTGCATAAATTTCTAGTTGTTTAAATTGTTTGAATTTGTTTTCCCGTCCTATTTTTAGTTAGAGTAATCCTCAAATGTGCATAATTCACTATGAAAAAAATCATTTGCCTTGACTAGGATTCAAACCCAGGTCCCCTGGATTCATGCTGAATGTTTAATCCATTGGGTTACCTAGGAGTACTCTTCTGTCATGCTGGTGGCTATGTTAAAATTAAAAACTAATCCAGTCCCATAGTGCTTTAGAAATCCTGTAAAAATCACATACTGCAGTGTAATATTTTATTCTTTTAAAATTTCCAGAATTATTGATGCTTGATTATAATGTCAATTTCGGCTAAAATTAATAACATTTATAAGAAAATTAACATTTCCTTATCTGTAGGTCTCAGTTCAAGAAGGCTTCAAAAAGATTTTAGTATCAGATTACTTCAACCTTCATGAAAAAATGGTTACCACACAACAACGAGGTATTGAAGTAGACGGTAAGTTGGTCTCATACTTATTTATAATTACCATGTATTTAATTATGCTATAAACTCGATCATATATGAAATTATGTGTTATAAGTAAGAAGCAGCAGGCATGAAAGGGGATGTAGTTGCTGCTAAAAGTTAAGGTGCTATTTACACCTTAACTTTTAATTCAGCTTTGGAATGTAAGTTCTATGACCTCTCAAGGATAGATGAACTAAAGCATTTTCTGTGTGATATCCTTCTCTCACCTGATCCCTGGAGCTGGACTGGTGAGAGCAATAATAATTGGAAATATATAGCAGTGGTGGAAATCATGTATAGCAGTAGTGTTCTAGATAGGGTAATATGAAAAGTAGCAGTGATACTTTGCAATTTACCTAAAGTGGTGGAGCATCAGTAATGATAATAGGGGAAACTTGCCTCAATAATTACTGGCAGTTTAGTGAACTGGCCAGATATTGGAAGTGAATCAGCTATTGGAATCATATTAAGGATATTTTTTTCCTGAGATATAGGTGAATAAAAAGTTTTCTGATAATTTAGCTGGTTGATGTGGGTTCCAATGTTTGCATAGTTTCGAGGTAGCAAGATCGGGTTTGTTAATTGAACTGTTTTAAGTATTATGGGACTAGTGTCTACTTTGTACCTGCATAGGTCAAGGAGATTATTTATTTGAGTCATTTGAGGATAATTTACTCCATGTCACTTTTGGTGAATTGTCATGTATGCATCAAGAATCCCTGAATGTAAGATACAAACTTCAGATATTAGAGGAATTAGGTAGTTAATGCGATATATTTTTATTACATACATATTTCCAAGTGTAGAAAAAAGTGTTTTATTAATTTTTCCTTTTTCTTGCAGAGGAACAAATTTGTGGAGCATGTAATCAGCGATTAATTAGCAAAGGTAAGATTTATCCTGTTTTTTATCCCCCAAAATTTTATTGAAATGACTTTGCATAAATTACATTATGACATACATATTTCCCTGAAATTGATTTTTGGAAATAATCGTAATCACGATAAAAATCTCAGTGATGTGGTACCAGTCAAAATGTTGGGATAATTGCTGTATTACCTGGCCTATATAAATGTACTGTTCTTTTTGGGTGAGATTTTCGAAGAAAAAAATAATAATAAACATCTTTTAATGTTAACAATATATAGGATTGAAAATAGAAAATGGGCTTGAAAAATGGGACCTCCAATAGCAATGTAAAATTGGATGGATGAAAACGTAACTTCAACCTCGGCCCGTAAGATGCATGCCAATGTTAGAATACATTTTCGAGTAAAAGAATGTGTCTTATGGGCTGGGCTGGGAAACACTGTATTCTTTGGAATTTACTTAATCAAAAATACTGGAATCTGTTCTACCACATATCTGATTTTATACATAGAGTAGAAGATTGTGTCCACTGAATTTCAACAGGAACAAGAAAAAGAATTGCATGGGATTATAAGAACCCTTTTAATGTTACATTGAAATGGTTGTACTTATGTAATAGTCATTAACCACAAATGGGAAGGTTAGAGTGAAAAATACCCCAACTGAAATATCTCTGTACATAATTCTGTTCTATTGGTTATTTAACCTGAGACATGAGTGCCTTGGACATATTTTCCCATTTAAAGCCTATGCTGTGGTTTCCAAGTAAATTAAAATTTGTAGTGTTGAAATTGTGCAAAAATTGATTATTTTGGATAAAAAAAACTCAAATTTTAGGTAAAAAATAAAGCAAATACAAAAATCAAATGCAAGAATCAAAAACTTAATTATTTCAGTCATCGGAAACTAAAAATTATTAGCCTATGTCATGTGTGCATTTAATTTAAAAAAGCAAAATATGAAACCTCTGCTCTGAATCCAATGATTTTATTATGAAAGTAAAAGTTGATTATGAAAAAGGGCCCACGTAGGGCCCTGGGCCTTTCTCATGTAGTCTATGAATCCTTTCTGGTCCTAAAGAACATGTGTGCCAAATTTTTTTAAATCTATCAAGAGGTTTGTAAGTCTATAGTGTTCAAACAAACAGAATATCAGTTATATAGATATAGAATTATTTTCCTGGTGAAAACCCTTTGCTGAAATTTTACTCAAAAATTTAATTAAACCTCTTTCCTTTCCTACTAGAGCAACAGATTTTTTATTTTGAATTATTTTCATGCACTAGAAGGTAAATATGTAATGCCAAATAATTGTGAGGCAGGATTTAGTGTGAAAATGCTAATCACTTACAATGGCCCTGTTCCAATGTTCGTCAAGGTTTACTAGCCATACTTAATAACTTTAAAGTTAAATATTTCAGAAAACAGCAATTGAAGTAAATGTAGTGCGTGTCCATAAATATTCCATAAAATTAGACCAATTCTTAGCAGCTGCATTTCCAATAGTGAGTGCTCATCAGTGACTAGACAGCCTAAGTAAGCCTGAACTTAAGGAAAATATCCAACCCTGATTATAAGGGTCCATTGTTTGCTACTTTTCTGACTGCACTGGAAGGGGATAATACTTTCCTTACTTTTCTTCCTAGCACGGTGGTAGTGAACAAACAATTTTTTATGTGGTTTGTAAAAGTTTATTTATTAAATATTTAATGCTACTGCTGCTTAAGGGTTAATGTATATGGCATAGAATAGAAGTACGATAAGTACAGTGAAGATGATTTCCATTTTTTCTTGTTTTGAGATAAGGTAGGTCGCCTTCCCATAATCTTTATGAACTTAAACTTTCTTTTCATATTTCTTCCTAGATGCAAGACATACCAGCAATGTGATGGTGTTTTACTGTAAACATACATTCCATGAAGAATGTTTTCCTCTTCTAGACAGTCAGGTATGTTTTCAAATTTAACATACTTTAATGTGATGACATGATAACATAGGGAGGGCCCCTCTTTCAAAATTAGGTTTCCCTCTTCCTTTGAGCCCTAATGCATAGTGTGGTTCTCTTTGAATTTCTTGAAATTTATGTGCAATGCAAAGGAAGGAACCTGTTAGACCTTCTGTGATCTTGAGTGAATTTATTTCATGAGAGGTTGGGCTTGATATTTGGGCAAGCCATACCCTCATCTCTTAAGCTGGTCTTTAGATTTAGTTTTCTAGTTAGGGAAGTGTGGTTTTGGTTGGTGTCTACTAAAGCCAACCAATTACCTTTAATTGCAAATATACGAGGTGTGATCTAAAAGTAACGGGAGTTTTCGTTTTTCTTAAAGAATATTTATTTATTAATCAATATCAATTTTGTTCCCTTCAAAGTAATCCCCCATAGATATAATACACTTGTGCCAGCGGTTTTTCCAATCTTGGAAGCACTTCTGGAACTCACTTTTCGGTATAGAGTTCAGCGATTCTGTTTTTATCTCATCAATGGTTGCAAAACGTCATCCTTTCATGGTTCCCTTCAGCCTCAGGAATAGAAAGAAGTAACAGGGGGGTATGTCCGGTGAATACAGTGGCTGAGGCAAAATAACGCTTTGTTTTTTTACCAAAAAATCACGAATAAGCAGTAAGGTGTAAGCAGGAGCATTATTGTGGTGCAATTTCCACAAGTTGTTTTGCCACAGTTCTGGGCGTTTTTGTCGGATTGCTTCACACAAACGGCGCATAACTTCCAGGTAGTATTCCTAATTGACCGTACAATTATATGGTAGGAACTCGGAATTATTGATAATCGGAATTATGAAGCACACGAAATTTAAAAATTCCCATTATTTTTTATCACTCCTGGTACTTCATTAATTTTTTTATCATTTAAAAAAATTAAATTTTATCATGTATAAGTTAGTTATACTGTGATTCTTTTTTTTAATCACTCAATTCTTGAACAAGGGGAATAATTTTTTCCCCAGCAAATCTATTGCATTTGAGACAACTTGACATATTTTGTATGTTCGAAATGTCCAATATGTTAAATATTCTAATGTCTTCAAAAATATTTTTCTGTCTTTCAGAATTGCACTATATGTCAGTCGGAAAAAAATCCCAGCTCTCATCCTTCATCTTCGCCATGTAGGAAATGATGATGTCATGTTACCAACATTTTTTAAATTCTCATGGCCTTGTGTGCCGAATCTCTGTTGGGATGTTATCAATGGGCTACTTATCATGCTCTATCATAAATGCAAATGGCCTGTTTTATGGTCATTCTATTTGTAATAAAATATTTGTTGCCAATAAATCACAATTTTATTATGAAAAATAATGAGAAAATGTATTATTTAAAGGGTATTAAATATCCTGAGATCATTGTTGGTGAATTTTTATTTTATTTCAGGAAAAAGTTTTTAAATGGACCCCAAGTCTTAAAATTGTGAGGAAAAAAAATGTTTATGCAACCATTACGTGGAGTGCTTTGCCTCTGGTGGTATGCCTTTGTGGGTATGTGTGTATGCTGTTTGATTTTTATTTCTAGGCCCGTCTTATACTCCACAATTGAAAGCCCAAGTAAAATCACCACTTAAAACTGAGATGGAGGTCAAATCATAAGTGGATGCAGGTAACCAAAGCCTAAACAAGCAAAGGATTTCACAAATCCTCCTACTATATAATAATGATGTGAATGGGATTCCTACATTATTTTGAAAAAATAAACCAGTTTACTAAATAATTTGTTACTTAATAAGGTTTGGCTTCATATGTTGTTCATTACATGACTCTCCAAATGCAGAACACAAGGGCAATGTGCAAATTATCTCATAAAGAATGAGAAGTAAACATGCAAAGCTGAGTGCCTGAACAGAATATTCAATGACATCTAAAAAATTATTATATCTATTGAATAAATCTATATTCTTTTCTGAATCTTTGAAAAGATGTGAATGAACATGTAATTTGTTGTCGTGTAGGTATTTAAATAGAAGGGGTTGGGGGCACAGCCTCCCTCAGAAGCCACCACATGTATGTACAATGAACTGATTCAACAAACCTCAGCTAAACTTTCACGATTAAAGGCTTGATTGGGGCTGTCCATAAATGATGTCACACAATTTTGGACCAAACTAGACCCCCTCCCTCCCTGTCACAGTTAGCTACAAATAGTGTCCCCCCCTTCTTTAATGATGTCACAAAAATGATAAAACTCATACTCCCTCCCCACAGTCTGAGTAAAAATAAGACAATGTACAGTGGAAGTGTGGGTGTCACATGAAGCATAGCCCCCAGACTCCCCCCTGTCACACATTGTCACAATGTGGTGATCCCCCCCCCTAATCGTGTGGACGTCATTTATGTCCAGCCCCATTCTTTAATAAATACTCCGCCAACCACATTTAAATCTGAGCGTTTTTGAGTGATTTACTTAAAAATATGGGCATGAAAAATCATTGAAAGCGACCAAAGCAGGAAAAATGATGACGAAAATTAACAATTAATCTATCATAAGTAACCAGTCAATCATATAATTAAATAATTATGCATCACTGCCACGCGATGGTAAACTAATTCGGCAAATTAATAAAAGAGGACGAATTCCCTCTCATTTCGTAATTCGAATGCGTACCCGCCTTAAAAAGGCGACTCATGCGCCAATTTTGTTGCTCACTTGTCTACGGCCACAGGCTGCACTAATTCAAGGTCAAATTTGAACCCTTTTGCCACAAGTGAATATTTTCTTGAAAATTCCCTTCTCGCAGAAACGAGGAAAAAGGCGTTTAGAGGTCGTTTTGGGAACTTGGAGGCCGTTTAGAGGTCAACGCGTGGGAATTCCTAGGACGCAAACCTCAATCAAGGTTATGTGCAACAAGCAGGAGAGGGTCAAGTGGAGCCAAGCAAAAATCTAAAGGCGACAGAGCTGTGAAACAACTGACGTGCGAGAAATCAAGAAAATAGGCAAAGGTAAAAAAGATTACGATATAACTCAGCGCCCAGGGAACGCAGAATCATGATGGACGTGTCTATCGAAAGCTTATAAAACAGAAAATTTTTATACTTAGGATACGATCATATCATCTTCTTCGTTTGCTCAGAATCCAAATTTAAACCCCGACTGCGCAACAAAACATAATGACTATACCAAGGCAAGAGCCGCGCGCATAGGTGAGGGGGTGCGGGGAGGGGATTAGCAGGGCGGGCAGGCGGATAAGGTTACTCAAGGACGGGGCGAGCAAGCGGTGGAAATGGAGGGGTAAACTTCAGTATCGCAAGCACGAATAATACACTACAATGTAGGCTCCTTGATCGCAAGAATCATTTTTGAAATAATTCAGGAATTTCTCGGCATAGCCCGGAAAACTATTCAGCTCATGTTTTCAAGGAAAAGATAAATGTATAATAACATGGTATCTTTAATAATACATGGTAGGTATGAAAATGAAAGGATTAGTATTGAGCATAGGCATCAAAATGTGAAGTACGAAATGAAATGCTGCGGGAAATAATACCTATGAATTTCTTCCTTTTCTTGATTAATAACCTTCCACAGATTTTATTATTCAATATTGAAACAACTCAGTATTTTCCATAAGGTAGGTGGTACATATTATTTTTTTGAATCCAGCGGGATAGTGACAAATATAATTATTATTTAGGATGCTAAGTTGCCTTCGTGCATGCCAATCTACTGACACTTACGGATTTACAATTTTCCGCATCAAACAACCTTCTTCAATTATTCTTTTTGAAAATTAAAAGAGCATAGCATAGCATTAGATACATACTGAGTAGCTGAATGCACTCGTTAAAATTCAGCAGGGTGACAGTAATAATAAGAACGATTATTTAGGCTACTAATTCGTCTTTAAATGTATATAATAACAACTATGACGATGCAATTTTCCACATAAAAACCTTTTTATGTGGAAAATTGCATCGTCATAGTTCTTATTATGTTCATATTCCACAACATCTCGCCTGATTCCCTCCTTTTTGTCTAGGAATTGACTAGGGATTTGGTAAGTAAATATGTGTGTGTAAAAACACGAGAAAAAAGATATGAGCTTGAATTAGTAAATAAGTAAGGTCGAAAATCAATATGATAGTATTTATGGGAACATACGGTAGTGAATGAGAGGTAAGGATGACTGGGATAAGTTATATATTATAAAAAGCAAGGAAATATTTGATGATACTATTTTTAGTGAACTTTTGTTTAATTCCCGGGAGCAAGTTATTGAACTACCGTGCGAAGGATGCGATGAAGGACCCGGCCATCCTCAAAGACCGGTGGCAGGGATCTGGAAGGTGTCCACCGCATTCCTGGTCTGGAAACTGTGGATTTGGGTCATGGTCGTCATCGTCTGGTAGAAGACGGGAACGGCTTGGGGAAGAAGAAGACGGCCTGGAGAAGTAGATGGGGAAATTGTTTTTTTTGTAAAATGAGGGGTAAACCTGGGTACATGCCCCCAATTGTAATCTATGCAAATAAACCGGGAGAGACTGGAATGGATCTCTCCCTTATTATAATATTATTATTATCGCCTGGTAGATGTAGGGTGGGGAACGCCTAATCCACGTGTTGTGCCCCAATTGCAGTATGGCTACGGATCTTCTTTCGCACATCTTCAGTATTCTCTCGCGCTGGTACAGGGGGGGTCAGATGTTCCCTGTAGCTGGGCCTCAGGACGTGCTGCAGGCATGCGTTTCATGCTGCCTGAAGTCTGTTCATTTCCTACCCGGAGAGATCGATGCATTGTACCAGGCTGTAGTCGAGAATGGGCTGAAGGGGTGTTTTCATTAGCATCAACTTGACTTTTACACCTGGTCAGAAGTGCTTGCCCCTAAGGTGCATCAGGCCCCAGTGGACCCTTGACTTTGTTTGGGACACCTGTTTGTTCCAATTCATTTATCCGTTTATTACGATCACTAAGGACTTTTGGTTATGTTGATATGGGAGAGGAACACGGTCAAATGTTAGAAGTGGAGTGCGGGGCCCGATGAACTTAGCTTTCAACCTTTTGTGCCCGATGACGATGGCTGAGCTCTTTTGGGGGATTATCACCATGCCCATCCCTTTAAACCATTCGCTCACGCAATCAAGATCCACATTCATTCCGCTCACACGTGTTGAGGAATGCATCAGAGATTAAAAGGACATCGTTGGCATATAACTTGACGCGGCTAGAAATGGGGCGGCGTGAGACTCCGTCAATATATAGGTTAAAAAGCAGCGGGAACAGGTATGATCCCTGAGGGACGACGACCGGGAAAGGACACCAATACGGGCGGGGACCATCTCGCACACGTATGGTGGCCGTGCGGTCCTTCAGGTAACTCTCCACCCATGCCACAGTGTCCACACCAATTCCCAATGACCTCAGCACTTGTAGCAGAATCTAGAACTAGCACCTCGGAAAAGTGCTAGTTCTTAGCGTTGCGGATACGCTGTTTCTTGGTGTTGCGAGAGATCCGGAACCTCTCTCTTATGCCTCAGTAGTTTCTACTTTAGCGTAATTTTTGCACAGTTGATCCCTTTCCACCATTTCGCGCCGGATGGTGTCATCGATCCAGAGTGCAGGTGGTACAGATTCTTCTCTTCTTTAGTGGCGCGTGTTTATCGAAGATGGCCAGAATCACGTCCCGGATGAGTATGGCACCTTCGTTTGGGTCACTGTCCCGGGTAATTTCATCGAGCCTTTCGAGGATGGGGTATTAGAGAAGTTGTGGGAGGTCGATGCGTTTGAAGTCCCGGTATCGGACGGTGTTTCGAGGGGATTTTGGAATAGGAATGTTGAGGGTACAGGACACCATATCATGCCGGGACAATCCAGGGGCTGGCTCCTAGCCATAGCCGCGCACACTGCCGATGTCCGGGACCAAAAGCAGGTCGAGCGCATTATGCGACGTTGTAGTATGAAAGGTTGGTCCCTGGGAGAGCACCGCGAGTCCTTGGTCCGCGGCTGCTCTTAAGAAGGCTCGAGCCGAGTAGCCCTCTTTATTTATGGGGACATCCCCTACAAATCCTCTAAATGCGTCGCATGGGTGTATCCAGCAGTGATTCCGCGAAACGGGGAAGGACCGCTGTAGGCCAGGACTTTGGGGAGCAATAGGCTCCCTCAATCAACAACTTTCCCCAACACCCGGATATCTCAAGTGACAGAAATTCTTCCTAATCAGTCCTGGTGGAATTGGTCTTATCTATCACCTATGCCACGATGCCCTCCTTCACACAGAGGGAGAATTCCCCTCCAGCACCATACCTTCGTTCGTTTCTGAACAATTCTGGGGGGGGGGGGGGGACACCCGACCGGTTAAAAAAAACTTACGACAAATCCAGTATGTAGAATATTGCCAAAAATATTTTACACATAAACACTGTCTGTTGTTTATATTTTGGCAGCCCAATGGCTCGGTCGGTCGGGGATTTCCCCAAAATTCTGATGTTTTATTTTCGTTCCTATAACCGGGAAAAATTTTGGGTGAGCGGCCATACTGTACACTACAGCCGCTCGACCAAACGGTAGGTGGCTGCTCTACGATGTGGTGGGCTGGCTGGGTACCTAGGCACGGGTTTATAATAAAACGTGATGTTCGCCCTCTTTCAAAATAATGGTACTAAAAGTGATGTCTAATGGTGAAAAAATTCTGTGCTCATGGATGGTTTATCCTCCTCTAACTAATAACCTGTACTTTTTTTGCTGTCGTTTATTTGCTGCCACTAGTAGTACTTATACAAGAGCTACAATAATGACTGGATTTCAGAAGCGGTGGAAACTAAATCCCAAAATCCCTAAATATTTATAAGTGACCGACCATGAAACTTCAAGTAAACATCTGGAAAATTTTGAAAAGCGGAAAACTTTAGAAATGAGGCTAAAATTCCTTAAAAGAATAGATGACGCAGCCTTGCAATTAGTTGATACTGAAAAACAGAAGTTGAAGCATTTTTATCTAGATTATTGAATTTCACTTTGTTTCTGGCTAAACAAAACCTATATTTCGTGGACATGAGGAGGGCCAAGGCTCTTCAAATAAAGGCAATTTCTTAGAACTAGTCAAACTACTGTCAAAGTATGATGTAATGTTTAAAGAACACACCTTGAATACGGAGCATGGTAAATCACCAAAAGTATCATATCTGTCCCCAGATATACAACATGAATTCATTAAGGTTTTAGCGAATCACGTTAAATTTAAGCTTGTGATCGAAATGAAATCAGCTAAATATTTTGGAACTATGTTTGATAGTACACCAGACATTTCACATGTTGATCAAATGTCTGAAGTGATTCGTTTTGTGAAAATTGATAATAGAAAAGTGGAAGTCAAAGAAATATTCCTTCGATTTTTTCCTTTACATGGAAAACAAGCCACCGATTTAAGCGAAGAAATTCTTAAGAATCTGGAAAATAACGGTTTAGATATTATGATGATTCAGTATTGAACTTCGAACTAGATCGAAGTCCGTTCAAGATGTAGCTTCATTGTTCGAGGTTGTGCAGAAAAATACTTTGCTTTTGGCGAATAATGAAGAATTGAAATTAGCTATTTCAAAGTTTATTGATTTTTATGATGAGATATCAGAAACATAACTCCTTTTAGAGATAGGTACCAAGGTTGAGAAGACATTAAAAGCGGCCAATTTTACATTTTATAATTAGATGTCAAGATTTTTTAAAATTTATCGTAGAATGTGATTTTACAGAATCTCTTCCAAATCTTATGGTTGCTATGAAGTTATTTATGACGATTTGCGTATCAGTTGCTTCGTGCGAGAAGAGTTTTAGCAATCTGAAAATCAATTAAAAATTACTTGCGGGCAACAATGACCCAAAGGAGAATTAACAATCTTGGAATATTAATATCTAAGCATGAGGCTATACAAACTACAACTTTTGAGGATGCAATTTCCAAGTTTTCAGCTTCAAAGCTAGAAAGGAAGGGTTTTAAGTGTTTAAGTACATCAATTTTGTTTATGAGGGTTATATTAATTCTATTCTCATTCTTTTTTTGCAATATCGCACTTTCAATTTCATATATCAATGTGAAAGAATGTATGATAAAACAATACTATTACTATCATAATATTGTAACATACACCAATGTGAAAGGATGTATGATAAAACAATAATATTACTATCATAATATTGTAACTTGAGGCTCTCATTATATTACTTATTAAATGTAATGCATACTTTACGATTATCGGATTTTTATTATTTTTAACAGTTTTCATTCTTGGGGTGACACCACGTTATCCGCCCCGGGTGCCACCCATGCTGGTGCCGGGTGCCATCCGGGTGCTACGCCACTGGCCGTAGTAAAACTGGATATCATCGGATACCAATCAGACGGTGCGCAAACGCTTACGTGAGGATTCGTGGATTTGGTTCAATCCATCAAATCGTTCATTGCCCCATTTCCGTTCATTATGAACGATTTGAAGAATCGGTTCATTACCATGAACCAAATCACACGAAGCGAATCATCAAATTGAATCGAATTGCCCACCTCTACTGTAGAGGCATTCGGAGGACATCGGGTTGGTGTAGTGGCTACAGTACCGGTGTCCACGTTCGAATCCCGGCAGAGGCGAAACTTTTTCATACTTCCGTATCTCATATCACTATCATAGTATATACTTCCGATCCTTACTCGGAAGCTACATGGAGAGCTAAGATGGTGTAACTGGCTAACGTAACCTGATCATCATTTAGGAGATGCTGGTTTGAATCCCGGTAAAGTCAAATGATTTTTTCATGACGAATTTCATCCCTTTGTTTCATATCTTCCATCAGCTGTTTTACACATAATGCTCGAAGCAGCAGTTATAGCAAAACACGAGGCTTTCCATTGCATTTTGTGTGGTTCACGTATTAAATATTTCTGGACGAATGATAAGCTATGGGTGATTTTCACTTCAGTCCAAGCATATGGTATGTACGTACTTGAAATATGTATACATTATGGTTAATGGAATTTAAAATATACCTACGTTAACAGCACAATGAAAAATACTAATAATAATATGCAGCTAAAAACTAAAATTTCCTTTATAGATTGTGATATCCACGATATTCTATCCACGAATGGAATCTGAGGGGAGAAATAATACACAATAAAAAACAATAGGTACATTAGCAAATGCAAGTGCATTCAAGTCAAGAGCTGTCTTGCAAGAGGCGCATGAGGCTTTCGAGCAGAGCGGAGAGATATGTTTCATAACGGATTTTAGTGCATCCACATACGAATGGCATAGCGCAAGCCATCCTTAAGGCTTTGAGCACATAAAATGATCCCACGCTACACGTACAATATTAGTCTCGATTCAAGATCGAACCCCGCGCGCAACTTCCTCGTCCGCTCAGTCCCGAGCACAAATCGATCAGGTGAGAGCAATGCAATGTAGGTGGAGTGTTAGATTATTATTAAACATGCATGAAATACACAGATCTCGAAATGAAATAAAAAGATAAACACGATATACCATTTTACGCGGGAAACAAAATCAAGGGGATTCATTTCAAGGCACTAATTACTTCAAGGTTAGGTGTTTTGTGAAAGGTAAATGATTGCAGTACCGAATAAAATAAGACCTAAGGGATGTGAGGATCACAGAACTCTGAGCTTGCTGTCACATGCGTCCAAAGTACTTACATGAATGAACAACCGACGATGAGTGTAATAAGATCTTTAAATGACTTGAAAGAATAGGAATTGATTACAATGACGGAAAAATAATCGGCCAACTCTAATGTAACCAAGTCACCACGATGAGAATAAAAGACGCAAGGAAAATAGAAGCAAAAATAAATGAGGGAATCAGACAATAATACAATATTTTATAGGCACTTGTCAACATATACGCGGATGACGCAGTCAAAGAGGCCAAATAAATGAGAATCAGAGGAATTAATGTGAATGGAGAAGAAGTCAACATCTCCGTTTCGTTGATTAAATCGCAGCCATGGCAGGGAAGCCAGAAAACCTGTAAGCATCATTGAACAAAATAGATCGAGTAGTACAAGCATACAACATCAAGAGTAATGGAAAGAAAACCAAAATCCTAGTATATGGAAGAGAGCAGCTGAAGGCAGACATTGCGCTACAGGGAGATGTGCTTGAACACGTCGAATCCTTCACATACCTTAGGAACTACATGCCATAGGTGAAAAAAAGTTCATCGGTCATCAAGCAATGAAGATCTCAAGCAAAGAAAGGATTCATGACGAAAAATCAACGTTTTTATTCTAAGAAAATAGGATTACCAATGAAGAAGAAGTACCTACCAAAATATATTCGTGCAGAGTGTTGCGCTATATGACTCAGAGACATGGACCATTGGGAACCTGGGACAAGATAATAAAGGCCATCAAAACTTGGTACTGGAGGCGGATGCTGAAGACCAAATGGACGGATAGGATAAGAAACGTGGCAGTGTACATAAGAATAGGAGAGGAGAAAACTACATGGAGCGCTATCGGGAAGACAAAGTCCAAATGGATACGCCATAGGATGGAAAGAGAGAAAATTATTTCGTAGGGAGCGTAATAGAAGGGAAATTACCACGAGGAACACAGTGGGACAAGTACATAGGTACATTATACGACTGAAATGGGATATAAAACGGAAAATCTACAATGACATACATGGTTAGCATGGGACAGATTAGACTGGAAGACTGAAGTGAACCAATCCTAGGACTGAACGACTGATGATGATTGAAGAGCGGCGCCGAAAAGCGATCTTACCAGAATGAAACTACATATTTTCTTCAGCCACCCCTATGTAGTGGTCCAGTAGTTCGCTGAAGGATCACGTGGAATGTGTGTGAATTAAGAGGAGAAATTTCAACCTTAAAATTTTTTATACATTCGAATATTAAAGGAACAATAATTTAATGTTGAAATCAAATAATTTGATATCCGATGATTCCGAGGTTTTCCTACCTATCACGCTTATTACCGCCCTTCTCCAAGTCTCCTAGCCTGCATTCCTGCAATTCTGCATGGCCACGCGAAGTTGAACGACCTGTATCGGAAAGGCACATCATAAAACTAGCATTGAATTTAGGGAGGGAAACAGATAAAAAATCCACTCCCTTTTCTCACACAGCCTACATAAGAAGCACGCATAACGGCCGATTAAGGAAAAGGGACCGTTTACTCGTTTCGGGTTTTTTTCTTTCTTCACGCCGCTCATAGATGGCAGAGTTAATGGCCATTAGTTGTTTTCTCGCTCAATGGTCAATGTCTCACGGTTGCCGAATCAATGAGCAGCCGTTTTCATGGTTAGTTGCATCCACTAGGTATCATTTGCTGCCTAAGTCGGTTTGAGTCGTACGTAGAAAACCAACTGACTGCCCTTAGCTTAATTTTAGGAGGAAAAAATGAGAAAATTTGCGTGACCAGATTAGGAATGGAATTTGTTTCGCTTACCTGCGCCCTCTCCTTATTTTACTCGAGTTCTCAAGCATTTATTCTCGCCCTTCGTTTTTCATTCAAAGATGAACCCGCGAGGTACTCGTTATACGCCTTTTGCAGCTACTTCATATCTTCGGGGAAGAGTTACATTCAGTTCAAGAAGTCACAACTTTCGTGATTCGAGAACAGGAGCTGGAAATATAATAACCAATTTCTTTCATTAAAGCATTTTTACATAATTCCGCCATTACTCAGGAGAATTGTTGAAGTACTGTTGTAGCGAATAATAAAGCAGATTTCTTCAAAAAGCAGGTATTAGTATGAAATAAGGAATTCAGAATTGTTGCCTATGTGCCTCGTGAATTGTTTTTTTTACCAAGAACAGGTCACTATTATAGTACAATCAGACAAAGCAATTATAATGGATATGGACATAACTTAAAAGCTAAGTTCATTTTGAAGTGAGTTTGTGTGTAAATTTTAATAAGACATTTAAGATATGAAGGAAATTTAAAATTATTAAAATCACATGAGAAATTAATAGCAGGAAACACATTCTAAAGAATATCTGGTTTCGTAAAGGCCATCGGCGATACTTCCCCCTCCTTGCTGTTAGGAAGAAATAAAAATTAGTTAAATCGTTCCCCAATGCAACCAAAGCACTATAACTTATTGTTAGGGTAACTACTGAAATTTATTGATTGAAAAATAGAGACAATACCTGGTACAACAAAGACTAGAAGGCTATTAGAGACCACAGAAATATAAATACATCGAAAGATTGCAAACAAAACACTGTTTTTATACAGAATGAAGTGAAAATATAAGGAAATCATGCAAAAAAGAAGTTATAAATGAATGGGTACTTAACCGAAAAAATAATGGAACGGACATATAAACAGAATGGCAAGCTACAGATTAGTACGAATCGCAAGAGATAGACGCACAAGAAATGTCGGTCGGCCAAGAAAAAGGTGATGCGACAACCTCAATGAAGAAGAAACAAGCCACAGGAGCCTGCTATAAAGGAAGAAGAACACTATGTCTCTCATACTATTTAATGTAATTCTCCAAAAATATCGGAAAAACTATCCATATTCCACTTTGTGCTTCTTGAGATCGAAGCAAAAATAACCCACGTGACGCCGTCACGTGGGAATTGCTCATGATGAGGAGGATGTGGCATTTTGACGATGAGAAGCCTAATTTCGTGAGGGGTCGGCGGAGGTGGAACACTGTTGAAACGCAGAGAATGATCTCACGGGAAGGCGGTGGGGTTAGGAAGAGAAGGAATGAGGGAACGAAAGCGAGGAAGAGAGAGAGAGAGGACGGTGAGAATTGTCAGGAAGGAAGCGGAGATAGAGAGGAGAGAAAGATAGGGAGGGGGAGAAGCGGACATTTTGTGCAGACCGCGTATAAAAAAAGGGTTGGTTGCTTCTCCGTGGACGAGTGCAGAAAAAACAGTTCCCTTCCCAATGATGCTGGGCGTGGTGGGGTGGAGGTTTTCGAAAGGTTTTGTTGGCCATTCGGTGGGTTGGGGTGGGGAGGGAGAAGGGTTGGTTGTGTTAAAGTCGTGGGAAAGTGCGCTGTTCGTTCCGATCGAGTGGTCATTCGTCGTGGTGGGAGGGAGAGGGGAGGAATAAGGGGAAGGGGGGAGTTTGGTTGTTGGTCGGGGTCAAGAGGTCGAGAGAGTGACTGGGGGTCTCCACTTCCGAGAGCGACACCTCGAAACGCGTTCCCACAGTTGCTCCCGACGGAAGATGGCGGCTCTGAGCGGCAACACAAAATGGACGCCAACTCTTGCGAGGGTTTTCCCACCACGGTGAAAAGACGACGGGTGACAATAGCTTAACTAATTAAGAGTACGTAGACGACTCGAAGAGCCACTATGATACGGTATTTGTGGCATGAGTAGGTACCTACTATGCCCTTAAAGTGGTTGGAGCGATTGTTTTCAGATTTGCGCAAAACTTTGCATACGTGTTCTCATTAGTGATATCTACCTATAGATAAAAGTGAAAAAAATTGAATCATACCGATTTGATTTTTGGAAATTCATCGCTATTGTAACACGTAGCCTTGCGGCACATAACATATATTTCGTAATATTTCGATTACATAAGTATGTACAGATTTTCTTATAAACGCGAAATAATACCTAAATTTCTTATTATAACAATGCTTGCTAAGGTGTCACGCAGTCCAATATTCGAAAGAACATATTGTAATGTAGTTTCATCCAACTTGCGAATACTACGCCGAAACCCAAGCCATAACATGCATTACATTACAATACATGTATTACATAACATTAAGGCAATAATGTACAATATATTTAGTGCATAATTTTCATTATTGCATGTATGGTGAGTTCCAACGCATAAACAGATGCACAGATTTTTTTTTACTCACTTTAATAGTCACTCACACAAAATATTAAAACTGTGCACTAAATGACCCACGATTACCGAGCTACAGCCACCTTAAAATTTAAAAATGTATTATAAGTAATTGTTGCCGTACTGAACATCGCATAAGGGAGCGTGGTGGCCTAGTGGGTAGAGCGCTTGGCTACTGATCGAAGGGTCTGGGTTCAAATCCGGGTGAAGCCTTTGAACGCCCCCGATCAAAAATCCTCGGAGTGCGAGGTGGCCGAGGTGCGAGGTGGCCCAGGGAAAGGAACTGCCCCCCCCCCTACCCTGATTGTGTGGAATTCACACTCCTGTGGCTTAGTACGGGGTGAGCTCTACCCTCAACTATCCAAACCAACCTCCGGGTTGAATCACTGAGTGAGTGACTGAACATCGCACGTATTAGTTCATCGGAAGGCCTGAAACTGTAGCTCAAGAAATGTATTACCGCGTAATTCGAGTATTTAATATTTAGGAAAAACCGCTGCAACTTTCAACTCTTGAATTATTGAGAAAATACGACTTTTATTTTAACATAGTAGAGAACGACATTCTGCAAGATCCTTCGTAAAATGGTTTAATCAGATTTCCTACTATTTCCCCTAACGGAATCTCAAAGGTAAACTTTAAGGTACCTTTCAAAACCTTTCGAAGATTTTAACAAAATTCATAGAAAGATTGATTGGTCGCATCTTCAGAACGGCGAATTCATTTTTTAATTAGGCAAGTTTGGAAAAAGAGGATTTTATATCTGGAAATTACATTTTCCCGAATTAGGCTTCCGTTGACGTTAAGCCAAGGCAAAACCATTACATCGAGCTAGTATTATCAACGTCGTAGCAATTTATCAACCAGCAACTATCAACAAATATTTTCTTCTGAGTTTCACCACAAAAAGTTGCAGGTCATTATTTCTGTGTCCAGCTATAACATTAATCTGCAGACTGAAGGACAAACAGGAAGGTAAATGAAGAAATGTTTGGTAGTTTGGGTAAGAGATGAAGTTACTGAGAGGAATTTGGAAAAAGATATTAGAAATTTTCCATCTCCTGGTTCGAGGAGATGGACCAGGGTTGTCCAACTTGCAAGGCTTCAAGGGCCACAACTTAACCTTTAATATGATTGCGGGCCATATAGTAATAAATTATTATTTTTTTAAGTAAAAATAAGAAAAAACGTAAGGTATAAATATAAAAATAAATTTCGGAATTTTTGTCAACCTTTCGCGGGCCACAATAAATGGCACCGCTGGCCGCCAGTTGGACAACCCTGAGATAGACCATATCGATTGATTGTATAGTGTTTTTTTCCGCAGAAACCAGGACAGAGTATTGGGTGAAATAGGAGGAGTGAAGGAAATGAAATGCTTTTCGGAAGTGTGAAAGGATGGATTGAAAAAAACAAGCTTAAGTGTGGGATAATGAAATGCAAAAGGTGTTTATATCGAAATTTAACATTGACTTTACTTGGTGGATCCACTGAATTACTGGAATAAATGAAATAAATATACACCCAGTAGACTTCGTTTAGTTCCACCAAACACAATTTACCTAGTAAATGCAAAACCAGTCTCGACGCCCATGGCATCTTCAGAAACGTAACGTTGTACATAAAGGTGCCGCTTACGTACGTACATAACTAAGGATGCCATAGTCGGTGAAACCGGTTCACAGTTTTAATAACTTTTGCTTGGTGGAACTAAAAAAGTCTACTGCGTATTTTGTTTTACGAAATGGTGTTTATATCGAACAAAAATGCTTCAAAATTACACACAGATGAGCACTGGTTTATTAATTTTCCTCCAATAAATAATTACTTCCATCAACGAATCACTTGCACCATTGACTATAATAAGCTGTCGTAGCGAAGCTAATTGTTTGAGGCGTAATTTTATGGAGCAGCTTCATAATTGAAAATAAAAACTTAGTGAGTTCCACATAAATAGATTTTTATTACGACCTAAGTTTCGTCCCTGAGCGACATCATCAGTGTCGTTCAGCGACGAAACCTAGGTCGTAATAAAATCTATTTATGTGGAACTCACAAAGTTTTTATTTTCCATTCTGTCGCAGGGCTCAATTTCTTAATATCTGGCGTAATTTCTGTCAAAAACAGCAGATATATAGCTTATAGCATTAATTGCAAGCCTCAAATGCATTTTATTATTTAAAATGGATGTCATATATTTACATCAAAAGAACCAGCGGGACTGCTAGAGGAAAATTATAAGGAGAGGTATATAAAAACCGTGCCAAATTTTGATTTCTTCACTCGCATAAAATAGAGACCGGCAGGAGGACTGAATGACAGAGAGACGGAATCCAGAAATAGTGGTATCCTATGGCACCAGCTCCGCCACAAATATCCAGTTTTGTAATGTCAGGTTAAGCATTTTCTCGTCATGAATATCGACGAGAATGCACTCTCCCTCGATCATGCTCAAGTCAGCTAACTGACAGACTGATTTACGACCGGATTAATAACCTCTGATAAAATATTTTCTCCCCATGAAAGCCGAGGCTAATACGCTCTCCCACCGATGACGCTCACGTCAACTAACCAATAATACAGTGTAAAAACCAACGTATGTCAACAGTATGATGTATTAAGCAAAAAATAAACTTTGCATTAACGTCAAGTTGACGTTAAGGCACCGTCATCTAGCGGTTAACATTAGCGAGGCATTATGAAACTGGGCCATACCCTACGCAATCCGAACTGTCAGTTAATATCACATTATGGTGAAGGCTACGAGATCGTGAACGTTAAACAGACATTAAAATAACCGGCCTTAACTGAGGGTGGGTGGGTTTAGGGTGAATTGATCTATACAATCACGCTAAAAAAAGTTAAATCCTTTAAAGTCGTTGGAAAATTTACTCCAGGTGCATAGTTTTACCCAGAAACTTTTCTTACGCTTTCTCCAGTCCAAACTCATTATGGAAAAAATCCGTGTGAAAAGTCATCTCCTTAGAAATTGCCAAATATAAAATAGAGTGAGGCTCTACTCAAATTTTCCACCAGAGGAAAAGAGGCGCCTTTCCGTGCAATACGTGTGAAGCGAATAATATACGTATAAAATACGATACACGAAATGCAAATACAATATACGAATAAAAGCAAGTAGTCTTACGTCTAAACATAGAGAATATGTGAACAACGGAAAAAATACCAGGAACTAGATCTACTGGCTTCACCATAGAAGTTCGTTTTTTTATGCAATATAAATTAAGGGGTGGTCTTTGTTTTGGGCTGTAGGTAAATCAAGCATAATCCATCTCGGATCGCTCTTCTTAGAAAGACTTAAAGCCACAAAACCTCCAAAACCATCAAAGAAAGCGTGTCCGATGAATGAAGCGCCGGTTTCCATAAGAGAGCTAAGAGAGGACTTAGAAGAGGAGAGCTTTGAGGGAACTGTTTGAAAGGAGACCGATTCGTGAAAGCTCACGGCTCCATCACGGGACCACAGAAATCGGCAAAACCAAAGTCCCGCAAAGCGTGGAAATGGCACTTTGATAAGGACTCCCATAGATGAATGGAAGCGACGCTGCTCCAATGATTTCGGCTCCGGTGTTTACCCTAGGCGTTGCTAAACTCAAAGAAGACTCAAAAGGCATTAACGCGTGATGAAAGTGCGTGAGAGTGACGAATGTATCTTTAGAGTTAAAATGGATGATGATACAATTGGGAGATATAGGCCTAAACACACTGCTGGAAGAACGGAATTGTATTGGGTAGCGAGTCAAATCTGCAAATGCAATTTCACAAACTTTTCTTTTAGTTTTAGAGGAGGAAATATAGCACCGAATGGTACCTACTATCTTCCACACTCTAAATGGTGCTATATTGCACCAAAAAGGGAGGGGTTGAGTGATATGGATGGGGTGAGTTATATGGAAGAATGTTAGATTTCTAGGGAATTAAGCATCAGTGGAAGTAACACGACGTTGGCATGAGCCAACCCTTTCACGACCAGCGGTATGGAGCATACACCACTCTCCACCCCTCCAAGCAGGATAGGAAAAGACAGCCACCATCGAGTTTGTAGCCCTAAAGCCCGAATGACGCGGTCCAATTTATTGGCCAAGAAATCGGCACAACCATGCGGCACAATATCGGGTAGAAAATTGGGCAATATTTTCCGCATGACAACCATCAATATTGAGACCAATATTGGCCATAAGAATGCTCAAATGTCCCACATGAGCACGCTACATTACTAAATAGTTAAAAAAAGAACATCATGAGACCCTGTTTTTTTAATACGAGATAGAGAGAAGAGGGTGATAAAAGTATTATATTTAATTATTACAGTTGTAACACTTCCCTCCGAGTCCCCGGCAAGCATCAGGTTTCATTGTCGTCATAATGGCCGGAGACTCGAGAGGGGTTGGGCAGTAATCGCAGCCACGTCCGACGTAAATCGGGTGAGTGGCTACGCTGCTGTTGGGTCATGCGTACGCAGTAGACGGAGTGACCCCAGGATGACGGCCTGCGTGCGTGCAACTAGTGATTCCGCCTGTGCCACGCAGGACGGAATGCACTTGATATTATTAAGCAGCGAGCCCTTGACTCCACCAAGCACACCTACGGTGAGGACCACTAGTTTCACAGTGTCCGGGGTACATCTGTCGAAGTTCGAAAAGCAGGTCTTGATATTTCGTCCGTTTTTCCACCTCCTTCGCATCCATGTAAGTTTCAGCCGGAGCCGAAAACTCGATCACGAACATGAAGCTTGTGAGGTGGTCGAGGAGAACGATATCAGGCTTGGTCACCTCCAACAGCCTGGTGGTGGAGAAGGAGTAATTCCACCAGATGGTGCATTTATCGTTCTCCACGACGGACTCAATATCTCCAGGGGCATAGGGCAGCACAGGTGTTTCGTCAATGCCATAATGGTGTCGAAGGTGAAAGTATAACACCCGCAAGGGCCGCGTTGTGACGAGCTAAATACGCCCACCTGGCGTAATAACTACAGCCGGAGAGTAGTGACCCAAAGTCTCCGGCTGGGCTCGGCACGCCCTGCATCTCGTGTCCGCGACCTCCGCCTTGAATATAATGCGGCGGTACACGAGTGTTTATGACACCATCCTGGCACGCGAGTACAAAACCCTCGGTCTCTGACTTCAGACCGGCTGAGCGTAGGAAGGCAAACGTCAGCTCCTTCGATAACCCATGCTTTTCGATGTTTCGATAGAAACATCCATGCATGGGCTTATCGGTATGCGCCTTGAGTAAGGTGTTCTGCTCGGCTTTTTTATGTCGAGCTTGAGGACGTCTGTCTTCAATGACGAGATGGTCGTGTAATTGTCGCTGCCGTCGGATGACGGGTCGAAGTCGAGACCGGTTTCGTCCGCTGCCCTCTTTGCCGCCTGGAAGGGAAACGCCCCTGCTCCCGCACTCTCGTGCTCTCTCACGAGATTGAACAGGGGTCTCTGCTTTTCAACACTCGGCATGCAGTACCCAGGACAACTCTGTTGTGGAGACACTCCAGACTCAATAGTCCTCTACCACCTATATTGCGAGGGAGATACAATCTGACGACGGAAGATTTCGGATGAAGACTTCTATAGATGGTCATCATCTTCTTCGTTCCCCTATCGAGGTTCTGCAATTTGTTGACGTTCCACTTCATGAATCCGAAGGTATACAGCAGTGTAGGAACCGCGGACATGTTCGTGGCAAGAACCTTGTTCTTGCTAGACAGCTCAGAACTCCAGATGATCCTGAGAGTCTGCCTGTATTTTGCGGTGAGCCTTTCCTTCACTGCTACAATCTCCTGCATTCGGCGCTGGGGGACGCCAAGATATTCATAGATATCATCGTCCTCGAGGTGACGAATGACGCTCCCGTCAACAAGTTACACGTCTTCCTTGATCTCCGAAAATCTTCCTCTCGCCAAGTGGATGGATGCACTTGTGTCCAATCCGTACTCCATCCCTATAGCCTCACTGTATTCCAGTACGGTGTCCAGGGCAGTGCGAAGGTCTTTTGCATTAGAAGCATAAAGCTTCAGGTCATCCATATAGAACAAAAAGGTGACCTTATGCTTCCTGTCACCTGGAACACCGCACATGTATCCTCTACCTCGTCGCAGCCTCAGGGACAGGGGTAGGAGGGAAATACAAAACAGTAAGGGGCTCAAGCTGTCGCCTTGGAAAATGCCACGGTGGTATGTTACCAACTCTGTGGAAACTGAACACTTGCCTGAAGTCAGAACAAAGCGCGTTTTCCAGAGTGGTAACAGGCGTTGAATGCAGGAAAATAGGTACCTCTGGGTGGACTTTCATCAACTTCAGCATGGCGATCAAAAGCTCATGCGAAGTGGTGTCAAATGCCTTCTTGTAGTCCACCCAGGCCATTGATAGGTTTCGCTTATGCTGGATGGCATGCTGGCATATACACCTATCAATGAGCAGGTTATCCTTCCATCCCGCGATTCCACGCTTTGAACCCCTCTGCTCGTACACCTCCTCTCACACAGGCTGGACGTGGTGGAGGATAAGGTCGCTTAAGAGCGAGGTGAACGCCTTATGTTCAGTGTTGAGGCAGGTTATAGGGCGGTAGTTCCTTGGATTGGACAAGTCTCCCTTCTTTATTATATGTATTTATTTATTATTTCGTCCAAATTTTTCAATAGTCGGTATGGTCAGTACAAAACCACACGATACGGATCCATCCGTATGTTTTGCAAAGAACTTCTTGTTTTGGTCACTAGGATACGGCAAAGCTAACTTCTGATTGGAGATTGGCCAGCGAAAAATAGAACTAGCTCTAAGCGCCATATTGGGTAATAAATTGTCGGATAGATTATGGGATGGAAATTGGACTATAAATTGGAATGTATCAAGCGGGCCACAATCCAATATACAATGGAGTTGCCAATAAATCGGACCGTGTCATACGGACTTAAGTCACACCATAAGAAGCCAGCACCTACACAACCCAAAGAAAGAACCGACCCCATATCACTAATTCCCCAGTAATGATTGTTCATATTGCATATAAATCAAACTGTGATATCCAACGGTATGGCATATTTGAGGCTACCGTGCCAATAAAGCTTGTAACTTGGAATCTTGGAAGTAACCATGACAAAGAGAAGGCATTTCAAGGGTTATAAATAATTAAAGCCCATTTTAACATTCCCCACAACAGAAAAAGCGTTAGGAGTGTTAGATCATAAAGTATTGACTAAATTATGCGAGAGTGTTTGTATTCAACCTCAAGAGCAATAAGGTAGAGTGATAATTTTAATGTTTCCTACTTTCAATCAATACGTGAAAGGGTCTGTCGAGTGAAACCAGGGAGAGTGCATGTTCGATATTTTGAAGATTTATTCGCAAAGTATTATTAACAAGATCAATCTTATGAAATTAATGCCAAGTTCGGAAGTTCACCTCTGGCTTTTACATAAGATTGTCGAACTCTTTTCACGATATTCCAAAAATGTGCAAATAATAATAGGCCGTCCGTCGAAGTGGCTTTATTTTACAGTCTATAAACCAAGGGAGATACAAAAATATATTTCCCTATCCACACAACGGTAATCTTTCATCATTAGTGGTCATTCAATCCTAAGATTGGTTGACTGCAGTCTTCTATTCTACCAAGTCCCAGGTCATATTTGCCTCCTCATTGTTATTTATCTCCACACATCTTGTCTAAAACTCCCACCGTCACCTACTCTCACATTCTTTTTTGACTCTATCTATTGTTGGTTAAATGTATCAGTAATAAATCAGAAAGGCAATATCATTCTCTTACTTCATCCAGTTAGTCAAACATGGCGCTTCGATGGGAAGGTCTGTTCTTTTGAATACTTCCCCAGGTTCCGTGAGCACCCTGAGTGTGTGACTATATCTAGCACCCTGAGTACTTCAATCATTTCCATTAATCTGAATAGGAAGTAACTTGAGACATCACTTTGGGAAAATTTCTAACGTTCGTGATGAACAATTACAACTTAGTACTATTTTCGCACTTATATTGACCGACCAAGGTTTCAACATAGTGTCATCATCTCAATCCCTGATAATGACACTAATATGTTGAAACCTTGGTCGGCCAATTAAAATAAGTGTTAAAAATTGTGCATAGCTGATATAGTTTATCCTTTAGCCTGGCTCTTTCTCTTCTCCTGCATTTGGCGCGCAACTATTCCTTTCATTTCGAAAGGATTTTAGACCAAGTAAGCGGATTTCATCCAATTACCAACCGATAAGAGCATCGAACCGAACGCCCTGTGAAAACCACTCGTCGCCGTAAAAGGAAAGGCGGTGAGATACAACAGAAGACCACTTTTTCGTCTCTCACGTCCGTTTCCCCCTCGTGAGAAAGCACCGCTCCCATATCACTCCGCGAGGAGTGTGGACACACTCGTCCGGGTCCGAGAAACATTGACTGTTGAGGTTCCCTCATTAACGTTTAAAAGTGAGCGCTGTTGGTTTTTATAGCTTCCCCCGCGCTAACTAAGAGGACGGGGTGAGGAGGAGGAAGGGGAGAAGTTATTTGTCTGAAAATTGGAACGGGTGTGGAGGGCCACGCGGGTGGTCTTGAAGAGGGGACGATGTGGGAGGGGGGGGGGGTCCTATCTCCCCCGGAAAGTCACCCCTCCCCCCACCATACACCCCACCATGTCACCCTCATCACGCACCAGTTCACCACAACGTCCCCCTACCCCCGCTGGAACATCCTCCCCTGACATACTACATCCACGTTCTCCTTCCCTTTGAGCACTCCCGTCTTCGGTCCAGGATTCATTTCCCTCTCCCCCCTATTAACTATCCCTCCTCCTAATCCGACTCCAACTTCTCCCCAACCCCTAGCCAACAGAGCTGAGGGGTACCGACTTTCCTATACTCCTCCTGCCTCCTCTCCCACTCACCCCCTGCCATCCACTCCCACGCCTCATTGACTCCGTTCCCCCAATTAAGCAAATCTGGGCGAAGGACCCCAGAAGGAAAGGGGAGGGGGGAGAGGTAGGGGAAGGGGATGGAGGGGGGTTGCGGGGAGGGAGAGTCAAGCTGCGTCACATTCTCCCACGAGCCATGAAATGAGGGGTGAGGGGGGAAGGGGTAGTAACTTTAAGGTGGAGGGGGGATGGGAGAGATGAGAGTGGTGTACTGGTGGGACGCGGAGGGAGACATCTTCATTGCGAAGTGACATCTCGGGAAGCATCCAAGTTTCAAGGTTGGAATTCAAGTGAGATCGAAACCATGTATCAGGGTTGTTACAGACAGGAGATGATAATTTCCAGGACTTTTCCAGGCCAAAATGTTCATTTTCCCATGTGAAAAGATCCGTTCTTTGGTCCCTATTTTAAAGGAGGCGAAGATTAGGAGCAGCACACATTAACGCACGTTCGAGGGGGAATTTAGTTCCCCTACAAACGGAGCGCCGCACAGTGGGCTGAAATCTAAAAATGCTGTCCAAAATTCAAAAAGTGCTTTTTTTCAAAGTGCAAGTTGAAACTTTGCATGCTCACTCCCAATTGACTATTGCATGTGATTTCACGTTCCATTTTCCATAGTTTTTACTTGTAAACAATTAGCAGCGGCTCAAAGTTCAACAATTTTCGTGAAAAACTCCAATCTTCGATTTTCTACGAAATCCTCCAGTTTCAAACTATTACAGAAGCCCTTGAAATTAACATATAGAATAAAAATATGTTTTATTCTATCAAACAACTCATTGTCTTTAATTTAATGTAAGCAGTATGTCATTTGCAGTATATTTGAATTTTATATAAAATAAAATGGCGGACAATGTTTTTTTACAATTTTTTATGCTAATCCATTAAAATAGTTAAGTTATACACCAATATACACCGAGTTATTTATATACAATGTTGCTCAGAGCTTTCAAAATATGATTCCGAAAAGAATTTTAGCGTCCGTTTGCGTGCCCGAATGCAAGATCTAATTTTCGATGACGTGGTGGAGTCGGCTCTGCCCGTCGGGGGCCGAGCGCTGCAGGGACGCGGCGAATTAGTTGATACGCTTCTGACATATAGTGGTTGCAATGGTGACTTGGAATTATAAAACTATTAAAAAGAACCTCTACAGTTATTGTAACCAGAGAATTACGGGAAACCCACAGCTTATTCACGCACATTTGTAGCCGCAAGACTACTACTACTGGCGTCGTTGGACATGTACATAAAACTTAACATTATGGTTGCATGCTCTTCTTCATGGAAGAGGTTGTTGCTTCCTACGTAGAAACTGTGTTAGTTAGCTTTATTTACCCAAATTCCATTGTATATATTTTATATGAAATCACGTGCTATTTTGTATATACTCATCTAAGGCAAATACCATGAACGCATGAATTTTGATTTGAAGTGCATACTGGACATTTTTTGTGTCGGGCGTGAAACCATTTTTCAAAAAAAAGTCCTTATTGCAATTGTGAATCTTTCTAAGATAAAATGAAATGTTTTCCTTAAACAGTATTATAGCCTAATTTGCCTTCTTTCTTACAGCTTCCTTAATTATTGCCGTCACTTAAGTCCTCCTCTTACCTAGTAGAAAATTCTACTTCTTCCTCCTTGTCATCTACGACAAGAAGGTTCCTTACCTCCATCGGCATCTTCATCTGTTAATTATGTGGCTAAATTTTAACGTTGGGAATAAAGGGATCTGATGTAAGAAGGAATCTTCGGAAAAGATCCTCGTTAGTGGTCACTCTTGAGATTTTCCTGGTAAAATGTTCACGAAACCTCCTGGTGCCCCAACGTCTGGGCTCTAATGCCTCTTCCGATAATTAACCCAGTAGAAGTATTGCCTCTGTAGCTACAGGCTGTATGTTGGCTCCATGAATTAGCACCTTATGGGCAGTTGGTGGCATATAGAGCCAAGAATATAATTGCACGAAATGTTCAGTTGCTGCCCAGAAGTAATCACTTAAGGCCGTTTCATTGAGTGGCATTGTATATTGGCTCTTTATTAAATTTATTGTGATAATCATTGACAAAACCTCTTCTTCTAACATCTCAATGTCCGATCTTTTCCACTTTTGAAGCACTCTCATTGCCATTGTCGACGTGGTCGTGGTTATTTCTTTAAGCAGCTTTTAGGCCGCTTCATCTCCCTTCCTGCCTTAAGTCATGGATGCTGCGAACGAGTGCGTATCAGCGGAGTAAGAAGAGCGTAGACTTTCTGTTTTCTTTATTTTTGATCGATTGCTGGATGCATTAAAAAGTTTTCCCGACATCCAGCTTTGCCTAGTAAATTAAAAATTTAATTAAGCAATTCATGTTCTGGAGACGAAATAGGGAGACTAGTAATATAATAAGGAGAATTATAAGGTCACAAATGGACTTAAAACTCCTCGAAAATACTTACTGGAAGGCGTTGAGGTACTCGGTAAGTATTGTAGCACAACATCCGGGAAATAACGACGGCGTTAAACCATTTCCAATACCGTTTCCATAACCGTTCATTGTTCCTACTACTCGCTTTTCACCTCATCAGGTAATGCCCAAAAAAGCTGTGGCCTAGGTAAAGATCGCATATCGCGTCTTTACATCCTTCAAAGTAAAACTTTCTGATTAGGAAATATACTATATATTTCTTCTTAAATTCTTTAAAATTGTGAAAGATTTGTGTCGAAACCTCCATCATTTTTGTATGCAGCAAAATACGTGTAATTTCGGTGTGTGCTATTATTTTATGCGGAAATAACAATAAGCATGCACACGGTAACATTAATTTCACAGTAGGAAAAAATAATTCTTTTACGACACTTTTGGGCTAACTAATCACTGGCACATGGATTGGAAATATCAAAGATGAAGATAAAATGTTAGAATTACAAATTCACGCCGAAATTACGGTAGGAGAGGAAGTATTGGGCTACCGTCAATTATCGCCTAAATGCCAAAACAGAAAGCAAAATGAACTTGCCCTTCGTATTTTGTAAAACCTACCTATTAAACAGTAGCTACTGGCAAAAATATCGCCTCCTCCTTGGCAATAAGATGGCGCGCAATCCCCACGCTTCACCAAAAAACCCTGAAGAAGTCAAAAGTTTCCTTGTAACATACAGTCATGACAACACAGACACAAGTGTACTTCTCCACGAACAAACCAAAACTGAATCCCTATGGACGCTATGGACCCTCCGAGCCATCCATCATATTCTTCCTCCAAAAATAACCCTCATAGACCGCACATGAGGTCACAGGGTCATATGACGACCCTTTTCGCGGGGCCTTAATGCCCGCGAAGCCATTCACGCAGGACCCTACCTTCTTAGTTTAGGAGCGGCATGCGCCATCGGCTGCTAATAGCTGGTAAAGCATTTATTTGGCATTTGGTTCATGTAACCGAAAAAGACCTCACGCATCTTTCAAGACGGCCAAAACAAAGAGCAGCGTAGAGATGTGGCTTGAAAAGTTAGGGTTAGCTTCTGCAATATTTACGAAAAACTGGGCTAAATGCCTGCCACCAAGGCTTGCAGCTACCCATGTGCGTAAATAAGCTGGGTTTCTCCCAAAATTCTTTGGTTACAATAACTGTAGAGGTTCTTTTAAATAGTTTTATTACTCCAAGTCACCATTGCAACCACTTTATGTCAGAAGCGTATCAACTAACTCGCCGCGTCCCTGCAGCACTTGGCCCCCGACGAGCAGAGCCGACTCCACCACGTCATCGAAAATTCAATCTTGCATTCGGGGACGCAAAAATTCTCTTCGGAATCACACTTTAAAAGTTTTGAACAACATTTTGTATAAATAACTCGGTGTTTATCGGTGTATAACTTAACTATTTTAATGGATTAGCTTAAAAAATGGGTAAAAAACATTGTCCGCCATTTTATTTTATATAAAATTCAAATATACTGCAAATGACATACTACTTATATTTAATTAAAGACAATGAGTTGTTTGATAGAATGAAACATATTTTTATTCCATATGCTAATTTCAAGGGCTTCTGTAATAGATTGAAACTGGAGGATTTCGTAGAAAATCGAAGATTGGAGTTTTTCACGAAAATTGTTGAACTTTGTGGAGCTGCTAATTGATTAAAAGTAAAAACTATGGAAAATGGAACGCGAAATCACATGCAACAGTCAATTGGGAGTGAACATGCAAAGTTTCAACTTGCACACTGAAAAAAAGCAATTTTTTAATTTTGGCCAGCTTTTTTCGATTTCAGCCCACTGTGCGACGCCACTGTCGCCGTGGATCGGATGGGTGTGGCGACCGAGTATTGGCTTTCCATCTCGAGGGAGTGAATTCAAATCCAAGGAGGGGCGAAGATTTCTCCGAGGCGACACATTTGCGATGAAGACGGCATTTCAAGGTGTACTACTGCGTTCGTGGATGGGACGCAAAACTGAGAACCAGAGGAGCCTTTCGTAATTCACCGGTGCTGACACCGGGTTTTCCTCCACCCTTCCACAAATTCCCGATTACTCTTGTCTTTGCCGACATACCCACCAAATCTTGTAGCGCAAATGGCCTCAATTTCGGTCGTATCACCCGAAATAATTGCGAACTACAACTGCGTACCTGCAGGCGCAGTACCTATATGCACACTGCACAGTATAAAGTACTGCACAGTCTTTATTTTTTCAAAATTCGAATTTATTTTGGAAAACCCTCTAATTTTGTTCTACTCACATATAAAATAAATTGTATGAAATATTACTGCAATAGAATGAAGGAAATACGTGCCGCATCGCATTCAAAAGTTTTGAAATTTCGGCATTTTTCGCCGAATTCCGGTCATTCCTGGCGATTGCAGAGCTCTCGGCGATTTCAACTGCTTTTCTTTTATTACCAACGAATTACTATGCATTCGATGTGTTTTACCTCGAATATTTTCAATTTCTGCCCCGTAGTCTCCAAGTGATAGCCCCGAGAGTGAGCGCATGCCGCCCAAGTCGAGCGGCGCGACCTCTCGCGTCAATGGTCGAATTTACAAAGTCCGCTTCTGCGTGTCTCGTTTAGCTTCACTTGTTTTACAAATTCAACCTATTTTTTGTGGAAGACATGAAAGATTACTTGACTTAAATACTTTGATACTTCCGTATTTCGCGTAAAAATTTAACTTGATAAGTACCCGGGTTAATGTTTACCGGAGCTACACTATTAAACTTCCTATTTCTACTCATAAAAAAAAAGACTTTATTTTATTATAAACAAAACTGGCCGCATATTTTAGAAATACTAGCCATATTTTGGGTTACTCGACGGAATTATCGTTTGTTTTTTATTCCAAAACGTCGACCACCAATTTCTTTGCCAATCGATGAATAGCCATGGAAACCCCTAGTGGTGCAGCTGGAGGGGGCGAGATACCGCAAATCGATTTGAGATTTGTTCTGTGCCTAATAACATATTGCACTATCGGTCCTGGTGTACTTAAAAGGATTTTGTAATGCAAATCTCGTTCGGGAGCCCAAATGCTACTTGACGCCATAATACAAGTCTCCATGTTAGCATACACTAAATATACACAAGACACGAATTACAGTTTATTCTTCTGCAGATAAGGGAAACTTCTCTCGAAACAGAAATATTTTCAGGCAGTATTAAGAATACTTGTGAAAAACCGTATCAATAAAACTTTTGATGAACCCACATGTTTACTGATGACTATCAATATGAAATTTTAGTCTTTATGTTCTGCATCATTGAGTACGCACAAATAATTATATAATATTAGACGATCCGACTTTGAACTACGAATTGTATTTCTGCATAAAAATACAGACAGACCTCACAGGCTTGTGGTGTCGCACATGAAACAACACATTGGAAGCTCATCACATCAATCTCATGTAAGATTAAAAGAAGCAGTGAGTTCACAGTTTGATACAAAGCTAGCTGTCGTCCAACCGCGATATGCTTGATTTGTACTTGTGCTAGCTATTTGTTGCACAGAACATTCCCACGTAAAAATCAAAATATCACTATTCACATCATTGGTGGAAATATATGTAAGAAGGGAAGGAGGTACTAACTGAACTTCTCTTAGGAAAACTTACTAACTAATAATTAGTGTAAGGTTTGATTTTTGAAAATTTCAATGAATTTCAAATATCTTTCATGTATATGCATTCAGGTATGAATTATTAAAAGTTTAGGTTTAATGTGATTTTAGAAGATAATGCAGCTGTAGTTATTAAAACCCAAAATAGTTCATGTATAAAAAAGTCAATTGAAATTCAGTTTTTAGACTACGTGAAAAACAATTAATATGAGGCATAAAAAAGATTTCTATCTCTCATCAATTTTATCCCCTCTAGTTTCTACGTCCAGATCAGAATAGGTGGATGAAAATGCGCGAGTGCTTTTGGGCGATGACTCGCTTCCATAGGCCCAGACAAGCATTTCATCTTGCTTCAGGTTTCGAAAAAATCACGTAATATGAATCTTCACACCTTGGCCTAAGTGATTCACAGCCGACAATTATGGATGTAAAGAAGAGACTTACGGATGCAAAAGGTTCACGCACTGCAAGTGTTTATAAGAAATTACCCTATGTTTTGAGTATAGGTAAAAGCTTCAGTAAATGAGTAAAGCATTTAGAATGTTTGATAGATAAATCATAAATTTTGCAAAAAGTCTCCGTTAGTGTAGCGGCTACTCAGAAATATGCCCCATGCCGTGCGAAGTTGAGCGCTCATTTCTATGCATAAACGTATTTTGAGTGACCGTCGCACATCCTTCACTGTAGAAAATACAGAGACGTATCTTGCCTGCCAGCACTTGATCCATTCTATCGAGTAATCGAAACTGAAAATTAATGAGAACTTTTGAACATTAATCCATCAACTTCTGACGTGATTTTGAATTATAAAATCGGTTACCTAAAATTGATATATTTATTTTACTTTTCCATAGCCAAAGAATTTAAATGGATTTATCGGTTGCAATAAGAATAGAAATGATTTGCATTGAAAAAAATACCCTCCCTAAAGACCAAGTGATGAACCGGAGTGTAATTCAAAATGTACATGAAATATTATGAAAATATCACGGGGATTTTTCTACCCAAAAAACCTCATTACAACTCACAAATCTAATTAATCGTATTCATTTGCTCATATATCTAATAGTAACTTAAATTTTTCAATGTAATCACGAAAGTATTCGACTTTAAAAAAATCATTTACGAATTTTTTTGTGACTTAATTTTCGTAAAACAGAGGACTATTTTTCCGCGCTCTAATAATTATATTCGAAATGATCATATGGATGATCAAGATTAATTCGATATGTATCAATGGCAGGATTAAATAATACTTTTTGATTTCACACAGTCATGATATTATTGGTATTTCAGATGGCCAAAGGAAAAATATAATTGCTTAAAATTCTCGCAATCGCCATTATTTCTCAATAGATCCCACATTATCCACATAATTCAATGCTCCGCATCATAATCGCCAAATTAATATATAGTTTCCACCGCAATACTTTTCCATTTTCGGGCCATTCCTAAACAATGAGTCTCGCTCAGCCTTGGGTATATGTCTCCTCGTTGACAGCATAACAAGGTAGATTTAAAAGGTTCAGGGAAGGAAATAAAATGGAAGTAGGTACTGCCATGCGCTAATTGAAAAGAATGCTGCAGGATGATCTCCATTCAACATTACATATTATATAATTACATATCATGCATTAAGGAGAATTTTTTTTTTAAATTTCCGATAATATAGATACATCATGTTTTGATTGAAAGGTAAGCGACAGGAACGCCTAAAGCTGACTTTCATTGCTATCGACATTTTTCACGAGAATATTTCCTAATTTCAACAGATAATCAGTTATTGAGATCGGTCATTAGGTACACTGATAACGAAATACTCGAGAATAAATTCCATGAAAGCACACCACAGATCAATAAACTTCCAAGTGGGAGGCAACATTGGACGACTTACTTTTATGGGCAGGGAAGTAGTTTCACCCTATGATATCAGTGGAACAACTATGTGTTTCCTATTTCCCTTTTTTCTGTAATAACGAGTACTGTGGCAGCGTGCTAAACATTGAATTCGACGAATTTGTGGAATAAAACTGAGCACTTAGCACGATGCAACTTTTTATTAGGTATTCTGAATTTCGTTTGATTTTCAGATTTGAAGATAAGAGTCTAACGGTCTAAATGCGGAAGCAGCGGAAAAATTATCGGTAGAGTTAAGTAATAGCGCGGTTCGGATTGTCCGTTCGACTGCGACGTAGATCGATCGGTTTATCATCCGTAGACGAGGTTTATCACCCGTAAACGATCAATACAAAAGTTAAATAATAATCCCACAGATTGAGTTTTTTTTCTATTCGGAATAAAAAAAACAATTAGTACGCTGAGAAAGATTATCTTGAACGGTTTAAAACACATCCTCCCCCTTGTTCCTCTCATTGTGAGCACTGACACTACGGAAGTGCCTCATGTAGAGGGATATTTCCTCACCCATCCCACTAGGATTGCGCGAGACTACATTATGATATTGCCACTTGATAAAAAAGAGTATCGGTAAGGCGGCGTAATCTTGAAATGGCGATTAATACAAAATGTATCGATCAATCTTTTTCGAGAAATTTCCTATCTACTATCATCTATTAAGCTTATCTATATCTACCATTATCTGTTATCGATCGTACGATAACTTGATAATAATCACCATTTCGAGGTGAAGATTATTATCATCCATAAAAAGGTGTAGAAATCATTATGCTCAAACCGAGGCACTTATAGTATGAACGCTACAATCACACGATCCAGATATAGAGGTTCATCCAAAGTTTTCAAATCGATGAATTCGATGTGAGAAACATACCTACAGTCGATGAGTCGTCAATATCGTAAATCCAACTCCCCACTCAGCCAAAACCAAACCTACCTCCTGCAACACTCCCTCCCCAAAAGACCCTTAAAATCCCCCGCACTCTCCACATCTCCCCGCATCACAACAGGCCCCGCCCCCCTCGGGCCCCTTTGACACATCGCTACAGGGACCCCAATAATTCAGCACTCTCCCTTCGCCCTAATTGGGAGGCGTGTCCTCTTTGCCCATGCGCAGTCCGAATTCGGAGGCCCAGAGTACACGCCTGCTCACTCGCCCAACATGCGCGCTCCGCTGCTTGCTTCCCCTCGCGTCGGCCACACACAGAGAACATCTTGTGGGGGATGATCGTCGGCGGCGGAGCCTTGTAACCGGAAGGTGACGGTGCGGCAGCCTTTAAACCGAGGGAGAGAAGGCGTGTCGAGGATATTGAGTGTGTGGCTTGCTCTCTGATCGCGGTCTAAGAGTTCCGACGTCTCTGACAAATGCCGGAACATTTAATAAAATAAACCTGTCAAGCAAGGGTCCCACGGAGGAGGGGAGGTTAAAGGGAGCTGCGGTCTTATTGGGGCGACGAAGAGGGAGGGATGGAGGCGGCAGAATCCACGAGGCAGTTAAAATCACACCGGACGCAAGATGAAACGAAATGTGACCGACGCATGTGTGAAGTGCCGGAAGAGCTGGCAGGTGGGATGGGTCACCATACGAGACGAATTTTATAATTCCTCCCTCTCTCTCAATGCTTGTAAATGTCGACGGACAGGAAATTAGATGCTGGGAGGATGACCCATGCGTTTTGTTTTATGGAGCTTCTTTCGGATGACCGGTGGTCCAGCCATGTTATTACCAAATGCGTGATAGATACGAAGGGTCTCGGGTTCCGACGCAGGATCTGCCGTGTCTAATCAAGAAGTGAGCATTGCAAAGTTCAAATCGCAAGCCGGCTTCGGGAGTCAGGAGAGGCAACGCGCCGGCCTGGCTCACCAAAAAGTGTCAGATTCGTGTCCTTTCTTGGTAATGGATCTAGTGTTAGTCCTTATTAGTTTAAGTAAGCGATGTCTCTGGCCACTGGGGCATCAAGAAACTCATATGTGCATCTTAAAATGCATACCGTTCCGGCTTAAGGACGTAGCACTTATCTATATCAAATAGGAAGTAAATAATAACCAGCCGTTACCCAATTACCTAAATCTTGTGAGAAGAAAAAAATCCATCATATTAAAAAATATCTCCCACTAAAATCACAACCAGTGACGTGATTGTATATATCTCTAAATGCTGGTAAGTTACAAAACCAATGAAAATATATGTAAAGGGTGGTCCTTTAAAATATAAGTATATTCTTGCCGTTGTTACTCATTTCATTTCCTATATGTACCCTTAATGCGCTATTCCGACACACTGCCGATACAGGGTATCGCACCAAATAAATGAAGCAGTTGGATTTCCGGGATGTCCTTCGCGTGATACCATTCTATATAGCATATCATGATATCACGCGGAAGACATCCCGGAAATCCAACTGCTTCATCGAGACCACAGCGCGGAATAACACAGTTGTAGCAAAGGCTTCCGCAGTGGCATGACAAGTTGGTTCCCATGATTTCAGGAACAACTTCGTGCGTCAGAATATGTGACGACTGTTTCTCCTCCGTTACAGGAGGCATCTATGCTGACGTAATGCTGACGCACGCAGTTTCCCCTGAAATCATGGGATTCAACACCCTATAATACACTATATAATTTGCTAAAAACTTATTGATTAGTATTAGCTCTTGGTTTAGCTGAAGAATTATTTGCAACCTGGAACTAAGCGGTTGATCCGATCAAAGGTGGCCTGAATTAAATGGAACATAGTTATCTGAAAAAAACTGGTAATTTTTTTCACACCCCTGGACATTACTAAGATGAATCACCAATCTCTATGATTTAAGCATTTGGTTGGCACAGAAAGTTGTCAAGCGTAATTCTTTCCGGGTTATGCACGGAGTTAGATCCTCCATCTCGAGTTCAAATAAAGAATAATTCATATTATCTCAATCATCTCAGGCTCAACTTTGTGGAAGTTCATTTTAGAAATGAAAAGGAAAACTTTGTCTTATTCCACCAATTTATTTTCCGGTTCCACTAGTTTCGACGCAGCGATGCAAGGTACCTGAAGATGACGCCGCTGCGTCGAAACTAGTAGTACCGGAAAATAAATTGGTGGAATAAGACAAAGTTTTCCTTTTCATTTATAAGAATTCATCTTCAAAATGCGCCGGTAAAGCACCAGATCTTACAAAGGCAAGCTGTAAAGACGACTTTACTTTGGTGCTATCATTACGACCTGAGACGTTTGTCCCTTACTTGGGTGAATTCTAGGAGTTTCAGAAGGTTCAACTCCATTTGATAAGAACTGCTACCAAAATAGGGAGACGAATTAAATTAGGCAGCCGTAAGATAAATAAATAAATTCAAACACGAAGAAAACATTTCTTTTAGCGGTAGTGTAACAGTGAGAGCTAAGTACGGGGAAAGTGGTGCAAGTATACACCTTAAATTTGAAAATAGCGCTCTTAAGGCACAATTATGTTCTGTGTACTTGGTAGGTACGCTACTTATATCAAGATATCCGCGACGTTATCTCAATATGAGAGAAATAATACACCATGTCCGGAAAAAAGTTAACCTCCAGCACGCCGAATCGTCATGGTAAAAGCACTTGCCATTTATAGGGATTAGAGAATAATCCTCGGTAGTTTAGTGATCAGTACCCCCGCCAATCACGCGGGAGACCGGGGTTCGATTCCACGCCGGGGATACTTTTTTTCTCCATTGGATGCAATAACATTATGCCGCGAGAAGCAGAACCACAACAGAACTGCGACAAAGATACCATAAATTTGAAAACAGCATGATTAAAAAAAAACAGAACACTTCCCAGCATTCACAAAAACGCAAAAATGACTGGTAATCAAACATCCTCTTCCGACGCCCTTTTTGCAGCTCTAGATAGTACCGTATTGACGTAGATAACGAACAGTTTTCGAAATTCGGACGTTCCCTCAAAATTGCACCCCATTGGCGGCCGAAATGAAAGAAAAAATTGCCCATCCTAGGAATGGAATGTAAATCAAATACAAGTCTTCACTGGATATAAATCCAGAAGGGGAGGGGAGAAAGGAGAATCTATATGCGATTTGCAAAGTGCCACAGATTAATTATTAAAATTGTATGTCTGATGACTGAAGTCAGAGGGAAATATTATAAAGAGGACAGGAAAACTGAAAACAACAGCGATGTTGATCAGCGCTTTCAGAGCATATTTAGTGTACTGAAGACTTCAATGAATGCTTCAACAACTCCATGGAATAAAAACAAGGTGCATGAGAAATAAGGTAAATAACGAAAGGCAGGTGAGGTCGGTTACGATAGCAAGGCTGATGACCCGCCAGAATTTCAGCCCTTAAGTCGTGGGTTCGAATCCCGCCTCCGGCACAAGGTTGCGATAAAATAAGTAACAGGCCTAGGAAAGACCGAAGCATGAAGCACGAGAAACTCAAGTACTCTACTGCCTTAACAAGAAGCCGGAGAAGTTTTAAGAATTGGACATATTTTGAGGTCCATTATCAGAGAATTTTTTATTTACTTTGAATCAATGAGCTTCCACCATGCAGGAGTAATAAGCCTAGCGATGACTATACCGGAGTCCAATTTGCGGACCTTTTCATGGCTCCCGCAAGGGCTTCACAGATACCGTAGTGAATCCGGAGTTGAAGTCTCCACTGTACTTCACCTCCACAGGCAATCCATTACTTCGCTCGCTGCCTGTGCCACTGTTGGCTTGGTTATTTGGGGTGTGCATGTATGCTTTCAATCCACGACGACATTAGGTGACCTTAAGGAACTTTCTCGCTTGCTTCCTCGAGTAAGAAATAACAAACGCTCCCACCATAAACCTGAAAAGGTTCAAGGGTTCTTTCACTACTTCATTGTTTTAGGAGTGGGAGTAATGCGGCCAGTTTGTTGTCGGAGGTCATGCGAGGCTCTCTTGGAGAACACAAAAAAGTCAAGTTGAACGAGCCACAGAAGTTTAATTCAGTCCTAGTAAGCATGGGACGCGTAGGCAAGAAACACCCGAAGTTCCATTTCGGTAGAATACGGAGACGGCCGCATTCACCGTGTGGACCTACTTTTGAAAGTGATAGTACATCCGTGGCGAATCACTGGTGTGCATGGAGAGGAGGGTCAGCGTCCCTTTGCGGGAGGCATGGGGACTGCCGATGAATCGGACTCGTCTCGTCTCTAGGGAATGAATTGGCCCTCGGCTGAATGAAGCGGGGAATGAATGAATGGGTTTTTCTCGCCTCCCCCCTTTCATTTGTTCATTCGGGTAGGGTGGGCCACGGTGCGGAATTCGGCGGGATAGGCGGTGAACCTCCGCCTATCCGGTCTTCTCTCTCACTCTCCGTTTCCCCATGGGAACGGCCGCCGTGTATCCCCCGTGCACCGCAGGAAGTCCTGGCGCAGACGACGAGATGAACAAAAGGGGAAGGAGAGGAAACTTGGAAACAAAAGAGCGGGAATGAAAACAAAGGAAGCGAATCGCAGGGATCCCGAGGCGGACCACCGGCGGTCATCGCATCCTGATCCCGGCCAATTGCACGCCCCTGACCAGGGATGCACTTCGTCGGGCTTTCTAACGGACGACAAAACATGAGAAGGTTGAATGGCATAATATCATCTTTAGAAGAAAATAATCCCATAAATAATATATATTATCCTATATATTACAAATATTGTTGCTAGCTATTGCCCGCGGCTTCAATCGCAGCAAAGCCGGCTGAATTGTTGGGTTTTTGCCATTAATACAACAGATCGCATAAAAAACACCCAGAGACTACTGACCGTTAGAAACCAGACCTGTCATCTAAGCCAATCAAGTCGCCGCAGAGGTCAGTGAGAAATAACCAAGTTGAATGGTCGTTTTTATTTATTTGTGCGAATGAAAATTTCTTCAGTGATTTGTGCTCAGGCAACAGACATCTTTAGTGCTATAATCATTATTGAGTTTTATGCGAATTGGTAGGTTTTTGGACAGTCCTGTCTCTAACTTACCAATTTCTGGGACATCTTTTCACTTTCCTACAAATTACTTGCTCGCCATCAGGCATCTTTAAATCCTCTGGCTCTCCTTTTTTCGGCATAAATTCCTATCCTCATTCCCCCTCTTTCGCACTCCCTTAGCGTTCATCCATCTGTATCACCCTCTTAAAAATGTATTCGCCTCTCAATACGTCCTCCATCCATCTTTTCTGCATTCTCTGATTCTCCGCCACCAATTTCCTTTCCTCTATCAACATATCCAGCACTTCCTCGTTTGTCTCCCTCGCTACCCAGCTCACCCTCTACATTCTTATCCAAACACATTTCGAATTCATCCAGTCTACTCAAATTCCCTTCCAATAATGACCACGTTTCCAACCCATACAGCACCACGCTCCTTGTTATCCATCTACAGTTTTCAGCTATATTTTCTAGTCGTTCCAACTCAGAGCCCCAGTCATCCAATTCCATCTTTCGTAAACGCTATCTTTGCTAGAGGAATTTTACATCTGCTGTCCCTACCACCAATGTCATTATTCTCTAATGTATCACCTAAGCACCTAACTTCTCCACTTGATTGCTTTATTTTATGGCTACCCACCCTTATATTCAGAGCCGCCTTCTTACTTCTACAAAACCTTGAAAAAGGTCATTAAAACATCAAAATAGTGTGTTTAATCTTAATTTATTGAACAGTGAGTAAAAATCGAACGCTAGAAACATTTTTTTCATGCTTGCGCATTGCAGTCCATGTCTCATAATCGTAAATCTTTTTATCATATTTTAAAGTCATGAAATAAAAAGCTCCCTTGAAGTTCTCGTTGATTTCTATGATGTTCATGAAATTTCTCGGAAATTCTGTTTCTGGGCTGACAATTTGGTCCCTCAGTCCTAGCCCAAGTAATTCCTCTTACCTAAAACCCTCCAGAGATCTCATTAAAATCGTTCGAGTCATTTTCGAGTTAAATCTTATATGCATACAGTTATTACTCGTTTAAGAGGATAGGATAGGATAAATAGAAGATAAACCTATAAATCTTCCTTTGGACTACAACATTGTCGTGTTGGAAGGGCTTGCGTGCTCCGATGGCCCCTAGAGCACAACTGGCGGTAGCAATGCTCCTGGTAGGGCCACCCATGCCAGAGAGCTCGATGGTTAGGAGACAGACGAATGGTAGTCCGCGCAGCGTCTGTACCTCAGTGAGGCGGCTGCAAAAGGCGTCTGACCCCAGTGGGGCGGCCTCTGAAGTGATGGTGTCACGTAAAAAAGCACTATTGAGTAAAGCAACGGAATACTACCTCAATTAAAAAACCTTGAAATTATGGACAGTTCTCATATGAAAATGAATCCTGGCAACTACGGGACTCGACCCAGTGGGCCGGGTGTCGTGCCCGGCAGTAGGAGCAAATACAGCAGCAGAGGAAAAGAAGATACAGAAGAGAAAAGCAACGATCAGGATAGGCATGTGGAATTTTAGGACTATGCTCAGGGTGGGTATGTACATGAAATAATTTCTAAATACTATTGCTTATAGTTACAGTCATTAGTTCTCTCATGTTAGTGAACGCCTATTTTACTATCTGAATTCCTCAACCTCATTGCTGCGTCCACTTTTGTCCATAAGTTTTCCCTAGCACTTCCAGTTGCCCAAAACACAAGTACATCATTTTAAATCGAGCTGTCCATTACTTAGACTCGTTCATGATTTGATGGAAGTCGTGAATTAGGTCCACTAGATCGTAGATACCAAAATTATACTGTTTTAAACCAACCAGGCGAGTAGAACTTAAATCCTTCTAAAAAGCGAAGAAATGCACGCTTGCGTGTTTGTTCCCTCTCCTAATTCAAGCAAAGCTTATTATATTTAATTCCCAATTTGTTTTTTTCGAATATCTTACCTATAATCAGCGGATATCTAAAATATGTAAACCCACATACGTCGCTCATAAACGCATCTATATATTCGCAGTACCCAGTAAGACATCTGAAGTGTGTGTGGCAAGGGATAACAGAACACCAAGCATGCACTACCTGTTAAACACACTATCATCGATTTATTAGGTATTTTACTAAAAAGCTTTAATATAAATTCAGTAAGTGGAAGGAGACTTCACATGCAACACGGCTTCTAACTCCCATTCTACTCGTGCAGGATGGATACCGCACTCATACAGCACGGAGACCATTAGTTTAAATGTAGTCATGCAAACGTGCAAAAAGTATTCTTAGAACTACAGATTGATAGTACATAAATAAAATTAGCATCCCATGCAGAAATTGAAAAGTTAAAAAAATAAAAGAGCATGAAAACAACACTACCTATATTTAGCATTTATATTACTGGCAACTTGGATCACTTCGATCGAACCTACCATAATAGAAACGATTTTTTCATACGTTCTAAACACCTTCGGTGGAGTAATTGACCTAAAATTTACTACGGAGATTAAGCCTAAGATTTAGTCTACGCTGCAATAGAGCTTCCCATCACAATTCTTTCAACAACTTCGACACACTGCTAGACTTTCCATAGACCTCTTTACAAACATAGCCGCTCTTTCCTGCGCGCGATCTAATTCCGATGTCAATCCTGCTACATAAGGACCCCAAATGCTAGATGCGTATTGTAAGTGTGGCCTAACAAGTGATAAATAACAGTACTTTTTAACTTCCTCATCGAATTCACCTAATATTCTTTTAAAAATCCTAGATTTCTCCTTACCTGGATACATACTTATTTAAGCTTTTTAAACGCTGTTTAGTGTCATATTTGTAACGCTTTCTAAACTTCACAGCCTAATATTCTCCCCCCCCTCTTCCCCTTCTTAGGAGTACCCACGGTTCAACCGAGGGTGGGAGCAAGGAGGGAGGTGCGGGTGGGAAAATCGAAATTAAGAACGGACGATGGGAGTTGGCGGAGAAAAAAGCCGAGAGCGGAGAGCCCTTTTATGAGAGAGGAGTGAAGGTATTTGGCGCAAAAAGATTCATTCGCTGGCTGGCTAAGACGATTCTATCGCAAGCCGGGGGCTCACGACTTCCGACAGAATCCTCCAGTATATGCTACCCGGTGTCGGCGTGTGTGTCCCGTGATCCCTCGCAATCCACTCCCACGGGAAAAATAATTCCCCAAAGCACGAGGAGAAGAGATAAGGAGGTGGAAAGGGAGACAGGGAGAAGGATCACCATCATCATCAGCAGCCATACTACTTTTCTCTGGTTAAGCCACATCTCGAATACGCCGCGAGAATTTGGGACCCTGCACAGATAGATTTAATTCGCGAAATAAATAAAAGACAAAGGAAAGTCGCACGCTTTGTTAAAAACTGCAAAAAGCGTACATAAAGATGGAAGGATTAGGTTAGGAACCGCTAGAGGCTTGTAGGCTACCCGCTAGGCTGAGATTACTTAAAAAATTCATATTAGGCGAGTTTCAGTACGACACGGAGGGTACTCTCTTGACTCCGCGCTATATCTTTAGAACTGTCAGAAGTGTCAAAATAAGAGAGATACAGTGACAACTGACAGGTACAAAAATTCCTACTTCCCTCGCACCAAGAGTGATTGTAACAAAAAACAGCATGACACTATCTTAAGACACATGGTTAACACGCAATTCACCTCTGTCCTCCCCCCCCTACTTTTCCCTATCCCCCCCCTTTCCACTGATGGCGTCCTAACATCCCATGCCGCACGCCTCTGCGGCGGTTCAAAGGGTAGTGGGTAGATGTAGAATCCGAAGGTGGGTTTGCTGCAGCTCTCCACTCCACTCTCCTCTCAACAGGAGTATCAGCGCCTATTGCAGACAATTTTAGCAGACGGAGTTGTAAATGGTTGCTAATTATCTGTTTAGTAGGAAAGGGTGCCCGTTGGAATTCAACGGAGGAAAAACTTAAAACGGTTGCACATGAATCAAAGAATTCCCATGATGTGACGTGCAAAATGCATAGCTACCATTTATAATACCCTATGGCATTCATTAACCACCCATGGAGAGGGTGGGGTGAAAAATACCCCTACTATAAATATGAATTTTTTTTCTACTGAGTCTATGATTGGAATAATATGTATAAAAAAATATACATAAATAAAAGGTATTCACATATAGTGAATTTGAATTCTCGATCGCAGCACCACATAATGATGTCTGGTTTAGCGTTCTATGCTAGTAACTCGAATGCTAGTAAAAATATTTCCATCTTGGTCTTCCTCGGTAATTATTCTCGTTCATTTCTCTTTCCAGTACTGTATTCAGGAGACTTTTGCGTCAAACAATGTGCCCAACAAATTTCAGTATCCTAATTTACTCAGTTTTCTTGAAACTTCTTTTCTCTCCAACTCTTCCTAAGACTTCTTCATTGGTGATCGTATCCATCCATTAGGCCTTCATTGTTGCTCGATATTAACGGATTTCCTTGGCATCTAATCATCTTTGCTCTGTAGCAGTAATTTTTCCAGGTTTGGCTTCCATATGGAAGCCTGCTCCCAACATAAAGGGAAAGAAGGAATTAAAGTCAACCGTGTCCGTCGAGATGTGTGGAACAGCATTTTCGAAAATGAAAATCAACAGATATAGTACTGTCCACTTTATTTTACAATTACAACACGTGTTTTGGCTTATTTCGTCACCATCATCAATCGATGTAATACGCCGAAAGACGTGTTGTAATCGTAAAATAAAGCGGACAGATCTGCTGATTTTAATTGCAGGGAAAAGGAAGGTAAGAGTAAGAAGAGAAAGAGACATAGCCAATGACTGGTTACAGAAACGGCACATTCTACCCAAATGAGTTATGGAATATTCAAATCAAAGCTTTCGAGCAAGACGAGTAGCAGAAACAGTCGATAAAGTCGAGTCGATTTATTTCATAAATGGTCTGATAACTTATTTCGCCAGGCCAGAGTTATGGGTTCCAAAAGTAGTCAAGATGGTGGACGCGCAATGAATCGCTTGGAGACTTAAGTACTCGATAATAGAGTTAGTATGTGACGAATGATGACTTTATTTACTCACGCTGGCTAGTGATTATGTTCGTCAGTCATTTTATACGGCAGATAACATACATACACTTCATAAATCAGGAGAGTAGACTAAATATTCGAAACAATGACTTTAGGCAGATTAGTTACGAAATTGGTAGATATGTTCATGAACCCGGAATTCAGTAATGAGTTCCATAAAGATATGAATTTCATAGCTATCGATCCCATGGCCAAATGTGAGTAACCGGTCAGAACAGTCTTTATTTTATGGGGAGATGTTGAGACACTTGCGCCTTCTCTTCCACCTTACACTTTGTCACATGGTAGAATAAGGTTAATACACATAAAATAGCGATCGACAACTGAGGCCATTTGTGTCAGTAATGACTGGTTGTATGAATAGTTAGCCATGGGATCAATACTCATGATATCCATTTCACAACTAACTTATCTCCCAGTAAGCATTATTTCGGATGCTTGGCCCGCTCTCATTCCACTTAATAAAATTTATTTACGTTTATCTTAAGTATATAAATTACTTGAGCACATTACTCATAGTCAGCCTTAGTAAATAAACTCGTCATTTGTCTCAAATTAATTCTTTATCAAGTGATTAAGTTCCCAATGGGTACATCGCGCATCGGCCATCTTGATGACTGATCATCAAGATCTGGCAAAATAAGTTTTTATGAAACCGATAAATTTATCGAATGTTTCAGCAACGCAAATTGAGCGAATTTCTCCACTTATAGATCTCATAACAAAATTGATTACGTACTTATGTATTGTTTCTGCAACCAGTCAAAAGGATAGGTTTTAGGTTGGCTATAATACGAAGAATAACCTACATCCAAGTCCTACTCTGATAGCCACTGCGGGGGCGTGCGGCAGGGGGCTTTAGGGCACAAGCCGTGAAAAGGGGGGAGGGTAAAAGGATAGGAAAAGGGAGAGAACGAACAATTAAATTAAAATTATTATCTTTTCCCTTGGTATTAGATTTTTTATTCTTCCATTGACTAAATAAATGATTGATACATGTATTAATTCCTATATTTATAATATCCTATGCTCTTATGGGTATCACACCAATTGAGATTTAGGAAAAGTGAGTGGTGTAGGACTCGCGACTAGTTTTCCAAAGAGGTATGGAAAATCGCTTGCGCTTCTGGAGAACAGAAAGTTTGTCCCTTATCAGAAATCTGGGGGGTTATTTTGTAATCTCACCTTTTTAATGGCTATTTGCGGGAAGGCGGGAGATCAGTTTCTCTCACTTAATGATCGGCTCACGATCGGCCAAGGTCCGATGGTGGCTCCATTTCACGTTTCTAACGACAGGTGAGATGGAACTAATGAAATGCGGAGCCAAATGAAACGGATCAAGAGTCGAAAGATACGGATCAAGAGTCGAAAGAGCGGATGAATCAAATGAATAGACCGGCAGTTCACCACTTGAGAGCCGAAGATGATCACGCCGCCTGGGTAGTGGAGTTGAACTACAAAAAATACGTAATTTTTCACATTTGATGACGTATTCTCACTTAAGTGAGATTACAAAATAACCCCCCTGGTCACCTTTCATCTGGGTATTCAACCAGCTGATTGGTAGGTTTTTCATCAGTTCTTATCCTAACATCCCAATTTCTGGGGAATCATCTCATTTTCCCTCCTATATGTGGTATATCTTTAAGTCCTCGCACCGTCTACCTTCCCTTCCTTCGTCTAAATTTCCTATTCTCTTCCTTCCTTTCCCACTCTTTACCAGCGGTCTCCCCTCTATCGTTCACTTCAACATGCCTTCACCTCTAAAAACGTCCTCTATCCATCTTTTGTTTCTCCTCCGAATCTCCACCACTAACTTTCTTTCCTCTCCCACCATATTCCCAGGAGGAGCCACCCAGCCTACCCAGCTTATCCAGCTTAACTTATTCCTCCACATTAACTCCATTCTTCTACAAACCCACATTGCAAATACCTCCAGTTTACGTGCGTACTCTCTCCGCAATGGCCAAGCTTTCGAACCACAGAGCGCCACGCTCCACATGAGAGTTTTCACTAGTCTTTCCTTTGTCTTTCTTCTTAGACCGAGATGCCTCCCTCTCCCTCATCAATTCCCTGAAAAGTCATGAAATACATGAATTTACAACACCAATATACCTTTACGTCATAAAGTTAATGCACTATAAATTAAGGTGACAGTCTCTGGCTTTACTAGGTGGAATTCCTTCATGTCGAGGCTAAAGAAAGCACTGCAATTCCACAAATTATATATTTAAACGACCATGGTTTCGATGCAGTGGATCATCTTCTTGCTATTTATATTTTTCTTGGACTTATATTTCATGAAGATGATGCACTGCATCGAAACCATGGTTGTATAAATATATAATTTCGTGGAATTACAGTGTTTTCTTTACCCTCGTCAGCACTATAAATTAAGGGTGACGCAAAATTCAATTCCTTTAGATGACACTTGACGTTAACACAACTCAACAATTAGACAAGCAGGATACTCTCCTCCCTCACATACACTGTATAGGAGGGAGAAGGGAGAATAGTAGGGGGAGGAGGGAAGTAAAGGGAGTGGGATTGTGGGAGAGAGAGATCCATGAGGCGTGAGTGAGACTCGTGTCTTCACCCCACACCTTTGATAACTCCGTTGAAGGCAGATCCACTCCCACACTCGACCACCGCTGCTATGCCACCACACCCTCTGCCGCTCACCTCATCCACCACCTCTCCCACGTCCCCCGAGACGACGACGAACAAGAAGAGCACGGTAAGGGGGAAGGTTGAAGAAGAAGGAGAGCGGGAGATCCGAAGGGAAGGAGGAGGGCCGTCGGACGGTGTGGGTCTCCATCTTAAAAAGGTATCGCTGCGTCATCGGAAGCCATTATAGTCACTCGATACAAACTCACACTCACACGGACGAGGGCGACCAAACCTCCCAAACCACCACGACCTCTAAAAGTCTCTCTCCCCGCCCGAGACCTCCCCCTTCACCCCGTGCCTCAATTTCCTTCCTCCCCGACCTCCCTCCCTCCCTCCGAACCCGCAAACACCTCCCACCGGCGGGCGGGCGGGCGACCACTCCTGCCTCCGACAACAATGCCCCCACGCCTAGCAGGTGAGTGAGAGGGGGAGGAAAAAAATAGGGTGTTATCCTCCTCCTCGTCCACACACAGAGGGCCCCCGCCGATATTAAAACGGGCCGAAAAACCTCCACGCCCCAACCCCCCTCCTCCCCCCCGCCTCCTCATTCTCACCTCATCCTATTAGTTGCCCGGGCTACCGTCTCTCCCTGCAACATCCGTCCGGGATCTCTCTCCCGTGCCGTTCAGAATGGGGGAGCCTCCAAGTTCTCCCCCCTCCCGCTCCTGACAGTGGGAGGGATTCCACTTCATTCTCCACCCAGAGGCACGTTCGCCCCAATCTTCTCCTATCCAGCATCACTCCTTCTCGTCCGAACATCTCAAGTGCTTTGAAAAAGATTGAGTATGTACTCCTTAAAAAAATATAAGGTTTACAGTTGGATTTGTTCCCTGTCTGGCTGCTGTCTACTTTCATGACAAAATTATATTTTTTTTTCGCTGGAGACCCAAAGAAAAAGTTTGATTAATGCGTATGCGAAGACCATGTAGGAATATGTTGTGGCTCTTTTAATTCTGATGAGGGGTTTGGGATACAAAATGAGCTAAGTGCCAATGCACAAAAAGAGAATTCAGGGACCACTCCTTTGAGTTAAAACAAGCAAAAATGAGAGACCTGAAAAAAAACAAAATATACCATTTCATGCCCTTTGAAAATCCAAAAACTAACCGAAAACTTGAAGACTAATTCCAAAAGCTCTTCTCTCCAGAGTTATAATTGTGCAATGGCCCTAAGCCATTCAATGATTTTCGATAAGCTTTCAAAGCGTGCTGTTGTACTCGAAGCTTTGGTGTAGGTTTGACATGTGCCGATAAAAAATCAAACTGCTGTTATAATTTGCATCTGGAATTTACACATTCCACGAATATGAGTGAGACGTGGGAGATATGGCTTTGAAAACTAGAACATTTGGTTAAAATGTTAGCGTTTGGACCTTGTGTTTTTAGAGCAGGGAATTTAGTTGCACATTACTGTTGAAGAAATTCTCACCTAAATGCGATAGTTTCAACAAACCTCCTTTACAAACCCAAACGATGTGGACTTCATGTTATTAGGGTAACAATTATGAATTGTAATCAGCTCATTTTATCTAAAAGATCACATCACCATTATTCCTGTTCCATTAACTACTTCACATACCATTAAACAATTTTCATTTTTAGTTGCTTATAAGACCGCCTTAGAGGTCACTCTATTTCTGGTAGTGAGCAGAAATTTGGCTGAAGTGAAAGAAGTAGGTCACGTTCGATCTCTTTGTGAAGTGTCTCGAGCTATTTAGACTATTTTTTCCGAAACCTTTTGAGCTGACCGTAAGTATTCCTTTCTTCAGTCCATCTCCCTTCAAAAGGGGAGCATACGCCGTTTACCTCCACTCTTAACTTATATATAATGCTCAGAGGAGATTTGAGAAATACGAGACAATATATCCAAATTGAGAACTGCAGCGCTGGGAACAATTTATTTTTTCTAATATAGAGCTAAACAGTAATGAAGCCCTGCTAAAGCTTGAAATCCGCAATTACCGTACAAGACATAGTTATAAGTCAAACGAATTGCTCGCACATGCTGATCATTGAGAGTTTGAAATATTTATGAGGCTTGAGTTACACACGGCACCAACTCAAAGTAGTTGTTAAGGATTGTGAATGACTGCTGCGATGATGAAAACACCAAATCTGCAACTTCAACGCGGTTACGGTAAAGTTAAAACGAAATCAGTGTGACCCGATTTACCTCTGCATACTACACTTGTGCTGAAGTTGAAAAGATCAGCACTCCGACTGTCAAATGTGATTGCAGCGTAAAATTTGTCAATGCATCATGCTCCTCGGGAATTCATTTTCCCCGGACAATAAGCATTATTTCTTCACTCGAAGGTTCGACGTCGGGAATCTCTCTCCCTCATCATCCCGTGCTTTTTAATATGAGGTATTTTTTTCATCCCTCCTCCCTCATGGAGCATTTTTTGTTTATTTTTTTGTGACTCATCTCACACAGTCCACTTTATTCTGCCTCTCTCTCCCCATCCCCCAATGCCCAAAAAAAATACATAAGCCGAGAGAATGCATTCCTTTCCCGCCTTCCTTTATTCGGACCATCCCGCCATCCTTTCGGCCCGAAACTGGGACTCCGTCCACTCCTGACGCTGAGGACGCAGCCGCGCAACGATTGGGAGAAGTTAGACCTGGAGTGCGTCCTGTTTGGGCACCTACGGTGTTAAGTTGGTAGAAGAAGAATTTCCTGGTTTGCCAATCTGAGAGAGTGGTGTGGAGCAACATCGGTGGAACTATTCCGAACTGCATCAAGCGAAAGAGACATCCCCACGATGATAGCCAACGTCCGGACCAGATAAGGCAGGAAGAGAAGAAGAAAAGATAAATTTAAGAGACGGTAATAGCTAAAGGTGGTCGACTACATCAACATCAGCAGTCGTTAATACGAATATTGGTTTGCTGCAGCTTTCCACTCCGATCTACTAACAGCCAACCGCTTCATTCCTCCAGAATTCTTTACTTTTACATACTCAATAGTTTTCCTGTATTCTTGGTCTCCCTCTGTAATTCTTCCCATTCATTTCTCCTTCCATTATTATTTTCAACAGACTACTGTGTCACACAACGTACCGAATAAGTGCGCCTCTTCTTCTTCTTCTCAGAGTTTTCATTATACTTTTTCTCTCTCCATCTCTTCGTAGGACGTTTTTGTTGGTGATTATCACCGTCTACTATTCCATCTTATTCATTCTTCGGTAGCACCAAATCTCCATTGCTTACAAATCTCTTTTGCTCTGAAGCTGCTACTGTCAAAGCTTCACTCCCGTATAAGAGAATGCTCAAAATATATGTTTTCGGAAAATGCTAACTAGACTTCCAGGCTTGTGTTACTGATGGTCATTATATATATCGGCAGAAAAATTGATCATCAAAGTTTTTCGGAAAATTTAATGCAAAAAAATAGTCAGCGTAGCTCAAAGTGGTAGTGTTATTTCATTTCTACTATGAGGAAGAACTGTTTAAGATATCTGTTCACGGCAAACTGCGATAAAAATACGTTATCCATACCATTAACGATCTGGATTTGCACCTCAGTTTTTTACGGCAGTGTATTGCTGGAGGTGTACGGTTTCTAAAAAATGTTCCCGAAAGACTACAAATACATCCATAAAAACATTCCCAAAGCAACGCCATGATTTTATTAGTCTCAGTTTTAATTATATGTAAGTGGCGACAATAGGACATACAGCCATAGCCCCAGCTGAATACTAAGTACCTTCGAGCCGCATTAAATTTCTGCGTTTTATAATGAAAATCAAAACAAGGAAATGAAAAAAGTCTGCCAACACTGATCTCTCTGTCAACAAAAAGGCATTCAACCATTTAGACCTGTTTCAACGATTGTTTACAGGGGTTATTAAATTCACATACCTATGAGTCTAACAATAAGTTGGAGTGAACATAGTTGCTGAGGCATATGCGATGGATTCAACGCGTCTCTAAAGTAGCACCCAAGCAAAATTTCAGTTCAAATTTCTATTCTAAATTCAAGAGTAATTGAACTAATCACTGAAAGGTATTGTTACTTGGTAGTCTGCATCATTTAATCCCAGCAACAGAAAAAGAACATTCTGAGGATTAATGAAAATGCTAAATTTCATTTTGTCAAATATTTTTCCAGGATGAATTCCTTTGCTAGACCAAAATGCTACATATTCGAGTCTGTGATTCAGAGCCTTGCTTATTATGGACCGAGTGAGTAACTATAATTCAAATGAATTGAGCGAAAACTGGCTTCACATGGGGTTTCCACTGATTTACATAAAAACAATATAATTCAGAAATTATTTGGTGATTTCGTACCCCTGTACTTGAAGTACAACACATCTAATGAAACTCTCAATGAAAGACTTGCGTGGGTGATGAAATAATGTGGAATGAATGCTCTGGTAATGGACGTATATGAAAAGAGTGCGCCATCGGCCTTGTTGAGGGAATGGATGAGAGTCAAATATCAAAGCAGATTTATGACCGAGGAGTGAATTGTTTGAGAGGAAGGGGATGACCGCAAAAGTCATGGATGAATGTGGTGGAAGACACTCTTAATTAAGAGGAGGAATATTAGGAGTGTTAAGAAGAAGAGAGCGTCTATTAAGCATTGGATGTATGTGGGAGAAGCAATAGAGGTTCGTAAGGATAGGACAGTAAGGAGGGAATTATTAGAATCGAAGCCAGTTTCTTGGTCTAACTCAGAGAATTAAGCTCTTTTGTCTATGCCTACCTTGAAAGGGAACGGCTTGGTGGGTAGGCATGTATGGATTTGGTGATGTTAGCAGAGGGATAATAGTGGAATATAGGAGTATCTATCCTGACGGGACTTTATGGAAGAAATAGGATAGGATTTCGGATGATCAATCGCCGTTGAACCAAGACCTCTAATTGGGAATACTTCCTTTAGACCTCACCACGAGCCCTCCAATTCATCACATTCCTTTCCTTCCATTGGCTGAATGATGCATCCAGTCCGTTCTCTCCAAAAGGTTTCAAAGGAAGTGGATCGCTTTCGACGTCCTCGCTGATGGGACCGGCACGACGCGGCCAGGCTCAGCAAACAGCACGCTCACGACCAAAGCGGTGGAAATCCTTGGTTGGGATCCGCGTGACGTGAGAAGTCACCAATTCACCGTCTACCAGCACGTGCGACATCAACCTATTGTGCTTAAGTAACGCAAATACGATCAGCACTGATCATTTTCGTCGCGTCAGCATTCGTTATTTGGTTTCACTACGAGGGAGATGGTTGAGGAGTCGAAAGATGGCGTAGTGACCATTTCCACCATACAATATTCAATTAGGTCATATGAACTCAACAGAGGGCTAGTTGAAGAAATTTTTGAAAGAGTTTCTAACAAATTAAAGTTTCATTATCCTCTCGCGCAGTAAAACTTAGCCATGTTGTTTCAGGGGAACTACCACGATTCGTATACACAGTTGCAATGCATATAATTCACTACCTGACAATGTAAAGGCATGCATGTTTTAAAACGAGAGTTAAAGAAGCAATACATTTTTAGAGGCTTATGTAAAGGACTTAGATGATAATAACAACATGAATAGTTTTATATGTATGCTAAATTTAGGCAAATGCGTCAAAGGTCACGCACTAGTCGTGAAAGGAGTATGTCGGTTGTACTTATTTCTGCTATATTCATATATAGTCTAAGCAATAAAATGTTTTGAAATGGAAAAAGTACTGGCCGCAATTTTTGAGCAAATGTCTTCGGGAAGCTAAAATAAAAGACTTTTCACCTCGTGAGTCATGACATTTGTGGAGCGTCATTGTTTTTTTTGAACAATTATATCGAAAAATCGTTTTTTTCTGTTTTTCACGATATTGTGAAAAAATTATAGAATTTAGAGAAACATGTTGTGCAGATGAATTGTACGTGATGAACAGATGTCAAAAATGAGATGTTGTAAATTAAAATCGGTCTCTAAACAAAAAAATTATTGCAAAAGTAAATGTTAAATCAGCATTATTTTTTAAATTGTTTATAACTATTGAAATAATTATTAAAATTTAATTAAACTCTCCAATCTTTAGAGTTTTAATATACTCAAAAAGTGTGCAAAAGATGGGTCCGATCGGTCAAGTAGTTTTTGCAAAATTCTATTTGTTAGTGCCGTTTTATTTAAAACGGTCCATTTTTAATTGGCTCTACAATTGGCTAGGCAACGACTAAAAAGTTTTTCATGGTCTCATTCTTTTCGTCAAGCCTCAAAGTGTCATCTATTAAAAAATCGAAATGTTTTGCAATTTATTTATAAAAAATCGTTAAAGAACAAAGTGCACTTTTTAAGCTAATAAACAATTAAAATATCTCCGTTGTTTATACTGTATAATTTAATGAAGCGTACCATTCAAAAGCTGACTTAATAACACAACTTAAATAAAAGAAACACTTTTTACGACCAATTGGACCGGAGATAGCAATTCTTTCTCTTTTAATCACAGAGCAAATGTTTAATAACATTAAGCGTTGAAATTTTCACAGTATATAAATGAAGATCTAATCTTTGTAATACAATGTACGAGTAATTGAGTTTGATTCAAGCAAAATCAACATCTCACGAGCCGTTTAAAGTAAGTATGTGCGCTGGAAGCTTGTCGGGGGGTCATGGTGGGGATAGCTTTTTTCTCGTCTAGTAAAACTGAGAACAGATCTTCAAATCGGAGTGCACTTAAAAAATGTGCAATATCTCGGCTTCTAGATATCGTAGAACCTTCATTATCGTTTTAATCTGGGGTAGCTCGCCGAAAAGATAACACCTGGCATATTTTCCCCCTTGTAAACCCACCCCCAACCTCCCAAAAATGTATATTTGGTTATAGTGTTAGTTATAATGCAAGGTGAAAACAATGCATGAAGTACGTAAAAGTATTGAAGCAGCATAACTATTCCTTCCCTTTCCACAACATTATTTCGAACAGGAAGTAGAAATTTAAGTTTTGACCGGCTTCCAAATATTTATTCCTTTCTTCCAAAAAACGTAAAAAAAGTTATGATATTTCTCTATGCCCACCATGTTATGTCCCAATTTTTCTGCAGTTGTTGAATACTCTCTATAGGCGGCCCCATTCCAGGAAAATTGCCACAATGAAGGAATCGGGCAACGGCCGGCCACGATGGAAACATTGATTTCTGATCAGTCACCGAAGTTAAGCATCATTGCGCTCGGCTTGAATTTGGAGCGGTGATCCTCATACGCGTCCTAATGCTCTGTCTGCAAGTGGCAGTCAGTATGTGCGAAATGAGCTTAGAAGTCAAAGCACGTTAACTAAAATACTAATATTATTACGAAGGAATCTCTTTTTCCTTTCAAAATCTTTTCTTTAGCCTACTGTCCCATTGTTGGAGCCTACTACCCTCTGTCAAACGCTCTTACGGCCACCTAACTTTGTTTTCATTTCCCACTCTGATTACAATGCATTAAATATATATTTTTAATCAAAAACTAAATAGCAACGAACGAACAACCGAAATGTAGCCTTGCTATAGGAGAGACTCCTCTTTAGGGATTTTATGTAACAGCACTATGATCAGTTTCTTACAAACAGCTGTGACTTGTGGACCCTTGCGACGGATTGCAGGGCAACATATAGGCACGCCAATGCAGTCACTTGAGTCTCCTCACCGAATCAACCGTTCGGACCTCGCGTTGAAAAGCCCCCGGAGCACTCAAGGGGATTTCTTTTCACCTCCGGCACGGCGCGGCAGTCCGTTTACCCAAATGCCTCTCCTACCCTTCCTCTCTCTGCCTCCCCCGACACCACCCCTCTTCAAGAGATATGAAGAGGATGAGGCGCTCGCCGTTGTTGTGTCGGTCGGGCGCTCCTATATTCTCCTGAAGAGACTCGCCGGCGATAATGGCCGAATGCCACGGCTCTAAATTACCTCGATCAGCTCCTGTTCTACGCTATTCATTTCCACCGCCTTCTTCCCCCCTTCCATCAACCGCCTCCCTTCTCCCCACCACGATTTCTCCCTCCCCCAACACAACCAATTCTCCATTCTCCTCCTCCTCCCCCAAGGTTGTTCATTCTCTGTCCCACGAAGGAGGAGGTGGCAAGGGAAGCCGTCCAGCTTTCTCTCTCCCTCGCTCCCACCTCTGCGCGCATGTCCGTCAACGGCGGTCAGCGATGGAGGCGGTCCCGCGTCTCCTCCCCCCAGTGGGCCGAGCGTGGAAGAGTGATGCCCCGTTCCCACTGCTGATGTAGGTATCGCCGTAACCAACCTACGTGCATTCCCACTACTTTGTTCTTACCGGTGTATACTCTGTGCTGCCATATCCAGGAATTGCATCGGGCATGTGATAAGCATTGGTCGTTCAATCCTAAGATTGGTAGACTGCATCCTTCCCTATCTAATGCTAGTTACCTTATTCTTTCGTACTTCTTCTTCTGTAATTTCCTCTTTATTCGGTCCATGAATTTATCCCTTGGCCTTCCTCTTGCGATTTTGCCCTCTATTTTTCCTTCAATTATGTTCTTCACAAACCAATTGTGCCTCCGGGTGTGCCCAATCCATCTAATTTTTCTTTCCTGTATAGTATTCAATATGGTTCTTTCATCTTCAACTCATCTGAATACTTCTTCATTTCTTATTTTATCCGTCCATTTGATCTTCAAAATCCTCCTCCAACAGCGAGTTTAGAATTCTTCTAATGCGTTCAGGTCTGTTTTTCCAAGGGTCCAAGTTCCCGATCCATAAATTGCCACGCTCCAAACGAATGTTATCACATACCGTTTTCTCATTTGTAGTCCTATTTTCTTTGAACGCAGTAGATGCCTTTTCATCAGGAGCGCTTTATAGCTTGGGCTATACTACGTTTGATGTCCATTGTACTTATTGTATCCAAGGTGATGGTACTTTCGAGGTAAGTGAAGTAATCCACTTGCTCTTTCTATCCTCCTAGTGTTATTTCTGTATCCAGTTTCTCTCTTCTGTATACTAGGGTTTGGTCACAAAATATTAAAGAAGAGATAGATGAAATCATGCGGAGTGATTGCTCAGAGGAATATTGAAGCCATTAAAATGAGCACTCGGCCGTTTTGAATGTATCAGTTGAGCAGTTAACAAAAATCCAATAATTAAATTTATTTTACAGGTTCACTGCCATGCCATACTGTCGTAGATACTTGATGCGGCTTGAGTTATCACCGACGAAGGTTATCGATCAGCCGGTGACTGATTCCTCTCTCCTATTTAAACAGATAGAAACTGGAAATAGGCTATATATATATATATATATATATATAAAATGTCTTGGTAGAAAATCGCTCTCGGCGACGATGCACATGCATAAATAAAACAGTGATACACTAAACAAACACAGAAACACGCAAAAAGGACACTCACAAAAGAAAACTTTCTTTTGTGTGTCCTTTTTGCGTGTTTCTGTGTTTGTTTAGTGTATCACTGTTTTATTTATGCATGTATATATATATATATATATATATATATATATATATATATATATATATATATGTATATATATATATATATACGAGTTCGTGGAAAATCACACACGCGATAATTTAAATAAACTTTGCCACAGGTGGGGCGGAATTAAATATAGAAACACAAAAAAGAAGAACACTCACACTATACGTCCCCACCTGTGGCAAAGTTTATATATATATATATATATATATATATATATATATATATATATATATATAATATGCCAAGAGGTCAAATATAGTGTAGTAAGATGCTATACTACATGAATAATTAAGTGCACGGGTGCAAGAAATAATACATAAGCTGTCAATATGAATTAATAACCCTTGGAAATATGCAATATTCACAAGCAATTGCACCAGTCTTTGAAAATTTGAAATTTTCTACAAGAGCAATTATTCAAGCGTAAAGCTCTCCGTATCAATTAGATAAGGATGGCCTGGAAATATTTTAGGAGTAAAAACTGTGTAGCCACGAATTCCTCGCGATGGTTCCGTGAGTATTTGTTTCACGAATGGAACTGTAAAAACCCTCTCCCGTGAGAAAACGAAGCATGACTTCATATAGATATGATGGAGACCGCATCAAAATCGATCACTAGACGGCTCCTGGGAATCGGAACCCCACACTGGGGAAGGAGTGGAGAGGTTCAGTCACGACGGAGAAACCCGGTCGCACGGAACCAGACGGCAAACCGGAGACGTTTTCATGCGATTGATCACCGAATTTTTTCACCGGGAATGTCTTGAGGACAAAAAGAGATTTGATCTCAACATTTGATCTTCCCCTCGGTTTCCTCTTCCACTTCCACTGGAACTTCTTCCGGATCAGGCTTGAACAATCCGAACATTCCTAACGAGAATACAATAGATTCTCCATTATCCGAGTTCCAATTCACCGAGGTTTTCTATCACATACATATTTAGCTAGATCCCCGCAGTATTAATCCAGCTATGTATGCGCTGCAATTCAATTTTTGGTTGTTTATCAGAATTTCTAATGTTTATTTTATTCGATTCAACAGTTAGTTGGAGGATTCCATCCCTGCACATATTTTCGGCCGAGATGCCTAGATGTAATCGGAGAAATAAAGTAAGAACTGAATTCGGACATATTTATGGCATATATTTTATGGGGGAAAATAGAAATGTTTTGTTTAAAGAATTTATTTCTCGAATTTTATTTTTGAAATGAATATATACGTCTCATATAGCAAGGCATGAAAATGGGGAGTTTATTTCACAATTTACGTTCACCGTTCCGTATTATGCGAATTTTCGATTATCCGAAGTGGCCTCATCCACTTTAACTCGGATAACAGAGACAATGCGGTACTGTAAAGTCGAGGTCGTGATAACAGCTATTTCATGCGGGTACCGCAGCTCTTGCCGGATATTTGAACAATGACGTTTCCAAATTGGGTCGGGAAAGGGTTTTCCCGGGAGTTGTATACATGAATTCCGATTATGATGAAATGCTTCTTTAATTCGAGCGTAGTTTGCATTTTCATTTTTCTTACGAAAGTATGTAAGTAAAGACAATTAGATCTTGAGGGAAAATATTTGAGATGTAGTTTCCGATTTACACAACAAACCTAATGGCTATGGTACTTAACTTATAAGCATTGCTGAGGGAATTAGGCCTCCACTTATTTTCAAAAATTTCTAAAAAACAAAATTTACTTTCCAATACCTTAATTTAATGAAGCTTAAATTCAAGGTTAAAAAACACCTTTTCCCAAATTGAGAATGCCACCAATTTTGCAATTTCCATGAATAATTTAAGGTAGTTGCACGAAATTTCCTGTCACCAAACTTAATCATGGACACGAGACTACCTCGCCTTTACCTTCATTCAAATTTTCGGAAATTGAGAAGTTGGTCTTTTTCATTTTTTATTTTTACTGTGTTCACCAACAGGGTTGGAAAAGGGTTTTTTCCGGAAGGCATTTACATCCATTCCGCTTTGTACCGTTCTTATCAACAGTGAGCGTGAACATTCACATCATGAATGCACCATTTCTTGCTAGCATACTTTCTGATATTATTCCTTTCGAAAATCTCCCATGTCTTGAGTAAACAAATCATAGTTGGTTATGGGTTAAAGAAATGGGAATGGATGAGTGAGACTCAAACCCCATATGACCATGATATTACTTAAAAACCGACGAAGTATATATTATATTTGAGGATTTTGGTTGGTGAGGAATACTGTCATATCACTGTGATGAGGAAAGAAAAATTTTCCTTTATTCGTATAGAATCAAATTAAAATCTAAATGTGGTTTTCCGTATAAATTGGAATTAAAGTTGGAGAAATATGTAACCAAGCGCCCAGGGTAGCCACCACCCACTCAGCTGCAGAAATAAAATTCTTTTATTTTTCCCGGTTTTTTGGGATACCTTTAGTTTTTTCCCCGGTTATATTCGCAATCAGTTACCATACATTAACTATGATATAAGTTAAATTGGGCGAAAATTTTTTTTTTAATGAACTAGCATTTGGTGCATTACAAGCAGATAGATATAAATTGTGCGACGCACTTACAGTTTACCTGAAGCACATCTAAACGTACATAAAATGTAATGTTTCTTTGCACACCAATCTGCACAAAGTTAGAGAAGTTTGAAATAATTTTTGTACTAGATTTTTAGGTACTTATTCAAGTTATGCTTTAAGTTTTGATCATTAAGTAATTTTTTTGGTGAGGTGGATTATACACATTAAATTCCTACTTTCCGTGAAAAGTGATGACATATATTTAAAGAGCAAGTTTTCTTCAAATATTTAGCACAAAGTCGATATATTCTGATCATACTTCAAGTATTTCCTTCAAAATTTCAGTTGTATGTCATTTTTGTAGCTGGTGAGTCGAATTTTGTTGCCGATGATATATGTATGCCATAATTGCCTGATAATGCTACCAGGGCTGGGCAAAATACTCTAAAATTGTAATTGAAATACAAAATACCAAAAAATGAAAAAAGTATTAGAAATGAAAAATAAATTCACGGGGTGTATTTAAAATACAAAATACAAATGTATCTATTTAACACACTCTAGTTACTAAAATACATTCCAATCATAATGAATTTCCTTAAGAAATCACAGTGAAAAGAAAACAAATAAGAAAATTACAATCAATATTAAATATAAAAAACGGGCGCATGAGTAATGAACATGCACGTGTTTGTGAAGCCATCTCAATTAGAAACAAATCATTTTAAATAATCAGTAAATTTAATTCTCGCATGACTCAATATGAGACTCCAAAAATTATGACGAGTTTTACAGAAATTGCTTCATTTCGGAAAACTATGACGTGGAAATGAATCCAAGAGTTTGTGACGCACACAAAAAACGCAGTTCCTCTCAGCTTTATATTTTTCATGAAAAGAGCAATTTCCCAAGAAAAAGATTTAAAGAAACTACTGCACTAGGTGGGGTAACCATAAATTTATAAGTTATGAACACCATAATGCAGAAATTTAGGTGAAAATGGACCATTATGCATGTCATTTGTAAAGAGTTATCTGAATTTTCCTCGTGTGCAGAAAAGAGATTCGGCAAGTTCTCCCTCAGTGTTCAGCGACACCGGCAATTCTGCATAGCGATTATCACAGAACTTACAGTCACGGTTCTATTGGCTGACGAACACTCGAGACATTGAACGGGCGTAATGGAAAACACCGAAGAGGCTGTTGGAGACAGTTGCTTCTACTCTGGAGGGGTGTACTACTCTTCATCTAAAGTTCTGCCCCAGCGCGGACTGTAACTACCTATATGGAGGACGCTGGACGTCGCGTTGGGTCATTTGAGTCAAATATTTTTGTTAATTATGTGGATGGACTATAATGACGTTATACTATAATTCAAAATTAATTTCAATACACTTTGAATCCAAATGTGCAAAATGCTCAACGTGGAATTTAGGCTGCAGTATACATTTCTCGAAAGTATTTTGAGTGCTATATAATATTGAAAATGCCTCCATTATGTATTTGAAAGAAAAATTACTTTTGTGAGGTGTATCTCAACCTGAAAATGCAAAATAATAAAAGTAATTCAAATAAATATATACAAAATACTGGCCATCCCTGAGTACTACTCATCGGGTGATTACGAGGAAACAAGGTCCCAGGAGAAAGACACGGACTCGAAGAATTTAAATTCTTTCGACAAACCGTAATAGGAAAGAACCGAAGAAGTTTGATTCTTCTGATAAATCGTAATAGGAAAGAACCGAAAAATTTTGATTCTTTCAACAAACCGTAATGGGAAAATAAGAATTCGCCGTCAACGACGATTGTATTTCGTTCATTAGAACATCAATGTGGTTACTTAGGAGCGACAAACGTGAACTACTAATTCCAAGTGTTAAGTATCTAAGATTCCTATAATTTTGGATGTTCATTTTTGTCCACATACCATTATGTTCCTAATTTTAGCAATAGCATTTGTAAGTGGTGGGAACAGATGATGTCCTTTGGTAACAAACGCTTATGGCGACAACAATGCCCCTCCGGCTTCCTAAGGTAGTATGAACTAAGGTAATAAGAAACTATGAACTCCGGAGGTAAGGGACGATCCGGAAGAATTTTTATTTGCAATTTTCAAAGACACATTTGATGCACTATCAACGCTCATCACTACATTCCTTTAGAGGAAAGGAAAAGTTCATTGCATTCGATGGAATACTAAAATGTCGTGATACTTTTGATTTTGCTGTTATACGCGCGATTTAAGGCAAGTCATGTTGATATAGAGATATGGCAGATAAGTTAATTTTCAAGCTTTCCTAGCAAATCTTCTGGTTGAAAATCTCACGGGTTCTCCATTTCTTCAGAAGTTTTTAACGATTGCCCCCCTATTGTCTTCAGTAATCCTGAAATTAAATGTCCTTCCGTCACTTTTACCGCCTTGAATGCCATTCGTGGTAGATTTAGGTAGTCACTGTTTGGAGGGCCGCCAATTTTCTTTCATTCCATCATTCTTGGTTGTCCGTTGTGTCAGGAAACGATCCCTATAACCTTAGCATATTGTAGCTATTTTGTTTGAAAAGCGCTACACTTTCTCAGCTATTCCTCAAAATATGATTAAACTTATAAACTATGGTTAATATGAATTACAAATAGATTAATGAAAGAGATTAAGTGTTCCAATATAAATTCAACTTTAAACGGAAAGAACTACCCAGTTTCGAAATCTATTCTACACACGATATAATTCAAGAAAAGAGCAATTGACAAGTCAATTTAAATTGATGATTAATCCAAATTGCCAATAAAAGCAGAGAGGTTTAGACACCTATGCATGTATTTCGGTCATCCAGGTGACCAAAATACATGGATAGGTGTCTAAATTACCCTAATTTTACTGTCAATTTGGATTAATATTTAATTAAAAATACGAAAAATAATAAAAATGAGCTTTCCCAGTTGAATGAGATCGATATGTGCATTAAAATATCAATCTTTATAACGTTTTTATTGATTTTTTGCAGCTAAAGTATGAGGACCAAAGGAACAAAGTCCTCCGGAAATATTGAAAACGTATTGCCCTGGTATGCTTCAGCAAACCTCGGAAATATCAACTGAACAGCTGTGAATAATGTCAATTTTTATTGCTTATCCGATCGCGGTTTCAACGCCTTGGCGTCATTTGCGCTGTCAAGAATACTCCGCCTGTGACTATACCATATCACCTAAATGAAAACTAGATGGTATAATTCTAACACTGACAGAGACGTCAAAACGTTAAAATGGTTGTTGGAATAATTATGAAAAGTGTGCCGAGTATTGCAAAGATAATTTTCATTTCACAATTCCTTAAATCTCCCATTAAATTAATGTTTGACGGATTCTCTGGATGCTGAAAAGGAGAGCTGAGCCTTATCAGATTGGTAGGGAATCCGTCGATACAAATCTACACTAGTTTTGTCATGGTACTGGACAATTTTCCTTACGTTTGAAGTATTATACCTTATGTGACTAATACCATAGAGCAACCATATAACTTCCCTACTCTATGCTAATACATACGTCAAACTGAAGCATTTTTACTTCAATTCCTTAAGTTTCACCCATTCAGTGGGTCATTTTATGACCCACTGAATTTCAACGGAACCACGGAATCGATCAAATTTAAAATGCATCCATATGTCTCTCCATATTGTGTTTATGCTATGGTGTTTATATGACCCGATTCCGAACCTCAATGTAGGGTTTTATTTATTAACCACCAAATAATTTTTATGCATTTAAAATAGTTTTGCAATTAAATTAATAATCACAGCAAGGTTTCTGCACATAATTGCTAACTGAGAAATTAGAAAATAACTCCATGATGGCTTAGGAGTCTTCAAAGCTTACGTAGTCAGCTAATTTCGCGGAAACTATACGAAATTCCCTAGTTTTTCCAGTTTTTTCGTAGTTCCTAATCCCCGGGGTTTTCCCGGATTTCCCTGATGAGTTGCCATCCAGAAGCGTGTTTCAAAGTTCTTCCGAGCAAGCTCCAAGAATAATATAATACTTCTCTGATTCTAACGTAACATAAGTTTTTATTTTCCTTACGAAAGTATGTAAGCGAAGACAATTAGACCGTCAGGGCAAATATTTGACACGCAGTTTTCGAGTAATATAACAAGACTAATGGCTAGGGGTTCTTAACTTGTACGCATGTCTGAAGAAATTAGGTTTCCATTAATTTTAAAAAAATTTCGAGAAAATGAATTTACTCTCCAATATCTTAATTTACTGTAATCAAACTTGACTATTGAATTGATCATTGAGATTACATTCACGTGTAAAAGACATTTTATCCATTGCTCATTCACGGATCAGCTTTCAGAAATACTTCATGAATAGTATTTTTCACGTTCGGACGTCTTTAAGTTGGTATCCGAAACGCGATATACGATTAATCCACATGTTACCATGCGAGACGCTGCAAGAGCTGGGGAAAAGATAGAGAGGATAAGAATGAGGAATAGTGATAGAACACGAAGAAAACATAGCGAAAAAACGAAACGAAACGAAAAAAAAAGTTTGGTAGAATAGTGTCTCGCTCTGCTCTATCTGAAGTACCGAATTGTTCGTGGGAAAAAGAAATATTAAAGTCTATTTCTACATCTACGATGTACCGTGCAAGCCACCACTAGGGTGTGTGGCACGGGGCGATTCCACACCAGGCATGCAGCACTCGTCCCAGAACAAATCCGAACCTCGCACGCTCCCCCTGGCTCTAGGTGCAGGCCAAAGGTAGTCAGGAGAACAGTGCGCAGTCCAACCGGAAACTGGGAGAGTGATACGTAAAAGAACATACAAACATGCAGAAAAATGCTATAGACACATCTAGTGGTTAATATTACTGATACTGTTAATTATTAAAACTACGAGATGCTACCTCATGCAAAGAACAAAATAAAATAATGCCGGACTAATCGACCGGTGTGAAGAGTTAGTAATTATGTGGTGTTATTTAGCACAAGTGAAAATTCTACTCTACCTATTGTTCCACAGTATATTTATTTTGTCCTCTCTGCCCCTTCCACAGATTAAAATTCGGGCTAAAAATATTCATTCTCCGCCTGAACCCGAAACTCCATGGCAGAAGTGAATTTTTCCAATAAAATTAAGCTTATGTGTTAACCGCGAGGCGAATTATCCCTACCGCTACATACTATCCTCCGAGCCGCTGAAGGGGCGTGTGGTAAGGGTTGTTAGTGTTAGGACATCAGCCTTGAAAAAGTGAGGGACTAGGGAAAATGAAATGGAAGAGGGAAAGGACGAAAGAGAAATCGCATGTAAACGGGGTTTCATAGTGCCTCGCTGTGTTTTTGTTGCTGTCACTAATGGTGCAAGAGAAGAAAGAATCTTTCTATCCATCAGTTTAGCAGTGTATCTCTCTGATTTTGTGATTTATATCAGTTGGAGAGATACGTTTGAGGGTTTAAAATAATATCCACCGTCATCACCTCGTCGGAATCGGAAAGAGAAAAGCTAATGAATATCCCCCTCATCATCATTAGTAGATCAATCCGAAGATTGGTTTGCTGCCGATCTCCACTCCACTCCCCCGTGAACTAACTTCTATATTCCCACATAGGTCTTCACGTTGACGTCCTTCATGATATGCCTAATCTATTCCATTCTAGGTCTTCCACTGTGCTTCATAAAATTCATTGCTCTTTCCATTATTGCTTTACATACGCTATGTCGTTGGGCGACAAACGCCAGTTGTCTCGCCTGAGGCTTTTACCAAGGTCATCAAGTCTATGTGTCTTAGGTTCTTTTGGCGATGTCGACAATGAAATGATCGACTTTGGTCGCTCATTTTACGTACAACCGCTTGGCCAGATGGAGGGCTTAGTGGTCGTATTCGCTGAAATTTCCAACCGTCGAGAATGATGAGGCTAATAGACTCGCCTATGTCGACGGCCCCAGGGGGACAAGGCTTAACTTCTGTCGCTCGTCGATGTCTCCCCTGAGGCATGTGTCATAGTTGGCGAGTCTATAGGCCTCGTTTTTGTCGGAAGTCGACATTTTTGGCGATTTCGTCAATTAATTTAGCGACGATGGGCGCTTATTTTACGAACAACCGCTTAGCCATATCCTAAAATATTCGACCGTCGATGAACATGTGGGTGAAAGTGAGCGTGCTCACTGACTTATTGCTCTAGCGGCGTTATTTCTGATTCCAGGTTCGCAAAATCTTTCATGGTCACTTTCTGACACTAGGCTCACATTTACACTATGAGAAATTTTTTAAGATGTCAATACTCATTGCGCAAAAAAATTGTAAAACTGTGAGGTGAGCTTCGAGGCGGCCGTCAGGTTGTCGAAAATGTGGTCTTTAGACTCGTCAATGTCGATTTCGAAAACAAGGGAGACAGTTGACGTTTGCCATCGGACGACAAAAGTTACAGTTTTCCACCTTGGGGGATGGGGGAAAATTTGTAACTTTGGACCGGTGGAGGTCTTTGAACCATTGGAGATAATACCGATCACGTCAGTATGGAGTCACGTGGTTCAATTACGAACGGTTCGAGATTAAATACATTGAGGTAGGCGACACTTCATGGAAATTTGCTACGTTAAGTACGGTAAAAAGATATCACTTTGTACTCTTCAACTTAAGCTGTTTATCACCGATCGATTTCAACGTATAAGTATCATTTATATGGTCAATGTTACCTTGAAAATGATGCTTATTCGTTGAAATAGGCAGTGAACAAACAAACATCTTAGGCGGAAGAGTAAAAAGTGATTTCTTTTCACCATAGGTACACTACACGGTTCGAGATATTGGGATGTTTAATTCAATGGAATGGGAAATCCGCCCGCACCATGTTGTTCATTGCGGGTCTAATCGAGATTCAAAACTCGATCAGCAATATTCCGATGAGATAAACACGATCGGGAAGGCTGTGGAGGTTGTTGCGAATGATACAAAAAAACTAAAATCTCGAACCGTTCCCGATTGCATCGCATCTAACGCGCTCGGAATAATCTCAAGCGGGTCAATCAGAGAGACAATTGACGCTTGTCGACGAGGGATAAAACTTACAGCACTGCCCCCATGAGTGATATGAGGGGAAGTGAAAAGATGTCCAAGAAATGGGGAGGTTAAACTAACCGATCTGCTGGTAGAATACTTAAATGATGATGGCGTTCACTCTCCGGAGACACAGCAACGTCTTGGGTGTCGCAAGACGTCGCCCATCCTGTTGCGTAAGGGCCGCCGAAGGTGACCCGCACGATCAAAGCGACGGAAGGAAGGAAGGATGCCATTTTGGTTCGATTGTCGGGAGGGATTGGGCCCATTGTTGTTGGATTTCTTCGAGTCCTTGCGGGTGATCATTGCCTGTGACGATTGGGGTGAGGGGGGGGGGAGGGATGTGATTCATACCTCCGTGCAGAGGGAGAGAGGGGTCTTTCTCTCCCCCGCGTGTCGCTCTCAAGGAGAAGCATTCCGCGAGGGGACTGAAATTAAGAAAAAAAACATGCGCGGGTGTGTGGAGACAATGGGTCGCTTGGCCATGGAGCGAACCGCTTTCGACTCCTTCGCCATTTCCGCCGCGACTCGGAAAGGGGGGGGGCAGGGAAAAAGGGGGCTGGCTCAATTTCGTAATTCCGCCATTGCCCCGCGAGATTAGAGGCAAACAAATACTTCCGGTTTCCAGACGGAACTCGATCGGATACATGATCGTCCTCCAAAAACTTTAGAATGCTTCGCTTCGCGGATGGCATAAAATTCTATTTCCCGAGTCAAATTTTAATTTGCAACACATAAATGCCATTTATTATTTAATATAGGTAGGTATAACCACCTGAAGTTACAACAAAAAATCACTTTCCCAAGTAAAAGTAAAATATTTTTATCAAATGAATGGATTAATAAACTACAATAAAAAGATTTTTTGCAATTAAGTCAACAAACTTGTGTCACTCAATTAATGGTTAAAATATTCAACATAATGAATGCCTTTCATTATTACAGTTTTGGAGTAAATCATGATTACATGCAGAATATGTCATACAGCTTAGGTATGGTGCTTCACGTATCCGTTTTTCCAATTTTGCATATTTTTTATGTGAAGGAAGCTTTCCTATGTCAAATGAGAACCACATACTCAGCCTGTGGCTCAGGAGGACTCAAATGTTTATTACTCATATCTAACTATTGCATTTCTTCTGTGATTTTTTAACTGCAGAGTGCGATGATATTAACATATTATATAAGGGGGTGGAAAAAATATCACATATGTAGTTTCTCATTACCTTGGGGCACAAATTTGGAAAGGGAAAAAGAAGAAATGGGAAAAATGACAGTGAGAGCAAAATAGAATTTTACACGCGCACAGCCACGTTAAAATTGATGAAGAACACAAAGCTTTCCCTACAACATTTTAATTAGTGGTATTTGTTTTCCTGTAGCTCAAAATCGGGGCGATCAGAAGAAAAAATGGGAGATAATTGCATGAAATGGGGAATTGTAAAAGATCACCAAATCGCCAAAACCAACGAGTCACAAGAATTTATTTTCCTTTGGTGAATTTTAAAATTCAGCGTTCTTTTGGCTCACGACACACATTTCAGGGAATCCGAAGACGAAAGAGTTTAAGTGATATTATAAATCGATTACAATGTTGTACGCCATCCTTCATTCATTGCCACAATCTAGGTAGCACGCGTTAATTTTACAACTGAGTTTTAATTTGAGGTATTCCGTTGCCTGATAATACGACATTAAGAATTATAAGTAAAAGGGAAAATAATAGTTAAAATAAGCTGTTTGAGTGTTATATAGTTTAAGCACGGCCCGGGACGAAGTTAAGGCCACATACTGCGGGACTGCGTAGAATGCCCTAGCCTTTATTACGCAGTCACGAATCGTGACTCTTTGAATGGAGCACGAGTATAATGCAAAACCCTTTACTTCATCCCTTCAACCCAAAGGATCAGCTCATTGTTTTCAGTTCTTTTCAAAGAATACACAATAGTAAGTGCAGAGTAGAGTCTAAGGTACATTCATTAAAAAGCCGAAAGTAAAGTTAGAAGACAAAGTAAAATTTATCGAAGGCTGCAAATTATTTTCCAATAATTCAATCATAGTTATTCAGAGCTTTACGAGCAATTTATATACGTACTGGCAAAGCCTTCAAAGTTGATATGATTTAACTGTGCTATCATGAGCTTTTAATATATTTTGATACGCATTTTGCTCGGGTATACCACCAGACGACATATTTACACTCTTTACATTATACTTTACTTATTTATTTATCAAATCTCCAAAATCAGCAACCAAGGCCTTTACATTGGGTTCAATAAACAATAAATTAACAAAAACAACAGTAATAAAAGCAAAACAGGAATATTCAAAATATACTCGCTACTATACAACAATAGTAAGCATTAGAGTAGGCTAAATACAATGGGTATGGGGTACCTGAGAAAAGCTTGCTGTAAGAGCAAAAGGGATAGATATAGGATTAGGAATGAGTGGGTGATGAAAGAATGTGGAATGGATGCTCCAGTAATGGACATGAAAAGAGCGTGTTTCGTTGGTTTGGCGACCTCGAGAGAACGGATGAGAGTCGAATATCGAAGCAGATTTATGGTAAATGGGTGAATGGTGTGAGAGGAATGGGTAGACCGAGAATGGTTGAATGTGGTGGACGAGAGTCTTTATGAGGAGGTGTATTAGGAATCTTTGGAGTAGGAGGGTGTGGGTGAAGCAACGTATGAGATTGGCTGAAGCAAAAGAGACAAGCAAAGATAGGGCAAAATGGAGGAGATTATTGAGGCAGAGTCATATTTGCAGACCAATCGCCGATAATTAAACTTTATTGACTGTTCCTACCCAGAAAGGGAACGGCATGATGGGTATGTATGTACCTACGTATACATATTACTCTGCGATATATTGATCTGCCAAGCGTATGGCTGCTGAGCCATTACTTTTAATCTAATAAAAACATGATGAAGCACATTATATTGCGTTTTGTCGAGTTCATGATTCAATATTTAATGTTTTCTAAAACCAAGTTAAAAACCATGGTTGGCACAGAAAATTAGGTAATAATATTTAGTTCTTCAGTATATAGGTACATGTTAAGTATTGAGGACTGAGAGAGGACCAGATTTAGAAAAGGCAGTACCTATTATATTTTTCAATCTCGGATGGATAAGGCTATTTCTCAATATAAGTTGTTCAATGGTGAAAATCGCAATTAGGCAACCTAATGCTCACTTTCTCAGGATGGAAATGAAAACCTACGTGTTTGCAGGGATAGACCGAATTGAAAGTTTCTACTTCAAGATTATATGGTCGTCGAAAGGGTTTCGCAAATATTTCCTACTAAAAAAGCGTTTAAAACCTAACCAACTAAAAAAAAGCACAATAGGCAGCGAAAGCGGAAAACATTTCCTTCACATTGATAGTTAAAATTTGAATCCTGAAAAGACATTCATCTGAAAGAAACCAGTAAATGATAGAAGGTTAATTGACAAGATTTTTTCATAGGGAGTGTAATTAAACGAAGCGATTGGGGACAAAAATTGTGGTTAACCTACATTTTTGGCAAAGGAAATATAAATAGAAAAGAGTGTACGGGAAGAAAGAGAAAGAGTACAGAAAATTGAGAAGCCAAGGTTGGAGTGTTAAAAACGAATCAAAAGGAGGTCTTGACGACAGTGATATATGAGAGTTCTTAATGGGGAGTATAAGGGCGAAAGAGGTTACGAGCAAGTGCGAAAGGCTTCTTGAAGAGGCACGTCATTGAGAGAAAAGATGATTGGACCGTGATTGGAAGAGATGGAAAATGTTATGAACCTAACCACAGAGAATGGCCGAGAGCATGCTTTTCTATGCTAAGGCTCTTTGAATATAAACCAGCAGCGCCTCAGAATACGCAGTCACATACGGCTACACCTAATGCATAAAAATACATTAAAAGCATTTTGAAATCGCTACATATTTACGTACTTTCAATTGTAAATTGTAACTCTAAGGATAGTCGAGTTAAACATATCTCTAACTTAAAAATTCCATATCTTGAAAAAAGCATAATTAGATTAAGAGACTTGGGTTGCATTTACGGCCTTAAGAAAACATTAAGCATGACCACGTCAAAACATTTTCTGATAAGTACTACACGCTGGTTTACTCATGAGTTATGCTAAACCGTGTCTCAACATTCCAGTTGTAGATAAGATATTTTAGTGCCATTAGATAAAAGTAAAAAAATAAGAAATTATTTGTCATTGCATCGCAGCTGTCATCTCTGCAAGATATTCAATAAACCAATTATTAATTTATATAACGTTCCTTCACGTTATTCATAATCCCGCATTCGATACAACAGTTGAAAATATTTCGCTTAAGGAGAATAAAACATTGCATAAGCAGTGAGACTACGTTTCAAACTGTATATATTGAATCAATATCGATAAGTCAACATTTAAGGATACTCGATTGGAACGGATTAAATGCATATATTTTCTGGAAGGTCTCATGGTTAGTAAAAAGTCAAAATAGTTACAGCGTGCTAATTAAAGCTTGGATCTATTATAATAGTGCTCTGAGCTCATGCAATCAGGGTCGTTTACCTTTCTTAAGGACATACCCTACAAAACTCCGAGGGTCCAATTCGTTATTACTACTGATGCCACTTTCCATGATATCTTCAAATCATTAAAATGGAAGACCCGGAAGTAACAATGGGAAGCATACGTCTGAAAGCGAAAAGGAAGAGGGCTCACACTGAATCAGACACCAGCTATGAAAAAGCATCAATCATTTCGACTATACTTGTTCATTATAATTGTGTTCAGAACCGTTATTTCATAATGGAATTCGTAATGGAGAATCGGGCTACTGTTTTGGAACAGTGGCGGGACTAGGGGGAAGTGATTCGTAATGGATAAGTGAGGCTCAAGGAAAGAATGAAGCGGGCTCTTACTTTTATTTACCCCTGCATTTCAAGTCAAGAGGATAGGGAGATGATTTCCTTATTGGGATGATTTTCAGACAAAGCAATTGGACTGGGATACTGACAAGCAACACATAAGTATTCAAGATCTCGCAAGTCACCATATGAATGTATGACATGAAGTGTTAGAGAGAAAACAATATTCGCAAAATTCCAATACTACAGGAGAAAGGAACGTATTAGCTATTGGAATTTGGCAGTGACTCAAGCTTATGCAGCGATAATTCACGACATATATGTCAAAGCCTAATAAAAAAAACCATGTGGGAATTGACCATTTTATCCTTAAAGTATATTAACCATCTAGATAAAGAAAGGTGGACTGAAAATAAATCATAAGTTAAAATTTACATTTATGTAAGTTGTCGTAAATTTTACTTCGAAGAATCAGACAACGAAAAAATTTAAAAGGGCAAAGAATTCGAATCCGATAGAGCGTTTATTTATCTGAAACGTTATCACGATTATGGGGACATTTCAGGGAAAAGTCATTTCCTATTTTCTGAGCAATTGACCTCTAATCCTACCTGGAGGTACGTTCAGGGCGAAGTCTGGATTATTCTCTCCGAGCAAAAAGTTAATCTCCGATGAAGAAAGATCTAAGGCTTTCCCGGCGTATGGTGATGTTGAAGCTTGTTCGGGCTTATCATGGCCTTACCCTGATGGCGATGGACGACACGTACATCGAAACGTCGCGTCGGCAGAGATGGAGAGTTTAACCCCTTCAATTAATCTCCGATGGTTAATACATAATTAATGGGAATACAGGATTCCACTTGTCGTAAAAAATTATGATTTGATTCCTAAGATGCGCATTTTATGCGGGCATTTAACATCTGAGAGTATTTCGAATGAATATCAAGTATTATTCAAACCTACCCCCGCGAGTAAGTTTAAATAGTAAAAAAAACATACATTAGCATGCCCAATACCAGGTCATATTCTCTATTATACTTATAGGCACCATATCCCGCAAGCAACTACTCATAGCTAAATGCACCTCTTCGATTGTCCCTTTTCTTGGCAATGTTTACAAAATAAGACCACTCTAAGGTGTGCGTAAATAATTCGTGATCTTCTTCACTGACCACCCTCATATTATTATTCATGTCAATGCTACCCCAAGATATATAAGGTTACCACTAAGGCTACGAAAAGAAAAACGCAAACACCCGACAAAATTCGTTTGAACTCGCAGCAAACCATTCACTGATTCCACGAATAAGACAGTACCTAGCACGCCTAAACACTGACAAAAAAATCGTATTACCCTGCCGCAGCTAACAATGCAGATCCGATTGAACGCAATTGTGAAGAAGGAAACATTTTCAATGGAAGGCGGTAAAGGTTTTTTTATTTCTTCTTCTTCGTCTTCAGGCCGAGCCAACTCGGCCGACGTAAGGAGAGCCGAAGTGGTGAATGAAAAGTTAATATTCTTAAGGTATGAAAATTCTCTTTCACGGAGGTCGCACGTGTGAATGGGCCCGGGAGAGGAGGCAGTGGGAGCGGGAAGTGGAGGGGGAGAATGGGGTGGGGAGGACAATGGGAAGGAGACGAAGAATGGGCGATTGTGGACGGAATGAAGTCGGGAGAGGGGAGAGGAGCAGGGGAGGGTGGGGAGGGGGAAGGAAGATTCAGCGAATGGAGGGGGAAAGGGGGAGGCGCTGGGAAGGGGGGGAAAGAAAGAGTGGCCAGCATTCTTTGTCCATTCTCGCCCAGTCGGCCATCTTCGGTGAGATTTTTCTCGCAGGTTATGGTAGATTGAGCGAGATTTTACTCTAGTCATAATGGAGACCATATACAAATTATATTTTTAAATTTACAGCAGTAAATAACATGCATTAAATATATCATTAATGGCCCAAACACTTAGTTTTAAATTACTAAAATCCTCAGTTATTAACGATACAGACATGGATATATATGGTTTCAACTTGACTCATTTTTTTCACGCCGTACGCTGTGAAAACGCTTTCCCAACCAAAGATTTTTTTGCGATTCTGTTAAAATTACTGCTGTGAGGATTTATTGAAAAAATAGTGAAGTAAGCATGAAAACTACACACTTCAATTTCTAACGAGGTCTATGCGTAAGAAACTCCTTATTTTTCAAATGAAGAGCCTATTTATTGCGTACCCGCACCAATTTCCATGGAAAATGGCTGGTTTTACTGGCTAATATCTCGAAAAATATGATGCTGAGTAGCTTTATTTGATATTGGAAAGATGAGATCCTTTCCTTAAAACGAGGCCGATTTCATCAAAATTTATGTGAAGTGATATCTCACTCAAAATACCTTAAGCGAATGGAAGCCGTGAAGAGAGCGGTGACATACATTTACGTATTGACCCACAACCGAAGCGGGGGCTTATGGCTGATCAGCAAAGTAAAAAAGAGATATAGGTTACCAAGCATTTAAAATAATGGGGATAAGACAAGGGGATCAGGAAAGAGAAAAAATGAAAAGGGAGATGTTTTAATACATAAGTACTTTTGCTTGTGCCATTGAATGCCATGCCCTGAAATGGAATGAAGCTTTATCATTATCTATGCTCAACCCCATAAGAGCGATTTTGCATTTGGCTCAGTAAATATTCTAAGATCACTGAAAATACAACTGGCAGGAGTTTTCAACAAAGCAGTTAAACAACGATACAATGAAGTTATTCATGCCAGCCCCAAAATACGGCGATGAATTACGTAGAAATTGCTACGAGAAAAAATCGGCCTGGGCCAGGAATGTAACCACGAGCCTTTGACTTGCCGGTCCAATGCGCAGGCCACTACGCTACCCAGGCTTCCTAATTCCCGTGGCAATTTGGGAGGATACAAGGGAACTAGATGTTAAGCTCTTGCGGTCCATCAAAGATGTAGCTTCTAAATTGCCACAGGAATTACTAAAAAAAGTAATTCCTGTGGCAAGTAGGTCTGGGTAGCGTATTGGTCTGCGCATTGGCCCGGCAAGTCAATTGTCTGTGGTTCGATGCCCGGTCCAGGCCGATTTATTCTCGTGGCAATGTCTACGTAGTGATTTTTATCAGTGCTTTATAATCTTATCAAGCTGATGACACCGTAGTTGACCAAGTTGGTGGTGCACTCAACTTAAAAAATCAGTCGAAACTATAAATACTTGTTTTCTTTGGAAGAATTAATTAAATGTATCCATAATAATTTTAAATTCTAGATATCACAATAGGGCTTCTAATTGAAATTCTTTCCCTAAAATAAATAAAAGTTTTAAAAATTCCATAGACGTAAAAGAGGTTATAGCGATATACTGTACAGACAGGGCATCATCAGGGATCTAAGCCGGACTATACTCGACGGGGATGGAAGAGGTCGGAATGGCGAGGCGTGAAGCAGGGCAGAAGGACAGAGATGAGGCGGAGGAGATGGAGAACGAATTAAGAAGGAGCAAGAGAGAAAAAAGGAAGAAACGGGAGAAGGAGAGGAATGAGTAGAAAAGGCGGTGGGATGGAGAGATGGATGTGGTGCTGAAAAGACGTTGATTTTCGGAAGAGTACATAAAAAACACGGGGAATGAGGTTTCGGATTGGCTGGCGGGGAGAAGAAGAAGAGAATAGGAAAAAAACAGGATAGAGATGAGCATTCCCTTTTAATAATGGACTCGGGCCGTGGGAAAGTGTTCCCTGGGGAAAGGTATGGGATGTTGTTGGCTTAGAAACGGAGAGGGCTACCGCGCTACTACCTGCGAGCCGCGTCATTCGTTATCGCCTCTCTTATGTGTCCTCCACGCCCCCCCCCCTTTCCCCACCTCTTCGTCTATCTCTCACGCCCAAACCCCTCCCCCTATATACCCATCAACCCTCTTCCCACAACCCAACCCTCTCGGCAGATTTCAGCGAAATTTGCTCCACACTCCCCGAGGGAATAGACGATACTTCCCGCCCCCAGAGTTTCCCAATTTTCGGGGGATCGGGCTCTTCGGAAGTCGAAACGCTGTCCCCCGGTTGGGAGGGACGGAGCAGAATTAACAAAAGCCAAGGACGAGCCTTACTGAGCTGTAGTCTTCCCTGGATGTGCATACTTATTTACGTGCCATAGCACGTGCACCACTAGCCTTTATAGCCACATATCTATTTCTGTATTTATACATTTTCCAAATTTGTCTACAATCGCAATAGGTGCATAAAACGCTAGATCAAATGATAATTCATTTATTTCTCTTACATTTCTACCTTGGCCTCAACGTGTTAGTAAACCATTGGAATTATATCTTCTTCCTCCTTCCAGGATGTATGTCTGTTCCGGCTTCACTTTCACCATCTGGTCCTTGGTCTTCCGATTCTTCTCTTTTCTGATAGTTTTTATTCCATAGCGTTCTTTATAAATCTCTCTCTTGGCATACTCATTTTGTCTCGTTGTACAGCCTTTGATAGACATCACATAGTGGAAACTGCCATTACTTTAGAAAATTTTATTTGTGTTTCTTTTCTTGTTTTACCAATTAAGGATCTTAGAATTATATTTGTCGGCTAAATCCTCAGATCTATAAACTGATTATCATCAGTATTCTCCAGAACGCAAAGAGCGTCACACGACCTGAATATCTGGTATGATAACTCCGTTACACGCAATGACTCAATGCGAGACTAAAATTGATACAGAGGTATATGTAGCGTGATTTTACTGACTACATGGAGGTGTATCTCACAACTTACTTAAATTGAACGTTAGACAACTTGACGGCGACAACTTTCATTGAACAGTGTTGGAAGTGTAGACAGGTGAAAATAGAACAAATCGTATCACGACAGTGATATTTTGCAATAATACTCTTACCCACAGGCAATAATAATCTTTAAACTTTAAACCAACGATTATCGTTAAGAACTTGTTTATCTACGACATTATAACGAAATTCCGTATTATATTCTTCTCCCTCCAAAATCACTTCTCCTAGCGGTATAATTTTCTTACTCATGAATAACTTCTTTTCCTAGAAAAATAATCTTGGAGGGTGATATTTTCAAAATCCTGATTAGTAGACTAGGATCCTTAACACAAAGAGTGAAATTAACATATCAAGACTCGTAAGATACGACTAACCGATACACAAATATGTTACAAGCTTTCTCCTCAGATATCAATATGAATACACTACACACTACGCTACGTGAAAATACACCGGTAAATTTAATTGAAATAATAGGACAGAATATGCTACGCTAATAGCAAATAAGAAGTGAACTTTTTAAAGAGAGGGGTACAGTTTCTTAAACCAATATTAATGTTAATAATGATAGATAATAATGAACAACAACAACAAACTTACCTTTCTTCAGTAAAGATTGGGGGTGTCCAAACATTTGGTGTCTTCCATAAAACTTGATATGCATGTCCAACCTCGCATAATTGGCAAAAGTGATGATAGATTTTTAAACAGTTGCACCAGGGAATATATAACCAAAATGCGGGAACTATATCTATATTTGTGTACGGGAATATTGAATTCCCCCTTGCGCGTTGTGCTACACACGCTTCGCACCAAAACATCGAACTTCATTTTTTTGACGTAGCGAACGCAGCGCCAACGCGCCAATCGCTAGTTGAAACCCGCATTTTTCAAAACCCCAAGTTATTATCCATGTTTGCAGCATGTGCTATGAATCCCTTGACATTTTTGATTCGTCATAGAGGTTTTGCCGGATTCAATGCTTTAAAGTGTCGGTCGATCCATACCTGATTACAATGCAATATGTTACGGTATTATACGTGCACTATACTCTATTTAAGGTAAATGCGCATTGCTCACAGCGGAGAAGTAGCCTGGATACTTGGAGCCTTGGCTCCAAATATTTTGTAATATACCTTACAGCTGTTGCTGTAAATTTAGCAATGCATTCAATAAGCTTTAGTAAGATGGATTAATTAATTTTAATAATGACCATTATGAGTGGTAAGAATGATTGTATGATGAGCCGGGTAAATGATGAAGTAATTGAACTGGTAGACGACTTTGTGTATCTTGGACGAATGTTTGCAAAAGATGGAAGGATAGATGTAGATTTTAAGGTGTGCAAATGCCAGTAGAAAAGTCTTAGGTAGCATATGGAGCATACCTAGGGGTGATTGTACGTCTTGGGAGGCGAAAATAGCAGTGTACAAAATTGATCTCCTTCTGGGGTTATTATATGGCAGCAAAACCTGGGTATGTCAGAATAAGGATAATAATAAGCTTAATGCAGAGGGAAGGGGGTACCTGAGATTATTTTGCGGTAAAAGTAGGATCGATATAGGGTTACAAATGAGTGAACGATGAAAAGTTGTGGGTTGGATGCTCCAGTAATAGACATGTGAAAGAAGTGACCTCCCATTGGTTAGGCCTTGTCGAAAGAACGGAAGAGATTCAAATAACGAATAGATATATGTATCAGTATATCATGGGTCATCATGGATAAATGTGATAATAGAGTGAATGGTGTGAGAGGAGGAGGTAGACCGCAAAAGTCAAGGGTGAATTTGGTAGAAGAGACTAAAGAGCAGGAATATTAGGGGTTTTAAGAATAGGACAGCGTATATGAAGCAAGTTATGAGTGTAAGAAAAACAGAAGTCTTCGGTTTTCTCGGGATTCACACCGGGCTAGGGAATTAGTCAGTGCCAATGAGGTTGGAAAAAATATCACTTTTATATCCTTTATTTGTCAGCTCCATTGACATCATTTTTGTATCGGAGAACGATATCTAAAAAATGTCACTTTGATATCAGTTCGACGATATCACTTTTACATCGGGGAAAGATATCATATATATGTCAGTTTTATATCGGCAAAATCACCCGCTGTTAAAACGACGCTGGTGATATCAAAATGATATCGGGCCGATATATAACTGACATATGATGCTGCTTGGGCAAAGACAGAGGTGGTTTTCACTCCAATTATTAGACCTTAATCTTAAAGCTGACACTAAAAATATTGAATTGAGTGGTAATCAACAATCTATAAAATATATTATTCCAGGATAATGTTCTCTAAATGCTTATAGCGTTAAAAGAGTAGAATTTTTTAAAATACTCATGCAGAGCGTTTAGCATATCAGGCCCAAAACCTTATTATATTCTGCGGCTCATCGACGGCGTACTCGATTTACACCACAGAAATAAGTATTATCTAATTCTCACATCGACATTATGTGAGTTAGATAACCATGGTTACTTTTACGGTTACATAACCGTAAAAGTTTTATTTACTCATCCGCAGGTATATGTAATTTCTCTCTCACACAAATTAGATCCGAAATGACTTGTTACTTGGCATCTCTTGGCAGAGTTACGCAGTAAAACTAAAAATCAAGGCGCCACTATTAGCGTGCACTTCCCGGAGTAAACAAACCCATTTCTCACGCAGCACCACGAGCGGCCGCAGCAGGCAAGGTGGCTCAAACGAGCCCCATGCGTCCATCACTTCGGGGAGATTCCGGGAGGAGAGCGGGACGGCGAAAATTAGCATGTTTACACGACGAAACGCTCGACTGCACGCCTTTCTGACTTTGTCGGTGGTCTATAGGGAATACGAGTGCAACTCTCCCCTTCCAAAGCAAGGAAGTTGACCCAGTGGATGGGAAGCAGAGAATTAGGAATAAAGTACTGATAACAGATCGAATGGAAAGGTTAATTAATCAGGAATTCCGAGAATTCAATGTAATGCAATTTTTCAAAACTACTAGTTCACCATACAGAGCAGTGTTAAGGCCATAACTAACGTTGAATACCTAAAAAGGTAATTATTTACAAAGGTATCGAAATAAATAGAGCACTACTACAACTTTCCGCCTATTAAATTTTATCACATAACCCGATTTCAACAAAACGGTGTCGTGACTGTATTGTGTTACAAAATGATCTTAATAAATTAAGTGATTGGTCTGTGATGAATAGGCTTCAATTTAATACAGAAAAATGACATGTGTTATCATTATCAAGAAAAGTTAAATGTATTGAATTTGATTACAGCATGAGTGGAGTTAAATTGGAGAGAGTGACATGTCACAAGGATCTTGGGGTGATTTTCACTAGTACCTTGAGCTTTAATAAGCATATAGAGGGGATGGTATCATCCTCAATGAGGAATTTAAGCTATGTGCTGAGATCGACCAAGTGCTTCAACACGGTGAAACCCCTGATTGTACTATACTTAGATCTTGTAAGGAGCAGGTTGGAATATTGCGCTGTTATTGGTCCCCTTGCTGTAAAAGTTATATTGAAGTGATTGAGAAGGTGCAGAAACTATTTCTAAGAGTGTTGTACATGAGAGAATATGGGACTTATCCAATAATGGATAATTATGTGCCAACACACAGGTTAATACAAATGTATGGTATGCAGAGACTGGAAGAGAGAAGGTGTATAAGTGATTTAACGTATCTGTATGATATTGTAAATAGTATGACTGACTCACAATTGATTGAGATGATTGACTTCTATATTCCCAAAGTGTGCTGCAGAAACAACAGACTGTTTTTGAGGAAAGGGTGCAACACTAAATATGGTGAAAACTCACCTCTCAAGAGAATGTGCATTACATACAACAGATATTCCAGAGAACTGGGCATATTTGGTCCAAGGTCAGAGTATTTAAAGTGTGTAAGGGCATGTTGTAAACGAGTCTGGGCAAATTCTATATTTTTCATATGTTATAGTCTTAAGGTTTTTCCTGTTATTGATTTATATTGTTGGAGAAGCTGAAATAAATAAATAAATCTTTAGGTGAACAGCACTCTTGGCAGGTAACTTTATAATAACAATTTTGTTTCGGAACCGATATGGTGGAACTTTTACATAGCGAAAGGAGAACTCTTTGCAGTTTTCAATGCGACCGGTTTTGGACAATGATGCCAAACGTCGTAACCAATCGAATTAAAATTTATCTGTATAAAATTGCTAAGAGTTCATCTTTCGTTTACTTTCTAATATTCGAGGAAACGGGGAGGAGCTGACGGAAAATCAGTCAAATTGAAAGTAGGTATTTACCTCGATTTTCTTAAAAGTTTACATTGAACAATTTTACTGATATACGTTTAAATAATTTATAGCCATTTATATGCATTCAATGAAAGTATTTTCAAGAATGAAAAATGGAAGCCTCATATTTTAATTGCGTAATGACAGTTATGGTTGCCCATTGAAATATCATCGTGTGATCTAGGAGATATCAAAATACAATATCTAGCTTACATCCTGTTTCCGTTCTCAGGGGATATTTTACAGTATAATTTCACATTAAAGTTTTTCATCATAACCTAGATTATTTCTCAATGCTTTCTAAATAAAGTTTTTGATGTTATGATCTATTTGTCTTCTGATAATTTGTTTAAATCTTTCCAATATCTATTGCTGATCACTTGTTTTTTTTTTAATTAAGCTAACAAAATACTATTTTCTTCTCTAAACTGACTGAGGAGATGGGAAATATATCATGAATGACTTCTACTCCTTTATCATCTGAAATAAGTGATCACTCAGCAAAAAGATCTGATTTTGCAAAAACATTGACAAACATTTCTAAAAATATTTTTATTTAATGAATAATATTACTGAAACGCTATTTCAAATAGAAAACCTATGATATAGAATGTTCAGTAAAAATATTTTCAATGGACAAAATAAATACCAACGTAACCAAGAAATAAAAAATCTGATTTTACAGCAATAAAAGTTCAATAGGTTTCACACAAAATTGAAAATATTGAAGTAACAATTTTGCAAATTTGTCACGAAAAATTTAAAAATTATTTTAGTAGCTCATTTACAGCCCCCAACGATCTCCACACTTGAACATGTAATGTAATCTTATGCCATTTTCAAATAAAAATGAAATTGCCTAACAACTACAAAGTAATAGCTGGTAACTACCTTAATTTGATATGGAAATGCTAAATCAAAGATTATGACTAAAATAATAGAAAATTGAACCAAAAGATATTTTTTATTTGGAGGCCGTAACATTGGAGCTACGTCGGCGACACTTCTTAAATACACCAACTCCCGCTTAAGTGCGAGGATTCCAACGTACGCACAATCCCTGGCTAGCGTGGACGTTGGAAGTGCTGAGATCTTTTCAGCGTATGGGAAAAGAAAAAGATTTGGAGACACTTTGAAAAACAACTCCCACTGCTAATTTCCGAAGGGCCTTTCTCACTGTAGCGAGGGTTCGTGACGGGGGTTGGTGAAAGGGGTGGGGCGGAGTTGGGCGGAGAGGGAAGGGGTGGGATGGGGACGGGGGGAGGGGGCTGCTGGAAACAGACACGAACGGGTGGACGGTTGGACAAATGAAGAGAGTGGGGGAGGGAGGGAGTTTCCGCATGCGGGCGATTAGAGCGAGGAATGGGCATGGCCAATGGATGAGACATGGCGGGCGGGCGATGGATGTGAAAATGCTGTTTGATGCTGCGGCTGCTGCGGGAACGACAAACTCGGAATGGATGGGGGTTGGGGAGGGGGAAGTCTTGGAGATGGAAGCGGAGCATGGGGTGGGTGGTGGGTGTGGTGGAAGTGATGGAGTAAAGGGTTGGAAAAGACTTAATTGCGGACTTGAATGAGTTACAGTCGCGCGACAGTTGTAATTACAAGCGAGAAACAACTGCTTCGTCCGGGTCCGCTAGCTATTAATCAAGGTATGGTAGAAAATCATTCCGGCAGTAGAATTAGACGCAGGTTTTAGGGTGCTTCAACTGCTGAGTAATATCGCACCGTCCAACCTAAGTCTTTAAACGAACACAACGTACATGCCTTTTGAGTTGCATAACCCACCTAACTACCAAGTCCGGCGCGAATCTCTCGGGTGTAGATAATATTTGCATCTCAGCAATGCAAGCGTAAACTGTAACCCCTGAGGATATTACGGAGTTTCATTTCCGCATCAGAGAAATCAGCAACTCACAAAGACCAAAAAGATGAAATAAAATAGATGAAGATCATATAAACAGATAGGATCAAAAACGGGAAGGTGGACAGAAAAATAGGAGAGGAGAAACCAATATGGAGCACTATGATGAAGACCAGGTCCAGATGGATAGGCCAGATTTGAACACAAACGACTTTGCAAGGAACATTATAGAAGGAAAATCTACTCGAAGAAGACCGAAGGTAACATAGAATGTACATAGGCCAGCTAAAACGGAGCGTGAGACAGATGTGTTAAAGGACATAAAGGAGTTAGCAGTGGGAAGTATAGAATGGAAGGCTGTAGTCGACCAATCTTAGAATTGAATGACTGATGATGATGAGAAACCAAAACATTGCCAACATGTTCCTTATCATTGTCCAACATTAAACCACATTAATCTACATTTTCACTGGTGTATTTCCAATCAGCAACGAAACGGCGTCCGAAAGCTGATAGGAAACAATTTTAGAAGATCTAGAAGTCAATCAAAGGGTAGATTCAAATAAAAATGGATTAAAAATAGGAAAATACGTCCAGACATCCCAAGCAGGTACATACTTGATGATGGAGAGTTCCGAGAGTTGCATTAAATCCACAAAACAAGCCATTTCTCCAATGGCTTGATTTTTTTATTCATATTTTTCAAATCTATTTATAAAATATCATAAAATAACAAGTTACAGCTAAAGATAAAAATGAGGAATCTATCAAGGAGGCTGATAATAGTATGTTGTCCGGAAGGTGTAAAATATACGGAAAACACGGTTTCGGAGCGAACGAATACCCAAACGTATAGTATTCGAAGGAAGCTCAACCCGGGGGGGCTCTTGCTCGGCCATTTTGCTCCGATGTCGACAACGGCGAATCGTTTTCGTCGCGCGGATTGGTTCCTCGAAATTATCGGCCCTCGCTAAGAGATCGTAAAATTTCGGTTTGCACCGCATATGTTGCGGCGACGTGCGATTAGGTGTGGAAGGAGGCTGCTGCTCGTGCCCGACCACTCCCTGGCGATCTAGTAACCGGAAAAGTGTTGACGTGTTGATTTTTATTCGCCACCAAGGCGTGTGCTCCTCGTCGCGGATATCTGAATCATTGGAGAGTGTGTAATGCCAAGAGGCTCTAATGAAAAATCTACCCCTGTCCGTCACTGTAGTCGCTTCGTTTCCAGAGGAACGGTCTGGCGTCTCGAGTTAGAAGACACGTTTAAACTCATTTCAGCAGTTAGAGCACACAATAAATATTCTTAACCCATAGCAGGAAGTGTTAATGGAGAAATAAATTGAAACTCAAGAAATATCCCCTGGATTTGCGAAATGATTTCTACGCTTAGAATTCCATAAGCGAGGTGGTAAGATAGTATTGATAAAAGAATATCTCCAAAAGCCGTAAATAATTGTAACTTTTGTAACTTGGAAGTTAAAAGGGAGAGGAAAGGTGTTTAAATGATTTATAGGGAGTCAACCTGCGCCAGGGATCAACTCAACGCGAAATAAAAATAAAACACTAAATAAAAAACTACACTAAAAAGTTACGCTATAAGTTATAGCTTCTCGGACTGGGAGTTTTTGCCACCTCGTCTTAGAGCAACACCAACCGGTCAAAATCAGGTAGAAATTAGGGAACGGGAAAATCAGATTAATGACAAACAAAGCGGTGAGCTCTTATGGCTATTAAGAATACCTCCAAGAGCCGTAAACAATTATACCCTTCATAACATTCCCAGGTTTTCCAAGCTTACATTTTCACGTTTCCAGGTGAAAATACCCATTCTTTGGTAAGTGTGTATTTTAAAGAAAGCGCTACAATAGGAGCACAACCCATTAATGCATATACTATGGGGGAATGAAGTTTCCCAAAACATTGAGCACCACCACTATCGCTCTGGGGGGGCAATCAGCTTCCTTTCTGTTAGCATATAGTTCATGTATCGGCCACGACGAGGGAAATTCAAACACAGTAAGGTGTTGGACATATATCCTAAGTCGGTAACTGATTATTACCGGTCGCTTTGCCTGCCCCGAATGTTATTTGCACTGGCCACCGAACAGAGGCACATTAGATAACCTTGTATGCATTTGAAAGGTTCTATTTACGTACCTCACTCTTTTTTGTTATACTTAAGGGCATAATTAATTCCTAAACACCAAAAAAGTTCTCCACTTCCTCATTCAGGCAAGATACTCGAAACCCTATGTTCACACACCAACAGACAGTACATAAAATGGTACTACTTACTCATTTAAAAATGATTCTGACAGATAATGCAATTTCCAGACTATTTTCTCATTTCCGATGACTATTACAGGTTTTTCAGGCCCATTATCAACTTCCATGACTAGTCCAGGTATTCCAGGCCTGAAGCAGCCCTGATGGAGGTCGAAAAGGAAATTAAACGAAATATAATTCCAAACGAGTAACGGCAACGGAAAGAGTTGATTTAAAAGTTACAGTGCACTCCTCAAGAAAGATCCGCCGCATCTGCAAACTAACGTCTTCGCAAGGAATTATGTAAGGGAGCTGAGAAGAGGGACTACCCAGTCACAAATAGGACAAAACAGAGTGACACTCAGTTCTAACACCAGTCCATTACCTTTTCAGGCTGCAACTATCGTCTAAACTTCTAACTTATAGCGAAAAATATTCATTTACAACATTTTAGGACTCCGCTGCCATCTTACTTCTACGCAAATAATAATAGACGGGATCAAGGAAGAGAGCCCCTCGGTTATAAATAGAATAAACCAGACTGATTCTCAGATATTCGCAAAAGAGCACTCGCTCCTCCCTTTCTAGTACAATGGAGACCATTATTTAGACTCCGCCCAACATCAGTAGAGAAGAAAACTTGGATAGAAAAGAATTATAATTTTTCCAACACCAAAATCAATTGGTGCGAAGGCTTACCAAAGACTACACCAAAATAAATTCTCCGCTTTCCCGGAATTCACAATCTGGGAAAATGGAGGAACTAAATATTCCAAGTAAACCAGTCGAGGAGACATCTGCCTCTTTCTTTCCAACAACCACATTTCATAAAATATATTTACAACTATGCGAAAAGCTGTTTATTTACCTAAAATTTTCCACTTGATCTTCTGCAAGTCCATATGATGGATCGTGGGGTGTCAGGTGTTAGTTTATTTAGATACGGGTACCTTCCCTCCCCTACTCCATCAAAATCTCCCCACATCTATAAATTCGCCAATTTTATCATATTTTAGGGCGATGAGTAACACGTCTGAAAGGGGTTTCCCGAAAAAAATATAACGGCGGAGAAAATGATGACAAAATAAAAATCTCAAAAATCGAGCTCTAAATGAAATCTCGAAAAACATTCTGTGATGACGAACATGTGCGGGGCTCCGCCGATTTAATTTTATCAGTCGAAGAACTTTTTTTGAGCTGGAAGATAAAAAAGAGGGGAAACTCTATAATGATCGTCCCGCTAGACACATTTGCAGAGGTTTTTGCTAGTTGTTAAATTGCCTCGACGACAACGGTAGCCTGTGAGGCTGAAAAAGCAACGATGTTATGAGGAACAAAATTTTCTTGTTGGGAAGGACATATATTTTGTTATGATAATTGGGATAATGGCCAGTCTTCCTATACTTTTGAACTGATTTTAAATTGCTCTCGTATTGAAAGGTTATGCATATTGGATTGCGTTTTCGATTTTTCACCACAGTAAATCTATAAATTATGTACCGCCGACATATGCCACAGAACATATAGGCTGAGAAAGTCTCGCGTTAAACTTGTTGAATGTTGATGCGAGTAGCATTGTCGACATCTCAGGTGGGGGAGAGGATGTTGTGTCTTTGAAAGCTAAACTAATTATAATTATAATAATTATTTGGCTAGAGGATGTAGGTATATATTCATTTGGCTAGAGGAGGTATATATTCATCTTGCATCCCAACAAAATGTGATCTTTTGTTTTATGTAACTGAAATTTTTAAGGTGCAATGCCAAATTATATAGTGAAAATAGATAGTTAAAGCAAAAGCAGATGCTATTGGCCACAAAAAAACAATAAGTAAACTTCATTCGTATGAGCGCAGCAGTATATACCTTGAACTGAACCATGTACTGAATGCGTTATTTAAAAGTCAACCAGTTTCGAATAACTAGAAGATGTGAATTAGATTTTAAACAAAGGGAGGGTATAACACCGATTCAGATGAACTATCCGGGCACAGTATTAAATGATACAAGGAAAAATCGTCCAATTTAAATGACAGGAAAGGTAAGATTCTATGAAGGTCCGTGACGTTACACGTGAAATTAGTGAGATTTTACAGATAGCATGTACAAAAGGTCAATTACCAAATCTTCTTAGCTCATTAATTAATTCCATATTTAAATACTCCATAAGCAAGGCTGTATATTTCCCAAAGTTTTAGGATCTAAGTTGAGGAATTTTAAAATGTTCTCAGGTAAACTAATGGTATTTCCAATCGATTATTATTATCATGCCACCATGAAATAGTGAAAACAATCGTATGGAAATACCTAGTGTTTACTTTTGAAAGTGAGAATACTAGCGCGGCCATGCTATTCTTGTGAAGCTAGCTTCAGATACCACTTTTCATTGTTTTGCCATTCAAATATCCAAATACATTTTACCTTTAATTAGGTGAAAAAATAACCTGATTCGCTTTCTGGAGGCTCAAAATATGACCTCAGTGTTGCCAAATTGAGAAGCAGGGACTACGAGCCAACTGGCCACATAAAGGTAGAACGTAAATGAGCCAAACTGAAAGTTTATCCGGGAATGAGTCAAAGTAAGACTGCAATTCGTATGGTCGCCCACCAAAATTATGGGGTCTGACTGAAAACCCTAGAGTTAGAGGTTGTTAATGATGTGTGCTAATTACTGTAACCAATCTGGTGAACATTTTTTTCCGCTGCCTCCCGAGATGATGAGGTGACTAAAAAAAGGTGAATCTCAAGATTAATGATGTCGGCACCGAAATTATGGCCAACTCCTTTAAGCGCTTGGCTCTTGCGCTCTTCTATGGCCGGATGTGAACGTATCGAGAGACGCAGAAAAAATATAATACATAGTAACATGAAAACTGACGGTACCTATATAAAATTTGGGTGCTATATTTTCAGCATTTAAAGAGGTCAAAATTTGTAAATAATCGTCGTTAAGATAAGATGTTAAAACTGTACATTTTCGTCTGATAATAATTCGTGTACATATACACCATTTGGCGCAACAGAGTGATCGTAATAATTGGAATTCATTCTGTGGATACAAGTATTTTATTCAATCACTGCCCATTTAATTACAAGCTCAGCGCAAATAACATAGAAAACAGCCAAATACTTATCACTATTGAGTTACGTTTGAATTTGATATTTGCAGCCTCACACGAACTTGCTGTGTATAATAATTCACATTGCATCATTTACGCAAATACTAGAGACAAATTAGCCAGCGATAAAAGTTAAAATTTTAAAAACAATTTAAGTGAATTACTGAGCCCGGCAAAACTTCATGCGAGCGACACAGGTATTGCAATCTATAGTAATTTATTCGCTGCACATAAGAATCGCTTCTAAATATCCTTAAGAATTTCATCATCCTGAATCGTCCGATGTGAAACACTCTCGCCGTATGGCACAAAGATTTATTTATTAATTTTATTGTTCTAGGACCTAGTCCTGTGGAACATATATAATTTTTATACAATTCATTCAATGGACAAGCACAAACAAGATTTTGATTTTTTATTCCATAGTATGACGAAATTAAAGTAGTTTGCTGTGCAATAAGACCTCATATGGCGAAGAATCGTTACCGAGGTAATACTTAATGTCAATGCGAAATTTTGTAAGAATCAACCGATTCTGCTAAGAAAATAAGACAAGGATTTGAATAAAACATTCCTTCCCTTGAACAACAAAATTGTCCGCTACTGCCGATAATGAGCCAGACAGGCATCCCAAAGGTTGTGGGTTAGGATCCCGCCTCAGGACGCCTATATCCCATTTTATCTCATACAAAACAATTAGCATTGTTATTGTAAGAGGATTAAGGAGAAATATAACCATAATCGACGGATCACCTTCAACCTAAGTAACTCGAGTTCAAAAACTGGGGAGGAAATATCACCTAGTGATTCCAATATTCCTAGTGACACCTATCCGATAGTGAGCCGTTTTTCGAAAGGGAGCCGAGTTCTTTTTCAATCGGTAAATATTTTTCAAATTGACCGCATATCTTACGGTCGGAATCCGAACATTTCATTCATGCATGCATTTCAGCAGGGTGGCAACTCACATTGCACTAAATATTACTAAATTATAATGAACTTAAGTGTAAGGAGCAGGATTTTCACTTAGCTCCAAGTAGGATGTCGGCGGAGGGATGTATGTACCTGGTGATCCTGGATGTTGCACGAGACTATTCGACGAGGGGAAACGAATGCCGCGATTATGCCAGAGTTGGAGGTTCATGCTGCCTGTACAGGAATCATCATTTTGTTAACTGTATGTATAGTATTGTTCATTAGTATTGTTATGGTAAAGAGCGTAATGAGTGCTTGTACTTTCGTTCTGTTGGATATGTCTGACCACTAGAGGTTTTGATTCTCTCCCCATCCCATCATTGAACCTTAAGTGTTTTCATCCCTTAGAATTCATGCATTGTTCGCATATCAAGGGATTTCATTTAATTCAGCAGCCAGTATCATCTCACTGAATCTAACATTAAATTTGACGAACAACGTGGGAACTAAGCTGAATGCTCACTGAATGGGAACTAAGCTCGCCGAGGCCGAGGAGATATTCCGAAAGTTATTCAGTGCAGAAATCCACCTACATGTAGGACCGCATGGGTGCGAAACAAGGCTATCAAAAGACCTCCGCGAGGTCCACGAAATTCTCGGTCTCTCGGCGGGCAGGAAGAAGTCACTTGATTGCGAGAGTTGGGGAGCCATTTTGGCTGGAACCAACAGCCGCACAGCGAGCGGGTCGAAATCGAATAAAGCTGGCCGAAATTCCAGTCTTTTTTTTAGGGCGGACGTAGAAACTTTGCTTGGTCACTCTACATTAATTGCTGCGTGTAGCGTTTCACGTCAATTTCAATAATCATCTCTCATTAACAATAAGCAAAGGCTCAAAGGTGAACAAATTTCGTATAAAATGTTCTTCACTGATTTCCTCTGAATACCTCAACCTATTGTAGAATATATATTGCAATACACATATGGAATAAAAACAGGTTTTTCTACGTAAAACAGCTTATCATCTTTAAATTGATGTAACTTTAGTGCCTTTCGAAAGATATTCACGTTCACTATATAAAAAAATGGCGGACCCTATTTTTAGTCAACTTTCTTTTACTGTAAGCTGTAGAATAGTTCATGTGCAGACCAATATAGTCGAGTTATTCATACACAAAATTCTGCAAAGCGTTTAGACTGGGAATCAAAAGATAACTTTAAAAGATAGCTAACAAGCGAGCCGGCTCACGGCCGTCCATGCGGCGAAATAAATCAGCGCTGTTATTACGACGGGGAAGCGGGAGGCACGGCCAACCTTAATTCACGGCCTGAGCCGCCACTATCAGAGAAGTAGAGGGACCGCGGTAGGGCTGGTATGGTTTGGGGGGGATATTCTTGTGGGGAACTCTGAAAGCTGCCTGGGGCCGAAAGAAGGTAGGCAGGGACTATGGGCGAAGAAAGAAAGAGAGATGGTAAGATGGAGGGGGAGGAGAAGAGACGGACGTGGATGTAATTAATTGAGCTTCCCTTCTCCAAGACGTCTTCCTGGCCGCCCGACGTGGCTACCTGAATTAGGTTTATCCACCCGTGTATGCCCACCCAATCCTTCCTCACTCCCTCTCCCAATCATACAACTCCGGTGACGAGGGAGGGGGGGACGTAATTAAAGCGGCTCTCGCACATCACGGGACCGCCCATCCTTCCCATAATCCCATTTCTTCGCAACCCCCTTCCACCTTCACTCTATTCTTTCCGGCCCACAACGCACCTCCCCCCCCTGGTAGGTACACCAACGAAATAAGGACTGCTCGCACGGTTCAAACTGACAGTTTCCGGAGTTAACAACTATGCGGGAGTTATAAGTGACACAACTGGATGAGATTCCGAATAGATTGCAATTAGTAAACCTACTGCTTCACCTGTAAGGGGAACCCCCAGGAGGGTAGTAAGCACATTTACAGGGTGGCCAAAGCGATTAAGTATTTTCAGGTTCCACATCTACTTGACTCACAGAGGCTAACAGACCATCTATCACAGGCAATTTTTTAGACTCTTTTGAAGTAGTAAAATGTGTTCGCTTGTGCTAAAATATAAGCTCTCGTTTGTTCTTTTACAATAAATTTTAGTCCGCACTGAAAATAACTAATGCAAAAATTACAATAACCTCATGGTCAGGTATTGTGCCCAAAAAATAATATGGCAGACACAAAAGAGATACTGATTAACAACAATGAATCCTATGTAATTAAATCGGCCGAAATTTGATGGCTTCCACAAAAAATACCGTTGAAGTAACTATCCAGGCAGAAAGAGGAAAATACAAAGCAAGAAAAAATATTTGAACGTTACCATGACTTCGATAGGGCGTAAAACCTACCGAGAATAACGGAGTAATAGAGGCAGGAATAGCCCTACACAGATCATGATAATGCATTCTCCTCATATTCCAGTGAAGCCTCGACAAGAATGAGTAGCAGTGGTGTAAGGACTCAAATCGAGGCAAATAATGGGAAACTAATGGAAAATTAGTTTAATTTTCTACTTGCTTAAAAGCAGTTTTTCCTTCTGATTACATAGAGGACGAAAATTTAACGTGGGACAAGTGCTATCTTTTATCTTACCTGATTGTGTGCTACCCATATAGTACGGTGTTTGGATAATTTTCCCTTCGTGGCTAAAAAAATAACAGGATGAGGATCACCTGCCGTTAGCTCAATCTAAAATTAAGGACTGGTATTATAGATTCTACATAAACGCTATCACTCGGTGAGAAACATCGTAGATACGCCCCTTCATATCTAAATGACAAGTGAAAATGATAGTCCAATATTCTTTGTTAACACCAAATAGTTGGTTGCTACCAAATAAACTTTACCAGCAAGCTCATTCAATCAAACTCCATAAGCTAACCAATATAAAACCAGGAATAGGTGTATGGGAACAAAAAGGTTCTCAACTCTGATTTTCCCATCGTCGAGAGATACTCTGTATGTATGTACTAGTATGATAGTATCAGCTTTTAATAGTCGAAGTACTTTAATAGGCAGCCAAATGATAGCTGCGAGCCATTGTGAACTGTACTTGTCTTCTTGTCGACTCCCGGTCAAATCACGAATTATATTTCCAGCTGTGTTCAGCAAATAATTAGCAAATACTCCCTTACAAATTTAAGTGAATTTGCGTTCCGCTTTGCTAGTTTAATTGCACTTATCCTCCATCATGTCAGCATTTTAGTTCAAAAAGAGAAAAATGAAACTGATAAGGGTATCAAATGCGTCATTAACATGCCATGTTGACGCTAGTATTCTTTCAATAACGACTTATACCTATGGATGTTTCTGGAAAAGCGAAATTAATTAGAGCCTCTACACGAAACTCATACATAACCTCATACAAAAAATAATAATAGTATTACTGGTTGAAGGATCTACATGTATTCATATAACACGCATCGCCTAAAGTAGGTATAGTACACAAAAAACTGAAGATGTATCTGTCGTACTAAGAGTAAACAATACATTTTATAAAATGCATTATTTACTTTAAGTTGCAGAGTAAATATCGAAATTCAATATTTCCCATATAGATACGAGAAAACTGACGGTATATTTTAGTGATTACATGAAAATACAATTTCTAAAACAATCACTAAAGGAATGAAACAGAATTGTAGCGTTTGAACAGTAGCTTGGTATTTGTTTTTAATTTGTTTAATTTGGTATAGTTTTTGTTTCAATGCTTTAATTTATTTTAGTGTTGATTGTTAAAATGTTTTGGTTTGGGAAAGGGAGGGGTTGTTAAGGAAGAAGGAGAGCAGGTGTGGAAGATGCTCTACTTGAGTAAAAAGAAGGATATAATAAAGAAAACTGAAACTAGGCGTTTCTTATTTGTGCACACCGTCCGACGCTACAGCATGAAGCAATGGTTCGAATTTAATATCCCTCACTGTGACAAGCGATGACATATAATGATGATTCCGCAGAGTAATTCGAACCAATCACAAAATAAGAGGAAGAGATATTGGGTTTCCCGCCGAAGAGCAATGTTGTTCAGCACCGACATTTCAAGGGCTAAGTCTGCCATCGTCTTCAGTGCTCTATCACCTTGAGGACGATGTCAGACGCAGCCTTCGAAACGTCGCGTCGGTGCTAAACAACACTGTCACACGGTGGGGAACCCGAGATATCTCTTACTAATGTCTATTCGCCAGGAAAATCTGACATCCTTCATTATCGCCAAATTCGAGCAAAACATTTTATTTTAAAGTGGATCCTTATCCATGTAAACATTTTCCAGAAGCTATCCGTGTCGTGTATAAATTTAAACGCTCCTGCCTAAATGCAATGGAAGTTCACAGTGATACCTCTATCCACTCAGGAATATTTTCATTGGCCTGATTATCTCATCTATCACGCTATAAGCTACGCCGTGACGTAGCAGACCTATCAGAATCGCGCCCATGTAAAACTAGAGCAAAATAATCAATTCCGGTTCGCGATATATTTAATGAATGATGACGACGCTTGAAAAGCTCTCAATTTTCCTTCTATTTGATTCTGAAGTCGGGATAAAGAAACATTTTCTGCGGCTTTTTTCAAGATAGTGAAACAACGTGAGGTCCTTCGGGCGGGGGGGGGGGGGGCGGGGTCCAATTCGAATCTCTCACCTCAATCCGGGAAGGGTAGTCCAAACATTTTCGCTGATTGGGGAAAAGATTTGTTCCCATCGTCAATCTTCCCCATTCATTCCGAGGGGATCTTCATTTCCGGTCCTCTCTCTCCCTCGAGCTATGTTTTTTTCGCCTTTTCTTCCACCCGGAGGTCCCTCACGAGTCTTCGGAGGTGAAGACGTCGTTCCCCCCCGAGGCAGGCCTTCCTCGATCCGCCACGGCATGCGGCCCTCAGGGGCCTTTCTCGCCCCCTACTCACCTCGCTCCGCACTCAACCCCTCTTACAATTAGATCTACTTCTTTATTCCTCCCTTGATCGATGCACTCAGGTTTTATTCAGAGGACGGAAAATATTCATGAATGAAAAAGTGCGTACTCGACGATTTACCGCTTTAATTGATTGTCCGAGAATAAAAGGAAACGCTGGAAAATACACGGAGGGAAAAAGCTTACGAAGTCAATAGTGTTATATATTTATTTAGCGGTTTGGGTAGGTTTTTGATGCACTATTGCTGCAGGTAAAAAAAATAGGTAGATGTCAAGACTTTTGACTTTATAAATTAAGTTTTCGAAAAATACCTACCTCCTTAAGTCTACACGATTTGTATTTATCGTTAAGGCCGAATCAACCACTATAAGAGATTTTTAACAAGAGGAGAAATGCAATAATAGGTAATACCACTTAAATATAATACGGCTATCCACCGGTTTGGATTGCCGATCTATTACTTTTTGTATGGTTGTTTTACTTCCTTGTGCAATCTCTCTCTTCAATTCAGCTCATTTCCTATCTCTCGTTATAACATCCAAAATGCCGATTTCTTCTCCTCCCACGTAACCTCTTCCCCAGCATTCTATTATCCGAAAGGCCGTCAGTATCTCGTCACACTTTTACGTCTCCAACGATTTTATTGCCTACGTGATAACAACCGTGAATGCATGCAATTGATTGGGGAAAATATTAGTGATGCAAGTGAAGTATTTAGTTATGCTTCAGCGGCTAGGGTATCCTGAATCCACTTGAATAACTTCCACAAAAAGCATCAATTCCTAATTGTAATGCAATATTAAGGATACGATGCGGTATATCAAAATCTTCGAAGTAACTTTGGCACTGTATGAGTCACATTTGGGTTGTCCTAAAGGCTGACCCGATTTAGTGTTTTATGCGGAAGATTCAGAAGAAGTACCAAAAAAAAGATCAGGAGCTAACAGGTTCGCGAGGATCGTCATTCAGCAGAAAATAAATTCGAGGATTGGGCAGAACCTTTTCTATAAATATGATATATGAAAGTAAATATAGATGACTGGGTCCCACCTGATAATATGGATTAGTGTCAGACCAAATATATGTGTGATGTGATGTATAGAGAGGTGTAGTAAAGAACTATTTTAGGCGATTATTTCAAAAGGTATTTCGACAGGTTTATCTTTGGTTGACCTAGAGGATATTTAGTCTCCATTATTTCCAGAACTTATCATTGCCCGTAGGTTTGAAACGAAAAATTTAACGCATTGCACACCAGAAAAACCCCTCGGAGATATGCATTTCCATCGAATATTATCGAATAGCATTTCCAAGTAGTATCTCCATTCATTAGTGTGCTAAATTCTCTGTGCCAAGTAGTATCTCCATTCATTAGTGTGCATTAGTCAACAGCAAGAAAGTTATAAAAGAAATAGAGGCGAAAATATGCTTGTTTTTTAAGCCAATTCCGTCATTACAGCCGGTACAGTTAATATCATACTCTGGCTTACGTTTCCGAAGGTAGCGTCAAATCTAAATTAAAATCCACAGGAAATACGATGTTTTGTGACAAGTAGGCCACGCCTTGTCGGCACAAAATCCTTCCAAAGTACCCCTGTTCTAGCTTCACTTTCTCTCACGAGCGTTCATGGAAATGCCTCCTTTTCATGTTAACCTCCATGGTTAACATTCATTATCCGCTCCCACTGGTTTATCCAACACAAACGAAAGGGATGTGAAAAACTAAAGGCTAAATTGGGACCGGACTTTTACATCGAATAGTGACGCGACGAACGTGCAATTGTGAAAACGAACTATATGTGTTCTATTGGATCCTAATATGATGAAAAATGAGGTATCACATGCTTTGTACATAATGCACTTTATGCCTGAAATTTCAAAGATTAAATGTTTGATACTTACTACTTGGGAGTTTTTACCTCGCTCTGCATATAAAGGCATTGAAATTATATGTCCTGCGCGCTTTGGAACAACCTTTGCCTTTAACTGAGAAGTAATATTCGACTTGGAAATCCGTACGTGTGTTATTATAGGATGCCTTACATGCGCGATGCTACGGCAAAAGAAAACCTAGGGGCATTGTATTGTAAGAGCCACTCACGCCTTGTCGGTAGCATTTCCACAAACACTTTGGCTAACAATTTCGGCATCGGGTCACACACCATGGAAGAAGGACAAGGTCCATTCCCACGTGGGTCAAACTGGCTCGCCAACAAACCGGCGCTCCAAAGGAGGCTCCTGTTTTAGCTCCGGGGCCCATGCGCGCATTCATTCCTGCACTAAATCACGCACAAGGGTGAGGTCCGTGCAACGGGAAACGGAAAAAGAAAACACACACAGACGAAGGAGGAAAATAATTTCGTGACAGCTAAAAGTCCGTTTTCCTTTCCTCTCTCTCTCTTCTCTAGTCTTTCTCTCCTCAACACTCAAATGAAGCCTTCCCACACCCTCGGGCTAGAAAACTAGAAGCACCCATATGGTTTTTCGGGCCTTGCTTGTCCAACCTATTCGTCTCGCTCTTTCTCTCTCTCCCTTGCTATCCCTCTCCTTCCCGCGAGCCGGGAGTCAGGAGGAAGAGAAGGACCCGCTCCTACTCTTACGCCATTGTCTCTATGACCCCCGGGGCTTATGTATCCTTGTGTGCGGGCGTCTTGTATGCCAAGCCATTTCTCTACGCCCTCCTCTCACTTCTCCCTTTCCTTCCCACCCTGTCCCACCTCGTTCCTTTGTCTCGCATGGCCGACGTCCCATTTCCCGTAAAGCGGGAAAATGCCGCGTTGGAGGGAATGGGGGAAGGTTAAGGAAACAAAAGGAAGGAAGACGAGGAGGACTCGGATGGAAAGAATGAGAAAGATTGGAAAGACTTTGAGTGGGGTCGGGCGAAACAAAAAATTACAACTATAGGGAGGCACTACGCAGAGTCGAAGTGGGAGGGTAACCCCTTTTTTTGCGAATGTGAAAAGGGCGTGAGACGAGAGCTAATGGGGTGGACTCAGGAGCTATTTGGGAAAAGAATAAGGGATGAAGGTATGAATGAGATTGAGGTGAGGTAAGGCAGCTTTCACCCAAGTAATATATTACCTTCTATTTCGTCAATAATTGATGTACCTACAGAAAATAATACTAGGGTTACGGCGAGAATGGGGAAAAAACGTAGGACAGAGGCAATTGGGGTGGGCTAGGCAATTTCCAAGGGGAATAAGGGATCAATGATATAGTAAGTAGGTGACGAAATTCTAAAGATAGCAATATATTACCTCCTATTTCCTCCATAACTGACTTATAATAAATAATATGAGGATAAGCGGAAGAATGGAGAAGAGAGCTTCGGACGCGAGCTAATAGGATGGACGGGGTTGTTCAGTAAGAGATCAAGGGAAGGAGGCGTCAGTGAGATAACAATGAGAAAAGGGTGCATTTAAGTGCATTCAGTTTTTCCTCTATGTCGTCAATAACTAACTTAAAGGGAGAAATATAATGAAAGACAGTTGACAGAGGAGACTTTAAGGAATGAATAGTCATGGCACAATGGATATGTTAGAAACTTAAAGTAAGGGAAAATAGGAGGGAAGACCCCAAGAAGAAGACCAGAAAAATATGCACGTCAAAAATAGGGATACAGGGAAAAGGGATCACAAGGATATAATTAAGTACGGAATGAACCTAGGTTAGATCAGGGGTTGCAGTTAATCAATGTTAGGAATGAGACGTGGGCGATGATGGTAATGTATCACTAAACATGAGGGAATACTTAGGGAAAAATGTCATATTTCACAAATTTACGATGAAACACTTTGCGGTTAAGGTTCGGTTGCAACGTTTTAGTAGTTCTTTTCCAGGTGTTTGCGAGACAAGCAGCACTCATTTTATTGTTCACGAAAGATTTTTTGGGAGGTTTTATGATTCAGAAAGTAGCATAAAACAAAAATAGCATTGCCTACCATTTGCACCACTGAAATGGCAGCAAAACAGGGATAAGGGGAAGGAAGAGAGCAAAAGGTGATAATGAGCTAAAAGGATATCGCGATATTATTTTTTTATCTGCCGAGGTAAAATTACCCTCACGATAATATATAATACCTATAGGGAATAACGCTATCTCGAAAGCATTGTAAGAAATATCTTCTTTAACCGTTTATGAGACTTCGCGAATTTACTACAAGCAGAATTTACAATACATATATTTTTATACATTAATGAATAATTGGTCAGGCTTCACGTAAGGGTTAATTAAATTCATAAATATCGTCATTGAACAACATATCAGATGCTAAGTCAGATAGAGGTTTTAACGTATCATTTAAAATCAAAGAGAAAGTAGATGAAAGTATTCCAATTGAAATATACATATCGCAGAAAACTGCATTTCCATTTCAAATGAAAAATTTATTTCGAAGGGCTCAACATTTTGTGTATTTACACGAGATTTCTAAGCGAGTTCTAACTTAATCAGCATGCCCACACCAACTTAATTTGTCTATCGTACGCAAGTGCACTCAAGTATTCCTAGTCCTATTGGTGCTACGCCTTTTTCAACTTTTCCCATTGTCTTAGAGAACATCACCAATTGCAACCCTCCCTCTGACCCTGAAAAAATCTCAATTTAGCGATCTCAGTCGCATACAATGGTGAACGAAGACGTCTCAACGATACCGCATCCGATTCTCACCGGATTAATTCGTTAAAATTTCATACCAAGGCGCACTACCGTTCGGTAAGTGAACAAGACATTCGTGAAGAGTCATTCGCAAGAAGTTATTCGCGTGAATCAATTACTTTCAAGACTACCCCTTTTCAGGAGACGAATGAACCGACCTGAACGGGGCATTATGAAGAGTTCAAGGCGGATGCACTTGGTCCCACTGTGACGGGAGGAGTGAAATTGGGCGGTGGGAGACGAAAGTAAAGCAGACTGGGGGGAGCCGTGGGAACGACAGCACGACACACAGAGGCAGCCAGATGGAGTCAACGGCTTCATTCGAGTGTAATTCAAGCGACTCACTTAGCCGCAACGGAGCCACCGTTATCGGAAGTGATTGCAAGGCGAGGTCGGAAAAGATGGCGGGACTTGTGCCCTCACGAGGGGAATACACCTTGCTGGAGAATGAATGCTGGAGTATATCAGCAGACTTTTTATAAGATCCATACTAAATTTAACTCCTAGGTCACCTTGAAAATGATTGTATAACAGTATAAACCCGGGTCGGAAATATATTTACAGTGGGCAATAGGAAGTACACACTTTCCCCAGGTAAAGCCTCGTAGCGTAAAATTTATCAGCTGTTTCGACTATCTTACCTTTATGATAAATATCTAAATATTTGATTAAAACGGAATTCCTGAACATGGGAGCGATAGCAATCTAACGCAGAAAATTAAAATATCTGAATGGTTAAAAGGAAACTACAACTGTGGATAACATTTAAAGGAAGGTCGTAACCACTCCACCCTAAAAAAAACATGCCTCTCGCAAAAAGGTACATGGTGAAATGCTTACACAATATTTTCTTCAAACGGACCCTTGCGATGTTCCATGTACCCTTAGGATTCAAATAAAGCACTTAAGGTTTGTCGTCGTATATTATATTAATATAGTAAGGATTAGTTAATTATAGATACACTATGGAAAAGAGAATGAAAATGGGTGTGAATTTGAAAATAAGGCAGCCGATGAACAGCAGCTATTCCTAAGATCATTGTCATCGATGCCTCAGTCGTTCGCAATTTCATATAAAGTTCTATGTAAAAAGAGTTGTTGAAGGCGAATGATAGGGACATGGAAGTAATGAGTTCTGCAGGAAAATTGAGCCATTATTAAGAATAAAAATGGACAACATGTTAACGTTCTTAGGAGAATAATTTCATCAGGCCGAGGGATAAGAAAGGCGTTTTTGCAAGGAGGAGGAAATTGATGACAAAGACTATTTTAAATGCAGGGGATAAATGCGCATCAAGCATTTTCTCAATAAATATTTACAAACAGCCATATTCCAGGTGTGGTATAGGAGAAAAAATTGAAGAGCAAATACCGGAAGGTTTATTTGTGGAGGAGAACTAAATTTTCTTCCAGTAGACCTCAGAAGGATAAATTGATGCTTTCCCTTTGTTCTACCGAAAAATGCAGAGGTTCTTCGATAGCAGATAACAGAGTTCTTCGATAACAGAGTTCTGCGTTACTTACATTCTTCCCCTAGAGAAGCCATGTGATATCGCTGTATTTAATTGTCTCTAAACTTGATTGCTGTTCTACTGCTAAAATTTTATCAGGAAACCATTTCAGTAAACCATTCCAAAGGGATAACATCCCATAACAGAGTCGGAGAGCCACTTATTCCGCGTATTCCTTGAAGCTAACTGGAGGAGGAACCTTTGACATTCTGCTACATTACGTGATGTCCCAACGAAGGAGTAAGAGGCTGGGTTGAAGAGATGCTCGTAAACTTTTGGGGTTAAGTATTTATTGACTGTGTGCCTCAGAGACATTGGAGTAAAGACAAAGGACATCTTGAATGGCAGGGAACACGTTTGAGAAGGGAGGAAGGAAGGACAATCGGGAAGGGGAGGCGCGGGGGGAGAAATCATTGTAGAATGATAACGGAATTACGGATAAGAAAAGCAAATTGCGGTAATTTTAAAAATTAGTTACTTTTCTCACGACTATTATACAAGTAACAATATCGCATTTATTACCGAATTTCCAGGAACTTTGCAGGATAACGATGAGTTTTTATCCATTTTCTACCGTCGGACCTTAGGTGCGTTCAAATATGTAATGGTTTCACAAAATCTATGGGCTTCGCGCGTGACGATAGATCACGAATCAACGTGCAGAACTTGTAAACTCTCCTTGAGTTAGGTACATGACAAAGTTAATCCAGTCAGAAAAAATGATGAAAAACTGAACATTATCGCAGTGAAACCTCCTTAAGGGAAGGAGGGTGAGATTAAGCTTGTGCGATGAGTCGATTAATCGAAGTCATCGACGATGATTTTAGTCATCGCGGTGCGATGACTGCAATCGATGACGATGAATGTCATCGACCATCGATGTCGATGAGTCGATGAGAATCATCGACCCCGATGAGTTGATGCGAATCATTGATGTCGATGAGAACCATCGATGAGGATGATCGATATCCTTATATCACTAATTTTTCTTCTTTTGTTCCATTCATTTGAACGCCTTAGATATAAAATGTATAAAGTATAAGCACCCCAGCTATTGCGCCTTGAGAACGATGGCAGGGCCACAGTGGGATGTTTGGAATTCATGTTATTCCTCAAGTTTGTGGTAGACGATACAGAAGTAGCGATCACGTTCAATCACAGTTAATACGCAGTAGCAGTGGAAGCATTGTATTCCTTGGTTGCACTGGTGCAGTTGGTAGCAGCGGTAGCAGCCTGAGCTAAATCGGCTAAATTCACCGAATTCACAGTCACAGTGATTTCGATTATTTAGTCACAGGCTGTGATTGCTACTTTTCAGTATCGCTGATTCAATCACAGCGATATATCGCTCATCACTACTGCACAGTTCATCAAGAGTCATCGATCATCGTAATTGATCCATCATCGGCATTCATCGATCATCAACATTCATCGATCATCGATATTCATCGATTATCGATATTCATCGATCATCGATATTCATCGATTACCGATATTCATCGATTATCGATATTCATCGATAGTCATCGATCATCGTGTACACTCTATACGATGATCGATGACAGCCATCGTCATCGAAACATTTCGATGAAATTTTTTCATCGAAATTCGATGACCAAAAATAGGTCATCGCACAAGCCTAGGTGAGATTACTAGGAGACTAGTAGGTGTGATTCGGGAGGAGAGGGTGAAACGACGGATGGAAGATGGGTCTCCCCAGTCGTCATTCCCACCCTTCATCTCCTCTTCGCCGTTGAGAGGGAGAGATAGAGAGAGAGATCAGGAGGAAAGAGAAGTGGAGTGGAAAAGAGAAAAGGGAATCGTAAAAATAAAGCGTGAAACAAATTTAAAGACGTGAAAACCTTTGGAATCAAAGAGTACCTACTTGAAACTTGCTTGAGAGGGCGTTCTGGACCGGCAGGCCCTTAGTGAGCGGTAAGCAGGCATTACAGTGCCAACAGGGACGTGTCGACTTGTTTTTTAGGATGTGAAAGAGCAACGAATACAAGAAAAAAGAAAAGGGGCACTTAAAGTTAATTCTCTATCAATGATCTCGCATCTCTTAAACGAGGGCTGGAAATCAAAGTCCTTAGGATGGCATTCTCATCACTATTCTCTAACCGGGTGGTTATAAAATGGTAATTAAGGAAATAGTATATTTATAGTTAAATAGTTAAAAGAAACCTAGTGGTTATAAAATGGCAATCCAGAGGAGTACGTGCATAGTACCTACAGTATGCCGAATGAAACACCAATGTGTTGATATTCATTATGGAAAAATTATCTGAGCTAACTGGTATCCGGACCCGGATCTCCCAATTGCCGGTCAGGTTTACGAGTGGCAACTTGGAGAACTTTTTACCATGTAAAAATTTTATTTTATGGAGAAATTTCTCACTTTGGGTGCTTCCATGTTGCACATGAGTAAGAGAGTTAAATAATAATGTTTTACGCGGAAATTTGCAAAGGTTAAATTTACTTATCACGCATAGAAATTATAAATAATTGTAAAACCTATCCTGCGGCGTGGAACCACAGTATTGAAAGAAAAATCAGGAGCTCATGGTCTAAACTACGCTACGACTGAGTTCTAATTAGTGCTTATACATTCAGTAATCTAAACAGCAAACACCAAGTCAATTTTTAAAATGAATTGAATCTATGTACTATCTAATAGCCCAACATTAGAGTACCACTGAGTAAAAAGTTTCTGTTCGTCACCTTGGCCATCAACCCAGTTTGATATTTGTTTTTTGTTTATTGGAAAACGTATAACGTGGTATAATCAAGCCTTGAGGAAAGCGAAACATAGCGAATAATTAGAAAACTAAGCTATGCTGGAATGTGACAGGTTCTTTTCCCAAAACTTAAGCCTGTTTCCATTGAAGAATGCCACGGAGACTGAGGTAGCTCGTGAGTATCCGATGTAGGTATTAGATTGGAACCTGGGATCTATCTACGAGGAGCCGATCGCTCTTAACACCACCACTAGGCTGCCCCGTCACCGTCTTGAATGCACGGGAAACTCCTTCCATCTCCTTTCTATTTACGGAGACAGCGGCGGACGGCAAGGGGAGGAGAGAGGGCGGGAGAGGGACGGTGTGTCACAAGTTTCGAGGCGATTGGTCACGGTGTTAAAGCGACGTCTGGAGGGGTGGGAGGGGACGGGCCCGGGAGTGGGGGAGGAGATGAAGATAGCCGGAGGGGGAGGTCACAGGGGGGGGGGAGGTCGGAAGCGGGAAAAGAGGAAAAGCCGACTTTGTTTAGAGAACCCCACTCACCCCGTGGGGTGACATTCAATTCGGGCGAAGCGGTACAACCCCCGACAAACCAGGCATCCGAATACCGGAACATGGACGGCTTACGGGAGTTGCAAATGTCCGCATTCTCCACTCAGGAAATACAAGTATTCTCCCGGGCAGAAATGTAGCTTTAGGTACTCACGTATCCTATCAGCATTTCAACCACATAGTTTAAATTTTCTTGGTTGAAATTTTTGAGGCTTCGGTCAATTTATTGCTATCACTAATATACCTACATCAGGATCACGTGAACACCAGCTTTTTCAACATATTAGGGATGTGCCCTGAAGAAATATTCTGAATAAGTGCAAGCTTTGGCAATAGGTATTCTATGTGATTTCAATGCATAGCCTCAAAAATACAACTATGAATATTCAAATATCAGCAGATGTTACGCATCAAAGATTGACTTCGACAGTCCTTACGCAGGCAGTGATTAGTGCTCGTGAAACGAGTTAATTTCCGCTAAATGTAACTGGAACCTCATGAAAATTAAATATTACAACTGAACTAAAAATATACCCTCAATTCAAGGAAACATGGACATTTCGATAGTAATAATTAGCGATATTTTCACTAGACATCCATTACCGTCCTGATTGCTGATCTTGTTGCTATTTTTACTATTCTTTTAATCGGACAATTATTTCTATTTGAACGCTACTTTATCAAAGTCACATCATTTTATTAGAATAACGATCACAATGGCATAATTTTTCGTTATCCTGAGAAAAGCTAACATAAACTGATCAACTAGTGTGATTCATTAAGTGTGTACCTTGGTAATTTGATTGCATACGTAAGCCGGTAAAAATAATAGCTACTTCGCGATGGTATCAAAGGAAATAAGTTTAAAAATATTGCAAGTCCATGAATGTATTGGAAAGTAAATTTATCGGGATGGGCTAATTTCGCATATGAGACCCGTTAAAGACAAAAGTATTGAGTGCTAACTTTGAAATTGGGGACCAATAATATTAAGCGATAGCCATTCGAACTCTAGTTCATTGCTTTAACTTATTACATACGTTGTGCAGTCACTTCTAAGGGTATGAGTGAGACATTACTTCGGGGTTATCACAATGCTTCAGCCAGCCACAATGCACAGCAAAGGATTTAACATGACTTCTTTCACGCAAAGCACGATTGAATTCAAGGAGTACATGACGTCATTTCCAACTTCAATAATTTTCGGGACAAAACCAATTATGAGGGTTATGATATGCTCGTGGTGTAACTAGCTCAATCAAAATTTTGTAAGCATTTTAAAAATAAAGAGGAATGTTGACTTCTAAAAGAGGTGTTACAGTCATTTTCAACAGTTCAAAAGATCAATAAGAAAACTTATTTGATTTCTCCCTGAGAAGTTTCGAGATCCGTTCATAATACGACGAGATTCAAATTAGCGACCTCCGGGCTATATTGAACATAAATTAAATATTTTCATAACGGTGTTGAAAGTGTAGAGGTTGGTGGTACCACGAGCGTTGGCGGAGGCCACAGGGGGCCGGCCGCAAGGCTACTCCACTCGCTCGGATTGCCCAAGTGGAACTCAAAGGAAATGTTTCAAACCTTCCCCTTCTATTGTTGGTCTCATTGAAGTTTCTTTCGTAGGTTTTGGTTCAGCCAATGTGAAACAAAATTACTTATTTACTTACCTACCTAAATAACCATCATGGCGTTCACTTTCGGAGTGGGTACAGCCGAAAGAATGTAATTCTCGATGCTAAAAATGACTGTAAAACTGACTCTGCTTTAATAATTTACTCCATACCACCATATCCTTTTACACTTATTGTGCTTCAATTACACTGATTCATTGCCTCAAGTACGCTCTCCAGTTCTTACGATGTCTAATATTCCTTCTCTTAAAGAGTTTATTCCACCTCATTTACCCATGACTTCGCGGTGTATCTCTTCCTTAAACACCATTCACCCCTGTATCATAAATCTGTTTCGTTATTCTGTGCTCATCCATTCTCTCTATGTGGCCAAACTAACGAAGCACGCTCCTCTCATATATGTTACATATATGTTCACCTGTTAATTATTGGATTTGTATTGATTTTACTCCTTCTTAGATCGACTTCGTCGACACAAATATTTATGATGAGATCCGTGTTTCCTGGACACAAACAGACTTCCTTGAGAGCCATTTCATTTTCAAATATTTTGATCGCTTGCGAATTATTTTTGCAAAAACTTCAATGAAAGGCTAGGATTTTTTCAAGACTGAGACAGAGTCAAGATTCGTGGAGTGTATCCGTCATTCGAATATGGCTTCACGAGCTCACAGCACCAAGATCTGATAAGAAAACGGGACGAAGTTAGTAGAAATGGCTTCTTTTCCGTAGTATTCGTAGGCTTAGGGCTTTAGTTGTTCCACTAGCTATGGTTACACCGCAAAGTGTACACGAAGATCTGAATCATAAAAGAGAAAAAAATTGAACACCCGAGGCGGAATTCGAATTAGCGACCTCTAGATTTCTAGGCCGGTAGTTTGCCAGCTTGGGATTCGTGTTACCTAAGGTCTAGATAACTGCTGACGTACCATTCAATTGTTGCATTTTTATATCCAGTTCCTCTCGCTGGTACTTCAATGTGCCTTGGCATAAATACGGATATCTAAAGGCACTCATCAATCAATCAAACTTATCTACAGCATAATGAGAGAGTAAACTCGATTTTAAAGACCTATTTAAACTGTGGTATTTATTTTCCTGCCAGGAATGAACTTCAAAGGCTATTGAAGTCACAGAAGTTAAAAAAAGAGAAGGAAGTAATTTTTCAAGAATATCAAGAGGCAGGAGAAGTTTTGAAGATTTATCGTAAATTTAACGATAAACACAAGGAGTCTTTTAAATTTCATTATTTCACGGTTCGTATGAAACTCTGAAAGAAAACCCACAAGTCGTAAGTCAAGAGGAGGGGACAGGCAAGTGAGACAAATCGCACATTAATGATTCCCTACCAAAGGCTGTCGGTAGGCACCCCACGCGCAGAATATATCACAAGGCCATTAGCATTATTAATGGAAGAATCCAAGCAAATAACGGAAGGACCATTATCTGGTGCCCCTCAGAAAGTGATTAATTAGCCGCCATAGCAGTTAACTGAGGTGGAAATGCATTGACAAATAACTTTAATAAGACCTTTGTATCTCTTGATAGCTAACTATCCAAATAAAATAATCATACTGACTATCAAGTACTTGAGTAAAACTTTATCTCAAGATCTACAACAACAATAAAGCTTTATTTTTCGCGTGAGTGCTTTCAACAATAGTAATTAATTCATTACACCAGACTTAGTTTTATCTGAATTAAATAACCATCGCTAGGTAATGCACAAAAGGCAAATAAAGTAATTATGTATGTCTAATTAATGTTTTATACTTCACTCCCGATACACTCCCTTATTGCAAACTGCAGATATTTTAGAAAGTTTGAAATTTTTAAAACTCTAGAATTTATCATTTCATAACTCGTGTGGGGTAATAAAATAAGGGAGAGCGTTCTTCAAGCTAGTAATTCAATGAGTTCGTCACTCAGCGGATGAACTATTCGGAAAATTAAGTAAAAATATTGAATGAAAAAATAATTTTACCTAGAGCTTTCACAATAATTACATAATGAATGCTTTTGAAGATATACACATTCGGACTTACCACACCATTTAATACTGCTGAAATTACAATAAAAATGTATAATGTTTTAGGCCATACTCTTTATGCAACGATTCCTTCTTAAACAATAATGTCAATAAACAGAGTAACATGCTCCGCGTCGATACTTATTCTCGAAATCAATGGGATAAACAAAACGAGATTACCAAGGCCCCAAATGTGCTAGATGCGTGAACTAAAATACATAGATATTTGAAAAAAAACGTACCCGAAAGTCGAATAAATCACTCTGGTGCCCTTGGGATTAAAAATAATAGAAAAAGTCTTTTTTAAATACTTTTATTGGAATAGAAAATTGTCCGAATAGGAGGCCATTATTGGGTTAATACGAAAGATAACGGATAAATCTAGGTAAAAAAGGGCTATATATTTGAACCAAAACTAGAGAGTGCCATAGAGCATAGTCTTCTGACTGTACCAATGAAGAAACCTTTAAGAAAACCTCTGGAGGCGTCTTATTTTAAGACGCCTCCAGAGGTCACATTTATGGCTGTGAATAATTTTGTACTCGGTTTACCACGAAAATGCAGTCTCTGGAATAATGTTCCTGAAGCATGGGTACCTAACGTATTCGTACCATTTTCTTGCCTATATCCCCTTCCTCAGTTTCCTGATTCATTTTTGACCTTTCATTGCAATTCTTCAGTCAAACCACGAAACTTTCAAAAATAATAAAAATAGCAAGATCAAACACTGCTAATGGGTAGAATCGTTTTGAAACACAGAAACACGGATGAATATTAAAGAAGGGTCACAAAAAAGTTTAGACGTTACGAAGGTCAAGCTGTCTTTTGCTTTTAAAACTATAGTAAATTGGTCGCCGTGTGTTTCTCCTCCAAGATAGGGAAAAAAGCAAAGACTTATAATTACCGTACATATTCTGCTGTAAGTCGGTTTGAGTATAAGTCAAGGTGAAAAATCGCTGAATCTCCTTGTTTCACGTTGTTTATGCGATATTTTTACAGTACAACTGGCCTTGAGGAATGTATTAGCATCACCAAGAGGAATTACCTACCAAGTGAAGTTAGCAGTGAAAGGTCCTAATACAACACTTATAACTCATTTATAACGCATTTATCGGTGAATATTCTCTCTGGCTTATAAGTGATAAGGGTACATATTGAATTATGCAGCCTTTTTAGGATTGGATTTAGCAGTAACCTCATTTACTAACTCGAATATAAGTCGCAGGTAGGTTTACATTGGCCAGAAAGGAGAAGAAATTTCTCGACTTATACTAGAGTACATAACGGCACTTGCACGAGTCTTACGCTCTCCCGGTTGAGCTGTGGTTGGATCATTACTCTTATGCGAGTCATACAAAGCTTGTAGATTTTTACCAAGTTTTTCTTCCATTCTCCTTATAACATGGTATCAAATTTATAACAAGAACGAACTCGGTTGTAGTCAAAAACTTCGAAAAGATTATGCGCCGCAATTATGTGACACTTCACATCCACTGCATCAACGTATGGAATTCCGAAAAGCCCGCCACGTACCCCTTTAATGGCCGCCAGAGAAACAGAACTCTGTAGTCCCTGCTACACGCGCTGACGTCAGCTATTGTGATACCCTCCTGCGATCGAACACAGAGCACCCTCAGACTGGGGGAATTCCCCACACGCCCAACGAGCCGCCTGCTGCTGTTTCCGAGACTCCCAATTGGCTGGAACCCTTTTCAACTCCAACACTGCTCTCGTATAAAACGAACGACTTCTCGCATGCGTAACCAGCAGACCCGCCTACGTAATATTCACCCTTCCTTCGTAGTTTCCCCCACACGAAAACGAAACCTTTGCGGCGATATCATCGAAGCCAGACCGCTGCTGCTTTCTCGGCCGAGCATGCTTCCGCACCCACCCGTAGGCGCTGTGCTCACTCTCTTTCACGCAGATCCCCAACCTCGCCCTTCCTCACTTATGCCCTGTGGGCTCTTGATAGTAGATAGGTATTTTATAAGGGCCCGCCCGCGGCTCAGAAGACTGGCGGTGGCGGAAGGGCGTATGCCCAGGGAGAGGGTAGAAAGCGGATCGGCGGTCTCCGTGGCGCTCCTGGCACAGGGCGGGCGGATCTTGCCGTCGCAAGCCGCGGAGTCGCAAGCCGTGGACGGAAGGGTTTGGGGGAATGGCTCGCCACCGTCGTCATCAAGTGCTTTACATTCACTTCATTGCGCTAATCACTTCGCAATACAACAGTGCAGTCGCCATCCATTAGTTATCCAAGACCCAGGGCACTACGAAATTACACAAAGGAGGGCTAGTTGAAACTTCAACTCTCTCAAACAAAATTAGTAGACGCCAATGGAGTTTTAATCCAAACGCATATAAAAAATCAATGAAGGTAGTCTGAGCAAGATTTTTCCCAAGCCATAATGGATACCATATTCAAATTTTATTTTTAAATTTAAGCAATTGTAAGCAGCACCAAGTTTATGTTGTGACATAAATGACGCATAAAACGAAGTTTTAAAGAAATGAAATTCTAAGTGATTAATTAAATGTACATGCATAAAGTGTTAACATGCATGACACATTTTTTTCACGCCTTACGCTGAAAACGCCTAAACAACCGAAGATTATTTTGCGATTCTGTAAAAATTACTGCGGTGAGTAGTTGAATTATTTTTTAAAAAAATAGTGGAACAAGCATTCAACCTACACACGGTTAAACTTCTGACGAGATATGTGTGTAAGGAACTCTTCATTTTTTAAATAAAGTCTCCCTGGAGTGCATCACGCACCACTTTCCATGGAAAATGACTGGTATTACTTGGCAAACATCTCAAAATGTATAATGGTAAGTGGCTGATATTTGGTTATAATTGATAAGATGAGATATTTTTCTTTATAATAAGGTCAAATTCATCGAATTTAATCAAGGTGATATCTCGCTCAAACTACCTTAAAGAACGCACGAAACACGTCAACAGTACATACATATTTTAGTCGTGATAAAATTTTGGCCTCTTTGTGATACAAGATCGTTGTTCCACACTGTTGTGAATAGAAACTGATAGAAGCGACAAAGCGATGCTAACAATGAAGTCAAAAGAGGAGCATATAAGATATCAATGAAAGCTGAGAGTTGAAAATGCAATGAGAACCACAAAGAACTACCACCAATAAACATTTCAAATACATAGGAAAGCCGTACTACAAACCGCTATTAGCGAACAGAAAGTGTTAAGGTGCCTATGCCCACACTACTAGTATGCTGATAGTAGTAGTATGTAGTATTCGCACTCGATAAATATCGCAATATCACGCCCGATAAAATATCGTGATATTGCGCTCGATAAAATATCGCGTTATCGCGCCCGATGAATTATCGTGATATCGCGCAGGAAAATCGTGTCGGAAAAAGACAGCCGTTGGGTTGGTGTTCGTTTAAGCTAGAGCAAGTGCCACGCGGAACATTTTTGACCGTCGGACCTCCTGGAAAAATCCTACGGCATTAATCAAATATCAATTGGGAGCTGATCCACTCACAGTTATGGCTTGAACCAAGGAAACTCGTGCATCAGACAACACACTAGAGAAAAGTCTCTTCCAGAAGCGTAAGAGGCATGAAAAAATACTTCCCCTATACGATGAACTCAAGTTCGGTCATAGCCAAAATTCCAATTGCGTAACAGAACAAACTTTAGAGTATCAGGTGATAATTTGATAAAAAGTGTAACAGGCAGCATTATCACAGGTCAACACTTGTAACTTTCCGCACAGGTTAATTAAACGACCTAGGTTTCGGCACAAGCATTGATTGCCATTACCAAGGTAAATACAAAGTATTTTCTGCCTGCATAACAGACTACGAAGTAGAAAAATGATGGTACAACAAATTTCCAGGCAGAAACAAGGGCCCTATTCTTTATTTATGACAGTAAAGTGTTGATGTTGACGGAAAATATACCAGGGCCAGAGACTAGAGCAGCCCCTCTTTGCAGGACATCGATGGTCAATGGGAGATTAGGAAGGAAAAGCAAACCGTTGACGGACTAATTGGCCAGCGCGGTCCTTCTGCTCGGTTCTGGCTCGTAAAAGCATCATAAGAGAGAAAAGATGAACTCACAGTAAATTCCTGGACATAAGTGAGACCCAGCAAAGGCGCAGAGAGTGTGAGCGAAAACATTTCGATTTTATAAAACATTTACATTATATACGTAAAAATAAAAAGAATAAAATAATGATAGCTGAATAAAAAGAATGCTTGTATTTTTTCTCTTGAACGATACGAATTTTGTAAGGATAGTAAAAGATTTTAATGGCTTAAAAAAAATAAAATACTGACTAGGTCTCCGCAACGTAATGAGTACGTCATTCAACGTCATGTGATGCTCGGGCCAGTTCTACAGAGTAGATACGTCCTTCAGCGCCTAAGGGCGCCTTCATAGGTCGGCGGCGGTGGCATAGCGGCGGAACTCAGCCAATGAGAACACTCCTATAGAAATCATGACGTCAGGCCGCTCAGTGCCGCTGACTAGTGCTGGATCGCCGCGAAATATTCATCCTGACTGAAATCCCCGGCGGTGGCCGCGGCCAAGAAGCGGGAAAGCCCGCTGCCTTTCAAAAGTGAAACCTCCTTCGGTGGCAAGTGAGACCTGTTTTTTATTAAGGCTTCTTTTTCTCGACACCGATTATTTCTATAATATATCTTAGTTGTTTGGCGTTTAGTTTATGATTACGTGAGAAAAACTGCTTTTGTATTCAACGAAAATAGCCTTCCCTAAGGTTATTGAAACGTTATTTTACTAGCTCTAACCTGAGAATGGCTTCAATCGGCCATTGAACAAATATTTATTTTTAACATAGTTATCCAATCTTGATGCCACAATTACGTTGTGGAAATCTTCGTGTCGTGGCTATTGTTTACTGCATGTTCAACAATTGGAACTGCTCATGTGTTAATGCCTATATAAACTTGTTTGGCAAGTTTAATAAAAACCGAATTATTCCATACGCAAGTTTATTACGCTTGCAGCACTATATAATGCTGGAATCCAGTCTCGAGACTTAAATTTCAACTTATTTCAATTACCTTACGAAAACGATGGAGGTTGCACGTTTGTTTAACATATATGGTTAATGTGAAACTATTGCCATCAAATTAGCATAAATAAATATTTAACGACTTATTTTATAACCAATTCATTCATTTGAACACGGAAATTGAACTAAAAAAATCAAACAATTTTGCTTTTTTCTATGACATGCAAGTACTGCAGTGCCAATGTTATTGTGACGCCTAACAACTTTCATTTGTTTTCTGGTCGTTGAGCTGTGAAGGCGCAAGGTGTTAAAAGGAAAAAAGTTAGTATTCTATCACCTTGGTGAAGGCGTACATATTCCGTCGGCGGCGATCGGCATCGCCGCTCGTATCCGCTGCCGACCGATGAAGGTTAATCCCTATTAAACCCCTAAGGGTTAAATAGGGACATTCAAAACCTAGGCGGGGGCCTTAATGGGTATGAACGAAGAAAGTCCTGTTCCAGACCTGTACGCATTTGTGATGTCATGATAAATTATTTTGGTAAGTTTCTCCATGATGTCAAACCACAACCAAATAATCTCCTCCCCAAGCATACACCATCCCCACATGGACATCTGTTATATGGCAGGAATAATATGAGACAAATGAATGCCATTATGATTTTTTTCTCATGCCATCCTCAATGTAATTGAAAGATACATGCTCAGTAAACGAGAAATTCGTAACCTGCAGGAGGAGGTACACAATGACTCCAATTGTCATCAATAATTACAGCGAGATCATATGGACACATCCATACGTGATGCAGGATTCGCAATCGCGGCATCTTCATTCCATATACCTTCCAACATGGCCTTCATGGCCTTTTTAGGTAAAAATTTTAAAATAAAACCTCTGCATCCCTAGAAAATATTCCAATATTTCGCTATACATTTTTTCTAAGTCATTAAAATAATTTTTAAAAATAGAAAGACATTTACGCGTACTTACTTTGTTTCGGAAGTCTCACTAACTCTATTAGAAATAGTACAATCGGCAACAATTATTTTCCTATCATAGTTTTGCCAAATTCATACTAACTAATATCTTTACGTCATAATTTATATATTTTACTCGAAAGGAGAATACAACATGTACTCCCTAAAAACCTAAAGGAAAAACCTAAAGGAATTAGTTCTAAGGATAGAATTACTGTAAATACCGGTTGATAACTTATATCTTAATTTAGAGACTTTCGAGAGTCTCGTGGCGGTGGTATCGTCTCGTCAAAAAGTGGTCTCGTCTCGAATTCTCACCTACAGTCTCGTCTCGAAAATGAGACGAGACTCGAGACGAGATGAAAAAGTCTCGAGTCTCGCGGCAACACTAGTCCAAAGCTGACGAAGTTGGCCAACAAAATCGTCCCGACTGCAAGGAGGCCGCGCGGCTTCCTTCGATCTTTACTTCGATATTTAGGCAGCGAACAAAAAAATAAATCGAGAGCAGAGTGTATAGCTTTGTTCGCGTCAATGCTCCTTTTGCACTTTTCTGTATCTTTTTGCTCCTTTGGCGTTCGCGTCGCAGAAAGTGCAAGTGGCACAGGCGTTCGCGTCGCAGGTACATGTGTAACTTTTCCTGCACCTTTTGCTCCTGCTGCCTAGGTGGAGCAAAAGTGGCAGAAAGGACCAGCGCAGGGAATCATGGGAAATAACATGAAAATTGGCTGGGTTTCGTCTGCTATTAGGTCTGGGGAGTAAATTAGAATAAAATACAGGGAATTTTCTCGTGGTTATTATTGAATATTTGCAGCCTTAATCAAAATGACCGATAATTAAGAGTTCACGCTGATATTTAAAAAAAAGCTCTCAGCATTTAGTTCAGTCTGTTGACATTAGAAAAGCCATTGATAGGCACTCGCATGTCGAATTAGTTGCTGTGCATCATATGACACCAGCGATCGACGAAAGGTTAGCTCAATTATAAGCATTTTGAGCGTCTATTTCCTTGGTTGCACGATGAATTGTGAAGAAAACCCCGTAAATTACCGAGATTTATTCATTTAGTACCTCCACAAATTCATCACAGAGATGTTCCAGAAAGTGAAATTACTTAATTTCTAAAGGCCGTTTTACACGGAGCACGAAATTGCACAACTTCAAACTGCATGTTTTTCTCAATCGGGCGTGCAATCATTTTCAAATTAGAGCAGGGGCTATTTTGCCATCTCGCGTTCATGCATTTGCGCATGCGTTATTGCAATTCACGGCTTTACACGATGCAATTTGAAATGCACGTTCGTTGGTACATCAGATTGTGCAATTACATACCCCGTGTAAAACGGGCTTAAGTAACGGCATAGTTTTTAGATTGATTTGTTTTTAGATGAGTCATGCATTGGAAATTAACTCGAGTCAAGAAGGTTTTGTACTATGTAGTAGTTCCAGAATACTGTGCACGTAATGAAATAGTTGAAGTTCAAAAATTAGTTTGTTTAGCCCATGAAAATGAGAAGTTTTTGGGTAAACAAACTCAGAATAATCATCGAAGAAGTCGTTGATCAGCGAAACCACACAATTTGAAATGGGTTCTCACCTCGATTCCTTGCATTGCGACTGCTAGGTGTTACACGAACTGGACAATGATTACTCCCATTACTCCGCTGAAATTTTATTCCTACCTAGATACCTAAAAGATGTCTACATTTTGTCATAAAAATAATATTTTTATTTCCCCGAGTGTTTTCTGTACAACATGGAGTTCGTTAGACATGAAAAACTGCTTTGAATTGAATACCTCAATAGACAAATTTAATAGGTACCTCAATGCACAAATATAAATAAAAAACAAAAAATATATACTTCCATCAAGTTGTTGTACTGCTTTCTTGGAAACCTTTGATGCTGTAAAAAAGCTACAACAGATATGTATTTAAATGCTTCTTGAAGCGTGTAACATTATTTACAGCACTATGCGCCTCTTTGCAAGTACTCAGCCAGTAATCTGTGACATGGTGTAATATTTCTGCTAAGCTTAATGCATTAGTGGTGATACGTTCAGGTTACTGTTTGACAAACATTACACAGTGTTATATTTATATATTCAATGTAAGGTTAATATCTGAGGGCTCCTATAAACAGTGGTTTTCCTTCTTCTACATATTGCCTTCTTTTGTATCAAGAGAACGTTTTTGCATACTCCCTTGCCTCCAAAACAAGACTCCATACGAAATATAGGTGTGTACATATAGTTGCAAAGTATAGCAATTTTAGGGTGTTTAATGTAGCTTATGAAACAAACACACCGGTTGATAGTATTTGGCTATACTTTCAAAATGAATAGCCCAGCAGAGATCGTCACTTATTAGTAGGTCAAGAAATTTAACGTTATGTACACTTCTGCCGTGGATTACAACTAAAGGGAATGAGTAAATGCTCCGAAAAAGATAAAACTCTCTTTGCTCGAGTAGGGTGACATTTATTAAAATTCATTTGGTACAATTTATTTCAACCAAAGTAGAAACACATCAAATACCTAAGTAAAAGGTGTGACTTCAATGCAATTTTTCTAAGTTCTCAATAGTCGTCCCTTATAGTTTTATATAGCTTATTCACAAGAATTATTTAAACACAGAAAAGAACATTGGTAAAGGTGAGCTTTCGTCTTGCCAGCTGAAACGCAATTTTCATCCACTTGCAATAGATCGGTATCACCATAAAATTCACTTCACTTATCATGAAAACCTTGAGCATTTATGCACTACTTTAAGAGTAAAAACTACCTTTCATGAGCACAATAATAGTCACAAAAGCCATCACGTTTTCGACATTTAATGGTACATTATCCTTCGTACCTACATTTGCGTTGAACAACAACTATGAAATTATCACCACGTAAAGCCAATCCTCGTTTATCACTGCACTCACAATGAATCAAAGCATAATAATCACTGAATACAATTTAAGAAGAACCCTTTCTTGACCCTAAATCACCGAAAACTCATGTTTACATCGGTCTTTATCACGTTTTCGACATTTAATGGTACTTTAACCTTCGTACATTACCGTTGAACAACAACTATGATATTACCACAACGTAAAGCCAAATTTCTCCTAAATCACTGTACTCACAAAATACGAAAGCATAATAATCTCCAAACACAATTAAAGGAGAACATTTTCTTGACCCTAAATCACCGACAACTCATGTTTACATCGGCCTTTTGTGGCAGTGGATTGGCGCTTATGAAGTTAGCACAGCTAGCCAATGCATGACAGGGAACCCATAACGCGCAGGATACAATAAAGAGTATCTCCCATCGCGTTTACGACATAATAAACCAAAGTAATACCAAACTGATTATTCATCAGGGGTAACTGTCCAACAGAATTAATTACATACGTGACGTAAAATATATGCAGAGATATTATCTAATAACCTCTAATTTGTGGATGAAGCATGGTAATACATTTTCTGCAACATCTTTGCCAGAGAAACTCTTCTCGAAAAGCCTTTGTTATATACTGGCGTAAAATAAATCGTCCGCCATGTTTTTAGGAGCAGAGAGAGCAAGATAGAGCGTTCGCGTCGATTGTCTTGATCCTCTCTGACGTCAGCTGTTCTCTCCTGCTCCCTCGGTTACAGAAGTCACAGAAGGAGCAAGCAACAAAATAACTACGATACTCGCATCCCCAATGGTTGCTCCCTCTGTTATTTTACAGTGAAGGCGTCAAATATGGGCAATGAAAAGTTTTTAATTACTTTGTGGTAAAGGACGTACATTTATTTTAAGCGCTGATGTGTTCGGATTAGCGCCCTAATTCAACACCTTGAATGGAAGACTCCCATTATCACCAGTCCCAAAAACCCAGTCTTTTACATCCCCAGATCCGCATCCCACCAACATGCGACACCACCCGCCTACAGTCTGGAAGGAGCTACTGGCGAAATTCAAATTTTTTTAATGACTCAACAGAGGACACGGTTAAGCACAAGAAAGTCTCCAAAGAAAAGTCATTTCTTTTTTGTTCAACATCAACTTTCATATTAAATAGTTTAACTTTAATTTTAATATTTGATTACACCATAAATGTAGCCAGGGAAATAGCAAACAAAGGTAGATAGTCTTAAGACAGTTTTCTTCTCACTTTAATGTTTCATTTTGCACAAGACCAAAACATTTAATTATATTTCTGTCATCTTTCCTACACAATCAAGGTCCTTTGAATATTTTTTAAAATCTTGACGCTAAATAGCTTCTTTTAGTATCGTAATTACCCACGTAATCCTTAATATTTGAACAAACATTTTCAGCACAGTTTATTCGAGTTTATATACGAAATAATTAGTAAAGATTTCAATTTTAAATCAATCAAACTAAGTCTTCAGTAAGTAGGTATTATGAAAACTAGCTATTACAGTAATAACTCATCCACACGCAACAGGCACCCATTTCAGTGCAATCATAGAGCAGTGTCTGTGCAACCATAACAAGAATACGGTTATGCCGTTATTATGGGGCATGCTTATGGTTATGCTGAAGCTGAATAGTGGATAAATGTTTTCATAGGTAAACGCAAGTACTGAATTTTCAAATCAATGGGTTCACTTTCTTCATTGCAGAAAACTTTCTTCAAAGCCTTTAATTTTTGTTTTACGCACCAAATTCAGAATTATATTCGAAAATTAATACGTATACGAATCTTTTTCCTAACTCCTGAGGCCTTATTTTATCTTAATAAATGGGTTATACCTATCTGTCACCAATGGCAGTAGCGCACGCAGAATTGACTTCTGGGAGGAGGGGGGAGTTTGACTTCTGGGGGCGGGGGGTTCATTAATATTTATGTGCATCATCATGAAATGATACTTAGATTATTATTCACTTAAACAATAATTAAATTAACATTCTCTTTTCGTGAAGACAATTCAACTATAATTTTCAGCACAATAAGCAAAATTCTAAACGCTAGTTCAGGTAAACGAACGAAACTGAATTCAGGTAAACATGTTTGGGGGGGGGGGGGGGTTTAAACCCTAAATCGTACGTCCGTAAGTCACTGACCAAAGGTCAGTGGCAGTATTAGTCAATGAACGGGTAAAAAAGTCCCTGCGCGATAAATTTTCACAACTAAGTAATACGCTTTGTAATATTGCTCCGTTGCTTCAGCAAATCTAAATGTACTAGTATTTGAGCTAAGTCAATAATTTCCTAACATTCCTAACACAACCTCTATGCAAATAAAAGCAATCAAAGTAACGGAGAATGGATTGTATACTTTACCCCATTTTGATTATAACACTGCAACGCTATATAATGGTGTCAAATTATGCGCTAATATTTCATCATTACGCTTTTACTAACCGACACTATTTTTTTATTTCGGACATTTTTTTCACAAGGCAAATCCAATTAATTTCGTAAATCGAAATAAAATGTAATATTCACCTAAGTAGACGATTTTCAATAAGATAAAATTGCTTATCATATAGATATTCACTGATGGATATTTCTAGCCACCATGTCCTTTCCTATCTAGATGTAGGTATTCATAGTGCTATCCGTGACATCACCATAGAAAATTTGAAAAATGGGCTATAAAATAATTGAGCTTAGATGAAGAAACTAGATATGATAGAAGAATGAGTGTGGGACGATTGTTTCCGCATCAGACTGAGACAAAGAACATAAATTGGTATGGGCATCGACGACGTCACCACTATTAGACAATATCTCACACATATGCAAAGTATTTATTCTAAAGCATTAAACCACAGAAAATGGTGAGATGGGAAATGTTTATGATGAAAAAAAAATTCCCGTGCGTTATGGATTCAAGGAATTAAACGCCGTTTCAGTTATTGAACACTGTCTCACATACACACAAGTATAGAACATGTCTCTATTTTAAACATTCGTTGATCGAAAACAGCGTGACGGGAAAATGTAGATAATTGTAAAAGGCAATTCCCACGACAAATCCAACCGAGTATTTGAAAGAAAGTTACAGTTTGTGACACGGTTCGCAAAAATCGTAATCTTTTTTAGCACAAATTTCGCGATACAAGCTACAAAAAGGCTCTTTCAAACATGCTGGGGAAGTCTTACTTCTCGACCTGCTGGTTGAAGTGTGAGAGAAAAAGAGCTACAAGTCCGCCTCGATGAGATTACGCCCACCGGCACCGAGGAACTCAACGTGACTTATTTGGCTTTCCACTCTCATTGTCAGTTTCCCACCTGGATCTCAATTAATAAGAGCGCTAATCAAATTCGAAACGCCGCGAAGGGCGCAAACGATGAAAATTACGAGGCTCACTAAAGAGAGTACTTAACCGTTATGAAGTCCTCATTGCAATGAAAGCCGGACTCTTTCATAAAGCATTACATGGAGATAATTATTACCATGAAGCCGACGACACACCGGATGTGCGCGTTGAAGTAGCGAATCTGAAATGTCTCTATTCCGTTTTCCACATCAGATGCACGATTTAAACCAGCTAGCGACCATTTTTATTCCGATCATTGAAAAACTCGTGGATGGCAATACGTGTGTAGAATGCATATAAGTAAGTATTGTTAACATTTGAAGATTGAATTTAACCCTAGAGTAAATTCAAATGTATCAGGAGAGATGTGGTGTAACAGCATATTGATGAGTATTAATCAAATAAAAGTTACAGAAACATGGAATGTGGTACGTTTCTTATGGCTTGTTGCGGGGCACGTAAGTGTCCATAGAAGATATAAAATCAAAAACTCGATATTCGTCATATAGGTATGCATTATACTAACATGCAATAAAGTTATTGGTTTCAAAATTGGTCACATCACTTTTTGGACCTGTTCGATGGTGTGAAACACATTCATTATATAATCAACCAAGATGATGGGTGAGTATTGAACAACTTGAAGGCATAAGTACCTACCTAATTAAAAAGTTATTACCTATGTGACAAATGATGCGTTAGTTTATTCTCGCGGACAATTTATAAGATACACTTAACTATATGTTCTAAATTGATATATTGCTTTTAAATTGTGTGCGATATAAGGATTTAGTCACAAGTAAATATGAATGTGTTCGGTTACCACGGACATGCTCAAAGCGGCTAGTTGAAAGGAAAATGGGGTGGAGGACTGCAGCAAACCAAGCTTCGGATCCCGAACTGCTGATGACGAGGCAGAGAATTATCTGAGGATGTTCGAAAGCAGTAAACAGATGCACGAATTACCGCTTATTCTCGTCAGTCCTTTCCAACACCGGATCAGGGTGGAAGGATCTTTAGAAGTACCGAATTTGCTAACAAAGAAATTATATCACTGAGTGTACTCCGTCATGATGGAAAAAATTAACCACCGGAAATAAGACAGTAAAAAAGGGTAGAATGCATGCTGGAATGACAGTTATGTCAGAGAACGCACGGCGTAAATACGAAATCTTTACAAGAGCGGAAGCATGGTATGCAAAACAAAAAAAATCATGCTTGTCTATGGCCTGAACTATTCTTGGACCACCACTAAAAAAAATTCTGTTCCAACCTCGAACTGATACTATGTGATTTCTGGAGTAACAATCGTTAATTCAGCATGCTAAGTAATACCAGAACATGGTATGTGACATGAATAGTTATACAGCCTAGACTTTACTTCGGTCGTACCTTACAATGATCCTGACTAGTTATTTGAACCGTGTAAAGATCCATAATATTCATCACACGCGCCGCGCTCGTAGCAGTCACTAAAAATTATGACCGGATTCTAGCTCACGCGTACGCAGGAAACCAAGCCGGAGACGATATAGCCGAATCCTCTGATGCGGTGCCCAAAATCGGTCCATGAAGAATAGCCCCGGCGCACGTGTTATCCTCGGGGAACAAGACAGGAATATCGGCCATTAATACAACAGAGGGAGGGCCATAAGTTTGAACAAACACGCAGGTTATTTATGCCTCAATCGACCAGGTTTGAAAAGTCAACTGGAAAAACCTTGCTCGTAATGGTTCCCTCAGGGGCCGTTCACACCGTGAGGATACCCAGTGAAAGAAGAAACCCTGCGGAGGACGACGTATGATGAGCAGCTTATACCTTCTCTAATGGGCCCCCAAAAGTCAATTGCTCAGGGTGGTTTGGCGAGGAGGCTTGTATCGTGGGTATGGTGAAGAACCGCCAGAGGCAGCCTTTTCCCCGCATGGCCGTCACAGATATCACAATCCGGGTGCTTTTTGGGACGGTAGCCCTTCTGGACGACTCTTTCGGGAAAGGACGAACCATGTGCTGCGCTGCGCTATTTCAAAATCCACGATGGGTTCACCAAGGAGGAGGCTTTGAGGAGTATGAGATTGCCAGAAAGACGCGGATGTGATGGCTCACTTTTGTGCCCTGTTTATGGCAGCCACACCCTTGGAGAGTGGGGGAGGTTAAGCAGTTATATTGACCCCCACTTAAAAAGGGGTTTAGGTCCCCCTTCGAAAACCTGGGGGTGTAGGGGGAAGAGGAGAAAGATTGCGTCTTCACCAGGGTTCCTCCCGTTCCTCCGATGCTCAAGAATTCGACGAAAGTTGGGGCCGAGGGCTACCGCACTTGTCCCCCCACCTCCTGAGTCTCGTACAGTGTTCTCAGTCACCGACACCTTGACTTGAAGGATGACTTTATGAGCGACTCGTGGACAAGGGAGAAGGGTGGGTGTCCTTCCCGATGGCCCTTTTCAGTATCCGCCCTTCCGAGAAACGACCGGCTCACTGGTGAAAGGCCGGGGAAGGAGGCTACAAGTGGACAAGCCCGTCGACAGGGGTTGTATAGTAATAAGAAGAGGTGCCTCTTTCACTCACGGTAGTGACCCCAAGCCTCTGGGATGGGGGAAGAAAGAATCTTTGTGCTATACTTTGGCGGGCTAGGTTCCGTACCTAGTGAGTTGGCAGAAAAAGTCAAGGGGGGGGAGGGGGGGGGGACTTTCCTCAGGAACCAGCCCCTTGGGGAGGCGGGGGAGAGAGGGGATTGAGTGGGGGAGAATTGGAAAGAAAATTCAGTGTAAAGGGATCCAACCGTCTCGTTGTCCCCATAAGTCACAATAAACGCGTGCTTCGAGCGGCCGTATCCAGCTCATTGTCCGAGAAACCTCCCCCCCCCCCACCTTCTACAACCGGCTTGCCTACTTTTTGCCTCCCTGCTGTTCGACTGCTATTTTTTCCTTCGCTCCCGTGAGCGGTGAGTTTCTTGAAGGACCTTTTCACCTCTCGCTGTGAGGCGGAGAAAATTTTCGTTGCAGGAGCTCTGCGATCTCTCTCTCCCTCTCTTCTCGTCTCCTACCGACAAATTTAGACGATCTTTTTGAGTGTGGGCGTAGCGGGGGAAGTGTGCAGACAAGGCAACAGACCCGCTCGCTTAGAAATGGGGGACGGATTTCCCGTCGCGTTCGTTTCCAACTGTTGTGACTTCTCCCGTTCATTTTTCGCCATCCGCCCACTGTCCGCGCGACATCCAAACACGACCGGCCGAATGGTTACCTGCGACATTAATGTGACATTCGGACACCTATGGGGAGAATTCTGAACGTCAGTCAGTCTTCTTAGTGGTCCACAGGTTGCCCCCAGCGGAATACGGGCACAAAAGTATATTAGGAGTTGGCTTTCTAGCCCTGTCATCATTCACAACCACTATATTTCCCCATAGCATGTTTATTCTTATAGAGACATCGTTTGAAAGTGAATTAACCTCCCACTCTCCCCCCGCACTCTTGTTTTTACCTGCCTGAGAGTATAAGATCGGTTAAGCAAAAAGGCAGCATTCATTAAGTCTGAGGTTTTCGGGAAAGGAGAAAATATGTTGGTGATATTACTCGGACGCGGTGAATCCCAAAAGAAGGCACTCTACCCACTTTACGAAAATGGATCGCAAAAGATTTAATGCTTTGAGGAAATTCCAGGTTTTCCAAGTAAAATAAAAAATTCCAGATGCAATTAATTCCATGTTTTTTCATAATCATCGATGTTGCCCAACCTTCCCCCCAAGATTAGTAGCTAATAGATCAATAAATCTATTAACTAACCTAAACCCTTTTTCTCATTCTTATCCACTGAAATGTTTTCTTTTGAGCGAATAATTTCGTTACCATTTATAATATTAAGTATTTCTACTAAGTGAAGAAATAGAGGAATTCCACGAAAGTTTTGGTTGGAGGACCTGGAGGAGGATTTGAAAAAATGGAAGTCCGAACATGGATGGACGTCCGGAGACAGAAACAAAAGGAGGTCAAGGAATTCGCTGCTGTACCCCAAATAAGTCTCGTCTGTCGTCAGTCTCGTCACATGGAATGCTAGAAGGTGGACAACTGCAATTCCATCAACATACCAATACATTGGCATCCTTTTAATCCAATTATTAATAAGCTGGTCAATATGTGGATGTCCGAGATAAGAACCACAAGTTTAGACTTGCTGCTGGCACATATATACCACGCCGCATGGCTGACTTCGCTCACGCCTTTCTAAAAAAATCTTTTTAGAACTTTTTCGCACTCGAACTGGCAATGCTTGCTTGCCTCTGCGTTACTAGACATTACACGGCCTAGAAGAGCGCTGAACGGTGACACGGGAAACGGCGAAAATTATGGACACAGAACGCCACGGAGAATTCTCTTATATAAGTTCACATTTGACCAAAATCCCTGAAATCATGCTCCCGAGCATGAGAATGGAAACTAGATGGAATTTCGCACAAATAATAATGCTTCTACAGAATATTTTTTTGCGTGCGAAAGAACCTTTAGGTGAGTTTATTAACAACGGATAGATTTTACAATTTTCCGCTACTCCACCCACGCGAATGAATTTTTGCAATTCGGCGGTTTCAATACGACATTAGTAAACAATATGCAGCTAAGGTGTCGAGTGCCTCATACAATGGTTAAATTTCTTGTTGAGCAAGGCCGAAGAATTTTTATTTACAAATTGAAAAATAAATTGATTGGGCAACTTCCAACCCTCAGCAGTAAAAATATCCGATCAACTCCATATCATTTCATTCCTACATTACTCTATCACAATTCTCATATCTTGATTTTGCCTATCAACAAATTTCCAATCACTCGTCTGCGTTTACAAATAATTTATAATAAATCAACTTACTGTTCCCTTTTTTCAACAAATATTAACAACACTTTGCAGCAAATGTTTAGTACAACCAATTTTCAATATACATATCAATGAGTCAATTCAATACACCCTAAATGGAATAGCATTATCTCAGAAGTGAATCTTGCGGTTAGATGTGTTGGCATGTTTTTTTGCATACTGTACAAACGTTCGGAGCTATAGTACTGAGTGGACAGAAATGAAATTATCTATTACAAGAGTTCCAGAAACCGAAAGGCATTTTTCACCGAAATAGATTTTCTTGGAAATATAAGTATTCTTTGAACAAAGAGAACTGAAAATCGCGGACGCGTATTTGCAAAGCGCACGACACGGAAGGATCTGACAAACTTCTGCGACTCTGCCCTCACCTTTTGCCAACTTGAAATTCTGAAATCAACTAGTTTCTGCACGATATCAGTTCACAATCCACTATTGTGCAAGATAAGTATCACAATTTTTCCTGAATGACTAACAAAGCGCTTCTTAGTTTTCCAAATTGAGGACTAAATTGACTGAACAATTTTGACATCTTCGGTGAGAAAAAATATCACGGTTTTAAAGCTTTTAATACGGATAGTTAAGAGCCGACATCATGAACTAATTCTACATAATTTCCCATACACTCACCTTCACCTGAACACACTACATGGGAACTATATTTCCGTAGGGGCATATACTCACCACTTTTGGGTTATATAATGCCTATACATATATATTTTATATGCTTTCCGGTTCACGTAATCTATTAACCCACATAATTTCTCCGCGGAAATGCTTGGAGATGGAAAAAATAAAATATTATCCACTATTTTACCCATAATCCACATTGGGGGCGTAGCTCAGATGGTAGAGCGCTCGCTTAGCATGCGAGAGGTACCAGGATCGATACCTGGCGCCTCCAGTTTTTTTTCAATTCTTTATACAAGTTAATAAAAATACATTTACTGCCTCATTGCGATTGTTACGGAAAATTTGTTTCCCTGCGAATTATTTTCAACAGATTGAAATACTTTTCCTTCAAAATTTGAGTTATCCTCTTCCTAATATTCTATAACCACAATAAGATCAGGTTTACGATTCATCATTTCTTATTCCATATTGAACGAAACCTGGAAACCTTTGCTAAGTCGTCTATCCAATGTGTCCAAATAACAAGGCGTATAACCATAATATACCAGAATCCCAAAAATAAGACAGCTGAAAATAAATCACAACTTTAAGAACAAAAGTATCCCTTATTCAGCATGTTACAAGATGAGTAATAGTATTGCTCACTAAATTGCAGAACTAAGAGAGGGTCAAAAACAGTTCATCGCGGTCTTCATCTCCAGATTTCCATCGCTGATGAATCCGGTGCCCTAATGGCAAGCCCTGTCTTGTTGGGCAGTCCAAGAAACGGGCATGGAACTTAATATTGATGGAGTTGAAATCCACGCCCAATAGTACACAATACTTGGTACATTCACACAAACATTTTAGATACCTGTGCTGGTAAATTATGACCAGCGATTAGTATTCAAGTAAAAGGAAATGAAGTTAAGTTTATCAAAGAAATCGAAAGCCAACAATGGCAGAAAGAATATTAGGTATTACTCGAAATCAAATTCTAATGGACAAAAATTTACTTATTGCATTTTTGTTGAGTATGGTTAAAAAAGGTAGGTTTAAACGTACCAATAATAAACCCCAATGGTCTAATTTCATAAGTAACCACGAATATGCATCATTGTCTTCTCTCCCTTCATATGATAAGGTTGCCCAAAGATGTCTTCGGTTTCTCGGGATGAATCAGCGGGCTGAAATTGACGTACCTAAGGTTTTACTAGCGGTACACTCCCGGATTTACACCCAGTAATCTACGGCCAGTGTACGAATGCTCTACCCACAAAGCCACACTCCGTCCAAATGATCGAGTCATACCAGTCCTGTTGATCGTACTATTCAAGCAACACGAAGATAGGTGGAGATACGTGGATAGAAGCAGCTCTGAAAAAATTGCTGAGAAACATCTTCGTAGGTTATCACTTCAGGGTGAGAAATTCAAAATAACACGACCTGGGCAGAGTGAATCGTAAGTGAAAAACGTATGACGAAAACGTCATTTAGATTAGGCAGTGGTGATCTGCTGCAAGACAGATAGTTTAAGGAAATGAATGTGTCCTAGAAAACCTATCCCGCTCCCAGGCAAAAACCGAATGGACGCCCCTGAGAGAGGGTACCTATTTAAAAACGATACCTTTAAGGTATTATTTTCTTTTATGGCCGAATAATGGCTATCTGTATTCGATTCGGATCGAATCTATGAAATATTTTAGGTACCCGCATCGAGGCACTGATTGACATTTCCATAATTCGAATCGAACAATATAAACTATTAACAGCGAATAAAAACACGGACCTCGCAGATCGGAATTCATTCCGACCGCAATTATTTCTATGGCCTCAATAACGATTCTCCTGGAGAAGGAAGGAATTCCATAAACGCAAATGAATAAAATTGGCCACTCTGGAACGTAATTCAAGTAACGGCGAGAAGTAGGCCCAACATCTAAATCTACATACTACCTTGCGAGCCGCCGCGCCGCAGAGGCGTGTGGTATGAAGTGTTAGGACACCAGCCATGGAAAGGGGAGGAACAGGGTAAAATATGGGGGAGAGTACAGAATTTAATTGTACTTGAACGATGTACCTTATGTTAGTGTCACGCTGTTTTTGTTATAATCACCATTTGAGCCAGGGAAGGAGGAATTTTCGTACCTATCAGTTCGGCAGTGCACCTCTCTTATTTTTTCGCTTATATCAGTTCTAGAGATATAGTGCGAGATCAGAATTGTATCCTCTGTGTCACCCTGAAACTTTCTCGAACTGGAACTTGCCTGACCTCAATTTTTCAAGTAATTTAAGCTTAGCGTATAGCCTCCGAGCCTCTAACGACTCCCAACCTTATCTTTCCATCTGCTGTGTAACACTCGTCTGCTCGTAGCAGTTTTTAACGAAGAGTGCGGCTTTCCTTTGAATTTCATTTACTTCGCGAATTAAACCTTACTCTCCAGGGTCTCAATAGCTCGCGGCGTATTAGAGATGAGGCCCAACCTGAGTAGCCTCTTGATCCAAGGATCTTCATAAAATTCGCTTGATAAATCCTAGTTACTTTAATTTAGCGCTGAAAATGTTACGTACGTGTTTCCCCCCCTACACTAGGTCTGAAGGTACAGTGAAACATTAGGTAACAATCTGAAGCTTGCATTAGTTGTAAATTACGCGAATTAGCGACTCACCGAAGAGGAGGAGACGGTGCGGGCCGGGAGGCTTATGCTCCGTGCAGAAGACAATGGCGAAAACGGGACGGGTGCGAGATTTGGCATGGAAGACGAGCAGAATGGAAAAAGGGGTTAAAAGTGAGAGCGAGATGGAATCCTCGGACTCGCTGTTGAGTGGGGACTAGGGTTGCGACGACGTGAAGCGTTGTATGGCGCAGAACCGTGGACTCTAAGACGAGAATAGTCTGCAGACTTTCGAGATGTGGATGTGTAGAAGGATGGAAAAAGTGCGGTGGACGGAAAGGAAGACAAACGAGGAAATAGACTTTATGGACGGGATGAAGAAGGGTAGGGTGTGTTGAGGCGAAGAAAGAAACTGCATTGGTAGATGGTGCTCTGAAACCAGCTTTCATTGAAATCTACCTTAACCGGTAGACTGCCTTATTAATATTAATAATAATGTCTTGTATCATGTACTAGGTATATTGTTTACAACTCAGTCTGAACAAGATCCAGTAAACCAGTCCTGCAAGTCTCAAGACCATCTTTTCCTCGTTTAGAGTTCAACCAATTCATCCGAAGATTATTTTGTAGATTCGAGCTCCACCACCGGTAAGCTGCCTAAACACTCGACTCATGTGCTTTCCAGTGATTGGTCATTGTATCCAACAATCAGATGGAAATTAAGTACAGAGCATATTTTCATTTTAAGCACGGATAATCGACTTCGATTCGACATTGCATACGATAACACCCTCTAAGTACACACCAAATAGAGTGAAATTCTGCATTAAAAATCATTTTACTTGACCGGGATTCGAACCCTTAGCATCCGTGCGCGTGGCCGCGCACATCATTTGTGTCAACACAATGGTTGGAAATTTGTCTTTAAGTACATGGCCCGATTTTAAGTATTCCTACTGAGTTCAGGTTCATTTGCAGCACTGAAGTATGCATCGTGCAAAAGGACCTAAAGAGGGCAGGAAAGAGGAGGTAGAGGCCAAAGGACGGGAAGGGAAAGGGCCGGCAGCGAGGGTGGGGAATGATAAATGGCTTCTGTCTCCTCCTCTGCTTCACTTTCAAGGGGTGAGAGGGGGGCCAGGGGGGTTGGTTCCCTCCCTCTTCTCGAGTTCTTCCCTTGGCGGGGCGGCTGTTTTGGTTGACTGGCGTCCACTCTTTTGAATGATGCGTGTTTCTTAATTGGGTGCTCAAGGTGGGTGAGAGGAACACGTGAGGGGGCAATTTTGACCCCCGAGGCTAATTCCTTCTTCCTCTTTCTTCCACACTGCCTCCTCTCCCTCTCTTCTCCCCTAAGCTCTTTCTGTAGCCGCCGCGCGAACTCACTCTCCTCCCATCTCCCTGACTCTACACCCATTCCCCACGCACGCACCGAGCCCTCCCTCCCCGTTTCCCACCGCCCGATGCCAAATATTTGCGCTGAAAGAGTCGGTCGTGTCCACCCGCCCTATCCCCCCTCGGCTCAAGCCACCCTCCTCACCGTCAAAGGGTAATCCAACGATCGCATCAAGTTCTCTCGAAGGGAAATGGGGGTTTGTGTTGGAAGAGGGTTTTCCTCCGGATTCAAGGTACGAACGACTCACGATACGAGTGAAAAGGCGGGTGCGATAGCAGGTAGGACGAAGATCAGTAATTTCGTGATATTGCTTTAAGCTCCTTGCACGGTATAACCAGTAATTGTTCAACTCCTAATTTATTTATCTCTAATTTCAAAGGGTTCTTAATTTGATTGAAAAAGTTGTTTAACCTTTGTACCGAACAACCAGGAGTTGTGTAACATACTAAATATTTTTATATAATATGACAAATAACTCATGACAACTATTGTAAAAGCTATTTGTTATAATTAAAATTATTTGGGGAACGGAGAAAGATGGACGAAACTCGGCGACAGTGTTGGTGTACTCTTGACAAAAAGTGCCAAGGGCCCACAGTTTTACGTCCCATCCAACGATTAGAGTATCCACTTGAAGTACCTTTCAAATAGCATTCATGAACGCTTAATGAAACCTGACATGAATAAAAAATAAACGCTCACTCACTCAGTGATTCAACCCCGAAGGTTGGTTTGGATAGTTGAGGGTAGAGTTCACCCCGGACTAAGCCACAGGCGTGTGAATGATTGCTTCTGAGGTTATCCGTAGTTGAAAATGTAACGTAGGCGCTGGAAAGCAGGTTGCTTCTGAGGTTACCCCTCTCTCCTTTCTCTAAAACAGGGGGCCATTCTCTTCACACATTCAGGGAAGGAGGCCAATTCCTTTCCCTGGGCCACCGCACTCCGAGGATTTTTTTTGTTTGGGAGCGTCCAAAGGCTTCACCCGGATTTGAACCCGTGACCCTTCGATCAGTAGCCAAGCACTCTACCCACTAGGCCAACACGTTCCCTAAAATAAACGCTATTACATGCATATTTACTTCAATGCGTGTAAATATACTTGAATCACATTCATAAACACACGACAAAGCCAACAGCGTGACTCGCCTCTCTCTCTCTCTCTTTAGGCAGTGACAATGAAGATAAAGTAGTTCCGTGAAAATTGTAACAGCATTAAAACAAATGAATAAATAATTCTGAAATTTGGATTTAAAAAACCTACAAAAGGTTGAGTCCTTGTTGTATTAAAATTTAACGGCAATCAATCTCACAGTATTTTCTTAGTAATCCCCGAAAGTTGGGTAATGCTTCATTGGGGTCAGATTATTGGCTCTTTCAATTAAGTCCTTAACTTAATAAGTAAACTTATAATATAGTTGAAAAAATATTTTGCTGTTATCATTTAACTTGGATAAAAGAAGCTAAATTTCCGGGTGCTTCAGAAAAATCAGCACAAGCGTTTTCTGAATAAAATGTCCCATACTCGGGGTCACATATTTTCTGCGCCGACAGCAGCCTCGCAACAAATCAGTTCCTGAGTCTCGCAGGCAGTTTATAAAGATGCGCCGACAGCTATAGCCATGTCGCGCCACTCCAGATCTCAATGAAATTTTAACGTGAGAGTTCGTTCTCGCATCTTTATCTTTTGAAAGTCGCCAGAGGAACAGAGCCACTCAAGAAATAAAGAAATAGATTTCCATGCGGTAGAGGACGGAACTCATATTTTCCTCCTCCAAATATTTTCCTCGGCTATAATCAGGTTCCACTCCGAACGGGCCTAATGATTCCAAATGTTCCCTCTATTTCTAAGATCGCGAAATAGGTCTCTTGACTCTTGCATGAGACTGCAAAATTTCCCGAGGGGGGGTCTTGAATGCGATCCGGGAGCTCGAGAGAGGGTACAGGGCAAGGGAATCTCCGCCAAAAAGCGCCGCCGTGGTCCCATGGCCGACAGGGCCTCCGGATAACTTCAGTGGTTCACCCGCTTCAATTGTATTCCGTCCCGGCGCGAGTGGCAGGAATCCCAAAAATGGCGCCCCTACTCTCCCAGCCCCCCCAACCCCCACCCCCCGGAGACGCAAGAATTTTCTAATTAAATCTTCTTCACTTCTGCTCCCCATCAACCTCCGGTGGCGATGGCGGATCTCTCCCCGGGAGTTGGGGCTTCCCCGCCCGACCGACTTACGCATAATGCCCCTTCACACACTTACTACTATTGCAGATACGTACCAAAGCAACCGATTGACATAAGATTTCTCTAACACTCGACTCCAGTTATTTAAAATGTGGTTTTTGAGAAGAATGAGAAGAATATTGATGATCGAATGGACGGAGAGATTCACCGATGAAGTCCTAAGAAGAAAGAACCCTGAATTCACATTACTTAAATTTATCGACAAACTACGATATGCCTTACAACAACATTTCTTGTTAAAAATTACGCGCGCTCTAAGTATTCAAAGCATTCAATCATCACAATGCTGGTGGATGACGTCATGGAACCGTATCGCTGCCAGTTATACGAGGTGTTTCCACGCAAATATCAGCTGGTTTATCCATGTGACGAAAATAATCGACTTTATAAAGTATAAATAAAGTAAAATATAGTTTCTTTAAGTTAAAGATTACCTAATCCAAATTGTAGATGAAAGCAAAGGAATTTTGACTCCTATGCATGTATTTCGGTCATCCAGGTGACCATCGACAGGGAAAGTTTAAATCAAGTAAACATGTAAGTGCTTTCATCTACAATTTGGATTAATCTTTAATTTAAATTTACTTTCCCATTGCTCTTTCCTTGAATTTATTCCCTTCGTGGAAGACGATGAACAGATATAACCATGAACCTTTCTGTTTGAATGCAAGAGTATCAGATAAGCGATGACCGTCCGGTGAGTTACGTCTAACATTGAGATGCCTTTTCGGATCACGCGACTTTTTAAATTTGATCACATTTTATGACGGCTAATTAAAACGCTAGAGGTTGACGCATGTGCATAAAATTTTATATCTGGGTTCGTTCGATAATTTTCTGTGGTGTACATCACTGAACCATGAACATACTGAATACATTTTTCGATACAACAACCTCTCGAAAACAGTAACTACTGGAAGGAGAAATGAATGGGTAGAAAATAGAGGAAGGCCAATGATAGAACAAAACTAGACAAATCATGACGGATGTAGAAGATGGAAGAAAACGGTTAGCTAAAGGGAGATTGGAGAGGATAGCTTCAGAAAATTTATCTTCGGATTGATGACTGCCAATGATACCAGTAAATTATCGCTACTCCGAGCTGCACTCTCCAGCATTTGCACCGTAAAAGATGAACGAGAGGAAAATAAGGCACTGGCGTTAAAGAAAGACGAAATCCTAAATTCCTTTGATTTTATGCTACATTGAGAAGGTTTTTAAATGTAAATTACACACTTCTGTACGCAACTATCTGAACTTTTTTTACTTCTCCATTTTTTGCACCTAAAACGATTTCCGTGCCTCATTTTTTTCAGTTTTTTTCCAGGGATTTTCGGTTTCACACCGTTCCACGCGAGAGTGAAAGGAATACAGAGTTTGAAGGGGACATGGCAAGGGTCTTCGAGGAGAAAGGGCCTTAAATATTTTGGAATCAAATTCATTAACATGAAGTATGGCGGTAAAACTTATTTAGCGGCAGGTACTGCGACTTATATTCTCTTTTGAATCAAATGATGAGCTGCCCGGTATCTTTTTCATTTTCACACGTTTTATTTAGTAAATTAAAACATATGAGAATTTTGGAAAAAATATATGAGGTCGAAAATCCGAAACCCGTCCAATATCCAGCAACGCATTTAACATTACGGAAGCCCAGAATATACCTAGGTTATGGGAACATACGACGGACTTATGTCGGGTTTACAGTTAGGGAATACAAATGTTTTATTATCAAATCGTACTCCCATGCCCATCACCAGAGTTGGGCAGTATCGGAAATATATGTAGTTTAAATATGTATTTTCGATACATTTGTATTTTGTATCGAAAATACATTTTAGGTGATCTAATTTGTATTTGAATCGAAAATACATTTTACGAGTATTTTGTATATTCCAAATACTTAAAATACCTTTCACGTCACTTATGAATACCTATTGTCGGAGACGGGCGGATTCAGCATAAAATTGGGGGGGGGGTCCATGACCTGGGTCCGGGGAGCATGGAATACCCCCCGGGAGAGAGGGGCGTTCTCCCGGGGGGTATTCCATACTCAAACTTCTCTCACGTTTGGGACTTGTAGCCATGCATTTGCATATACACTCCCTTTACTCCTCTAAAAGGATACAAAAACTATTAAACTAATAAAAATTAAACATTTATGATAAAATTTGGGGGGGGGTCACAGGGGTCATGGCCCCTGTGACCCCTCCCCCTAAATCCGCCACTGGTCGAAGATCGGTTTTGTTTCATTGGTTTCATCTCTCTCATTGGTGATACCTGTGCCGCAGTCCGCCAGTAAATTGGCCATTAACTTTCCCTTCGATGCTTTTTCAATAATCTTCAACTTCCCAGAACTACCACGACTCGACTATAATTTGGATGAGAGTTTAACTTATGAAGGTTAAATCAATTTTTATTAGGATGTAAAAATCAGTACTTGTTGCTTTTAATGTATTTATTTCAGCTGTTAATAACCTAGATGTTTCACACGATACTTGATCCAGCACAAGTTGGAGGATACTCGCTAGCATAATAGCTTTCCAGTATCGTGTGATATAGGACCAGCATGCTGGCTAACAAGCATAATCACTAGCATACTAGCTGAGCTACTTGACTTCATAATTGATTCGGTACTAGTTTGCTGCTAGCTCCCAGTAGGACCGTAGCCGTCCAATCACGTTTGCTTTCACAATCGCAGCGCGGTCTTCACTTTTTTTAATCAGTGCCTCACATATTCGCGGGTGTTACGCACTCTTTGGTGGTGAAACCAATGTGCCGTGAGTGTCTCGACAATCCCTGCTATTACTGCAGCAGCCGAAAGTCACCTTTTTTCATGGAAATATTCCATTTTCTTTTAGCAGTTCATAACAGTGGACGACAGTACCATTTCATCGCAAACACAAGTTCAATTATCGTGTGAAACCTTCTATCACGGTTTCTATCATACTGGGTTCCGTCCTCAATATCAAGTATCAGCTAGCATACAAGGTCTTGTGCTGGATCAAGCATCGTGTGAAACAGGCTCAACATTTTCTGAGTTTTGACGAAAATTTCATCCGGCTGAAATAAAATATTCCAATAAAAGGTGACCTTTTGGCGATCGGTCAGGGAAATTGGTAAATCCACCAGATAAAAGTCAGGGAATTTAAAAATTGGATATCAGTAGCCACCCTGAATTATGAAATACACTGAAAGCGACAAGCAGTGGAAAATGTGATTTAGAAGTCCTCCAGTTTTTGCAGGATACATCTAGATGTTTAAGCATGTTGAATTATTACCCGTGGGTAAAACAAATGTTTTTAAATACAATACACACTAGCATTCCATGAAGTGGCCTTGTGGAATGCCTCTTTTCTTTCGCAGGGCTAATAAACAGCCCGAATAGACGGAACTGGAGTGATATTTTATTTGAAAAGCTTATATTCTTGAAAGGGAATAGTGACATTTTGTCAAATATGTATTCCTAGGGTTTTCTGGTACTTTTTTGTAATAAATGTGTGGAGGAATATGCTTATCGTTCGTCTTACTCATTTTCATATAAAGTATAAATGATACATTACTAGTTCCATCTTACTAGGGTGGGTTCGATCACACTAATAAAATTGGGGAAATTGATTGCAAAATGGACAGGTTCACGAAGATATTCTTTCCACATACGATTCAGAACTGGAATGGTAGCAATCCAGTGGATCCGTAGAGGAAGTGGTGAGGATGGGTAGAATAGAGAATAAATGTTTTTTTTTGCATGGTTGATTTATTTCGTTATAAATACATCAGTTATCTTTGTCCACGTGGACATGTACATATTTATTTTTTGCATGCTCGGAACCTTTGACAGTATTGGTAGTCTTAATGGCCTGTTTTCATAGTGAGTAGGGGGAATCCTGCACGATTGGGACTTGGTTTAATTGTTTTTGATTCTTCATGATTTCATTGTCACGATGTGTGGAGTGAGTACATAATATGAAACTTTCATTTGTTGAGCAAGCTTGGTGTGGAGTCGAACCCTTACACAAGCCTTCGCGGTGGCTTAAAGGGTATGCCGTTGATGTATTTTGTAATTTCAAATGTATTTTGAAAATAATATTTTATATTTTCAGAAGCTTTGGCAGAGTATTTTGTATCTAAAATGCATTGAGATAAGTATTTTGTATCTAAAATACATTTTCCATGTATTTTGCCCAACTCTGCCTATCACCTAGGCGAAGTTTATTACCTCTGGTTAAATACTTTCTCGGTATGAAAACCGAAGTCAATACGTTCTCCTATCAACAACGATCTCGTCAGCAAACCGAAATCATGATGTTATAAACAAAGCCCGAGCTCTCAGTTAACTAAAAACAACAAGTTAACGGAAAAGGTTACGTCATCTTCTGGCTAACGTTAATCAGACATTATAAAACCGGGCCTGAGAGTGTCACGTTGCGGGCCAACACTTCTCATTTTCTCCCCCGATGAGACATGGTTGTTTAAAATTATTGCATTATTTATTCTGATCAGGCCAACCCAACTGAAGATTCAGATTTAAATTGTTTGCCGAACGGAAGGAAAAACACCTAGGAGGGAGAGCTTGGGCGAGAGGAGTAAGTATCGAGTTAGCCGGGATGAATTAAACCAATTCAAATCGCATCAAGCGGCGGTGCACAAAAACTCCAGGGAACTCCGGCAATCAGTCGCGGCAGCTCTCCCGGCAAACACTCAAAATAAGTCGCTGGATTAAAAAAACTAAGTCGCCGACAAACGCAACACGCTTGAGGCACACCGCTCGACGCGAGACGTGCCTCCGAAAGACAGCCTCAAGTCGAGTTTTCGGCCTAAGGTAGAACGCTCACTCCGTAGAACGACCGCCACAGCCTCGGGGCTAAGGAGAGTCTCTTGCGGCACGCCCGGGGTCATTTATCTTATGCGACTCGCCCCCTCTCCCGAAAAAGGCTAATTTGACCGACACTGGCACTTCCCAACCCTTCTCGTTAAAATGGAAATGGTTAAAGAGAGGAAGAGAGTGCCTTTGCACGCCTGCCTGTGCTTTGTGTTCTCTCTGGGGAAGGAAAAGAGGGGAATGAGAAGAGTGTTGTTCGGGTGAGAGAGTAATGCTCGGTTCAGCCCTAACACCGTACGCACAGCAAAATGTTCAATAAAACATAGGGCGATTTTCACTCACTCTATCTCACTCCTAACATCGCAACACAGCAGCGCACTTGCTTTCCAATTATTTCAAACCCTGCGCACTAGGCAGCCCACTTAAAAACAGATCGGGAGCAGGGCTGATGCGCGCTAAACATCAAAATAATTTCAATAGCCTCATCCAAGATTGTTTTTCTATTTTATTTTCAGTAAAGGCGTCAAACATGGATAATGTAAAGTTTTTTATTACTCTGTGGTATTAAGCTTACATTTTTAAACAAATCCTTCGAACGAATTCGAGAACTATACACACACAGGGCCGTGACTAATGCGATCCTACGAAATGCTACATACCGGCAGTTTACTGAACGTTTCGCGTACGCGCATCGTTACATTCATCGTCGTTCGTAAGCGCTAAAGTTCATTGATGTGTTCCGATCTGCGCGAACTTCAACACATTGAATTGAAAGCTCCCATGCATTCACACTACCTCTAGAGTCACCATGGCAATTCTGTGCTGCCCTCACCAGGATTGGCAACGAACAAGAGAAAAACAAAATGCTAATTGACGACGAAATTCAAATTATCGTATATGTTTTGATTTCTGGCAACTTTGAGAATGTTTCAAACAAACACATGACTCTCCTTTCTGCTTAATCATAGAAATAACTGTTTCCCCTGACTCCATTTTGCTTTCTTCAACCGATTATCGCATATGGTTTTTGTCCTCACGCGATGCCAGCGCTTGCAACGCTAAATTAGCAGGTAACTAGAAATTACGACGCTCTGAACGCGCCTTTACACAGCAATTTCCGCGTGACATTCGATAAGAAGCTACTTGCATTTCTCTCGTTCGTTGCGAATCCTGGAGAGGACAGTACAGGATTAGGACGGGAACTCTAGGGTAGTGTGAATGTCAGGGAACTTTCAATTCAATGAGTTGAAGTTAGCGCAGACCGGAACACATAACTGAACATCAGCGCACACGAACGAAGACGAATGGAACGATATGAGCAGGCGATACGTACTATCACTTTCAAAAGTCGGTCCACGCGGTGAGAGCGGCCAACTTCGCATTTCGCTGAATTCGAACTTCGGGTATTGCCTATGCATTCAGCAACTACTAAGGGCCAACTTGACTCATTTCCACTCAACTATGGAGACCCTCGTATGACCTTCTCCCGCTATCGCTGACCAGCCAACTCCCCCGACTCCAAGTGGTAGGGAACGGTAGGCGGAGAATGCAAAAAGGAAAGGCGTTAGGTGTTTTTCACTCTTACGAGTAGCGGTGATAAATCGAGGAAATGGATCGACGAACCGACCACCACAAAGCAATTTTTTGAGGATAATTGTCGACTTAGCGTTTTACCCTGGACAGCTAACTACCCGGACCTTTCTCTCATTGAGAATACGTAGGGTAACTTTGTGAATGAGTGTCATTACGACGGAGAAAGAACCGAGTAAAACTTCATAAGCCTATATACGGGATGTTTGGAATTCTTTAAGCCAACGTCCCCGTGTAATAGAACATTTGGTTGGGTCTATTCAGTCACGATTACGATCTGCAACTGAAAATAATGGCGATATTACGAAATATTAAAGTTGTTCTCTGATAAATGAACATTTTGTTTTAGATTTCCGTTACCATAGGTAATATACTGAAAATGACTATCCAAAATTATCTAGTACACTTTTCTTCCTAACCCTATCAAATCTTGACTCATTCCCATTAATTTTCGCTGCAAAATGAACGCCAACTTTAAGTTTAAACTACAACTTCTATTTCGTTCGAATCTATTCTAAATAACGAGAACATTTTTCATGTTGCTTATTTAAAAATCTTATCTTTTTTATATGAGCAGTTTTTCATAGAGGGCATTTGTAGATGGAGTGCATGTCTTCTCTGAGAGCGAGAAATCAATTAAGTTATATCTCCACTGAAGGAAAACTCATTCAAAAATGACCGCATTCATTTCTAATAAATTAAAATCCACTTTTTGTAGCTTCATTCGCCATAGTTTTTCATTTATTTTATCCTACTTAGGATTTTATCCTTTTTTAGGTAATATCGTAAAGTATAATTTTCAGTAATGATATGTGTTGGATGAAATAAGTATGACTTCGCTTTGCGTATTTAGAAATCAGCTTCGAGCGGCGTTACACCGAAGGCATGTTTCAATGTTAATTTTGCTCTATAGTCTGTAATTCGTCTTACATTGTTTTTATTGGTCTGTTAAATGCACTGCAACTGCGTTTAAGAAGTTAATACAAAACAAAAAGATTCATTCACTGCAAGTATATCCATCACTCAGCTCTCCGTTCCTGAACGAACCTCTAATTTCTAGAAGCTATGTTCACTATGGTGGCAATATATTCTGGAGATGTGGTAACACATTGACCTCTCTGACTATGGAATCTATCAGTCACGTAATGGGGGATGCTAGCTAAAGAAATTTTTGTGAAATCCAAGGTATCAAACGCACGACGTAAATTTAATTAGGCAGCTATTTTTATGCTCCTTTGGACGAAATTGTTTCACTGCACAGCGCACAACCTACACTTTCACGCGCACTGACGAAAAATGAGCTGCTGAGGAGATATCAGGGACTCTAAACTGTTTAAATCTGTCAATCCTTTAGCATAAATAGATTGGTTTGATAAATCAATATATCCAATCGCAAGGCAATCAATTAATAAATTCAGTTTGAATACATTCTCGTAAAAGCAATGCCATACTGTGAAAAACATTGTGTGCCTCATTGTGAGAGTACTTCAAAGCTCTATGCCAAATTCAGTGCACTTGACTTCGGTTACAAAAAAGTTGTGATATTTTCGTGGCACAAATAATAGGCTTAGAGTTAACGTTTCCAGGCTTGGATTGTTTCCTTTCATTATGCCCAGATTATTTTTAAAAATTAATCAAGTAGTGACCTATCACTATTCATTACCTTAAGGGAAATTCGGAGTGAATATTGAATAAATCTCAACTCCCGATTGCAAGAGAATGATCGGACTTCCATCAGTTACTCATCCCAGGTGTATACTCGGCGTTAATTTTTCCTTTATTGGTGTTTATGAAATTCTCAACGGTCTGTGTATCCAAGCAATATATTTTGCTACAGTTCAAAAATGGAAAATCGTTGCATCAGTAATTAATGTGTGTGCTGGAGGCTTTCCAAAACCTCCAAATTTTCGTTCCGATCCGATGGTTTATTTTTCTCTCCATCCTACTTGAAAACAGCGAAATTCCTATTCAAACACAATTCTTTAAATCCTCTGTAACACCAATCTCCATATATTAATTTATTCTTTACTGAATGACGTGGTTATACTTCCCGGAAAGGTAACCCGTTTCCCCAGCTCATAATTTTCCTCATTTTCCTTCATTTTGGACTATTACTACTTTATAAACTTCATTACCTGCGCTTTATATGATTAATTCACATTCCACATATCACACACCTTTTCACCTGCGAAATAGACATCGAGTCCCGTGGCTGACTGGCTGAATAATTCTTGGCCATCTGCAAATCTACCAAAATTAACAGTTAACTACTACTTTCCTTCTCAATTTTATCCCTTTCCATACATTTATTACCAAATTGTCAGCGAACAATCGAAAATCAATGGTAATAAGAAAAGGCCCGGCCTGAATCCTCTTCCAACATATACCCATTCCGATTCGTCATTCATTACCCGTATACCGCTTCATCCCCGTGAGGTTTTATAATTATGCGCCTAAACTTCCAGTGTACTCCATATTTCTGCAGTAATATTTATTTTTCTCGTTCAATGTACTCTGTCAAAAGTCTACCAGTAGTATAAGAAGCAAATAGAGGTATAGTGGCTATTATCTATAAATAAATGAGAGAATACTCATCACCAGAAATGCGTTTCGCGTCCCGCTCTCTTTCCAAAACCCATTCTGGTCTTCACCGAGGAAGTCTTCCCTTCCCTTTCCCCGTTTTCATTTTAACAGCTATCTCAGCTATTTTTATTACGTGCGAAATAAAAATTCTGATCTCTTAACATTATCTTTTTTTTCTCATTGTCCGGAAAGGTTTCCTAGCTGATTTTGCAACAGTGGATTTTGGCAACGTATTTACTATAACTTTATAAATTACTAGTTTTCCTGCATGCAAACGAGGCTACTATCTGTCCCCTTTGCGCAGGACTAATGATTCTTGCCATGACGACCCATGTCATAAGGAGAGTACGGGAAATTATCGCCTTCTTTCTCCCACAAGAGATACCGGCTTAAGTCCTCCCACAAGAAAGTTCCAGCCGAAAACACTTCACGGGTTCTTCGGCTGGCGAATTCTTATGAGAGTGGGGGTTGGGATTGTTTTGGCTATCCGTTGTCGGAGGGAGAAGGGCATGTGAGGTCTCTTAGCGAGTAAAAAACAAACTCAAGTTGTGCCTGTCGTAGCAGTAAAATTGGCCCCCAGAAGTCATGGAACGCGTATGCAATACGTGAAGCTCGATTTCAACAGAACTCGGAGATGGTCGCGCTCACCGTGTGGACCGACTTTTGAAAGTGATAGTACCATGGTCGGCCCGTTGAACGGGGAATAAAGAGGATTGTGTTGGGAATGGACTGGAATGGGAGGAGAATAGAGACGGGGTTGCCGTTGATGAACGCTGTTCGACAGGGGTTGGCAGGGGACGGGGGAGGAAAAATTATACCCGCTACCCTAACAAGTGAGGAAAATGCCAACGCCATTATTTTTAGGCCAATAGCGGAGGGGATGTAAAATATTATATCGACGGTTTTTTAACGTATCACGCGCGAGTGGAAGGCAGAGGGCGTCGCTGCCCTCTGCAACCCCTCTTCCCAGTGCCCTCAGGCAACGATGTGACACCGGAAGGGGTGAGTAGAACGGGGAACACCAGTCGCAACATGCCCTTTCAATGCCTCAACCGAAAACCGTGACGGAGAAGTGCATTAATCAAACCCACAGCTACTTGACCATCGTATCAAAGGGATTCCACAAGTTACAAAAATACGACGCGAGCCACCCCACTTCAAAAGGAGCGATATCGCGATTCCTCTGTTTGTTCTCCCGAGGGTAAGAACTAATGTTCCTCAGGTCTGCAACGTTTCCGCACATCATTTGTAACCACCTAATTTATTTTATCTCAGACAGTTTAGAAATTCAGTCCGTGGATATAAAGAAAATCCTCACGGGGTTACATGGACAGCTAAGCAGGGAAACGCGTTGTTCGTTGAAAGTAGAAGAAAAGCAGGAAAAGAGGTACCGACGTAATTATGACCGAATATATAAAAATGATGGGAATGAATGAAACAGCGATGACAGAGAAAGCCTCAAATTATCAGTCTCATCCCAAGGCTTAATTTCTTGTACTGACATTTCACGGGACTTGAGTCAGCCACCCGACTTACTCCACTGCACTTATTTTTCAAATAAATAAACAATTTTAGACAACCGTAAATGTATGTGGTGAGCTTATTTTATTTTCCTTCTACTTACCACGACACTTTAAGTCGATTAAATTACAGAATTACTCCGTCAACACATTTAAAAGAGATATTTGATTCATAAAATAATTCTACCGAAGTTTACCGTTGCAACGTTCTAACAATACCAAAATTCAATGCAAAATGCACATGTAAAGGCTTATACTTCGGAAAAATGGAGCTCAGCTTTTTTAAAAACACCCCAATTTACAGTTACCTTCAAATGATAGACAAAAATGTTAACTACCACAGCGAGCTCAATTTAACATCATTTGTAATCCTAAACGGCAGGACAACAGTTACGCGGGATAATCATAGAATGTGCATATTGCGTTTGGCTTGAATTTCACTTGAGCTATAGGCATTCTTTTGCTGAATTCAAGGACTCCATCAAATTCCAAACATTTTAATTTGGTAAATTGACCTGTTACCAGGTCATCCAAAACAATTTTTGAACTTCGATTTATTAATTCAAGTTCATTTAATCGGAAGCCTCCTTATATCCCGTTGAAGAACATGATTTACTCAAAACCTCCATAAGCCCATAAGCCATCAACTCGAAATATTTCTTCTGGACATTCCTCTAATTAGGCCTCGTCTACTATTCACCCTAAAACGTTATTTATTCTTTAAGCATGTCCGCAACAGATAATTTCTTTCCTCGCAATCTTCTTCATTATGTTTTTGGCCATCCAAGTCACACGATTCCTATTCCTACGGATCATTTAATTCTTGATTAGTTTTTGCACTAAGCAAAGTCGTCCCAATGATCCATTGCAGTTTCCCTAATTTTAGTCCGACTCGCTTTCATTTATTCCCATGCTTGTGTTCACGTTATATGATTAGCCATTGAGAAATGCTTCTGAATAGTCTATATTTTGTATTCCTCATAATTTTCTTAACCCGTACCACTTCGAGTTTTTAAGAATTCTTGGCTATTCTTTCTCCGTTGATGCGCTTTATGATTCAGTCGTCACTACTTCCTTACTTGTCTAAAATAATCACTTAAAATTTACACCTAGGAATGATTTATGGAAATTTACACCTAGGAACTCTATGATCCTCATGTGTTTTCTTTTCCCAAAAAAAAATTCCAAATTGACGGAGAATCAAAACACGGATCTTTGGCTTTCCAGCGCAACGTGCAGCCCACTATGCAATCCAGGCTTCTTTTATCCTCGTGGAAATTCCAGAGGGATTCATAGTTTCTCGTGGCAACTTATAAGTATTTATTCGCCGTAATTTTCGGCAGAAGCCGACATCTTCAATTCTAAGAATCTTTTTAACAGGTTTAAAACTTGCTGGGTTATCGCTGCCCACTACCATATATTCTGACACCTCTATGTTGTCTGCAAGGCCTGTAGATTCATATTCTCCCAACAGTTTATGTATCATGCACCTAATTTAAGTCGTCCTCAATTATGACTACTCGGGAAACGGCAGTACTAATAAGGTGAATAATTTGGGAAACACTTTTAACGAATGGAATCCGCGGACGGTTAAGCACGTTAGGGGGCCCCCAGCTGATAGAAACAGAGGGTTGGGGGCAGTAAAGGAGGATTGAGAAGAGCCGTGAAGTAGACGAGCGCCCTGTTGTGTATAATTGCCGCCACCCGACACCCGCAATGGGAATGAGAAGTTAAATTGGGCAGAGTGTTTGGGGGGAGGGGTAGCGGTAATGACCGAAATGAAAAAAAATATAGAATGAAAGAATGTAATATGCGATGGGAGCCTCGATGGATAGCGCACGAGTAAGATGGGAGGCGTGGATAAGGAGGTGGAGAGCTGAGGATATTAATCATTCCTCCTTCGCTTAGACCGGCGGCACAGCAGTGGGGAGAGAGTTTGAGATAATTCACACCAATAAGGAGAGTGGGATATATAATATCAACGCCGGGAGCGGCGGGGGGGGGAGGGGGCGAGGGTGGGGTAGGGGGGTTAGGGGCTTGATGAAAACGGAAGGTGGGGGAGGGGAGTGCTGGCCGAGCGAAAAAGACTTTTTAAATTTTGGGGGAGGTCGAGAGAATTAAACCCTTCACCCAAAATGGCCGCCGTGGCGAACGAGAGGAATTTCGTGCGAAAGATCGGGAGTTTTGGAGAACATACATTTTTTTAATCTCCGTATTGTTCTCAGGCTCAACTTCGTGAAAATGTGTGGTCACTAATTAGAATAACTGAGTATATATATATATCCTTATACTTATATGGGTTTGTGAAGAAAATAATTGAAGGAAAAATAGAGGCCAAGGTTTAAATACATAGACCAAGTAAAGAAAATAATTGAAGGAAAAATAGAGGCCAAGGTTTAAATACATAGACCAAATAAAGAAGAAAGTACACAAGAATTACTACCAGTGAGTGAGGGAACTAGCATTAGATAGAGAAGGATGGAGGGCTTTAGTCAACGAATCTTAGGACTGAACGACCAATGATGATGACTTTTGTATTCACATAATTATTTTCTATTACAACCGGTTTCGACTACATAATTAAAGAAGAGAATAGATGAAACCATTCGGTATGATAGCACTGGAGAATACTGAAGCCAAGAATAGGCGAAATCGACCATATTGAATGGATCAGCTTAGGAGCTAATCCGCCGAAAGCATAGGTCAACGATCAGCAACCTATGACACGAGTGCCACCTGATGGCACGCGAAAGGTTTACCAATCAAGACAACTATTTATAATACTTTCTGCTAATAATTAAATTATACTTTCAGACTTTATAAATTATAATTATTACTTAATACATCGCTAAAATGCCTAAAGTAATAGATTAAATAATTCCAATCATTGCGTTTGCACAAATGATGTGGTACGCAGTCACGCGCACGGGTGCGAAGATAATTAACATGCAAAACTGATTACTTTCCGATCGCATTCTTCAGATCACGCGAGATTCAGAGTGACATGGAGGATATTACTTTAATGAAGACAGAAATTGCAATTTCCACTGGAAATATATGTTAATTGCTACCTACGTTTTAATATTCCACCACATCACGCCTGATACCTACTTCTCATTTTGAAAAAATTTTGACCCCACACTTTACGTCTAGAGCTGATAGAACCGACAAAATGAGATAATACTGCCGTACTGACTGATAAGTGCAAAAATTCCTTCTACCCACGAGCCATTAGTGACAACAACACAAACAAATCGAGACACCAAGACATTCCACTAACGTACAAATTACTTTCATTCCTTCTCTTCCAAATTACTTTTTTCCTATTCCCTACCCATTTAAAGGAAATTACCAAGTGTTTTTATTCATTATGAACATTTAAAGGTTGTTTTTCATACAACCCCCGCCACACACTCCTTCGGCAGCTCGCAGAACAATATGCAGATGCAGATGTAGATACGTATCTTGCAACTCAGAAACGATATCATCAGCAATAAAATATAACATTCGAATTGAAGAGTAATTCCTTTAATTAAACAATGTCAAAGTTGCCAAGGTTATGAAATGGGAATAAAATAAGAGGGAAATTAATCATGGTTGGAATGCATATCGTAAATTCCCACTTTATACTTTGTCATGCTACTTAAAAAAATTACTTGAACAAATGTAGCGCTGGTACTTCGGCAAACAGTAGTTTTAAGGTAAATCACATCCCTGTTTTTTTTAAAGGTAGCAAGTTATTTCAGAGGTCTCGAATCTTAGCACTACAGCAGATCAAATACCACATAATTTGATAGAATATAGCTCGCCTACTCCTACAATATAATTCACTTCCACAGGCATGAGCAACGACAGGTCTGAACACAAATTGACGATGGAAACGATCCACTATTCCACAGAATTGTTTAATCACACCTACATCAGCCAGTGAACATGGGCAGGTGATTGACACCAGAATGTAATTCTGTCTTAAAGAGAAGAAATTTGAATTAATTTTGGGTAGGCGATGCTCAATAAGTCTGTGTGCCAAAATGACGATAATACCGAACTGAATTTTGTTACATATGCGATTCGTGCCAAAGAAAACGAGTTGGCAATTATATATGCTTCGAGTAAGTGTATTTCAAAGTTTTATTCAGGTGCTACAGCCAGCCACCTAAATTTTGGGTCACTTTAATTTCCTCCGAGCAGGAAGTGATCTTCCGTGTCATGTTACTAAACTGTCCCACTCATACTTTAAAGACTCCTACATACTTTCAAAATACTTCCAAAAAAGGTAATTAGGACCTGAGTTTACGTCTGACACCGACGAGGTTATAAGCCTACCTCTCTACATCTGTAGGCCATTCAGATAAAATAAGATATATCGGCTGGCACTGGGAATGATTGGTTTATAAACTAAATTTATTTTTGCATGGAAACTTCTAAGAGGTCAAAAAATGTGCGACCCGGGTTTCAATGCTTCAGCATCATTATCAGGTGCTTTTTACACAAATGACATTTCCCTTATACAGCAACTATTCGGTAAATGGAGACGGAAGGGATAGAGGGAAAGAATTGAGGTTGGTTAACGGTGGGAGAAATATTATCAAAATAAAGTTTGTTGACAAAAGATATTTCGCGAAGTTGTTTTTCCCATCATGATAGATTTTTTAAAACAATTTTGTATAAAAATATTTGCTGTAGTAGTTTGTTAAAGTTTCCATACGCTATAAAAGACAGTGATGGAATGCAACAAATTTTCTGAAGAATGGGTTTCATTCGGAGATTCAATTGCTTTGGAATAGATTTTCCCTCGCACAGTTAATAATAATAATTTATTTAATGCTCACAGGTAAGCACAAACTCAATTACGTACTTTTAATAAATCCTTATCGTGGATAGCAATTAATACGATGATAAACACCCATGTCCTGGGTGGGGTTAAATCACCCAGACGGGACTCGAATCCGCGATCTCTGATTAGCTAGCAGGGACTTTACCCCGCCGCTACCGAGGCCGTCAAATCATTCCCATGCGGGACTCGAACCCGTGGTCTCCGAATTAGAAGATGATGACTTTACCCCGCTACGACCGAAACGACTAAACCTCTTTCATGACCTCAACAAAACTTCGGAAAAACTTCCCTAAATTTCGCAAAATTTAATAATGCATTAAACATTAATTGAATAATATATGTACCTAAATATCACATGATTTAATCGCAAAATTTTCTTTCGCAAAGTCACGACGATGGCAGACGACCTAGCACCCCGCGCCAGACGATCATGAGAAGGTCTGCGCAACGTAGGTATGTAAGTACCATCTAGTGTGAGTAGATTTGTGTACATTCCTTCTGCCTGTAGAGCCTCTCATCTTGGTTCTCGCAAAATGTCGTACCGCTCAGGCACTGCATCAATGTTCTTTTTTGCGATCGGTATTAAAAATAGAGAGGAGAAACAATGAGGCATAAAAACAAACTCGGATCCCCATTGTTTGTTTATTGTCGAGACTGTTTACGTTGGCTTGACGGCGACACGGGCTCTTAAGCAGGCACGTGTGACGAGGGGATTCGAAGGATTCCCACGAGGTGTCGTGGACCCTAAAACAGTTTGAAGTGTTTTCTCGCTTTTAGGAAGAGAGCGAAAAAGTAAAAAAAAAGTAAAAAAAGAAAATTTCCGAGAATTGAAGTGAGAAGGATTGACCGCTGCCGCCACGGCCGGACTTCGGGGTTCTTGGGCTCCGGGAATCGGTGGCACATTGGCCCACAGGGAGTTGGTTGTCCGCCCCAACTCCCCGGAATCCCACTGTCTATTACCTTCACTCCACCGCTCGGCCTCTCCGTGTCCAAAGGTATTCGAAACGCTCCTCTCCGGCAAGAGAAGAGCGAGCGGCATCGTGAACTGCTCGGAAGACTGAGTGCTCTTTCAGGTCACGCTGGAAATTCGAGTCAAACAGTGTCGCTCGCACGCCTACCGGAACCATTTAATCGCTCGGCCCAAGCTCACGATTATTAGCAACAATGCAAGGCGCGTTTATGGCGGATGAATATGATGAAAAGATTATAAAATAGAGGCCTCATTTAGTGCTGGTCACGCCCAAAGCAGTTGGTTCTATTCGGAAACGGTACTAAATTTCGGATTGGTAGAAATTAATGAGAGGTCCACTGATTGGTTGCCAATGGAAGGAAGTTAACTTGGAGATTTGATAAATGAGGATGGAAACATCAGTTGTCTGCATTATCATGCACCGTGAAATACCCTAAGTACTCGAATATGCAGTGGCATAGAGACTCAGGTTTTGTGAGCACAAACTGCTAATATTAATTGATATCATCCTTTGAGTTACAGTCTGGCTTAGCACCAAAGACAATAACCTAAGATATCCATCTCAAGACAGGCACGACGTCCATGCTGGAGGTATGGGCCAACTGCCGTCGATTACGGCAGTTGGCCCCGAATATACGATTTCAGAGGTACGGTCCCCACTATAGGATGGGTTCAAACCCCAGTTTGTGCGGCCATCATGTTACCGACGACGCCCCGCATGTCCATTTTACAGGCAAGAGTATGTACGGCACCAAGGCCTGAGGCGCGTGAAATTCTTAAGGTAGGAGGACAAGTTCGTTTACCTAAACCGCGCCAATGGCCTCTTCGAAAGCTCCAGCACCCAAAAAATTTCACATATTGAATCAAAACAGGGGTGCTCTGCGGTCTCTGTGGGAGTAGTAACATAGATAAGCTCAAGTAAGGGTCATCAGGTGTCCATTCCATTCACACACTCTAATAAATTCAGTGAAATATAAGTGACAAGTACTTATTTAAGACTTCAGCATGGGGCGACCAACACTGAGTAGTTAAGTTCTCTAATAATTCCTTCATTTCCTCTATGGTCTAGTTATCAATGCAATATTAACATTAAATCTTTTAAAATATTCCTTTTTTATCTTCTACCATTCACTATTTAACTATTTTCAGCCTATCGGGAATGGCATCGATTTCCGGCATATGGCCATCGGCATAAGCCATTAACTCTCAATAATGAATTAGATATGTGATGACGGACGATGGTGACCTTCAGGAAGACTTTTCTACGAAACTCACAATTGATTGTTCTGGTCTTACCATGGAAATCTCTATTCATATGTCTGCGGCAATGTGTTAGAACTTCCAGACCCGGTGTTTGGTGGTTTTATAATTGCTCCAGCGCGGGGTTGGATTCGTAATGAACGGGAAACTTGGTAGAAAAGTAGTGCATGAAGAATAGGTGAGTGATAGGATAATACTCGTGGGACTAAAGGTAGATCCAACGAATTTAGTTATAATCCATGGATATATGCCTACCTCTAATCATAGATAGGAGGAGGTAGATAGTCTATATGATCAGTCAGAGGAAATAATTGGTAGTATACCTGGAAGTAAGCACTTGGTAGAATTGGAACGCGGTGGTGAGTGAAGGAAGGGATGGGCGGTAGGTGGGCGATTACGGGCTAGGAAGGAGAAACGACCGCGGCGAGAAAGCTGTAGAGTTTTACAGGAGAAATAACCTATTGGTTACAAATACATGGTTCAGACCAGGGACCCAGAGCGCGCCATCGCTCCGCTCCAACTCCATTGTCGGAGCGGAGCGACCCGAGTGTAGGCGCTCAGCTCCGGAGTGGAGTACATCTTATAACCCCTCCGCTCCGGAGCGGAGCACTGACGTCATCACTCCGAAGCGGAGGGAGCATCATCAGCCCGCTATACTGGACTACGGCTGTGCGATACGTCAGATATATCGCCTGTTGATATTGATATATCAAGGTATTGATCATACGGACTACAACTTACTATGGTTTTGTTCATATATTCGCCATATGGGCTTTCATCCGCTGCCAACGATACTTTAAAATACCTCGTAAGCCTTAAAATAACGAAAATAGCATATCCGAAAGTAGTAAACTTTATCCGATATAATTTATATTTTTACAACATTTTTTTTCGATATTCTTATTATTTATAGTCTTGTTTTTACCTATAAAAAATTTCTTGTGGATACAGTGGTAAGATTCTACGTTATTTACGTAAGAAGTGGTGCTACCGTTTTTGAACCGGCAAAAAGCATGCCTTTTTTCATAAAAGCTCACATTAAAAATATTTAAACAGTACTAAAAAATCTCAACGTAAACCAGTCGGACGGATATATAAATTATCCTTGTTATGCAGTTTACTGTGTTGCAATAGGTTTATTGTTTCATGAGTTATAATATCTCAAACTCGGGTATCTCGACTTTTTGCATGGACAGTAGGTGATCTATCGCAATACTATATAATATTATATACTCTGATAACAGAAGATTTCATACGATATGCGAACAATACCAAGCGATTTCGATGTCATGCAATACGTGATACGTGATAGAATATCACGGATGTTACGATATGCGATAACATGCAAAATCATACGATAGTCGATATTCGGCTATGTGTGTTACAATATAATTAATGTGTCCTGCAATTGTTACGAAATTGGAATTCTTAAAATAACACACAACTTGGCGACAAAACGAACCACTCAATCTCCTCTTTATTTACGTTCAACACTGCTGAACAACTCTCCCTACCAACCGCATGTTTAATTACATTCATCTTCATATTAATTTACCTAAATTGCTACTATTTACGTATATATTCATCTATTTATCACATTTATGTGAATTAATTTATAATTCAATCTCTTCTCCCTGAACTCTTCCAATCTCCGTTGGCGACTCGTTATACAATGTTACCTACTTCATTAATCGATATCTCATTACACAAAAAGCAATATCGAGCGATGTTACATTGCATAATGCGATATGTACTTGATACTACAGGGTATATTTGCGGCAGGTATAAATATCACGCGATGCCATGTAATTATCGTTATGATACCCTTTGATATTATGTCATGCGACATTAAGTCATGCTATCTGCTATTATTAATCATGCAATATGGGCTATATCGCGCGTTTTGTGACACAAAATTACTATCACGATGCGATGGCGAAATTGAATAGATATCGATATGGACTAAGTTGGGTATCATCAATGCCTTTAATAAGATTTTACAACACGAAATTTCAATTGAGAGAAAAATATTTTAAGCTTTATCATTTGATATCACAGGGTAATGTGACAAAGTAATCCACTATTTGCTTTCAGGCAATAAGCAGCACTTTGTTATGCCATATCCAACAAATATTAATTGATGTGATATGCGGTACTTCTTAATATTTTGCTAAAAATGAGATGTTATGCGATATTCGATATGTGTACATCATGCCATAAACGACCAATTGAAAGTGGTATGCATCATTACTTGCTACGATATGCAGATATGCATTACTATACTGTATCACGTGATATAACTCTATATAATTTTGTACAATATTCGTTATCGAAAAATACAATAAGCTATTTATCTGATGTTTTTATATTAAACATTTTAGTCCATGCGATATTGAAATTGAAAATAAATTTATATCGTCCACATGGAAGTCGCAATCATGCAGCATTCGATATATGAATATATTAGTAAGAACATGTGATGTTATATTATGCTGAATCATACGTGATCCGATATTTCATTATGCCATATGCGACACTGCCAATTCAATATGCGATATTTCGCGTTCCTAAACGATAAAACGCGATATTACGTGATGAAACTAGATGATATGCGGTAAAATGTGATAATCGATATTAAGATATGCAATATTTTCTTACTCGATAAGCGATAATTATATTCGATATGACAAATCACGAGGTACCAAGCAATATTCTGTATCATTCGCAATGCAATATTATATCATACAATGTTCATTATTAGAGCATACAATATGCGAAGCATCTAACATATGCTATTTTTGTGCGGCAATACCATAGAGAATTTGTAAAACCTATAACCATCCAAGTATTTATTACAATATTTTAATACGAAACCATCTTCATGGAGTGGAAAAGGCAAAACACGCTTTAGGTGATGTAATGTGAAGATCATCTCCGAAGTTTATTGCTAAAAAATTATTCTTAAAAACGTTTTTTGATAAACTATGAGAAAAATCATGGTAAAAGTTACACATATTATTACTTTTTTATTTGACCCCAAGCTCATTGAAACTCACAAATTTGTTCATGATTCCACATGACTCTTGCGGGGTAGAGAACTTCTAGTGAGATTTTAGAGTTAATGCTTTCGAATGAAGTCAACCATATCTAGCAAGATGTGATGAAAGACAGAGAGAGAGCGATGTAATTCGCCGAAACGCGTGTTGTAATTGAGAAATAAAGTGGACAGTAATACATCAGTCAATTTCTATTCACCTCAATGCTTTTGTTATAGGTTGTGATTATATTGATTATAGTTATCTTTATGCATTTTTGTGCACCCTCCGTGTGTTATCTTCCGTGTTCAGATTCCAGTATTAACTTTCAAAATAAGATGAGACTTACCAATCATAAATATCATGAGGTAAATTGGTATTCAAACTCTCATTGCGAGCACACACGCCAGTTTTCCTCCAAAATGTTTCTATACGATCAATTCTAAGCCATGGCAAGGAGAAATAGGCACTCCGAGTAGCTGAGGAATACGATGGGAAAATTTTATCCGGTGAGGAAACTGTCGGAGCAGAGTAAATAAACGCCAAATCGCTCCGCTCCGGCCCGCTCCGAGGTCTCGCTACACGGACTGCTCCGCTCCGACAATGCTCCGTCAGCTCCGGCCGGAGCGGAGCGGAGCACGGTGGAGCAACAATGAAAATTCGCTCCGCTCCAACTCTGCTCCAGGTCCCTGGTTCAGACATCATCTTCGACGTAGGTACTCTAGGAAGAAGCCGGGAGACACGGATAGGTTCCAGATATATTATAGTTCGTCACAGATACAGGAATAGTGTTAAAAACTCGCATACTTATCCAGGAGCTGATGCAGACTCAGATCACAGCAGTCATGAAATGCCGAGTAAAACTAATAAGATAAGAGCCTACGAAAGAAGAATAGGTGCGGAGGCATTAACTGGGGCAATGAAGAAGTATCGAGAGAAGGTTGATGAGATCATGGGTGAGGATCATCGAGTTAGATCAGTGGAAGATGAATGGGGATGTTTTAAAAATAGAATTGTAGAAGCGGTGAAAGCAACGGTAGACGTAGTCAGTGCAACTAAAATTAGAAAACCGTGGATCACGAAGGAGATGATAATTTAGATGCAGGAGATAAGGAAATGGAAGAGCGTAAACTCAGAGCTAGGCAAGAGAAAATACCGGGAATTAAACAACAGGCTTAGAAGAGAAACAAAGAAAGCAAGAGAGGCGTGGCGGAGAGAACAGGTCGACTCGTTAGAGAAATACCAAAAAGAGGGAAGAGCAGATATAGGAAAGTAAAGGAACTGACGGGTGGTCATAAGGGAAGGGGAATCACAACGATAACGGACAAGAAAGGAAAGACAGGAAACAAGACAGGAAAGGTGATCGTAGAACCAAAGGAGATCCAGTAGAGGTGGAAGGAGTATGTTGAAGAGTTGTATGGTAAGGAAATAAGGCCCTGTACGTTAGATATAGAGAGGAAAGAAGCCATCGACAGAGACGGCATCGGACCAGGTATCCTAGAAAGCGTAATCGAAAGAGCCCTACGATGCATGAAAAGGAATAAGGCGGTGGGAATAGATAACATATCTGCAGAGTTTCTAAAGAGTATGGGGAATAACGGAAGAGGAAAACATTTAGCGCTTATTCGTAGGATTTATGAGGATTGAGTGTGGCCTGAAGACTTTGCGAAGACTTATTCCGATACCGAAGAAGAGCAAGGAAAAAACGTACGAAGACTGTAGGACAATAAGCTTAATATCTCACGCGGCCAAAGTAGTTCTGAGAATTATAAATAGAAGGCTAGAGAAGAAGGCAAATGAATACCTGGGCGACGACCAGTTCGGGTTTAGGAAAGGGACGGGACGGGGTAAGATGGCGGGGCTGAATATGAGGGTGAGAGGTACAAGATAGAGCAGGTCGAGCAGTTTACGTATCTGGGTAGTATTATGGAGGAGAATGGGCTTAGTGATAGGGACATCAGATGCAGAATTTCCCTTGCTAAAGAAGTATTATTGAAGAGAAGGGAATTGATGAGGGGGGTCTGGGAATATACGTAAAGAAAAGGACGGTAAAAACTCTGATACGAAGCCTGGCACTGTATGAGTCGGAAAATTGGTCATTGCGAAGAAAGGCAGTGACGTACGCAGGATTGACTTCTGGAGGGGGGGTTTCATTAATATTTATGTGCATCATCATTAAAGGCTATTTAGATTATTATTCACGAAAACAATAATTAAATTAACATTCTCTTTTCGTGAAAACAATTCAACTATATTTTTCAGTCCAAAAAGCAAAATTCTAAACGCTAGTTCAGGTAAACGAACGAAAATAAATTCAGGGTTGACACGCCCGGCATCAATCCATAACTGACCGTGTATGGGCACCTTTTAGGCATCGAGAACACCAGGAGTCGAAGGTTCAAATGCAGAGATATGCCATAAGTTATAATTGGATTAAAATTAGTGAATTATAGGGTTCGGACTGATTGAGATTGCTCACCATTCAGGCAAGGAGCGACCCGATCATACATGTAATCAGTGTTAGCAAATCAAGGAATTTTAGGGCAAGGGCAAGCAAAATTAAGTAAACTAAAATTCCTAATTTTACAGCAGTTTTCAATGGCGTTAAGCATAAAAAAGCCTCTAAAAGCAGTAGATATTCGATATTGGCATTTGAGGAACTAAAAATTAGCCTCAAATGAAGACGAGGCACGTCATACTCTGTTCAACATAAACATGAAGATTACTGAACGGTAAGCTACTCAAATATACATTTAGATTCAACAAAATATGACCATAGGGCAGGCAAACAACTATCAAAAGGAATTTTTCCTTTGAAAAAAAAAACATTTCCTGACTGTGACAAATTTCGAATTAAAAGGCCTGCTTGAGCACTCATGCGGGGGTGACCACCGAAAACACCTTGAGGGCAGCGTTTAGCACCGTGGCCATAATCCTCCATTCGGACCCGTTCTCATGGAAAACGTGCATCTCCACGGAATAATTGAGCTCTTTTTCCATATCCACCCGCCGTGAAGAATCATATTTCCTCGGATGGAGGCAGGAGAAAGAATGTAAAAGGGAAAGAGAGACGAACAAGAAATGAAAGAAGAAGCAGCAAAGGGTGGACGAAGAAGGAGGATCTATTCGTGTTTATTCATCAAAGCAACAGGTCTCACCCCACTCTCCTTCCGACTTCATCGCTCTAATCCTCCTCACGTCCTCCATCCCCCGTGAACTGACTCAGTGTGAAAAGAGAGTCCCTCTCTCTCCACTTCAAAAGGAATGGAGGAGATAGACAAAAGGCAGGCGTTCGCATTGGATTTAATGGGCGGTTAATGAGGGTTCGCGTGTTAAAGGGATGGTCTCAAAGGACTTTTAGTGGGACTCTCATCGAGCCTGAGCTCAACTTCCCCCACGTGTCGCTTCGAAATGAGATGGTTTCCTGACGTTTCTCCCAGATTCTCTTCAATGGTACTAAAAAAAATAATTTGTTAAAGATACCTTTTGGCGAATTGTGTGAGTTGATATTTAAGATTGCATGTATTGAACGTAGCTTGGCGTAAAATTTGCGCGTATAAAATAAATGTTATTATATTTTGTAAACATTTTCATTCGCAAGCGATGATTGGTTGGTTGTTTATTTGGGGAGGTGACTTACAGCTGAGGTCAAATGCGCCATTGAGGACAAGTGTAGGGTAGACTTAAATGTAGAGACAAGGGTAGACTTAAATGAGAAATGAAGGAAGGGAGGAATTTACCTACACTTTTAACTATGGGCAAACAATGAAACGTATTTCAAATGGGAAGATATATATATATATAAATGGAGCATTCATCTAAGATGTTCTAACGTTGGATCTGTTCCACGGTAAATATTGCATTTAAAATTTCTCAGTTCAATTATGTTGGGGGGGACATCGACGGCAATAGGCAGAAGATATCGCAAAAACTTTCGTAGGCCATGCCATTAATGTAAAAAATATTTCTTGTGATAAACCTCGCGTGCATATAAGAAAAACAATGTTTTCTCATCGATGCCGGATGCTTCGTCGAGGGAAGTCTCCAAAAAGCCTTCGGCATTGGAGAGAAAACGAAGGTTTGTAAATATTTACGAGTAAATCCAATCAGTAATTCTTCAATGAAGCAGGTACTCTTGACATTATTCAGGATTTCGTAATGGGTAACCGTATAGGTTAAAAGTTGAATGTAGCCATCATATCCAATCTATTCGTAAAAAATTTCTATAACGATCCGAGATTTATAACTTTCAAAGCATATTAGTCTAGCCATTTATGTGGAACAACATAAGACCGATGATTTATCGGGGAAAAGGTAACACTCGCCATATTGTATAACTGAGCCTCTGTACGTTTCATAGACTAAGCAACAGAACAGATGAACCTCGGAAAGCAGGCGAGGATTTCAATAGATATGCCAAACTGAGCTCAGAGCTTTCGTAGATAAAATATCTTCCTTGGAATTCACACATAGTTCAGGGAACAGCATTGATCTCCCATATCCTGGATGCGCTAATCTATCTCTATGATAGATCGCTTCACAATGTTTAATATAGTATTATAGCGATAGATGGCCAAATAAAGTCCTAGTATGCAACTCCTTTCACTGAAATTTGTACGTTTCCATACTGAAAACTAGTTCACAGTTTTCTCTATTCAGAACTGATGATTCTACTTTATTCCTACTTTATTTCAATCACTACTATTTTTGTTACGAAAAAAATAAACTCATTATTCAGCAGCTTACACGAATCTCCTCATGGCTAGATGTAAACACTATACGGGAATCTTCTAAAATGGAACTTGCAACAATAATGACCAATTACACCCAAAGAAAATGTGCGAGATCATCATCAGCAGTCATCAGTCCGAAGATTGGTTTGCTGTAGTTCTCTTCTCCACTATCTTAGCTAACCGTCTCATTCCTACGTGATATTTCGCATAAAGAGGCATTTTCAAAAGGCTGTTGTATCACAAAATTTAACAAATAAGTTTATCTCTTCATCTTCTCACAATCAGAGTTTTCATTATACATCTTTTGTCTCCAAGTCTTCGACGAACTTCTTCATATATGACTCTTTCTTCATTTGATTATTATTCTTTAATAATAGCACATTCCATTACTTCCAATATTTTCTGCTCCGCAGCTGTTATTATCTAGGTTTCAATGCCACGCTCCAAATATATGTTTTAAAATAATACTTTCTAACTTCCAAGCTTGTATCGTATTACTAGCTGTCAGCAGACTCCTCTTCTGGTACAATGCTGTCTTTGCTTGGGCTTATTCTGCTCACAGTATACATTCCTTGCTCCTTCCATCGTTGGAGTTCCTCTTCCCAGATAGCAATATTCTTCCTCAAGCCAAGTCTTTGCTGTCCAAGTTTGCCGGAGACTTCGTCTTCTGGATGTCTTACACAATCATAACGTTAGTTTTCTTCACAAAAATCTTGAAGTTACCAGATAACACTACTGTTATTAGAGTGTGAAGAGAAAATTTCGTGCATTCTTTGGCGATGAAAAGAATAGTTTTCTTTTCTTTAACGATAATCTACCACACCGAGGTATACAAAATAAACAATTTACAAGACACAGAAGGAATTTATTCAGAATAAAAAATGCTAATGGGCGGGTAGAACAAAAACATAACATGCCACGTGGCGGCAGGTTTTGGGGACACAAACAATTAGCAATTCGCTTTTGCTGGACAAAAACGCATAGCACGCTCGTTTGAGCGATGTAATTATAATGGTTAAGTCAAATATCAAAGATAATATAATTGCTGCACATTTTTGAAAATTGACTTCGTGGCCTGCAATGTCATCATAAGTGTTTTCTTCACTTCATCGGCGTTTGCTTACGGAAAGGTTCTAACAACAGAGCAGAGCAAACGTGCGGTGACACATTTGCTTCGTCATGTCCATTTCGTCCATTTCGGACGAACTAGGGGGTTTTCCCGTTAATAAATTAATTTAAAAACAAATACTTCCAGGATTATATTTATGGAATTTTCTCAATAACAACACAGGCATTTTCACAATAAAAGAAATTGATAATCGTTATCGTGGAAATGAGTTATAGATGAGTCGCTGATTGTCCATATGAGCCCTTGTCCATATGGGAGAAAGAATGGTGAAGGTCAAAATTGCCACATTTAGAAAAATGGGGCTCAAAGCGGAATAAAATAAAATTAATCCCCAAGTTCTGCTTTCCAGTGAATAAAACTGAAATTAGATTACCACCACTCTTGGACAAATCAGAATACAAGTAGAGGAATGCTTCCGCGAACGTAACTATAAAGTAACAAAAAACTAACTTACACAACTTTTGCTCCCAACAGCTAAAATGTTGACAAGGTTTCTATTTGTCTGTAGTGGCTCACGCAAGAGGAGATAGAAACTCGAGTATTCGAGCGAGTGAGTCCGGCTCCCCTATAGGTGGCATCCCCGGCCGACCAACGCGCCGTGTCCCGGGCCGACGCGCGTTCTCCACGCCAGCCACCGGAGTCGGCATGGACGATCGCGCGTTGAGGCTCTCAAAGAGGCGAGAGGCTCCACGTAAGTGGGGACGAATGAAGGTGCCGGTGAAGAAGGAACGGGAATGATAGGGAAGAGTGGGAGAAAGAGAAGAAGATGAAAGGGAGTTCAGAGAGGAGAGAGCGGGAGGGAGGGGAGGAATGAGGAGTTACCCTTCATTTAGCACCGAGTCGTGTGTCTGTCTAAAAAGTCCAAACGGCGAGCGAGTTTACATCCACTCCCTTCCCCCGTTCGTACGCCTCAGCCGTCAAAGTCAAGCCTTTCATCTCCTCCCATACGTTCCTTCCCTTTGACGGAGCGGAGACCTCGTGAGCCGAACAAATGGAATTATTCGCGGATGGAGAGGAGGTCAAAGGCGTAAGGGGGGATTTATATATACGCCCCGCGCTCGCGTGCCACCTCCTTCCTCAACGAATGTGTTAACGAATCAACCGAATCAATTAGCGCGGAGCTGGCTGCGCGCCGAAGCCTGCGAAGTGAGAAAGACCACACAAAGTATGCCAGCCTCGCAATGGAGGAAATTATCGTCGCCATCTTAATCAAGGTGTCTACTGTTTTATTTCTACGACTGGCATGATCGGCATCATCATAGTTTTAACATTAACCGTTACCTCTCGCAACGCCAAAATGCGTGCCTATTAACTAGGTACCTTCCTCCACTTATAGTTTCACGTGGGGATGAGTACCAAAAGGAAACCACCGATTGCCGAAATCAAAATATCATCAAAGCTAAACTACCTAAATAGACAAAACATTGAAGTAAAGCCATCAACATTTCGATGTCTTTCTGTACCTACTTTTATAATTTTTATAAGTCGTCAACGTTATGTCCGTAATCGGACAAAATAAAATTGAAAGAAATCTGCATAATTATATTCCTGTGATACCGTTTTATGACCGCTTTTACACAGACGAGTATATTTTGAGATTGTTGTTTCGAAATAAATAAGTCAATATTAGCAAAAGTATTTACTCGGGCAACGGCCTGCCACGATGGAAACACCGGTTCCCGATCAGTCACCGAAGTTAAGCATCGTTGGGCTCGGCACGGGTTTGGAGGGGTGATCCTCCGATTCGTCCGAGTGCTGTTGCCCCTGTCTGCGCGTGGCAGACAGTAAGTGCGAAATGACCTTAGCCGTCGAAGCACGTTAAACAAAAATACTACTACTACTAGTATTTACTCTCTCTCTCGAGCAACTTACGAAGATCAATATTGTCAGCTCACGCGTGCTGCTAGGACGAATCAAAGAACAGTATGAACTAAGCATAAAAATGCCTCTCTAAGCTTGTAAATTACAGGGAAAGATTATGCGAAATACTGAAGGAAAACATCAAAGGACACGGTCGAAACAAACCATCGCATCGATTTCGTGAAATCATCGATGACAAACTAAGGATGGGAAAAATATAGACCATGGGACTATCGATGTTTGTCTTTGTTGACTATCGGCCATCGATGCTCATTTGTAGTTCCACGTCTGAACATTAAAAATTTCCAATAAATACGATCCATGGATTTTTGAAAAACTAAAGACTGACTTGCCTCCCTGGGGGCCTAGATTCGTATCCTGGCAGTGGTAGACCTTTGTCAGCAGAATCCATATCCCTCCTTCTTGAGTGCCACGAGTACAAGTGCAATTCTCTGATCATCAGATGGAGTGTTTCCACCAATTTCTACCAAATTCCTCATACCACCACTTCTTATTGATGAAAATAACCTCAGCTGTCGGTCGCCCACCCTACAGCTCCTAATCAAAAACAAGAAACAAACGTTGTGGCAAAATAAACTGGAGATAATCTACAGTTATCAATCCAAAGATAGATTTTCTGCATTTTTTATAACTTCTTTCCGTCATTTAGTTACATTATTTCAGTATTACTTATTTTAGCATTCCTCAAATTTATCTAGAGGATTCCTCTTCATGGCCTCTTATTTATTTTTTATTGTTTTTATTTCAGGATATACAGGAAGAAATTCATAAATTCAGAAGGCAATCTCTTTTATCCCTGAAGAAGCATGAATACAAATGCGAAACGTCAACAAAGAGAATAAATATTTTTCACATTAATATACCTATATCTCCTGAAAGAAAAGAAAATCCTCAAAATTTTGTATGCGAACCCTTGGTCTTCCTTCGTAATTCTTCCTATTAATTTTGAATTCCGTTATTGTTTTCAAAGAGGATAATATGCCTCAGAATGTGTCAAACAAGTTATTTTTTGGGCGCAACATAGTTGGTCAATAAATATCTTTTCTCCCTAATTTTTCCTAATACTTCTGCATTGGTAATTCTCTCCGTTCATTTGATCTTCATTATTCTTCAATGTCAACATATTTCCATTGCTCCGAAACTTCTTTGCTATGTTGCGGTTATTGTATAGGCTCCATGTATAGGCTCCATATATTTATGTTTACAAAAGTACTTCCTCTCTTCCAACTTTGGGTTGCATTTTGATAGATGCCCTTCTTTGCTTGGACTTCTCTGGTCACAAACTATATCTTTCTTGCTTTTTGCATCACTAATGATCATACCTCTCAGAAAGCAAAATTCTTCCACTTTTCCAAGTTTTGATGTCCAAGTCTCATGTTGACGTTGCATTCTTTATTTCTTCCGGTAAATTCATGTCTTCGGATTTCTTTAGATTAATATCAAGCCGCTTTTCTTCATGCTTTCTTTCTCCCGCACAAAATTCAGTATTCTAGTCAGATCTTTTTTTTTTCTTTCCTCATCATCTCACATCCTTTTCCCGGAAATTGGTTTGGTGCGATGGCTACAGCACTGGCTGGAAACAAGGCGGCCGATTCAGTTACCTACTTGGGTGCCATACGCAGAACCCTTCAAGTGTAGTACACCGACCTCCGAATGGGCCGTTAAATAATGATTACCGCGGCGTCTTTCGCTATGAGTTGGCTGATGTCGATGCCTGGTTTCTCTTTAAACTTTCCTTCGTTTCCCAAAAAATACCTTCCAACCGAACATCTATCCTCTACGGCGCAAAGTACGTCAGTTGTCGGTAACCTTCTCCAAGTAAAAACAGATGTTAATCTTTTCGCCTTTATTCTTAGTAAGCCCGATTTTCATTTGATCTCGGGTGCTGAGGTAAAACTAATTTCACGACCTGCACCCGGAAAACGAAGGACTTCTATCTGGTTCTAAAAGGTAGCTGAACGCGACCGAGCGCAGCAGGGAAACTTCTCGGATCCGCCCTCTTTTCGAGACATCGACTCTTCATTTCCTCGGTGAATCCATGGAGCGCGCAAAGGACTGCCGAAAAGAAGAGCAGGAAAGGGTTTGGACGTTCAAGGGAGCGCGGAATGGGGGAACGCGGCACAAGAGAGAACAGTTCAAACCCCACCCGCTGCGCGACGTCGAATTGGGGAACCGAACCGCGGGCCTCGGGAAATGTCTTGCAGCAATGGTTCGAAGAACGCTCCGAAAGTCTGCGAAAATAAGGACAATGAAGAGGAGAGGAGGAAAAAAGGGATGAGGAAGAATCACGAGGAAGTGGACTGCGTTAGAGTAGAGTTGAAAGAAGGGGAAAGAAAAAAAATATGCCAAAAAAAGAGCTCGCAGGAGATTGCACATTCCGAAAGGGGCGCGTTATTTTAATAGGGACGAGGCTTCTGCGGTGTGAGAGACGGAGGGACTTGAATGGAACCCTTCACAGAAGGATTGAGAGAGGGGAGAAGGAATTTTTGGGAGAGCGCTTTGGGGAGGCAGGGGGGGAGTTGAAGGATGGGAAGGGGGGAGTTTATGAGAGAGGGGAGGAATAGTGGGAGGAGAAACCAGCGGGAAAGGGGAGGGAGGGACGAGGAAGAATGACGATGTGCGGGTTGGAAGGGCGTGAGACACAAAGATGAAGCAAGATGGCGTCCTGGCGCATTATATGGCGAAGTCAGTTTGTTCGCGAAGAGTCAACTAACCCAACGTTTAAGGTTTTAGTTTTTTCTTCCGGCGAAAAAATTTGAGTGGATTCTTCATGAGTTTTCCACCAGGTCTGGTGACGTTCCGATGGTTGAGACTGCCATCATCATAAGGGAGATGAGTCTCTCAACTGTCACTCAACGCCCTGAAGACGTCAGCCATCGAAACGTCGGAAGCCAAAAACATGACCTCACTTAAACCAGTGTTCTTCAAACTTCATACCCTTGTGGACCGGAGATAAGGTAGTAATATTTTTGGACCAGATGACAGCTAAGACAAATAATAACCAATGTAGGCAATATTCTATTCATTACATACAATGCTATAAGTGTAGGCTAAATGCAGTGGATATGAGTTTTCGGAGTACTTGCGAAAAAAGTAGGAGGGATAGGGTTAGGAATGAGTACGTGATGAAAGAATGAGGAATAAATAATGGTAATGGACATGTATGTAAGGAACGGCGCAGCGTGATAGGTATGAAAGGAAATTCATTCCAATTAAAATAAAATGTTCACTTTGTACAACATCGAACTCGACAAGAGCTCGGTGTTCTAAACACTAAACAACATGTTATCACGCAGCCAAGAGATATGACTTCTACATAGTTTTGGCTTCTATAGGTACGTTCAAGCACCGAGAAAAATACTGAGACCTCGCGACTGCTCTCGCGTTCACTCTTTTTTTGTCTTTTTTGGCGTTCCTGTTCAACCCTGTTAGGATCATGGATAATTTGCGAAATAAAGGTATTCAGTACTCGATGCAATGTGGTATATTCAATACTTGGAGATACAATGCTTACGGCACGGATGTTCGTTCGAGACAGACTTCCGCCAAGCACGGCACATCACCGTAAAGGAAGTAGAGGCCCTCTATTAGCTATTACTATTGCTAATAGAGGGCCTCTAAAACGAAGTAACCTCCAGTGCCACCTATACGGATTTTCACCCTACTAGTTATGCCGTAAATTTGAGTACAAGGATAACACTTACAAAACCCAAAGAGGCTGCTTTACATTTGTTCAACTGTCACCTGTTCTACGTTGTCTCGCACAAGCAAATTTTTCTTCCCTAAAAGGTCTTAAAAGAAGAGGAAATACAAAAGAATTTCGTAATTTTTAGTAAAGATTGATTTACGAATAGAATACATGCAGTGACTTAAACAAATATTTATCGCTGCATATGCGTCAATGCATTCATATGCGTTTTTTGGGGCAGACAGAAAGAAATCGCACTATCAGGTAGTACACTTAGAACAATGATTCCGATTTACCAATTTCTGCTCTTCTTAAGAAATTTTAACTCTTTCTATATACTTAACTTTTATTAAATACCATCAAACACCATTTTGCGAAATCGAATTGCCGTAAAATAAAATAAATAAAATAGATATAGAGAGATAAAGATTGTTATCTTTTCAATAGATAAAGTTTCACTCATTATCAATTGACTCATTTCTCGCGCACATTTTCATATTCACCAAAACACATCGTATTATATTTGAAAAAAAAACGACTATGTCCTCCATAAGTAATCGGCTCGATTTCCATAGTTGTTCATAGCCAACTTTATTCTTTTGGGAACCAAATTTCATCTAAGGTGTTACATTACCGGCGGAGCGGCGATTTGATATTCCATAGCCACTTACATACAACATGGATTATAACGATATGGGAAGTAGCCGGGATATTAGAATGACAAGGGCGGAAATCAAGGTGCTACGAGGATGGAATGAAGAGAATTCGTGTCGGGAGGGTTTTAGAGCGTTGGGCTTGGGGAGATGAGAGGGGGACCGGGTGGAGCGATGAAGTTTTGCACGAAGAGTTTAGTGGGTGAGAAGGAATACAAATTCATTTCATGCATTATATTCTATGTGCAATTTGCAAAAAAAAGTAGAAGGAAAGGAAGGAATTTTTGTTCACGTCAAATGGATGACACTTTTTTCTCTAAATAGCCAGAATATGAATAAAATTAAATTTATGTCATTTTACGGTGGAATTACCATAAATCGTACACATCACCGTTATTTGGCGTTTTCATGGCAGCTGCAAAGTGTGCTAGATAAACGGTTGAATAGTCATAGCGAAACTAAGAATTTGCAAAGCCATGCTAGTTAGATTAAATATGCTTGATATAACACTCTTTATCATCGCCAGGAGTTATGCAAATTCCTCTTGAAATGCCATGATATAACTAAGGTATTATTTTGGAGTATTGGTCAATATTAGCCAACGTTTCATCACATTTGAGTATTCACTTCCTCAGAGCTAAATAATATAACAATAAACAAAACCAGGATATTGCAGATATCCTATGTTATTAACGTAAATAATGATTTATTTACATGAATCGACATTGATTATCTATAATATCCTGGCTTTGTTCATTGTTATATTTTTTAGCCCCGCGGAAGTAAAAAAATTTGGCTATGCCTGCTTGAGTTGTATTCTTAAATATAGACCAATACTCCGAAATAATATTTTCATTACATTATCCGTGGTCATAAAAAGAAGAGGGTCTTAAATACCATGATTGTTTAAGTTTAAGTTAGTCCAGTTTTACATCACATACGTGCCCTCTACGGCATTTCTTCTTGAGATGGCCATTGTAAAATAAATATGTCAGTAGACCAGGCATGGTCAACCTCTTTTGGTGATCTGGCAGGATTGGGCAACCCTGTTTTTGGTTGCATAGTAACCTAGATGATAATAATTACGTCTATGACATCTTAGGAACAGCCCACAAGCCATTTGAAAATATCAAGGCAAGATCCTCCCCACGAGCCGCAGCGCACCCATGCTTGATGCAGACAGAGAACGTAGGTAGGTATTCATGTAGGTACCTACTTAAACATGACGAAAAGGACACAATTGGCAAAATTCCAAAATTGTTTTTATATAACGTCTCGATGTCGACGTCTGTTGTGTCATTGCCAAGTCAAGTTTGACCCACAAATAAACAAAGAAACCCTAGATATAAAAAACGATCAGAATTTCTTTGACAATGACGCATAGACGTTTATAAAAAACAAGTGCGGAATTGTATCAAGTGTTTTATTTTCATCTAAAGTTCCACATAGTAGCACCCGATTCCATCAATGTACTGTGCTCGTACTGTTATCTTAATGTCCACGATCAACATGGAATTACTCTGCACGATCCATGAACGCCTTTTTCGTTTCTGTAATATTAATGCATGCCAACACGAAACATATCCACTTATCGTATTCGCCAATGAATCTATGAGTTGATTCATTGCACCCGAGCATATTTTACATTCATGGAAACCTCAATGGAAGAAATGACGTTCCCTCACCTTCCTGAACTTATTTTACATAATCGTTCACGCTCAATCTTGTACCTACTCTTAGGTTCAAATTTCACCCACGGTGCGACATCGCCCTCGTGGGAGCGTTATCAATCCGGGGTCATCATTATACGGTATGCTTTACAACGGAAAGTGAGGTAGCCGGGATATTAGAATGACCGCGGGGGGGGAGGGAGGGGGAGTGGATCGAGGGGATATGTGTGAGGGGGTGAACAAGGGAATTCGTGCCGGGATGGTTTTGGAGCGGTGGCTTGTGAGGGCGTGGGGGGGGGGGGAGAAGGGGATGCGAGAGTGTGTGGAACGATGTGACGTTTGGGACAAAGGGGGGAGGAAGACTGGAGGATGAGGAGGCGTTATACGTAGAGGGGGATAGAGCGGAGGGGGGGGGGTGTCCCCCTTTTCAAAAGTCTCGGATAGTCGGGGTGGAGGGGGCTCTGCTTTAGTCTGCTGCCGCCGTGTTGTGCGTATGAGAGGAAAGAAAAGAGGAGGGAGGAAGGGAATGGGAAAGGGAGAGTGAGAGATGGGGAGGAGAGGGAGGGAGGGCACATGAAAAAAAAAAGAATGGACTTCGGGACGTTGTTGTGAGAGTCATCATCAATTTTCCAGCCGCCGGCTGTGAACAATGGGGCGGCCCTATACATGTGGGTGGGAAGGAGAGAAGAAAGATGGGAGGGAAAGGGAGAGGTGTGTAAGGAGAGAGAGGAGAAAAGAGTAAGAGGAGGAATGGAAGAGAAGAGGAGGAACCGGGCAACAACTGCCATTCACCTCACGCCTCACCTACACCGGATGGGAAGGCGACAGAGTGAAAAGCAAGAGGTATAAAAAGGAGGGAGAAAGAAAGATAGGGGGAGAGGCAATGGAAAAGTAAATGATTAAGAGAAAAGGAAATCGGGCCGGTTCCCTAAACCGACAGTATTTACTATCAATTTTTTTAAGCGCTTCCTCAAGGCAAATTTTTACGTATATTCCCACTTATTGTTGACCACATTAGGGTACGATGCCATACGAAATTTCTTGTGGTTTCGTCAATCCTTGGTGATCGAAGGTAGACACATTTAGAAGCATTGCCTATCTGCGAGCAAGCTATGCAAATGTTATGTAAACAAATAAACTCTTGTTGACATACACGCTTGGCGACGGTCCGCTAATTTGCGTGCAGAAAATTTCGAATCGTACGCAGCGGTCACCTTGACAAAGTCTCCTGAAACGTCATTGAATGTTAACCCATTCGGAGATAACTCAAAAAAGGCGACATCGATATGAGTGGTCGGCGATTAAGTTTCAACTAATTAAATTACGAAACTTTGGCAATACAATTAATATGAGACCTACGACGACTAATGTGAAAATAGGACTGCACTCCTAGGATACGTATATCGATATCACAATTAACGAATGCAATACTGGAACCGGCTTCTAGATAACATCTGCCATTTATATTTCTTTCCACTTTCTCCCGCATTATCTGGTGGCACAAGCGCTATCTTGCCCTCCGCCTCCTCTCACACCTACGCCTCTCCCCTCACTCCCTATTTTCCCGCGAGAGGGCTCTACTATCTCCTCCCTTCCTCTTTTTCCTTCCTCCTCCCCCATCCTACACCGATACCTCCCGCCCCTCACCCATCCCATTCCGACGCAACAGGTGGCTCATTTCGAAACGGCCTCCAACCGATTGTCAAGAGGTGTTGCTCACTGCTACTCCTCCTGGTGGGGGGCAGGGGGCTTTCGGGGGAGGAAGACCTTTCTTCGGCCGGTGAGGCAAGAGGAGGAGGAGAATAGGAAAGGAAAAAAAGAGCAGAAAAAATACATTAAAGAAAAGGCTTTTATATAGAGTGTAAAGTAGCAGGGGAGGGGACCAAGGATAGGACCCTGTGGAATCGTGGGGGTCTTCCCCGCGTCGAGGAAAGGGGAGACGTAATATTCCTATAGAGGGAAGAGCGGTGGTCCTACGTTGTGGGGGTTGTTTTGTTTTGTTTGTGGGTGCTGTGCCGTGTTTGTTGCGGGGATGAGAAGCCAAGAAGGGAGGGAGGGAGAATAAGATACAGGAAGGAGGGCAGGGTGGGTGGTTTTAAAGTGAGGGAGTTGGGGTATTTTTTGATGCGAGCGGGTTTCTTTTGATGGAGGCGGCTTTTTGAGGGGGTTCGGTTAAGGGGAGGGGAGGAGGCAGTGGATGGTGCTCTAAGGGAAGAGATTGGCCGGTCGCAGAGGGGTGGGGGTGGAATGGGGGGTTGGCAGATGTGCGTAAGTGAGGATGCTCTTTTCTGAGCGGTGAAACTGAGATGGAGCGTTGTCGGGAGGGAGGTTAGAGCGTGGTTCGAAGGGAAAATTGAGAGGACGGCCTGACTCCCTCCGAAACTCCTAACACCCTTCTCTTAATACGCCATCTCACCCACAACGCACACACACTCGCACGCAAACAAGGGGGGGGGGCACATAATGACGAAAGGGCCGAGATGGACGCACGCGCGTCTTTCGTCTTTTGGCGAGCCGTGCTCGCAATGAGAGTGGTGAAATTCCGGAGGACCACTGACATGGACTCATTCACTCGCCACGCCTCGACTGTTCTCTGCTCTTTTGTCGGCGAGACGGGAATAGGGAGGGAGAGAGGGCATGGGGTCATGCGAGAGGAGATTCCGAGAGAAAGGATTGGTCGAAAAATTCACTCATGACGAGGGCCCTAATTTATTACAGTGCTGCCCGTGAAGAAGGCTTCTTCTGGATGGTGCAGTCAAAAAATATGATCCTATCCAATTCATCTTTCCTGAGTTGAAGAGGAAGTATCATTAATTTAAATTAATATTATGGTTTCATTATCCAGTATTTGAAGAAAACAAGTGCATTTAATTTATTTAAGCCCAAAGACGTATTAGACTTCTATTTCAAGTGATCTAACTGGTATGGACATATTACAACGTCAGAGAATATACCTAAATTCCAAACCAGACACTAAGTTCAAGCCTGAGGCTGAGTTCGAAGCCGCAAACATTGGGTTGCCACGCAGGCGTGTTACCAACCTTACAGCCGGCCATAGAATACTTCACTTACGCAATGCTTTGCACTCAAACAGCACTTGAAATTACAGATGATTAAGGAGCAACAATGGAAGACTCTGAGGAAAGCATAACTTTTTAATGATCACAGCGATATGTCACTTTAATGAAAACTGATTAAAAATGCATATTTTTCCAGGTGATGGAATTGCAGCAATGATGTACCAGAGTTTCCAAGATATTGGCTGTTAAATAAAATCATTGCAGAAGAAATGTTTCAAAGTAATATAAAGTAATACTACAGGAATCAACAAGGCCGATTAGGCAAATAGGTATACATACAGACGCAAATAGGGAAATACTCAAAGTTAAAACAAAAAGAACAGTTGCGAGAGATTTTGAGTACGAGGTATAGTAGGTATGGGGTGGGTAGATAGGTAGGTATTGGTATAACACAAGCAAGATTTGTCGAAGCATGAGAGCATAACTTTGAATAGGGAAAATGGAGGTTCGCTAATTTTATGAGAAAGGCAAAAATTATTTCAATTCAACATCGGTCTACGTTTTCGCTATTTTGGTTTCAGTTACCTCATTTCAGTACCTACTGATTCTAGTGCCGTATCAAGCTTGAAGGGAATCGGTAAGAAAAAATGAGGAAATTAGAGGGAAAGAGGGAAAGTGACGATCTTTGAAGAGGGATAGTGTCACAGTCGAAGAGGAGGTAACCAAGAAGGATTGTAGTTGGCCACGTCTGTGGACTCAATAGTTTGCGACGTCGTCTACGTTAAACGATTCCCGAGAGAATTATTCACGGTTTTGGAGGGGAATGGTGGCCGAAGGACTTGAATGAGTAGAATCCAATGGACGGCAGACGGTTACTCGCATCTGAAGATGATGGGCCGGTAAAGGAATAAGAAAGTGAGTAAGGTGGACAGGGATAGAGACGAAGGGGAAGAGCTGTTAGGCATGGTAGAGAAAGAAAGATAATTATTGGATTTTATTCGGCGGAGGCAGAATGGATGAATGGAGAAGGTAATAAAGCGGCGATGAGATGTTGACAGCCATGATAGACTAGAGAAAGTTTGGTTATCGAGAAGGAAGTAGGAAAAAGATAAGTAGGTACCGTAGATGCTGTTAGGAAGTGGGAAATAAATCGAGGTGGTAAATGAAATAATATAAGGTCAATGAGCTATTGGAGTTAAAACTCGTTATTGATAAATAGCTTCTTCGCAGTTCAACCAAAACCTACTTTGCAAAAATTGCTTGGTTATTGAACAGTATAAGAATAAATAAAGCCAGTTGTTTTTAGTCCACAGCTGCTTTTTAAATCTAGGTGACGCATTCAGTGGTGGCGGAATGCTGAAAACTGCTTCCATTGCCATGCCCAAAACACGTAGGCATGATAACGACCGACTTTCAGTTGGCACGATAAAACGAGAGTTCGAATAGTAGACGATTGACGGTAAAAAATGTAGATTACAGACAGGCAAGATTCCCAAGTTCACAACTCACTAATCCGGTTATTTTCCGAAATTGGGAAAAAGTAAAGATGCTAGCTCACTGACATAAAAACACCACCAGTGCTCAAGAGGATTCGAACTGCTGACGGAAAAGCCAAGAGCAGGCTCACCAAAACATGTTTTTTACAGGTCATTACAGACAAAACATCTTTCATGTCATGAAGCCTCCAAGTAAAACTAAATAAGCTCCAATATACCAGCTTCTGAAGGTATAATTTAAAAAATGTTTTTTATCACTTAAACATATAGTTTTAGCAGATTTGATAATTTTTTTCAACCCACTTTTATACATGATCTATCTCTTTCTGAAAATATGTAGGTCCTCCGCAATTCCAATTATAGAAGAATGTATGTGTTAGACTTTGTACGTAAGAAGCGTTTTGGAGAGCAAAATAATAATATCATTCATTATCGTAGATCTTCCCAGCCCATTACGTACATAATTGTTGGTTGCAATTAAAATTACATAAAAAACAAGAAAACAGCAAGTTGACTAGAAGAGAAAGAAAATAAAAGAAAAAATGAGTAAATATATTAAAATAATTAAAGTAAAAAACACGATTTATATTTCCACCAAAATATATTATGGCACGACTAGTTTCATCGAATCGACACCATATTCAGGTGAGAATATGCTAGGTTTTTTACATCAGCATTGGTGAATTTCCACTAAGTTCAGCCCAAAATAACGATTGTACATATCTACAGAGAATTTTGGGTGAACGTGCTTCAGTTCAGTTTGAATCATTGCAATCTATCTTTCATATATAGATAACTCCTTACATATACCTAGAACGTATATATAAGGTGCCATACCTATATTTAAAAAAAATATAAGGCAATAAAGAAGTATTTTTCAAGGAAAAATAAAAACACCTGTATAAGTATTAACAATATTTGATTTAAAATAAGAGTATTGAGTCACGGAATCATCTCTCTCCCTCTCTCGAGAAAACCGCAAGTCTATAATCACTCGAGGCGCCAACGTTGTTTATCACTGCACGAACATCGTTTACCAACGGTCATTTTAAATTAAGATTCATTCATTTTTCCTAAGTAACCCGATCCAGTCGTATAAAAGCTTGCTTGCATGTTTGAAAATTTAATCTCAAAGGAATTAATCAATATTTCCGAAAAAAATAAAACGCGATTCACGGGATAATTGACACTAGAAGTGTTTCCTTTAATACTAAGACCACGATTGAAAACTATTCGTGCCTATGTTTACTTTTATCAATGATAATACAATATAATAATAACTATGTGGCATCTGGGGTAGACCAGATTTTCCTTGCCGTGGTTTACTAAATTAATCAAAGAATTCACCGGCATGAGTTGCGAGTGGCATCGTTTCATTTTTTCTCTTATTAGACTGCAAGGGGATGTGCATTCAGTACCTACGTTAAGCACCAATATGCGTGGAAATAATAGAGAGGGGAAAATAAGAGACATTTCTTGCTTTCCCTTCTCTCCTCCTTCAGTTCCTTCAGTCTGGAAGACATTAGATTGAATACGATGACAGCGTCTTTGAGAATCGATGAATATCGCGAATAAAAATATGTTACGGAATCCTATATATGGTTACTTGATGGATTACTGTCCACGATAGCAGATCCTTAATTTACGAGGAATCAAAAAAAAAAAAAAGAAAAAAACAGGATCACGAATGGATAATCTCAAAACCTATCCTATTACTAAGAAAATCTGATAACTATACCTCAATTGCTAACTACATACCATGTGTAATGAAAAAAAACTTAGGACCACTTTCATGTCACTAGCTAATTACAACCATTACAAATTTTTCGTCCTATATGTTTTTCGTCGTTTTCGTTCTCGTCGTATGTTAAACTATGCTCAGTGGTTTTTCAAGGTTTATAGCAGATCATGGTTCATACATAAAAACACCAAGCGATCATTTAACTCTAATTGAAATAATAACGACAAGTGGGAATTAGAAAATATCTGATCGTATTTAAATAATGAATGAATAAAATGAAAAGAAAATAAAAAACGAAAATAATTGCACTGAAATAGACAGAAATCTCGACCTTCTGGAAAAAGTGACTTAATAAAAGGTATTCCAAGGAAATTAAATAAATTCTACTAAACTGACTGTAGGACAGAAACACAAAAAAATAAATTAAAACTCCTGCATTAAAGTAAGAAAAGAAAGAGAGTTGCTGGAGTCAACCATACTAGTACAGATTTAAAGAATCCAGGGCATAATAGGCGGATATGAGATATTTAAACCGGTGATGGAAGGTAAGCAGAAATATAGGCGTGGAATTGGGAGAAAAAGGAAGGGCATTTTTAGAGAAAATAAAGAGAGAAACGAGTCATGTTGAGGTAAAGGATATATCTACGATATAATATCGACTTTACAGACGTAGGTGGTGGTAAATATAACGCAGAGCTTGGAATAGCCCGTGAAATTCATTACAACCGACCCTAAAACGGTAAAATATCAAAAAACAATAAATACATAGGAGTAAACAAAATATTACATTACAGAACATTCTATTTATGCATTTTTTTCCTCTTTCCTAAACTGCCTCATCTGAAATGGTCAAGGGACCACTGGTTGACGCCCAACACTTCAGCTAGCACTCTGCTCTCAAAAGTTTTCTTATGATTTTACTTCGATTTTTCAAGTGGAAATGGTATTGTACACGCTGCAAACGCGCTTAATGTCGAAAAGACACCAGATTCACATATTAAGTTTACGTAAATACCGATCACGCTGTAACCTTTAGGGATAGGGACAGTGACAAAAGTTTAATACCCTGTGAAAGGCCTGTAAAGCTGATTCTAATAACTTTCTCCGTACTGCCCTATCCTTGCATACATCTTTTGATTCAGTTTCCCTCATAAATTACTTCATACACGCTCTCTCGTTATTGAGACTCCTGATGTTCCTTCACTTTAAAGTACCTTTCACCACATTCGTCCATGACTTTCTTAGTCTACCCATTTCTGTCACACCATTCACTCCTCTTTCATAAATCTGCTTCGTTATTTTCAAACATTCTCTAGACATGGCCATTCATACGTGTCCATTGCCATTATTAAGTTTATAACACACAAATCTAGCTGTAGCATTTACAGGATGTCTTCGGAGTTTGGTCTCAATTTTGTTTTCTTTTGATCTTCGTCGCTGGTGCATCCCCGACTTTTTTTCATTTCTCTGCCTTTGTGGAACCATGTGTCACAAGAACTCTTGACGCATCGCAGATGTGACGACGTTAATAACGGTTACAAATTTAAATTTTGCCGGCTTGCCTTTTGATCAGGACAAAAATGACAAAAGTTTCGACGCAGCTACGGTTTAAAAATCCATCGGTGGATCCATAAACGCATCGTTCAACGCAACTTCTCAAAGAATTATACTGGTCACTCCTAAGCAATACCTGTTTCATCTTCCACTGTAGCCTTAGAAGGTTGCTTTTGATAAAAGGTATTTTTGAAGAGAGAGCTTAGAGTTTTCAGCGATATTAGTTTTAAATAGAATTGAACAACTCCCTTGAGAGCTAAACACCATTGAAGAACGGCTTCTCATAGAGTTGGCAGTGCAATAGAGGAGAACTTGGTAGACAGCAACAACTTTTTAAACAGTTCATCTTCGTCAAACTTCGTAAACTTTTGAACAAAAAGATGATATAAAAAAAGTACCATTCGATGCTGAAGTAGAGTCCGGAACCATCATTGAACGTAGAGAAAATGTTTGATAAAAACTCACCTCACGTCACTGAAAGAACTGTTGTTTAAACTGAGGCGTGTATAGCTTGTGACCCCAGCTCGTTTAGATAAAGGACAAAGGTTTGCGTTTAGAGACCAAAACACTGCCAGAAATGACTGATCCGTCTTCAGGGTAGATGTACCAACCAGTTGATGTCGCATTTGCCATCAACCACCACATAGTGGAGTGGTTTAAAAACAATATTCAAACTGAATCCTTTCTGTTTTTTTTATTCAAAATTTTCTTCACCTGAGGGATCATTAAAAGCTTGCAAGAACTTTTGCTCTTAGCCATACAATAGTGCACAAGTTAGCTATGCTAATTACTGCATGGCGAAGCGACCATATGCATTATGCATTATAGTTAACATCAAGTTTAGCTGTATGTCGTCAGAATTATAAGACCTCCCCAATCGCAATATCGGAAACTCTTAAAAAAAAAACTTGCATTGTAAAGGTATATTACGGCATTTTATCAACTAAAAAAACAGTAAACGATTACATCTACTACCCCACAAGCAAGAGCTTCGGTTTTCTACAGTAATCATTAAATATTATAGGAAAAAGATATTTTTATCTCCGAAAAAATTATTCTCTGGCGTCGGGGTTGATATTCGTACAAAGCCTTACGACAAAAAAGACTGTATCACAACATTAATAGAACATTAGCGAACCGCGTAAGGCGAGAAATTTCGCTGAAAAAAAATGTTTTGCTTCTCTCATGCCCAAGAAGAGAAACTCGGATTCCCGTCTACCAAATGCTCCAATAGGATTAGCTTGGTGGAATTAACAGCAACATTTATGGCACGCAGTCGTTTTTAATATTTTTATCCAATTTTCATAAGGCACTATGAAAGGAGGGACCTATTCTTTGAATCATATCTCCTTCCTTTGCTTGTGACATTTTACAATATCAATGCACAAACGGGAGTGGAAACTGAATATTAAATGAAACCCTGAGTAAAACGCAGAATCGGTACAAGAAGTTGACCTCTAATTTCATTGCAGTTTTTAGGCACATTGAAAATTGACCAATCAAATACTAGAATTATATTTCTTTTGAAACTGAAACTTTGAAATGAAGCATTCCTTAACACATATAGTGCAATCTTAAATGAAACAACCATCCATTCAGACTGCTGCGGCGGCGGTCCTTTCAACAGGCGTTACTATCATATTCGTAAATGCACTGTAGCACAATTAAACAACTTAAATATATTCTATTATTAATTTCATTAGTCAGTGGTGAAAACCTATAAATATTTATTCTATCCTCTAAATGGCACCAATATTTTGGAGAAATTTGATTAAATCTTGTAAGGGTTTGAAAGAACGTTTCCCTCAAACATCAGACCGCCCCTGAAAAAATACTTGCAAATTAAGTATTAGGAAATAAAACAGGGTGGCCATACTCTACAGGGGAGGGTCAAAGAAACTCTATAGTTGTGTGCAAGGCGTATTCAATATGTCTAGTAATGATATATCGCAGTAAACTACTGCCCATTTATTTTCAGCCGGTTATGAAGAGGCCCGCTATGAACAGAAACCATGTCCTCCAGGCAAATGATATATATTTTCGGAAAAATGATATTTCACTGATTACTTCCTATCACATCGTTTGCTCAACATTCTCTCCTCCATCACGTGATTCAACAAACCATTCTCACTCTCCGCTTTCCGAAACCACCTTTTCCATCATTTTCTGTGTTTCAACCCATCAACCTGCTTCCTCCTCACTGAATCTACCGGCTTGCCATTTGTCTTGCTCCCTGTTCAACTCAACTTTCTCCGACCTTGCCCAAACCAAGAGCCCAAAGCCCAGTGGTCACGGCCATCCGTCTTCCCAGTGAATTTACGGTTCCGCCCAGGGCTAGACTATACCTACTCCACAGCAATAGGCAATTTAAACGATATTATCTATTTCCTGCGCTATAGTTCACATTAATCTATTCTTTGAGATGCTTCTTGTTGTATATACAGCCCACGGTATAAGACTCATATTTGGCAAACAATCTAATCAATAATTAAACCGTTTCAACATCTCACAATTTTCTCCTTGCTGCTTTGAAAAAACGTTTTTTCAACGTAATTCAACCACATAATCCTTAAAATTGTTCCTCATTGCGTGATTTTCCGTCATCAACGGCTCCTGAATTTCCATTGAGGTGTATTCTGAAAATGTCTCTCTGAGAACTCATTTTAATGGATGCACTTGTTTTATTTCTTTATGAAGAGCTCCATCTCAGAATTTGAGCAGAGACTTACGTTTTTGTGACTTACAAATACGGCGTTAAAATTCTCATGCAGTTCGAGTCCAAATTATAATATAGCCAATAGGAATATAATGTTTCACCATTTATCATAAAAAAGTATTTTGCCTTCATGAATGTATTTTTAGTATTGCAAAACTGTTCTTAGATTCAGCACATGAAACATATCTAGGTATCTATCTAGCTGAAGTAACAACTTGCAGCAGATAAGTAACTCGTTCGTGATATTTATTAGACAAAAACTATTATTTACCACTGAATAAAAGTAATAGATATAGCTTGTGTGGACTCATATATAATAGATACCAGAGAAAACATCTGCCAAATACATTTTTTAAACAAAAAAATTATAAACAACAAATTAATTAGCGATGTTGATGTGCTAATGAACTATAGCATGTTTCACAATTTTAGTACATAGGTGCATATATACAATATTTCCTCACCTCTGAGGGTTGCAAATGCTTCTATGCTTGCTCAACGTCGAAGAATTATGAAACCACATTAATCTCACAGCAACCATAGAAATCTGCGTTGCGAAACTAATTAAAGAGAAGTTTTCACACATAATGTTTTCGTGAGGACTTTTTCCAGGCATCCCATACGTTCTCAGGCAGGCTAGGCAATTAGATCGTTTCAACCAAAAACTAAGAGAACAGATAGGAGTTAGAAGTGGATAGAATGTAATTGATAGAAGTAGCGGGGCTGCCAAATGCCGGGTCTACACTAGTACCTTAAGTGAGAATTTAAGTGACAAGTTCGTTTAAGGTCGTAGTGTAGGTATCAGCAATTTTCATTTAAGGACACCTTCACTCAAGTTACTTTAGAACCGTACTTAAGTCAACTTTTTCCACACGGTTGGCGTTCTTCAAGTGTTATGCGTAATGTATTTTGAAATGTACAGGTTTTTATTATTGTAATTTGAGAGGTTTCATGCAGGAATAACTTTTAAACTGGTAAATTTGTGCGTTAGGGGAAGCAGTTATATTTTATACGTGTTGGGGATAATGTAATATTCATAGATCGCAGTGTATTGGTTAATGTAGGAAGTTTTATAAGGTACCCGGTGTATTGTTAAAAGTTATATTTTCTGGTGATGTTGATGGAATTAGATCAAAGTGGGAAAAATTAGCCATAATGAATATTTTTAGTTTGTAGGAATTTTTGCTTATGATGTTTTAATGCACATGTTTAGTGAAGGGGTATGAAGTCACGGGCCTTATCAACCCCCATATATAAAATTTCATGTGGAACCTAACATTATGCCTATCAGTCATAAGGATTTGTTCAAATTACAGTAGGTGAAGCCCGAGGTAACTGAGGTTCTTTTGTATGTTTCTCATTAATGATTTTTTAAGGTAATTTTTTTAGCCGTACCTACCTTAAAGTAGAAGACAAAAAAGGAATTATATAATTGATTTCTAATAGCATTTTTAGCCGTACCTTAAATTAATAGACAAAACAGGAATTATATTTGACTTCTAATTGCTATTTTTATCGCCAAACATCAACTATTTCCCTGAAGCTACGTCCAGAATAAAATATTAGGTCAAAAACGCGTTATTTTCGTATGTTGCCGGTATGGTGGAACCCTTTCTGACGGTCTACCAAACAAATAACCCCAACGCTCCTCTCATTCTTACAGCTTTAACTGCCAGAGATTTGTACGTGATATTTGTTAAAAAGGAATACTTTAGAAGTAAGACATGTCTGTGATGTAGATGTATTCAAAGAGGAAAATCTAATTCCCGCAAAGGACATTGTTCTTAATTTTTATTTTCTTAAAATTTGTACTCATTCTCATGTGGCCTGTTTATATGACAAGCTTTTAGGATCAGTCATCTGAAAATCTATTGCGATAATAAAATTAATTAATCCTTATTGAACTGTGACATCAGTTTAGTCGCCTCAACTATTTGCTCGCCTTGATCCTCAACTGCTAAGATTCACTGTTTCTTTAATTCCCGAAATTGGCGATCACGACGCTTCAGTCCACTTAAAGCTCAAGTGTAGCTGTCGGACCACACCTAATTGAAATCTTTAGTGAAGTCACAAAAGTTAAGTCTGTAGTGTAGACAAGGCAAAATGCTCGATTAGTAGTAATGGGCAGTCTCGTTCCTTTCTCGGAATCGTTCCTTTCGTTCTCGTTCAATGAAAGGAACGAGTTAAAAGATTCGTTCCTTTTTTTCCAATTTGCACGTTGTATCTCTGTTAAATACACTTTTCTCACTTCAGCATGCAGGTAATACACTATTGAGTCTGCATTATAATGAAATATTGTCATAAGAAGCCGCTTTGCACTTGCGATGGCTTTAGCCATCCAGTATAATTTTGCCCTATGCATTTGCCTATTGAACACTAGTACGTGCATAGTTCTCACTCATATTAGGAAGTCGTTTGAGTATCCACGTCTTCCCTAAACTGTGGTAATGTGGATTCCATCTTACCTTTGTTTATATTGTTTGTAAAGTGGAATTTACTTGTTTTTAATAGATAATATAGCCCCGTTATAGCGAAGAGCCGAAAAATATGCACAGTATATAATGAGAAGCGCAGCGGAGAAACCTTATTTTGCTGCTCGAAGTTTTCCCATCCTACTGACACAGACGAGTAAACCACATGAGTGGCAGTCGGACCAACAGAGTGAAACCTGATGAAACGTCTCGAGCGGAAAGAGGGTGGCGACGCCGAAAGTACTAGGGGGAGTCCGCCGCCGTTGCGTCGTCGAGAATTTAACGTCGTTCCTTTATGCTGGAGATCTTATCTTAACGTTAACGCTATTGATTCGGTGAGTCAGTTTCTCTCACCAGCAGGAAATCGAATAAAAATTGTATGGTGACACACGCGTTCTCCCTAAACAATAATGATGGTTTTGGTGGTTCTGACCCAACAAAGGGCTGTATTTTGTAAGCCACCGTCAAATAGCTGTTCACAACAGAAAGAAATGTGAGATTGAGGTAAGTATTGATTTACAACAATAGGCAGGTACCAATTTCCAAGCCAATGCTACAATTCTGGAACACGTGCTCTCATAAATTTCTTTACAACAATGATTTATCAGCAGCGTCACTTGAATATACATAGCAATTAAAATTATTAGAAGGATATGGCGAGTAAAACACATTTCAGGTAGAGATAAACTATTCACGGCAGAGATTAATACAGTTATTTGGATATAAACGTACGAGAAACACCATAAGCCATAATAAACAGCATCTATGGTGATCTAAATTATTCAAACATACTCATCCTGTTTACAACTGCCATAAATCTATCACGAGTAGAACCTCAAAATTCAATTTTTTACCATATGTAGAACTTTTGCATGTCTTCATATTCTGTCAGCCACATATATATGTAGAGGTGCTATGCCATATATTTTTAATACCTCCCCAAACGAAAAAATAGTCCGAAAATGGCTGATTTTTTGCGCGAAGCCATTTTTGTTTGCTTCTAGATGAAAGAAGGTAAGTGCGAAAGGTATAAAACTTTCTAAAATTGTTCTCCTACCACATCGCTTTCAAAACAAAATCTCTCAAATCGGAGAATTTCCTCGTTTGCACAGTTTTCTCGAGTCGAAAACCAGTATTTTTCAGTTTATTTCAAGTTCAATTTCAACAGTAAAGGGATCTAGAAAGAAAAATTAAAGGAAACACATCTTGAGTAGAAGAACGGTTTTAGGGTCTCTCCTCGTCATTAATAGTTCTCGAGAAATTATGGATAGAGTATAAACATCAAAATTTTCAAAACTTCGTAAGCACCATATTGGAAAAAATGGCTGCCACAAGAAAACGATTAAGGGTAAAATGTTTAAAATATCGCATTCAGCTGCCAATATATGTAGGTATGTGCGTGCAAAAAGTATATTTTTCAATAATGGCCATGCAACCAATGTATTTTTCACTGGGTCATTTCACATGGAATGGCCCAAAGGTCAATGGTTAAATTATCTAATTTTAGCGAATTGAATAAACTATTCATGTATTCCAGGGAATTCTCAGGCCAATGTTAAGAGTTGAGCTTTTTATTGCTTTTTTCCTCATATCGTTTGGTTACTTAATCGATTTGAATACCAAAGCGTATTGATTGTTTTAGCATTTAGCCCATACCGATATTGGTCTTGTAAACTTGTAAGCATTTATTTTCCAACATATCATCGTTCGATACAAATCAAATTAGCATATGCTACTTCATCCTCGTCTTAAGAGTTTTTGTCTTTTCTTTCCTGCGGATTGGTTTAGTCTTCCTTGTCCTTTGACGCCTAATTCGATCCTTCGAGACCTTTCGTTCTTTCCGGTCCTTTGAGTCCTTTCGATCCTTTGTTTCCTTTCGTTCCTTTGGAAAGAGAAGATTTTTCTGGTCCTTTGAGTAATTTCGTTCCTTTCGATTCTTTTGATTCCTTTCGTTCCTTTGGAAAGAGAAGTTTTTCACATCCGGATTCGTTACATCTCATTGCTAAGGAACGAATCGTTCCGAAATAGCCCACCACTATCGATTAGCTATATTGATTACGAGTTTAATAATATAAGGAAAGAGACGGACAACAGATCCCAGAGGTTTCAATGCAACATTTTAACTTGAAGTAACTTTCATTATTTTACCATTTATTTGCTGTTTTCGATCATGACTTGAATGCTGCAGATAAAATGACACCTGAGGCAGGGCAAATTATCCAATTTTCCATTACTTTTCAGAAAAATAGACACCGTGGTCATTATCCTTTACCGCAAGGATATATTGTGCTAATCTATTTCTGAGAGGGAATTCACTATACTAACACAAATCCACACACGGCACAATGAAATTGCGTAGGTGCATACACAATAAATGTGATTTAGCAAAACTTATAACCCGCCGATAGCAAGCATAAAATTTACTAATTTGCAATTCCGCGATTGTATGTAACCATAGCAATGGCATAGGCTTCTGCATCGATCGGGAGATGGGGCTGGATAGAATTTTCTCAATCATTCCCCACTAATACGTATTGCACAGTATAAAATCTTTCATAAAAGTGTATCATTTTTTTACATCATCTTCAGAATACAGTGTGGAATTATAACAAGATCCATTAAATGTATGCATGCATACCTATCAAGCCATTCCTTTTCGGGCTAGGCAGATTCAAAGAGCTTAGTTGATGCTGTTAGCACAAGGAAACTGGCTATTTTTTTAATAATGTCTTCTATTTGACCAATCCTCTGATGCGTCTGCTATATTATGCATTTCCTCTTACGCGATCCATTGATCTTAAGACTCCTTATATTCGTCCATTAAAAATTATCATAAAAATAAAACCGATTTTACGGATAGACTAGGACGCAAGCAGTCTAAAAACCAGAATAGTTTCAAAACTGATTTTGCAAAATGTTTTACGGAAAGGTTTATGGTAAGCAACAAAATAACGTATTGGGACCACGGTTATGTCAAAAGAGAACACTCAACTCCACTAGCTCTCACTACGACTATGAAAAAATAAAGCTATTAAGCAATGCATCTATTTAACACGCAAATCACTTAATCTTAACGCAAATCATTTGAACTTTCGCCCAACGAAACAAAAAACCAGCTTCTCACAGGAGAGATATCACAATGGACGGATAGCTACCATAATTTCGAGTAGTCTACTAATTATTTAAGGCCAAACAAATTACGAAGTATGAGATCGCAAATTAAAAATAATAACAGAAAATGCATAATACCTACTATTGTTGGAGCAACGTATTTCAAAAATCGTCTGAAACATTAGTCATAGGATGAAGATAAAGTAAGTGGCCAAAGAAATTGAAGAAATGAAATCTATAATATTAACAAAATAATCCCGACTCTGACAGCTATTGAAGTCAGCAGGCCTCACTGAGATGCAATGCAATGGGATCGTGTTCCCTTAAGAAGAGATGCAAATGTAAGAAGAGCATATGAAGAGTAAATACAGACAGGATTTTATTACAATTCAAATGTTATCCACGCTACAAGCTGCAGCTCAAATTTGACAAAATAGGAATGATAAGGTCTCCACATACATGCATTGACACAATCATAAAAAAGTTTAGAAAAAATAACGGTACTGCCGTAAGTAAACTGAATAATCAATATTTCTCTTTTGACGATGATGGAAATCTCCCGGTGTTCATAAGTATCCGTCAGATATGACAAACGCAAAGCTAGAAAAGACCTAGCAGGCCTACACAAAACTCTTTATAGCATTTGTAAGTTAAATTTCTTTCAGTGCCAAATTAATTCATTTGAGAAGCTGGTAGCCAGAGATCTGTGCCCAGAGGGCACTCTACGGTTTGTTCATTCCTTCTCTTAGGCATTTCAATTGCAGAGTTTACGGAAAATACTCCAGAAAGAACGCTCCTAAGCAACTCAAAAATCTAATCACTGGTTCTGAGCTTATTAAATATATTTTATATCTCCCCATTTTGTTGCCTAATTTAATGAATTTTATAATTATCTACTTAGTTTAAGTTAGAAGAGGGGTAATAATTTGACCAATTCCGAACGGAAAAACATTGCGGAGCTCTTCCATGGTAAAGTGAAAATACAGAGTAAGTCAGTGTTTGCAATGTTATAGAGGACAATCCAGGTTTAGTTGTTTTGCGCCCGGTATCACAAAACGGTGAATTCATGATGGAATACATATCGCAAATTCATCGGTAACACCAATTTACTAACTTTTACTTTTCATTCACTTTTAATTGGGCCGGGTGTGCGTTCCTTTACGCCGGCAAGCGTTTAGGAATACGTATTCCTAAACGCTTGCCGGCGTAAAGGAAGTATACTGAACCGTTAAAGGTAAATATGAACTATAAAATTAAAATAATGTTAATCAATAGCTATAGAGCAGAATATGGCTTGGATAGCTCTACAGTATTTGGATATCTATGATGAAAGTCTTTGTTTTTTTCGCGGGTCACTATATATGTAGAAGAATGGCCAGCCTAAAAATAAGGCGTATTATGGAAACGTGCAGAAGTTCAGAAAGATTTTGAATTTTTTTTAAACGGAGAGAATGAATGTTTGAAAATAAGTGTGAGCTAGATATTCTTTCTTACATTGATTTACAAACGGACATTCCGCGTGTTTGATACACGACCTGAAATATGCGCACGAATAAAGGTGTCCATGGCATTTTTTTTATAAATAGGTAATTCAAACTAAGGGAACATCGATGTCGTTAGTCACATATTTATGTCGTCAGCTTGACAAAAAAAATATAAGCATGTTGCCTGTAATTACAGGCTTAAAATGAACACGTAAACTTTTCAGGGGGATATTGGTTCAACCTCCAAAGAGAAAGACAATGACGCTGGCCACTTTCGTCAGCCTCGTGTACAAGCAATGGAATTTATTCCCAAGGATGCAAGTTCGTAATTTACGCGGTTAAGAAGTGACTGAGGAATTCTTGCTGGGGGAAATAGATAAACCCAACAACGTCGACATCGTTATCCAAGTTCGGGTTCTTGGAAGGCAAGAATGACGCAATGATAGAGCTGCAGAGAAGAGCAATCTCGGCATGCCCAATAAGGCTTCCATCCCCTCCACTACAGACACCTGCCCCCTGCTCAGTACCCACTCTCCACCAAGTCTGGCTAACTGAAGTACACTGCACAGCAGCGGTTACGACCAGCAATCACTAGCGGCTAACGCACAAGAGGCAATTGTTGGCCGCACTAATAATGGCCGGGCACTTTCCGAGATCTAGCACGGGTGTACCAAGCCGCACGCCCTAAGAGATAATTAAACCATTGAAAATACTTCACACCGGTAGAAGGAAAAGAAGGCAAGAGCAGTAAAAATAAATTTTCTGATACGCGCCCATTCCGAAAAAAGGCCCGGGACCCAACCCCTTATGTGAAAACCTTTTTATCTCTTCCAACCGCACGTGAAAGAACTTCCCAAATGTTATCCCCACCCATTCCAACCCGAGGAAGCCACGCCCATTTTGGAGACCACGCCCCCATCCAATAGCTGGTCGGGAGCGAGTGAAATCGCGGACCAATGGCTCGACGGGTAGGCGTGGCCAACGTTGAGGTCGCGACAATGGAAAGGGTGAGGGAGTTTATAACTGAAACAGGAAGAGTGTGAGGGGGAGTACTGATGGGGGAGGGATAGTTTAGGGCCCCGTCTTTTCTTTTGATGACGGAAAAATGCCGGGGTAGCACGGAAGTGGGGGGGAGGGGGGGGGGGTGAAAAACGGGGGTGTATCCGGGGAGGGAGGAGTTAAGGAAAAGATAATTTTTTCTGAAACCTTCGTGAAGAGAATGAGAGGGAGGGAGTTAGTTTGTCCTGGGAGTAAAGGACTTGTGGTGGTAGGAGAAGGGAGGAATAGTAGTGGGAGGGGAAGGCATGAGTGGTGGAGTTTTAAGATTTATCCCTCGGAAAGAAAGAAGGGGGGACGAGGGTAAGGAGGTGGAGTTTTGAGGGTTGGGACTCCTACCCCCACTCCCAGTCACCATTGCCCTTCCCCTACTTTTATGAAGGCAGCTTCTCCTCCGAGTCTGTCTGACAAGAACGCCCTTCCAGTCCTTCGCGAGGAAGGCAAAGGTGTAGCACGTTGTGACGGTGTCGGAGGTCCAACCGCTCTCAGAAGAATAGTCACGCCTCCGGACTAGGTAAACCTAAGTGATACCGTTCGCAACCCAACACGTGGGAATCACCATAAGTCTCGGACGTCGAAACTATTCGCTGTGTAAACTCCAGTGTGGGACATTATTATCCTTTCGACCAAATCAAGGACTCCTCCCATCACAGTGCATGTGTTTTGCTTCGTGAGAGGTCCTATCCACGCCATCACAACGACACTCGGCTGGACTTGTACGACCACGAATACCTCTCACATCGAGGAGTTTTTTCCGACCCCCTCATCTTCGGTTCATGTGACCATCAAACGTTCCCGCTGAAGAGTGTCCTATCGTTCCAAGATCTCATCTGCGACGGGGAGGGAGTGCGAGCAGCTCTTGAAATATGACGGTGACCAACCTGGGAATGATGCGACCATGTTTCACCGGATACCCTTTCCAAGGTGAGTGTAAGTGGCTTTCGATATTTGAGGGGACGATTGCAAGGCCGGTTCGAAGATAATTCCAATGATTTGCATGTCATAGTAGCGATGATAATTTTGGAGGAGTTTCCGAATCAGCAGGGAAAGCGTGGTATTTGCATCAGCGCTCGGGAATCGCGTTCACTTGGCACAGTTTAATCTGCCCAGGAGCACCATTGTAGCCTAGCTGGCGCGATCTCTAGGAGTCTGAAAGATTAAAATGTCTCTGACAAATAAGCAGTTTTAAATTTATAGTTATCCTTCGACATAGGTACGATATGCCTTTTAAGTGATTTTATGGGCAATCACTTTAAAAGTCCTCGTATTTCCAAGTGATACTCAAATTTACACACATTTTGCATTTGCATGCCACAGGTTAATGAATGCTAATACGACCATATCTGGAGCGGTAGAACATTACCGGTTCATGTGAAGTTTCCGGCTTTTTTAAAACAATTAGCTATCAACTGAATTAAAGGCGAATTTAAATGCACATGTTGAATTCAAAGTGCTTTGAGTGTTGAAAAGACTATTCATAAATTACAACGTAGTTATGCCGGTGTTTCGGTAATATTTTTGATACGCACATCTAAAATTTTCAAGTCCGCTCTTCAAGTCCGCTGATGAGGAAAAATAAAGGCAATAAACGAACTTTATGAAAAAACATGAATTTAGCTGTGGGTATGCCTGTAAAAACATTCCTTGTCTGTTTTGCTGACGCTTATGGTTCATTGAGTCCACGCGTCATTAGAACGAATGTGTTATCTGTAGGTAGAGGTTCATGAATGTCACCGCTTAATAGCGAAGTAAGGTTTGACGACACTTACACTTAAACATTAGTTTTTCAAGTTAAAAAGTGAACTGACCTGGTAAAATTATCCGTCTGCGGTCTGTCCCTCGGGTGACGGGTTGAGTGGCCCTCACAGCGGGGAATGCGAGAGCGATCGTGCCGGGATCTGCGTCCACAACTCCGGGCGCTGGACCACCTCGCAGATTCGCTCCTCGATGAACTTCAATTCCAAACAAGCCCATGACGACTCCGTTCTGAATAGAAAATTAAGTGTCAATTCGCATCACCAACAATTATAAACTAAGGGTAATTTCTCTATATGTGTACTTTTTATATTCAAATCTGCATTTTTTAACGAATGGTTACTGTAAACAAACATTAAAACATTACCGAACGGATAGGTATGGGAATTCGTTTTTCCCCCGAACAATGAGGAACTTCAATAAATGCTAGGCGTAATTTCATTAGAGCGTTTCCTTTTTATATGTAAACGGCTGGTGTCCTAACACCCCCCGCCACACGCCTATTGATGCGGCTTGCGGGGTAGTGTGTAGATGTAGATGTAAAATCACCATGAGTTTTACTAATCTCTAAAGAGGGATCTCTGCAAATTCCCCGTAAAACAAATTTCTAAAAGATGTAGTACAGCATTATTAAATGAGAAAAATATATGAATAAACATATTCTGGAAGCAGATTATACTGAAGACAGTAGGTAATCAGTTTGTGGCAGCTTCACGCATCACGTTGTCGATTACAGGAGACAAGTAATCTATCCTCGTGCTTACATTTCTGTTCTGTAATGTTAACAAAATACTGTGTACTCCATTTTATAATATTGGCAGAGATGTTCCATTTTTAATTTATAGATACCTGCGTCTAATTAAAATGTATCCCTGGAGATTACTTTGACAAACATATTGATTAGGGTAGGTACGTCTCCATTGTGTCTTGTGCACACAAGGCGAGGAAACATTTATCGCGAGCAGAAAGCCAACATCAACTTTGACTAGCCAGCAATCAAAGGGAAAACGCAAAAATGTAATTTTATTCGTTCACGTGTTCTGAATTTGGAAATAGATCTGATCTTTTCCGATCTATTTGTGCATTAATTTTATTTACAATATTATACATTTCCATAGAAAAATTCTAATCACTCCAACTTTTATCATTCCTGATGACTGCTACTAAACATTTTAATAAATTTCCCACCTCTAATAGCTCAAAGTATGTTATAATAATTAACTGGGGTAATCGAAGCATGAAATAATAAGGAAACATGCAATGAACATCGATCTCTTATGCCCCAGAGCAACCAAACGCCGGCAACATAAGGAGAAGACTCTAGGTCCGTGACCGCAAATGGCTAAACGTAACTCGGGTGCTACCGGCGCGGCGGCAGAAGGGCGTGAACAACTAATTACCAATGGAACCAATCCAAGGATGTATAATACGAGGTGGGCAGCGATGGGGGAGAAGGGATGGTAATCAGCCGGGCCGGTCAGCGGCCCCCCATTGATTCACGATGCAGCCATACGCCCCTGTCACCCTCCGTCGCATTTATCATTCGTAAAATGGGAATGTGACCACCAACTGTAGGGGCCGGGCAGGTCGAGGAAGGAACTCTTGAGGGAAGCAGGCAGGGGGACGAAGGGGTCTGTCCCATTGAGCACTTCTTCCTCGAACAGCCGTACCGAGCCATAAATTATTTCACCCCATTCTAAATTTGTCAAACTAGATTAGACAGATAATGCTCGTGAAACATTTGCGGAATTCGCTATCGAAATCGACCTTTTATTACAAGATTAATAGTAAAGTAAAGACCACTACAGGGCGTCCGAAAGACCTCGGCCCAGTTGAGTCTCGATGTTTTGGAATATAGATTTTTTAACGTTCCGAATTATCCTTGATGCAAATTTAACCACCTTTCCATCATCGAGCACCCACAAAGCGCTTTGTTTACTTCGTCACCAAAAAGGGAAAACAATCTTTGTAAACGAAATCTTGAACTGCATGGAAATTTACTGGAGATGGGGTCCGTATGGTAGCTTGAGTGCTGACTTCCCATCTCGAGGTATCTCGGCAGTGTCGGAGTTTTTACAGTGGAATTCCGAGCTCTATTTGAGTAGTGTGTGGAAAGCAATTCAAGTGCGTCCGTCGGATAGGGCGTTTTGAGTTTATAGCGTTAATGCGATGCCGGATTTTTCTCCTACCTTATTTAATTTCCTTCTTATCCTCAATGTCGCATTTGGCGTAAGTTGTCGGTCGCCTCCCCAAACAACCACCCAACCTAAGTTAACTTGACAAGACGTCTTGCTTACGCATTTTAATCCTCGCTGTGCCGTTCATACGTGCTGTCAACAATGTGCAAGAAAAACACGGCATTTGCGGTAACTATTGTTTTGCTTATACAGCCCTCGCTACCTAGCGTATTACTCAAGCTTGCTCAAGACAAACTCAAGACATAATGGAGATACATTCTGGTCGCTGGTTGAAACATTCCAAAATTTGAATTCTGATTCTCGCGTACCTAGCGTCTAATTGTAAGTCAATTCTCGGGTTATTTGACGTCTCGTAGCGATTAGTCAAATATGGTCATTACAGAAACTGATTAGTGCCTATATTATCTTTGATATTCTGACGGGAAATGTAGGTATGTGGTTCCATTTCAAGGATACAGTGTACCAATGAGGGTGTGCAATGCTACTGCATCTTCATTGTAACAATTAACGAGAGGCAAGGTACTTCTGGAATTGATGCGATCGATAGATGCCAGAAAAAAACGATTACCTTCCCAAGCCAATTCTTTCCAGAGTCGCAACCACGACTGGGCTGTTTTCAACTCAATGATGGACTTAATGACTAGGCTAATCATACCTCCTCGTTCTCATAGCGGATATGTTAAGCTTCTATAAGCAGTAGGCGGATAAGCACCAGATTACGATCAGGATTGCTAGAGCATAATGATTACGTACAATTAGCATAAAACAGCCATCATCATCAGTTTTGAATCCAGAGATGGATAGTTGCGATCTATGATTATCAGTGATCCACAATATTAACTCATGAGCCTTTTAACAAATGTTGTTGACTTCATTAATTGCAATACTTTTATTGAATCTCCTTAATTTACTTCCAAAGGTATATTTTACGACTTCAGCCTCACGATATACCCACTGCACATTTTATTTGGTTATCTCTTGAAATTTTGTGATTTGTACGCTTCTACCCCTGGATGAAGGTAAACTTATTTTATTTCTAGGCAAAAAGTGTGTCATCGCTCAAATCAATCATGAAATAATAAGACGTTGTCTTCTTCTACCTGTTTCTTCAACTGTAATGTTTCAGATCCTCGCATTGGCATACATACAAAGCTGTTTCACACGGTATCACCGATTATTAAATCTTGTTTCATATATTATATTTTACATAGGCGCTCATAAAATGTCATGCCCCTCACCTTAAATTAGGATACCCCTTTGGGAAACTATTCATCAATACCACTTTATTATAACTATAAACAGCGGAACTCAGAAAAGGGACATACAAGGTTTACAAAAAAAATTTCTGAGCTCTTGAAGGCATTTTTGGGCGTTGCGTCCCTTGGGACAGAGAATATGGCTACGCACAGTAAGGTCTCGTGCTCGATTCTGGGTAACGTTCCTATGAATTCCCGGTTGAGAGACTCACCGTGCGATTTTCCAGATACCAAAAATTAGCTGAAATTGCAAATGGCACATGAAAGAGAGCTACTTTCTCCATAGAGACCGTATCCCAAGCCTCTGAGCTTCAATTACAATGTGTTTTCAATTCTCGCTTACCGTAAACAAACCTGGATATTCCTGAGTGGGTGATGATCTTTTTTAACAATGAGGTGAAATATTAACGCCATTTGCTTGCATTCAACTAACCCTGGCATTCCGCCGACAACTTCCGATATCGTCCGCCTTTTCTCACGCTCGCCTTGCACTCTTCCTCTTGTCTATCAGACTTAAATGTCAGACAAGCTCTAAATAAATCATGTATTTATTCATTTTGAGCGTTCTTCTTATCGTCCAGGATTTTTCACTGCGATTAGCGCATAGGATATGCTTTCTTAAAAGAGAAATTTACGAAGGAAACAAAAATTTGGACATGGACAATTTGGACAGCTTATTTACATAGTGTTCTGTGCATAGAATCGAGTGAGTCCACCATAGGGGGTGTCATAGGGTGCCACGATACCAGGGCTAGGGTACTTAACGGTGTGTATAGTACGACACTCAAGACTATTGATCAAGATTATAATTCAGTTAATGTCTTTAGACTGAGACAAAAGAACCTACGCAATACTTTCCGAACGTGGACTTAAAAGGATCGTAAGCACTTGTCATGCTTATAAAGCAAGCATGGTGCAAGAATTTTAGTTCACGTTACAGTTCATTAGATAAAAATCCTTGCAGCTATTTTACTTAAAGGTTATACAATTTTCCACCCTGGAAACGATAGGGTCACCAGTCCCTCCCTCCCTCCATCGGTATGAACATTATATTTGTCCTAAGACAAAGGCCTTAGGTTTAGCTATGCGATACAACCTATTAAGTTGGATTACTTATAACCCAACTCTACCAATAACAGCGCTGCAGATGTTTAACCTTCACAGTATCCTTCCACCCCTGAGTCAACTACACATGAGTCTTACTACATCGTCTTAATTTTTTTTTCGAGAAATACCAAGGATTTCGGGAGTGAGTAGTGGACATGATTTGGTCGTTTGACAGGAAACCCACTTTTTTGTTTACAATGGTGGCAAGTGCCGTAAAACTTTCGACTTCGGTAATATTTATAACGGTCGCCCTCGCCCAATGTACTCTCTGCAGAGGAGGACCTACCGTTAAAAACTATTAAGATGGTTGGGTTTCCGAAGAATTGGGGTGTAGGGTATGCACCACAAGGTACGATGACCCCGCTGACCATCGTCCCAAGGTCCGCAAGTCTTCGGGAGCCCCTGAAAAAAGTGACATTTACAGCCCGGCCAACAATCCACCCACACACCCTGGACACAGAGTTTCCTTGAGACTTGAGGGGGGGGGGGGGGGTAATGCACCCCTCATAACCACATGGTCGTTGACCGTCTCGCAAACCCACACTGTCCGTACCGTATGACTCTCCTGAAGGGGTCAGAGCCCTTTATGGCACTTCTCGAAGGACGGAGTTCCGTAACACACAAGATTCCCACAAAGGCGGGAGGGTGGATAATCCTGAAAGGACGGCGGGGGTGAAGGGTGGTCATATTTGTCAAGCCTCCTTTGAAAATTTGGAGCTGGGGGAAGGTCGGTTGCCCAATGATGTGTCGCCGCCCCTGCCCTCGCGACAACGACCGAGGACAAAAAAAGGCCGTGTCAAGCTACCAACGACTAAGGTCACTGCTGGGAATATTGGGGGGACTGACCCTCGCGGCAGATTGGTGGGAGAACAACGGAGTCGGGGAACAAGAGGGTGGAAACGCCCAGGTTGCACTGACAAAGCGTTTTCCCATGGCATAATAGGCTGAGTCTAATGCGCCATCAATACCCGAATTCTCGCGGTGGCATTATCAATTAGCGAAAATGTTCAGAACCGTATCGTCGCTAAATTGATGAAGCTTAATAAACTAATGTATTGAGAAGGACTAAGAAACAATTGGGTCTACAAGTACCTTCTAGGTAAAAATTTCACTTTCCTAATTGTCACCAATAATGCAACAGATTGTATCGCTTCCATTTATAACATAATCTAAGGTCAATCGTGAGAATGGTCGAAATCGCGGGAAAAAGGTTATGAATGAATCATCGTGAAAAACCAAAGTCATTTGATGATCGATTTATGATGTTATACGTGGAGCAAAAATGACTTTGAAAAAATTTGCTTAGATACTCCCGTTAATTTCAACTCATTCTTGTAAAGAATGTCATAGTATTGATCACAAGGGATTTCATCATCATTCATTTCATTCAAACTTCAACATCCTCGGGTTCTTTTTCCGAATAACTTATAGAGCCAAGCCATTAATTACCTATGTATTATATTCCTTCAATTTCCAAGCATTTCCAAGCTTGCCAGTCATCTAAAATGGAGCAGCTATGAGAAAATACAGCAGCCTTTCAGTTCTCATGAATTCCAATAGATATTATATGTGGTACCTGTTTGGTGTGCTGAACGTCAAAAACAAAATTTCGGGCGTAAGACTTATACGGGAAAGGAAATATCCCAACTTAATATATGGCGGTATCCGTAGATGGCACTAGCGCAAATCCTGAAAGAATAAATGAGGTTCACGGTGCATTAACAAATAATTTATGTAGAAGTTGCTCCAAAATGAAATTTCGACATTGCATAACTCAATTTAACGCGCGCTTAGTTAAAACCTGCAGAAAATATTAACTGATTGCCACGTAAATTATATAATAACATAAATAAATAGATTAAGTAAATGGAAACCAAGCTAAATCAATCACGCTATTAGGGGTTAATTAGCCATCAACCGAGTTGGGTAAAAACGCTTACAAAAAATAATATCGATGCTTTATGAGCTGCGCAAGGTATTCATGCGTGCCATTTAATTTTTTTATGATATTTGTTCGGTCATAATTATTAATTTATGCATCATTTTCTACATTGGTTAGACAGGATGATATTTAGGCAGCAATCCGTCGAGTTGAAGCCCGGAGATTTCGACGGCCGCATCTCGCCGGAAACATTCCGTCTCTCCGACTTCTCCCGACTTAGCCCACGACGGTGAAGGATTTATATCTCGCGGAAAAAACACTTGACGGCCGCTCGGAGGACTTCATGCCGCACGAGCATCCGCCTCCGACGCGGCCAAAACTTAACCGCGCGTGCACGTAGACGCCTAGGACATAAAATATCGTCAAATCCCTACTAATAAAGGGGATACGAGACATTGGCCAGTCATTGGTCGTTCAGTTCGACGAATACTTGACTACAGCCCCTCATCCTTCCCTATCTAATGCTAGTTCTCCTTCTCCCTGGCAGCTCTTCTTGTGTACTTTCCTCTTTATTTAGTCTATGTATTCATCCCTTGACCTTCCTCTTGAGACTTTTCCCTCTTTTTTTCCTTCAATATCCTCACAAACCCGTTGTGCCACAGTGCGTGCCCAATCCATTGTAGTCAAATAATACTATGATACTGATCACATTTGTCTCGAACCTGCATTATGAACAGAATCCCAGAATAGCACAGAACGGACGTTAAAAAAAGGAGAAATTCCTATGAAAGTATCGAAACATTATGCGACCGCATCAAGGAAAACATATCCAAATCAGTGAGATCACACTATGAAAAATTGCAATGAAAAAAATAGAATTGATCCGGGAAGCGAAAATCTGAAATTACAAATGCAAGCTGAATTTGTTAATTGATCGACACCACCATGGTTGGCATTTAACTTGTGCCATGCAATACTTAAGCAAGTAAGTAATACCTATTGTGCATGGATAAACCCCATTAAAATTCGCCATTTGTTATAATAGTTTGATGGAGCATTCGGACGTCAAGCTGGAACAAAAAGATATAACGTTCATGTCTCAGTCATATCGAACTGACCGTTGAACCGCGAATATTCACAGTTTTATGCAAGAGACCTTTAACCCTACGGTTTCCGGCGATAAAGATTTCAAAACATTCTTCCTGAAGTTAGTTCTCAAACAAAAATAATAATCATGGTAATATAGAATAATAAATTATGGTACAAAAGTTAATAGGATGGGATTTATAATTTTAATTGAAAATAGGGGCTTCAATGCAATCCCGTTGTTTACGCTCTCATACTGGTGCTAACGGGAAGACTAATAGAAACTACAGGAGTTTTTAAAACTGAACAAGCCTGAACTGAAGCGTGTCAAGTATAAAATTACATGTTTGCTCTGAAAATGCGGTGTATTTAGGCATTAGATACGCATGGTCCATCGTTGATACTTACCGTTTTAGCTTAAGTAGATGCCTATATATAAATAAGTAGGTAGATGTATAATTTTTTATTCGTCATCGTTTATCACGGAGAACGCACGGCGGACTGAACGACATTACCGTGAAATGAATTACTTTCTCCGCTCGTAATTGCCTGAAAATAAATGTTACCGAATTTATAACATTAGAGGATGATATTTTGCTGTTTGTTAACCAAGAAGGTTTTTTGATCCGTGAAAAAAAAAACATTGATACGCCCATGTTATGAAAACAAAGATAAAAAAACCGCTTCTGATTATACGGAAGGCTGTTTTCTCTCACTTAGATGATGAGATACGGAAGCTTTAATGCGATAGGAGTCGCCATTAGCGCGGGAAATTTCGTTTCAGTCTTGATTAATGCTTTGGAACGTTTGTTTCACTCCTCGGGGCGACATATGAGAAGCCAGTTATTAAGTTTTTAAGCATCCAAATCTCCTTACGCAGAGCCGCACGAGTGCGACTCTCACCAATTTACTTTAAGTAAATGTTTCCTTACGCTAGGACTCATCAAAAAAGCCTCATATGTTCGGAAGGAATACTTTTTACGCACTAGTGGTTCATTTGTAAACATCATTTCGACATGATAATTAAGAATGTAAAAAATGACCCACACCAGATAGCGTCGTAGATTAAGAGAACGAATATTCGACACAGCTTTCTCACATTTTCACAGAACTAGTCATTTATATGCATGTATAATTACTTCCGGTCACTAATAATTAATATTCCGAATGGTCCAAGAAAATATTGTAAGTCTATTGTAAAAAGTGGTTCACGGACTGAATTAAATAAAACGGTCAGCACAGTCAACGAAATATCAAGGACAAATCCAGGTACGAGGTGTTTTAAAAATGTTCGGCGATGAGCGTTATTACTCTCCAGGCATTGAAATATCTACGTGTTCGCGAAACCCTTTTTTTAAGTTACCGGGCCATTAGAAAATATTGAGAATGAATGCAGAATATTCTTTATGAACAACTAAATATTTCACCACGCACTCCGAGGGGTAAACATCAATACAACACTTTAGAAGAACGCAGAAACATTGATATCGGGAAGGGAAAATTAAAACCTTTAAAGGACATCACAAATTTATTTATTTGATATAAGATACTTAAATCTGCGAATATAAAGCAAAAGCATGAAAACAATGAATTTGTAAATGCCATTTCCAACCATTTTCATTTTATTTCAGTGAAATGTAAAAATGTCTTTACGATTTGATTACGAAAATATGTTTGATACTTAGATGGATTTGCATGTAGTATCTAGATAAAATTGTATCACAGATTAAAAATGAAAAGAGTGGGAACATTACAAGCCGGCGCTGCAGCAAATTAAAAAAGTGACAATTTCCCACAATTTAAAATTCAAAAACTTCATAAATTGCTGCAACAGTTTATGGTAAAGTAGCATTAAGAAATTCGTACACGGTACAGAACGGATGTAAGATATGACACCAGTGTATGGAAATCACAATGAAAAAATCACTTGGCTGAACAGGGATACGAATTCGTATTCCCCAATAAATACGCCTGATCGATTATATTGTAAAAATGTTAAAATTTTTTACACTCCGGGCATTCATTCAGCAATTATGCATTCGAAAGCAAACCTGGCAAGCAATTGGAATATCCAGGTTTGCATAACGGCCAAATCAAATGAATTGCCCTGGGTGTATTTCCAATTATTGTTCTTTTATCTTTTATTTGCCGAATTCAGACTGCCATAAACCGACACACAAACTCAATTGCCTCATGCTTTTGTGATCTTGCCACATGATACACAGAGATTCCGTAAATCACCTGAACGACCTCAATCGAGCATAACAACAGCATAGCACCTGACATTAATTTACTGTTTTTTTAACAAATAACTCATATTTTTAGATTTGCACCGATAGCATTGTTGCGATGAGCCAGCTGATCAATTATTGGTTTACAGTAATGCAAACAACTGTCAAAAATTTTCAGATGATTTATAGACACCTTTTACATAGGCACCGCGACATCAGGCAAGAGAAGCATCGCCTCGGAGAGTTTTCCCCTCCTCCCGCAGAAGATCAAAACGTCCTCCCTGGAATCCAGGTGGATCACTTTCGAACCCAGAGACCCTTGAAGAGTCTTGTCGAGACGAGACGATCACAAGCGACTGACTTTCTGGACAATTAAGCTCGGATCCGCGCGACCCTTTTTCCGATTCTTGAGTTTCCGTTAATCGAGCGGGTCTGGAGAAGACGCGCGGCCCGCCGACGTGAAAGTCACGCCCTCCCCCCCAATCCATGCCAATCCCTCCCTCAAAGCGGGAACACCAGGCTTTCTCAAATCCGTTTCCAAAAGGCAGTTCGTGCGCGAACGAGACCGCGTTCCTTCAAGATTTTCGGACCGGGCAATATTCCCTTCCTTCTTCCTCGATGGGTGACCACCGCTTGCGTACGATATTCCCTCTGGATCCCCACAGAATACCTCGGTGGCAAAGGGGGGCATTCGAAAAATTTATTCATCACATTCGACTAGTGAACATGGAAGCAAATTTTCTAGCTACCTCAAATAAATATTCAATGTATACACAGCGATGAGCCAGCCAATGTTACAGTGGCGTAACCTTCGAACCTCCCACGAATTTTGACTTTATTTTAAAAAGTGGCAATTAAGGATAAAGTCATATTTTTAACAAAGAATGTTGAATTAATTTATTCTTTAGTTAGATCAACTTTTTAAATATCTATGCTTGTAACTTTTCTACACAAAAAACTGTAGATTTTTTATTATTTCCGAAGTTTACAGAGTTAAAATCTTTAAATACTGGCCGTTAAATCGTAGTCACCATTGCACTCTTAATTTCCGAAATAAGTAGGTACACAAATTTGCTCCTAATTTTCAAAATATTTTAACCCCACTTTTTAAACAACACCCCACCCCCCCCCCCCCAAATGAAATCCTGGCTACGTCAATGAATATATCAGCCATATAGGTATGTAATTAATATTTCTTTTAAAAAGTGCATCAAGATTTGAAAAGGCCACGTGATACAAAATGGCATCTCGATGGCTACCCTGGTAAAAATGGAACGCTTGCCCTAGCGTAGAGGCAGCGTCAACGGGGAGTTCTATACTCTTGGAGGAACTTCCTTTACTCCCCAATAACTCTCCAAGATTTTTAACTCCAAACACGTTCCCCGAACTCTTCCGCAAGAGCGAACGGAGAGTGCCTCATAGTTTCATTGACGCTTTGTTTTTTGTCTCCCCGTCAACACTTCTAAAACGCTTCCGGGGAAGGAAACGAAGAGTTGTCTGATGAGTTTCTTTACTCTTCGATTTCACTGCTACTACTACGAAAAAGTTGTAATTTTTGCTCTAAGAATAGGCTTGTGTAAATAACAGCTGGTTGTTCAAACGTCCTAATAATATGCAATACTTTTAGTTAATATCATGATGTACCTTCGTTGACGGACAACTTAAACTTAAATAACATACCTACGGTAATGATCGCTTCGTAATATTAGATAGGAATTGAATATTAACATTCGGTGTAACTAATTAATTGGTAGCTAGCCAGTTCGTACATTTCCCCTCGGAAATGCGTTATTATGTCTACATCGTATTGAAAAACATGTACATGATGTGCCAACTGCGTATATTTCATGTATTAAAATGAAGATTCATTAAGGTTGATGGCATGTTTGACATGGACGTTTGCTTACTTGCAATTATGCATAGAAAATAAAAAATAAGATACCATAGCTATCTATTTAATACCTAACTTGTTAATCATCTAACATAATCAAGGCAGTCGTAGACAAGGCATAGTTACTTAGGTAATCAATTCGAATAAATGGCATACCTATGCATAATTATAGTGGTGATGACATAATGACATATATTGTTCATCTTCCACTCATTGATACTCTTCACATCACTCCAGTTGTGGAATAAAATGCTTGGAGGATGAGCAAGGTCATGAGGAATAGTAATCATGAAAAGTAAAATGTAGAACAACATCGACATTAACAAGGAAAATGGTACTATAAGAAACATAGAGGAACTATTCCTCAACATTATCCCCAGTTATTCCTAGAAAATTAGATTAACTGGCCATTGAAAAGCAAAAACTCGTGAAATCCAAGCATCTAAAAATCTTTAAAAAAACAGTCACGGTATGTAATAAGAGTTGCACCCTGTGAAACGCTGTCAATTAATGTAGCGGTGATAGCCCAGTGGTTAAGGTGAGCGACTATGAGAGGAAAGGTAATGAGATCGATTCCAAGACACGGTTTATTTTTTTTTGCTCTGTTTTCCTAAGTTTTTATTGTTTTAATTTTTATATATCGTGTTCTTTACATCGCTACTTCAATGAAAACTATTTTTAGGCAATTTTTAGAATGTAAATAGAGGCGGTAGTAGACTTGTACCCCGTCTACGCTCCGTTAACACTCCAAGACGACGCTTTGTTTACTCTCCGGTGTTCCACATTACGCTCCCCAGACTCTCCGTTCACCCTCCCTTGTGGCTTGGTCAGCTCTTCCCTCACTCTCCGATAGGAGCTTCATTGACGCTCGCTTCACGCTATATTTTCGCCAGGGTAGGTACACGTCACCGCGCGGTATCGTTTCTCTGATCTACATTTCTTTAAATGGCAAGGATAAAATGATTGTTAATTATCGTCTTCCAATAAGGAAATAAAAACGTCAAACTAGGATAAAACAGCGAAATTTTATATAAAATACGTCGTATTACTAGAAGCTATACCGTTCCTTTACGTCATCCACCGGATTTTTGCTGAAATAATGTTCTGACGTCATCAAGCCTGGGTAATTTTCAACGAGAAATATTTTTATTAAGCGGTGTTGCTTGCCGGCCCAATTTTTGTCCTCCACATTTAAGAACACGACGTTTACTTACAAAAAGGTTTAAAAAAAATAATGCATGCAAGATTGAGGATCGAAGGATGAATTGGCTAAGGGTGGTAAATTTGAGAATGGAAATAAAGGGTAAAGAGATACCTGGCGTCGGCACCATCCTATCCTAAAAGAAAAGGCTCAGAGGGGTCCACAGTTCAACAGTTCCCTCTGACGGACTGAGTACTCAATTTGAATTAATCTCCACATACCACCAAAATAGGGATCAGGAATCTATTGAAAAAACTTCCAACTTTTTATAAATGAAAAACTTTAACTTTGTGGTTCTACAATGATACTTTTATTAGCACGACCCGGGTTTCGACGTACTATTACGTAATCTTCAGGTGAAAATTCTGCAAAAAAACTTATGATTATATCTCCGCACTCAGGTACTGAGACACTCAGGCACTGAGTGCATTACCATGAGTGTTTTGTAGAGTTTTCACCTGAAGATGACGTTATAGTACGTCGAAACCCGGGTCGTGCTAATAAAAAATCATTGTGGAACCACAAAGTTAAAGTTTTTCATTTATACAATGAATAAGTTCCACCAAGTAACGCCTAAAACTACTAGTTACTTCCAACTTTGCCGGGATTCTAACTCAGGTGCTTGGGATAGACAGCCGTTACTCTGGCTACCTCACCAACCCGATCCCCAACGATAATACGTCGTTTCCTCTCGGCTTCTTTCCTCACACCCAACTTTCCAAATATATCCCTACTCTTTAGGTCCGAACCACCATTTATAGTCCTAATTACATTAAAGGCGAAGTCTCTGTTCCCTGTACGATATACATGCGTGTCGGGAACGCTCCAATATTAACTGCATTGACTTCCTAAACAAAATATCTGTTGGAATGGATCGTATCACACATTTTGAGTATAATTAATTCGAATCTTAAAAATAATAATTTATTTCAGACGCTTTTATTCCAACAGAAAACTCATTAATCGAGTTATATAGATAACTTACACTAATTTTGAACAAAAATAAAGTGTACCCACTGGGTGCCCTACACTCACCGACCTGAATTTCAGTCGTGAAATAAGCAACCGATGTGAAAGGTTCGGGGAGCGAAGGCAGAACTTACGAGTGCAGTTCCCGTTTTTCGGGAAATCTCCGAAGAAGAGACGGAACTACGCGTTCTAGACGAAGATCCGGAGAGATCGGCGAGCGAGAAATCGGTGATTTCGGAAGATTAGGGACACTTAACGGCCCAAATTATGACTTTTACGCTCCATCTCACGGGTCGATATTTAAATGGCGGAACTGGTGCGGAGAAATTAAGGAGATCAAAGAAAAATGCGACATGTGTTTTATTTTTCATGAAAGCTCACCTTCAGACGCCGATCATGCACTCATATGCCTTGTGATATCGATGCTGAATCGTCATTTAAACGCGGTGAGATATTGTGGACGTTAATCTGCTCATCTAGCACAAATAATTCCTTGAGGTTTTCCATTATTTGCGGAAATATAGAGAACGAATTCTCAGGAAAGAACCTCCAGTTACGCCGTCAGAACGTTTTCCGTCAAACATTACTTTAAATGCCATTCAACTTCGGATCTGCCTTCGCCCAATGGTGTCAAGAATAAATATAATTGGCCAGATTGGAAATAGGGCAGCTAAGAAATTAATATAAAAACTTTGTACGATACGCGGATTCGTAGCTTGAATTTCAAAGCAACAAATCCCGAAAGTAATTAAGGTTTTGTCAGCAGTTCTTCTAAAATTATGATCAATCCTAATCTAAATGTAACCCCTTAGGACAAGGAATCCGTTCGATTACTTTTAAAAAGGTACTTCGCTACGGGTTAATAATTTGCTACATCATACTCCTCTATCCATAATTTTGTAAACATTCAAAACTCAAAAAATACACGTATTTGATTGAAAAAGCAGTAGATTTTTAAATTTAACCGTTTTATATTATAAAACTGATGATCTCAGGCCTGACCTTGTGGAAATTATGGATATCCATGATGAGAAACCCCCTTTGTTAATTCCACAAACATTCTTACGCTGGCACGACGCGCGTTTCACCACACTGTGGCATACTCCATGAGTATGCCACAGTGTGGTGAAACGCGCGTCGTGCCAGCGTAAGAAAGTTTGTGGAATTAACAAAGGTGGTTTCTCATCATGGTTTTATATTATGATTAGGATATCTCGAGTAGACATTTTTAGTCCACCTAGGCTGAATGAAAAGAGTTCTCAAAGAATATGTTAAGCGGATTCCTGAGAAAAAATAGCGTTGATATATTCAAGCACTTTTCAGACTACATTTTTCCAATTAAGATTTACGTACGTTATGCTTTTGAGCAAGCATTAATGATAATGAAATGCATAATTTCAAAACTATGAACGCATGTTTGTATGATGCATACACGTACAATCATGACGCCAGGTGATCGTCGGTCAATGGTCCAAAAACTTGGATAAAACTGGAGTAGCCTCAATTTATGGCTATTGACTGCGAATAACAGACATTGCGATCATTAACTCCATGAATTATGGCGATTTCGGAGATTTAATGGTCAGCAAATTATATTCCATTGATAGAGCTACGCTCCTTTGTTTGATTAAAACAGAGAAATGGCGTCGGGGTTCAAAGATAGTTTGTTTTCTATCGAACCTGACAACAATTGGAGAAGTTGGAACGATTCTCCGCAGCAAACTCACCTTCCGAAATGTCGATACGAGCTCACCATCTCACCAAATTACACGTTACATTCACGCTTATCTGACTCCCTCGCCGGTGTTATTACCTCGGGTGAAAAGACTTCCTGCTTCGACGACCACCGCGAATTCTTCCAAACATGGACCAACTCCGGAAAAATCAAACCCCCAGCGACTAACAAAGTTATTTAAAGGTTTTCTTGGTGCAAGAGTCAATTACGTGGGATTTTCATGACAAACGGGTGTGTGGATGCTCGCTTCGATGGGGTGGCGAAAGAATGGGATTTTAGGGAAGCCACCGTATATTTACGGATACGGCGTATCCTTGATCTTTTCGCGAAGTCAGGCCCGCTTAAATTGTTACCTCACGAGTCGGGAAGCACGATTGATGTGGGAAAACCACCTCCGCAGAAAAATTACCACCATCTCACCCGACCCTTTCCGCGCACTGACTTTTTCGCCATCCCAGACGTTCTGCCCGGTAGCTAAATGAGATGATGTCGGAGAATGAATTCGACTGATATCTAAGGACAGGAATTACATCTATTTACACTTTAGGCAAAAATGACTTTTTCGTCAAAAATAACCTATATCCCCACAAGTCATTCCCTTAATAAATAACGTATGAAAAAGGATTTACGTATATGCTAACGACTCATCATAAATTTTATAAGAAAAAGTTGAACATGTATTAGCCATAAAATATGCAAAATATATGTGAGATAGTATTATTGTCAAATGCTATGAACAGTTAATGAGCCAAGGGTAAGCGTAATATGATCATCCAGGGAAGTGCTATTAAGCAGAGAACACGCTGCACTATCTGCCATAGAATTCCAAACAAATACAGAAAATGTAACTGGAAATACCTTCCAAATTCCTAAACTTGCTAACTCCTAAAGAAATTAAAACGAGAAAATTCCTAAAAGAATGATCCATCATCCATCGAACCTTCTATTCTTTCGATGAGCGAAAATGTGAACCGATTCAACACATAAGCTTGAGAAGGAAATGCTAACAAACAGAAATGGCTAGCCATAAAACTCGCATATCGACATAATATATGCCACTTTGCCCGATTTGAGAGCACAAAACCCGGAGGTATATCACATTACCCGGAAAACATATCAGCATTCAAAAATTTGCACCCAGAATGGCGTGAAACAACTACAAATATGTAACCGATGGAACTTCGCCTTCTTTCCAATTATTTTCCTCGTCTTGACGTCAAAGGAAGCGTTAGTGGCCTTTTGAATTATATGAAGGGCCAAAGTTTCCTCAAAGCGCTGGTTATTTCATTGTTCTCAAAAATTTTCCCAGACATGCCGAATAACTTTTTTCGTACAATTATTTTCAAGTTAGATATCATTTAGATGAAGTTCTTCGTGGCAGGGGAAATTTTCTTTGCATTTATTTATAAACTAAAACCTACAGTATACTTCTCCGGTATTTCGGTTCTTCGCAAAGGATAAGCTTCATCATATACCATGAAATTACAAACTAATCCATACAAACACATTCCTGAAGAATTTAAAAATATCACTTGGAAAAATCGATTGGAATACGTTGAAAAAAGAAATTCCTATTTGTAAAATCGCCGTTGCATTCGAAATTACAAATAAAAATAATATGGAAAACTGTTTCGCCATTTCCCTTCTCATCCTCGTTTTCGTTAGATAAGGTAAGAAGAAAAACGCAAATAAATTGCTGACCTTTGAACTATTACTGAGGAATTATGCTCGCGTGGGTGTTGTACTGATACGCCTTTATTAGCGGTTACCTAACCAGGATAAATGAACGATGCAGATTAGGAACACGCGCGTACGAATGGTTCAACAACCTCACTCACGGGTATGATCCACCGTAACATTAATCGACGCATACATCCATCGGATTTCCATATCGGGCTCATTGAAATCATCCGTTTTTTCACGAAGACGGAGCTATTCCTAGGCTTTCTTCACCAACCCTATCCCGAGGCTATTCGATCTTTTAGCTTTCACGCGGGAACCACCATCCGCTTTCGTGGAAAGTTATAAAGAGTCGCCTCCCACGCACCGTCATGAACCATTGCGACAGCAAGTCCGCCCTGGGCCGCGGACCCGGCCATCGAGCCTCTCGACTCCCGGCCAATCGATGGGGTGCATGAGAGCGGAGACTGGCAGGCTGTTAGCTCCATAAATTACAGAGGAGAATTGATGGAACCATAAGGAACGATGCTACAGGGGAACATTGAAGTCTTTAAAATTTGCAAGCGGTCATATTCAATTGATCAGTTTTGCAGCTATTACGCCTAAAATATGGATATTAGTAGCGAAATTGACCTGGCAACGTCATGATTTATTCAGAAAAAATGCAAAATTGAAATGATGAAGAAACTGGTTCAGTCATAAAATTTGTAGACAAATTTCGCGAGGTAGCCATGTTGAGTGGAACATTTTTCGCAAAAAAAAACGCAGGCTTCACTTTCGCGCATCAAGACGCCATCTTCTCTCTTATTTAATCCGTGGGTACCTCGCATTCCGAAGTAGAACTGAAGAGCTTTGCTCGCCTGCATGCATGCGTCTTCAACAACTTCGCACCCCGCGAGTCAACACAAGGGTGTGTGAAAGGGGATATTGTGACACAAGCCATTTTGCTCATGTAACATGGAAAAAAAGTTTCAATTTTGGGAAATTAAATGTTCTTATAATTAAATTACTAGGTACTTCCCCATAGTCTCTTGTGATCACTATATTGAGCGAGAGAAAAAGGTCTATTTAAACTTATCAGCTCTAGTTTCTATCTCCTGTACTAAAAAAGAATGGTCAAATCTACCTGTTTACTGAGAGAACCTGATCTTATCGGTGTAAGAGGTTGTTCTCAAGTCCTATATAGGAGACTTAATCTGGCTTATTTAATTCACGTTTTGAGTGACTGCCATCCCTTAATGTCTTATATCATAGTTACTCTTTTCACAAAACAATCTTTTACGAAAACGGGCTGCTTTGAACTTAATCTAATTCCTTAGTTGAGATTTTACTCAATGGACAACACATGATGCCATGAGCATAAGGAAAATTTCACTAGTTTTAAAACCCTCTTTCTACAAACAGCGCTCTCACTCTGAATCTGGGTTATATTGCGGCGGCCTGGCTTCGCATTTGCTAGTTGGCATACTAGGGCTCCGGTGTTAATCAAGGTCCTTTCTAAGGAGATGAAGTGATCGTCCTTTGAAACTATCGATTATGTCGAGGCTCTAGCTTGCTTTCGCGATGGACAGCCAACGACGTGCGGGAGTGATGGATAAATTGTTGAGGTTGAGGGAGAAGTCTTCTGAGGTGACAGATGCTAAAGTCGTCGAGAAGCGTTTATGAGAAGCGCTGACACTCAGACCAGATCAACCGTGCTCGAAACCCGAAACGGATGCAGGGTCTATCGGGCGGAAAGTGGCAGCGGGTTCTTCCTGCCCCTCCCGAATTTTAATCGCATAAAATGGAATCCTCTGGAAATACTCGGTAACAAATTTTCGCCGTAAAACATTATAATACAGTGAAACCTCTCACTTACGGACAGTAACGTTCCTAGAAAATGTGTCCGTAAGTGAGAGGTGTCCGTAAGTTGGAGGTGACCCGAAGAAAACCTCATTTTTACGCTTTATTTTGCCACGCAAATATTATACTGTAGGAATTTAAGGCAGATGAAAGAAATCCTTTTATTTCAAATATCACTTCTGATTAACTAAAAATAAATTGGAAATAATAAAATAACGTAATGCATTTACTCATATATAATTAAAATTCTCGAAGCATTTACACATTTTAATATGAATACATACAAATACATAGCTCACTTATGCGTAAAGAAATCATTGATTTTGGTTTGCTTATTTCTTTTTTTAACAAATTCTTTTTCAAAATTTAACTGTACATCAATAAGGTTACTTAATGCCTCGCTGTTGCCTTTTTAAATGCAAAATTTGTTTAACAATTCAATTTGATGCAACGCACCGGCATACGATACCACAAGTATCTCTTCCACTGTAGGCTCAAGCTCACTGTCATCACTTTCCTTGATTTCGTCGTTTCCTTCATCAAGAGTACTTTTAATAATTTCTTCCATGTCAACCTCATGGTCCACTGTCAACAAATTAGAATCAATGCTCACATATTCAGCACTTTCGCCAGCATCATTTTACAAAATGTTAAACTGCAAGCCATCTGTAACATCTTCAGGGATGTTACAAGTCAGGGAAATGAGGGAAATGTCAGAGAAATCGAAATCCATCAGGGAAATGTCAGGGAAAATCGTCGAGCTGTCAGGGAAAAATCGGATAAGGGCGAAGGTCGATGAATTGGTCAGTGGCCGACGCACCCCAACTATACGTTCGGTCGTTGTTGCCGGAGTCGATGTTCCATCTTTTGATTTTGTCTTAGTTTCATAAATTTGTCATTAAATTTGATGAGTAAAAGTAGCATTGGTGTGTTGCCTTAACTTTAATTTGCACTTAAATTTTCACTGCTCTCTGAAAGTCAAGGAAATGCTTGAGGAAAATGTCAGGGAATAGTCAGGGAAATGTCAGGGAATTTCATTTCCAGAATCTTGTAACAACCCCGATCTTCCTCCTCTGGTGATAATTCAATTTTACAGAACAATTACACACGGTTGAACTTTTTATGTTTTTGATCGCTCGATCAATCCAAAATATTGCGTCAAGAACAGTAATCGACATCGAGTATCAGCTCAATCGGAATGCAATCACTGAACATTATTCGGGGTCTCCTGTACGCTGTTCCGTCAGATTATCCGCAATGGTAGGTATTAAACCACACTGTTAACTATTCCACTGGAATTAAACCACGTTTTGATCATCAGTATTGAGAAACTCTGATGTTTCATCTACATCTACAAAATACCCTACAAGCCACCTCAGGGGTGTGTGGCAGGGGGTGAGTAATCACCAACATGCATTACACTATACACCTAGAGTTAGTACAATGTTAAGTAATGTTTGAATCACTGGAAAACCTAATAAAAGAGTCAAAGGATATCGTTATTCCTCAAGGAGGAAGAATTGCCATTAGCGTCCGGGACATACTAAATGTATAAATCTTGACTTCATTTAAATGCCTTACATTAGAAATCAATCAATTTCCAACTCTGAGAATATAAATACTTGAGGGTTACGATTACCACCAGTAAATAGACTTTTTAGGCCACGAAGCCACGTTGACCGAGATCGCATGGGTTATTGGAAACAACAGCAAAAAGCAAATTGTGAGGGCTGCATTAAATGGAGAGTGGACTCATTCAAGAGATGTAAAATTTTAGCATTTAAGAAATTATAGCCAATATTAAAGGTTGGTATTTTACTGTCAAACATTTAGTCCACCGGAAAGTCTTTCATCGCGTTTCCCCCTTTCCAAAAATGCTGGGTGGGTAACAAATGGGTATTTGTATCCAACAACAGCAACATAAGATAGCCAGCATGCGGATATTGACCGAGCTACAATAGCGCCACTATATGTTGTACCCCCCATCCATGTCTTTGTGCATTCCTGAACACCGAATTGGGCATTAAATTGTTAAACACGCATGGAAACTGTGTTTTGTAGGTCGCCCGTCTGGCAGTGATTCACGGAATTAAAACCCGGATGGTCTGTCCACTCACCTCGTGAGAAAATTTGGCGTGGGAAAGGGCGGGGTGGGTATCGAGACGATCTCGGCGTGACAGCTTTCACGGACATTAATTCCGCCGTGCATTTCCCTGCTAATCGGCCATTGGATTGTCAACGGTACCAATCGTTAGACGTCACTGATCCCGCCAATCCAAGTATAAGAGCAAAAAGTGGAGGCTGCGAGGGGATAATACTACACTTTCCGCTAACAGTGAGCTTGAGTGACAATGAGAATGTGAGAGGGAAAAAACCATCGTCAGCATCATTTTCCTATCCAAAGTTTTGCTCAAAAGATGAGATTTTGCAGTAGAAACGTGGAGTCAATCATTCTCAAGTTCAGTAGTTCAGCTCATCAAGTTTTAAACACTCTGCACTCAACATTTCCTCGTAGGAGCCTATCTGATGTTGCTTTAACATGTTGCCAATGTAAACTAAACGTATTTCTTTGGGTAGTTACAAGTTTTAACATAACATTTGGTATGAATGAAACAACCTATATATTCAAAGACATTTTACGTTTAAATTTAAAAATGGTTTGCCAAATTTTTTCTCACAATTGCGTTTAAATAATGCGCTTTTTATACTCTTATTTTCCCTAAACAATATTTGTCAATATAAAGCTTCGTGCTTCCAACGTTCCATAATACTTTTCATATAAAATTTCACAAAATTTGCGTCTCCTGTTGTCATTCCTTTTGGCGAATTTCTTTCCCCCCATTCGTAAATAACATCACCACATTTTTCCTCCTCTTCATATAGTGCATTCTTTTCAGAGTATAGCCTTTTGTCTCCATAACCGAAAGAGGAAAAGTCTTCGATCTGTAATAACTCCCTTGTTTCAATGACTTCTATTTCACCCAAAATATAACAGCGTTCCGCCTCACATCAGCCTTCACTCACCTTTTCTTTACGTCTTTATGATCAAATGTCCTTCCTATTTGTAAATATCTCTTTGACTTGGGCCGTTATGCTCCTGCTCTCTCAAATGTGGTGGTTCGTCAAATGCAGTTCAAATACGAGATCCTTAAAGTTAAATCCAGTTTCAATCCATCCAGTTTAAATCTTCAACTTGGGCTTCCTGACGCTAGTGTGAATGATATTGACTTCGTTGTCTTATAATTCCTTTTCATCCCCTTCTCGCAATACTACACCATCACTCAATGCACATTTACTTCTAATCATAATGCATTCAATTCAAAATAGAACAAAGTTCAAGATACAGTTACGGCGTAAGCTGAGATATGGTTTTTCATCTATGAGCATTCAGAAAGTATGTCATTCGCGAAGTGTACTAAAGAGTGGAGGCCCATGAATTTCTAAAAAGTTATGGATAGCAGGGAACTTGTATTCACTACGGTTGTTTATCATTAGCAGTCATCAATCCGAAGATTGATTTACTGTAGCTCTCCACTCCACTCTTCCATCAGTAAATCGCTTCATTCCTACGTAGTACTACACTTTTATGTCCATCATTATTAGCCCGATATGTTCCATGCTTGGTCTACCACTGTAATTCTTCCCATTCACTTCTCCTTCTATTGTAGTTTTCAACCGGTTATACTGTCGCAAAATAAGTCCAATAAGTTTATCTCTTCTTCTTCAAATAGTATGCCCATTAATTTAAATATATAGTAAATGCACGAATTCAGGCGCTCACTAAACATTTTGACAGTGCGAATTAAACGAACTGCTAGTACGCTCCTAAACCATATAGCTTTTAAAAGCTTGAATGCTAATGAAAACAAGGAAATCAATTATATAAAATGAAAGATTTGATGCTTTCCCGGCGAATAACTGAGGCGAATTCCTCTCGGGCTTCACGCCGGGTTAGGCTTTCCATAGCGGCCGACGTTTCGATGGGAAATTCTCCCATCGAAACGTCGCCCGCTATGGGAATCCTATCCCGGTGTAAAGCCCAATAAAAATTCACCTCAATTCTCCAACACATCACACAGATTTCATACATTATTTTTCTTTTAATGGTTTGCTCAGATTCTAGGCAAAGCGGTAGCTCTTTCTCCTGCCTAGAACTCACCGGTAGTAAGATAAATCTAAAGGAAAATTGATGAAAAATTGATCCGCCTCTTCGGGATCTTGGCCTAAATTTCGTAGCGCATGCTTAAAATGCTTCCCTACGACAATGACGATCGACACCTTTGCAATCAATACAAGCAGGACGTCGGAGAACTCATTTTTTCCGGTAATTTATAACTCTTCCCGATCCGTCAGCTTGTGAGTTCACGGTTCGGTCGTTCAGGCGGGCGAACGCCACACGGTATAAAGCACATCCTCGAGGACAGATCCAATCCATCTGGTCCAAATTACACCGTTTCCCCCAGAAAAATCTCTTTTTTCTGCGAACGGCACGCTTGAGATCTCCCGTCCGGATTATTTTTATCATTTTTATGGAGGCCGGAAAAGGGGGGAGGGAGGAAGGAAGAGACAGAAACGAGCATAACGGCGCTCCAGTATGGAGGAAATCGGTAATGAGACCCAGGTGGGCGACTCCAGGGCTTTTGAGTACGTGCGGAAGAGCCGTGGGTTTCCGAACCAGAGAGAGACTCGGAATCATATCTTACTTATGAAAAAAAGCGTCCATCGGAAGTACAGTTGCTCGAATGGCACGTCAATATAGTATCGATTGATATTTGTAGTCGCAAAACTTGGTGAACGTTGAGAGGTGCGGAGTATTTTATGATCTCGAGTTAGGTACCCAAGACCGCATCGCGGTGGAGTGAGAAAAAACTTAATATATACCCAGGAAAGTCCCGGTTATGGTGGATGTTGATTTTTTCCGTTTCAAATCGGCCGGATTGGTGTCAATTTTTCTGCGCGATTGCATCAGCAGTATATTTCCAAGTCCGCAAAAAAATGATCCTAGGCAACGTCGAGAGTAACAAATCTTCCGAGGCTATGAGGGTTCATTGGCTTTTGATCCGCTTCATTCTATATTACGGGAATCTTGGTTACTTCTCAAACGTAATTCATATCTTTGATAACTATTATTAATAAACACACATTATACACAAAAATACTAACCTAATTAAGGCACTACAATTCTTATAAACCACGAAAGAAAAATACACTTGTCCTCTTTTTACAAGAGTATATCTGGCTTAAATATGTTATAGAGATATTCGCGCATATTATTCATGCATGTTCACATGCACATTATTCGTGCAGCTTATTAATATTAGGGATATATGTGTATGCATTCAATGTTTACAATTTCTATAAAGCTCAAACCACATTTAATTACTTCTTCGGCCGGCAAAATATTATGATGGTAAAAAAAATAAAAAGAATTAAATTAAAATATTTTCAAATTAGCTAATGCAAATTTTAAGGCTATTAATGTCACCTTCATGGCAAAAATGACCTTAGCAGTTGGTTTCCTACCCAAGTAGTCAACCAACCAAGCCATAAAAAATGTGCTTGTGAATGAAAACGCATCTATTTCAGATGTGGTCCTCATGCATCTGTTTCAGATGCATGAGGACACTGCTGAAAACTGTTCGCAAGTCCGATAAACCAGCAAATGGTTGAAAACTAATGACTATACGCATCAAATTTAACCACAGGGAATCACGATCATAAAATGTAAGTTCTCTTCCGTTCCTGAGCTCGCTAGCTAGCTCTTCTTGGGGGAACGACCTGCACGCGTCTTCACTTTTCCCGATTTATACGTCCGAGCGAAAATCCTTATTCCGGCTGCAATTTGCGGTGAGAGAAAATAAGACACGGCAATTTCTCGCGCATCTGAGGCGAAAGAATGTTTCCTTTCCGTTTCATACGGGGCAGTGCGTGTGTGTGAGAGAGAGAGAGAATCGCAAGAGAGCTGGAAGGCACTCCCGTTCATTTTGACCGAGAGCTGCACGAGTTCTGTTAAGGTGTGCCTTAATTTCTCCTCTCTGATTGCTAGTCCACCGAGTACTCCTATGCATTCTTACATGCATCAATGATCATCCCAAGTCCTGCCCTAAATAAAATAGAGATTGAAAGATCTGCCATGCTTCAATTTTATTGACCTTAGAGCTAATATAATTATTTCTCATATGTAAAGCTACAAAATTACTGGTTCATTTAGGCCCTGTTTTATAATGCCAGATTAAGTATTTCAACTTTGTGTTCTCGTCGATGAGTGTATCCTACCGCATAGATAACGTTCACGTCTAATAGCTGACAATAGGACGGGCTTTAACATTTCGGACTCTCCGATAAAACACGTCAACGTAAAGGCTATATTATCTAACGGTTTAAATTAACTGGGCATTTTAACTCGGCCTAATTGTCTTGAAAATGCCTTTATGTCAGGGAAATTTGTTTGAGGAAGATACGAGAAATGTTCAAGAAATTTGCCTAAGAATCCGGGGACTAAGGAAAAAATCTAAATTCCAGAAAACGTGACAAGGATTTGAAAATTGATTTTTTTCCTTTCTGAATGTAGAAAATAATGAAAAAAAAACTTAAGCGAACCATAAGTTATTTTTTCTCGTTATTGCGTTAATGTAAGAATCGAAATACAAGCGTGAGACATAGACAAAAATGAAGATAAGGGAACAAATATTTTAAAATTTTCGATTGATTTTTATTTTTCGATACATAAACTGAAAGAATTGGATTCCAATTCAAAGTTTGCGCCATTTCAGGTCCTTTATTCTTTTCGTTACTATGAGAGTCGTATTAACGTCCCCGACTTTTCTTAAAATGTAGCTAATAAGAAAGAGTATTTCATTTTCAATGAGGGTCTTCATTTATGCTCTGCATATCCTGCATGGCATATATGACCCTTCCCGTTGTGAACCGCAAGCGCCATTTATTCGTTTCTGTTAAAAGTAAAACCTATTAATATTAAGAACCTCCGTTTAAAAGAACAAAAACATGTCAGCTACTTCAATAGATTAGTTAAAGCAAATTCAACGAGAAAAACATTATTTGCACTCACCTTTCTCGCAAAAATGGAGCGAGTAGTTCATGAAGGTAACTCATAAGTATCTTTGAGTAATAGGTACCAAAAGGGAAACAGGAAAAAACGGGTAACCGAGAGTGCAAATCTACCGTGAACAGCGGATTGCGATGGAAACAACACACTGAAATCGAAACTGCATAGAAAAAAAACTGGAGGCGCCAGGTATCGATCCTGGTACCTCTCGCATGCTAAGCGAGCGCTCTACCATCTGAGCTACGCCCCCTGACGATCAACTCTACGAAAATGAGTTAACAATTCTTTGAAAAGATATACAAAATTCTACTCAAGAATACGGATGTACATTATATCATTACTTCCTCATAAGTAATGAAAAGCACAATGTGATATCATCATTTTTTTTCAAATTTGCGAAAGATACGAATATTTGGTCTCTCCGCCCAAGGATTTGAGACACAAAATTAGAAGGATTATCTTGCATTTTCACCCAAAATAAAAACCTTGAAGGGCTGTAGAATAGAGGCCCAGAGGCGTGATCGTGGATCTTTCCTACGTGTTGTCGCTATTGATATCCAAAACGCGAACATCCATTGTTTAGCAGTTCTCAGTCACAGTTCCCGCGACTCAGTCTACAAATGCGAGAACAGTGATCTTTAAAGAACAAACGTAGCTCTTAAGAACATAAACACAACTTTCTAGTTCATTAGCGCGGTAACAAAATTACGAGCTCACACGCTATAAATATCCGTAATCACGCCACAGGTTATGACGAGAGGACTCAGCAACCGAGCGAAGATAAGTCTGAATCTTTACATGGGATTTTCTAAATATCCTTATTAACGGATCATACCCGTTTTTGTTGCCGAGTCTCGGTATTTTTTCCGTCGCCGCCCGATACACGAACGAGCGAGACGCCTTTGCTCCGTCATGCGGATTGGAGGAAGACGCCGCCCCGTGGGACAGAAGATGACGAGCAAAGAGCGTCTCTCAAGCAGCGAGAAGGGAGAGAGGATCACGAGTATGACCGGGGAAGTGTCGCAAACCGGAAACTGGAGCAGAACCGAGCAGCCGAGCGGTCGTTGCCAACACCGATCGCACGGTTTTCGCGCGGGGGGAAGGGGCGGCAGGGGGTGGCGAAGAGCTGATGAGGAGAACATACCCTGGGTGGGACACGAGTGGATCCTAGCTACATCCAAGTGGGGAAGAAGTTCATGTAGGAATTTCAGAGCACATCCAATTCAAGTCAAACATTTAGGAGATACATTCCGTACTATAGAGCGTTCCACATTTCTTTGACAGTATGGGCCTTACGAAAAACGATGTAGCCAAACTTACGCTAAACGTACTCACCTCTACGCAACAGAGAAGACCATTTCATCACCACGTTAAATTTAAGTAGGTCACTTTAGGGAATAATATTTGCATATTGGAAGACTTCTAGATGTGTAGTTAGTACGCTGCATATCACGATGTTTATTTTCCAGGTGCTATTGGCAATATCGCACTCCCGGCCTTATGGAGATTTGCACAGGAATCGAATCTCCATAAGAGTTCATACTGTCAACTAACTGTAGAACGTCCTTTACCATCCTATGTGTATACAGGGAGTCACTTCTGTTTTTTCCTGGAGGATGATAAACATGATTATAATGAGCGGAGAATAATGTCCTTAGGTGAAAATACATCGTTCAAGGCGTTTTACCAAGTTGCTCTTAATGGTTGGTCCATAGACCGTCCTGCCCATTATTTCGCAAACCACGGAGAGCTTTCTCTAATGCTTCCTTTGCCTTAATCCCATCTAACCTTTTTATCAGTTACATTACTTAAAGTTTTAGAAATATCATTTGTCATTTACCGCAACAAACAAAATTTTCCAATAATTCCGGATTTTTCAATGAAAACTAAGTCTGGACTACGTTTAGGGTGAACGTAAAAGCTGAGAACGTTCGAGCGCCACAAAATATTTCTACTCGAGGAAGACCTGAATTCGGATGGGAAACGCGTAGGAACAGGCTCGAATCAGCCATTTTCGCACACACAAAAATTGTTGGGTTAGTTCTTCTTAATTGAAATTCATACAGCGTGCCGAAGAAACGCAGCACAATTGCTTCGGGAGTGTCTTTGATAGATGTAAAACAGTAAAATTTTTCCACAAGTATTTGCCCTAGATCAGTTTAATTCGGTAAAAAGCACCCAAGAGTATATTATCATTTCCAAAAGATCAAGTAAGATTCCATGTTTTATATATAAATGTTCATATGTTAAAATAATCGGAGTTTTGAGGGGAAGGTTTGGATTAGAAAGTTAAAGCCCTTCAGCCGAATGTTTTACTTAGTCTTAGCCTAAGTGACTATTCGAATGGGACCAGAAGTTGACATTCGGCTACGCCATGAATTCAAACTTTAAATGCTAATCCAGCATTCCATACGTTCTCTTTTCCTCTCACTAAGGTTAACGGCACGAATCCCCGTAAGTCGGCAGACGGATTTCTGTATAGTCAGGTCTGGTCAAACAAAATTTGAATCCAGCCTCTGGGGATGCGCCGATGCGGGGTAATGGCCCGACCAATTGCACCACCATGATGTTTTAAGAATAAACTCGGATATATTCCACACAATATTTATTGCACACAATCGGTTTTGACCCGACCTTTCGACCGACTTTCAACCTTCAGGTCATGATCAAGAGTCAACACATTGTGTTAACTCTAAATAATGACCTGTGAAGATCGAAACCGGCTGGGTGCAATAGATATTGTATGCAATATAACCAAGTTTATTCTTAAAACATTATGTCTTTATTCCACAAAGTAAACTCGCCAACCATTGATTTGAAGTGCACCACCGTCTCCCGCGGAAGTCGCGAAGACGACGTCGGCAACTTCCGAAAGCAGTGCGCGCTATCTCCCGTTTTTTGTTTCCCCCTCAGCCATTCGATCTTCATTTCGCGCGACCACCGTTCTGCCGACTCGCTCCATCAAGCCCGATCGTTTGCCAGCTCGGTTTCAGTGGGAAGAGAAGGCGGTATTTTTATATATATTAGTCGAGCAAGAGCAAACGGGGAAGGAAGAGTTGGTGAAGGCTTGAACCTCTGGAGAGCAATCACCGGAAGAGTGGCTTCCATGACACTGCACTGATTGTACGGGGGGAGGGAGAGTATTTTAAGGGGGTGAATGGTACAGCGAAAAGGAGTAGTTTAAACTGAACTGAGAAGTTTGGTGGGTGGTAGTACAGGGGTTTTGAGATCCGCGACCCTTGGACGGACGCAGCGTGGACCGACAGTTGATTTATCCCCTTCGCCATTCAACCAGAATCGAGCGGATTTTTTGTGTGGCAATCAGACAAGCACAACAACAAGCCCCACGCGAAAGTGAAATTCTGGGTGCAACAAAACCCTTAGTTCTCGACAACGGCTCCTCCAGTAAGAGGCATTCGGGGGCACCTCAAGCGCTGATAACGGTGACATATAATTCTACTCGCGCACGTCTAATTCTAATCTCTAATACCTTATTATTCCTCCCAATTCGTTTCTTAACATGTCAACACACTGCATGATCTAAATGATAATCTATACGATTAAAAAATTAATTTTCACTAAAAATACTTGTAAAACTAAAATTGTCACGAAATCACCAATTTTTATCTTAAGCTACGTAACGGAAAAAAACTAGGTTACATGGCCAAACATTGTCAAACATATGGATTGGCATCGTCAAAGGGATCAGTATTTACTTAAACAAAGGGTGTCAAACTGTATGTACTCTACTAGTAATGAGAGAAAATAGTTCAATATTGGGTTAAAATGTGATTACCTCAACTTTGTTGTCTTTGCTTTAAAATCGATGTCACTAATACTGTCACGCGTCAAGCAGAACAAAAGTAAACGCAGAAGTTATTCAGGTCAGAAAAGTACGTAAAATTACACGCACGAAGGAACAAGATGGAAATTTTTCATCAGCATCAGACATTCTTACGAGCAGGACAGAATGATCTAAGAAGTTTAATTTGGTTAAGGTGATTATGCACGCAACCGCAAGCAATTTGAGAATTACTTATCCGTATTAATGACGGCTATCCGGAATCCCAATCCGCAAGCGGATGGAGTGGTTTCAAACGAACTGAAAATACACTGATTCGAACCTTTCTGGACATTTTTACAACAAACTTTAAAAATTGTCCTTAAGGATGTGGTACAATATTCAAACAAGTGTAAATTTTTAAGCCCAACCAGTCGTGCGAAATGACTTTGATCCTCTTTAGGTCTCGCCGGTCTATATAATGAGCGACAAAAATTAATAACTGAAGATGAACTGTGATATTAACACTATATACGCAGTGAAAAAATAAATTTTAGTGTAATTTTCCTTTGTATAAAATAATGCTGTTAATTTTGCGTTAAGTACGTCGATTCGTCATATATTTCTGTGAATTCCGAAGTGGGAATATCAATTTACCAGTCAACGGAAGAATTACAATCGCTGAATCGGAAGAGATGCATCAGGTCTAGACGATACATCCGACTCCCTTGAAGCACTTGACATCTTCACCAATTGAGATTTCTAACTTTCTTGACATACCCGCTAAAATTGGAGGACAAATCCGAAATCGTATACAGAGCTATTGAAGTTATTTCTATGCTGCACGGCCTTGTGTCGAGAATATTTTCCACTAATGAAGGCTCCACTTTATAAAACTTCCTGTTTCCTCTTCAGACGGCACAGAGAGAGAGAGAGGCGAATCATAATTGACATAGTCTTAATAATAGTGGCCCATCACGAGATCTAATAATAATGCATGCGCAATGAAGAGAAAAGGTCTTAGATGCAACTCCATATTCACACCCCAGACCTGACGATGTTTTTTTTATTTCAGAATAAAACATGGCGTGTTCAGAATCCTTCCATCACGATATTTGAATTAATAAGAAACGACACAATTAAAATATAGTTATGAATTAGGGGAAGTTAACATCACTTGCATGGAGTCTGGATGCACTGTATCTTTGAATTGCATCATTTTCCAGGTGAAAGCAAGAGTTTAAGGGCACTCACTCCTTTGTCAAAAATCCGAACCTAAACGGAACCGATACCGCCAATTGAAAAGGAGAATTGCTCTATATACTTTCCTATAATCCATTTCACGGATATTACCTCGTCCAACGCAAGCATCGGAAAATCATAGCCTATTACATGAAAGTATTTCAAGGAAAAGTGGTCTCCTTCATGAGGCGCATCCACGAGGAACCAAGAGGTTCTGAAGGTCAACAGCACATACGGATCCAATAAATGTTGAAGAAAGTTTTAACCGGATATTTCGTGCTATATTTACTATTGAACGTCAACGACTTTCTACAGCGACGTCAATGTCATTTGAATAACTTCAATGCAGTCACCTTAATTTGGAGTAGAATTACTTCGAATTGAATCTCTTCTTTGAGAGAGTTTATAAATTTCAGTAATTTCTAACATTAATGATGAGTCATTTCTTCTTTCCCATACACCATTTGAATTGAAAAAGTAATTTGTATTCACAGAAAAAAAACTAGCTAACCATCGACCACCTTAAAGATTATATTGACATCTTGTAATAGCATCTATGAAAATCGGTGAATGCTGTGATTGTGACAAAAGGGAAACAAGAGGCTCTAAACCTTACAAGGTGTGAAAACATAAATACAACCATAAACCATGCTTTCATCGCAAGGATTTCTGCAAAACGTACACCCTTCACTGAGTGTAAACGACAGAGCCCAGCACAAGGAGAAAAATATGTATAGGCTTGCGTATCCGTCTAAAGAAAATGAATTTTAAAAAACAACGCAAGATTTTAGCATAGCATAACACACAAGCGAGGACTTTCGTAAAATTAACCTGATCGGTAATTTCACGAATGAAACATTAATCGGACACCACGGTCTCATTGGTTCAAGCTGCGAGTAATTTAGCACGTGCTCCGAAAACTTTCTTAAATTTAACACCAATGCCCGGTTTAACAGTCTGGTTAAATATTCTCTCGGTATTGAAACCGATGTTGATAAGTTATCTCATCAATAGCGCTCTCCTCAACTAACAACGGATTGTTGTTTAATAAGAGCAACTTATAATCATTAATTAAAGAGAGCTTCTTTAAAAATTTATTACGCACCATAATTTAATTATGGACAATTTCTGCAGATTGGACAAGGAATCAATCGGTTAAAATACAACTCATTAATTACCTCACGCTTTCATAAGTTTATTACGAAGCGATACGCCAAACAAAATTATACACTTTTCCTCACTCAGGTATTTTGGTGATACACAGGTATAACGCAGTGGCGGAAAGTTTAAGGCAGCAAAAAAATAGATTAACCCAGATTGAGTTCCGACGTTAGAACAGATGTGGAGAAGGGTACTTGAGGATAATGGTCACTTTCCGCAACGCCTATACTTTTCATTGTACTCACAGATAGTCTCCACGCCGTGACAGGTCATTTCCTCCTCGATCAAACACAAGAGGAGTTTGCACGTCATCCCGAGCGGTCTCCCCCCCCCTTTTGCTTGTCCTTGCGGGCAGGTGGACACCAGAAAAAAACATTGGGCTCTGTCCATCCTCTGGGCTTCCTGGGCCCCGCTGGCTTATGGACGCCCCTTCACACTTTTTCGTCTAAAGCCAACCGACGGGCGAACTCTGCGTGAGGGAAATAAAGTTGATGGGAATTAATGGTGTACGGCAGATTGGGGGATGCCAGGTAGCCACCGCCGGGAGCATCTGTCTTGATATTACGCCACGATGATTAGGAAGTTTGTAGTCCTTGCCAAAACGATAGGGCGATGCCACGGGTCTCAGGAATGCAATGTAAATCCAATTTAATGATGAATTTCGAAAAGGGCTCATCTCGGAAAGTTTCGAAAATGGACATTTTCCCTCTTGTTTCATGTTTTCGTATAGACAGATGCTTTATGAGCGAAAAGAGCTCATACCTGCTTATCATAAAGCTTTCAGCAGGAGTTTCAGAAAAAAAACTGACAATAAGCTCTTAATTCAAATGGTTTGACAGAAATTCAGTTTTATTTTGCTTCCTGAAAATTTTCAAAAATCCGAGATGACCCCTTTTCGAAATTCATGATTCAATTGTGCCTCATGCATGAGCATTCTCGTTTTGTCTCGTAAGGTCTGAAAAACCGAACTTCCGACCTCGGTGGCTAAGTTGGTACCGCGCCGGCCAGGAAACTCTGAAGGTTTGGATCCCACTTCGGGAATAGATGCTGCGTTTTCTCGGAGAATAGAAAAGTAGATGGTGCGATATAGCAAAGCAACAAGCCAAGTCTAGAACTCATCAGTCGTCGCCGATCTGAACTCTGAAGACAGGTTTGCTACAGCTATTCACTCCACTTTCCCAACTAATCGTTTCATTCCTACATGAGTTCTTATTTTGAAGAGACGCTTTCGAGAAACTGATGTGTCGCAAAATGTGCCCGATTTTGTCTCTTTTTCTTCTTGCTGAAGGCTATTTATTCATATTTTAAATCGTTATTCATTCAATTATTTTTCACCAAGTTCTTCATGTTCTTTTGCGAATCCAAATCAGTGCAGTGCAAAAACTATTGACCTATATGATGGAACATAAAGTTTCTTCCTGCCATTCAGTGAGGAAGCGGGATAAGAAAAAGTCGAATAATTTTATGAAAATATTTTTCCCGTCAAGAGAGTTAACAAAAGAAAATGCATGTTTCAGCTCACGCGACGAATCTTTTTAATAGAAACAAAAGAAAAACGAGACCAGGAAGAGCGCGTAAGTTTGGTACAGTGCCAAAAAAATGGCGAGAGACGAATTGGGTCGAGAAAAGTGATGAATTCATTAAATTATAACTTGCCTCCCAAGAATATCAATCAAGATTTGAGATAAAATATATGCACACAAGAAACGCAAAACATACTGCGATTATCCTCCGCAGCAGGAACATCGTGATTGGAATGGCGGCGGCTTTATTATGATAACCACGCCAGCTTTCAGCGAATATTCATATACCTCCTTGAATAATGCGGATAATCGCCATCCCTCCGCCTAAGGATAGCGTCTCGGGAAGTTCTTGACTTGACAAAAGAGTTCAGACAAAAGGGTAAAGAAATATTCGCTTAAAATCCCGGTCGCGTTCCATGGAACTAAAATGTCACGGTCGAAAAATTTCAAGCCAGGCCAGCCAAGCAGTTCAGTATAACCATTATTCATTGGGACAACAAATATCGTTTACATGATGTACTTATTTATAATTGTATCACTCTTTTCCTTAGCGTTGCCTTCTTTGGTGGACTGCAAAGACACAGTATCTACCTAGTTCCCTTGAAACCTCCAAAACTTGTCACGAGAATAAGGAAACCCGAGTGCCGCAGAGGTCTGCGCATTTGGCCCGGCAAGCCGTGATTTTCTACGGCCTGAATCGCCTCTCTGTCCACAGTCTCCATTCTATTCTGTTGTTCCCATGTTTTCTTCTAATCCTATTGAAGCTATCGAATCATCAATAACATTCCTCCAACTTCTTCCAGGGCTCCCTCTCTTTCCTTTATTAGTGGATTTCAGCCCTAAAATTCGCATCAGCCATCTTACGTCGATCATCCTTTTTCGTGCCCAAACCAAAAGAGTTGTTTCTTCTCGATCTCCTCTATTATATCTGTGGTCATATTCATATTTCTCCTTTATTTTTCATTTTTTTATAGTTTGATTCTTCTGCAACTTCGTCTTAAGAAGTCCATTTTGGTTGACATAAGTATATTTAGATTCTCCTTTACCATTTCTCATGTTTGAGCTCCGTATGAGATTATACTTTGGAGGATACTTTTATGCATATTCTTTTATCGTCTTCCTTGTAATTGTTTTGTCTCATGAAATGAACTAAAATGATCTAATTTTGGATTGACTGCGAAAATCCACAGAGGAAAAATCTTTCGCCTTGACCGAGACTCCAAGCCGGATCCCTCGATATCGCACCGAGTGCAAGGCGTCCTTCCCAGTGGATTTTTGAGGGCTTTAAAGGAACAAGATGTTAAGACAGCTGGGCATATGATGTCACAGAAGCAGTCTAAAGCTTACGCTTACATTTAAGGACCTGGGTTCGAGTCCCGGTCAAGGCGAATGTTTTTTCCTCTTTGGAATTTTAAACATTTATGTGCACTTGTGGGTGACTCCGTAAAGGTAATACTGTTGCTAGTCCCGATGTCCTCAAAATTCGTTTGGCTTGACTAATTGGATTTTTTTATATTGAAATCTCTACGGTAGTACGTCCAATTTGAACGTTGACAACTCAAAGCTAACATCGCCTCCCTCCGCTCTCGCATTTGCAGGCCAGGGCCGCGTCAACCAGTTGGGCGGCGTGTTCATCAACGGTCGGCCTCTTCCCAACCACATTCGGCTGAAGATCGTGGAGATGGCGGCGGCCGGCGTGCGGCCGTGCGTCATCTCGCGGCAGCTCCGTGTCTCCCACGGCTGCGTCTCCAAGATCTTGAACCGCTACCAGGAGACGGGCTCCATTCGGCCGGGCGTCATCGGCGGGAGCAAGCCGAGGGTGGCCACCCCGGAGGTGGAGCGGAGAATCGAGGGCTACAAGAGGGAGAACCCGGGCATCTTCAGCTGGGAGATACGCGACAGGTAAGAGAAGGGCACACCCCTTCTTGGAGGGGGTATATTTAAACACAGTACACTATCGATAGTCTGCCACACTTCGAACCAGTAGAGATGACGAGAAGTATTGAATATGCAATTAAAACTAAATGACAGTCTCGAAAAAATGAATTTTCATTACCTATTGGAATAAAATGTTTAAATGAATACAACCAATAAAGTTCAAAATAGTTGAAATTATTTCTTGCTGCATATTTAAAGCTTCATAACTGTCGAAATATAGATTAACACCGCAACAAGCCAAAAAAACGTCGAACTACGGGGAGTGTCTAAGTAATGAGATGACAAGCTATCCAAGATACAAACTGTTCTCCAAACAAAATTCAGATGGTAAATGCACAATTGAATTGGTTTCTTCGGAAAAGAACTCAGCTTTGTATCATCGAATACAATCAAGTATCTACTTACAACATGAAGAAAGATGTGGGCATGAAGAAAGATGTGGGCAAAATGATTGTGTTTATTGATTCAAAGTTGAGTTTTTTTCCACAAACACCATAAATACCAAGATCAATGGCAAGGAATAGTTTAACTGTTTCAAGCTGTATTGATTGAATTCATTTCAACTTTGCATTACAATCGGTAAAAAAAAACATTCAGACCACTTCACCAACGTCGATGCAAATGAACGCCATCGCCCGGTGGGAAACATTAGAACTCGCCGGAAGTATTCGCCGGGAAAACCTTAGATATTTTATGCTATTATCTGAATGAATGACTCTATTTGGAAAAGAAATTTTCCAATTTTTACTGTCGTTTGCTTTTGAAAATTGCCTTTGCAATCTTGCAAAAATTACAATTTTTTCAACTGTCGAAATACTGGACGAGGAATCTTCATAATAGCCGAAATATAGATAGTAACGCCCAAAAGCCCAAAAAAGCGCTTGAACTGCTGCAAGTGTCGAACTGATGAGACGTAAAATATCAAGAGAGAACTGTCCTCCAAACAAACTTCAGATGCTAAATGCACAACCGGCAACATCGAATGGATTACTTGTGCGGTTAATACGCCGGAAATATAGGTACCTATGAGTAGCGGATTTGTCGCGGTACCGCAATGATTTTTCTATAAAAATGCTAAATAGAAATACTTTCCAAAAAAGCACTGTAGTAGTCACAATATTTATGGATTTATACCATTTGGTGTACGGTAGCCATGTTAGTTGGATCGTTTCTCGCCCAAAAAAGGCTTCACTTTTGAGCATCAATACACCATCTTCTCTCTTATTCAATCTATGCGATGACCATATCAATACGAAACTCCGACGGGAGTGGTGGCATCGCCCATAACTGCGAGCCAGTCAAGGTTCGCGATGGATAATAATTCATTCCGCTCGGGAAACTGGGCGTCTGGCCGTCCCACGTCTCATCTCTGATGCGTTCGAAAATGACCGCAAGGTGAGGTGATGACAAATTCCCTCCCGGTGATTGCGAGCCTCTGACCTCACCAGAAAGCCAAGGGGCACGACCCGAACAAGTGCTGCTCCACCATTTTTAAGCGCGGAGATTAAGACAGTCTCCCTCCAGGCGATGGGCATGCGGTCTACATTCGGCCTAATTCACGGTGGATTGCAGTATAAGGAATACATGGATTAAGGTAGTCGAGAGTCGTTTTTATATCATTTTAGTGTAAATTACCAACACGGATGGTTTTATTCACCTCCAGGGTGGTTAACGAGTTAGAACCGGGTGATGAAATAGCTTCGAATGACATTATGGATAGTTTATTGAACCGATCATTTGAATCAGAACAACATGGAATAAAAAATACAGTCTTGGTGATTTAATCGATTCCCATAATTAACGTTACAGTAACTAGGGGGATTTGGGTACAAATCTAAATCCAGAAGAAAGATTTTTTCATTGACACTTCCGCAGAAGAGCACAGTTGAAGCATCTAATACACTACCACTCAAGCAAATCTACGGGCTGAAAACCATTACTGTGGCCAGTGCCGAACCAAGGTATGGGCAGCGTGGCCTAAAGCCACAAGCGGCCGGTAGTAGGGGCGGCCAGCCGACTTATTGATGAATGTGAAAAGGGGACAGAATGTATGGAAATCGGAAAATGCTAATAACTTCTAGCATGTATTAACACCTAAAATGACCTTTTTTAGTCCGTTATAAAAGTGAATGGTGTTGTCTCAGGGCAGATGTGGTGAAACTTATTCATAGTGAAAAAAAGAATTATTTCACTATGACTTATCTCCACCCCAGAAAAAAAGTGGAAAACTGCAAAGAATTATTTCTTTCCCTATCGTAAAAATGACTGACAGTCGTAACTAGCTACAACAAAAAGCACAATGAAACCTACGGACTAACAATTTCCTTCATTAGTTTCTTGTCACCAGCCCATTTAAAGGAACAGTGGCTGAAATTTCACTAAAATTTACAGTTGAAATCACTCCCACTCATAAAAGAAGGCATCATGAAAATGATCCCCATAAAAACTTTTCCTCGTAAAACTCGAAGCTTGGAGAAAACTTTTAGATTAAATATTTGAGTTCCAGACGGGAAATGAAACTAGAATCCTAAGAGAATCGTTCCGAAACCCTAGGGTATGCCTCAAATTAATGCGCGATCAAAAAAAATCGCATTCGATGTATAAAGACTATGTAAGGGGCGGCCAAAGAAAGTGTTGATCACACTTGTAAAATAGCTTGAGCTGGCACTGACTGCAGTTTCCGAAGACTTCGGCGAAACTAGTACGCGAAATCAAGACGTTCGAGACGGCTCAGACGTCGCGCTGGCTGCTCAAGAAAGGGAAAAAATGCAGGCAAGGGGTCGTCGGGGACTGGGAGGGAAGGAGAAATAAGAGAGCGAAATTAAAAAAGACGAAGGTTATGCTCTCCTCGGGTCACTGCCACCATCATTATCTTCAGTCCCTCTCCCTTTCCCCGCTTCTTTAGCACCCCCCTCCATACGCACTCCGAAGCAGACGCGACCCACCCCATCTCGTGTCTCCCTCCTCATTCTCACGGGGAAAGAGTCGATCCGCACGCTCGCGCTCCCCGACCCCCGCTCGAACGCTCAGAAGAGCACGGCCGGACTTGACTCTCCGCCGGGGGAGACGGGAGAGAGTGCTCGCTCTCATAGGCGGTGTTGGGGGAATGGACGGCCGTAAAAGTTTCGCGGCTGCAGACAAAGCAACTTCTCCTCCTCCGAAGAAAGCGGAGAGCCCTTACTTAGCCCCGTCTTTTCTTTTTCCTCCTAAGCGTGGAATGCGTGTACGCCGGATGTGTGTATGGTGTTTGTCTTTAGCAGAGTGTGTCCGGAGTAAAAAGTCGCTCCCTTTGATTTTCTTTCACTAGATGCGTGCTTTCCGGGCAAGAACAGGGAAGGGTAGAGGTTCATCATTATTAACGGAATATTTGCAGTTCTTTGGGCAGTCTATGCCTTCCGCAAAAATAAAACGTGGTCTGGAACACCCGCAGCAATACTTCACGCAATGCATTCCTAAAGCATTTTTTAATGATGAATGAAAAGCTTATAACTCCTCCTCAAATGTATTTTAGCGGCACGGCGCGTTTCACTTGATTACATTTGGTACATGATTACGCCACAGTGTGGTGTGGCGCGTCATGCCGTTGAAATATATATGTGTAAGAGTAGGCACTGAGTCTTTCATTCATTATTAATATCGACATCTTTCATTAAGTTCAGCTTGAAACAGAAATATTTTTTCTCATGCTTCATATAATTTCTCTCTTTAATTCTCCATCATTTCTAATCTCTATCACGATGTGCTTCTTTATCAGTCTTCCATTTTATCCAAAGTTCTTTCTTTCATAGCAGCTTTCAGCACTTTTTGGATCTTTTACGACTTCACCACACAGATTTCCTGTACGTAGGGTTATAGTTAAAAATAATTCCACGCTATTATAATTCCTTGTGAGCTGCCAATGGAGGTGGCTTGTGGATGGATCGCGGTGATATTTGCAAAACCTAGTTGAATGGTTCACATAATCGTTCTACCGCAGTGCCATACTCGTTTATAATAATAAATTAAAGGGACAGCTTATATTTCCATGCTACGGACGGAGTACTGTACTTGAAGTACTCTCCACATTGCATCCACTACGGGACAGAGATTCACTGAAAAGTCTCCGCCACTGCTAGGCCCTAGAGCCCAGGCCCTCGGGGTGCGAATCCAGCACTAGTCGACACACTAAACCCCCTCCCCCTCCTAGTTTCTCTTACATACAAAAAGGAGATGAGTAAACACTTAAGTACAATCACCTATTTTAGCTTCCAAAACAAGCGTACATTCTTTGAAAGTACAGCTGGCTATTCTTGTAGCATGCGCATGCCTCGTCATGTCTTCTTCTATTCTACCATTGAAACGCAAACGTTCGGTCATGGTACACAAAATCATCCACTAACTGATCAGCTTCACTATTTACCCTCATTGTCAGATAATTCTCGTAAACTAATACGACTGCTTCAGTTTTTCTGTCTCATTAACCTAAAATACTTTAGACCAATTTTGAGGATACCGGGCTAGCCACGGTATTTACCTTTGCGGAGTCACCTGCAAGTGCACATAAGTGCGATATTCCACGGAGGAAAAATCATTATTTAGCTTTTCCACCATGAAGATTTCAGAGATAAGTAACTTTAAGCTTTAGTGAAAAAAACAAGTCACGCGGCGCCTAGACGACTTTGAAAAACATTTCTCCTTACCGTCAAGGAGTCCGCACATAGGCAATCCATAACGGCATATCGCACGGAGAGGGGAAACTACAATCAGGACGAACTACAAGTAAACATTCGGCATTCTCGGAATACCATTGTGTAATCCACACGGAGAGAAATTTACGGTAGCGTACGGAAAAAGCGTGGAACCGGCAGTTTGGGAGCGACGGGAGGAAGTCTTTTTCGAGCAATAGCTCAAAAGTCAAAACCCGCCCCGGGCCCGAGTCATATCGTAAATCCTTCGGGATTGGACGAGGGCGTAAGGGGGAGGGGTGGGAGTACGGAGGGGTGCAGTGGAGTTTCAAACTTTCTTTACCGATTGGAGGGGTGGTAGAGGGGTGGGGTTGAAGAAGAGGACAGAAGCACACCTCGCTACCTACAATAAAACGCGCACAGGAATTTAAGGAACAGAGGATCGATTCACGTAACTCGTGATAATCATCGTCTCGTTTCATTGTTTTCATTATCCTCAAGTGGTCACATATTGTCCATGTATGTACGATAATCTCACTCTGTATTATTACAACTCCAATCCATCTAACACAACTTTAGATGAATTGGGGTGGGTTATGATGAATTTCACTCTTGGATCCGGATAAATTAGGAGTTGCCGCTTTCCTCTGTTCATTAGAGGGATTTTACGTACGTTTTTTTTTACATAGAAAGGTGAAAATCAGTACTATTGCTAGAAGACATGAGTTATCGGTGATTTGTTCGCTAATAATAATAACATATCCTAGATGGGGGAATAGTGAACATTCATGTCTCATTCCGCCCAGGAGAAATAAAGATGAATATAAGTACAATACAAATGCTTCAAACCAAAGTTTCCAGGATTGTGGTGAGCGTACTCTTAGGGTGAAACCTTGGCGCTTTAGAGGCACGCAAAAATATTTTGAATAATGACGGACTTGAGGTTAAAATTGCAGGAATTACACAAAAAGTGAATTAACAGTCGTGATGTGGTGAAATTTAACCATAATGAAGACAGAAATTGCAATTTTCCACTGGAAAAATGTATATAGTGCGACCTAGATTACGATGTACTGCTTATAGTACTATATTTCACCAGGTGATAATGTGCTACATCAAAACCTAGGTCGCTATAAATATATTTTACCTGTGGAAAATTGCTGTCTGTCTCCATTATTCCGGAATTATGTAAATGTTAAACATTTTCCTAATGTAAGGGGAACAGTTTTCGTATATGGGTCACTATAGGGTACGGATTTAAAAACCAAGGCTGGGAATTTCTTCCTTGAACCAAAAATTAGCAATTCAAAGAAGACAAAAAAAATTTCATTTATCTGGAAGCTATAGGATGGATCGCACAAGCATCGAGACCTATACCGAATAATTCATGCTAGCTGGCGAGACTTCATTAAAAATATCAAAATATTAGGCGTTCACCATTCTGGATAAACCCGAAACATTGAGTCACAAAATAATTCCCCACGACTTGTTAATGGCGTCTCGTCGGGCCAATGGCGGGATCAGCTTTGCTTCGACGCGAGCTCGGTGGGGAGAGTAAGGTACAAGCTCTGGACAGGGACCCGTGATATTTACAACTCAACCGTCGGATCCACGAATTGAGGAGAGGATTTACAGCACCCTTGGCGTTGGCCCCAGAAAAAGGGAAAAGAAACGAGAAGTGTTTAGAGAGGAGGAAAGTGAGAGAGAAGGAGAGGGGAATAGGAAGAAAAAGGGGAAGGAGAATGAGACACGAGACCGAGAGTGCAGGAAAAGGGCATTGGGGTATGGCAGTAGGGGTGGCGGAGTGGAGCGGAGTGAGGGAAAAAAGTAAGGAAGAGATGCATTTTAGATAAGGACGATGGGATTGGCAGGGCGAAGACCGTGTAACACGGGGGAACGTGAGGAAGTGATAAAGGAGAGGGCAAAGTGAGGGGTACAGAAAAAACGCAGTGAATGGAAAAGATGAAAGGGGAAAAAACTAGAGTAATTTTGTCGATGGATATGGTAGTTGAACGACGAATCTACGCGGACACCACGGGAAAATACCGAGCGTTTGCATTTTGTCTGAGTTGTCTGAGTTTTGTCTGAGTAGCTTCATCCAGTGCCATTTTTCCGATACGAACCATCTTTTTAGATTATTCAGAATAAAGAGAAATGTATATTTAGGTGGGGAATAATTAAACCTGGAAATGGAATTTCAATGAACTGATCAAACAGGTGCCCGCTCACAAGAGAATATAGAATGAAGGTACAAAAGGATGTTTGTCGTTCATTTCACTGTGCAGTACTCATCGATCATTCATACGCGAATTACATTTATGCTATTACACGGGATACATTTAACAAAATTTTAGTCACGTTCTAGACTTAAGGTGCAAATAATAAAAAGCCCTCTTAAATTTCAAGGTTAAAATAAAAGTCACGAACGTTGGAAAATCATTTCTCATATTTTCTTCTAGGGTGTACATCATTGTATGCATGGCTTCGGCGGAGTTCCTTAGACTTGTATCTCTTCACTCTTCGGATGTCCTCCCACGCCTCCGTTTATGAGGCGAAAAGTTTCGCTGGCACTCCTGCTCGCGACTTCAGATCGTCTTCAAATCATATTTGACTTGAAGACGCGAACAAATGCCAGCGAAACTGTTGTCGTCATACGACGCATACGCGGGAGGACACCCAAAAAGTGTAGAGATTCTAAGATGCATGTACATAAGTTACTTTTCCAAAAGAGTCCCGACATTCGACACGGGCTGGCGTAATCAGTAGTCCCTCTATTTCATGCAACGACATGCATTCATGCCGCGAAACTTCCAAATGGAAGTAGAGCCCCTGACCAATAAAAAGGAGGAAGGAAAGGACAAGGGCTACCAGCTAGGCGAGACTTGCAGACAAGAAGAGAGAGAGAGAGTAAATGGAAGCAAAAATAAAAGAAACGCAAAGGGAGAGAAGGTCGAGAGAGAGAAAGGAAAACGAGAGGGAGGGAGGGATGAGAAAGAAAGGGCGACGAAGGAAATTGGGACGGTCGTTTTAGTGCTCGCGACTCAAAAAAAATCTTGGGCTGAGTGTGTGCTTTCTCCCTTTTCACGGAGTGAAGGGGGGCGGGGGAGAAGGGTGAGGAGGAGGTGGGGGGGGGGTGGGAGAAGGACGGAGGGGCAGAGGATGGGCACCGGTTAGCCACTGGCTCTGCGAATTGCACACTGGATCCACCCCAGCGGCGGCCGAAATTTATGGGCTGTTAAGTCAAAAGACTCAGGGAAGTAAAGATGTTTTTAAGGGAATTCGGGATGGTTTTTTTTCTGGATGGGGAGACGAGGTGGTGCGCTACCTATTAGGTGGTAGGGGTTTGTTTTGTCGGGAGAAGGCGGTTGGGGGGAAGAGGGAGGGACGGTGAGAGCTGCTTATGCTCGATAATTCACAGCAAGATTTGAGAGAAATTTACGTAGTCACGAGGAAGAAAGTGCCAAGCAACATTATGGTAGTTTCGAGATCTTTGCGTAATCAAGTCCGCATGCTAAATCAATAAATCCTATTTGTAAAAAATTATTTCATCCGAAATGTCCACTGCTAACGACATTCCGATAGCTCATCCATGGTTCATCGTCTTCAGGGCTGAATGCTGTGACTGCTCCGGTCTGTACATCTATATAATACCCTGTAAGCCACCTCGAACTGAGGTGAAATGTCACCAACATGCTCTACACTATAGGTTTGCCGCCAATTTTAAAGAAACTATTGGTATTAATGCATTTTGCAACTACATAAATGCACAGATATGTACCCATGTACCTGTAAATGTGCCCATGTCTCGGCCGGAGTTGACAGTCACGATATTCTGCGCTGAAGACGATGGACAACTCGGTCATGGAAACGTCAGCAGCAACGAATAATTTCAACCCATGAATATCCCGAATAGACTACACTACCAGCATACACTGGATCATATCTTAATTCACACATCAAAAATGTCTTACATTTGAGCTGAGCGTTATTGTTCTAATTCCTAGGATCTGTTTCTAGGAGACTGCTCCCTGCTTATCAAACTGGCAAAATTTATTACTTAAAGTTATTCGCTAAAATATATTCATTTGAAAGGCATTGAGAGGAGGCATTTCAAAAACTCACAAAGGGGAGATTCATGAAACTAGTTTCCCGGAGTTAGTCTGTAAGTCAACTACACATTAGTCTACGAACGAAATTTTGTAACGTGGCAGGCATGGGCGCCCATGCAATTTTTTCCAGGTGGGGTCCAAGACATAGGATTAAGAAGGGGGGTCCGAAGAGCCCTCTTCCGTAAGGTTTAGTAAATTTCAGTTCTCAGGAGTACATTTTTGTAACATTTTAGGTGAATAACAATTTTATAAATTTGTTACTAAAATATTAATTTCATCCTGCAAAAACAATAAATAAATAAAATTTTCCCTTCCCTTTTTTATTTTTCCCGGGAGGCCAGGGGGGGGGGGCGACCCCCAATTGCCCGTGTATGGACGCACATGGAAAACATGATAGATCAGACGGGTAAAAGATATTATTAAATGGTAATTTAAATATGCTAGATTTCACGATATTTATAAATGGGACCACATTTACTTATATATGAAACATGAATGCAACTCTTGCACAAACAAATATTTTGAATGGGCTAACAATCTATTCGCATTCCTTTTGGAAATATTCATCGGAGAGATTTCGGAAAATTATTTTTATTTTGAATCGGATTCTCGGGAATAGAAACATTTATTAGATGACTAATATTTTAACGATAATCGTACCCTCAGAAAACCTTGAAATAATAATCGAAGAAGACAAAATTTGAGTTCCCAGCAAATGAAAAGTCAATAACTCATGAAAGTGTGCATGGAGAACAAATAGGAATTTGAAAATTATGAAAAAACTCACTCTAATTGGAGTTCTTGTTCGTCAGGAATAAATTTTGAGTGACGAAAGTACGCAAGCACATATTAACATTCTGTGGCATGGGAAGACATGAAGGAGTAAAACTAACTCATAATAGATAATATTTGGTTAAATAATTACGCATATATACATTCGATTAACACCCATTGCCTCCTTACTCAATCACATCTCCGGCCCTGAGCTCTTACCATTCAAAAAGTGAGCCCAGGCCTGATCTGAAAAACTGCTCCCCTGATTCCCACAGGCTCATCAAGGACGGCATCTGCGACCGGAGCAGCGCTCCGTCCGTCAGTGCCATCTCGCGGCTGCTCCGCGGACGAGAGGGTGATGACGAGAAGAGGAGCGGAGAGGGTGAGTGGAGACGTATTTTGCTTTATCTCATTGCAACAGTGTTTTTTTTTCTGTTTAGTGCATGTGTAGGTTACCTACGAAGGGATCAATAAATCCATTATCAACACGCGAATGATCAACGTGGCCATTACTCCTCAATTTCCGCGAGGGCCCTGCCTGTCTAAAGCGATCCGGAAATCGGGCCCTGCTATGTCCAAAAGGGATGCTTCTACAAATGATCTCTGCGAATAATTTCCCCCAGAAGTGTCAAAAATAGGTCAGCCAAAATGAGCATAGGCTCTACAAAACTACAAATCAATTCAGAAATAGTATGCTACAGTATCCTTAAAAGTTATTAAATACGCAGCGAGAAACTAAATATAAATTCTAACCGAATTGCACAAAGTCATAACTATCCCTGCAAAACATGCTCAATAAATTTTTGATGTGACACAAAATTCCCAAAAGATATAATATTATGCATGGCAGGCAATTTTAAGCGTTATAACGTTAATACTTTTGGATCATGAGGTATTATCAGCAATTTTGTCAGAAAATTCAGTTACAAATTTTACAAGTAAATATTCCATTTTAGTTTTTCCCTCTCTACTCTCGCGTGGATGTGATTATTCTTAGCTAGTATGAATCATAACAACGGATGACTCCAAAAACACGCGTCCTCGTCAGGTCATCCAACATTTTTGGACCCCAAGAATAGGACCTCGCCCATGAAAATCGGAAGGAAAAAAGATTAAAATCTGTAGTCGGAAAATTGCCATTATAATTTGGCCCGGTTTTATAATCAATGGTCAAATATTTTCTCGGTATGGAAACCGGCATCAATACGTTCTCCCGTCGATAACGCGCACGTCAATTAGCCGACTGCCTCATGTAATATACAAAACCAAAATTTTCAGTTTACATCAAGTTTACTAGAAGGATACGTCACCTTCCGGTTAAAGTTAACCAGATATTATAAATCTGGGCCTCAGTTTTACGGGATTATGACCAAAACCTCACTTCAAAACTAACCGCCCAAAATTCTTTACCTCCCGAGCTACTGCACTAAGATAATTCTGCACACCTTTCTAAACACGTAATGAATCCTTTACCCTGACAGCCCCGTCCTTATCACCCTTATCCTACCCCATTCCAATCCTACCATTATTGCAACAGCTTGAAGTTGACCAATGGATCGATTCTGGAAACTACAGTCCTTAATGACGTGGTGCGTCCGGATTGAACCGAGAGAGCTGGGAAACATACATATATGAAAGAATTCCAATGCGGGTATGTGGAGGGCATGGCTCCACTGACGCCAGGCGACCTATAGTCTCAAGGAAAGAAGGGAGAGAGCTTAAAGGCACGCACTCGCAGGCATACATACGACCCACGCGAGGCATTTTAAGGAGCGATCGTCATCCTTCGGGTGGAGAATAATGGCGGGTGATAAAAGCGATCGCTTTGAGCTTAAAAACGATAGCCAACGTGGCTTTCACCCCCTTCGAGGGCGCCACACAATGAATGGGACGGACGCCCACCCCCTTTGACGCCGGCAGTGAGCGGAGCGACATTACGTTGCGAGGCGTCAAATGCAGATTACGCTCCTGCGCACGAACCTCTGAAGCTTCCATAACAATTGAGGGCCGAGTCCCGGACGTCTCTTCGCGGATTTTACGGATTTTCTAGCGCTCCTGAGCGGCATGTAGACGTAGGCGCGAGCCGCGACAAAGCCGCCGCTGACGCCGTAGCGAAAGACGTGACGATCGGTGGCCTCACCGCTGACTCAATCAAGCAAGGACTACGAGGCGAAGAATAAAGATGTGCTGGGTAAACGAAGACAAGCGTACAAAACGGAAAGGCAGTAGATTCAACATGGTTGTTTCATATTTTAAAGCATGTGTGAACTTTACTTTTACGATCATACGTTGATCTTCAGTCCATCTTCAAGGCTGAGTAGGATTAGTGTCTCACGCTAGAACAGGAATAAAACATTCTTCGTGTATTTACGTGAAAAAATCAGGTAAATAATACCGTGATCATCACAGTAATATTTCAGGATGGGGAAGTTTGGCGGTTAAACCACATTACGGAATATCTATTTTAACATCCGACATTTTTTACATCGGTATTTTAGCGACATTGCTGGAACATCGGTATTTTAGCGACATTGCTGTTATTATTTTTCTAATAGTTAACAACTGTTTGTGCGACAGAACGCTTGTTAGGTCAATATTTTTAGCATGCCTGAATATATAGAAATAACAAAAATGCAGGGCAAAAATGCATATAGTCCATGAACTAAATTGATCTAAATAGCGAAGTAAACATTCCACTATTTTATCATATAACATAAATACTCGTAAAACTAACTTAATGCAAAGAACGCCGGTGCCATATGCTGAAAACGTTCGAACTCATTGAAAGGGACTCCTTCAATTCTTATATCACGTTGATTATATCATAAAGCTTTCATTTTCACGAAGTCTCCGAGACTTTGATCACTCCCCCGAAGAAACCTCAATGCTCACACCTGGCAATGGGGGCGTTTTCTCGGAATTGGAATTGTTATTTTATTCACGAAATCGTTATATGGAAACCAAAAATGAATTTTAGTGAAAAAATCAATCTTATAACCGTAGCCATTCACTCATAAATTGAAAATTAAAATACGCAAAAAATGACGCCCATCGAATGAGCTGCGCTGAGACCTTCTACGTCATCTCTTGGCTGTTTTGGGGAGTGGAGTGGGGGTAGAGTTGGAGAGGGGAGGTCTACCTACACAGCTCCTGGCGCAGCAGATTTTGATTGGGCGAAGGAGCTGTGCAGTCTCAGTGGTGATAGGACGAAGGGATGACGTAAGAAGTCTCAGCACGCCCATTCCAGCGAAAGGGTTAAGAACATCAGTTTTCGTCGCATATAGCTCGAGAACTAGGTGAAGGATCGAAAAACGGAAAAATACGGGTCTTTTTATTTTGCAAACTCTATCAGATTCGGCAATAAAAAATATGGTAATTGCCCCCATTCCTCCAGATCGCTATTCTTTCAGATGCCGTGTCCCTAGGAATAAGTCGTTGATGGAGAGTGCCGCGAATGAGGACTACCCAGGAGGGAGGTAAACAATACTCTTTTAATGGATGGAAATAAACTGCGGGAGACCGGAGAGGGCCTCTGAAAGAACAAAAGACACATCGTTTTACTTTCTCAAACCTCTATTGAATAGGGGGGATATGTAATGATTCCTTAAGATTTACAAAATAGTACTCCAAAATGTAATTTTTTGGGATAAGGTTACAGAAACAAAATAAGGAACAACGCTGTTAAAACATTTTTCTCCCATTTGGTTGAAATGTAGTGCGTGAACTAGGGTTCGGGAGAAATATTTATAATTACCCATAGCAAAAGTGTCTTCCGGATATAAGGGGCGGCCACGGAAGCCAGGTCGTCAGCGCGCCGGAATTTCAAGTCATTGGTTGTGTGCTTGTATCCCGCATCGAGAATGGATGTAAATTATATCTTTAAAAAAAGGCTAGACAGTGAGATAGCTAAAATCCAAGTGGTATAGCTCCAAGTATTTTATTCTGCAAGTTCTATAGACAGCAAAGTAACCAAATTAGACTGATTGAATATAACGAAATTGACTTTGACACTATCTTGTGCAACCGTGGCATGCAGCTCCACACATTATCATATAGGTACATTAAGAAAAAAGGGAGAAACGCGACATGGAGCCGTACATCGTTCTACAATGCGACTTGTCAGCTACCTACGAACAGGGCGGGAAGCACTTACTGCGCCAATGAAAGGAGGGTGTTGAGTTTCGTAGGCAGTTCCTCCATCTCCCACATCGATTTCTCACCCATGCAACCGACGCATTCGAGGTCACCGCAGCATGACGGGGAGTTTCCCATTGGCGGTGGCGGCGGTTGGCAGAAGACGGCGCGGCGGTCTCGGGGTCGCGCAAAATGCCGTCGCGCTAAACCCACGACCAAACGGAAAAAAACAGTCCTAATTGCCCTGTAGGTGCGGGCAGGAATCGAGGACTTCTGGGACGTAATTTTTCGCCGCCCCGATCACGGAGGGTGGTGTGCGGGGGAGCAGGGAAACGCTCCGGAGGTGCGGATGATGACGGGCGTCGGGAGTCACCACCGTGGCGGAAGGAATACGACCGCCACCGTGGGGAACGATCGGTAACGATGGGTCGCTCGCGTTATTTTTTCCCGCGCGCGGGAAATCATTTGTAACCATCCACCCGCGGCGCTCGATTCGGATTTCATCGACACTATGGTATATAATTTTCATACTGCTTCGGAATGATTCCCCAACCTTTTTTTTATTGCCATCCGTCGACGCTCTTTCTCGAAATAAGACTCCTCCGTTGAAGTAAATGCACAATGTCGAGCGACGCTACAGCGACTAATGGTAAAGTAGTACCTGGCGAGGGGCGTGGTGAGAGATATCCCCCAATACAATACCAAGGCCTTTATCAATAATTACGCTTTAAAAAATTGGCTTTTCCAACCAAGTTCATGGTGTTTGGCATAACTTTTCAAAATCTCTCCTAAATGTTGGAGAGAAGTAAAACCTTTGGTCACTTCGTAATTTCCACTTAAACTTCTTCATGACTCTACCCGAGTAAAAAATATTTTAAGGCCTACTAGTAACAAAATTTAGTGGACGCATGGCTTATTTATTCGGGAAGAGGCAAAAATTTTCAGCAGTTTTCTCCGCTCTTCTCACTGCCAAAAGCATTTTGCTACCCTTTTTGCTTAATTTTGAGGATACCCTGACTAACCACGGTAGTAACCTTTACGGAGTCACCCGCAAGTGCACATAAGTGCGAAATTCCACCGAGGAAAATTCATTCGCCTTGACCAGGATTCGAACCCGGATCCCTCGATTACGCGCCGAGTGCTTTAACCAGTTAAACTACCGAGGCTTCTGGTTAAAACATAGAAAAAACATTATGAATCTTCATGGATATCACAGCAGAAATTTCAGTCTTTTGAAATGTCTACGATATGTTTATGCTGTAGACTCGGTTTATGCTAGTTATTATTGGAGGCAAACGATCATTTTACATGCTATATTGGTATGTCATTTCTCGCTTTCTGCCAGCCGACAGCCCCCATGAGGACACCCAGACGGCCTTTAGATCGTTCCGCGACGGGCGGAGCATTTACCCTCAGCGCTCTCAACTCAAACAGTAGGCAGGAGAGAGAGAGGTGTAACACGGTGGTCGGAATAAATGAAGCAGAAAAGAAGATAAAGTGTGAGGGGGAAGTGGATGAGGGGAATAGAGTGGGGGAGAGTGGGGAGGAGAGGAAGAAGAGGGCCCGGGTCGAACGTATCAATAGGGGCGAGGAGGAGCATTAGCATCAATACATTCAATAACTGCTGTTTGGTGGGGAACGCCCATCAAGCCGTCGTGAGCAAACCCCAGAATTACGGCGCGCAAAGGGGGTGGGTGGGACAAAGGACTGAGAGGAGAGGGGGAGCGGAGGAAATGAAGGGGAAGGGGCAGAGATGAAGGGGGAGGAGGAGGTGAGGTGTTGGGGAGTGCGAGGGAATGAGACGGCAAGGATCGAGGTAGGACGGAGGAGGGAAGAACATTTGACGTAGTATAGGCGAGATGTTTCTCATAGTCATAAATGGAGACAATATTCCAACTTTATCTTAAAATTTAAACAGCTGCAAGAAGCGTAAAGTAAATGCAATGACGTAAATATTAATTCGGAACTCTTCTTGACCGCATTATTCTATAAAATATATGTCTCCATGAAAACAATTTTTAACTGCTCTAGATCGACTGATTGGCAGTTCCATGCATTTAATGTATACATTTGGTTAATTTCATAACCCTGAGGATGCGAATAAATTTGGCGAAACGCTGGCGATGAAAAATTGAGTTTCATTAATTTACAAACACTCAAGAATTCATAAACTATTAGTAGATATTAATGACGGAAAAACCTTGTTTTCATGACAAAACTCCACAGTAATTTAATACATACACATATTGGAATCTTTAACTTGACTCATTTGTTTCACGCTGAAAACGCCTTGAAAACCGAAGGTTTTTTTTAAACGTATTACGGAGAGCATCAATTTTTTAAAATTGAGAAAACATAAGAATTGCAAATCGTAACATTTCTGAAGCGATTTGCGCGTCACTACTATCATTTTATTTCAATAATACCACTCTGGAGCGCACAGCCGTACCAGATCCTTTGGAAAACTGTTTCTATATTTAGGCAAATAAATTATAAAGCAGTGCATGAAGTGGCTGACATTTTGATTACATTAGAAAGATGAGAAATTTTCAAATATTATAGGGCCAAATGCATCGCATTTAATGGGTAAGAATATCTCGCTCGAACACCTTGAAATCGGTCCAATCCTGATTTTCAATGGGAGTGACGCAAAGGCAACAGTGGAGCTTAACTGAGGCTGTGTTTGGCAGTATCAAAGCTTCGTTTACAGAGATCAACAGACCTAGCAGTTTTTTTAACATGCACTATAGGTAAAGCTTACTTATATCCTATGAAATAAAAAAACTGACGGTGAGTTAAATTTATGAGTTCCACGTTTCGTTGAGTAATTAATTTATTTTAAAACAGAAATGGACCGAAAGTTAATTATTTCCCATACTCCAAAATGTTTACCACGCTTCAGCGTCTAATTTTTTTTTAATGCCACCTTATGATATCACGGCTGCATAATAAGGGTAGCGAACAAGAATTGCAACAAAACTTTCAAGCAAATGAAACATATGGTTGGCACTCAACACCGTTTCTATCAAACGTTTTGAAGCATTTGCACCGTCATAAGTTTTCACAGCGGAAAAAAGAACATAACACCGGTATTATCAATCACCTGTAGCAATTAATTGTAAAATGCTTCTTCTGGTTCCGTTTCTCTCGGCTAAAGGTCGATTTTTAAAATAATAGTTACCTGTCTTAGATGTACTATAATACTATATCAATGATATACAAAGGATATGATTGATGAAATGATTTACATAAATTCCATGCATATGTATGGAAGGATATACAAAGACAGAAGGAAGAGTGTTGTAGAGTAAGTGGACAGAAAAGTGCACAGAAACGTAATAAACGAAGCACAGGGAAAGCGAAAGATGATGACTCATCACGAGTAAAAGGTTGATTTTCGGATGTGACGGCGATTCCAAATAAATAAGAAGTACCTACTTGAAGTATGTACCTTCCACCAAATAACCACGAATATAGTTAAAAATATAACACCTGATTAGATTTGGTTATCAGACATATGTTCAGCACTTACTCATCAGTGGGAAATTCATATGAGCCACCGTAAAAATTAAAGAAAAAATATATGTACTCACGTGATGATAGTAAAAAAACTACCATCAAAAACCCTCAGGTTTAAACAGTTGCAAGTTACAGGGAATGCTAGAGCAATTCATCAAAAGATGAGAATTCTCACCCCCCCAAAAATTCATCACCAGAAGCGTATCAGTAAACTTCAACTGTGAATCTTTTTTAGTTTATATGCCTATTTCATTTGAATCACCCGAGAGGGAAGAAAAACTCAGCTAATCCAGTGGGGCGAAACGAGGAAAAAAAAGGAAAACGCGACCCCCGTATAATCGCCTAATCCAACATGCAATAAGGTGACCAAGTGCTTTCCCTAAAATGATTTATCATTTGTTCCCATTCCTTAGAAGAGAGTAATAAAGTTTAAATAAGGGAGCCATGGGGAATAGGAGGATAAAGTTGACGCGATGAGGGGAACCGGGAGGAGGGACGGAAGATATATGGAAGCGGGGCGGGAAAGGGGATGGAGGGGGAGGCTGAGGGGAGCGAAGAGCGTGTAGACTGAGGCACAGCAACGAGCAGGAAGGGACAGCACCGTGCGAGGGGCGAGCGAAGCTTTGGGAACCTGAAGGTAGCCAGAGCGAGACTTTTCTATAGTCACAACGGAGACCATATTCGAATTTTTTTATTTAAACAGTTGTAAGAGACATGATGTAACTATCGTCATATTAATGAAGCAAATACTTTGTTTTATATGGCTGAAATTGTCACTAGCTTTAACTAAATATACCTACGCGTTTGAGGCTGTAACTAGACTTAATTGTTTCACGCCGTATACAGAGAACGCCTTAAAGGTTTTTTTTACGATTTTATAAAAAGCATTACGGCGATCATTAAATTTATTTTTCAAGACGATCGAGATAGCATACCAACTACACGCCGGAAAATTTCTGTCATAATTCCAACTTCCATTGATGGATCTCTGGAGTGCATAGTATACCATATCCCATTGGAGGCAGATTCTATTTTTTTGCAAGCATCTCAAAGAATACTGCAATATAGTGGCTGATATTGGTATCGTTAGAAAGATGAGTTATTTTTCATCATGATGAGATCAAAATCATTGTATTAGATAGGCAGTGATATCTCAACTAAACTAACTTATTTTCCCTTAGATATTACGCTCGCACGAAGGATAGAGAGTGAAAGAGAAAAATGTTTTTTAAAACTGTGAAAAATTGACCAAAATATTGATAATGGCCATGGCTGATAAGCATCGTATTACAACATAATGTGGACATTGTATGAGTGCAGAATTGCTGATACAGGGACATAAATCGACTATTTCTTCACGTAACAAAACATCGCATGCAGATCGAATGGCAAATTGGATCCACATAATCAATTCCATAGGTACTCGCAAAATTACACAGCGATATGGCGGTGATCATGGTTGATGTGCACCGAATTGCTGCGAGACCTGGGAATTGATTGAGAAAAAAAATATATTACACTTACATCATAAATTGGTAACATATTTCTGATGATATATCTCTAAACATCACACTAAAGGCGTAAGTCGAGGTTTATTTGTAACATCGGATTTCATTTGGGGCCTTAATTACATTGCGACACGATTGTCACACCACAAGGTACATACATCAAACGCTTAAAACATATTTTACCACACCTTAAGATCGCGCTGAAAATCAGTTTCACTCAAAAAATCGAACTCCTGTCGCAAAACGGTGTTATGATCTCAGCAGCCTGTTTAAGTCGCAATATTGCGGTCACATTCTAATTTCGCATTTACATAAATTAGTCGTTTTCGCTACCTACTCAGAAATTGCATCCCTTTAAAAAAATGTAATTCACAGCATTGATTTAGAACCTCTTACAATTCGCATAACATTGCAACATGGCACAACTGATTTCTTTACCATAATATTGTACGTTTCTTTAGACGAGCGATGCATCGTTTCGTCCATTCGATCAAATCAGCAACGTGGTTCAACATGACCCCAACGAACATCACTTGTCCCGAGATTGAATGGAAAAATGCCGAGAAAAGAGGGAAATGAAGAGGAGGAAGCCGTTATAGTGAATAATGTGGATTGAGAGGCTGAGAGACAATGCCGAGACATTACAGAAAGGATTTACTAAGGCTTTTTTTTTCTAAAATTTACCAAATTATCCCGCTCAGTGACACGGAAATTTTGCTGGATAAATCCTGACGTTTTTACGGGCGTTTTGTATAAATAAAAAAATCAAATTGTGTTAATTCATAGAATATTTGATTTTTTTAATGGGAAGAATATGCTCCACTTAAATAAAAAAAATAATGAAATTGCTACTTGTCAGTAAAATTCTCTTCCTAAAAAGGCAAATTCTTTTTAAAAGTCGGGAGGAGAAAGCTCATCGATATATTTTCGTTCTCACTCGGAGCAAAGGTAGCAAACAATGGGATATCATGGCGTGACACTCAAAGGGTAATGACTCAAGCCGAAAAATGGAAAATAATGCTATATTCAGTGATCTTCAACGATATAAAAATTTATTTTATTGGTGAGGCCATTTGACCCCATACTTCACCCCATGCCAATGTCGTTCTAAACTCTCCGACGCTGCATGAGCACCTTTGCTTAGAAGTGTTTTGGATGCCAGTATCGTAATGCATAAGATGTAAAGTGTGATTAGCCACAGAGTAAGTACAAACAACGTTTGCCGAGACAACAATCACACTGTTAGCCGGATACAAAAATCATTATACCAACAAATATATAGGTATACACATTCATGGACTTGGAAAAGCAAATTTCCAGGGTAATTTCTCATTTTCCACGACTTTTCAAGATTTTCCTGGCCCATTTTCCATGACTTTTCCAGGTATTCCAGGTTTTCCCGGCCTATAGCAACCCTGTAGCATACACATCATGACGATAGCATTCACACATTGCTTGCGCTATAAATAAACCTCCCTGGAATTTAACAAATTGATTTTATCTTTGTAGTAAAAATTGTGAACAAATAGGTTCTTAGAAATCTTGCTTTCAATAGCGCAATAAGTGCCTGGCAAGAGAAGAAATGTAAACAAATTCTCGTGAATTAACAACGCGATGCAATACAACTTAGACATTGTAAGCGATAAACCAACTCATCAATGTGAAGATAAAGGTCCTCTGGGTATTCCTTTTCCGTTCGGATATTCCGTATTTGTCCATTATGCTGGGACTACAGTTTCACCGGCGTCACAATCGGCTTCTTCAGATCAGTGAAGTGAAAATGCTGATATTTGCCCGTCACCCCTTGGAGTCAGATGTGCTGTGATAGGTTCTCTTTCCGTCACGCTAGTGAACCAAACACTTGTTTCGCGCGCAGAATACGTGCTCCCATGCGTTTGACAGCGGGGATTTGTCTTCCCCGTAGAAGATATTGGAATTCTTGCTGATTTCAATGGCTTCGCGCATGATTCCCGGAGAGTAGCGGTTCTCTTTGGCGGTTTATTTTGCCACTTCAAAATTATTGCTCCGGCTTGGTCCCATCTAGGTGTTCTCTGTAAAGGCCGTTTTACACGGGGCACGTCATTGCGCAGGTTAGAGCTGCATTAATTTCTAATATGGCGGGCAATTGCGCGAATGCATGAACGAAATTAGAACAGGGGCTATTTTGCCATCTCGCATGCGTTCTCGCAATTCACCGCTTTACACGACGCAATTTTGACTGCGCCTTCGGACATACGTCAGATTGCGCAATGACGTGCCCCGTGTAAAACTGCCTTTACGGCGGAGAAGAGTAACTTGTCGGTTCCTTGTAGCTCTCAGGTGTTCTTGAAAGCGGCATTTAAGTGCCCTAGATGTCTGCCCAACATAGGTGCTTCCACATCTACATTTCATTGCCTAGACCCCGCTTTGAATTTCCGGTCGAACGCGGTCATTAGCTCTGTATGAAAACAGTGGCGGCGTTTACCTTGCCACTAAGTTGTGCTTGGCAAGTGCTCTGACTATCGACTTTGACGACAAAAAAATCGCGATGATGCATAGGTAGGCATCGATACGGCTTAATCATTGCAGTCGATACACAACAGCATCGCAAATACGACAGCGAGGACTACAAGAAAGATGAAGGATGGAGGAGGACTATTAGGATGGAAAGACTGGAAGATGAACGGAATGGAAGTAAGGATGGAGGATCTTGGGATAGGATTGAGGTGGGATGGATTGAAATAGAGGAACGCAAACATTACGATGCGATATAGTGACAGCGCCACGTTCAACACGCAACGATAACGCGTTGACCTTACAATAAGGGAGAGTACCAAGGGAAAAGAGCAACAGCATGTCGCAATACGCAAAACAGCAACAACATCACAATCGATATGCCTCTATTTTGCGAGGACCTGAGAATGAATGAAATATACAACAAAAGGAATAAAAATATTCAACATGTTGAGTACGAAAGACTGTAATTTCCACACTTTAATAAATTTCTAACAACCGACCGTGGTTCGGGCACTATGTACAATTTTCAAGATACTTTGAAAATGCTGCACAATGCCATATCATGGTCGGTTATTATTATTTCAAAAAGTGTGAAAATAACCGAGTCATTCTTACTCAACATGTTGAACGCTAAATATTTCCATCAATTGACGCCTTAGACATTCCCAAATGGGATAGAGATAATAAATGAATGGAAAAGGGAAGATGCTGAAAAAAATTGCGATTCTGCATAGGTAGAAAATGCGATACGGCACAAACATCGCAATCGATACGCCACACATCGCATCGCAAGGTCACGAGGATGGAGAGGAGGGAAGCGAGGAAAAGTGAGAAAGATGAAGGACGGAGGATTATAAGGATGGAAAGACTGGAAGAGGGCGGAATGGATGTAAAGGATGGAGGAGCTCGTAGGAGGAATGGGGTGGGGATGGTGGAGAGTCTGGGGGGATGGGAGGGAAGAGGTGGAGGTGTAGGAGGGGGAGGGAGGGAGGCCGAGAAGTGAATTAAACGCCGGCGGCCTCTCAAAGGGAAATGGATATTGCGACTAATGGAGGGAGGCCCGTGTAATTTGGGCGGAAGAAGAGAGGAGAGGAGGGTTTGAGGGACAAGAGTGTGAGGTAGGGAGACGCGCGGGGTGTTGTGGGAAGGCAATTGGTTCTCTCTCCCTCTCGGCCGTGAGGCCCCTTGGGGCGAGCAGGGAAAACTGCGGGGGGGAGGGGGGAGAGGTAAGGGTGGAAGGGATAAGAATAGGGTGGGGAGAGAGACCGTAGGGGGGCTGGAGGGGGTTTTGGGGGGGCCGTGGGTGGAAGGGAAGGAGGGTTTCCCCCGGTGGTGGGGACGGATAGGGCGTGTAAAGGGATGTATCTCTCCGATGGTGTGTGGATATGTTGTTGTTGTCGGTGGTGGTGGTTTGAGGGAAGACACCTCTTCTTCGCTTAAACTGTGGCCGGCCGCGGCGATGAGGTCGCAGTATGGGAGGGGGGGGGAGGGAAGGCCGGCAACACCTTCAGCGAGGTGCGCATGTGGAGGAGACAGCATGCCTTTTGTGAGCTGCGCGCGCTCAGTAGGGTGGTGGACGGTCCATCATCAAAAGGCCCATGTGGGCGGGAAAGACAGACGGGGTCCCCAGATAGAGAGAGTCTGTGGGTCGATAGGCTGGGAGTCTTGGAGGCAGCCACTCGATCCCCTGCGTACCTAAAGATGCATTAAATCTGTTCGAGCGAAACGTCTTGGCGACCATCAATCGCCGCGCGGACAAGTCTTTCAGTTAGACGGTCATTTCCAACGGCAAAGGTTTCTCTGCAAATGTATACTAGCCGTAAAGAACAAGAGTAGAATAAGCCAAAAATACCACTATTCGTAAAATATGGCTAAAAGTGGGAAAAATAAAAATTAAACCTTAATTGCTGCTCTCTAGTGGAAAAACATGAGAAGCTAGACTCACACCACCCATGCGCAAAACCGAATACAGATATGAAATATTCTGTCCCCCTAAATAGAAGATGAAAAAAAACTAATGCCAATTTTCTCCTAATGGCTCACTTTCACTCACAGAATTTCTCTCATCGCGCGTTCCCACGATGCAAGGAGCAATTGGAGCAAATTATAGCAGGGGGGACAGAAAAGCGGTTGCTGAGGTGACTAGAGTACTAGATTCCGATTCTGAGGGTCTGGGTCCCATACCGGTTACGGAGTTTTTACAGTAGAACCCCGATCCCTAATTGAATGCTATGTTGATAGCATTTCATGTGCAGCACTCCGTCCATCGGATGGGACGTTAGGCTTCTTTTGTTGAGATAAGTATTTAAATTTCAACCATAAAATATCCTCAAAGCAAATCTGTATATTTTTCTAAGAGACAATAAGTGCCAAACTATTGTATCATGACTATGTTGATCGGAGATACTCAGATGAAATCTTTAGTTACAAACAATCGCGATTAATTATAGTTTTAAAAAAAATATTTTTTTTATCAAGCGAATTCATAATGTTTGTTTCATAAACCTTAATTATCGGTTTTCCAAATTGGTAATTTCTCATACCTCAGGACAAATGTCTCAGGTTGATGGTGAGCTCAATGAAATATACTGAGTAATCATTTTTGCATTTAGAGATTGATTGGACGACTCTATCTCTATCACGTTGTTTGCCTTACACTCCCTATCGCATCAAGGCGAGGAGGGAGAGCTAATGACACCAGGGTCTCCCAAGCAATGTCCATCCATTCATGTCAGCTGGCGATTCAGGTGTAATACTTGGAGATAAGGGACCTCAATGGACTCATAAAAGTGTTCAACCCCAGGCTTACCATTTCATGGCACACTCCTGGGTCAAAGCAATCGCCTCGACACCGCATGCCCCGCGAGCCGCGGTCAAGCCTAACACCTGAATAAGTTGGCATCCCACACCTCGAGCGTTTCACTCAGACGCAACACGTTAAGTCCTACATCAACCAATGCCACTCAAGCTCCATGCGAATGGAATGCAGAGACGATCCTTGAGGTTCCTCCGGGAGGAATCCAAAAAGCCCAATAGCTCTCAATTAAGTTTGCACCCTTAGGGGCTCGCGATGCGGGGGGTTTATTGTTTGACACCCATTTCCAGACGATGCGGCGGTGATGGTGTTCGCGTCGGGTATTATATTGCGCCACTTGCAGGCGAAAATGACTGCCCTCCGTGCCTTCTTGGAGAACATCTACCTCTCTTTCTCCTCTCTCTCATGCACTGCTGAAGGGATTCTTACGTTTCTGGTGTTTAGGTAAGACGTCTCGTTCTTTTGACTCGACTGGGCGCCCTCTGCTTCCATGGTTCCACGTAGCTTAGCGTTCCGAACAGATTTTTAAATGTCCCAAGACTCACACGCAAGCTTCTTTAAGCACACATTCCCTCGTTCTTTTTTGACAGTTAGCTAAAAATTTAGGCAGTGTATCGAAAACTGGCCCTCTTGCTCAACTGTCGCCCACTCAACTCAGGCATGCATTTTTCGCTACGGACACATTCAAGTCTACCACACCCATGCTCTCTGACTCTTGGACCTCTCAGTATTTCTCACACCTTCGGACCTTAAATGACTTTCACGGTCTACCCCTTCCTTTCACACCATTCATTTATTCACTCTTACTAGTTACGTCCCCACTTCCTCTCCACTATGTTTACCTTACGCACGTTTTAAAAGTCCTCCGTCCCATCGCACTAAGGCGAAATTCATGTTGATCATGAAAACCCTAAGTTTTATTTTAAACGTTGATGCGAAATGCATCTTTTGGCATTCAAGGTGGTTTCCAGCGTTGGTTGAAGTGATTCATGGCTAAATGAAACACTTTGAAATTCCACAAATAAAATTTAATCACGATCAGGTTTTAACGCATAGGCTTATCATCAAGTCCTGATGATGATTCAATGCGTTGAAATTTGTTCAGGATTAAATTTAATTCGTGGATTTCAAAGTATTTCATTAAATCACATCTTTTTTGTATTTTATACTTCTCCTCTGTTCAACGAATAATCATCTTTTTTAGTTACATAGTTATTAAAAGACAGAAAGGTTTGAAGATTTCCCGGCGAATTATTCTGTAAAATTCTTCACTTGCTTCCCACCAGTTTAATATCTTAATGATGGCAGCCGATCCGTTTCGACGTGAAGTTTTCCTTTCATCTTTAGATGTCTAGCACTGAAGATGATAGGAAAGTCTCCTGAGGAAATGTCGGCTGCCGTGAAGACATTAACCCGATGGGAAGCCCGAGAAGAATTCACCAGAATATTCTACATCTACAAAATACCCTGAAAGCCACCTCAAGGGTGTATGGTAGGGGGTGAGTAGTCACCAACATGCATTACACTGTACCCTAAAGTGTATCTACGACTAATGATGCACTAGCATACATCGCTAATGCCTGTCACGAGGCGAAGCCTCACAAGCATGAACTCACAAGTATACACTATTGAAAGACAGTAAGAAAGTTCAAACTTTTAATTGCTCATGAGATGCAGAATAAAAAGAAGGCCTAAGAAGCGAATAAGCAACACCTATAACACAAATATAAAATAGGAGAAGCTAAAAAAATTAAATATAAATAAAGCGGTGCATCATTAATTAATGTATTCTAAGTGATCTCTAATTGTGCAAACATTGACATTTGCAGATTATCCACTCCTTTATGCATCCATTTTCCAATTAAGTTTGAATTCAACGTTGAGCTTGGTGATTTCCACTGAGATAAATATTCCCGATACGGATTCTTGCCAAACATAGCCACTCAAGGAGCCGAGTCGCGAAGTATATTTATGAAACAGATGAAAATATCGATTGTTAAAAGCTGCTAATGAAATAAATATGGTGTTGTTTTCAGCTTCATTCCTTCCTACGGGTGGCGTTGAGTCTCATTGCTAGTTCCTTAATTCTGATTGTTAGTTAACCCTCGCGAGAAATACATAGCCGACCCATGTCACACGATACCAAGGAAGATAAAGGCCTTCGTTCAAGATTAACTATCATAGAAATCGTACCGTGTGACCCACTCCGGTGTCCATCGGGGTTTAGCTACGTAATTATCACCGATTTATTTTGGTACCTCCAATTTTCAAGACATTCGGTTACACGTTGAAAAAGGCAACGGCCAATCACGATGGAAACACCGGTTCACGCTCGATCACCGCAACGTTGAACGAACCTGACGGAACAAAACATTTCAAAGAGTTCCCACCCTAAATACTCCAATATTCACGTGGCAATAGAGTAGCTTTTCATCGCTGAAGATGATTTTTTTAACATTACGAGTCGCAGGATGGCTATTCGCCAGATTTTGTTCGATTTCTCTGAAGTAAAAACTCTTTGCGTTCGCCTGTCATGCAAATTTCGCTTCTTGTCCCTACCACTTCCGATATAGCTCCTATCATCAAAGGAAAGACCGCCTTGTTCACACGCCGATGTCGAGGGCACATGTCGCTCGCATTCCGACAACCGGATCCTTTTTTCTGGCCGAGGAGGCGCCATATCGCGTTTTGGTCAATTAGTCCGTTCACCTTCTGTCGCCATCAGGATCTCATATCTTGAGATTCCCGCGAAAAAAATACACGCCAATCGCAGAAGGATCCAGAAGCACTCAATGGGTCATTTTTTCACTCCAATGTATCCCGATATTGTTTTTTTTTTCTAAATTTTGCCGAGTCCCCTCGATTGAATTACAGGAAACGAAAAATACATGGGAGCCTAATGCCTTATCGTGAAAGGCTCTGCGAATCAATTAAGAAATGTGCGTTGATAAAGGTAGAACGGGGGGAGGGCTACTACGGACCGATATAAGGAATGATCACGCATGATGACGATCAGGTAACTGCCGCCGACCGAAGAAGTGGAGGTGTGGGAATGCCGAAAATAACGCAAGGTTTTCCCCTGAAGATCACCACTTGTGAATGGAGAGCCTTATACGTTTTAGTCCTCACGAAGCACACATACGACGAAATAGAACAACGATTAAACAGAGCAACTAATGTGAAAGAAAATATAGATAAAAAGAGGTGCTTAATGTGTGTTATTAAACGCGGTAATATTAGACAAAAAACTCCTGTACCCTACACGAGCACAAATTCACATTAGGACCTGTCTCTTGGAACGGTAAGGTAGTAGGTGCAGTAGGTAGCTTTATAAGTGTAGAGCAATATTAATAGCAAGCTACAGATTCGAATACTGATGATGATGCTCAGTCGTCGTCGAGTAGAAGCAGAAAATAATTCACAACTATATAGGTAAGTATGTTTCGAATGATGAAAATGCTCGAAAATACTAGTTTCTCAAATTGGCGGTGCATATAGGTATTACTACGAGTGATCGGAAGTTTACCTGCTCAATGTATATCATAAACCTTTCAGTTAGGATTTGGGTCGGCGTAGACACTACTTGAAGTAAAAGAAAGTCCCATTTTCCTCTACTACAATTTATTGTGGTAATACTTTTATGGGAAACTCCATACAGGTCCGTAGCAAAGAGACAAAAGCTTAGACCACGTATTGCTTGGGTGTACAATGGTACATACATAAAAAACTGATGAACCAATGATTGTTTTACATATGAAAGTCATTTTAAAAACAATTTCAGGGCTTCACGGGAAGACAATTTATGCTCGTGATTCGTTTGAATCACAAAATTAAAAAAAAATACATGGTGATACTAAAAAACAAATTTCCAGCTTCATTAACGAATTCCTGGCATACTTTTCGCTACAGACAGCCGACCACCACGGGCCTATTTCTGTCTCATACTGGCAACGTCATTAGTTCTCGTGATACATTCTTCAGTCCCATGGTCCACCTCGCCTCTCCCCATTGTTGTGTGGGACCTTTGAATCAGGAGACTCCACTGCCCTCCCGTCCTTGGACCTCCTCACCGAGACTCTATATCACACGCTATCTAAGCCTATCAAAACGTTCATTCACAGCCGCCTCCTCATCCTCCGCAGGCATTTGTCCCTTCGGACACCTACCCCTCTTCTCGGAAATGACGGCCTGGGATTCCCGACTCAATTTTCCCTCGGGATTGCTTCTTTGCCATTATGTCTTCTTGATCTACGAAAGAATCTCACTATTAAAAGAGCAAATTTAGCCTTCGAACATCGGATTCATTAGAGTTTCAGCTCATTTACTTGTCGTGCTTATGTGTTTTGTGACAAGTTTCACGAAGAAGATCTCTTTTTCCGATTGCTTATTGAAAAACTCTCGAGATAATGCGCATGTGGTCTTGAGGTAAGTAAACCGTCAGCATGGCAGAAGACATTTCTTCGCAAGCAAACAGCAGTATGTAAGATAAGTTCGAGTTGCTAACAGCTTTTAATTTCATGACGAACATTTCTAGACTTAAACTCAGTATTCGAGATACAATAGCGGAGTACATTGCATTTTAATAATTTAAAAGTCTAATGTGTTTGCATCAGGAATAGCCTCTTTCTTTTTAATTGAAAGAAAAAAAGCACTTCGTTCGTATTTGTCCAACCGTGCCCATTCCAGAATTTGTATATGTCTAATTAATGTGGTCTTATGTCAAAATAAGCAATGATAACGTTTTTAAAACACTGTATTTGTGTGTTTACATTTTATTTGACAATAGAATATCCAGTTTGTCATCTAACTGCGGAAAAACAGGGGAGAGCACATTTCTCTCGTTTTGTTACGAAGATTATTTTACTTTTTGAGAAAAATAAATTATGGAAAGACAAATGATGCTTGCGACCAAGGAACATAATTTTCTACGAAATTAAAACCCAGCCTCTTAGGCAGTGATGAATACACATAATAAAATCATCTATTTCGTACTGCAAATATAAATCCTAGGTACACAAAGGTTTCAAAAATATTTAAAAAAGTTTAGTTAATTGATGCTATTTTTATCGAAAGCGAGAAGTAAAAAAACGGGTGAAATTTGAGAATTTGAAATTTATTTCAGTATCATCCAAAAGTTGAGAGTTTACCTATACCCGGTATCATATGGTCGGTATTTTTTTACTGGTTGTGAGCGGCCACCCAAAGATCCACAGAAATTGATCATTCTACCAATCATTAAGGAAAAGCGATAGGTAAGAGGGTGGATGCTATATTCGTTATCGAATCGAAGGACTCGATTTCAAGCTCCAGATACCACCGTGGAATGGGAACGGAAAAAAATTGAGACAAGGGATGGCCGTGCGATACGCCACTTTTTCTTGACTTACTTAAACACCGTCAAAAATGTTTCCGGAATCAATTTAAAACATTTTCTCGCTATAAAAGCAGGGTGCAATCAACGCCAAAAGAGGCTAGTAATTGTACCGCCGCGTCTCGCCAATGGAATGCGCGGCACCTTTTGTCTTCGTCAATTCTTTCCGCGCCATTTTTTTTAAATCAAGCAAAAAAATATATAAACCAATTCGCGCCGAAAAGATCTCTTATTTCCAACTGTCTCTCCTGTTCGGCTCTTCGTTTACGTCAAAAAATCAAGACGCCGATGGGTTTTCACGCATACTGCGCGATACATCATCGTAGAGAAAAAAAAACGGTGCCGGAACACACCCTTAAGGGACGCTTCGGATGCAGAGAGAGAGAAATGAATGAATAATTAAGAAATGAGAGCGTTTCGGGACATAAGTGAGGAAAAACGGCTGCCGGGTTACAAGGTGGATGGGAATCGAAGGCAACTAGTGGGCCCATTAAAGTCATCCACCTTCCAAAGTTTTCGTTTTTCTCGTCCGCCACCTTATACATCTCTGTTTCAGACGTCCAAAAAAGCGCAAGATCCCCGCCTCTCCTTCCTCATCCTCCCACAGACAACCGAAATCCTCCAACGAATACATTTGCATCTACCGGTGATGCCCTCTCAACAATCCTTGAGTCCCTATCTTCCCACGGGCCAATGAAGAAAACTCTTTCCCCTAATACTTTCATCCCCCCCTCAATCTTCGTACTACTACTCCCTACCTCCTCCCTCCAAACAACATCACCCCTGGCGTACGAATTCCTCCGAAAAGAGTCATCCCCCCGAGGTATCGACGTGTGCATACATATATAAATTTTCTCCCTTCGTCGTTTAAACCCTCAGGGGGATCGGCCCTCCTTCCAAAGCCTCCCGAAGAAACCCTTTCAACGCGTCCGAATCGCCCATTTCGTTATGCTTTTATTGTTCCCCCCATACGTGACATGATTCCCTCAGAACGGTGCTGCTTTAAACTCCCAAGACAAATATTGCCACTGCCACGGGAATCTATGAAATGACTATTTTAGGAAAGGGTGAAGAAGTCTATCAACACTTTTCCGCCGTGCGTGAAATCCACTTTTTTATGCTCTTTCCAGGGCAGTCTTTCCTTTCCCCTTTACCACGGTCTTCTCTTTATAACTGGATATTATAAACGGCGGGGACTGGACTAGCGACGTGGCTAGAGACCTGGACCTCCATACCATAGGCGCGGGTTTGAACTCCGGCGGTGGTGGAGATTTTTCATGAGATTCCTAATGTATCCTTGGGTGACATGTCGAGAGCTCTTAAATTAAAATAATTCGCCCGTTGGATGATATGTTGAACTGTGGACCCCTTGGCGCCGGATTAAGCAAATGCCATTGCCGAGTTTCTCTCAACCTCCTCCTTTCCCCGAATAATACTCTCACTACTATACACCAAGGGAATGAAATTCTTCATGAAAAAATCATTTGACTAGCGCGGGATACGAACCCCAATCTCCCAATGGCCGGTCACGCGTGCTGACTAGTTATACAATCAAGCCATCTTACTTCGTAGCGAATTTTGGCGGGGGTCTATGCGGACTTGGTGTCTTGTCGGAAGTCCACAATGTGCCATAGGAGACGAGTGAGCCACTGCCGCGGAGAAATAAACCCAAAATTGCGCTTAAGAACGACTAACTTCGACAATTTTCCAATCATTGCACTGAACACATGATAAACTCCTAGTTCGCATACCTCGCTAAGGAGAGTTGGCTAGCACACATGACCGGCATTTGGGAGATCCGGGTTCGTATCCCGGTCAAGTCAAATGAATTTTTATAGCGAATTTCACCCCATTGGTGTATACTTTTCACCCGTGCGTGTGACAGCTTACCTCATAATTTGTTCAAAGCAATGATGGGAAAACTTTCACTGCTAACCTAGATCAATCACCAACCACCAATCTAGAAACTGAGAGAATAGGGTTAGTTTGATTCCCAGAGTACTTGTTTCGTATCCCGAAAGCCCGGGTTCGAATCCTGGCGGTGGAGGAGACTTTTCAGCAAAATCCTGATCCCTACTTGAGTGACATTTCGAGAGCTCTTCACAAGTTCAGTAATCCGTCCGTCGGATCGGGCGTTGAACTGTAGACCTCTCGGCGCCTTTCATTGAGAGCAGGCTAATGCCGACGTCGGTCGTACAGTGGGCGGAAATCGAAAAAAGTGGCCCAAAACTCATATCTCCGTTATTATTTGACATAGATCCAAGATTTTTCTTTCCATTTTTTATTATTTTTACCTTCCAAATCCGAATCTGATGTTTGTTTTGCTGTACACCAGTCAGGGGCTTCTCTGAAACAAAATGGCGGAAACAGTAAAATGCTCTTCTTTAAATATTAATAGGGCGTTCAACTATGATGACGTTGATGTCTGCATGTAAGATACTTAATTAATTCCCACAAGTACTATAAATGAGCTAGCAACATCGACACATAACCCTGAAAATCTTTTCGTGGTGTATCGATACGCGATATCGATACGCGGTATCGAAAAATATCCTTAAAATATGGATAGGAATTTGATCAAAATATTAAACGGAAATTAATAAATTTATTTTATTTTCCTTTGGAATTAAAACATATTTCTGTATCTGCTATGAATGAGTAATTATCAAAGTTATCTTCATCTGAATCAATCTCGTCGCTGTCACCGTCCGAGTCTGTACTCTCATCAATCAGAAGGAGATTCCTAGTTTCTTTGGTTAATTTCAAATTTTCTTGATTAGACACTGTTGACGATAATATCATCGGGTCGGAAGATAGAAGAAGTATTCGAAAATTATCTTCCAATAATACCATACTTAAAAATTTTCTGGAATGCTGCTCCCGGAACCTCCAAATATCCTTATGCCTTGATTCAAGGTCCTCCTCCGACAATTGTCCAATAGGTAGCACTGCTGCTTTTACAATGGGCGCTCCGTGTATAAGAATTTTATGAACAGTTGGGGCATAAAATATCACGAATAGTGCTCCACATAAAGGGCAGCAGTGGAAGAGCAATAATTGCGGAAACTCGCTACGTTAAGTCCACTAGATAGGGCTTTCAGAATGGTCGAAAACCTCTGAATTAGCTCCTCATTAATACCTAAATGGAAAAATATGACGACCTGATATTATATCTCCGTAATTTTCATTGACCATTCTGATTTGAATCATAGATTATGAAACACATGTAAATGGTTATTTACGCACCAGAAATTTCCGACAACAGCTTCGGATTGGAGAAGAAGTGTCTCGCGGTATTTCTATAATTCGTTGTTCCGCTAACCGGTTTAGGAATGTCTACTAAAAGTCCCATTCTTGTCCTGAAAGACTTTTGCAATTCTTTCTTCATCCTTTCAACTTCATCTTTACTGTCATCAGCTGTCTTAGTCCAAACATGATAAACCATATTGTCTTTGATAAAAAGTTTTTGATACTGTTTTTCTGTTTTTTTTATGATCAAAAATAAACAAAAACGTACCTTCCATTTCTTGATATTTTGCCGTTAAAAAATTCGTTGTAGGCACTAAAAAAACGAATATAGCAGTGAAGAAGAGACAATCCAAAATAATATTTTGTTTCGTCTACTTGCTTCTCACTCATCCGTTCCAATCCACTCTCACTCTTCAGCCAATCTTTAAATTTTTTGTCGAACCTTTCATTAATTCTTTGACATTATTTCCATTTACGGAAATAAGAATTTAAAAAATTGTCCCTCATGAACTTTGCCAAAAACCCTTCATCTCTGTATCTCCCTCAAGGCTACAATTTTTATGCAAAAATTGGAATGCCGATAGTTTTTTTGACTCGACCGTCTGCCCCATTCCTTGAAAAATAGCATCGTGTAATTCTTTTCGGGTCACTATCCTCCTCTCCATTTTGTCCGCTGTCGGAAGTAAAAACTTCTAAATCACAAAACCACCAACAAAAAAATAACTACATATTCTAACGCTGCGTTATCGGTAGTAATTCTTCCTACTACCAGTGGTGTCCATCATACCTGTAACAGATGTTAATGTATTCTCTCCGTCACGTATGACCTCTCTATAGTATAATAACTCCGACATCCGGTAGCCAAACTATGGGTGAACCGAGGGGAACTCCTCTCTCAGTAGTTAATGTGACTAAAAGACGTCGATGTTTCTGCACTCACCACTTAAGTTAGACTGACCCTATGAGTAAAACTGAGGAGGTATGAAATTTTCTAAGCTAATAGGACGTGCGTATTTTGTGGAAAACCACCTTGTAAATTGCTCGCTAACTCGTTCACTCGCGTGTTCCAGAAAAGCGATCTTTTTTAGGGCATTGACCGATGTACATGCGCTACGGTCGTAAAACAATTAGCGGCGTCTTTTCAAAGAAACAACTAAATCCCAAATGTCATATTCACGAGCACCAAGTTTTCAAGGAACAAAATATTCGAGAGCACAAGGTGCATTACTTAGTAAACAAAGTGTAGTGGAAGCGAATAAGGGCCCCAAGGGAATATTTCGGTCTGTCGGACGTGTGCTTAGACCGCGCTCGCTTCGTTTCTTTTCCCTCTTCCCAAGGTTGGAGGGGTTTCTGGTTTGAAAGGAGCTTAAGTGCTGGAAATTTCCTCTATCCATGTGAAAATTAATAGGAATAAGGGAAAAATATCTACTCTGCAGTCATTTGGCCACATGCCCTCATCAGGTTGATGGGTGACCGGCCGCTGCGGCAAATTTTCCACTTTCAATATGCCCCAAAGAGAGAGTGAAGGTACTTGTGAACAAATATTTTACGTTTATTTAGAAATTTGACATCTTTTCTAACATTTGGAGTAAAAGTCATAGCGGTGGTAACTTTATTTGCTTTTAATTCGAGCAACAACGAAATCAGGTAATTCCGCGGCTTATTATCGGACCGAGCGGCTGCCTTGTCTTCTAATACATATCCCATCCTTGAAGAAGAAGGTGCAAGTTGGAGTAAGATTTTTCTTTCGAAGCATATACTAAAGATTCAGGTCTTTCTTGTGATGTAAATTTTTCGATCGAGTCTCGTCGCCCTCATAAATATTTTTTCCACTTTATGATAAAAGTAGTCAAAAAATAGTGCACTATTGAATGTTTAATGATTATATGAAAAATTAATAAAAACAAATAAATTTTTCCGTATTATTCTTAGGAAACGTTTATTATTTCAGAAAATATGCTTGAAATTTATGAAAAACAGCTTAACGACTCGCGAGCGAAAGTATAAACTCGATTTTTGCGGAAATTCCTATTTGAATTTTTTTATTATTTATAACGGCTTCTGATTGTTTAATGGATATGCCAAAAAATTAAATAGCTATAGTTCCTTAATCCTTAGACATTGTACCATCAGACTGTACCATTTTTGCTTGCCAAAAAAATAGTCAAAATTTAGGGTTTTGGCCAGCTTTTTTTTATTTCCGCCCACTGTGCGTCGCGCCGGGTTTCATTTCGTTATTTCTCTTTCCCCCATTAATCGTTATTTTATCCATCCTGACCACCTAAACCTCATGACGCAAATCACCTTAGTTATCACTCGCCGACCCAAGTAACCATCCAATCGAGTAATCCTGAGGGAAAAGATCCGTAGGGAAGTGAGAAGAGAGGCAGGTATCATTCCTCCATCCATCAAAGGTCACGAGTGGGATTAACAGCCGGTTTAACGTCTTGCGGTCTCCCGAGTGAGCGATTGAAAAATTGAGTTATCTCTATCTTTCTCTTCTTATTCTGCAAGAGGATGATGATGGGCCATTCAATCCACCGCTAGATTAAACGTTTTCCCCTTTTTCGTTCGATCGTCTCAATTTCTCCAATATTGCAAATCTCCCTTCGAAGTAAAAACTATTTCTTGAACGTTATTTGCGTATTTCTTCCATGCCGGAAATTCACATACATTTAGGTTCGGCAGAACGTCATCACAGGTACTGTCAACGCGGGTTACTATGACCCATACTTGTGATATTTCAGGGTTAATTTTTTGCCAAAAATTAATTTATTAAAAATTTGGCCTATTACCTATAAAACCTTAAACTACAGAACTTATTTTACAGTTGAAGGATATGATGCCTTCCACGCGAACTGTATGAGTGAATTCTTCTTGGGTTTCCCACCGGGCACGGAATTCAACCCCCCTGAACACGATGGCGGAGCTAGTCATTCAAACGTCGCGTCTGGACTCCTGACCGGATTGGAAACCTTAGAAGAGTTTACATTTAGTTTTACAATTCAGGTTTATATCAATCATTGTTTACCAGCGAATACTATCCCAAAAATGCCATCATATGTATAGGTCAACGTCTCGTTGAAGACGCTTCTCCCCCATTACAGGAGGCGTCTTCAGGTCGAAGTGGACCTGAGGACGCCGATAACGAGAGAGAAACATTATCAACGAAACGCTCACTTACGCAGCAGAGCCGGAGGATGGGACCAAGTGCGAAGTTCTCTGTAAGTCTATTTTCTTATTTGGGTGCAAATAACCCTTGAGGTTGGGTTCCTTGGAATCACACCGTATTCTTAATTTAATGAAGATAGTTGCCATTCCCCACAAAGTAACAACTGAGAAGGCAAATCCCATCATAATGCGCTAGTAGTAATTTGAAACACTGAATCATTTAGGGATCAGGTAGTACCGAAGGGATCAAGTGATCTGCATTTACGGTATTCTAACAAATGTATGGTCTTTGGATAGTCATGCCTTTTACAAACCTTTTACACCAAAACCATACTCGAATTATTAATGCCGCCGCATGGTTGTCAACGGGCGCAACGTACTCGGTTATTTTGTTGCAGAGTTTAGGATATCCACCGCAGCATCCAGGTTTACGGACCAGGAAGGCAAGCCCGATACTTCACCTTCAAAAATGTAATAAAGCGGCCACATTCGCTATTTTAATGAATCGAATAATTCTGCTCACACAGTCGACCGCCGTAATAGGTTTCCATGAAACCGTTACGCTAAAGGCTAAAAAAATGAAATTCCATGAAATAGATTGTTGGCGGGTTTTTTTCGGGAACCGGACAGACGCACGTTCGCCCCCTAATAATAATCGACTCCTCCGGGGTTCCAAAAAAATTTATGGACACAATGTTCACCGCAAAAGCGAAATGGTCTCGTAAAACCAACTTCTTGTTCGGTTTTCCAAAAGAAATAATAAATACGACGCCACACATAATTCATGCACAAACGTGCATTGAAATGGAAATAATCATCTTAAGTATTTTATTTGGTCTTGCGAAAGCAATTAATCTAAGGTTTACAGCTATATTTAATGGTACTTATAATATCATTAAAAAATATTTTAGCCCACCCAGATTTGGGAACCAGATATTGTTTTAGCCTATCCATTATTCCATTACTCCTATGTTATTCACTAAATCATCAAAATATGCATATTAATATGGTTTCTAATGTTTAGAGCTCAATCGGTTTTCGGAGAAAACAGAGTAAATAAACAAATTTTTAGGCGTGAACAAAACACTTAGGAAGAGGGGAATATTTTTTACATTCTCAATATAAAACCTAAGTTCATACATGGCATATATCAAAAAAGTATGAAAACGATATGTATGTACCAACGTATGAGTGAAGCACAGGCTTCCATCTGTGTCAAAAAAAACTTTTGGAGGAAAGCAACCACAAAAGAAGAGAGGTATGAAATACCGGCGCAAACTAAGTGATAGTAGCTAATGATACATTTCGCCAAACGCAAATAAACAACTAATGCAAAAAATATTAAATCTAAATGCGATGAGGAAAAAAGAAAAATGAAAATACACATCAATAATACCATATCAATAGTATATCAAAGTATGATCATACGTCAGCGATATTTCTTAGATTTTCCAAAAAGTATTTCAATCCAATTTTCGTAACCGAAATGAATCCAATCAAACTAAAGCTAAGAATTGTTGGGGGTAGGTAGGTATGGACTCGGTCCATTTGACTTGTGGCCACCCGATATGCGACCTCGACTGATCCCCTTGCTACGCCTTGTTGCGGGGTGGGCAAGAGCGTTGGCGAGTGTTTCTTGAAATAAACTCATGAATCCTTTTTGTCTCGTCACCTGACGCGGCAAGAATTCTTTCCCATCGGGGCTGCCGACGCTTGCTGCTGGCTTGCTTGCTCCGCAGAGATAAAGAGAAAGAGAGGGAGTCCAAGGCTGTCTGCGCGTCAACGCCTGCTCCCAGAATTCCTCGCGCTCGCGATAGAGAAAAACGACCAAAATAAACAAGATGGCGGATGCGAAAGGGTCTCGAGAAAGAGAGTAGACGAGATGGAGGGAGAGAGAAAAAAGAAAGGAACGAGAGAGAGAGGAAGAATAGGGAGGAAAAACAAAAAACACACAAAACCCGACGTCTCTCAATCACATGCTCCGTTCACACTACCGACGTACCGACCATCGCACCCACGTAAGTATCTACACCACGGCGAACCGAAATTCTGAGTGACCGCTGCGCGTACGTAACATCGTAAGTTTTAGTTCCCAATACTGCCGACTTACCGTGGTGAGTGCTGGCGCTGCGAGGAGGGTACGGAAACCGGAGAAGATGAAACACAATCGCCAAATAAGGAAAACAGAATGGAAACGGGACAACAGTCATCCTAATGAGGAAGCAGAGTGGAGTGTCACGTGCTAAAAAACGATAATAAAAAATGTTTAACGTCGCAGGGATGGGGGAATCCTAATGTCGTTTGAAAATTGCTGCCTGATTTTCACTTGTTCGTTGCAATTCCAGCAGTGTGAGGGCCGGGGAGACTGCACAAAATACTGGATTCAAATATATTAACGATAAAATAATCGATCCAATCATAGTTGCTCTCGTTCCATCATATGTTGGTTTAGGTATTAACCAAGCTCCTCAAACTTTTTCGGTCATTTCATATGTCTTCAACTCACACACCATCTCAGGATATGCCTATCTTCTGTAAGTCCCTTATGACGTCATATATCCATCGTTAACGATAAGATGATAATATTTACAAAATTATATCAATACGATTTACAATGAATAAATTATTACAATTTTAGCAAGCTTAATTCTAATGTAGACGTCGAAGATAAGGGTTGAGAGGGGGGCGCCTTTAAGCGACCTTGCCCGGGCGGGAAAATTCCCAAAGCTGTCCCTGGCAGGGCGAATGCATGTCGATTAGTTACGTTGGTGCTTGGATTTTGGACGGGGCATCACCCTCCTTCGCTGGCCTTCCCCAGACCACCTCACGTCGAAGTCTATTAACTCATCCATCCCCTCCTCCTCTCCATCAACCATCCCTCTCCCGAACAGTTATTAATAAAGCGGACATTAAACTTCGCCGAAAATTTCAGGTATCCATTTTCTTCCTCAAAAAAATGTTTTCTCCCGACCAACCCTCCCGCTCATTCCGAGGGACACCTTTCGGCCCCTCCTCCATCTTATCATAACACACATTACGTCCATTGGATCGGGGAAACGTGCGAATTAACTCCCCGAGCGAACGGAAGCATGAGGAGGGAGAGAATCCGAGGAGGAGTGCCGAAGATAAAACTCGAAGAATACACGTAAAAAAAAGATCGACTTCTGGGACCGCGATGCCCGAGCATCGGAGACCGCGAACAAAAACCAGCTTTATATCCTGAAAAAGCGGAGAAGGAATGCTTGGGAGGTCCACTCAAGCAGGGAAACGAGACAGGGTTTGCCAGCGTAAAAAGAAAGACAGGTTTTCTTTCCACGGGTATTCTTTTATCTTTCTTAGGATGTGGAGGTTTTTAAATGTGAATTGAAAAATAATGAATGGATCTCGTCGAGGGAACGGGAAGGATAATATTTCCTGAGTTAGTCCAACAGTGTAAGTGAAGCGAGAAAATATTTAGTTATCCTCCGATCACCATCATCACCGGTTTTAGCAATAAACAACCAATGAGTCACAGCCATACTTTTCCACAGGGTTCATTCAGTAAAATACAACGTGTTTCAACGTTTTCTCGTCTTCCTCGAGAAGGGACTAAAAACAACCTCGAAAGGATGAAACACAATCGGAATGCGCAGTATTCAATTAAATAAGTAAGTATCGTGAAAAATTACGACTAAGAATCATTGATTATAGAGATGAATTTCCTCTACATTTCCCCTAAAACTTCAATTTTGGCGGTTATACTGTACGGCAACATATAAATGATGTTCTTTTTCCGCATAAAATGTGTTGAAGTATGCGTGATACTAATCTCTAGAACTAGACGTAAGTATAAAAGGATGAACGACATCCCCCGGATCATGCCAAGTTTGCCTAACTCATTCGGTAATAGATCGCTTTTAACTTTTTCGCTAACGTTAAAAAATCGAAAATTTCCTGAGGTTATTTATTTTCTTCAAAATATGCGATCAAAACTAGGGCGCGTCTCATATTCTCGTGCGTGTTATAAGTAAGAAAATATGGCACTTAATAATTTTCCCCAGATAAATTTATTGATTTCGAGTGTGGTTTTTTTCGCAAGTTTGTGCCAATGTCAAGGATAAAAATATTCATTTGATGTATTTTATCCCCTCAAAAAAAGTAGCACGTTTTTCATGTATTTTACTATTGACAAAGGAACCAATTTTTCGAAGCATAGAACAGGATCAATAAATTTCTATGTGAGAATTTACTAAGTGATTCTTTTCATTAGATCATAAAAGTATTCCCCAGAGCGTAACCGCAAGGTGTTGAGAGAATCATGATCTTTGTTACGGCCTATAGAGATTATTCCTCTGTTTTTTCTCAGTTCCACACCACCTTCACAATCGGATTTCATTTGTGAGTCAAACAAGACCAATCAAGAAGCAGGGAAATATTTATTTACCCTCCAACACTGTCACCACCTTTGTTGAAGGAAAATTGGAATCAGTTTTCAGTGTTTTCCTCAGTTTCATATAACATCTGCAATCTTAAATCTCATAGATCATGGAACGAATGAAAGGTGCATTGATGCACGAATGTGAAGCCTGTTTTTATGGCTGTGCTTTAGTCCGATATAGCTTCATCAATTCTCAGTGCCGCAGCTGAACTTCGGAAAAAACGATTCACACCTGCGTTTTGAAACTGAAGAAGCAATAATCAGAAGATTGCCATTCTGCTACGTGATGAAATACCTCCTAAACATGTAAATCCACGAGTGTGGGCAAATTTCATTTACAAACGAAACAGTTTCAAGCGTGACTTTGTGGAAGTTCTTAATTTTCACTTGATTAAAAAAAACTTTAATTTAAAATTAACCTGATTAAAATTTAAAGAAAAGTTAAAGAAGATTTTTTTAAACTTAGACATACACGCGAGACTGTCCAGTGATTTCACCGAACGTGGCGACCCGTATTTTTAGACGTAGAATGTTTGGAAAGTTATGCTACTTTTTTCTGGCCTACCCAATGCTTCAAGCGTTTGAAATTTCTCTTTACTGACTTGAACACTAAATTCAAGTTCGCAGCCTTAGTTTCCAGCATACTAATTACTTTTTCTTAACTCTCTTGGTATATTTTGAGCTGTTCTTTCCAGCGAGTCGGCAAGGTTTTAATTCTACCTCTGACCACCGTTCCTGTTCTATTTCCTCAGACAGCCTCGAGCATTCCCGCGGTTATCGCTCACGATCGCCTCACGAGGGAGTGGGCGAATGAATTCTTGAAAAGCGTCGCCGCTCTTGATCCCTCAATCTCTGCTTCGCCATAAGCTACGCGGGGCGTCCGACCCAGTATGGGTCGAGAAGTCGAACAGCGAGGTTAGATAGGTACCCTACAAACCTCCCCTCAAGCAATACGCCGAGGATAAAGGAACATAGCTCACATCATAGATAAAAATAGTTAGTAGGTGTCATCTTGACCCACGTTTTTTCGCGAAAAATGATCCACCTACCATGCCGGTACCGCGGAAAATATCCATAAATTTTAAGAAAAGCCCAGTGCTTTTTTGGATTTTTTTTCATTTCGCATTTTCTAGATAAATATTTACCGTTCCGCGACAAATATCCGTTACTAATTCGTCTGCATTTCACGTATTAAGGAGGTTCCACTGCGAACAGAACAGCGAGTCAAAACAAATACTCAAATTAACCCTTTTGTTGTATTTGTTTACAAGTACTTTTTTTTTCAAAGATGACATCCTTTAGGTATTAAAAAAAAATTTAAGGCACTAAACGTGAAGATGATTAGAATATATTTATAGTGAACACTTATTCCCAGCAATAATAGCAGAGCGCCATTTCTATAGAATTACCGCATTTTGACTTCCATTATTGCAGTTATTTGCTAATAATTAAATAAAGAAGATGGAAAGGAGCCAACACTTTGATTTTTCTTCGATTACCTGTAAGTTTTTGTTCCTTAAAAACTGTATTCGGGAATAAGGCATTCATATTATTTTTTTAAAATACTACATTTCCCTATGTTTCACAAATTCTCACATTTAACACCGTGCACTTAACATCAAGTATAATTTGAGAGCAAAACAGTGTGGAAAGATATGATTTAGTTCTTCATAACAATTAGAGGACACATTTTTCTGTAAGCAGCCAGAGTATGAATTTACGGTTGAACCATCCTAACCGCTCAACTGATCCATTCAACGTGGCCGATTGCGCATTTTGATGGCATCAATTGTGTGCGCTTTCGCACCGTATGGTTGCAACTATGCAATTCTTTAATCTGTGGCACATGTAAACAAAATATATCGTCCGGTCATACCTCACCCTTCAATCTCTTCTGAGGACTTTCATTCCCGCCTGCTGGCCGGGGCCGCTCCTTCACTCGCCCCTCCACCCACCCACATACTATACATCCCCACCGACCACCGCTAAACCCCCTCCTTCCCTGACTGTAAAACTTCTCGTCCCCATCCTTCGGGTGATAGTGTCACGCACGACCTCGCATCCATCCATATAGTGAGCGAGCTTCGAAGAGACGCCAATCTCGGCATCTCACTCCTCTCCCTTTTAACATCTCCCCCTCCACCTTCTCATCTCTCGGCCCAACATATCTCTCCCCCCCCCCAAGCTCTCCCCGCGTCACTCCATTTGCATAATTGCCCGACTCGTTTAACCCGGCATCTTTCACCAATCCCACACTTTCTTCTCCTCTCCGCCCGCCCCTCCACAACTCCTCCCCCTCCCCTCTACCCCACCCTCCCCCACTTCCACACCGCTATTCGATATCCCCGAGGCAGAGAGTAAGAATGGAGAGCCGAGATGAAGGAAGGGGGAGGGAGGGGTGGGGGTCGGGATGGAAATGGGCGGGTTGCTGTGATGTCCGTTGAAAGGACGGAGTCGTGTAAAACACCCCCGCAAGTCGGCGGCACGGCGGGGTTGTCTTCCGCTACCGCGACCTGTCCCTTAGACGCGAGAGCGCCGATTTCCTCGAGCTCCGTGACATTTGGATTTCAATGTAACATGGCCACGTGAAATTTTCGATTCACACATATGGGAATATTTTTTGCCGAAGTTCCACTGCGGTACCGTTATTATTTTTTAGAAAGATGCTAAATTTGCAGCACGCTTTTATTTTAAATATAATACAATCGGGAGCTGGTTTAGTTGTACATAAAACTTGATGTACATTGGCGTAATTTCTGACAATATAATCGTTTTTCATCACCGAAACATAACAATAAACTTTTGAATAGTTATAAATATTTAATCCATACTACATGCATAAATCGATATATCAACCCGTGGCACTTGTCGCCTAAGTAGCTGAAGCCATCGTTGGTGAGTGCTGGCTGTTGCGCTTAAAAGGTTGACGCAAAATGTGAAATGAGAATTGGAGCAAAGATGATATTTAAGTTAGTTTGTCTTTAGGTTTGATTCGAATCTCATTTGTGTCGGCACTCGCAGATTCAAAACTATTTTTGTTCGGAAGAAATTCAATTTTTTTTTTTTTTCTACTCTGCAGCAGTTTCCTCACCAAAACCCACACATCCTTCATAAGCGAAAGTCCTTAATATCAAGTTCATCACCAAATTCCCCCTCTCCAACCGTCCCTATCAAATGTATCTCCCATATTCAACCCCCTCCTATCCATTTCCTTCCTCACTCCATCCCACCATGACTTCTTGGGTCTTCCTCTTTTCCTTCTGCATTCCGTAGAAAATCAAAATGAAAATAAAAATACCACAGTTTCTGATGCAGATCTATTTTACGTGTTTACAACCCTATTTGCCATTTTCTCCATTATTTTGATTCATCGGCTCTTGGTACTATGAGGGTAAAGCTTCAATTCAACCATTCACCCACCGTGGTTCGATTTCGCTGATACGTGAGGTATTATGGCGGTGTAATAATATTTTTTTATTTAAAATTCGTATCGAAAATACATCAAATTATCCCGATTCGGTTGGGCTGGGAATGTTATTAGAATGGTTGATACCGACATCCCCAAGAGAGTATTGATGGTACATCCAGAGGGAAGAAGAGGTAAAGAAATTCCTAGACCTCAATGGATTGATAGTGTGAGCAGCGACACTAGGCTTTTGGGCATCTGGAATAGGTGAGCGGCTGGTAAGAATAGACAGAAATGGTGGAAGATTGTTGAGTAGAGACTCAGAAATGAGTCGTAGAGCCACAGAAGATGATATTGATTTTGAAATCCAAACAGATGAGTAATCCATCGGGATGGAAAATACGTAATCTTGCTTAAGTTTTACTATCAATTAGCCACTTGGAAATCGTTTCAAAACTGTAATTCTTGTTTACGGCCAAAGCTGTAATTCAGCCTTGATGGATGATAAGCCAAACACTATATATATTTTAAAAATCGGCCTGGAGGTTTGACAGGCTTCTTAAAGCTGAAAGGTATAATTATCTATGAAGAAGACGCAATGGCGTGAAATTTTTGTCCGTGAAGGAAAGTGAGATGGACTTAGAACGGGATGATAGAGAATTTTCTGATTCAGTGAGGCTGTTTGGGAAGGCTGCCGAGGGTGAAAGGACACGCTGAAAACTTATTTGTCCTATGGCCCCGAGGACAGGAGCTCTCTTTTAAGCTTATCCCCCGGAGGCTGTGAATGAAAAGCGATTTTATGGCGCTCAAAAATCTTGATTCGTCAGCGTTTTCGTCATGGTTTTAAATCAGTTCTCGAGATATTTTTACGCATGCTAAAGTTTTCATTATTTACATCTCAACCTCTAATACACAGCTTAAACCAGTATGTCACCACTAACTCATCATTCTTAGACAGGGAATTAATCATGTTTAATCATACTTGAAGTCAAAATTGGAGTAGTACATTTTTCTTAAATTATTGATGCTGCAATGATTAAATCTATTTAAGACGAAAGATTGGCTTCGCCAGTCACTTGGTAAACATAACAAAAGAGTAGTGACGATATCAGTGAACTCTAAAATTATTATCGTGACTTCCCTTGAATCAAAAACTATTTTGGAAGAAATGAGATTTGGTATATTCATGAATTAGACGTGACCTAGATAAGGCTCTTTGGGGAATCGTTTGAATCACGTCGGTAAGTTATCCTCCACACCTCATTAAAGACAACCAAATATTTTATGCGACTATAAGAAACTATAAACCAATCAAAATTCGGGATTGTACTAAAATCTAATGCTTATGGCATATGGGTAGACAACTTTTAAGCGGTAATATTATGATTCCTATAGTATTATGGTTGCCAAATCCCTCCTTAAAAGCAAGAAATATCACTAATTTATAAATCATTTTTATAAAGGCCTTTTTTATATAGAAAGAATTAAGTTCTACCTATTTTAAGTTTCCTGACTTTCATTTATCATTCCAAATTCTATTCAGATAATACTTATATAATCACTTTTGGCATAGTACGTTCATGGAAATGAATCATCTTATTTAAAAAAACGAGCATCAAAAAAGGAATGCTACACGCTTTCAAAATGGACTCTTTATCAAGTCCAGCTGTCACTCTCCGCATCAGTTCTTATGACACGTTCCCTGAGCGCTGAGACAACTCCTGGAAATGCCTCTGACTTTTCATTTTCGATAGGAAGGACCAGAAATTTTAGTAAGAGCTTAGAATGATCCATTTGCGCATATAATAACCCCGGCACTGAGCGTCGAAAGCAACCCAAACTAATTCTGAGCCGAGAACTCCATTTCCACGCACGTAGAAAATGCTGCAAGGCAGCGCACAATCATGGGGAATCAAACAATTAGCGGTGTTATTTCTGGAACAGAAACGTTCCGGGCACACTCACAAAAGACAGCCGCGGTGCCTTGCGGAAAAGGAATGAAAAGAATCAGAATTTCGCTTCCCTGGTCCAGCCCCCTTGGGGGCACGGCACGAGAAAGAGGGGGGGAGAGAGATAGAGAGATCGGAAGAAAACATAGAAACTGAGGTGGAGGAAAGAAAGAAGAAGGGGAAAGGAAGTACTAGGGCAAGTTATGGAAAGAGATAACATCAGATAACGTTTTTATTTAAGTGAGATTGAGACTGTAAAATCTTTCCTTACACATCTACGCCTCCGGGAGTGTGAGGGGGGGGGCGATTACGTTGAGGGTTATAGGAGTGGATGGGGGAGGACACAGAATGCGGAGTGAGATTGAGGGGGCTGGGGGGGAGTTGGGGAGGGGGAGGAATCATGTAACGGCGGCGGCGGGAGGAGAGGCGACGGATCGCCGACAGGAGTGGGAGGGAAAAATGGGATGCTGGAGAGATATGGAGGGAATATATGGAGAAGGGGGTAGGGAAAAGAAGAGATGGAAAGAAGAAGCCGGAGGAGGCAGGGTGCGCATGGAAATGAAGAATGGACGAGAGGAAGGGAGACTTGCGATGAGGGGTACACTCGGAGAAGGGGGGGGAATCGTGTTCGGCCAAGAGGTGTTGGGGCGGATGAGAAACGAGTAGGAAATACAAGATATCATCCGAGTGCGGAGAGATTACTGGTTAGACTACACCCGAGGAGTGGAGTGGGAGTGCTATAAATGACGTGATGGACACCTGAAGAAACTTGCATTAGACGCAGTAGGAGAAATTGCATCCCAAGCTCTTAATTGATAAAATAATGACTATCCTTTCGTATCGTCTCCATAGATATTCATAGGTATGGACTTAGCAAGTCCTGTTATGTTTTTTTAATTGACACAATGCATTCTATGATTTTCCTGTCTAGTCTACAGCAAAAAAAGGGGAGAGCTGACTCATACCAGTGCATTGAAATTTCAAACCAAAATAAATACGGCTGCATAGAATCAAAACAATTGAAATTTTAACAAAATTTGATTAGCCCATAAGCCTAACTACCGGACCAACCTAGTCTGAAAATACAAGAATTTTCAATAATAAACATGCATTTTTGGATGGTCTGAGATTCCATACAATGAAAAAATAAAAGTAAAATTGAAGTAAAGCTTCAAAGATTATAATATTCCTCAGAGCCATTCAATCCAAACCCATTCACCCCCTGCGTCAAAAGGCGTAGATAACACCAAAGCAGTGGAATAAGCTTCAGTCATCACGCCTAACGTTCACGCGACGATGAAAATACTATGTGGTTTAACTCAATTTTGAGCTTGAAATTTTCATAAAAAATAAGCTGATTTTAGTGCACCGAAAAAAACACCCACGCTATAGCTATTGACGAAGCACATCGACGTAACGGTTCGTAAAAAAAAGAGAAAGCTAATTTTTTCAAAAAAGTAAAAGTGTGCGGATGATTCACATACATAATTCAAGCAATGAGAATCGACTCTTCGACCGCGGGGAACACATGTTCCCAATAATTCACGACAGCTGCTTACACTCGGGGAATAGCACGTGTGCGCGAGGACTCACCTTTTGCGTGGGCAACACACTCTCTCCAGACTGTTTACATGATTAAGGGGATACTGAGGACTGGGTGGTCAGCGCCCGTGGACGCGGATGGGCCCGGCCCCTTCTCGTGCGCACGCACGCCCATGAGAGGCCGCTCATGAGCAGGGAGGGCGTGGAGGAAGACACGCCATTCACACCGAGCGGCAGAGTGAAAAAGAAGAGCCTTACTCTTAATTGAATGTGTCGGGGGAGCATCCAGTGTGTCACTTCTCGGAAGATTGATGGCCATAATGGTGCGGCGAGCGCCAAGGAGGGCGCATGCTATCATCCACGCGGGAGAAATGGATTACAAAAGGGAAGAATAGTTGCGGTAATTAATGTCGGGGCGCAGGGCATGGAATGCAAAGCAAGTGTCACGGGGAATGTGAATGGGCATTGATCAAAACGATTGTGGGTGCTTTCGCGGCCCTTTTGTGAATTGAAGTCAGTTTCCAATTACTTAAATCGTAGCTCACCTGCAATCAGTGGTTCCGTGGGCAATCCTGGGCCAAAGAGTAATTGATTCATGACCAGTAACAACTTAAATTATTATTATAAGCTTTTTCATGGCCGGTCTTCTACGATATACGTTAAGCATGTATACGTACCTTCCTTCCGTTAGAGATGAGATCTGTCCAGTCCTTACATTACCGGGCTTCCTGTGAGTAGATTATGGACCGTTATGTTAGAGGTAAGATCTGTTCGGTTTTGAAGAACAATTTCACATTCTTTAGAATTTCTTGTATGAGTAAATAGGTGTCCATCTACTTACGAACAGCCCTTGCCCAACCCCCGGAAAATGACATCCCTCAGCTCCTATCAATAATTGTTTGCAATTAAATAGCTTCAAAGTAGTAAAAAAACAATCGGTTGCGAGCAGAACAATAAAGTCGAACTCTGAGGTCAATTCTTTTTTATTAAACTATCTATCTGATTCCTTAGTTGGTTATAGTGGTTAACCAAGTACCTCCTCGGAACATTTATTCGTCAGACATTGAAAAGCATGACAAATGTACCTACCCATTCCGCACAGGAAATGTTACAAAATTGAAAAACAAGTTTTCAGTCGATGCCATTCTCTGTTAATACGTTTTAATTGCTCTCATCAGCCATCTAGGCGGTCACCGTGGAATTGTATTCAGGAATCATTGCCGGAAGAGCCACCCTGTGGCATCGCATAGCACTGAAAACAGATAAATCCCACCCGATCTGTGTTCGACGACTTGCGCATCTCAAGAGATGCTCAGAAAGAGCAAGGTAGCAAAAAATAAAACCCCCGAAACGCACAAAAAATCGGAGAGAAATACCTTTAGATGCCACCGCCATCGGCTGCGATTGACTGAGCCCGTTCCTGTAATAGAATCTCGGTGTAGGGTACTGTGATGAGTTAAATGCATCGAACCGGATGTAATACACGGCGGTTTGTGGAAATGGTGAGCTGGGAAAAGGGAGAGGACCCTGCCCCCCTCCCCCCCCCTGGGCTGGGGGTGGCAGGAGAAAGAGATTGAATGGAAGGGGAATTATGTGAGTACAATAAAGCCTCGACTATTCGAGGTAATGTGGACTGAGGCCACCTCCGATAATACGGAAGGCTTATGTGCGAGAATACACTCAGGCAAAAATGAGATATTTCTATGCTTTTCCGTACTTCACGTTTTGACATTGTTGGAATAAAATGTTTCCGTGAATATCAGTGGAAAAATGGCTAGATTTCGTCTTTCGTCATGTAAAAGTTCCACGACATCAGTCCTGAGATAACATTATTTATTCGCTTTTTCACTGGGTATCGAACTGATTGCCGGATTCTGATGTTCGTTTGCATGAGCTAAGATGGCTTGGTTCAGCCACAACATGAAAAATTGCACCAAGGATAATACGGAACCTCGGTTGATCGGGACTCGCATAATCTAGAGTCAACTGTGCTTATAGCAAACATGCAGTAGGGCTACGCGGAATACACAGGTGAAAACGTACAGGTGGACGATCAAATGGAAATCATTGATGCACCCGCATCATTATATTCGAAGAATGATGAACACGTTATCGTAACTATAGTAACACGATAATAATGTATGGATAATCATAAATATAAAGTCATGAATTCCGATAAGTTGCTTGCCTCGGAAGAGGTGTATTCATGCCTATGTCTGCGTACTTGGGTTTGCAGGATCAAACCCTGCCTATGTGCGTCTATCACCCCGAGGTAATTCTCTCCGTTCCAGTACTTGACGCACACTCTTTCCGTAAGCCTGTCATTTTTAAGAGTATTTCGTTCTGTCAAGAACGCAAAAATGTGTAGCGCGAGGTCAGAAACCATCACAACTTGCGACAAGATTTCTTTCAGAAACGAAAAATGATAACCCGAGGATTTCTCGGGCTCGGCCTCTCAATAAATATAGCAGCCAGACATTTTCTCGGGTTTGGGAGAGTAAGTTTTTGGAGTGTCCGATTTAATGTATTAAACTAATAATACTAATTAGTATAAGTTTTAATTTGAGTAAGCCCTGTAATATACAATTAGAGTCAGCTCTGGTAAATGAGTAAAAATAATGGTAGTGATAGTTTCGAGCGAGAGGAAACATTCGTAACGCTATGGTTTGAAAGGATATAGAAAAAGAATTACCTATGCAGACGTGCTTCGAATACATTTCGCCCAGTTCTAGGGCGGAGGATAAAAGTTATACCGGAGCGTGAGGGAATGTGCGTGGAAGAGGAGATGGAGCGGATTTCGCTCATTGAACCAGCGGCCTCCGGACTGGCAGACAAGCTGCCGCCACCAAAGCAAGCAAATAAAATTGAAACGAAATCAAATATTGAAAGAGGATCTTTATGCATTCGAGGACGGGAAAATTACATACGTTATGTCTTTAATCGTTATCAAAAAAGAGTCAGAAGCACGTATGCATCGAATGCATATCCGCGTCCATTCTACGGAAGAGCTTGTTAACCCGTTCTCAGTGGCCGACGAGTGAATTTCATTCACTGAACCTCCGGAATTGCAGACGAGGCTATTTATCTCGCCGACACCAAAGCAGAAGTATATCAACGCATTAAATCAAACACGACATCTTAGAGCATGGGGAAAAATCGATACTTCATACATAAAACGATCATCGCAAGGAAATCATTGATCCAGATGTGAATACAAATCGTCCATTTCTAGTGGGAGGGAGTGTGGTTTCGCGGATCTCTCTCCTAACCCGCCATTCGTAACCAAATTGCAGGATGATTGATCATCGAAACCGCGACATCTGGACTTTTAGACAAGGCCGCCAACAAATCAGACAAATACTCTCGTATTGGATAAAATATCGGAAAAACGACTTCTAATTAATCGCAGTCCTCGGTGACAGTGGGGTGAATCCTACGTCTGCTAACCTGGGGTCGAGGGTTTGAATTCCAAGCTTGGCTAAATGTGTCCGTCTCAACGAATTTATTATAAATCGGTCGAAAATGGTTTAGGTTGTCGTCGATATGGTAAAAAACAATAAAAAATGTATACAACCGATCAACGCGAAAAATTCGATTGGTAATTTCTAAATTAAAGATTATTCCAAATTGTCAAAGAGAGCAGAGGATTTTCGACTCCTATGCATATATTTCGGTCATCTACGTGACCATCGACTGGGAGTGTTTAAAACTCGTAATCACTCCCTTTCTATGGGCACCTGGATGACCGAAATGCATGCATGGGAGTCTAAATTTCTCTACTTTTATTGACAATTTGGAATTATATTTAATTTAAATTTACTTATCAATTCCTCTCTTGTCGTAAGGTCATGCCTCTGAAAACGATCATCGACGGGGAACCATCGATTCGGACACGATTCGAATACTATATATCGCCCATCTGATGGGAAGATGGGAGAGGAGCAGTGGAGGTATACCGGAGTGGGAGGAGGCAGCGTGGGGGAGGAGGAGGTGGGAGAAGAGTGTGGAGGGAGCAGAGGAGGAGGGAGGGTGGGGGAGAAGACACCCGACTCTTGCCGTAGGGATGGAGAGAGATGGAGGAGGGATGAGGAGGAGGTCCATGAATGATTGAGCAGGATGCTACTCTTTCATTAGCGGCAGACGTGGCGTGAAACATGCCGGCCGACAACGACACGCCCCTCCACCACCGCCGCCTCGCCCGCCCACAACACCGTCCCCCCTCCCCCTCGTGCCACCTCCACGGAGCCCCATCCCATCCCTCTCGCGACGTTTTCGTACCTTTTTCCTCGGAAATGCCCTCTCTTCTCCATCCACCTCACTGAAAACGCCTGGAAATATTTCCCTCTCCTACTCCTTTCCCTCCGCCGTACCCTTCCCTCCCCACTATTCCCACGCGACCGCTCACTCAAAAGCCTTCCTTCAATGATGGAACTCCCTCATCCTCGTGGCTCTCTCTCCCCCTCTCCTCCTTCCCCGCCGCCCTCCCGAGCCATGACCCGTTCCTCCCTCCTCCTGCCGAAGGCAACACCCCGCCCGAGCCGAACATATTAAAGGGATGGATAGAGAGGCGTGCGTCCGAGTATCCCTTCCTGCCCCACGCTCACTCTCCCCCTCTTTGCTGTGTGCGATACTGCCGTGTATCGACTGCGAGACTCGATTTCCTCGCGATATAGAGGACAAAGTCGTAGATTTGGATTTCTCGAGGTTCTCTAACTGCCACCGTTATGAACTGAAATAGTAAAAATTGGTTAAGTCCACTGAATAATTTATAGTGCAACGAGTTTCAACGTCAAAGCGCCATCTAATACTGAATATGTTATCTTATACTGAATCATGAAATACACCTGAAGATGACATTGGGACGTTGAAACGCGTTGTACAATAAATTATGCAGAGGACAGAACTAAGTGTTATTATTTAAGTTTATGATGCTGTTCCACCATATCTCGCCAGACATCGTTGGATATATTTGCTACCGTTATATCACGCCATCCATCGCATCGTGAACAAAGAAGTTAATCCTGAGACGAACCGGGGTAGAACACCTTCTATGCCAGAAGTGGAATTCGAACCCGAGACCTTTGGGTGGGCAGGTCGACGCAGCAACGTCGTTTATACATATTGGCAAGAGGCGGAGAAGGAAGGGGTCCCAATAGGCGTGCAAAAAAATAGTCGGAGCATACTTAAGTAAACGCAAGTAAATGCAAAACAACATCGGGGCGCGGGATGTGAAAAATGCTCGTCATGAAGAAAAAGAAATACATAGTGCCATTCCACGCTCATGGAAAAATTGTATGTACCTCAAGCATGACGCTCTATAAGTTGAATTCGATTGGTCAACAACATTGGTCAAGTAAACATGGCATTGTTTCAAGTTCTTGCTTTCGGTAACACTGATTGTAATTTAATAAAGCGCAAGCTTTAAATCATGCAACACGCTGAAATGCTAAAATCAAAACTAAACATGGCATTGTACCGACAAAGTGGTTTTTTGTGACCATGATGAACGTTGATAATCTCCGATAAATAGCTCTAGAGTCCATTTTTTAAAATGCACAATGGTCCATCAACATGGAGAGATCGATACGTCCACAGTTTTTCGTATCGCCCGCTCTCTTCCGCATTTTCCACACATCTCTCTTCTACCATTCCAAGTCTTCCTCGTCTCTCACTTCTGCCAAGCCTCCAACATCACCTCTTCCTCCCGCCTTTCGTATATTAAAAATAAGAAAAGGAAAGCACCAGGATGAGGATCATGTTTCCATTCCCCGCCCCATCCTCTCGCATCCCTCCCCTCACACTCCTAATTCAAAAAGTGGTCCCAAAAATATGTTCCACGAAAGCAGTCACGATGGCCGCCCAAAAGTATATAGGTGTGGAATTGACGAGGGCCGTAATGGAGTTAAAAAACGAAGACAGCACATTTACCTGATCCCTATTATTTTTACGGTGTCTTGATGCATTTCGTTCGCCTGCTTAACCTAGTATAAAAAGCTACCCATGCATAACAGCACGCGTCTTTGTGCATTCTGTTAAAATAAACGATAAGTGCAACCATGCTTCCCTTTATTAATCATTCATAAGTCTATTTTTTAATTATTTTTTATAAATATAAATTATATATATTTATAAACATTTTCTTAATTAAGTGAGAATATAAATATTCTCTCTTTATGTCATCATCTGCAGTCATCAATCCGAAGATTGGTTTTCTATGGGTCTCCACTCCACTCCCTCATAAACTAACCACTAAATAATAATTACTAATTATTATACTTTACTCTAACATCCCTCATAACTTGCTTCGTGTCCACGCAAACCACTCCATATAATTCCCAAAATGTGAAAGAATTTGATCCGCTGAAAAAACGGCTGGATTTCAAATAAAAAAGATGAGATTAGATAGTTTTAAAACTCAAATGGCTAACAGTGTTGAAGTAAACGATAATGTTCAACCACTTTGCCCTTCATAAATTATTTGTAACTCTATTTATAATTACGTCACAATATGAGCCTTCTCTCTTTATATCATCAGCAGCAGTCATCAATTCCGAAAAGATTGGTTTACTGCAACTCTACACTCCACTCTTCTATCTGCTAACCGCTTTATCTCTTCATAAATACCAACTTAAGTATCATCATTTGCTTCGGGTCTACGCAAAACAATCCATGTAGCACTCAAAGTGTGGAAGAATTTCATCTGCAGAACAAACTGCTGGTTTGCAAGGAAAGAAGATGAGATTGGACAGGAAGAGATGTGAGATAGGATGCAAGGTATTATAGGAGAAGAGGCAAAGTGTTTGGGGGATATTTACAGGGTAGACGTTAGAATGCTGAAGACCACTCTATTGTAGCTATTGATGCGAAGGTTTCCGCGGCGTTCTGCTTGACGAATAACAGTTTTTGGGCGTTCCTCCACGTAATGGTGTCCATTGTTGACAAGAGGTTTTCTAGCCATTAGAGATCTATTGTAGAGATTGTTCATCAGAGGAGATGAGGGAGCAAAAGGTCACAACTTTTCCATACCGAGAAGAACGAAAGAATGCTATATCGAAGTCATAGAATGTTCTCAAAATGCAAAGGTTATATAATTTCAGGACCAATCTGAAACCTTCCTCTATCAGTAGACAATCTATTACAAGAAATAATAATATATAATATTAATATTTATTCAGCTGTATTGAAGTATCCATATACGTATATACATACTGGCATATATATGTAAAAATTATGGATTAAAAAGACATTAAAATGTCTTGTGTAGCACATACATATATGGAAACTTCATTGGTGAATCATACATAATAAACCTATATACTCCCACCATATACGAAACATATATAGGCAGTGCAACATTTTATGAGCAGATATATATATGGCGAAGATATGTCAAAATATATCCATTATATGTCCCATATACGAGGCTTCAGTGTGAGATATAAGACCTTCATCCTAGGGCATAAATAACAACTATGATCGAGTTGGTATTCGAACCAAACGGTCGCAGGTAGGCGCGCTACCAACCTGGCTACCGCAATCGGTAATATTCAGTACTTTATAAGTAAAAATGTTTAGAAGTAAATTTAAAAAGCAATAATTTCAGACTTTCCTTCCATTTGCGAATTAATTATGGTGATGATAATATTACAAGATAAATATCTGACCCCAACACACCAGAGCTTGCAATTAACATAGTTTATACGTATTTTTTAATTCAACGAGCAAAATTTGGGTAATTTACGCGTGACGCCACCGCACTCCTCCTCTACCCCCATGTTCCCTGGGACGGAACCGCTCAGAGCCCCCCAGTTAGGAAGAAGACTTTCTGCACGTAGGCGGCGAGAGGGTCGATCCTCGACCTTCTCTTCAAAGGTATTAATTTTCAATTACCATTTTAATTCGGAGAGGGATTCCTCTATGTTATCGCTCGAAGGATACTTGCTGGCCGAGTAAATGTGAAGACGAAGGCGATGTACGTTCAAATGCAACTACGGAAGGTCTCAGGGTCACAATTTGGCACCTTTCTTGGGGCGTGCGATGTTCACAAGAAAGAATAGGAAATTCAATGCTTTTCCGGGAACGAGTCATCCATTCAACTTTCATCGGCCGACTCGACGGAAACCAAAGACGCGGGGTCCACCGCTATCAGTTCGCTGATCTGCCGGTAGGAACATTTCGCCACGGTCCACTCCAACCTCGAGGGGGAATTATTCTCTGCGGTGCCCCGGCGCATTGACCGAGTCGACTTGAATGGGCCAAGTGAGCGAGAGCTTTAAATTTGAGCGGGAGAAAAAAGAAAATGATTGGCCACACTCGGACTCCAACGCTACGGCAGAATTCTCCACCTGGGCGGAATTTTTGGTTATCCGACAATTGGAAAGTAGCGAGTTGAAAACGCAGGCGCTTTCCAAAGATGTGTTTTTCATCAAGTTATGATTCATTGGGGAGGCGACCGACAACTGAAGTCATATGCGCGATTAAGGATAAGTGGGTAGGTTAGTGAAGGGAGAATTATTTTGGGAGAGAGGAGGGTTGGAGAGAAACCCGAAGCCAGCAAATTTTTCTGTAAACTAAAGGCATCAAGGAGTACTGAGTTTATCGTCCCACGCTACAGACAGAATAGGACTACTACAATTTAAGTGCTCTCCGATTTGAGCCCAAGTAGGATTTCGGTGAAAAATCTCAAAAACCGACGTGGTTCGAACCTAGGCCCAGATGATGGGAAGCCAGTACTCAAGCCACTACATCAACCATTTCCCCTTTTCCACATGCTTTTTAACGATTCGGCACATGTAACGCAAACGAAAGCGTAGCGTTAAGTAGTGCCAGCTTAACGCGCCAGGGTCGCAATCACGTTTCTCCATAGCGCGTGCTTGCGTTATCGTTATTTTTTAATTGCGTTCATGAGAGCAAATACACACTCGTGATTCTTCAAACTTTGCCAGGTACATTGAACCAATGGATTCCGTTCAAGATAATAGCGCAGTTGAAATATACTGATTTGGCTTATTGTTAGAAAGAAATGAAAAGCAAACAATTTTTCACAATGATTTAAACAAAGGCCACCATCATGGATTCTTCAGTCACGTGATTCCCTTACCCAAACATAATTGGACGTGTTTACAAATTGGCTGCATTTCTGTCAACTGCACTATTATCTTGGACGCACCATATTTTTAATTGATGGAGTGTATTCTCATTGTCAGTACAGTAGCTGTGAGCATTTCTCTTCTAGAGTGGTTGGCGTATTGGATAACGATAACGACAAAGCGAAAGAACGAACCGTGATCTCACCGCATAGATACAATCCTGCACATTATCGCTATTGGTACCCAAAATGTGAACGTCCGTTGTTGCGAACTGTTCGCAATCACAGTTCGTGTAACTTGACAAATGGGAGAACAGTGATTTTTATGAACAGGAGTAGTTTAAAAGAACTTGCACCGCACTTTACTCATCTATCAAATCTGTAACAGCATTCAGGTAACGTGATTGCCCACCCTATATGATCCGCAATGCTCCAGGACGCTGAGGATGGGGAACAAAGCAGATTGGATGGGTTTTCAGATGTTGGTGCGGGGGATGGAGAAGGTGCGATGGGACGAGGAAGTGCTGGACGAGATGGATGAGAAGGAGCTGCAGGAGGAGATTAGGAAGAAGCAGAGTAGATGGATGGAGGACGTAATCAGGGGTGTTGGGATGCTGAAGGCTGTGACAGAGGGAAGACTTTTGGGTAAACGGGGACGGGGGAGAAAGATAATTGCTTCATGGATGGAATGTTAGACGTAAGGTGAGATGAAGAAGGAAATCCATTGCGGAGGTAAGGTACTTCAGTCTCGCGAAGTATTAGCAACTGGTTCTCTAACCTCCATCTAAGTCTATCTTATTCGGTAGACTACCTCTAACCGTAATAAATAATTTAGCAATCAAATCAAGATTATTAAAACCTGAGGGTTCACCTATAACAGAATTTTCAACACGGGCCAGTTGCGTAACAAATAAAAAAATTGGGAAACTTAAAAAAAAATATTATCTTAACCACAAGTTGAATTTGTATATCAGGAAAATGCTCATTTTAATAACAATAAAATTGCATCACATTTTAAAGTGATCGCTGAAGCAAGCATTCTAAAATTGTTTTAAAGCAAAGAATAGGACACACGTCTTCTGAAAACAAATTCCGTATCATCTGGACACCTCTTTTGGCACTGAAGCACCAAAGGTATGGAATTATTAGCGGAATTCTTTTTACAAAAGTTGCGATAACAACTTAAAAAAGCAATACTCGGTGACTTGATCTAAAGCGGGGTCTTTGCCACAGCCCATTGGGAAATTTATTAAAAATAAAAGGGTTAAAATAACAACTGCAGTGGATTAATATCTGTCCATGGTAGTTAGATCGATAGTATGGGAACCTCGCAACCCAGAGGTCGCGGGTTCGAATTCCGCTCTGGGACTGGACACCATGTTCCTCAGACTAAAGTTAGACGGTGCGTTCTATCCTAAGCAGCTTAAGGTCCAAATTTTCGTTTCTGCGACATAAAGTAAGAGATATTTCGAGATTGATATCATTATCACTATTCATGCCAACCCTCGCAATTTTTTCACCACAATTACCCATCAGGAATAAGAGATATATTAGTTGACACGGCTGCTCTGTCCACTGCGCGGTTTGTACAAGCACCTGTTATTTGTTCAATGGAATTTAAGCTGTGAAACCATTTATATTCCATGTAGGTAAGATGAGATCGTATCCGCAGTTTCATAATCTCAACGTCTCAAATTTCTCCCACTTTCCCATTTTCCCCAGCCCCGCACGGTCCCCGCATCTATGATGAGTTTGAGTAAGGAATTTATTTTAATTAAAAAACCGATCTTTTTATTATATCAAGAGTTGATAGGTAGCGAAAACGGGTCGCGAGTGGACATCATCAGTGTTCAAAAACTTTTAAAAGATGAAGTCGTCCCGAGCGGGGAAAGAGAGAGAGAGGGAATGGCCAGGTAGTAGGGGAATGGCTCCCTCCAGTCGAGGGAGCAGGGCTGCTCATCTCCTGGAGAGATCTTGAGGCTGAGCCGGCTCGCACACACAGACAAACAAAAAATTTGAAGACGGGCGAGAGTCAATTACGCCCCGGCAAGATAATGATGAAATCAGGGCGGGTAGGGAAGGGATAAAGGGAACGTCCTATTGTTGAGATCTTATTAGCTAGACCGCCGAAACCTGGGGCTACCTCACATCCCCCCTTCCATTCTCTCCTACTAAATTCTTCAGTTCTCCCTTTCCCTCAAGTATTCTCGTCCTCAAAAGGTTGACGAATATTGCGATCTATCGACCGCGATATCAGGCACTCGAGCTCCATCCAATATTGCAGTAGATCTACAAAAGTGGCGGAATAAAAACTTTATATTCAATTCCCAAAAACTGATTTAAGTAAAAAAGTCTGTGAACGTACAGCCAAAATATATATTTAAATATATTTTTATTCATAAAAATTTAGATAAAACAGCATATTTACAATCATTGTGGTTGCACAAATGATGTGGTACGCAGCCACGCGCACGGGTGTGAAGTTATACACCAAAGACGATTAAAGTCGCCATGAAAAAAATCATTTGACTTGACCAGTATTCGAACCCAGATCTCCCAATTGCCTGTCAAGTGTGTTAGCTAGATACATCAACTACAGTAAAACCCCCATACAACGAATTTGTTGGGACCAGAAAAATTACTTCGATGTAGGGGGTTTTCGATGTATGGAGGTGGTGTGCGGGTTGCATCTCCAAAGGGGCATCCAAGTGTTCCGCGTGCTTTGCGATGCAAGTCGAGTAAATATCTCAATCTTGCTTTATTCACCGTTAAAACCTTTCCTAGAGTGATGTTAAACAATTTTTATTATTTACCATCAAATGCCGTGGCTATCACCGTGTTATTTTCAACCTGCGTATTTCTAATTGAAATTATTGTTTTTTTCGTCGATTCTGCTCTACGCCTCATCGCTTTCTTTAGTTACGGTCTGAAAGTAAAGGAGCGCCAAAATTAATGCCTAATGATTACGTATTTTAAAGTGCTCCATAATTTTTCTGAGTATCTAGTCTATATTATTCTTAGAGTGCAATAATTTAAGTCAATATCAATTGGCAGTTTTATGCAGCAATTTTGCTTGAAAGAGCACATATTCCCATTTATACTCCCGAAATGAAACGCACTGTTGGAATCCCATTGAAATACCGGTAAATATCTATGTTCGTGACCAGAATATACTAGATATCGATAAACGACGATGGAATATAGGTGGGGCGAGTTAGTTACCACGAGTAAAAACGTGGCAGTCGGCAATGCATTGAGGTCACAATGGCAATCTCAGATGATAATGCATTGACGATGCCGTTAACGCGTGTAAGAGTCGCACCCCTCTTTTTATGCGTCGAAGTTGAAGAAAAAAATTTGGGGCTTTTTTTTCCTATTGCGAGGTGTTGCGGGACTAACTTCGAATTTTCGGCCATTATCAAAGCCGCTAGCGATATTCTCTTATAATTTACGCGGCATTTTCCATAGGCATGTATGGACCTCGGAGGCAAGTTTTTACTTGTAGCCTAGGCCCTACAATGCTTGCATTGTTTATTGTCCTTTGGAATGTGTGGAGTAATTGATATTCATTAAAACAAAACAAATCCGACCTCGCTACAATTCGTGTTTAGTTGGTAAGTGCGGACAGTCGCACCGAGCTCTAATTTATAAATCCGAATCCCCCCACCATTTTCCTAATGCACAAGTCATAGTCGCTGTAAGTCGCCTTTTAAAACGTGGTTAACTTTTACAAATTATATTTTGCTGTAAACGATGACGAGTGGGAATGCAAACACGTTAAATTCAAAATACCCCAGCGTCAGCCGCGTAAAAAACGAACGATAAGGCGTAGATACGACATCAAAACTTGAAAAAAGTCAAACTTTGAAAGAAATCATAACTGTCTATGGAATTTAAAACAGTTAATATTTCAATATGGTCCAACAAAAATCTTCAATGAATGACAAAATAAAAAAAATCATGATTTAGGTACATACATAAAAACGGCTGACTTACTAGTGAGACGGGCGTCGCAGTACGGTGGCACGCACGCGCATGTCCTGTCACAGCTCGTAGATTTTCCCCGAAAAGACCTTCTGTCCCTATTGGTATGAATAGTGCAACCTTATCCTTCCTCCATCTTCTAATGCACGATTCCGGCACATCATGCCTTAGTCCGGCAGCGCGGTTTCCTACATCCTCAGCGTCTTTGATGACTTAAAGCGCTTTAATTATTTCAACTACCGTGAAAGACCACAACTTTTTGCCCTTGTTCGTTTTGGAACAACACTGACCTATATTGACGCATGCACAAATGTTAATAGTCATATAATTCTCTCAGTTGAGCTTAATGCAGGTGCATACAGTCACTCAAAGTTGTCTGGTGACAGAAAATGAGAAAGTTAGGGGGGTGGAAAATTCCAGTGCTTGCACTTGTCGCACGGCCAATCGCTGTCCCCCAATTGCACCCCACACGCTTGCCTTGTCAAACAACAAGTTTTTAAAGTTATTAGGCAACTGCATCCCCCGTAAACAAGCGAGCCAATGATACCCTCCCCTTGATGACTCACGCTAAGCACCAAGGTCACTATGCTCTCGAGGGACTTGCCTCGGCCACGATACGCGCGGCGCGAGCCGCGGCCACGATACGAGCGGTGGTAGGCAAGCGATAGAGTGGCAACGATGAGTTTTATGTTCCTAATGTTTGACATGGACCACAGTCGAACCCAGCCATGATAGACGTGAGTGGCATAGGTGCCGCTCGCCACCAATCCCAGATATTAAATATTTCTTGTGCCGTTCTTCTCATTCTGTGGTAAAATGTCGGCCGAGAACGTTCTGTCTTCTGACAGTATGTACTACCATTTCAGATTCTGAACTTATCTTAGGACGAATCACTGCTCGTTTCGTGGCCACTACCACCCTGCCGCGTTATTTCTCTGCAGCCCACCGCTCATATCGTGACCGAGGATCGAAGGCTGGCACATAAAAAATTCGTGTCAGAGGCGCACCCTCATTTTCGGCTGCGATTTCTGGGAAAAAAGATATCCTCAAGCAATCGAGCAAATATTAGGGCGATCTCGAGCAAACGCACCACTTGCCGGTTAACAGACCACATCCATCAAGGTTAAGACGGCAATAGCAATATTTGGATAGAGAAGAGAGGTTACTCCAGATTTTCCTTTGGGATGGGGACAGAGTAGATAAAATTGGCTCTCATTGGTTGAACACCAACCAATGAAGTTTTGAATACTTCGCCCTCCTAACGAGGGGAGTGTCCGATAAACGGGTCGCAGATCTCGATGAAAATTCGTATGCATATAGAACTCCGAATGCTTTTCACGAATCACTCCACATATGGGCGTATAAATCCAATAGTTAACAAAAAAGGCGTTTAAACATATATAGATGTTATAAAATCCCTATTTATCAGCCTGCGGCATCAAGGGTGTGGTCCATTGATTAGCGTACGGGGCTGCGGTGCAGAGGGACCATGTTCGATTCCCGTCGGCGACAAATTTTTCATGCTTACTTTCTTTGTTTTTCCTTTCTGGAATTCTGTTAAAATCTAATTTTTACTTTTCTATTAAAAGTTTTTTTTAACGAGTGGAAATATTTTTCTTTTGCGAATAACATAGGACTAATTTTTTTTCCCCGCAAAATTTCTTTGTTTCCCCATTCTTTCACCACGCAAACTTGATTTGTTCCTTCATTTGCAAGACCTCCTGTTGATATCATAATTATACAATAATGAAAATAATCTGCAAGTGGTCACTCGCCATTTAAAACACGAGCCTTTCTCGACGAGCCTTATTACAATGTATTTATTTGTACGTCTTTAGATCGCGAAATGGTGATTCGATTACAGAAATTAGTAGATAAGCCGATCACATTTCCCCCTCCTTTTTTCAAAGCACAACAATACAAGAAAACGGGGATCTTTGATCGTGGGTCTTATAAATAATGATGTAACAATTATTTAGACTATTTTATAATTATAATATCAACAGGAGGTCTTGCAAATGAAGGAACAAATGAAGTTTGCGTGCTGAAAGAATGGGGAAACAAAGAAATTACGTTGACTTCGCGGGAAAGAAAAAAAATAAGCCCATTGGTATTCGCGAAAAAAATATTTCCACTCATTAAAAAAAACTTTGAATAGAAAAGTAAAGATTAAATTTTAACATAAAATTCCACGAAGGAAAAACAAAGAAAATAAGCATGACAAAATTTATCGCCGACGGGAATGAACATGGTTCTTACAGGCAGGTGGACTGTCTTAGGATAACCGTCCACCTGCCTCTCCCAAAATAAAATCGGATACCGAAAGGTAATTTGAAACCATGGAGCTCCTCCCATTCAGGGGTCCCGGGAATGTAACCCAATATGGGAAAGTAATCTGATACGATTTAAAAAGGGAAAATTGAGCTCCATCCTCACCACCTGCACCTTCGCAAAAGAGGTGGGGCGGATGAGTGAGAGTGGAGAATAGCCCCCCTGATCTGATCTTTTCAGAGTATTTTTCTGTATTGGGTTACGTCTTGCCGGCTGGAACTGACTGGTATTCCCCCTCCCCTCTTGGTGCATTACTCATCCACCCAACTATCACCCGGCTCAGCTAACGCGGAGCGGAGCTTTGGCTTCCCTTACACGTTTTTTATTGTGGAAACCATCAGAGTTGCTGGTTCCCACCATAATAAACGTGTAAACGAGCCTTCACCGAGCGAGAGCGTCAAGTTTCCTTCATGCCCTCTGCTCTGTAGGTCTCGGATGTAAACATTTTCGAAGCCCGGAGCGGAAGGGTTAAGACGCGGTACTCTCCGCTGCGGTTCAACTTCCTGCTCATTACGTAAATGTCTATGGAAAAATTACCTGTAAATGAAGAATGCTACATTTTTTTTTCTCAATAATTCGTTCTAGAGGGGCACTTTTCATGTTTTGGGCCCAAGCGCAGACTTCGATGTATGGAGTTTTCGTAGTTAGAGAGGTTCGTTACGGGAGGTTTTTTTGCGTGTATTGTCCATTGGAAGGGTCCGGGACCGGGCCAATGACTTCGAAATAGGGAGTTTTCCTTAAAATTTCGCTGTATGGGTGTTCGTTGTATGGGGGTTTTACTGTAGTTAACAACATAGCCGAAAAATCAACGCATTAAATGACTATTGAAGATTATACTGTTGAATAGTGAGAGGTTGGGTAAATTATTTTAAAACACTTTAACCTGCCAAGGTGTTTTAAATGTGAACCTTGATCAATTGATAGAAAATATAAAGTATGCGTGCGACACGAAAAGACAGATGAGTGCTTAATTCAAGCAATTACTGGTAAAAGAGGAAGAATAATCTGGAGGTAAAGCCAATACCATTGAATAGAGTAAAACGGAGGATTAAGCACGAAATGCTGATGATGATCGAATAGCGATATAAAGCTTAAAGAAAAGTGTAATGTTGATTTGTCATTGTAGAATCATGCAATATTCTATAAAAAATGATTCGAATGCGATATGAGATGAGACATTGCGTTTTTAAATGCGATGAGGTCCTATCACAACGCAATACCGGTACTTAGAAGTCTCTGTAGTTTATCCTTTCCTTCACATTGCGACACACAAATACCATTATGGCATAACCCTACTCTATTTCTCATGTTTTATTGTGACGCACTGCGTTTTATGCTGTCAAAGGTCAAAGGTTTTGTAAAAAAAATCATATTTCACAATGAAGGGTCACTTCCACCTAATATGGTCTCTCGGAAGAAACAAAGAATAAACAAATTCATCTGAATAATACCAAATCCGTCTGAAGAATTATACACGACAATGATTTTCGTAGCCTATACTCGTCCCATGATTCCTCCGGCCATGTTAAAAAATTTACGTCTAAATTTCGGGGATTGATGCAAAGGAGGAAGAGTAGCTGGCGAATGGAATTTCAATATACAATTGTTTCCTCACTATATACCACCTTCAATACACCCACACTCAGGCAAAGGCAATGCAATTACGGAGAGCTTACCCTTCAATAGGTATATGCGCAATACCCAATTCTATCCGTCGCCGAAAAATACTGAAAAACTCAACCCTGAAATACAGTCTACGACCAAATGTATAAATTGTAATTATCCTATTAAGTCTCATTATAATTATTTACTTTCGTCAAAATTTATGTCTTCGGCGCACTGTCTGAAGATGGCGCGAAGGGCATGGAAAGGCCTTGCGCTAACCAAACAATTATTCGAGTCGGTATTACGAAAATATACCCTCGTATTATGGAGCCCTTTCATCACGACCGCATTGCCGGAAGCAATATGCCTTATCCCATACATGCAATAAGAGCCGTAAATGGCAATCAAAGTGCATTTTTAGGAACTTCAAATGGTTATTTCCTCACCAAGTGTATAAGATACCCCGCGAAATATTATGGAGATGAGAAGAAAATATTTTATCTCTGCGGACATAATTGTTTTGTCCTTTAAATTCGGATCGGATAACTGAAAAATTAAAATGATGGGTCTTTCACTGCCTCCTGCCAACCCATTAACGGTCTCCGATTCGCTACGGTCCGTTCCCGGCTGGAGCTTGCGATTAGCATTGGACAGGCGAGATGGGAGGTATATTAGCGATCGATTTAATCTTTTGATTTGCCTAATCATATTTATCACGACCGTATTAGGGTCTAATAACCATCGGGGCTACTGATTGCGATCATGTGACACCTCTGGAGCGCTTCAAGCCCGACTTTCACCAAGAAAATTTGTCAAGCGTTGTCTAAAAATAATGCCTTTGAGAAAGATATTTAGTGCACTGTTTCCAGTTAAAATTGCTATCTATGCACCACAGATTAGTGGAATGAAGTCACAGATTCCTAATAACGAGAGGAACGTGGCTCTCTTTCTCTCTAACTTCCGTGGGCTAGCATATATTTTTGGAATACCTAATGTAATTATGTGGAATTATTCTATTAAGGTATCAGTAAAAGGAAACAACCATGAAATTAAACTTACAATTATAGCCTACCTTTCAAATGACAAGCTCCATTACAAATTCCCCCCAATTTCTCTCTCCCGACCTGAGTCATGGTTCGTTTTTCACCAATATAGGGCCATATTGATACCATGGTCGTGGTAAAGAAAAGAAATCGTGAACTTTACCAGTTAAATGCAAATGCTTATATTGTGACTAATACATGCTACGCAAGTTACCTTTTAAAAATGAATTTAGAGGTTCACGTCACACTAAACACTATCAGTAAAAAAAACTACTTACGCTCACTAGGAGAATAATTCAAAGGCACGGCCACATATTGAAAAATTATTGAAAACTTTCATTAATAATTCAAGAATGGATCTCTCTTTTACTAACTTAAATCTATATTAATTGTTTAACAAATAGATCAAGTCGTGTAAACAATCCGCATATCTCCAGGAATTGGTGGGTTAAAGCAGTCAAGGTTGGCAGACTGATTTTCATCCGTAGTAATATATAACGTAATGTGAACTTTACACACACTTATAAAACCAACCATGAGGTCGATGACTGCGATTCTTTCATCAAATACATCGCTACTGCCATATCCTTTTAAGTTAATTGATTTCGATCACATACTTTATGACTCAACTGCCACAACTCTTATACAACGTCGAAGTATCAAGGGGTGCAGAAGAGACAGATATTACCACACAACACGATAGCGCAGGAGAATATTAAGCCATTAAAATGCTAAATCAGTCGTATTGAATGAATTACTGCCGTAGTTGATGTTATAAAAAGAGGAGCATGACTAAAAGAATTGTCACGCTATCATGATAATTTACCTTAACACATATACTTAAAGCGAAAATCTTCTTCTGTATATAAAAAAAGAATGTTTGTATGTGTCTTTTATATAAATCTACAGCTTTACTCCAATCGTGCTGAAATTTTGCAGACTAATTGTTCAAGACAGGAGAAAAATTATAAGCTATTTTAAAAAGATCTCAGGGCCCCAAAAGGTCCCAAAAAGGCCCTTTGGTGGTCTACGCTACGCATTGGGTTTTGTGCAATGGTTTCATTTTTTGGTTTTTTTAATTAATTCCGCTCAAGATAGAGGGTTGGGATTTTTTTCAAATGGCTGAAGGAATGAAGTTTATAATTCTATCAATCAAATATCTTTTCCAATTCGTAATTGTCTGAAAATCACGTTTTTAGCCGCAAAAACGCAAATATTTCCCTGAAATCAACAATAGCATATTTCCTTGACAACCAGTTTTGGTCTTTAACGCATTTAAAGATCATTTTGCTTAGTTAAGCTAATTAGGAATTCTAAGCATTGGGTTTTGCGCAGTGGTTTATTCTGTTGCTTTTTAAAGCTACTTTCACTCAACATTTATATTTTATTTTATGAGTTCGCCGAAAGAATGTAGTTTCTCAATTTTTCAATCGATTCTCCTCTTATATGATGATTTATGAAGGAAGTGTGATCCCGAGCAACGCCCGTTAATTCAGCTAGTAATTCATAAAAAAATTTACATGCAATATCATGGGTATAATATGCACATAATACTGATTAAATCTTACCGGGTTCGATGGTGGTGGGGTAAAGTCTTCGCCAGATAACCTGAGATCGAGGGTGCGAATCCCGCGAAAATAGTTTCTCACCATCTAGGTCATGAGTTTGTGTGATCTACTGAGTATATTAAATGTTCCGTATATATGCGAAGTCTCGAAGTCTTTGGTAAATAAGAAATTGCCATTATTCTTAACCACGGCAGTCCCGCTCATATTCAACACGGTAGCAGCCGGTCCTCAACGCGAATCCCCAGCACTTTTCCCGAATGTGGATTCTAAATATCTGGGCTAATGGCGCAAGAATATCCCCCCCCCCCAAGTCATCATCGTCCCGGACGGCCGTATGCAAACGTGAGCACCTAATTTATGCGGGACGCGTCTCTTGGAGAGAGGAGAGAGAGAAAAAAGATGAGAAGCGGACGGCGACGACGCAGATGGCCTGGATCTCTCACTTTCCCACCATCCGCATTTTTATACACCAACCTCATCCGACATCACATTCACCTCTCTCATCCGAGAACACCCCCCGGGGGGGCACGGAGCCACGGGAGGATTGCGGCGCTAAGAGTCCAGCGAATTCCCTCCGAGGGGATGCCACCCGCGGAGAGGCGGCCGTCTCTCTCTCTGTAGCGGAGCGAGGAGAGGCCGGATCGAGGATCTCGCCGCTAATCCTCGTTCATGTTGCGGGGGCTGACTCCCCCACGAAAGCGCACACATCGCGCTCACACTGGAGGCGACTTGGAGAGAAGGATGGCGGTTGCTGCCGTTCCCCGCCTCGGGGGCGTAATAAAAGGGAAATGGATGCACGAGAACACGGGTCCCATCTCTTCACATGCCACTCGGGCGCACGCAATCATCCCAAACATTCTCATCCCTTACGTCAGCATTGGGTTGGTGTGGTGACCTGGGTACAGGGCTCCCAACTCCTAAGGTTCGGGTTCGTATTCCGGATGTGAAATAATGATGAGGATTTTATGGGATGAAGTCTTCTCGCGTTTTACACATGGTCAGGTATTTGGTTGCCGACGTTTCGATGACTGCCTCCATCACTATCTTCAGAGTGCCTCTTCTAATTGGCACCCGCCAATTAGAAGTTACTTGACCAGAGCCGGAAGATATTTAAGGCGACAGAAATTGTCCAGAACTCATAGTCCTAAAGATTATGGCGTAGTCAGTCATCGAAACGTCGGCAACCAAATAAAATAGCTGACCTGGTGGAAGACTTTACTCACAGGATACGCCGGGAAATAACCAAACCATACATTAGGAAAAAAGCATCCCAACCTTCCCCCACCCAATGATGACGATGGCGGAGTCAGCTGTCGAAACGTCGGTACCCTGTCATTACCTTACCAGGTGTAAAACCGGTGAAGACTTCATTCAATCATATGCTGGCTGGGAAAGAAAACTAAAACTTTCATCTTGTCCCACTGAACTATGACGCAAGCAACGATATAGGCCTCCAGAATATTGATCCAATGATATATTAAAGCCTCCAAGAAATTAACAGTGGAAAAAGACCACAGGATAGCTTAACTGGCAATCTAATCTCCAAACCGAGGTTCCCGTTTCAAATACCGCAAGTGATACGATACTCGTATAATATTTTATGATACAATATTCAAAGCAACCTCCTCACACCCTACTCTAACGCATGAAATTATCATAAATGCCTAGGTAATCTCATCCCTTGGATAAGACATATAGAATCGGTTAAGGGTGGTTAGCACATACTAGCCACCACACTTAACCTACTAACATCAAGGGATGAGATTACCTAGGAATTTATGATAATTTCATGCGTTGAGTTGGTTTTATACTGGATGACCATACCATGGGTTCGAATCCCGGGAGTGGGAGAGATTTTCAACTGGATTCCTAATCCTTACTAGGGTGTTATTTGGATAACACTTCTTCGGTAGTAGCTACCATGCCCGTCTGATGGGATTGATCCCATTGGTAGGAGATATTTTTGCTTACACAGAGATTTGTATGAAACTTTGCACACGTGCTTTCATCAGTGATATCTATGGATAAAAGTGAACAAAATGCACCATACTGATTTTTTTGGCAACACAATGCAATTTTTAAAACGTAGCCTTACGGCACATGACATATATTTGGTAATAATTCGAGTACATATGTACATATTTTCTTCTAAACGCGAAATGATACACTTATTATTATTTGAATTTTTCCTTACAAACATCAAGGTGTCACGCCGGGTCCAATATTCGAAAAAAAACATATCAATATGATTTCGTCTAAAGTTTGAATGCCGCGCCTAAAACTCTAGTCATAGCATACTTTAATTGAGAAAAAAACTTTAAATATATTTCCTGTACCATTTCCATTACTGTATGTATGGTGCATTCAACACATAAACAGATGCACTTATATAAAATGTGGTCCTAGAATTTTTACGACTTGCTTGAAAAATTATTGAAATGAGCGCTCAATCACCCACGATTACCACTCCAGTCACCTTAACATATTTCTTAAGGAATTGGTAAGGTAAATGCCGATGCCGGGTTTCCCTTCACCCTTCCGTAATTCCCCCAAACAATCCTGCCTATGACAGCTGAACCACGTGCTGTGTTTTCCGTCATTTTAATTAATTGATTATATCATGGCTGTAAAGTCGCGCCAGAGAACTCCAAATATGGCTCTTCGCCCCAAAAAGAAATCTAAATCCAATCGTAGGTTCCGTAGATGGACGCAAAAGGTGACTTAAAATGAAAAAATGAGGACTGCGATAGCCCTTTAGAAGAGGTATGGGAATCCAGGGCTTCGAGTTAAAATCGAAGGTGTCAAAGTCCACGCTAAAATACTCTGGATGCGATTTACCTTGCTACCAGAACTTCGCAGAAAAATGCAGGCGATCCAGGAAAGGAGCTGATAGTCCTAGTCTCGAGTGCGCGTAAATAAATCTCTCAATTATATTCAAAGTAATCTTTATCCCGACCTATCAAACCAACCTTCGTGTCAGTCATCAAGTCAATGGGTGAATAAAACCGAGTTTTTTTATCTTTAGCGGTCATTCTTTCAAATGCTGAACGAAATTGAAAGTACGCAGTCGTCGCCACCTACTCTGGACTATTTGACCGCGCCATCGTTCAAGACTCATATCGGCAACGTCACGCACTTGTAGGCAGTCACCGCCGCATCACCGTGACGAAATGAACTGTGACTTTCGGCGTAGCAACCAGCGGCTCGCCCTTTCAACGGAAAGGGTTAATCGCTTGTAGGTTTATCCGGTAAGGATGAGGATATCAGCCAATCGATTGAGAAAAAACAGCCCTTTCTTCGAGCTATCAAACACGACAGTGATCTAGATGCGAATGAGATCAATCGTTTTCTAGGTGGTAGCAAAATTAGAAAGGAAAATCCTTTGAGACTTCCCTGATCCTCAGATTTTTATGGAAAATTTTCCATAAAATAAAAATCCTCAGGAGTCCGTGTCTTCCTTTCGTCAATATATCGCAGCTACTACCATATTTTATTCAATTTGAAGCGCGTTTCAGCTGTCTCACGAGCGATTAACAATGCAAAATGAAGGAAGAGCTGCTGTAAACATTCGGGCCTGAACTTTCTTTAACATTAAAACGTTTAATTTCACCACAGTTTGCGGGTCCTCTCCTATAGAATTCCCAGATTATAGGCACATCACCACAAAAAGTTTCCAGTTTTCCCTGAGTTCTTCCGTGATCTCTAATTCCCTAAAAATGCCTAGATTTCCAGCTTCAGTTTCAATGCATAGAATTCAGCTCGTGCCGCCGAGCTGAATTAAGTGCAGCCGATTATCCGCCTGATGTACTCATTTATACAATGACTAAAGGGAATCAATCATATGCCATCCAGTCTTACACCAATCGTATTATAAATCCTCAGTCAACACTTGTAAGTATTGTGAAGTACCTACTTGTACAATAGTAAAAATACCCGTAACAATAATAGTTTTAATTTTGTACAACTATCTGCAAGGTGGATCCATTCACATTCGTCGCTCCTTTCTCTGACTATAATGATTGGCAGGTAGGGTCGACAGCCAAATCCATGCCTAACGAATACAGTCTCCCTCTCGTGGTATTTTAGAAGTCCTCACTCAATCGATGGAGATTAAATCATGAAGGATTTCGCAGAGGAATTATTTAAATCATAATGAAACGCAAAGATACACGTTTTCTAGAATTTCTGTCATCAACTGAGGGAATTTAACTTCTCCGTAATCGCCCCTTTGAACGATCCAAAATAATAGTTGACTTTAAAAAATTAATGAAGTATAATTTGCAAAAATGACTCTACATAATTCTGTATCGGACGCGTAACCTCGGTAATTATTTAAAGGAAAACCCGAAATGGTAATTCCTACTTAAATGCCACGTCAGACTCTTCCTACAGCCTTCCATCAAAGGTAAGCTTTGCAGGAACACAATAAAAAGATATCCTCAGACGTGAAACACGCCCATAACGATATGAAAACGAAGACATAGGTAAAAAAGAGTATAAAAGGATATGCGGGGCATTCTAAGTGTAGAGAGAGGATTCCCTATTCACGACGGCAGCATTTCGAGGAGCCAGACGGCGGGGACTTAATTTATAGCCTCAGATTAACAAGCACGGCCGCAGCGTGCATTTAAATGTACCTACATGCTGCTGCCGATATTAGATAGCTGTCGCGAAGAAAAACACCAGAATTTTGTATAAGGTTCCGAGGCCAGAAAAAAATTACAGATGCTAGGTAGGTATTCATATTCTACTTGTGCGTGTAGGTGTACAATATTCATTTTGAGAGGCAGGATTTTGGAACAGAGAACTTTACTAAAAATAATAATACTAGGGTTAAAAAGTTAGACCTATAGAATTTCTGTTCAAATCCATTGAGAATGATTTTTCAGTGACGTAATGACATCCTGTATTCTTTATAGAGATCTCCGGACGTTTAGTTTCGTACACAAAGTAAATAGGAACCGGGCACTTAGCCTCAAATTATTATTAAAACAAAACTTAAGACCTCGCAGATATCGGCTGAATGAACAATCTAATGAAGAATTTTTTTCCCTAATAACATACTCAACTTCTATATTTTTTTACGGACATCTCAAAATGGGCCGTTAAAGCAATCAGGAAAACGTGAGAATTATAGTATCACACATAATGTATCAAATCCAATAAGAATGAAATATGTAGCTAAATTCAACCTATAATAATTCTATTATAAATAATTCGAAGAAATAAAACGAGTTTAGTAAAGAGGTCAAATCGTTACAATCATAATTAATGGGAAAATACAAAATTTTTTAACTCCAAATTTCAAAACTTTTAAGCGCTCATTCAATGTGAGTTTTGTACTTGTGACGAATCCTAATTAAAATAAAATAATGGGTAGGTATAGGTAATGCTTGCCCTACTAGAATCCTTACTTAGGCCAGGACTGTTGTGAGTTATATTTCCATAACTCAGTTTCAACATGAAATCTATAAATATGGCTGGAAGAAACCACACCCGAAACCTGTACCGACAGATCAAAATCTGCGTCGATGTTTATCGATTCGTCCGAAAACACATGGATTTACCGAAGGAGAGCATCTCCTGCTTCTATGCACCAACACCGCCAGTTGTGAGACAAAGAAAAACAGGGATGGAACGATGAAACACGACCTATTGCCGTTTAATCGTTCCATTTTTTTCTTACTTTTCGGTACGCTTACAAAGAGCATTCATTCAACAACCTCAATGGGATCTTTTGATCTGACCCTCTCATCTTAAATGAGGCTATTACATAATTGATATGACAGCGAGTCAGCTGCCACTTCGGAAAGGGAATCGGACAGGGAAAAAAATAAATAACCAGGACGGGAGTAAAAACACGCTGAAGAAAAAAGAAGTGAGGGTAGAAAAGCGGAGTGACGGGTGGTGAGGGGAGAGAGGGGAAATGAGCATGGGGAGGAAAAGGGAGGCTAGAAAACGTAGGTTCGCAGGAAACATATTACCAAAACTTAAGAACACAACTTAAGAACGCAAATTAAGGCACGCGAGTTTCAGGGTACTCCGAATGTTAATCCCATCTCAAAAGTGACAAAATAAGTTGGTATGTAACACAAAAGATAAAAAATTTGAAAAATTTCACAGACTCTTTAAAAACGACGGGTATCTATAGATATTAAAAAAGCCTGTTAAATTTTAAAAAGTTCTCATCTTTTGTGTAACTATGAGATTCCACAAAGTTGAGCCTGATTCCATTGAATTCAAGTTGGGTGGGTCATTGGGGAAGCGATTGGCATCTATGGTCATTTGTACCTTTAGCAACGGTGGGTAAAAGAGAACCTATGGGAGTTGAAGGAAGGGTGGAGAGAAACCCGGCGTCAGCATAAGCTTGTACTTAACGAAAGGCGCAAAGGGGTCCACAGTTAAATAGCCCATCCGACCGACGGAGTACCACACTTTAGTACTCTCCCCATAGCACCCAAATAGCGATCTGGATTCCACTGAAAAATTCTCGGGATTCGAAACCGGAACCTCGGGATGGGAAGCCAGTACTCTAGCCATCACACCAATCCGATCCCGCGATAAAATAAAATAGATATAATTTAGAACTGATAGTTATGACAATTCCTATATCCATTGCATCATTACTGAATACGACAAAAACAAAGCGAGACACTAACAATGAGACAATAAACCTTCGACGTACATTTTAATTTTCGTTCGTTCCCACTTCCAACTCCTTTTCCCAATTCCCTCAGTTCTTCGCAGTAGGTGTCCCAACACCCCCTGCCACACGCCCTTGTGGCGACATACATGATAGATGTAGAAGACTGTTACACTCAAGTACGTGGTTCAAATAGACGCGTACAAGTTCCAATGTACAACCTGAGAGGCCCATTAAGTGGAGGGAGAGGGAGAGAGGGAGCTAATACAGGGAGAGAGGAAGACGGGAACGCTAAGTAATAGGAGAGAGGAGCATTTCATTTAAGGATTCCAGTCAGAGACTCAACCACCCGTGAAATCCTCGCTCGGCTCAAATAAAATGCCCAGCTGAAGTCAAATATCCATACTTAAGGTCTGAAATGCATTCAGGTACCAAATCATCATTCGTTTAAGGCCGATCCTCCGGAGGGGGGACTACACCTGACCTCTGAGATAGCCTCACAATTTCGGCTAGACGCAACGCACGATTCATTTTGACGCGTGATGTCAGAGGCGAAGTAAGAATGAGAATGCCAGCTGGAGGAAACGTAGTTTGAATGAAACCGGTGATATCCTGAATCCAATTCGAGTCCCATGAAGGCAACCATCATTATTTCGAGAATCTTGTAGTAGATAGAATCGGTGGAGTGATTGATTAATAAGAAAGGTGTAGTGATTAACTAAATATCTATAAATATATATTCATATAGTTAGTATAATATAAATATATAACGCTACATATATACATAGTTCATTTCTACGAAGTAATTGACAAAAAATATGCATATTTATGAAACTACTACGAAGTTCAGTCATATAAAACAAAGTTTTTGCTATATTAGTATCAACTTCATACGTCTAACAACAGCCTGGAGTTTAAAATAAAATTCGAACCCCTACTTTGGCTAGAGAAAAATCTCTCTGAAGCTACTCGTTTGTTTCACCAATCGCTATTCTCTCCACAAGGCTACAACCGCGAATGGCTCGCAACCTGAGAGTTGAGCTAGAAAAGTCTTCCTCCACCCTAAGACCCTCGCGCTCACTTTATGGGCCTTGATCAGTAAGGACTCGACACGGTCGAACCTCGGAAAATCCGTGAATTTGAAGTCACAGCCTCTGATAAATCTCAACTATATGAAATTTTAGAGGCTGTGACGTCAAAATTTCGTCACTTTCGAGGCTCAGGAATTCCGAGAACATATTATAGAATAGCCCCTTAGGGCTGTTCTGGCGCTAAGGTTGAAACAAGGAGACGGGCTTCACTCCAATCAAAGGAAAATCACCCGCCGACAATTAAGACTACAGAATGCAAAGAGACTTACCCACCGCTGAACTGTGTTCTCTCTTCTGAAGTTTCGGCATCGTGAACGGGCCACCCAGGGTTCATCGCCGAGGCGCGTCGAGCCGGGAGGTCCTCCTCTTTTAAGTGTGGCCGATGCAGAAGATGCTCGACATCTGAGGAGGAAAAGAGGCAACGGAGAAATGAGGCATGAGAAGACGCGCTGGAGGCAGGAGCGGGAGGAATAAGCCGGAAATGAAGATGAAAAGGACGGAAGGAATAGGAAAGTGAATGAGGAAATAGAAGGACACACTGGAACCAAAGAAACGTTTTATGCCTACTAAGGAAAACGGTGAATAGAATAATTTCGCATAGTTTTGAATATTCGTTATTCTATGCTGGATGATAGAGAATGGGCCATCTACTGATTATAGCAATAATGATAGCCACTTCAACTGTATCAACAAAAGAAATTGTAGAGCAGGATGGCACAAAACCTATCACATACGAGGTGCCATTCGAACCCATCATATTTCACTTTGCCGGCAAGCTCTTTACTGAGCAGGTCAAGCAGGCCGGCACATCGGCACATTTGTATTTGAAAGTCTTTTTGAGTCTCGAAAGGCAGGTATTAGTTTCTAAAAAAAATATGAGCGTCCCAAACGATAGAAATAGAATAAAAGAAATTCTGATCTAAACTCACATTCTGGCACATTTACTAACCCTGTCAAGGCTATAGCGGTCTTCCCGCTGGGGGTTGAAGCATGGAAATCAACTGATACTGACAATATTCAGTTCAGAAAGGGTAAGGCCATTCTAGACAGAATTATCTGAAAGGACCAAATGCCCACTACCCATTAGAGAACAGAAAAGCAAATTTTGGCTATAAAAATATCTCCAAGAGAGAATTCCTGCTCATGCATTTGGAAGGATTGTTCAAAACCGATTTCTATTAAAATGTGATGCTTTTAGTTATATATTGCAGCAATTGGATTTAGGAATTCCTTGCGTAAGTATTGAGAGGTTATTGGGTATATCCCCACAATGCAATCTGTGCCAAATATAGCAAAACGAGCAAAACCAATTTGCTGTTTTTCTTTAAATTGCAGTAAAGCAAGCTAAAATCATATTCATAATCATATAAAGCTAAAATTATATCATATAAGCAAGCCTCAATCATAAAAAGTTATATAAATATTATATTGCAGAATTTTTAGAAGTATTCTCCAGGGATAAGGAAAACATGAAGTAAAATATATATTTATTCTAGCCAAAACAAAAAAGATCATGTAGTGTTGGGGTATGAATGACAGGAAAAAAATTTATCTTTGCACTCAATGAAGACATTTTTAGAGAATACATAGTTTTTAATTACCTATCAAAATGATTTCTGAATTGAATAATTTAGAGCTGGACGCGGAGTTAGCCTAGTTAGAAACTTACTGACCTTGTTACTATAAGGTTGCGGGTTCGAATCCCATCTTGAGTAGGAGTGTTAAGAATGCCTTAGGACTACGGTATTATTTTAGAGGATAAATCTTAGCAGCAGGAGTGGCCCATACCAAAGTCCACGAAGATTTATAACAGAAATTATTTTAGCATGCCATACACAACGCCAACGGGAATACATTAGAATGAATACTCTTTATTAGAATGAACTCTTAGGGGGAGTAATATTCCCGACGATTTTGACGCAGCATTATTCCACACGTCCTCCTTTACGGTCTGTTCAGAAGTCTTTTGATGATACGAGCGTGCAAGTCAAAAACGCAGTCGCTCGCCGAAGCGTTTCATCGTAGAGGTAGGGCAAGGCTCACGGCGCTTCTCCCCTCAGGAGCGATCGCCAACTTACAAAACCCTCCCCCCTCCCCAACCTTCTACCCGAATCAGTTAATGTGAGCTAATGCGATCTCGATTTCGCCGGAGCGCGCGCTTTGCCGAAAACACTAAAAACATCCCGCAGACTAATTTTCGACCCTCTCGCCTCTGATGAAAGATAATCGCCGGATTAAAAATGTGTACCTCGGGCGTCAGCGACGATGAAGACGGCGAGGCTGTAAGAGAGAAAAAGAGAGGACGTGAGAATGCAGAGGAGAAGAGGACGATGGTTTAAGATCTCTCTGCATACGGCGTTTTTTACGGGAATGGAGACGGCTATGGGGGAAGACGTGAGGTGGAGGGAGGCACCATCGTCTGTTTTCTCTCCTGGCATTTACCCCATACCCGCATCGGCCGGGTCTCTATGCCGCCAACCGCTCGGAAGAGGAGGTAAGAATTAGTCCCGTACACAATGAGCACGAAAACATAACTTACGAGTAAGCCCAGGCTTCAATCGATTCCGCGCAATAATTTGGCCTTCATTTTGGAATATCTGAAATTTAGAACATATTGTTTTGTAAATGTGGCCGCTTACAAGCGCTCTGGGCCGATGTAGCATCAGATTGATCAACTTCAGAAGACATTCTTCTTCGTGATTGGCCAATCAAACGGCATAACATAAGACATATACGAAGGCCACCTTCTATGATAAATTATATCCTTGAGGCGCGTCTTGAAATTATGGGATTAAAACGAACTCACATGCTCAAGTTCAACCATCTGGAGGCGTAAGAAAAGACGTTTTCAGATAGCTGAGGTTTTCATCGCCACGGTTGTGTGTGCAAGTAGATTTTTAAAAACTCCTTTTTTCTCCATTCGGCACTTAAAATATGACAAAATTCACCTTTGCATTAATTCATTTCTTGAGAATATAGGTTTCATAGAGTTTTCGTAGTCGTAATAACCTAAGAGGATGTTATACTCCGTCCTCGACAGGCCCCCGGGCAGGCAGTGCCGTTATCCCGCCAGGGCCCACCAGTCCGCCTTTTCATCATCTCCATTAGCTACTTTGAGGAATCTTTTCGCATTTTGGCGCATTTCCATTTGCATTTTCGAATATTTTCCACTCCCCTTATTCTACGCTATTAAGGTAGTTTGAGCGAGGTATCACTTCAAATAAAATTCCATGATTTTTGCCTCATTGAAAAGAAAAAATGTCTTATTTCCAAAGATAACACAATATCAGCCACTAACCATACTACTTCTCTAGATATTTGCCAAAACATAGAAGCTGTCCTCCATGGGAAATGGTACGGGTATGCATTCCAGAAAGACTATTTAAATGAGGAATTTCTAGCGAATAGATCGGGTCAGAAAATGGTGGCTTGTATGGTTTTTAATTATTTTTCAAAATGAATCAATTACTCACCGCAGTAATTTTAATGGAATCGCAAAAACATAATTGGCCGTCAAGGCGGCTTTAGCGTACGGCGTGAAAACATTAGTCCAGTTAGTGACTTATGTAATATTAATATTTATTTAATTACTGAGAATTTCAGTCATATAAAACCATGTTTTTTCGTCATTAATATTACAACATATACTTCATGCTTCTTACAGCTGCTGAAATTAATAAATAAAATTCTAATATAATCTCTTTATGACCAGGGAAAAATCTCGCTCAAACCACCTTAAGTTGTGTTCTCATGTTCAGCGTGAATCGACCATAAGAAAGGAGAGAGGATGACGGAAAGGAGAAGGGAATATCCCGCAGAAGAGTGAAGTACAGAGAGAGAGAGAGCGATGCGGAGATGTAAATTTTTCCAGGGGAGATGGTGGCGGAGGGAGGAGGAGGAGTATGAAGATGGGGAAGAGGAGGAGGAGGCATGTGGGAATGAAGAGAGTGTAGTCGGTGGGGTGGGGAGGAAAGAGTTGGGGTACAGGACAAAAAAGGAATGGGAGGAGAGATGGGAGGAGGAGGGAGAACAGGTGAGGGAAGTAGGCGTAACTCGGGCCACCCACATTTCAAAGGGGGCCGACGCTCGAGACCCCTCGGGGGGTGTGTGTGAGGGGGGAGGGGGAAAGAGGGGGGAGGGGGTTAAGAGGGGGGAGGGAAGAGGGAGATCCCGAGTGTTGGAGCGGGCCGGCCAGCGGAAATGCGGGGGAAAGGAGGCTCCCTCTTGCCCCCCTCCCAACACCCAGCCTCCCTGTTCCTCCTCACCCCCCCTACTCCCTCTATCCCATCGAATCCTTCTCCCCCTACCCCTCCTTGCCCCTTGAAGCATCGATCTTAACCCTTTCCACCGACCGCCCGCCCGCCCGCCGGCCGTCCCACACCTTCACCACTCTCACGACCATCACCTCACTCCCATCTCAAAGTCTTCTTCTTCACTCCCGAAGTGCTGGACCGGACGATTTTTTTAATGGAAGGGCGATACATATTATGCAAATAGAAACATCGATACATAGAAGTAATGACTAAAGGCAGTTTTCAATCACAGGTTGCACTCCGATGTGTAAGCGCCGACTTATATGCCAGTAAGGGTCGATATCGGTGGTTATCTGCCGCGGTTCGCACCTGCACGGAAAATGGACTAGCATCTGTTTTGTCTGTAAATAGCCATTCATTTCTGCGATAAAAATGCATTGTATCCGGTGAAATCATGATAACATAACTGCGATGGGGATTTAATATTTGAAAAAAATTAATTTGCCAGAGGACTTACTGTGACACATGTAAATATTTATTTTTACCAGAAAACTTTTTTAAATATTTTTTGTAGATATTACTTGAATGTAAAGACTTATGACTCATACTGTATCGAATAATAATAAATACAATTATTCTCATGCTTAATCCCGTGGAAATCGCAGAGTGCGATGCTCAAAGGTATGAATGGTGTGGATTTCCGGCATTAGGCGATATTCTAAATTCCCATGATCACTGTTTACATTCGTCATTCATTTTTTTGGTAAAACCGGAAGTACTTCATGTGTAAACAGAAGGATGCCCTGCAAGTAACGATACAAATGGAGACTCACCACTTCCATAAAAGTCAACTTTCATGTGTAAAGCCACCTTGGTGCAATTCACAAACATCTAATAACGAATTCAAATTCGAGAACATATCGATACATACCGACATCTACATGTTACCCCGAGGAAAATTACAATAATCAGCAGTGTGTTAATGGGTTCTCTTACAGTTTGCATCTGCTTTTGTTGTAGTCGTAACGTATATGTACTGATTGATGCATCCAACAAGCATCTGCGTCAATCAGTACATATACGTTACGACTACAACAAAAGCAGAGGCAAACAAAGCAACGGTCATCTTTAGCTATCATAGTCTTTCTCGTCCTCGGCTACGTATTTAAAATATCGACATATTGAGCATGATGGCCCCGCGGTAGAAGTCGATCAGTTCACAGAATTTTAATGGATACTTTTTCGAAGTTTGGCAACAGGTATAAAATTCATATTGATGCTACTTGTACCGTTTCGCTTCCAAATATATTATTTATTGAATCTAGATAAAATATTTGTAATATATGTTTGTTGCTAGAGTTAGTGCTTGAATAAAAACTTAGCCACATTTTCCTCTCAAGTTCGTATCATATACTTTCTCCCCATGACCCTCTCCACACAGACTTATCACCTTCATATATCCTGAACTGAGGGGTGATTAATTGGAATATAATATGTATCTAAAACCTCATATTTACGAATTTACATCGTTAAAAACACGAAAAACATCGTGATTCCATATTTACAAGGATATATGGTGGAAAAGACAAAAAGCAACGCTACCTTCATGACCATTACTTAACCTCTACTCGTGTTTTTTTTTAAACTAGAATGATTAGGACAATCTCATTTTTGATGGGCTTTCGAAAGCTCATTTCAATCTTCTAAGAAGCTGTTCAAAATTAAGAGACGAAAATTATACATGCTCAGCATAATTTGCTCATTCACCTTCTCCTAATTTTCCCTCTTACTGAGAGAAGACGATTTTGTAATGAAATATTGCGATTTTCAAATTTCATGATAAAAAAATAGTTTTTTTCCTTTTTAGTGGAAAATCGCGAGATCTTATTCTTAGATGGATGGTCATCTTTCACTGAGTATGAGATGAACGTCGCAGCCGACATATCGCACGGTCCAATTCTCGACATAGCTCCTTCCCTACTCCTAAGTCTTTCCCTCCCCCCAGCATCTTTTACTACTCACTTCTTCGTCTTCTTTTCTGTATTCACGCCTTCCTCCCCTCTCCCCTTCTTCCTCCCACCCGTGTCCCTTGCAAGATGCAGGTGATGAAACGATAGCACTGCCCTCCACCACCATGCATCCATCCATCCACGCTGGGGGCCACAGAACTAGGAGAAGCGGGCACAGCCAAGCCCCTTTCCCCCCTCCCTCTCATACACCCCTCGCCCACGGGCACCGGAACGCTTTGAAGCGTTCCACTATGATTTCGATGGATTGAGGGGAGAGAGAGGAAAAAAATTAAGTCCGGCCACAATGGTCTCCGCGCGACCTTTCACCCACGCGCAACCGGGTCAATGCCGAAACGTCAAACATTTTTTTCGGGCACCATTCCTTTTTCTAAATAATATATTGACAAAAAGAACGTCGTTTTGACGTTTCCATTGTCACTCACGCTGTTCCATAAACCTCGTTAAAGCCCCCAAAAACCAATGCTTAAAGATTCAATAAATCCAGGAAAAGAAAGAGGTTTCATAACCAAACGGGGTATCGTAAATGAAAAGGAAACTTTGTTATATTCCACCAATTTATTCTCAGGTACAACTAGTTTCGACGCAGCGGCGTCATCTTCAGGTACCTTCAGCGGCGTCATCGTCATCTGTACCTGAAGATGACGCCGCTGCGTCGAAACTAGTTGTACCTGAGAATAAATTGGTGGAATATAACAAAGTTTCCTTTTCATTTACGATAAAATGAACTTCCACAAGGTTGAGTCTGAGACGATGGAGATAACCAACGGGGTATTTTCAACGTGGCTAATGGCTGAGAGGTTTGGTGATGGAGGACAATTATTCTAAATCACAAATACATACACATCTAGGTCGTTTGATATCTCAATCTTCCTTCTCCTTCGAGTGAAAGATCTCGATAAGAACAATAGATATCGAATCGAACGACCCTGGATACACACCAATAAAATATATAGGAATGAGTCAGCGCACGTAAGATATCCATTTCAGATTATTCCTTTCTGAAAGTTACACTTTCGACAAGTTTACATTTTTCTATTAAAAATTCAATTCAAACAGATTTCAATTTGATGCAATTTATTTACCCTATTATTCTTTTTTTTGGAGAGTTTTTTAGAGATACCTCAGTTCCGATTTTTTCCATTAACCTCCAGAAATACAGATTTCAAATTGCATAGCGTTACTGACCCGAGTAATACACTCACCGGACGCTAAGTTTAAAACTCGGAAAATATCAAGCGCCACCAAATGTACATTGTAAGAAATGTCTCCGATAATAGCGATATACAACTATTCCTAGAAGTGATTGCCCATCGAAGATTGCAATCAAAGGAAAAATTTAAACTCAAGTCACCTAGGATTTTTGACGCGTAATCTCGAAGCCATTTTCTCTTCATAAGTTGTTGCTATCAAGTAGCTAAGCATGTACATCACGTAAAATGCAGTGAGGCAATTGAGGCGTCATTTAACGAAACCCGATCGACAAGAATCAAAACCATAAGGTGAGGAGAAGAAGAGAACTTCTTGAAACCCCACAGGCGGCAAATTATTTCGATTTAATGTTCAACGTTTACCGTCGAGGGACGTCATAAAACCTTAATCGTAATTTTTACATTTATTTATCAAATGCGGGTGTATTCCAAAGGAAAAAAAGTTGACACAATTTAATGGAAGGAAACATTTACTTTGTAGTGCAGCAACTGAGCATTACAACTCGACTCGGCATTAACGGAAAAAGTCTCAATAAAATAGTACTAAAGAACATCTTGATTGATTCGGCTTTTAAACGAAATGAGCTTCATAAAATAATTTTAAACCACTATCCATACAGTTTGCATGTTTTCTACAGCTCGAGGGTATAAGGGAGGGAACTGAAATTCTAATATGATGGTTTATTCCACTTTTATGAAATACCAAGGGTGAATACTAAATAAGAAGTCATGGGGAGTAATGAATAACCGTCATTTTCATACTGTGAGTTACACTTCTCCATATTTATACTCTCCGGCATGAGTACAGCCATTATTAATAAAAATAGCTCTGTAGAAGTGTTGTTAAAGCCCATTTATTAGATGATCCTACCAGGTAGAGGGGTGGAATTTCTCATATCCATCAACCTTCAAGGCTGGCTTCGCGTTTTGCATGAGCGCCAACAAAAACAGCACACCGGCTGAAAATTGACTCGCACGGTCACGATGAGATACCACTTATGCAGCAGGCCTGTAGCCGAGCCAACCGAACGATTCCCTGAGTAATTTGAATTTTTTTCAAATGACGTTTCATGCTTTTTCTCTACTTTTTACTTGCACCAAACGAACGCCTCGTAAAGACCGAACGTAACTTTTGAAACATTACCAAGAAAGACTTAAAGAAAAATGGATGAAGTGGAGATGATGGAGAAAATAGTCATCGATCCTCAAATATATGCCATGTCTCTTCCTCATAGCTACGACTCATTATTAAAGGAAAGGGCTAATAAGAGGCAAACTGCTACCTCAGATAAGAGATAGATAAAGTATGTAAAAAATTTCACTCAGCAATAGGTTTGTTAAGGATGTTCAACCACATGAGACGCCTAGGTTTTATCAGAGTAATCTTTTCTTAATTGATTTTTTGGAAAGAGTAATACCTGTGGATCAGGATAAAGCCTACCGTAAAAAGTTTACAATATCACGTATAAAAATAATGATTTTATACAAATACACCGCATCAAGACTTTCGTAAAACCTAGTTCCATAAAATGTTTTACATAAAAAAACGTACAATTACCATGAAATCGCTCCAAAAAACCCAAGCAAAAATTTACAGAACTCCGAAGAAATAAAAAAAGGAAACCTTTGGAAAAATATTCATGAAGAATAGTTTATCAAATGGAACACTTAATTTCTATCAATGTTTTTGTAAATGTTTCTATCAATGTTTTAACTTTTTTGAAATGGCAGTAATTTCTTTTTCTTCCGACATATTAGCAGTTTCATTTCTTAAGTGATTAACACCAGTAAATTAGGCTTAAAGCTCAAAGCTCCTGTAGTTCAAATATTTGTTTTGCGCCATTTTCTCCAAAAAACAAAAGGGAGAGGGTTAAATATAAATATTGCCCGTTCTCTGAGCACTTAAGAAAAGCAGCTGACAGGAGTGAATTCCAAGGGGATATTTGTCCATCTAGTTGGCGCGTGAAGCATTTCTTTAGAAGTTGTGCGCTTCAATTTTGGCAAGCACACTCGAGCGTCTCGCCGTCGCTGTCCCTAAAGCATCCATTTCACCCCTAAAGAACGAAGGCGTCTGCTTAAGTCTTCCTCGTATCGCGTCATTTCAATCTATCCCTGGCCTGACAACTCCAAAGCCTAACGTTCCATCACTCGCACACCCTCACCTTCATGTAGTTCTTTACATTACAACTACCCCTCTCCTCCTGACTAAGAAAGCATGTGAACTCCAAAGGATGATGCATCCTCGAGTTGCATTCCAACAATCAGCCATGATCGGTCTAGATTTTTGTGCTAGAGCGGAATTTTTCCTTAGCGGATCAAGGCCCACGAATATCCACAGGGGATAAGGACGCATCGGTGCATTAACTGGATAAACCACTCAGGGCGATATCAATCCGGGTTCGAGTATCGGTCAAGGCGGATGACTTTCCAGATTTCTCTGCGGAATTTTCGCACTTCTGTGTATTTGTGGACGCCGCCGTAAAAGGTAGTACCGCGGCTAGTTCGTGTTGCCCTCAAAATTCGGATTTTTTTTAAATTAACAGAAATGTGTTATCCAAATTTATTACTCCTCAGCGGGTGTGTTGAAGTCTTGCGACAATGGTCCTACAATTATGCAAGAAGAACAACTTAAAATGGTTGGTAATTGCAAACATTAAAAATATATCTATAACCGGGAATCAAACTAAAGACTTTCAGCTTTCCGTGCCAATGCTCAGACCGCTACGAAATCTAATGCATGTACCTATATCCCAAAGTCGAAGGTTTATGGTTCAATTCCCGGTCCATAAATCTTTTTACCGGTGAAATAACGGGGTAAATAACATCGGAGTATCCCAGAAACTGTAAAAAATAATTATTAATTCAAATAGTAACGAAAGTCATGAAAACTCCATCCAGCTTTTTAGTAAATCACACGTTTAAATGGATTACTAACTTCACTATGCTATCTCCACAAAGTAATGCTTGGCGTGCCGAAAAGAGATCACTGAATATTCATTTAGAGAGGCCAGATCACATTACACTAAATGTCATCCTTGATCCATCAATGCAATTATAACATACTCGTTCATTTGTTATCGGGAGAGAAATGTTAAAAATCAATTGAAATTCAGTCTTGATTTTCGTGGGCGTTGTTCTACATGGCGTTCTTTTAATACGTGTATCATTAAACGAGTGCGCACGATGCATACACTCCACTGAACTGGTCATACAACCATTATATTCTCACCCCCCGATAATCGTCATCGGCGAAATTTAATCCATTACGCAATCTTTGCTCACGAAAACTGTTTAATTATTTCTCCCGTGCGGTAGGTACGGATAAAAACCGATCGAAAAACCGATGCTCGGGAGGTGCGCATGAATATTTCACGCGGGCATTCCTTTAATTACGGCGAGAGATTACTCCCAGCGTCACCGCCCCTATACTTCCATTTCTCCTCCTACTCCTCTTCCTTATCTCCATACTCCCTTTCTCTCTCTCCCTCATGGCTGTCCTTGGTGCGTTTTTTCCTCGCTTTAAGCCTTAAGCTCCTCGTGCCTGGGTTAAGAAAAAAAATGTATACATATATGAAAGCACACGCGCGCTGCCGAAGACAAAAGGGTAGCGATTATGCTCGGAGGCGGGGGGAGGGGGGGCAGAAGGAGGTGTGCCGGGCAAGTTTTACGGGGACTTAATTGTGCGCCGTTAAACACACCGAAATTGGCACGACGGAGCGTAGCATCATCTTCGGTGGGGGAGCTTTTGGAGCGTGAGGTAGCGTCGAGATGAGGTATGACTTACGATAGGTACCATCGCGACTGGGTGGAGAAGGCGAGGGAGAGATACTGTAATAAGGGGAAGGGGGACAGGGCTGGATGGAGAGCAGGACCAACGAACGGAGGGAGAAGATCGAGTCGTTTTCGCTATTTTTAATAAGAAAACGGGATGGGTGAGTTTAATATCTCGAGTTAATTAAGAATATGTTCTCTCTCATACTGGAGCACTGCAGCGGAATAGCGAAATGAATTAGAAGGGAGGATTTACGCGGCACGAAATCGCAAAAGAAGTGTACCAGCCAGGGAAATAAATTATTCCACGGCGTGATCAACAGTTCAATATAATCGAGAGGCGATGCTCTAGATCAATTTAATTAGCAAATCATGTTTGGCGAAATTAGATTGCCAACTCATACCGGGATTAAATCTAAATCTTAAATAAATAAAACAATGCAGAACTATGTAGATGTCCCTATCTAAATATTTGACTCGGCTGAAAATAGAGAAATCAGGACGAAATGAAATGCAACATCCAATTGACGAAGATTAGGTGTTTAAATTAATCAGTATATCAGTATTAAAGAGATCAGTGGGCACTGAGTTGATCATAGTAATGCGGTCATAGTCAAATGGCGCGACAAGACCGTAATAGTTGGAGCATCTTAAGACATGACTGGTACATAATTCAGAGTAGCTAAACTTTAGCTTACGTCATCCGCTAAGGAGAAAATCGAATACGCGAAATCCACAGTGGGATTCGCCAGGACTGGGATTCAAAACTAGATCTCACGATTTTATGGTGGAATTCACATTGAAAGTGGACGTCTAGGTTGCTTAACTGGTTAAAGCATTCTACGTAAATTCTGATTATATAGACTCGGATTCCAGTCCAGGCGAATGATTTTTTCTTCACAAACTCCGCAAGGAGGAAAATGAACACTAACTATGTAGATTCCGCTTATTTTTTTTATTTTTTTTGCGGCTCATTTTTTGCATTTGGTTTACTACAGCGCATTACAGTTCATAACTAACATTTAAAGGAATATACAAATTTGGCGATCATTACCCTCCTTGATGGATCGCTTCCACATTTCTAAGACTGAAACCGTGATTTTCGCACTCTTGTATCAAATCCCTGTACAGTACGCTGAGTCGGCATTCATGCTGCACAAATCCCATGCATTACGGAGAATTTGGCGTGGTTAGTTGCGGGAGGAGGGTAGAATTGGAGCCAGGTCACTTAGCAAAGAAGAAGGGTAGGGAGAGGGTAGAACTAGCGAAGGGGAATGAAGAAATAGCTCGTTCCGGTCGTCGGGGAGCCATTCAATTCACGGCTGGCTTCTCGTCTCTCAACCACCACCGGCGGTCACTATGGTTGCCTTACTTCCACACTTCTCTTTCTCCGCACGCTGCATAAGATACCATTCCTGGGACTTGGGACGCACGTAATAGATCAATGAAAGGAGAAGAAATCAGGTCAAATCAAACCATACTTTGATAACGGTCCTGCTCTTTCCGTTGGGATTGCATCCGGAAATGGTGTCTAGCCAACAACCGTTTCGAAAAAATTACCCATCGGAAAATAAATTTACGTGGTTTTCAAACAGATATTACAAACAGGTAGTTCTTTTTAACCGGCGTCGGTTGAAGCGGGAGATTTTGTAAGCCGCATCACTTGATCGTATAGAACCAACTAGGTTTCACTGTAGTAAAATCCTATGCAAATTTTCTCTCGATTCCAGTAACCGCAGAGTCGAATATCAATTAAAGCCATTTTTTTCTCAGTGATCAACATTTCACTTTGACTTCACCAACGAAAGCCTGGAATGTATTTATTTTTTCAAGTTTAAATGTAATAACCTGGATTAAACAGCACTAAGAGACTGGCTGCATTTTTTCTAGGTTGCAAAGGAAGTGGAGGAAACACTTATAACGAAAATGGATTCATGGAATGGATAGTGTAAATCACAACCTGGATGTTGCATGAGTGCTTGCTGAAGCCATATGGCATCAATAGACGTCTAGGGAATCTCGCGCACGTTTCCTGAGCGCTATTTATTAACCTCACATGACACTTAAATTGGTTACTTGCCAGTCGCTGACTAACAACTGACAATATATTTTCTCTAAAAATACATTCAGTTCCTATAATTCCTCTCTTTCCCTTAGTTATTATTTTTGCCAAATGGTACGTAGCGTTGGCCCATGAGATGTTTTGAAGACCCGAGTAGGCAACAAAAAAGACCTCGGGTCGGCGTTTACTCTGGCGACAAGGCAAACCCATTTTATAAATTACTCCTGTCGAAACTTCCGACGCTTTGACAGCGATGCAATATGTTTTAAGCGACGCGAAGAGATCACGAGTCCCTGTACTAAGCACGCGACCAAAACCCACCCGCGTGAGTCGGCACGCGTAATGGGTGGGAGTCAAGATGATTAATATACACACGCAGCGCGACGACGATTGCAAGACAGGAATGGGGCACGCTGACGTCTCATTACATCCAATGTTTCCCCCCAATTCCCCCAAAGATCACAATCTATTGGCTTTACCAACCTCGTACAAGGAGAGAGAGAGCCTACTTCCGACGGCAAAACGAGCCGAGCACGATAAAGAGATAGATAAGCCTTTCTTGAGCAGGAGCTAGATTGAGAGTTTCCTCTTCCATAGTTAACATAGGCTTGCCATACGTCCTCACAAGCGGGATTGTCCTTCTGGGATTTTGGCTAATAAAAGAAGCGTGCTGAAGTAAATAATGCATGTTTTTCTGTATAAGTTTTCACTCAAAAAAATTTTCTACGTATAATAACAAGTGTGCTAAGTCTAATTTAATTTGTTTTTAATACACATATTAATAACTTCTGATAAAACATACCCATGTATGTTCCTAAGTAAAGAAAAACAGGAATAGTATTTCTCCACACTTCTTTTTCTATTATCTACGCTGACCTAGGTTTCAATGGATAACAATCATTTTCAAGTTTCTCGAAAAATCCTTGAAAATGACTGTTGAAACCTAGGTCGGAGTAATAAAAAAGTGTGGATAAATACTATTTCTATAATAAGCATAAATAATAATTTATATTAGCACCAGTTTATATTTATGTTTTTATTTCCTTACGGAAATGAAAAACTTTAAAGTTAAGTTTAAAAAACACAAAGTAAAGCCTGAGACTTTGTTTTATACCTATGTACGTCATAATTATATGACTACAAGGTATTGATATTCTGAATTTTTACCTCACATTTAAAGCAACCCTAACCTAACCTCTTCTCACATGGTAGTAAAGAAAGAACACTTGGTAATATTCCACTCAATATTCAATGTAGACTCACTGGTTTCAATGTTAACACATCATCATCAGAGCAACAATATCTGATTGTATAGAGATTCTCTCTTGTCACATGTTCAACTCCCACAAAGTTACTTCGCTCTTCATCACACATGTCATATGGTGGAATAGGATGCACTTACATGCATAAAAGGCAGACAATAAGATATGAAGTCAAAGGAAATAAGGTTATCAAGTTTACGAACTAAAGAATAGAGTTAAGTGGCTTAAATTCATTGCCAACAGAAATATTTAAAACCCATAAAGGCTTGAACTTGAGTTAGTAATGGAATATAGGCTAAAAACAGCTACAACCTATGATGATGATGTGTCAACATCGATACTGGTCAGTGTATATAAAATATTGCGTGTAATACTACTAATTGTGTTATTTCTTCATTCCATGTCGAAATTCTTCAAAGTTACTTCGCCCAACATCATCCACCTCACATCGTAGAATAATATGTACATACATACATAAAATACAGACCATAAAATGAGTACACAAAGAAAAGAAGGTTATCAAGTTTACTAAACGAGGAATAGAGTTCGGTAGCTAAAACCATTGTCAACGGAAATATTAAAAATGAGTAAGGGCATGGATGGGGATTAATTAATATAAAAGCTAAATAAATTTTTCAGTATTTATGGCACAGAGGCAAATAAAATATGTAACGAATATGAAATATACCTTCCAGGAAAAAAATGAGGGTTTGGCGTGACTTGCTAGGTGAAAAAAAACCACTGCGGGTCAATACCCGCACAGGAAGGGCAGAGGGAAAAACCTGCACAACCATCAGATAGAGAATCTGGGTATTCACCACAAAGGACATGGAGGACATGATGATGATGAAGACTAAGTTTTATGGAGTCGGACGCCACACACACACTAACGAACACCTGTCACGGAGCTCTCAAGAAGCGGGGAGTAGGTATGTGCACCTATCACGTCCCCAGCGAGCTGAAGATGTAACCTACACACGTGTGACACGAGATTGCGGCTAAGGAAACAAGAATACGATAAAGAGAAGAAGAGCGTGTGTCTCTTTCTCTCCCCCTTCCATAAACACACAAAACGAAGCAAGTCGAGAGGGAGGAGTGAGCTCTTTCGCGCTCAAGGAAGCAACCCACACGAGTCTTGGTGCTCGGGTGTCGGTCCCTTTGAAATGACAGATAACCGGGTGGGAGAGCTGAGAGTGTGAGGTTTGGGGAAGTGTGGAAGAAGGAGAGGGGGGGTAAGGGAAACGCGACACTTAGGGGATGGAGCGGGGAGGAAAAAAGAGAATGTCGGAACATTGGGGGAGGGGGGGACAAGAAAGAGGGAGGGGTTAGTCGTGAGAAGGGAATGGAGGACGGGACTCCCCGTCTTGACAAATGACGGGGGCTTAAAGAACACTTTGAAAAAAAAGTGTCCTGATCGTTTTTATTTTCTTCTTCCTCCACAAGAGGCGGCTACCCTCAATAAGGTGCTATACCACAAAAGAAGAGCCGACGATGACAAGGGAACTGGACGCCATAACTTCGTAATTTTACAACACGACGTGCCGAGCGAAAAAAAGAGTATCCGTAAATCGACCTGAGAACACGCGTTTTAAGGTCAATTGAGTTGATTGTTTTGCAAATCTTTTGAAATGCACCATTTGGTGTTCTCATTATGAAAATAAACCATGACAAAATAGCATGATAATATATGGATGCATTTTTAATGCGAACGGTTTCGATGTTTTACATCATTGTCATGCCTTCATCGAAAATAAAACACCGAAACAGCATTAAAATTTCATCTGTGGAAAATTGCTAAGAGTCCTTCTTTTGTTATGTATAAGTTCCACCATATCTGTCCTGAGATAACATTATCAATTCATAACACAGTAGTTTATCTCTAGAATGTTTACCGTTGGCCGTCTCCTAATGAACTTTCGAATAAGAGGACCTACTTTTAGACAATTTGTAACTTCGACGAAACCGTAAAAACCAACACTTATGGAAACTTGAATTTATAATTAAACAGCATGAAGTGCCAAGCAGGAGAAAAATGAATCCGAAAATTGGCCTAAGAGGTCAGTTTTTCCGGCCAAAATTCGATTTTACTCAAACCCTTGGAAGTTCATTATAAAGTTCTTTTATAGAGAGTGAAATGTTGAAACATTGCTAATTTTTTGAATTTTCTAAGAATCGTAACCAGTTTCCAACTGATGCAATTGGATATCGGAAGATGAGGGGCTCCTTAAAGAAAAATATTTCTGTCCCTCAGTAAAGTATTCTGATTTGAATTCGTAACAGAAATATTGCCGTGATGAGTGCCATGTAATATATTAATTTATTTCCTTTTCGCTGATTTCTGTATAATTATCCTTTAACGCCTAATTTGTGGCAAGGATAAAAGGAGGGAAAAAGAGGATGCCGGAACAGGGGGACTTGTAGGAAAGGTTAGCAGTGAAAAAGGAATGGACGGGACTCCCGTCTTGACAAATGACGGGACTTTATGAATCCTCTCAAGAGCAGTCGTCGTAGTCATTTTTTCTACTTCCTCGGAAATAGAGGCTCCATCCCAAAAAGATGCATGCCGCAAAGGAGATGGCGACGACAAGGGAAGGGGCTGAGACACCCAAACTTCATAATTTCACAACACGAAGTGAGAAGCGCAAGAAGAAAGGAGCCGCTAATCGGTCCGAGGAAACATCTTTTCCGGTCAGAAAATATTTTTTTCCAAATCCATTGAAACATCACTAAATTTTTTATGAGAAAGACAACCCACTAACAAGTAACTTGTAAGTCCTCGTTAATTTCCTGAGCTTAACTCGCAGAATGATGTATTGTTGATAGTGATACCGTTCCAATCACATCATACAGTACCGCATTGTGATTCACTCACAAGAAGGTATTGTATCGTACATATAACTTGCGCATTATGCAATATGTAAAGTTCTTCTCCAAAGCCAATGTGTCATTTTGTATGGCCGGGCACCGTAAAAAGAAAAACAAACAGCGCATAAAAATTGCAAGTAGTAGGAAGAAAAATTCAATGGCCCGACTAAAGCACATAATTACCTAATTACTTCTAACACAGGAAGTGAGACAAGTTAAAAAAATTGTCAGAAGTGGGATTCGAACCCACGCCCGGAGAACCGGACTGCGACCTGAACGCAGCGCCTTAGACCGCTCGGCCATCCTGACGTTCGATGAGGATACTATACAAATTAAAGGTAGCTACTTACTTTGCACTCATCTTAAGACAGCGTGGCAAGATAAGCGTGGCAAGTGGCAAGACGTTCATTAATACCACGCTCTTCGGAATTCATTTCAAAAATAAATACTGGGATATTTGTCAAATCGGAAAAAGATATTTGCGGCAAATATACATAGGTAATTGAGTTCATCATCATTGAGTCAACTCAATAGCATTTATATGTAATCGATGAGATAACCTGCTTGCTTCCAATCCCTAACAATCGCAGAAAGTTCGCTACAAATTCACGCCGGTTAAGTTTTTTAAACCAATTCTATAAAATTAAAAAATTTTCCCCACAGTCGAAAACAAAAAAATAACTTGTGATAAAGCAGTTGAAATCATTTTGAAAAATACGATTACGATTTCATGTTTGAAACAAAAAGGGAAAAGCTGAAACATATACATTGTTATATTTGGGATGAAATTTTCGACTTCCTACCCCCCTCCATTCTCGTGTTCAAAACAAGTTCTAACTTAATGATGCACACGAAATTAACGGACCCTTATATAGGCGGATGACGAAAAACATCGTTCAGAAGGGGAAAATTTCTCTGAAAAATTCCGAATTGCCTAATAATCGGAAGATAATTAGCTAATTATCTTTTAAATAAATCACATAAAGATTTCACCAAAGAATAGTTTAACCCATCAGACTCTTAATATTTATTACTATTTCTCTGGATCGTAAATGCTTTAAACATTTAAATGGAGACATAGTGGCCCCAAGGGCGGTTACAATTTCCATCTTTGCCCCGTACACTAGGCCACAAGCCGGGATGTAAAAAGGAAAATACGAAGATCAATTTTTGCGAAGATGGACCCTAAAGGGGAATGCTTCAGGAAGTGTTTTATCCAAGCACAAAACTCTCCTCCATTTTGGCGTGTGAGACCGAGATATTATCTTTCAATGAAGACTCAGTCACGTGGAGGTATTAATGAAGGCCTGTGGAAAGCCCATCATTTTATTCAATCCGGTGAAAAAATACAGCTTTCACTGAAGAGAGACAGTAGACTTTTATCGAGACGCTAAGGACGCAGAAAAATCAACGGATAAACCTTCATTTTAAGAGACAAATTAACCCTTAGCTGAAAACAAAACGGATCATCTCAATCTTAAAACGCATTTCGTTCGCAGAAACGGTAAATGTTTTGCTAGTAAAATGGAGATTAAGATAGAAGTTCAGTTTTCTTATAAATGAATTTCTTTACATTTACTTGGAAAACAATATTAATTTAATATGAATAGATTTTGTCACAAAGCGACATCATAAGGTCATGAATGTTTTTACATGATTAATTAAAATGGTTAACTTATCCATGCATTAAATTATCTTAGAGAAAAGATGAAGTTTACTTATTTAGAGACCATGAATTTTCATATAATTGAGCCTGGAACAATATAATACATCGGTCAGATGCCTTCTCCAGGGTGAATTTCAACACGTGGCTGACGTAAGAATTCGTTAAATCGACCAAGTGTTTTACGACCGTCATAACCATGAAGTTCCACAAATAGGAATAAGAAGCCATCGAATCCGAGAGGAGTAGATTTGTCTCGGAATGCACTCACCTCCTTGTAGCCCGGTCGCGGGACTATTCACGATAAAATCACGTCGAAATCAAGTCGAGTAGGCGCGTGAGCTCCTTGGAAACCATTGGCGAGAATTACTAAGGCGAGAGTGCTCCATTAAAAAAAACATTGATGGAAAAAGAACAAGTGTAAGAGTGGAGCAAAGAGGAGGATGATGAAGATAGGGGTCGGTCGCGTGGTTGTCGTGACGAGGGACAGATGATCCTCGCTTCGGAGAGTAAAGAATGCGGAGGCGACGAGATGGACCCGTGAGATGAACGCGTGGGTATTGGGGGAGACGAACGAGATGGTCCTTAGATGGGGAGGGAAAAAAAGAAGGGCGGATGTTTTAAAGGTGCCTCTTGTCACAGCTTAAGTCAACTTCGTGTCTCCCCCCCCCCCCCCCCTACCTCTGGAGAGATGGAAGATGGTCCGGGATCGGAGGGAAGAAGCAAACGCAGAGAAGGAAGAGCCGACACTCTTGGAGAGGGAACGGAGCGACGGGGAAAAAACTGGAGGGAAAGATTCGTTTGGGCAAAGGGGATAAAAAGAATACTTTCGCATGAGAGGCGGACATCACGGATGAGGAGCCGGGAGGAAAGAGAGAGAGAGACGCCTTTGGTGGGATGAGGAGTCATTTACGTAAGAAGATCGACTTCTATAAAAGAAGAAGTAGAAGACGGAGGAAGGTCCGTTTCGTCAGCCCAAACTAATCAACGGAGATGATTAGTTTTCGGCCACGGGATGTCTCGCTTAATTTAATAGGACATAACATATCTCAGTTTAATTTAATTATAATATCGATGTGCGTCTCAGAGAGTTTTGGCGATGTGTTTTTTCTGTATCCAGGATCACGAGAGGAGAAGCGTAAGTGGAGTAGAGGGGATTAAAATGTCTTCTGAGGAGTTTCCTCGCAAAAAGATTACTCCGTAAACATTTTGCGACACATTTCTGTTAGGTAAATCAACATGTTGACATAGATTTATTCCTGAATATAGATACTTTTCTCTTACTCTAATGATCCTCAAAATATCTGAATGTTCCAAAGTGATGTGTTTAAAGCCCAAAATTTGGAAAAAAAACTATTTATTAGCCGAAATTATACTTGTGGAAAAAAGTAAAAATCTCCCATTTCTTTAAACGAAAGCTAAGTGAATTTTGAACCCGTTTGACCGAAATAACAAGTTGGAGCGTTCAGACAACTACTGGCTCGTAAATGCAAAATTACTCGGGTTTATTTTTGAAATGGTGTCAGGAGAAAGCATTAGAATAAAATTATTAAAACTACAGTAACTGCAGAAGACAAAAATACGATAGTAAGTATGACTGGCGCTCAAAATAAAAGATTCCACTTCCGTGAATCAATACAAATATTTAAAAGATAAGTTCAAGAACTCTCATTTAAAATGATCGAAAATAGAGGCGAATATTTCTAGTATATATGAAGTCCGAACGTTTAAGGTCACTACATTTCAATGGCTAGGGGAATAATTACCAAGGATGGAATACATTAGGCAAATTATGATGGGCGTTGAAAGGTAGACTCAGTTAGAATGAAGCTGTTAGTTGACAGGAGATCTGATTGGAAATCTGCAGCAAACCAATCTTCGGATTAATGACTCCAGATGAAGTGTGAAAACAATTATCTCTCCATTTTTCGTATCATCTATTTTTTTCAATTCATCCTTTGAGTGACTAAAAATATAAAATTAAAAGATAAAATTATTGTAAAGCTAAATTGTCCATGTTTTCGTCAGCTATATTCCTCTTGAGTACTTAGAAATAAATTCCATTACATCCCATGGTTTTATAACACCTATTCGTATATATACCACACGCTGTACCGTGAAAAATGGAAGAAAAACGAAACTCAAATTATTAGCCATATTGGGCGTGATGTGGTGAGGAAATACCTAATGTATAATCTTCCGATTCGTCCTGCATGATGCACATACCAATATCACTAAGGAAACATTTTAACAAATGAGCTATATAATCGCTTCCTCCACTTTCGACTCATCGTAGGCAGAATAAGGGATGCAATTGCAATTCAACTAACCCCTGCACAAAACTCCCAGTGAGCGATGCGAAAAATAAATATCGAGATGCGAACTAGAAGTGAGTCGGCAAAGGGACATAAGAGAACTTCTCGGAAACTTGAAAAAAAACAAAGACAAAGATCTCGGGGACTTCTAGAAACGTGACGGAAGTCACATAGTGCATCCCCCACGGGGTAGAGGAAGGGGGAAGCCACTGGGAGAGGGGGGCGTGAAAAAATCCTCGCCAAACCCTGAAATTAATCGCGAGAAACCCGCCAATAAGTCATTCGGTGCACGAAAATTGTCTCCTCTTGGCAGAAGCGCGCTCCTGGGTGGCTGATCAAATCCCTTGTAATTACAACTCACAATGAAGGAGAGATTTGAGGGAGACGAGCTACCGATCTAGGAGGTGGAGAGTCAGTCGGCGGCACTCCGGGGCCTCTCATTGGAAGGCCGGCAGCCAAGCGCCTTTTCAATACAACAAATGAAGTGATGGGAGGCCGGCTTTTAATCAAAATGAGGAAGCCGTAAACCGGTTCCGATACAAGTGCGAGAGAGGGGAAGAGAGTCCGATTTTTCCCTCCCCCCAACTTTTTTTCGACATCATTTCCCCCTCCCCCCGCTTCGAATCCCCAACCCCGTTCGCATTCCTCATCCCTGTCCACCCTCTCATACCGCAACAGAGCCCCCCCTCCCCTTTCATCTTACCCACCCTTCAAGAGGTGCCAACTCTCCGGGAATTCCAGGATTCTTCTGGAATTTGTCCGATTTTTGCCCCTCCGATCCCTCCCGGCGGGTAGCTTATTATTGGTATCTTTTGGAATGATGGAATCAGATGACCTGAGCTATCAGATGGAACCAGATGTTCTAAGAGGAACTTGTAAATTTAGATAGGCCGCCACAACCAAACCTTCGCGACAAGATTTTGTTTTGCATTTGATCAAGTTTTAAAATTTTTTCAAAGCATTTAAAATAAAACTGGTAAATTATATAATGTGGTGGTGTTGGTAAAAAACTTGGAGGCGCCTAGGAACTTGGCGAGAAAAAAACGTGGTGTGTGTTGGTAAAAAACTTGGAGGCGCCAGGTATCGATCCTGGTACCTCTCGCATGCTAAGCGAGCGCTCTACCATCTGAGCTACGCCCCCTTGTTAAGACACAGGGAAAATTAGCAAGCCTTTTCCCCTTTATTCATCAGCTTACTATCCATATCTCTTGGAATGTTGGAATGAGATGACCTGAGCCTTAACGCCTTAACCTGTGCGGAGCTTGAAAATTTAGTAAGGCCGGTATATTCAACCCTTTTCTTTTCTGAGTCGGCTCTACAGACCTTTTCACTAAAGCGCAAACCTCATAAGCATTCCTATACCCTTTCACAAAGTCCTATCCCATGTGTCAATTCCCACTGTGACTTAGGGGTAGTCTTCGACTCCCAACTTACATTTCGCGAGCACATAAATAAGACTACCAGGAAGGCGATGTCAGTCGTCGGCCTTCTGTACCGCCACACGGACATTCAGGATCCTTTTGCTCTTCGGACAGTATTTTTTGGATGTGTCCTTCCGATTTTAGAATACTGTTCTCCAATTTGGTAAACCGCTTGCCCCACAGCCTTGAATACGCTCAGTCACCCTTTTAACTTCTTTCTCGCCATTGCCCGCCATCGAATCCCTTCCTTCAGAAACTTATCAAAAGAATACATCCTTTCTTCCCTTTCAATCCCAAACCTCTCTCTCCGTCATGTACTATGCGACATGAAGTTCCTCCATAGCATTTGGAGTGGCTCTCTCCGCACCAACTGCCTTCTTCCTCTCTTTCCTCTTCATGTTCCTTCTCGTTCCCTACGCAATAACTCCCTTCTTGACATTCCCAAATTCAGACTTTCAATGTCCCAGCGCTCCCTATTCTACCGTATACCGGAAACTTTCAACTCCCTAGCCTCGCAGTTACCCTCCCTTGACCTCTTCTCCACACCCTCCGTTTTCAAATCAGTCCTCAAAAAACATATTGCCGAGTTGACTCCCTCTATCCCATCTCCTTGTCCCAATGCAAAGCTTTCTCTCCTACGTATTTTTCTATTAATCTGTTATGTTTTACATTTTGTAGGGTATATTTTGTTAAAATTTCTATTTATTTGTTTGCTTGTAGACCAATGTAAGAAGCCTTTATGCCGTTTTTGGAGACTTTGAAATAAATAAATAAAAATATTTTTGCACTTGACCGAGTTTTTAAATTTATTTTGCCTCTCGGGGTAAGAAAAAATAAATTCAAATATTTACAGAAAAATATATTTTGTCCGATGCTAAAATATTCGATGCCGAATGGAATCAATCTTCACGTGAACTGGGCGATGGAAACTAAAAAGGTTATTCATTCCGATTGGTAACACCCGGTCAACATCAAACTAATGATAGATATCTAATAAAAACATTTGCATTCCCTCGCATATTAATAAATTCCTCATTAATGTAAAAACAGGGGAAATATAGCGTTTTAGTTTTAAATTTTGTCGACCGAAAGAAAATTTTCCGGAAAAAATGCCGGAATTCCTCGCGCAAAAATTCCAAACCTCTCAGAAAGACCAATTCGCTGGGTGGCAACCCTGCCACCAACCCTCCCACCCAGAGTAACTCGATTCACCTCTCTGCCGATTCCGAGTACCCTATTTTTAAGTCCTGCTTGGATTTTTCCCCCATTATTCTCCCCTCTCTGTATTCTCCTGAGCATTCCCTCTCCCCCTGAAGCGCACAACTCCCATCCTATTCCATTCAACCCTTCACCGCCCTTTTCGTAGTGCAAATGTGCAGAGATCCACAGTGGTTTCCGCACTTTACTCTTTCCACACTACGAACCAGGTTCACGACTCGCACCGACAAGTAGGATGAACCTTCCATATCCTTGTCATATCAGATGCCCCGTTTTATGCCAGGTCAGAGTTAACCGTAAGATGATGAAGCTTGTTCGTAAGCCGGAGGTCAATTGAGAGTTCGGTTTTTTTTACAAAGCATCATACTTTTGGTTAGCTGACGAATGAAGTTATTAATGAGTGGACGTATTAACTTCGGTTTTCGTGTCCAGAAAATATTTTATCCGAGATAATAAAACTGCGCCTCAGAGAACTTTTCCTGGGGAGATGGGTGACCATCCGTTCACGCCACGACCCTAGTAGATTCCTGAGCCGTAAGTAGAGGAGTGTAGATTCCCATGCATTTAATTCGGTCATCCAGGTGACCATCGACAGGGAGCGTTTAAATCTCGTAAACACGTGCGTGTAGTCCAAGATTCAAACCGAAGAGTGTCCGAGATCCGTAGTTCAACGCTCCTTGTAGATGATCACCTGGTGGACCGAAACGCATGCATAGAAGTCTTAAATTCCTCTGTTTTTATTGACAACTTGGATTTATCTTTAATTTAAATTTACTTGTCAGTTCTCTCTCCTTGAATTAAATAAAGTTGGAGAACCGTTTCCGTACGCTTCTATCAAAACTGCAAACAGCCCACCCACCTCCGTCGCCGTCGGCACTTCGCCCGGAGGTGGCACGGACCCGTTTGCTCAGTCTCGCTGGAAGAGAAAGGAACAATGTTTGCGGAAGCTTTCTGGACTAGATTTCGAGATAAATGTCCGATGAGATCCCTCCACCATCTTCTAGGACGACTGGAATGCTTCGTGACGGAGTAATTATTGAAAAGCGATCAATGTTGATGGAGTTGTGGATCCACTACGTTTCCATTCAGCCAGCGAGCCATTCCATTCAGCCAAAGTGTATGGCCTCGTGAGTAGGACGAGTGAGGCAAAACGGTATCTCCGAGAAATCAGCCTCTGGAGTATTTATCGTTCTCCTATTCTTAACTTTTTGTCGCTGCTGAATGAATCAGTCCCATCAGAGTCCAAAAAATCTCATGAATGAAAATAAGGCGATGAGTGGCATCGGTGGAATTTGAACAGACTGGAAGAACCATTCAATAGAGGGAAGCATTTGATTGGCCGTGGGATCAGTCATTTTCGCCACCTAAAGATGAGGACGTAAATTCCTTAAAGGAAAAAACATTCGCTCAGACCGGGACTCGAACTCAGATCCCTCGATATCGCGCCGAGTGCCACGGGGTATTGTGGGCTAGGAACAAAAACTTGAAGACTGCCGGACTTATGAAAATCTCTGCATTTACAAGACATTGGATGATCTGCTCTCATGCGTTTTAGGTCGATTTATAAAAATCAATTACTGTCATGCAGCTGAAAAGCTGTCTTGTGTGTTTAAAGAAAAAAAACGCGATTATTTAATCAACGATTGGTCGTCTCTGCTCACACGATATATTTTTTGAGGGAAGGAAATTCAAAATCAGGCGGCCATGGGCCTGGTACTAACATGATGGCCGTGTTTAGCATGACTTACAATTAGTAAAACTCCTGTGTGTGCTTGGCTACTGATCGAAGGGTTCCGGGTTCCAATCCGGGTGAAGCCTTTGGACGTCCTCAAACAAAAAGAAATCCTCGGAGTCCGAGGTGGCCCAGGGAAAGGAACTGGCCCCCCTACCCTGAATGTGTGAAATTCACACGCCTGTGGCTTAGTCCGGGGTGAGCTCTACCCTCAACTATCCAAACCAACCTTCGGGTTGAATCACTTAGTGAGTAAATCTCCAGATTTTAAAATTCTCCCTCCCTCCAGTAGTATGCACGTTTATAACAAAATTCATTTCTTATTAGGGAGTACCTAATCCACCGTGTTCTTAGAACTTACGAAGAAGTAACCAGCGGTGTAAATGTAACTCCTCCCACAGGATTTATTGTTATATGGCGGGTTCCGCGCCTATGTATGTACATAATGGACTCTCGAGCGATGCTTATCATTTTATTCCTCTCTTTCTCCATTGCAGGGAGCAAAACGAGCGACGGGTCGGACTGCGAGTCCGAGCCAGGGATTCCGCTGAAGAGGAAGCAGAGGCGGAGCCGGACCACATTCACGGCCCAACAGCTGGACGAGCTGGAGCGGGCGTTCGAGAGAACGCAGTACCCGGACATATACACGAGGGAAGAGCTGGCGCAGAGGACTAAGCTGACGGAGGCCAGGATACAGGTGAGCACTTGGAACTGGCAAGTCCTTAGATAGACGAAAAGTGCACAAAAAAGAGCAGAGCTGGAGGAGCGGGAAATAAATCTTTCGGTGAAGGCTTCCGCGAAGTGGTCCAGTAGAAGCAGTAGAATTTCCGGTATGTCTTCCGCATGGTATATACTTCTTCGACGGCAGTTTCGCCGGGGTTACAGTACGCGTTTTCAGCATAGAGTTACTATATTAAAGTACCATAGGTGGCGCTGCGTACACTCGGCCGTAATCAGAGGTGAAGCCACTTCTGCCATATTGAGTCTCCGTGATTATTCATAAGAGCAATAGGCCTAAGTGTATTTATCGACAAATTTGCTGAACATAAAATGTTGAATTACTCATAAATTGGGATACTATCGGCTAAGTTGATGCGGCAATGTATTTTCATCTCCTCCAACCTATCTGAAGGAAAATAGACCAGTAGGAGCTATGGAAAGCATTCCATCTGCTCTTGAGTGCCTATGCTAGTATTTACTTACATAAACAGCGCAGGCAACCATCTATGAAAATAATTTTTTTTTTCTAAATTATTCCTCATTTGCCGTTCATAATACACTACAATTTATTTAAAAAGAAACAAAGTTTTTACGTTTCTCAAATATTTCACTTCAAGGCAGGAAACAAGAACTGGGCGTTAGAATATCTAGGGGCTCTAAATATTGTGGAAATGACTTCACCTGAAGTTTGTCACGCTACCTCTGTTGAACAATATATTCTCTAAGTTGTTCAGGTCTGAAGCGTAATTCAACGGTTTTGCACATTCCCATACTGCACAGTATCCGACTAATAGGGGAAAACCCTACGAAATTTATCAAGGTAGGGGGTTATTCCAGTAAACGTTTGAATATGGCAATCAACGAGATCTTTCACGCTAGCGTAAAAGATCTATACCTTGCTCTAAAGCAATCCTGCGCTCTCATTTCAGGTGTGGTTCAGCAACCGCAGGGCTCGCCTCAGGAAACAGCTGGCAAGCACTGGCAGTGGCGGCGGCAGCGTGACCGGCGGGGGCGGCGGGAGCTGCTACGGAGGCGTGGTGGGCCCCTCGGCCAACTCGGGGGGCGGTGGCGGGGGTATGGTGGGGGCAGGAGGCGTCGGGAGCGGGGGAGGAGGCGGCGGAGGAGGCGTGGGGGCCCTACACTCGGTGGCCTCCGCGCCCCCCGGCATGATGGCGGCTCAGGGCCTCGTGGCCTCCATGACGGCGCACCACCCATTCCACCCGCACCACGGGCACGGCGCGGCGGCAGCGGCTGCGGCAGCCGCGGCGGCCGGCGGCGGCGCTTACATGATCCCGCCCCCACCGCCGCCCCCGCCGCCACCCGCGGACTCCGCCCCCTACCTGCAGCAGCACCATCACCACCACCATCGGCATCACCAGGGTGTCCACCCGCAAGGTAAGGGCACGGTTGCTACGCTTTAACGACGCCTTAATTCGAAACCATTGCGCTAACGGCAGAAAGAAGTTAAAGATTCCTACCGCGTACTAAAAACATCGAAACCTAATTTTGGCACGTTTTTAGCCTAGATTTTAACCCTTTTAGTGCCATTTATTTCCAGTGTAACCTTTCAGAAAAACCTAGGGCGACTGGTAAATAAAATGTACCGTTCAGAAAATTAAGATATTACCTATGTAGTAATCTTTTAAAATAAAGACTTGTCGGAAACTTATACCATTTTTGTTTTATCGTTAGCAATAGTCTCGCTTTTCATCAAAGAAAAAAATCTTAATAAGTTATTAAGGTCATATTAACGTTACGTGGATGATACGATGTAACGGCCCCTCAACGGTCACCATGGAAGCTATTTTCGATATATCGGTCAGTGACCTTACGAGGGTAAAGGGAAAAAAATCCAGATCTACAACGCAATTTCGGGAATATTTGCAGTAATGACACTCTAATTTCCGAACACAATTCTTTCACGAAAGAAAGTAGCAATCCATCTTTCACAACTATCAAACATTAATTTTACCTTTCCAAAAGACACCATATATAGTGACTTACGAATTTATTTCACCATCAATGATGCATGCATTGCTAAAAAAGGAATTAGTTAAATGAACACAGACTAAATTAGAGTATTGCAGGAAACGCATGGTGCAATTCTACTGAAACATGGTGAGGCAACTATAAAAATTACCAAATAACATAAGGGCTAAAGAATTGGTGCATATAATGTGCAGTGACTAGGCCCATTACTGAGCAAATTTAGGGAGCGATATAGTGGCATTGTCATTCAAATACACACAGCTATTTCAAATCCATGAAGTATTTATGGATAATTCGCTCGAAAAGGAATTTTCATTCACGTCAGATTCTCGGAATTGTGTGAAGAATGGAAGCAAAAGGCGATTGAGGTATGTAGTATCGTTTAGTCACTAACTTTCTTAACAAAGTAATATCTAATTTCACTCAAGATACGCCGTACGTATTGAGTCCTTCTAAACAATTATTTTGGAACTGCTTACACGACGTGTTTTGAATTCTGAAGATAAATGCCGCAACATAATCAGCCCATAAAAATGAATGGCCGGCACTGAATCCAACTTCGCGATGTGTAATTAACTCACCTCCCCTCAACTGAAGTTCAGTTCTAAAAACTCATTTATGTCTAAATGGTATTGGCTCATTTTGTAAGCATCATAGGGGAATAATCCTTTCATCATACAACTAGCAGCAGCTTTGTCACAATATTTCCTCGGCATATACATATACCCAGTAGAGGACCTCATTATAGCCTCAATAGTCGATATTTCATATAGTGGGAAAAATGGATTCACTGTAAGAAGCGCAACAGAGAAAGGAGCAACGCTGCTAGAAAACATTACTCATTCCTTTTAAAGGCTGGCTTTTGTTGTTTTTCACTTAATCGCCAGTAAATTAAGTTCACTTTTCCTCTAACTGTAAATATTTTTCGCGTGACGTTCTGAACTTCGATAAATATCATCTCATCCCCCTCAATATGTTTATAGGCCAAATTTGGGCTGTTTTTCCCGCCCAATTAAACTGACAAAAATTCGATAATAGGCATCCGAAAGCCGACGTAACTCAGCAGCGATGACCTTTTCTAGATTCGGAAGTAGTACCTTTTGGTAAATCATTAGGGCCCATGACTATTCAATAAAGAGCCATAACTCATCCAGATTACGGCCGGAGATGGCCACCAAAAAATATCACTTATACCGAAGATTTAGGAAGGATAAAAAAGAAGCACCTGCACATTTCTATGTGGCTACCTGCTTATGAGCGCTCCGGAAAATGAATTTAAACATTCAATCATTCAAATGGAAGCGGATGTTTTCGGTATGGGTGGCTTCTGTCTCTTCACGGACTCAAGGAGCGTCGCTAATTATAAGGCGGGGAAGCAATTAATGAGGATGTGCGAGCAAATAAATCCTTCGAGTGATCCCGTGGGCGAGGATAGGCATTATTATGAATGGAATCAGGCGGGAGGGAGAAACAGGTCCAATATGAAATGTTTATAGGGTAGGAGGATCTTTGCACCACTGGGAATAGCCTCAGTTGAGGGAGCTTGGCGGGTATCGCAGCACAGAGATGTGGAGCTGTAGGCTATAGGGGCCGACGGAAGTGAAATTATTGAAAGGGATTCTCCGACTGCCAAGGAGAAAACGGTCTAGGTGAAATATAATCGATTTCTACGACACCTTCCCACCAAGAGTAGACCAGGATAGGGAATTCATGAATGAAAAGTTCACTCTTTACTTTTTTGGCCGGCAGCATTTTTATCCCAACCTCTTTAACTTTTTTTTAACTCCTCCCTGCATTAAAACTGTTTTTCTCCCTTCAGGCATTAGATACCAGGCGTAATAATGCGTCAATCTGACGTAAAATTAAGTCAAAAACTAGGGAAATGCATTGCTGCGGTGCGCAATATTCTGTTAAAATTATTTAGGTGCGGCATTAAGCACTAGACTCGTTTTACAGGTAGATTTTCTGAAGTGCGTTGCAAATGGAGCATTCCGAGAATCAAATGGTTCTCCGAAGTAGCCTGAAGATCCTACAGGAGCGAAGCAAACCGACACCTGCACGTAAATTCTCGCAGCAACGCGGGAGACATGTTGGGCAAGAAATTCTTTCACATTAGACTGATATTTGGCTCCAAATTTTCTGTATTGGGAATATACACTTGAATCAGCGGGTTAACTAGCAGGGGATTTTTAACTTTTTCGCAATTCTGGTGGGATTATGGATTTTCCTGCTCAAATTGACGGGTTTAATACTCTTATGCGTGCTTTCTTTTTCAAAACTTAATGAACGAAATAAAAGGAGAAAAGCTCTTGAGCCAAAGTTATTATCCTCTCAAAGAGAACCTCGGTGAGACGAGCTTTACTTTTAGTGGTTATTAATCCCAGATGTTCAATAAAAAGTTGAAATTTTACATTCGATCGGCAACTTTAACTACGAGAGAAATTGTGACTACTAAACCATTACCATTGATTTCGGTCGTAACTACGTGATAGAGCGATTCTCGACATGATTAAATTTTCTTTTGCATGTGAGCTATATATGCGTTAACTTTTTTCAAAGATGACCAACCGATTTCGAGTCATGACGACTTCGGCTATTCCGTGTTCAATGTCTCACCTTTCAATCTACGTCTCCATATTCGTAAAACGAATCCCAGTTAAGACTTTGGGAGGATTCTAATTCATTCATTGCCACTCTGTAATCTAAACATGGAATAAAGGTTTTGCATAGAACACTGTTTAATTCAGCCTTGCGAGAAGAACAATAACGAGAGGATCAATATATCAATTTCCTTTCTTATGCCGCTATTTTTACGAATTCCAATATTTCTTGTCATAAAAACACCTACAACCATTCCGCCCAAGCAGCATCGTAATAGCATGCTCTTCTTTAGTAGGTATAATCAAGATACAAAATTAAAATCGGTGAATGGACTATTTTGAGTGACAGGAAACATCATCAAAAGGATAAGACTCGTGAGGTAGCCTCTTTGCGATAAGACGTCACATGTAAGGATACGATTAACGATAAAAAATAATGGATAATTTATGTTGTGGTATTTTAAAGATTATATGAAACGAATAACTCGCTCGATATCACCAGGTAAAGGTCAGGCTGTTCACATTAATCAAGCGAGTTCGACCTTTGAAAATGCAAATTTTATTGCGTGCTGCAACACGGCCGAATTAATGACTCATCATGGGACCTTTCCTTAATTAGTGCCATCGCAAATCATTCGCCACTTCGTGAACTCTTGCGTAATTTCGTCCTCTTTCTCTTTCACTCAGGTTCCAGATAAAAAAACTTCCTTCCGTTCATTTCTTCAGCGTCATTGCCCATTGATTTCTTCGATTAAAGACGAAGAAGAACGGCACGCTCATAACAGGTCATCTCCCACAGAAATAAGGGACATGTTCTTTGAAGCAATCAGCTTATATTAATTACTCTTAGACATGAGTTTTTAGAGGTCAGATTGCAATAATGTTGGTAGTGAGGGAGAAAAAGTAAGTATAATTTATTTATTTTCCATAACCACCAAAAACAGCTCTTACAGTCTTTTACATCATGGTATTTAACATTTAATAACGGACCTACACGAAGAACAATGCCCTGAGTGGTGAAAAATCCACCCAGGCGGGGCTCCAACCCGCAACCATAGTATTAGAATGCGTGAAATTTACTCCGCCGTCACCAGGGCCGACATTTACTCCGGGAAAAAGTGAATATGGAACGAGAAAATTTGGAGGAGGTAGAAAAAGGTGGCGTAAGAATAATTATGAGGTAACAGAACGCTGAAAAAAGCGACTTTCTGCAGTGTGAGTGGCAATAATGAAATCGAAATAAATGTACCAGAATTGGCGGGAAATCCCGCTGTTCGTATTTCCCCAGCCGAAAGGCCTTCCAGGCCGGCTTCTGATTTATTGCCCGCGTGCCGTCAAGGCTGTCCCGCGGGGCGGCGATTGCTGTTGCCGGCGTGAAATTTGCGCTCCCCGGTAGCAACTCAGGAGGAATCGCTTTGTTTTCTCAGATATTCACTCATCCCTTCAAAATCCTTCCTTTCGTCCACTCCACTTCCATTTCATTGGACGGGCTCTTGTACGAAAAAAACGCCCGGGAGACCCCGACGCGTCCTCAGGGACGCCGTCATCAACCACTTTGTGTAACTGCAGTGTGTTCCGCATAAATCGGCGCTTCAGACTGAAATGAAAGGAATTAGAATAGGGGTGAAAGGTAGGGAAGAAGGAAAGAGAGAATCCTGCAGCCGGAATTCGCCTACTCTCTAAGATATATGCCTAAGGAACTACAGTTAAGGCAAACAGAGTATGTACCTACTTTACTTGAAGCGCACTACTTATTACACCCACGTCGGCGTCTGAAAATATCCGCCAAAATTAGAATATTTTTATTTCTCCTCTTTGGAGAAATAAAAATATTCCAGTTTTGTCAAAAACTTTGGTCATTCTTTCAAAGCAGCGAAGTGAGCTAGCTAGAACCAATTGGAAGTCTTTACCGGCTTTTGCAAAATAAAAGAGTTATATGAAATAACAGTAAACAACTTAGATCATCCGCATAACTTATTAATATAAGAGGATACATTCAGTTAGTTTTTGTTATTTTACAATGAATGGGTTCCACAAAGTTACGTCAGAAACAGTTGTTTACAAAAATGATAAATTACATAAGATAAGAATGACCTCAGAAATGTCGCAAGTCAAATGAAATAATACATTACATAAATGCGAAAAACGACGCACGAGCAATATGATTGGTTCTACCAGCACCAGAAGATAATAATGAAGTCCATCACGAGTTAATTACTACATCCATACATAAGAGTAACAGTAAAATCCGAAATAGAAATGAATTTTAAGGTAACATGATGGAGACGTTGATAAACAATGCCCTTCCCGATAAAAAATGTGTCACTAAAAAGAAATGCTAAATCCTAGAGGCCCAATGTTACGGCTAGGTGGTCGGGATCGGAATTCAAGGAAAGACGTCCACCACGGCCGGGATCCGAACCCAGGGTCTTCGAATCGGGAAGCCAGTACTCAGTAACCAACGCGCTAGCCCGACCCCCCACCTTTCCTATGTCGTCCCTTTCTCGCCATCCTCATCCAACGTCCACGCACACACATGCCAACCTTCTTCCATTTCATCCATCTCCATCTCCGCACTCCACTTCGACCCTTTTCATATCCCGCACTCAACCCTCCCGCTTCCAATCATCCTCATCCAGGACTCATTTTGATCCCATTGCCGCATTCTTCACATCTTTTCCTCGCCTCTCCCTCTCTCCTCCGAGGCTTTTTTCTACCTCGGCATCCCTCCCCCCTCGTCCCAAGAGCGGCTTCACGCCATACCCAAGCTGACCGCCGCTCTTCCCATTCATCATCCCGTTGTCTCTCTTCTTTTTACCACCCACTCTCCCTATTGCCTCCACCTCCAACCACCCCCCGTCTTGTCTCGAGTTCTTCTTATGGTGTCCGGGCATCTCTCGGAAACCACTCATTCCACGTAACTCGGGCCCCTTTGTCCCTAGTGGCCGCCGCGTGACCTCTCGAAGGATTTCTTATGCATCTTGTGCCCCTTTGGGGAATTTCGTTGGGAGTGGCGCTAAGTTCACTGGCTTGCCACACCGAAGTCTACGGCTTGTATCCCGACAATAGTTAAGATTTCATATCCAGGGTGTTACAAGTACGTACACTATTAGATAGAGCGTGAAATTTCAAGACGAACAATGCTTAGAACATTTTGCGATAGTTTTTTCTGAAATTGATCCATTTAAAATTTTTCTTCCCCATTCCCTTCCCAATAATGCATTATGCAAAAATAGTGTATTATCATCATGCACTGCGTTGTATATAAATTCGAATAATATTGTGATTAGAAGAAGAAAGGTTAGTTTTTACGGGAAAGGGGACGTTTACGGGACACCAGGATCGATACCTGGCATCTCCATACCTTTTTTCGCAGCTTCGTCAAACAAGATGAGGCCATTTTTTTCCTTTCGCCATGAAAAGTCTGGCATATTCATATTCCTATCGTGCAGATATTTCCCACTTCTCTTTTTCCGCTCCCGCTTTTGGCGAGTTTCAATTTCCACTATTCTTCTAAGGAAATAAACATTCTCCCTGCGTGAACTTAGCTGGCATAACACTAGTTTTTCAGCATGTTTCCGCAATCACAGACTTATTCTCTCATCTCATATATCGAATTACCCCGAAAAATATGAAATACACCCATACCACCCAAATAAGTAGATACCTAAATATCCTAGGGGTTGATAGCAAATTAAGCCTCGCCTAAGTTCAAACGGAAGGACTGAATAGGTAGTGCTAAATATTTAAAGCTCGGCAAAATTTGCAGTCATATAACGGTTGGGGGCGTAGCTCAGATGGTAGAGCGCTCGCTTAGCATGCGAGAGGTACCAGGATCGATACCTGGCGCCTCCAAGTTTTTTTTTGTTTCGTTACTCAAGGCATGTTTTAATTTAAATCAAGGTAGATGAGCTCTACGGCCTCTATAGATAAAACAGATAAAATATTTCTCCAATGGCCGTAAAATATATGCACCACTCGTCAAAAAAAAATTAAATACTTACTGTGTTGGTTTGCGGGAATGAGGTTCCACAACAGGGACCAACCACAGCCTCTCCACCAGAATACCCTCCTGTGGTAGTTTACGGGAAAAAAAAAAATTTCCTCGCCAGGGACTACCACAGACACACACACAACCCAATTGGAATCCTTTGTAGGCTAATGAGACCTAGCTCAGGATTCCTGTGTTATAACCTGGGATCCTTCGGAGAGCTGTAGTGACTCTACTAAGGCTGCCAAGTTATTTACACAACCACACACGCAATCACACAAAACACTCACTCACACACACAGCAGGGCCCCAGATTTCTGGGAGAACAGCTCAAAAAGAGCGTTGTCAAATAGAAAAGCAACAAACAGGGAACGAGGGTGAAATTCGTATACGCGTATTTCGACCACAAAGTGGTCCTCTTCAGCGAGCTGAAGGGAAAAACACTAGCAACACGAGGTTGAAAGTGAATGAAGAGGAGGACAAACCTAGAATAAATAGGGAAGGGACAAAAGGGTTAGGAAGCGGGGGGGGGGGGTAAATTGGTAACGGCTAAAAGGTCATTGGTGAGCAGTGGGAATGTGGGTGAAGTGGAGAGTGGGGGAGGCGAGGAGGGGTGGGAGAAAGGGAGCCAATGTGTGTGTCTGTGGTAGTCCCTGGCGAGGAAATTTTTTTTTTTCCCGTAAACTACCACAGGAGGGTATTCTGGTGGAGAGGCTGTGGTTGGTCCCTGTTGTGGAACCTCATTCCCGCAAACCAACACAGTAAGTATTTAATTTTTTTTTGACGAGTGGTGCATATATTTTACGGCCATTGGAGAAATATTTTATCTGTTTTATGTTTTAATTTGTTTAACACGTAATAAAGGACACGATATGCCATTATCATCAGTTCTTCAATCCTGAGATTAGTTAGTTGGTGCCCTCAATTATTCCCTATCCTATCCCTACTACCTCCTGCCTCTTCCCTCCGAGATCATTCGTCCAAGGAAGGGCCGAAGGGTAACCCGCGAAAACCCGGGATGCGATGAGACCCGCACGGATTGGTGGCCCGCGGCCTAAGTATTTGTTACTTGTGTGTACTTTTTATCGTTTACTTGGAATTCTATAAAAATATATGGTGAGTGTTTTGCTATTTTATATTTTTTTACTTCTGTATTTGACATAAAAGGGGGCTTCACAAATTCTATCAGGGGGGAGCCGAATTTGTAGATCCAGCAATGGGACTCTTAGGTTAGTTATTCCTTGGTCTTCCTCATGGGACCTCCCATCTATTTACCCCTCCAGAAAGTTTCCTGAGAATAAATTGAGTCTTTATAGGTCTTCATTGCAATACTCAACCATAGTTGTGTGTGCTCGCATTATTCCACGCACTCATCTGAGCATGGGTGCCATAAGATGGTTGGTTTTAGCCTCAGGCGGAGAATAACGCCAAGTATCATCGAATGATTTATCTCGAGTGCGCTTTGGGAGTTGTCACATGGTGCTTGGATTGGAATTGCGCCGGAAGTTGACGGGTTTTTCTCACATAGGCAGTGTATGGTTCATGAAGTGCCCCAATGCGCTTTCGCGTTCAAAAGAAAATAAGCGCGCGTTGGAATGGGAGAACTAAGAGTTAATCTGGGGGAAATTACAATCATTACCCATCTCATCAAACAAGTTGAAAGAATTTGGCAAGCATCGTGGTATGGACTAAAGTAACACCATAAAATTCTTACGAATACATTGATACTGATGTACTCAAAAGATGAAAATTGACTAAATGGATTATTCACATAGCACGTTCAATATTAAAACATTTAATGGATATGATGCCATAGACTAAAACCTTGGAGGGGCCAGGTATCGATCCAGGGGAGAGATCACGGTTCCTTCTTTCGAGTTGCCATTATCGTTATCCAAAACGCTTTAGAAGGGCTAAGTTCACAGTACCTGTCCTATAAACGCACTCCATTAATTAAAACAAGTGAGTTGAAACACCTGACAACATTTGAAGAATAACGATCGCGTATTCGCTCTAATGAGCTCAATTGAAAAATAGCGATAACGTGAGCGCACGCGTTATGGAGAACCGTGATCGCGCCCCTTTTTCCTCCGTATGCTAAGCGAGCGCTCTACGATCCCTACGCCCTACCTTTTTTACGATAGAATGTCATTGGCAAGGTTTTTAACACACACTCACCATGCAGTTCGAATTTACATGCGGCACACTAGTGCATGAAATTACCGCTCTCATGGATTTGACCTGCGTTTAATCTCCCTACTTGGCATTTGGAAAATCTCTAAACCTCTAAAACGTCCCTGGACACAGTGAGCGGCATTCCCTCTAACAAGTCACTCAAAGATTGAAATACGCTCCTGTGACTATTCGCGCGGCACGGAGATAACATCCGTCTGAGAGAAGGTTAAAAGATGACCACGGATTTGATTCATTTCCATAGTTTTGAAACAAAAAATTAATGAGTAGCATCTTATCCTTGAATGACGATCATTTCTTTTCAATCACAGGAGTAAGTATATTGGAATTGGGAGAATCCAGTGCTGTGCTTTTTTTACGACGCCTTTCCTTATGAAATTTTGTACGGGATCACATGCAGATTTTGCTCTCTGTCCATTGATTGAGGAGTTGATAGTATCAATTTGAGAGCCATGCATAACTTTTACTTACACTGTTGGGTGGCAGTCCTGCCCATAAAGGCCGTTTTACACGGGGCACGAAATTGCACAACTTCAAACTGCATTTTTTCTCTCAATCGGGCGTGCAATCATTTTCGAATTAGAGCAGGGGCTATTTTGCCACCTCGAGTTCATGCATTCGCGCATGCATTCTTGCAATTCACGGCTTTACACGATGCAATTTGAAATGCACGTTCTTACGTACACCAGATTGTGCAATTACGTGCCCCGTGTAAAACGGGCTTAAGTCATTCTGAGATTTGAATTCGCCCATGTGGCCATTCGCGCGGCACGGGGATCACATCTGTTTGGGTCCAGTTCACTCAGTTTCCAATCGGAACCCCGAGAAGCTGAGACTGCGATCGCGGAAAAGGTGGAGCGGAGCCAGAGACCCTATCGCATTTCTGGACGGGGGGAATGGACCGGGGGTGTAGCGGGGAAGACAAACTGCCCGCCTCGCAGTGGTGCTTCCCATCACCGTCTTGAGTCATAACAAATGCTTCTCTCGCTCTCTCCGGAATAGAATTGTGGCGAAGATGATGATGAAGCAAGGAGAAGTGAGCCGAGATGGACGGAGGGAGATAATGAGGAGAGACGGCGGAGGTACTGGGGGGGGGGAGTAGAGGGGGGGGGGGGAAGAGACAAAGTCGGGTAACAGCTCCCCCTCCTTCCTGGTGTGTGGCTTCCCCCAATCTGCGATTTCGCATCTTGAGTTTTGCACCGAAGGGTGGGGTCGACGAAGGAACAGACTACTTAGTGGCTGCGATTCCTGAAAAGGAAGGCGGACATAAAACACCGAGGTCTGATTGTATGGCGCCACTACAGCGAGACACAAAGACCTTACGGGAAGGGCAATCACAAGCAAGGATTTGGAGCGACGAGATAATAATAATAATACGTCTTTATTGGAGAGAGATTGAGACTGGGACAGACAGATGAGGGGAAACGTAGCACTGCAATTTCACAAAAAATATTAAATCGCTTACGACCATGGTTTCGATGCTGCACGTCAACATAAAGTGAATATACATTACATGGAGGTCCTTATATGCGTAGGTTGACAAGTGGAGGGGAGGAAATGGTTGGAATCTATCTAAGGACCTTATTATTACCTAAGGACATCATCTGTATTATCATTTACCTTCATCATGAAGGAATTCCATCTAGCTAAGCCTGAGTGTGTCGCCTTCATCGATCGACGACGCAACAATAAATATCCATCTCGAATAATGAAGGTTAATTCGACAGTTAAGTGTTTATCATTTCGTGTTTTTCAACCTTGAGAGGACAAATGCGCTCATTTCCAAAAATGTCTTCGCAATTCCATCTCAATTATAATAAAAACTAAGACACATGGTATAATTTGAACAAACTATCATTGCTGTAGTCCTAAAATTAGCATCAACTTGACAATATCCTTTAACTTTTTAGACACAAAGATGAAGCTCCACATGGTGACGCTAGAAGTCATTCAGTATAATCCAATTCAAACGGTCTGATATACAACGATAATGGACAAGAAAAAGACGTTTCGTCATATTTCTACGAGAAATTTATGATACAGCATTATTCTATCAAATCTTCTGTCAACATTTAATATCTTCTCAACAGCCAGATTACTCCGTATAGAACAGTGAAATATGGAAAAAAATTTAAATGAGGTGGCTCATCAGTAAGACACATAGCATACCTAAATAAATCAAAATACGTAGGATATAGTAACATTACATCGAGAGCTAAAAATGGATATTAAGAAGTACATATTGTTGGCACCTATATTCAATTTTAAAGGTAATTTTTTCTGTAATCTTGAGCATCTGCACTTATTCAGATAAAAGTTGTATACTTTATAATCTTTGTTTTGATAAATGACATTTTCAGGAAAGAAGGTAAATTTCGTTATTTTTTCAATGAATGATGTGGCAATATTTGTGTTGTTAAAATGAACCTACTGGCTCTAGAGAATGTTTCAGATGCCATTTTCGCTTCAAACATGTTAAATACAAGATTTGATTCTATTCCACACTTTTTTAGTTACAGGTTTTTTTTAATATTTCACGTAGATATCTATGGAATAGAAACAAGTCTTTTATTTAACATGTTTGAACCTGATGTATAAAGAAGAATAACGGGGAGGTCCCGCTTCACCCTTCAAATTCAAAGACGCCAAATTATTCTTACTTTCTTCTACTTTCAGACCACTCAGCTCTGTACTCTTCTCACGTCGTTTCGGCGGCCGCGATGGCTGCGATGGGTGCCGGTGGCACCACGGCACCAGGGGACCCCACCAGATGCCTGAACCCTTCGTCGGTGCCCACCCCCCCATCTTCCGTGCCCACTCCCCCCTCCTCCACCTCCTCCTCCTATTCCCTCGCCTCCCCCTACACCTCTTCCGGCCAGGCCATCATATCATCACAGGTGAGCTCGGATTAACTTTCTCAAGTCCACCATTACGTTTTTGACGCCGATTTATGATTCGAATATTTTACTCGAGATTGCATTAATGCACCACCTTGATGGCAATGTTCCCCTCTCCAGCATTAGGAGAAGACATGAGAAAGAGTGGATTGGAGACTTGACTAAGCAGTCATCAAATGGAAGTGGTCAAAATGAGCAAACTTACGGCCCTAAAGGCTCCGGCTATTACTAGCGCTGAAAATTAACGATGGGTCATGTTATATGATTACTTTCCCGAAAATTTCTGGCAACTTATCGAACACAATCAAACGTTTCATTCAACATCAGAGACAAAGTGAAAATACAGTAATCCATTCAACATTTTGTTTTAAAAGCTTTCCTCAGAATAACTAGAAAGAATAATTGTTAAAACATCGTAGGACCACTTTAGAGCCTTTGAAGTAGTTACCTACCTTTTCCATTTTCGTTGATTACTTGAATTTTTTGGTCCAGAAAATTTGGAGGCGACCAAATAGCTAGCCAATAACTGCTAAAAGGCGTTCAAAAGTCATAATTAATAACAACAACCAGTCGTTTGCTAAGCTCCACTTGGATGAAAATATTGGAGGTAGCACATAGTTCAATGTTATCGCTAGCTTCTGAAAGCTTGGAATGTGGAATGACGAGGTAACATAAGATTTTAAACTTATTAATCTTCCCCTTATGATACTAAAACAAGACATTGTTTCATGTTTATTTAAACTGGCAACGCTACGGTAGGTAACCGCTAAAAACATGAATAAATGCCCATTTTAAACGAGACTTATGCTAGCGCGAGTACATGGGTGCATGTGCAGATTTGTGAATGAATGCTCAGAATTAGAACAAGAACTATTTTCTGGACGCATTAGCGCAATTTTTCGGGTTTACATGACGCATTTTCTCACGAGATCATTTCACGCAACTATTCGGGTAAGGATCTAAACGCCCAATGTATACAAACATTTAAAACTTTTTGAACGAAAGATATTTGGAGAGAATTTCAAATGAAAATGTGAAGTGGAATGTGGGGCCCAGGGTTGAATATGTCTTGGGGTCACTAAGCTTCCCACTGCCCTAATTCTAATTTATTATGATTAGAGTGGCATGATTCCTGACGGACGAACGCGCACTAAAAGGACCCCCGAGGCTTAAGGGTGCACAACAACGTACCCTGGCGGCTATAAAACAACTAATCCCGCTAATTTATTATGACCACGCCGTTCTGTTCCCTTGAACGTGCATCAACAACGACCCCTATAAACGTGGGCGAGAAACGTCACTACGCGGCACTAATAAACCAAGGAAGCACTGAAACAGATGTTTGGACCTCAAGAGGGAGTCCATTAAAATTTTCTTACGAGTCCCTTATATAAAGGAAGGGAACGAGTCGGCCGCTCTCATAAAAGATAAAGGAGGCGTTTTGAACTTCGACACCTAATGGGTTTTTCTTTCTCCTTTGCAGATGTCGGCCCACCTCCCGACGGATCCCATCCTGTCCCCCTCACACCGCCCGTCGACCACGTCACTTCACGGTCTTCCCATGAGTACCGGAGGGGCTTACGGCGGCACCGCCCTGGGAATGCAACACCACCCGCACCACCACCACCAGCACCATCACCAGCCGTGCGGGCAGGAGGCCTCTCAACAGCAGCACCTCCAGCACCCTGGGGACGCGGGGATGGTGCCGTGGCTCCCCCGCGGGCCCCCCTCACCCGGAGGGGCTAGCGGTGTCATGGGGTCCCCCCCGGCATCCCCTCCGCCCTCAGTGCCCCTTTCCTCTCCGGCCGCCACGCCCCCATCCGCCACCGCGGCCACCTTCGGACACCACCACACGCCGCCACCGGCGATGTCGGCCGGACCCGCCGGCTTCGTATCGCACGTCAGCCGGACACCCGCCATGCATCACCACCAGTCTTTCTACGGGTGGTACTGATGGAGGGTGACCTCACCTCCAACTACAGACGCCATTACTACCCACCTTCCTCCACTAGTCCAGCGAAAGGATTGTTGAGAGGGCGCGGGTTTCGTCTTTAACAATTCCCCATGGCTCCAGAAGCAAAATCATCTCCGGCACCACATCTTCAAGAGAAATAACTTCTCCGTGTCTCATCCTTGTGGTTTTTTTCGTGTGCTCGGATCGGTTGCATGAGTGGTACTGATGGAGGTGGACCTATTTACCTCCCCCTCTAGTCCGGCGAAAGGACTGGAGAGAGGGCGAGAACTTTGTCTGTGTAACAAAACAATCCCCATAGCTATGGTATATAATGTAATCCCCCAGAGCCATAGTGTACAATACAATCCCCCACAGCTTGGTGTAACCCCATTTCAGACTAATTTCAATGGGAAAACGTCCTCGTCTCTTAATCCTTGCGATTTTTTGTGTGACCGTATTGAAGGGAGGCAATAAGATATGAGTGGCTGAAGGAATAAATCTGAGTTCCTTAAGAGGTGGTAAGAGTGGGATTTCATCTTTAAAAATTCCCCACAGTTGCAGTTCAAGCCCATCTCTGACATATCTTCATGAGAAAACTTCCTCATGTCTTAATCCTTATGATTTCTTGTCATGCACCAGGATTTAACAGAGGTAACAAAAGATTCATATCTGATACAATGGACCAGAAGTTCCCTATCGATGGGAAAACAACCATGCCCCACCACCAGCTATTCTATGGTTGGTACTGATTGGATATGACCTACTGACCTCCCAGTCTGGTCCGGCAAAAGGATTGGTGAAAAGGCAAATGTTTTGTCCTCAACAAAATTTACCTCAGCTCCAGTTCAATCTCATTTAGGATATATTTTATGAGAAAAACATCCTCGTCTCTGAATCCTTGTGAATTATTTCCAAATTCCCAGATTAACTGGGATATTTGTAGCTGATGCAATAGACCAGAGATTTCCCATTGGAGGGAGGGGAAGGATTGAGTCTTTTACAATTTCCCACAGCTCTGGCAGGGACCAGTCTCAGATGGTTCTAAGAGGGTAAAACATCAATGCCTTTTAATCTTTGTGCGATTTCATGGCACCAGGTAAATTGGGAGATGCAATGTACTTAGGGAGACAGCAAGTGATCTGCGGATGATGGGATAGGCCAAGAGTTCCAACCTAGAGTAGAGGTATCCTCATAGTGAATCCTGTACCCTCGGTTTCCATAAGACTAAATGTGAGTCTTATAATGAGTACTTATTGAGTTGAGCATTAAAGCTGTGGTATGCTTAATGCAGGTTTCGGGTAGACTCCTCTAGCCACCACATCCTGACACAAAAAACTGAAGATTAAACTTGACAGCCACATTTCACTCAGTTTCAGCCACAATTCACTTCCCCAGCAGTCAATCTTAGAAGCACTACATACTAAATGGAGCATATCCCTAAATTGTACATATGAGACTTCAATAATTTTAAATGAGGGGGAAAAAAATTTGACAAGGCCAATAAAGGAACGAGGAAACAGATGCCTGGGAATTGATAAATTTTGTGCACCGTGTAAATATACATTACAGTGATTCTTTTCATGTTGAAAGGCATTGCGTATGCCAGTGACATATTTTCATGAGAAAGACAGAGTTATGCAGTAATTCTCAAATATGGTGATTGCCCAAATAGTTAAGACTCTAAATGGGTGATAACTTGTGGATGCACCAAATGTGAATAGTTGCTGAATGATATACGAGTATGTGCCCTCTCATTGTCAGACAATTCATCAGCATAAAAAAGAAATGAGTGACACATTAAAGGATTAGGAAATTGATCAAGAGGTGACAACTTATGAAGCAAATATTTTAGATTATACACACATTTTGAGCACAAATCAGTGATGTGAACATCTCGAGTTAAAAAAAGTCATTAGCAGATTAAATTTCACTAAGTTTTAGCATTGTTACTTGTTTTTATAAAAGTCAAAAATATTAATTCAAATTTTGACAAGTGAAACAATGAGCTTGACTTTGCCGCAGTCAATCATTTGTTAACTAATTTGTTTTTATTTTTCATTAATTTTGTCACAAAATGCATTCATGTCTAACCTAATACGTTGAAATGTTACTTTTTAAATGACGAACTGTCATGAAAAAAGTAATTTAGTCTAAATAATTTTGCATTGTACTTATAAGAGTGAAAAGGATTTGATCTTTAATGTGGAAGTTATAATTGTGGATAATTATTATATTTGTAATTTAAAAGTTTAGTAAATTAAATAAATACATTTCATAAAAGCACTGCCTTACATCACTCCTTATTTAATTAAAATTCTACCTGCAGCATGATTCTTCAGCAAACCAAGAGGTCCAGTTGATATGAGAGGAGTTATAGTCCAGTTTGGCTGGGATGCTTGGTAAGCATTTAAATTGACCAGCATTCAGCATCTTCATTCCAGTTGATGTCAGTAGGATCATTCCATGTAATAGTACTTGGGAGCTCCCAAAGTATGATTGCAAAAACCCTCAATCTGAAACATTAACATCTCTTTGTCAACAAAAGAAATGCATAGATATCGTATTTGCACGAATCTAAGACGAACACGATTCTAAGATGACCCCCCCCTTTTTGGAAATCCACAATGATAAAAAGTCATGGATTTTGCTTTCGATTGTGACTTTTCTTCGGAAGCCCAGAAGGAAAAAACACATCGTATCAGATTTGCTCAAATACGGTAAATGAAATGGTCAGGGTAAATAAGCAGCAATCAAAATTTTGGTAGCTCTGAGATCATAAGTCAGTTTAGCTTAGGTAAATCCATAGATCATATATTTTTTTATCCAAATATCATAAATTTGAGCTAAGAGTTGGTTCATTGTTAATTGGTAAAAATTTGTTTCCTGAATATTAAATTATGTATTTCCAATGAAATAGTATCCCAGTAAACACAATAAGTTGCAGAAACATTGCAAAAAGGTTACACAAGGTTGCACAACGTCGTAATTACGTCACCGTTAAACTTTTTAGGTCAGAAAAAATTAAAGTAGAAAACAGTTGAGAATTAGGATGTATGGAGTAAATATCGTTTATTTGTCTTCTGAAAACAATGTTAATAGTTGTGAGCGGGATATTCACAAAGTGTTGCAAAAAGGTTGCAGCATGTTGCAGGTTGCACAGCAACATTCTTGCAACGTTATTGGCTACAGCACACTTAGAAAACTATTCAAGTAGGAAATACGCAAAATATGGGGTTTTAATAGCGTATTTTCATCTTCCGCATCGATTTAGATCTTGCCAGCAAAATAGTTTTTCGGCTGAAAGAAACTTCTTCGAACTTACGCACAATTATACTGTTCCCTTTCCTATATGCAATATATCTGCATTATTATCGGCTTATGGCATATTTAAATAAATTCAATAATTGTGAAAAATTCAAATAATTGATTTTTATAGCAAATATCAATGTACTTAGTAGACAATTAATCAGACATAAGACATGTACGGTATCCAGACAGCCTTTCCCCCACCCGGATTTGAATATGCGATGGGTTGTAAGATTTACCTCCTTATGGAAAGATTGTTTCTTACCCCTGCACCACCACGACACATTAGTGAATGCACCGTTATAGTCTGACTAGTGGAGTTGGCACCAACGGCACGAATGTGATGGATCAATTATAATGTCAGAACTTCAGCATGCATCGATATATTGAACAATCCTGCACATCCATGTGATCCATGCTCATCTACCATCGACAGGGCCTTACTCTCTGTATAGTGCATGCATGTATCAGTGTTGTTGTAGTGAGCCTCTTGGAATATCCAAATATATTTAATCCATCTAATATAATTTGACCACTGCCTGCTTGGATATCGATTTTTGGAAGCTTCTTCATTATCTCCTCCTTTTTCATTCTCATTCGCCTGCAAAGTTTGGATATAGATTTTTGGATGATTTACCTAAATACTGACGCTCTTGACTTTGAACCACGCCCGTCTGGAACACGATTTTTGGTTTGCCTTGCATTTATCAAGAACAATTGCTTCAAGAACAGGCGTCAAAAAAGGCAGTTTAGTGCCAATGAAGAAGAATTAATCATTTCGTCATCTAGATGTACAAAATGAAATTTATCATTTCAGATGCTTTCAGATCCAAGCCAACTTTGGCTTCATATGACTACAAGGAGGTGAAAGAGAAAATCATAGATTGGCTCAGACATGCAAATACTAGGTATCAGAGGCAGGAGCACAAAGGTGGAAATAAGTGACTTAAAATTTTGCAATAAAATGAATAAATATTTGAGATAAAAGCACATCTTGAATATTATTTATAAAGGGTTGCATGAGTGTTGCAAATATGTTTTCCAGTGGTTGCGATAATGTTTCTGTGTAGGTTGATATTACGTTGCAGGAATGTAGTAGAGAGGACTTTTGGCTGCTTTTGTGACGTTACCAGAACGTTGCAGCAACTCCACATAGGTTGCGGTGCAACGTTTCTGTCAAGTTTTCACAACTCATTTGGTTTACAGGGATAGAACATGAAAACACAAGAAATGATGGTTGGCACTATCTCACCCCTTCAAATGAGGACTGAGGAATGAGAGAAACCTTGCATTAACTTGGGTTAAAAACATAGAAGCCCATGACCCGAGAATAGCCTGGGCTGCCTGATGGCACTTGACATCTAAAGATTGAGCTATGAATGGGCTCCATTATTAGACCAATACATAATCACCAACCAATTAATTTTTCTTTATCAAGGATGTTAACATCCTTGGGGCCTTGTGCAAGAAAAATGAGTTGGTTGCCTGGGCAATTGCCTGGGCCATCTACCTTGCTCTACTGTTCTTTTTTGGAATGGTGCTGCTACCTATAGGCTAACAGAGGAACTTGTTGATGATTAGTGTGTGACGTTTTGGGTATGTGCATCCAAAACCACTGGAATTTATAGGTCCAAATATGTATTAAACCCAAAGCTTCAAAGAGTTCAAAAGATGAGCCTCTACATTATGATATCCATTCAATCTCAGTTCTGAGGATTAAATATAGAACATTTCTTAGATGTTCCATCATTGGTATAGCATAAAATAAAGGTGCTCTTCCTGATTATTTTAAAAGCCTCACTGGATTCAGGTCTCCACCGAAATGTGAGCCAGCTATAGTTGAACATCTAATGGCTTAGTTCCAGTAAATATCACACCCAGAAGTAAACTGTCATAGAGCTAAGCAAGAAATAGCAACATGAGTAAAAGCTAGCCTGAGAAGTAAAAAAAAAATTAAATAAAAACCATTGAATAACAACTGCATGCCCTGAGACTCGGCGTAATGAAGTACGATGCATACATTTATGATATCCACTAAAACAATAAAATCTATGGAAAAGGCCAAGAGTGAAAATGAGTTAGGAAATGAAGTAGTTTCATCTTCTTCTGGGACTTATGTTGCATAGTTGCTTTTGTGGACAATGTTTCTCCTCCTATCCTGGAAGTGTCTTTTAGTTGAAGATGACGATGTCTCCGGGAAAGGAGGAGGAACAATTTCCAAAAAAGCAACAATGCAACAGGAGCCCCAGAAGGATATTAAACCACTATGCATAGTGGTGATGTGTTCGCGAACACATCATGGAAACCTTCCATATAAGAGGGAATGAGTGAAAAAGAAAACATTACATAAACACCAAGGAGAGCAGGTGTCCAACGGAATTTCTTGGAGGAAAAATCAATTTTTTTTGCCAAAACAAAATTTTGTAAGCAATGCTTTGTTATGCAAAGAATTGTTATTGAAAAAGATGAAGATGTTCATGGGCATAAAGGGAGCAAAAATATAATTCCCTTTCATATAACGAAGAATTATATTATTTTATTATTGACATTATATTTATAAATTAAAATTTTTCCATTGAGCTAACATACAGATTCAAATTGAGCATGATCGCTCTACCTAATTAAAAGTGCGATATATGCTGATGCTCAAAATTTGTTTAAAGATATTGAAAATAAAAATGAACTAACACTGGGGTAGGAGATGAAGAAAAGCAAGCTTATCCCAGCCACCACGTGACATCCATTGGATGCCACTCTGGAAGTAAGATATCCAAAATTCCTCTATGACATCCATATTCCATAGGATACCCATGGGTAAAAAACTTGGCAAAACTTGGTAACCCTAGGCAAAAACGGAACCCTTGCAAGGGTTCCGTTTTTGCTAAGTACCAAATGGTCATCAGTGTATGTACTCAATTCTGCCGATATTTTGCTTCTCCTATCGCGATGAGAGGGAATGAATCCACTTGTACCCAGAAGTCCTCAAAAAAGAATAAGTTCCTACGTTAATACAAAACATCAACTGTTTTAATTATGCTTTTGAAATAGGCACATAATGGTTATGATGTGAATTATGTGGCATAAAAATACCTATAAACATGATTGCTGCAGCACAAGGTAGCCTATAAAGTGGCTTCTTCGTAGGTACTCATGAATGGTGTCCAGGACATTCTCAAATCATAGTCTCTTTCTCGGCTATGTAGTAAAAGTTGACTAAGTAGGTAATAGGGAAGAGAAAATCATTCCCCTCCTCACTTTCATCTGAAATTCATCTGAAGAACAGCTAATACTTAAAATGTTATCCAAAATTTCACTGCAAATGCTTTCCTCAGTCTGCGTAAAATATTCCAGGATTTCTTGCTGCGATAATCTGCAAAGCACAATTATATGATTAGAAGCCACAGTGCAAATTGTACAGGTCTATTTTCTCATTAAAATTGTTATGTAAGTTCATAGGGGCTGCTCCCAGAGACTATGGAAATGACTGGTAAGCCACCGGGCCACCGTTTCCAGCTGGAAGAGGCACTCACCGAAAAAGGCGCCATCAGCGGCATGGCATAGGCCGCTTAGGCGAAGAGCCATACGGGCAAGCGGTTGCTAGAAATTTACGATTAGCAAATGCATGGCGTTCGCCTGAGAATAAGTCTGAAATAAAATGAGTTTTCCATTCGGCTTATTATCCTAAGAGAAATTTTCGAGGAGGCTATCTTCAAACTTGCTCCCTCAATGATTTTCCTTCAGCCATTAATGCTTGCGGACAACATGCTGGATGACATACGCGTATCTAGAAGTGTCTGAAGGGGGGGGGGGGGTCACCACCACCGAAGGGGGAGTTTTACATGAGGGGTATTCCATACCCCCCAACTTAACTTTTTTATCAGTGGGGGGTTACAACCCACGCCTATGCTGGATGATGACCAGGGATATGATGACTCTGCAGAGAGAGCATTCCTATCAAAGATTACGTACACATTTCAATAAACTCTAAACGTGCATTAACTTAAAAGTCCTGTCTCTGAAAGAGTGATTTCATTCCACGCAAGAAACGAATTTTATTTTAAGACAATAACATACATTGAAACGGCCGCACTACCGACAATGCAGATATAAACAAATGAATAAAGAAATGTCGGGACTGCGTAATGCGAGTAGATTTGAGTAACCCATGGAGAAATTCTCTGCTTAAAATAGAAATCTACTTCTCATTCGCGCAGAAATGACGTTATAACGTATATGATGTTAGTAATAAATGTTAGCAGTTAAAAATGATGGTCTTCAGGTCAATTGTAGAGCGAAATATCAACGCATTTCCACGTCTAGTCAAGTATCGCTCGAAGTTGGGTACGTAGAACGCCAAGGGTTTGAAACTTTTCTTGGGATATCTCGCTTGATAAATTGAATCATGTAGAACTTTTTCTTCTCAACTCTCAGTGTTATCCAATTTGGGGATACACATCCGTGGTATGGTGATACCGTATACATAATTACTATTTTTACTTGTAGAATTTAATTTCAAAACACTATTATTTAGTTAATTTGAAGGGTTTTATGTATTTTGGCTTGACTGTTATTTATTCATGTGACCTATCGTAGATATTACAATGTGAACATTTTTTATTCCAATAAATTTGTTATAAAACATTTGACAGGTGGATAGGTGCAGGGAGTAATAGCTTGAGTTAGAAGTTAATTACTGACTAATTCATGCATCGCATTTCGTGTGCGATTATTAATTCAATACAGACAAAACCAGCTGTGCCAGTAGTTTTATGAAAGTCTTAGCCTCCTCTATAACTGAAAAACATTGTTTACTTTCAATTAGCATGCAGAGCCTTAAGTGACAATGGAGCCCGCCCCCATTCAAATTCTGTAAATAAGGCAAAATACCAAAAAGAGGACTTATCCAGGCAACTAGCGGCGAGAATCAGAATGATGGGACCAATACCTGTGGCTGAATATATGAGAGAAGCACTTACACATCCAACTCTAGGCTATTATACTACTCGATCAGAAGTGTTTGGAAAAACTGGAGACTTTGTAACTTCCCCAGAGATCAGTCAGCTTTTCGGGGAGGTAAGGAAAAATCATTGCTTAATAATTAGCAGTTTTGGCCTGGAGAGCAATGAAGCATCTTTTTTTCAATTCATTCTTTATGCCTATTCTTATTGAGCGACTATGATACTTATTAAATGTAATAAGAATAGCTAAACAATATTTCTTTATGGTTCCCAGATGGTTGGTGTATGGTGTCTAAACGAATGGCGCAAAGTTGGCTCTCCAAAGCCCGTTCAGATTGTTGAGCTAGGCCCAGGTACTGGTTCTTTGGCTGAAGACATTCTAAAGGTGAGGGTTATCTATATTTACCTTTAGTGGAGTCACCTGAACTGTGTAATTCTAGCCAGTAGGTGTGATTAATTGCCAATATCATTATTCGGGACCCATAAACTGACTCATGATTTTTCTTAGAATTTCACCTCTTTTCAATTCTGCTCCCATCAGAGAATTTGCTGTGATATATTACCCCTAATTGCTTAATTCATTTTGGGATAAACTAGACGAATACATATTTGTCCCTATTCCTAGAGTTCTCTTTTTCGGCAAGTTAGATAATCTGAAATGAAAATGGTAATGGTGGTAACGACTTAAAATTTTTGGCACTCAAACTTCTAAGGTCTAACCTAAGACCTCAGTTGTAAGACAAACAACTTCTATGGTGGAGTGGGATTTGAACCATGATCATTGGATCACCAGTGGATCAGTGGGTTTCCAATCAGGCCACCATGAGCAATCTGAAGTGAGATCACTTCAGAATGTAATTTCGGGAAACGTTTCTTCTAATTTTTATTTTCTGAATGAAGAGATGTTTATATATCACTGTTCAGGGTGGCTAGCAATCCTCGAGCCCTTAAAAACTGCATTTTTCTTCCTTGGTTTGTAGACAAACATCCTGTTGGGCTTTCATCTCCTCTGCAACCAAATCAACTAAAATGTATATCATCCTGTTGTTTCTGCTCACCTTTCTCATATAACAACTGTTCAGTAGGGATGGGCAAAAGCGTGTATTGCAGTAAACGTGAACACACTTGTTATTCAGGCGTGCGGACACGTCTTACCTGTCCCAACACATGCAATAGTTAGTCACTGTCCCCACCTTCCATTCTGTGGTGGGCCTACAGGTATGTATGCCTAGAGTGTTGGAGTCCCGCACCTGTGCTATCAGAACGGCTGCCTGTTAAGGTCAAACTGTGTCACAGGGAGTAAGATGTGACAGCAGGCAGTTACAGTAGTCACTGACTACGATTCAGTTTCCAGGAAGTTCAAATTCCAGAAGGATACACACTGATTCATAACGATTCACCTACACTCAAGTCATATTAAGTGACTGGGGGAGGGGAGGGATGTGACGGCAATTCGTGATCAAAGGCGGACGATGCTAACGTGTACTATTTTGCAAGAAAAAGAAAACATGTACACGCCTCCAGACATGTACACATATTTACACATTCCATCCCTTTTGTGCAGTCATATTGTACTCTGATTATTCCTACTATATAAACAGTACAGTATTTAAAAAAGTTTATTTCTTGTTGATTGCGCAGAAATTGTATTTTCAAGGTACAGAAACTATAAAAAATTTCATTGCAAAAAACTCCTTGAAAGCCAGGAACGAGAATAAATCTTTTTGCTGGTCACCCGGTTATTGATTCACCTCTTAATATTTTGAAGAATATGTATTCCTATTCTTTAATCTTCTTCATTGCATTGATTGTGGAGCTCGCACTTGAAATAGGTGATGAATAGTGCCAGGATGATGCACAAACTGTTTTAATCCTAACTTCACGTTAGTTACCAACTATTCAGTTACTGCATGACAAATTTTAGGGCTGGCCTGATAAATGAGGAAGAAATTGCATTGAATTTCTTCATAATTAAGTGATTTTATTTTATCTGTTCATTTGATGTCATAGTCAATTGGATATCATTTGAAGATCAATGTATTGTTTCATCAGTCACAATATATCATTATAGGTATTTAAATTGAATTCTATTAATTATGTGTTTTTGAATTTTAAGGTTTGGTGCTTATTGGAAGGAAATGATGTCACTCTTAGGTTGGTGGAAATAAGTCAGTCTCTCATTAAGAAGCAGGCTCAAAGATTATGTGGTGGTAAGTGAGCATTCTGTATTTATAGTTGAATGAGTGTGTTTGAAGCATGTGGGCCAAAGTAAATACCCATTGGCATGGGCGTAATTTCAGTTTTTTAACTGGGGTGGCAAGGCCTATGGACAGTGGCGTAGCCAGGTTTTGGGTCTAGGGAGGACAGAAAACCTTTTAGGGGGCGCTGACTCATAAATTAACCAGTTTACTAAACTTTACAAATTTTGGTGATGCAATAGGCAGATGGGTTTGTACAAAATAACATTTGACAACATATTTTACACATTTATATATACGTATTTGGGACTTAAGAGTGGAAAAGTACACAGACTTCGGGGTACTAGAACACAGGGGCTACGCTACTGGGTATGGAATACCCCCCAAGTGGAAGGGGGTTCTGGGGGTCCTCCTTAATTAGGCATGATTAATGAAGAATCAAGAAAGTGCCGTGCATGTAGAATTGTACTTTCCAATTGTTTGTAAATTATTGAGATTTTTACTTCAAAATTCTGGGGTGGCAAAATACTGGGTTGGACAATTCTGGGGTAGCAACTGCCACCCCCGAATTATGCCACTGCCCATTGGTACATAACAGTGGTACTCATTAGTTCATAAAATATTCAACATTTATTGCGTAGTTAGTGAAAAATATTGGATTACATTGTAATGTCATCAAATTAAAATCATTTTTCTGGTCATAGGTTATAAAAGCAGAAAATTAAAAGCCCATTTGGCATTGCTTTCATGAAACAATAACTTTTTTCTCCGAAATTGACCATTTGATCAAAATGGGTGCCAACTAGGACTTGATTCCTTGTAGATTCTCTTATTACACAGCATAATGCTCATAGTTTTGTTATTCTCACTTCATCTTTCATTGGCGTCTGTCTCATTATTGTAGTTTCACCATATCATAGCATGTAGTCAATGTAGAATCCTTTGGTCTTATTCCAGAAAATTCTGTTGGCGATATAATCCCTCCAGAAGGATTGAGAACTACCCGTGGTGATGTTCCTGTTAACTGGTATTCAGTTGTTGATGATGTCCCAGTCGATTCATTCACTATATTTTTGGCTCATGAGTTTCTTGATGCACTGCCTATTCATAAATTTCAGGTAAATTTTTATATGATTGAAGATATGTCGCTGTATTACTTATTGCAGTTCTGAGTCAAATATTTGCCTTGAATCAAGATGATTTTGAGGTGTAACTGGCTAACATACCTGACTGGCAATTGGGAGATCTGGGTTTAAATCCTAGTCAATTCAAATGTTTTTTCATGGCATATTTCATCCCCTTGATGCATTAGAACTTGAGCTTAGGTTAAATTCTTTCACAGTTTATGGCAGATTTTTATGGATCTTCAAGACTCAGGTTCAAATCCTGGCAGTGGTGGTGATTTCTCAGTGGAACCTTTATCCATACATGTATGCCATTTTCAGAGCTCTTCTAAAGCTCTGGATAAGATATTAAACTCTGTAATCCAGAGATTTAAGCTCTTCAAGTGCAGTACTATGTTTGTCAGACGGCATGTTAAACTTGGATGCCTCAGTAACTTACGTTGGGAGTAGGCTAATGCCAATGTTGAGTTTCTCATCACACTTCCTACATTCCCTAAAAATCCTCCCATACCAGACTGTATCCCTAATAGTGCAAATGACCTTGGTCGCTGGTTGCCTCCAATAGCTAACCAACCAGATTTTGTAGATAGATAATAAATGTGTATTTTCTTCCTTAGAGAGTTGATTGGCTCCAGGGGAAACATGTTTTATAACTTTATTTTAAGAATTAAGTAAGTTCATTTATTTAAATGCATGGAACATTTCATGTTTGTGAACATATCTTCAGCATTTTAAGAACAGAATTACATCAAGCATTTATGTAACTAATTCCAAGCACAACATCATTCATTTCACTTTTCAGTTCACTGAAGATGGTTGGAGAGAAGTGTTGGTCGATATTAATAAAGAATCAAGCCATGAGACACCAAAGTTTAGGTTTGTCATTGCAAGAAATGAAACACCTGCATCTAAGATTTTTCTCAAGGTAAAGTAGTTCGTTTCCCTTTTATTTAAATCCTCTTGAATACCCCTTGACTATTCAATTTTTCAGAACATAATTGGTCTGTGCTTAAAGCTAAAAGTAATGCATTTGTATTAAATGTCACCTTTAACCTTGAATTGGTTGGTCAGTGGTGCAAATTTGTTTTGTTTTGTCTTAATGTTATGACTTTAACATTTTCCATTTCCTTCCTAAAGAATGGCATTGTCGGGAGGCAGCCTGGTGTTGTCAGAGAAGTTAGTCCTGCTGCCCTTGCATTAGGGTACCAGCTGGCCATTCGTATTGAGGAAGATGGTGGTTTTGTACTCATTGCAGACTATGGGCATTTAGGGGAGAAGGGTGATACTTTGAGAGTAAGTAATTTCATGTGGTGTTATGAATTGAAAAGATATATTTTATTTTTTTATGTTGTTTGAAAAGTTCAAACAAATGTTCATATTTTTTGGCTATATGACTACGCTTCCCTCTTTTGTCAAAATTCAAAATTTCATTTAGGTGGTTTGTTTGAGATATCACTTCACATAGAATTTGATGAATTTGACCTCATTGGAAAATAAAACTCTCATCTTTCCAATGATATCAAAATAATAACCCCTTGACAAACTAATTTTCAAGCAATTTGCATAAAAATATAAGCTGTTTTGCATGGATTGATTATGGCTGTGCGCTCCAGAGGGAGAATATTTAAAAAATTAGGAATTTCTAACTCCTAGGTTTTGTCAAAAAACTGAAGGTGTGTAGTTTGTATGTTTTCCCAACTATTTATAAAACATAATCAATTGTGTGAAATTCACAGTGAAAAAATCATTCCCCTGGACTGGGATTTGAACCCAGACCCCTCGAACCCAGTCATCCTATCTCACTGTGAATTTCACCCAATTGTGTAACCATCAGCAGGTGACTCCACTAAAGTTACTGTGCGGCCAGTTCTGCAGTTATTTGAAAATATTATCAGTTACTCACTGCAGTAATCATTACATAATTTCAAACAAAAAAACATCTATTGTGAAGGCATTTTCACCGTACTGCGTAAAAAAATGAGTCAAGTTAGAGAGTTATGTGGATATATTTATTTAATTACTGAGAATTTGTGACATTTATAACTATATTTTGTACCATTAATATAATAATAATATATTTGCATCATACTTCATTACAGATACTGAAATTAAAAAATAAAATTTTAATATTATGTCCATTATGACTAGGGAAATATCTTGCTCAAACTACCTTAAAGGAAGTTTTTGATTTTTTTAAACCTGATTTTATGAAGGCTCCAATATTACATTTTTCTATTCTCTAGTTAGTAGTGCATTGCAATTTTTTTTCGTGTGCAGAGTGATCTTTGAAGAATGATTAATACTCTACAGTTCCTTCCAGAGAAAATAGTAGACTAATAAAGTGTTGAGAAAATAGTAGACTGTATTTCTCTTAACTGCCAAAATTCTAGTGACAGTAAGTCACAAGTTATGATGGTTGTTGAACTCCCACCATTTATTTTATTCAGATCGTAATAACAAAAATTGCTGGCCTGATGGAAAGAGTATGTGAAAAGGGCTGGGATCAAGTATGTTAACATTGAATTACAGTAATAGTAGTGATAGGCTCATAATGGAAAATAATATTTCTGGTTCAGTATTGTGGAAATTCAGGTTTAAATTATGAGTAGTGCTTGCTATTTAACAAACTCCTCTCCAAGGAAATTAAAATTCACTGTGCAACTTGTGAGTCCACGAATGCAAAATTCTGGTAGAGTTATTTCCCTTAGTAGTGAGCTGAGTCAAAGGTATTATAATCTAACCAAAATGTTTAAGATGGTTCAAAATTTTATTTGTGGAATGTTTTTGTTTAGGCATTCAGTAATCATAAACTTCACGACCCCTTGGAGAACCCTGGAAAAGCTGACCTCACAGCAGATGTTGATTTCAGACGGCTTCAAGACGAAGTTGGAGAAAAGGCCCTCACAATCGGTCCAGTTCCACAGCAGCTGTTTCTTCAAAATATGGGAATAGATGTTCGACTTGAGGTACTTATCTATCATCCTGTGTTTAAACATGACTACTCTCCATTCATATAAGCCTACAGGAAAACCATAGTGTTAGACTTAATTTTCACAGGGGTCAGTTCGTGGTACTCCATTACTAGGTGAAAGAGAATTTGTATAGTTCATTTTTTATTTAATTTGGCCAACCAATGTTTTGACTTACTTAGTCATTATCAAGGCCTTGATTCCCATAGTGTTAATATTATTTAAATTAAAATAAAACAGTCTCAAGCATGTTATCCTGGTGATACTATCTGTTGTAATTGACAAAAAATAGTCAACCACTATTATTGGACTAAGATTTTGTTTAAATTGGTAAATATTTTGTATCAAGGTTTTAGTGAATTGGTATGTAGTTCTTGTGAACAGTTTTGATTAAAATTTTTACAGAAAACAGGGTATGGACTTCATGTTTTCCCTTAAAAAATACTATTTTCATATTCATGTAGTTATGGTGAGACTGAATATGCTTATGCACAATATTTTTTAATGCCCCAGGTTTTAAATAAAATTGATTGCATGATTCTTACCTTGTTTTACATATGTTTATATAAAAAAAGATTTAATGCTTTCCCAGTACATGCTTAGCATAAATTCTTCTTGGGATTTCCACCGGGTTTAAGTGGCAAAAAGTACTGATGTTTTGACGGACGACTTGTCCATCATCTTCAGGGTAAATGTGACATTTACCCTGAAGAGCCCTGGAGCTCCATGCAGTCAGCATGATGAGAAAACTTCTATCCTTGTATAGAAGCCAACTGAGAATATTAGTTAGAATTGGACTATTGACCGGCCACTATCGTGTCAACAGGCACCTCAACCTCCTGGGACTTATCGATTCACCCAGATGTCAATGGTGTGAAGAAGAAGATGAAATAGTATCACATATTATCTGGGATTGTCCCACAATTTCTAGGACTCACATGTAACACCTTGGGGCTCCATTGATGGACACCAAGGAAATCAGGGACATCCCCATAAGAGATATTCTGGTCTTTAGCAAGGCCATAGGACTCCATGGGTGATGATTAATTTTGTGGATGACACAATGGACTGACAGGTCTGAGTGCCTCGGGCCTCCTATCTCAGGAGGACCACCACAACACCAATCTATCTATCTGTCTAGCCTGAAGATGATGGACGAGTCGACAAAACATCGGTACTTTTGGCCAATTTAACCTGGTGGAAATCCAGAGAAGAATTTACAATATTTATCCCTTATGCTGCCAGTGGCCTTTGTTGGCTGTGCAAAAACTGTCTCCAGTGTATATGTTGGCTAGTACTTTTTATGTATGCAAATATAAATTTCTTAATTGTCATTATCTTCCAAATATAATCTAAGTGCATTATTTTCCACCAATCAATCCTCAGATATATGCCTAATCTTTGAAAAATTAACTTAAGAGGAATAAATAACTTTATGGGTTTTAAGATATTAAATATGTATGTACATACTGGATTATAATGATCTGTAAAATGTACATACTGCATTGTTTGCTCAATCTGGCAGTTGAATGGTTAAATGCTGTATGGTGCTGTTCTTGTGGCACATTCTGCATATTTTTTCTTTCTCAGGCTTTGAAGAAAAGTTGTTCCAGTGAAAGAGAAGTGAAATGGATTGAGGCTGGTTACAGAATGCTGACAGATCCAATGCAGATGGGGGAGAGGTTCAAGTTCTTTGCATTGTTTCCTCATGTCCTACGTGAATTTCTGCACAAATTTCCAGTCGCTGGTTTTCCACCCCCAAGAATATGACTTCAGAAGTTCTCTACATACTTTTCTCTGAGATTTTTTTATTTTTATGTTACTGCTGGCAGTCAATCCTGGTGATGTGACCTGCAGTTTATTTATGTGATATCCGGCCAATCCGTCAAAACATTTGGCTGTTAGGTGATCAATTCTTGTTGATTCCTCTTTCAATTAGGAAACTTTTTGTATACTCTTCTTTAGAAATTGCCTTTCAGGTAGTCAATAATGCGAGTTGTTTTGCTAAATGTATTTTATGTGGGCATGTTTAGCTATTTTGTAGAAAATTTAATTTATTATATTTATGAATCGTGAATATTTTTATCAAATTGACATAAACCAACCAGTTGGAAGATTTCAATGGAATTCTTTCAAGATTTTTCCATTCATCCTTTTATGTATGTTGTTGATAGTATTGAAATAGATATGTCAAATTATGCTTTGTCAAATAAATATACATACTGAGTTGAGTCCCTTGTATTTATCATCAAACTCAATTCCCACTTTGAATGATCATAAAGAGAGATGCATTGCGACTTGAATAAATATCAGGGATCTGGAATTATATACATATCTGAGTTGCCGAAGTACCTGGCTTTCCACGGACTATTTATTATTTGAAAAGTGTAGTTGCCTGGAATATTAAATTAGCAAATGGAAGTACTAAACTTGGTAGGGATTAGAGCCTGAATAAGAGTTTGAGAGGTTACCTTATCTGACCTTGCTTGTCCTTTTTAATGTTTCAAAGTGTTTTCATAGCTCAGGCCATCAAGGAACAAAAGGATAATTGGACAATTTTCTTTTATGTGGATTTTTTTAAGACTAAGATATTGTGTTGCTAATCATCAAATATGGTTTTTTTAAGTGACAATAGTTTTAGCAAAGTATAAATTTGATAAATTGATGAAGTAGATGCATACTTTAATCAGCAGAATATTTTTCCATTTAAGTCACCTGTTATGCATCGAAAAATGCCTAAATGGTGTTGGTGCTTTGTTTAGGCCTTCTTAACGAAAGCATCACAAGTGTTTATTTCAATCAACAATAGTGTTAATCTTAAATGGATAATTTGGAGAAACGCAATAGCAATTTAATTAGTTGATGAAATTCCATGTGCAAGTGATGCCAATATTTTACCTCAAACTGAGGTTTCCAGGTGGTATGAGGGTCTATCTCACCTGTAGAGATATAGCAAAACTTGGTGGCACTCAACAGCGGAGGATTTGAGGACACTGACTGTAAACCAAGCGTTGATGAGTGTGCAAAGTTATCAACAGACTCCCGCAAGGTCCTCTGGAAAAAGACTCAGCCGCTTCATCCCACATCTCATGTATGCTTTCCTCACCTTTACATCATGATCTTCACAAGCGAGTGCCACCAAGTTTTAAGTGCCACCAAGATAGCGAGGGGGGGGGTCCAGACCCCCCCCCTCGCTACGCCACTGATTACATATAAAAATTTTTCAGGTATTCTGTTGTCTTGTTGAAAAATATTTCTCTCGACTTCCGGTGGCGCTGAATGAATTCCTTTTACAAAATCCTATCTAAGAACAATGCATGGTATTTTACATAAGAATATGTGATCCCTAATACTTCATGTGCGTAGAAACCTGTGAATACTTATTGTTTAACTCGTTACTCCTCGTCGGAGGAATTTGTCCTGCTGTATTCTCTTCACCCTTGTTGCGTGAACAACGTCGGTACAGACATCTAATGATGATAATGAAGTTCCTTCATTGTCTTCTTGCATAAAGTAACTTCATAACCCATCAATTAACTTCCTGGCATCCTGAAAAGTCACTCAGCTATGCTCGGGTATGTCTCCACCTCCAGAACTTTACTCACCTTATTGTTTTGATAATGTGGTTTCAACAATATCATCTTTACTGTTATCATTTGTGCCTCAACACTCCATATTGGAGTCAATATTATCAAATTCTTCATATGTAGTTCCCTTTGTGCAGTTCTGAGACGAAGCCACTTTCACTTTTGGGTGCTTCCAGAATTTCTGTGTTTGAATGTTTAAAACCACAATGAAACAAACAGCTTTGAATCATTTTACAGGTTACTTCTCGCTAACTACCAGCCAGAAACATTACTGCTAGTAGAATGTGAACCTTTGAATTCACTTCCTTGGTAATGGAAAATGAGGTCAGTAGATTTTATACTATAGATGATACCTAGAATGTAATCAATGAATTTTCCACGGTAAAACATTTTCAAAATTTTAAATTTCCCCATGCACATTGGTTGCACCATAGATGTTTCATTGGCAGGCATAAGTCCAATTAATTTTTTTAAAGTCACCTGGACAATTAGAATTTGTAGGACAATTATCAAGAATAAGAAGCACTTTTCTTGATATCCATGCTAATTCTGTATCCCAACAGGCCAAGCATTGCCTAAGAAGGCCTGCAGTCATCCATTTTTTATTATTGGTGTGATACTTGACCGGTAAGCTGTAGTTCTTAACCCCTTAATGGATCAAGGTATATCGTATGTCTCCAAAGTATCAGAAGTTTTTTGCCAGTACCCGATACATTTGAGCAGCTTAGAGCAGTAATGCAATGCATTGCTTTTTTGGACTCTACAGTAAATTCTGCGTCAAGTGTAGCAAAGAACCATTTGGCATAGCACGGTGATACAGGCCTGTTTCATCATACCTTCTGTGCAGAGATTATGGAGTAAGGTGGGTAGATAGTTAATTTCCACTCCTTAGCGATTACAACATTGGCACTATTTTTTCTTCAAGAGCTTTCTTGAATTTCATTTCATTTCTGCACTTCCATCAGCACAACCAACCATCTGTTGGCTTAAAATCATCATGAAAAAGCTTAAAAGCTAGCTCCCCGACTTCTTTTTCAACTTTGGACCATTCATGCAAACCCCTCGTTCACTTACAAGGGAAAACATTGATTTAAGGCATCCTCTAACTCAGGATCCTTAACTTTTTGACATTTGCATTTTTGGAGATCGCCTTGTTTTCCATTGCGACTCCATTATTCTTTCAGTTTATCCTGCTGCTGCAACAACCGATCTATCATTGATTTTGGCACCCCGGTTATCTCCATCATACGGCGATGACTGGTTTGGGGTGGAAGACCTTAAAGTTGATTCGGTATGGCAATTTTTTCAGCCAGCGAGTGATCCTTACACGATATGTTACTCAGGAGAAGCATTTTCTATCAGCCCTAATATGTAGTATTTTCATTGATTCAGGGTTAATGTACACAGAAAAATACAAGATGAATGGTGAAGTTTTCTTGGGATTCCCACCAGGACAAGAAGGTTGTTGTTTCAAACGTTTCAACGGCTGTCTCTATGCCTTCGTCTTCAGGAGAGACAGCCGTCAAAATGTTGGCAATAACAGCATTTTTCACCTGGTGGGAAACTCGAGAAAACTTCATCAGGCTTATTCGCTGGGATAACACCTAATTCTTCACGTTATGAATGAAATCACACATCTACATAACTGACTCTGGTTTCATACTGTTTGCTCTGAGAAGACAAATTGCGAATGAAGAGAAAAATGTGTCATTTGCACGTGTTAAATACCAGAGGTATGGGTGTTCAAAAAGAGAAAGGTAAGAAAAAGCATTGTAATCTGCCAATAGCGATAGGTCAGTTGTTCAGTGGAAAGGGGGCCTAGACCACATGAGTCAGTTGGAAATTGTGCAAGATGTCGCAGACAATAAGTTCTCCATGAACAGCATTGTTTAGCTCACCCATTCTCCCTTGCTCAACATCCACCAGGAAACCCACCTCTACCTTAATGCAGACCCTCATTGTGGGTGTTGCCCCTCCTCTCATATTAGGTATCCTTTAAACTATGCCATTACTGATCCTCTTTGCCCTCACCCTTCCTTCCTCAAAACATGTCTCTTGACCCAACGTTTACAGTGCAATCTCTGCCTCTAGAGTCCACTCCACCAAAAAAATCACTGTCCAGTGGTGAGGAAACCTGGATTGCCTACTGGCTTATCTACAAGCTTTGAATGGGAGAATAAGTGGAAGATTAGATTAAATGAAAGAAGAGGGAGAATTAGCAGTATGAAAAAATTGCATTTTCTCAAGTGCAGAGTCAATAGGTACCGCCAATGCCTGGCCCAATTAAATGGCATGCTGTCCAAATTAAGCGGAGAAAACTCAGGGCTATTCTTCCATTGGGTTCTGTTTTTTTAAGTTTTGCCCCAAATAACCGGTGGCCCATACAACCGGAATCTACTGTACTGAATTATTACAATAATTAGAGCTGCCAAACTTTTCAAAATGAAGGGCAATATGTAACACAAAATGATAACCAGGATTAATTGAAAAACAAAAGCAATTGTTTAATGCGCATGGATACATCACCATGAGCATACCCAGCAAGGGGAATTGGCTATTCCCCGCTCCTGAGAAGCTGAAAAATAAAATCTAGAAATGTAAAGAGAATTAAGTGACTTGCCAAGAATTGCTTCAAATCATGTTCCATGTTAGTGCATGTGTGGCGAGCTGACCAGTAGCAGATAAAATTGTAGCCTAGCTTGGATTACTTACAAGACACACCAAGTAGAAGTACTTGACCACTCCGAATCTAACTGGAGCTGTCCCTCCCTAATTCAGATCTTGGGTATGCCCTGACATCATTATGCCATGTTGATGTTACATATTCTTATGTATCTATTTTTCTACATATTTCTATTTCATTTTTTATCTATAATTCTATTTTCTGGTATTTATTTTTATGTGAATAAGATAATTCCTACCACAAAAATAATTTTAGTCCAGCTTTACACATACTTCCCTACAAACCATAAACAAAGGTACCATATAAGCATATTATTTGGCCCCAAATGAAGTGCAACCCCAATTGTTTTGAAGTGAAATTCAGAAGCAATTAAATTTTCTATTTTTTAATTTGGTATTTGACTTACATTGCCCTCAAGATGCTTTTCCAGTGTATTAATACAATATAGAAGCGTCACATAAACTACCTTGTGCATATAACATCAATGCCATTTATACAATACATCACCACACACTGTGGCATTATTATAAAAAAAGCTGAAAAACACCCTAAGACAAGCAATATATCTGTTACAAGCACTCAAATGAAATGCAAAAGTGATTTTCAAAGGTAATACCGATTTGTTGGATGGAAAAAAATTGCACTAGGTATGTATATTCAGGCTAATACGATAAGTCTATGGGAATATTGTGGAACAAAATAGGCCATGGGAAAAGCATGAATTTCAAATGATTTTATTCAAAATATAGTATGCCAAAATATCTTTAATCAATAACAAATAACAGTGATTAAACAATATAGAGGACGGTTATAAACATGATTTGTCATGGTTGAACAAAACTCATGAATCGATGAAAACAACAAATGCTATTTACAGTAAGACTACATTTTCAGTCTGCATGACTAAGTCTAACTACTAACAACATAACTAATAACATAATTCTAACTAATAACAACAAATTCAGGATACAATAGTCACCTGAATTTGAATGACCTCAGCTTCAGATAAAACTCCCTGAGAAGTGGAAATCAGAATCATTCCCTCATTTAAAACCTATTGCTTCATTACAATCCCAAATATAATACTAGCAGTGCCAATTTTTCCTCAGTGTAATTGCAAATAGTTAAAATGGCATAAACGAATTAATTATGTTGTCTCAGGACTGATGTGATGCAAGTTTAACATAACCAAACCTATTTTTGAGGATACCGGGACTAGCCACAGTAGTCACCATTACGGAGACACCCGAAAGTGCACATAAGTGCGATATTCCACAGTGGAAAAATCATTCGCCTTGACTGGGATCCCGGTCAAGGTGAATGATTTTTCCACTTTGGAATATTGGCCTTATAACCAAACCTCTTCCCTCTCCCTGAACCTTCCCCCAAGACGGCATCTCTTTTATTCTCCAGCTATAGTGGCAGTTAACGTTGACTGGCTAAGGACATCCCCCAATCCACCATCCCTCGTTCTCCTTTCACACTTTCCCCATCTCTTCCTTCCCCTACCCAAGCCAACTCTCATTTTCATACTGTGGCGACAGAGGAAAGGTATGGTAATCCTTGTGAAGTAAATAGCTTATATAATAATAAAATATAATGGATTTCATCAGGTCTAGCCATTAACATTCCTAAAGAATTATCCAGTAGTAATAATATGTAAAAAAAACTATATTCTTTTAATACCCAAGATACAGAGATACAGCGAGACTGAACATTACCCGTAGATATCAGCTGATACAATGAACAGTGATTGGATTTTTTGTGGTTAAATATTGAGATATCATACACTATCCAGCATGCTATCGTGGACTTTGATATCATACACTAAGTTGATAGAAATGCAATAGCTCTACACATTGTAGGCAGGGGCGGCGTGGCCAGGGCAGGAAGGCAGGGATTCCTGCCTGGGCCCCGATTTTAACATAAATAAAATAAGGAGTTTATCACATCAAAAGTTTTTATGTCGTTTATATATTATTTGCAAACCTTTTGCCCTTAACGACCTGAAACGCGTTTATAACGCACACATTTTTTCAAAAGGGGGAGGGGGGGTCACAAAAACCGGGCCCCTCTGGACGTGCAGCACCTGAGCACCCATGCCGCCCCTGATTGTAGGTACAATATAAATATCAGAAAGAGGTAGTACTGTGCGATATTTCCTTCTGATTGAGAACCATAATTGACACCCTCTGGTGTAATTTCCAAATAGTAGTGTGAGGCTTTAACCTATGAAAGGATTTCCAATAATGGCATTTACACAAATGATGTGGTACGCAGTCACGTGCATGGGTGCAAAGTTATACACCAGAGACGGTGAAATTTGCCATGAAAAAATCATTTGACTTGACCGGGATTTGAACCTGGATCTGCCAATTGCCGGTCAGGTGTGTTAGCCAGTTATGCCACCAAGCCATCTTAATTCAAGGCGAATTTCAGCGGGGGTTTATACGAACAAGATGTTCTCGTCCCCAGTCTACAATGTTTCACAGGAGACGTGGTCGCGCATGATATGCAACAGTCGCAGAGAATAAACCCAACATTGTCGCTTTGGAACGACTCCCTTGACAAATTTCCAATCATTGCATTTACACAAACGATGTGGTATGCAGCCACATGCATGGGTGCGAAGTTGTACACTGAAGACGGTGAAATTCGCCATGAAAAAATCATGCGCGACTATATCTCCTGTGCTACAATGTAGACTGGGGACAAGAATATCTTGTTCGTATAAGCCCCCGCTGAAAGTCACCTTGAATTAAGATGGCTTGGTGGTGTAACTGCCTAATACACCTGACCAGCAATTGGGAGATCCGGGTTCAAATCCTGGTCAAGTCAAATGTTTTATTTCATGGCGAATTTCATCGTCTTTGGTGTATAACCTATGAAAGGACTTAATGTAAGACCTAGGGGTGACTATAGAGCTATTATTTTGGAAAAAAGTGAATCTTACTTGCATTAAAATATGTACAGTTATTTGTATATTGAGAAGTTTTGCTGCATTTATTTAAGTACGATATATTCGCATTTCAAATGCTATTTGTATGCACAGCTATGTCACTTTGGAGAGGGTTGATGTATCAAGCACTATGTTCTCTGAATTTTTGAGACTCTGCTACCAGTTTGAGATTTAAGTCTCTGGGAAGTTATGCATGATTTTGTTGTTTATTCTGCCTAATTATCCAAGTATGAACATCACATCCACACAAAATGAAACATACTTAACAATAACCATCCGTTTGACAAAACCAATGAACTACAGTAAAACCCAAAAGGTTGAGCTAGAAAAGTTTCTAATCCATTCATGCCTAGCAATTTCATTAAAAAAAACAATTTTCACTGGGAAAATTGGCATATATTATTGTTCAGGTTGCAATAAATAGTTAGTAGCAAAGATATTAAATAAAAAATTATTCACTTTCTGATAAAATATATGTAGATTTATCCCCAAGGATCAAGTGACTCCATTTACCAACTCTTTTAATGGGTGTAGTTGTGCATGGCAGCGATTTAGAGCATCATCACAGTTTGTCATATGTACAGCATTCCCAGCTAGCTGGAAGGAGAAAAATGAAAAGATTACACATTTTTATTGCTCATAAACAGCAAGAATATTATTCATAATGACTGAGAAACTCAACGAAATATTTAGATGAATTTTTTATGACACTAGGTACATACTATGAACAAACTGTTGTATATTTCACTTACTCAGTTTTCACTCATCTTTAAGAGATAATTACCTACTGAACATTAAACCAACTTCATTAGGATGCATTAGCAAAACTATGAGGTCCAAAGGGAGATTTTTTTTTAAATTTAACCTTTCCATAATCTAACCTTATGACAATTATGTAACTGAAATTGAAACACATTCTTACCTAGGCAATACACCTGGAATGATACCAGATCGAAGGGCATTTTTAATTACATCAGTCACCGATGGTAGTGCTGGACGGTTAATCATCAGAGGTAAGATGGCATAATATGCATAAAGACGTACAACAGCCCAATAAAACTCTAATGATAACTTTACTGTCTCCCATTTGCTTTGACTCTTCATCAGACATTCACTATAGTAACTTCTGACACACAGCTCAGCCATCACTCTGAAAGAGCCCATCCTGAAAAAAAGAAGTACATAAATGGAAATAAAAGAAGCAATATATTGGTTGACCTGGTTAGTCAGAATGCCACATAAACTTGTGCACCATGAATACTCAAGTAAGGCTTCACAAAAACCATATTTTTTCACATTGCAGTCAAAAGGAACAATTGATGGGACCTCTCTAATCCTCACGGCATCATATTTTTTGCAATAAAATCAATAGCAATTGCAATATTAACCCATATTTATACCCATAAATTTACATTGTATACAAATACTAAAAAATATGTAAAAGCCGTTGAACTGAAGGCTAAAGAAAAAAAAATAGATTCGGTTCTTAGCCAATCAATTCTATTTTGTACTTCAAATAGCATCAAAATCATTTCAATCATCTGCAAACCTACCTCATATGCGTTCGTAAGGTGTACTCAATCCCTCTCAGAAGGTCATTTGTTTTGAGGATGAGTAACATTTGCCTGTCCACTGAGGCCAAGACATCAGTAATTTGAGGCAGCAAATGAGGAATTTCCTTCTGGAAGGCATCTTTCTGTAATACAATGAGATAAAAGGATTTAAGAGTGGTCCAAAAGTAAAGATATTTTGCAACAATGTCTTTATACAAAAGATTTGTCCTCTAATTAAGTTTTATGCATGGCAGAAATCCTTATTTTTTTACAGCCAACAACATAATAAGTTGAAATGTTTCAGGCTCAACTTTGTGAAATTTCATGGTCTCTAAATAAATATGAGGTATTTGAGTGTGGAAAAGATTGGAGAGAAACAAACTACATACGTACGTGCATTTTCACAGATTAATTGAATGCACCAATGGTTCCATCACACACGCTACATCATCAGGTCATCAGCATTACATTCCCTGATGATGTCACCTATGTGATGAAACCATTGGTATATAAAAATTAACCAATGAAGATAATATCTACAGTCGAACTTCTATAACTTGAAAGCCTTAAAGTCGAATTTTAGATAATTCAAAAGAAAATTGAATTCCATTGGAGTTCTAAACATTAAACATATAAATTTTGTTTTGTATCTCAAACCTGATAACTCGAATATTTCCATAATTCGAAAAATAATTCTTTCCCTAAAGGTTGAAAATTATCTGTAACTCGAAAGGAATTTCCATTGGAGCATTACCACTTTTAAAAATATGGCTTTAAGCAACAAACTTTTAGGAAGAATGTTTTTCTCATTTGTATAGCAAAGTTCTTGGCTACCTTCCAGGAGTTTCATTCCCTTACTTTATTAGCGATAACCCCTTCCCCACAGGGTGACAGAGACCCCTTTCAAAGATTCTTGCTTTTAAGCATGTGCCGGGCATCCAGAACATGTTTTGCAGATGCCTACTCGGTTAGTAGAAATTACAGGAAAAAGACCTCTTCGCTAACAAAACAATGTCATTGTAATGAGTTTCTATAATTTCAGTTGCTGCTCATACATCTGAGCATTTCAGATCACATGAGTGCTCTTGTGCTTATTTTTTTCTTAGTGAGTGAAGAAGAAGAAGGATGTGGAAACAGTTAGGGGCTTTGTTCGCAGGGGCAATCATCAGTCGACGACAGCGTTTCAGTGCTCTAGGAATGCTGGAAACTTTTGTAGAGAGACAAAAGTTGGAAAGTAAGAAACAAGAAATAATGACTATGTATTTCAAAGCACAAAATTAGGTGAGTTAATAATATTTATTTTAACAGACCAAACATTTGCAAGGAATTCAATTATCTGTTTTTCATACTCATTTTTCAACTTTAGTTACACCATCTACCTTCACCAGAAGTAGAACAAAGCATCGTTAAGTTTTTATAGTTCCTTTGATTCAATTAACAAAATGTTTAAATATATTCATGTTTTTTAATAGATAAATTTATCGTAAGCAAATATGAACAGTTTATAATATGTTTACCAGAAGCTTGTTAAAATTTTTCCTCATCTTTATGCAATGAATTGCTCATACAATTAATTTTAATGACCTGCTACAACTCAAAATTCTCCAACTCAAATTTTCTATTATTGGAAGCGTTTTTCTGTTCCCGAGGAACTTTGACTTATCAAAGTTTGACTATATATGCAATTTATCCAGAGAACAAAATAAGTGGTACAAGACAGATATTTACAAGTTTGACCAGCTGTCATGGAAAATGTGAATGTTCAGTATGCGGGGTCATTGATTAATGTTTTTATCTAAATGAAAGTTTCCACTTCTGCCGAAAATCAAGCCTATTAAACCCAGAATAATCTCAGAGAACAAATCCACCTGCACTGAGATTTGAGCTATGGATCTTTCGCTTGCCAAGCCAATTATCATCAACAACACAGGCTTCCTGATTCCCACAACAATTATGGAGGATTTTAGAAAATTGAAATTTATGCACAAACACTCCAAAAGGATGGCACTTGTAAGTAATAGGAGTGCTTCAAAGAAGTCAAAGCCCAGTGAGAAAAAATCTTATTCAATCACTTTCTGGAGAGGCAACATCAATTAATGCCTCCATTTTGTGTGACATTCCACAGAGGAAAAATCATCCACCTTGACTGGGATTCGAACCCGGATCCGTCGATTTTGCACCGAGTCCTTTAACCAGTAAAGCTACCAAGGCGTCCTTCTCCCGGGAGATGTGGGTTCGAATCTCAGTCAAGGTGAATAATTTTCTTCTGTGGAATATCGCACTTATGTGCACTTGCGGGTGACTTCGTATAAGGTAATACTGTGGCTAGTACCAGTCCCTCAAAATTGGTCTCCAGTTCTGTTGAAAATTGCACCAATAAAATGCATAGACAGCAAATTTCAATGCATGAACATATTTCATAATCAAGTAAACATCTTAAGTATTCAGCTTCAAAAAAATAAAATCAAGATAATGTTTATCTACTCCTGAAGTACATATCACCAATTCAAAAAGCAACTTTTTTCAAAAGGATGATTTCATTTTATTTAGCAGCTGCAAAATGCAGTCCAATAGTGATGTCTTGCAGGCTTAAGTTAAATAGAAGCCACAAGTTGATTACCTCACCAGAAGAGAACTTGGTTACTTCCAGCCCTTTGTTAATGGACTCCCATTTGCGACCAGAAACCATGCATGCAAAGAGAGCATACAGTGGCTCAGCTATGCCCAAAGCCACTCCTTCTTTCTTCATCCCAGCATTGTTACCATTCAGAATGTACATCCACAGCCTGGAGTATGTCGCACGGAAGTCATCTGTTAGGTCCTAGAAGAATAGCAGAGTTGTACAAAGAGGAAAGATTAAAGAGAAACCTTTTTGGAAAATAGTAAACAAAAATAGTTCACTTTAGGGGAAATGTTCATCATGCATCTGCTATTTGAAATTATCTTTGGGGACTCGGTTTACACTAATACTAGTTTTTGAACTGAGATAGTAAATCCCAGAGAGCTAGTTTTGGTCGGTCAACCCCGGATAATTCATTTCTCCAGTACCACCGATATCTGGGAGGCATTCCCCTATCTGTCTCCTGGGGAAGCACCCTACAGGCAGTGACGTAGCCAGGTGGTTGTATGGGGTCTACACCATCCCCAAAAATTTGAATTTATTTAAATGAAGGGCACTAAAAGGTTATGATTATAAAACAAAAAAATGTTGATTTCATATATTTTTTATCCTTAAAAACATCTTTTATTAATATGTTAGCGATTTTCAAATATAAAAAACTTTGGGTATTGCATACCTAACAGAAATTTGCACAGATTAATCTTTAAAATCGGCTGTTACACCGCAATTGCAATTGAACTCTTGATTGCTTGAAAAAAACAATTTTGTGGCTAATTTTCAAAACTTTTCAACTTCCCCTGCTTATAGTCAACACAGATTATCCCTAAATGAAATCCTGGCCTTGTAACTGCTATGGGGGTTTAGCAACCCCAAATTCAAATGATAAGGGTCACACAGGTCAAGACAGACAAAAAAGAAATGAACATAACAGAGAGAGAAATTAGAAATCAAAATACATGCAGCAAAAAAAATTAGTGATGGGTGGAATCCTAAGTTTATCAAAACCAAATCCTGAATCTATTTTTTCTATTGAATCTCAAATACCAAAATCTCGGTTCCGAATCCTGCTTCTACCAAATTATGACTTCCCTTTTCATTACCAATGCATATACATGTGTAAAACAAATCCTAATCCAATATTAATTTTCTTGTACATTTACGAACCCATGAGTAGCTCTAGGTTTTCTCTCATACACAAATCTAATAATTTAAATTTAGATGATAAGTAAAATTGAGAAGCAATTTGTTTCACAACGGCTTTCATTAATTCTTAAATGAATGAAAGCTAAGTGAACACAAGTAATGTGCTAATTTTTGCTATTGAAATTGAGAATTCTTAGTCTGTCAGGATCTAACCTGTTTCTTTTATTATTAATCAAAGTCAAATACAAGTACAATGACAAATCAAGGTGTATTAGGGATAGGAATCCTGATCAAAAGCCCTAATTTTTTTAGTCAAAAGTTGTCCTGCTCAGGGAAAGAGAATTGGTAGCCCTGCATAGAAGTAACATGCCTCTTTCTCTAGACGAGATACTTTTGCTCCCTTAAGGCATGATTTTATTTCATCAAAGGTAATGTCAGAGGATACTTGCTGACACTTTCCTCTGTATTTAGGATTAATTTGGGAAAAATTAATAAAAATCTATTAAAAGTGTGGCATTACATTCTTCCCCTCCAATTCAAACCATAACAGCTGGCCATTAATTGAACCATTGGGGTTTTTCATGCCTCCTCTGTGCACCATAATTAAAAATGCAAACAGCTTAATTTTCAAATGTTACCTTTCATTATTTCCCTGATCATAACTGCAAGTAGGCAAATTGATTATGGGTTTTCATTTAAGGAATGAGAATAATAGTACAGCAGCACTCCTGTATCCATGGTGGATATATCCAGAGGCCTTTCACAGATAACGGACCACAGAGTAAGCAATGTGTTTCATATTTCTCCACTATCTAAGAGCTTCTAAACTACACACTGACTTATTCTCATGATACGCAAAATTTTAGAGCCATTTTACTTTATCATCCTGTCCCTCCTCCCTTTCTCAACGAGAGGAAGAGAGTAGGAGGATAGAGCTTACTGTGCTTTTCTCAAATCAATATCCTTCGGTGTCACAGCTTGGGAAATCCCTCAAAGAGCTGATAGACCGGTAATCATATTGTTTCGACTTCATCTAAAAAAAACGTGCCATGGGGACAGGGAGTTGGGACCCTCCCCAAGTCCAAGGCCTCACACCCTTCCCAAAGAATTGTCCCACAGAGCAAACATCAGCTGCTTGGAAGCAGTACAATGACCGCACAATTCCCCTTCTCTCCAGCTTATCTCACCAACCTCAAAGTCTCGTGACCCAAGGTTCATGGGGTCAGGGATGGCAGAGGTTATTGAAAATGCCATTTACATCCTCCACAATACCCTACCAACCCACATCCCACTGTTTTCCACATAAGGTAGGCCTTTGTGCCAAGAAGGACTGAGAACCCTAAGTATTGTGCCAGGCCAGCCTATCAAAATTTCTTTTTGAAAGGTTAGATATTTTTCTTTTATTTAGAGTGTTTATTTCTATCACCCTCAAGCACAGATGGGTGATGAAAAATATTTCTGACACAAGCATTTTAAAAACAGATTTTTAAGGTTTACTTACTTAAGATACAAATTGAATTAATAAAGAATATTTTCTTTCATTCTTTACTATCTCACCAATGGACGATTTGTTTCTGTTAATTTTAGTGACTTCAGCCTTTTATTTTTTTCTTACTAAGTTAAACATAGGATTCACACTTTTTTCCAGAAAGGGAGTACCTCATACTCTTTCTTCACCTTTACTCAACTGTCGTCACTCCTTTTACATATGGGATCCATCATTAAAAATAAACAGTAACTCACAACGATACGCGACATGCCAATGGATACAGATGCTGAGAATGCTAGAGTCCCATTATTCTACTTGCATATTTTGCAGGTTTGGATGGTAGCTGACAACAGAGTGCAATGAGTCACGCACCACAAGCTCAGGGAAAAAGTTCCACCTCGCAGAATTATGTGCATTTGAACTTAGGGTTGATTTCACTTCTAATTTCCAAGCTGAGTGAACCATGGATAACTGAATCCGTAGATATGGAAATTATAGGCACACGGGCTCAGCTGTAATCCAAAACTTTGTTAAAATTAGTGATGTGGTCAGGATTCGATCAAATCCTTTCAAAAAAGATTCTATAAATTCAAATCCTTGTTTTGAGGGTGGCATACCTTAGGATAATGATCTCGCAACGTAATAAACTCATGAATGACGTTGTTTTATCATCATAAGTGCTGATAATCTGTGCAGACATTCACTATGACATATATTTAAAAAAAACTTTTTATTTTACTTGCATATTTCTGGAGAAATTCTACATTGGGACGTTCTTTCTTCTTCGTATGTGCCCCTATTTAAGACGTCCTATCCAACACGTTTTTGCTCACGTATAGAAGAACGTCTCTACTTTGTCAGGAGGCATTTGGTGAGAAGAGTTATGGGAAAAATAATGCTGAATAACAAGCTACTCAATGGTTAAAGTACGATTCTGTGCTCCGCTCATATTGATAAATTTGTGTTCACAATCTGTTTATTTAAGGGTTAAGGCAACGATTTAAATCAACCGAAATAACGGCTGCCCTTGATTCGTTCTAGCATCAGCCACATCAACCTGGTACATATTTGGTCTGGAGGCCACCAAAAGAAGAACCACCCCCGACCCCAACCAATAGAAGCGACTGGGAACGAAGCGAACTGGAATGAGGATAGACAAACAATGATGAGACGAAGGAGTGATTTTCTCGGATTACTCCGATCTCTTTCTCGCAGGATGAGTCCGGAGCAGATGAATTACTTAATGTTATGCAATAAGAGGCAACAAATTACCTTGCGTGACAGGAGTCTTGGGGCAAAACAGGTTTTGGCCCATAAATTTGACTCAATGGAGGGACCTGTTTCGCCCATAAATGGGAGTGGTGGCAGAACTGCCTTTCCAAATAGTCCACCGATTTCCAGAAGTCAGAATTTGCAGTCAATGCCTTTTAACCTTTAAACGGGCAAGTGGGGTCATATTTGACCCCACACAACCCTTTTTATCGTTTTTGTTCTTTAACATTTATCTATTGCTTTCATGTTCTTTGTATTTGCATTTTTCAATCTTATTTATCTCATACCACAGAAATTATCATTTTATTTTTACTTGAACCCTAAAAAATGAGCATTTTTCTGAATGTGATCATTTTTTACCCCACTTGTCCGGCAATGATACCTTTATCAATAAAATATTTTTTCACTACACAATGATGATATCATCATGTATTATAAATCACACTATTTTAAATATATTTTTAAGAAAATGTCTAAAATAACAACAATTTTTAAAATGTTCAAAACACATAAATTGTACATACATCTTGAAATGGAAAAATTGGTTTCAAATGGAGAAAATGTGAAGCCTTCTCCCGAATCGGACGACTCAAAAGTTTTTGATTGCATGTATTGTAGTATCATAGCGTGTAACAGAAAACGACCTGTCAATTCCCTGTCCACAACCCCTCGTTTTCGAATGTCAAATCCTTTCGTTGCGAAATAGCACTAAGGTGTTTTCAAAATGCATATCTGCCTATGGTACTGATATGCGAGCAACATTGTACTTTTGAAAATATGTATATCAACACAGGCAATGTGCAACTCTGCCTTGAATATGGTATCTCAAAATTCATCGCAAGTAATACATACATAATTGGATTACCCTAAACTCTTTGCTGCTCATCATGACAGTTCGTCATTTTGTTTAGCTTTCTCTCTAGAATCAAATTAATTGATTGTGGTGATACTTAGTGGAAATTGAAGATATAATTCATTGTTACAAAAACACAGTACAAACACAGTACAAAAACCACAGTACAGCAGTAGCAATATTTCCTGTTTTGTCTTGTAAATGACGCTGTAGACGTCGAAACCGGTCAACAGCAATAAAATAATTAGTAGAATTTTTACTGTGTTTTTGTAAAAATGAATTCTCTCTAGAACATCACTTACATCGTGAAAACAGGCTCAGGATTACAAAAAAAGTCATCCAGCTTACATATAACTCAAGTATTCGGTGAATACTTTTTTGATCGAGTAAAAGAATTATTGTTTATCGTTTGTTTTTTGCATGTCCTGTTTTGTATGTCTTATATATCAAGAGATATACACGATACTCAACGCCGTTCACTAGAAATTTGCTTGCTGAATCTGAATTCCTTGTACCTGTAATTTCAAGTTAAAGATAAGTTATGCCAATATAAAACATAGTTTATTTGCTGTAAGGTCGAGAAGTTGGATTCCCTTACCAATAATATGAATTATATTGAACGATTTGCTTCCAAGGAAATAAACATGGCAACCCCAGAGTCGATATAGGAAGAATTTGAGGAAGATAACTTGGGAGAAATTTATCATATATGTACATATGTATTAGAGAAAAAGAGGCAGATAGTTTAGAAGAAGAAGACGATGACAGCAAGGAAGAAAGCGTTTCTTCAGATGGTGAGAATAAGGTGTCCCCATGGCTGACAGTGAAGTATGGTAGGAATCTGTCTCATAATATTTGCAACGGGTCAAATAGTGAAATTTCGTGAAAAAACATGTGAAATAAGAAAGAGGATTCTTGCTATGATGCTTAGAAAAAAATCCAAAATAATCCCAAATTGTGGCATTCAACTTCTGTAAAGGAAATGTATGCTCTTTAGGGTTACTGCTACTTGTTGGATCATTTTGATCACTAATAGAAATGTTAGTGCATCTTTGGAGTTCAGACGTGTGTGTTAGGTGGCCTATTTTTCCGGAACCAATTCTTTCAATACATTTCGCTCATTGTATCGTTTCATTAGGTTTGATGACTATGAAAACAGGCGAAACTATGGAAAACGTCTTGAACCTCTTCGGTATGTTACAAATGTGCCCTTATATTCCATGTGAATATGATTTGTAGATGTAATGTTTGTTTCATTCCAGGGAAGGTTCCATGTTTTCGTGAAGTCAAAGCCCGATAAGTATGGATAGTAAGTTAGGGTTTGTTGATATGTAAAACAGCCTATTGCTGTAACCTCCAAGTACATCAGGGTAAAATATGCAATTTTCTCGAAAAAATCAGAGGAAAAGAGTTGCATTAGATCTTGTGAAGCCAATTGAGGGATCTGGTAGGGGTATCACAACAGTTAGCTATTTCACTAGTGAAGAATTAGCTGAAGAACTACTTTAAAGAATCTAACATTAGTTGGGACTGTTCGAGAAAATAACCAAGATGTTCCCAGAGATATATTTTATCCGTGATGAAGGCTGAACCCCAGTGGGCAAAGTTAATTATCCAATTTAATGATGCATGTTGGGTACACCCCATAAAATGAAAAGTTGTAGATTTGTAATCAAGTCAGCATCATGAGGTAGAATTGGATTTCTCAAATGTAAGGAGACCATTCATAATTTCCCATTATAATGCATCCAAATGGGATGGGGACACCCTTGGCCATTTGATCCTTGAGTACTAAAGTGGTGGAAGGACACAAAGATGGCCTATGTGATTGTTTATGTACTCACTTGACTTAGCTACATACAACAGTTTAGTATCTTCCACCATAACTGTGAAAACTAATAATGTTTTACATCGGTAGAAAAACAAAGAAAGTTCTGGCAGGCATTAGGAAAAGAGAAATTTATTCCTTATATGAAGCAAAGATCAGAAGCCATTCCCAAACTGTATTTATCGATACGAGGAGCCATGGATATGTGCAGAGTTATACATAAAAGGTGATGATGGAGATAACATGAGACAAAACAAAAGAGGGCGATGTAATATGTGTAACAGGCAGAATGAAAACTAAGTTCAACACGGATGCATAAGTGTTTTCATTTCATAGCTAACTATTGCGATGCAGTTAGAATTTGCCATGGATGTAAAAATGATGACTCATGTAACTACATGTAAAACCTGTAATTTGAATCAACACAACTGAATATGCTATAGTGTATAGGTACTCATAAATTAATCACAATATATCTCTATTGAAATATGCAACAATATATAATTATAAATTATTCCTTATGTATCCCTATTGGAATTACACCTTAAATCTCAAGTAAATATGTACGTATATTATGAGAGGTTGTGTGGCGACTATGATATAATATATTGATTTACACATCAGTACAATAATAAATACTCTTAATGTAGAAAAAATAATCATAGAAAGTAATTTTCCAATAAGTCACGTATAAATAATAATAAAAAACTTTGGGGTCAAATTTGACCCCACTTGACAGGATATGCAACAATTTAGGCTTGCCCGCTTAAAGGTTAAAGAGCAAGCCATGGGGTAGCAGGACAGGACCCCAGGTAGAGATGGGCAACTTTGAAAATTACCATGGTAATTTTCGTAAATTACCATGGTATTTTTCGTAATTTACCACGCCCCTTGAAAATTACCGTAATTTTTGGTAATTTTCAAGATAATTCACCCATGTTTGAGATAATTTTTCATACAGATAAATTCCCAAGATGTTCTTTTAAGCTAAGTCCACATTTCTGACGTTTTTAAATATAAATTTAGGAATGTTCAACTCATTTTTGGCATATTTTACTTAAATTATAACATTATTGAGTAATTATTAGTCGAATATTCTTCTTTAAAATTTCTCATACTTTGACAAAAGAAAGCCAGATTGCGTGTTCCTGCCGTATTTCTTTTTACAATTTTGAAAATTTTTAATAGATTAATGTTGCATCAGGTATGGTTAAACATTGTATCATCACCCTTTTGCTATTGGCATTCTTATTTAACCATACATTTTCTGTTTAATGCTTAAAACTGAAAATTACGGTAATTTTTGAAAATTACCGTAATTTACCACGGTAATTTACCTCAGATGAAAATTATGGTAATTTTCCCATCTCTAACCCCAGGATGATGCCGGGTTGGTTCAAGAAATCACCCAAGCTAAATTACGAGCCTAGAGAGGGAAGGAGATGTCAGCCTCTGCTCATCACTGAGTGATTTACCTCCGCCTCTGAGAAGGGTACCCCGAAAAAAGTATCCTGTCGCCAGGGGTGGGGGGAGAGCAAGGTAAGAGGTGAAGACGGACAACTTGGCTGAATCGTAGGCCGAGGTTGGTTGGTTCTGCCATCGCAGCAGATCTCTGATGAAGACGTATTACATGGTTTGTGCATTTCATGATGGTTTCAATTGTATCAAAAATATTCTTATGAGAAAGGTCTGAATTCAAAGAGAAAGGATCACTGCAGATTGTAGAATCTTTTGGCCCATAAAGGCCCACATCTCATGGCCAAATAATGTGCCGGCGAAAATAATTAATTGCGACTGAATATACACATTTATCTCTTCAATATGGTTGACACCACGTACGTTTGAAGTTACAACCGAAATAGCCCAGTTTTTACTCAATTGAATTGTGAAAAACAAAGTTTTTATTTGCCAGCATTCCGTTGTAAAATTGTACGATATGACAAAAAACTTGTAGACGATAATTGTACTCATGGCTATATATATCTCTATATTCGTGATTGTAATCAGTGCTTTTCATTTGAGTACGGCGATAGCAGATTGTCGAACTCAGGTGCCGTCGATCGCTGACTCACCTCGGAGCAGAGAGCTACCAGCAGCTGGCGATTAAGCCAAACCGAAAGTACCACGACATGGTGATCGCCGTCTATCGCCGGCTATAGCTGCAAATCGAAAGCACCCACAGAGGAGTCGACAACGTTGATCGGGAAGTCTCAAAGGTGACAATTATACTGTAAAATGTCGCAACATAGTGAAATATGGTAAAAAATTCCGATGATAAATTTGTGATTTGAGATATTTGAGGCTGCGCTATATCCCACGGTTGTGTTTCCAAAGCCACTGGTGCATTGTAGAAGCATGTAAAGAAACATTTATTACCTACCCGTGAAGTAGCGAAAACCCGCAAATTAGCACAAGAAGATAAACCGGAAGATGATAATCCTGCATCTTATACCTTTGATACTCTACCAAGCGGTTCCAGTAATCAAGACTGTGATTTAAATTTTCCAAGTGATGCAGATCCCAGGTAAAACATTCGTAATTATTAGTAACAGTTGAAGGAACTATGTAAATTTGTTTTTGACTTTGATACGCAAGAATTGATTGTTATATTCGCCTACTGGAACAGAAACCAGCTCTATTTCTAGATAATGGGGAGATAAATTTACCAGCCGAATTTAGCAGTGCTGAGAGGACTTACTTGCAAAATGTTCAACATATTTTGAAGCTTTTTTATCAGGCTACTACACTCTAACACCACAATATCAGAAGTGATTCCTTTAATAAATAGTACATATGTTTAAAATTTATGGAAGAACCAGGTAATGTAGGATCCGGATTGCAAGGGATGAAAAATTATATCATTAATGAGATGAATCTCAGATTTACTGACTTAGAAAAGAACAGCTTTTATGCGGTTGCAACAATATAGGACCCTCATTTTAAAGACAATTTTTTTAGAAGCAAGAAAGATTCTGAAGAGGCTAAGACTCTCGTAGTGCAAGAACTGCAACTGTATTTTCATAAAGAGCATTTAGAACTGCTGGAAATATGGCAGACAAAAAAAGGAACAGATTAGATCCTGAAAGAGTGAGAATGTTGCATTTTTTTAGGACAAATTTATAACTTATGAATGCATTGCACTTTTTTGAAGGACTAATAAAAATTAAGTAAAACTGAAACAGCTGCTCAAATTTGTTTTTAAGTTTTAGCTAATGAATAAATATTAAATTTGAGGGAACACCTGTGTAAAACAACTACATAATTGGTTAAAAAAAAGTACCTACTAGAAAATATAAATGGATTGGAATTTGTTTTATAAATGCAATTGGTATTGAAAAGTAACTGGGATTCATAGTTTTCTGAAATAAGGATTTGGATTCGAGATTCAATCACTACATTTACCAATCGATCGAGTTCAGACCGATCTGACAGACCAAACTGAGTTCAGACTGATCTGAAAGTTCAGCAGCGAGCTGACTCAAATAGCCTGGTTCACCAACACGGTCTGAAAATATCGATATTGAACTATCGAATTAAGTAGTTTAAATTATTTTGAGATTTCTTGCGTATTTCAGCCACACACATCTCTCCTGTCCCTTCTTACAGCAAGACATGCTATAAATTATTTCGATTATATTTTGTTAACCATCGGCAACCAAAAGAAGAACGATGAGCGCCACGCTCCGACCTCTTCGGATCAATCTGAGATCTCAGACCGGTTGGGGAAAGCGGGCTGACTCGGCTCGCTTCTCAGATCGATCTGACCAGCCCATTCCGTTTGCCATACCGAGCTGAGCCGGTCAGATCGATCTGAGATCGATTGGTAAACGTAGTGAATGTGTGGGATTCAATAAAAAAAAGAGATTCGGATTTGATAAATTTTGGATTTGACCCATCACTATAGTTAAAATGTTTCCAAAGCCAATGCAACCTTGTGCAGAGATACAGGTATTTTATGCTCAACATCCAAAAAACATTTTATTAGAATAATGATGAAAGAACATTACATATGTACTGGTATCTCCACGTTTTTCGGGCAAAGCTGCGTCGGTGTATATATATAAGATACAACGACGCAGCTTTGCCCGAAAAACATGGAGATACCAGCACAACAGTGCTGTGAAAGCCTCAAACAGAAACATTATTTACTTCCTTATTATTTTATTACCCTTATAATTTGTAGTAATTTACGACCAATGCTTACAGCATACAAACCGTGGTCCAGGAGGACAATTTCCACATCTCCCAATAACTTTCCTTTCCTTTTTCGAACAAGTATATTGCCTGGGTGGGGATCACTATGGACAAAGCCATTCTTGAAGATCATCTCAGAGTAAATGTTTCCAAGACGAGATGCTACAAGGAAAGGATCAATTCCTTCTCTTTGAATGTACTCCAAGTCATTAACTTGCCCAGCTCCATCCACATATTCCATTGCTAGAACTCGACTGGTTGTCAAATTCCAGAAGACTTTTGGAATCTAAAATAAAAGCAATAACATTAAAGCCTCAATACCTAATACTTCTTAAATCATGGCCATCATTTTTTGCAGTAGAATATCATAACCAATAAATTCAGAAAACACTTGCACCTCAACCACTTGATGAAAATTAACAAGGCACAAAAAGCATGGAACATAGATGTTGGGGAATAGAAGTGTAATGGCCTAATTATCAAAAACTTCAACATCATCAATTATTTTATGAATGAGTACAAACATATATATATATATATATATATATATATATATATTTATTTATTTATTTATTTATTTATTGCAGATTTTTACAGATAAAGATAATTACATATAAATAGGTATGTTTGTTTGTCTTTTATATAGATCTAGTCTGATTGTGATGAAATTTTGCACCCTAACAGTTCAAAACAAGAGGAAATGGTTATTTACATTTCATTTTGAAAAAACTCCCTATGTACCTCCAACCCCTTCAGCAAAATTTAACATGTAGCTTTGCAGTTTTTCATGCATACCTCGCAAACAGAGGAAATTGACCAGAGTGGAAGGTGATATTCCGAAAGCCCATAAAATTTCAAAATGCAATGAGACCCATTCCAAGAACGTAATTAGGCTCCAAGTAAGTTAATGTGAAAGTAGAAATTTCATTTTCATGCACCAAGACAGGATTTTTGACCCCTTCTGCACATGCACAGCTTCTTCCATATGTTACCTCGGTTGCAGATGGGAAGGGTTCACTAGGGTGATTACAAAATTGGCAATGTTCGAAATGTTGACCAGCTTAATCGGTTCTTGGTTCCAATCCAGTAAAAAAGAAAGGGGAAAAAATTTGGACTCGATCGGACAACGTTTAGGGATCGCGCAACAGCTTCAAATTCTGGAAAATAGCGATTTTCCTGGTAAAAAATACACATTTGCCTAATTTCCATGGGCATGGTTGTCGCTTGGGTGGGTGTTCCACACGGGAAATGCTTCCACAGTGTTCCAGCAGTGATTAAATACCAATTACGACTTCGCCCGATGTGGGCGTGCGGCAGAGGGAGGGATAATAGCAACTTTTCGATTTTCTTTGGCTTAGGTAGGGACGCTGTACATTGAGCGCATGGGCCGGGACTACATTGTTTTCTAGCCGAGATGCATCCTGAAATTCGCAGCCCTACAGTTTAGATGATTAACAGCGAGGGTGTTCGGGGGTGGTGGACTTCGCGTACGGCTACACACACCGAGGTTGCTACATTTTGGGATCGAAACTAGTTTCCCTTCGTGTGGTTAAACCCGTAAGTGACTCCAGCATACCGATTTTCTCTCCGGCGTTATGAGCAAAAAGACGAAGCGAGCCCATCAGATTTGTAGATTGGGGGCTCCATCCCACGTAGTGTGTGTCCAAAGCTCCCAACACTTCGCCAGTTCTTACAGTATTTCAAACACCCTCATGAAAATGAGAAGAAAACTTCGTGAAAGTGCCAGGCTATTTGGAAATTTGAGGTGTTCTGGAAAAAAGCAGGAATTAAGATTGCAGAAGTAAGGAATACTACGGAAATTCTCGTACGCATTGACAACAGCTTTTTATGTCTTCAGAAAGGCAAATACCGTATGGGGAAAACGCTGGGAGACGCGGTGCAATAAGTTAATGACTGACCAAGCCAATACTCTTGACATTGGCCATATCAATGCCATGGATATGATGAAGCTGGAAGAGGATTGATTATTCTACAAGTCCATGAGGGAAAACCGCTTCGATTACATGAGCTGTGTCGACAAGGATACTGCTAAGTACGATGAAGGTAAAGTAAAACGGTCCGAATCAGCTGGGACACAGAAAAGGAGGAGTGGAGATTCGCTCAGCTATTGGGAAAAGAGGAGGTGAAACGAGTATACACCGCAAGTCCTGAAAATCGTTTAGCGACAACGATTCCAAGAATAAGGGTTAGTAAATTATAGCACATACTGTTATTTTGTAAAATTTTTCTTGAATGTTTAACTTAATAGGTCATACGTAGAGTTGAAGCCTAACCCAAGGTGCTGTTAGAAAGCGAATAAGACTGCTTTTAGACAAAGAGAATCCTCTTTAGAAAGGACCCAGATAAGTCACCGGAACGCTGTCCATGTCATAACTGCCGCATCAATAGCAACTGCACATACTCTTTGGATTGATAAAAACGTTCTTGAAATTTTCGGTGCGCAAACATTGTAAAGAGAGACGTCAAGGTACCTTTTATACATCAGTGAGTCATTAATTGAAGTACATTAATTTGAATTTCTTTCATTCATCTTTTTTCTGAAATTTTACTTATATCTACAACACATCAGTGTCTTAACGCTGCCTGAGGAATATTCCCAACCCCGACGAAGTTCTTAAATTCTGCATCCAGGAAGTTCAGGTACCGTTACAACTTCGCATAAAGTTCGTACTGCCGTTCTTATTTACGTCACCAGGTTATTGAATTTTCATTTCGTCTATTGTTTCCAGATTAAACAACCATGCGGGGATTATAAGGAGCTTCTGATTTGACCACCATGTTCCTCGGCGTTCCTGGGGATGCTGTCTATTTGTTCAAAAAGCCAAGTGCAATCCATAAAGCTCGGTGGATGGCAAAGGCATTGTATTGCATTAAGATTTGGATGTTCAGCAAACAATTTAATTTAACTGCTAAGCTCGAGAGCTCCTTCTTCCGTGTGTGCGTTTTCATTACATACTATGCGCCAGTCTGGTGCCAAGTATCTTTTGCAGTGGAGGTGCCATGCAATGACCTTCAGTTCTTACAAGTTTTAGCTCAGAAGAAAAAAGTGGCAATCACTGGAAGATATTCTATGAAATATTTGCAGCACATTTTTGGTACTTTTCTAAAGTTATTGTGGGGCTCGCTTTTTTGATCTAAATATTACATAACATGAAAAACAAGAAATGGGGAAAATAGTAACGAGAGGGAAGAGCAGGAGAGTCCCCAGGCTAAGGCGTATGCTATCTCTAGTGCAAAAGTGGCTTCTGATTTTGTGAACAGCAAACACTAGCACATTCTTCGATTTCCTTGTCATTGACAAGTCATTTTTAATGCAGGATCCAGATTTGTGGATGAAGAATGAAAATTATCCCGCAGGACGGCTAATAGTTCTGAACATTAGAGTAGTAAATGGCACTACTGAAAGAGGGGTTGCTTCGATAACGAAGTTCCTTATGGGTAATAACCTAACCAAAGATGAACAGCAAAGGCAATATTTGTTAGCAATTGTAGCTGAGCATTGTAAAAGTTATGATGATAAAAATGCTGCAGAAAATTCCGAGTGACATATGGTTTGTGTGATCATTGTTAGCCAAAATAAAAATAAAATATTTTTAAATACGAGGATTTTTATTGCCGTTCCCATGCCACAATGTACTGCGTCACTACCCATGCCAAAGAAGACCGGAAAGCATTTCCCGTGTGGAACACCCACCCAAGCGACAGTTATGCCCCTGGAAATTAGGCAAATATGTATTTTTACCAGGAAAATCGCTATTTTCCAGAATTTGAAGCTGTTGCACGACCCCTAAATGTTGTCCGATCGAGCCCAAATTTTTTCCACTTTCTTTTTTACCGGATTGGAACCATGAACCGACTAAGCCGGTCAACATTTCTAACATTGATAATTTTGTAATCACCCTAAGGGTTCACGTTATCAATAAGTTTTTTATACCCTTCAGTGACAGGCACGAACAGACAGAACAACAACAATGCAGACAACACTACAAAAATAATACAATATACATATAATGAAATGAACCCATGCAAAGCTGGATAATAGGTATGTCTAGTGCCATTTATGTATGGCAATTCACAATCTCTGAAACAATGCATTTTAATTGCAACCACATTTATGAAGCAAGATGAGATGGTGTAGAGGGTAAAATATGTATTCTGCATCTGTCAGGATACCCTCAGATGCTGAAGTGGAGAGGTTCTCTGGAATACTTTTCCATGGGAAAGGGATATGAATTGACCCCTCAACCCACCATATGTTGAGTCAAGGTCATCATTCTCACTGATTTAAGTAGACATTCAAGCAAATAGAGGAAGTTGGCAATGCCATTACCAGCAAAAGACACATCACTTGAATGAAAGGATCTCTGAAAATGTAATGATAGCAAAATCAATACAACTGCTCACCAGGAAAATGCCAGCTCAGACTAAGCTGAAAATAACATCTTTATTAGTTACAATTCCAGCCCCAGCAGATAATACCCTAATCAGCTAATCTGATCACCAGATATTTGAGTTTCTCCTATGTGAGTAGTTCACCTTACACATGGACATGTCTAACCGTCTTAGAATAATGAAATCAGTATAAATTGGTCATCCGCAACAGCATATTGACTTCTCACAATAAATAAAGGATAATAATGTGATTCTATTATTAATTTAAAATCATGATTATGAAACAATGAGGAATTATTTTTCCAAAAAGAGTATGAGAAATAATTTTTTTTGGAATTTAGCTGATTTTCCCTGACTTGAACTCATGCACACCTGTTACTCCATAAAATTTCAAAGATGTCGCTCCATTTTTGGCTGGATTTAGGAAAAAATGCATTTTTCCCCCTGAATTCTGAACTTTGATGTTTCTCCTCATACACTTTAACCCTTTCACTGTGGTGCCATTATTTTCTTAAAAGTGGCGAAGGTTGATGTGCGGAAAGAAAGCTTCTACGGAGTAGTTTTGAACCCGGAAGACCTGTCTCAAGGTTGATGTGCAAATGAATACCACAACAAGACATTCTTGCCATACACATAGCAACATAGGCAAACCCTATCCTACCTCATCCTGCAGCATAAAGAATTATGCAAAATGCATTTAGGGTGGGTGTAACACTGCTCAGTTGCAGGTAAGAATTTTACAAGTAAGAAGGGCTGATTTTTAAAGGAATACATAGTTAAGAATTGTATCCTTATGCCACATAAAAAAGTGAACTCACCTTCAGCCAGGGATAGCCAGCAAACATTGCAGATGCCTTCTCTGCATTCTCACCTTCAAGGCTGAAGTTAAGTTCCTTGGGAATGTTCTTTTTTGTTTCATCGACAACCCACATAAACTTGAAATCTGGGAATGCCCATGACACAACTTTCACCAAGAACTGCAAAATGAAGAACATGAGTTAAACAACTCTATGTAAATAATAATATACAGTATAGCTCTACATGGTTTAAGTTCAAACTTTTTTAAAAGAGAAAATACATAACAGTAATTCTGTAAGAGGCTGCTGGTAACTTTCCTTGAGTATTGTCCTCGCCTACACCTCGCAGCTTTCCCACCCTTATCACACTGTTTGCAGTTCCCCTCCTCTAATGCATTCCAACAGCTTCCTGCCACCTCGGGATTTCTAATCCCCCCATGTATGGTAAAGTGGACTACATATGTACCCTTAGTCCAAGTGGAACTATGATGGCATTAATAGCCAATGAGCTGTGGGTATGATGGTCAAGAGGGTACGCTTTGAGAAGGAGATGAGACACACACTCTTGGCAGTGAGCATCATGATGTACTCGGGGTGTTCAAGTCAGCCTGGTGTACAAGTTTTTCTGCATGTTCCCTTTCTTCCTCCAAGGGTCCTCCAGCCTGATGGCATAGTACTTACAATTCCACATAAATTTATTGAACACATGACCTAGGTTTTGACGTTATACATCATCATCGGGTAAGATGCTGCATGTCATCATCAGACATACATAATATGTACATCAAAGCTGAGGTCGTATGTTCAATACATTCATGTGGACTAATTACTGTATTTGAACGAACCTAAGACGAACCCGATTCTAAGACAACCTTTTTTGGAAATCTACAGTGAGAAAAAAGTCTTGGATTTTGCTTCCTATTGTATGACGAACCCACTTTTCTTTGGAAGGACGAAAGGGTAAAAAACATTGTCTTAGATTTGTGCAAATACGGTAGTTATGTTCTCATTTCAAAATGTTAAGCAAATTCCATGAAGTTACACCTGATACAATGAAGTTAAAACATGCTAATAATGGTGAGTGACAGTATTATGCTTCTGATTTTAGCAGTACGTAACATAGTAAAGGAGGCTTGCATTTAGTAAGAAATGAAAATATTTATGGAAATCTAACCCTGAATGTTGGGTCCATTGGGGATATTTGTGTTCTTTAATTGAACCATCATTTTCCTAATGAATTATCCATGTCCAAACACGACTCTTCTCATTTCATATTAAAGTAATCCTGTATGGACGATATTACAGGTTCCAGAGTTGCTACAGACCAGAAATTATGAAATTCCAGGACTTTTACAGGTTTTCCAGGCAAAAATTTTCATTTTTCCAGGTTAAAATATCCATTCTATCATAAGCAGGTTTTTTAAAGAAATCAATATGCATTATGGTGAAACAGTTGGTTTTGAATCTTTTATTAGGCATAAATCAAAATCTAACCATTGGGTTATGACCACTAGCACTACTCCTCAGCCCCCTGTATACCTATCTATAGCATAAGTTGCAAAAATTCAAGGACAGCGTATTTCCACATGTTCTCTCTAACTGAGACCGAAACTCCAAGGCAAGGCAAGAAATATATCATTCAATAAAAAGCATCTCCTCTGTCTTTACGCCCAAGATATAAAAATCATCACAGTCATGGTTTTCTACTGACTACACAAACTCAATAACAATATTTTTTACGTAGAAATCATTAATTTTGGTGTTTCCTAAGGGAGTTTCATGTAATTTTTATGTACAAAATGAATGGTCGATATGCAAATATTATGCAGAAATGCTTCATTTATGACCTCCATTGACATTGACATTAAGTACTCGATCGTATTTCAAAGACCACGTGGCTGGGGGACAACTTTCAATCCTATCAGTCACAGTACCACTGGCGCATGCTTGGACGTAGGTGTTGCAAGAGGATTTTTCCTTTCCTAATGTTGATGAATGTATTTTAATTCACATAACTTCCTTTTCAAGCGCTCTTAATTGTGCTAATGTTAACTTCCACAAAGCACTTGAAATTTTCTTAAATTATAGAGGACGAAAATTTAGTATTGTAAAAAAAATAGTTTTTTGTCGCATTCATATTTCAGGAATATCTACAAAATCTTTTTCCCCTAAGGTATAGAAAGACCAAGTTTCTGAGCCATGTGGTAGAAAGAAATGATTAATTCATTCAGCAGTTTTGTTATATCCATATTTTCTACTTCAAGGATGGTAGCTTTTTTAGTAGGTAGTTAGTTGAATAAAACATAATAACAGCAATGTTATTGGAATAATTTCTAAGATCCACAAGGTTATTAATAATATTCCAGTAAAGGTTTGCACAAAATCTTTGACAGTGAACAATGTACAATGAATAGATAAAATACTTGCAACTAAAATCATGCTTGAGGGTTTAATTAAATATCACTTAGGTGTCCACTGTCCATGTAAGGTAATGGTACCAGTAATTGACCTCTTAAGGCTTTTTAAATCGCAAATCTTCCATACCTTGATAATTATTTGCCAATTATATAGTTTTATCATCTCAAATTACTTACCATACTCTCTACTATCACACTGTCAATCAATATTTTAAAAGTACCACACGGTTTAGTGTGTGCGTCTTTTTTAAAAAAGGAAGATTTTGTGTTAGTAATTGACCGTCTAAAAATATTTTTTTCTAGTAATTGACCATGCATTGTTTCAGTGGTTGACCATATGTTCATGGAGGGAAAATAACTACCAAAGACAATATTTGTTATTTTTCTCCAGTTTTATGGTATTAATTAGCTATGAATGACAAATTATTTTGTAGTAACAGCAAATAAGTGACAATATTTTCTTACATACAAAATGACGACTAAAAATTCATTTCTGGAATAAGGTATGACCCACGGCAAGAACACAATTTTGGAAGATGGATTTTCTTTTTTATCTGGTCCCTTGTGTAGTAAAGCTTATCTTCCTTAACAGGCCACCGGTATGACGAATGGCCACTCTTAACCATAGTGGCTATCCCATAACCATCACTCACAACTTCCTCTATTTTTCCTGGAAAATATCTCCCCTCATATTCAACTATCGCAAAATCTTCCTTTTCCAGAGAATCCATATCATCCTCTTCCAAAAATCCTTTGTTCCAGTCAGAACCTTTACCATCACTCAGATCAGGAATGGAAATTCTCTCTCATTCTCTTTCATTTTCTCTTCTTTTTTTCTTTCCCTTTCAGCCACTCTTTCTCTTTTAAGTCTTTCCATCTCATTCTTTTTCTTTATTTTGTTTTCGAAATACTTTTTGCCAAGTTCCCCAGACACTATAGTGGGTAATCTTTCCTTTGGCATTTTCTTCAGTGGCTTTTTCTTGCCTACAGGTGGACTGAACACATTTTTTAAATGGAGATGGTACATTTGATAGCCCTGGGATGACAGTGTTTTCATTGCCTTCAACCATGGGAGACTGTGCACTAGAAGATCCTGGGATGGCAGTATCTTCTTTGCCTTTGACAATTGTATTTGATGGCCTTGTGATGGCAGTGTCTTCATTACATTCAACCGTGGGAAACTACATTTGATGGTCCTGAGATGGTGGTATTTTCATTGCCTTCAACTGAGAGCATGCTTCTTGCAGGAGATTGCTCAGTTGAATCACTTCCCATTGATATGTCCATTGGTCTGGAGATAGTTGTAGCTGCATTCTCTTCAGAGGTAGTGTTGTCAATTGAAGCAGTCGGTTCAGATGAGTTGATAAGGCTATTTAATTCTAACTTAGTTTTCATCCACAGCATAAAGAGTGATTGGTCAGAAAGTTCTCCTTCCCAATTATCTGTAGATTTCTCAAATAAGTCCAATTTTTCTTTCTCCATGCTCTCATTCAGAAATTGTAATCCCTGCTTGAAATAGTTCAAGCGTGCACAGAAGTCATCATTCTGCACAGTGTTCTTTGGTCTGACATTGCAATCATTATGTCCTGGAACCCTAGGTACCATCGGATCCCAGGGATGGAGTCCACATTTACGGAAACCACTAGCTAACACAGAGTGAGTAACACGCTCATCCACTACCTCTTTCAGCTGTTTAGCAAAATCTTTTTTTTTCAAGATGGGATCATCTAAATGGTTGATACGCCACTTATGGACATGTTGCTTCCAATTTTCTTTTAGAGTTCGAAACACAGCAACATCCATTGGCTGTAGAATGTGTGTAGAATTAGGATGTAAAGCTACCAATATGATACCATTTTTTTCACAGAACTGACCTGTATGTAAACTCAAATGGGAAACATGTCTATCAACAAATAATAAAACAGGAAGTTATATATTATTGTCTTTTAGCCAAGGGTGGAAGAAGTTTGCAATGAATTCATAAAATAATTCAGAGTTCATCCACCCTGAATCACTTTTTCCAAGCGCCCAATTAGGAGGGAAATGTAGTGTTATTTCAGGAGGCAGATGCTCATATTTGTAGACCAATAAAGGAGTTACAACACTACCATTGGCATTGCCAGTAAGAAGCACTGTGAGGCATTCCTTGTCATCTGAATTAACTTGTTGGTATATTGTCTTATCTCCTTTTCTTGCAAGAACTTTATTCCCTTTAGGATTAAGGAAGAATGCAGTTTCATCACAATTAAAAATTCGTGAGGGGTCCATCAGTACTTGGAAGCAATCATTTGTTTTCAAATAATCTTCTACTTCTGCAAACCAACGAGAAATATTTTCTTGTGTCACTGATGCCCGAGAAACTATTAGGTTTTGGCTTATTCGTTGAGATATATTGCTATTTCTCCGCAAAAAGCCTTGGATCCATGTCCGCCCCGCACGGTTGTCATGAAAGGGATTGTCTCTACCAAGGTCTGTCATCAGGCGCTGCACACTGTCTTGAAGTTGCTTCACAGTCACTGGAAACCTTGCTTCTGCCATTTTTAACACCCAATTAGCAAGAATAGTTTCTTCTTCAGGACTTATGGTATGGGGTCCCATTTTTCTTTCAATTGGTGACTTCCCTTCCACTTTGTATTTCAGTGTGATTCTTGGTACACCATATTTATTTGCTGCAGTACGGACTGGTGTGTTGTTTGTCCTTACATCATGGATGGCTTCCTTCATCATTTCCTCTGTGTAACAACGAAACTGGCCTTTAATAGCAGGCATAGTTAAGCAGCAATATTTAAAATAAAATAGATTCAGAAGTTGACACAGTAATAATCTAGCAGTTGACCCCTGGTCAACTATTAGTAAAACCTAATCTGTTACAAAAATAATTATATAAAACGTTTTGGTATGCTATAAACATTACAAATATGTCAATTATTATGAGTTTAAGGAAAGGAAGGAAAGAGTGAGTAGTTGACCATCTCGGTCAATTACTGAAAATTTGTAGATTTCTGATTCAGAATTTGACCACCCTCATAACTGATTCCAGATAATAATAAACAGATTATAAACAATTTTTTATTAATATCAAACATTCCTATATCAAGGGTAAATAACTACATTGAAATATGAAGGTACTTACCACTTTAAATCAGCCTTATCCACAAAGACTCCTTAGCAAATGGCGGAAGAAAACTTCAAAATAAGGCAGCAGCACTGCACATGAACACTAATTATCAGCCATTTTAATTCTACATGCCACCCATGTGCACCGTGTTTTGATGTTTTACAGCCAGATGGCTGGAGTATACTTTCCCACTATTTTTACAATATGTGAACCAGATTAAGGCTTATTATGACAGTTTATATCCTAAATGGTCAACTACTGGTGCATGGTCAATTACTCCCTCATTTACCTTATCACCATTGTAATGTGACTTTATAATACCAAATTCTATTTCAAACACGACATTCACATCATGATGAAGGCACACTCAGGGTTACACTTAAGGGTGTCCACTGGGTGATGCATGGTAGGTCACCCTCCAGGTTAGTTGCGAAAAAATCATCTATACTCATCACACAAGGAGTCATGGGGAAAAAGTAGAAAAAAGTGTTTCAGCCCTTCCTCACATGAGTGAATGTGGACATCACATGGTCAGTAGAGCAACACTCACTTCACTACAGGTGTGGTAACATTAACCTTAAGAAAGTTAAGGCAAATATTACCTTGCCTGTAACTTTCTGATGCTTTGTTGCTTCGACATATGGACGACAAGGATGAACCATCCCATTACAATCCCAAGGAGCTTTCTGTATCCAACACTTTTTCTTAGAAATTTCTTATCAAGCAAAGAGCAAATGGGACCTCATAGAGTAAAATATTCCATTAAAAAAATAGTTCCCCAATCAGATAACCAGACTGGGGGCATCAACCAAGCCTGATGGTCAACTCAGGATTGGAACGCGGAATGTAACATCACTTCACACCTGCGGAAGACTGAAAATTCTGAAAACAGCATTCTGCATTGACATTTGGAATTCAGTGAGAGTAAGTGGTCTGAAGGGAAAGACCTTTGGAGAGGAAGCAGCAGGATCATACACATTGAATCATTTAACATACAGGGGTAGGATTATGATTAATAAGAGCAATAGAATGCATGTTAAAAGCTTCCTCCTGGGTAACAAAAAGGATAGTCATTGTTAAGATAGCAACTAAGCTGAGAGACACAATAACTGTACAAGTCTACATGCATATGATGAGTATGAAGAAATCGAAGTGGTCTGTGAAAAATATCTAGGACACTGGAATGCCGTTGTCACAAAAAGCCAAGAAGGAAGAACAAAGGGAAAATATGGATTAGGACAATAGAATAAATAAGGAAAATAGCTATTAGAATTTCAAACAAATTAATAGTAGTTGTTTAAAAAAAAAAGTCATCCCCGAGAAATTTATACATGAAAGATATACAATTGGACTTACAAGAGGATTCAATCAATTAAAGAAGAGGCACTGAGAAGAGTAGGAAATTATTCAAATATTTTAAGGACTCGAAAGAAAAGGAGGGACAACCTAATTTGACATATTTTAAGACACAAGTGTCTAATGAAGACAGCAAGAAACAGAGTAAGACCTCGGCTGAGATTTATGGAGCAAATAATGAATGAAGAGGAAACGAAGAAATACGTATGTAGAGGTGAAGAGGCTAGCTGATAGAAGCATAGAGTGGAAAGCCGTGTCAAACCAACAGCGTGTTGATGACCAGCAATGATCGATGATGATGACAATGGCACGAATGTGATTTCGTCCGTATAAGAGCACATTCAGAATAGACACTTCACAAAGAATGAAACATATTCCGAGGCATGAACAAAAACAACTTAAATCCTGATATCTCTATACATTTTATCTTTCAGGAAGTAACAAATTCCCTTCCATTATAATCATAAACAATTCCTGCATTTCCTGTGTACTTAAATTAATTAATTTAAGCACTCTAAATTTAAAAAATTCCTCACTATGTGAAGTAAGGCTTTTGAAGGTAAAATCATGTTTCCTCAGCCATTACACAATTAGTCACAATTACAATTAGTCACAATTTACAACACACAGGAGTACTTACTTGAAGCTAATTTTACAGGTGTGCATTAAAGTAGTTTCACAGAAGGCAACATAGTGAACAAGATTCTAATATATCTGCTTACAATAACATAAAAACAATTTATGAAGAGGCAGTGGATATCTTGTTCTGACATTATTTCCTAACAATTTGTATGCAGATACTGACTGTGACAGTCAATTAATAGGTGACCACAATATTGCCTCAGCCTTGACTATAGGCTGAAATGAGGAGCAAAATCAGATGAACTCAACTCTAGGTTGCACCACATCAAGATCTGGTTTAAGCTACTAATATTCACTATTCATATTAGTCATAAGAATGTAATAATGTGAGTGGGTATTCTCAGTAAAGAGTTAAAAATAGTTTCAAATAAATCTCACCTCCATTGTTTTCAGGTCAGCATCTGCATTGAATTTCACAGTGGGATGCTGAACTTTTACAGCCAAGAGCTCTCCTTTCTTTTCTCCTTCCTGTGGTTTCAACCTTGCGATGTGGACTTGAGCCAAGGAAGCCACCCCAATAGGTTCTTCAGAGAACTCCTCAAAAATTTCCGCCGGCTGTAGGAGGCGAGAGAGATTAGTTTCTCATTTGTACCGACTATAAGAGAATCAACAGACACCTTGATAATATCAATTCATCACATTAAATGTTATACCAAATGAGGCCAACAACATCAAAATTGATTGCTTCAAAGGCAAAAAAGATCTATTAAAACTGGTTAGTGTTGTATTCGTCTTTTGTGTAGCTTTATTATCTCTAAATTAAATGCATAAAAAGAAATATATAACACATCTTAACTGCATAGGTATGAGTAACATGTACACTCAATAGCAATGGTATAAGTGGGGAGTTTCGATCTCTCTTTCACCAGCCATGATAACTCTTTGGTGATTGGTAGAAAAGTGGGGAAAGAGTACCACTGCTTTGGTATTGCAGCTATTGCAATTACTCAAGTTTGTACGTAGAATGAAGCAGAGAAAATAATTGCTTAGTTTTCAGCAGCAGTCCTTACTCATTTTCTACTCATGCGAATAAAGAAAGCGTGTAAAGTTGATACGAAGGTTTCTGCGGGGTGCAGCTTTCGGGTGTTCCTCCATGTGATGTCCATGCTTGACAACAGTTTCTCCAGCCATCCTGCTGGCGTCTTCAGGGACATCACATGGAGGAATGCCTGAAAGCTGCTCCACCAAAGAATGTGTGCTATCAAGGAACATCATTACCAGATTCCACTGTAACAGGTTTAATTATTTGTCGTAGAATTTCTCATCGTTTTTTGCCTGGGACCGTGCAAGAATGGGTCAGGTAGTCTGGCCAGATTAATGTGCCATGCTCATTTTGTTTGAGTAGGAGAAAGGATATTGACACAGTTTCCGTGAAAACATTCACTGATTCTCGCTTAGGTTAAGTGTGACTCATCAGAGGGGCGAGCATTACTATTATGTGATTCATTTGGAAAGTCTTTCATTGAGAGGGTGAATAAATTCATTTTTTGCGAAGTTATTGTGAATTGCACGATGGCTATGAGGGAGAATTGAATCTAGAAACTACATTTGTTATCTTAATCATTCACTTCAAGGTAAAGTTTGATTATCAATATCAGGGTGGCTACTGATATCAAATTCTTAAACTCCCTGACTTTTCCCTGACCTTTCCCCGATGGATTTATCAATTTCCCTGACCAAAAGGTCACCTATTATTGGAATATTTTATATCTGTCGAATTAAATTGTCATAAAAACTCAGAAAATGCTAATAGCTGAAATCAATACATTAAAAGCAACAAGTACTGCTTTTTACATTCTAATGAAAAAATATATTAAACCTTCTTTAGTTAAACTCTCATCCAAATTATAGTCGCGTCGTGGTAGTTCTGGGAAGTTGAGGATTACTGAAAAGGCATCGAAGGGAAAGTTAATGGCCAATTTACTGGCGGACTCCGGCACAGGTATCACTAAGCTGCATGAAAAATACAAACCAAATCAAAGCTGTTGGACTGGATCAAAATCGGAAGGCGCGAGTGACCTTCAGAAATAAATAACAATTTGGTTAACGTGGTTATAACCCCTTGACTGTTATAGGGAACCAAAAAATGTAAAAATATTTGGATAAACAAACAAAACGTAAGCGTGCCACTGCGAGCAAAGACAGGAGGCAATTAGCAACGACAGCATCATATTCAGGAATATCATATTAGAGGTGGTTAGTGACCTGACTAAATTGCTTAGAGAGGGAGCTAAGGGGGCCATTCAACAATTATGTCGATCGTAAAAGGTGGGGAGGGGAGGAGGGCTTTTCTTACTGTCTCACGAAGGGTACGGGAATCGAAGATGATCTTGCGTAAGATTTTGTTTACACATGAGATTGTACTTGTATTATAATTTTAATAATCAACGTCTCGTATTTTTAGAACTGCAAGCATGTATTTACGACAAGCTAGCAATCCAGCAATCTCTCGACCTAAGTCTCAGAAGTTAAAAAAAAACAGGAGGTAAAATTTTCCAAACAACATAGCCTCGGATTACTTGTGATGAGCGTAATACATTGTGATCATGAATTTTAACACTACTTGGAAAATATCGCAATAAGGATATGCAAAAGGGATACATTGTACGTCTGATTCACAACTAAATGAAGATTCACAACTAATAGGATTCATAACTGAATATTCCACGAATTTATGGGGCTTATTCCATGCACGCCAGCGACTGACATTAGTTCTAGTTGGTGAAATAAAGGGCGAGAAAGACTGGGCGATAAATGAAATGGTGGAAAAATAACTACAATTTCCTATCCCAGTTTCTCCCTGACTGTTACGAGAATTCCCTGACATTTCCCTGACTTTTCCAGAAATTCAAAATTCCCTGACAATTCCAGGTTTTCCCTGACGATCGCCACCCTGAATATATAGGTAACATGTGAGTACCAAATTTAATATTCATTTACAGAGTACAATATGCAAGAATTTTCTGAGAAAAATCATTCCTCAAAGCTGGGATTTAAATGATGCCATTCTAGGTAAATGGTTTTTCTTCCATTGATATTCTTGCAATTATTGTCACAATGTCAGTGGTTGAACACACTTAAGTTACTGTTACGCAGTTTATTTTATGGCCCAGTATTTTCCGGAGTTTATTTGATTGCATAGCAATGATCACTATTTATTTTATTTTTTCTAATTCAATTTTTTTAATACATTCTGTGCATAGCCTGAATTTTAAAAGCATTAACACTGAATATTTATAATGACAGATAGATTTCCAAGAGTAACTTTCTTAACATTGTATGATAATAAAATTTCTGCCATATTTTAAGATAAAGATAGTGATTAATTTGGTCATATATTCCATTAGGTTCAATTCCTTTGTAGACATGCCAAACCACATATTGGGGTGCCCTTTCTGTACCTAGCTCCTTTCGCATAGCACACGAGTGCAAATTAACCCTCTCCCTCCTAACTCGGCCGAAACCGGCCGTATGGCTTTCTCTGGCTGCTCGGCGAATTTAAATTCCCAGTATCCAGAGAGAAGAATCTACGGCCGGTTTCGGCCTACTTGAGAGGGAGCGCATCTTTGGGCATTTAAACTTCAGAAGGGAAAGGGTTAATGAATTCGTGGATTTTCTCTTTCTCTTAACTGCCCCACATTCTATTCAGTCAGTCTACACATTACATACATATATACAAAGTTGGTCACAATGTCACATCACATACAGATATGCTTTTCGATTTAGTACACTTCAAGTGCGATAAACAATAGTTTTTCACGCTAATTTCTCATGCATACAAACCCATCATGCCATTCCTTTTCAGGGTAGGCAAAGTCAAAGAACTTAGAAATTGCACTTACTTCTCGATGGGGAAATATTTTGGGAGCGCTTATTTTCTTGTTAGATACTAAAATTACATCTTTGAACATAAGTATTTGATAATTGCTGGAAATTAATCATTTATTAAACAGATTTTAATTCAAGATTTCTTTAATAGAATTGAGAGTCATTCTCGGAATTACATACTTTTCAGTTATTAATAGGGATTTCACAAATAAATAATCATCTTGATCGCGTGGGTTGCATACCATCACCATGTGCGAGAGATTACCCTAAGCAAATTGACACCGCACACCACTAATGAATAGTGTTTGCCTTTCCTGTCATCATATTCTTAATTTCCTTCCCCCTGTTCGTAGACCTATCTATCGTCAGAAACTTAAGTATCATACTGAAATTGAACTTAACGAACTGCTTGCCTATGAATTCCATGCCTACAGGGAGTTAATTTGGCTTACATGGATTGTACAACTTGACTTTTTTGCATTCACTGAAGGACCCTTGCATGATCTCTAACCACGAACTGCCTGCTAAACTCCCACTTCCCTGTTCTGTTCACTGCCAAAATAACCAGTGAAGTATTTAAGGTCTTGATGGTGGGAGTGTTGGGTATTTCTTACGCAAGGAAGATGATGAGAAATTTCCTGAGTCGCCTAAGGTTGTCGTGGGTTGAGCCCATGAATTTCATCATTTTTGTTGCAACTATGTATCTGTTGATGTGAAACACATAAAAAAATGTCAAAGCATGTTTTCCATGGTAATTCATAGCATTACGGATCTTGGACTTATCAACACCTGGAGTATTCGGCTTTACCTGTTTTGTTAGTGGAGACTAGCAAATATATCCTTAAAAGTAAATTTTGAAATTTAAAACAGGTACCCAAAAAATAGAAACAAATTAGTCAAAAATACGAACTCTCACTTTAGTTTAAGATAGATTTATCTTCTTTAGATATATTTTATTAAAATGTATCAGTTAATTTAAAATTGATCTAATAGCATGAATAATTAATAAAGAATTTGGCATTTAAACGAATTGGGGTTTACTTATCTGCCTCCAAAACTAATGCAGAAATGACGTGAACTTTTCATTCTCGTCCCCTTACAGTACTGAGACATTGAACGGATGGCAAATAACCAATATTTTTAATAAGATCCTGACATATTTGAATAGCATTACACAGGCATCCTTTAATTCTACATGAATGGTAGCTGTGGACTCCAAGAAAAGAAGAAGAGAACAGGCTGCAAGCTTTCAAGATGTGGGTGTAGAGGAGTTTGGAGAAGGTGAAGTGGATGGAAAGGAAGACAAATGTGGAAGTGCTTGGTACGGCTGGTGAGGAAAGGAAGCTTCTGGATGAGATTGGGAGGAGGCAGAGTAAATGGTTGGAAGTTTATGGGCGAAAGATTGCTAAAGGCTGTGATAGAGGGAAGGATGTTGGACAAGCGGGGATGTGGAAGGAAGAGAACAGGTTTTATGGATGGGATGAAGAAGGGTAGGAAGTACGTGGAGATGAAGAAAAATACTAGAGATAGATACGGCCCTGCAAGTGTAAAAACTGGAGGATTTTCTCTGACTTTCAATGCCTATCTTTGACTGGTAGATTACTTTAATGAATGTAGCAAAGGGATCCAATCGGTGTAGCATGTTAAAATAACCCTGTTACATCAGCATTGCGAATGTCATCTGCGCAGAAATTCTGAAATAAGATAAGCTAAGCCTTGGATTTCCACACCTATTCGCTGCCCTAATACAGTCCTCATACACTTTCCTGAACTTACCTTCCTCCATATCCAAACAATCAACCATCTTTTGACTTAAAATTCTTATATCCCAGCTTTTTAGCTACTTCCCCCGGCTTATTTTTCAACATTGGAACACAAACACACTCCTTGCCTACTTACTACAAAAAACTGTTGATTTACAGCACTCTCGGCAACAGAATCACTAACTTGATGCTTTTGTTTTTGGAATGCTCCTTGTTATCTATTGGAAGCCCCTTTATATCTCAGTTTAAAGTGCTGTTGCATCAATAGAGCATACATGGATTTTTGTAAAACAGCCATTTTTGCCAAAAAATGATGACTGCTTAAGAATGAATTATCATTTATTTTAAATATTATGGCCATTACAAGCGTAGATTTTTTTGTGATTTTGCAAAAAGTTTTACGGTGAGTTTTTTTTATTTAAAAAGTATTTTTTTAATCAATGAGAAAGTATACGAAGTACACAGAGTTACCTAAATTTCTGATGCCATCTATGCAATAGAACTTCCTCATTTTTTAAATAAATTCTCAATGGTAGCCATGCCATATCCCATGGAAAACGGCTTTATTTTGTTGTCAAATATCTTTAAAAGTAGCGGTAAGTGGTTGACCTTTGGAAATGTGAGATCATTTTATTTATGAGGAAGAAAAATTCATTGAATTTTATCTGAAATGATTTCTCACTGAAACTACCTTAAGTGATACTTTCACTAAGTTCAGCATCCTAGACAAAAAGGGAGGAATCAGGCGAGATGTTGTGGAATATGAACATAATAAGAACTAGGATATTACAATTTTCCACAGATAAAGTTTTAATTGACCCGGGTTTCGATGCACTGTATCATCATCAGGCACCTGATGATGATGCAGTGCATCGAAACCCGGGTCGAGTAAAACTTTATCTGTGGAAAATTGTAATATCCTAGTTCTTATTATATTCAGCATCCTAGTACCCGGAGCCACTGAATGACTTTACTGTTCCCCCTACTTCCTACTTGGGCAAGAGAACTAGGAATAAATGAATCTGGGGCTCGTATGGCCCAATCCTCACTCATTCTTGCTTCATGCATTCCCAAATCCTGGGCACACAAACAAAACATCATGTCATTTATCATAATAAGTGCTAAGGAAATATCATCTCCATTTCAACAACAGCCAGAATTTTTTATGAAATCATGTGTAAAATGAGCACCTGGCGCAAAAATATCTCACTTTTCAGGGCAAAGGGTCTGAAAACAGGATCCTCACCATGTCTGAAAACAGTTTGCTTCTACACTTTTATTATTGTTCATCAGTTCAACTTGATTTAACAGGAAAATTAGAAAGTATTGCATGTACGTACTTTAATTCTGGAGTCAATTGTATTTTTGAATTTCATCAATCTGATCACATTTCATCTAGACTATACTCCATCACATTTAAATTTAGATCCTCTTACACTTCTCAGTCATCCATGGCTCTCAGCAATGTTCACCTATCCTATTCCACCAATACCAATATGCATGCCAATATTTTCTTGTTACTGGTTCTAAAAATTGGAACTATTTCCCCCTCAATTAACTCATCAACAACTGTTCTATCAACAAATATTATATGTACATTCTTAACCAATGATGGAAATTTAATGTAAAGTAACACAATATACTTTTCTTGAAATTGTATGCAACTAAAATCTCTATTGATTTTACTTTTACATTTATATTTTTTGCCATCTACTTGTGTATACCTATTTTTGTTTAAGCCATGCAAAAGAAATACATCTTTTCATATTTGTTCAATATCAAGTATAAACAATATTTTCCCAGTAAACTCATGTTTTTACTTCAAATTTATCTGTATCCGTTCCATCTTGAATACATAAATTTAATCGTAATCAAATATGTAATAGAAATTTGTATTTTTTCAGACCTTGGTAGTAGGCATGAATATGTGGAAGGCTTAGAAGCATAACAATAGGTTTGGGAGAATAAAGAGAGGTGCACACAGACAGGTTATTTGCTGAATGTTGCTTCCTTTCCATTATGGTATTCCCTCGACCAGATATAACTAATCATGCTAAATAAATTGCAAGTCTGTATAAAAAAAATATAAAGGCAAGGTGATGAGTAGGTATAAGATGTTAGACATAAGATTCACAAAAGCATACACAGGCATGCGTGCACACGCACCACATAACTTACAAATTTCCCCCAAAGATTGCTCCTTGGACTCACTTCTGCATGTACCTCTCCTCAAATCAACTCTTTTGTCAAGGAACATAAAATTGAAAATTTATAAAACTTTTATAAGGCCAGTCATAACAAACAAAGCAGAGGTGTGGATTTAATCCAAACATGATGAACAAATAAGTACTCAGAAGGTTTGAAAGGAAAATTACATGAATTTATGGCCCACTTAAAGGAGAGATGTGGAGAATCAGAATTAACTGGGAGATAAATGAAGTTCATACTAGGAGGGTAGGATATTGTTCGGTTCTCCTTGTCACTGTGGCTGTCATTTACATAGGATGGAATAGAATAGAAACTCAAAATTTACAGCAAAATGAAGGGGTCTGGAGGGAAGGCAGACTATGAAAAACACAGCAGCAGGATGTTGAGGAAAATCTGAGGGCAATAGGGCTTACAAGATGGTGGGAGAAAGCAACAAGCAGAACTGAATGGTGGCATACAATAGAGGAATCCAAGGCCAACCCCAGGCTATAGAGCAGCAGATGATGATGATCACAGCATTTAAAATATTAATACTCAAATGTCCCTCACAAGCAATAAAGAATTATGAAACATATCAATGGTAAAGACACACTTATACTGAGGACAATGCTCATGAGGAAAACCATGATAATACCACACTTTTGGTGACCAGCAATGTTCCGCCTTGTTCCTACAGCATTATATAATCATACGCTACTCATACAGGCAAATTGGCAAAAATCAATTTGATATGATTACAAGGTAAATATAAGAGACATGCTATGACAACTTTGGACCAACTCACATCTTTTCCAAATTCCTGCTTGACAACTTTGAGAATTTCCTTCAGGCTAGATTCAGGAGCTTTACTGTGCAGAACTTTCATAGTTTGCACATATTCTGCAGGTAAGAGGTAGTCCAAAGCACCTATGTGCTGCCCAACTTTGACAAACATTCCTTTATTCTTCCGACAGAGATCCAACAGCTTCTCAGCTGCTTCGTAGTGCACCTGGATAAGGAAAGACAAATAAAGATTGAAAACAAATTTAATGTGATATTAAATGTTCCCATGATCACTTTTTGTGGGGTATTATGGAAGAACAATGACCATCAGTCACTTAATACATTCAAAGATACATGACACAAACAGAGAAGTGTAGCAGGATGAGAAGGACTGGAGAGAGGAATTTTGAAGACAAAACAAAAATGTGATCAAGAGGAAGTGCCAACACAATGTGCTAAGTTATCTAACAATTGGTGTAGACAGCTACACAAAACTCAATAGCCATCTGTGCTGGTATTAGGTAACATTTTGGTAGGCATTTCCATTTGGCTTTTCTTATACACCTTATATGGCTTAGAAATCATGCATCGGATGGTAATACACACAATTTTTATATTATAGAAATACCACATAAAGCCGATGAAAAAGCTCAAGTCACTGCTCAGAAGACAATTTTGAGACGGGTGTGGGAAAATTCAACACCCACCAGAGTAGGTGTGGAAGAAATGGAGGGTCAGCCAAAAAAACCCTTCCTAGTTGCTGGCAACATTAGCGAATCGAGAAAAATCATGATTCACCACTACCTGTCACCTGATTTGGCAAGTAGGGTGGCTCAATAAAAGAGTTAAAGTATGGCAAAGGGTGAGGTTAACAATTAGCTTTGTGACTCTGCTCTATGCATTTAGGGTCATTCCACCAGAAATCAATCAATTTTAATAAAAGTGATTGCTGACCCATTTTTAATTTTTTTTATATTTTGCACATAGATAGGAGCTTATAAGTAGATTACAAATCAGTTCTTGTTACATTTTTAGAGCAAACCGTATCTAAAATACGGGCATTATCGCATGTGCCAGAAGAGTAAAAATGTCACTTTTTGATGTTTGCAATTATTGCTACTATTTGCATGTTTTTTAAGTTACAGCACCCATACTTATATTAATACTTTCTAAAAACATTTTTATATAGAAATATGCAAGATAAAATATATTTAAAAAAATATTCAGGTATAAATGAGGGCATCAACTTTCCGCATAAAATGTTTGTTTTTTTCACTTTTTGAAGGCCAATAATTCAAAATGGGGACAAGATATCAAAACAAATCCTTTTGGAATTAATACTCTAGGTACCCATGTATTAGAAAAAAAAATATTTTGTAGAGGATTTCGTGAAAACAGTATTAATACCTATCCCGAAGAAGAAGAAAGCGTCAGAATGCGAGGAGTATAGAACAATCAGTTTAATTTCGCACGCAGCAAAAGTGTTGCTTAGAATACTAAATAGAAGGTTGGAGAGCAGAGCAAAGTGCTATTTAGGCGATGACCAATTTGGTTTTAGGAAGGGGAGGGGAACCAGGGATGCGATTGCGGTAATGAGGACACTTATAGATAGAAACATAGAGCATAATCAGGATGTTTTCGCTTGTTTTGTAGATTTCAAAAAGGCGTTTGACAGAGTAAACTGGGAGAAACTAATGCAGATACTGGGGAAAATAGGAATAGATTGGCGTGATAGGAGACTCATCCGAAACTTATATATGGGGCAGAGGGCTCAGGTAAGGGTAGCTGATGGTGAATCAGGGTGGGCAGTTATAGGTCGCGGGGTACGGCAAGGGTGCCCGTTGTCGCCTTTACTTTTTAACATCTATGCTGAGGAAATGGTAAGAGAGGCATGGGATGAGCTAGATGTGGGAATGAAAGTAGGAGGCCAGTGGATAAAGTCGGATAGATTCGCAGACGACCAGGCGTTGGTCAGTCGGTCATCGAAAGGACTGCAAACTTTAGTAGATGCACTGGAAAAGCAGTGTGAGAAATACGGAATGAAGATAAATAATAGGAAAACAAAAGTAATGAGATTCTGTAGGACAAAGAAAGCGAAGCTGGTGATAAGAGTAGGAAGTCACAAACTGGAGCAAGTAGAACAATTTAATTACTTGGGTAGTACGCTAGAAGAAAGAGGACATAATAGCAAAGACATTAGGAGGAGAATAGCGCTAGCGAAGGAAGCGTTCAATAATAGAAGGGAGCTGATGACGGGGACCTTAAGTAAGGATGTAAAAAAGAGGCTAGTGAAGAGCTTGGTATGGAGTGTGGCGTTGTATGGGGCAGAAACGTGGACCTTGAGAAAGGAAGACGAAAATAGGCTGAAGGCTTTTGAGATGTGGAGGAGGATGGAGAAGGTGCGTTGGACAGAAAGGAAGACAAATGAGGAAGTGCTTGACATGGTGGGCGAGGAGAGGAAACTTATAGATGAGATTAGGGGAAGACAGGGTAGGTGGCTGGAAGCGGTAATGAGGGACGATGGTTTGCTGAAGGCCGTGATAGAGGGAAGGATGTTGGTTAAGCGGGGAAGGGGAAGGAAGAGAATCGGTTTTATGGACGGGATGAAGAAAGGTAGGACTTATGCTGAGATGAAGAAAGAAATACTAGAGGTAGAAAGGGCACGGCACGTGTAAGAGTTCGTTGGATATTCTCTGACTTTCATCACAACCTACCTCTAACCGGTAGATTACTGTAATGAATTGATCCTGAGTCCCCTTTACCCCCCATAACAAATCCAAAATGGGTGGAAACTCAAAATTTGACATTTTCAAGGTCACATATCTCAAAGGGAGGACCTATTAAAAATGTGATGTTCATAGGGAACTAACATATCAAAATAACCTACTCTGACCTCAAACTTGGAGTTGAGGTCAAAGCCGTTTAGGTTTGACAGCTTTTTGAAATTTGATGAAAATGGGGCTACATGTCATAGTTTGATCCATAGTTTCATACCACTATCTCAGTGTTTCAAAGAGACTTATTACTAGTTACTCACAGGTTTGTGGATAAGGGTCTAATGGACATTCATCATGGTGCTGATTTGTAGGCTAAGCTCATATGGTATGATGTGTGACCATCCAGTAGATGTAATCTGTTCGTTTGTCGATAGAACTCGTAGAATGTTACAATGCGGCACCCGTGCTTCATCATTTTTTGAAAGTTTGAAAGCAGTGCCTGGGCCAGCAGGGTGAAAGAAGTGAATATTAAAATCATTCTTTTCTTCATAATATTTCAGAAACAGTTTTTGCCACCAGATGAAAATGCTCTGCCAGTGCCTAACACTCGTAGAAATCACAACTTCATCCCATTAAACAAACAAACAATGCAGGTTCGACGAACATCACCATCTTGTTTGTCCCGTGAAATGTCTACCTCTAAACTAGCACTTGCTAAACCAATGAAAAACATTGAAATAAACGATAATATTGCTTGCATGTATGATGACAGTTGGTGGTTGGGCATTGTGTGTCAATATTATGAAGATATTAGTTAGATAATAGTGCTTCAAAATTAGTATGGTTGCTGTAACTTAAAAAACATGCAAATAGTAGCAATAATTGCAAACATCAAAAAGAGACAGTTTTACTCTTCCGGCACATGCAATAATGCCCGTATTTTAAATATGGTTTGCTCTAAAAATGTAACAAGAACTGATTTGTGATCTACATATAAGCACCTATCTATTTGCAAAACATAAAAAAATTAAAAATGTGTCGGCAACCACCTCTGGTTGATTTATGGTAGAATGACCCTTTAGTGCTACTGTGATTATTGCAAATTTTGCATCAATCAGAGTCTACACTCTTTTTCTTCCTCTTTGAATTATGTACTGCCTTAATCATTCAGCTTTTCCAATTAATTTTATTATTTCACTTACATTTCACATTCAGCATTTTACTCTCCTTAACCACAGTCATTCATGCTTTTTTTTAATCCATCAATGAACCCATGAATCCTGGGCCGTTGAACTTAGCAAAATGGTTGATTTACAATAAAGCCTACCGGAAATAATTTTCAATTGAACAGTATTTATTAAGAAATAAGCAGAGAAAGATAAACATTAATGGGTGAAATACTAGCCAGAGGATATTACAAAGGGTTGAAATTTCTTGTCTACATCTTCATAAAAAAACTTAGGCAGGCTTAAAGAAACAATTAAGACTTGAAAATCAAACATTGAAATTTTCAAAATGAAGCTTTTGTATTGATGCATTTTTGTTTAGGAGGTGCAAGTGGGTGGAAAAGAAGGTTAAAGAAACAGAAGAGTACCAGATGGTACTCTTCTGTAAAGTATTAAAATTTTCCCTGCATGAAGATCTACTAACACAGAAGAACTGCGATTATTAGTCATGTAATGTCACTAGACCAGAAAAAGCAATGTCTGCTGATATTTCTAACATTTGTTGACCTTTGGTACAAACGACTTGGCCACTTGTTTTGTAAGGGAATGATGGAACTGAGAAGAGGTTTGGTTCGGGTATGAATTTTGGTGATGTTAAACCAAGTGCATGCATAACATGTCTGGAAGGAAAACAAGCTAGACTTGAGTTCCCAAAGCGAGGTGGCAAAAGGGCGAAAGACATCCTAGGAATTGTCCACAGTGATGTAAGTGGTCCTTTTGAGACAGCATCTTTTAGTGGTGCACGTTACTGTGTAACATTTATTGATGATTTTTCGAGAAAAGTGTTTGGTTTCATGATTACCAGTAAAGATCAGGTATTCCAAAGGTTTGTCGAATTTAAAAGCATGGCAGAGAACCAAACAGGCAGAAAGATAAAGGTATTCAGGTCCGACAATGGTGGGGAATACACTAGCAATGCATTCAAAACTTTCTTAAGAGATCATGGCATTTTACATTAGACTAGTGTTCCAGGTACCCCTCAGCAGAATGGTGTTGCCGAGCGTACCAACCGAAAATTGGCAGATAAAATGAGGTGCATGCTGTTCGGCGCTGGGTTAGGAAAGGAATTTTGGTCAGAAGCCATGAATACAGCCATTTATTTAAAGAATAGAAGCCCAACGTGTGCAGTTCAGGGAGCCGTACCAGAAGAAATCTGGAGTGGGGAAAGGGTTGATATTTCACACCTCAGAGTCTTTGGATGTAGGGCACAGGTTCATGTACCTAAACATGATAGGCGGAAACTTGACAAAAGATCCTCTGAGTACATCATGGTAGGATACTCAGAAGAATCTAAAGCCTACAGACTTGTATCCGTTAATAATCATCGTAAACTTGTCATTGCTAGATATTTTGTGTTCTTTGAATCGATGGTCTGTGATAATGCGTTGAAGGATGATGTAAAGGACTCGAATAGTAATATTGAACCAAATTTTCCTGTGAATTTCCCTGATCATCAATCCATTAAGCCTGTTTCATATTCCACTAATGATTCCAATGTGAATGTCAGAAGTGGCAGTTCCAACTCTGACACACAAGACTGATTGTGATAAATCATGTGAGCCTGAAGAGCAGGGCAAGCGTTATCCAATGCGAGACAGGAAACCTAAAAGAGATGGATGATGACATGGTCTACTCTTTTTACTGTCAAATTTTTGATGATCCTCAAAGTGTGGAAAAAAACTCTTGATAGGTCTGATCATGATCTTTGGAGGAAGGCAATGAAAGATGAATTTGTTTCTCTTCAAAAGAATGGTACGTGGGAACTAATTAACAGGCCAGTTGTAGTCAATGTAGTTAAATGTAAATGGATCTTCAAACTTAAAGAGGGAGTCTGCTGACAAGCCTGGAAACGCTTATCAGGACTTCATTGGCTATTTTGTAAAGGAAGTAAAAAATTGTAATTCATTTATTTTTAACTGTTAACATGACTGTAACATGCACTTAAATAATAAACTATTAATTGATGGGTCTAAGAGATACAAAGCTAGACTTGTAGCTAGGGGCTTCTCACAACAATATGGGCTGGACTTCAATGAGACTTTTGCTCCAGTTGTTAGGTTAACATCAATTAGAATTTTGTTCGCACTAGCTGTACAATTTGATTTGGAGATTGATCATGTTGATATTGCTACAGCTTTTCTCAATGGGGAACTAGAAGAAGTGGTATTCATGGAACAGTCAGAGTGCTTTGTTGAGAAAGGCAGTGAGGGAAAGGTATGCAAGCTCAACAAGGCAATTTATGGTCTAAAGCAGGCTGCGAGGTCTTGGAATCTAAAAATTCATGCTGTTCTGATTAACTATGGTTTTTTTCAAAGTCAGTGTGATACCTGTGTGAATGTATTTAGGAAAGATGGTAAAATTGTCATTATTGCCTTGCATGTTGATGATTTCTTTATATTTTCAAACTGTAAAAATGAAACTCAGAGAGTAAAGCAGGCAATTTCAAGTCAATTTGAAATGAAAGATCTGGGGTCAATTAAAGAATGCCTTGGCATGAAAGTAACCCGAGATCACAAGAATGGGACAATCAAGCTAGATCAAAGTAATTATTGCAATAAGATCCTTGCACGCTTTGGCAAGGAAGATTGTGTTCCAATTGGGACCCCAGTAGAAGTAAATGTTAAGTTGGCTAAAGGAGATCCTAATCAAGGAAAAATTGATTCTTACCAAGGATTAATTGGTGCACTAATGTACCTTTCTGTCTGCACAAGGCCAGACATAGCATTTGCCGTAAGCTACTTGAGCCAATTCAATTCGTGCAGTAATGCAGAGCATATGAAAGCTGCTGAACGTGTCTTCAAGTACCTCAAAGGAACAACTGATTACTCTCTGACTTTCAAATGTGGTAATGAACGTTTTGCACCACATACCAGACTGACCGGGTATGTAGATGCTGATTGGGGAGGATGTGTTGTAGATAGAAGGTCTTATACTGGTTGTGTTTTGATGTTGAATGGTGGAAGCATCAGTTGGTTCTCAAGAAAGCAAAGTTCAGTTGCTTTGAGTTCTACTGAGGCTGAATATATAAGTATTTGTGAGGGTACAAAAGAATAATGTATGAAAAGGGACTCTTGAAGGAGATTGGAATTGATTTGGGTACAGTGACATTGTATAATGACAGTCAGAGTGCTGACAAACTTGTGAAAAATCCCATTTTCCATGGCAGGACAAAGCACATGCCTACGCAGAAAATGCCTGCATATTTGTTAACAAAAGCTGTTCCCAAACCAAAGCACAAATATTGTACAAATTTTATTATGGAATTTTCATATATACACGGGGAAGGACCCTATGAACAGTGAGAGATATAAAGCGGAGAATATTAGTGCCTGTATCATTCTCAACTTAGCAGATGCTCTTATGGGAAAGGGACATACTTTGTGCCTAGATAATGTTAGAGTTGTAATCTAATGTTTTTAAAGAGCAACTCTGTTATTGTTTTATATTTTAGGTTGGTAACATGTCTCATATTTCAACATTCAATCATCTCTGCCCGCACTGTCATGGTGGCTCTAGTTACCTAAACCATGTTGTACTTTTCACCATGTGCTTTAAGTTCAGAAATAAAATCTCTGTGCATTGACCTCCCGTGTTATTATTGATAAACCTGCAACAATTATAGGATGAGATCAATAATTTTAAGTGTTTTATTCTCCAATATTTTGTCATTCATAGACCATTGTTGAAGGTTTTCTGGCACATTTAGTCATTTAGGTATTATCCATTTGAGGGTCTTCATCAAGCACATGGATACTAGAATTTAAGGATTGCATGCTCCCAACTTCGACATGATACCTTTTTGAAGCTGCCAACCGCAGTGCCACTGTCATAGGTGAGGGAGTCAGATGATCCCAATGTAATCAAATGTAGTTTCCCTTTCCATGTCGAACTGAGGGAAAATATGGCTATTTAGGAAGCCACTAATGGTTTTATCCGTCAGATGATAATGCGCATTATCTAAATCTGATATCAATGTAATCACAGAAAACCCCTTCAAAGCCTATCAAGGAATCAATAGACTATTAGCCTAAAAGTAAACAATGTCTAGTAAATAAGCTAAAAATAATGAAATGTTAGCACAATCACAACTACAAAACAAGATCATTAGCATCGGTATGGGTAATGAGCGTAATTCACGAGTATCAGAATTTGGTGATACATTCTTTCAATGATCATATCAAAGAAATTTATATCACATAGAGAAGAAAAACCAAAATCTGTCAAAATGATATGAGGAGCAATAATGGATGCATAGGTAATCATCAGCATCAACCATGTCTTGCTATACGGTAACGTGAAGAATTAAACGAAGTACTCACATTAGCCTTAAACAAGTGTCTATTATTTTCACATAAAATTTTGTTCTTTCTCCCGGTAACGGAATACCCTTTGGAGCATCCAGGAACAAAGTAAGAGCTCTTACCCATTTTTAGTCAAGTAACCAATCTTTTTATACCAACAATTGAAAATCCCCACAAGCCGCCATCCCGCCATGCGTAAACAGAATGACAATGACAGTGACAAAACGTTAACAAGCATCCTCATAAGCCTCACTAAGCCACCTATCGAACGGCTTCAAAAAATGTAATCAAAAAACAATGAAAGCGCACTGAACTTGGTGGGGCTGATCAAGCAGAATATCGAATAATTATGCGATATTAACTTAGATAGCAACATATTTATTAAAATATTCATTACAAGAATAATAAATGGAGGCATTTCAATGCCATCCTCCATATCTTTGCTTGCCACTTTCATTCATGCTTTTAGCTTTTCCAAGGGTTATTTTGCCTTTTTTTGCAAAGTGGTAGTGTTCCTCGGTTTCACTGTTGCCCATAGTCCACCAATCTTCCAGTGGGTCCTTCTCATTTACACAAACCACTTATCTATTTACCATCCCTGCTGAGCAGGTCTGAGCCACGAGCTTTTGCCACAGCTACCTATATACACCCACAAGATAATCAATAATACTGAAAACAATCATCTCTGAACCCAGAATGAGTCATCTCAAGAAAAAGTCTCTATACACACGAGCAAAATGACAACACTGCTTTACAACTATCAACACACGCTGTATAGCCACTGAAATGCAGTGTATCAATCAGGCCCACTTAATCCATAGGCACTTCCCTTAGGGATAGGTTTTCACCAAGAGACTCCTTATTTAGCTTACCATATCACAATTTTTTTGCACAGACGAATGCTATGCTATGATGATAAAAAATAAAATATATAGGGGAATGAGAGCAAGGGTGATTTATAAAGAGCTAGGAAAAAAGTTGATATATGAACCATGACCTCAAAAAATGTTCCAAATTGGAATGATAGTTGGAACTAGGTCGTCAGTATCAAAACGCACGAAAACAACAGAGGCTTCATTTAGGAGTGCCGAAGGTCAATCATGAAATTAGTTGGGATAAATTATATTTTATGTGGTGAAATGAACATTGACAAATGTTTGCATAGCTGAGCTAACATTTTAAGACTTTCAGAGATTATACATTCATGTAACATTGGCCGTATCAGCAATTATTTAAAGTTCTTCATGCAAAAGACTTATACACCCGATGTCATTGGGATAAACACAAAAAGCTACCATTCCTGATCATGTGAAGAGATTACCAAGAACTTCACCTGTGATCTAAGCTCCTTATATTCAGCAGACTGAACATCATATTCTTTAGCATATATGGTTCTCCTATAAAGGCGAGCAATATCCAACACCTGTGCAAATTGGAACAAAAGTAATATCAAAAATTAAAAAGGACCTAGCCCTTACGGTTGGCAACTTAAACATCTCAAAAAAGATGTTTTGTGGTCAATGACAACATTGAATCCACTAAGTTAACAAAGTTCTCGGCCTTAATGGCTTAAATCATTCATTTGACGAATATATGCTTCATGGATGGCTTACGAAGTGAAAGCAGCAAGATGAGTTAACTACTATTACAAAAATATCAACAGGAATACTTCTACATGAAAAAGAAAATAAAAACAACGTATATCTTAAATTACCGTAGATGCTGCACGACCAAAACGTATGATGCCAATGCAATCAGGATCACCAAAACGATTAACAGCATAAGCTAATCCACCAACCGATGTCCCACCTATGATGGCTAACTTCAAAATTCGCCGGGCAGGATGCATTTTTACCTGTTCAAAACATGCTCTATTTCACTCTATACAATAACGTTGCACGGTTTTACTAGCCAACGCAATTGGAGTCTTATTCCTGCATCTTCAAAAAAGAGGGTGAGTCGAATGACGAAATGTAATTACATAATACTGAGTACTAAAATACTTAAAACACACTAAAATTTTCCTATCATCACCGTAATAAATAGATTTCGGAGAATTCTAATTCTCTGGGCCAGGAGATGAGTATTTTTTGTACACGTGTACAATGTCCATTCATAACTGTTTCTTGAAAAAATTTCCCTGATTTCCCCTTGACCTTATTGGCTGGACCGAACACGAACGTCGACGCATCGGATGGTAGCAGACGAAGTAGACTGAGATAGGAGGGGGCGGGGTTTGCACTTTACACCTCCAGTGGAGACATCTGGCCCGACTGAATGAATTTATTTTAGTTATCTGCTTATCTGCACGTTAAAAAAAAGTTTAAGATTCAGAAATATCATATCTCGTTGTTCATTTGAAAGTCACGCAGAAGACATGGAGGTAGACAGTTTAGAGTTGTCATTAAGTTTCGTGTGAATTATTACTATCGACTGAATCAACAGGTAGCTGCATTAGTAAATGTGACGGTGGTCAAGCGAGATTGTAGTCGCTGTTTTGTTTTTAAAAGTGAAATGGGCATTCAAATGAAAGGACATGAAAAGTGCATTGAATTCGTTTCCGTGTGGAATCACATCAAGATATATTTATTTTCTGTTTTCTTTGGGACGATAGTGGTATTTGATAGGTTATCCCGGTGGGCCTTGAAGCCTAAAACGTTTTTCGCATTGCTGGAAAGGGATAAACCTCCACCTTTTTTGGTCGACAATTCTCTCGGCCAGCATTCCTATGTTAAATTAAATGTAAGTACTGTCGATCCTGATGATTTATGCTATGCTGCTGTGTTTTTGTTGAATAAAGCTATTTGCAAAAAACGGCTCAGTGAAATTGAAGTGTCTTCAGCCGAGTATGTTTGAACGCTAATCACTAACCAATAGAAATGTGTGAATATTTTGTGCAGGGTGTTAAACTTCATTATGTCGAAAGTGGACCCAAGAATAAGCCTCTCATTCTCATGCTTCACGGCTTTCCGGATTGCTGGATCAGCTGGCGCCATCAAATAGCACCGTTGTCTCATCACTACAGGTTAATATCATAAATAATGTCTATAGTATACTTCATCCTTGACTGTGCCATTGAAATTATCGCATTATTAGGGTTAGGATGCCCACCTGTTGGGCATTTCTCAGTAAATGGCACCATGTCGATGCTCCGTTTACCAAGTAGGAAATGTGCGATGATATTGTGCTGCGACTTTTTATTGTTCCAAGGTTGGATGATGAGACAAGAATATTCTATTGGAACTCAGCAACAGCAACTAATTAAGGATTAGTCAGCTTTACCTAACTGTAATACAATGAAATATTTTTGTCCTGTTTGATTTGCGTCAGTAGTAATAGGCATTGGTTACTTAAAGAAGTTGCCTTCACTTTCGCATTGTGTATGCCGGTTTCTTGAGACTGATGCTAGCGGTGGCATACATTTTTTTGTTACTTGATGACCAAATCAGAGCTTGTGAAACCATCAGTCCGGGGGTACGAATTAAATGAAGTAGCAGACATGAATTTTTAAGGAGATATGAATTGAAGTTATATCATTATCTGGAGGCAGTAGTCCGAATATGAGTATGTTCCTGACCAGAACTCAATTAGCTTAATTATTCTCCTCCTTCAAATTTAATCCTTTGCCGGTTTTTTTAAAACTTTGTGGGTTAACGTGTTCATTGTATTATCTTCTCATTCCATCTTTTTTTGTGCCAGAAATTTTAGTGAAAATGTATCTAAATCGGCCTCAGGTAATTGCCCTTAAAATTGAATTCAATTGATTCAAATAGGATGAATCTTTTATCATACGTTTATCGGTTGAATGCTCAGAGCTGCAGGGGTGAAATAAAATGGGTAAGGTATTGCACTGCCGAGAGTAGGGTGGAGAGCTAAGGTAAACCAGTCTTGCATGAACCTGTGCAGGTTCATGCTTGAATGTGTCAATGAATGGAATTAGAACAGCAGCTAATTTGTGACCATGCATACGTACTAGTTGTTATTGTTAGATGATGAATTTTTGTTGGGACATGCATCAGGTTAATGCATTTCATAACCAGGCCTTAGGAATTGATGACTTTTGATGTTGATGGTGAGTCTTATTGTTAATGATGGATGGAAATGTAACAATAGTTTATGCAAAGGTGTTCAGAAATGATTTAGTTATTCACGGCCTGAAATAATAAAACTTGATTCTGTCCACTGAATAATTTATTGTACAAAATGTTTCTCCATCAAAGCATCATATTCACGTTGTACTTGAAGATTCCAATTCAGTTTATGTTAAATTTTCCAAGTATTATTATTTCAGTTCATAATTCTGTTCCACTACATCTCACCATAAAGTTGAATACCTATATTAGTTATTCATGGTCAATGGAAATACAGAAGTAGTAGTACTTTCATTCAGGTCCAATTTTATAATCTATTGTTACATATTTTCTTGATATGAAACCTTATGCCAATATGCTTTCCCTTCAGTAGTGCTCAGGTCAACTAAGTGACTGATACACAAAATCTTAACTCTCAGTTAACATCAGGTTGACATAAAGGCTATGCCATCTCCCGATTATTGTTAAGCAGACATAAACTGGGCGTTCATTTGCTTTGACAGCATATCATGGTCATTTTTCCCTTATTACTACCCACTTACCATTTGGGGAAATAGCACTTGGAAAGAGCTAGACACTCGCCCATCCAATTTTAAGCAAAGCCCAGCTGTGCTCCCCTGGAAAAAGAGAGCTGGAGGTTTAAACTGTGAACATCCCTCACAAAGCTTGTGGAAGGCATGTGGTGGACAATTTTGAGAATGTAAGGATCTATTTCCTGAAAACAAGTCAAAGTGGATGAATGGGTGGTAGCTGTGAGCATTTGTTTACTTCTGACTACTTGGCATGAAATCACCCACAATTTGAATGGTGTGGCAAATCAGATGTTCTCAAGATGTTTTCACTTTTAAATCTCACCATCCCTTCTCACTATCCTTTCCAAATCATGGCATAGCATTCTGCACATCTGTCTATGCCCCCAGCTTTTGGGGAAACTGTAACTGTCTGTCGCTTCATTACAAGTGTATAATCTGCTTGATCAAATAATCATATTTCTTATACCAATCGGAAATGCTGGAGTTCAGTGGCTAGTCTGTCACCATTCATAAGGATAGTTATGAAAATGTATCCGGTGCTTTGATCACAGTATAGTAATATACTCTGAATTTAAGGTTCTTTTACAAAAGTGACTTTTTAAAACATTGCTCATCTTCCTGGAAGCATCCTTACGTTTTACGCTCTTATGCATTACAGAGTTGTTGCATTAGATTTGAAGGGATATGGTGACTCAGATAAGCCAATGCATCGAAAGGGATATCGGGTGCAGGTTTTGCTCAAGGAGCTGCATGACCTAATCAGTGCACTGGGTGAGTACTTATTATCTTACATACCTGCAGCTCCATGTTTTCTTGTTGAATTTCATAGTGCGTACTATCATACCATGAATTTTTGGGGATAGGCATTGTAAAGAGGAGCCTGATATTTGTTGTTGCTTATGTGAATCTTGCTTTATTACTTGCATTAATATAAATACCCAGCAAGATTTAGATATAGCATTGAGTTGGTTTTGGTTCACATTTTGATATAATATATACTGCCGTGAATATAAATATAGAAAGGTTGAAGTAACTTCAACTGTAATTACTCTTTTCCTTTTTTCTGAGTAAATTATTTCTGCTTTTCCAGGTGCATCATCTTGTGTGGTGATAGGTCATGATATGGGTGCCCTACTTGGGTGGCTTCTCGCTTACAGTTACCCTGGTCTAGTCAAGAAGTTTGTTGCCATTTCCTGTCCCCACCCAAACATATTTTGGGATGCTCTACCTCACAATGTGCAATTTGGAAAAAGGTAATTTCTCTCTCTACTTACATCCAGAGTTTCAAATTTCGAAATTAATATGGCTTATTTTATGATTTCAAAGTGAAATGTGTTCACAAAGGAATATATAAAAAGAGGCAATTGTTGGTAATAATCAGAGTCCTCACTTTTCTTTGCTCAATCTTTCCATGTTGCTCAGGTATTTAGGTTTATGAAACAATTTTAATGTAAATTGGAATTAATAGACAGTTGTAAAAGCTATTGTTTTTTGTGTTTTTTCTCAAATTACATAATGGTTGTATTGATCACATAAAATTAGATTTCAGATGTCTTGAAGCACCAAAGTTTCTCATTGATGGAATGTATGAGGAATAATTTGTGCAATAAAGTGATCACTATGCCATTAATTATTTAAGGCTCTGGGACGTGATTACACTTTTCTATCAAAGCATTTGCTTTTACATGCTAGAAATAGATTTTGGCCCAATTTTAAGTGGATAATATTTACTGGCATGTCATCTCTTAGTTTTAGCATTAGATGTCATTGACATGCAAAAGATTGCAATGACAACATTTTCAATGTTTTGCTTATTTCGTAAACTTCCTTAACTGTGGCTGTATGTAATGATTGTACTACAAAATAAATAATTTTAGATTGCTCAAAAATTAGTATTATGCGAATGATTGTGCATGGCCTAGTGCTTTAGGAACCTGTACGAGTATTTGTACACAATTACCTAGTTTATCTTCAGTCCTTCAATCGTGATATCATAGGATGGAGCATACCATGACTGGAATTCTAGTTATGCTGCTTAGTAATTGTTTGTGAAATTTTAGAAATTATGGAAATGATTTTCTATGTTAATATGTACATAATTAAAGCACACGGCATCCCTGAAACTGTAGCTCTTCTCTGGTTTTCCCATGTGCCTGTCTACCAATAAGCACCAAAAGTGCATTGAAAATTGATATATTTGAGTGATATGATGTGTTAAGTGTATTATGCCATTAGCAGGGTGTGAGAAGAGAGGTATGCTCTGCTGAATAATACAATTTTTTAAATAATTTCATTTCTAAATATTTCAAATTTGCCAAATTGATAATTTACAAAATGCCATATATTATTTTAATTCAGTTATGAGCATACTTATTTGTCCTTGCTATACCCAATTCAAAGAGAACAGGAGCTCTATGATTGGTTAATTGATGGAGGAATATTTCCATTGCCATTCTCCCAGATACTTGTCAAATATGCTTCAGTGTTAATTCAAATTTTAATGTTATTTTTTTAATGACCTTACTTTGCTTTTTACGTTCGTAAATAATGCATTGTGGAAATTGTAATGCCTGACAAAAATCAATCCAAACTGGTACCTAACACTTGATTTTATTGAATATGTACATATAAGTGCTTTCTGAAAATTCTTTATTTTATATCATCATTTTAAGTGCAATGGTCTATATCCTTTTCCATGGACATTAAAACAGAGTTACCTATAGGCATTCTATATTTAATACTTTATTTATGAAATTCATTAACCTTATTTACTTAAAAAGCCAATTCTTTTTTGGAAAGATGTATGATTATTGATTTAAAATATAAAATATAGCAACTAGCAACATTTTTAGATTACCTGAAAACTTCAATTTTACCATTGTGGTTTTGTAAATATCAAGTTATTGACATGATTTTGGGTGCATTTATGTTCTTAAACCATACCGACTCAAAAAGTTCTTTTGGAAGATAGTAATAAAGTATTTGTTTTTGTTTCTTGGCCATTGGAGATGTTGGCGAGTGATACCCTTTTATTTTTTTCAATATTAATGTTATCCAGAAAAAACTAATTATGTAGAAAAAAGAGGTGTCAGGTGTGTTGTGGTGGAATTTCAAAGTAATGAAGACAGAAATGGCAATTTTTGTCTTCCTTAAGTTAATCATGAATTTCGAAAAGGGCTCATCTTGGAAATTAAAAAAAAAGGATATTTCCCCTCTTTTTTCATCTGTACGTATAGACGGATGTTTTCTGAGTGAGAAGGACTTATATGTGCTTTTCATAAAGCTGGAGTTTCAGAAAATAACTGCACTCTTACTTCAAATAGTTTGACAGAAATTGTTTTTTTTTCCTCCTGAAAATTTTCAAAAATCCAAGATGAGCCCTTATCGAAATTCATGATTCAATTATGTAAATTTCAATTTCTACTATTCTGGAATGATATGAATTAAGTAGAATGGGCTCACTTTTTTGACGGAAATGGTAGATGCCTAAAATATATTTTGGTTTTTCTTGCAGGTGGGTGTATTTCAGTCAGTTACCAGGTTTACCAGAAATAGATGTCCTCAGAGAAGATCTTACAGACATCACTCAAAGCTTTGCTCATGAGAAATCAAATGGTGATGGAAAGATGAATGCCTTAGAGGCATATAAATACTCGTTTTCCCGGCGTGGTATGTTCAAATAGTTTTTTTTGCCTTAGCTGTTGTCATTTTGCATTCATTTTATGACAGGTTTTTGCAGTTGTTAAATGATGCCGAGATAAAAACTATGTTTAATCATTTATTGATCATTTTCAACTCGTTTCATCATCAGATTGTTTCAATTTACTTAAATGTATTGCTACATGTGATATCAAGAGTACTTTCATAATTTTTTATACAACTGCATATTTGCCATTTGGGCCACAACCCTTGACTGGAAGTCAGGGAATGAATGTTTAATGATAATGTTTATTTGTCCAAAGACAAAAATAGAAAGTATATGCATTTTTTATAGGACACATCAGGGAAAAAATTACATTAGCAATGAGAGAGTCAATGATGCTGTAGAACATATGATCTAGTAAAAAACATCTCAACTTACATTTAAATGCTGTAAGGCACATAATATTTTTAAGACAGGTACCTAGGCAATTTCTTGTACAAAATAAGGCCCATGTAATGGGGCCCTAGATGAGAACAATTTTTGCTAGTGTAGGGGACATGAATGTTATTTACAATTGGGTACAATGTTATGGGTACAATGATTATGTACATCAGCATTAGTTACAAAAACACTTAAGTTCTTTTTGACAGACACAATTGAAGTAAATATGTACTTGAAAGTGGCAGCCAGGCTGGGCTGAAGACAAAATTTTAACCCGGGCAAGAGAGTATTCTGGTGCCCCCCCTCCCCCCGCTTATCAAACCTATTCACCAGTTAAACGTAGTAAAAAAGTATTTTTTCACAATCACGGCGCCCCTTCCTTTGCGGCACCGCGGGCAGTCGCCCGTATCGCCCAGGCCTGGTGACAGTGGCGTAAACATGTTTTGGGTCTAGGGGGAGCAGAAAAGTTTTAGGGGGTGCCGATTCATAAATTAACCAGTTTACTAAACTTTACAAATGTTGGTGATTCTATAGGCGGATGGGTTTGTACAAAATATGACAATTGATATCGTATTATACACATTATTTATACGTATTTGGGACTTAAGAGTGGAAAAATACGCAGCTTAGGGGCGCTAGAACACGGGTCGGGGAGAAGGGGGGGGTTTGCCCCTCCTGCCCCCCTGGCTACGCTACTGCCTGGTGGCAGCACATTGAACTGCTTGAAAAGGGGGAGACTAGGGTCAATATATCCTGCATTGGCCATCAATCTGAAAAGTCCCTTTTGTAATTTAAAAAATGAAATAGCTTAAGGGAATGAACTAGAAAACAGAGGGGATTAAGCTTCTTTAGAAACGTATATCAATATGAGAATCCCAGTATAAATTAGAATTTTAATTAATGCCAAGAAATTTGGCTGATTCAACCTGGGGTAGAATTTTATCTTCAAAAGAAATGTTAAGTACTTGAGTAGGGGTGTTTTTATGGGTAAAACTCATGAATTGAAACTTTTCACAGTTAATTTTAAGAGAATTGTCAAGTGATCAGGAACAAATTTATTGAGCAGCAAGATTGCATTTTTCGATGAGTTCCTGAGAGGAAGCTGATGATATTAAGATATTGGTATCATCAGCATAAAGGACAGGATGACTGCTGGGAATGCTAACCAAATTATGTATCAGATAGATCATTAATATATACATATAAGGACTAATGTAGGCCCAATAACAGAGTCCTGTGGAACACTTTGATTAACCAATTGAGGGGGAGATATGTGTATGTTTCACACCTTCTTGATTTAAAAAGACGTTGGGTTCGACCCCAGGCATAAGATATTAACCAGTCTTTTGGTGGGCCTCTGACACCAATTCTGTCTAACTTTTTTGAGAGTAGATTATGGTTCACAAGATCAAAAGCTTTAGTGAAATCAAATGGTAATGCATACATGTGAAGTTTATCATCAAGAGCATTGAATGAATCATTGGATGATGAAATCAATTTAAGGCTGGATATGGTTTTATCAATTAATCAATCAATTAATATCAAAATCAATCAATCTCATTTTTGTTTATGCATGCTCGGGGGGTGAAAGAAATTAAGGGAACTGAAATGCATATCGTTTTTATTTAAAGTAGGTACCTAATTCAGTTTAGTAGTTGAAATTGCCCAAAGCTTATACATTTGAAGATTTTAAGAAAGAAGGAATGTGTAGCATACTAAGCATAGTCAATTAGCCTACTATGTTCCATGATGATTAATTATTGGCAAAATTATAAATCAGATGTGCATGCGATCATTAATTATAAAAAAAGAAAATCCTAATGTAGTTACATTGGCCAGTTAGCTGCTTTTTTGGCAGTGAGAATATTACTACATAATTGATGATATATCCATGATGTTCCATTTAAATCTTTTCAGAGGATTGGTCTGGCCCAATAAATTACTTCAGAAATCTGCTCTTTGTACGAGTGCGGTTAACCCCTTTACCTGGAAAAATGGAGAACTCATGGGATGATGAATCATGGAGAGGTGGGCAGGTGTTGTTAATCACTGGGGGAGAAGATAAGCGTGCATCTCTAGAGAGCATAGTGCGCTCAACTGAATTCCTGCCCCCAGAAGCCCGTGCAATGGTCAGAGTGGTCGCTGGTGCCAAGCATTTTCCTCATCAAGAGTTCCCTGATGTAGTAAATAACTATTTACTCGATTTTCTCCATGGTGAGTGTATTTTGTACATGTCTTATGTAATATTATTCTGAGGAGAGAGAGAGATAGCAACACAATAGAAACGTATTTTAATGAGTTCCAGTCTTTCTGAGATAAGCTCAGGAACATTTCCAAAGATGATTTAAGTTCCCTGGTCTTGATAAGATAGTAATTTTTTTCTTTTATCTCTTTCTTGTTGTAGCTCAAATGTGATGAATTAATTCATTTATCGCCATGGAATTCATGTTGGTGAAGGAAATTATTTTGGTAGTTGCCTGTTTAACATTAAATAAATTAAGCTTTCCTGTGGTATTACTTGGAAGAACAACGACATTTTGCAAATAATTATAAGTACACACTTTACTCAGATTAATATCTAGTTCTGGTGAAAACTGCTATATATCAGGATTCCATTACAAAATACCTTAGACAAATACATTTTATGTATATCATTCTGAAATCAAATAATATGCTTTTATGAAGACGAGAAGAGACAATGGAAATTCTGATAGGTTCTTCTCGCGCTAGTTCAATTTTTTTTTGGTGCTACCATACTGTGAGAGAGTAAATATGTAAAATGGGAAAGTTTTAACTGTAATGTGTATGAGGTCACATGCCTCAGTAGATCTATGCTTTGTTAATTAGTGAGCTACCTACGCTTGTTAGTTGTGGTTGTGTATCACTTTACATAGTATTGAGTTTCTGCAATTGGTGACGTAAGTGACAGCAAGCTCACAATTCTTTAATCTTCACAGCTATCAGTCAATATTTTCTTCAGCTCTGCAATCATAACACACATCAAAATTTTCCAGTACCCTTCCACTACTGTGGGTGTCTTTCATTGCCCACAGGATTTATTGCCCTCTTGAATTGACTCATAATCTCAACTCACTAGAGCCTTGCTCCATTCTACTGTTCTTTGGCCTTCTTGGATTCACTTCTTATTTGGCTCCAAGTTATCTTGTACTTTGCTGCCTCATCTTTGTTACTTGGGTTCTCATGTTTTCTTCTTGTGCCAATTACACTCTGATATCAGTCACAATCCATAGCAGTCTTGTGCCTGCTCTCTTACTCACTGGCCGCTTTTCTGTAACTTCTTTTATAGTCTTCTTCAATCAAGTGCCAACAACAATAGAGTTCATGTTTCAGTGTTAAATTTTATTTAACCTTTCAGAAATTCCTCCTCTAATATCAAATTGAGTGAATCCCTATGTCCTTATTTGTATTTGACATTGTAATATGTGGAGGATATATTAACCTTGAGCTGTTGACCATTACTCATAAGATGTTTTCATATCTGCCTGACATTTTGAACAAAATCCCATCCTGGCTTACAAGAGTTGCAGAGCTGTGGGAAAATTATTCAAGTAATTAGGGTTATAACATCTATGCTGCTCCTTTTCACTAGATACCCTGTACTAATGTCGGAATAAAAGTTATGGATAACAGAGTTTGCAGCCTGATAACTAATGAACCCACGTTATGTTGTGGGTTCATTAGCTATCAGGCTGTTATATTGTTATATTTATTATGTTACTATTTGCCACGAATGTTATATTTTGTAAATACTTGTGTAAATAATAAGCTGTAAATACCATTTTTAAACCTGCCATTGGAAGTCCAAAGCACTCATAGGAAAAGGTGATGGGAAATGGAAAGAATAACTTCTTAGCAAATAAGTTAAAAACGAAATAAAGACTCGAAGAAATAACAAACAAAGCCTACTGACATTGAGGCCGAGCGGCTGGTGGCGAAGAGCGAGTGTACGCACGAACTGGGCAACAGCGCACACTAGTAATGGCAAATCCAGCCGAGCCGGTCGCCTGCTAGACTTAACAAAAACGCTTTTCAAATAAGTCTCAATGTAAAAACACTGGATTTTACTATAACACGGAGAATGATATCAGTGAGTATTTCATCTTTTACACTCCACAATGCGACCAATCACGCTTTTGTGTGATCTTTCAGTCAAGAATAAAAGATCAGGTAGTTACCTGATAACAACTTTTGTTTGGTTAGATATGAAAAGCTGAAACTTTGAAGTATATTAGAAAACATATGTATCCAACTGGTGGTGGAGTTTGGTTTTGATCGAATCACAAGTTTTTAAGTTACACATTTTCAAAGTGGAGGCTTGGTTGAAAGGCGTCAAAAAACCGGTCCTTTTTTATTCTCGATGTCATAAAAAAATAGAAGAAATAATCATAAATTTTTTTTTCTTATGTAAGTAAACGTACTATAAAATAAGCCAAAATTTGGTGTAATTATTGTTCATATCGGTTTATTCGTTCATTAGCTATCAGGCTGCAAACTCTGGTATCCATAATTTTTATTCCGACAGTATCTTCATCCCTTGTTCTATGTTCAGTCTTGCTAAATTCAAATTACTTTTTAAGTCATTTTATTGAAACAAACTTTGCAGCATATGTCATTCTATATCATTTTTCAGGGGGCGAGAAGTATCTACATAGCCTATATTATTTTTTTCTTGAGTAATAGTACTTCTGAAAAGAATACTTTTTCCATTGTGTGATTTCAACTCCATGAAATCTTGGCTGAATGCAAAGTTGCATTTCTGGTTTTGCTTTAAGATAGTGATTACTGAAATTTCATACTTCTACAAAAGTCCATCCATGCTTGGTGTAATACATAGTGTATGCTTTAGCTGACAAAATTGAAAAACAAGGAGTGGAATTCAAATTTTTTACTCCTTTGTTGATATAATGTTGCCCTGATTTAAAATAACTTTGCAATTAATGGAGAGAATGCAAATGTAATTTTGTGATATGACTTATTTTACTTGTCAGTCTAATAAAGTTAAATTTTCAGTTCAAGGTTCTCCGGAAAAAGATAAGGTGCAATGCAGCAATGGGGAAGGGCTTCACAAAAGATTAGTGAACAGAGTTCTTGAGTCGTCATGGGTGTCATCCACAGTTCATTACGGCAACAAAGTTCTGGATGCAGCCAAGAAAGGAACTGTTGGAATTGGGAATGATGAGAATTCAAGTCTCAGTTCAAATGGTTATATTCTCGCGGGGAAGACATGATCTTAGAAGAATGACTTTTGTTATATATTTACCTGAACCAAGTTAGGAAAGAGTGACTTTACTCATCTTGAAGTGAAATTTTCTGGTTCCTAATATGTCTCATAGAGTGACTCTATGAAGAACAAGAATGTATAATTTTGTGCAGTAGGTTGTGTTTTATTGTGTGGGTTCCATAGAATTAAGATGGTTTCTCTCTTCCAGATTGATATTATAAATGTACACGGTGATTTAGGCGATGTGATGGAGGGATGAAAATTAATGTGAGTCCTTCCAGCACTGTTTTTGTTCCATGCCTGAGAGATGATGAGTGTTCATTAATGAGGATACCAATGTCACCTCAAATGTTTTTGGAAATCCAAGTCAGGGTATATATCGTTCCAAGTTTATGTCAGAGTTTTCATATATTTTTTGTCGTTATGTAAATTATTCAGTGATATTTTAAATGCCTTGTTAAATTGTTGAATGATTGCTGGGATGCGTGTTTGTATCTGCTTACAAGATTTACTACAAAAAATGTCAAAATGTGCAATAGGCTCTGCCAAATGAGGTAAACATCCTTGTAAAATGCTCTGTTAACCAAATTGTTATTTTTATACAATCTTGTTCGTGGTCGCTTGTCATAAATATAATTTTGATACTTTTGTACAGTTTTGATATTCTACCAAAGTTGGAACACGAGGATTTTTAAATAGACAGATATTTTATGAAATTTTTCTTTCATTATTTTCTGGGGCAGGAAGTTTGGTATTTACTCTTTATTTGCCCAAAATTTATTTTCAGAGTAATTGTGATGATGTATTATATATGTCACCAGTTAACCTCATTTCATAAGCATTATCTATGTGACCATTGATAAGGACTGCAAAATGAGATCTTTAAGGACAACTGACCAGTAGATGCTCAAAGGTGAAAGTTTTAATGAGTTGAATGATTCTTAAATTATTAAGCTTGAGGGTAGAATAGTCTTCCATGTAGCTTGTATTGAAATTTCCAAATTCTTTCATATCAAAAAGCACTAGGATTAAGTAATTTCAAATGCATACTACAATTCCTATTTTTTTCTTTTTGTAATTACTACGGTATTTCAATTGTAAAAACTTTCAGCCTGAATTTTAGCTAGGTAATCTGGTAAGAATGCTTGCTTATTGTGCATGACAATCCTAAGTCAATATGTGTAGAATATATGTATCCTCATATTTTCTTCATTGAGGACATGTCTGGATTTCTTTTAAAGAACCCAGACTAATGAAAATACCACTTGAGTTAGCTGCTATTTAATTTGCAATTAATTATGGATATGGTGTTAACCATATATGCGTTTGGGCGGAGCAGTGCTATCAGCACTATGCATGCATATATGCGTTTTACGTGAAAACGAGTGTAAATACCAAGTAAATTATGCGTGCTGGGGGTACTTAAATACCCAGCAGTGTTGTGCACTATGATGAGTGCTCTCTGGGATGAAGCTAAGCAGTGAAAAGGTTAAGTTGATCTAATGTTCTTACACCTATGACTTGTGCTGAAAGTCTGTGTAAATTCCTCAGGTTTTCCTATTTTGTCAAGGGCTGCATATGAACAGCATTTTATTGTTTGGATCAATCATTGATATGATGGCCAGTATGCAGCCCTTGACCTGCTGAAAGACCCAATAGAAATTTGTGCACCTGATATGCTGGAAAAGTACACATCTTACTAATATTAAATGTTTCTAATGGTCTGAATTATTAGAGATTACTGCTAGGTGACATTTGATTTAATCAATGGAATGGAGGAAAGTATCTACCTATATTTGCCTCAAGATTTTTATATACTGGAGGATCCTGAAAGCAGCTTGGGTGGATCATTGCCCAAGGAAACTGATAATCATGGTGTTACAAATTTTATCAACCAGTTATATTTTTTTTGATCAATGTTTCTAGAAGAGGCATGAAGGAATAGATCGTGGTTAAAGGGAAAGTTAATGGGCCAAGATTGAAAGGAAGACCATCAACTCACTGGGTGAATCAAATTCATACATGTTGGAGTTAAAACATTAGGCACTAATAAATAAAAATACAGCCTTGGGTAAATTAAAATAAATGTTAAAGGCAGTTGTGTGATTAAATGTTTTTGAAACATTAAAATGGACCCAGCTAACCTTGTAATAACTTAATATAATGCCAATTCCTCATCATAGGGCAGAACTGGTATATGGTGTACCTTGAATGATAGTATACATGAACAGTCACAGGAAATAATAGGCAATTTTCAGGCATATAAACACTTATGTATGGGATAGCAACGTGAATGGAGAGATAGTAGAGAATCGAGGGATGGTCAAGGAAAGTGCAATGGTAAGAAGGCTGTTAATTTTTTTTAGTTAAGGACTTAATAAGGAATTAATTTGCTCACAAATAAGTAGCTCATAGGCTTAGGGGAAAAGCAAGGAGATACAAAGTGATACCAGCTATGTATATTATGCCTAAAATGGTTGGGCACCTATCAGTAGTACCCTTCAAGTTGGACTTCTGGGTATATGCAAAAGGCACTGGTGGGGGCTTTGCACCAGGCTTTGTTATATTCCATCTGAAATTTATTGCATGGAAGCTATATCGATAAGAGTCCATCTTTTTTTTTGTTTCTTTTCATTTATGAAAATTTTATTAAGATTGCATTTGTGTAGGTATTCATTTCTCTATTTACTGGGGCCTACTCCATAGACCTGGAGCTTCAAAATCCAAAGATTTGTGGACAATCAGGCATTGGTTAGTTAGCTTAGGGGCAACAGTCATTGATGAGCACAGTAGACTCACAGTGTAATAGTTTCGGTGTGAAGATTAACCATATCAACACTAATTACCATATTAAACATATCAACATTAAGGTAATGATAGCCACTCAAAGTAGGAAGGCTAGAATAAATGTTTAATCTTGGAGGGCATACTGGTGCAGGTGGGCTAGTTCAAATTCCTGGTGAGCGTATAGTAAATGAATGAAAATGAGTTGGGTAGGTAGTGAGGATATCAGAAGCAATTGCATCAGAAAGTGAAACATTCATGGAAAGATGGGACTTGATGAGAGGATATTTGATATTAAAATATGTTGTGAAGATCCCAGTCATAACCCTAATATGGAGGGTACTTTATAATGGCTCAGAAATGTAGTCACTGCAAAAGGAAGAGTTTAGTCAGAAGGGTTATGAGATTTGGGTATGAACAAGGATGGAAAGGGTATAGGTACCCAAGTTAGATGGTGAGTAAAGCAAATGAAGAAGTGTTGGAGGGGAGGAAAGGAACTGATTGGAAAATTTAGGAGGAGACCATAAAAAGTTGCAGGGGAACATTTAGGGGAAAAAAATATTGTTAAGCTTGATAGCAGGAATAATATTGGGTAAGTATAGTAAGGGTGGAGAGGGATGGAACTATTGTGTAGTGTGGAGGGGGGCAAAAGATACAAAGAGTTTCATATGGATTTAATGGTAAAAATAGATTTATGAAAGAAACGTTATGGTGCAAAATGATCTTGTTGTCAACACACCCAAAAAATCTGCGACTAATTTATTTTATAAATGTCAGAGAAAACTCTCCTTGGTCGATTTTTGTAGAGAGGATTTTCCATGAACCAACCATTTACTAAATAAATACTTCTGATGGTGACATGGGATGGTAAGGTAAGTATTTCAGTGAGTATTTCTAAATTATAATGAAGGGCATTCACAGAAGTGTAATGATTGCAATACTGAAGAAGGCTATAACAGCTATAAGACTGAGAAATTTGAGGAGCGCCAAACCTTGAGTCTGGTGTCATATGCTTCAAAAATACTGACGTGAATAATAAGTCGAAGGATGGGAAATATGGGTTCAAATGGATTGCCTGAGGCACAACGGGTTTGTGAAGAATATAATTGATGGAAAAATAGAGGGAAATGTCCCAAGGAGAAGACCAAGGGATAAATACATAGGCCAAATAAAGAGGAAAGTATATAAAAAGAATTACCAGGGGAAAGGGAACTAGCGTTATATAGGGAATGATGAAGGGCTGCAGTCAACCATTCATGGGATTTAAAGATCACTGAATGAATGAAGTATTTCATGAACATGCCCCATCGCATGCATATTCGTATGCCCCATCGCAAGGCATCACGAAAAAAAAAGGTTTATCATAATGAAAATAGGAGGAATATTCCTGAGATCTAATCAATTGAATTTGGTTTTAAAATTTAACTGATTATTCGATTTTGCCCCGGTACCATCATTCAAACCTCGCGGTGACCCTGGAAGGCCGCTGTCAGGGTTGTGGCGCTGTTTGGCGAAACCTCAGAGTGAAGATAAGAGCGAAATCTTTATGGGCGTCGTCGTCCTTTTACTTTTATAACTTTGCTTCAATTTATCCATGCATCCACGATGAAGGAAGTAATTGTATTTCGGAGAGCATTTTATTAATATTTTCGAATTTTTGACCAATTTATCGTACAATTAGAGGTTCAATTCAATGACGAGGTCGAAGTGATCGGAAAGTAGAAACCTATCGAACCAATCAGAAGCAGCCAAAATAACCGCCAGTTTGTGTGTGGCGTCCATGCCAATGGCTTAAGTTATTAATTAGTTAATTTTAATGAGATAATCAATGCTGACAGTCATCATCACAGTGTATCATCACACTATTATGTAAGTACATATAGGTTTTTCCCGTGTTGTTGATGGCAATGAGTGGCTTCACTTGGTAATGATTATCCAATAATTTGAATTTTACAGTTTTGTGAAATTACTTGCTGGCAACCCAAAGAATGCTGTAAGCTGAGGATCTCTCTACACTCCATTGAGAGATCTTCTCCTGCATCATCCATTGAGATGTACCTCAGAGTTATTTTCAGTTCAACTTGCGATGGGTGAGTCCCTAGTCCTTTTATTAAGGTGCTATACATATCTCTTCGAGGGAAATAACTTGCGTATCTAGCAGCTAGTGATTTTCGTCATGCCGATGAAGCTGAGTTGATATAGACTACTCGAAAGACTTGATATTGACGGAATTATGAATAAGGCGAATTGTGTTAGCGTACAACGATGACGACGTTGGAAGTGATTACGATCTTATGGCAGCAATTAGTGTGTGCGATTCAAAGGACTGAAATTGCCACTGGGAAGCCAAATGTAGGAGTAGGGCCCCATTTTTTCGTTGAATTGCCATATCCTTGGAATTGAATTGCATTTTTTCTCACTTCTAGGGTTTGTGTGGTTGAATGTGATTCAAACGACTACATATACCTTCCTCATCCCGGCCTTGGCTCAAATGATACTATACCACACCATACATAATGAAGGTTACGTTTGAAGCAAATATACTTGATTTTACTTCTTCGATGGACCTGCGATGTTTGAATTTGCGGTAACCTCTAGTCTGATAGCTTTACTTGCTTTTAAGCGTATCATGTGGTATCTGCATGTGGGTACTTACCAACTTTTTCCAAGCTTTACTTTGTCTGGCGTCAGTATTGGACACCTGCTATTTTTGAATTTAATAATTGGGGCTCGTGGAGCTGGCGGAGCTCTGCCTGCAGCTATTGCGCATGCTCATTGTCAGTTAAGGAGGTTCGGTGGTTTCACCCAACTTAAGAGCATTCAATGAAACTTCCTGAAAGTGTTAATAATATTATTCTTAAGCTACCTGCAAATTTTTAGAATTATTTACCGCAGGTGTTTTAATATATTTGATCGAGAATTGGGCATGGAATTACACGTTCTTATGCCTTTTTTTCTGCATCCTGCAAGTTATGTATCCACGTTCAAGTACATTACCCGTGGAGTCAATTTCACACGATCTGCAACGCGTGCGAGGGATTTTTTCAAGCGCTCGAAGTAAAAATCTGATACATATACATTTTTCTATCGATGACATAAATTATTGTACATTGAATAATTATAAAAGGTTCTTTCTGATGAATAAAGCCTTGCGTTCCCATAACAACCCGTGTATTTTCATGCCCACTTCTCGTTCAAATATCTTAACAAATCTGCGGTAAATAATTCTGAAAAAAATCAAGTAGCTTTAAGACAACCAAATTAATGTTTCCAGCAAGTTTCATCGAATTCTCTTAAGTTGAGTGAAACCACCGAACCTCCTTAATAAGGTTTTGGTTGCATCGGTTCTACCGGTTGCACATACCGCATATCAATTGCTTCACGGTTGCATCGATTTGAAAGATTAGTTAGCTTAAACTAGAAGAGGGCCAAACTATCTTTGTTCATTGAATCCAAAATGCTTCAGCTAGGCCTATCTTGTGACTGCTGGACTTCAATATATATTAATGTCTTTGGTATTCCGTCTGGTCTAGCAACAGCGGTGTTACTTCATATTTTCTCGGGCAAAGATGAAGTTTTCCGCAGACGATTGTTCACAGGGTCCTAAATCATTACTGGACATAGCAAGGGTTTACAGCTCAGTTATTGCTCTCGTAATACCAGTGCGTGTAGTGTAGTGCGTTGGATGGCCAGAACTGTTATCACGCTGTCATGTTAAGTTAACCTCACCATCACTTGGACTTTTTGGATGGATGGATAATATTGGGTGAATGCAATGTTTCCAAATAACATTGTTAATTCCAACCTACTCAGTGTTTTGAATGACTGTGTCCAACTTTTAAGGACGGGCTACCGTTGAATTCTGGTAATTTGATTCTATTTTGAATCAATAAAGTTATAGTGAATAAGGTAAGCGGTGTTTTACTGTGCCATGTTTTCTCATAATAACCTGACCTCAACCTTTCCTGTTTCATATAAGTTTCCCAAGGTTATTTATTGTGCAATCGGGAATATCATCAAGTTAATACGAGTGAATAATATTTTTTCATTTTCTGGCAGTACTCATTAAAATTAAATTTTCAAGGCAAATTTCAAATCCTGGTTTATTATCCATTGCATACGGATAATCCTGAACTAGCGATTCAAACCCCGTGCTAGTATCACGATTTAAACCTTGTGGCAGACGAACGACCCCGTGTCGATGCCGGAGTCGTGGCGCTGATGTACAGAAACCAAACACATTGGGCTTATGCCTCTGTCGCCCCTTTGGTGATACCTATTCATTATTCGTATCATGGAAGTAAGGATGCAGTGGTAAATTCCGATTTTCCAAATTAAGGAAATTTATTAACTAATGTTGAAAGAAGGGAAGAACGTATTTTCATAGGTACAAATGCGGAGAGTGATTTCGTGAGTTGGTGATTTAGAGTTTAGATTTTTGGCTCGTTCAGTCATATTTACAGCGTCCAGCTGCACGCTTCGTTAGAAACTGCTTCTAGTGAACATAAAGTGTTACACAACTGATGAAAGGACTGCTGGGAGCCGTTAGAAACTCGGAAGCTACACGGTAGGGTTAGATTACTTAAAAAATTCAGATCAGGCTAGTTTCAATACGACACGGAGGATATTATTATATATTAATCCCGCGCGCCTTACATCGCACCCAAGTAGAGATCGGGATTCCACGGAAGAATCACCTCCGGGATTCGAACCCATGACGTCGAGATGGGAGGCCAGTCTGACCATTGACCACCACACAAACCGACTCCATACTCTGATGCAGTAATTATGGGCTCAGTGCAGTTTTGTCTCCTTTTCAGCAGTTTTCTGGTGTGGATCTTGGTGTTTGTATTCGCTCTGGGGCATTTTTGCATATACTTTTCGGCGTGTGTGGCATAAGTTACATCTCATGTTAATCACCTGGCATTTATTGGCATTTCTTTTCTAATCTTAGTGCATGATAAAATGTTGCGTAATAATTTAATAAGGTAGAGCTCGCTTGAGTTCGAGTGACTGAACGTTTTCTCCGAGTTTATCCTCGCAACAATTCGTTTAGTTTGAGCTGAGGCGTAAAGCTAAGTTCACTGAGTTTATTTTAAAGCCATTTTCGGGAGTTCTTTCAAAATTTTAATTCATTCTTCGACAACACCTCATTTACGTTGCCTCCAATCTCTTATGTTCTGCCTCCGTTATGGTCAACATTTCACTGCCATAAAAGAGCATAGTCTAATATGTTTTGATGAAGTTCTTCCTTACTTCCCAGTTTGTGTTGCTGACTGTAAGTAATCTCTTCTTAAGATAGAATGCCTTTTTTATTTGTTAACTTTATTCATATTCCTTGTTTCTTCCGTCGCTGGTGGTTCTACTTCCAATGTAGCAAAGTTCTTCCACTTGCTCCGTTTTTTCCGGAAGTAGCCTGCCGGGGACATTACCTTCATGATTTCTCCCACAAACTATCATTTTGGTTTTCTTCGCAATACCTACCGTTCAAGTTGTATTTCTTCCTAGTTTAACCCTTGCCGTTTAGTTTCTTCATGGATGCTTCCTCGGTGACTTCATATTCTTGGTTTCTTCCACAAACCATTATTTTGGTTTACTTCGCAATACTTTACAAGTTGTATTTCTTCCTAGTTATGTCATTGCATTCAGCTTCTTTATGGATGCATGCCTTTCCGTTCGTTGATGCATGTCTTCAGAAATTAAAGACAGTAAGCGCCCATTGATACATCAACACCCTTCCTTACGAAGTTCCCGCTTTCTTTGAGTGACACGTCCCTGAAGGAAATGGCAATTATTAATCATTGCATGCTTGTTCGCATTATTCGACCGACCTCGCTACAGTAGTTCATGTGAGCTTAATGACAAGAACGAAAACTTGGTAAGCGGTGAGAGATGATGCACCTCTGTGCTGAAATGGGTTCGTCCTCATTGTGATTCGTTCCACATTCCCAAGTCCATTCATTCTTAAAAACTATTCATTCTCTTCTCTTCCGGAAAAAGGCACGCATAAGGGATTGAGATGGGAGAAAGGGTGGGTGCTGGGAGAATAAAGGAAATTCTTCCCTCTCCTTTTTTAAGGTCCGCGTTCCAGGGGCATCCGAACGGGAGCTTAATTTGATTTGGCAGCGGTGCACGTCGGACTGATTACCCTATCCGTCCATTGGCCTCTCTTTATCTCATGTTTTCTTCTTTTTGTCGTAAAGCTGGAATGGGGACTCCAGACGTGTCATTGAAACGTCTCTCTATCTCTCTCTTTAAGAATCGGAAGAGGTTCTCCTTAGGAATCCTGCGCGTATAGCTTGTGTGTGTTTGTGCATCGTCTTCGCTTCTCGCTGTCATGTTCCATTCAGTCTCGGTGCCGCGGAAACGTTTTTGTTTCTCCTATTCGTTTCTTTTCATTTCGTCCCAGTAAGGTAAATTCCTCCCCACCTCCTCCTCTTCCTCATTCTCGTTCTTCACTCACGTCTCCATCATCCTCGGGGCTTCTTATCCACCGCGTTTCTTCTAGTTCCACCTCTTCGCCTGAAGCCCGTGGAAGTGGCACGGGCGTGATCGTCTCGCGGAAGTCGTGGTCCGAAAGCGTGATTGACGTGTGTGGACTTCCTTTTTTATTCTCTCCCTTCAGAGGGAATGGTTGACTGGGAAGGGGGAGGAATGGTTGGAAGTGTGCGGTGGAAGTGTCGTCTTTAGAACCGTTCGTAAGCAATTACGCCCCATCAAGATTTTCCTCAGCTTCCCTCATCTCCTAAGTGGCCTTTGTCCAGTTGCGAAGGCTTTTCTAGACCGGAGAGCCAGACGATATTCTCCTGCATAGAATATTTTCTATTATAATTTATTTATTTAGACATTATCCTCGTCCAAAAAGAGCGCAGGGCCAAGTACGTTGACCAAAGATCAATATTAAAAAAACAAATAAACTACAAACTACGTAGCAAATAGCAACTGTAAACGATAAATACCAGAAGTACCATTGAACGATGAATGCCCCGTTTATGCCACTCATATGTGCGCATTACTAGCTTTTCACCATTGTATGTACAAAACGCGGGTAAATTCTACCTGCATTCGCACCTGTCTTCAATCACCGTGATATAACAGGCATTTACATAGTATTTACTACCTTTTACGTGCACTTCACTTACAGGTAATCTTTGGATGATGACGGTTGATCACATGAAAATTTTAACTAATGTGCATTCGGATGGTAGAAAGCAAATACTGTGGGTAGATAATTACGGTAAGTTTACCCGGGTAGAGAAAGTTAACATGGTCGGTGCCAAGCGGGCGTTCGCATTACCAACTCATTTTTACCGTTGTAATGGATTACCATCGCAAATGTTTAGAAATGCTAACGACGATTATATATGTAATTAGTAATATTTGCATACATGTATGTCATATTTATCTCGAAAACGGCTCATAACGATTTTGATGAGAAATTAAATATTGAGGGTTTTGGTTACAAGAAATTCATTGGGCTTGGTGTGATGTTTGGAAAATTCGTAAAGAGACCGAGTATGAGCCCATAAAAAAGATTTCCGGGCCAAATCATGAAAAGCATGGGAATCAATGTGGACTTCAAGGTTTTCTTTTCATATTACGAATTTAAAATATGATAAAATACACTTAAGACTGTGAAAATTGAACTGCATCACGCGAGAACGTTTAAATTTTGTTTTTCTAGCGTTCATTTAGCTTACTGGGCTATGAATTTAGAGAAAACTCACTATTTTGGTGTTTTAATCGCCGTTTTCAACATTAGAGTAATGGTTATGGCCGTTGTAGTATTCAAGGTTTTGTTATTACGCTTTTACTTAAAAAAAGGATGGCACATACCGTAGCCGGAGAAATGAGCATTAATTGCTTAAAAAAATATAAAATACAGATTCAGGTGTGATGTGGTGGAACCGTTCCATGTTACTACATCATCTTCAAGTGAAGATGATGTGGTAACAGAAAATAGTCGCATAAACTTTTAGTGGAAACTTCAAGTGTTTTGCTCCTGTCATCATTGCTACAGCAATATTTTCAACGAAATTTCAAAAAATAATTTTCTCAGCACGTTTGATTTTTTCATGAATCTGCCTGAAGAAAAATTATCATCCGATCGAAGGCCGGTCTCCAGATATTAATACCGAAACAGACAAAGGGAAATGCAGATAAAAATTAAATCGAAATAAATAAAATGTATGGCGATATTTTAGCAAAAAATAAGATAGTAATTATGCTTATGTGATACTTAATTTTCTTCGCATGTCTTTTTATTTTAACAAGCTCCGGAAAGGTGAGAAGTATTTCCAATCTATGGTATTCAAGTTTTATGAAAGTGTCGTCTTTCGAACTGCTCCTAAGCAATAACGTCTCATCAAGATTTTCCTCAGCTTCCCTCGTTTCCTAAGTGGCCTTTGTCTGGCTGCGAAGCCATTTATAGACCGGAGAGCCAGAAGCGTCAAATTGTCTTTAATTTCTCGGGCTGCCATCGCTTTGATTTCAATGCGAAGGGATAGAGAAATCAACGGAAAAAGAAAGAAGTTGGCTTTTCCTGTTAGAAACAATGACTTGCGTGCCGATGTACGAGCTTGCTTACTAGTTGGAAGGAGAATTTTGTTGGCGGATTACTTATTCCTAGACGTAGACAGTGATGATGTATGTGCCGAGAATTTGTTTTTGCACAGCTTTAAAAAATACTATTTCGATTAAGGACCGTTCTTAGACATAATATTCAAAAAGTTATTGTCTGAAGGAAAGATACCAATAGACTGGAAAATTGCAAACGTTACACCGATATTCAAAAAGGAAAACAGACACGACCCAGAGAACTATCGACCAGTTTCATTAACGTCGATTATAGGCAAGATACTCGAACATATCGTCGTTAGCAATATCATGACGTTCCTGGACAGTCGTAACTTCCTCCATGGCTGTCAGCACGGCTTTCGGAAAGGTAGATCATGTGAAACACAGCTCGCGCTCTTTCTTCATGACGTTCTCAAATATGGTGAATCGAAAAGACAAGTGGACGCATTATTTCTAGATTTTAAGAAAGCTTTCGACACGGTACCTCACAACAAACGTTTATACAAATTACAGTCATGCGGGCTGAACGAAACAGTAGTAAACTGGATACGCGAATTTCTGAGTGATCGTAAGCAAAAAGTAGTTCTTGACGGAATTAGTTCTGATGTAGTTAAAGTGACATCAGGTGTCCCACAAGGAAGCGTAATCGGCCCCCTTTTGTTCATTATACACATAAATGACCTATGCTCTCGAATTAACAGTAAAATACGTTTATTTGCTGACGACGCTGTCATCTATCGCGAAATTAGTGATCACTCTGACTTTGAAATTCTATCATCGGATTTAAACAACGTTCATGTGTGGAGGCAAGAGTGGGGACTCGAACTTAATCTGAGCAAATGCACGGCGGTACATTTCTTGCGGAGGTCGTCCAACTATCCCCATGTATATGCTGTGGATGGTGTTAACATAAAGGCGATATATGAAGTGAAGTATCTGGGAGTTACGATAACCTCGAACCTATCGTGAGGAACACAAAAAGAAATATTTATGGCAGAGCTCTGAAGAAGCTAGGATTCGTCAAGCGTATTGTGGGAAGATTTTCAGATGAAAAAGTAATTGAGAGGTGCTATTTCGCACTCGTCCGGCCACACCTTGAATATGCAGCGAGCATATGGGATCCGGTGCAGAAAGACTTAATCCGGGAACTTAATAAAATACAAAGGAAAGCTGCGCGATTCGTCAAAAACTGCTATGGGCGTACAGACAGCGTTACACAGATGTTAAACGAATTAGGCTGGGAGCCGCTAGAGACTCAGAGGCTGCGCGCTAGGCTTAGATTGCTTGAGCAATTAAGAATAGATATCTTTAAGAGCGACACGGAGAACATCATATTAGAACCGCACTATATTTCCAAGTCCGACAGAAACGATAAATTAAGAGAGATATTTTGCCGAACGGATAGGTATGGGAATTCGTTTTTCCCCCGAACAATAAGGGACTTTAATAAATTCTAGGCGTAATTTCATTACAGCGTATCCTTTTTATATGTAAACGGCTGGTGTCCTAACACCCCCCACCACACGCCTATTGAGGCGGCTTGCGGGGTAGTATGTAGATGTAGATGAAATTCGCTTTAGGGAAACTGAGTGTTGAAATTTTCTCAATCTACATGGAAGCCCCTCAAAATATTTTTAATTATAATACTAGCTGTTACTGTGTGCTTTCAATGTCTACTGGGTTTTTTTGATAGCATATTTATTTTTTATATTGTATTTACAGGCCAGTGGCTAAGTAAAAATTTTAATCACCTGATGTTTTAGCAGAAAATATGTTATAAAAGTTGTATCTACATTTTTAAAAATTATGTCTCAAAACAATGTCCCTCATGGTGTACCAGGATGACCTTCAATTTGGCAATTGCAGACTAGTTTTTAATATACCCATTCATTTGCGCATGTCTCTTTTAATTATATTGGCTATTTTATTTGGTTAGCTCAGATATGGTGGCATCAAAAAAGCAGTGTGCTTACTGCAATAATTTTCAGGCCTGTTTTTGACTAGGTACTCCATGAATCCCGCAGAATTAAATTATTGAGGCGTCATATAGGCTATCTTACCATAATCTCATCTTCGTCGTTAAATTTCATAAGAATAAAAATGTGATGCTAAGTTACCCGCTGCTGGGGATAACTTATAGTCATAATGAACATAAAATATAGGTACGTTAATATTTAAACCGAAAACCTATACTAATAAAAGCCAATGTCCGGGAATTGTGGGGATGTTAATGATGGAGAAAATGGCGGGACCGATTTAGTTGTTTTTGGTGTCATTTTATTTGCATTACATTACTTATTTCTGGAACATACCCCAATTTCCATTTTGACCCAAATAAGTTGTAAATTGAAAAAATAAACATGCCTTAAGTTAAACTCATAAGCCCAATGTTAAATTTGCAGAGAAACCGCACAGTTACCGTCAACAATGTTCCTCTATAGCACAGATGTTTATATTTTGTAAACATTAGTAGCGGTCTCCAGATATTAGACTATTAACAGTGGAATAGCCTACAAAAACATAGGTGTATGAAAAAAATCTATGCTAATAAAATTTGCAAGACTTTGTTTAGCCGTCGTTTTTCACTACCTTGTAAGCTAATGAAGCTTGTAAGGTTTGCATGATGTTTATTTGCCCGTTCATTTTCTACGTCCATTTCTTTCAAAAACCTGCGTAGAAGAGACGCCAGCCACCTCAGAAAAGTGAAGTATTTCCAATCTACTGTATTCGAGTTATGTGAAATGGCTTTAAGACTATTCTGGGGGTCTCACTGAGGAATAAATAACATCTTTTCTCCGTCTGTATGAATACAGCGTGGCCACGATCCACGCAGCCGCGTCATTTCTGCTTGCCATCAGTCAATCGCTAAACGTCGTCGGAGAATCCATTCGTCGAACGAGCGCTTTTAAGATTGTAGCAATCGAGAATTGTCGGGGTAGAGCTAATGACGCGACGCTTTAGTGCGTCACTGACGATCTTCAAGAAAACGGACCTGTTATCTCTCACCAAGGTCCGTCTGAAGTTCGATGCACCATTGGAACTTTCGCTTTAAAAGAGCTCATTTCCCCTTTTATCGATCTAATATACATTGTAGTTGTCTTACTTCTAATGGTGGAAAGTTCTTCATGATAAGGATAAAGAAAACTGCAGTTCCCCAGGAATGAATAAAATGGAAAGTGTAATTATCTCGATGTATTTCGGCAAAAGGCCGAAGAATGGTGGGGTGGTAATCGATGCGCTGAAACATCGCCAGAGCCTGCAATAGAATCGCATGTCAATGGAGCAATAATTAGGACGCGAGATATAAATTTCTATGCTGCCCATCAGCATGGAAAAATCGATGCGTCAAAAAATTTTGATGCAAAATGTCGCCTCACTCTTGTCTCTTCCACGCCTTCTCTTCTGAATCGCTTCGTTATTTGGGGAAGCTGCCGTCAGCCGAGTCTTTGGTGCCATCATGGCTTGGCATCTGTCGGACTTTTTTTGGAAATGGTGGGGAAGTGGAGAAAAACCTACTGTCTGGTATTAGCCTACTCATAACGGAGTGTTCCTAATCTTGATATCGCAATCGTCGAACGGAGAACAGCTCTTAAAATACTTTCCACTTGGCACCCGAAAATCTATTGCGCCCGCTTGGATTTGAACCTTAGCCTTCTGAAAGAAAGCGGTGATAAAAGAATTGGGAAGCCAGTTCTTTTATCCCCCTCGACGGAGAAAAAATCGCTGTGGTCGTGTCGGCGGTAAATTAGACCCTACTAAATCTAGCGCACACTTTGCTTTCCGTGCTGACATTGTGTTATGATTCACAATTTCATCTGCAGATATTATCATTTCAGCAACTTAAACTCTGGGTGCATCACAAGTCACCACACTGCGTCTTATTACCTGCTGAGTCAGATCCCAAAACCTCAGCCGTTATAATTCTATTTTTTGCTTCCTTCCCGCTCGAAGGACTTATCTCTGCGGAAAATTATCTTCGCGATTAAAGTTTGTTTACATCGCAAGTTCGGCAATTGACGTAACTTAAATGCAAACATAACCAATGTCTCACGGTTTCGTAATGTGAGTTATCTTATCAACGGTATGGAAAATTCTCAAAGAGTTACAGGTTTTTAGAAATTATTCTGGAGTGGAATATTTTTTGTGCTGCTGTCCCCGAAGGCTAGTATTTTCCAAAATCATTAAAACTGTGTGTGCATATCGTTTTTGAGCTTTTCGAGGAACTAATTGCCCATGTTTTTTAAAGGCAGACAACAAATTTCGTTATTTATTTTTCTAGATGCACCTCTGAGGTGGTGTATGAGGTATTTATTTTAGAGTTGTGTACCCCGTTGGGAATGTTTGTGAAAATTTATTGTCTTAGGGTCATATGTGGCCGCAATTCATAATCCAGGCAAAATATCGAGTGAAACAGATCAAATGCAGCTTTCTATTACGAGAGAAGTTATTTAAAATTAACTTTTTCTCCGAACCAGATGCATAATTATAGTCATTGGATGTGGTAGAAGATATACGTCCATGCGATATTCTGACAGGGTTCATTCATTTGTGTAGCGAAATCATTGCAGTCATGTGGAGCTATATGATGTTAAACAAGCCATGGTTTTTTCCAACGTTGCTAAAGTTCAAGAAAGCAACTGCCTTCCGGGAAAAAGCTGAGGATGCGCTATTAACATAGTAAACAAAACCATTCTTTTTAATATTTCACTGAATCTCATTCATATCTGTTTGCCATTCAATAGTAAATACTAGCGCTTTCTTCAGTTGTCAGTATGGTATAGAGATTTGCATCAGGGCGCAGAAAGAGTTGTGCTTTCCATGATAATTATATATTTCCATTGTTAAGGTACTGTCACTCGGTAGATATTCTAGGAATTACATGTATGTACTTTGGCTTATATAATTCCTTAAAAAGCAGTATCTCCGCCATGCATGATAATTCATAATATTTGGACGCCGTGCACCTGTTTTTACGTATATCTTTTAGTTTTGCTTTCAGTGAAATTGCTTTTTGACGTACATCTTTTTCAGTAGAAATAATTCTTCATTTCGCAGGGTTTTCCCCACTTCCGTACTAATTTAATTTTTTTCGCCTGATTTTTGGAAATTTTCAGAAAAACATTGAATTGACTGAACTCACTCGTAGCTCGCGCTTTGATGTAAAGGAAAGTACAATTAGATGGTGATATTGGTCCTGTGCATTCTCTTTATGGACTCAAGTCTCTGTTGGCTGCTTTTTTTCTCTTTCAGTTAACAAGTTTACAAAGTCCCGATTTCCGACTTGAACGCTTCGAGGCCTGAAATGTATTAAGTTGTTCAATCAAATGATCAAAATAATATTCTGGCCCATTTGGGTAAAAATTATCGCCTTACGATAGATACGCCTATTAATTGGGGGACGCCGAAGTAAACACCTTATTTTTTTCATGCGTCAAAATATGAACTTACAGTACAGACGGTATGGACTGTGTTATTCGCCAGCGCTTCCCATCCTCTTCCATGTTTTCCCGGCACTCGCTGAAGAAAAATGTTCTTGCGCGCATGATTTTTTAAAATTAATCTAGTGTTACATTTAATGAACCTTTCTTCCTTTGAAATATTTTTCGTAATAATGCATACAATAGCTTATCCTAGGTATTTGTCCTTAGTTTTTTTTTGGGACTTACTTTCCCCTCTTATATATTTCTAACAATTTCGCTGCGTCTTTGTGAGTGCCAGATCTACCGTGTTCCTCTTGCCCCACAAAGCCCTTACTTCTTCGTTTCGTTTGTATGCCTCCCCGTTTTTCCCCTTTCGTTCGATCTTGAGCGTTCTATTCTTACAGCAGATTTCGGAATCGACTTTTTTCTGGTCTGCTTTTCGCACAGTCCTCATCTCTGATCAATTCTGTGCCATGTCAACTCTGATCATTAGTCCATAAGAATGTTTCCACGTACTGCTTTCTGGTCTCAAGTTGTATCTTCTTTCAGCTCCTGGAGGCATCACCGGTTAATAATGCTATATGTAGTTTGTATCTCAATTATAATTTACTTATATGGTGATCATGGGCGTAGCTATGGGGGTCCCAGGGGGGCCCGGCCCCCCCCAGAAAGCAGTAAATATATTCTCCCTATACTCCCTAATACTCAATTATATTTACTCCCCGGAGGGTGGGAGGTCCCATGCCCCCCCCCCCCAGCCAAATTCCCTGGCTACGCCCATGATGATGATATTTCTTTCGTGATTTATGAAATTGACTTTCTCTTCCTTTCGCAGGTTTAACGTTTTAAGGTGGCTGGAGCAATAATCGTGGGTCATTGAGTGCAAATTTTAATAATTGTTTACGTAAAAAACCTTTTAGTGCAAATTTCATTGAAATACATCTGTTTTTGCGGTGGCACTAACCATGCATGCAGGAATGGAAATAATGCAAGAATTATATTCTAAATTCTTTTCATTAGCTAAATCATGGTATGCTTAGAGTTTTAGGCGAGGTTATTCGAAATTTAGAGGGAATTATAATGAAATACATTTGTTTTCTTCGAATATTGGACTCAGCGTGACACCTTGATATTTTTAGAAAGAATTATAATAATAATAAATGTATTATTTTGCGTTTAGAAGAAAATCTGTTCATATTTAATTGAATTATTACGAAATAATATACCATGTGCCGTAAGGCTACGTGTTAAAATAGAACTGAGTTGCCCAAAAAATCGAGTCGGTTCAATGCAGTTTTTTCACTTATTATTTTTTCACTTTTTCACATATAAATATTACCTACTACATAATAAGAACACGTATGCTTCAAGTTTCTCGCAAATCTGTACATAAACAAAAATCGCTCCAACCACCTTATTACCCCTATTTTCACCATGGTTGTGAAGAATAAATTACGGGTGGCTCATATGAGGTCCGCAGAAGAGGATAAGAATGCAAAGTCAATTATAGACATGGCTGTGTCAGAACATGAAAGTGGTGAAGTGTTTGGGTTTGTGCGAAGGCGTGTTTTAATTTTCAGCTGAATTCGCTCTTCAATAATTCAGACTAAGTTCATTAGTGATCTGAGAATCGTTATCAGAACATTAATTAAGAGGGAGCATGATTTTGTTCAATCATTCAGCCTGAGTTCATTAGTGCTCTGAGAATCGTTTTCAGAACATGAATGCAGAGGGAGTCTGCTTTTCATGGGCACAGAGAGCGGCTTAAATTGGAAGGCATGAGGCCATGCCGATGTGGTGTCAGAGGAAAGTGAGGAAACAATGATCAGTATAAGAATCTTTCACAAAAAAGCCATTAAATGCGTAATCGAAGCAATTTAACGCAGTTCATTGAAGATGTAGCGAAGAGAAAGTGGCTAGCTCAATACATACATCTAGGCATATTAAAATAGCTCCATGGAGGGAGAAGGGGGGCGAATCTTTTGTGAATTACATGAAGGAAAAAGAATTAGTTCTTTTCTTCTGGTTAGTGAAGTGACCAGATGAGAGGTTAAAGTGCTAGTGTTGTGTGTGTGTGAAAGTGAAGGAAGTTTCCCGAGCAATACTTTCCTTCTGGTTAGTGAAGTGGCCAGCTGAGAGGCGATAAGTGCTAGTGTTGTGTTTGTGTGTGTGAAAGTGAAGGAAGTTTCCCGAGCAAGAGATATTCGTCTGGATGACCGATGCCGGACGGCGCAGCTCAATCGCCTTCGGAGATGCAGATTCTTAAGGTGAGACACTGGCTGTTAATTGATTTCGATAATCCCTGATTCCACACGAGGTTGTGAATTCACTCATTTACTTTTCCAGTATGGAAAAGATGATATACTGTAAACTGTGCTGGATTAGTTTGAAATCTAACCATAATCAATTCTTGGGTAAAAGTTTAAATTATTATTTTTTAAATTTTGTGATTGTTTTTATGCTTAATATCATTTTGTTTATCTTATCTTTTTTTTCGAATTTATCCGTCCACCCATAAAAAATATGTATCTCGGTGCTAGTTTGCTGCTTTACGAGGAAAACAGTATATCAGTATCATATCTTGTTGAAGGAAAGTTCGCTACGAATTATCGCGTACACAAACGCAAGGTTATTACTCTGGGTTGAATTTTTGTTTTGGAAAAATACTTCCCGTGTCTATCGAAGATAAGAGAGCAAGTAATGAACTCAAGAACAGACACAACCTTTGCAAAAATCGTCGGCCGGAAATGTCTATGGCCGACGTGTTTGAATTGAATAAAATTGAAATCAAAACTCACGCTTTGTTGGTAATGAGCCTTATCATGAGTAAAATTTAACTTTCAACCTCTTAAAGCGAAGATTAAAATATCGATACATTCCCATTAATACCTAAACTGTGTGTTTCACACACCACCATGGGGCTAGGTATTTTGTTAGTTCTACCCTCACCTTCATCCAACCTTAAGAGATGAATTACTGTGGTTAACTCTTCTAATTCGATTGCAGCTTGAACACTTTGCCTTTTATTTTACTCTGCCATGATGAAGGAAGGTGCCGCGAGTCGGTTCAGGGCTTCATTATTTTTTTATTATCATCATCGTCATCAGCAGCTGTCATCAATCAAAAATTGGTTTTCTGCAGTTCTCCACTCCATTCTCCTTTCAGCTAACTTCTTCATTCTTACATAACTTTTAACTTTCATGCCATCCATAATTTGTCTGGTGTATTCCATTTTTGACCTTCCACTGTAATTGTACCCATCTATTTCTTCTTCTGTTACTTTTTTCAGTAAGCTATTGTGACGAAAAATATGTCCGGTAAGTTTGTCTCATCTTCTTCTCAGAGTTTTCATTATAATTCTTTTCTCTCCAACTCTTCGTAGGACTTCTTCGTTGGTGATTCTCTCCGTCCATTTAATCTTCACCATTCTTCGATAGCACCACACCACCATTGCCACCAATCCTTGAGCTGCAGCTGCTATTGTCCAGGTTTCACAGCCATGTAAAAGCATGCTCAAACAATATGTTGTAACGAGTGCTTCCTTACTTCCAGACTTGTATTACCAGCTGTCAGCAGACACTTATTTTGGTAGAATGCCTTCTTCGCTTGGGCTATCCTGCTATCCGTGCATTAATAACTCAACGATGGTTGTTGCTCTTTCTTGTAGGTAGGGAATCACCCACCGGTGGACTGCGTCCGACGCCGTGGACGCCATGGGAGACGCAGCCGCTTCAAAGGTAGGGAGTCGGCCAACCCAAAGGCGTCAACCCGGAGGCATTAGAGACATTTTATTTGCTCTCCCCAATCGGGGGTGGAGAACGAGTAAGTCGGGCATTTGTACTGTCCGCTTTTAGTCAATTTCTCTCTAAATTTCGCTAATTGCCGATCAATTTTGAATCTAGGCATTTTTAGAAATTACTTCGCGGTTGACCCGTTGGATACCTAGGTTTTTAAAGCCCCTTTTCAGGTCCCCCTTTCTCTGTCTCAAAGGCGCGTTCGTCGCACGCTATCGCAAGCGTGCCCAGGTGGTAGGGCCGATTCGAAGGGTCCCGGATGGTTAATGCGGACGAGTCCATTGTCCGCAGTGGCCAGCCTCCCTCGCGACTCAATTACTAATTCATTTGTGCGCTTTGTATGAACATAATTTTTTATTCACAGGCACATTTAGAGGAAAAATGTCCTAGACAGACTGTCAAAAGACATTGAGCCGCGATAATGATCCCTACAATATCCAAAATCCCAAAACTTGACTAGGATGTAAAATTTAGACGTAGCATTTTTTTAGGCTTAATTACACAGAGATTTTGTGCATTAATCCGTGGTCACGATTGTGAGCTGTTGGCTGTCTCAGATTGCTTCCAGATACCTGCAGTCCTAATCCAATTGTTTTGTCCCCCTGGTTTTGTTTGGAGTGGGGGATTCAACTTCTTCAGAGAACTGCACTTTCTGGCTGTTTTTCCAGGAAATAAAAAGAAAACCCTGAGAACATCGATGACAGCTCTCTAGGTATGGACCTCTTGCTTAGTAGCCCTGGACCTGCATGTGACTAGCTTTCATTATAATGTATGACCGTAAGACTTTAAAAGATAAGAATGTGAGATTTTAAGGATATCAGCCTTCGAGGTATCCATTCCTTTTCTGGTATTCTCTTCAAAAGTAACTGGACTCTTCCGCCGACTTGGCCTCTATTTGTCGTCAAGCTGTGTCTTATTAACGTGTACTGAGACACTTTTCATGTTTGGTTTTCCCAGCGAAGTCATATTTTGAAAGAAAGACTTTGATCGTACTATTATCATCACCAATGGCCTAGACAACTGACCAAAACTTTATTATTGATAAGTAATGGGCACCCCGTGGTCAGGTGGTAACTGATATAAGTCTAAGAATTAAGCGGGGAACCTCGTTTTGGAGGCCCAAATATTAACGATATTTTAGAATCTTTTTCTCAGCTAAAATGACGATTATCAGTAAAAACACTTTTGGATCGTTTTAGGTAGGTTCTGAAATACATACCTACATTATTTTTTTCTGCAAAACTATTTTTTTAAATTAAAAAAATTGAATCTCTATTTTGGCGCTTCGGGGCTGGAGTATCTCTCCTGTGTACAAGATTACGGTCTTTCTATCTATCTGAAACCTAAGAAATCCATGTTTTATTTGTGTATGTGTAATACACTCCTAGTTGAGCTAAAAAAATTTCATAGAAGCAAATATTTGTAAATTTATGGGACTTATAAAATTAAAGTTGCTATTTTGCTTTTTTTAAAAGTTGGTATAAGAAAAAGGGGATTCTACTGCTTAGTATAATCACACCCGAAGTACTCCATAAATCAGACTATTTATGTGATAATTGCAGGATAATTTGTCAGTGGCTCAGAAAATATTAATGTTTCCTCTTTGCTTTATAGCTGAAAGAGAGGAGTGCAAGAAGTCCAAAGCTACTCGAGGAGTATCGAAGTCTTTCAACTTGGATACAAAGGTTAGTACGATTTTTTTATAATTTTAAATGTTGGGTCAACGTTCTAATTGATTGACCTTGTACGAAATTCTCATCACCGTTCAAATACATGCTGTATTTGCTTAAATGGCCTACTTGTTGACTGCAACAGAATTTACGAGAAATTAGGATGAATTTAATTGCTAGATACTAGATATTATTCGCTAGTTCTAAAATTCTTCCTTTCAAGCGCACCATATCTCTAACAGGCATAAATAAGTAATAGAGGAGTTCTTATCTTAGCCTAGAAGATATAATATTTTTAAGAGTGCTCTTATTTGTTAAATCTCTTTTGAATAAATTGTTGATTAATAAACCAGATTTCTGAGTGGAGTAGCCTTGATAAGGAAAAAGAAGATTAGGTTCACCCGAAAAAGAGCCATATCTTTATTTTCATGGCATAATCAGGAGTGCCTTCATGAGGTGAAGCGATTTCGATGGCCCGGGTACTTAGGGTTATAATGCTCCTATTTATCTCGACAAAATTTTTATGTAATCATCCAATTTTCAGATAAGAAATTGATCAAAGTAGTTCGAGTATCGTCTAACAAGTCAAATTTGAGCGAAAGTAATTCATTTCTAGTTTAACTGAAATTATTTCTTGAATCACGAATTCAGAACTTCATACTGAGAAACTTTCTCCGGATTAAAATACGTCCCTAAGACTAACAAACCACATGTAAGTGGATATCTCTTTTGCTCTCTCTTATTTAAACTCTCATGAATGTGTTGTGTTAAATTTTATTTTGATATGTTACGCAATTGCGTCTAATTATCGCCCACCGTGGTCCTTAAGCTGGCGGATTGAGGCTCAATTACGGTTTCCAATTATTCGAAATATTGGAACCTTCGGGAATCTAGACTGAGAAATCGAATTTCCTTGAAAAGATTTCGAAAATACCCAAAATACTCCTTTTTTTAATTTTCAGAAGAAAGCGGAGACACTCCCATCATAATTTTGTTTGGATTAGGGTCATCTACCGGTTGAGGTAGGTTCAAATGGAAGAGAGTAAAAATGCTTTTTGGTTTTCACTTGCGAAGGCCCCAATCTCCTTATCCAATTTCTTTCTTCATCTCGGTGCACATCCTACGTCTCTTCATCCTGTCCATAAAGCCCTCCGCCCTTCCCCTTTTTCTCCTTCCCAGCTTTCCATGTATCTTCCCCTGCATCATGAGAGGCCGTCAGCATCCCTTCGCCACTCATCATCTCCTCCAACCACACACAGTGTCTTCTCCTAATCTCCGTGTTAGTATTTCGTCCTTTTCCGTACACCGCACTTTTTCCATTATCCTCCACAGCCGCATCTCGATAGCCTTCTGCTTATTCTCGTACTCCTTTCCGGCGACACAAAGGCCCGGTTTTATAATGCCTGGCTTAACATATTCTCGCGGTGATAACTGGTATAATGCGCTCATCTGGATATAGTGATCACGTCTAAAGAACTGACAACTTGATGAACTTTACAGAGCCTGAACTCTCTGTTGGTTTCACAATAACGTTAAGGGTTCATCATCTTTCACTTAAAATGAACCAGGTTTTATAAACACGGGCCAAAATGAAGTATCACCTGTTAGAACTTTATAAATATAGGCCAAATTAAATTTCACGATAAATGCATCGCTTGTCACGGATGGACTTCTGCTCTGATAAACATAATTTTGTCTTGGCGTCTGTTTTATTTGAGAATGTCTTTATTTTGTTTTAAGGAACTATTTTCCTGATTTTTGGCCAAATTTTCTCTGACACGGTTCCGAGGATTTTCGAAAAATTCTCGGAGACGGATGGGGAGGAATTTCCTCTCAGAAACGTTCTGTTCAATTGTATAACATTTCCCCTTTTTGTGGGTTGAAAAATATGTTACCACGGTCGTGATGTTGGCTGCTATTAACTAATTTTTCATGTAATGTATCCATCAGTTGTGATGTCTGGAATCGGCGCACCTGGAATCATATGCATCGGATGGCATTTCAGAAAATATGTTTCTGATTCAGCCACGAAATTCACGTTTTTTACAACGCCTTTCCTACTTACCCAGTCATGGGTACATTTCAGATTTATTGTGGAATAAATTAGGCTGTCCCTCGCCAGATTCCTCTTCCGAACAATAAGGAATGTATTTCCGTCCGCGACTGAGATGCAGTCGTGCGTAAAATTTACAGATTTCACCCGCATCTCTTTAAAAATGCTTGCCCCATTTGGAATAGAAAGCAGTCGATTTGACTGTATTTGGAGTGACTTGCCGTGCTTTGAGCATGCCATAAAAATAAGCGGCCCTAATCTGTTATTTCTGCTAAGGGTTCCCTCATCGGTAATTTTAGTGCAGGATTTCGAAAATACATCTTATATGTATGCATCTTTACTGAGCTTCATGATTTCCCATGGAGGACATTCTTGCCTAATGAGGACATCAGCTGCAAATATGAAAATACATTTTTTTATTTAGTAATGATTTACCGCTGCTGGAAGAAGCATGAGCTTATATAGTACAGAAAGAGTTCTGTCTGAGTTTTTCGATTATGCACATGTCCATTTTCTTTTGCATATTTGGGTCACATGCATCCTGAACACGCTATAAGTATCAGTTTCAGTAGGTAACAAATAGATTTTCCTATAGACTGTGGACTTATTATCGCAAGATTGTCTGTCATTTTGCTGTCAGTTTTTACCTCAGTTTATAAGTAGAAAAATTGCTGCTGATTTAGTAGCTCTGGCCAAACTTGGGTTAATTTTACTTGAGTTTATTTGAATGAATGATTGTATATGCCTAGATGATTTGAGATGATTCTTTTAGTAAAACATGACTTTTGAAAAAAATATATACGCCTTACTGTACGTAGCATCGCGTGTATATGTGTGATAACAAATCATTCACTCGCTAACATTGTTACGCCTTTCGGTGGCGGCGAGGTAGAGTCCTCGCCTGCTAGTTAGTCGGCTAGTTCGAGTTATCTGGTTGGGTATTTTTGTCATCATGGGCATGGATGTTAATGTGATGTGTAACAGTTATCGTGAAAAACTATAGAGTCTTAATTTCGTTGTGATTGAAGAAGTCATCAATATCATCATTTCTACTTTTTACAATCAACAATTTTAATCCGAATTCAATCATTGATCAACTCTTTTCAACCGGATATGATAATCTAGAGTTAGTTCGTTTACAGAGCATACTCATATCTCGGTGAAATGATATTCGACTTTCAGTTTTTACATATTCACACTACTCTGCCCGTCAACACGAGGGTGTGTTGAAGGATTTACAGTCGACATTGGTAATACGATTCGAAAGGATTTACTTGTCATCGATTTCGGGCATACGTCTGCTGAGGTGTATCGGACTCGAGTAAAACGGTTCGACTTGATCTTTTCTTTGTTTCTGCAATGAACTCTTATCGATATAGGAAACTGTTGACGGTTTGGTATTATAGATCTCGTGTTAATTCCTGCAATTGATAAGTATCCAGCGGGAATACACGGAAAATATTCATATTCTGCAGGTACTTCGTGCTGTGGATGAGCAGTATGTTTCGGGCAATGACGATCGTCAGTAAACAGAAAAAATGTTCCGTCTACATCGGTAGCTATCACTTATATTTATCCTTAAGATATTATTCGGACGAAAGACACATCTGTGTTCTGTCATCACGATAAGGAAGTGGGTGCTCCATACGCAAGAAGTGGAACAGAACGGCCGAAGAATAGCAATCTTCTTTTGTTTCTCTGTCGAGGGATACGGTTATCGACCTTAATCCTCTTCGTCGTGTAGAGGCGGCGGCTGAGTTTTCTTGGCCAAATCGAACGCCCATCTGAAATTCGTGTCCTGAACCGCGCGTTTGCGAACGATATTTCCGTATTCCGCGTGCATAGCCTGGGTGCAATTTGGGGAGGGTTGGACGTCCGAAGCTGCTTTGCATCTGGAATTGGCTCTGCAGCTGGTCTCTCATTGTTCTGGTTTTGGGCGCGGGGCCGTTTGCTGACCTACGGAAAGTATGAGGGTTTTCTGCCCCCTAATTTTTCCCTTGGGTATTTCCTCGATACAGTTTTGAGAGGGTGCATCCTATTTTTTCCGGATTTCACGACGTCTCCTGATTTAGTTCCTCAATGAAAGCGGCAAGTTGTGAAGTAGAATCTTAAAGCAGTTTTGGAACTATAACTTGATAGTATGAGTTTTCTTGATGCTTTTTATTCTTGCGTTGATGTTTGGATACTTGTTTCTCTCACGCTTCTGTAATAATCTTAGACTACCCGTCAATTGTCAGTGGTATCTGAGATCAATAGCTTCGCTTTATGTCCTTCTTGAATCATTTATCTTTTTTTCAGTTACAGACTGATTAATTTTGCGCTCGGAGTTTTTGACTCTGTATTTTCGATGCGAAGTCAAAATCGGTTGCAAGCCTCTCTATGTTTTTTGCTTCAGCATTTTTCGTAATTTTAGTAATTATTTTTGTAATAGCGATAGTAATTAGTGGTTTAGCAACATTGAAGATTTTAATACAAATCTTTTTTCCTCAATTTATTGATTCTAAAATTATTTATCCTATTTATCCTATTACACTTCGGATCGCCTTAGTGTTGTTTTGTCAGTGTGTTATCAGAGATCCACGAGAATGAATTGGGTCCCAGTATCCCCTTAAACAGTACGTGATCAACCAGAACGTAGATTTTATAAATGACAGTAGAGCTCACCCTGTACTACCGTTGGATTTGTCCTAAGGCAAAGAGCAGCACAGTGTATTCAGGAGAATATTACGTCGTTATTTGTTTATTGTGATTCGATAAAGTTGGAGTTGTGGCCATACTTATGAAGCTCCTGAAGATTTGAGTAGAATGGTCTTCAGAAATCTAGTTTTATCATGCCATTATTACTAATTTATTTACTGACAATGCCTCATGAATTTGTTTTCTTTTTCAGTAATATATGCCAAGAATTTATCTTTGGCCAAAGCGTTTTCGTGAAATAACTCATAAAAAAATGTAGAAAAACGCTACTGCAAATAACCTATAAGACTTAAATTATAAAAATAGATACGACAGGGAAATTTGTTCTAGCGTTAGTGTCATCGATCGAAATATCTTTAGCACCTCTAAACTTTATTGGCTATATTTAGCTGCATTACTTTTGAGGGAGTGGCTAGCTGCAATGAAAACCACGCAGCAATTACGTTGAGCAAACTTCTCTGCTGATTGTATTTCGCAGTCCTTCATGCTGCCAAGTTTTGGCATAATCTGATATTTATATTTCGAAGGGGACATATTTTCCGCTGGTTGCACCCACATTGATGGATGTCCGGTTGTAAATTGAGCATGGATTGATAAAGGTGGTTATTAATAGAGTCTCGGTGCGGAGCTGGTAAAAACTTTGCGGCTGAGTTCACATGGCAAAGTTAGTGGCTGTTAGCTGCCTCCGTGATTCATTTGGTTGGGTCGCTGCATTCGAGACTTCACGCTTCGACGGAGTCATGTGACACACTAATGTCCCCCTTCGCGAGCCGAGGGATACCGAGCCGCCTATATTCCTGCGAAAATAGCTCCTGCTGCTGCCTCTTGTTTTATCCGGCATGCCAGCGCAAGGAAAGCTCTTGGCATCTGAAGCTGTGAATCCTGGAAGGAACCCACCCTCCATGTGTGGAAGTCGATAGCCTTTAGTAGAGCCGGAGGGAATGAAAAAAGTATTTTTATCCACGCATAGCAGTGGAATGATGCGTGGACTCGGTGTCTTGTACAGGTATTCCAAGAATCATAATAAGAGATTTGATATGTGAGTTATTTAAAATATTTTGCATTGATTAACTGTATATGCACTTGTGTCAGCATTGTCGGTTTCTCAAATGTTCCTTTTTGAAGTCTTCGGGTCTACTATAACTTTCAGATCAATTAATAATTGAATGACTTCGTGGTGTAACATAGGTTTTTTGAAGTCTTAAATCGGGTCCAAATTGGTGTAAACAATGGACACCCATATTGAAAGAGCCCTTTGTAGTTTCCGAAAACTTAGTGGAAGCAACAAACTTTGTAGTTTCCACAAAGTTTGCGGGAACTACAAAGTTTGTTCTTTCAATATGGAATCCATAAATGTTACTTCACTGTTCTCTATCGACCTTCAATTTAATTTAAATGCTCCTGGGTTGTATCCCAGATGTGGCTTTAAGATTAGAAGTCTGATAGAGAAAGATAGAGGTATTGTTTAATATCCGCTGGGGAGACGCGTCGCCCTGTATCCCATTCTGAAGACATTCCAGTACCCGTGTTTACAGAACTTCCGGACATTGACGAACAAGAATCCGCCACCCCCAGTGTTGCTGATGATAAAGAAGAATATGCGGTTCAAGAAGGTGGGGCTCCAGACCCTTTCACGCCAATGGAGTTAAATGATCTCGTTCGCGATCTCAACCTCTCAAAGTCATCCGCCGAACTATTGGCATCCAGATTGAAGGAAAAAACTGTCTTTCCGACAGTGTTCGCATCACCTTCTACCGCAGCAGACATCAAGACTACCTACAATATTTCTCTGAAGAGAATGACCTGGTGTACTGTAATTATATTGCACAGCTTTTGTACAAGCTCGGAGTGGCACAATACGACCTCCAACATTGGAGGCTGTTCATCGGCAGCAGCAAGCGCTCACTGAAATGCGTATTGCTGCACAATGGCAACCTGTATGCCTCATTGCCTCTCTACCACTGGCGCACTCAACTACACAGAAGGAGGAGTATGAATCAGTGAAGTATGTTCTGGAGAAAATTCGTTATGATCACCATCAGTGGGACATTTGTGTGGATTTGAAAATGGTGAACATTTTGTTGGGACCACAATCAGGGTTCACCAAGTACCCCTGTTTCCTGTACATGTGGGGCAGTAGGGACAGGGCTCATCATTACACAATGAAGGACTGGCCTCCAAGAGAGGACTTGGCGCCATGCAGATCGAACATCATCAACAACCCTCTTGTGAACAGAGACAAGATCATCTTCCCTCCATTGCACATCAAACCGGGGTTGGTGAAGCAATTCACCAAAGCTCTAGACAAAGATGGTGACTGCTTCATGTACTTGTGCCAGGTTTTTCCCGGATTGATCATTCAGAAGCTGAAAGCTGGCATCTTTGATGGTCCACAAATCCGTCAGCTCATCAGAGATTCACAGTTCAAAACAGGTATGAACGAAGTGGAACTGGAAGCATGGAAGGCTTTTGTTGTAGTTGTGAACAAATTTCTCGGCATCAAGAAGGCCCCTTACTACGTTGAACTGGTTAACATTATGCTGACTGCTTTCAGAAACCTCGGGTGCAACATAAGCATCAAAATGTATTACCTATTCTCACACCTGGATCGCTTTCCTAACAACCTGGGCTCCATGAGTGATGAACAGAGAGAGCATTTTCATCAGGAGATCAAGGAAATGGAGAACAAATATCAAGGTCGCGGGGATGCAGTAATGATGGCAGATTACTGTTGGAATCTCCATAGAGACATCCCTGCTGCTATCCATTCCCGGACTTCAAAGAAAAGGAAATTCATACCATAAGTGTTGCACAGTGACCAAACAGTGAACTATTTTAATGTATCCCTGTCTATATTGCTGTTGAAGGTTCTTTCCAATTCCAATTCTTCTCCTTTTTCTAAATTAGCTACTCTATTTCTACGTAAGTATATTTCATAACAATTAAATTACTTCTTTGTGTGGAGACCACAACAGTACAAAATAGCATAGAATGGTTATGTTTCATTAGTCCATAATTAACTTTTAAACATTTTTTCAATTTATATACGTAAATTTTATGCGGTTTAGTTCATGACACCTTTCTAGAAAATTGTCAGTTTGTCAAGTCAACTTCACTGAATAACCTGACCTGATGTACAGAAATAGATGTCATATTCGGGTTCCTGGAGGTCGAAATATCTTATATTCATTAAAACATTTCAGACCATTTCATAAAATTTTTTTTGTAGACCAGTGTTATCTATATCGAAAAACAAAGCAATTACGCGTCATAGTTTTACCATATAGCATGAGTCGTATCGCTTGTAGAGGCCTAGTGATATCGCTGTTTTCCTTGATTCAAGGAAAGCTTACGCAGGAGCGACCACGCCTAGAATGAATCATTCGGTTTCAGCGTGTGACGGAGAAAGTGAATGAAATCGATCGGCGGTGTTGACTAGCGGATCAATCAATGACGTGTAGTTCTGATTATTCTTCTTTGATTTGTTTGACGTGTAATATTTCTTGTGATTGGTGATTTCATTTCTGATACATTATCCGCAAAGCTTCCCCGAAAATAATAAGGATCTGCTTGAGTTATTTCTAAAAATAAACTCCGTTAATTTATTTCCGTTATTTGAAAGAATGTACGCATGGGTATCGAAGTTGTTGTTGCTACAAATTGTTGTAAGTCCGAGCTGTACCGTCATGCAGTGCCAATTATTTATTTCAAATTAGATGAACGTGTCTCCGTTAAATGGGTGTTTTCTAAACCCTCCATGAATATTTTTCTTTCTTTTTTTGGCATAAACATTGTAAAATAGTTTTAATCATTTTAAGTTAAACCTTTTTCGTGATTGTACTATTATTTCCTGAAAAGGAAAAACGCTAGCCAATGGGCCGGTTAGAAAAACTGTAATCGCTTCATTACAGACGTGTACAAAAACTCAATTAACAATAGCTATGAAATCGCCACTCTGACACTGCCACTCTGCACTATCCTCGCAACTCCTTCAAACGGCTCCTTCAGGATACGAGAGTCCCCTCCCGTCTTCAAGTGAGTTTCTGCCTTTGCATGACACTTCTACTGCGCCCACTGCTCTGGAAGCCGTTTGCAAGAAATGTTCTGTAAGTAGTCCCTTCATTAACTTTAGGATTGAAATAACACTAGTTATTCTTTTCGCCAAATTATATTGTCTGACCAGCTTGTCTGTTAGAAATTGCAATTCCAAGTTATACAGAATAATGCGCACCAACCTTGTGTGCATGCCTGATGCGCCGACTAGTATTAAAGAATTCCGGAGATCAAAATTAGTTAAAGTTTGTGAGACCAGCCTTTTCGTTTGGACGTTTCTCATTTAAATTGGTTTGTGTCACCTGTAAGTTTGAAAAGCAAGTCTCTTTCACTTGATAATTATTTCACCTCCCCCACACACTTTTAAATATACACTCGGTATTTTTCCGATAACAACTGAACTTAATTTTTAAAAGCACTTATTTTGATTAGTGCTTAATCAGAAAGAGTTTTACCATGTTTTTCGTGTGAAGTGCAAGACATTCCGTATTCAGGCAAAAGTTTCTTGGTTTCCCGAGCAAAATAGGGAGAGATAATACTTTTTGGATTTTAGCAATAGCTACAACATGATTTTCAAAGAACATTTCTATACTTTTTAACTACATCGTGAAAAGGAATTCCTTGTCCATAAACTGTTGTAACATATCTCTAATTTCATCTTCATTTACTTTGGCCACCAATGAATCAATGATCGTGAACCCGGTGTGTTAATTTTCCACAATTTCCGAGGTCTGATGTAAAAGCGACGTATTCCATAACAATTCTATTTCCCGTTACAGACCCATACCCTCGTACAACTTTTCTTAATCCCCCCCAATATTCCTCCGTGGTTCATGAAGTACGGTGATTATATACACACAAAAACCTTTGCGCACACTGTGCTGGCGATAAATAAAACTGAACGGCTAACTTTCTGTTTAAACTGCTTTATCACCTCATCGAAATAAAATAAATTATTTGAATTCCGTTCCCCAAACTCATTCGTTTAGTTATGAACTTACCTAATTCACTATTGAAATTTAAAAACACGGGAAATATTTCACTCCAGTGGCCTTGTAAAGAAAATAAATAATAATTATTAGTTGACTTACATAAGCAATTTAAGATAACGACAAATATTATATGTGTAAAAATATTTAAAAAAAGAAGTAGTAATTTACGTTAGTAAATACAGAACACGAGAAATGTACTTTAACGTCCGTATACAGTTAACGCCCTTTGCAATACATACAATATTTCTCTTGTTCCTACATTTGAGGACGTGGAGCTCATCAACCTCATATTAATGTGAAATTTATGCCAAGAACAGGATTCAGAAACATCTAACATTCTGGTAGGCTGATCACTATATTAAATAGTCAAAGGACTAATTACATTGAGTAAACCTAACCCTTTTATTTATCCAGAAGCAACGTTCCGAACTACCCACTTTGAAATTCCACCATAATGCTCGCGGATGGAGCTTGGTGGGAGTGAAAGTGATGACGCCGTCAGTGAGGTACGGGAGCGTTCGTTCGTAAATACTGTCTTCACTGCTACGGAAGCGCTCCGGAACCCCAAGTTGCCTGCTTGTAAGCTACAGACGAACTGGAGCGTTTGGGTCGTCATTTGGACCGCATCCTTTATCATCTTATTTAAGTGTTTTCACCGTCCCCGTTATTTCACAACACGAACATTTTTCATTCTCTTTCCGATTATTTATTTGATTTATCAACAGCATATTGGAAACAATAACGGAAAGAGAAATGAAAAACATTTACAGAGGAAGACCAAGAATGGAATACTTCAGACAACTGAATAATTATGTTGGAATGAAGTGGGTCGTAAATAGGAGAGCTATATCAAACCAATCTTCGAATTGATGACTTCTTATGATGATATTTAAATTTATTTTAATAAATTAAATTATTTAATATAATTTTAATAAATTAATTTTATATGATAAAAATTTGAACTGGTCGTAGTAAACTAAACTAAGTGAACTAATCTTAAAGGTTAGTCGTAATTCTAGAATCTTTTCAACTTTGGCTTTTTAACATGATAAATTTATAATGCTTGGCTTCTCATCTCGATGGCCCGGGTTATAATCCCGGCTGTGACGAAGATTTTTCTGTGGAATTCCTATTGGGTTCTGTGTGGAGGGTTTTTCAAGTGTAGAACTCCGTTCATCTGATGTTACGTTTAACTGTGGTTCCCATCGGCACATTTTGTTAAGAAAACCTAATAACGATGCCGAGTTCCAGTGCACCCATCCTCCATTCCCCAAAAAATCCTCACCATACCTACTCACCCTCCTATCTCTAATGGCAAACATAAATTCAGCTGTCGATCGCCTCACCAAAAAAGTAGCATGCCAACTTTCTCATTATTTGTCGAATAATTGAACATAAAAAGCTCTTATGTGCTGTTTTAATTTAACGCATCTCACATTTAGCAGAAATGATCACGGCTACGAATTGCAGGTGTTTTCGTAAATTGTGCGTGTGTAGGGTGTTTTCCTATCCGTGCGAGGGGTTAGCGCCCGTCATAACTGACGGAGGTGAGCGAGGGAAGTTTCACAGTGGCGATTGTAACGATGCACTCTGGTGTGCTTCCGACACGAAGAATGACATTGGTCGCAATTGCGGTCAAATGCGAGAAGTTGTAGCAATTTAACTCTTAAATGTCAATAAAATGTATAATATTAGGGTCATTGTTGAAAGACCGATAACAGTATAAATAATCGTATCATCTAGGTGATTCTTCTTCATGACCTCTTTTGAATAATGCAATATATTTTCTTCTTTCAGGAGATATAGGTCTATAAACCTATAATATAGACCTATAGCTCCTGAAAGAATAAACAATATTGCAATTATCGTATAAATTTTAATTAAGCTTTGCAAATTTTTCTGCCACCACACGTATCTTATGCTAGCGCAAATTAGCGGAGATAAACCGTTCAAAGGATCTGTTTTAATATTATTTTTTTGCACTGGTGGTAGTAACAATGAAAACTAATGGATAACAAATGGAAACTCTTTAAGAGAAGATGTGTGATTTGGAAGCACCTAATAATCTCAAATGTGCGGCAATAGATATAAAGGAAATTCCATGGACGTTGAATATACTCGAAATTCTTGGGGAATGGAATTGCATTTATCTTTCTTTCGGAGGTAGCATTTATTCATATTCTGGATACCTATAGAAAAACTTGTTCTTCGAATGGTAAGAACAACAAAATCATTCCTTTCCACGCTATGGTATTCTATAAGTGAGATTAAATTGCATGATGTTGAACGCGAGAATGGGTGAGACACGAGAGAAATTTGTGTTTCTATCTAATTTTTATTGCCATTTTCGTGAAAAACTGCTTGCGAGAAGCAAAAACTCGTAAAAATAAAATTTAGGCACATTATCATTAATTTATTAATTTTATTGGCTCCTGTGTATGGGGAAAAGTGTAAAGCCCGTTTCACACGATACTTGATCCAGCACAAGACCTTGTATGCTAGCTGATACTTGATATTGAGGACGGAACCCAGTATGATAGAAACCATGATAGAAGGTTTCACCCGATCATTGAACTTGTGCTTGCGATGAAATGGTACTGTCTTCCACTGTTAAAAGAAAATGGAAAATTTCCATGAAATAAGGCGACTTTTGGCTGCTGCAATAAAAGCAGAGATTGTCGCGACATTTTCACCACCAAAAAGTGCGTATCACCCGTGATAAAGAGAGGCGCTGATTTAAAAAAAAGTGAAGATCGCACTGCGACTGTAAAAGCTAACGTGATTGGTCGACGGCTACTAGGTACTACTGGGAGCTAGTAGCAAACTACTGGTAGTGCCGCATCAATTATGAATCAAGTAGCCCAGCTAGTATGATAGCTATCATGCTTGGTTCTATATCACACGTAGGCCTGTGCGATTATCGAAAAAATCGATATCGATCAATTATAAGAATATTTGGAAATGTGGTCGATTTAACTGTCGGGAATTGAAGAAATGACAATTAATTGAAGTCATTCAATTAATTGACAAATGCCAATTAATTGAAATCGAAATGGGTGCCAATTAATTGTCATTGCTCAATTAATTGACATCAAAATTACAATTTGGCAATGAGAAGAATGAAAGAACTAATTTGGAAAACAATCAGTTAGCTTTTATTAATTAATTAAAGGAATAGATCGTTGAAGACAGGCAGATGAGATCCTCAGCGTGTTCATCCGACAGACACTAGCGTGTGTAGATGACAATATTCCCACCGAGATAGAACAACCTCTCGGACGCAGTGCTAGTTACCGGGATAGCTAGCTAACTTCTGGAGGGAAGGAGGGGAGGTGGTGGCCGTCACCACCGTCAATAATCGTCAATTAATCGATTACCGTACAATAATTGTGAATTGAATAACAATTGACAATTGAACAATTTTTGACACTTGAAAAATATTGGCAATCGAATCGATTTCCGCAATCGTCATCGTTGTGCTGAAATAATCGATCAATTGTAAAAATAATTGAATCGACGATTCCATTAATCGAATAATCGTACAGGCCTAATCACACGTTACTGGAAAGTTATCATGCTAGCGAGTAGCCTCGACCTTGTGCTGGATCAAGTATCGTGTGAAACGGACTTAAATTAAAAGTATATTCGTCGAATGATCTCCCTGTTTTGCTTTTAAATCTTGTTTTCTATTAGCTAACCCTTGTCATTAGTGAAAGCAAAATTTTTTAAACATTGTAAACGAAATGGTCGAATTCATTATTTGTTATGACAGTCTTGGTGGAACTTCCTCAATGGTGTAAGGGAAGAAAGAAATCTTAAATCTATCTGTTCTACTGTGAATTTAACCCATTTTATCTGCTTTACGATGTAGTATAATTGTAAAATAATACCCTCCACGTTAGCTTGTAACTCATGGGAAACGACTTTATCTAGTAGACGTAGCCAAGCGCGTAATATTCGAGTATATTAACAGCAATAACCATAGCATGCATAAAACGGAAAATCTGCCGATATAATGCCAAAGAACAATAGGAATGTTCAACAATTCTCAGTTTATTGATCGATGAAAAATGAAATGAATTTGTATATTCTGTACCTTAAATTTATCTTTTAATAGCTGAGGCATATCATGCGTGGAAGCAGAATGTTTTTTTAATGAAGGCAAACAAGTAGGTTTAATTTAGTCTTTGTTTTGACCAACGCTGTCGCGATGGAGCCACTTTAATAGTTGTCCGAGGGGACTTGATTCGATTCCTCGGAACCGTTGGCGTTAGCTGCAGGTGCAAACCGTTTCAAAACCCGGCGAACACATCATCGTCGAGCGTCCTGATCTCCTAGTGATGTCACGCGATTGGATCACGCCCAGAGAGGGGCGGAGATCATTCTCATTCATCATCGGGAAGGGACCGTTCCCCACCCTCCCCCTTTTTCGCCTCTCCTCCGATCGCAAGAATTCCCGTGCTTTGCCTAAGACGTCAGTTAGTAAGAGTTCGACCCTTGAACCGTGTGCTAAGGCTCACTGTCACCGCGGTCTTATCAGATGCGGAGCTGGTCCATATAATTCCTAAGAAATCACACATCAATTCTTTCCTCTTCCTCCCTCCCAACAGTCCACGCATCAATACACTTATACACTTCAGCGGCAACATGGATTGCACTTTGTCACTATTGATATCCAAAACGCGAGCGTCCATTGTTGCGAACTGTTTGAAGTCACAGTTCGTGCGACTCGCTCCAAAAATGCGAGGATAGTGATTTTAAAGAACAGCCGTAGTTTGAAGATCGTTCATCGAATTTTTTTATTTTTTATTTAAGCTGTAACAAAATTACGATAACGCGAGCGCACTCGCAATAAAGATCCGCAATCACGCCTTAGGTCTGCGAGGATAAGTACCTATGTGCAAATTAACTGCTATTCATCTCGCAGACAATTTCACCCTTTTACTCGTATACGAGTTAACAACCTGAACTTCTTAGGCTCTGTTGTTGTTAGAATTCGACTGAGACCTAAGGTTAAGGTGGGTTTTAATGGAAGAGAGTAAAAATCCCGTGGACTTTCACAGGCGCAAGCCCTCATATCCTTACACGATTTCTGTCTTCATCTTAGCATATTTAATATTTAAAAAGTAAAGTTTTAGTATATTAAACGTAAAGTTGGCTATTAAATACCTAAGATGGGCATATTTTGACGCTGCGCTGTCAAAGACACGCCTTCATGTTGGCTTTGATTTAGACGTCATTAAGCAGTAAACACCGTACTTGTATCGCTGAAGATACGCATTAAACTTATCACAATTCTACGCATGCGCATAGAAAATATTAGCTTTTTATGACATACGAGTTTGCCCTCGCTTCGCCAATCTCGGAAACCTTCAATCTTAACCCTTGTTTCAAGAACTCCGTTGCCTTGTATCGAATTGTGGACTTATTGCATGGGCTCTTCCCAGCGTTAAGAGTCCAGCGAAACTATTTGCCTATTGTGTGAGTGGAAAATCTCAGCTTGTGCGTTGCTAGTTGTGGTAAACAAAAACTTATACATAGTACTGCGTTGTGACGTCACCAAACATGGCAATTCGTTTTTTTTGGTGTGTTATTTCCAGAAAGTAGCGCTATTTTTTTCTGGCGTGCCAAATATGTCACACATTTTAAATTACGTTCAATTGAGTAATAAGAGGGTGAACTTCTATTTCCAGCCTTATTATCCTGAAAAATTAGTCACTGGTCACAACTCGATTGGAGGCAAAAAGCGCAGAGATGCCTAAAGACCCCCAGCATTTGGCTTTCTGTGACGCGGTGCCTGTTAACTAAATCCCGAAAATTCACCGTGGAAATGGGCATCAATTTTACTTTAGAATATCGGTTAAAATATTTTTCTCACGTGGTGTATCAGTAGCATCAAGTAGTAGTATTTTGGTTTAACGTGCTTCGACGGCTAAGGCCATTTCGCACATACTGTCTGCCACGCGCAGACAGAGGCAGCAGCACTCGGACGAATCGGAGGATCACCCCTCCAAACTCGAGCCGAGCCCAACGATGCTTAACTTCGGTGACTGATCGGGAACCGGTGTTTCCATCGTGACAGGCCGTTGCCCTAGCATCAAGTATCAGCGGTTACAATATATGACAGAATTACGCATCTGTAGCTTAATTTTCGTAGAATCTTTGTTGTAATCTGCGTGATACGAATCCAACGATGAGACGTAAGTAAAAATAAGCACGATGACGCTTCGGAGCACGTCTTGTCACCTTATTTATGTCGGTGTTTGGTAAAAGATAGTTTCTTTGTTTCACCTTGAACAATATATAAGGCAAGTAGAAGAGTTATGTATGTCTTTCTAATTCTGTGAACAAAACCAGGGTGCACCTTACATGGCCGTGCGTCTTCTAAGCAGTAAAATACGTTATTTAGAAAATCCTTTTGGATGCACAGCATAGCATGGAAGACTATATGTAACTTTCTAAAAAAACGATTTGCTGTATAATTTGCCTGTAACATATTTGTGCGTATGGAATTCTTGAAGCGCTCTCCTCTTATGGACCCAAGTGGGGATAGGATTACCTGAAGTTTCTGTTTATTCGAGCGGACTAGTCCGCCATTTTGCATCTCTAGTGTGAGATAGGTGAACAGTAAATTGAATAGTGACCTATTTCCTTTAAGTTTTCCTCATTACCTATTGGATTTGGATAATTGAATTCAGTTACCTTTGTCTCTTGATTTTACGGAAGTGAACTATGGAAATTCAGCGTTTACCGTGATTGACAAACATATTAAGGATAATAACAATGTACTCGCTTGATGCTCACTACCAGCAAGTTTCCACATAAATATGTTATTACAAATATAAATTGGTATTTTAACTTGCTTCATTCTACATAAGTAGGTTTTGGCTAGGGTATTAATTTTGGGACAACTTGCAGTGCCAACTTCATATTCCTGAGTTATTTTGTAATTCTATATGGCAGGTCAGCCTGCTTGTTTGCAAACGGAGGTTGTAGGTTTACCTCAGGAGAGAGTTTCAGGCATGACTTTGTGGAAATGTGAAATGTCATATTTGTCGGAGAAGACAGTGGTAAATGTTACCGCTTTCCACATAATAAACACCGGTCATGGTATAGTCGTTCATCGAAACGTCGGCGGAAATGGAAAGTTTCACCCGGTCGGAAACCCGAAGAACCACCAATATCGCTACACGCCGGGAAAACCTTAGATCTTTCACCGACCATGGTAATTACTCTTATTATCATTCACGAGGTGAAAAATTTATTGCATTCCCAATGATATTTTCTCAGAACCAGGTGGGAGGAAGGGAAGGTTGGTGGTCGGCGTATGTTAAAATAGTTGTTATTATCCCTCCACGTGAGGGATGGGTCGGGTATGACTTAATTATTAGGTTTATAGAGTTGAGGGTTTTTACTGTGAGTTCAATCTCTCTTTCTATTTCTTAACCTTATTATTAATGATACATTTCATCACACTTCTGTCTTAAATTTTTTGACCAAATTTCAGGACTGTTTCAGTATTTTACATGTACGCAATATTTGAACGCAACTATTAAATATATGTACGCAACTATTAAAATATTTGTACGCAATTATGACGCGGTCTTCGCACCTCAATTAAAATAGTATGGAAAAATTCCTCTTTTATGTTGCAATTATATAGGTTTACCGATGAATATTATTCGTCTTCATATTGACCTGTGCCCTTCGCGTGGAAATCCGGCACTTAAGCCACATACGCTAATCGGAATCTTCACTCGCATGGAAGTCAGTACATACTCAAACCTGAGCGCTAATCTGTCCCTTTTCCCAATTGTAATTCTGCCTGTAATTCCTCACAGTTTTCCTTCAGTGTGGCTCCGTTGTTTTTTCTCAGTCCCTTCCTTCCCCTACTCTCTCCCCCTCCCCTTTTCTTTTTCCCTCAGCATCCCCTCCCTATCCTTCTCCACCTTCTCCCCCTCCACTTCGACCTATCTCGGCATCCTCTGAAGCAGCGCCCTCGCTCTTATCTCAACAATGCCATCTCATCTAAGCGCGAGATAGCGTCCATTGTTTTGGTTACCTCGCAGCGAAGTTACCGACGACTCCTCATAACCATCAATCCGATCGTTTCCTGGCAACAATGCTTTATAATTAGGTGGTTAGTTCAATTCGGCGCGTAATTATCGAGCTGTGCCAAATTGAACATTAAATGGCCGGGGATCCTTGAACTGCATTGCCTCACGGATTTTCGAGGACTCAAAAACTCTCATTTGTACTTTTCAAGGAATGTGGTTAATTTAAAATCTTGTGACTTATCGCTGTGGGCTGTTTTACTGAAGGCATTATTCTTTGGAAAAAGTTAGTAGCCTTTTCGGCATATAAAGTCTGCAAGTCGCTTGGGAGCATATGGCAGCGAGCTTTATGACGTCATGAAGAGAATTATTGTAGATTTACTGTATAGCTTTGAGGGTCAGTTGTAACTTGGGTAGAAATCCATTAGCTACGAGGCAGCTTTTGATGTTCTTGTGGCCATTTTTTTCATTTATCGTTCGTGCATTGAGTAGTTCCTAATGGGAGCATTTAATTTACGCATTGAAAATTCCTTTTGATTCGTATCAAATGAAATAGTTATGGGCGTTCAAACCTTTTCTAGTTCTCACAGTTTTAGTTGCATCCCAAATAATCCAGAATTACGTCCTCAATTACTTAAAAACATCTCACGTTATGTTTTAATTCATACATCTCCCTTATTTCTTTTATTATGAAGATGCGTTATTGGAAAATACAGCTTGTTGATTATGGCTGCTCAGATATTTCATGCAGGCAGAAAATTTATCTGTTTATCTTCATTCATCATTCATTATGGAAAATGTTCATCACCTTAGCGATGAACATTTTCAATCCCACTGCTCCCACCCACAAGTATGCAGGTTACCATGATGTTAGGGAGGCCGTGATATTATTCATAAATATCTTAAATGTCTTACTTGACTTCATCCAACGTAATAAATTGTGGTATCGCGTACTGACTCGTGTTTAGTTATAAATTTACTATTATCTGGAAAGTGATTTCCATATTTACCAGTTGCTAATGACATCGTGCTTAAACAATCCGTAGTCACAAAAAAGAGAGGTGTTCTCTTGATTGAAGTGTTACTCAGCTCGCAATAGGTTCCGTTGTGGGTGAAGTCTATTCCCGGAGGAAGTCCAGTATATTCTGTTCCTTAACTCATGTGCTAATATGTATCGTGCTTAATTGTATGACTGAATGAATGAATTAATATATTACTAAACTGTATTACTGCGTGCGTTGCCTAGTTATCTGATTCCATCATTCTCACCGTATCAAGTGGTAAGCGTTTCCGATGAGTTAATGGCTATTCTAACATTTAAAACATTATTATTATATATCATTCCTACATTACACAATTCCAATCAATGCATCAAAAATATTAATATACAAAAATATTAATACACAAAAATGTTAGGTTAGCCCAAAGATTGAAACCGATGGAATAATATCCGGGAAATTACTGTCCCAGCATGAACATTTTTATGCACAGTTACACATGATGAGTGAAAATTTACAGTCTGTATAACAATGTCAAGCTATATAAAATACAATTTGGTTAATATTGTTATATATATATTATTCTGATATCATCTAGTTATAATAAGAATGTTTAAACACTCCATTTAAAAAGCTGTGGGAGTAGATAAAAATTTTGGCGAAAGTAACAAAAATCTCTCAAAAATAGTTATACAGGTTAGGAATCATTATTTTGGTATGGGTCCGTAAATTCTAGGTGAGCTGTTTTGGCAGTTTGCAAATTATATTCTCACTTCGGACGCAAAAGGCTTTTAACACTTAATATACTTTTAAATATATTTTAAGGCAGAGGCGTACCCATAGGGTCAGCCCCCCACCCCCGAAATTTTGAATTTGTTTTTAAAAAGTGGCACCATAGGAGAAAGCTATATTTTTTAATGAAGAATGTTGGATTCATTCATTATTCAGTTTGAACAACATTTCAAATATATGTTTGCTATTTTCAAGCATAAAAAACTGTGAGTTTTGAATCGCAATCGCAATTGCACCCTTAGTTGCCTAATACTACCCTCCCACCACTGATTCTCCTGCGAATGCCCCAACTACATCACTGCTTAATGGCAGTATTTTAGACCTCGATCCATTTGTGATAGCATGGGCATTGAATGAACCCCAGTAACATATTGTCAATCTTGAGAACTTCTTATCTTTGGGAAGACTAATCGGTTTCAATTACGAAATCAAAACAGTTGAAATGGCACATCACAAAAAATAAGCAGATAAATATTTTGTGCAACGATGGACTTCAGCTTCCGGTTGCTAAGTGGCTTCGGCACCATTCGCATGAATTCGAATCTTCGAACGTATATTTACCTTGACCATTGATTCTGGCTTACGGGTCTCCAGATTGAGTTGAGGAACTATTAGTTTTACGTATCTTGTCGTCTATGTCTACGATTATGTGAATGAAATTCCTTTGTAATTGTCTGCTAGTGTTGATTCGAACTGGATAATTCGGTCGCGATATTCTCCCTTCAGGGATCAATGGAATGGAAACTTGAGTTTTTTGTCAGCCACAGAGTTGCTTATTTGAATAATGCTTATCGAGTCGGTTGTACTCGTTGAATAGTAATTACAAGTACGCCTAAAGGTCCTTTTTATTTCATTTTATGTTTAGCCACAGTTTCATTGAAATATATATACGATACAGACACTCCTCGAAGACCAAATGATGGAATTTATCATTGATTATGCTGAGTGGTTTCTTCTTCAAAAAAAATACAAAGGGCTAATTTATTTTTCAGTAATATCTATTGCTTCAACCATGCACTAAACATTTCTATATTAATAGCATTCTGATGATTTAATCTATTATGGAAATGTGAACTATTTTGAGGGATCGAATTGCGTATGTTTCCATGTTTGCTTGTTCCGTTTAAGTTTATTAGTTGAATAGGATTTAGTAGTTGAAAGCCAAACTGACTTGAATTTTGGGTCCTTCAAATTCATAGGTTGTAATGCATCCTCAGACCTGAGTCCAAACAAAACAATGCCAAAACAAAAAAAAACATGGGAAAAGGCCTTAACAAACAAGACATCATTTCGGAGGTGAAATTCGGAACCTTCTCAGGCTGGCGCGTTGTCGACCTGTCAGTCAATGGTCAGATCGGTCTGATTGAAATAGAGGTGTAAGGATATTCTTACTTCACCACTTAAAAAAATAGGTTGAGTGTATTTTTGGTCATAAAGAAAATGAAAAGGGCCAATCCCGTGCAATCGATTCTCGCACTTTGGACCGTAGTCCACTTGCTCGGAAAAGGGTTTGAGAACCCCCTCGTTCATTTGCCTCGGCAAAATCTTCTGATTCTCGCGCTAGATCTCTTATCGATACTTCTTGCATAAGGATTCCTTTACCTCCGATGCATTATTCATACGGCGCTTGCGTCTGCATCTCCATCCCCACTACTTGTTCTTTAATTCGCCGCTAACAAACTATCCCAACGGGCCGTTCCCACTATTCCCAAGAATAGACGCCACCCCCATTTGGTGCGAAAGTCTCCTATTACACCTCTCAATGTCTCCTTCCACCCCTTCTCACTATACACTCCCTATCCGTCCAATAGAATTTTTTTATCATTCCCTCATCCTCTCATGCCCTCTTTCCTTTTCTCCGCCGCCAGTTCACGGCAGCCTCCCATTTGTCATGCCCGCGTTGGAGAAATCCAATCACCCCCTTCTTTTTAAGACAACGGGTATCCAATTGATTTCAATCAACCTCTCTCATCCTCCTCCTCCCTTCTCTCCCGTGAGAATCCTTCCAACCCACCCCATCCCACTCCTGCTTCCACTCACAACCACCCCTCCTCACCCCACGGTTTCTCCCTTGTCATTTCGATCACGCAAGAGGGTCGGGTTAGCGCGCAGGCTGTGGAGCACTGGCTTCCCACGTAGAGGGTCCGGGTTCAAGTTCTGGTGGTGGTGGTTATACATTTTTCAGTGAAACTGTAGCTTGATGCAAATATTAATGATGACAGGATGAGATCATGTTGATGAATGTGTATTTTTTATATTTTTATTTATTTAATCTTCAGAATTTGTACATACCACTTCCGTCTGGCAACGCCTGTCAACGGGACATGTTTTCATACATAGAATTACACGCTGTGTTAATGAATAATTGAAATCATGCAGCTCATGCTCATTATTTAACGTAAGCATGCACCTGAAGTTACACTGATAAGATGTAGTTTACATTTTCTTTAGCATTTCTCTGTGGAATACTCTGCTAACAATATTTTTATAATTGTATATTTTATCTTTACGTGATATGCCTATATATTTACTATATTTATTTATTTAGTAAATATAATGAAGAATGTCTAAAAATGCATAAAATGGCAATGACTAACTTTAGGAGGAAAACAGAGCGGTGTTTGTTGTTATGTGTGTTTCATTTTATTAGTTGAACCTGGTCTAGTAATCGGTGTTTAGAGTAGATCAGGGTTATTTTTCACCCCGCTATATGCTAAGGTTAGATCGCATCGTCTATCCTAAGGTGTAAATCCTATGAAGAACACAGCATCCAAGCTCGAGGTGAGACTCGAACTTGCCTTAGGCCGGCGCGTTGCTAATCCTGGTAGTTTTCAACAGTCCGATTCCTACTTGCTTGGGTGCTGAGAGCATAGCACTGATAGCACAGTACTTTGCCCGCGGAAAGGATAATGACACTGAGGATCCCTTTGCGCATTTTGTTTGCTAATGCCAACTCAGGGTTCCTCCTTACTCTATATTCCATTCTCCAAATAAACCTTTCTTTACCAACCTACCCACCTATCCTTAAAGGCACAAATGACTTCAATTGTCGGTCGCCTTCCCAGGAGCCATCATCTCGCTGCTGATTCTAGCCCGGGTCCTTCGCGTCAGAAGCCATCACTTTATGGCGGGATTACGAACGACATTTCCTGACGTGACGGCCGGTGGCGTTCGCGATGTAATGTAGCCTATTACGATGGCCGGATGTTGACGGTGGCGTCATTGGACGGTGAGCGAACATTGTCAAAGTTGTAACTTTTACGTCATGCTACGCCAACGACAGCCAATCTGAGACCTTATCTTGTTCTATAATTACAAAATTTTAATTTTTAGATTGTCCATAATACTTTTTAAATTTACAATGAAACTATTAACCTTTTTGAAGCAATATTTTTCACTATTTTTCTCCGGACAATATAAATTTTTATTATAAAATACGAGAAAATAAACTACCAATTCGCAACCGTTTTTCGCGGTCAGTTTGCAAAAACGATCAACAATTGTCGCTGATACTCCCGTCTATCGTTTTACGCTCTTCCTTGACGGAAAGGCGGCGGAAAACTTGATCGCTACTGTTCTTTTCCGTCACGTCAAGAAACGTCCATCGTAACCAAACCCTTTTTCTGGCCCTTTCGCCGCGCCTCCCTCCTCCCTTTTATTCAACCTTCCACTTCCATGCTTTATACCTTTACTCCGATTCTGAGGCGTCGATTCGAGTGGAACAAACGTGAATTAGGTACTTTGTTTTCGATCACATACCTTCCCCTCAAATCTCCCTCCCGCACCCTCCATTATTTTCCCAGCATCGCTCTCTGCGTCTCTCTCCTCCACGCTTCTAATCCTTTTCTCACAGGCGCGCGCACGTTTGACATCGTCCTTTTTTTTACTTTTGTCTTCCTTCACCGCTGTCATCCACCCCCGCCAAGGGGAACTCCCCCGGTTCTTTAAAAGGTTCAGCGTTGTCCAGGCTTTTTATCACGGCCCACCACATACTGACTGCGCTCTCCTTTTCTGTCCGTCTCCTTCCTACCTCTCCTTCCCCCCTCAACCAAGTTGCATTCACGAGCCTTTTAAAAGACCCCGCTGTCCATTCTACCATCCTCGGTGAAGGTCTCTTCGACGCCACTGAACTTTCACTCGGGTACATTCTCGTTAGCAAAAGGATGTCTCCCCTCCAAGTTTTAATGGACCGTGAGTGCCGGTGTAGTTTCTTTTAAGTATTAGTGCATTTATTTTTTGGTTCAAACACGCTAGAGAGATTAGCTGTTGGCTAAAATGGAGCTGAGAACGCCAATAATTTTACCTGAAACGAATGGATTGCCTTTGTGGTTTTACAAAGGCTTCAGCTAAGAGTTAGCATTGAATGCTGTTCCACGAAGGCAGAATGATCAAAAAATAATTAATTGCATCGTTTATATAATGGTTATCCGTAAAAAGAATTTTCGTATTGACATGGCCAGTATTTTACTACTTAGGCAAATTTAATATGTCAATTATTCATCCCTCTCTCACATAATTCTCTTGTTCGAATTGTATTGATTTTTTAATAATTAATGTATTATATGTTTAATGTTCTACCTGCTTATGTTATTAATTTTTTTTCATGGTTGTCAATTAGCCCTGAGGTTGGCAATAAATTTGCTGAAACGTTGGCAGTGAAATAATGACCTTTAATTGACCAAAAATCAAGAAATTAAAAGAAGAAATTATATTTATTTTGATAACATTATTTTATAGTATCAAAATTAAAACGATATCCCATCGACCTCGTACTCTAAATTACGATAAATGACGCTTTTTCTTTATTAACTATGAAGCTGTTATTTAGGTAGGGCACAACCAGCTGGGGTAAGTTGAGTATAATTATTTTTAAGTTGCCAGAATTGGTTTGTGTCTGCATTTGACCTTATTTATTAAGCAGAAAGCATCATTGGGGTTCCCTTTTTTACTTCTCATCTTTAGGACCAAGTACCGAATCTCTTGTGCTCTCTGCGTGATACACTATTGCAGATCGGAACTGCGCCATAAAAACTCCCCCATATTTGAACACATTATTATTATTATATTAAGATAATCTTAATATAATGTAATGGTATGTTTAAATGGAAGAGAGTAAAAATCCTCCAGATGTTTATAGACACAGGCCTCTACCTACCTACACAGTTTCTTTCTTCATCTTAGCATACGTCCTACCTCTGTTTATCCTGTCCATAAAGCCTAATCTATTTCTTCCCCTCCCTCCCTTGCCCAGCATCCTCCCCTCTATCACGTCCTTCAGCATCCTTTCACCCCTCATTTTTTCTTCCCACCATATTATCTGCATCCTCCTAATCTCCTCCATAGGTTTCCTCTCTTCACCCGCCATACCAACACTTCCTGGTCTGCCATATCACACGCGTACAGCGTATTCTTGTCTTTCATTTTTAGTGTTCACGGTTCCGCACCACACAACGCTACAATCCATATTAAACTCTTTGCCAGTCTCTTCTTTATATCCTTACCCAAGGTCCCCGTCATCAGCTCCCTCTTATTCCGACTTTATCACCTGTTCTACTCTTCCCCCATATAGCTCATCCCAAGCTTTTCTTATCATTTCCTCGGCTTACCTAATTGTTAAAAAGCAAATGCGACATCGAGAACTCTTGCCTTACCCCACGACCTTTCTCATCTGCGCCCTTGGGCCATGTATAAAATTCGGATGAGTCGCCTACCTCGTCAATCTATGCATATCTTCATTCTATTTTCTATTCTATTTCTATTTTCGTAAGTATCTTTAATGGTTTTCCCCAATTAAACTTTCAAACCCCTCCCTGTGGAAATAACAGTACAAAAACCATTACTCCTAACTGAGCCATCATGTTATTTTGATTTAAAAACCATTTATAGTAATTGCTCCATCATGCTTCTGGGAATATCCACCGCGTTTGATGTTTTTGTGTCAGCAGTTTATCCTCCAGCGCCTGAGGCGTCTTTAGGTCTTAAGTCTCCTCTTGGAGCCAGAAGATGTCTCCTGGGCCTCATACAAAAGCCTGTAACTTTTTTCAACCATCAACAAACATCAGTTGTCTCCCTTGCGACCTAAATGGACATAAGTGAATCTAAAAACCTCGTTTTCGACAACGTGGCGCCCGCCGCTGACCTCACCTCATTGCTTTACAACTTTTTTGCGCAGTGAGTAATGGCATCTTTTATATTTTCTATTGTATAAATGTGCGTCTAGTGTGGGGGAGAATAATAAAAACTTTAGGAGACCTCGTGAGTAAACTAATGCGACTAGAGAAAAGTCTGTGTACAACAAATACGCAATTATACCCTCATTTTTTCTCGACGGTCAACAATTTTGGTGATGTCGACTATTACAAAAGCGACTTTGGACACTTATTTTATGTACAACCCCTTACTCTCCCAAAAGTTTTGACTGTCGATATTAATGAAGGTAAAAATACACATAAGGTGCTCGCAGACTTTTTAACTCTTGAGGCGTTTGGTTTCCCTCGAGGTTCGCGAAATTCTCTAAGACCACTCTCTCACACGAGGCGCACATTTCCGCAGTTATAAAATTTAAAATATGTCAATACTCACAGCTTTAATCTGTGTTCAGCGGTGGACGCCATGTTATCCGAAGTGAGTTTCATATACTCGCCAATGTCCATTTAGGTCGCATAGGAGACAATAAGTTACAGACTTACCCCCCGGGACTGAAGGAGAAACTATTGTGACAAAAAACAACCAACGCGATGGAAAATCCCGGGTGCATGATTGAGTCATCGGTTATTCGTCGCCAAAACCCCTGGAACAATTTCATGCAATGATTAATTTTTGTCACTATGCTTGAATCCTAATTATATGTTACTCATTGGTTACACGGGATCATGTTCAGAGTTAACGTTTTCCACCATTAAGTGTTAGAAAAAACGTCAATTTTTAAATCAATTAATAATTTATACATTATCAATTGGCATCGTATTAATTAAAATTAACATTCTGGACATGCTGAGGACTGATGCTGCTTCCCTTGTCTAACATTCACCATCCAGCTCTCCTCCTAGCTGGGAAATATTTTGTCCCGAAAATAATGGAAATCCACTTGAAAATGTTGCCGCTTGATTTTACGGAGTGGCTTAGGAGACCATTAATTAACTGATATTTCTTCCTTTTACTGACTAGAACGTGCGTATTAAAAAAAAATATTTGTTTCCTTTCCCATGTGGAGAGTATAAGAAAATAAATAAAATTGGAAAGCTCTTGTTTTTTGATAGTTTGGTGAATCGTCGGCCAGTTAGGCAAGCTAAACAAAGCATAAAATCTGTAATATTTCTTCCTTTAACTGTATAGAACGTGCGTGTTTTTTTAAATATTTGTTTCTTTTCCCATGTAGAGAGGATAATAAAATAAATAAAATGGGAATAGCTCTTGTTTTTTGATAGTTTTACGAATCGTCGGCCAGTTATGTAAGCTGAACAAAGCATAAAATCATATATAAATCTCATTCATCATCGTTGCGCCTGCCTCATTAAAAATCCTCTGCTATTATATGCTGACTGCTTCGCCATTAAAAAGTTATAAGCAAACGTCTTTCTCAGTTGCTTGGCTTGATGCTTATTTTTCAGTATCCTTCACACTCAGTCCAATTTGGGGTTCATGCAGCAGGTTGTTTAAACTGTCGTCACCTTTTAACTGAAGCATGAAATAAATTTTGCCTTGTACATTTTTCGTAGTACCTGTTTTAAAAACTTGAAAGATGTACTTATCACTCACAACAAGATATTCATGAAACAATCAAATTTTCGTTTATATAAATTAATATTGGTTTCCCTAAGTCCATGTGTGCCATAAAGTTTGAAACACCTGTGATTCTGCTTAAATGATCCGCAAGAAACCCTCATACGTTATTATTTTTGTCATTTGTTCATGTATGTGAAGCTTGATTATTTCTGGAGCTTGAAATTCTCTCGCTTCTTTCGTTAATTGATAGTTGCTTGCTGTCCCCAAGGGCTTGAGTTTGTAAGTTGCCTCTGGGCTCAGTTAAATCTCTCTGCGCCCCAGTTCCGGAGCTGGATTCCCATTCTTCTTCACAGTCCTTTACTCGCCACCTGTTGGCGGTAGAACACAAGAACACCGATCGGTAAGTGGCTCAAACGACTGCTAGGAAGAAACAGAATTGGACCCCCTGCTTAGCCTCTTCATTCTCAGTGTCTTTTGATCACGATCTGACACTCGCTCTAAATTGGCGAGGATAATTGGCAGTGCACGACAGTTTAATCTTAGCTTCAAAATCCCCACTTTACTCTTGCTGCCACTTTGAACACTTCAGATTCAAAATGCTGTGTTCAAATAATACAATGTATGAAATTGATTCTCGTTGTACTAGTCCAAACATATTCCCGCATTGAAACATTTGAATGTCAGCAATCCCTAGGCATTCTGAGCGATAATGCGCTTATCATTAACTAATACTCGCAGTCAAAGGAGCAATGGAACTCGACAAATCGGATGCTTGATATTATGAGATAAATCTTATCTATCTCATATTGACTTATGAACTTTTTGCACTTCATGTTGGACTTCTTTGGCCTTGGCTATTTGAAATCCCAAGTATCCGCGGGGTAATAACGGCGAAATTCTGAAAATCGGGCAAAGCGACATTAAATTTACATTATTGAAACCAATGATTGGGAGTGCATTATGGTAAAGTCATTTGTTTCGACCAGAATTCAAATTTGAGTATACTAGTTGCCGGTCCGATGTGTTAGCCAGTGCAAAGCCACTTAAGCCATTTTAGTTCTGGGCGAATTTCAGCTTCGTCCCCCATCCGTAAATGCGTACTGTTTCTTGTGGCTTTTCGTGAATAATTTGTTTCAAGTGAACAGGTTGAGAAGCTTTGGATTATGACTTTAGCGCATGTCCTATTCTTTTCAAATGACAATTATCGAGTATTTATATCATAGATTTATCTGTGGACTTACCTTACTGAATTCTCTTTCTTGAGATGAATTTGGGTCTTCATACAGAGGCTTGGCCGAAAGGTGTGCATCTTGTGTACTGCATAAGCAGTCGTTAATGGCGCAAATCATTGTTCAAAGTAGCGAGTATATTTTTCGAGACAAGTATTCTCTAGTGCCACACATACTAGTACGTCGTATGTTCCATTGACGATTCTTTAACATTTACAAATTTAACGTTCAGGCTCGGTTTTACCTTTGAATGCTCGTGCTTTTGATTGCTTACTCCATAATATTGGTTTGAATTAACCATTTGGCAATCCGAGTGGCTTAAACATATAATGGTACACCTGAACTTGAGTCTCAGTGCACGCTTCTCCCTGTGTCATTTGTTTCTGAGTTGGATGGGAAACAGGTTCGCAGAACGAATTAGCATTTTGCTCTTGAGCTTAATTATGCTTTTACGTTCTCTCCGGGCGCAGTCACATTGATCATCATCCCTTTCTTACAGAAGTCCGTGGATTATAATTGATTATTGTCCTCGTTAAGCGGGGTACTTTGTTAAGCGCCCGTGCTGAGCGGGCTTGTGAATTGTTGGAGGTCAAGTAGGCGAGTCAATGAGCATTTGTGATTTTATGGTAGTCGAAAAATTCCTGCGGCTAATAGTCGGGAGCTCTTTGCCGCATTGATTACCGTAGAAATAATTATGACCAGGGGCCGAAAAGGGGCTGGGCGCGAGGAATAGCAACGCAGAACGTAGTTAACATGTTCTAGATAGGAGAAGGATTAGGACAGAACACGAGAAACTTAGCTGTTGAATGGCGGTTCGAAATTCTCGCAATTACCTTAGACATAGCCGGTATTTCTGACCCGAGGGCATTCCTCTTTGAGGCAGAAAACGCTCTCCCGAACAAAACATGTGTATCCTCAACTTTGCTTGCCTTTCATGAATACATGGAATCATCATCCCCCAAGGCCATTTAATTTGACTAAGGATGGACACCCCCCATCAAGCATGAGGAATGACAAACGAAAAGAAGGAATACGTAACACTCGGCCGATGGACACAATTGGTGTGATTCACTGCTCTATCATCAAGCGATAAGTATGGTGTTTTCGCGGATATACGTTGCGGACTCGCTGAGTCATTCGGAATTTAAACTGATGGTTCTCGCCGGTCGAGCCGAGCCCTCGAAGTATGTGGATGCGCGAGAATGATGGACATTACTGTGGAATTTGCAGGTGGTACTCATTGAAACACGGGCAATCTCCGCATCCCCTACACGCGATAGGTGTACTCTGATTGGCCGTGCTCGACAAAACCAACAGCAACGCGGTAGCTGCTTTAGGAAATGCTCGCGGTGAATGAATTGATTACTGTAGCAGTAGATGATTGATGTGAGGAACAAATTAAAATGCCGTCGATGTAATGCCTGTGGTAAATACGCTTTTAATCGCATTGAAAAATAGAAAGTCTTCAAATTGGATTTAAATGGTAATAAGAGAGCCTACCACTCTAAGTATTTTGTGTGGTTCTGTAATTTCTTTATTAAAAAATATTTATCCAAGTCTTAATTAATTTAATTAAGCAAATTCATCGTTAACGTGATGAATTCCTAGAGCGAATGTACGGAAAGGAAGAAATGTCTTTGTAAATAAAAAAAACATTGATCAGGAATTATGTTTATAGCACTTGATCTTGATTATTCCTCGGTAACCTTTGCAATTATCTGCTGCGTAGTCTTAGACAGTAATTTAATTGATAAAAATTTGCGTTTGAGTTCGTGATCAAATTAATTAGGTATCACTTCTATTTTTTTAGGCGGAATCTGTTTCCTTTTCGTAATTCCTTGAGAATTATGCACCAATTGGCCAACACGCCATATTATGAGAATTTAGGTAACTTTTAAGTGTGTGAAAACTCTGCAAGTTAGCTCATCTGATCGGATCTCCAAGTAGACTTTATGCCGAGGCATTTTTTATTTCTTTGAAATTAATCTAACGTACGAAATAATCCTTTCAATTGATCTCGTTTCTATGGTCGGAGTCACAGATTAGGTACTTACTTAAAAGATTTGTGGTTGGATAGGGTCGCTCATTTCAGGAAGAGATTGTTTCCACGGGCAATGCGGGAACACGCTAACTTGCACAAAATTATGTCTGTAAATTGAATATTTTAAGATGCTGCATGATGACGTCATGAAAATCTATAATCAATCCATCTGTAAGATAATATTATAATTAATTTTCATATAGAAATTTTCCTGTCTCAAAGATTCGAATTAACGCAAAAATATTAATATTGAAATTTTCCAATTTCAGGTTTTAGATGAGCTTAAAAATGTCGAAGCTCGCTCCCAATTTCGTGACACCATCTAAAATACCCTTGTTCTTCGTCATTACTATGTCCTTAATATTTATTCGTAAAGCAAAATGAAATGAATTCTGAATTTTAATAGCAGTCATGGAATACTGACTCAAGTGAGCCATTCCCTGCCACAGTGGAATTTGTCAGTTCTTCAAATCGATGAATATAAAGGAACAAACTTGGATCGCCGCAGTGACTTAGGGAATCATTTATCGTTGTCATGGACTCCTCCGCTTAAGTAATTCCCCATAAGGTGAAAACCCGGAAAATCCACACCGTTTAAGTGAAATTTCCTTCAATTTTCTAATGTGAAAATAAATTCGTAATTATTCTTGCATGGAATACTTACTTACTACTTCACGACTGATTAGGGACTAAATGAGGCTGGGCGTTCGGTTTGAGTTGATGGTGGAGTGATAGAATGGAGATGATATTTTTCCTCTTTCCCGTATTCCTCATGCGTTTCCTCCTGCTCAGCCATTTTGTTGGAATCATTTTTAGAGGAATTTATCCGATCACGAATTGCTAAATCTCTTTCTGTTAGGGACATCTCTGTTGACAGGGGGTAAACTGCTATGAAAATGAGGCTCCCCACGATGAATGAAGAGCTCCCCACGTTTTTGGGAATTTGACCCTGACGCTTGCCTTGTTCAAGTAAACCATTCGTTACGTTTTAGACCTGGATGAAGTTTTCCACAGTAAATTCTATTAAGCGCATGAAGTTATTTTTACTGATTTTATTCTACAGAAATTATGATTCTGTTTTCTTTGAATAATTATAACGAAAGAAATTATAAACGTTAGGGCGATATTCGTTATAACGTATTATTCGTCGAAAGGCGTTTTGCGATTTTTTAAGCTGAAAAAGGAGTAGAATTGGCGTCAATAGTCCTATGCTCCTGGATAAAATGAACTCATGGCATTCTATGAGAATAGAGTGTGGTCATGTCATGTTGCTGTGATTATGGAGTCAAAATGTTTTTATTATAAGGGTTTCAGACGTTCAAATTTATCTTGGAACTGTGAAGTCTTCGATCTGTATGTGTACTTGAAAGTTTGAAGAAAACGTTATGACTTTGCCTTACGTAATCAGCATTTCGGTAGGTATATCCAGTAACATGGAGAAAAGCAGTGATTCGGAGTTCGGAAATCGGAGTTCCACAGAAAATGGCGAGATTCAAACCCGGTCTCTTGGGACGGAAAGTCGGTATTCTAAAAACAGCCCCAACCTGTTCTCCTGTAATTAAGAAATAGGAGCATTCATAATAGTGGGCAATCCCAACGTATGTCGAATTCTTCATTCGAAATCATCTTAATCTTTGATCGAACCGGTCTCTTTACAATATTGCCCGGATTGACTTCACACGCTGCCTCTATCCCTCTGGCTTCCCCGCTCCTCTACGGAAACTCACCACGATGTTCAAGAGCCTATGCTTCTTCTTCCTAAAGCACAATGGTATGCCTTTCCCCGCACGCACTTTCACCTCCTCTATCTCCCCCCGGAATCTCTTCTTGCTTACCTTCCCCGTCCACCTCACTGGTCCTATTTTTTCCGCTCCTCTTTTCTTTCTCTTCCCTCTCTTGCTTTGGCTAACAATTAGAAGATCTCCGTCCGCCTCTACTCCTCACGCGGCTTCTCTACGCTTCATCACCATCGTAGGTGGCCCTCATTGGCTGGTCTTTTTATAACACCAGAAAAAGGGTACACTACGCTGGATTTTCTTAAGTTGGTCCGTTCCACCGAAACTCCTTTTGTCTTAGAGTGCTTTTATTTTTTGCTCTGTAAACTAAACTTCTCTTTCCCTGTGGTTCGGAAGATTTCACTTCCATCACCCTGCCTCGCATACGTGAAATTCTAATTCCATTTTTATCCTTGGCTTTTCCCCATTATTTCTCGAACGGTACCTCTGGCAGCGTATTATCCGTACCATGCAAAACGGAGGGAAATAAACTTTTCTAATTTGTTTTAAAAATGCATAATTTGTTAATGTATTTAGTGCTAATCCCGGGTGGCCGATCAACCATGAAACCGTGATATAGCCGTGAATATCGTGTGTAAACTTTATTTTGAGTATTTGTGGGCCCTTAATTTTTGTATTATATTTTGAGAAGGTACAAACATCAGTTTTACTTTGTCCTGGGAATAAGTCCGTGTGGTCTACTATGAATGCTGCACCTGCATGTTGTGTTGTGTCTCTCTACTTTCTAACCCTTTATATTTATGCTAATATCGACTTCATATTTCCTTGCCGGGCCCGTGAATAAATAAATGGGATTAATGTAGGTGATATTTAAAATTAAGAGGTTCTCCGCAGCATATTATGTGCAGAGGAACTCTACGAGACCATCAAACTAATGAATATGGAGCCCAAAAAAGGCCTATCGTAGCAACTATGCTTTTCAATTATTCTGGTTCAAAGAGTCACTTATCGTGGCAATATGTTAAAAAAATCAAATTAATTAGGTCAATGGCTGCCAAGAGCCTATTATTTTGCGTTGGTTATTAAGGGCAAATGATGTATTTTGTTGCTTTGGGCTATTTTGGTTTTTGTTTCAGGGGAGACTTTTAGGTGACTAATGTAGGTTAGAAATAAACGCGGTGTCGTAAGAAACCTACTCTTCAATGGGTCCATGACCATGAAGTCAGCAGTTTTACATCTAAAGGTAAGGAAATGGAATTTAGGAAAAATCCGGAGGATTTTTGCGGGAACAGGGCCCTATCCATTTAATAATATTTTTTTCTTCATCTCAGCATACGCCCTGCGCTTCTTCAACCCGTCCATAAAACCTTGTCCCTTCCTTCCCCTTCCCCGATTACCCAACATCCCCCCCTCTATTATAGCTTTAAGTAACCCTTAGCCCCTCATTACCCCCTCCAACCACATACCTTGCATCTTCCTTATCTCAACCAGAAGTTTCCTTTCCTCACTCATCATACCAAGTACTTCCTCGTTTGTCTTCCATTCCGTCCACCGCACTGTCTCCATCCTCCTCCTCTCCCAGATCTCGAACGCCTGCAGCCTATTTTCGTCCTACATTCTCACAGTCCACGTTTCTGCTCCATGCAACGCTACGCTATATATCAAGCTCTTTACGAGTTTCTTCTTTATATCCTTACCTAAGGTCTCACTAATTAACAACCTTCTATTAATGAACGCTTCCTTAGCTAGATCGATGCCACCTGAAAGGCCTCTGACTATTTCAGGTTTGTAACCTAGCCCTCATCGCACAGCGTAGGCAGCCAGTACATTGATCACTTCTCCAAACTGATATCCCGTTAAATATTATAGTTACGTTATAAAAAATCTTTCATTCAAGCTTATCGTACCATTCTTAGTCCATATTTTTCTTTGGCATTTACTACGATGATCGCCTCTGGTCACTATCTGGGAAAAGAAATCGAAGAAATAATGCCCACCCTCCGAGCCCTCCTCTGCCCCAATCCTTTCGCAATGCATATCCCGCTGGGAATATATATTTGTCTGCCGAAGGCCAATTCGGCCGTTTCCAGAGAGAATGAGGTGTTACGTTTGGGGTTGATCCCTTTCCATTTCGCTTCGATTACGAATAAAATGGATGGCGATCGAGGCGCCAGTTGATCTAAATCTAGATAGTACCCTGCGAGCCGCTGCGAGGGTGTGTGGCAGGTGGTGTTAGGACACCAGACTTGAAGGTGGAAGGGAATAATGAAAAGGAATTGAATATGGGAAGGGACGAGAAGGTGAATGTGTTTTGACGGAGTGTATCAGTACCTCTCACTGTTTTTAAAATCATTAATGGTGAGTGGGAAATAGGAATTTTTATGCCTACCTACCTGTTTGACAGTTGAAACCTTCCAGTCAAAGTGTTTACTGTAGCGCAGACCCGAGTAATTTAATGTTCATGAACCACGATGAATATAACGATGTGTGCGAAACGTTCGGCAACCTGCCGTGAGGTAGCCAATTACAATTAAAAAAAATTAAAATAGGGTCAAATAATTTGCGAACAGTCATCGAATTAAGATGTGTAATTAAAAACCGAAGCTTTTTACCGCAGAGTATTTAAAAACTTAACATTAATCATGTTCGACTACTTTTACTGAAAATTAACAGAAAAACAGCAATCGCGGACACGAGTATCTTTAGTCCTTGTATTGTTCAGCGCACATCAACTCTGATCCCAATCTATTTTGAAGTGCGCTGGGAAGTGTGCAGGGTCTGAAATAAATAGAAAGCAAGTGCGCTCGCGAGCGGTGCGCTGGAGTGGATGGAAAGTGCCCACTATATCCCTTTAATTCTGTCGCTTCGGTCGGTTTTGGAGATGTAGTTTACGGTTGGAATAACATCCTCAGTGTTGTCCTGAAGCTCGCGTAATCTCTATTTCTCAGGAAATCCTCGTTTGTAGTCTCCAAGTCTCTAGCGGCAAGGACATAGATAAAGAACGGTCCCCGGGTACCAATTCATATTACCCTTAAAAATTGTTCCTTTCGGACGACATTTATTGACGTCTTAGGAGCACATTAAAACCATTTTCAATCAATACTCTTGTTTTAAAAATGAAAATTTATTTTTTCCTTAAAGTGTTAAATCAATCTGGCAGTCATTTCTTCGCATAAGATCCCACTCTTCACTTTTTTCCTAATCATTGAACGACTCGGCCATCGAAACATCGGCAAAAAAGCATAGTTTGACCCGGTGTGGAACACTAACAGACTTAACTACCTTCGTACTACTCGCTAAATAAATTTCTGGTCTCTTCAATGCAGCGCCGTCATTATGTCTATAGTGTTTCGAACCACGCGTGGCATCTTGGATATCGGGCGCTTCAAGCGGATTTGCTGCAGTCGATGTTGTTCCGATCCATATATTTCCCGCGGGCTCGAGATGAGGCGATACGGCGTGTTGTTGTAAGAAAGATTGGAGATGACGATGTGGCCGAGGGCTGATGAATCGATGTCTTCCACGGCCGCGTCTACGGCATTACCTGCTAGCCGTCTCTGCGGTGTGACGCGGGAGCTATTACGACATCGGTCATTAGTGGTGAAATCATGGAGTGGGTGATGAATTATCTTATTGTGTTTTCAAAGGACATGGATTGTTGTAAAGAAAGATCACTCTTATGTCTGAAGAATTAGCAGCCGTGATGGTGTGTTTTGACTTGTTTATGTTCTCGTTGTGTTTAAGAGTATAACAAGTTTGTTTATAAATCTATTCCTTCGACGGAAATAAGGGATAATTATTTATTTCTCTGAAATTCATTCGCATTCTTGCGCAATTACTTTGTGGAATTATCATTTGCTGCTCGTTGGTATCAAAGATATGTATACCAGTCATGTCTTGAGTATTGAGGTTTTGATGGTTTTACCCGTGGTTTATCAGAGAAATCTGTTTTAATTCTAAGTACTACAGCCGTCATACTAAGAAGTTATTATGATGCGGCAGTTCTTGTGATAACATTTCGAAAGATACGGTATATTTATCGCTTTCGTGATGTAATTCCTCGATGGAGGAAAGATGGCGTGTGATAAGATAGATGAAATTAACTGATCCGCTAGATCGATGACTTTCACCAGCTGGCTGTCGGGAACCTACGACCCACGGGTCAGATCCACTGGCAGCGATTTATACTATCGCGATGTGGGTGACCTAATAATTTCTTGCTTTTATACACCTAATCTATGAAACATTAATTCCTGAAATCATTTAGAGCCATGAAGTAAATTGGGAGTAAATAACTTTAACCTTTTGTTTAAATTGTTTTAATTACTTATTTCAACTATTCACTATCCCTTTGCATTGAATTGCATCCTATTGCTGAAGAAAAAATATCGATGCAATTCCAAAACATTCAGAATGCTTATTTGAATGGCGTAGTCGAGACAGATTTTGCCAAGGCTAGCCAAATCGATTCTCTCTCCCGCCAATAGTTAAAGCTCATATTTAATCAAGCCTTTCTTTTCAGTTACATTTTGCCCTGAAAGTAAAAGCCGAAAAGTATTTAATCTTGAAAAATGTTCAAAATTTAAAAGGAACGGCCCAGAGCCTTCGAAGGGTAGCATTCATTTTTCCAATGATCACGCTACCTCGACCCTTAAAATCTTTTAAAGGAATCATTCCTCCTTCATGTATTCCCTTCCTTGGTATCATCGTTGTTGACTCGCCCTGTCATGTATTCCGCCCCTTCCACCTCCCCCCCCTCCGATGGCCGCATTCCCTTCTCCCCTCATCCCTCTCTCTGCTTCACAGCTGATGAAAGAGGACATGCTTCTTCCACCCGCTCCAAAATAACTATCAATCAACAAATCAATCAATTCTTTCGATCTACAATTTCGGCCCTTTTATCCACCGGCTCGCTCGCTCGTCCGCTTCGTCCTTCCCTCAGCACCACGGCGCGGACTTACATTCATTACAGGTTGCCTTTTGTTCATCTTTTGTTTTTTGACGAGATGCTGCAGTGGGAAGGGATGCCGAAAGCTGTGTACCGAAGGAATATGGGTTCGACTCCTTGGACGCTGAATATGGGTCTAAAGAATGTTTTTGCGTATGTGGAACTCTTTTAAATGCCTGACAAAAGTAATGAGTTAAGTTACCCGTAAGGATAAAGGAAATATTTTTGTTTATACCAGAAATATTTTGTGTTTTGCATTTTTATAAAATTCTTTCTTTCAGTAACCACTGATATTATTTTATAAAGCGCTGTATTATTCTATCTTGTTCTTCCTTTCGGCAAAAACTGATGCTATTTTGTTAAGCGCGAGGTTTCGCCGACCCTTTTGGCGGTTTCGTCAGGAAATAATGAATTTTTTAATCTGCTGGACTATATGCATGTATAAAATAATATACCCTCGAACTCTAGCTTTCGGTGGTTACCGAATTGTTTGTTTGTGCACTTATGATGCGGTTATTTGATTAAACCGGGCAGTACCGTAATGCCGTTTTGAAATATTCCTCCATGAGCAGCCTTAAATAGTATCGAGATGGGCCGGTAGGAGCGCAAATGCCTCGCCGAACCGCAACTTTTGCCTCGTTAACTTGTCCGTAGGACAGGTGATTGAAGCCGCTCATTTTCCGGGAGAAGTCGACCATTAGCAACTCAAGTTCCACGAGTAACGCATGCCCTCAGAAAAGTTCCCTTACCTCGTCTTCTCCTGCAAATTCACTCACTCCCCTATTTATTCAATGTGCCGTACTCCTGTCATGTAGGTAAATCCATTCCTCCTAATATGACCTCTTCATTTTCGTTTCTTATCTTTTTTTTCTTTCGCTGCGGCGGAAATTTATATGGGAATAATTGGCATGGGAGGAACGATTTACGGGTTACTTGTTGAATTACGCAATGAACCGAAAGAGTTATAATATGGGTAGTTGCCAGATCACTATTGATTTTGAACTTAGAGATATATTTGCTTGAGGTGATCTTGTGATAAATTTTAAATTAATTTTCTAAGCCTAATGTGTGGATTTCATGTCAACTGAGTGATAAATTTACAACTCTTAGGCCCGGTTTGATAATCTCTGTTTTATATATTTCCTCGGTATGAAAACCGATGTTAATGCGTTCTCCCATCGATAACACTCACCTCAAGCCTTATTTTATTTACAATTTGTACACGAAATCTCATTTAGCATCAAGTTAATGAAAAGGCTAAGTCATCTTGCAGTTAGTTTTTGCCGCAAAATCGGACCTTAATATATCAATAATACCGTACCGAACGAAATAATTAAGTGGAATTAAAAGGCTGATGTTTACACTCTGAGGTACAAGGTCCCCCATACCCTTTAATACGACGGTGGATTCGCGGCTATATTCTCGCATTCTCTTTCATCCGTGAATAGATACTTCGTAAAGGGTTTTGATTAATAATTTACATTCACCACTTCAGGAAAAAAATTGGTATCGTACTCGCCAGTATTTTTTAGATTTCTCAAGCCTAAATTTGACTTGCTTTCGGTAACTACTGACAGTTATTTTTCAAGCGTGAGATTTCACTTTCCATATCTTCGCCTCGGTTCGGTCAGGCAATGATGATTTTTTTAATCTGCTGGACATGCTTGAGTACAAATTTTGAATCACTCAGAAAAATGGTAAAATCGAATGAAATTGATTTAAAATCCTCCCGAACTGCCTGATGATAATCTCTAGAATCAGTTTCATTCCCATTTGAAAATGTTGGTTTTGACGCATTTAAATTATAAGTAGGTATATTAAGTGAACTCATTACAGAGTATGAAACCATGAAGAATGAATGAAGGCTTCTTGTAATCGAAAATGTGCGTTATTACTGTGACAGTGGATTTTCAAATTAGTTACGCAGATTTTTCCGATTGTAATTTTTTGGTCGAACCTCGAATACGCATTTCATAAACAGCACTCTTAAGCTACTAATCCTAGAGTTGCCAGTTTTTAAACTGATTTTTCGTCTAAATATTTCTTCAAAATCCGCCATTTTTTTAAATGTACTCGTTCATCTCATCTGTTTGAATACGTTGGTTGGCATTTTGGGAGGGGTCGGACCACGGAGTTCACTTGCGCCACTAGCGCTAGGTTAGTTGGTTGGCATTGGAAGCATTATTTGGGGAATGGAGGAATGAATCGAGAGGAATGTGGCGTTGGCAGTTGACTACTCTCGATGAAAGGTGTCAAGGGGTCCGGGGTGTTACTATACCGTACAATGTACGACTTAAAAGTGCTTTCTGCATAGCCTCCATCATTTTTGAAAAATTGCCTTTAAATGTCACATTCTAAATGGAGATTACTCTATAGATAATAGATAAACCTTTTAAGGAGTTTTATTTCATTGTATTTTATTTCACTGATTGTGAGTGCACGAAGCATTACCTCTTATGTACCTCTTACAATTAGTTACCCATTACTTTATGTACCTCTTAGTTTCTACATAGCTGTTGGACATACAAACAGCTTGTCTTAAGGAAAATGATCTCACTTTGTGAACTCCACACTTTTTTATTATTGCCGACCATGGTTTTGACACTTATAATGTCGTTATCAAGGTGTTTTCGACCGAAACCATGGTCGCGTTGGCTAGTTTCAAGAAGTATAGCCTGAAATAGTAATTTTTAGCTTGTCTTACAATGAAGTTTAAGATTTCATGGGCTCAATTACATTATTTAAGCTTATAAAATCCGAAGTTTCTCGCGAAATGGAGTTGAATTTGAACGTAATGAAGAAATAACGCGTGCAATTTTACACAAAAATAAAATTTACATCCGACCCGGGTTTTAATGTTGATATATCATCTTCAGGTTAAATAAACATCGAAACCCGGGTCGGAAGTAAATTTTATTTTTGTGGAAAATTGCACGCGTTATTTTTTCATTATGATTTAAACTGTTTATTTTAATTGTTTATCTTCTTACTATTTCTTCCACAATTTTTTGCCTCGCCTGATGGTAATCGTTACATCGTTATGGGAGTTTATTTTCCTAGTTTTTCTGTATATTTGTTCTAACGGAGCACTGATCCAGAGCAATGAATTTAGTTTATTTATCCATAAATTCAAGTAGGGATCGGGATGCCCCTTAAAAATCCCTGTAGTTCGCTCATTCGAACCTTAGCCCTTGGGATGGGAAGCTAGTACTCGAGTCTCTAAACCAACCCGATTCCCATATTTCTGAATATCTACTTATTCTCCCCGTCGGCATCCCGCCTTCCCGTGAAACTATTATTCGTCGTTACACTCTCCTCTTTCTTCTTTGCTTATTGCAGCTGTGTTTCCATGCGTTCTCTCTCACGTGACGCGGGCACATGACCTCAGATCCCATTTGTTCCTTTTTTAAGCAAGGTCACCCTCGTAGGCCCACGGCTCCTCTTTCCCTCTTCTTCACCCCCTCATTCCCCCACTTCATTGGGTTAAAATCTTAGTGCGATCGGTGACGACAATTCCTTGTCGAACCGCCGATTGGAGCCTAATTTCGGTAAATGTTGGTTGTGCGATGTTCCATTTTCAATATCTCCAGTCGATATAAAATGTAGGCTTTGTAGTGTAAATCAGTGCTAATTTTTAAATTTTCGGTTCAGTGAGAGTGGCTTCGAAATTTTTTTTCGTGTTTTGTGGTGATACCCTTGATCTGGTGAAGTAAAAGCTTTTTTTAAAGTATTGTCTCTTTTTACTAAAAATATGTGTTAAAAGTATCGTTAATACGTTTTACGTAGTGAAATTTTGTTATTATCACTTAGTTGCGCATGTTTCTTAATTAGAAATTTTCGAGATTAAGATGAGCATGCAGAATGTAGCATACGACCTTTATTTCGTCCAACATCTGCTCATTCAGCCCATTTATCCCGTCTGATTTGTTTCCCCCAGTTAAACTCTTTTTTTTTTCTTCCTCTGCGTCCAGCTCCTTTTTTACATTGCACTCCGCACTCTCCTACTGAATGCCTCCAGACTACGCTCATCGTCTTTCCATGATCACCAACTCACCGAGCCACAGAGCGTCACACTTGATACATATCTAATTCTCTTCCTGAGTTCTTCTAAATTAAAAGAGACCAACTCATCAAATTTCTCTTTCCGGAATCATTTTTTTGCTTGTGTAGTTCTTCGTCTTGTGCCATTTCCTAACACTAAACTAATTTTCAGTATAAAGACTCCATGGTACTTCAACTGTTCCTTAGGCTCTAGTTTGTCATCCCAAATATTGTTTTCATCTAACAATTGCAATTATTGAAGACTGTTCACCCAATTCTCTTTCTCACTTAGCATCTAACGCTTGCCTTAATTGACTGCAGTCCTTTGGTCGAATGGCAAACCAACGATTGGTATTCGATTAAATTTCCACGTACACACGGTTTTTATTCCGTCCCTTGCCCAGCTTATGTAAATATTTATTCCGGGAACACCTTAAATTAGGAATGTTGATGGCGGCCAACCCGGTGTCCTTGTCTGTTATATGATTCGCCTCCTATTTTTAGCGCTTTTACACTCAATCCGATTTTATTACTCACTTAAAAACCACCATTACAGCATGAGTGGACGTTGAAGATGTATGTCGTCCGTGCTTTCCTCCGCGTTGGTTCATTATGTAGGGACATCAGTTTCTCTGGCGTTGCAGTCGGCTTCTTCAGGTCACTGAAGTGAAGATGCAGGTTCTTTGGCCGGCTTTTATTCATCATCCGTTGGGATTAGGTCCGTTCTGATTGGCTGAAGTTACTTTTGGTTTCCCGCGTAATACTGGCTTCTATGCGTTGGACAGCGAGTATAGGTATAGCGAAACTTGGTGGCACTCAACAGTGGAGGATTAGAGGACACTGACCGTAAACCAAGTGCTGATGATTGGGTAAAGTTATCTAAGGACTCCCGCAGGGTCCTCTGGAAAAAAGGCTCGGCCGCTTCAACCCACAATTCTTGTATGCTCTCCTCTCCTTTGCGTCATGATCTCCACAAGCGAGTGCCACCAAGTTTCGCTACACCTATAACTGTTGCCCCAACACAATAGCCTAACGCGGAGGAAGATCTTCAATAACACCAAGCCGCGAAAGCCTTCAGACGGATGAGTGGACATTTTTTCGGACGATTGTGGGATCGATGCATGAATACTTTTTTGACACATTCATTTTTGGAAACTTTTTCCCTCATGATCCGGGATTCAGCGTACCTGCAATATTGCAATCATCAGGTGCCTACGATGTAAAAACATTGCCATACATACAAATGAGTACGATAAATGTTGGGAGGAAATAGGGAGATAGGTTAGGATATCGGGATGAGAAATGGTTGGGCTATTAGGTTTATTTTACTTATAGGTTTGGAAATAGGTAACTTCAGGGATTTGTCTTCATTAAAAAATAGTCATTAGAAATATGCAACATAATATACTCACGCTTTAGAATTTTTATAAATCCAAAAATGAAATTGTGGTCCTGTCAAACCTATTTCTTCCCTCCCCCCTCACTTTCAGTCCGGGTTATGTATTAGTTTGTCTCTGCCTTGTTCATAAGTTTCACAGTATCAATTAATATGCAACATTTGTCGATGTGTCGGTCATTTCTTGCATAGAAATAAATTTGTGATTGAAAATCACAAAGTTTGTGAACAGTGAGTATAATTTTCACTAGGGAAAAAAGAGGGATGGATAACTCTGCAATTTCCCTTGTTGTTGTTATTTCCCACGACCTTTAAAAGAAGCTTCGTTGAGAAGAAGGATCACTAGATCATTTCCTGTTGCTGATGATATTTACTGTCAAAGATATCGTGGCCGTGAATAATAAAACCAAAGTTGTATCTTATATTTTTGTCCTTTCTTCAGATTTCCTTAGCGTGAAGAAGATTCGCGAAGTTACTCCTGAGCTCGTTCCTAATCTTAAAGAAAAAACAAATATTGCTTGATAGCGATGGTGTTGGTTGCATCCTCGTACGACTGCGGATTATTAATTGCGCCGCCTGTGCTACGATTTAGACGGTAGATGTTAGCATCTTGGTTGCATAAGCATCCTCCAGATAATTAACTATTTCCTGTAGGTGTAGGGGAGGTTATTCTTTTCTGAAATTAATAAAAACTAACTCCGATGACTTTGTTCAGCACAACTACTTATATTAATTTTTCGAACTCCATTAATTATACTGCCAGCAATACACTTCCTTGTGTTTAAAAAGAAATGGATTACGAAATAATAGTAAAGCTTACTATGCCCATTAAAATTTTTCATCGTCGGACGCCCATCAAGTTAACAACTCGGATTTCATCCTAAATTATGATTCAGTGGTGAAAATAGTAAAACAAATGACGGGCAATTGGGACCGTCTTGGTTCGAATCCCGGTCCAGTTAAGTGATACGTTTTCTTGGTGAATTTCACCTCATTGATGTAATGTGTCTCTCTTTTCATTTTCACATTTTCCCGCACTAATTTCGCATCCCGCCGCGGTGCACAGATTTGAACTTCGCACGGCTCTTTTCACTTAATTCGCTTCACTCTCCCTCCCTCACAACACGTGACCCCTTTTTCCTTCATCCCATCAACCCCCACCCTCCCACCCACACTTCCATTCTATTCTCCCTCTCCCCACCATTACACACATCCCCCCTTCAACCCCTTCTCTCCCTCCGCCCCCCTTTTAACCCCTCCTCCTCCTTCTAACTCGCCCTCCTCCCTCATCCATCGTCCCGTCCATCTTTCTCTGCCACCGCCCTTCTCATGAAAAGCCACTGCCGGGGTGGAAGAGAGAGGAGAGCCAGCCGGTCGGTCGGCTCCTCCGGGGCCCTTTTGAGACAAAGGGCTGAGGGCGGGACGCGGCTCTGCTCGCGAGGGTGTACCGTGAAGAAGGATGGTCTGCGCTCGGGTGGATCGGGATGGGGGGAGCTGTGGAAGGAGGTGGGCAAGAGGAAGAGAAAGGAGACGGAGGAGAAGAGCATAGGAAGGGAATAGGTCGGTTGCGCCGCTGGTGGTGCGGGCGGGGGGAGAAGGAGGAATCAGCAGCGGTGGCGCAACTGCCGCCCGGGTCACGTCCTCGGTGGGGGGCGGCGGCCCGTTATAGAATTGCGATATTCTATTCCCATTATTGAGACTAGATATATTCAATAAAGTCCAGGTGATGACCACTTGTGACCTCGCGTTTGTTGAAAGGAAACAAGGGGAGTGCCGTGGTGTGGCCTCGCTGAGTGAATTGTGGGTCACAAAATGAAACATGGTCTTTGGAGCGATGGAAAAAATATCTTCGCCGAGAACATTGGAGATTCGTCGAACCACTGTTTAGCGTAGCAATTTGCTCTTTTCAGGTATTTATCAAGGGAAATCATGCTGTATTATTTTCTAATTCGATCTTTAGTTTATGATACTAGGAGAAAATATTAGATGCGCGTGTTTCCTTTTCCATAGCTGGTGAATTTCACTCTCAAACTCAAAGTGGCTGGAGAGGAAAGCGAGCAGCTTCCTGAGTAACACGTTCGATGGAATGACATTTATACGCGTTTGGTCATATTTAGTGTTTAGTAAGAAGATCGAGCTAATTCTTCAACGAAACATTGGCAAGAATGAAGAACTTGCCTAAAATCGATGCACATCCTTCTGGACCCGATTCGGAGAACATCTCCCGTGCAGAAGTTAGGAGAGTTTAAATGAAAATTTTCATTACTGAAAAACATGCGTAACTGCACGTGCACTTGGGATCTAGCGAGTCGGTGTGCTTCTTCACTTACCAAAACATGAGAAGGGCACGAGTGCATTCATCGTTGTGAGCGAAGGGCTAGGCATGGGCTTTGAGAGGCTTATATCTCCGGGTGAAATGTTTCGTGATACTTCTGTGTAGGCACCAGAAGAATGGATCGATCTGCGAGCCGTATCTACCCAAAGGGATCTGATTTACCCCTTGTCCAGTTTCCACTAAAGGTTTCTAACACGAATACAATGGTTGAAACTAATCAACAGTGTAGAGTTCGTTATCAGTCGTTAAACTTCATGGTTTTCCGTTTGAAAAGAAAAAATTAGTGCATTTTTAGATTCAAAACGTTATTTTTTAAACATCCACACCTGATAACCACTTAAAGTGTGTGTATTTGAGGGTGAATTTTCGCGAAATATGGATTACGTTTGGTTAGATGATGCTTTGGGAACTACTCTGTGGTTAAATTTAGTGAGAGCGTGAAGTATAAAAAAATGCAAACTCATGCATAGAGATGTATTAGAATTTAGGAAAGTCTAGTATTGCTGGCATACGAGTAGCACTGACAGTAGAAGATAGCTTAGTAACAAAAAAAATTTATTGATAGGCTACCTCCCGAATAGCCTATCTATTTAGTCTTAATGACAGCCACGATCTCCAATTGTTCGTCTCCTTAGCAAAGGCGTGGCCATGTGGTCATTCGTCCGTTTTTAATTATTTACGGTTGTGGATTATTTTCAATCTACTTAAATATTGATTCAGTAAATTGACAATGATATGGTGGTGCCGTATCATGCGAACTATTCCTTCGCAACCTGATAATTATGTGCCAATATTAAAGAATTGTTTGGGGACCGTGTGAGTTATTTTACTTTCAAAAAATTACATCGAACCAGTGGGAGAGAGAGACCAAGAGAAAAAAAGAATGAATCATCTCCCTTTCCTTTATTAAATTAAATAAGCGGCTCTCCACTTAATTTCGCGCCGCAGGGGAGGGCCCCGAACGCGCAGTATAAGAGAGGGAGGAGCGTGGGGGTGGAGTAGTGGCTCCGGCGACCTCGGGATATTTTTTTTCTGTTCATTCCGACTGGGTGTGCGCGCAGGTGAGCCACTTCGATCTGTGTGTGTGTAACTCCGAAAGGGATGAGGTGCTCTCGGTGAAAGTTTCGATGTTTCGCGCTTAGGAGCCCCGGGTAGAGCGGAGAGGGATGAATCTCCCGAGAGCTCTCGCATTAGCCTCCTAGAATAGAAGACCTGTACATTGAACATTCAAGGCTTGTTGGCATGCATGAACTATTAGCCAGCCTATGTACATTATGCAAAAGGCTAAGCTTTAAACTGGGTTTTCGGCTATTATTACCAATCCATTTTCACGAATGGGCATAGTCATGAAGGGGCATTATCACGGATGGCTATTTTCCCGAACACTAAAATCACATCCGATTTAACATATAACTTTTTCACGAATGACTGTGTTACGAATGTTTTTTTAAATGACATGAATTAAATAACATTGCGATCATCATCATCAGTAGTCATCAATCCGAAAATTCACTGAAAAATCCAGTTTATAACTTTAGTCTAGAACATTTAAACGCGATAATGAAGTAATGGACGTCGACATCTTTCGTGTCAATAAAAGCAAGTGTGGAATTCTACGTAGTGCTTCTCTTTATCATAATGATCGTTAATATGTTCCTGTGAGTAATGTCTGATTACATTAATTTGTTTCTTGTTTAGAGCATGCTCTAAAATTTCTTGACAGGTCAAAGCCTTTAAATGGTGTCAACCAATCTCAGCTATTCGTACAATGCACGCAGAAACGTACAAATATTCCAACGAATAGGCACAATGATTTATATCATCATCAAGATGTGAAAAATAAACAGTGGCGACTGAGAAAATGCTAGTACAATTTTGAAAACCTCGTCAGGTGAGGTAGGAATGCTTCGCCCGAGCACTACCAGAATCTACACAAGGCCTGTTCACTGAACATTTGCGTCTTGTTGCCATGCATGAGCTTGTGAACATTGAACAAGTAAATTACTAGCATGAAACGTTGCTTTATCAAGTGGTCTGTTTTTTGGTATTATTACGATTATATTGCTATACAGTAAACTGATAGGAAACCTTACTCCTCCTTTTGTTTCACTAAGTTTCCATGCAGCGTTATAATTATTTCAAAAATATCACTATTTATCACTATTCGGAGTACTAGTGGTTAGGGTAGGGGTTGATGGATCATCACCGCTTTTCTATTGCCCTTGGCACCATTTAATCTTTTGATTTTCCTCTCTTCATACTTCCTTCATCCCTTCACAACGTTCACAGCACGTATCCTTCTTTTTCCTCTTTCCCAGAGTTTTCCATTCCAAAACGACATTCTGTATCCTCTTCCTCTTTATAACTTGCTCAGACCACCATAATCCCTCCTTTCGATTTTCTCGAGCAACCCTCTCAACAAAGAGCAAACCTCTATCCTCCTCCACACACTTAGCACTAATTCGTTTGTCATCCGTTCAGTCCGTTGCAGTCTCTCCGTCTTTCTCCTCACCCAAATTTTTAACGCCTTCTGTCTCCTCAAATCTCTTTCCCCAGGATACCTTGTTTCGCAGCTATGTAGCGCTACGCTCCATGTCAGCTTCCTCACTAAACTTTTTTCAACATTTTTAGTCAGGGGTTTCCTCACTTTTTCTTCTGCGAACGTAATTTTCGTGATAATATCTTTTGAATTGCGTCAATTTTCTTTCGGGGGTAATTATTATGTACAGGGTTGCTATAGCCCTGGAAATCCTGGAAAAGTCATGAACATTGAAAATGAGTCTGAAAAACCTGAGAAAGTAATTGGAAATAAGCCTGGAAATTTGTTTTTCAATGTCATATTCTGATTGTTTTCAATGAGAGAAGAGGGCCATTTCAGGCACTACCTTTCCATATGTGGACTTACGGTTAGTAGTACCTTGTCTGAATGAGGCACTGCAGCTCTTGTTTGGTGTTTAGCAGTTAATTGTGCTTCTTTAAGTACGGAGAGAACGAGAGAGATAGTTAAATAGAATGTTTCAAATGCATACAAGGTTATCTAATGTTCCTCCTCTTTGTGGCCATCGCAAATAACGCTAAGGGCAATCAAGTGGCGGGAAATCCGTCACCTACTTGAGCGACGAGTCCACCCTCTTACAGGGTTTGAATTTCCCTCATTGTGATCTAAGAATTATACTTATGTGCCATCAGAAAGGGAGCCGGTTTTCCCCCAGAGTGGTAGTGGCGGCATTCCATTTGTTGGGAAACTTTGTTCCCTCTTATTACATGTGTTAACGTCTTCTGTTTACTATTCTTGAGCCTTATTTGACATACTCACGAAAGAATGGATATTTTCTCCTGGAAAAATGAAAACTTTGTCCTTGAATTTCATAACTTATGGTCTGCAGCAACCCTGTATGTAGTTTGAACTTAGCGTTACCATTTCTGTTGACTGACAACATAGGTACCTGTTTGTCAATTACATCTGGACACAGGAGTGATAGATCGTCGTGCCTCGTTGCACTTCAGTGAGTCAAGTCACCGAGGACGACGGTGAACCCCCTGGCACCTTTCCTCAACGGTAAACCAATACTTACGCAGGGTTTCTCTCCTCTCATTCCACAACAATAGTCATTCCCATAGCTTCCTACCCACAGTGTTCCCAAGTTAGCAAGTCAGTTAAGATCGTTACTAATAAAATATTACTTTATTTTCCGCTGCCGTCGAAAATAGCTCATTTGGCCTTTTACATTGGGGTATTTAATAATTAACAACATACGAACACACAACTATGGCATGAGTGGCGATAAATCCACGCTGACGGGACTTCAACCGGCGACCCTTTAGTTAGCTGGCGGGGACTTTACCACGCCGCCACCGAGGCCGACAATTGTCATTTTCTGTTCGTTTTTTGAGGCCTTGTTACTATGACACAACGAAGGAATTCCCCATTTTTGACCCCCCCCCGTGGCACAGCGAAAGGAAGTGGGAGTGGGAATCCCCCATTGTTAAGAATTTGAGCCAGTTTTTTAATTGTGGACTCTGCAAAAACCTAAAAACTTTTTAATGATTCGTGAAAAGTGAGTTATACCAGTAAGAGTGAGTTGTTATATGTAAGTGGAAAACAAAACAAAAACATTGGAAAAAAAGCTCACAATTCAATAAAATGTTAATATCAATGGCATATTTTACAAAATCGCGAAAAAATCTAGCACCAATGCTTCCCTTAGGCTCGCTGATGGTGAGTTCTAAAATGAAATTAATTATTTATGTGTGAAATATTTATGTAGTAGATATCCATCTAGCGACAAAACTAATGACCTATCATTTTTCATTTAGCGGCACTCTAGCGACTCATAACTTAAATTTAGCCACTGAATACTTTTATATGTTGGCAACACTGCCTTACTTATGTGATAGCGCAAATGACTTTAGCTGTCGGTCGCCATCCTTAACACTTAACCAAACAATTGTAAGTGATAAGGAAGTAAGTATTGTTAAATTTTGGTTTTAGTCATTCCAACCTCGTAACGTTTTATCTTTCCGTCTAACGTAATGCCATGGCAAACACAATCGCCTTTAAAAAGAGAAGTATCGGGCGAGATGTGGTGGAATTTCAACATGATGGAGAGTCAGATGACGCAGTACATCGAAACTTGGGTTGTAATAAATGTATTTTACCAGAGGAATATTGCCATTTCTTTCTCCAGTTCAAGTGTCTATGTCTGATGCGGGGTTCGAATCCGCGACCTTTGAGTTACTAGGCGGGTGCATTACCAATCTGGCTACCACAGTCAGCGAATGAGGGAAAAGGAGGGGAAACGAGGGTCCACGAAGGTCCATAGGGATGCTGGGGGAGGGAAAGGAGCCCCTTTTACCGACTGAATTATAGCGTGGGCTAGGATGCGTGGCGCTACTAAGTGAGCTCTGCAATCGGCAATACAAGGGAGCAGAACGCGGGATCGATGCGTGTTTTTTTCCTTTTCCTTCTCGAAACTTATTCGTAAAAGGAAAGTCGGTGAATTGTTTGAGGGTGCCATTTGTGCGTACCTCGGTTGGTGGTGGTTACCGTGGTCACCAGTTTCCAAAGGTGGGGGGGGGGGGTTGTGAGAGAAAGGACGAGTCAAGTTCGTAGCTTCTTCTTCTTCGACCGAGCCTCCTCTGCTTCCTCCTCCTTGCAGTTACTTACTCCCACATGCCACCGCGGTCTCCAGCGTTGCGTGGGCGTCTTGATTTATTCCGTGGCATTATGGGAATGGGACCGCAAGGAGGTTTTAACAGCGCCTATCTGGTGGCGGAATCTGGTGATCGTTTTGTTGGTCTTAATTGTCGCTGCGGGGGTGGCAGAGTTTGAGAGTAACGGCCGTGGGGTTCGGGAGAAAGGTTTAGCTGCTTGACTCCCCCCCCCCCCCCGGCCTACTCCCTCTGTTGTAGATTTTAAGAGTAATGAAAAAATATGTGTATGCGCGTATGTATGTAATTTACTGAGGGGCGATGGATAGTTCAACGTCAGGGAAAGGCGGTAACCGGTTGTTGGTGCGCGCACACAACTTTTTTTTTCAATTTGCGAATTCTTTGCGGTGGATTCCATCTCTCCGGTAGTGTAGGTGGGTTATCTGATTGGAAGCTCCGTTAAAATTAAATCAGGGCATTCTCTAATCTATGAAGATCGCACGGATCTTTGATAAACTACTCGGTGAAAAATGTGCTGCTGTGGATAAAATGCTATTCGTACTCCTGCTTTGAAGCACAGTCAGACATAATGATTTCATTGAGGAATGGGGGACATAATATTTTTAAACATATCCTACAGCGTTCGTGACTCTGTGGAATGAATGTCTGATTTTTATTTTTTGCTTCATGGTATTGTAAAACTATTTCTTAAGACATACTCGAAGCCTACAATTATTTTTGGATACGAGGCATTCAGAATGAAGAATTATTCCATGAAGAATGCCCATGGTGTGCTGCAGTTTTCTTAACTAACTGCACTCAAAGATTTAAGTCGCGAAGTAAATAAAATACAAAGGAAAGCCGCACGATTGGTTAAAAACTGATACGATTGAACAGAAAAAAATCACACTGCTGATGGAAGAACTAATTTGCGAGCCATCAGAGACTCGAAAGCTATTCGCAAGGCTTAGATTAATTGACAAATTCAGATCAGGCCAGTTTCAGTGCGACATGAAGGATATTGTTATGAGCCTGATTATATCTCTAGAACTGATAGAAGCGATAAAATGAGAGAAATGCATTGTCAAAGTGATAGCAGGGATGGGAATGGGTTACAATTTAGTAATTTGGTTGCTTTTTTCACTCTCGGTGCCTAAAATGATACTTTTTCTTTGCAGAGATCACTTTTTATTACTTTTTCGCTCTCCGATTTCCACTCTACATTTAATTAAGAATGAATAAAGAGTCATAGAGAGAATAAGAGAGCTGGAACAGCATGTGGCAGTAACGGACTTAATACCAAGGTAAAAAGAGAACTCGTCAATGTCACATATGTCTTCAGTGAATTGCGAAATGTACTAAAATTTAACATTGCGACGCAGAGCACGTTTCGACTTCGAGGGTAGTATTTCTTCTCGGATTTTGGTAACAAATGATTATTTTTTACTACAGTGTAGCTTTACTGCGAGAGGCACCACTGCATGCGTCTTTTCTCTCTAGTGCCCCTTTTTTCTGCCCAACTCTAGATCTGTAAGCACATACCTACTGCCATACATACATATAAGAAAGTCAGTGCAACATCGTCATTTTTTGTAAGTATTACCAAAGTTGGTTTCCTCTATGGTATTACGTGTGCGACATACTTTCCAGTCTTTTTTCGTTCTTATACATTTTTGTTATTCATCTCCGTGATGTCTTTATGTGATTATGGTACAAAAACCGCAAAGAACATTGTAACAAATTGCTTCATCTGGTGGTATCCGGTCATCCATCTTGCCGAGTATCCAGCCTAAACTCATCATCAGTCTCAGCATCATGAGAACTGTTTTAAAAGCATACTTTAGTATATCCACACTTTACTCAAGTGTTTTAAGAATTCTATTTAGTATTTTCCTTCTCTTTAGTAATTATTTGGACTTTTTCAACATATTTACGCAATACCTTACATCAAAAGGAGTTATTAATTGAAATAAATAGGGATTAAATAAAACAAATATTTGCATCTTAATAATAAGCGGTATGTATCTAGTTAAGAGTTCCATGTACTAGAGATTTTGGTTACATTATCCATTTAGATTTTTGGTGTTTAGTTACTACTTTTAAAAGGAGAGGTTACTTTTTTGCTGTTTTCGCATGTACTAGTTGTTCATAACGCTGTGATAGGTACAAAAATTCCTTCTTCCCTAGCAACCTTATTGATTATAACAAAAAAAGCGCGACACTAACCTAGGACTCATCGTCAACATACAATTCACATCTGTCCTCTCTCCCCTCCTTTTCCGTTTGTCCTCCCTCTCCGTGGCTAATGTCCTAACACTTACTGCCACACGCCTCTGCGGCGGGTCGCAGGGTAGTATGCTGATGATGCATCGTGTTTTCGTGGGCAATGTGTTCCTCGCATTTAGTCATTCAGCCTTGAAATAAAATTCAATAAGACGTCGCAGGCGTGACAAGCAAAAAAGGCACAAAGAAAAAGAAACTCACGCATCAGTTTTTTGAATTGTCGGGGGCACAACCGCCTTCTTCCGAACAAGATAGAGTAATATATATTTTCACCACGTGTGAATACTGAAAATGGAGTTAGATTGGATCGCTTAACCCGGAGTTTTCATACCTTTGTTAACGGTCAATTGTGCGCCTATGAAATCTAATAATTGTGCGTCAATTGTTGGCGATATCGTGGTCGTTTTTCACTCATCTCTTTCTAAGACTCAGAGTCTCATTCATGAAATTGTTCATAGTTCATATTTGATAATCAAGTGATATCTGCTCGATGTTCTTAGCCTCTTGTATCTTTACACTTTGTACCCATCGTACCCGTGGCGTTACCTCTTGATCACATCATGAGGCATTACGTGTTCATTCTTCTGAGTGTGTGACTCTCCTGACGCATAAATGGTGATGTAATTCACTTATGTCGAGAGTAAATTCTCGCATTTATATTTGTAAACAGACGCTCGGGGAAACCTGCGTGACGCAATGGGCCGATAACTAATTGACCAAGGCGTTCTATCCTTTGTAGTTAAATGGGAAAATTGAAAAATCCAAGGACGTCGTGTTCAAATGTTTTTGTTTAATTGAAACAGTTATCCACTTTAATTTATCTTTCATACTATGTAAGTACGTTATCGTTTTTTTTTCTTGTGGTTTTTAATTTTTAGTTAAAGATGTAATGGATATTCCTGCACCAATTTGCTTGCTTGAAGATCATTCACCTCAGTGTATGCCATGTGATTTAAATATTGTTTTTATTCACGTTCCATATAGAAAGCAATAATTAATGGGATAAGTAATTAATTTTACTACCTAATATATTAACATTTTATGGCCATTAGGGTTTTTTCTTTGCTTTAATACACTAGAGGCCATAGAGCTCAACCTCCGCATATTTGATTTATAAAATTGATTTGCAATTAAGACTATATATATATAATTATATATAACTTCTTGAAGGGTCACTCGAGCGATAAATATAAAATATATCTAAGGGTGGTCGATAAAAATATATAAACAAGAGAAAGACACAAATTAAAACTTCCAATATTTCGGTGGTATTGGCATCCACCTTTCTCAAGGTAAAGAGTAGGAATGAGGAAAGGGATTCAAGATCCTTGAGCTAAGGGGAGAAATTTTGGATCCTTGAGGGGAGAAATTTTGTTCTTGTTTGAAATTGTAAATTCAAAGAATACATGTTTGTTAAATGACCACATGTTCGATGGTCATTCTCCTTTGCTGTCTGTCGCCTTTCCTCTAAGAGGTTCATCCATACATGTGTAACTCATCCCAACCCCTCATGCCTTCAAAACCATTTACTGTGTTTTTTGTTTGAGTATTCTTCTGCTGGACTGATCAGTATCTGATTTACTTGGTTGCGTCACCTTTAACCTTCACCCCTCCCCCCCACACAAAATTAACTACAGACGATGCTTTGTTCCCTACTTAAAATTCATCAACTCCCCTACCCTGTCCACTCCTTCCAATGCTACCCCCTCCCCCGTCCCTACTCCTAATTTTCTCTCCCCCTCCCTTACAAGTGGCATATATATACAGGTGCTTTGCTGGTGTTCGAGACCTTGAAAATGACGATTACCCGTTGAAACCTGGGTCGGTAGTATCAATTAACAGTGTGGATAAATACCATTTGAAAGTTTCTTCTTTCTGTAATTTGAGCTAGGAGTTTGATACATACCAAAATGAAGCCAAAACAATGTATTGTGTAATTTTATGTCATTTTTCCACTACCTATCGAAAAAAATGCAAAATTTCAACCCTACGTGAAATTCTTGTGCAAATTTATAGCTTTCTCTACTTTCGTTGCCAGTAATTTTAAATAAGCTGTTACCATTGTTACCGAGCCTTCCCAAACGTTATGCAGGCTATAAAGGCCACATTAAATGGAATTTGACTTTAGCGACACGTACTTTAATGGCTTTTAACGACATAATACTTTCGACCTTCATGGTTTACATTGTAGTCTGGTACTTAATGTACACTTGCATATACTTGTAACCCTTTCAAATAGCATCGAATCAAATTATGACCCTATTTATGAAATTTCTTTAAAATTGAAAATGACAAACGTTTTAATTAATTTTTATTAATTTTATCTAAGTGAGGCTAGAATGACTGCAATATTTATTGTGACGAAAACTAAAAAGTAGAAAATAATATTATAAAAATTAATAAAAGCGCGCTTTTATGTAGATTGCACTAAAAAGGAGAAAATAATTTTAGTTAACAGCCACAGTACCACGAGAGATCACAGTAAATGCGTATCTCAATAAAAATAAAAGCCTGGGGCGCTTTCTACTCGAACCCCAACGATTGCACGGATTAAATGACCTGTGCATTCTAATTACTGCGTAAGATTCTCTCATCACAATTCTATTTGATTAATTATACTTTATTATGTTAAACACATGACACAAATTGCTAATATTTCATCAGGGCAATCATTATCTTATGATCCTAATGAAACATCAGTGAATTTTTTTCATAATTTTTTTCATAAACATCAAAAAAAAATTTCATAATCAGTGAAACATCGAAAAATGCGCCACAGTTTATCTAGCGCATCTATTAAAAATCGTACTTAAATAATGGCGAGCTAACATCGTAGCTATAACTTGGAATTTTATAAACAATCTTACGTTCAATGAACCATGTTTTTACGCGTGAATAAGAAGAAAGCTCCCCACGCTTTTATTTTTATTAACATACGCATATGCTGTGATCGCTCGTACTGCTGTGGCTGTTAACAAATTTTATTTTATCCTTTTATTGCAATCTTTAAAAAGTGTGTTTTTATTTTTTTAACAATATAATATTTTAGTTTAATTTTTCCCGTAGAAATGTGATGGGACTAGAAATGTTCGAATGTTTTATCTGAATTTGGATAAGTAAACTAGATACTGATATGTACCTACTTGTCGTAGAGCTATTTCATTTTCGTTTTTATTATTTTTTTATTTAGGCAAGTGAAAATATTCGCTCAGGATTTTCTCACAGTCTAGTTTGCCATTTACATCAGCTTCCTGGCGCAGACACTAAGAACAATTCCTTGTCTGTTGGCTTGCAGTTGTTGCACTCATTGTCAGTCGGGAGGGATCAGTCTTTCTAATCTATGCTTAGGGAAAGGTCACCACTCTTTGCGAGTATGCGCAAATGCGCCTTATGGATCGTTACAAGAGTCCTATTCTATATAAGAAGAAAGTGCTGCCTGCTTTAAATCAGGTCGTGGGAATGAAAAAGTTAAGTTGTCGTGGAGATAGGTTCCCAGAGCAAGTCTCACGAGTAACTCATGCTCTTAACGGGTGCGAAAAGAAATCGACAATCTCGTGCTCATTCGAATGTGATTTCGGATTTCGCCTTTCATTTGTACCTTCCTACAATGCCTGGATGGCTTTATTTGTGAGTGATTCATAATCTCTTGGCAATTAGACATTAGGGGCTGGCACATGCTAAATTATTTTTTTTGTGTGGTAAATTCGAAAACTCGAGGTATACAAAAAGTAACCGTTAGATGAAAAAGCTAATGGGAATATAATACTAGAGTTCATGCAATGGTTCATATTTTTGAGGAATCTAGATGATTCTTCTTCATGACCTCTTTTTTTAATTATTCAATTTATATTTTTTCTTCGTAAATTAAGTAAAATTTATTATAATTTGATATGTTATAACAACACTTAATAATATTTTGATTTTTGAAATGACCTAAATTTACAACTTTTAGCAAACGAATAATAAATACCAACGAAATTAATACCAAGCAATTTAGAAGGAACTCTTTCTGTGGTAACTTGAAAGTTTATATCTGCCCATATTTTTAAAATAACTATGTGCCAAAATTGTAAAACAAATCCAATGAATGTACAATACACCCATCATTATTCGTTAAAGCCCTCAAGAAGCATGCATACACATGCGAAACGTCGACAATGAGAAAAAATATCTTTCAAATTTATTGACCTATATCTCCCGAATATATATATATATGTATATATATATATATATATATATATATATATATATATATATATAAATAAACTTCTTGGAGAATCACTCGGGTGACAAATATATAATATGCCAAGAGGGTGGCCGATAAAAATACAGAAACAGAAAAAAAGGACACTCACAAATTGAAACTTCCGATATTTCGGTGAAGACTTGCTCCACCTTTCTCTAGGGTAAGAGTGGCTCCACCTTTCTCTTAACCTAGAGAAAGGTGGAGCAAGTCTTCACCGAAATATCGGAAGTTTCAATTTGTGAGTGTCCTTTTTTTCTGTTTCTGTATTTTTATCGGCCACCCTCTTGGCATATTATATATTTATCACCCGAGTGATTTTCCAAGAAGTTTTATATATATATACTTACCTTACTTATATATTTCCTATATATATATATATATATATATATATATAATATTCTGTATGGGAATAGGTTCAAGTAGTGAATGAAAAAGACTGGCAATTTTCCACAAGAATATAGTTTTAATCGACCGGTTTCGGTGTACAACAACATCATCAGGTGAAATAATATCTCATACATCCGTATATATACAAAATTGCTATGAGGGGAGGAAAAGGTTGAGAGGGGGTGGGGTTTGGAAAGAACAAGGATTGGGAGTTGAGAGGAGGGTGAGAGGTGGGGGGGAGGTTGTTGAAGCCTGAAACAACAACTTTTATAGGTTCAAGTAGGTTGGCTAGTAAGTAGTAGTATGGAAATAAAGCTAAGAATTTGATAATAAAAGGTAGAGTTTACGGAAAAGATAAATTTGATTAAGGGGGCATTAATAAAATATTAGTTAAAACTAGAATATGAAGCGCAGTGCTGTCATGGTTCGGAAACTTGGCGTTTGCGTTGGCGTTTTGAAATGAGATTGTGCTTAGGCCAAAGGCTTTCAGATGTGGGTGTGGGGTTTCTCTTTCTGTTTGGATAGGCGCGATAGTGCTAGTTTTCTGAGGAATGTTTTTCACGTTTCTGGCATTATTCTCTGCAGCTCCTAACAATTGAGAAAAACCCAAACTTCATAGAAAACTAATGGCTGGTAATACGGCAAATGTACATATAAGAAAAGATGGCTTTGACGAGGGGGAAAAAATCCTGTGGAAAGGAACCAGGTGCTGGAGAGGGAAAAAATTCCTTCGGGCCGGATTTGAACCAGCGACCTATGGATATCTGTATCTTAGCCTCCTACAGTCCACCGCTCTACCAACTGAGCTACCGAAGGACACGACGTAATAGAAATCTTTTGATGCTATTGTGCTATCACTGTAAGCGGAAAACTGGTTTTGATTTAGTGCTCTGGAAATGAGGCTCATAGCTCCCGTGGGATAGTTAGGATGATGCGTGATCTACCAGGATATCTCGGTGGTCTTGGCTCTACCCACTTACAATAGGGACCATTCCATAAATTGTCCCGCGGTAAGTTCTGGCGTAAAATACCAAAATCCAACTTTGTGTACTAGGAATTTCTCGCGTTTTTTGCGTGATACTCGATTTCATAAGCGTGTTGATAATGGTGCGATCTCTCAGCTGTTTGACCCTGGCGGAAACTTGGAGAAGCCTAACCATGAGTACTGAATTATCAATTTCAGTACCCCTGCGCTATAGGTGTTGATCATACGAGCGTGTACTTTTCACTCTCTCTCAGTTAGCGCTGATCCGAAGAATAATCTCGAAAGACTGAAATTTGTGACTTAGCTCAATTTTGACCATTACCTACTACCTACCATGTACCCTGGTACCAGGTACCCTGGTACCAGGTACCCTGTACCAGGTACCTTGTACCTACTACCTTCCACGCTACGTTACGAAGTAGCTCAGGGGTTGACGGGACGGGACAAGGGATGTGATGCGGACCTGATGATGACCTAGTATCGTGTAGTAAGCAAGACATTTGTAAGTGGATAATTACCACAAAGTCAAGGTTTTTTTTGTATTTATCCGACTATGTTGGGAAATGTTTTGCTTGATCTTCTAAATTAGGAGGAAAGTATGCGATCAGTTTTCCATTAGAAGTATTAATGCCGAGTATTGTTTTCCACTGTTCTGTTATCAAACTCTGAGGGATATAGGAGCCTCTACTAACAATTGGTTCGACTTAACTTTTCTTTTTAAATTCTGTGTGGTCCCTCCCACCGGCATAATGTGGCTGATTGCTTTTCCCTATTCTGTCCGCATGAGAGGTTATCCTCATCTGCACCACGAACGAATCTTCTGGAGTACCCTCCAAATCAATTGTACGCTTGTATCTATCTAATGCTAAAAATAACCACTCAATTGCGTCGATGAAAACGCATTTACTTAACTATTTCTCACATCAAATTTCGTATTTAATACGATGCTTAATCACACCCAACATGATTACTCACCCTTTTCCTGCCTCGTCCAGACATGCCTAATGTTCTCCCTTATTTCACTATTCTCCTAATGATTTCATGAAACTGCCCGTTTTCGCTTTAAGTTTTGCTTAAGTCCCTAAGTTGGTCTAGCCTTTGCTCTCGTAGTAATATAGTCAACTTGGCGATCTTTTGTGTGTGACATTTCATTACTTTGTTTCCTGTACTTACTCTTCAAACCATATATCTCGAACAGCTATGATTGTCAGCTATGGTTGTCTGGCTTTACTTTACTTTGACGTTCATCGTAAATAGTTCATCGCTAGTCCGCACTTATACCGCATAAAAGTGTTGAATCGTAACAATCGTTGGACTTATTCATCATGAAATAGTTATAGCTATTCAAGTTTTTCTACGATTAGAGAATTATTATTCCTTGTTTCCATTTGGTAATTTTGTTTTCCTTGAACTTGCGTGTAAAAAATAGCTCTGAAGAACTTTGGAAATCCTGTTTTATTTTGTAATCTCAAAGTTGATTTGAATTATCGAGGAGTTTGACTTAAGTTTAGAGCTGTGATTCTGCCTCTGATTTGTATGTAGTGTTCTAAACGCATGGCAGTATTCAACATGATAGGATTGGAAAAATATATAAGCACAAGTAGTACCTCCAATTCTAGATATCTGTTTAATCATTACTGTGAGACTAAAAACACTAAAATATAGGAGGCAGTCCTAATTGTCTTATCCAGCTTAGAGTACTTACTCCCAGCACTAAATACCAATTTATATCATGCTTTATTCAATTTTTTCACACTTAAGTTTTCATATCTGTTTTTTTTCACTCCATTACTTAAGTAGTTTTAACGTTCGGAGTCTTAATGATTTTTGCTGCATTATTGCATGGCGTGTGAGGTGATATTATTTTTCTAAAAAAATGGCTGCTTATGAATTTATGTTTTGCTCCATATTTTACGCTATCAGTACCAACATTAGAATAATGGTAGAAGAACTAATGACGGGTGACATTCCTACTATCGTATGTCAATTATTCAGCCTAACTGGAATGATGTGGGTGGTGGTGAGTGGATTATCTGGTACAATCTATCTGGGAAAGTACGCTTGCTGCGTGCCTAATCCATCTTTGGGCAAGGCTATTGTGATCGCTAATTGAAGAATCAAATTGAGTCGTGCATTGGATGGGATACCTAACATCGGAGATTTCTTCTGCCTAAGATACCTCCTCAGACAAAATGTAGCGAATAGTTGAAGACTTTTACCAGACATGCTAATGGTAAACCATTTACGCCATACCGAATGGTTCTATTTCACATGCTTATGTTGACCCGTAAGTTTCAGTACGTTTTTTCATGATGTCGCGTATTTGAAGACACACGTGGTGCGATTTCAACCTGGGCTGCCGCTAGACCTGAGAAACGTCAGTGGGAATACTTACGTACTTCGTGTACATATTTTTAACGGTTCACGATACAGTTTGGAGCTCAGCAACGTCTATGTAGTGTCTGTATTTTCCATATAGAGCAATGGCAATAGTACTTCATGTAAACAGCTTCATCTCCTGTGAGTGTATTCTTTTGAGTCTATAAAAAGTTAAAATGGATAAACGACTTCATATTCCCGTTCTGTAGGTGCACATTAATTAATAAAACTTGAGAAATAATCTATGAAGCCGTTGGCGCAGTGTTTGAAGACGCTGAAAACCGAAGCTGTCAATCAAACATTTCTACATTTATACCTTCACTGTTACACTTCTCTTTTCTCATGGTTACATAATAGTGATGGTATTGACACATGGTAGTGACAGTATACAGTTAAGAGTTTAGAACTCTTCTTATAAAACTATCCTTAGATCAATGAATTCTCTACTATTCTATGTGTTAACATATTTTATGTCTTACGTTATAAAGTACTTGTTTGCGATATAATCGCTTCCTGTTGGATTACCTCAAATTTATCGCAATTTATTTCATGGATAAATATGTAAAAAAATGACTCGCCTTACAATATGCATTCTTATTCCTCGGTCGTCTCGGTATTTATTTATCTTTCTTCCTCGTTTACCCATTAATTACTCATTGGAAACTATGTTTAGTTGTAAATTTTACATTAATATCAGTATTCATTTTTAAGTCAGCTCTTTTTTTGTCGGGTAAAAATTGTTTTTATTCCTAATCTATTCGTATTTTGCTTTCAAATTCCGCTGTCATCAGATGTTTTTCATTTCCAGCTCTCAGCGGGGATGGTTTGCGTGGGTTCCAACTTTAAACAATAGGATCAGCGTGTGCTGTGGTCCTAAGGCTTTACTATACTCAATTTTAGCGCTATTAAACATTATATACTGTGAACTAAAGTTTGTAACACGTTATTTATTTCCGTATTCTTCACACTTAATCTTACTTCTATTTTGAGCAATCTGCTCACCTACATCATGTTGAAAATTTATTCAGTAAGGGAAAGTACATAAGAATCTCATTTTTCCCACTACTTAAAAATATATTTCCCCGAATGCAACTTGCTTTAATTCTCCTGATTCTGGGCTGAATTCCGCTGACAATGTCGTCATAAAAATAAATTTTCTACATGAATGCCGATATTTTGGGTCACTATGAAAATTTCGTACTGTAAGGTTCAGTGGTGGACCATTATATTTCCTTGAATGAAAATACTAACTCACATTTACTCTGAACTATTGCCGTCTTATTTTGGTAGTGTTGGATGACCATTTAAATCTTAACCATGTGATTTAAATTACTGGCCATTGTACTGTATTTTATTTTTAATAGTATTATTCCTCCGATATTATATCGCGTACTTTTTTTTACAAGGCAGAAGACTACTTAAATCTTATGACACTTTTAGAAAGGTTTGCAGGGAAGAATAAGATTCTCACGAGAAGGCAGTAATGCCGCAGTCACATTTCTGATCAATTTAAAATCATAATTCTGTTCATCGACGCGCTAAAATTTATTCAGGTTAATTGTGAATAATTGGATTATGGCTCATAATTTGTTAATGAAACTTCATAATCAATTCTACTCTTTGATTTCACATTAAGGCCAGCGTAGGGTGCCTTTTTCTAGTTTATAATATTATCCTCCTGATGTCATACCGTGTAGGTATGTTAGTTTCTATGCTAGATTTCCACCAATTCCGCCGGATTTATCCCGCCGGAAGCTTTGAAATAAAGTTGGGATGCGGTGCTTCGTTGTGGGACTTAAAACCAAAGTCACATTCCTGAAAAATTAAAATACGCAGCCCTTTTCATCATGGCGTGAAAATTTAGGCTTCTTGCTAAAAATTGCTCACATATTTTATTAATCAGACCCTATAATTAACTTTGGACTGTGATTACATCATAAGGCCAGTGTTATTTGGAATTAGTAATCCTCCTGAGTCACTTAGCGCGCATGTCAGTATTCACGGTAGATGACTGACTAATAACTCGTTGCCCGCAGAAGACTATTCGGGGAATAAATGATACGACCTGCGGCCGTAGAAGTTTCATTTTTGTTAAATTTCTAAACATATTACTGTTCATCATCGCGAGGAAAACTATATTTTTCTGGCGAAGCATAGACTCAAAACTCGGCGGAGATCTCACTCTTGGAGATAAGCTGGCAGAAAAGAGTCAAGGGCAATGGTAGGGAAGGGGGAGGGGTGGAGTGGGTTGGAAGGACGTAATTATAAACGAATCTCTGGCAGGGAGAGGTAAGGACTACAGAGAGACGGAGGAATGGAAGAGAGACTACTCCGTCGTTGTTGTCATTAAATAATAAGGATGGTTTCCCTGATATTAAGGCATATAGGTTCGGGGATGGGGTCACGAGGGGGGTCGAGGCACCATTCCTTTCTCGGCCGCCAGACGCCGCCACCGCCGCCGTAATTCCCGGCCGACTCCGCTCATTATTTCGGGAAATCATAACTCATCGTCCGTGAAAATATTTTCGGTAGGGCGTATAAAGAGGGAGGGAGCATATGTGTGGGGGAAGAGGAGGTAGGGAGTGCGTGGAGGGGTGTGTGTGGAGGATGAGTTGAAGGGGGACATGTTAGGCTTTGGGTGTGTAGAAAAAGATGGTAAAGGGTCAGGTAAGAGGAGCTATATTAAGGGAGATAGACGAGGGAAGGCCTTCCATTGTCTTTCAAAAGTTTAGGCTTATTGTTAGTGCCATCCCTTCATGAAAATGAAGGGAGAGAAATTAAAGACGGTGGGATCAATAAATGAAAATGTCATTATTTTCTTACTTGTTGTACTTTGGGATGAAGTGCTGGTAATGTAGGTAAAAATGTTTTTTAAAAGATGGTGGAAAAGATTTTTGTCATTTCTTCGTAATTTCTGGATGGTGTTATGGCGCAGGAACGTGGACTCTGAAAGAAGAGAATGAGTATGGGCTGCAGGTATTTGAGAAATGGGTGTGGAGGAGAATAAAGAAGAGTTCAGTGGACGGAAAGGAAGAAAAACAGGCAGTTCTTGTGTGGTGGGTAAGGAGAGGAACTTCTGGAAAAGATTAGGAGAATGCAGAGTTGGTGGTTGGTGGAGGTAATGAGGGACGTACGGATGCTGGAAGCTTTGATTCAGGGGAGGATGATAGGTGAGCGGGGATGAGGACGAATGAGAATGGGCTTCATGGATGGGATGAAGGAGGTTAGGAAGCATACTATGAAGAAAGAAATCAAAAGAGGAGAAAAGGGCCTTCGCCTGTCCAAATCTGAAAGATTTTGACACTCCTCCGTTTTAGCCTACCTCAACCGGTAAATTACCTTAATAATAATACATTTCCGGAAAAAATGGCACAAACCAGTTCCGAACTTTACCTAATTACTTAAGTTATTGCAGGAAAAATGAATTCGCTCGTTAGAACAGTTACCGCCACCGATCGCTTGGGTTGAGAACTGTTCTTCGGAAAAATAATATTTTTCGAGTAGGTAATCTTCGTCTTTAGTGGTAGTCGAGTAGGTACTTCAAGTGTTTTTGAGGCTTGGTGAATGTTAGCAGTGAGTGCAGTTTTTTTGCGGCTTAAACAATTGCTGCGTTTCTCTTTTACGTTTTGGGTCAGCAAACATCTTTACACAACGCGCAGTAAAGATAAAATAAAAGTAGGCAGTTCCAGCTTTTGATGGTGGAGGAACAGGCACCTCATTGGTGGATCTAAATCATAAATATCCTAAGTAATTATTGGGTTCTTACTTGTCTGCGTGGCAAAGAATATAAAAATAGAATACAGGGGATGTTAGTTAAATTGTTTCATTAATCTGAAGCAATATTGGATCAATACTTGCCTGAGTGGCCAAGAATATGAAAATAGAATACAGGGGATGTTGGTTAAAATATTTACATTAATTTAGCGGAATATTCAAATGAGTAGAATAGAAAATAAATGAAATATAGATAAAATGCTTGAGATAAAATGGGAGTTCGGAGAAAAAGTTAAAGATTGCATAGGGAATTAGATTTAAAATGAAGTGAGGAAACAGGCATGCAAAGGATGCGGGAGTTCGAATAAGGATGAGTGCAGCTGTTAATCTAAATTCATAACATAGCGATAAGACAAGAGTAAACAAAAACGAAAGAAGAAAAAAAGTTCCGAAAAGCAGACTAAGCAAATGCCAGCAAAATAAGAAAAAAAATCTTTAGGCAGAACAATACATTATACGAATATATACCACATTTATACATCAGGAACTTGCACAATTCAGGATGTCTTTGGAGAAAATTGCGAATGAAATATATAAACAAGAGGGAAACAACGAAAATGGTAAATGGGAGCGAGGCGTTGCCGTGCAGGCAACAAAAGATCAATAGGATGACCATAATAAAGATGAAAGGATTGGTGGACGAATGAACGCGAGGAATAAAAAAAAAAGATTGGTTGAAGACGCCGTGGTATATAACGTTAGGAAAAACCAAACGCTTACTAAAACTGCTATGAGTAAACTGAGAATGTGACACAGGTGATGTCAGAACTAGGTTGTGAGACGCTGGGTACTTAGAGACTAAAGGCTTGGCTAAGATTGCTTGAAAATTGCAAATCGTGCGAGATTATTACCATTATTTTAACCCCACATAGTATCTCAAGATCTGATAGAAATAACAAAATAAGAGAGACACACTGCCGAACTAATAGGTCCAATAATATCTTCTTCCCAAGCACCATTATTGTTTGAAATATTTCTTGAAACGAATAATCTAAAAACTGTTTATAACACAAGAGAAAAACATTTTATAAGGTATACTATGCCTAATACTTCATTTTATAAATAGGTTTTGTATTTGGGGCCCAAAATAAAAACATTTTTGCCACATGATATTATATATGTAAATAGCTGTCATATATTTCTTAAAAGGATAGTGAAATGGTTGTTGCAAAAAGAGGGCTTGTTGGAGGGAGAGGAGTTGTAGATTCATACTAATGTTGAATTAATATCTGGTATCGCTTGTCATATAAAATAGTTCATTTTTGTTTAATTATTCAAAATTCTAGCGTCTTATTTTACGAGGTATAAGATTTTTGTTATTTTTTGAAAACTTTATTTGTACTCCAAAAAGTAAATTTATATAAGCTTAAGTTCACATGCGCCAGAGATGAAAACGGTGTCACCATAGATGTACCCTTCGTTACCTAATAGATCTCCATTAGGTATATGTTAACTAGATGCATAAAATGTTTTTTGCACTAAGCAATACTTCTGGAGCAATACATTTCATTTCATTTGTAACTGCATAAAAAACAAAGCGATAGTCTGAGACACTCCTTGAGTATACAATTAAAATTCGCCCACTCCCTAATTCGATTTTTTTCCCTATAATCCCCATTTTCATGTTTTGTGTCCTAAAACCTCCTGCCAAACACCAAAATGTGCTACGAGTTGACAGAGAATGTGACACAGCTGATATCAGAACTAAGATGGGAGCCGCTAAAGACTCCCGAGACTAAACGGCTAGGCTGAAATTGCATGAACATTTCAGATTATACCAGTTCCAGGGTGGCATGTAGGATATAATTTCAACCCCACAATATATCTCTAGAACTGATAGAATTGACAAAATACGAGAAATAAACTGCAGAACTGATAGGTAAAAGAAATACTACTTCCCGCGCGCCGTTATAGGCTACAGGAAAGTAGAGCAAGATTCTGAAACTACGTGAATATGCAACTTTAGTCCTTTACCTTTTCCAATTCCTTTTCCCTCCTATTTTCATGGCAGATCTCCTAACATCATCTGCCACTCACCCCTGCGGCGGCATGCTGGATAGTATGTAGATACACGCAGAGGAAGAACGAGGCGTAAACCTGGCAAGAAAGTATAAAGAAGGAGAAGATAAGAAGAGATGAGTGTCGAAGGACGCATATTGGTACGAGCGGGGAAGAGTTGAAAATTGGATGCTGGGAGAGGGGGTTGAGGAAGGATACGAGGAAGAGGTTTGGGGGAGGGATTGGAGGAACAGGTGTGCACTCTCGAATGCGGCACTTTGACGGCGTGGCACGATTGAGTCTCTCTCTAGTGGCTGGAGAATAAAATAAAAAAGAAAATGACGGGCGAAAAGAAAGAGAGAGATATGGATTAAATGGCATGCGAGAGAGAGGGATTACAGATAAGGCGAATGGAAAGGGAAGGGGGGTTTCAATCGTGCGAACTGTTAAAAAAAGAGACCCGTGGATGCGGTGGAGTGGATATGAAGAAAGTTAAAGGAAGGCGGCCGGCGTTGAGTCGCTGTTTCTCGCGTGTGTCGTGATTGGTCAGAGTCATGTGCGGATGTGGGGAAGGGAATCGGGTAAGAGCGGAGCAGCTCGAAGTTTTATGTATGCGGTGAGGGAAGAGGAAGGCGCGGATGAAACGCTACAACTGTCCACCCCCTCAACTTTATGCTCAAACAACCTATCGTGTTTTATGGTGCACTGCTTAGGGCGCGCTTTCAGCACGTATAGCTGAAGTGTCAGTCGGATCTAGAGTGCCTGAGTGTATCGATTTCACAATAATAGTTTTGTGGAGATTAGAATCGACAGTTGTAACTTGTAAAGGTGGTTGTTCAGTATCCTCGTACACGCGATTATAATTCGCGCACAGTTCCGCCTTTTTTTGCGATAAGGCTTATTTTATCGAAGGTTGGAGAGCTTTGCGAGAAATATCAATAAATCACGACAGGATCAATCAAGACTAGAAACTGTGCTTTGAAGCGCTGTAAATTATTTGTTGTTTTGAAACGACCAGTATGGTAGGACAGGGGAATTTATGAATATTTAATAGAGGACGGGCACGAAAGAAAGAAATTAGTCGGTTATTTGGGTAGGTGACCGGCAATTGAGGTCATTAGTGCCGTTTAAATCAGATGAATAGGTCAGTAAGTGAAAGAATTAATGAAGACGGATTAGAGTGGAGAGAACTCCGGCGTTGGCACTAGCGCCCTATCATTGAAGGGCGCAAAATGGTTCACTGTGTGAATTCCCATCGACGGCACTTTAACTGCCCTCCTCATGGCAACTAAGTGGGTAGGTATTGGAAGTCAACTGAAAATCTCTACCGCTGCCGGGATTTAAACTGGGGCACTCGGAATGTAAAGTCAGTGCTCTAGTCTTCTCACCTACCCCATCCTCTGGGACTAAAGGAGTCGCTTGATTAATTGATTGGCTTGGAGTCCGACTGTTGAGATCATTTACGCCATTAAGATAGGCCAGGTGTTTGGCGTTAAGCTAGGATTACTGTAGTAAGGTTGGAGAGAAACACGGAGTCGGCTGTAGCCCACTCATTGTTAAGGGCGCCAAAGGAGCCATGCAGCACCAAAGTAGGGATCGGTATTCCACTAAAAATTGTCCGCCATTGGCGGATTTTGAACTGGGGCCCTCGGGATGGGAAGCCAGTACTCTAGCCACAACACCAATCCCATCCTGAGGAATTATCCGACACACATCTTGAAGTCACCAATGGATTCATCTGAGGGCTATTTTTTAAGCGTTGTGTAACAACGTGATGATTGAAGATATTCTCATTTAAAATTCATAACGCGATGAACGATGTTTTTATCGCGATTCGCCTGTCATTGCAATTTATGGAAGAAGATCGTGGCGGACTTGAACGTGGTGGCTTGACCCAAGAGAACCTTACTCGATCTCATTCCAAAGCTCATTAACACAAAGGTGGGCCTTCAAATGTTTGAAACTAATAAAATTATGGCAGTGAATTTTCATCTACGGGCTTATATTTTTGGTTAAATGGCATAGCATCTTATACTTGTTTTTCCGTAAATTAGTCCGAAGCTTGTCTTGAAGGAAAAGGAATTTCCTGAATTATAAAAAAGGGTATGATCCACCAATTAAAAATAAACACTAATGTAAAATTGTGATAAGAGGCGACGTCTCAATGATGCCGTTGTAAGAGGTCATTTTTAGCCCTTATGTATGTACGTACTAACGTGGCAACGCATGCGAACACCAAAATGAACACAAATCAGGTGCGCGTCATACGCAAAGATGCGTCTGGAAGACCATTACCGTTTACTCCAGCGTCCGGCTCCCTGCTGCAATACTGTATGATTTGTATGTATAATACAATGTTACACGTGCCGAAAAAAACAAGACGTTCTCCACTTTTGATATTCACGCTGATGTCATCCTCCAACCTCTCCCGATTTTCATTCAATTGCGATGCGGTGAAATGTTTTGTCGCCATTTTCTACGTAAACATTTCGGTGCGCATCTTAAACGAGGGCACGCGGTGCACGCGTAAATGTAACATTCGGCTCTGGAGACCAAGCTGAAAGGAAAAATGTCGCCCGAAGTTAATTTTGGACCATCGAAATAGTCCTTTTTGTATTTCCAACACAATGGTGAAAGAAGAAGTCATTGAATGAATGAGAATAGGTGCTTCAATGTTGTTATAGTTACCTTGATTATCTGAGCAGGATCTCCAGTATAAGGATCTCAAAGTTTTAGTCATCCTTTCTGTAAAGAGATTGCGTATACTATTGATGTATTTGTAGAATCGATTTTAGAAATCCAGGCTAAGGATATGTAATTAGAAGGAAAAAGTAACGAATGAAATCTCGTGACATGAAATGGCTAGGTTGTTAAGTATGTAGAATGGCGAGGATAAAAATATAAGCATGGAAAGCTTTTCACGTACCTATGGAGTTTTTGGAACGAAAATTCAGTTACTTACTTCTTACTAGGGGTTTTGATGGGAATGGGGTTTCAAAGGAGACATTTGCCAAGAGGAGAGAACTAATGACGGGGCATCCTGAGTAAGCACGTGAGGAAGAGGTTAGAGGAAACTTCGGTGTGGAGCATGATGCGATTGCGAAATCTGAACTACAGGCCAGGCCTGATGAGTATAGGCCTTTGAGGTGCGGGCGTGGTGGAGGATGAAAAAGGTGGTATACAGAAGGAAAGTCGAATGGAGAGGTGATAGGCGTGGTAGTGGGATAAAGAAAGCTATTTGAGGCAATTCAGTGAGGCGGCAATGTAGGTGAATGGAAGTAATGAAAGGCAGCGTGAGGCTGAAGGCCGTGGTGGAAGGAGAATATTGGGTAAGCGGGAACAGCGAGGGGAAGGATGGGTATTTTAGATGTCATTCAAGGATGGAGGAAGAAGGCTGAACTGGAGTGTAAAGTTGTATGAAGCAATTTTTTAAATATCCATGTTGATGAAGTGCTTGTCTAAACCTTCCTTAAATGGTAGAAAACTTGTAAAGCTTTCTTAAAAAATTTGAAGTAAGTGTTTTCAAAGTTATTTTTAAAATGAAAGTTATCTGTTTAAACCTAGTTTGGAGCATGGAGCGTTTGACCTGATTATGATACCACCTGATGATGTATAAGTGAGCCGAAACCTATTTTGATAGTAAAGTTTTTAGTGGAAAAGTGCAATTACATTGTATTTACATATAAGCCTTGCACTACATCTCGCCTGAGACTCAAATTTATTATGAAGCGTTTTCACAGTTTGAGGCCTTTGTCAGTGCAATATAAAAAAGTAAATATCATTTTTAAGGGGGATGGTCAAATGAAATTTGCTTATCAAGAATTAACTGCGCGTACGTGTAGGGAAACAAGTGTACTGGCCAATCAAATATTGTATATGTGTTAAGGGTTCATGGAAACCGCACAAAAAGGTAGTTTGCCATTGGCGAACTATTAAGTGTCATCAAGGTGGCGGGCTACTGGCGCTCAGGAGTGACTTGCTGGGCGAATTTTGTCTATCGCATCCAATTCATTAGCATGTAAAATAAATTTTAAAAAATAATTGTGTTATGCCTTTGACACGTGAAATATTTGGACAGCGGTAAGAGATTTTTAATTAGGTAGATTTTTCCGGAGTGACTACGGGATTTTGAAAACCGTCGGAATTCAATCGTTTGAGACGCTAAAACCCTGTTTCTGATTAACTCTACGGGATGAAGAGTTCACTGCATTAGGCCTCGCTGGTAATTTATCTTTTTCCTTTGAATAGTTCTATTTTCGTGTTGGTTGGCTTCATTAATGGCTATCTTATAGCTAAGCCAGAGGACTGTACCTTTTATTGCTGAGGCAAAGGAAGTCCTAGTTATGACAGCAAGTAAGGAAGCTAGCATCCGCATGCATGCCTTTTCGGTATATTTCGAATCATTGGCCGGGAAAGTGAAAATTTCAATCCATCAGTTAGGGATTGAAATTGGTTAACTGTATGGCGTTACTTCCGATATTTTTGGAGCTGAAATTCGATCTTGTTTTCCTCTCACTGGTGTCAAGCTCCACCAAATAGTATCTATTTAGCAAGAATGAACGGAAAACAAAACTTTGCTGATTGTACAGGAAATTCATTCAGGTGGGACAACGTTTCATAGGATAATCGACATCTTCGGGATTACTTCTACCGACATCTATTTGTTAAGAAGTTACTTTACTAGTCTGTGGAGGAGAAAAAGCAAAATGTCTTTAATCTTTTGTGTTTTTCGTATATTTTACTGCAGCGTTCTCGAATTATAAGCTTTTCTTCTCTTTTAGAGACTCAAGTAGCTTGCGTCTTTCCTTTAATTTTACAATATATTATTAATCTCCTGCTTTTATATCATTTATACTGATGTTGGAACTCTTTTTATTGTCGTACTTCCCTCCCTCAATTACCCTGATTAGAATAGAGTTTTAGAGTTGGCACTCAAAGAGAAGTGAGTAGAGATATTTTACTTTGGCTTTTCAGCGGCTCAGTTTTCATGTTGAAATGCACTTTCCTGAACCTCATCTACTTTTTATAATCAGTAGTTGTCTACCGTTCAAGATATGTTTAGATGGAAATAAGATTGCCACTTATGCACAAATCTTTAAAATAACCGCGCGACCATACCTCCTTACATGATTCCTTCTTCAACTCTGCGTACAGCCTGAATCACATCCATGAAGCCTATTTTCTTTCTTCCCCTTCTGCGGCTTCTCATCATCCTCCCCTCTATCATGGCTTTCGGCATCTCCTCGCCCCTCATTTCCCGTTCCAACTACCTACTTTTCCCCCTCCTTATTTCCTTCAGGAGTTTCCTCTAATCACCCTCCATGTCCAGCATTTCCTTGTTCATTTTCATTTCCGCCCATTGCACTTTTTCATTCTTCTCCTCACTCACACCTCAAACTCCTCCATTTCGTTTCCTTCCTTTTCCTCAATACTCAAATCTCTGCGGCATACAGCTCTAGACATCATATTAGGCCCCTCACTGGTCTTACCTTAACATCCTACCTGGGTTACCTGTCATCAGTTCTCTCCAAATAGTGAACTCATATTGCCTACCAATTTCCCTTTCAATTTCCTTATTAATTCCCATTTTTCTCCAAGGCACTACCTAATCAATGGAGTTATATAATCTACTTCAGCTTCTGTCCTTCCTATTCTATGATTATCGTTTATTTACCTGTTCTAGAAAATAGCATTACCTGAGTTTTACTGTGAATAGTCGTTATCCCGTATTTCTGGCACGTTACTGATGCATCTGACAATGGCAACAGTCTTTCGGATAGCTGGCTAACTTACTCCCTCTGCTCATTTGCAATTAATATTAATGTAAATGCTAGGGCATGACCGCTCCGAAAAACGCCGTAGTGAACTACGGATCGTCGCATAATGATCTGCAGGCCGCATGCATTCTCCAGTTGGACGCACCTGCTCGAGGAGCGTAATGGGTAAATGTTCGTGAACGTAATGGACTGACCTTCGGGTCACCTCTTCGTGCCGTTGAAGCATTGATAACTCCGACCACCCATGGGTGACCCGAATCGCTTGGCCTCATGGGTAACGCTTGATAATCGAGTCGGTTTTGAAAGCTGTTTGAAAGGAAGACTGTCTTGATACAAGTGACGTTTTGAGTTGACTGCTCTATCGGAGACGAGGCTGACGCATTCGGATTCTACCCTTTCACATCACGCTGAGCCTCATAAAAATGTACAATCATTGCCAAAACTCTGTGGCGGAACTGAATATCTCTGGGTAGATAATCATGCACTAGTCAAGATGTCAACACTTGGTTGATTAATGCTCTTAAATCAGTTGGATAATATCAGAAAAAAGATTAAAAATAACGCGAAAAAAACTGGTTTGGATGAATCATGGCTATCATTTCCTTTCAAGTACCTTAGTTTAAAACTCAGGTCGCCGTTAAGTTATATTTACCTGCGTTAATCCATGTCAACTCAGAGAATTTGTATTTGGACCCATAGAAATTATTCTTTGAAGACTCCCACAAGTAGATATTTATGTGAATATTTTACAAAAGTTTTTTTTAAGGTGTACTGTGATAAAAATTTTATAATATATATCTAATATAAAATATTTTTTAAAAAATTACCGTATTGTAACAAATGAATGGCTCCATTTAATCCCCTTGGACAATACATTCTCCGATGGCGTAATTCTTTGACCTCTCTGTTGCAATTAAAATATTTCTCCACTTCTGATATCGATTAAATGTACATATCAATGTTAATATAATATAATAGTTTAAGTAAAAACAGTTTTAAATAGGGTTTGACTATGAAACTTATTATCCCAACAAAGGCTAATAATATCAGTAAATCATGCGTTTGAATATTAAAAATCTATGGTAAATTGATCGTTTTTTAACTACATGGAAATATTAAGATATAGGTATGGTACGAAATTCCACAGAGGAAAAATCATTCACCTTGACCGGGATCCGGGTTCGAATCCCGGTCAAGGCGAATGATTTTTCCTCTGTGGAATTTCGTACTTATGTGCACTTGCGGGTGACTCCGTAAAGGTAAATACCGTGGCTAGTCCCGGTATCCTCAAAATAGGAATGGTAGTTGTGTCCTCCTCCCGAATTAATTATGTGGTAGCGAAACCTGGGTGTGTCAGGTTAAGCATAAGAGGAGGCTATGAGAGAGTGGTGGCTAATGTGTGAGAGGAAGTGGTTGGACTGCGAAAGTCATGGATGAATGTGGCGGAAAAGACTAAAGAGGAGGAATATTAGGAGTCTCGAGACTATTCTGAAGAACGTGTATGAAGCAGTGCATGAGTGTAACAGAAGCAAAGTAGATTATCAGGGATAGGGCGTTATAGAGGAAATTTTGAATAGGGAGCCAGTTTTCTAGTCCTAAAAGCAAGTTCTTTGACTTTGCCTACCCCGAATAGGAATGGCGTGATGGGTATATATGTATTCCATCACTGGTCTTCATCGGTGATCTTTCCCATTATTTGCTCTTTTCATGTTAGTCATCTAATGTCGCTCCCTCATATCTCGATTATATCGTTAGGCAATTGCGAAGTAGGCTTTTATGTTACAGAATATGTCCAATTAGATTTTTCTTTCTACTTAGCTTTTTCCCCTAGCGTCTTTTCTATCTATTCTTTGGACGTCTTTATTGATCATTCTCTCCATCCGTGTGGCGCTCATAATTCTTCTGTAACATGACATTTCCGTTGCTTCCAATCTCTTTAGTACTGCGGATGTTACCGCCCAAGCTTCGCTGTCATATTATAGCGTGCTCTGACCCAATTTTTCCTTACTTCCTAGCCTGCCTTGCCAGCTGTTTGTAGGCTCTTCTGATAGAATGCCATATTTGAATCATGCTATCCTGCTGGGTAAATCTGTCTTGGTTTTTCCATCACTGGTGATACTACTTCCCAGAAAGAAGACTTAGTATACTTGCTTCAGTTTTTGCTGTCCAAGACTGACATGAATACCGTGAAAAATTTTACCATCATTTCTGCCCATATTCTTAAGGAAGAAGATTGTAAAAAAGTTTCTTTTTAAACTTCATGGTGACATTCAATTGCGAAGCTCTTCTCTACCTTTCAAAAATAATTTAATTTTTAAAACACTTTTTGTGAATTGAAAATTTTAGCTGTTGCGGAACATTCGTTTGGGTCCATTTTTCCCTTCTCCATCTGCTGGTTTTGTTCTCAATGGGGCTTATAACTTAATCTACTGCTGATCATGCTAATAAAACTGGAGATAGAATAAAAACGTTAATGAAATTGGGAAAGAGAGGATATCGAGCTTTTCAGCAAAAAAAGCAGGATGTCACTGCTAATTAAAATAAATGAGAGGACTCAATATTGCAGTAACACCGTGATTAGTGTGGTTAGTTATTGTAATTACTTACAACGAAATGAGTATTTACAAGATTAGTGTTACATGAATGAGTTTACAATATATTGTACTACAAGAGAAGTGTGGGAAACATGTAAGTCAGTTAGTGTGCAGTTAAGCCGTCAGATAATCTATTAACATTATCTATAATAATTGTCCGAAAACACAATTACTAGGTAGCAGAGACCTTATTTTCGGCGAAAATATTCTTCTTTGTGTGACTTGAAAGTTCCTGACCTTCTACCCTGCTTTAGGTGTCTTATTCTTTCTTTTATCTAGAAGGCAGATTGCCTATTCTTTCTTCGTCCCTCCGTCTTCCATTCTTGTTTGACGGTAAGGGCATCACACCAACTTTTTTTTATCTTCCTATACTATTTTCCCAGTGGTAACTTATCACGTGTTATTTTTTCTATTTTTTCTTTGCCCATGCAATTTATGTGATCATTCTATTTGCGTTTTATTTTTAAGTTGTACTCGTTGATGACTCGCTTTAGGTGCAACTCTGGTAAATACATTTAACTACTGGCCTCTAAAAACTGCCTGGCCAAGAAACTCAGACTTCATCATATGTTTGTCGTCTTGACTTGGCGGTTTTCATGCGACGTGAATTAATGTAAAAGTTATACTAGTGACATTTGATTTCGATATCAGTTTTAGTAAAAGCCTGAAACGATCCAATCTGCATTTCACTGTAAAAATGTTCTGTGGTGCATATTTTACAATAAGCCTCCTGCCATTATAACTTCCTGTCTTTGAGCAAAAGTATTATTCTACAATACAATTTCGGTCAGTATTGTAATATGCACTGAATAATCACTTAAATACCTAAGTTAATAATTGTTGAAATGGAGGAGTCTAAGAATTGAAAATGAGCCTATGGTGAAAATTCAGGTAGTAGAACGGAATCCTCCCATTTGTTGTGGTGTGATATTTTAGCTGTGTCGACCGCTGTTTACGTCGAGCACGAAAAGATGCAAGCGAATTAATATAAGGATATTCTGGACAATGGAGAGTCGTTTTCCGTTGCAACGGGAATGGGATCGCGTCTTCCCAGCTTTCTGCCCGTACCACTGCGAGAAAGCTCCGTGGTTTCTTGCGTGTGCGGACAAGGGGCAGAGGGAGAGAGACGTCGAGTGAATGACAGGAGGAGGGCGCGGCGCGTGGTGTGGACCCCTTTTGTTTACCCACTTCCCTTATAAGGAAGAAGGGGAAGGACAAGGGTCTGTCCGGGACCGTATGGGGAACATGCGTACATGCTCCCTCGGCAGGGGGATTGATATTTATTATTTTTTATTCAAAACACAAAGAACGCATTCGTATTCCCCCTGCGTGAGAAGGCGTGGAGGCTTCATGGATGGTGTTCCGAAGGGGATAGGGGAAGTAAGGATGGGCCCTTATTCGTGGGTAGGTGTGAAAGGGCCGGGCCCCTCAGGAAGGAGGCGAAATGAGATTCACATTGGAAGGAAGATATGGGGGTGAGAAAAGGCTAAAGGATAAAGGCAGAGAGAGAGGGGGAGAAGACTTAACGGTAGTTTGTGTACGAGAGGTGGGTATCGAAGGAGGATTGGAGGTGCTGGGATGGGATTATGAGAGGGGAGTCTCGCGAGAGGGCAGATCGTGATGCTTCAGCGGGTCGGGTGGGTAGGTACCTGCCTACCTATGAAGCGAACGGAAATAGGAAAAGGGTAGGGAGGAGGAGATGGAGGAGGAATTGGTGAAGGCCACCATATAGATTCGAAATAAGGGACGGACGGGTGAGGAGTGGTGGGGAGGGGTGAAGGGGAGGTTTGAGAGGAGGGGTGGACGGACGTGTTTCCTTGGAAAAAAATCTCTTGTCCACCTCTCGCGGTCTCGCCTCCCCGAGAGATTTCAACGCGCGCCACCGATGCAATTATTTTCCTGCCGCCGAATGAGGATTAGGTACATGCCGTGGCGTTCGTATTTTTGATATCCCAGCCCTCTCTGCTCATCATCGCAGGTGGCAAGACACATCGTGGAATGGATTTTGAACCGGCGTTTGAGAACCCAATATCGTGGTAATAATAATAATACTTTATTAATTTTCAATATTGCGAGGTAGGTCAAACAGAGAAGAAGAAGCTTATTTAGGAGAATTTCAGAATTAAAAAGTAGCTATAGATTCACATAAAGTTACAAACGATTACTATTCATAAATGTATTCTCACTGAACACTTTTGTATCCAAAAATTATAAACTGAATAATACACCTTATTAAAGACAATATTTTTTATGGGACTAAAAATATTAGTTTTGTCCAACTTTTTAAACTTGTCTGTAATTTTATTACAGTATTTAATTCTAACTTGGTAAAATTTTTTCATAGTGTGTTTAATTATATAGTAGGACGTTATATATACATATTTGAATTTCTGGCTATTGTAGGTATGTGTACCTGAATAGTCTACGAAATTACGAGGATTTTCTTTGACAAACATGAAAATATTATAACTGTATATGCGGGAAATGTGAACATATTATATTGTATAAAGTAGGGTGTACATGATTCCATGGGCTTGCTGTTGTTCATTATCCCGACTGTAGGCCATGAAAGTTTTAAGTAATGCTCCATATTTGTGTTTTTTCATCCACTATGTCTCAAGATTTTTTACCAGGCCACGGCACGTTGACATACTGCTTAAAATTCTTAGTTTCTTCATTTCATGCCACTAATTTGAATTTCTGTTCTTAGTGTATTTGAATGTTGACTATAGTTCACATTATGAGCGATTTTCTTGATATTATATAGAATGTAAACTGGCATGCTGCGAGAGATTTCAACGCGCAACACAATATCTCTGTGTGGAAGGAAAAAGGCGTATTTGTGTCATACCGTCCTCTGCGCTTGAGTGCAGGTTGTATGGCCAATTTAATTTTAAATTAGATTGGAGAAGTCTTACTTCCTAACTACGTCTGGTCAATCTAGAGCTTTCCATGTTTTTTTGAAAATGTATCTCCTAAGTCACTGAATGTTCATCATCCAGCTCATTATAAATCACCGAATCAAAACAATGCTCGAATGTATTAGCCAATATCTTAAGGTAAATCTTGCCCCCAATGCATATTATTATTCGCAAGTGAAGAAGTTACCTTACGCACACGTACCTACGTGTGTGGTAATTCACGAAAAACAAAATACGGTAAATATGAATTTCACCCGAATGCTCCATTTAGACTTCAATGATTTGTGTGTGGATTTATATGTGTCGTAAATTAGTTAATTTCACCTTCAACAAATGATTTTTATTAAGCATAAATTTCGCCTTGTAGTAAGCGTTATATTTCTCTGCTTGAGTTGATCAGCACTAATTTGATTACAGTTTGATGATCTCCTTCATGATTTATTGGTAGTTGTTATCTTGGGTCACTGAGTTAAGACTTATTGTTGAAGGTGACATCATGAACTATTCACAATTAGTATATTACAAATTGTATGCTCCATCTTAATGTTAAGATTGTCTTACTTGTTTAACGTTACGGTTTTGGTTGTCGATCAGATTTTGATAACTAAAATCCACAAATATCAGGGTGCGTTCCGAATGGAAGAAAATCTACTTCACTCGCGGGTGAAATATTACGTTAAATCTTTCTTGATGCATGTTTCTTTCTTATACTCAGTTGAAGGCTTAAATTAAAAGGATTATAGGTAGAACAAAGACTCGGATTATTGTGTTTTAATGGAGAGTAATTACTTTGAGACTTTCAGTTGAGTAGTTCTAGTAATTTTAGTTCTAGTTTTGTTAGCATATTTGACATATTGTAAAAGTAAGTCAAAAGAAAAGGTTAGCCAACGATTGGCTAAGCTTACATGCAGACGTTACAGTGACTACTCATTGTATTTTGTCAGTGATTTCTGTTTTCCGGTCAAATTTGCGAATGAATCTTACTAATCATGGATTACGAGTGGTTTGTGGGTTTTTGAGGTACAAACTCTCTGCCTTCCGTTCCTGTCTTCTATTTTTATTGGAATCGAAGTTATAAGGTAAGGGAGATGTAAATCAGCCGTAGGACTCGAGTTATGTTTTATTTTGTAGGTGTAGACACAGTTAAGGTGGAATAATCATGCCACCGTTATCGTCATCAGCTGCTATTTTGTTTTATCTGTCTTCATTTAATTCTATTTTCAGCTCACCACTTTATCCTATTATGCTACAAATTACTTATCTACTCCATTCCGTTCAGGTTTGTTGGTTACATACAGCTACGGTGAGGCGCCAGGCAGCTAAAGACATGTGCGCCACTGAGCATAAGTTTGTAGGTTGGCAAGGGAAGAATCATCTGGGGAATGGAGGAAGGGTGGGCTGAAACCTGGCGTCGGCATTAGTCTAGTCTTATTGAAAAAGGAACAAGTCCTCCACAAGTTAACGTCCCATCCCTAGTAAAAATCAGACGCTTTCCCTAGCGTAGACGCAGCGTCAACGGAGAGTTATACAGTCTCGGAGGAACTTCCTTTACTCCCCGATTACTCTCCGAGATTTTTGAGAGTGCCTCATGGCTTCTTTGACGCTTCGTTTTTCGTCGTCCCGTCAACACTTCTTAAGCGCTTCCGGGGAAGTAAACGAAGATTTTGCTGATGGTTTTATTTACTCTTCGATTTCACTGCAACTACTACGAAAACACATTGTGCACACACTGTAAATTAAAATCTGGTGCGTTCAAACGTCCCAATAATATGCAATATTTTTAGTTAATGTCATGATGTACTTTCGTTGACGGACAACTTAAACTTAAACTAAATACCTACGATAATGATCAATTAGTAATATTTGATAGGAATTGAATGTTAACATACGGTATTACTAATTGGTAGCCATGGTACTGGATTTATTTTTCGCTGGCTATTATATAGTCTCAGAAATTTTTGTAGAAGTTCATTTTCAGTGGTGGTGAAGCTGTTTTTTAAATTGTGTGAATCTGCTTTTAACCAGGCTAATAAAGAGTCTGTTTTTAAAAAGGTCTTTGTTGCTTGTTTAAGTGTGCTTTTGTGGCATGGAGCCAGACTGGGAATGAATACATAGGAATGGGCGTACCATGGAATTGCAGATCATGTGAACTTAGGATGTGAGGGACTTGAAGTGCTCTCCGCATAGCATCCTGGGAGGGAACGGGATTTCAGTGAAATTCCTCTGCAACTGACGGGAGCCACATCTACATAATACCCTATGTTGCTGCCAATTATGTGAATTGTAGCAATAGGTAGAGTAGTTTTTACGCTCTTTTCCATTCATTTCTTTTGGAATTTTCATATTCTAAATGGGACGCTAATTAATTATAGGTATACGTAATTTTGCCATAAGTTTTGCTCATAGCACGACTGTACTAACGAAACTGTAGTTTTGTAATCATTATGCAAGTTAGCTTGTCTAAGCTGTGACTAATGGTCCTCATGATGCTTGAGGGCAGCGTACATTCTGCATCAGTACAATGGTAGTTATAAGCCGTATTGCATGTGAAATTTACGTACACACACGTTACTTAGTGGTATAAATATTACTATTCGAATGGCTTTATGATAGTGTTTTAACGGTTAGTGTGTGATTGGTGAATAATCACCCCCTTTACTCATCCATGGGGTAGCTTGCAGGGCACCACCGGTAACACGTAGACGTGCTCTGCTAGCCGCTGCACAGTGGAGTATTTTACCTCAAAAGCTGGCCAAAATTAAAGATCTCATTGCATTTTTTCAAACTTAGTACATAGGGTGCGGTACTAAGTTTGGTGCGATACATTCAAATTTGGTGTTAAAACTACGAAATTAAAGAGGGAGCGCCGCAGGGGTGTGTGGCAGGGGTATGGAAATAATATTAATGACCACTTTAGTTTGAGCGAAATTAGGACTGTACAGTCCTTTCTTACATTTAACTCATCATCACGCACATGAACACCCATACTTTGAGCGGAGAAAAACCCACCCAGGCGGGACTCGAACCAGCGACCTTCGGATTAGCATGCGAGGACGTTACCCCGCCACCACCGAGGCCGGGGATGTAAGGAAATCAGCGACGGGATTCGACCTCGTGCCTTCGGGGTGGGATGCCAGAAGTACTCTAGCTACCACGCCAACCAGATCCACTATTCCATTTAAAACCGAGGTATAGCTATCGTCTTGCTTTGCAAATCGATATGATTCACTTCGGTTTTCTCTCTCCGTCCCGGTTTCTGACCCACAATCCTCGGCGTCGACAGTCATAGAATTCCTCCTACCATCGATTTCTCTCATGCATTCACTCCCTCCCCCCGCTCATTCCTCTCTCAATATCTATCTCTCCACTCCGCCGATGGATCGCTAAAATGTCTGCTCTCCTTTAAGACTCCCGCCCCGGTCGAACGAATGAGTCACTATATAAGGTGTATCTATAGGGGGTGCTCATGTAGGCACTGTTTGTGTGAGCGCGTGGGTGGATTCAGTTATAGAGAGAGAGAGAGAGTTCGACTGACGATCACGAGATAGGACGGGCGTTCGTCACAGACGGCGCCAACTCGCACGGCATCCACGCCCCTCGGAAGTCGGGTTCGAACCCGGAGAGGGGGAGATGGACGTGATATTGAATCCGCCTCGGTGTGTGTCTCTCTCTCATCCCGGCCTTCCAACTTTCTTCTCGTTTTATTTTTTCTCTTTTCTTTTGCCGGGACAAGAAATGAATCGGCCGTGGAAAATATGGGAACCAGGCGAGGGAATCGTTCCAACCTTTTCTTACCCCCCTATAGACCCAAGTTTTGTTGCCCTCTCTGTTATTTTTATGATGTTTCTATGTTTGTGTGGATGGGAGTGTGAGAGATTGAATAAAAGTAGTCGTTTCAGGCTTGATTTGGTGGAATATCATAATGAAAGAAAAAGACTGGCAGTTTTCCACAAGAATAAGGTTTTTACTCGACCGGTTTCGGTGTACATAGTCAGAGATTGAGTTTGGAACGATCAGCACTGGGTATCGATATCAGCAATCATCACTCTTAAGATGGTTTGCTGTATCTCTACCGCATTCTTCTTCAGAAAGCCACTTCATATTCTTCCTTAGTTGTTTATTTTAACGTCATTCTTAATATGCTTGATAGACTCCTACCTCGGTAATTATTGTTTCATTTTTCCTACCGTTATTAATTTCACGATGATTTTGTAAAATGAAATCTTGTTGAAAATAAAAACATCTTTTTATTTACACAGAAGAAAAAAGGCTAAATAGGCAAAAGCAGAAACGATATGAAAGTGATGCATAAAGCATTGGGCACAGAAACAAGAAAAATGAAAGTGTAGATTCAAATATGACTTCATTGACATTTTAAATGGTAAGCTGTGAATAGTTGCATGAAATACTCCGGAAAACTAGGACACTACTCGGTAACTGTTATTGGTGTCACTATTTCAAGAACTTATTAAATAATATATGAAATATTCGTCCGTTGAGGGTCCTCTTGGTGACCGATCTGTCAAAGAATCGATCTTGAACGATGGTTCCCGATTGTCTTCCGGTCTGGAATAATTACCCTCGCTCAAAACCCAAGTTATTTCATTCCAAAGGCACTGTTATCAGCCGAAGTGTTGGCTTCAATAGACCTCGTTTTGCCTCGCGGCTTCGGCATAGCCACTTCTTGATTCACAGCAACAGTACCATCTGTGAACCGTAAGCTGTCTGCGCTAAAACCAAATGCTCTGTTATGGGCTGCTGGGTTATCCGTCCTGTGGTGGAGGGTGTACGGAAAGAAAAGCTAGCGTATCTCTGAGAAGGTATCTGCTGCTGAAAAATTCCTGATCTATCTATGTGGACGTACGTATAGCTATTACACTCACCATTACAGGGAAGTTGGCCATTTAATCATGCAAATCGTAAGACAAGTACTTAGTAGTGATGCGAGGGAATAGCTGTGACAGGCCTGAATAATATTTACCTTGTTTGTTACAGTGATAATGATTTATGTCTGGAAAAAAGGACTTCTTTAATCCTTTGGATCGACGGCCTTTTTCTCTTCTCATTGTGGTATCGCCAGTTCCAAAGGGTGGGCTTATGGTTGTTGCATCTGTGTCATCAATAAAGAGGTTGATATTATTTTTCCAGCATAAATAGCTTTGCGCATCTACGTTATGCTTCGTTTGTCTGCCAATATTGGCTTTAAAGCAGTGTTTCTCGACCTCATGTGCTGCGTTCCCCCTTTTCACCATGGTTTAGAATATTATTCCTCTCTCGCAAGGATTTGCTGAATAAGATGGAATTTCTCTGACTATTTGTTCTAATTTCCCCTGAAACCCAAAAATTCCCCCTCTAGGAGGAATCTTCCTCTGGTTGAGAAATCTTGCATTAAACTAATTGTATGACATTTTACATATTTTGCCGTTTGTATTCCTCCAAGCAATCACTCATCATTAGGGTGGTACCCCAAAATTAGGATATTACTTTTGGAGTTTTTTAAATAGAAAAATGCGTAAAAATGCACGGGCAATCGTTTTGGAATAAATTGTATTCGTAATATTAGTTAAATATTATAAAAGTATCATCATAAGCTAATTTTTGGCTAAAGTTTCATCGACTCATGGTGTGTTTTAGTGGTGCAGGCCAGCCGGACGACAGTGCAATTCTAGTCAAATACAGTATTCAGCTCCATATGTTGTTGAACATTCTTATGCATGCATTCTTATGCATGCATCCAATCTGACTTACAGAGGGAAATAAAACATTTTTGCAAACTTTTTAATGCTAAGTATCCCCTCAAGGTGCCAATTAACTCCATATTACGGTTATGAAATGTCGCCAGATCTTAACATTCGAGGAGAACAAGCCATTCACGCTATTGAGGAATTACTCATATACCTCATACATACCCCTCTGATCTACCCCTTTGTCATTAATCACTTGAAATTTCTGCGGCCGAATCAGCTTTGCACCTTCGAAATCATCAGAAATATTTATTGTCTTGGCTACAGTAACAAAGTGTGCGTCTCTCTCACTTTATCATTGCATCTAATTGTAACTATCACATATTGATTTGGATCTCTCAGTCCATTTTTATAAAATTTATTTAGACTTCTCCTCGAAATCTATAACATAATGGAGACACTGTTCGGGAAGAAGTTTCGACCCTATGAAGAATATTCTATTGGTAATCTGTTATACAATGATACTAGCTGCTGATAGAATATGAGGGCACAGTGTATTTCGGTTTCGAAATTCATCGAAATTCAGTGATTCGTCTTAGATTTAAATGTGAGTGATTGATTCACCTTTAGAATTTAAATTCCTCCTGATAAAAATGGCTGTGGTCTAATGCACGTTCTTGGCAAACGTTTTGTGGAAGAACTCGCCCTTACTTGCAAAAGTAAAGTGAATCTTTCAAAGGTAAAGTGATGGCTAAATTAATTAGATGCTACTTATTAACTTGTCAAGAATAGACAAGACAGTCGAGCGGAGAAACAGAGTATGAGTTAGATCCCTATCATTAAAGTTGGAGGTCCATCGTGAATCTAAATTTCGGTGTAATATCTATAGTTTCTTTCCTCAAGTTAGATTCTTGATTTATTATTTTTTACTTTCCATAGCTCAGAGACCAGTTGAAAAATGCAAACAGTCATCGGTATTATCTACCGTTCTCTCACTGCCGGCTATTTGTCTTTAGCCATCGCAGAATTAATGAAATGCAGGATGTAATGGGAGGAATAATTTGCACTCGAGTTTTTATGCTGAAAAATACTTACCGGATGTAATATCGCTAGGTACACCCGCAATTAAACTTGTCGCAACAACACCTTGCTACAGAGGTATCTTGATTTTGTCGAACAATGAAAACTTGTCAGCTCCAATAACGCCATGCCCATCAGTACTCAATGTTAAGTAGTGAGCTTCGGTATCCTAGCCGAGTGATTTAGAGACCGATGATTAACTGTTAACGACATGAGCGTATGTGAGATTGAGCTTGAAGATAAAGGAAAGGCGTACTGAAACTTCAACCCACCGCAATAAATCTATAATTTACAATTTGCCCTTATGAAATCGGCCCGTATTTTTATCGTGAATCATTCATTTGCATGGTCTTTATAATGAGCGCCGTATCCTTTCAGTGACATCGCCCGTTGCTGAGTATTAATCTTGAGCCTACATATCGTCATAAAGGGTGTAACAAACTATTGTCAAACCGGTGAGGCTGTAAATTTTCCTCCATGGTAGCTAGCTATAAATGTTTACCTCATCGTTCATAGTGAATGAGATAACCAATTAAAATCAATTACGTCGTTTCTGCTGATTAATAAATTAACTCTTTGCAAAATGCCACCATTTTTCTTCGAGACTTCTGGAATATATTGATATATCATTAGCGCTTGACTAGGTATGGATGCAAGTATCGTTTTGAAAAATTATGGAGCAGACCCTCCGGCTATTTATTTCAAAATTCACAAGATGATTGTTGAATGTTAGCACCTTTTCTGTGCGATCACAAGCGGCCCGAAATGAGACGTTTCACAGTTTGCGTGATGTGATTGTCTCCTGATATCTACTTTTAACGTCCTAACTAGCAGCTGCTAAATCGGTGGCTGTCTGAGAGATCAGGGCTAAGTACTACTCTAAACTATACAAACGGCACTAAATAGCTTCTGTCAGTTAGCAATATACCATCATGTTCAAGTTACATTATAAGTGATAAGATGAGAAACATAAATGAACGTAACTGATCATTTTCAGTTTCTTTAAATAAATTTAGGAAGTATAATTTTAGGCGTCGTGTGACGGTGATGTAAGATGAAGATCATCGAATGCTTCGAAGCCATAAGGAGTCTCACTATCATGTTTTTGTCTGATTTCCATGGATCACGAAATAGAGAAATCCATAAATATCGTGTAGCGTTAGCGTCTTTTAGCAGTAGTTATGCGTAATAAAAGATGGAAAAATTGAGAAGGAAATCTTCAAAGGATTATATCATGAGAATTATAAATTCATATTCATATCATTAAAAGAGAATGACATATTTTATGTAGGTACTTAGCGTTTACCTCGATTCGCATGATGCGACTGCTGTATTAGGTAGAAAGTAATTATTCTGAATACATAAGCGATGAAACAGCTGTTGCGGTGGCTTAGTACCCTCTATTTCCATATTTAAAAGGGAAATGGTTTCCATAAGTGAAGAGGATAGGAACGCGTTACGAATGGTACAGAAATTCGTTGCGACTGATGTGATTACAAGAAAAAAAATCTTTTACATTTTCTAAAATGTCTTGTCGGTTGAAATGTGTAAAAGATACGAACAGGGGAGAGTAACAAACGCGGAAGTTTTAAGTGAATCGAATTAGAGTTAAATGGATTCGGGCATGGTGGTTGTGGAGAGGGACTAACTGGGTGGGCGGCTCGTTGGGAACGGATGTTGGTGGCACTGTGACTGACGTGTTTTGGGAGGATCGGTTGATGGCTGGAAGAGGTGGGTCGTCACTGATGTTAGAGGGCTCAAAGACGAAGGCAACTTTCGGGGAGGGAATGACAGTACTAGTACCAAGTAGGAGAGTTTTTTTTTATTTATAGTGGTGTGTCAACGTAGAGGTCATTTTGAACCGTGCAATGCCGAATTACTTCTCAGATAAAAACGTCTCCAATCCTCACTGTAAGCTCGCCTCTTCCCGTCTATTGCTATAATTGTATCTCTCCTTTTATTTCTTTATTTAATACGCTTGTGCATTTATAGATAAGTAAAAGTTTTAATTTTCCGTTTTTCGACTGACGTTTGATGTAGAGGATTTATGTATTGACCTCAAGTCGAAATGTTTTTACCAGAGAGACACATTTTTGGTATCCTCCGGTATCATTGTCTTCAAAATTTCTTACTCATCTAATATGTACTTAACGTTGTAACCTAGCCAAACATTACTCGTCGGGTTTCTTATTTTTTATGCTTGAGTAATAATATTATTACATGTATGAAATCCTCTACGTTATCTTGAGGATATGTATTCGTATAAATAATGCTGAACCAGGTGCCAAAAGCACTGTGAAACATGTGCTTTTCGATATTGCTTCTTTCTTTTCGTGGAAAGCGGTGATTTTCTCCAATCCTCTCTGTAAGCTCTTCCCTTCTCGTTTTTTTCTATTCATCTCCTTTTTTTCTTCCCTTGATGTTCATACGGTTTGTGCGGACAAGCTAATGTTGTCTTAGTTTTCGGTGTTTCGATGGGCGCCCGTTAAAGTTATGGAGTGGACGTATTCCTCGAGTGGAAATGTTTTGACCTGTGATGTTAACTTCGGGGCCATTGCTTGTCGTCTTTGACACTTGAAACTCTGACTTATGTAATTTGGGTTCCTCAGATGATCTAGTGTAGCATTTCTCTACGGACTTAGTATTTTATTGTGCCTGGCTGAAATTATGTTTATATTTATAGAGATACGTCAACGTAGAGGTCACATTGCACAGTATAGTTCTTAGATTCACTTCTTAGTTTTAGAAAAACTTACCAGTAACTAAATGCACATTTGATACCATCGATACTTTCTGTAAGAAATAATTGACTACGAGCAGAAAAGGTTCATATTTACGAAATGTGTATGATGTAAGATAATTTAATTGTAACTTTTATGAACCAAATGCAAATTTAAAAATCACAAGTGATTTTTAGATTTGTGTTTGGTTCGGAAAAATTACCTACCATTAAATGGTCTTTTATGGAATACCCCAAGGTTGAGCAAGAACTTGTTTTATTTGTGTATAATGCTAGTATCTGTAATATAAGCAATGAATCTTCTTAATGTATCCATGTTGTTGCCTATAATCACTGCTAAGCTTCCGCCAATATTCGATCCCTGACGTTTGGCCGAATACTTATAGAATTCTTCTAAAGCATGCTTTACCAACAGGAGCCAGTCGCACTTATGACTTCGCCCTCTGTGAACTGGTAGGAATGAGTTATTTATGGGTTCCCAATTCTCAATGGAGTAATTGATACTTCCTCCCTCTGGTTGATGAAGACTACTGAGATGAAACATTAATCTCACGTAATTTATTATTTGTTTCCAGTTCCCAATTATCACTGGTTTGGTGCAGTGGCGGAAATCAAATGTAAATGTTTAAGATGATGGTAGATATTCTGTGGTTAATTTCTTTGAAACACGCGGTTGTACGGCGCAAGACAACATTTGATTGAAAATGTATGCACTTCATGAGGAGTTAAAGTTGATTGCTCGCTGCGATAACATAACGTTCCGCGGTTGCTCCGAGATCGACGGTTACGCACTGAAATGGAAAAATTAAAGTTTTGAAATTTCCATATGTCCAATAATATTTCCAATATGGCAAATCTAAAGTTTTTTTTTACAATATGGCAAATCTAAACAGTGCCATATTGGACATTGCCAATCGCATTTTTCCATATTGCTTGTTCTTGTGAAATAAAGAGTTTCATAAACTAACTGACTGACACATCTGTCCGGAAATCCAGAAGAACCAGTTTTTTTTAGAGATAATGAGAGAGATTATTTTTAGAGATGATCCAGTAAAGAATTCTCCTTCCATTAAATCTAAACTATGATGGTTCCATGACAAAAGCACCAGTAAATACTGGTGAATTTACTTTAGCTACTTAACTTCAAATTAGTCTAAAAAATAAATGAAGGTTAGACGCTGATACTCTTCCCTTTAGATTCCAACTAACGTGGTTTTTCATACCCCGAGTATTTATAAATTAGCTAATACATGTGAGTGCAGTTTGTATATGGCTGCGGGATCGTATGAATTACGGGTTCGTTGGGATGGCAAAAAACACGGCACGGCGGTTTTTCGCTTAAGTTGCCGAACCATTCCCCGCAAAATCGCCTCCTAAAACACTTCCGTGAAGAGGTGGCATGCCACCGATTCGACGGATTTGATCGGGCTTAAGAAAAAAATAGTGAAATGAACCGACCACCCTCTGACTCCTTCCGAACTGTAAACAATACCTTTTGGCGGTAAATGAAGTGCGGTCTTTTTTTTTTAAGAAAAGCCCTTGTTTTCATTGCCGTCGAAATGGCACCCGCCCTCCACCGCCTCGGGATCCCGCCCAGGGAGCACGGTGTCCCGGTGGCTCGGCCAATGGGAAAGCGCCGAGGGAAAGGAGGAGGATAGTGGGGGGGAGGCGGTAGGAGTGAGGGGTTGAGGAGAGGTTGAGGAGAGGAGAGGTGAGCGGAGAAGTAACGTTGAGAGAGGTAGTGTGAGAGAGGGAGAGGAAAAGGGAGTAAGGTATCCTTGTGTGTGTATGTGGGATGGGTGGCCAAAGGTGGGGGTGGTGTTGCGTGATGGTCTCTTGGAAGGGGGAGGAGAGTGGCGTAGGGAAGGAGGGAACGGTGGAGGAGTAGGGGAGAAGGGGGGAGGACGGAATGGATGGAATGGTGGGGAGGCTCCCAGTCGGATCGTGGGCGTAAAGCGAAGACTTAAGATCTCAGTCGCGTGGAGTCCACCGCACTGCCCTGTGCTTACGAACCCCTACACTAAAAATATTTTTTCTAAGTCCGTCGGGACGCCGGAGCGCGGAGAGGTGTTTTCGTTCAAGAGTGGAGGTTCGTGTCCATGCTGCTGCGGCCTCCGAGGTCGTCTTCGCCAGGACGGACCCCCTCGTGAGCACCGTGTTAGGATACGCGAGGACACAGAGGTGAGAGGACCCTACTCCCCCCACTCTTTGTCCCGTAGATCAACCACCGTCCCTCCCTCAAATGTCCTCTTCAGAGTGCCGGAACCGCAGGAACACCTAACCCCTGCCCATTTGATTTCGGCCGCCGGTTCGCCTCGTGTGTCTTCGCCCGTCCGGCGCGGAGAGCTCTCGAGGCACGCCCACTATTGCGAAGAGCTCTCTCGCCGTGTCTCGCATGTGTTTCGGAGCGAGTGTGCAATCCATTACGAAACTTCTCTCATCGTCTACTGATCAAGTGCTAATCCCTACCTCCCCCATACCCAAACAGTGGTTTCCCGGTGGGGTGTTCTGGAGGTTGTCGGTTCGATTCTCTTTCCTCGGGAGCGGACACCGGTGTTGTGTTCTAGTGGAGCATGGCTGTCGGTTAATGCGAAGCAGGATGATTCGGTTCGTGAGTGTGACGAAAGAACAGTATGTAACCCATTTGACGTATGTGGTAGCCTGGCCGGTAACCCACCAATCTGGCTCCCCAACGGCCATGAGATACAAAATTTCTAGGGAAAGGGCATTGTGTTTGTCTCTGGATTGTGGTCTTAAGTTGAGCGATACAATTTGACCCACGAACCTTTAACCCGTTTACTTTTACTACGGTTGTTGCCAATTTCCTGAGCTGTCACATTCTTGAAATTGCATGAGAAATACAGTTTGACAATGGTGTTTACATTTCTCCTTCTGTTTCGCGTCTCATTTACGCGAGAATATTTGGGATGAAGATTTTGAGATGGGTCCATGGTTCTCAGAGTTTCTACCGCGTACGCAGATTTATGTTAAATCAGGTTCGATAACATTTTAGGGGGGGAAGTCTGTAACTTTTGTCGCCTGTCGACAAGCGCTGTTTCCCTTGCGGTGATATTCCGTACCTCTTTAAGGCATACTAACGACTTCTGTCGTCTTTTAATCGATATTCTCTGCGGTATTATGATCCTTCATCGACTGCTGTACGAAGATAGTTGCTTCCTACAAAACATTTACCGATCGTAAAAATCGTTTTATATAGACTAGCATACCGAATGACAATACCAAGTCTTTCGGAAAGATAACGAAATTAAAGATGCCACTAGCATGTCTTAACGAATCACAGAATAGTTAGTGTTTGACCTTTGCCGAAAATGACGAATCTATGAACCTCATATTTCTGGACTGTGGACAGTTTTGGCTATTAGGTAAGCGACTTCAGTTGTCTATTTTAAGTGCAGCCTTTTACACATATCAAGCGCTTATTAGTCAACGACTACAAAACTGTTTACCGTCGTGAAAGGCTTTACAGACTCGCCAATGTCGACAGAAGCCGCAGGGGAGACAATTAGCGTTTGACCGAGGGTGACAAAAGTTACAGACTTGGCCCATAGGTGTCGTCTTCTGGTCGATTCCCAAGTGGAGATCTTGTAAGCTTGCTCCTTTTTTTAAAAAGTTCGGTGGTGGTTTCGCTTCCTGGTATTGTGCAGCGGTGTGACCGGCGCGGAGCTTGGCAGGCGGCTAGCTGTGCGGCCCCACTATCCAATCTACCGCTCGCACCCCCTCCCTTCTTGTGATGCACTCTCGGTGCGCGCCGGCAAACGCCACCCACGAGATCAGTGTGCGGGTCCGTGATTTTCCGTCTCGTCAAGTAATGCGCTGGCACTCGTCTGAATGGATTACGATGTCGACGCGTCTCCCTGCCGTTTTTCTTTTTAATCAGTGACTTTTTTCTCGTTTGGTTGGTTGAGCTCCTCCGGAGACTTCAATGCTTGGATATTTCCGTAAACAATGTCGAGCTCTCCTTGGAGACTTGAACGCCTGTAAAGAAAGATTTTTATGGGAAATTGACCCTCTTGATTACTTGCTCTGTTTGTCGAAATTTCTGCTTGAAAAGTCAGTTATTACATCCTTTAGAGGACTGGAATTCTGTTTATTTTTTGATTGGCAATTCTACCGGTAGGGCTGTTTTTTGCGAAAATTTTTGTATTTTGTTTGCTGGGCTGAACTTAAGTTTCGCTCATTTGTCAGTCGATGTTTCACCGTCAATCTCTTAACTCATTCTAATTATTTGGAGGGTGATTCTAATTTTCTCTTCTTCAGTTGATTTGTAAACGTCAATCTGTTAACATATCTTAATTAGTTGGAGCGTGATTATAAGTTTCTCTTCTTCACTATGGCGTACGTAGATGAGATAGTGCTGTGAGAAGATTTTTGAATGAAATAGCTTTGAACTTTTCCTTCATGAACCCTTAAATTAGATGAAATCCTTACCGGCCGTGCTAGCTGAGTTGGTTGCGTACTTTTCTGCCTGGCCACCCTAAGAACTGAAGGTTCAACTGCCGCCAAGATCATGTTTGCAAATTTGTTTTAGGATTAGAGTCTTTGGTTGGATGGTGGATTGCAACCATAGTTGTTGGAGCATCTGAAAATGCAAGTCCACTTATATGAGTCCATCATCATCCGGTACTGTTACGCTGTAAGGAAACTAAATGCAGAATTTTTTTTAGGCTTTCACTTATTATTTTTATCGATGGGTGAAGAAGCTTTCGGGTATTACTGCGTTTGGCTCATTTTTTCTTGGCGTTTTAATTCAGAAAAAGACACTCTTAGTATAAGGAGTGAAACTTTGAGATAAAGTTAATCAAAAGCAGCAACGCCCAAAATAGCTGCTATGATAATTGTTAAAAGCAAGTTTTTGCCGAATTCTATTGAATTTCCTTTCTTTATCTATCAGCAAAATAGGGACCGAAGTCTGGGTCGAGGTGTAGGTCATCAGCCTCACGATAATCGAGGATATTTAATAGGTTTTAGCGTCCCGTCTCCTGGAAACGGAAACACCGTCGACTCCCGAGCCGCCCTTCTCTATCGAACACGGCGTATCTCGCGGCTCGGCGATCACTTGCACCCTCCTCCGGGCGGAGACTTGGCGCATCCTTCACGGCAAGGAACCCTCTATAATATCCGGCCCTGCGAAATGGCAGCGCGAGGTGATTGTGTTCACGTGCTCCGCTCTCCCGAGGTCCGCTATCTCATTTCTCTCGCACACGTCTCACGTGGAAGCCGAATGTGCCCGCTTGTGTGTGTGTGCGTCTATCCGTGCGCGTGCATCACATTGCGTGTGTCCGGTCCAGTTCTCGCATTGTAATTGCGATGACTTCCACGTGATAAGGCTCCGTTTGATATAATGGCCGGGTCGCCCTTATAAGTTTGTGTCTTTTGCCGAGCTAAGATTTTCAATCTGAGGTTTTGATCGCTTTTACACACACGCGCGCACACGCAGGAACAAGGGTGTGGGAGGTGGAGTGTGGCATGGGGATTACGGAGAGGGGTGTTAAGGGCGGCGGCGGCGTGGTGGTTGGAGGAGAAAGATTGATGCAGGCCCATTCATTTGAGGAAAGCTCCCGGGAGTCTTATAAGTGTGTTTGCATGTGTGTGTTGGCGGGGATTTTGCGAGGGAAGGGATAAGAGAGAAAACTCAGAGCGTATGTATGTTTGTGTGTGTTGATACAGTGTCCGAAGTCTGACCCTCTCTGGAAGCCGGCAGACACAGTTGACGTTCAGTTATTGGCGTCCACTTTGATTATCTCTCGGCGGGGGTTTTCTGCCGGAAATGCTCTCGCCTGGTTTTGCAATCCCGCCGCTCGATATTGCTCATTTTTTTGCTCTGAAAAGCGATTCTGTTGTCTCCAATCCCGAGTGTAAGCTCTCCTCTTCTTGTCTATTGCTATTATCCTATCCTTCTATCTTTCCTTTTCCTTCTTCACGTGACGTCCGTACGGTTTGTGTAGACAAGTACAAGTTGTCTCAATTTTCTATTTTCCGATTGACGTCCGTATGAGGCAAGGGATGGATTTATCCCACGAATGGAAATGTTTTGACCATTGATGCCAGCATAGTGGATGTCTTCCGGTGTCATTGTCTTTCGAAAATCATACCAATCTATTTTGGACTTCGTATATTGTAGGAATCTAGCCTTACGTTGATCGGCGGGTTTCTTCTTTTCTTGCGCCTGGATGAGAGTCTGTGTATGCGTCCTCTAAATCCTTGTTTAGATCAGTGGTTTATGAAATTAATACTGTACCAGGACCCATAAGTACTGTAAAACGTGTTTCGCTTGATATTGCCTGTTTTTTCCTTCGAGGGCCGATTCTGCTATCTCCAAACCCGATCATAAGCTCTCATCTCTTGTCTACTGATGCTAGCCTATTCTCCATCTTTCATTTTCTTTCTCCATTTGACATCCATGTGGTTTAAGTAGGAAGTACATCTTGTCTCAATCATACGGTTTTTGACCGACGTCTGTTTGAGCTTGGGCTTTGATGTAAACCTGAAGTGGAAATTGTTTTACTAGAGATCAAAAATGTTAGGCATTTTCTGGTATTTTAATTTCTTACAGATTCAATATGGACTTAACGTTTTGATATAGCTAAACATTGCTCCTCAAATTTCTTAATTGTTGAGCCAGAATAAAAATATTAATATAGGTATGAAATCTTCAGCATTATTTTGCTTCTCCTGGACCCATTAGTACTGTGAAACATGTACCATTCGATTTTGCTCCTTTATTTTCTTGGAAAGCGGGAATTCTGTCTCCAATTCTCACCTTAGCGCTCCTATTCGTATTTATTGTTAGTATTTTATCCTCCATTTTTATCTTCACTTAACGTCTGTACGGTTTGCGTAGACACGCGTAAGTTGTCTCTATTTTCTGCGTTTCGATTGACGCCCGTTTGTAGGGGAATGGATTTATTCCTCGAGTAAAATGTTTTGACCAGTGATGGCAGCAGTGTGGGCGTTTTTTCTCGTCTTTGACATTTGAAACTCCCATATCTAATTTGGATTACTCAGATGACTTGCCTCGGATTTCTCATCAGATTTTGTCTTTTATTGGGTCTGAACGATAGTGTTGTGTTTATGAAATGCTCTAAATGATTTCTAGGATCTATAGTTGCGATTAATGATGCCGTATCAGAATCAAAATAATTTTGTGAGCCTTTACTTCCAAAGTGCGTCTGAGATTGTCATTACTCAGTGCGATAGAGGACTTTGCATCCTTCATAGTGATATTTTATCATAGTATAAACCTCAAGGGATTGTAAATTAGATGTTTTTACGACAACTGCTTCACCTATGCATGGGATCAGTGCTTATGTGTGAAATATATAATTATGTGGTTCTGAAAGATATCAAATGTGGTATAATTGGAGAAAGGGACATTAGCGTGAAAAGCGTGATTGATTTGCCTGACCTGGCGTTGGTGACATTAAACTTTTAGCGGACATAAATCATTCCTCTTTAAATCCAGCTTTTACGGCTCAGGGAGAAGGAATGTAATCAAGAGTTTAGAGCATGCCTATTGAAAGCATGGCTATCAGTCTTGGATCTCACCACACCCTCACACTTAAATCTCTATGTTGGGTATGAGCGGACCACAGCTTCCAAAGCGCGCCCATTTAAGTCTCTCTCTCATGGAAGCACTCTCAGATTCCAAGGAATGGCGACAGGAGAGATTTTGACGCTCGGATGTTCTTAGATTTACTCCCATGGTTCCGGAAATAAATGCTCCCTTCATCTTGCTGCATTATTTCTTTGGTATGCACGATCGGGCGGATGGGTAGGATGACTCTCTTGTTGGATTCTTTATTCCTCTGTTCGTAAATAACTGCATGTAGCTTTTTATTCCCCGAATCATGATTGAATTCAAAGACAAATTCTGGTTACATTTGTCTCGTTTATCTATTTGTCGCATTTTGACGAGAAAGTTTTTTATTTCTCAGGTTAATATTTCAAAAGTGGTCACCAAATGGTACATTTGCCGTCCAGTAAACTGTATTGTTTCCGCACATTTATTTAGGTATTCTAGAATTAACCTTAACTCTTAGTAAGTTTTACGCGTGCATCATTTTCGTGGAGGTAAGGAGGAAGTTTTTATGACTCTTACTTGAAGACATTTGTGCCATTATAGACATTTATATCATCGAAACATTTTCTGAATTAAGCCATTTCTGATATCAGGTAAAGATAATTATATAAATAATTATCAACATTTCCCAGTTTAACTTATTTGTTTCAATTGCTGCGCATTAAAATTTCGGAAACATACGTCGTCTACTTGCAATGATTTTCTCATTAACTAGACACATTTTCCAAATTATTTCGGCAGTCATATAAATTCAGGTATAAAATTTAAGGCTTTAGACCTATATGCCTTGAGATTGCTGTCTGCTGATTATGTTGTTAACCTAGATTTTCCTCATTTCGTCTTGATAAATTGCAAGTTAGTAGCTACCTCATGTGAAAGTGACTGGCAAATAATAATATTGCCTCCGATCCTAGTAAAATGAGTTTTTTAATCAGTAACTTCTAAACATAACAAAAATACCAAAACGTATAGAATGATATGTAAGAACACCGTGAAGGTGAGTGCATCAATAATTTAATCTATCATTACCGACTCAATCTGTTAAATTAGTTACATTTTTTCATCACTTTGCAAAAATAAATTTACCCTGAGTAACGGTTTACTCCATAGCATTAAAAGAAGCTTTCTCCCCGAGAGGTAAGTAAGTAGATGTGTAAAATGAATGCATTTTGCTGTAATTTGAAAATTTTTCATTTTTTTTTTTTACTAATATACGCGCTGAAAGTTATTATTTATACTGTGCTATTGTCGTCCATTCTCCTATGCGCTTAACGGCCCAAGAAAGAGAGATATTTCCTCACTCGTTTCTGCGGAGATGGCCTCGCGCCCAGGGATTCCATTTCACGAAGGGGAAACTCGCTCGCTTCTCTTCCGCCTGACCGCGAACTCGATTCTCGTCAATGCCGCCGAGCCGCCCGTGCCACGCGGAGTAATTTCACGCCTCTCTTTTCGATTACCCCAAAGACGCGCTGGAATAATTTAGGGTCGCGAGGGAAGCCGTATGTTTAAATAGGAAAAAAAATCAAAGCGCCTTGCAAGTGAACGTTGTTTCAGCTTAGATTTTTTTTCATTATTTCGCAGCGTTTCTACTATACTTAGACAAAGTTTTTTTCCTCTCTTACTGAGAAGAAGGCAACGAAGGTCGTTTTTTTGAAACGTTTTCCCCTCTGCTCCTAAGATGCGTTGGATTCGAAACCACCGGAAACCGAGGCCAAGTCAACCTAGAATTGAACGGCGGTCTTTAGGTAAAGGTAATTTTGTGCGCTGGAAAGAAAGATTTTATCCAGAAGTATCTTCCAAAACATTTCTACAGGGAATCGGAAATATCGGGTGTCATAGAGATCAATATTGGCCCTGAATACCGAAGTTTCCTGGTTCGTTTCACGATCGAAGAACCGAGGTTTACTGTCTTTTTTTCTATGAAAGTTTTCAACGCATATCTTACCGTTCATCGCGGCAGGTAGTTATATTTTTCAACAATAGCGTTTACTCCTAGGCTAATCCTTTTTAAAAAGCCGTTTTTCTCTCTTACTGCACATTCTTGTTTTCGAGTCATCCACTTCATTTACGTAAATTCATTGCCATACTGGAAGTGTCGGAGGTTGTTTTGAAAAGGTTTTCCCCCGCTCTTCCGATGCTTTAAATTCAGCTTAAACCGATACCCGGGTCAACCTGGAATTTAGTGGCGCTCTTCTGGTTAAGACAATCTTCTGCACTTATAACTTAATTCCAATGTTATTGTAACGCAATTCTTGATCCAGCACAAATATAAGGATGCTTGCTAGTGTATTAGATTGTTTTCCAGTATCTGGTGTAACTGAACCAGCATGCTGCCTAACGAGCATGATATCATACTCGTTGAGCTACATGCCTTCATGACTGATGTTATACTAGTTTGCTACTCACTCCTAGTAGGATCTAATAGTAGTTGTTGACCAGTCGCATTAGTTTTTAATTTACTGTGTGGTAGACGTTTTGGACGAAATAAATGAAAATGGTGCATCCTCGCAAGTACAAGTTCAGTGATTCTGTGAAACCTTCCAGGATGTCTCGAAGCTTCGTAGATTCCGCCTTCAATAGCACTGGCTAGCAAATCAGGTCTTGCACTGGATCAAGTATCTTGCGATTACGGGCTTAGAGTCCTGCCACTATCGCAACGAGCATTGAACCTGTAGGTACTCATATAGTAATTGCCGGGATGAAAAAGAGCTACGGACCTTTGGCTTCCCTAGCCAATGCGTAGACCATCGCGCTACCCACGCTTGATTCAGGCCTATTTTTTCTCTTGGCCCTACACATTTATTCGCCGTATATTCGGCAGATGGGAATTTATTCACTTGTAGTTACTCAAATTTGTTCAGAAGGTATCGCCTAGGTTGTTGTTATTAAAAATAGTTTCCGCTGCTTCTAATATACTCTGGCTTCGAAATCACCGGAAACCGAGGCCAGGTCAACCTGGAATCGAGCGGCGCTCTTGTGTTTTAAGTTCTTTTGTGCTCGATAGCTAATCCTTTTTAAAAACCCTCGCTCTCTCATACCGAGCGTTGCTGATCTCTCACTCCATTTACCCGTACCTCATTTTCTTCTTCATCAATCTTAATTGCCGACGGTCGTTACCTTTCACTATTGTTCTGGATAATATCGAGAACAAAAGCTTGCTTATTCGACAGCACAGATCCTTTTGCGACTTCAAAATGCCAGAGAGTTAACACGTGCAATGGGGGGTGTAGGTATGTACCGTCTCGTTAATACAGGAAACGATGTTGCATCGGTGGGCTCGGGGTAAAAATCCGAGGTGTATTCAACTCTCGGGGATAATTTTTTTCGGTTCCTTTGTTAGGGGTCTTCTTCCTTGTCGGCCGCTTTGTTTTTCCTTCCCCTTTTTGTTCCCTCAATAAGTATTCCAATCAATGTGGGAAATGGGCAAGCACGATGAGAAATCTTTTGAGAGGCCACCCGCACCTTTTAGGATTGTGCATTTTTCGCCAGGGCGTCCTCCAGGCCGATCCATCCATCAACATCCATTAGGCCGCCGAAGGGATATAACTCAACCCGTTTTGATGCCTCTTAAAGGGAGGGGGAGCTCTTTGCATGGAGCTCATCGAGCGCATTGAAATAGGTTTTGATTTACAGTGCCAGGGGGATGGATGGGGAACGTTAGGAGAGGAACAGGACCCGGACGTAGATTAACTGGTTGGTGTGGTGACTAGATTACTACTGGTCTTCTATTCCGAAGATCTAGGTTCGAATCTCGGCGGTGGCCAGGATTTTACTGTGTTGTCCCAATCCCCACATAAAATTCCGATACTTCCTATTCCAAAGGCTTAGATTTTGTCGCAAACCTTAGTTTTTGTCGCAAGGAAAATTCACCGCCACTGCCAGGAATGGTCGAATACCGGCAGAGGGAGAGATATTTTTAAAACTTAGTAAACGGATTCCTACCTGAGCGCCACGCTGAGAAAATTCCAAGTACTGTGCTCTGTCCGTCGAATGGGATATTAAAAGGAGGACACATTGATGCCTTTTGTTAGGAGTTGGTTAATGCCGACGTCGAGTTTCTCTCTACCGTTCCTCCACCCCCAATTATTCTTCCCTTAAAGGTGTAGCAAAACTTTGTGGCACTCACTTGTGAGAAGCACGACGTATAGGAGAGGAAAGCACGTGAGAGAGGGTGACAAGTGGACCAAGGATCCATTAAAGTATTTTGAGCGAGATATCACTTCACATAAAATTCGATGAATTTTTCGTGATTATATAGAAAATAATCTCATTTTTCCATTTGTAACAAAATACCAGGACACTTATAATTACACTTATCAAGATACCGTGGTATGATGCAATGGCCTACTGTGCATTTCAAGTGCAGTGCTCCGTCCGTCGAATGGCAATGGAGATTCCTTGGTGCGTTTCGTTGAGAGGGGGCGGGATTCCCTCCACCATTCCTCCTTTCCCCGAATAACAGCATTCCCACATTCTCTGACCAATATACTCGTACATATTCTAAACGGTGCAAATTACCTCAGTTGTCCGTCACCTCCCTAATAAAATCAACCTACCGGACGATTCGCGTTTCCTCCTGCGACACAATACTAGGTATAATTGTTCCTTTTAATGATCAATTTTAATTTTTGTGAACGAAAACTCGTGAGCGTGGCATAGCGGTGATATCTATCACAGTTAATTTAGAGGCAAACGGATTACTGCATGAACTGTGGTATGGTTGATATGAATAGAGAAAGGAGTGGATAAAATATGGTCATGCTGAAGGCATGTTCTGATCCATGGATAACTGTGGCGGTGGATATATGTATAATGATATTCATGCATACATTGTATATGAAAGGGCAGGAGGAAGCTTTTCATCACATCTGCGCTGCAAACATACCCGTAGGCATAGGCTTGCGCTATTTTAAACCTTCTATTCTTGCACCTGCAGCGTTTCGCGGCTGCATGATGTATTTGAGACACTTTTGTGTAATTTTTCTCTTGTCTTTTACGAATTGCTTACGTGGTGGATTACGGAACGTATTTATAGTAGGACTCTATAAGGACTCTGCAAATGAAATTATTTTGGTTTTAATGCAGTCAAAAGGTATACCTTATGTTCAATGAGTATTTCAATCGACTGAAAGAGTACCTGAGTGGTATACAGATCTTCTAGTTTGTTTTTCTGATTTCAGCAACAAAAAACTGTTTTCCAATTAAAATTCCGAAGTGCACGTGTCTCTGAGGAATGTCCGTTAATGTAGGTCCTCCCCGTCTCTCATTCATAAGCCGTCATACTGCCCTGAGCCTCACGAGAGGGTTTTCTTTGAAGTGTAACCAAGTTCTACTCCGTCGCAGAGGAAGAAGGTTGCCGTGAAGTGGACTCCAGGGTGTGAAATACGCTGGGGAACCCAAGAAGCTTGGCCTTTTGTATGCATACTGCAAATACGCATCCGCTTTCGTTCTTTAGGGAATTATTTTCAAGCTAGTTAACAGTAAACTACGTAACTCTATTTACCACGCCCATTAAATCTGAAATATAATGCTTAATATCCACATATTCGACTACTTCCTGGAGAAGTTTGCCAAAACGTTCCTTAAACAATGCTGAAGTTTTATTAAACACTAATTTACTTATATAATTACTTTGTCATTGTTAAGTGTTTTGCGCTTTGCACTTTTTAATTATTATCTACTGGTAATGGATGTCGTATGTCATTATAAATATAATGATGCCCAGCAAAATTTGTTAGCTATCAGTAGTTTTGTGAATCTAAATAGAACAGGATCTCCCCTTTGACATGAAAACAATTTTCGCCTACTGGTCGCTCTGCAGAGACAGGTAACGGGGCCAAGTCCTCGTATTTGGCCTTGGGCAGGCATTTGTGCTTGTGCTTTAGCATTCTAGCTGATTTTGATTAGCAGTTTAAAATATTAACATACTTAATGACCAAAGTCCATTATATTGAATGGTTAGAGTAAACTAGTAAATTATGGTGTACGCCTGGGAACACAACACGTACTAACTAAAATGGACCAAATCTTTTCTTTATCCTCTAATAAAATTCAGTGAGAATTTTTAAATATTCTATCTGATGTAAATAGTGAAGTTACCATACATGGATGAATTTTTATAAGTCATAGCTGTGTGATTCGAATTTTCGATAATTATAAATGGACTATACGGACGCATGCGTTTATGCATCTTGAATTGTGAAATGTTTCCTTATATAAATCGAAATGTTGAATACTTGAAGCATTGCTTAAGTTCTTGACGCAATTTGCCATATTGAAGTCTGACTTCATGAAAAAAGAAAACCTCCCCTGCATTTGCTAAGTAGATTCTTTAAATATGTCAGGAATGGCTCAGCATTTTGTCAAGATACTTAACCGTGGAACCGTTATAAGATTTGGTCATGCTACATCATCACTCACGCGAAAGCATTGACATTGTTCGTTGATAAAATCTGTCGTCGCATCACGCGAGAAAATTTTTCAATCCACCAGATTGAAGTCTTGGTTTTATCTCGGGGCCGAGTTGTTTCGAATGTCGTTAATCTTACCTTTCATCTTATTTTACATATCCTTCTCACTGGGCCTCACCGGATGACTCCTTCAACTCGCTCTCCAGCCTCACAGCTCGCGTCGTATATCTCTGGGCTGTGAAAAAAGAACCCTGATAAATTTATAGATTCATCTCATTTGGCTGTATTAACATTTTGGGAGGCCAAAAAAATGAGAATCGCCCAAGGAATGCGGAAACCTTTCAGGATGGGTCGCCTCGGGACGTAACGAAAAAAAACAGCGTTTGATACGGTAGCCGGCTTCCGTTCGGTCAGATCTCAAGATAAGAGTTAAGACTAGGGTTTCTTCAAACCTCTCATATAACCTTTGGACCTGGAGTTTTGCAGGAGACTGTTTATTGCAGATAAGAAGAGGTCTAAGCTTCGCGAATAGCATATTTCAAAGCCACAATTTAGTACGCGATGATCCTGCTGAGGTTCTTACTTATCGTATAAGCGTTGGTAATAACATTTAACTTAAAGCTTTCTTCAAACCTCTCACATAATCTTTGGACCTGAAGTTTTGCAGAAGACCGTTTATCGCAGATAAAAAGAGGTCTAAGCTTCGCGAATAGCATATTGCAAAGCCACAATCTAGTTTGCGACGATCCTGCTGATTTATAGGTTTTCCTTGGTATGAAAATGATTCTCTAGATTCTTACTTACCGTCTAAGCGTTCATAATAATTATACAATGGTGTTGTTATTTGTAAAGCTGATACTAGAACCCAAGTTTTGTGGAGATAATTAAACGTTAACTTATTAAGCTGAATGAGAGTAAGAATGTTGTGAGCAGACTCGTCGATGTTTTCCTAGGAAGGTTAGTGCGCGTATTTATTAATCGACGTTCTATTAAGTTATTTGACGAGAGAAATTGAAATAATTAAGTCTATACTGCTGTACCTACTGTAGAGATATTTGTCCCGAAATTCTTTGACGCCATCTAATACTCATAAAAGATGTTCTTTTTTGTTTGAAAATGAAGTTTTTATTCGGTCGGGCTGATAAGTCTCAGCAAAACCGTGTTTCTGTCCTCCATTTTAGGAAGATGGTGAGAAATAAAGCGCAAGGAATCTGTACGCGCATTAGATCGAAAAGGCTGCTGCAACTGTGCTCTTCACCGAGCAATATCCGGAAGTGACTTGTGGTATGAGTAAAGTTGAGTGGCGTTAGCTCTTGAAACTAGCTAGCTCTAAGGAATGGCGTGAGAATTTTAATCTTGCTCTACTGATCCTGCCTAGAGAAAGCTTTCTCCGTAGGAAACGAGTCCCCGGCGTCTCTCGCCGAAAATAAATGGGGGTGTCTTACCGTAGAGCGTTTAATTGAAGAAAAGAAGATCCTTTCTCACGTCAGAATCCTCAGAGAAATCGCGAGGTTTATGCGTGGAGGCGTCTGCTTCCTTCCCCCCTTTCTCCTTCGCTCCTCGGGCGATCTTTCGGTCCACCTCATTCACTCCCAATTTCGATTACCACCATCTTCCACCTTCCTACCACCCCTTTCGACTCATATCGTTCTCTCCGTTACGAAGCCTCTCTCTCTCTGTTATCGCTGAATTATATACCGCTTCGATTATGGGGCGTTGTAATGTAAACGATTTGCAAATTTATGAAGAACTCGGAGCCGAGCTGGGCTCTCTCGTTCATTTCAGCCGTTCCGGGTTGGTTGTCTCTCGACTCGGATTAACTCGCATTGCTTGTCCCTTCTTTTTGCTCCATTTTGCGTCGTCCAAGTTCACCCACAGGGCTATAAGATATTTATCGTTCAATTTTTTTGTATGTTATTGGCCATATTTTCATTGAGTTGAATGGGAAACGCTGATACAAAACGGTTTGCTTGTCAGAATTTTATTAATGAGCTCGTTGTGTCGTTTTCCATTGAATGGAGCAATATGTTTCTCATTGCATTACCTGACGTATTTACCTACGTGTTGTTTATTTGCGCCGTGGTGCCATGGTGTTAAAATGGTATGTACCACGTGCGCCCTTAATGGTCATCCGTCTGCCAATGTTTCGGGTTTATAGTCAACTCGCCAACACTTCTGGAATGCCTTAAGGATAATAAAGGGATTTTACTGGCGATATGATGCACGCTCTCCCTATTTAGGAAACCGATTGTGTGGCGGATGGTGGTCCGAGAATTCTGAAAGAATGTCTAATGAAGAACTATCCTGTGTATCTTTAACGGCATATGTAGCCGAGTGAAATGTCTGTTTTTTCTTTTAAATTCTTACATAAATCGAGGAACTTGGATTTAAATGAGAGAATAATTATTAATTGTATTCCAAATGGCTATATTTTACTTAAAACGCTCATGGTCTCATAGTGAACGACCGTATGAGTCCAATCTGTGTGAAGAAATTTCGTATTGCCCTTTCTTCCTTAGATTGTAATTTATCGTCAATTAAGAGGCTATTTTTTCATTTTTTATGATTGATTCGTAAAGTAAATGCCAATGTTTTGGTTGTGAGTGTAACCCAATTTCTCTTCATCAATTTGAGGGACTTTCGGCTCCTGCCATCATGTACATTAGGGTGGAAAACCCTGGTGTATCGGAATCATACAGCTTTGGCTCTCATGACAAGTTTTGGAAACGTTGACCACTACCATCTTCTGCTGTATTATGATGGGCAGTGTTAGATTCAGCGGTTATTTCGACTCGGCATGAAAGAATATTCTCATGCTGTGATCGGTCTACCAAATATTTTGGTGTTGTTGATCCTTTAAGCTTATTTTTATCTGAAGGCACGCGAAAGTTACCTGTAAATTCACTCTACGTTGGGCACAATATCTTATCCACACCACTTCTGACGGCGTATCTTATTTACGTATAAATATTACGCTTATCCCTGCCCATTCAAGCTTAAAGAGTGGGAAAGCTTGTAATGCAATTTATAGGCACATTCATTTTTTTTAAGTATTGTGTTCGTGGCATGACTTAAGGAAATTATACTTACTTGGATTAGTATTCCAAGCTCTACGTAGCAAAGTAGATGCATCTTGAAATCATTGTGATATTTTCCTTTTAACAGTATTCTTATGCTAATAAAATTCACGGGCCTTTTATGAACGGGTAAGGCGTTTTGCTTTTCCTTGAAAAATGACTCGCCTAAATTGTATCCCTACTAAAAACGTTTTCATGATCTATATTGTGGTGAGTTTCAGCTTCAGGTCCACGTATAAGACGATGGAGGATATTTCTTTCGTAGAAAATGTAAAAATGGAAAAGATGTCCAGTTATCTCGTATATTTTTCTTTACAACTATTGCATTCTTTTTCAAGCGAACCATTTCAATTTTTTATCAGTGCCTTGCCTCCGGGTTAGTTATTTTAAATTTTGTTCGGCCGTAATATTGTATCCTATGGGACAAGGGATGGAAAAAGAACATATTATTTATTTATAATGGGCGTTGATTTGTATAGCCATTAATGCAAAATTAGCTTATTTGCTCAATTGAACGATCGATTTGAAATAAATACGCGTCAAGGGTTTGAGCTCTGCCGGTATGTTGCTTCCACCAATGCGAGTCTTCCCTGGTTGGAGGTTCTCGAAATGCTGCCTCTTTTTGAACTCGGGGGCTTATTCAGTTTGACACTTTAAAATTCTTGTGTCATCTGAAACTTTCATGATTCCCCTTTGTGACACATCCTAGTTCGTCATTTGGCTTCGTATACGAGTAACTACATAACAGAGGTTGAGGAAAACTATTCACCGATAAAAAAGGAATTTCGTATAATTATCAAATGCGTTTGTACTTGACAATAAATTTCAGTTTTTGCGTGAATTATTACGAATAGTAAATTCCTGTCGTACCAATAGAATTTGTTTGCATTCCAGCTGGATGGATCCAGCTGTGGCTATCGGTCTTTTTGGTGGACATTGTGCCCAGGAACCGAGAACTAAGATTGAATATTCATTGAGCTCTTAATGAAGTATTTTTTAGTGTAGTAAACGTTTTCTTAGGGGTGAAACAAAAAAATAAGTTCAAGAAAGAATTATAAGTGTTACTTTAGGTGTAAATCCACGCTTTTATTTTGCTTAAAACTAAAAAAAGGAGCGCAGGAAAATATTTTAGTGGATGACCGAATTGCTGTGGTTAACTTAAAACAAACAGATAAAGAATGGTAGCTGGGAAATCCAATCACTGGCAACTGGACAAAAGACCAGTAGCCAGCAAATCCTGGGGTAGGTGGTTACCTGAGATGGTCTAAAAATGAACTCGCATTGCAAGATTTTCTGACCCTGTTATTTGTCTTCTAAAAAAGTGATGGTAGACTTAACCTTCAAAAGTACTTTTCCGAGCATTGTATCCCTGAGTAGAAAAGAAGAAATCGTTTTTAACCATAAATTCTTTTCGGGAAGGTTTGGAATCGGTTCGTCCCCATTACTCTTACCCTTGGGCACTAAGATATGGCCGTGGGGAGCTGTGAGCCTGCATGAAGCGCGAGAAACCAGTAATTAATTGATTGTTATAAAAGTGTTCCTATTCATAACAGTTATTCTCTTTCTAATCAATCCATGGAACTCGCCTCTTATGTGTTCCATTTTACTTTTTATGCATTCATTTATAAGTTCATGTGTGTATTAGATGTGCGTGGAATGTGTTATTTAGATAAAATGCTAGCAAGGAACTTTCTGTAGGAGGAATGCCATACCCGTAGTTCCATAGAAATATAGAGGTGTGGAAAGTATCCTGGAAAAATTGATTTGTTCTGCTGCATAATGGCATGCGTAGTCGTATGAATGCAAAATGTATGTTTTTTCTTACATTCAGTCGTTTCATACTTGAATCTATTAAGAAAAAGCCTTCATTTTGCTCAGAAAATTGAAGTCCAAGATGCTTATAATGTATTTATCAATTTATCAATCAAAGTTTGTGTAATCTTCGGTATGGTGGTAATTGTTTAGTAAATTATTCATTCAATTATCAGATGTCACTGATGGTATGAACATCGGCCAGTAAAGTGAATTGATCTATACCGAAAATTGTTTTGTTAATTGTAAAAATCACACAAATTACTGTGCGCCTTCACGCGCACGAGTGCAACATACCAAAGTATGAAAATTCACCGTGTGAAATACTTGAGTGAAGTTCGCTGCGCCTACTCAGGCTATAACTACGCCTTCTGTGCTACAGTAATAGTTCGCCTGTTCCCACTAGGATATTCACCTTCAATTTAGATGACTTGGTTCTAATCCCGGTGACATTTTAATTGCATTTAAATGGCGAATTTCCTGAGTTTATTGTTATGAAGCTAATCTAAGAAGCAGTGACTAATTGGAAGCTTTCCATTTGATGAAGTTGATGAAATTGGCGCTGATCGGAACACATCAGTACACACGAACGACGATGAATGGAATGATGTCCAGGCATTTGCGAAACGTTTTTTAACCTGCCGATAGATAGTATTCTTCAGATACGCAACAGTCAAAGTCTAATGTCATTTTATTATCAAACGAACCTCTTCAAACAAAGCCATTTGAAATATACCACATAGTAATTAAAAACTTTGCATTATCCATGTTTGACGCCTTAGATGAAAATAAACGCGCCAACAGCTGTAGTAGATGCGATTATCGACGTTCTTTTCTAGTCAGACATACTCCCTATCTCAGCCATGCTCCCTATCCGTATTGAAGTGCTCTTCCTAGTACGCAAGGTCTAAAACGACTTTAAAGCGCTCTTGTGTTGCGAAGTGAGCAGCACACTAGAGCGAATGGAAAGCTCCCATCGACAAGAAGGCTTCCTCAAAGTCCTCCCTTGCCACAAATCTTCTGGTATTACTGCCCGGTTCCGGTCATCAGTGTGTGTGTCGGCAACTCCTCATTCCACTCTCATTCAGCCCATCACCACCCGTTCTCTTCTCCTCCGTGGTCGTTCGTCGAATATATTCAGTCTTCACGCGAGCCCAAGGCTCATAGCGTTCGGGGATGTATGTAAATTTCTGGAGACGGAACGGCCGCGGGGTCTCCACAGCTTCTTCCCATGCCGGTCGTCAGTGGGGTCGATTTTCGTCTCGATAGCGACCTCTCGAATCATCTGATAATTCCCCCTTTTTTTCGTGCCGTAGTTTCCTCGGTCGAATAGTGGTGATTCGAACCGATTCGCATTTATAAACGTGACGTCGTACCAACCTTCTTCGAGATGACGCTTGTGACATCGATTTACATCAGTCTCCGTTCGAAAAATCTCTCGTTCATTCACTACACTGCGAAAGGTTAACAAAGACTCATCCCGTTTTTAATTTAGCGTGTAATCTAAGCATTACTAATATTTCGAATTTTTTTAATGAATCGAGTCATTTTTAGTTACACCTCTTTGCTGGAAATGCCACTCAGTTTTGGTCAAAAAAATTAATTTATAAAATTTTCATGATAAGAGTAACTAAACGGATGCCGAATGTGAAACAGCAATTATTATCATGGCTTATTCATCGAAAACACATACGTAACATTCACGAAATATATTTTTATGTAAGCAACAGTGTGCTATAGTTATTTTATTCGTTTTCTTAAGCCGTAAGTGTATTTGGCTTAAAATTAGTGATGTACGCATGGGCCAATAAAAAGGACTCCTGAGTAATCCTTCTGGTATTCATATTTATACTCCTATAAAAAAAGTTTTAAATAGGAATGAATTATCATCTATTCCAGATGGTGACGCTTGTTGTGATAGTATCTACTTCATGTAATTTCATGCGAATTTGAGACTACTGTTTTTGATGTGAAGTACCACTTTTCGTGAAAAATTCTGGTATAGGTTCTGATTTTGAGTAGGGAAAGTGTTTACACACTGCCAGCGTTCAATTGGAGGCTAATTAAAGGAGTTTTTCAATTTTTTACAATTAGAAATTGAAGCACTTTAAAGCCCTAGTGTACACGCTTCCATTATGTGCAATAGAAACTAATACACATACTTTTAAAATTTAACACGTACATCTTTGATGTACGTGTTAAATTTTAAAAGGTATACCTAAGCAACATATTGCCTATGCCTTTGTTTAGGATTAACTTTGAGTAACGCATCGAATACTTTCCTTGAGACTGTAGACACATCTAGCATAAAAATGGAATTGTAATAACTATTTGTTCAGAAATCAAATCTCTTTGGATAGCTTGTGTTCAATTTTCTAGTGGAAACTACTCGCATGCATGTGAGTGTGGAGTGAAACACGTATTATCGTGGAAATATGTGAATTATAATCCTTTTCTTCGCTAGGAAACTTGTATTTTATTGCAAAAATTAAACGAAAGTTAGCATTTATGCTATAATTATAGGCTGCCATTGCCGTTGACTTTCATGGTATAACGGTGTTATTGCTTGGAAAAACGCGATTTCTTTCTCGGCTGACGGGAAAATGCAGCAAAGACAAAGAAATTCGCCCCTTGCGTTGCCTTCCTCTTACTGTAGGTATAATCTAAAGCGGTAAATGTCGTCTGATCATGACATATGATACTTGTTCTCTGTGGAATCATTTCGCTCTGTTTTCTCAAGGCGTTAATCAGTCCCGGTTGAGTGCATTCCGACAAATATGACATTAACACATGAGAAGCAATAGCGCGTATTATCGCGCTGGGAAAAGTCCAAACGGCACTTCTGAAATTAACTGGGCAGCTGAGACTCGTAGATGTTCTTTCATTACTTTTTCAAACAAAAAAAAAGCTCACCAAGCCATTTAAAAATAAAGACCCCCTCTAATAAGTAGTATACTATCATATAATTAGGTGTATTACGGTGGACTGGTCTTGAAATTCATGTAAGAGTTAGAATTGTTATTTGAAACAAAGGTGAGGCAACTTTATTTTAAGTGTAAGTCATTCCAACTTTCAGACTAGAGTAACATGTAATTACTACTCATTTTTATAAATAATAACTGTGGTTTTGGTGTCTTTGAGTATAATAGATTTTGGACTAAATATTTCAAGATTGAAAAAAAAAACGGTAAATGCAAATCCTTATTGCGCTGATTGTCTCTTTTGACCGTGAAAATTTTGTAAAATGGGAGAGGGGGGTGAGAACAGGGGTCGCCTGGTGCATTGCTCGAGGCGTAAGTGTCCCTTGCCGTACTCTCTTGCGGCAGTTAACATGCTTTTGTTGGCGTGTAATGTTGGTAAAATCTCCGGCTTATAAGACGCCCTTTTTTCCCCAAAAATGACCCAGGAAAATTACCTTGCATCGTATGTAGTCAACGTTCAAGTTTCCCAGAAACTTTTTCGGTAACTCAAGGTTGAAATTCGTGCAAAGTGTACTTCAAATTCATCTGTTGACAGATTTTTAAAAGAATTATCAGTGATCTAATTATCTAATTATGCGTAATCAGTAATGTTTTTATCGCCGTAAATTTTTAGTAATTGTGCGTCACTCACTCAGTGATTCAACCTGAAGGTTGGTTTGGATAGTTGAGGGTAGAGCTCACCCCGGACTGAGCCACAGGCGTGTGAATTTCACACATTTAGGGCAGGGGGGCCACCGAGGATTGGACTTTTTCCGAGTATTTTACTTTTACTCGGGGGCGTCCAAAGGCTTCACCCGGATTTGAACCCGGGACCCTTCGATCAGTAGCCAAGCGCTCTACCCACTAGGCTACCACGCTCCTCTCTGCCCCCGCTCGCGCGGTGCGTAGGTACCACTATATTGGACGTACTTAAGTGAAATAAAGGATGATGACGTCCTTGATCACGCAATATTTCTATGTGTTAACATCATTCGGCAAAAGTTAGAATTTCAGTTTCAGCGTAAACAATATCAAAGGGCAATAGAATGATTATTTAGATTTCCCAAAATATGAGGCAAAAAATAGGTTGCAAAGACACTGTAGGTGAAACGTCGCCATCAAGAATAATGCCAACGTGGACGAAACCCGAAAATCTCCTTAGCTGCGAACCTAAACGCCGCGAAAATCTACGTCAGAAACTGCGTCTCATATTCTTTTTCGTCTTATAAGCGGGAAACACAACATATTTATCGATTATATCCCTACCTACAACATTCCGAGGGAATAGTTTTCTTATGGCACCCAAATAACATCTCCCCGAAGGACAGTATAATAGGAGAGGATAGAGCTTACCCAGTACTAACTAAGCTCGGCTTGTGAATTAACACCTTTAGGTTATAATGAGAGTTCTTTTGAATGTAACTCCTGTGGTTTCCGAGAATATTGTGGTATCCGTACAAATAACTCACCTCTTGGGTTTAGTCCGCCTTGCCCTGAAGATCTTGCCGGAACGTCCATGCCGGCAGCCATGCTCTAGAACCACTCGACTACCGTGCTAACCACGCTTTGTATTGAATGCTCCTCAAGGGAATTGCATTTTCACTAATACCTACATACATTACCATCTCACAGTTCCATTTCGGAGTAGGTAACGCCGTGAGAGCTCAATTATTTCCATAGGCGTGCGCACGGGTGGTGCCGGTGCACCACCGGCACCACGTTATGACGAGAAATAATTAATTAAATAACCCAGAAATTCGTGAAAATGATAGTATGAATGTTTATAATTTTGCAAGAGAATTAGATGAACCATAAACTGGTAAATTAATGAAATACTTAAGTGGTTTTTCTTTCTGTCTTATTGACAAACAGCGATTAAAAATAACTGTAGCTGGCTGACTGACAGTGCAAATAACGTTTTGCATTTCGTAAATTGTACCAAGCATGCGCAGACAACTAAGGAGTGCGTTTGCGGTGGCTTTCTACGAGCTAATTATTCAATAAAAAATTACTTAGGCTCTACAATAACGAAACTGAATAAGTTTATTCCTCGCTTTTATTTTTAGGCGCTACAGGAACCGCTTTAAATAAGTGGTTGGAGTGTTATTCCTGGTGAGAGGAGAATGTTGCCCTAAAGCAAGTTATTAAAGTAAGTTTATTGTTTCACTTTATAACCATTAGGTAAAGATTGATAGTGTGTTTTGTTTCATGCTTACAAAAATTTCAAGACAATAAATTTCTTTGTGAAATATACGTACATAAACAAATTTTTATTTTGTATTCCTCTAATGTGGATTGTTTAACTTTTATTATAAATATTTGCAAATGTGTTCCAAATTTCTTTAAATTAAGTAATATTTTTAACCACTAGTTTTGATGATCAAAAAATTCCAGGCACCACCCAATAAAAAGGTCTGCGCACGCCAATGATTCTTTGAGGCAGGACGAGAAAACGCCATGTTTAAATAATATCTTCCGCAGCTACTCCACTATCATGATATATCACTTGTTCTTCTGATAAATTCATGCATTGATTGCTTCATAAACACTCCCATGATCTTAAGACTACTAATATTCTTCCTATTCTATTCACCCTCAGCATTCACCCGTGACTTTCGCCATCTTACTTCCTCTTCGTTTTACAGAATACACTCCTCCATCATAAACTTGTTTAGTTATTCGACTCCCATCTAGTCTCTTACTGAGGCCAAACCAACGAAGCACGTTCCTTACAAATATGACTATCACCGGAGCATCCATTCCATATTCCTTCATGACCTATTCATGCCTAATCCTATCCCTCCTACTTTTATTGCCAACACTCCTTAGGTAGCCCATTCCAACTGCATTTAGCGTGCACTTATGCTTAGGCACCCAAGTTTAACTAACATATAATTAAGTTGGGAGGAGTATAAGTATACTGCGATTTGCTTTCATAGGCAAACATTCTTTCCTTGATAGGTTGGCTCCACATAGTACCTATGACTTTTCTTTCGCCACGAAATTACAATAAAATGCATTCATACATCTTTTAGCACTTTCTTTAGTACGAGAAGCTAATCCATACATCCTATCCCAAGTATAAATCCACACTGCACACGCTCAATTCTCTTCGCCGATGTCTTCTTCGTCCTTGAGATTATTTTTTGTCACTGTTATAATGCTGCTATTTTTTCGTACATGTTTGTGGATTCTATCCCGAAACATACGGTTGAAAGTCCTAACGCTGTGCCCAAACGGACTGCCTCACCATCATCTTACAGAATATGCTACTCTAAGAAGTAACTTGAGGCGTCACTTTGTGAACATTTAAAATATTTCATGATGAACAATTATAACTTAGCACTATTTTCACTCTTATTTACGTGTGAAAATTAAAGTACTCTACTATATTACACTCATTGTATGTTATAATAGTTCATTATGGATGCTACTCTAAGGTTTGCACTTTAAAAAATGATGAACGTATCCGAAATAAATCTTGCTGTGTGTCCACTCGGCTCATTCCTTCAACTGGTTCCACTCTTAGCTCCTCGGTTAGTCACCCGCGAAGGGGGGAATGGGAGGGGTGATAAGAGTGGCGGGAGTGATGGCGAGAGGAAGAGGAGAGAGATAGAGTTAAACGAAGAAGAGTTTAAAAACGCAGCGAGCCCCCTCCCCCCGTCTTTAGTCCCTCTTTTCTTTTATTTCGCGCCCGCCCGATAAGTGACAACCGTTTGGCGGAGCGGCCTTTCTGTCTGCCCCTTTCCCAGCTTTCCTCAACCCCCGAGGTATTTCTCCTGCTCTCCTTATCTCCTCTTCCCCGTTCTTTCCTCCTCCTCCCTCTCCATTGCTCGTTTTTAAGTGACCCCTTTCCCTTCTCCGCTCTTCTCTTCTCCTCTTCCTACCTTCTCCATACCCCCCTCCCTTCAATCCCCTCTTTAATATATCCCGGCTTCTCTCTTTTTCCAAGGGACGAATGGCACCCGACCGCACGCATAACACGCCCATTTGTATATTTTTTATTTTTAATCGAAGACTCCCATCTGTCTCGCGGTAATGGTTTCTTCCTGTTGCAGTCACGCCAAAATAGTACTTTGGTGACCATCTTCTTCCTCCTCACCCTTCGTCCCCTTCTTTTAGCGTGTCGCATTAAATCATGATGTCTCCGTTCTGCATCCTTGCAGTGGGAATGAATTTCCGTGTATTATTTTTTTGGTCTCTTAAGCCACTCTCTGCAGGAGAATGTGTTTCTTGATTTTGAGTCCATGCGAGCGTGGAAATATGCATTGGTTAAAAAGGGGATGTTTTGAAATAGAACTTGAGTGAGCAGTTATGAAAGCCGCTTTTCCGAAATACTTTTTGTGTTATGTTAACGCCACTACGAAGATACGCACGCAATTTAATTTTAGCAAATGTATATCAAACTATTTCTAAATGTGCTCAGGTTTTGAAAAAAGTGAATTTAGTTTATTTGCTGTTCAAAAATAATAACTTTACCATTACTACAAGCATTGTTTTTTTAGCATGTTTTACGCAGATTCGACTATCCGCATTTACTTAGTAGGAATAATTAATTTGCTATTTAAATTAGTCATTTTAGTGCTCAAATTCCGGTTATGATATACTTGTCATTGGAAAAGAATATATTAAGATTGAAACAGGACGTCTGATTCTATGAAAACCCTAGTTCCGAAAAAATATTAATAAAAATATGCTCAGAAAATTTTTCTGAAAATTCTTTGTATTCCCACGTCGTAAAAGTATGTTATAAGTTTCTTTTAATGTGATTTAATTCGTATCCTTTGACTTTTCGCACCCTCAGATATGCTAAATAATGTTATTCACGCCACAAAAAAGAAAGATTGTTGCTACTCGATATTGCATAAAGAAATGTGGATATCGACATTCGACGCAACAGTCTTAGTCGGATCTTTTTTTGCATAGACGAACCTGAATACATTTATTTGACACTTCAACTATTACTAACAATTCTATCCATTTGCTTTATGATGTGTATGACAGGACCCCAGCAGGCATATTTAAATCAACCTTGGGATGATTAAAAGAGGCGGGAAGAAAGATTTTCTTGGGAGCCAGAGGGGATCGTGTGACAGCCATTGAAGTCTCCATCGTTGAGTGCAAGCCGAACTAGGGCGGCCCAAGTTGACACTCTTAAAAACATAAAGTCGCTTGATCGTTCAAATTGTAGCCTTGTTTTGTAAAAGGTCCTCCAAAGGCTTTTTCCATTGCAGTCGTTTTCGATGTGCGTCGATGCTTTCTCCTCTGATCTGGTTTTACACCGAACCGCTGTTGTGTCTTCACGTTTATGGTCTACTCAACAGGTCGTAACTCGCTTCTTTAACGGTGCCGTGAAACCATCGAACCTTGTTATTAAATTTAAAGCTGATAGGCAAAAACAAGATTTTCCCGGCATTCTTCCCGTGAGGAGAACGTAAATCCAGTTTTTGTAGTCAGCGTAGGTAGTCATCCCTTCTGTATTAGTGGATAAAATGAGGAAGTTTCATATTAAGGAATGATCGAGCTTTTTTCTTTTGTTTTTCCTATTAAAGGGGGATAAATATTTGTTTGATGCCTGGGTATTGGGGTAAATTTCTTGTCTGCAGTAATTTATTTGCTCTAATATCACTGTAGAATTAACTTGGAAGTCCGCTCCGGCCTCTTCTACTCAATGCCGGTAATGGATGAGAGATCTGAAGAGCTTTTTTTGTAGAAGATGAATATCAGTTCATCGCTATTGTAATTTTATCATAAAATAGGTATCTTAATTTTTTAGCATAAAAATTAATTTCTAATCTGTTGTTTCTACCGGCAGTTTTACCATGCGTCTCGAGAAAATCATTTCTTTCATTGTATTATTTAATTGAGCGCTAAGCCTTCGCTTCTTTTGTTCAATTCGACATATTACGTTTCTTAGTGTTATTAATTTTTTATCAATTGTTTCCTAGCTGCTTTAAGAATCTTTTGAACATGGATGTCGACAAAGAGACAGGCTATGCTGATAAATTTGCTCTTTCCATTATTATTGAAAATGTAATACTCATGTTACTTAATATTTTAATATTAAGTTATGAAAGCATTTTTGTGTCATGAGAGGGTATAAAATATCTTATTGAAATGTCGTCCTAGCTAAAAAAAAGTGGTTGATTTCGATAGAGAGAATATTTCCGGATATGCTCATCCATTTTTGTGCTTTGATTATTCCATTCCAAAAGAAATCTGATTTGGATCAAAGGTCTTGGAGGTGACTTACGTTGGTGCAGTGCAGGAAAAATTTGGCAAATCTTGTCTGCATTGCTCCCAGATGATAGCAATCATGCTGATGACCAGTTCGGTGATAGTGGGGGCGAACTTCCCCCACTATCCTATCTCCACTATCCTAGCTCCTCATGTTGCGACGAAGCTGTGGGGATTATTGTCCAGATGCCACCTTAGGGCTCATGGCGACACAAAGTGGAGAGATTATGTACAAAATTCATTTCCTCATTCAAATACCTAATACAAGGATACAAAGTGTTCGGACCTGCATTCTAAGATTGTGTTCTTGACGTTCCAGTTAATATTTGTTGTTGTAGGTGTTCCAGTTAACTTTTACCGGAGACCCCGTGTAACTCTGCTTTCGTATGTCCTTTCTAACTCTACAAAAATCTGGTCCGTGGAATGTATTCATTTTCTCGACGCATAAGTTATCGTGAGAGAGAAGGGATTCCATTTCAATGAGGCGTATCCATTCCGTGCTCACTCTTCGGATGCCTTTATGTCTCATCGACGAGTGTAAAATTCGCATCGCGCGTGCCTCTTTCAATAGCTTCGAAGTGACTTTTTCCGCCTTTTGGGAACAGCGCTTGACTGAAGGGAAATCCCGTACTATGGGAGACCGTAGTGCGGTATCGGCTTCAGCACGGATACTCGTATCTCTCCTCTCCATTCGCCAAATGACTACTTGTCGCCGTCTCCACCATTGTGTGTGTGTCTGTGTGCCCCGCGCACTCCGTTCGAACGATATCCTCCCGAGCATCGAATTCAACCTCTCCTCGGTGTACGCGCGTGCGGATAGCGTCGTAATTCTAAACCGCTCGTGTTGCATATGGGGAGTACTTGAGGTTGGCGTGCGTGGGTGTTTGTATGTATGAATGTAGGTAGGTATGCATTCGTCTTTAATACTATACAGCCGCATGCGTGATTCACTCACTGACTCACGTATAGAAATTCCCGACCAATTCTAGATGAGGTAGGAACTTGAATTTTTTTATGAACGTTCCTTGAAATAATTCACTGTAGGAAAAATCCCGAAAACTTGATATTTTAAACCGGAAGTTCCCAAAAAAATCAAAATGGTGGATTTTTGGACTTTTTGAAAAGTAGACTTTTGGTTCTCGCTTCATATCTTTTGAACGGTTGGTCGGATCTGAATTTTCAACTCAGGGAATTGAATTATCTAAAAGACAAAAAAAAAACATTAGGGTTCTACGCTTAGTAGTTTTCTCACCAGAGGTCCGTAAACACAAACTTTCGTCAAGAATGTCCATTTCTTTGCGTTCATTTACTTAAAGCTCCCAAACTAGGATTCTGATTGAAAATCTATTCCTACAAAAGATATAGATCTCATCGAGACCTACAACTTGGTGGTACATATTTGTTTTTTTCTAACTCTAATAGTACTCTGGTAGCATGGTGCCAAAGTCGAATTTTATTAAAACTGGCTAATGATTCTTTCTTTCACGCCTCTACTGGTGGGGATACGAACTTGAACTTGACGTGGGCATGCGCCTTGACATGCCATTTGCAAGTAATTAGTAAAAAGCTGGACTCTACTAATAGTTGGCTTGAAACATGGCGCCAAATTCGGATTTTGTGAAACTTTCTGTTTTTCGACTGGTGCTTCTAAACTATAAGTTGGATCTCAAATCTGTTGATGGCTTTTTATAGATCTCATCGAAGCCTACACCCTTTTGCATACCCTTACCACTTATCACTTATAGTTCGCTGGCAACATGGTGCCAAAGTCAACTTGGTTCCCGCGCTGTAACTTTCGAACGGTGGGTCGTAGCTCGAATCTGAAGAAAAATTCTTGTAAGGATTTTAAATTGTCTAAAAGATGCAACTTACAGTGTCGTTCTGCGCTTCGTAGTTTTCTCACCAGGGGTCCGGAGACCCGGTTTCTCGGCAATAGCTTCTAAACTATGAGTTGAATCTCAAATCTGTTGACGGTTTTTTATAGATGTCGTGGAGGCCTACAACCTTACGCCTATCTTTACTCTCTATGACTTACTCTCTCTCACTGGCAACATGGTGCCAAAGTCAACTTTTTGTGAAAACACACTGTATACTGTCGTGTACTGGTAAAGATGTAACTTTAAGAGTGGAAGGAATAGAGTTCGATTCCCTGAAGTGGAAATTTTAATATTTCCGTGTAGGGGCGAAGACCCCAGAGCCTTGGCGAGCTTAGCGAGCCAAAGTTCTTTTTTTCGTCAGAAAAAAGAGGAGAGCGGAGCAAGCCGTCATATAGGGTTTCAACAAGCTGCCATGGTAATTTCTCTTACACTTATAGTTCACTGAAACATGGCGCCAAATTCGGATTTTTCGGGTTCCCCACTGTAGCTTCTAAACTAGAAGTCGGATCTCAAATCTGTTCACAGTTTTTATAGATTTCATCGAGGCCTACAACCTCACGCCTATATTTACGCTCTATCACTTATAGTTCGCTTGCAAAATGGCGCCAAAGCCAACTTTTTGTGATCACCCCTTGACGTTGGGGGCGCAGCCCCCTACACCGGGGTTCTAGGGGGCGGAGCCTCCTAGCGAGCAAAGCGAGTCTATATATATATACATGCTACGTGATGGTGTGCTTGAAAGCGAAAGCCCTCCCGAGGTTACAGTGGTTACGAATGCCCGGGACAATGGCTATAGTCATGCTCATAACTATGGTCCATCACTCTTCTCATGCCCCTATCGCGCCGCATTCTCATCCTTCCCTTACCTTTCCTTCAGCATCCCATAGCCTTTACTTCTTCCCTCACTTATATCTCCGTCTATAGTCTTCTCCTCCTCCTCTATACCCCTCGCCTGATGCTCGTGAACCGTTACGCCAAAGAAAGTTGGACGGGCGCCAGCTCTTGTGGGCGTAGTGGGTACATAAAATGCCTGAGTATATCTGTATACACTTATATGTGTGTGTGTATATATATATATATGTTTCAGAGTGCGGGGGAGGGTACCCGACTCGGAAACTGCTCTAGCTTAGCACGCCCTCTTATGATGTTGACATTTTTATTCATTTTGAATTCTTTCCCCAAGCGCGAGGCATCGACGTGTGTGGCTCCAGTTGTTCGGGCGTACTAACCCCTCCTATCTCCCCTTTTCGACCCTTTTAAACTCTCCTCACCCGCAATCGTTCTTTCCCGATAATGAAGCGATCTCAGTCGTTTGATTTCGCGCGGGTAGGTTGGCAATCTTGGGAGAAAAACAGTGTTCTGTTTTTTAGAGAGTTGTGCGCGTTGCAGAACTTCTACTAGCTTGCACTGACGGTGAAATCCCTTCTCCTGAATGGCTCCGTCTGCTGAGGATCCTCCCTACATTCATTTAGGAAAAGAATTACCGTCGGGGAATGTCATTTGAACTTCTTCATGCCAACTATCTTCATATAACTATCAATTATAGTAGGCCCCATATAAACAGGTCTCGCTTTGAACGCTAGTCAATTTATATGAGGTATGTCCTATATACACTCTGTAATTTCATGCGGTTTTAAGCTCTGAAATGGTAATTTAAAACTTATTTTTGGATTGGCTGACTTTTCCTTTACTTCCTTTGTTATTATGTGACGAAAATCAAACGTGACCACCGGAAACGTAAGCCATAGTAAGGTTTTAATGTATCGACTGTAATGGCAGAATTTTGGCTTCAAGAATCGAGCGGAATGTCGCCTCCATTTATTATTCTAACTTCCTTGGCGCTGAATGATAATTGAATGCCTGATGTGGAGGCTCTCCCTGTCTTGCACTCCCTTGAGGTAGCTTGAAGAGTACCACGTGAATGTAGATGAAAATAATACTGATCACTAAGGGTGAGTTTTTCCTCCCACAGACCCGGATAATTAAGCGGTGGAAAATATATTTAGAACGCACAACTATTCCCTCGTAGGATGAAATTATTCCTCCTTATTGAGACGCCGCGACACGTCGTTCCCATACCACCCCCTTGTCCATACTTCTGCGGTGTATTTCAAGGCATAATTTATTTAGCCTCAAGCATTCGGCATTTCCGTGTTTCTTTATTCTATTTTACTCTTCGCATTGCTTTCTGAAATAGTCTCTGCAATTAAGCTAGGGAAGCTATTAAACTACTAAACTATTAAAGTTTCAATCATCCATGCCATTCTGTCGTTTGCCTAAGTCTCCGAACATCCGTTTCATAATTATTTTATGGGTATAGAATTACTTGTCTGCCTGATTCAGTTAAGGCGTGAAATGTACACCTCTCAGCTAATTATTGAATGGAATGTAACGTTCGGAAAGACTCGTAGTGCTTGAGAAATGTCTCATTGGAAGCGGTTGAATCTAAGCCGTGCAGTTCTCTCTCACCTTCGGTAATTACCGTAATTTCACACCTACTTCCTTCAGAGATAGATGATAGTTCACCACCATCCTATGAAATCAGTTTTTTGCAAGTATTTTATCGCCCAATATCCATTTTCTATGGATGCACCAAAGGGGATGAAATTCGTCATGAAAAAATCATTTAACTTGACCGGGATTTGTACCCGAATCTCCTATTTGCTGGTAGAGTGTGCTAGCCAGTTGTACCACAAAGCCATTCTAATCAAAGTGAATGTCAACAGGTTCATATGAACTATATGTTTTCATCTCCAGTTCGCATTGCTGCTCACGAGTCGTGCTTAATAAGCCACAGTTGCTGAGGATAAATACAACATTCTTCCTTTAGAACAGCCATAATATCACTACGAACGCAGGAATGTTCCTATAAATCCCCGCCGAAGTTCGCCTTTTTAAGATGGTGTGGTAGTGTAACTGGCTGACAAACCTGACCGGTAATTGAGAGATCTCGGTTCGTATCCGTTCAATTTCAATGATTTTTTTCTAGATAAATTTCATCTCCTATGGTGTGTATCTTTGCACCCGTGCTCGATGCTGCGTTACCATATCACTTGTTCATTCACAGTGATTTGAAAATTTCCTAGTTGATAGATGCGGCCGGTACTTTTTGGAATCCCATTATTAATTCCGACAAGGAATATGATGATTGAAACCGTTTTAAATGTATATATTTCGAATTGTTTCGCAAACTTGTAGAATATTCAGGGATAAATCAATTTTGGATATTGCATTCCAGGAAGGAGCAATTCCTAAATTGACTTTTCCAAAAGATGCTGCAGTGTAGCGAAACTAGTCAGTAGAAATATATCTAAAAACAGTTGATTACTAAGTGTCAATTATCATATTATTCGTTGAAAATATTCAATTTGTGACCCTATTTTAAATTTTGCAACTAGCCATGAGTGTATACTATAGTTAAGAGAAAAACTGCCATCTGTCATCGGTCAGTTACCGTTATCGTTTCACCGTTTGATTGTCATCTTGTTTTATACTATGGGTTTATAACCAGAACGTATACATCATCTCTTGTTCAAACTTCTTAGAGGACGATTAAGAGGTCAGTGAAATTAATTGACTCTTTAGGTGCTACAACTGCTAAGGTATTAAAATCATTAAATTAAATTTCCTAATACCTCAGTTCTAAGAAAAACATAGCATTCCCCGGGCGGAATTCAAACTTTCGACCCTTGGGCTGCCTGGGCGCAGTTTTACGTGCCTGGCTACCTTATTCGAAGTTAAATACATTGGTATAACGATAAGGCGGACCGTACTGCATCCTGGCCAAGCCACTGTCCACACCTCGGGCTATAGCTTAGCTCCCAGGGTCAGCGAGTATCTCTTTCAAATACTTGTTTCATAAAGATCACCCGCCGGGCGAGTGAATTCAAGCATCGTTTTTGCAGTGGGTTGCTTGCAGGTATGATGTCTTTCTTACGCGATAGGATAATAACACGTAAGAGGGTATTTTTCCTCTGAGCACCATCAGAATTGCAATCCTTTGCGTCGTTATTGTGCAGAGGCGTGAGCTATGAGAGATAATGGCTTTAAGACGCTCGACGCGCTCTCAAGGTGAGAATAGGGGCAATTCCGACGGTGGTGAACTTAAAGTTGTTTCTAAGTCGTATTAAATTCATTAACTTTACGACCGAGTGAAATTGAGTGTCGAGAAGGGGATGTGTCTGATTATTATGCCTTGATGTTTTACATTACGCTGCCCACTCCTCGCCAATCTTTTACCTTTCCTAGCCCTTTCCTGAAACCTTTTTCCTTCAAGGGTGACGCGGTGGTAAGGATTAGGCTGATTGTATCAATCAACCGTGCCTTATACCCAGTGTAAATTTCCCGTTTTTATTCCTATCTTCTGGAGCAGCGGAGGACCTTAACAACTTCCACGGGATGCGGGTGATCGTGGACTTTTCTCACGATCGCGGTTGACTTAACCGGCGATAAATTTCGCAACCGTACGACCCGGAGCGTACAATAGGGAAAAAGGATTTCGCCCAACAACTCGGGGGGGTTCAGCTGCACGGATGCACCCATCGCACATACGAATGCCTTTAATACTCAGATCTCTGCTAGAAAATGCGACGAGGGGAATATTAAACGGCGGCGAGAGCTTAATCACGTCGTTGAGAGAAAATATTTTCATCAGACCATGAAAGACTTTTTTTTAAATAATTCCCTTCTTCCCTTACTCCACCTTCCAACCCCCCTCCATTCGTCTGTTCTCCCACTATACCAGATTCACCCAATCGAAACGATTCGATTAATTTCTACGTCAAAAAAGTGAATGGAGATATTCGTTCGTTTCGATCGCATTTGGCAGATTGTGTGAGCTTTTTCCCAGGGGGTGGAAGAAAGGTTAGTCAAAAGCGTTTGGGATAGGGGGGTTTGAAATGTTGTGGGTCATGCAAGGCGCCTTCTAATCCTTTCGATCTCATTTTCGGAAACATTTGTGCGCACTCTTAGGCTGGAGGATGCTGGTAGATTACTTATCTCATGCCACTTCGGTATTGAAAGGATTTCATGATAACAGGATATACACCGACGCGTAGTGTACATCACTAATAATGGTTATTCTGTAGCCAAACGGTTGGTACGATAACAAGCCCCTGCATTTGAACGGATGTAGCCCTGTGAGAACGATAGTATGTTATCACATATAAGAGTGGGGGGAACTGCGGGCGCAAACTCGATTTAAGAATATGTAGTTCACATTGTTGGGAAAAAATATTGTTTGATCAATGATCTTAATGCAGGAAAAATTCCACACCGGTAGACTATCGTTTGTTCCTACCGATATAATGAACTTTGTTGAGTTGGTTATTGGCCACTTTAATTAATGTATACGTATTTTATTGAGAGTCGGCCCATGTTCATATAAATAACTAGCTGGTGTCGAAGTGGAGATGAATCTGATTGAATCAATGTGTATAAGATCGCGGTAGATATTCCTCTTCTGTAACCGGTAAAGCCCTGCGTTTGAGAAATTGAGAATAATATAGTGTTATTGCTATTCATGCTAATATTTTGTTCATTAGCCTCGTTTTCACCTTCAAAGTTAAGTGTAGCATCATTATTTGCTTTCGGAATTGATATTTTTGCTGAATATGAAAATGGTGCTTGAAAACACTATAGTAGGTAGTTACAGTCTTTGGTGCACTTTCCCTAGTGTATCCAGACGGCTGAGATCTAATATTTAATGCTCGTCCTCATAATTTTAGTATGAATTAGCTAAAGCATTAATAAACGTAGCGTAATATTATCCCCATACCAAACATAATGAACAAGTTAAAAAAATCAAAATTATATTATTGTTCGCGTTTTGCTGAGGATTCATCAGTTTTGTAAAATTTTATTATTCTGAAACTCCACTACATTTTTTGGGGCGATAGATAATATTCATGGATAAATTCTCAGTCCGCTAAATATACTATTTATTCCAATGTATATCGTTAAATTGTATCCTCAGGTGACAACTTTACTGCCGCATTTAATCGTGATTACTCTTCTACGTAAATAATCTCAACATTAGGGCCCACCCTGTCATAACTACAGTATGGCGACGTCAAGTTCCGCATTGAAAATCGCACTAATAATCAGTTGCCTCTTTTGTTGATTCCCACGCGCTACACTTCATCCTATTGTTTCACCAGTGTAAATTGGTTGTCAATTTATGATTTCCTGCATGCCATGCGCATTGAAATAGCCTTTCATTCGCTTATGTCAAGAATATTGGCAGTGATGTTTTATATCCGAAAGTCCTATGTTCATTTGCTGTCTTGCGCTTGAGAAGTCAAGGACAGAAGTAATTCACACCAGAATCTCTACCCCGTAGGAGTTCTCTGCGTTGGTGGTGCCATTGACGGGCGACCCAGAGGCTCAGAGTTCAAACTCATACTGTGTCCTAGTTATTCCTCTTGAAGGATGATGATGAATTTAAGGATGCGCACAAGGGCTTTCTCTTATATTCATTGTGGTGATGGAAATCTAAGATTGTGAAATTTAACAGGAACGTGATAGCATAGTTAAAAAAACTGCGGTAAGTAGTAATCTGCATTTACCTTCCCTGTTATACAGCTTTTTCGCATTTTATCTAAAAGTCGATTTTCATATTTTTATCATTTAAATACTTGTATTACGATATAACATGTGTGGGAAACTCATTGCATCTTTTGTTTGCCTTTGCTCCGTCATGGTCTTAGTCTCTTGGTGACGGATATTCACGCTTTCCCTTTAATTAGCTGTAATGTGTCATGAAATTGTGCAGCATGTTTAAGGCAGCATGTGACGCTTATTATAATTACGTTCATGGATGATATCCAAGTAGTATTCACTCTAAATTCAAGCGTGACTTGTTTTAAACCAGCTGTATTACGAAGAATTTTTATGGTCGAATTAATGTTTAATGTACACGCGTCCTCGATTGGTAATTTGGGGAGGCGTGGGGAAACTGAGGCTATGTGTGCCATGAAGGACAGATGACTAAGTTAATAAAGGGAATGTGGGAAAGGTGGAAATCCGGCTTCGACATTGGCCTACCGTTTATTAAAGCCACCAAGGGTTACATTGTGTAAACAGCTCAAGACTGATTTATTTGTTTACATGTTTGAAATTACACATTTTGTAAATTTTTTTTGAATTTCAGTTCTCACTGTGAGAATCAATCTTTTACAACTGGTTCATAATTCTTGCTTATTTTGAAAATATAGAGTCCGACATTTGTGTCCCAGTAGATTTGTTCTTCGGGACGCCTATGTCCCAATGATCCCATTGGTCTTGAAATGATAAAGGCTTAAGATATAAGGCATTCGGCTCATAATTTTATCACTTAGTACTCACATCATTCTTTAAATATTTATTAATTCTTTTATTTTTACAAATGCGAATTTTCATAGATGGATGTTTCAGGCTATATTTGCTCCACTAGTGACACACGCACTATTTCGCTGGGAAAATGTCACATTAGAACACTGTCTCTGGCGTTACTCGCTGAAACTCCTTCATTAACTACCACCAAACTATTTGTACCTGATGATAGCATGATATGCTGAAACCCGGGTCGTGTTGTTTCTAGTAAAGTGTGGAATTATAACCAAGTGCCTTTTTTCATTAATAATGTCCCATTAGTATTGAAAGGTTTAAGATCCTATACGATGGATGGAGTACTACCCTTGAAGTACTCTTGGTGAAGCACCCAAGTAGTTCCTCTGTCATTCTGAATTCCATTCCACTGAATAATCTCCACCAAATGACCAAAACCGAATTCAGGCCCTCTGGTTGGGATGCATCGCTTCAGCCACGGGCCATCGCACCAGCCGTAACCCGAGAACGCACTCTTGTGGAAGCATAATGTCGGTAAAGTTCCGTTCTCCTTCAGCGAGTTCGAGGTGGCCTCGCGGAAAGTGACGTCTACGGAGAACTGTGGCTAACGATAGCGGAGAGAGACACGCTCAAGAGACTCGGAGGTCGCCATGTTGCGATTCGCTGCAAATGGTGTCCACCTGTCATTGTTGCCGAAGGGAAGTGTGTCATAGTCTCCCACTTCTGAAATCGATACGGCTAGACTTTTGCATTCATTTCCATTCTCGTACCATATAGGGTAAAAGATGAAAGTTTCCCACGGGTCTCATTACTTACTTCCCTACGTGCTCTGAGAAGAGTGCCGTATACGCCACTAACCTGCACTCATTGATCAATTTCTTCACCAACCCTCTCCACGCGTGCAGCTCCCCTCGTGCTTTTGTGCGACTGCGATAAACGTCGCTCTCGCCGAGATGTGTGCGAGTTGCAAGGAAAATTGTGATTTCCCTTGATTGCTGCGTGGTGATTCATCATCACACCGGGTGTATTATATTGGTCCTACCGATGTATTATACTGGTCCCACTCGTTTTCCTGCTAGTAGCTGGTTGATGTTGCACATCATTCCATTCAGTGATATTGTCGCATTCTTATCTTGCATTGCATTGTCTTTTCCTACTGGTAATAGTGACCATATTTTCGCTAAGATTTGGCTAATGTATAATTATATGAGAATATTTTCTTTTAAGGTAGTTTGAGCGAGATATTTCCCTAGTTGTAATGGATACCATATTTGAATTTTATATTTTATTTTCAGCGTCTGTAAGAAGTATGAAGTAAATATTGTAATATTGATGGCGCAAAAATATAGCTATATGTGCCAATCATTCTCAGTAATTATGTAAATGTATCCACATAAGTCTCTAACTTGACTAATTTTTTCACGCCGTAGTGTGAAAACTCACTCCTTCACAACAGATGATTTTTTTGCTATTCTGTAAAAATTTCATTATTCTCCCTCTGGTGCGTACAGCTGTAATCTATTCCAAGCAAAACAGTTTATATTTCTAGGCATATTGCTAGAAAAGTAGTTCGGCAAGGGGTTTGTATTTTGATAGAACTGGAAATATGATTATTTGTTCTATAAAATGAGGTTCAATTCATTAATTCTAGGTGAAAATATATCTCGCTCAAACTACGTTAAGAAAAATATTAGGAATGATAAAAAGTTATGCGAATTTCACAAAAGTTGGTTTATTCACGACCCGGATTTCAACACATTATGTCATCTTCAGGACGGGTCGTGAATAAACCAACTTTTGTGAAATTCGCATATTTTTTTATCATTCCTAACATGAAAAAATTTCACGTAATCCACTCTGAAACCGCAAATTTTCTTTTTAAGAAAAATAAATTACTGTCAATATACCATAATTTTCTGCCATGCTTTATTGTACCTACTTATGTGTTCTAGCCGCGAGTTTGCAATTCCGCGTCGCTGGGTTGTGGTGTAATTTTTGTTGTGTTTACCAAATGGGCGGTTAGGATCAGAAACGAGGAAGTGTAGAGCAGAATAGAAGAGGAGAAAATCGTATGGAGCTCCATCAGGAAGACGAGGTCCATATGGATAAGCCACACTTTGAGACACAACGAATTTGTAAGGAATATAAGATAAGGCAAAACTCCTTGAGAGTGATGCAAGGAACTAACAGGAGAAATAAAGCAGAAGAGCCACAAGAACATACAAGAGTTAGCAGGGGACAGGGTATGATGGAGGGCTGCAGTCCACTAATCTTAGGATTGAATGACTAAGAATGATGATACGATTAAATGCATTTCTTTATTTGGAATTATTACATATAAATGTAGAACTTAGCGTTGATAACATAAAATGTATCTTTCATCTTCTTATTTGACTCTCGCTTTCTCATAAATCCACATATTGTTTTTGTTTAGCCTTCTGTTTCAGAGAAAATTATAATTAAGAGTCTACTTCTTGCCAATTACTGCGATCAGATTAGTTAATAATTTAAAATATGTATATTCAAACGTGTTAGCACACCGATGACGCTCCAGTTTTTCTGTCAATCCATGCGTAGTGCATAAAGCTACTGAAACGAAAACTGGTATCAGATGGTTTAAGTTTTATGAAAGTAAAAGCAATACCAATCTTTCGTGTCAAATTGATTTATGGGTCTTAAACTACGAATCGTGTTCTTTGATTGCCAGTACCATTGAGAACTGCAATAAATTAGGTGATGGACATCCTTGAAGCATTGCGGGGACTTGAACAGTTAAAAGCCATAAGTCATTTCACAAATTATTTGTAAAACCCGAGACTAGTGATATTCAGCCTTGCGTCTTAAGTTCCGTAATTAAAATTAATACGCCTTACCTTTTCTATTCAATTTAATCATCTAATAAATCACAATTATCCTCGTGTTTATGATACGCCTGTGTCGAATGTTGCAATGGACATCAATGGATGCAGTAGGAATAAGCTTTAGTGACATGAACAGATAAATGGTTATAGTACTACACTAATAAAAAAAAACTAGAATTCATAAAGTTAATGAAAATCCTAAGGGAAATCTGCGTTGCTGATCTATTATTCTTGCTGAAGTTTGCGAAATGTTGATCGTATTTTACTTTCTGTAGTTTGGGAATAAAGGTTTATATTTTCATCTCCTATCATAAGAATCTTTAAATCCTCAACGTTGTGTCCACCAATGTCCAGGGGTAGATATCATTCGAAACTGTCGTTATGTTAAACACTGAGCAGAACAATAACTAAACGTAATTACGACGTAAACAACTGAAAACACTCGTCTTGCAGAAGACATATACGCTTGCGTCTCTGAATTCAAAGTGAAATTCTTAACTGTTGAAGATTTTCCGTAATTTCCTGGAGAAAATAATCTAAATCCAAGAGGACGCTTGTCAAAAAAAAAATACTCTTGGAATAAGAGTAGAAATTCCTCTCCAGTTAATATTTTCCTCTTTTAGTAAGAGTATTGCGGAAGAAAACAACGATTAGGAAAATTCCGGTTGATCTAAAAGTGCATTTTTTGGGTGGACATTAATGGCGAAATTTACTATAGATTTCCGTCGCCTCCCCTAATAACAAACCAACCAACCAAATAAAGGTCGTCATGATAGCCCAGGGAATAGAAATACCTCCTGGAAGTCCTGCGTTGTAATCAGGGAGAAACCTTGAGACATTCAATTTAGGATGCAGCTAAACTAAATAAACGCTTAAATGAGTGCGGAGGCGTATGCAAACTTACGTTTTAAAATCTGCAAAGTACACGAATATAGTGCGAATGTAACATACTTAGTGTAATGTACTTATCTGCGTACTGAAGGAAATTACATCGCACTATATTCGGGATATCACGGTGTCATGAATACGTGAATAACGCATGCGTCAGAAGTTCTCAAATAGTGGTAAATTTTCCACTTGGGGGAAATTTAGAAGGGTTTTGGGGGAATTAAGATAATTATTCAGCATAATGTTCTGTAGATTATGTGAAATATGTAACGGTTTAGTTTATTTTAATTTATTCTGTGGCGTTGAATAAATTTTATTGAATACCACAGCTTAAAATCGATTCTAAAACATTCGTATTATTTTTATTTGCGGGGTCACATTATTATATACCTAATAATTTATATTTTGTAGGGGAATGATACTATGAACTATGCTGATAGGAGGAAATTAAGTCAATAAATTGAGAGCCATTGACCTACGTAAATGTCATTTATCATTTGCCACGCGTCGATACGTCTACGATGTTTCAATCCGAATCGTACCGCGACCGCTCAAAGTCGAGTGCCGGGCATCGCTCTGTCGATTCCCGGGCACGCGTGGGCGTATAAGGGCGAGGAAGAGAGATTCGACCTTTTCAAGGCGGCTCCGGGGTCCGTGCGCTCGGCCAACCTGCTCTCGGATCCATACAGGAGTCTTCATCTTGAATGGGATTGGGGGGGGGGGGAGCAAGTATGAGAGGAGTGAGGTTCCTGGGATCCGAATGGGGAATGGAGTCGACGGGGAGGTTATAAGGAGGGGGTGGCATAGTTCCGAGCAATTAGTGGGATGGGTAGCTTTGAGGCCGTTTGAAACGAAGCATTTCCATGCGCAGTCTTATGCATGGATTGATGCGCGACCAAAATTACGTCGTGCTGTGTAGAGAATTGGAGTGAAGCCTTTCGCGGGATGATATTGCAGCGTGAGAATTTTCGGATTTTCATCCGCGTCGATATTTATCCTCGGAGGCTTGACGTTAAATCCGCTACCTAAAGTTAAGAGCCAGAATAAGAACGGAAGGAAGCACCAGCGAAAATTTATTCTCCAAAAAGGGCTCCAGAATTAATACATACCGAAAATTCTCGAACTTTGAGTGAAAAATTGCTTAGATGACTGCGAAAATGCATGGGTGACTCTGCGGAATACTATAGCTGGTTCAAAAGCTCATGGTAAACCTGCTGCATTCGTTTGCGAATTAAATCACTTCATCCTAGACCCGGCGAAAACTCGATTCTTCAACTGCGCATTGAAATGCCTCCTGTGTGAAACGACCTTTAAAAAAGCCTGTAAAAAAGGGACCTACGAGAGTGAGTAAGAGGAGGAGGTTGGGGGAGGCTGTCGGGAGGGAGAGAGAGAGAGCGGGGTGTTGCCTCTTCACTGGGGGCGGGATGGGGGGGAGGTGGAATAGACAGCTGGAATAGTATCTCTCTTTTCTCTCTTTGCTTTTTCCTCAGAGGCAACGCCCCCGCAACTGCTACGCGGGGGTGGAGGCTGTGGAGAGATCTGGGCTGCTGCCTCCTCCTCCTCTCCCTAACCCGCCACGTCCTCAAGCCGTGCGTCCCGTGTGTGTTTTGTTTACGAACTTTCTCTCTTCCTCCTCGGCTTTTTTTCATCCCGTTCCGTTTCCTTACGTCCCATTCAGCTCTTCACGTCTCACCCAGGACTTGGCCTGATTCAGAGGATTGAATATGCGTAGCTCTTTCTTTTATCTCAGACGGAAATTGAGGCTGTTAAACCCGTGGAAATTGCAACGGGAGAAAAATTAACGTAATCAAAATTTGCCATAAGGATACTTTTGTCTTATGCCAGTTTCAACTCATGTAGTAAACTTAATACTCAACCGAGACAAGATAGTTGCTCGCGCGTAGTTTACCACGTCAGGTGATTGACTGTCGGACTACACCTCGAGGGCATTGACTTCTTTAAAGCTCTCTTATTCCTTTGCGAGTACAAACCTTGATGCTCCGTAAGCGCGAATTCGTCTCTTGCCCCTTACTCTCCACATAAATCGCTGTGAGATTCAGAAGTCTTGGATAGCGTAGTTTTCTTGACATTGTCACGGAAATTTAAATGGCCATGGTTCGATTCCAGATTATGGTGAATATTTTTGCTTGAAAATTTCAGTGATTGGTTGGTGCTTTACTCCTTCCGTCGTATTGGACGGTGCTCTACGGACCACTTTTAACTTTTGCTAAGAGAAGGCTAAATACGGGTTTATGTACGCTCTATTCCCCAAATTATCCTTGCCTTACTTACCTGTCCACCTATCCTCAATGGCATGAATGAATTCGGTTTTTGGTCGCTTCCCAAAATTACCTACCAATCCACGGAATTACTAAGTTATACACTAGAGAGGTTTCAAACGAGCTAATGTCTATATGAAATCGGTCCTTGGTCTAGTTGCAGATTGAGTATTCATTTAAGTCTTAAGTTTTTTTCGCAGAGTGAAGACTTCGCGCTGTCTGCTAGTGGAAAAATAGCTCATTTCGGACAAATACGCGAAAACATTGAAAAGGATAATGTATTACGTCAATACTGGATGGTATCTCATGCAAAAAGTTTTATAGAAGAACCATTTTCTTGGTGATTAAAGGTAACTCCTGAGCAATTAGGTTCGTAATAGAAAGCAATTCTTCTATTAGACGCGTTACATTAAATGAACTATTAAATTATTTGGCAAGAGTATCTTGGCTCTAGAATTAAATTTATTGCTCGAAAATAAAACTAGTAGCAAATGGGGCAATCTTGCATACATATTTTGTGGCTAGGATAAACAGACTTATTTCAGGTCTCCCTTAAATAGCCAGCATTATCCGAAGCACGAGATTCATTGAAGCTAAATTAAAGATAAGAAGAATTTCAATTTATAAGGATGCGGATAACCCTTCTTGTACCCTTTGGTGCAGCCATAAGCAGCATAGGATACAGACATCATATAAAGGCAGCTTGATTGCTGAAAACTCAAAAGAAATACGGCTGCTCCATTAATGTGGCAACCACGGTCAAATTGTAAAACAGTAAAATGGTTGCTACGAGTCAATTTGTAAGCAAGCCCTTAGGCACATATTTATGTATCTATGGCCTTGTTTATTAAGAAATCGCACCGCCCGCGCCGGTGAATCCTCTATTCTATATCTTTGTAACTCTTGGATCAACCAAATCCTAATAGGCCTTAAAAAGTTTAAAGTTTCCCTTCCCTCCATTTCTTTCTCTTTCATACATATTTTTTTCTTATTCCCAATCGGGTACCTCACCTGCGGGTGTTGTTTTGAAAACTCTCTCCTCTCGCCTTTTATCATCTCGTCCCGTATTCTTATTTCCCATTCACAGGCTTGGCCCAATAGTCCGTGCAGTGTGACCTTAAAAATATCCAGCTTTTATTGTGATCTCTTTTGTGTGTACCTATTTTTTCTTCATTCCCCATCAGGTCCCGTGTTGTGTTGCTTGATTTTTTTTCTCTTGTGGCCTTTCTTGGCAGTGCGTCGAGGGGGGGGGGGATTTCTTCCTTCGCTCAATGGGATTGCAGCACTGCCGAGATGATAAGAAAAAAGTGTGGAATGTGCTCTCTCATATTTTATCGGTCGGCTGCGTTGTTGATGTGTCTGGTCGACATCTAGACCCTGTTTTTCCAGTAACAGTCATTACTTTGCTTGATGGAGTGCCGTTGCCTGATTTGACTGATGTTTGCGTCTCCCCTATCCTAAGAAAATGAAGAATTATACATTTTTAACGAATTTCGCAAGAAATTATTTTCAAGCTTAGAAACATCGACTTTGTGTGTTTAAAATATCTAATTGTTACTAGGAATGATCAAAAGTAAAGCGTGTGGTAGCCTTCGAAAATTTTATTTCGGCTTAGAAATTGCCTCGATGTTCATAACTTGAAAAATATCGCGGGTTATTCAAAGTGTGTCAGGATGAACCGGTATAATGAAATTTTGTGATTTTTATTTAAACTTATTACAAATAGGCACATTTAGTTATGACTGTGCATTCGAGATCAGCAAAGCTGGCCAAAGCCATTTAAAGATGTTTTGTTAGGTAAAAACCTCATGCCGTAGAACATGGAATAATGTAGAATTAAAGTACAAAGAATCATTAGATTCGAAATATTCCTTACAATAGGGCTTAGAATGAACGTTTAGCTTTAAATTGAAGTGTAAACATGAAAATGTAATGCATCTTTTTCCTCCTTTTTCCAGGTATCCATTTGGGAATCGTGAGTAGAATTTAACAGGCGATGTTAAAAAAAATGATTTGAGTCGATTGGTGAAAAACATTTTTGATTGAGGAGTGAATAATGTGAGAGGAAGTGGTAGCTGAGAAAGTCATGAGTGAATGTGGTGTAGTTGACTCTGGAGAGGAGGATTTATATCGGTCCGAAGAACAAGAGAGCGTGCATGAAGATATGGATGTAATACGAGCGAATGAGGTACGAAAGGATAGACTAGAAGGGAATAAATTATCACAGCTGATCCAGTTTTATTGGCCTAGCACCGATAATCTCTTTTGACTGTGACTACCTCAAAGGGGTACGGCATGATAGGTATGTAAGAGATCAATATGCACAATTTCTTTACTGAATCTTGGTCATCTAAAAATTCTTGACTCAATCTTTACGATGAGCAAAACCTAAATAGATCCTTAGTTGATAATCTAGGTAACAATAATTGCAGTATTGAGGCACCCAACGGGTATGAACGTGTGAAATTATTTCACCGAAAAGTGAATTCATAACGCTGAAATTTCCAAAATTATTTTATTGCTCACGACCATGATTTTTTGCTAAAAAAAAGTTTCGGGTGAATTTCGATCAGTTGAATCACGGTCATGGTTTCGCATGGTTGTAATACAACGAAACCACGGTCGTAATCGATAAAATACAATGTGATAATTGTAGTGTTATACATGTACCTACCATTCCTACGCAGAAAGGTTTAGACGTACTTACGCTTGGGATTTTAAAGCATGTCATTATCTCAAGTAGGTTTTGAGTGGACTCACGTCTTCCTTTGCCTTGCACTCACTGCCCAAGTGTTCCATATCGACCAGATAGAGAGAGAGAGGGCAACGCGCGGCTTCGTGTTGATCCCCCAAATCTCGAATCGAACAACGTCCCTTTGGGGCAACGCTGCACTAGCTGGCGTAAAAATTTCTTTTATTTTTTTCCCGAACGGTCTCGGAAGACTCAGTTCTTTTTCCGGACGCAGGGCCGCTTGAACCAACACGGCTCCTTCTCATCAAGGCGGCCGTTTTCGACGCTCGTTCCCTAAACTCCCTGAATTCGCTTCGCCTCCTTCATTTGCCTCTTCAAGTCTCCCACCCATCCTCTTCTTCTCCTTTGCCCTTTGTGCCCTCCCATACCTGTCCGCCCAGTCCCTCATACCACGCGTAAGGAAAGGGGGGGGGACCTCGATGTATCTCCCCTCCCTCTCCTCCCAGTCTCGTTCCCGCTTCTGCCTTTCCTTCTCCGTCACTCGCTCCTCTGGGCGTATGCGTGGGTGTGGTGGGCATTGCCGGTGGTATCCCGGCGCATAAGACTGGCTCTCCTCCTCCCATTCTCTCCCTTCCCCTCCTCATACCCCCATCCCCTTCGCCCCCGCGCAGCATCCAGTCGCCCCCTCGTGGGGGGCACACCCGCGTAAGGTTCCGGGAGCACAGCACAGCTTTTTCCCGTTAGTCCGCGCCGTGGATGAGGGAGAGAGGGAGAGAGACGAGGGAGCCTCTTCTTAGTGTTAAGGCGAAGATTACACGATATGACGGCGGAGTGGGACCATAACTCAAGTTAAAAACCCACCACCACCACCTTCTTCATCCTCCTTTCTGCTCCTCTATCCCTTTAGTCTCCTCCTCATCCTCTTTGCTCTCTTTCTCTCTCGTTCTCTCTCTGTTCCTTCAGCTACTACTCGGTGCCCCCACCCACCCTCAGCCTCTTCCGCCTCATTGCTCTCCTTCCTCACCCCTTATTGCTCTCGAACGGTGTATGATGGTGGTTGATTTATAGCTCAAGAGCATTTTATTTTCGCGTTGAGATATTTTTTTCTGTAGCTTAGCCTCCGGTTTATTATTCACCCCCGCGACGTTCAACGTTCGTGGTCATCAAGTATTATTGAGAAAAAAAGGGTGGAAGCACGAAGGGTTAAGAAAGGGTTGGAGGCCCTGAAATAGGCTTTATCCAAATTGGCGCGTAATGTAGGATGAGAAAAAATTAATAACTTAGTTTAAAGCAATTTTTAATCCTAAAGGAGTAATTTTAGAGCCTTATGGTACTGCCGAGGAGTAAAACAAATGAATATGCTCTCAACTTTATTAAACGCGCTTAGCAGTGTAGTAGTTAGTATACTTCTGTACAGCAGCGTTGAGATGCACGCTGAAGAATAAAAATATTCAGGAGAAAGAGCGACATAAAATTTTACTTACCAATAGTTGTCTTTTGATATTGTTAATAGTCTGTAGGCGCTGTTGTAATTATATAATATTGGTATGCATGGACTATTGACATTCGTGAGCTAGCATTGTATCACTTTCTATCCAGTAGTTTCTAAAATAAATCGCCATCTTTGATGTACCAGAGTTAAATTTTCGTATCTTGAATAGTACTGAAACTACTAAGGTCTTTTCTCCTTTATATAGATGCATACAACATTTTTCATGCAATTAAACCAAAATCCCTGCCCGAAAAGAACTTGATTGGCCCTTTTTTTCAAGTATTCATTAATGCTCGTGTGTGTGGTGGGGGGTTGCAGTAATTACTCCCACCCTCCGTGGAAACCGGCCAATGGACTCGGAGGATAGGCGGCAGAATTTTCCTTTTCAAAACACCGCGCCGCCCTTCCGGTTATCTCCTAGGTGATGTAAATGAAATACAGGAAGAGAGAGAGAGAGAGGGGGAGTGAAGGAGAGATATGCGAAGGTTAACATCTTTTATTCATATTTTTCCACCAGTTCAACAACTGGGGCCCCCTCGGTATGTCGCCCGTCGAAAGGAGGAGAGGTGGAAGGGGGTTTAGTGGGTGGGAGGGAGGTGGACTTCCTGACTGTTTCACTCTCCGATATATCGATGGAACTGCAGGGAGGGGGGAGTGGAGAGTGGATGCTGGCCTAGAATGAAAAGGAGTCGGCACGGATATGCTACAAAGGGCGATTGAAAAAAGTGCCCCTAGCCGTATGTCAGTGCGATCGAAAATACTGTGTGATCCACGGTGGCAAGATTGAATAGGTTGCCCGGCGCTAGCTAGGCGGTAGTTGGCAGTAGGCGAGTTTCTTCTTCAAAGCGGAAAGGAAATGTAGCGAAATGACGTTGCATTAAAAAGGAAGAAATAACAGGCTCTCATGACTTAATGGTCTATATCATTTATACGGTTGCATCGTTTTCTGCGGCTGCGGCGTATTAGAAAGAGCGAAAGTCATTCGAAATGCGATCAATTATTTTTATTTGTAATGCAATGAATTTTTTACGACGCTGCATTGTTGTGAAGCTATGTATACATCATAAATTGAGCCAGGAAAGAAGCACAAATGAAATATTTTTCTCTTTCTTGTTACTTAGTCCCTCCGCGTAACTTAAAAGAAATGCTGTGAATTTTAACTTCATTTTTCGGACACAGTGAATTATTTAGCGATAAATTCTCCCTTAAAATCTTTTCGAGGCAATGGCGGTATTTTGCAGTATTTATATAAGTATTTATGTTATACCTGATTTCCGGATTATTAAATGATGATACTAACATGCCGTTTTGTAAGCATCCGGTTCATTAACGACCGCTTTGAGAATTCGCCATCTGATGAGTGGTTATTGTCCACATTAGAATTGTGACTGATAAAATTGATTTCCCTACACCATATAAATATAATCATGCCCCTGAAAAACTAAATGTGTCACATTTTTCATGAAATAAGTTGTTGAAATCATGATCGGTTAAGGAATTACAATTTATACCAACGTTAAAAAAAGTATATTTTTTTAGTTTAATTTTGAACTCGTAATTTTGAGTATTTCACGGCTACCTAATTTCATTCAAGGTTATGTCGGAGTTCAATAAGATTTCTGGAAGGTAATCTGAGCTGAATTGAATGGGTGATCGCAAAGTGAGGATGCCTTAACTGCTTGACAGATCATCCTTACGGATATTCAAACGTTGTCACAGAAAACTAAACCCATTTTCTAAATGGTGAAATGCAAGTGTAACTTGATTTCGTATCCACTTCTTTTCAGTCGTTGTGATTAGAGTTAACGGCGCTTGTCCGCGGTGGACTGGAACTACCCGATGTAAACGTTTAATCTTCGCAGTTTCTGCTACCTCCTGTTGCCTCAAGCGAGATAAATAAATCAATTTACGTTATTCCGTTAGAGGCGCCACAATGGTCAGCTGTTGAAAGTTTTACGACATCAGCCATGTTTGTGTTATTGTCAATGGGAATGTGTTTGATGCGTACATTACCATGTTATTTTGAAATTATTGGTTGCTATTCCGTACCTGATGTGGTAACGAATTGTGCGAAGGAAAAATAAGTCTCAGTAATTTTTTCCTCATAGGTGACAGCTGATGCAATTTACTGCCTATTTATTGTATTAATATTTAAAAAGAACACACACAACCATACCCTGTATGGTAAAAACTTCCCAGGATAGATGTTTTTCCATGGTTTTAACGTTAGCAGGAGTGGAGGTTACTGGGGCGCCACTGAAATCCGACAAACCGATCAATCCTAGTGTCCATTTCCATCGTCTCCGGGTGGTTGTATCTATCCAGGTAGAGAGGTCCATGTCTGTGACCCATATTGACTCTATACGATCCATGTTGAAGTTATTTTAAACCCATCTTATGTCTTTGCTCGCAGCCAACCTAACACACTCCGCTCCCTTTGCACGGACTTCCTTAGCTAATGTAATTTTAAGTCTTATGTCCTACTACTAAACCCATTATCCCCTAAATCACACCCTTGCTGCGTGGAATTTTCTACCTGCTTAATAAGAGACCAAGTCGAGAAATAAAGCAATTGATTAAGGATTCTACTCTTCGATCTCCCTAAAACCGCGAATGTTAAGAATTGATCGAGCTCAGAAACTGATTTTTCACGGTTGTTTTGTCAATCTAATCTTTCGAGTCTCAGCATAAAAATTCATTAACGTTTTGACTTGATTTTGGAGGGATTTGTTCTATCACTGGATGCGTTTAGTAAGAAACTAGAAGCTTTTTGAATTGATACTTTATCTCTCAAATGTTATTCTTAAACATTTTAATGACTTTGGGTTTTTTAAATTTAATTCATAGCGTAATTTTTAATTTTACGCAGATTTCTTATGTTACTTTAATTAATAAACTTTGTTTAAAGTTTCACCTTTTTACGTTTTCTTTTTTTATTATTCGTGGGGGCAGGATTTCTAGGGATTCGGAACCTTTTTGTATTCGAATGGGCCCCCAAGAAAAAATTGTTAATCCTATAATTATTTATATTTTATTTATTCATTTTAGATCTCTCCTGAAAGCAGCACTATTCGAACATTTACAACAGGGGTTCAGTACCAACAATGAAATACGCTCATATATTTTATTATATCATTCCCCTTAATCGCTTGTGAGATGCCCCTCCTGGATTCGGAGAAATTTCCTTCGCAACTAGCTCACATGATTCATATATGTGCTTCGATACCACGCCAAGGGTATTCTCATTTACGGCGCGGCGGTGGAAGCGAGCCGAGGTGTCGGCGGCAGCGACTTTGCCGGACATTCCCTTGAGCCGCGCGATCTCGTGTGTTTAAAAGCGGGCTCGTGTGCGCGCGTCTGCATGTTTGCGTCCGAAAGGGGAGAGGAAGATCGTAAAAACCCACGAGTTGGAAAACGGAGAGAGAGGAGGAGGCTGGAGGGGGGGGGAATATAACGGCGAACGAACGAACAGGGGAGGGACGTAATAAAATAAGGTTGCGCGGGTGGAGGAGGTGTTAAATATAAAAAAGGGAGTCAGCCACACCTTTTTGTTTCTGCGCGAGAGAGAAAGATGGGAATGTCAAAGGTTGGCTTCTCACACTGCCGCAGCAAAAAAAAAACAAGAGATCTCTTCTTTCCCACCTGGATATCATGACGGGTGGAATATCGCGCGCCCGGCGCATGACCCCGCGATAAACGTTGGGTGATTATCGTAAACTTGTACGCGACCGTTCTTGTTCGCACATCAAAACAGTCATTTTTGCTTTGTAAATCCACTAAGTTGTGAGTTTACTGTCCCGAGGCTCGAGATTCTGAGATCATCCTCACCGCTCACGGATAAGTGGGGATGTTTAAGGCTGTGTGCGGTTGGAAAATCATTTAATTATTCTATGAGATCCGTAGTATTGGGATTCAGTTTGTGAAATCCTTACAATATGGAAAATACGAGTAAAACTCGGCATAATCCCCTGCTAACTCAATATTTCTCCAAAAATAACATGTACACAATATTATTCGTGCAATTCTTTTAAGTGTTTTATACCTGCTAAGCTTAATCTGCTCTTTGCATGTAGATAGGAAAACTGGAAGATTATTGTTGGAAAAAAATCAGCACATTTTTATTCAGAAGTTTGGCTGGTAAGAAGCCTACCATCCGCTTCATTCTTGTGACTTTCCTTTATTTAGTGGATGAAATAGGGTCGTTTTTTTGAGTTGACGCACGTATCTTTTTACCCATGACATCTCCTTAATATCTTTTTGGAATTTCTGCAATTTAAATGTATACCTACATGGGAGATTTAAACACAGATGGAAATAAATAAAAAGAGGGGACCCAAACAAATAAACTGGAGATGTTTACATGGCCAAGCGACCTTTGCCGATCGTAGTTGAGGGGAAGCAATGGCTCTCCTTTTTATTTTGTGTCTGTGTTCAACATTTAAATGCATTTGCGCATTTACCTATTTTTACTCTGCGTCAATCGCTGAGAGTGTCTTCGTACGAGCTTTTATGTTTTTCCGCATTCATATTTTTACGGAACTGAAAATTTAACATGATCCGTTACACAAGGAGATAAGACATGAGGAGAAATAACCTCTCGTTCGGAAAATTTCATAATCTAGATTGAATTGATCGACTAGGGCGCTGCTAATATGAAACTAGACTGTGTTGCTCGTGATTAAGAGAAGCACTTGGTGCAATTTCTTTCAAGTTTAAGAGACCGATCTATTTCAACGTCTACAGCGCCATTATCAAAGTAAAATGGTCATTTGATCGATCTATTTAATTTGTCTTTCAAACAAGTATGGATAGTACAAAGTATTTCTTATTACCATGATTTCAAAATCTGGGTCATGGTCTTGTTTCTTTTGAGTTTGACCAGTAAATGGACTGAAGTGGGCACCTGAAATATGACGATATACAATGAAATTTAGAGGTGATTTGATATTATCCTATCAGTGGTTATGTTTTGACCTTTGCCTTAAGCTTATCCCAAATTCGGATATTATTTCGAGAGATTCCACTCGTTCATGGGCTAAATGAAGTACTATCAAAGACTGTATACGCTACTCTAATTCATCATCATCAACATAATGCTGCCAGTTTACAAGCGTTTTTAAGACTAATATGAAGCCGACAATATCATTTCCTACTTTTTTCAGGCATTAAGTGCCTTCTTTACATTGCATTTGCATGCGTTAAGTCTCTAATTGTGTGCACTTTTAATGCACTTCCATATCTTTTTTCTACGCTTTGTACCCTTTGTGGCCGTTTCTCTCTCTTTTTCTATATACCTTATTCTATCATCATAGTATCTACCTAGCTAACTGCAGCAATCTTGTGTGGCATGCGTGCTAGCCTCTGTTACAAAATAAGCTCGCTTAAAAAAATAGGTGCGGTATCAGGATAGTAGCATCCCGTTACAGATTTTGCATATTTAAAATATGGCTTTTATTTCGACTTATTGTTAAAAAGTTATTAAGAATGTACTATCATGTAAATTACAATGATCAGCATAATTCCATTAAGTAAATATATGTTTCATAATATATTACATGAAACTGAAGAGAAATGGAGGGCATCTGGGCTAGTCTTCCTCTCTCTAGTCTCATTCGGTAAAATAAACTAGGTAACTTTTGGATTGAAAATAAAGAAAAAACACGGTTACGCTTTAGCGATCGTCGCCGATATTTCGGTGTTCCTTATAAAATTTAAGGCGGCTGGAGCGGTAACCGTGAGTGATGGAGTGCATATTTTTATAATTTTCAATTAAGTTGAAAAATATTCTAGGACCACATTTAATTTTTGTGTATATGTTTATACTGTGTAACTAAAAATGCATGCAGTAATGGAAATGATACTAGAATTATATTATACATTTTTCGTCTTAGTTAAATCATGTTATGACTAGGATTATCGGCGTGGTATTCGAAATTTAGGCGAAACTTATATTAAAATGTTTTTTTTTTCGTATCTTTGACACGGCGTGACATCATGATATTTTTCAACAACCATAATAGTATGTATTACTTCGCGTTTAAAAGAAAATATGTGCATATGTAACCGAATTATTACGAAGTATATCCCATGTGCCATAGGATACGTATATAATAGCAATGAATTGCCAAAAAACCAAATCGGTAAAATGAAATTATTTTCACTTTCATTTATAGATATCAATAATAAGAACAAGTTTGCAAAGTTTCATGCAAATATGTACGTAGACAAAAATTACTCCAGCTACCTTTTAAGAGCGATTCGATCTTTGCCGGCTTGCAGTCGTTTTTTTCCCATTGCAAGCCACCGAAAGGGCGTCCGCTGGGGGTAATGGATTTGAGAGAGGTTCTTTTCCATTAAAAAGGTTAACTCTGGTTTCAATCTCGGGCTCCCACGGTATGGTGGCTCTCACTCTTTCTATCCTCCGAAACGGAGGGAGTAATGCTTTCGAGGTCTGATTGTGAGAGGTCGCGGCACGCTCCCCCAAGGATCCAATCAGGACGACTGCGGTTAGCCATGCTCGCAGTCGAAACGGTAGACGACAAGTTAAGACTTTATACCCTCGGGAGAAGGTTTTAATGAGTGCGGTGCATTTACCGCATTTACTCACACTCTCGTTGAGTAACGCCTTAGTCTGCACCTGCATAATATCGAGTGAACGCTGAGGAGAGAAACAAGATTTCTTTATCACTGAGTGGGACGTTGGTGAACGAACGCCAATATTTATGGATGAATTCGGTCTTATATCGCGTTGTTTAATGATAAATAATGGAATATTATGCGCAGGAATTTTAAATTAATGTTATCTAAAGCCAAGAAAAACTTAGTATCATCCACAGAATTTTTATTTATTTCCAACCAAGTTTCGTCGAATAATCGACATTATCAGGTCGATAACAGGCAGTGATTTCGAATATTTGACGAAACCTGGTTGGAAATAAATATAAATCTGTAGAAGTTACAAAGTTTTTTCTTGGTGTTACATCATGAAATTCCTTAAAGTGGAGCTGGATACCGTTTTCTTCGTAAATAATGTCTGTAGCGGAAATCAGATTCACGGGGACATCAAAGACAGGAAGATAGTAAGAAGATAGTAAAAATGTTAGGGAAGGTGATACAATTTTTGTATAAGTACTATTTAGAATTGAGGCTGAGAAATTAGATGGCAGAGATCTGACAATTAAAGTAATTGAATGCAGGAGTTTTGGCGAGTGGTGAAGTCTGAGGAAAAGAGTATACCGACCAAATGAGCGAAGGAAGGATAGGAAGAATTATAGTTTAAATAGAATACATAATCTACTGGTATTATATGAAAGGGCTTAGAGGCGATGGAATCGATTTTGATTTAACGGAATGCAAAGTAAAAAATACTCTCAACGCTTATAAAGCTCTTCAAAATTGTTATGCCCCCCCCCCCCCCCCCATAAACTTCCTGTATCCACGGAATGCACGCAATAGTGCTAACATCGAGGGAGCCATTTAATGGGCATATAGGTGAGGGTGTTAGTTCACTACCTTATATTCGTTAAGTAGAGAAAAATGTTGAAAATTCCTAAAAACATGATTGATAGGAAGTTATTTTCTCTCAAAACTGCTAAGAGGTATTTATTTGATTTGGCTCCTACGGTTTTACACCTATGAAAAAGTAGGTACTCAAATATTTTGCCTCTGAAGTATATGTGTCTTACCTAATTCTGCTGTTACGATATTCTGACATGATGTTCTTCAATTATCTACACAGTGTTGTAATAATCTTGCATAATACTTTTCATTCAGTCTCAAGTTTTGATTGCTCTTTAAGACTTGAGTATGTTTTACTCTAATCGTGACTGAAAAGGCTGCCATTCGACTCCAGGGATTTATTTGTTGCCGTCAAATTGTCTGAAGCATGAAAGATTGTATCTCTGCAGTGACTTTCAAAGAATTTAATGAGCGGAAAGAGTGGAGCGAATTACTGGAATTCGCTACGCTCGGAATAGCGGGCGGTTTGTGGATAATAACATCCATATTTTTAATGATTTTAAATGTTGCGTAAGAATTCTGATTATTAATGCTGAAAATTTCTGTAGGTACAATTAATGAGTGCTGTCAACGATTTTAGTCATGCGACGCAAGTAAAACTATGTAACTCATAATTGATGCGCATTATAATGCTCTGATACCCTCAGGATACCTCACTTTGATTTTTCTGTAGAGGAAAAATATAAGCAGTACAATTTTCTATCTGACCATTCCATTAGCCCTGTTCTTCTACCTAAATACCTGTGAAACGATCTTATCATAGCTGAATGATCATCGTAACATGTATTTGCAACGTATTCTTTACTCTGTTTATTGTAGGTAGCCATTCGTTTGAAAATCAAACTGGATCTCGTGTTTAGCTCGTTCCTTGTCCATACATTCCTTGTTTGTATCCCATAGTACACACCTATTGCATTTGATCAAATTTTTTGCACCCTACGCTTTAATTAAAATTTGAATGTTCTTCCTGGCCCAAAAAATGAAAACCATTCGTTGCCCATAAAGAATGAGTTTCTGGAAAAAATTTCTGTGGCATAATGATTTCCTAAATATTTAAAAAATCATCTTGAATCACTTTTTATTAAATCCATTGTGTATGGATAATTATTGGTGTGCAATTAAGTCTTAAAACAGTTTCAAGGAATGAAATGTCAATTCGTTAGGATGCAAAGATATGCACCACAGGGTTGAAATTTTCCATGACAGAAATGTTGGATTGACCGGGATTCGAACCCAGTAACCCGAATCTCCCGGTTAAGTCAAATGATTGTTTCATGCCGAATTTACCCCTTTGGTGTATTTGTGTATAGAATCTTTGTCGTTATTTGGGGAAGTGACCGACTGCTGATTTCATACTCTTAATTAGGGATTTGGTGACATGATTGATTGGTAAGGGAAGGGTTGCATGGGGTGTAAGGGGAAGGGTGGAGAAAAATTCGGCGTCGGCACTGACCTGCTCCTAGCGAAAGGCGTCACGGGGTATACAGTTTATCTTCCCAGCCGACGGACGGTGTACTGCGCTTGCAGTGCCCTCAGCGAAGTACCGTCGTAGTGATGGGACGCCATTACTCTAGCCACCCAATGGCTATTTTTCGATATCACCCTCTCTTCTCATTCAATCCCTGAGTCCACGTTATCAGCCGCTTCTTTGTTCCCCTTCCCCGCTTGGCATCGACCAGACGACCGCGAAACTCTAGGCGCTTTGTTAAGTTCTTTAAATCTCCTGGGATGTCAGTCTAAAGCTTAATTAGGACGACAAACGACCCAAAGATATGGGCGTTGGATAAAGTGAGTCGGGGTGAGAGGTGGGAGGAGGGAAGTGATGGGAATTCCCTCGGTTAGACTTAGCCCACATCCATCAACTTCCCCGAGTCAGGATGCGAGCCCGTGATCTAAGAGATTGCAATTTTTTCCCCGTTTCCTCCGGAAAAAAACACCTTTGCTATTTTTTTCCTGCAGATGGAGGTCCCTCCCTACCTACCCTTACTCAATGCAGGAGACTGGATTGTGAGAGCGAAGGTGGAGGATGTGTTTGCGCTTAATTCAGGGTCCTTTCTTCTTGCAAATTCATCCCATGGACCGTTCCAAAGTTATAATGCTCGTTAACATGGAACGTTTAATGTAATTTTAGCTCAGGCTGCATTCGCTCATGTCTTAAAACCAACTAGTGAGAATACTCCTTTCCTTATTGAGGTTGGCCACGAGGATTTTTTCTTTCGTGATGTCCAATGTCCTTGAATGGTTCCATTGTTAAAAATAACTAACTATTTTGTTCGAGTATTACCGACTTAAGTTATGTCCTAATTTTATTTGTGAATCGGCCATCAGACTCGACGATTGGTTGGTGTTGCGCCAACCGTTTACCTAAGAATGGAATCGCAGGGAGATATGATCCTTCTGAGCGTGTGGCATTTAGTAGAAACTTTGGGTTCATTATGATCCCGGGGAAATAAAGATTTTTTATTTCCTTACCCAGATGCTATCTCGTCCTCGAATGATCGTGAGGTTGGAAAGCGCGGAGCTTAAGGGCGAATTAATCGAGACGGATTGATTTTGGGAATGCGAAATTTTTATTACCGATCATCTTACTTTTTCAGGTTTTTTGGTCGAGGTTTGGAGCACGAAAATATCAGGGGATGATGTCGTAACCGCCTTTGATTGAGGATGGCTGAGACAGCGTCGGCATAGTTTCCGTTTTCGAAAATTCTTATGCAATGGAATGCAAGTGGTCAATTTTGCTTGGTCTGGACCAACTGATTTGACTGAAAAACTGACTTGATTTTCCTAAATTCGTGTTAGTGAAATATTGGATAAAAATAGAAAAATTTAGGGGGTACAATAAATATAACCATGTCACAGGTAGAATATCGAAGTGTAAAAGAATGTGAAAGCTGAAGAGAAAAATATTATTTCAGTCAATATTGATGAGAAAAGAATCTGAGTCTTTTCCACAGGAACAATGTGCTATCAAGAATTAATGGCATTCGTTACCCACTCGTTTCAGTTCTGATAGCACTTTCTGTCCCATTTAAAATACGAGCAATAGCAATATGAATGTCGCCACCCCCTAGGAGAAAATTACTCTAGATCATTCATGTAACCCGTTCTTGGATATTTTTAAAACTTTAAATGTGAGGGAATCACAGTAGGAAGAACGAAAATGGCATCGTTCCATTCTAAGTGAAAATCCTATTCCTTAATGCGGGTTTTATGTAATGTGTTTCTAGCATGCATAGTTAAAATTAATTTTTTATGAATGATAATATACAGTCATGCATAATTTCCTCAAACATTTTAATTTGACACTACCGGTTTCAACGCATAGGCATCATCCTCACGTACAAAATTAATATTATCATTCAATATTAAATTACTCACATTTTTCCACTGGGATTTAATTCTACTACTAGACGTTTCAGCTATGAGATGAAACCCTTAGTAGTAGAATTCAAATCCTGTGGAAAAGTGAAAATTGTGGTTGGTTTAATAAGGATTCTTCCCACTTTATAAAGGCTGAATCTGTTGAAATTATCATTCAGGATAAATTTTTAAATTGTTGGAGCCGATTCGATCAATTTCATTAATTTGTTTTTTTTTTAATTTAATATTTCACGTTCAATTTTTTTAAACATAATTAACTAACATTAGTGATAGAAAATAGGATGGCTTAACGTATATATTAATTGAATAACCTCCGGTTTCTCGGAACGGTCGACTTCATCAGGAACACCCCTGTGACTCGGCATGCCTTCACTTTCTCTGTAAATGTTTCTAATGATGCTAATAATTCGTCGCCATCGGCCGTCAGTTCAATGCAAACATCCGCGTGATCTACTAAGTTCCTTTTTTCACTTGTGTCTTTTTTCTATCGATGAAATTTTGGCCTTCGCGTGTCTTCTGACTCGACCGATGACGCACGAGAAATACATGGGAAAGGACGGGCGACGCCCACCTTTGGCACGGACATAATACGGTTTAATTCGAAAGCGGGAGCTTCAGTTCGACTTCGGGACGGGGAGAGGGGGGGGAGGCAGGGACAGGGGGAGAGGAAGAAGGAGAAGAAGAACCAGGGCGGACCGGCGGGCACAAAAAACAAAAGGAGAACAGGACGGGCGTAATTTGTTTGCGTTTGCGCGCCCGAGCAAGTGGTCCACGTCGCCTTTCCTCGCGCTGTGCGCATGCGTTTTCTTTTTTGTGTTTTTTTTCTGTTGCCCTAGCGGCCAATGCGTACAAGAGCGATAACCGAACAACAGGGGAGAGAGGGTGGGTGGGCCGGCATCCTTCCCCGCGGAGATCTTTCTCGATCTCTTGATCGTACGGACGGAAATGGACCGCGCTGACAGCAAAAAACGAGAGCAACTTCCGCATGGGATGGGAGTCGCGCTGTTCAGGATGTGGCTGGAGATTCCCGTGTGTTATCTGTGCTGCGCGTGTACGCGTATTTATAAAGACTTATTTTGCGATACTGACACGAGGCATTTGAATGCCCAATTTGAAGCATTCGTTTCACATCTACAGGGGTAGTAGATGGTTGTTTTTGTTGTGCTTTAACTGTTAAGGCCGCTTTACACGATGAAAGATTTTGTACAAACGAATGTACGTGAGAATGTACGTTTGTCTCAACGAAATTAGAACAGGTTCTATTTCCCGTGCAGGCATTGAGACATTCGCACAAGCGTTCATACAATTTGCCGCTTTACACGATACATTTTGCCTCATGCAAGAGTTCACGGAAGAGTTTGTACAAACAAATGTACCGTGTAAAACGGCCTTCAGAGTTATATCGCATTGTCAAACCGGAGGTACATATACTTAATGCGCGAGTTGATGAAGGTCGTTATAAACACGGTGCGTTGCCCTGTAAATCATTTCAAGCAACATCAGTTCTACATCTGAAGTAGTAGCATACGTGTTTTTAGGTTCTTTAAGTTGGTAGGAGCGGTAACCGTGCGTGATTGTGTGCACAACTAGAAAAAAACTATTGGACCACATTTCACTTAAGTGCATCTGTTTATGCGTTGGAACTCCCCATGCAGGCAGTAATAGAAATTAAACTAGAATTATATTTTAAAAATTTTTCCTTAAACCACGTTATGGCTAGAGTTTTCGGCTCGTTATTAGAAATTTAGTGGAAATTATACTGCAATATGTTTTCTTAGAATATTGGACTCGGCGTTACACCTTGATATTTGTTAGCAAAAATTACAATAATAAGAATTATCATTTATAGTCTAGAAGAAAATTTTTATGAATGTCATCAAATTATTACGAAATATGTATATCTCCTGTCATTAAGCTAAGTGTTAAAACAGCATTGAACTGCCATAAAACCAGATCGGGATGACGCATTTTTTCACCTGTATTTATAGATATCACAAATAAGAAAACATGTGCTAAGTTTCACGCAAATCTGTGCATAAACAAAAATCGCTCCAACCTCCTTGACGGTTCAAGTTTTATTGCACCGTCTTAACTCAAGACAGATATAGCATCCATTCTGAGTGGAAGATTTGGATCCACAACCCTTGGGTTTCCTGTCCTGTGCCTCATCGACCTTACTGCCGCGGTTGACTTATACATCTACACACCGCCCGGCGAGCTGACTCAGGGGTTATGGCAAGGAATGTTAGGATACTAGTAATGGCAAAGGTAGGGGATTACGAAAAGGGATTTGGGAGGAAAGGTTTGAAAATTGATTTCTGTCTTGATAGATTAGTGTCTATCCTATCGATTAGTGTCATATTTAGTCGATTTTCAATTTTCTGATGGTGTAGATCTAAGGTAACATAATCTCATTCGTATCAACCCTAAAGGGTTTAATCAGGGAACTTCATGTATTCCGTGGAATAGTTGTGCATAAAGTCGGCAATGTGCTTGAACAGAGCAGTATTTACGGACGATTCTCATTTAGCCATTGGAATTTAACTTGTTTGCGAAGGACAGATGTATATAGGTTAATGCAACGACTGTTTCTGATTCTGTAACAATTATTTCAATGCTCAAATGGGCTGTTGAATATGATAGTGAGAAGTAAGCAGAGATCAATGCGGATTGAAAATTGCGAGAGTGAATTCATCGAATCAGAGTTGGTGCAATTTTTCATGCAGTCATTCATGCGGTCGAGCAGCCACTAAAACTTTTCTCAGCTTTACACGGTGATTTTAACTGCACACACTAGTGTGCATCAACCTGCACAAGTTAATGCCCCGTCTGTATCTGCCTTTGTGGCGAGCAGGAGGAGGAGGAATAGTACGGGGGGTAGGGGTTGGGAGAGGCGGTGACCAGTTTTGGAAGCTGCGGCGCTGGTTGCCGATTTCTTCACAGGATGTATAGGCGGAGGGGGGATTGAGGGTGAGTTCCATCTGAGCAAGGAGTTGGGGTTGAAGTGAGTGAAATGTCTCTCTGAGAGTCGAGTGGTGGTGGGAGGGGGATGGGTGGGTGGACGTGGAAAATAAAAAGTCAGGAAATAAGGGAAGGACTTTCAAATTGACGTCTCGCGCGGAGATCTGCCCGGCTAGATAGCCACCATAAAATTCCACCGGTCGGTTTGGGTGGTGGTGGTATGTGGGTGGTGATGGCAGTCGATGGGATGGGAAGATGAGGGGGAATATAAAGGGAAGGTTTGGAGGGAGGAGTGGGAGAGATGCGTGGGAGAGGGAGGGAAGGGATAAAAAAAAAGAAATGAAGTCGGTAAGGGAGAAAAGAGAGATGGCAAAATTGCATTGCCCTTTGATGACCAATTTGTGAGTGGTTTGATGGAGCCATCCAAGACCTCTAGCGCGTGCTGCCCCATTATTCTTCTTTCTCCGGGGCTCTTGTCCGGTCATCGGTTGGCGGCAGCGCTTTTTTTTAAACTCGCTTTTTTTTATTTCGTTTTTACCATTCCTCCCCACCAACCAACCTCAAATGTTCGGTCGTTTCGCTTCACTGTCCTCCCGTTGATGGCATATATTTGTTTGATTAGATTGCTTCGTGGTCCTTCCTTGTCTCGCATAACTTTTTTATTATTATTTTACTCGGTTGCCCGTGCCGTCGTCGATATATACCAAATAACGGTTACTGCTCAAGCTCTCTCTCTTTCCTCCCTCTCGGTGTGTTATGGCGAGTTGTCTCATTTGAAGGAGTGATCTCGTGGCGTAATGACGTTCGGCGCAATGCTATTACTCGCCGCTAGTCTTTTGTTTGAGTCTCGTCGTCATGGCGGCACTCTCCCTCCCGTGGCTTAACATCGTGGATTTGAAGAGTGGTTTTTTTCTTCTTCATCCATTTGGCTCCCATTCCATTCATGTGACTCCCCATGCTCGATGTATGGTATCCTCTCAGCATTTGAGCCGTTCTCCATTTGTTATTTGTGGGCATAAAATGAAATGTAGTCAATCGGCGGAATGGTATTTTTTTGTGCGTCCAAGCTTAATTGAGACTTTTCACGTGCTTTGAGTTGAAGACAGGTCTCTAGCTGTTAGGAATACGTTGTAACGTGCATCATAGAATCTTCGTGTACATATTACCCTGCAATCCACCGCAGGGGCGTATGGTAGGGGATGATAGGAGGCCAGCCATGAAAAAAGGGAATGGGAAAAGGGGAACTGAAAGATGAAAAAAGGGGAAGGGAATGGATTTTAACTTGAAGTGCCTTAGTTCCACGCTCTGTTTTTATTATATCCACTTATGGTGCGTGGTAAGAAATTATGTTTTGTACCAATCAGTATGCTAAAGTTTTATGGGGCAGAAACATGGACTTTAAGAATGAAAAACGAGAGGAGGCTGCTGGCGTCTGAGGTGTGGATGTGGATGGATGTTTGGTGGACGACCAGGAAAACAAACGAGGAATGAATGTATTTATGCCTGCCGCAAATACGAACATGAAATACGTAGAAATGTCTTATAATAATACGTAGAAAAAGGAAAAATTTGCCCTGGAACGGGAATCGAACCGCGGGCCTTTGGCTACCTGGGCTAGTGCGCGGACTACTACGCTACCCAGGCTTCCTAATTCCCGTGGCAATTTAGGAGGATACAAGGAAACTGGATGCTAAGCCCTTACGGCCCATCAAAGATGGCTACGACATGGAGCAGAGGACTTCAAAGAAGCTACAACCCATGCGTTTGCATCCTATACCAGCACTTTTGCCGTGATGGGGCACGTATGAAGATATTTCTGCCTGCCGCAAATGCGGCCATGAAAAACGTAGAAATAGCCAAAGGAAAAAAGCAAGCCAAAGGTTCGTGGTTTGATTCCCGGTCCAGGGTGAATTATTCCTTTGGCAATTTCTACAAACGAGGAAGTTCTTGGCATGATGAATGAGGAAAGGAATCTTCTGGATGAGATAGGAAGAGGCAAAGCAAGTGGTTGGAGGGGATAATTAGGGGCGAAGGGTTGCTTAACGTGGTGATAGAGGGAAGGATGTTTGGCAAGCGGGGAAGGGGAAGAAAGAGAGTAGGTTTTATGGACGGGATGAAGGTGGGTTGCAGATATGCTGATATTAAGAAAGAAATATTATTGATAGATATGGCCCTGCACTTCATTAACTTCCATTTACACCTACCTTAACTGAACGATTACATATTATATCTATTTGGCTATGTGTGTCCATAGTTTTGTGTAGATATATAGTGCGGAGTTAAAATAATATCCTCCGTGTCATCCTGAAACTCACGTGATCTGAATTGTCCGACCTTCGAGGTCTCTACCTAGTCCTTCCTTTGGTAGTGATGCAGTCTTTGTTTGCCTATTCTTTATTCTAATACAACACGATAGCCTTACCACGCATGAGATTCGACCCCACAAACTTCACTTTATAATATTCTCATTAAACTGCTCCCTGTTGAGAAATTCTCGAAAGGTTTCTCCTATAAGGAAGCTGAAAATAAGTGTAATACGTTTAAATTACAATGTAAACGTAATTCAATTAGAAGGGGAAGAATTACTTTTCAAATGAAGACAATTTATTGAAGTTTTTTTAACGGTTTAAACAGAATATTTGCCGGAATTCATGGTCATTCTTTAATTTGATAATGAAAATACTCTCCCACCCCGAAAGTACAAAGGAATCCAGCGTCATATGAGTTCTTTCCTCTAAAGAAACTGCAAGAGCTACGTTAGGTTGTTTCATTTTCTATTATCAGCAGAATTGGAGTCTAGGTGCTCGATCTAGAAATTACCGAACCCATGTTTGGATATCCTTCAATCGCCCTCAGTCTGTGCAGCAATATCATAACTTTTCAGTAATCGGTATCGAGTAATAGGTATGTCGTGTGATTTTCCTCAATTGTATCGTGTAAATTGTTACCAACTTCTCGGACCAAAGCCAGTGGAACATTGGAAGTGACAACATTGGCATTCACATATCACTAAAGTGGTAACGACCGTAAGGTTTCATGATGGAATTCTGTTATTCTACTATCTTTCAAATATCCATCATTTTTGGTGAGAAAAGTGATAACATTGAAAGTGACGTATTGGTCGAAAAGTTCCGTAATAGAATCCCAAAATCCGTTAAATATCGATCATGAAGAAGCGTGGAACGCCAAAATGAGAAGACTGGTCTCGGTGAAAGACTCGCAATAGCACTTGTCTCTCTCCCCCTCTTTCCGAAGGCTCACAGAAAAAAAGAAGGAAATCCCTCGGAAACTCATTGGGGAAACAATGGGGAACCGATGTTTGTGCGTGCCCTCGGTGAGTCATGGTCACCGTAGGAATTCCGCCAGAAAAATGAAAAGGTTAAAAAAAAACTAAAAACTCGCTCGCACTGAAATTCGGCGCGAGGATAATTGCAGTTAACGCGTGGCGGACGAAGGAATTATGATCGGTGATCCGCAATAGGCTTGGATCCAATCGCCTGACGACTCATTTTTAAAATGGCATGCACACTTCTTTTTTTCTCTTCTTACCCGCCGCAAATCCACACGTAGACCCCGATTTTCTTCCACATTGGCGTGAGACCAAGCAAGCCTCACTTGCTCGAGAAATCCACGAAAAACGAACAAACAACCTTCTTCCTTCCTTCCTCCCCCACCGCACCGGAACGAGTGTGAATCGCTGACTCAACCCGGGAAAGATTCCTCTTTGTTACAAAATGCGTTGCTCTTTTTTTTATGTCGCTTCGCTCCTAAAACCAGGCAGTTCTTAGACCAGAGTGTTTTTTTCTCTCTTCGTAAAAATAAAATGCTCGTGTCGTGTCCCTTCGGCATGAGTTCATTGACACGTGACAATTTTCAAGCATTTTTTCCCTTATATCTCTTTCTTCACGGCCCAATTCATCCGTCCCCAAGTAACTGATTTTTGGTGACGAATGGCCTGTTATTCTTAAAAAAAAAACTGAAAACGTGTTTTCACGCTGATGCCTTGGCGTTTTTCTACTTTTCACATCCTAAGTTATCCTCTGCTCTGAAGATAAACTGACGCAAGGCTGGCTGAGAATGGCCGTTGCTGCCATTGAAGTTGTATATTCCAGGAAGTGATAAAAATTTTATGCTTTCAATATTTGCGGAATTATTTTTACAGTTTTAATGATGGTGATCAAGTCTAAGATCTAGTGCACTGAGGTCGGTCCGAGTGATAGATTTTTCACGCAACGATTAATCTTATTTCTGGATAAAAATGAGAGCCTGTCGTCTTAATCCATTTCATAACTTGAGCTTGTGTGAACTCCACGCTGAGGGGCTTTAATGGCATACTATGGATGCTGTAAAAGAACATAGGTATTTAATATTATCGTTATAATATTTCACTTTGAAATATCCCTTTATCATGCCTTAAGTCCCTAATTTTCCACTTACTAGGTACCGCCCATTCTCGTTCAATCGCTTAAGTCTCCATTTACCTTAGTGAAAACATTGCTCAAAACGGTTTTGATGATTGTTCTTTTTTGTTCCCTTTTACAATGGATTCCATCCTGTTCTACAAACATCAGACATAAATAAATGTTTCGGTCTAGTGTGTTTCCGTAATACTATATTTAGTATTCCCATATTCTTCATTTGGATATCTCCACAGATATTGCACCCTTGGATGAATTATGCTAACAATTGACCCAGTGGATAGGCATCGTATTTTAGGGGCTACTTGCTTATTTTTTTGCACATATAGGATGTTACCCGAAGGTTATATTGATGAGTGACGAAGAACAGGAGTCCTGAGCGAGACGAGGTCCTTATGCTGCTCTTACCTCACTCCTCACTGATTCCGACTGAAAAATTAATTTGGTGCTATTTTACTGCTGTTATTTGTGTCCATGTTTAAAAAATCGGCTGAGGTAAGTGTTCACAATATTAATGCGGTATGAGATCGTCAAATAAATCGATTTAATTCCACACCATAGTTCCATCATGTTGGAGACTCGAATGCGGTTCCCATGACTCAGTTCCGTAAAATTTTGATACTCGTCATACCACTCCAAAAAAGGCCTCCCGTGAGTGTTAACTCCATTTCTTCGGGAATTATTCGGCTCGAGGAGCTTTCCATCCCGCTTCTGAAGTGCCGCTACATTTGTAAACACCCCACCTCGACAGCGAAGCAATATTAACGGCGACCTCCGCATCGACTGAGAAGTAGACAGATTGAACCTTTTAATACGAGCGCGGGGCCGATTCCTCGTAAACACGACTGCTACCAGTGGGAAAGTGTTTTTTGTGCACACGAACCTATATATATTTGACGGAGTCGGGAGGGAGAGAGAAGGGGGGGGGGCGAATGAGACAGAATGGGAGTATGGGGATACCGGGGGTGAAGGGAAGAAATATCGGAAGACTACAAAAGGGCCGTTGGGGAGAGAAAAAAGATTTATTCCCCGTCGATCAAATTATCAATCACCTATCTGCGGTGGCTCCTCCCTCCACTTTATTCCCCTCTCCGGCGCATTTCTCCCCAGCCTCGTCCCCTCCTCCCTTGACCGCGGGGGACCGTGGCGGTGGCTGGGAAAAAGAGGCGGGATTAGCGGAGGGAGTCCCTCAAAGCAACATACCTGGACCCAGGCAGTTTTACAAGCCGTCCGGTCAGGAAAAAGGATGGATCCTCCTTTCTTCTCCCCACCATCTCTTCTCCCCACTCTTCTTATTTTTCCGCACTCGATTCCACCTGTATTACTCAAAGTTTACCTTCGTCACGCCCATTATGTCTATTACTCTTTGTCTTTTCGCTAAGCTTGTAGGGGTATTCATGACTGCAAATGGGAAAGCAAGTGAAACCGAACCAATTTTATCATCTTCAAGGTCATGATTGTAAGTTACATAGGATGGATTCATCATAATTAAACCTATTGCTTCATTTAGAAAATGTAAAAAACACTGTATCATTGGAACCTGTAGGTATAAATAAAATCGTGCTGAGTTTCGAAATTCATTAACCGAAGACTTCGTTGTACTATTTCGGTAGTCTTAAGATATCTTATGTTTTTTCTTTGAGTGGGTTTCCCATATTTTATTTATGGTATTAAGGAAGAGTAACATAAAGATTTTTTTGAATGGCTTAGTGATTGTTGATTTTGTTACAAAATGAGTTCTCTCCATTTTATCCTTTTTGTAGGGTAAGTGTAAAAAATAAAATACTTGACATTCTATTTCCATTGCTTTTTACTCCCTTTCAGTTTTCTTTCTCTTTTCTTTTTATTGCTGTTATTTTGCCTGCGTATGATTGTTTTATTTTGCTCCTACTGTGCCTAACGATGTGGACAGCACCGAATATCAAGTTTATCATGGGGGTCTGTGAATAATATACGCATTTAAAACAATCTTATCCTCGCTGCGTATACTAATCCGAATGAACTTGATGCCGAAATATTCAAGTCTTTGCAATGTGTGCTTCAGTTTGTAGACCTTTTTTTGTTATAGAATAGAATAGAATATACCTTTATTATACTCTGGGACAGGTCCCTTAGAGCAACAATACAATACAGTGATATAGCTGCGAGGTAAGTAACAAAATGACAAATGATTTTGCTCAAATCAGAAAATAAGTGGAGCTTAATAACATAGAAAAAGAAAGACAGAAGCAACTACTCTCAGTGAAAAACAGTAGCTGTACACATGATACAATTGAATTCAAATATTGGTATAGACATGGGTATAGATATGATACAGGTTAATCTAAAGGAAAAAAATCCTTAAGGTTACAATACGTGTAAGATTAAAAAAAAATATTTGAAACAGTAATAACAGAAAACATGAATGAACCATGAAGAAAAAAAAACAATTTTTGTCTAGAAAATATTTTCAATGAAAATTTCATACTGAACAGGCTAAAATATTCAGGAAGACATTCTTTAAGTAAAATTCCATACAATTTACATTGAAAAATGGCCAATGTAGTTTTCCTCTAATCAATTGGAATAGAATTCCAGAGTTGTGAGGCGGCCACGACAAACGACTAGTTCGGTGTGTTGGAAGTAGAAGGTTACTAGGTTCCGTTCTAGTAGCCATGGCATGATTATTAGCTCTTTTAGGAAACATATCATAGGCTATACGATGTGATGTGAAGTGTTAAAGGGTAGGCGTAACCTCCTTTTGGCCCTGCTTTATTTTAAATTAATCAAATACTTAGGAAGATGATTGCCATTTATAAACGCTTCGTCTCTCAGTTTCCTGCTCGCTTGGGCAAAGCACTTTTTCAGCTTCTTACTTCATTTAGCCAAGAGAACAACTCGGCGATTAGTCTAAATTTCGCCCTCCTATTCACAATTTCACCTTACAATTCGCCATCCTCATCTCTTCTCAGCCACCGCACTCCACAGAGTCTGCGTGGAAGGGGGAGAAAGATCACTGTCTCCCCTTCTCCATTATCTCTCCTCTTACGCTGCAGCACACAGACCGCATATCTTCTCCACTACTCCATCCCGAAGTTCCCAATAATCCCATCCCATCCCCGCCTCTCCCCCATCTCCACTCCCGACACGGTGCCTCGGCGCTCTCTCCTGGTCCAGAAAAGCCTTTGGTTTGGCGTGTGAGGAGATGGGCGGGGGAGAGGTCGAAGGGAAAGAATCAAGTCAGAGAGAGAGAGAGGAGGAGGTGGAAGAAGTCTTGAGCTGGTAAAACAACCGACCCCCTCCCCCATTTCCCTTCCCTCTCTCTCGCCCATTCTCACTCATCTACCACCCTCCCCCCCCGGTTTTGCCTCTCATCCCACGCCTCCCAGTACATCCCAACTCATCTCCTCCTCCTCCATGGGTCTCTCCTCAAACCCATGCCATCACCCTTCGGTATCTCGCCAATTCCCTCAGTACCTCCTCGTCCCTTCCATCTAATTCCTGTTGTTCGCGGTACCATTATTGTTGAAAGAGATTCCGCGTAATCTTTTCAATTTTTCGGATTTTCAGGGACTGGTCTCGCGTGCAACGCTTAATCCTATGCTATTAATCGAGCAATAAATGTGCATATGAATGTGCTGTGTAATGATTTTTTCGAAAACTGGTTAACAGATATTCCCGAATGTTGGGATTTAAGAGTTTCGCGTCATGAGGAATCGATTGGTTTAGGTCCCATATCCGCGAAATATCTGTTTTATACAGGAGTAAAAGGACCAACATTCCCATAAGAAATGCATAGACGGCTACTTCGCTTACTTTCATTTGAAGATTTTAATATAGCTTTCTATTAATTTTTGAAGTTAATTTCTTATTAAATATTTTACTTATTAAGTTTTTAATTATATTTTTTATGAATACGCAAATGTATTTAGATGAAGTAATTTTTGCTTTTTATTTTATATATACTGCTCTGTGGGGAGCATTTGAAGTGTAGTAGGCACTTCGTTCGTCGGATGGGGTGTTAAACTGAGGTCCCATTGGAGCCTACCCAATCCCGACGCCGGGTTTCTATCGTCACGCTATTAGTGGCGGCATCGATCGCCACCATTAACGTTTTTGACAGCTATTGTGGTCCCTAATCGTACGCGGAAAATATTGCATTGTAAACCTGTCCGTCCTACAGTCTATCCATCTATTTTCACTCAAGTGACCGAACCTATCATACGATGGTTAGCACGTTGTTAGTGTGCCGAGCATGGCATGGCTTTTTCCTCCCTCTCATCCTAGTATCTCCCTCCCCGTCAGACAACCGTCCAGCCTAACCTTCTTTACCTCCGCGTTCCGTCTCTTTTTATTCCTCCCTCTCCCGTCCTCTCTTCATCCTTCTTCCTCTCCCTCGTCCGCTCTCGTGGGAGAATCATCTCGTGGCAGACGGCCGTCACTCCCTTACCGTTCCCATCCATCTCTCCCTGCCTCGACCACGCCAAGCCCCTACTCGCACTCCCACGCGGCGCGGCTAATAAACGTAAATCATATGCATTCCGGCGAAACGAAACCCAAAGCCCTTCTCCAATTCTCCGGGAGTAAGTAACCCGCGACTCGAGCACAACGAGAGGGTCGTTGAAATGAGCGCCTGGGGGTCACCTCACAAGGAGAAATAGTTTGAGCATCGGGACAAAGTCCTCGCCAGTAAAAGTAATTAACGAAGCTCGGTTAGCTCATCCGGAGGTTTCAACAGTGGCTTTTTTATGGATGTTCTTGCTTTAAAAAGAGGGAAAAAGTAGTAAATTGAAACTACATTATTAAAAGCCGATCTTCGAGGAAACGATCATCAGCATCATCATTATCCACTCAACCTCCATTTGAGGGTTGAGTGGAACTGTATTTCACTATTTGTGAATGCTTAGCAGGGCTCCTTTTTAATTTCACCCCCGCTAGTTTTACTAGTTATTTTATTTTAAGCTCATAATTGTTTTTGTACTTTCGTGTACATTAATTGTTTTAAATAGTTATTAATCTGATTGAATACATCCAATTATATCAATAATTCGTCAATCCGAAGTCAATCGTTAATCCGAAGATTTTTTCTCTTCATTAACAACTTCATTACGTCTCAATTCTTCAATCTGATGTCCTTCTTAATTTACGCGACTTATTCCATCCTTAACCTTTCTAGTCAGTTATCTCTATTAAATTATCCTTCTATTATCGTTTTCAAGTAACAGTTGCGTCATTGAATTTGCCCAATAAGTTTGTCTTTTCCTCTTTATCGTCAAATTTATCATTGGACATCTTTTCTCTACAACTATTCGTGTGAAAATATTTTTGCGCAATCAATGATGATTAAAGCCAAAGTATTCGGTTGTCGTATTCTCCAGCTTATGAGTCGCACCCTAGTTTTGGCTAAATATATTGGAAAAATAAAAAACCTTACTAAAACTGTCGATATTACTAACGATTAAACTGGGAAGCGATTTTTAATCGAACGATGCAAGCTAATATGTAGACATAGCATGTTTCAGGACGTACTGGACCACGTCATATTTCAATGTTCGCTAGATCCCAGCGGCATGGCATCATCGGTAACTCATTTCCTTGGTTTCCATTACATTTAGTCTGTAGGGAAAGAGCAACATTGACATTTACTATATAAATGAAACGGGGTGTCTAGTCTTGGACTTTTTCCGAGAATAGTGTATGGCTGGAATATTTATCAACAGAATAGATTATGAGCCAAAAAGGTTTTCTGCCCATCGAAATTGTATGAATCGGCTTTGTAATCCCTTAACAGATTTGAATGAAGTAAATTTTTTTTGTCTGCGGTCAGATCGGTCAGGTTGACAACGCGCCCATTTGGTTGTAAATATCGTGATACACGCGTACACCTTTTGTAAACTCCTGATCGGGCAACCCATGGGAAACTGGGAAGAGTAGATGCATGTGCCATGGTGGAGCCATTTGCATCTCACAGCTAAATGGTACTACTAGGTATTTTCGAAAAATTCAAAAAGAGAAATATAAGGGAAGTTATATAATATGATTAAAAAAACAGGTTGGCGAGTTGGAATTGTTTCTTATTTGTTACCTACCAGGCAGAAGCGGTAACGTTATCACAATATCCTACATTAACTTGCTCATTTGGCACACTAACTGCGATCCGAGGGTGCGGGTGTGTGGCAAGGGGTACCTCCTATCTTCTTCATGTCGCGGGAGAGTCATCTACACACCCCGGCATCAAGCCGTCACTCCCCCTTCTCACCTTTCCTCGTTACAGCCGACCCTTCATTCTCGCGTTTTATTCTACTCTCTTTATCATTTTATTTGCTTGGAATAGCAGGACAAGGTGGAAGGCAGAGAGAGTGAAAAAGACGAAGGAAGGAAAGAAGGAAGATGGACGTTTATAGTAGGCAGGAATGCAAGGTGCGAGAAAGGACGAGATTGAAGTAGTGAGGGTGGGGTGAGTTTTTGGGTGTTGAGAATAGTGGCCGGCCGACGGGGTGGAACGTGGAGGATCTCGGGGACGTCACCATAGAGACGGCCATGTGATGGAAAAGTATGAAAATTTGGGTGGAAAGAAGAGGTGGAGGGTACTGACATGTCTTTTGGAGCGATGGGCCTTCAGTGGGATAAAGAGACTTGTGTGTGTGAGTGATGGGTGGAGAAACGTTTCGGGTGATGTTAGTTGAAAAAGTTGATTGATATTTTTATTGCTTATTCCAAGACGTTCACAGGAGTAACAACATTTTTTACGCCTGATTTTTCGGTAGCTTTAAAAGTGAGACCTGTATTAAGCTACAATGCATTAAAAAGTTCAGTTATGGAGAAAAATCTACTGAAAAAATGCAAAGGAAAGCGTAAATATAAATAAAAATACATAGTGAAATTATATGTAATAAATATATTTTAAGGGATAGAGAAATACAATAAAAAGCCAATACTAGATTATTTTGTTTCGAAATAGTGTTAGGAAAAAGGGTGGTGCAATGAGAAGGGAAATATGAGCAAGAGTACAAAAGTGGGCTGTATAAGTAGCATGGTTCGATAGGTGTGATCAGTACGTGAGTTGAGGATGTGTAATATTTTGGCGTTTAATATTATATTTTCAGCGGTTCACACCTTCGCCTTGAGTGAATGGAATTAAAGGTTGCACATTAGAAGATAATGCCCATTATTTCTGGCTAAACTATATTCTTTGTTCGACTTGCTGAATTTTTTATTTTGAAATTGTATTCTCATCGCTTAATAATAAGTGAAAAAATCAACCTTGTTAAATGAAAAAACTTTAATGCTTTTGAAGTTAGTGGAAGAGGCTATTTTAAATTTTAACTAAGACGCCGGAGTACATTTGAATGTTTATCGGATTCCACCGTGTGACTGGTGTAAAATAACTTCATAAGTAGATTGTAATTGTAGTGTTGTTAACGATCTGAAAATTGAAGTTGTTAGATATTGCTTTGAAAGATTTGAGCGGACAAACGCATCCCTAGTATTTTGTGAGAGTTATATCGTGTCGGTGTCTTAAGAATCAGAGCTCAGTCTCTTCAATAATGTGTCCACATAAATACATCTTTCGGTATGAAAAGCTTTTGCTAATAAATATTTTGGTGAACGTGACTTTTCTAATCCTACATGTCTATAGGTATTAACTAGAAATTAATACTAATTTCAGGTATTGGGAGTACGGTTTTTATGATCAATTTCGGTATTCCTGGTCCCAGGGCCTTCCGACTATCCCTATCTGACTATCCCAAATCCAAACTAAACCATTGCTACTGAAGATATGTTTTATCGAAGAAATAACAACTGCTGAGAATGAAAGCGCAAAAGTAAATCTGTGAATACCTAAAAACACTGAGGCAGTCATATTCACGTTGAATAATGTAATTATGCAATTTTATGATTTCGGGTAAATTTTCATTTCGACGAAAGTATGAATAGGTGCTTGAAAATTTAATCTATCCAACATTAATTTGAGCAATCATCTTAAAGTGAAGCTTGGTACTCTTTGTATGCACGTAAATCAGTTATTTTTATCTTACTTGTCAATAAATACTTAATTCTCTATGGTTTCTTGATTTATCACAGTATATCATTGGATATCATAGGATGATTTCATTGTTTATCTCAAAGTTAGTGGGAGATTGTTCAAAGCAGTGGCTCTGCAACTACCTTGGAGCAATGCTATCGAATGATAATAATTTGAAGAATAGCACTGGAGGAAGAATAGCTGCTGGAATCAGTTAATATTTTGCGAATAAATATCTTTTCAAGAATAAGCTGATTACAAGAATTACGAAGCTAGCACTTTATTCCTGCCCAGTTCAACCAGTGGTTACTCATGGGGTCCACTCTAACAGAAAAGAATGAAAATGACTTGAGATCCGTTGAGAGCAAAGCGTAGTGAAAAATCTACGGACCAGTACAAAATGGAGAAAACTGGTGAAAATGATATAGCAACGAGTCACAGGAGTTGATACAACAGAGAGATATCGTAAAGTTCGTGAAATCATGAAGGATACATCAACTAGGGCGTCAAGAGAATGCAAGAAGATAGGATATCAAAACAAAACTGCTGAGTTCGAAACTGCTAAAAGTGAGACGGAAAGGTAGAACTAGAATTGAAAGGTGGATAGATGATGCAACAGCGGACCCATCCAATATGGGTGTCCAAGGATGGAGAGGAGCTGTGAAAGACAGAAAAAATGGAGGCAGATTGCTGAGGAGGCCAAGGCCCTGCCGAGGTCTATAGACTCAAGAAAAAGAAGAAATTCTACATAAAAAGGAGAGTGGGTACGAGGACATGAGCAAAGGATGAAGGGATGTAATGATTGAGGGGCTGTGGCGACGAAAGATGAACGCTGAAGGCGATTCGAGATAAGGAGATGGTGAGCGGGGATAAGACCGTGGATGAATTGGTGGAAGAAGGTGACAGCGGAAGGAGGATGGTGGAAGGAAACCGAAGACAGGGAAAGGTATTTTTGGATTCGAGAAGGATGTGGACGTGAGGAGTGATTGGAGCGAATTAACTCTAGAATGAAGAAGAGCAAGGAAGCATCGAACGGCAAAAGATGCCACCTAATTTTTTGAAGAGTTTTCATACATCTGTATTAATTCGAGGTACTGAAAATTAAATGTTGAAGGCCACCGCGCATTTTTTTAAACTTTTCGTGGTGTTAAAAGTTTCGAGAGGGATCGTTGGTACAGCAATGGCGGCAGGTAGGGTGGCAGTGTTATACTCCTTAGCAGTAGTTGAGTAAATACTATTGTTGAAAACTTTTAATGATTCGGTTCATTGTTTTATATATTTCTTAGTTTTAAACTTGCTGTTGGTGCTATAGCCATATTATAGGCTTATAGGGTAAATAGTAGCTGGTTAAATGAGGGGATAATAATTTTTGTTTTCAAGTAATTAAGATCTAAGGAGCTCATGTATGTCTGTCGGATTAATTCTATTTCCCTTATGTAGCTTTCGTTATATTATCATATAAATGCAATAAGCATTTTATGCGTGATGAAAATCATGTGAAATTATGAAACCAGATAGTCAAACGGTAAAATATTTTTTTTTTTAATAGAGACTTCGTATTTTGTCACGATTGTTTTGGAGTTGATCTCGGCATCAACTTCATTGCGTCATGTACGAGAATAGTGTGAAAATATTACTGATAACTTACATTGCACTTAAAATGTTTTTAATTTTATAGTTCAATTCTTAAATAAATTGTGAGTATATATACCCCAGGGGAAAAATCTGTTTAGGATTGGCATAGTATGGGAAAGACTGGTGCTAAAACATTTTTCTTAATACAGTGATTTATAATTTTAAAAATATATTTGTGTAATAAAAGAGAGCCAGTTTTCTAGGCCTAAAAGTAATCACTAAGAGCTTTGACTTAGCCTACCCTGAAAGGTAATGGCGTGATGGGTATGGCGTACGATATATTTCCGTATTAAAATCCTAAAAAATAAATCATCTTCTGGAAATTTGACAGAGACCAAATATCAAGTCTTTATTTTGAAAAATGTATAAATACCGTGGATTTCAGCAGACTATTAAAAATACTAAAAATGTGTTACTAAGCTTATCGCTTACGGTAACAATATGACTCTTTAGGAATTTAACATATTTATCTACGTAATTAGAGTTTTGCAGGTATTTCATCACCATCCTTCCTGTGAAGGCTGGATCCATGAAAACCTCTCAAAAGAATTTTCAGCTCGGTACTCAATTTATGAAAATATTAAAATGGATGAAGTGGGCGAGAATACGCAACGCTTTTTATCGCGCCAAGCTTAGCTCATGAATCTCTGGCTCTCGAGGCATAATACATCAGAAAGTGTAACAGCAACGTTTGAATTCTGAGGAGGAATGGGATGAGATGTTGGGGGGGCTTGTACACTCCACCATCTGATTAGCAACTCCAAGAGCTCGTCGAGTCCGGGAACGTTTCCACGGGCAGAAGAAAGTGAGACAGTGCCCGCGAAATTTTTCGCAACCCTGAGGCCCCTGAGGTCAGGAAAGAGGATTTATTTCGCGTTTAGATCATCAAAGGACTAGAATTTCTGCCGTCAAGCGAGAGGAGGCAGTCATATTTATAACACGATGTTTTATTATTATACTCGGAGGTTGCGACCTTTTCAGTTTGACCGGGCGAAGCGGGGTCTCTTGAGGTTAGGCCAAGGGTGACCCCAAAAAATGTTTGTACGAGCATGTTTCGTGCGCGGGAGAGCCTGTCGGATCGCTATCGTCTTCAGGCGTGTTGACATTTATGTATCTGGAATATCCCGTCTTGTAATAACGCCAACAGCATCGTTTCAACGCCTGTGATCGACGTGTTACTCACCTTCTCTTGCACGTGGGCTGTGGAAGTTTCCCTGGATTCAGTGCCTGCACGAATAAATGTTATTAAGTTATTTCCTAATCTTTAGCTCGCAGTTTTTTTTCCGAAGTGGTAAGACTACGAAACTTTTCCCTGTTAATGTTTTTAATGCTATTGGCTTTCTTTTGAAATATTAATATCACATTTTAGTTTTTTCACTTGCTAGTCTCAGGCGTAAGCTGTAAAAATATTTATAATGTTGTCAACTTATATCTTGTCGATGCGTGTTCCCCCGAGGGTTTTGGTATGCAATAGAACCATGATCGTGTTTAAGATAAAATTAACGATAGATATTACTTTATTTCTCTGATAAACGTAAACTCCGAACTAGAAAGTTAAATGAATCAGGCTTGCAATGATATAAACGAAGAATATCAATTATTTAAAAACAAACTTTATTTTCGTAGCATAGTAATCGTTTAAAATGCACCATTTTGTCATACTTACTATTTGATTATGGAATGGGTAGTTATCATTTATGGACGCAGTGTCGTGTAGGGAGAACATAAGGGTTTAAACTAACATTTGGTCAAGGATAGGAGCGGGGGCGTGGGGAATGAAATGATTTAGTTTTGAAAAGCTGTGAGGCGAGGGGTCGGTAACCTATTTTCCTCATATGTCAGACACGTCAAGCTCTGAAGTGTTGATGGAAAACATTCTACCATGAGCTTGCCTCGTGAAATCATCGCTCCAAAAACGCAGGGGGGGTGTCGTTCAACGATCCATAGGGAATATACAAACCCTTAATGGGCAGCAGATGACTGGCTGATGAATCCGATGCAAGTAACAGCAAATCTTCGATTTTTGTAATCTCGTTACCTACCTAGATAGTCTATTACAGAGGTGGATATTATAATTTTAAATATAAAAGCTCTTTTCAGGACAGGCCTCCCAAACTTTATTCCATGAGTAATTAATCTTAAGCCGTTTCTCGCATTATTATTTCACGAAATTTTTTATATCACCGAGGTTCAGTACTTTCGGGATCTTCCTACATGACTCTGGTTCTCCGATATAATACCTGTTCCAAATTCTCCCGCTAATTTCGTTAATACTCCAAAAGCCGAGAAAAAGATATATAGGAACATAGTGTGCGTCGTGGAAAATATGAACTGAAAACACGCTTCGGGGTAGAAGATTTATTATTAGAGAGTCTTAATGCGTTGTACAAGTAGATATTTGAAAGTTGGTTGCGTGCTCGGAAGACCGCAAGATATATGCGTCAGTGTGTGTATAAACGTATAATGCGAGTGTGTTAATGGGTGAAGGTGGACAACACAAAGGTGGAAGAAAAGTGGAGACGTGGCAGTGCCTTGGGTGACGGATCGCGCGGTGTTATTGTGCACAATGGCAGAGTATTTCGTCCAAACGTCTTCTCGGCCCAGCCTCTCTCCCTCCGTTTTCCACGTCTGACTCCCATCAGCCCGGAACGCCTTAAAATTTCTCGTTTGTACGAGATAGAGGGGGAAAAGAGCGTACTAATGAGTGTGCTCGTTTAAGATGTTTGGGTGGGAAATAGTGCGGGGTGGGTGGCACAGTCACTAGTATTAATGGCTCCCCCTGCCAGCCGTATTTTAATAGTCGCTCTATATGGAAGTCACACAATATTTTTCCGCCCTGCGCGAAAGGAAAAATTACCCGGTTGCTTCATCTTTCTGACATTTTCTGTGGTGACCCGGATTAACAATGTAGACTGGAAGACGCTGTAGGTATGTTAAATACTTTAGAGTGTATGGCATCGGGAATGAGAACAGAATATTCGAGAAATACCCTCGAGTGCGTTCGAATATTTATCGAGATAGTCACAGTAAACAGTTAATGTTATTCAATGTCACATCAGGGTTGAGAATTAGATCTTCAGTTTATTAACGGGAAAAGTATGGTCATAGGTTACGTAACTGAAGAATTTAATATTACCTATCTCCGCAAACAGCTGTAGTGATAGAGGAAATCAAGCACAATATTTATACGTTTCCACTATATAGAAGGTTAGTATTCGGGTATTGCGTAGGAGTGCGTTAAAGGCAAATTGAAAGAAGAAGAAGTATAGGATTAAAATAATAGCTTTTTTCATAATTTGGTTCAGGAATGAATCATCGAGAGTCGATCATGGTATCTCGTTTTTTATGGAAAATTGAATTTATCCTCAGTTGCGTCTTAAAATTCCATTCCAGTGGTGATACAATGGAAGTTAAATTAGTGTATAAGTAATTCTATTTATTTATTTAGTTTATGCATCTACCTTCGTTTTACTGGAGCCAATTTTTCATGCTATTTTTCACATTATTTTATTAGATGACCATGGTAAATGTTTAGAGCTCACAAGCGTGAGGTAAATGCGAATTCTTGTCAAATACTTCTTCTGTTGAAGTCAGGTTTACATTATTTTTTCCTTTTGCGATTCTTATATGCCTGCTTATTTTATCCTTATCCAAGATTAGTCCTCCGCAGCTTCTCAAAACCTTGGGCAAAATCACTTGGTATTTACTTATTTAATGGTATTATACCACGGAGATACTGCATGTGGTAATGTACGAGCACTAAATTCTCTTTCAAATGCGTTTTAAGTTATATTTCAGGGGGTGTTCTGTCATAATACCAGTGCAAACAATGATTTAGTATTCGACTTGATTAAAATAAAATTGACGTTAAATAAAGGGAAAGTGAGATGCCGTTGCTTCTAGTGAGTGAGAAACCTAAGAGAATCGCTTTATATTGTTAAATGTATCTAATGAATCCAAAATGCTACCAACAAGAGAAGTCTTGACTGAAAAAGAAATTTCGATGGTATTTTTAATTGGTGCACTTTTTAAATGGATAGTTTTAACCATGGCGGGTATGGTTATATCGCGCATCTAACCATTGAAGGTCTTATCTCCGGAATAAAAGGCCAAATCTGTACCCCAGTGTCTGGAACAGAAAATAATGGAAGTCTGGGGCTGATTCGTTAAATTCGTTAACCATTTCCGAGAGGGCCCGAAGGTCTTATTCTTTAAGTTAAAAAGAAAAGGAAGCAACTCTGCGTTCTTGTCTCGATACTCGGTGCATTGGTGGCGAATCACGGAGCACGCAAAGAAAAAGGTTTGGAAAAAAGTGAACGGGGTCGGGAGATAAAAACGGTGGACCCTTAACCTAAGAGTGGCCGAAAGGTGGTGGGATTCGAGGAAACGGGAGGAAGGGTTGTAGGTTATGCTGCTGCTTCTTTTTCCTCTGGCGCAAATGAACACCCCTTTGCGTCGAGGTTAGACGTCGGAGGGTAACTAGCGTTCCCTCTTTCTTTCTCTTCGCTTGCTGCTCTCGGTGGCAGAGTGGAGAAGATAGCGCACAAATGAGGCAGATAAAGGCGCGGGACTCTACGAGAGGCCTGGAGGGTGGAGGAGGGAAGGAGGAGGCGATGTCCGAGGGTGGGTGGGGGACGATAACGAGGCGGAGGTGTAAGGAACTTCTTCTGTCCGAGCTTCAATGCGGCGTGTGCGTCGGGAGTCCGTGGAGAATTCCCCTCGGGTTCCGGGGAGAGCGCTCGGGGGTGAACTGGGAGACTAGGATGAAGATATTGTGGGAAAGGGCGGAGAGAGAACTTATTCTTTGGTTTTTATGCAGGATACCTTTTTTATTTGCATTCTTGCTTTCGTAATAGAGAACACCAAAGTGCAGTGAAACCATGGTTGTGCGTTATCCCAGGAGAACGGAATTTATGACGTACGACTGAATTATGCGTACAAACCAGCGCACACAATTTGGGTACAGGAAATAGTCTAATCAATAGCTCGCTTTAAATATGTATCCAGCATGAAATATTAAATGTTGGTGTAGTCATTTCAAGTTATACATATTTAGATTTTTCAGTAATATATGAAGACTTATGCTTGAATAAACATAACATCTTTAATGAAGACAAGAACACATTTGACCTCTTACGTAATGAATATTGGCTCAGCTGCGTTCATAAATGCTGTTTGGCCTCCGTTTTATGCTCTGATAACAGATAAAGTGCCAAGCAGTTAAGTAGATGTGTTGAAAGTTACATTTGAGTGTAGAAGTTAGCGTGGTGTATCACTTGGGGCCTCAATTTCAATGCGTATAACCATAGAGTACCTAAGTATATACCCTTCTCAAATCAATACTCGGAAACTTTTTAAAATTTGAATATTGCTACAAGACTTTTTGATGCATAAGGTATTGAATGAATATTTGTTTTAAACTTTTTTTGCTCTTTCAATTTAAGAGATGCAATCAAGTTTAGGCCGTGAAATGTGCCGTTTAAGTTTTTTCCCCGAAGAAAAAACCTTGCTGTAAGGAAGGTTGAATTTTTAAAGTGATAGTGGGAGCCTCGCGTACTTAGGTGAGGATTCTTCTTTTATCTGCAGAAAGGAGGCGCATGTGATTTTTCGGAACAAGTTTCGGAAGTGGAAAATTGGACCAAAGCGCCTGGGTAAGTTAAAGCGGTGAAGAGAGTAGAAGGGATGGGATAAAGATAGTGTGACTAAAAAAGTACCTACTGTAGCTGTATTGTGTGGGAATGGAAGGGGGTACAAGTGTCCGATGGGAGAAGGATCTGGGGGAGGAAGGGATGATGCAAGGAAAGGCAGAAGGGGGTTGCGTATGTGTGGGGTAGATTGGCGGGAAGATAAAAATGGGACGGAGACTGGGGAGAATTAGAGATCGGTCGGGAGTTTGAGTTTAAAAAGAGGAAGAGCGTCGTTGTTGTTGTGAGGCGATTGAATCTGAAAATGGGGGCTAAATGAAAACAAAAAAGGGACGTGAGAATATTTCGCATCGGCGTTGAAACAGGAGGCTGGTAAAAAGAATAGAGAAGAGTGAATTCCTATCGGTTCGTCTCGAAGCCATTAGAGTGACCACGTGGGGGGTTTGAGGTAATTCGCAGAGCCAATCTCAGCGCGCCTCATGCGTACCATACCCGACGATTCCAGAGCTATCGGCGAACCCCTTTATTGCCTGTCGCTGGGATAAAAAATTACAGGGTAGCTCCGAGCCGAGAAATTTTGGATGACCTGCCAGGGAAAAACATTTATATCGGTGTGGGGAAGGATTTTTCTTACTGAAATTACCCTGAGAGCTAGGATAATTCATTGTAAAATATAGGAAACGTCGTAGATTACGGAGATGCATCTTTGGCACTTACTCCTCTGACCTTATCATTTTGAAATGCTTGGTATGGTCGAGATTGTAGAAATCAATTTTGTTGGGGAATTTTATCATGTTTCTCGCGAGAGTGATTTTTATCAGTTCGCCACACAGAAGCGTCTTAAGGTTTAGACATTGTTATTGCTAGGCAATAATTAAGGGGCAATGCACCCACTCTTACCTGAAGATTGTCCAGTATAGAGTCACCGACAGTAATAAATTCATTAGCTCCTACCGGGAGCGCTGTCTCAACATTGCCATCTACGATTACATGTTGTTTGAATATCTCAAGGCTGGCTTCATTGATGAGTAGGTTAAATCTTAGTATGATGAATTCTCGGGTTTCCTGTCGGGTATTGGTGTTGAACTGCAAAATACTCCGATCTTACATATTAAACCTTGGTCCTCTGTATATATGAAATCGAAACGCTATTAGTACTTTCGAAGTTTCCTGAGTAGAAAAGAGAAGCTAAGCTGATAAGAATTCAATTGCCGTCCATATTCATCGTTCCGACATGATAAGGGACGGTCGTAGGAACGAAATGCATAAAGTATTAGATTTATAGCCATTAACCCGATTGTAAAAATTTCAACAGAAATCCATTAGGGATGTTAGTGTGATGCTAATTTTGTGGTCGTGTGTTGGTTTAAATATTATTCACCAATGGCCTTTCATTTCCGGTCAGGTAGGAATTTTCCATCGTAATTCGATAATCGACAAAGAGAGAAATTGAAAAGGTACCTTTTTTGTCGCGTGTACGTTATTCCTTTCGTGTGCGCATGAGGTACACCTTTGAAAACCAACAGTGTCAATCTAATTTTTCAGAGTATTTTAGTCTTCTCTTTCTTAACAAGATTTAAACTCGTGCCATTTTTACCGTATAAAAAAAACCTTTTGCCTGGAATTAGCAAAGAACTCGAGCTGATTTCTTTCTTGCTCCCTAAGGAATGCAGTTTTTTTACGCGGCAGGAAAGCGATTATGCCGTTGCTCTTTTGGTGCTTGGAAGTGGCTTTGATTGCAGATGAATTCTTCACATTTCTGTTTCTTGCGTGGAAATTTTTCTTTTAACCACCTCAGAGGCTCGTTGGCTGTTACTTTCTTCATTCATTAATAGCTGTGAGCTGTCACTGAGAATTTATTTGAATGTCATGGATCCCTTACAAGCGCTAACAAGTTGATTTTTTGCTGGAAGAAGCTTGGTTAAGCCAACTCTTTTTTCTACTGCAATCAAGTAAAAAATTTATATCTTGAGATACTAACTGGTCATAATGACCTTTTATGTTAAAACTGAATGAAATATAATTGTCGACTATCCCGCAAAGATAAAAAAGTTCAGGCATCTGCATCCCAAGTACAACGCTGTTCACTAAACTCAAGGTAATGATAACTTCAGCGATTATTACAACTTTATTTTAAAACCATTATTTTCGACGCACTCACTAGTTAAATTAAGCATTCCGTCCAAAATTTCTTAATAGTTACCCACAGTTGTTTTTTCCGACTTATTTTTGTTAACATTTTATATACCTTCTATCATGCTGATGCATAGGGAGTAAACTTCATGAAGTCTGGGACTATTGGTTATGCAAATCCATGTATTACCTGATTTTAAATAGGCATTTCTACTGGAAAAGCTTAAGCTGATTTCTTGCTGAAAACTTCCTTTTTCTCTAAACTATGATAATATTCTTTTCTTATGCGTTTAAATTTAATGTCTGTGGTCCGAAGGCATTTGTGTCTGTCTACTGTGTGACAAGGGAAGGGGTTTTATAATAAAGCGTAATAAAACCGATTATCTAGCTATCTTTTTATGCTTAGATGTTCGTTTTTCTCGGCCTCTTATTTTAATAAATATTTCTTTTCAGGAGTTAATAATTCTTGTTTTTATATTTTTTTAAATAATGGCTTTTATTTACTCCATTCGTCGAAGTTTCGCCAATTTATTTTCCTCACTCAGGGCTCTAGGGATATGTGTTGCAAGTTTATTTTAGTGGAGATACTTCTTCTTAGATTTTCTATCTTTTTATGATTTTCAATCGATCGTATTTTCGTTTTATTTTGTTCCTCGCTGTCTAAGAGGGTTGCATTGCATGGGTGATGGGACAGATGCGGTGATTTACGTTATGAATGACCTGGAAATCGTATTTCCCTAGAATTCTCGAAATCGTCTTTTTCTATTCAATTTACTTTTAGTCAGTAGTTGAATGACCATATTAGTACATCTATGCATGATTTTAACAAATTTTTTATAGGTATCACAGATTTTTTAACGCGAAGAAACCTGTTTTACCTAATTAAAAACTGCTAAAATTGTGTAATATTAAGGAATTGACATTCAAGTTTAATTTTCACATAGTTGAAGCCGATTCCATCGATTTCGTCTGTACCTAATCATGACTGTTTCACTGTGACTGTTAGTTCACTGCTAATCCGTAATGAGGGCGGAGCTACCGGGGCTCGTGGCTTACAATTAGTCGCGCGCAATCTTGAACGGTGTGGTCATTCGTGTGTTTCCTGGAGGTATCAATTGAGGTACGAAATAATAAAAGTGGAGGGAGGGTGAGGCAATCCTTATGTCTGGCCTAATTAATTCATTATTACCTTAAGGACCGGTGTCTCCTTAAGGTAGTATGAGCGAGAATGTTCCCCTGTCATAATGGTGACCACATTAAAATTTTATTTTTAAATTTTAACAACAGTGAGAAGAATGATGTAAATATTGAACTATCAATGACGCAATTAATTTGCTTAATAACACTGAAATTCTCAGTAATTAACTAAATATGCGTACATAAGTCTTTAACTTGACTAATTTCTTCACTCTGTACGGCGAAAACGCTTCCAGAACCGAAGATTGTTTTTTATGATTCTTTGCGATACTCATAGTTTTTGTAACATTAGTAGCATACTCATGTTGGTGAAATTTCACCTTCTGAAAGGTATTTGCAGGTTTTTGCCTATACATTGATAGTCTTAGTTTCATTAACTTTTGTAGGATAAAGTGGTGGTTGGTGAAAAGTCACCCCATGCCGCACACCCTTGAGGTTACTTGCAGGATACTTTGTAGATGTTGATGCATATTTACCCGTTTCCCCAAAAATAACATGTTGCAGTGGAGAACTGTTTTTCGGGATTCTCCCAAGGTGGCATATTGACGATGGCGACGTGTTTCCCTTATTCTGCCATTAGCGTCCTCAGACCGAGCTGAAGCCCTGATCCCGGAAAGTCGCCATCTTCTCAAGGTGTCCCCTCGGGAGATATCCGAGAAAAAATGCTGTCAACTCTGGATGAACTCCGCGGAAACCTTTGCACGATAGCTTGCAGTGTCACTGAGCGCGCTTGGCTATAGGATATTGCGGAAATTCCTTCGGAGAAAAAATTGCCGAATAAAGTAAACCAGCCTTAATAAAAGTTCTTGTGAGAAAATTCCGCTTCGGGTGCCTTCCAGGAAAATTTGGAATGGTTTTGGTGGCTTTAAACGTTCCCATATTAAGTTCGCCCTTCAATCCGTCTGTCGTTCCAGACGAAGGTGTTACAAAAAGTGACGTGAGATGTTGTGGGAAAGTGGAGGGGGAAGTGGGTTGATTTCTGGAGTGAAAGTCCCGCCGAGAGCTGTCGGCCATCCAGCTGCGTTGAGAGGATGCTCTTCTTTTCGCCCCGCGAGTGTGAGGCTCGGGAAGACGTCCCCCTGATGCGCGTGCATCATCGGCGGAGAATAGGACCGAGTCGAAAGTTCAGAGGATGCCTGTGGGGGGGGGGGAAGGGGGAAGGGAGTAGGAGAAGGAGTTTTCGGTGGAAGAGAGCCTAGCGTTTCAACTTCACTGTAACTGGCAAGATCAGAGTGGGAGGTGGGAGCATGAGTGACGTTTGAGAAAGGAGGTGAAGGGGGAGCGATCGAATAGGAGAAGGTTAATTGAAATGATAGTTAATAGGAAATGAAGCAAGAAGGGGCGAAAATGATTAAAAAGTGAAGAAAGATTGGGGGTTTAGAGAATGACAGGACTAAGAAGGGAAACACATGAAAAAGTAAGAAAAATACCTGATTATTTCCACATTTTTAAATGACCATGGTGTCGGCACTATGTACCATTACCAAGGTGTTTTTTCATATGGGGTAGCAGATCTGTAAATACCAAATAGAAATACGTAGAGGGGGAGGTTATTTGGTACCTACTACCATTCTAAAAACCCCTTGGCAATGGTCCATGGTGCCGAAATCATGATCGGTTAAAAATAAAGAATTATAAAATATGGCAATAACCTGGTCTTTTTTTACTCAACATGTTGAACATTTCCTTCAAGTGACGCCTGTGACACTCTCTAACACATCAAAAAAGTGTACAAGTTATGCATAATACGTTTGAGAACTAAGAACATACCGACAACTTACAATCAGGACATGTGCACCATAAGGACAGGTGGGTATGTAGGTGAGGAAAGGATTATATGGTGAATGAAGTAAGGGTGGAGAGAAAGCAGGCGTAGGAATTAGCCTACTCTTGATGAAAGGTGCCAAGGAAACCATGGTTAAACGTCCCATCCGACGGACGGAGTATTGTACCTGAAGTACTCTCCTCATACCACCCAACTAGGAATTTGGATTCATCTGGAAAATCTCCATCACAGTCTGGTCCTCTGGATGTGGAGCCAGTACTCTGACCACCATACAGAGCCCAACTGTTAGTTTGAGTTGATAAAGTCTGCGTTTTCATAAGTGTAGGAAAACGAGCCGGTTTTAGGTTTTTGCGTTTATCCGATAGCATAATTACACATATGAATTACGCTATATTTTTCATCTTTAAAATTGTTCAAAATTCGAAAAAGTTCTGTTAAGTCATTACTTGAGGCGCTTTAGCATCATTCCTATTCTAAACGCGCAATAACCCTATTCTATGATTATTGCATTCCCTCTTTTGCGGGAAAGTTAACATCAAAGTGCCATCCTTGCATTACGTAACTTGTTATAGGTCGACTTCCCTTTTTGACCCTTACTTCTCCTCCGTTCCTGAAAAAGTATTTAATTTAGCCCCTCTTTCCCCTCCCTTGCAAATCTTACGTAATATGCCTGAAGATTAGTCGCTTTGGAGGCCTTCACTGCGGACGTTTCACTTGGCGGTGAGCATGGAATAATTTTCAGAGGTGTTAGCTAATAAGCTGAGGAAATAATGCGCATATTCATTTCCAGTCATCTGTTCAACAAAGCTAAATTTGACTACTCGTCACATCGGTGGGAATTTAGTTCTCGGCATAAACTATGTTTCTTATGACCATGTATCTGTTTTAGGTATGTATATCAATTGATGTGTTATCTGCGGTGCGTAATACCAGGAGCCTCCTTTTCTTGCTACGAGGGTCTCATCCGCCCTCAGAAATTTACGGCCAGAAAATGAAATGGATGAGATAATATTTCAAATACCTCTATAGTAGGTACCATTTATGATCCCTGTATAATATACTACTGTTGAATCGCGCTATTTTGAAACACAATACAGATTACGACAGTGGTTAGATTATGTTAATTATTAGTAGCTCCCAAATCTGTTTGTGCATTCAAAATATAAATAAGGCATCGTGCGTGACTAGTGTGCTGTAAAATCTTTTCATGCGTTTTATACCTCATCATACTTTAAGCATAATAAGCGTATGTTACCATATAATTATTCAAGAGTAATAAATTAATAAAAGGCGCACCAACCTTCGGAATATCACTAATTGAGCGAGGAAGGCTCATCAAAAGTAGTTGGCATAAGGTGTTAAGTTTCAATTAAATTAGTCTGGCATCATCAAACTTCGTACGAAATGGACGAGGCTGATGAAGGGAATAAAGTAATATCATATTACTGGAGTGAACTGAATTATTAGTAATAATAGGAGAATTAATAATTAATAGAAATATATTTCTGAATCGATTTTTAGCTAGCCCCAGACAGGATATTTGTAGTTTCTTCTGGTACCGTCATGCGAAATAATTCCTTTAAAAGGAATTATTTGGGCAGAGTTTGAGGCTAATATGCCACTTGTAGTTTGATTGCATGGATCGCCTCAAAACCCAACCTAAGGATTTGAAAATCAATCCATGGCTGTGTATCAACTATTTTTTCCAACATCAGTCATTTCGTGGGATTCTGTCACAACACGAGCCTACAAAAGCCATTTTAGCCATATATTCCGGCGTACGGTTGTAAATGCTTTCTCTAAGTCAGTGTAGCTCGTGCTGCACTTAAGGTAACATTTCCTGCATCGTATAGTTTTGTCGATGATGGGTGATGTCCATTGTGGATGAGACGAAGCATTTGTAGCACTACCAGATAATAAAAGTAAAATAATTTTTCCTCACTGTAATTAGTTAAAGTTAATATTTGTTTATTGCTAAGTAACATAAAGGTATCGTATCTGAAATGAGAAATCATGAAAACTTCCTAGAAGTCCCATGGAAATAATTTTAAAGTTCTAGTTGCGTCAACATTTTCGGGTGACGCGGCCCTGAAATCGAATGATTTTTGCGGAAGATGGCTGATTTTACGAAATTACTTGTCGTGTCTATGAAGTATTATCCTAATACTTGTATTTATATCCAAGAGCTCTTAGATGTGATTTGTAATGAACAACAGTAGAAAATCTAATTTATGGCCAAATTTTCGGGCGCTTCCGCCCCCGAGAGCTAGGGATGCCTGTATCAGTCTCTTGGGGGTGCAGAAGGGCCCTCGAACTGCGCATTTCCCCGTTAAAAATCGATGTTCTGCCTCAGAGGTAAGCGGCGAAGTCGAGGCTTTCTTATGCGCGAAATTCCGACCACGTAACCGAACAACCCCGGGAGGCACCTCCACTGCCGCCGCCTCGAGGAACTCCGTATCGCGAGAAGGAAAGACGTAACAGTGGCAGCGATGGAAAGGGGAGGGAGAAGAGGATGGAGGAGTATGAGGGGTTCCTTGGATTGGGGAAGGAGATGAAAAGGGATAAAACGAAAATAATAATAAAAAAAGAAAATCTCCGAGGCGATGGGAATGAGAATCCAGGTGATTGCACGTGTGTGTGAGTGAGGATTGGAGTCGGCTCTCCGGCGGTGTGAAGGAGAAATGAGTAGTGGATGATGGAGGAGAAGGGCCGGAGGGATAGACGAAGTAATGCCCCGTTCTCGCTACCAACGTGCCTGCCATCGTCGGCGCAAAACGCTATGTGAACGCTGGTTCTCAACATCGTAAATTTTATTTCGAATCTCTGCCAACTTTTCGTGGTAAGCAGGTAAGAGTTACGTTGTTATGAATGTCGATTGATTACGTCGGCGAGTGGCGAAATTAACATGGTTTGGTTGGTTACTCGGGGTGGCGACCGACAACTGAGGCTTCTCTAGCCATTAAGAATAGGTGCTTGGCGAGTGAAGGAGTATTTTGGGGAAGGAAGAATACGGTGACGGCATTAGCCAACTCTTGACGAAAAGCGCCAATTCGTTCACAGTTTGTCTCATCTGACGGGGAAGGATTTCTAACCCTTGAAGTGCTCTCCACATTTCTCTCAATCAGGGATCATGGATCGGAAATCCGATGAGTATTAGGGGATCGGGTGGGTGTAGTGCCTAGAGAACTGGTTTCCCATCCCGATGGTTTGGGTTAAAATCCCGACGTAGACAGATTTTTAGTCGAGTCTTGATTCATACTTGAGTACTGCTTGGAGAGCGATTCAAATACAAAACTCAGTCTGTCGGATAGGACGTTGAACTTTCGTATTTTTGTAGCCTTTCGTCGAGAGTTGGCTGATGTAGACATGATTTTTTCCACCCTCCCTCCGTTCCCCATCAAATCGTTTCCATACCAACCTAATCATCTATCCTTTGTTAAAAAGTGCTACGAGCGTACAGAAAGTGTCTCACAGTTGATGGAAGGATTAGATGGGGAACCGTTGGAGACTCTGAGGCTACACGCTAGGCTTATATTTCTTAAAAAAACTCCGATCAGGCGATTTTTAGTATGACACGGAGAATATTAGTTTACCCCCCCCCCCCCCCCCCCCCCGTCATTTTATTTATTTAGAATTGATAGGAGTGATAAAATAAGAGAGATACACTGCCGAACTAATAGGTACTAAAATTCCTACTGTCCTAGCACCATTAGTGATAATAACAAAATAAGCGTGACAGTATCTAAAGCGACATCGTATCACACAATTCACCTCCGTCCTCTCCACCCTCATTTTCCCTAGTCTCCTCCCCTCCTTTATATGGTTGATGTCCTAACACCCCCTGCCACAAGCCTCGGAGGCGGCTCTCTGGGTAGTATGTAGATGTAGATAGCGGTCGCTCCCCAAAAACAGCGAAACCAAACCTGAAACATCTCCGCCAGGATTCGAGCCTGAGCCCTCGAGATGAGAAGCCAGTAGTACACTTAGCCGTCGCACCAACCCGATCCCCGCGGATATGACGGAGAGGAAGAGTGGAGGTGAGTGTAGAGAGGGAAGAGGAGGAGGCGGGAGGAGGAGGAAGGTGGGGATGGTAAGCGAGAGCGAGTGAGTGAGGCGAAGGAGTTCCGTGTTCTCTGACCTTGTGAGCCGGAACAGAGCGCGAGAGATGCAAGGCGTAAGGCTGAGAGTAGTCGGGAGGTTGGGGGCAAAGAGAGGGGGAGGGAGTGGGGTTTGGTGGGGGAAGTGGAGGGGGCGGGGGTGGATGCCAGGGAGGAATAGGAACGGGATGGGGGGATAGTTGGAATGAGAGGAGAGAATGAGTGGCAACGCTTCGTCTTTATTGGCGTGATTTTTTACCCCACCAGGTGAGCTTGTAGTGGGGAACGCCGGGTTGGGGGGCAGGTGGGGGACTGTAGTGGGGGTTCTAGAGGCTTTTTAAGCGAGCTGGTGGGATGGGTGGGATGTGTAAGGTGGCGGAGATGTGCTGGCGAGAGGGTGATCCCAACCTGACTTCGTCTCTCGGACCCGCTCATCTCCCGGTCGGTCGTCCCACCCCCCCACACCTCCCTTCTCATTTCTCCACCAACTTGTGCTGTGTGCGACTCTTGCTTCCTTCATTTTTATATAGTTCTTCTTGACCTCATCGCCCCGCTATCTATAGTGACTAACCGATTGGACGTCTATCCCCAACCTACCCGCCCATAAGATTTCAATTAAAATGTGTTTAACGACCAAAATAAATGGTGTATCGAGTTCGAAGATAAAATTATGTTAGTGGTGATTACTACGGCGGACTTGATTGAGTGCGATGAGATAGCCGGAGACTTTTGTTTTCCGCACCAGGTGGAGCTTGATCCTGATTGAAGTTTGCGTCTCGTAAGAAAATATCGGGATCATTTTGAGCCATGCCTCGAGAAATGTGCTAACGAAGTGTTACTCTTTGTTTGGACAATCTGAAATGGGGTTCCTTGAATAACACTCAATAATTCATTAAACGACTTTTTTGGGGCAATTTCCACACGAAGTTTTGGCGTGGAATACCTACAATTACAATTGTTTTATCTGTGATCCATCCTCAAGTCTACCTTCGGCATCACGAGCCTTCAATGCTTTCTAAATGAGCGCCATATTTTCTTAATAATAGTTTGCCCTGTAAAGTGGATCTAAAAAAATCAATGGTTACCTATGGGAAGGAATATTAGATCCAGAGGAAAAATGGAGCTGTTGCTGAGGATAGGTTACTTTTTTCCTTCGATTTAGTGAGTAATTTATTTATAGCGTTTTACTTGTTTTAAAAATGAGCTAAACTCAAGTGGAAAAACCGATAAAAGGTTCAAAATGTTAAGTTCTATACAATTTTACCCCGTTACCCTCTCATATCAAATTTCAAGACTTCCCCACGGCGTGGCCACATTTGTAATAATAGTATTACAAATTAACAGATTTTCGCATGGTTTCGTTGAAGTGTAGCATGATACACATCCTCATGAAGTATTATCATTATAATCCCATACGTTCGCTATCAATTGTTATCGCATGCGGCCAGGTTGCGACAAATCGAGGATACTTAATCGATGTAGCCATGCGATAAAATTCCTATTTTCGCTTGCAAAATAATTTTCTCAGCGTTTCGAGAATTGACCCCATACTTCACTGGTATTGAAATATTCTAGCCTAGAAATTGAAAAACTGCTGACATTTTTAAGGGATATACTGAATTTGTGTTGTCCTTGAATACCTTAATTGTGAAACTGTGAAGCCCTTTTATAACGGAGTCACGGAGTCCGTTAAAAAAATAAGTTTCGCGGGGAGAATATTTCAAAGAGGTGCTCTGAGATATATTTTTCATGCAGTTCAGTGAGAGAGGCAGGCAAGAATTAACACGGATCCTAGGACGTACTTGGGGCGCCGATTTCATTTCTTTCCAACTGTGTTCATTTCGCTCGATGGCATCGCAATGAATCAAATTAAGGTTCATGGACACTAGTATTCGTCTGGAGGAGGAATTGGAGTGAGCTACCATTAGGTCGTAAGGGCTACGACTGAAAAAAGTCAGACTCTGCCGGTATAGGTGCTAATGTGTGGAAACTTGCGTGTCATGGTTTTGATGCGCATAATTGAAACTTCCTTGCTCTCTCATGCTCTCTACCTCTTCAAAGAGTCATCAAGCTCCTACTCCGTTGCAGGAAGAATCCACTTGTGTAAACGCTAAATCACATTTTCATGCGTTCGATAGTGCTTGTATTCTCACTAAACGACTAGCGAAATGATATGTTGACGTAAAGAATGATCTCCTAATCCTTATCGTATTGTGAGGAAGTCTCTGGGGTTTTCTACCGCTTGTTTTTATAGACTTCCGTTGTAAAACTGTGTTATTAAAAAAAACTTGTCCTTCCCGTACCTTTCGTTCGTTTATGGAGACCGGAAGAGGAACTATCGTTCAAGACTTAAAGGGACCAGCTTAATTATCGCGATACAAACATCAAACCGCAGTAGTTGTGTGATTTATAAACCTTCCATCGTTAAAAAAAAGTTGGCATCCTGCATTTTATCTGTTTGAGGGAAAACATTTTACCCTTGAGGAGCCTGATACATACTTGGTTTAAATTAAGGTGAAAAGTTAAAATTTTAGTTCAAATAGTTTTCTAGGGACTCTTTCGATTGCTTATCTTAAATATACATACAAACCTGCGAGCCGCTGCTAGGGCTTGGGGCAGTGGGAGTGAAGACACCGGCCTCGTAGAAGGGAGAGAACTGGACGAGGGAAAGGATGACGACGACGGTGTACTCTTGATTCACAACTTGACGCCTGAAACAGTGAACTGAACTTACCCTAGCGTGTAACCTCCGATTCTATAGCGGCTACCTATTTAATCCTCCCGTCAGATATGATAATCTTCAGCTAATCGCTCATAGCAGTTTTTTAAAGAAATTGCGCAACTTTCCTTTGTTTTTGTTAATTTATAAAGAGAATTATTTTAAATACTGTACAATTGTTTTAATTATGCTGGTCTCGTTAGCAGCGAGGTAGGGTCTTCACCTGCTAACCCTAAGGTCACGGATTTGAGTTCCACCTGGGTGGGTTTTCTTCCGTTCATTCCATGGGTGGTAATGTGGTGTGTGAGAGTTAATTATAAGAAGTAACTTGAGGCGCCACTTCATGAAAATGCCTGACGTTTGTGATGAACAATTATTAACTGAGTCCTGTTATCATAATTGTGTATTAATGATTAACTAAAATAAGAAAAGGTAAATATAAAAGTGTTTAAATAGTACTGTGTTAATAATTATTCAACTTGACATAAAGGCCAAATTTAAGAGAAGAGTTTTAATATCTCTCTGAATTAAAACGGTATTATTATTATTGTTTTGTTATACAAATGTTTTTTCTTTATATTTAAATGAGGCTCTTCACCTTTCCCTGATGCGTGGCGTTCACTTGACTTCATCTAGACTTGTTTACCGTTTTCCCTCCCATCCTCCCGATTCACTCGAGATGGCTTTGGCGTTCGATCGCAAGGGGAGACAAAGGCTCGAGGGCCTGACCCGGCCTCGACGAAACCGGTAGTGCCGTGTATGTTTGTAATTCGGTTTTAACAATTCCTGACAGTGGACGGGTTTCCTACCCCGTGGTTCATTACCAACCAGCTTCTTCTGTTAGATCCCTCGGAATTCCTCGTTCTCTACAGCATCTCGTGGCCAAAATGCATTTGAAAGAAGAGTGAATACTTTCAGCAAAAAATCGGGAGGCGAGAGATGGGTAAAGTGACTGATAGATTACGGGCTAGTATTATTATAGTGAGTCATTTAACCCCCTTAGTAGAATACTAGAAAAAATTCATGTATCTCAACATGAACTTTATGGGATGTAACTTTTAAGCTCGTAGGCTTCCGCGGATGTAGTGTTGACTGTTTATTTTTTCGGGATTCATTCCTTGATGTAAGCCAGACATGCAGAGCCCTAAAAATACGCCTCCAAGAGTATCAACGGGCAATTAAAAATAATAATTACCGCATTTCTGCAATAGCCGAACACCATCTCAACGGCCCCACTCATAATTTCAATTGTGAGGAGACAAAATTAATATCAAAGGAGGTACGCTATTACCCATGATTAATCAGGGAGGCTATAGAAATTGCGAAGAGACGGGAGAACGTCAACCGAGAAGACTGTTACACATTGAGTAGAAAGCTTAAACGAATTTTTCAAATTAAAAAATTCCGGCAACAATGGGAGTCCTCACTCGTATATATAAAGACGAGCGAGACTAAAGAATCAGTTCAGTTAACCTGATGAAGCTGGCAGGAGGACCATCGAAATATTGTTTTTTGCAATTTTAAACATCGCGGAATGAATCCTGAAAAAAATAAACAGTCATGAACTTTATGTTACATGGAACATACGCCTTAAATTGGGTGAATCCCAATGTCTCCGAAATTAATTTACAATAGCAATAATATTTGCGGTGAAAATCATAAGAATATTATTAAATTTAGGCACTCAAGTGTAACTAGCGATATTTTAGCAAAAGTGACATGATGTCAATACTAACAATCAGAATGTCATGGCGAACGTTTCTCTTTATTATTTCTTCGATTGGCAAAGTTGTTATTTATATTTGAGTAAATGCCGAGTTTCTATCCTCTTGATTTGTTTATCATTGTTACCTATTTCGAATTATATTGATCCAATTCACGTTATAACTTACAATATATCACTAAGGCTCGGTATACCACATTCCTTATGTACAGTGGACAAGTTAAGCTACCTAGTATCAGTTCGGAAACGGTTCAAAGTCAAAATTGATCATAAATGTGAACTCCTTGAACATAAAACTAACAGTCGAAACCTGGACAGATCTTCCAGTTCTGGTTAACCTAAGTGGACTTCAGAGTTTTAAAAGAGCACGTGGAAATTGATCTCGAATTGTATCCATTGTAGAAATATGAGGACCTCAATCTGCCTGTTCAGATTGAAATACCCGATCTTTCTAAGAGAAATGGACCCCCACACTGATGTCTTTAAATGCTCGTCTTTGTCTTACCACTCTACTGAATTAAACTTTAAAATCAAGCTTTGATTCCAAACGACTATGTGTTGCATAATATTGCTCTTACAATAAGGTGCATCCAGAACTCATTTAGAATGCGTCGTTTTAAGTTTGCGTCCTTACTCCCTAACTACTCGTACGTGTAGCGCTCTCTACGGAACAGTGCGGTTGCTCCGAGTGGAATGAAACGTATGATTGCTTCTCCCATGTTAGAATATCAGCGACTTGGTGGCCAGTGATGAGGACTTCTCTGTGTTGAAAGAGATTTGAGGGCGAACTACCGAGGAAGCAACGTGCGTTAAGTCAATCTTTTCGCGAAATGTGAATGGGATATCATTCACTCTCCGCCCTCCTTCCGCTGCTTGTATGTACAGTAGCAGCGCCCACATTGCATTATGAGCTCGGTGAATAGCAAGCCCATAGCCTCAAGATGACACGAAGGTGAAACCGGTCGCATCGTAATCTTAAGCAGAAGCTGAAGCTGAAAAGAAGCCGCCCAGGCTTCCCTCAATAGGAAACAGGGGCTGCCATAAATGCTTTTATCACTGTTAAAACGTGACCGTGCCAACAATATAACATCCAGAGGGATGACTCAAGTATAGTGGCTCTCATGCACCTAATCCTCCATTTTCTCCCTTTCTTATTCACCTTCAATCGCCTTCAAATCACGCTATGATGATCTCGACCATCATTGGAGATCTCTCCCTTCTGTCGATTTGATTACGAATAGGCAATCTAGAAAGGGAGGTATGCGAATGGAATATGAATTGAAAATGTCAGAATTGGAAGACCTTAGATTATAAAGTAAAAGTGGGTAACTGAGGAAGCTTGTTCAAGTGCCGGCCATAAAACTGAGTGTTACAACCGCGAATTTTACGTTATTGTGGATTTTGAGCTTAGTAATAGATTTCTTCATAGCGTGGATCTCGTCTCATTTTATTTGATAATCAGTGCCTTTAGGGTGTGCCTCGTCAAATTATTTGACGACTTCACTAATTATTTTGCATGTGCATATACTATATATAGGTACATTGTAAAATATTGTAGCGGTTGCAAAAATGAAATAAAAGATTCCCATATTATCACTAGAAAATTGTTCATTACTCGACCATTGGCTTGGCGATGAATTTCATAAATATTTCATGATGTGTTAATGCTAAGTTATTAATTTGTCTTGAGTCATTTATAAAAATGACGCAGATTAAAACTCTGTCTGTATGCATCACAAACATGTATGGGTGATAAAAACAGGTCTTACGTTGAGTTTGTTTTTATTACTAATGGAGTGATATTTATAATTATTATTTTAGGATTTTATTTTGTGTCTGACCAAAAATATTGTGGAGTCCAATTTAATTATTTTGATGCTAGATTATAAATCCCTCCCGCAGCCTGACTTTTTATAAGATTTGTCTTTTTTCTTACTGGCTAACTTGTAATCCCATTTTTTCTGACGAATCTGCAATGGCTGCCATAATTAACTTTCTGAAACCTATCCCAAATACTTTAATTATTTTGTGACTGCGGTCCCACCTCTGTGAAGTGATCCTCTTTCAGCAACATAATTGCCGCGTATGTGACCTTATTCACGTATTTCCAGTTGTGGATTTTAAAACTTTTTTCCCCGCACATATATGAATGCGAGGATAATGAAGAGGGATGCACTGAGAATTACTCATCTGTGACTAATTTAATCGAACAGTAAAACTTGCTTCTATCACGTGAGTCATAAAATCCAATTACTGGTTCCTCGCTTGCTTCTGCGTTTGAAATTGAGTGGTTTTTGGCAGTGCTGTCCATCGTCATTATTCTGTAATTCTATATTTTATGTATGTATCCCCTTCTATCCCTGATAGTGGTTTCTATTAAAGAAGGTTTCTCTTTGTCATTTTCCAGGTAGGCAAAATAGCCCCGGACACTCCCCAGTGATGCGGTCATCAAAAAGCGCTAAGATCATCAGGCAGAAATTGGAAGCAATATCCCATGCAACCGTGAGTCACAAATCTTAACCCGAACGGGTAAATTTACGGATCCGTCCCTGTATGTTGGATCTTTTGATTCTCAACTTGTCATTGATGACCAGCGGCTAGTACGTACAATAGACTTAAGGTTGTAGTTTGGTTGGATCCTTTTTACTCTCGATCATTGGCTGGAATGATGACGCATATACGGAGAATTTTCTCGACGTTATTTCGTGTCCGCATTATTTATTTATATTCAGCTTAATGGACGTCAACCATGAGTTATTTTATTTAATGAATTACACATCAATATGACGTGATTGATTGAGTAGTGGCGCGTAGAGGAGGTCAGTGACTAATTTAGCCTGGAGCGTTAGATTGTGTGTTTTTAAATGTGATCAGTAAAGAGAGGATGATTATTGGCTGTTAAATTGAAACGAGATTCTGAAAGTAGGTGTAAAAGAAGTAATGGATTTCTGAGCAGGGCTGAAAATAAAGGAAAAGGAGAATGCGAGGAAGAAAGAGCGAGTGCGCCTGTCAAGCGACTCAGAAAGGGTAGGTCTGGGGTAGAGGAGGTTGTTATCTCGGCACTAAAACTCCCCTTGCGCGTATGCTCCCTATTATCTCGGTACTAAAATTCCCCTTGCGCGTATGCTCCCTTTATCCTACTTCCGTGTCTTTTGCTTGCTATTTACAACGACAGTTTGGGGTGGAAACAAAAAATAAAAATGAATTGACGAAGGAACAAACCCGGATATCTCAATTGCTGGTCAGATATGTTAGCTATTTTCATCACCCGGTCGTATTAGTTGAGGTTGAGGAAGATGAGTTTCCAAAGGTGTTATTTAGACTAGACGCTTGGCTCACAGTCTAAGTTTTGGCATAGGAGGCGTAAGGCGTATCTTGGTAAGCCACTGGTGCATCGGTCATTTTGTATACGTGCTATTTCGCTATGAGCCATTGTTCGTTGTTCATTCTCTTCTCCCCTTTTCCTTCACCTTCTCTCCGTCCTCTCACTACCTCTATCCCTTGCATTCTCTCCAATTCATATGCTAACATAAACGATTTATCGTATGAGTCTCGTGTTGTCTTGAACAAGAGAGGGTCATGTAGCCGCCCGGGGAATGTCAGCACTGCTATGAGTAAACTTCTCGTGTACCCAATACCATATTTCCAAAACTGTTTCCGAAGTCCTCAGGGGTGGGAGAGAATATAGACTATCTTGAACTCGTTCTACATGGGTAATCTTTCTGCAGCAGTTGTGGAACTCTTTAGAAAGCAAAATTAGTGCTATAAGTATTTTGTTTCTTCTCTACCGGTTTCATCTCCTCTCACTCCCTCAATCCATCTTCTCTCCCTTTCATATGCGGGCATAAACGATCTCCTCTCATGAGTCTCATGTTGAATCTCGTGAGCAAGAGGGGGTCCGGTAGGATTGGACTAAAAAACTGCCCGTCCGTCACCAAAAATTTCGAAACCGAGAGATAGAAAAAAATGCGTAAATTTATTATTTCTTCCCCACCCCCCTTTACCATCCGGGAACCACTCCGCTTAGCCACTTCACGTGTCCCGTCTCTGCATAAGGGAGGAGAAACATCCTATCAGGCTATATCATATTATCATTATTTTTTATTCTCTCCCCTCTCTCACGCGCCCCATTGCTGAAGAAACTCCCCTCCCCACCCCCCCTATAAACAGAAATTGCTTCATTTCTCGACGGTGTGGATGTGCCGAGAGGTGGTAGAGCTTGCCGCCCTGTGAGACGGAGGAGAGTGTATAGCTGGGGGAGACGAGACGGGTAGGCTTTTGAGTGGATTCGGGCACCTTTTAACCGGAGTAGTCCGAGTGGAAACGGGGAAGAGTGTGTTGCGTGGAAAATGGGCAAAGGGGATTGAGAAGAGGGGATCAAGACGAGTGTGTGTGAGCGAGACCATTTCATATTTCGGCTGCTCTCGATCGGCGGGGAAAATTCTTTTTTTTCGACCCCTCTCGGTCGCTCTGTGGTGGAATGAAGCAAAAAAAGGACGAAAAAATTTGTGGAACGGATGAACGGGTCCGAAGTAGTCTTCTTCTTATGGGGGAAGATATTCCTCTCTTCCCTCGCCCCCATTCTCTCCCGTCTGTCTCTCTCATCCTCCCGGCAGCGGCGTCGGCGCCTGATTCGACCGGTTGCCGCGGTGGTGATGGGTTCTGGGTCGATTTTGCCGGTCGTCTTTTGTTTTTTAATCCCACCACCGCTAGTCTCCTCTCGTTTCTCTCACCCTTTCTCCTCTTCTCTCTCGCTCGCCCTCGACCTTTTAACCATCAGGTCTCATCTTGCGTTAATTTATGCGAGTTTGGCGGTGATGGGAGACACCCTCCCCAAATTCTCCTCATGAGTTGGAGGATGTTCATCCTTTTATTTTCCGTCAGTAACGTATTTTCATTGTTCGTTGTACCTTTATGCATGTATTATAGGTTAAGGATGACAAAATTTATATCCGTAAATGTGAAATACGCCGCAAAAGTTGGATGATAACCGTAATAATGAGCCTTGACACCTGTAAGTACTTAGTATCGTGCGAAAAAATTTAATTCTGCCGTTTTTTTCACATTTATTCAGGAAAAAAAAAGTGTTTTTGGCATCCCATACTTCGTATTAAATCAAAACCTCGATCAAAGTCAACGTTTCTTCTATTTTACTCTAAGATTTGTCATGGCTGAGCATTTTTGTAGGCTAAATATTCTGCTCTGACTCACCTGATGAAGTCTCCAGCTGGTAAAAGCTGCAGCTGATTCCTCCCAACCTTTAGTTCATAGCTTCTCATTGCCCAGGCAAAATCCAGTAGTGGCGGATAATTTTCATTTGAATCCCGACCTCTACTTGTGCGCTATGTGTAGAGAATTTCAAGTTTAGTACTCAATTCGTCGGATGGGACTTAAACTGTTGGCTCCCCTTGGCGCCTTTCGTTGAGAGAAAGCTAATTACGATGCCAGGTTTCACTCTCAAAATGATCCTTTATTTACCGAATAACTACCTTTCCTCAATGCTACAAAATATTTTAGTTTTTATTCGCATCTCCAAAACACCAATCAACCCGTTTTATTACAAAGATTTTTTACAAAGATAGAAAAATCTCCGCTCATGCTGGAATTCGAAGCTGGACCGCTCGCCTTTCTGCTTCCTCATCTCACTCTAGACTTTTACCGTCAGGGTTCATCTTGCCTTAATGTATGCGAATTTGGTGATGATGGGAGCCGCCACAATTCCCCCTCATGGAAGATATGACTGTGTGTGGTTGGCAGAGGTTTCTCAGCCTTTTCTTCATCTCATCCCTCCTCTGTCGGGGCCCACGGACCGAAGATCTGTGATGACGAAGGCATTATGCACCGACGGCGGCGTCCGACTCCGAACATGGGAGGTCTCCGATGGGAACTCCGGCGTGGGGGATGATGCGGGGGTGGGAATTAGCGTCCAGTAGACAACCACGAGTTAAGCGGTTTAATAATATCCGCTCTTGATTCGCCGAGCCATCTATCTATATGCACTCTCTTTTCCCCGGTGACGCGATGGCAGGTGGAATTTAATGTGCCACTCAACGCCGTTCGTAAAAAGGTAATTATTTTTAACGGACCTGTCACACGATCATCCTTGTTTTTTTCCTCTGTTCTAGCATAAACAAGTGGACCTCAGGAATTCACCGTGAGTGGAGGAAAAGAATTTAAGAGGTTGGTTTGAAGAGATACACCCACTTAAAGTTTTACGCATATAAATATGTGCTAGCTCACCAGGGGTTAAGGTTTTAGATGTGCATTTCTCGTATCTTTCATTTTCACGTGGTTAAATGTGACGGATATTGGGGGATTTTTTTTGTTTTGAAGTATTCGGGTGCTGAGTTGGGCTCATGACGATTTTTATCCCGAAAATGAAGGGCTGTGTAACATAAATGTACCTCGAATTTAGTTTAAATTTAAACAGTTTGGAGGGAATACGTCTATATAATGAATATTTACGATTCAGTGTTAATTATTTGGACTACTCACTACGATTTTTCTCTCTCATACGCTTCTTGATAGAAAACAGTTCATCAGTTATTTCAGAGCTCTCTTCTATATGCCTTGAAGTTAATTTAGATTACTATCGGCAATCGTAATTTAGGTAACTGTGCGAGTAAGTATTTGAAGAAACTTTTGCTCTCCTATTTGTTCACACATTAGGTGATAAGTCCGAAGAGCCGAACCTTTATATTCTTCTCTTGAAGTATTATTCGCACTATCCGGGCGACCTACTATTAAATTGTATGGTTTCCACTCTCACCTATCGGACCATGGTCTCAATGCGAGAAAAACTCGCTCCATAGAAACAGCATATTTTCTTGGTTGATTATTTTGGAAGGCATTTTCACCATGAATAATATGTGGGAAGGTTGTAAGGATAAGGATTGATGTTTGGAACGGAGCATGGATGGATAGAAACCGGCGTCGAAAATAATCTACTTTTATCCAAAGGATAAAAGGGGACCGCAGTTCTTCCCATCCGACGGACGGAGAACTGTAAGTACTTGGAAGTACCCTCCAAGTAGCGAGTAGAAATCTGGATTCTACTGAAAAATAGCCGCTGCTGCCTAGATTCAAACCCGAGCCCTCCGAATGGGAAGCCAGTCACCAAACCAACCCCCGAGCGTTATCTTCTCCTCACTCTGAAAATTATGTAGTTAAGAGCGGAAAGCATATGTGTTGCTTGACCACCATGAAAAGTGTTTGACAAAAAAGGTAAGTCCTGGGAAAGTCCCTGCCTGAGCTCCTCAATCCATTTGTTAGGCCTCTCTTATGTATGCTTTTCTACTTATCTCTTCCTTAAACCCCACGACGCACAGTGGGCTGAAATCAGAAAAAGCTGGCCAAAAATCATATCTTCCACATTTTAAAATTAGAACCATGATTTCTTCACAGTTGAATACTTTAAGGCTCCTAATATAAACTCCGAAATATTTGCCCAATTGATGGCACCGAGGCCTAGTTTTAAACAAAATAGCGGATGCGGTAAAATCTGAAAATCGATTATCTGAACCGTTACGGTATCAAAAGCTAATTTAACTTACAGGGTAGTAATTCAAAAGCAGGATGAGTTTAAAAACAATACATTTAATTTTTAAATATGTAAAATATAAAAATAAAAGCAAAAAAGAATTATAAATGATAGGTATGAATACACTAAACTATTAATTATATTCATCCGAGTCGCGTCACTATCCTCATCGGAACTGGTGGGCAGTTCCATCAGAAGGTCCCAAGCTTCTTTTGGTATATTTTTATTATTTTTTTGGTACATACATCATATGCTGATATAAACGGATCTGAAGTAAGGAGAGGCCTTCGAAAAAGATCCTCGAATTCAGCAGATCGCGAAATATTTCGCGTATGATGCGCCCAGTATCTTCGTATGTCCTTGTACCTGTTCTAGGGCTTCCTCTGATAGCTGGCCTATCTGGACCACTACCGCCTTTGCAATAGTCACTCCATGAAGGAGCACTTAGTGGACAGTAGGTGGCATATGATACCATGGGTACAACTTTACATAATGAGAAGCAGTGCTGGAGCAGCAGTCAGAGAACGCGGTATGATCTATTTGAAGCCTAGATGGTAGGGTTTGAAAATTGTGGAAAATATTACAATAATTTCCTCATCAATATCTAGAGTTGGAACAGAAATACGTTGTAATTATTTGGTAATCTACAAGTAATATGCTGATCATAGAGCTTCAATTTTGGGAATATTCTTAAAGCAAAGAATTGCTAACATACCGCAAATTTCCTACGAAAGCATATGATTGGTAAAAGGCGTCGGGTAGTGTTTCCATCACCAGTTGTTCCTTGTCCAGGAGTTGGTATGTCTATTAAAAGTTCCATTCTTTTTTTAAATTCCTCTTGGATTTCTTTCTTCCTCTTTTCCAATGCATTTTTGCTCCTATTAGTAGCTTTAGACTGAGAGAAATCACGAAATTCAGATGAAAATGTGGCTAATTATAGATATAGTAGAATAATAAATGGGGAATTATAATAATACATTATACTAAGTACCTACATCGAAATTTTCACTTACCCTGCATTCCTTAATTTTCAAACGATAAGAGATTCGGAGAAGACACTCAAAGAATCGTATGTAACAATGGAGTGGAGGTAATCCAAATGATTTTTTTATTCATCCACAATCATTGAATTCATCCTCTCCAGCTCATACATCTCAGAAAAGTTTGCGTCACATACGTAGTCGTTTAGGAACGGTTATCATTTAAAACATGAGATCAAAAATATGTTCGATTTTTGTTTACCAGATGCTGAGTCCAACATTTGCAGAGGCACGAGAGAAGTGGCGAAAAAGCTGTCATCTTTATCTGATTTCTGTCACACTTGGTTGTAGCGAGAGTGACCAGAGCTTCCATCGAAACCCCAATTACAAATCAATTTACACGTTGAAGTGTAAATTTCCTTGCCTAATCCTTCAATGCAAGAAATAATTCTTGCAGCTCTATGATAAAGCAGAAGCAGAATTCTACTTCACACTTCTCTTCTGATATGATTATCCCTTCCGGATAAGCCACCTTTTTTGCTGCTTTAATCCGATCATAATTTGGATATATATTGTGCCCATTAAATTTCGCCGTTTCCCTAATGAGGAGAGATTTCCTCTTCATCAATTTCGCCGTCACAATCAGAAAAACAGCTTCCCCTTCCTAGAGCTCTCTTTTTGGAGCGTCTTTAGCCCTCCATTTAGAAAGCTTTCGCTATCTTCTTGTTGGGGTTGTAGTTGTCACCTCTTTCACAACCTTTGCTGCTGCATCGTCTCCGTAGCGCCTAATTCCATGGAAGTCGCTGCACGTAACCCCTCTAGGGAAATGGAACTCCTCAATTTCACTACTTTTCTATGCTTCGACCTAGCACTTGCACTATCAAAATCCACTGACGGCCTTCCACGAGGTGTGCATTTTGTTAAACCTAAAACTATGATAAATAAAGAAATAAATAATAATATTTCGTAACATAAGAAATTAAGGAATGAAATATTCAGCTAGTTGCTTACGTCTTATCATTTTTCGCTAACATTAGCACTCACCTAAGGCAGATGCACATGGGAGATATTTTAACACAGCGGCTGGAAATCTTATCGGCTGTTTTAACAAAATTCTATTTTTATTCACAAATCTGCTGTTCAATCTGGAGCACTCAGCCCACTTTCGGAAATACTGACGGGAAAAACGTTTTGAATGAAGGTCACAAGCAAAGTTAGTAATTTCCCGTCTCATTCCAAATTAAATTTCTTGTGTAAGAACTCTAGCACGAACGATTTCTTCTGATCCATGGACACTCCTCTTTTTTCCAAGAGCACACTGTAAATCTTGGCGAGTCACTTTCGTTGAATCCATCGCTGGGCAATGACACTGTGAACGTCCTTCGGCACAAACCTCGACAACGAATACTGAAGGGAGACTGATGCCATGCACTCAGCCACAAATGAACGGGATACTCTAGCCAATCGCATAGAGGGTATATTTTGGAAAAAAACACAGTATGCAGAATGGTAACATGCACGTGTTGAAAGTAAAAGAACAAATCTGGGTGCATAAGGGAGCAGCCGCCTTGGACAAAGGGCATGGGGAGCGCGCGGACCGTTAGGTTTATTGCCGCCCGCACGCGGCTGCGGGATTAGTCCCAAGGGTAAGCATTAGAAGAGGGTACATGCCATGAAGGCAGAGAAAAGAATAAGTGATAAGTGCAGTGCACTTAAGATTTAGGGAAAATCCAGCCTCTCAAACAGACTGCTACGCATTTAACGCTAAGTTCCTCAGTGCCTACCACGTGTATGGTGCGTTAAGGGGCGCGAGACCCGCCCGATATCATTTAGCTTTACCACGAAAAAAAAGAAGGGGTGCAAGTTGGTGCAAGATATTTCTTCCTTTCCTTCGAATAATATATACTTCAATATAACTGCTGGTGTTTAGATCTCAGGAGCGGCAAGCGGCGATAAGTACTTTTATCCTAGCAACAGGTAAAAGATTATAAAAAGACAGTGAATTATTAAACAAATTATAAGGTTATTAAATAAAGGGTTGACCGCATAACATTTAACTCTTTAATATCTAGAAGAATAATACTATAAACACATAATCTGAAAATTGTCTAATTCCTTATGATATCCCATTGCCTGGGAAACAAACTTTGAAATATTTCGGAAAAATCGCGCATTCCAGATTTCATTGATATTTATTAATTTTTGGCTGGCTGTAATAATTTGATATATACTTTTGAATAAAAAAGTAAATTTCAGTTTTACATCACATGGACCTTCTAAAATGTGGATTTTTCATTCCTGGTTCTAAATAAAAATGTCGAAAATTGGATTTTCGGCCAGCTTTTTTCGATTTCAGCCCACTGTGCGACGTCCCTATCTAACTTCTCTCATGCTATCTTGAGTCCCTCTACTTTTTGTCCCTCTCTTTCATTGATAGCAGCATTGTTTCTTGATACTAATTAAATAACGCGTATTTGATTTACCTCTGTGGAAACGTGGTTCACATTGTAAATGAGAGTTCAGTGTCTTTCATGGAACTTCCGTTAACATTATTTGATATTTTGTGGTTGTGAACAAGGATCATGTCGCAGGCAATAATTCCCTTCCTAATTGCAGTCCGTTTTCCCTACGCCACTTCCTTATTCTTACTAGCATATCACTTCAGTCCATCAATTTCCATCCAAAGTAGTTCTTATAAATTTACATAATACAAACCAACGTTTTCCCTTCTATTACTGCCTTTAAATTTGCGATTTTTCAATTTTAACCAAGTTTTTGCATTGCTATTTGAATGGATATTAAAAAATAAACGTTTTTCTCTTCATGAAACACATGCAAACTAATGGAAAACTAAAATACATCACTAAAACTAAAAACTAAACATAAAAACTAAAATGGGCGTGAACGCTAATAGACGAAGGTAAAGCAAGAGTAGGTTAAGAGGGGTGCATTGGAAGGATTTGGTGCCGAGTAGGCGTGGCCTATCAGTCACAAAACACCGCATCAGTTGAGGATTTTAACTTATATTTGACGAAAATCAAACGCTACTCCCGGAATCGTAATCCAGAGTAATACGTTTTCATGTAGCCGTTCTTGCTTTACCGGACACTGCGTAGCCAGTTAGAAGGTACGCAGGTTGCGTAGCCGTCGAATTTGCCCATCTTTCAAATTTTGACGCAGCCTGCGTTGCCGAAACAGCGGCAGGGAGCGAGGACCAACGCTTTCTGCCTGTAATTTGTTGGTCATGTGATTCTTTCCCTAGGAATTGTTAGTCATCTTCATATTGTTAATAAAAGTGAACCTGGGCGGTGTCGATCATTGCCAAAACCCCTCCTTAATATCCATTTTTTTCAGAAACTCCATAATGAACAGGAATGATAAGGAATACTGAACTCGTCACGGTTTTCGAAGTTGTTTTCTGATTTCATCCGAAACCATGAATGGGGTATGTGTATGACGTAGGTGGAAGAAGTGACTATTATAGTCTCAATTTCGTCCCAATAAAGACGTTTATCTATCTATCTACAATGCAGCGGCAAAATGACTAAAAAACGACTGCATGTAAACGTAGCTTGAGCTGGTTGCAGCGATTTTTGTTTATGTACAGATTTGCGTGGAACTTTGTATACGTGTTCTCATTGCTAATATCTATATATAGATAAAAGTGAAAAAAACTTGCATAATACCGATTTGGTGTTTTTGGAAATTCAATGCTATTTAACACGTACCCTTATGGCACATGCCCTACATTCGTAATTATTAGATCACTTAGGTATGTACATATTTTCGTCTAAACGCGAAAAAATACATTTCTTATGATTATAACTATTATCAAGGTGTCACGCCGAGTCCAATATTCGAAAACTACGTATTAGAATATTATTTCGTCTAAATTTCGAATACCGCGCCGAAAACCCTAGTCATTGCATTATTTAATTTAGTATAAAATGTAAAATATACTTTTAGTGTCATTTCCATTACTGCCTGTATGATGAGTTCCAACAGATAAGCAGATACTCTTAAGTGAAATGAGGTCCAAGGATTATTTTTCGACTTGCTTAAATTATCGAAATGTGCACTCAATGACCCACGTTTACCGCTCCAGTCACTTGGCCTAAACTGTGCCGACTGTTGATGGCGGAATTGGCTTCAAGAATCAAACGGAATGTCGCCTCTACTTGTTTTTCCGAACTCCTTCAGTAACTAACTTTTGACTTGTTTCGTCCTTTAGCCTGCTGAGCTGAGTCCAGTTCAATCGCGGCTAAGTTCGAGTTGGGCATTAGAAACATGAACATCGTGACGCAAACTACTCAGCGCAATCTCGGCAGCCAGTCTCATTGAGATTTTGAAGGTTAAGGTATCATTAAACACCCGCACATAGCATTTTTAGCAGCGGGAGTGTTTCTTTTCAGTCCTATTTTATTGCTGACCGATTTGAACTGGCGACCTGCCGAGTACCGTTTAAATGCTGGTTCGCCCGAGGGAATAATTTAGCTACGATAAGAAACGGGTTCCGTGTCGTCGAAGGTCTGTTGTTTTTTCTTTTCTCCTCCTTTCTAAGTGATGCTCTTTTGAGTTAATTTACGCCGAAACGAGGTCGTGATTTCATTTTTTTTTCAAGAGTTCGGTCGATGATCTTCTCGGAAATGTGCCCAAGTAAAACACCGAGGAATAATCTCAATATTCGAGACTTTTGGACGAACCGGATATTGAAATGGATTCCGTGACAAGTCCCGCTTCAAGTTTCGCATCCAGCATTCATGCCGTATTGCCACGTCACCTGTATCGGAAACAATAACTGCTCAACAGGCGGAGAGAATGCGCTAGGCTTCTTCGTGATTTATTTGAATGTGGGAATAAATTATCATAATTTTCTGTCACCCGGACGTCGCCCCACTCCTTAAGTGGCTGAATCCGAAAATTAAATGAGTCATTTATGGTGGTTATAGCGTGAAGTATGTGATGGATAGAAACAATGACACTTGAAAAATGCCTCTCGCTCGGGAGCTTCTATTGGTTGCGCGAAGTTTTTTAGGTCAAAATTTTCACATTCTATCTTTCAGCTGTTCAATGATGAGCAATTTAATAATTTTCCTCTTTATCGCCTCCGTCTTATCTTGCCCTAACAGCCTTCTTTCTCTTCTTTACACTGTTTATGCCAATTTCACTAAATAGGAGCTTATACACAGTTGTCACTTTTTTCTGTTGGATGACGGGTTAGTCCGATGCTATGTTCGTCTTGACGCCATTGAAGACGTCTTAACTTTTACTTATGTTCAGAACTGATTTGTGTTCTTAACAATTGCTCAGATCTCAGTTAACGATTTAATATTTTAAATATATCTGAGTTGACTCCATGTGGACATTTATTTTCAAGCCAACTGGTGATGTTGAGTGTTAATGGCAGATATGATTACAGAGTAAACTACATTTTTGTGACTATGATGAGAATTGCGAAGGAAATTGCCTAAACGATAGTCGTTGTTTTGCAGACAAAGCTAATTTTATGAGGATTAATCAGTATGAATCTGAGAGTAATAGTTTGACTTTGTGTAACCTTTCATATGTACCAGGAAAATCATTCGGATTACTGTTAAAATTAACTGGATTCTTTTTTTGTATATAGTTTAAGCGCATTTTATGGAAAAATACGTATGTACATATTGTGACTCAAACGTTGATAATTTATCATTTTACTCAATTGAAAATGTCTGTATTTTAACAGGTTTTATTGGAAATAATTACAACAGAAGTTCGCCGAGATATTTCCCAGAAAAGAAAAAAATAATTTGATTTTGAGCATGTTGTAATAGCAGAATTATGATTAATCTTTTACCAATCGAAATCACTTTATAGTTCGGTCCAAATCTAGGCGTATCCATAAAAGCATGACGGCATGCGCGTTGTTGAATCGTAATTTGGTAGGATAGGTGCCTATAATATGTGCAAGCAGTTATTGGCGCGTGGAAACACCTGTACCATCCGTGCTCGTGTCCGCATCGTGTATTACCCTTGTCCATGCTCCATCCCTCACCCGAAGGCCAGCCATAAATGCGTGGCCGAGGTCCGCATCCGCTTTGTTTTTTGGGGAACCCGGAGTAGGATCCTTAAAAAACCACGTCCTGCTTTAAGGTTTGGCCCAGCTCTCTTGAGCAAGGACGTATAAATTGAATATTCGACAAGGGGGAATATGCTTTGATCGTGAAGAGCATAGGCATTTCGGAGGTAGCGGACGGGGGCAATGTGAAGGCGTGGGCGTCTCCGATAGTCCGACAAGTGGGTGTAGTTAGCGTGGGAAACTTGGGAGATCGGCGTTCGTCATCAATGCTTCATATCAAAATTTCCATCAAGGGCCGATTAAAAAAGTATTAAGTGCTGAATTCCACAGAAGAAAAATCATTCTCCTTGATCGGGACACGAATCCGGATCCCTCAACATCACGCCGAGAGCTTTAGCCAGTTGAGCTTCTGAGGCGTCCTCCTCCCTATAGAATCTTCGTGAGCTTTAAGGGAGCAAGCTTTTCAAGACTCCTGGACATACAATGTTACGGTGCAGTCCAGAGCGTGCGCTTAGCGCCACATTCTGCGTGGTTAAAGCGAAACAATGTATTCGCTCTTCTTGACAAATTTTGAGCATTCTGGGACTAGCCTCGGTTGTACCTTTACGGTAACACCCGCAAGTTCACATTTCTGTGAAATTCTACGGAGGTAAAAATCAATAAACAAAGAAGTATTAAGTTCAGAGTATATGAAAAATCCATGCATCCAGTGGCGGTGGGGTTAAGTCATTGCCTAAGCTTTGGAGCGCGGTTTCTAGTCCCTTTCTAGTCGCGTTCTAGTGGGTTTTTAACTCCGCAGGGCATTTTTGGGCGTTTTATGCCGTTGTTTAGTATTATTCACACCGATATAAAATGGCCTATGTACCGTTTTCGGTGGTTATGGAAAGTAAAATCATGTATCAAATACATGACTCCGTGAATCTTATTTTCCCTTCAAAGTTAACCAGTTAGCAGGAGCAAAAATGTCTCTCTTTTGTTTTCCGTGACTTCCAAATAGAATTTTAAGGTTAAAATATATTGGTTTACATCCTCAATTGTTCTTCTACTACTAAAAAAACTAGTTGATGACAGTCGATGGCACTGATTTTTAAAAGAAATGGACTTAAAAGTCGTGCTCTGATTATCAATTATTTGGTTGTGAATTAATGAATGGACTAAGTAATACCTATTCTTCCCTTAAATCTTTTAAGCATGGAGTTACTTGAGCACATACGATCTCATTTCCCACTATCTTTAAAGGATATTTGGCTTACATTTATACTTTAAAGGATATTATTGAATCAGGATATTTCCTTCTTTTTTAAGCTTGTTCCCGAAGGACTTTGGAGAAAATGCATCATTAAAATATGGTTAAATGATTCCATATTCACTTAATGTCAAATTTTATATTATACTAGCGAAAATACTAGCGTTGATTATCAACGGGAGATGAAAAATTGAAAATAATGTAGTAGTGCTGTTTATACAAAAGGGAAATGATTTCAAGAAGAAAAAACATAAGGAAATCGCTTTTAAATTTATATCAAAAAGTTAAAAAATCGTACACCGATTTCTGGAACGCTGATAATGCATAGATGATGGTTTATAATTAAACAGAAACGTAGTGGAAATCGGAAGGTACCCGTTGAAATTCAATGGGTGTGAAAAACATTGAACTTATTTTATAAGAAAACGACAAAGCCTGAAGAATACTGTCAGCGTGGTCATTTGAGGAGTTCGTAACCTATCTTGCATGTTATGTTCGTTGTAGAAGACACGCTGACAGTTTTCCAGGTGCCCGTTCATGCATGGGAAACCCAAAAATGGGCCACTCAGACTAATTACTACTTAAATAGCACCCAGGTTGATAGATGGTCACCTCGTTCTTCCGGTTCTCTTGAGCCGTCTTCTGAGTTGTTAACAGCTTGATCGATTCCATTGTGTACATAAATGTATTTGCATTCAAAGACTTAATTAAGTACCGCAATTCAACGTTGTGCGTTGAGTATCTTAATCAGGATTGGGGAGTAGGGTACAATCCAGTGGTTGACAACGTCAAAAGGAGCACTTGCAGCAACAGCCATGTTTATTTGACCTATGAACCCTCCGTCACCCAGACTGCGCCTTCGGCATAAAGGGTAGCCATAATCTTTGTTTTCGGTTGCTAAATAAAACATCTATGGTGATTCTTTGTGCACTTGCCGATTTTCATGCACGGATGTCGTTCATTGCGCAGAGTTCCCGTTCTTCTTTCGGTTAATAAGCATGTAGTGACGTCTTTATAATTTCCACCATCTTAAAACAGTTTGGATGAAGTTTCGAAACAGTTGGGATTTGGACTAGAATTATAGCTGGTTACCCGTCCGTAGGTTGTGTTAGGATGAAATTCGTGCGATTCTTAGCGTAACCCGAGAAACACCACAGGGAGATGCTCATGAATTCCCTGGTAGGCATGTCTTTGAGCATCCAAGTCTAACCTTTGTATTTTTTCTTGCAAGGATTCATTTTCTCGCAAAGAAGACATTCCTCTTGCTATAGAAGATTTTTTGGAAGGTTGCCCTTTTTTTCTATTTGGCATATTGGTGAATATATTTTTAAGACCAAGACACAGCGGCGAGTGAGAGTCTTGAATAGGCAACTCGATGATTAAGTGAATGTAAGTTAACTGCACTTTAACACTTTTAAACATATATAAATAATTCGTAACGTTTATGATTTGGGAATTTGTCTAAAAAACTGTTCGCAATCGTAATGAGAGGCAGACGGATCCACTACGTGTAATACATCTGAGTATTAAACGATAATAAAAAACGCAGTGTTTGTTGTAGCAACAGAGGCATTATTACTATTACTATTTGCGGCACGTAAATATTCATGCACGTTTAATTCCTTTATGTGTATCGCTCACTAAGTGATTATTCTTTCATATGCATGCAGTGCCCCTGAGAGCTACTTTGAGAATAGACATTCAATATATACTTGTAAATATGTATTGAATTTATCGATTATCGCCCGAAGCAACTGGGGCCCTTGGGACTCTGGGCCTTTCTTATACAGATTTTATTTCTACGCGCTATTATGGGCCTGCAGGAAAACGTGATATTTAAATGCTAGAGGCGTGAATATCCTTCGAAAATCAAATCTATGGTTGTCAAGGAAATATGCTATTGTTGATTTCTGGTAAAAATTTGCGTTTTTGAAAACGCGGTTTTCAGACAAATACGAATAGGAAAAGATAATTGATTGACAAAATTATGAACTTAATTCTTTTAGCCATTTGATAAAATAATCCCAACCCTCTATCTTGAGCGGATGTAGTTTTAAAAAGCTAAAAATGAAACCACTGCACAATACCCAATTCGTAGCTTAAACCACCAAAGGGCCCCTTTTTGGGATCTTTTGGGGCCCTGATTTATTTTTAAATAGCATAAAAACCTTCTCCTTGAAAAAATACATATATGTGGCAACTTTCATGGTGATCGGTGAAACGGTGTCGAAGTCTTATTAATCTCGGACAGACAAACAAATATACAAACATCCATTTTTATATATATAGATTTCAGTTTACGACTCAGTTGTAATTTGTTTTACATTAATACCGTGGGGACAAACGTAGATCAGAAGCATTTGCCAATAAGTTTTTATGAGATCGTTCAGGAAATTCACACCGAACCTGCTTTTTTTCATGGCATTAGCGAGTTTCATACCTGCGGAGCTGTCAGCGGTGGTGTCTAGTTGCTTTTTTACGGCCTTGGGATGAATGAACTTAATTCTCTCCACGTTTTTTTACTTCTCCTCGAAGAGAGGACTTTGGAGGAGAGGGACTGCCCTTAGGATGGATCCGGCTGGACATAACTAAAACTTTGGAATTTTAAAAATAAACACGGCCAACGGTGATTTTATTCTCCTCCCTCATTCCCCCCAAATCCTTGCACGCTCCTTAAAACTTCCACCGGACCCGGATGCGCGAAGTAAGCCGTAGTAAGGTGCGTCGGCTACGAAGCGACGACAGGACATGGAGGAATCAATCTCGGACAAGGACATTAAAAGAAGTGGCCTTCGCATTGAACCTAAACCATCCGGTACGGATCGTGGCATTTACGTGTGTGAATATGCTTAAAATGAACTCTACCGGTTAAGAGTTTGCGGTGGCAACTTTAACCCCCGAGTGCCCCTGTCCAGGATGCGTATATCTTCCGTTTTTTTGTCCTCATCCCATTCTCAGGCTCGTTGAATATTTCGGCGCAAGTGTCCGTAGGTGGAGAAAATATACTGTAGCGTTTGCGTGTGTCCATATGTTTCAAATGAACTACCGGTTAAGAGTTCACGGAGGCGACTTTAACCTTCGGATGCCCCTGTCCAGGATGTGCATATCTTTGGTTTAGTTTTTTGTCTTAATCTCCCATTCCCTGGTCCGTTGATGATTTCGGCTCTATTCTCAGGAGTTAGAGAAAATATACTGTTAAGAGTCGTCGTTACCCAGGCATGCAAAGGCCTTTTTCTGTTGTAAGCTGTCATTCATTGAACTCCTCAAGTTCGTAACTTCGGATTCTTTCGGGAAAGTCATTCATTCTCGTTGGGGCGAGATCATTCGAAGGTTTTTTTAAAGCTTTGAGAGCTGAATATATTGGCAGCGGGTAAATTCAAAACTCAAATTCCGATGGGAGAGGTGATAGCGTCAATGAAGTCCGTGCCAGACGTTTGGGATTTTTCAAATGCTTAACGAATGTGAAGGTAGGGACTAAGCTCAGAACTCTAGATTCTACTGTTCTTGTAGAAAGAATTAAATCAAGTGGGAAGTACTAGAGAATTTGTGGACTTTGTGTACTGGAAGAGGGTCAAAATCAGCTTGTATTGACTGAAGGAAACGATCTTTAGCTCTTTTGCACTAACTTCCTTCTCTTACTCATGATGACAGTGGGTAAGTCTGCAGCAAACTGAATTCATTCCTTAGCCTCTCCGATATTCTATATTTTTTGGACACAGGGCAGCATCGGCGCATAATGCAAATTGATAAAGAAATTGCATTGAATCACATTTATTCATTGAGTTTCTCTTCCTTGATTCAATTGAAGGAGGTTGGAAACGGGCTATTGCATATGCATTGCTCAGCTTATGCTGATGAGCTACATTTACCATTCATCATCAGCAGTCATCGATCCGAAGATTGGTGGTCTGCGCTCCCCGTTCCACTCTCCTCTCTGCCACCCGCTGCTTTCTCAATATCACGTAACATATTTCAATTAAAATTTGTGTACTTTCAATGATTATATGCAAATATTATGAAAGGAAAGTGGGAAAATATGCTCTGAAGTCGTGAGAGATCACTTTGTCCCTTAATACGTATTTTGTGAGCATCGACCGCGCCTGGCTACGCATTGACGATTAACTTCGCGCTGTCTGTGGTAATCATAACTCTCGCTTATATTTTTCATAATGGACCTATAGAACCGGAAAGATTTAAGTAATCTGATTTTTTCTTGAACGAGACCTTGTTCATAAGATCCTGTAGGTACCTGATCCCTCTTTGAATCTTTGTTCCGCTCAGATTCAGACCTAGTAATTCGGAATACAGTCTCATCACTCCCTGCATAAATGGCCCATACTCATTAAGCGAAGCTAATGTGACCCTTCGGGTATTTTCCAGCCTAGAATAGTTCACTAATGCTGATGAAGTTTTCTCGAGCTTACCACCGGGTAAGGAAAACGGCTGCTGCCAACACTTCGACGGCTAACTCTGCCATCGTCATGGCATTCAGTTCTGATGATAACAACTGAGTTAGCCGTCGAAACATTGGGAGCAGCCGCCTTCCTGACGCGGTGGAAAACCCGAGAAAATTTAATCAGCATCGTTCGCCATGGAAACACCAAATCCTATTTTGCAAATGTTTCTCGCTGGTATCTAGCTATTGAAGTTGTGCTATTTTTACCTTCAGTTATTTTCTGGTCATCGTCCTTGAGTTCAGAGACCACTGCCTTAATATAGCCTTCGATATGCGCTATACGCGACAAAAAAAGAAGAGGACTCGACCGTCAACCGTATCCCATTTTCCCAGCCACCCCTTCGCTCACTCGCTCGCTTCGGATGCTTGAGAGGAGGCGACGACACACCTTGGGGGAAGTTTACGCCGATCGCCGGCGCGCGTGTGGGTTTATGGTTTTTCTCGGAGATTAGAACGTCCGGAAAGGAAATGCGACGACCGACACCCTTCCCATCGGCCGCGTCCTCAGCAGCGCCGCCCCCTCTCCCTCTCTTGGCAGCACTTCCAACCCCGTCTTCCTGGGCTCCAGACACAGGTTCGCATCCCATTAAAGCCAGCCCCCCTCTTCGAGAGACAATTTCGCTAAATCATTTCCTCTTCTGCGGACTCCGACGCGGTATCCTCTTCTCTCTCGCCTCCGTTGCCAGATGGGATATTTTTCAACGCCTAGCCTTTTTTTTTTCTTTCCCCATCAGAATTCAGAACAAAAACGACCCATTTACCTCTCTCTCGTGTTTCTTCTGGCCGAGCTATTATACATCTAGTCATAGCGCGGCGAAACAAAAAAATGACTAACGTAGTGCGTTCTAAGTTAAATTTTCGTTTTCATTTTGTCAAGTCTATTAGCGCACCGAAATTGTGTCGGCATGAATAGTAATTATGCCAAGGATTTTCTAGCTGGCTATTTTAATAACGTTGTATTGCATAAAAGATAACAAAATGCTTTTATCCTTATGATTTGTAAATTGTGCTCTAGTTTCCTCCTCAGCCATTAATGGATTACCTAATGGGTTAGTTGTAGTAGGTACTAAACCCTAATGGTTACTGGTCGAGATAATTTTCTTCCATAAGATTTCCTGATTTACTGAAAATTGTTGTGTCCAAGAGTTTTGTTGACAGGGTGCTATCGTGCATCTCCCAAATGGTAACCAAAGCCCTTTCCTCAAGTAGCCGAATGCTCTTTGCACTTCGGAGGCACCCTGCCAAAAATTCATCGTTGTTGAGGGTAATATTTCGGTGGAAGAAAGTTATGTTTTATCTCTTTCTCAGTCAATTTTATTCTTTGAAATTGGAGGATGGATATTGGGCTTTTGCTTGAGTAGATTTCGGCATAACAATCGAACTATTACATGGTAATATCTTATTTAAAGTCGATGAGTAGACATAAAAATGTGCGGACAAGTGATTCGCATCAATGAGGTGGCAATGGTTCTGGTGACTTTCAGTATGGGAAAGATATATTGTGGTCTTTGAAAGGTCGTAATAATTAAAAGGGAAACCGAAAATGAATGCGATGGATCGAATAATTTAATTTGGGGAGAAATGTATTATGAGAACAGATAGTGGAAAATATTTGTTGAGTTTCCTGTGTATTTTTATATGTACAAAGGATAGAAATACTTCGGGTTATCACAAAAGCAAAACCTTGGAGGATGGCCAATCCATATTTTGAAATTGATGAAGAGAGAATGGTACTGTGTTCCGTGGGTAATGGCTAGTGATAGAACGCTGGGAATGAAACTATCATTGGAATTCTTATATTTGGCAATACGCCACAATCTATTTACAATAAAAATAAATTCATCAATATACATTGTTTTTGTGAATATTAATGTGTGGAAAATATTCAATTCATTTACTCTCTTGGAAACCGATCTTTTTGCCACTATGGGTATTCTTTCTAAGTGCGTGGCTCCAGTCGTTTCCACTTAGCTAAACTCGTATGAATTATAGCATGCCACGAGTTCAATCTAACCATTAGTCTCCTTGATTCATGTTCCACTCCCACATTGCAAGCGATTGTGTGTGTGCTAAGTGAAATTTATGATTGTACTGCCCATTGAGCCTCTCATCTTGCCAGTTTCACATTTTCAAACCGGGTGGTACTACTCTTCCGGATATCACTCGATTCTTGAATTAATCTCCCTCCTTCCAGATAATCGTGTTGTATTTGAATTCTCCTCAACTCAATGGAGAAACGGTTGTGCAAGAGTCGAGGTTGAAAAAAATGATTCGTCCAGTCTGGAATTCGAACCCAGATCCCCCTTTTTTGCGGGATCGTTAGGGCCTGGGTTCGAATCCCAGTCCAGTTGAATGTTTATTTTTCGCTTTATTTGTCACATTCGTGTGTCCCACCGGGTGACTCCTGCTCTAGTTTTTCTGTTAGTAATTTAGTCGAAGCTAAACTCTCTTCCGTCCACAAGCGGCTTTTACCTCGTGGAATATGTCACCATGGGCACGATTTCGATTGCGTTCTTCGTGGCATTGTATTGTATTATATCTCTTTCTTTCTATATCAGGCATTCTTTGTATTGTATTCTATCTCCATTGTATTTTGCGCATCTGTAAGAAATTCGTTCCTTTAATGCATTGGTTCCTTACAATTTTCGACTACCGTACTTTTTGCTAACCTATTTTTTCTTAAGTATCCCTAATATTTGGACCTCTTGTAGCATAGGAATTTTCACGAAAAATATCAAGTTTGATGTGGATTTTGCTCATTCGTGGGTCTCCTAGCGGGTGAATACCACAGTAGTTGTAAACTGATTGCAATTTACTGCAATGGAACCATCATGTTTCCTCTAGATGAGAACTCTGGCGAGAGTTATTCCTCGTTCCGACCAGGACTTCGTCCAGGTGAAGTGAGCCATTGAGAACGCCGATCCGCGCTCCCGGACGCGTGCGAATTGAATCGTTTCCATAAATAGCGTGTCGTTTAGGTCACGTTGCCATGGGAACGGGTGAATGCTGAGGAGCCGTGATGGCAGTTGGTTAGTGTGTGTGTTGAGTGTGGATATATGGACGCAGTCATAGGGGAGGGGGGAAGAGGCGGCTAGGGAACAGTCGAACGATAGGGAAAACGTCGTATCGCATATTTCCGATCTCTTTAAGCGATCTTGGGATTTCCCACTTCGGAGTTGTGCAAACATTTAATGTTTTCCTTGGGAGAGGGGTGAGAGGAGTGGGGAAGACGTCATCGATGATGCTTTCAGACGTCTCCGAGGAAGGCGGAACTAGTATAGGTGGGCGACGGTGGCATTTTTGTCAGCAGCGGCGGCCGACCCTTGTTTTACCCCCATGCGTATGCGGCGTAGTACGCGTGATGGTACAGGCCTAATAAATGGCTTCATTACGCTTGTTCATGGCTTTCAAAATAGTCTAATTATGTTTAGTTTTTTTTGTCAGTAATGTTCGTGTCGTTGGAGAAACTCGAGTATAATTTAAGAGAGAGTTTCAGTCGTAAATTGGAGGAAATGTAATATGGGTTTATCGAGGGTGATTCGAGAAAACCATACTGTTGAATATCCAAGGTCGATATGCAGAACACCAAATGCAATATCCCCTTAATTGTCAGAGAAAAAAAGAGTTGTAAATATCCACACCATTTTAATAAGCACCGACCTGACTGCACTGACACTGACTGAAGCACTGACACTACATGTCGAAACCATGATCAGTGCTTGTTAAAAATACTCGGAAAATCAACATTTCTCTCTAATAAATATGGAGGAAAGGATAATTTCCTCATTATTTAATACACATCGACCAATGTTTCAGCAAACAATCCCATTATCTAGGCAATACTCTTATAATTGCATTGAATGTTGAAACTGAGGTCGGTGTAAATTAAATAGTGTGGAAATTATACCTTTTTAATGCCATACGAATTATGTGTACCATCTTGAAAATCATAACTTGATGACTAGTGTTATGTGTGCAAAAAATAGCGTGGAAATTAAGGTTGTGCTTCTCTTACGGCATGGATATAAAGTATTCCCCCCGTAGTTATATCTGAAATTCTCCAAACTTCATTTGTTTTAGAAATAAATGAAAGGTGATAGCTGAGTAATATTTAAGCTAGCATCATGATAGCATTGGCTACATAGTTAAAGATCTGTGTTTCTTGTTGGGCTTTATACATTTCCCAGTGAGCGGGATTTGAGGAGGCATCAGGCTGCAAATATCGACAATGCGGGCGCCGGCCGCCGCGCCGAACAGAGAATCGGCGGCGTCGGCAAGCCGAAAATAGCCAGCGGCGTCGCCCACCTCTAGGCGGAACAAGGCGACGACACCGAACGTGTGTCCGGCTTCTCTCTCTCTGGAGGAGTAGTCATATGTATGTATCTCGTCGACGCGTCCGGGCGACGCCGTGGATGGCAAATTTTCGAGAAGTTTTTTTTTTATTTTATAAAAGTCCCCTTACTTCTTTGAGACGTGTTGAGCTACACCGGAGGGGTGGAAGTGATTTCGGGTTTTTATCCCAGATCCGCGTTGTGACAGCCTCTGGATGTTTTTTAAGCACTTGGTCCCGCTGAGTGCAGGCATTTTTATCGGTCATCAAGGGCATTGAATTTTCAGCGCAGAGAGCAAAATGGCGCGTTGAATCGCAAACGTATTATTATTTAATAGGTTCCTCTTGATTTACTTCCGGGTCATCCACTTATTTTCGTTCTGTACCTAATTAAGGCTGAATCATAAGTTTCAGGAGAAAATATTTTATATTATGTATTACCGTATTTCTCCGAATATAAGCCGCACTCGAAAATAAGCCGCACCCCGTTTTTTGGGGTCTCTAACAGGGAAACAAGTTAATACGCGAATTTAAGCCGCACCTTTTTTAGTGCATCCCGTACTACCGATAGTATTAGGAATTAAATTTTTATATCTGTTTACACAACATCTATGTAACTGTGACACCATGTTACCTATATTATCCATTAATATATGAATAAATGGTGCACCAATTTGACTTTTTTCAGCGTTATTTATTACTTTCCCCGTGGCTTTGGCGAGTTTAGCTGGCATCCGCGTGAATCTTAATGGCTGGTTTTCTCAAATCGGTAATTTTATACGATTTTTTTAGAAAGTTTTTCCCGATTTTGAGGCCCCAAAATCGGGAGAAAAAGTGCGGCTTATATTCGGAGAAATACGGTAGGTACTTCAACCACTGTGTCTATACGACAAAAGTTGCACCGTGTTGCGAGAAATATTAATATTTTCTCGGAATTTGGGGGTTAAAGTCGTGATTATTTCAAGGCTGAAGGGCTTATGACAGAGGAATAAAAACAAGAGTTACGACCGGGATTTCATTCAATAAAAATTATTTTCTATCCTCTAGAATTCTTCGCTTTTCATTTAACAATTGCACAGCATATGATGAATTCTCTTGAGAGTCATCTCTTTATGCCATCCAAATCAATCTTATTTTAATGTATAAAACTCAGTGTTTGCGATTACTATATAATGGTCTTTAATAGACCTTGATCGTTCTACCGTGATTAATTCTGCTTCTGGGAATTAAATTTACGTTAAGTATAATCGGAATACATTCTGCCAAGCTTTGGGTTTTACTTTTTTCAAAGAAGGACTGTGATTTGTATCCTCTTCTTTTGTGTCAACGATCTTAAGAGCCTAAGTGGAGCGTAAAGTAAGAATTATGTATATTTAAAAGATGCTCCGACATTAATTTCACCGAGCACTGTTAGCTGGCAAAAGATTATTTTAGCCACCGCTTGATATCCATTCTCGAGACGACATTTGAAGTCTTTGAGTAATCAGCCTAATACATTGCCACCTACAATTGTGGATAGAATTATTACTCATCATTCTAATTTGTATTATATTTTAGGAATGATAAAAATTATGCGAATTTCACAATAGATAATTTATTCAGGACCCGGGTTTCAACACATTATGTCATCTTCAGGTGAAAATACAAAGTTTTAAGTCCAATATATATAGAAAGAGTGGAGGAGAATTCCCCCCCTCCCTCCCCTCCCAATTCTCCTCCACTCTTTCTATATATATATATAGGACTCCCCTCCCAATTCTCCTCCACTCTTTCTATATATATATAGGACTTAAAACTTTGTATTTTCAACTGAAGATGACATAATGTGTTGAAACCCGGGTCGTGAATATACTATCTATTGTGAAATTCGCATAATTTTTATCATTCCTAACATGGAAAAATTTCACGTAATACACCCTGAAACCGCAAATTTTCTTGTATTCTATTTGTCGCTCTTTTGAGTCTTGGCCGTAAAAATTATCGAATGCTATCTTTGGAATCATTTGCGTATCACCTGATACTTTGCTCAATTTTCCTAGAGCACATAACCTCTTCATATTTTAATACTTTCCGTTAACTCTTAGGGACTACAATAAGCATATTTTTTCGCTCCCTATGATTGCCGTCAATGTGACATTAGCTCCCTTTTTTTCCTACCATCTTTCTGCCTCCTTCGCATTTTCCCCTATCCTTTCGTATTACCTTTTCCTTTACCTACGCTTACCTTAACTAAACCTTTGCTTGGATCATAATCGATAAGATAACCTGTAGTTTACCATGAATAGTCTGTTTTGTCATGTCCCGTAGCGAGACTATCAGTCTGAGAAATAAAATGATAAATTTGACGAGGCTATGGCGGCTGATGACTGTATTAAAAGGTGAAACATTCAAGTCCTTTTTTAAACACTTAAGCAAATGATCATTACGCTCGATTTCGCGCCGCGGAGAAGCACCGGGACCGTAGTTCGTAGCTTTACCCTCCCGGCGGTGGAACGTACTTGTTTTCAAAAATCCCCGCAGGCAAGCGTCGTAGCGTTGAGTACTGCGCTCGCCGGCCGTCTCCGTGGTAATCGCCTTCAATTACACGCCAGGGAGGAAGGAGAAGAGAGGTGAGACTCGACCGTAGAGGAGAGACATGAGTGGACTGTGCAAGAGAAGAGTCCCTTCCCACTTTTGCAGGAGGCATAAAAATCCAGTCGGTGATCCCTGCTAGTGAGAGAGATTTTGTGAGGAAGAGAGATAAGGCCGCTTAGAGTAAAAACGTTAACTTTAAATTAACGTTTCCCTGAGCTAGGAGGGTTCCAAAAATATTTCCACTCGGTTAAGTTCGCTTTTCAGTCACCTCCTCCCCATCTTCGTCTTTAAAACAAAAATTCTTATGAGGATTTCTTATAAATAAGTTGACAAAACTCTATACTTTCCGGCGTTACTCGGTGGAACCACTGCATAATGAACAGTAACAATAAATTGGTAAGCTCCACAAAAAAATCCTGAAATCATACTTGAAGTAACTGGCGAAACCGTTTATACCAATAAAATTTTTTGTGGAGCTTACAAAGCTATTGTTACTGTTCATTAAGTTGACAAAAAATCATTCATTATAAATCATATTTATGCAGTTAAGAAATGTATTATTTTTATAGATGTATTATGCTTAAAAGCAATGTTATTTACGATTAGACTTCAAGTTTGCGCCCCCACCCCCACTTTTAAGGTGGCTTTACGGTGGATCGCCAGGGTTGAACGAGCCTTAAACCGTATGTGAGCTTAGGTTAAGCGTGGGTTTCTGGTGCTTGGCTGGCAATGGCGGCCATGAAAAACCTTAGCCTGAATATCTGCGTTAAGTTCCGAAAAAATTAGCAAAGTGTTGGGTCGATTTTGAATTGGCGTGGGGTTAACTTAATGGTCGCACAGTCGTCGTTTTTTTTCTTCGCTTTTTGTCTGTTATTTTTCAAACGTGTGTGTGCGTCATTGCAAGAACGCATAAAGAGAAGAGGTAATATTGAAAAAATCGGGTTTTCAATCTTCTACCAACCCGTTTCCATTTTTAGGACATCACAGACAATCTACACCTACAATTTGTCATTGATTCGTAATCTGCGAGAATGTGGCATCTAGTCCACGCTAATTGTTTTAATGAGCGCTCATAATTAATAATAAAAAACACTTTATTCCACCTTGCTTTATCAAATGTTTGCGGTGATATAACGCTATACAATGTGTAAATAGCGGTGGACTACAAATACCCAGGTTGAGATCCTGATTTGGGGCTGTCATCTTTTCAACTAATTACAGAGCAAGACGACTGGTATAATCGCTTAATATTTCTATGATGCCTTTAATAAAACATTTTTGTCAATTATTTTTGTCCTTTCAATCTGGAAATGGCCCGGTTTTATTATCTCTGGGTTAATATTTTCTCCCTATGAAAACTGAAGTTAATATCTACATCAATCGAGAGCGTTCACGTTAACCAACTAATAATAAAATTAATGTACAAAACTTGAAATCTCAATTAGCATTAAGTTAACAAATATGCTACGTTATCATGTGGTTAACGTTAACCAGGCAGTTTAAAAACGGGTCCTTATGGATTTAGTTTTTTATTGTTCACATTTATGGGCAAAACTTTACCCGATAATTCGCTGCATCGATAAATAATATGAATTAAAAAATTTCTACTCAAATTAAATAAAATTTAAGACAAATCTTTAAGTGGTACCGTCAATTTTACGTCTAGTGCATCCGTTAATTTAGCCTGATTTTTTTCGTGCCAGTGGGTTTTAGTTAGAGAGAGAGGGGGAAAGACGAAAAGGACGGCGAGAAAGGGAGAGTGAAGGAGGAAAGGAGAGGGGACCCATAACAATCCTCTGGTGAGCTTTAAGCCACCGCCTGTGTCCCGTGTTTTCCCTCTCAGCAGCGCATATTTTTCCTGCAAGTAATCTCACTCCATTATGGCCCCCCTCTAGTCTTTTACTCACCTCTGCTCTCTACGTCCCTCCCCACACCGCGCTCCATTCGAATGTTCCTTGTCCTCCTCCTTCCTTAATCCTCCGTCCATCCCCTGGTCAAAAAAAAATCCTTCCGCGAATTTCGGGGATTCTAACTTTCTTCCCCCCTCCCTTTCCCGCGCCACGGTTCAGTTTGTTTTTCCCTCCTGTCGGCTCGTTGTGTATCCAGCCGTACGCATTGCAGCCGTCGTTTATATCGCTTGTTTGTATAAATTCGTTTTCTCTCTCAAGTTTTTTTTCTTTACGTTCCTCCCCTGTTTCGCTGCGGCTTTCCTCGCGTTGCCCCGGAGCGGGGGGGGGGGGGAGAGGGAGGGAAGGGAGCGGGAGGGGGGTTGCGTGGACAGCGGCGGCGGCAAGACTCTGAGAAGCGGTGGATCCGCGCACATGACGCCGGTGTCTCTGTGCGGCAGGAATGTCGTATTACTCCCGTCTTCCTCTTCCCTCTCTCTCTCTTGCTACCTACCTTTATCTCTCTCTCTCTCTGCCTTCCCCACCTTCTCAGTCGCTCGCCACATCCCCTCCCTTCCCTGTACTTCCTCGATTAAGTATGCTTCGTCCGTGTATGACGGGCTCTTCATCGTTCTCTCTATTGTACGTATGTATATGTGCGCCCGGTATTGGCGATTTGTGTTATTGCCCTCTAGACATGGTGGAGTCAGTTGTCACTTAGCGGATAAATTATGATTTATGGGTTTTATTTGGCGAAAAAGAGTGTAACGTATTGCCCTTTGGGGAGGAGAACCGAACAAACGCTTTAAGATCGACTGACATTTAACGCGTTTGGGACGCAAACCTCCTTGTGCTTCATTTGGTATGTCAGGAAATTTGTGAAAATAGACTCTATACGGAGATACATATTTTAAATAGACACCACCGGGGGCTATATACTTCCGAGCTGCCTCAGATTTAACGGTCGTCGCCTAGTAGGCTGGTAGAAGTGCTGTGGGAAACCCTGAAGGCGCCGGTGACAAAAATGGAGTGACCGGGGACGGGCTACATCAGCGATATCCTCGCTTGCCATTCCTCCGCGGTTCACGCGAACAGAGAACAATTCAGGTGTCAACTATTTTCCTCGCTGTTACCTTAATACGAAAACAGCATCAATAGTTGAGCCGTTGATTTTGAAAGTGGGGCAAGTCCATTTGGTAAAAAGTTGAGTTACAGCTAATTTTCATTAGAAATTAACTTAAAATTTCTGTTTTTAATCAATTCACAATCTTTTCTATAAATAACAGTGTTAATCATATTATGATTGTGAATCGATAAAAAACAGAAACTTTAATTTGATTTCTTTTGAAAATTAGCTGTAACGCTTTTTTTTTAACATAATGGACTAGCCCCTTTTTCAAAATCAACGGCTCAGTTTTTGATTATTTGCGTAAATTAAGGACTTGTTTTTGCTCTGAGTGGATTGAAAATCCTTGTTCCTGATTCTAACCTTCTCAACGCACCCCGCATTATTATGAAATGGGACGTTCCACTATTTTTGAAATAATAAACGGAACCGCTTTATGAGAAAATTATTCCATCATAGCAACAAATGGTTATTAATCTACAGAGGAAAAATACGTTAAGTCTTCAGCTGTCACGGTAATGCAGCTACTGGGAAATAGGTCATTGTCTGGGACGAGCATTTTAGCCCAGATATAGAAGTCCCTTAACATCTAAGTTGTCTAGTAAGCAGCTGAAAAGATACCTACCAACTTAGCATATGGATAATTAAAAGGCTTCTTAGGGGATTACAAGATGCGAAGAATTATTGTTCAGACGAATGCTGATTACTCTTCAATACAATTCTCTATTCTTGGCACTGAATTTGAACTTTCAACACATGAATTTCCACCATTTTTTATTCATAAGTGATTGCTTTAATAATTACTGTGGAAATTATTGTGTTGTATGTTCCACTTTCTTTCCAAGCATGAAAGATTTCCACCGTATTACGTCTTAGGCTGTCAACCAGTTTTGAGTGTGTATTATTTTGGCGTAATAGTAAATTAAAAATATAGAAAGATGAAAAAAATAATTTTATCAGCATCGTAAACCAACTTAACTCACTTTTTACTCAACATCTTTCTTTAATTTGGCGCAAATTTATCAGTTTTTAAAACTAATAGTCAGGTTTGTAGTACTTTTAAATCTATTTTTCGGTATTTTTGGCGGATTACCGTAGCTGTAATTTGGCAGCTCCGTGGCATATCAGCTGGGATTGCGTTTTTGCGTGCCTAATCACTTCATCGGTGAGTAGATAGACTTATGGACTTAGAGGAGGTGGATTAGGAACTACAAGAAGGAAGAGGCGGAGGTACAGGCAAGGGGTTGGGGAATAAAAAAAGAAGATCTTTTCGCTTCTTGACTTGCAAATTGTCCATCCCTCCCCTCTTCCACTTCTCTCTTCCCATTCAAATATTTGCGGAGGCCCTCCTCCTCCTCACTGTCTTGAGATTGCTGCCAATATAACCATCTCCCCATGCCCTCCCTCCTCATCCGTGAGGATTATGGGTAGGCAGTTTGGCGAGGTGGTGGGGGTCGGCTGAAGATTTCCCGGTAAAAGGGAGGGAGGGAGTTGGAGGAGGATTTGTCGGTACCCATGTGGATTGGTAGATGAGGATGATGGTCTGGGGTGTCGGCTGTTGTTTGGTGTTTCTGACTGCGGGGACCATTGTGTACCGTTCCGCACGGTAGATCATAGGTCCTCTCCATATTCCACGGTTGTCCCAGTGTGTTTGTGTGTGGAGTAAGGAAAATGTGGGTACGAAGCTAAAGCGGTGAGAGAATCGTTAATGAGGTCCCGGGTTTTGTAAAGTAGGAGGAGGGACGCAAATAAATACTTCGAGCATGGATTTGAATACGTCAAATTCGGTGGTGTAATGGGTCCTCAGAAAGGAAGACCCCCCAAATGTACGATCGTGCATAGGTAGAAAGAGAACGCGTTTTGTATTAGCGACATAAAATGTCTGGGAAACTGAATGCAGTTCTTTTTTTTACGACAGGATGGTAACTAATCAAGTTGTATATTTCCCAGTGGTGACCGTGATAGCCCTCAATTTTCCCCCGAAAATCGTCGTCGATGAAAGGCCTACTGGTCTCAGCGGCTACAGACCTTTTCTAGTTCCAACTCTTTAGCTATCTTAGAAGTTAGTTATTACCCCCATTTTTTATAATTTCCGTAGTTCGGTGGCCACGAAAATAAAACAGCTTCAATGGTTTATTTAACTCGACTCATAACGGCATTAGTGATATTATTTTACTATCAAAAGAATTATTTACTTCCACATTCACTACATTTAAGACCGAGTCTTGTAAATTGCTGATCATAAAAAGTGGCTCCTTTCCAGATGAAGAATGTTGATTTATATAGAGGTGTGATAGAATGTTATACATAAAACATTCCAATTTACGTCAAGTTGCGGTGCAATTATTAGTCGATTCTTTTTTTCCCCCTTTCAATAATCATATTCTTAGAAGATGCCTATTCATAATCGTTCTTCTTATGACCTTTCATTTGCAATTAAAAGCTAAGTGCTTTTGTAATGACGCTCCGCAACTTTTTGCCTTCATATCAATAAAAAGAGGGGAAATATATAATTTATATTGAAGACAAGGGTGAAATTAGCGGCACCGTTTTAATTACTCTGATGCATTATTCATTCGCTCCGCTCTTCCGGGGAGATAGTGAAAAATTTAGGCCGCGAAAAAGTCTGTTACTGCTATCACAGATGTTAAGATTGAACCTTCTCAACTCTGCATTGATTTTTGGTAGCAGTACTCTTTAATTGCTCCCGCAGTGTTACCTCGAAGAAAATGAAAACCTCCGCGGTACATTTATTTTTACTGAATAGCAGTTTATGAGGAAAAGCAATTACCTGTCATTACGTCCCCTAGGATGGAATTCAATCCATTTTTGTTTGCTCTTGACACCTGATACATGCTAGTGTCTTCGTCAGAATAGCCTTAAGCCATGCTATGTAATTTAACATATGAAATTTGTATGTGGCACTTCTCTTGGAAATATATTTACGTTCAAATTTTTGACATTTTTAGCGACCATGATCGGCTGAAGTTACAATTAAAGCTGCTCCCATTATTAAAATTGGCTTTGACTTGGCCAGCATCTTTAAATAGGCGTAAAGTGTTCAAAAATAGAATTTAAAAGTCTGACTTTAGGAAGACTCGTAAGAATTGCCGAGGTGGGGTACAGACTCCACTGAAAAATCTCCAATACTGGCCGAAGTTGAACCCGGATTCTTCGGGATAAGAAGCCAGTTGCTCTAGTTATCACACCAACTTGATCCTCTTTAGGGTTGATTGCCACATATACGTGTTATATATGTAATTCGAAGAATTGACTTCCGATTTGCGGGGAAAGGGACAGGGTGAAGGTACGTTTATCTCAAGGTTGTTGTCAGTTATGAATTCGTATTGGATGCGAGAAAAATTACCCGAGATTAATTTCTGTGCCACTTTTCGTCGTTATCTCCCTTCATGTACACCTCTAGGTTGATTTTTTTCTCTCTATCTCTCTGGTCTTAACGTTGCAGCAATTCCGTATGATACTCTCCCCAACGGGCTTCCATTTCTGTACCGGCCAACTTCCCCGACCTTTTTGTCCTCCTATGGATAGGGTACCTCACAGAAATTGACCGCAAGAGGAGAGTATTAACCTGCTGAGAAGGTGGAGACGTCCGCTCCCGGGGGCCCTCCAATCGCCCCACGTGGTCCAATTCACCTTACTCTATTTCCAGCCGTGGCGGCGGACTACTCCCGCCTACTTCCCGCCCATCTCTCTCTCTCTCGCCACCCACACCATCTACCCCTATCTATAATATAAGCCCTCGGTTCCCAGTGATTCCGACCCACGGTCGACCGAAATTTATCGTTTTCCCTCGCCACAACCAGGTAGTTACGAAAACCTCTCTTCTCTGTCGAAGGGTCGATATTGCCGTGCATGTAAAAATATACCATACCTATTTTTACGTTATGGTGAATGCGATATTTTCTTAGGCAATTCCAAGGCGATGAATAAGATTTTTGGATCGTATGTCTGGTTACATAGCTTGTTTTGAAGGAAACATTGGCTTTGAAAACTGTATCGCCTTAAACGATGTTGGGCGCTGAAGAACGAACCCCATGCCTGAGTAAGTAAGTGTAGTATTGCTATAGGTTAATTGTCGAGCGTCAATTAATCACTGAAAACTGAACGAAGAGTTGTCCTTATGCGTTTCCTTGTGGTTATTCATCTGTAATTTAGAACTCCCCTGGAAATATATTTTAAGTGGGGGAAGTACTGATTTTATATTTTCTGTAGATTCAATTGAAAAATTTAGTCCTTTCTGATGTACACATATAGTATGGTTAGAGTCAAGGAAACACAGGATCATCATTACTGATAATGATGTGCTGCATGGAATCTATTATCATGTATTAATATGTATTTTTGTGGAATTTTAGTATTTTCATTTCTCTAATGAAGAAGTTAAGCCTGTAATTGTCACCTTCACGGATATCATGGATTTAGTTTTGAAATGCTCTTTAAGTTCTGATATATTCTCACCGCGAGGACGTTTGAGGTAGAAACGATTGAAACGCCAGTCACTGCGTTTCTGACCATATCATTCGAAGGAATATGGCATTTACTACTATTTGGCATGACATTATTAAATATCTTCCTCCATATTCTATTTACATTTTCTGTTGTATTAAATTTATTTTTGTCCAAAATGTTGAATTCAATGGAAAAGACCTGTACTTAAGTTCACGGCGTCAAATTTGATAGCTTTGCTGGAAAGATTTTGTCGACTTTGCAGAAAAAACTATTTCTAGAAAATAGATCTAGTTGCAAAATGATAGAGACTGTCTACAACTCCCTTTTCATTGTTTAGTTGTTTCCCTTGAGCTCTTGCATGTGTTTATTCTGCCGCACTTTCCATTCCCCCAGAATGTTGTCTACTTTCCTTACGTTTCAATCCTTTTAAATGCGCTTTCAACGCCGCTCTCGCCCTCCACAATGGGGCTCGTATTCCTCTCCCTTCTTTCGTCTCGCCCATCCCTATCTCATTCTCTGCTGCGAAGACTTAATCCACTCCAGTCTCAAACTCCAAATGTTCGTTTTTCTCGCGTATCGTATTTACTTTCGCTGTTGCAAGGAAGGTTTCTCTTTCTCACTGCTGTTGTCCAGTTTGATTGGTTAGCTGGCAGCACAAAGAAGTAGAATCGGAGATTTAACAGGGACTTTTGAAAAACGTGCTTTTTTGTTCGAATCGATCGTTAATTACGTCCTTGGTCTGAAGGAAAAACAAAAATGCCTCTAACAGTGCAACATCGCTTTAAAAAGTACGTGACACTATGCCGTTCGGGAGTTCTGGCTTTCTTGTGTCACGGTCTTTCTGATGCATGCTAGAGAAATATTTGAATAAGATGGTTTTTCTTGCGGCTTTTTTAAATCTCAAAGTGGCTTAAATTGTTTCGTGTTTTTCCTATATCTAACAGTTTTTAAGTTGCTTTTAATGTTTGAAAACTTTATGCTTGGAGATTGCTGGGAAGAACTAGCAGGGTGAAGACTCAGACAAGCTTACCTCATTCATATTGTCAAAAGAAGTTATATAGTCCATGGCTCTCTCTTCTCTGAATAATTTTATGATGAGAACAGGAGGTATTGAAATTGATTACAAAATAATGTGCAGCTCCTTCATCAGTCGTAATAACTTACCATTCGACCGTGAGTAATATAGACCGTGCTTTCAGTAAGGTTGCATTAAGGTGGCTTCCATGTACTTTTATTGCCTCATCTCCAGGTTTCATCATGGAATATTTATATTTCCATTCCTATTATTTAAGATGAAATGAACGAGGGATTTTTAGTAATTAAGTATGGAATAAAACTAAATTTCATGCATCAGAAATTAAGCGCAGTTATCTCGAATAACGAATTTAAAAATACGATATTGTTGAGTACTCGTAGATCGTAAGTGAGTGCTGTACACATCACTTCATCACACCGACCTCGAAATGAATCCGCCATGGAGGTGTCAGGAGCTGGAGGAGATATACAAGTGACTAGTCATATTTAAGGCCGTAAATAAGGGCCTGAAGTGTTGACAGTGAATCAAATAATCATTGAATATGTGGTAAAAATAAGATATTTTCCGCTCTGCCATATAGTGATTTCTTGAACTGGCTGCTAAATTTGGCGTTTTATTGTAAGGAAAGTGTAACATTTACACATTCTTTCTTGTCGATGAACGGATAGGTCCATGGTTACACACGTTACAATTTCATATTTACTGGTAACTGAAACCTTGTATTGCACCCAGTTGAAAGGCAATACGTCAATTTTGAGAATGTTGTTATATAAATATATGAAGGTAGTGAGTGCAAAATGACTTAATCGTCGAAGCACGTTGAACTAAAGTACTACTTCTACCACTACTTTTCGTGAACCAAGGCTTCGCTTCCGGGATCATCCGTAGCTCTTTTCCGCCTCTTCCCTGACGAGTTTCGTGGACGCATTAGAGGAACATGCGGACGTAAAGATGAAGGAAGGAAAGAAGAAGAAACTATGGAGGTCGTCATATGGATGGGCGGGAGGGCGGGCGAGTGAGTGGGCGGGCGAGGGTGGAAATTCCATATCAGGGAAAAAAGGAGAAAAAGAAAGGGCAGGAGGAAACAAAAGGAAAAAGAACTAAGCTGAGACGATGGATGGAGTCTGGGGTACGAGGAGAAAGAAAATGTGGAGGGCGTAGTGAATGAAGGAAACCGTTTTCGAGCTCAATTTTTGACCTCACTCTGTTTCACTACTGAAGGACAGCTTCGAAAGTTTTCCTCTTCCTTTGATGTTTTCTCACATTAGAAATGACCCAGTCAATTATTAACTCCAAAAATTGCGAGAATAATTAGCCACTTTTTAATACGCCGAGTGGTTCTTTGATCAATCTAAGTCGAATTTGTCGATAAACTACTCGATTTGGACGTGATTTTCCTTTCAAATTGTTCTACATACCATGCCTTTCTTTGCAATGATGACGCTGAATCGTGGAAATACCTTGAAAATAATGAAAATTTCCGCATACTTGGAAGTATTTACTATCGAGCGATTCCATTTAGTTCTCCCTGACACCGGTTGTTATTGACTGTGCTAGTTGAAAAATGTTTCTAGTAGTCCTTTTCTCCCCGCTTGTAATGTTTCATAATAATTACACCCAGGGTGTCACCCGGCATACCTGCTCGGTCGGCTGGTTTATCCTTTCGAATCCTATTCACTCAAAGGTCGTGGGATCAAGACCCTCCTGGTTTGTGGCCGTTGTGCAGGCTCTGATGGTCCTGACCGTGGGAAATCCGGTGAACAGTCAATATGTAGTTGCTTATCAGGATCACTAGGGGCACAAGAGTTGCTGATTATTCCCGGAAGTAGAAAACCTTCTTTATGTTCATCAATGATTCTTGATTATTATGAGTCACTGATATGTATAATGAAGTGGCAGGTGCGGAATATAATGGCCAACAAACTACGAGCATAGGTAAATTATACGATTTCGCTTTTCCTCAGTGGAGCTTTCGCGGCTCACGATTGAAAGAAGTTCCTCGGGGATTTTTGCGTCGTCTGATGTGACGAGGCTTGACTCTTGGTGTCGGATTAGCTCTTAGGTACCGACTACGTAGGGGCTTCTGTTCGAGTCCCGGAGGTGACGTTATCTCCACGGTTATGACTTATCTTAGGTAATCTAACAACTTCTTCGATGCTATGAGCTGGGTACGTTAAGTGCAGTGCTATGCGTCGGCCATCTAGATTAGGCTGATACAAGGGTTCTGTTCTCCATTCACATCTGCGTACCACACCTGTATATTAACACCTTTCATCCCGGTCTGTCGCGCCAATTTCTTCGGAGTATAATTGAATGCAAAATGAGATGCTGAGCATACATCAGTTAGTTAGTTTGGATATTAAGAGTGATCGCCCCGTATAAGATTGGATTTTTTTGTCTTTCGCAGGAGGGATTAAACCGTGAAATCCATCGTCGGCACGCCAGAATTTGTGCTGTCAGTGAACTTTGACCGTTCAACCATCGCTGTTTGTTTTATTTTTAAGTTCATTTTCTGGATATGAACTTACACTTTTAGAATCCTTACCTTAAGGAGGGTTACTACGCGATATATGCAGAGGTTAAAACTAAGATTTTTCATCCGAATATATTAGTCATAATTATGTATAAGTCCGTCGTAAAAAATGTGGTAAAAAGACAAAGTGATCTCATGAGTAAATAAAATCTTACATAAGATGACCACGGAACCGTGCACCCTCCCCCCCCCCCCCCAATAGGTGAAACAATGGAAGGAGATCCCAACCCAACGCCCCTTCCCTCCCCTAAAACGTCATACGTAATACTGGAATGGCTCCTATCCATTACCGGGGAAAGCTGCACATGATGCGGGTACTATAAAGGCTGTTAGCCTTGCATACTCTATTCTAACTTACTGCTAACAGTCAAAAAGTTTTTCATTAATAAAATGTTTAAGTCTTGAAAGGGATAGAATAGTTGGCGGTAGGAGTAGAAGAGAGAAAGAATGGTAGAATGGTAAGGGGGCAGGCGCACGAGGAGTATGGTTAGCGGAAGCGGGGGGAAGGGAGGAAGGGATAATGGGGAAGAATAGGAGGGGGGTCTCCCCCCTCTCTCCATTACACCCCCGTTTTTCCACCACGAAATCCTTCGCTTCCCACAATCTCACTCCATTCCATTTCAACTCTTTCCATTTCAGCGGACGAAGCCTTCTCTCTTATCCATCGGATTCGAATCCGAACGATTCGGAATGACGGCGATTTTAAGTCCGTAATGACGGTTATAACCGGGTCACTTCGAGTCCTACCCCCTGTCGGATGATTGGCCCGGCGCTCGCGTCGGGTATTTGCTCATGCGCTGGCTTCACGTCGTCGTCTTCCCAGCATGTAACTCCTTCGGCTTTCTTTTTTTTCTCATTTTTATTCCCATTCCTTCTTCAATTCCGACTTTCTATGATTTTCCGCTCTCACAGGATAATGTTCATTGTACTCTCTCTACTCCGATGATGATCAGCGCGGTTTGAAATAGTCTTCCTCTCTATCTCTCCCGGAGCATCAACGACGACTGACTTATTCTCTTGTGATCCTTTTCGTCTCCGACCCATCTTTTTTTATTTTATTTTATTTCCCAACGCCATCTTCGCTCGCGTCAATGCAACTCTAATGATACTGTAACATTGAGGATTGCGTAAGAAGCAGGATACAATGATGCCCCACGAAAGGCCCGCGTCGCAGCCGGCAATCGGATTAACCGAGATGGTATAGACAGAATCAGGATTGGTTTTGTGAGGTGATAACAATGAAGTCGCGGCTGTTATTTGCTTTTGGTCAGGAAAATTATGGTAAACATTTTGTTATTCTCCAACTGCGGACTTCAAAACGATTGTAGGTAACAAATTATCGATATAGGAGTTATTCAAAAGCAAGCTTCCGCTTCGTGTTCCATTGAAATCTCTCACATTGTCTTAATTCGCATGATTAACCTTCGCCTGTGCCAATAGGATTTTCCGGGATTGCAGATGTTAAGACGTAGTCTGTAATAGTAAGAAGTAGTCGACGATATCGGAGTATAATTTACAACTAGCTCTAGAATACGTAGTTATAATAATGTTAATGTGATTTATTACTGCATTTTACACCCCGATGGCGGTTAAACTTGTATTTAAAAGTGAGGCTCAGATACTTTCTGGAGGCACAATCTGATTTAATGACATATACTCTATAGGTATAGAGTTTTTGAGGATGTAATGGAAGGTTTTAATGAATCAAACGAGCCATTGATTTATAACTGGTAGACTTTTGAATTCATTCTTACGAGAAAGAGTAGTTATTTCAGAAGAAAATTAAAGAGCGGTAGAAGTGAAATTCCCGTCACTTACCATTAATGTATCTTCTCATCAGCAGCGGCGTGTCTTTGCCGTGCCGTCAGCATTTTTTGCCCTGTTTCGTCCGGTTTTATAATCTGTTGTTAAATATTTTCTCGACATGAAATCCTTAGTTCATACGTTCTCCTATTGATAGCGCTCACGTCAACTAACCTCTGGTACAATATAACGACTTCGTGAGATGTACTGTACACTACATGAATTCTCAGTTGACTTATAGTTAAAGAAGAGAGTGTGTCATCTTGCGGTTAACGTTGAATAGACATGAACCGGGTCACTAGAACGCCCACAGGCGTCATTTTGACTCATCCGCTCGGAAAATTAGCTGCTATTTTTTCGTTTCAATGTTTAAGCCGTTTCCTTTCTTGACTTTTTCTTAATTTTGTTCTTATACATTGTATCAAAATTTTAGACCACTAAGTTTCAAAATGTATAAATAATTTACGGTTTTACCTAGAACGCCCGAGAGGCGTCAAATCGGCTCCGACATACAGATGTGTTCAATTATGGCGATTGCCACTCTCGATTGCTATAAATTGCTACATATGATGTAGATGAGTATTCTCAATGTATGTATTTTATTCTGAGGATGTCAAATGCCTCATTCTCACTCTCTTCTTCCTTCCTCCTCCTCCAACCGCCTACATTGACTCCGTCGCGGCTCGCTGTCGTAAGGTGAGACACAGGAAGGGGAACAAAAGGGATGGGTGAAAATAGGCATTTCAGAGACAGACAGTTAGTTATGCAGAGATTTGTGCTCCTCGTCCTGGGCATAGACCGCTTCTAGAACTCCAGCAACCGATGTTCCACCATTGGAGTAACTCATTTTTATATTGCGAGAATGGCACAAAGGAAACGGCTGAAAGTCAAGGAAACAGTCGAATAATTACAGAGAATAGATAAAAATGACTCTGAAGGAGGGGAAGTTAGCGATACCGACGATGAGGATATCCCGGTTTCCATAACTGACTCCGGTACATCAGAAGGTGATGAAATTCCCCCAGGTATGTAATATTTTTTTGGTTTCTCTTTTTTTGTCTTGATCAAGAAACTATTTGAGTAACACATTTTTTTATTTAATTGCGTATAACGTTATGTATTTTCCCCTCTTTGGTATTTCCTGTTCAGCATCTTGCAGCATCATACGGGGGTATATCAACGCAGATATCTACGCCGAGTTTTGCTCCACTTGATATTTACGGTGGTGCTTCAGTCAACGGAGGTGGATCTGGACAGCTCAAGGCACTCCATAAAAGCACGCGTAAAGTGGCTTGAGGACGGACTATGCGACGCATCGTTTGCCAAGGATCTCGTCATTGGCCAACACTTCAAGGTAAAAAGACAGCAGATGGTATTCAGGAAAACAGTAGTGATTTCCGAAGATCGGATATCGATAAGGAGTCTGATCCTCACATTGCCTCTTATGGTACAAAATGGCAGGAAATAGCTCTAGGCGAGGTTTCTGCAGGCAGGAGACCTCGTCAAAATGTCCTTCGTGGAATACCAGGGAGTACACTTCAGGCAAAGTCGCTAGTATTTGAGCATAGCACTTGTAGTGCATGGAAGCTTTTTGTTGATAATGCGATGCTCCAACATATTTTGGAATGCACTCAAATTGAGGCACGCAGGGTATTACAAAACAATAAATAGTCTCTCTTGAAGAGCTTGAGGCATTCATTGCAGTGCTTTATGTGCGTGACGTAAATGGAGCCCAAAGTATTGACTTACACACCTTGTGATCTGAGTCAGGGGGCTGTAATTTTTGTAATCAGACCATGTCTCGCAACAGATTCACAGAGATAATGCAATTTCTTTCTTATTTTTTTAATCAAAAATTAACTAGTCACACTCGTATTAGAGAGGGCAAATTTGCCCTAGTATCCGCGACTTGGGATGGGTTTATTCACAATTGTCAGTCACATTATAAGCCAGGTGAAAATATCACAGTTGACGAGCAGCTGTTTCCAACAAAAGGTAGATGTAGATTTACTCACTTCATGGCATCAAATCCGGAGAAATGTGGTATCATGTTCTGGCTTGCTGAGGATGTAGAATCGAAATTTATTTTAAATGCCTTTCCATATCTTGAAAAAGACGATCTTCGACCAGGTTAACAACGTTGTTACCTATGTTGTTATGAGACTAATGGCACCATACTTTGGTGCTGGCAGAAGCGTCACAACGGACAATTAGTTTATGTCCGTTAGGCTAGCAAAAGACTTACATCAGGAGTCTTCTAGTATTGTAGGGACTTTCAATAGGAACAGGAAAGAAATACCAACTTCTGTTAAGGAGATGCGTGAACCATTGCACACCACTCGTGTTTAGGAGCATGGTGACATCTCATTCACTGTATATCAAGGAAAGAAAAATAAAAACATATTACGGCTAAGTACTCTCCATCCTGATGTGACCATAGCTAAAAATGCAAAGAACACACCAGAAACAGTTTCTTTCTACAATTCTACTTATGTTAGTTCCGCGTTGATTTTGTAGATCAGATGGCCAGGAAATACTAAGTCTGCATCAAGAAGGTGGCCTGTGCAAGTATTTTTCAATTTGTTCGACCTGGCTGTTATAAATTCCTGGACCGTATTCAAAGACGTTACTGGAACGAAAATTTAACGGAGAGCATTTATACAAAGGTTGTCGGAGAAATTGAGGGCAGTTCAAAGACAAATAATATAACTGAAAGCAGCATATTAGTTATTGAGGACTGTAGTGACACCAAAAAGAGACGGAAGTTCCAGATCAAGAAGTGTGAAGGTAATATAACACATGAAGTATGTGGAACTTGTAGAAGTATGGTGTGTACTTCTAAAATAATTAACTATTGTGTTGACTATACAAAGTATTTGCTTTTTCTACGGTTGAGCATGGAGTGACCCGTCCTTGATTATAAAACTGTCTTCATCTGATGTAAACTTGTAACTAGAATAAGTATTATATAATGTAGGCTAAAATTGATGTTATGTACATTTCAAAAATATACTTTCTTAGGAAAGGTGTAGAAAATGTGTTCTTCAAAATAAATTTGCAAACTTTCTTCTGTATATTTAATTTACTAGCAAAATGCTGAGCCGGAATTACAATTAAGCTTGTTCAGATAATTACATTAATATTGTTTGCCTTCAATGGCAGGTAAAAGCGACGGATATCATGGGAAACAGTAACAGTTGTGCATACAATGCTTCAAGTCACATAAGATTGCTTTTTCATTAGAAAAAATAACTTTCCTTTGGATGGAGTCGAAATGACGCCCAACGGGCGTTCTAGGGGGGATAAAAGTCCTGGCGTCTTAGTGTTAATGTGTTAGCGATATATTGAGACCTCAATTTTTTAGTTCTTTTGCATTAAAAATAGGAGGAATTTACCTGCTAAATATACCGTTTAAAATCTAATGACTTAATAATAAGGCTGTTCTCGAATAATCTGTTAACGTTTGTATTTGGATATTATGATTTATGGTAGTAATTTACCATATGAATATTTATTTTCCCTTAAACCGGAAGCGTTTTTGCTGGTTTTGGTCTCAATGCTATCAGGCAGGCATGATTAAAGACAGGAAAATGCCAAAGATTAACTTTTAGTCCTGAAAATATGCACTTCGTAGACCGATCATTTTGTCACAACCTAGCGAGTCGAAGTGTGAATATAGTCTATCAACAATCGGCTTTCAGAGTATTAAGTTGATTTAAATCATGATGGGATGTGAATCATGCTCTCTTGGCTTATGGTATAATGAATATTCTCTTTTCATGTTGAAAATGGTGCTAGGAAGTAATTAAATTATATTTGCGCGGTTGTTACTTAATGATTTCCGGTTCTTACCAATTAATAACTTAAAATTACTTGTAACCGTTTAGAATCATCCCCACTTCAAACCATTCCCTGTCCCCCCTTGTTTCACGGAGTCGAGCTCCGCATAGCATTAAAATATCTCCACGAGGGCTGTGGCAATGCCACCTCTCCTTTCCAATGGCTTTCGCGCACCGTTCCGGCTTGGCTTTATGTCCGCTTTGGAGTAGTACCTCGCGACGACGACTGCCTTGATCGGCGATTTCATTTTATTGTCCTTCTCCGTCCGGCTCCGTCAGACGTGCTCTAGCCTGTTGGACATTGGTGCGGGGGACGGGGGCGGAGGGGGGGGGGGGCAAGACTGGGGATGGAGAGTGGAGGGGGCTAAGGGAACAGTGAAAAGAATGAAAGAGAGAGTGGTTATAATGCACAACATGGTCTCGAGTGCTCTAAGCCGTTATTCAAAAGCTGACGTGTAAGTGGGAAGGACACAAAATCCCTACCTCCCCAGCTGTAACCGACTCGAGTTAGGAGCGAAAGCTTCGGTAGAGACTTAGGATGGGAATGAAGCGATAAAAAATTATGAAGCCATTGTTGGGATTAGCCTTCTTTTTCCGTCCGATGCCGTGCATATTTTATCATTTCGCGATCGTAAAATCTTTTAATTTTTTTAAATCGCCCATGTTAAGAAGTTGCTTGTGTGTTATTAGCGTTCAAATCGATGTAAAATAATAAGCGTGCCATTTCCGTAAGCTAGCATTCTAATTAGAATTGCCTTGAATGAAGGAGAATAGAAAGGCCGAGGCATGCATATTAACTTCATATAATTAGTTAATAACAAATGGAGTATTTGCATTTTGAGTAATGGTGCAGTGAAAACCTATCACGGGTTTGTGCGGATATTATTTATATTTTAAGTAATAAATAAACGGCATTGTTGTTTTTTATTAATTCTCTATCCTACTTGAAACACTTAATTGGTCTCGGTGAAAAGAAATAATCACGGAAAACGAAAAAAAGTTAGTTTTAAAACAGCTAAAACACTAAATTACTTGAGTTATTTCGGAGGAAACGGAGATATTTGTGTTTTATCTCTACCATTAGAAATAAAAAGTGAATGGGACAGTATAAAGCTTTGGCCCTTTCACAGAATACCTGTTTAAATTTCAGAGTTTATTGATAATTTATTCGAAATCAACCGTGCGAAATACTTTTTTTTCCTTGGGGGTCATCGAAAAGTCATTGTCCGACGGAAGAAATTTATGAGGATCGGCTATAACGAGTGTGGTGTTGCCGGAATAAAACATATTGCTTCTGGAAAAAACAATTAGTTACTGTAGTTTCTGACTCCTGCATTAGCATATGACGACATTGTAAAAACAAGGCTTCCGCGATCATATTGGCTGAAATACTTTCGCCGAGACTTTTAAAACCAGATGGCCACTGTGTGAAGGAGCGGTAATACTGGAAGACGTCAATTTTTTTTTCTGTGAATAACTTCCTGGAGAAAGAACTAATCCCAATCGGAGGCATGATAAAGGTAGTTATAGTGAAGATAATCGGGATTTATGAGTTCTTCCGGCGTGATTCCATCTGGAATTATCATGTGATAAATATTTAAGGACCGATTTGCATAACTAGTTGTCGGGGATGCTTGCCTGCTGAGGCGCTGCGTTCGAGTTTATGCGGATGTAAGCGACTGAATCGATAGTTCCATCGCAGCCCGCTGCTAGGGAACCTCGACAAAAAAATCAAATACGGTGCAGTCTTTCGCTCATTCAGTGAATGCGAGCTCAGCGTTGTCAGATTTTCGCGACGGATGTTTTGGCCGACTTAGGTTTGATCGAAGTGCCCATTTGTGATGCCTCCTGCATTCACTAGATCGTTCCGCTCGAGGTGAAGTCAGATTTAGAGGTGCGATGGGATTCATAATTTTGTCAGACCTGGCCGAAAACAGGCCTGAATAGGTTCGTCCAGTGATTATATTGAACGAAAACTCGAAAAGTGTGTGATCTTGGATTAATTCCAATTTTTCGGAATTAATGGCGTCGTTTTAACGATTACCGGAGTCAGTCACTGAAAGATTTAGTCCCAAGAACCGTTTAACCTATGACATGCCTTCTGGTTTATGTTTAAAGTTTAAACTCAGAGCGAAGTTAAATGACCATTTGAATCCTCACTGTGACCAAGGATAAGTAAAACCTAAACTCGAGTCTGAGTTGAAGCCTATGATTACAGCCGTCGGTGTCCTGGAATTAATGCGACGTCGATATCTGAACTCTCGCGTTACCATCTAATTGGAGCTTTAGGTTGCTGTGATTAAAGAAGCACTTATATTTCATCGCCGACTGACATGGACTCGGTAGGTTGAGATCTCGTAAAGTCATGAGATTATTTTATGAAAGCGTCCTGCTTCGATCTGAGGTGTTGGAAGATTTATGTTAATCCAGGTATGTTGCGCGAAATGATTTCATTTGTCAAGTTATCTAACGCTGTCACTTCTTTGTTGTTTTGTTTACTTCAATAAATATTTGTAATCCACTGACCGTTGCAAACGTATATGATTAGATTCCGCACACGTAAGGCGTTGGTAGTATCCACCAAGGGGGTTAAGATTTATCGGTCTGTCTACGTACGTAATGTATGCTTGAAGGGACTGGAAAAGTTATTTATGATTAATGAATCTCATAAGGGAGGTGTTAATGGAAAAAGTTTTGGTACCACAGCATCTTAGGAACCAAAAAATATTTTTAATGGAGTAAAATTATTTCATTGTTAATTGCATGCTGCTGTTGAGGTATATTTATTCTTGCATGAAAAGTTGGAAACTTTCATCTAATAAACACATTTAAAGATTTTTCCTTCGCTTGCATAACGCGGTAATGGTCGGAAAACGCGATCAAGAATTCATTTTAGTTATTTTAATTTCAAAGTCAAATATTTTCTTTCTAACAAGTCTTCCTTTTCCCCAATAATGAGTGAATGCAAAATGCAACCATATATTTTTGGATCAATAAGGTGGAAATTTCATGAGTCAATTATATACTTCTTACGGACTCAAGCTATTGTGAGCCGTTTCTGATAGCTACCTGAAAGAATCATTAGGCACTGGGAATTGATCTAAACACTTTTCCGTATAGGACTGATATCGTGAAGACTGTCTGATAGCATTCGTTTTGCAGATATCGGTGGATTTTGGTGGATCGAAGCTTGACGTTACCGATTAACTTCTTTCCAAATACTCCAACTTAAAGTTAACTTAATGGACATATCGACTTCTTAGATTGCGTACTTTTACCAAAGGAACTCTAATAAATGAGATGTGGTAATCCGAATTTGACGTTGGCAAATATTTTTTTTTTCATTTTGTTGGGTTTTGGCTCCACGGCCCACTTGGCTCTAAATCAGTGCGACAAATAGTTTTTCCTTGGAACCATGCCATGACGGTCTCCAGCGTAAGTGACTCAAATGTCGCCAGGTCCCCGAGTTTTATCGAACTTCCATTTTTAGATTGTGCTATACGTCCTTTATCCTCAATAGGTTGCTTGGCAAATTCGCGCATTGAACGCGCACACTTTGCCAGTCCTTATCCTTATCGAAATCCTAATCATAGACGAAGTGATCCATGATGCATTACTCTTAGTGGTAAACTGCGTAGGTCGCTCGCTACCGATAATGATCGCACTCCCGCCAATTTCATAGCTTCAACAAGATCGCTTTCAGCGAAGGCTGCTGTGAATGAGTCAGAGTTTTTTGAGTGAACTCACCGGTCCTGCCAACATGCTAGATTTCGAAAGCCAGCGACTTGCTCACGTAAATTTTATTTCACTTACAAATATGTATATATTTTTATTCGACGATAATCTTTCGGTAAACTATGAATGTCCATCTCAGATTTTCGCACCGAAACTTAGTGTTTAGGCCACCTGATGACTTTAAATGCGTGAAATACTGGCAAATGTGGTGTCATATTTTGACCCTGTCCGTTAGTTTTCGCACCCAAAAAAATGTATATACCTATATGATTTCTCCTCGAGACGATGAAGATTTTTGAAATTACTGCATTGTCGTCGCTAAGGCGATGGCCGGACCTTTTGGGGAGAGAGTGGCTACGAATATATTTATACGGGAGAGCAACTTAATTCGAACAGCGTTTGAAACTCGGCGATAAAAATTCGTGTGTGAGTTGTTTTTTACGACGTGCGATTGGTTAAGCGACGTTAACATTCCGAGCTGCACCGAGGAGTGAAAAATGTTGATGAGGCCGAAAGGGGTTAACACATCTCCGAAAACGGAGGAGGCGAAGAAGGAGAAGTAGAAGAAGAGAAAAAAACCTATCATCTTTCGTCCATTTAAGTGTCCCTATTCTTCAAAAGTGTTCGGTTTCGTAATGGTGAAAGATCTTAGGCCAAACCATTAAGCCCTGGCGTTTGCTCTTCAATTTTTGGTGCTCGGTTAATCACCGTCGCGGAGAAAAAAACAGGAACTTAATTCAATTAAAATTCCCAGGCGTAGGTGGTGTTGCTCCGTCGCCCGCTAATTGCCGCAAATTAGGTTTTTTCTCTCACCCCCCACCTTCCCCCTCATGAGCGCGTTGCACAAATATCTAGCTCCGGCGTCGGCATTCGACGAGAGATGCTTGTGTGGAGTTTAATGAGAAGCGACCTGAATTTCCAAGAAATGTCACGACGGCCATATGTCCAACGGCGTGTTGCCGATGACGTAATGACGATATTCTGTACATACTGCGCACGATAGCGCGTGTGGATGCCACCATGGGCATATTTTTTTGAACGGTCTTCAACCTTCCCATCATAATATATTGTGATTTTTAGAAGGGGCTATTTTAAGTCTAATAAATCATACATCCCATAATTGATTACTTCACCTTTCCTCGTATGGCCTAAAGTAAAATAGTCTCCGAATAACTAGAACCGTGATATTCTCGTTGAGAAATATTCTTAGACACTTTGTATTTAGACAACGTTTACCTTGCACAAAGGGTAAGAAAAAGGCTTTGCTGTTCCACAAAATAAAATATTATTTTATTTTGTGGAACAGCAAAGTCTTTTTCTTACCCTTTGTGCATCATGAAGGAGTTCCACCATGTTACGCCACCCACCATCGCATTCAACGTTTACCTTATTTACGAAAGTGCTAAACTTGACATTCTTGATACGGAGGTGCTCGGAACAATCAGTGTTTTGTCTTTTCACCTGATCAAACTAATTGTTATACACGTTCCTATTGGCTTAATTTGTTATCAGTCATATTGGAAAGATTACGATATTCCACCAGTATAAGAGAATGAGTAAATGGTTCTCTCATTTTGAGCCTTCATATTTTTCAGGGCTGATAAATATTCCAGTGCATCAATGAATTCTTGGATGACAATCAGTGGCAATTTCTCTTAATACTTCGTGAACATTTGATCATCCCAATAACCTATAGAACCTGTCAGCCATTAAAATTGGCGCTAATATGGAATCCATGCTTCAATTACTTATTTAGAAACAGTTCAAAAATGTAAATCTGCTAGGTATTATCTAACCAACTAGCGTTTCCCATGCTTTCGGATAGATATCATTTGGTGTAGGTAAATTCGACGTAATGACGAAGTTAGGTGCTGAAGAAATGGGAGCTGCTTTGTGAAAGCTTCGTCAGAATTTTATAGAAATGTGCGAGTAAAATTAGTATTAATATTTGTGGAATAGTACCTAAATTTATTTTGAAATTTTAGTGTAGCGATTTGTAAAATTCACGTTTATATTTCCGAGCCTCACCTTAATATTGCTAAATAACTACGCCGAGTACTTATTTCCAGGGAAGTGTTTTCATTTGAGGTGACTCTTCTGTAGCCAACATACAAAATAGGCATATTGTGATCCAATAGTAAGTTTTATGCACAGTTGCTGGGAGGGGCCATTTCTTATTAAAGAAAATCAGAACTGTTAGATATCATTTTCCTTTACGGATTCCTTTTAACTGGGCGATAAGAATGTTTTAAGATTTCACGTAGGCAACAGTGGATTCCTTCTTCTAACCCTTTAATGTGTGGTGTTCCGTATTCGGCGTATACCTCTGGAGTCATCTCAGCTCATTGAATAGTCCCCTGGATGCCAAATTAGGTTAAAAATGTGATTAAAATATTTTTAAACACTTCATCCAGTAGTTTATGCTGTTTCCATAACCTCCATTAGTTAATGTTTAGGAGGAAAAAATTCTTTCTCATTAATAAATATTTTGGAATATTAAGGGAACTGGAAATGGGACATTAAGAACTGGAACACGTAGGCTCTTCTAGAAACGCTTTGTCCCAATGCATACTGCTGCCACCTTGAGCAATTCCGTCGATTCGTTCAATCCTTCTTTGCTTTAATCGGGTGTGATTGATGAAGGAAGGAGCAAACAACGTAATAGGCTGCTCAAAGCACTTTAATGCTGTCAGCTCTCGAGAGGGAAGCTTTTCTTGAACGCTGCCGGAAGATTTTTCTCGCCTCAGGAGTAAGACATCAGCGATCGTCTTCTGGTGAGATCGCGGTGATGCAAAATTAGATACGATGACCGACATGGTTCTTCTTACCGAGGAGCCCGTCGAAATTATCGCCAAATGTTGATCCGTGGTAAACCTCTCCGAGAGCCGATACCGTAACGTAAATCATCAGCATAAACGAGCATCAACGTAAACCTTTAAGTTGTAGAAATAAAAAGCGGTAGGGCGTCGTCTTCAAAGCATGCCTTTTACAGGGATCGTATTTCTAAAGAGTTCCACCCTTTGTGTTTCAAGCAACAAGTTAAATTACCTCGATTTATCTTCTTTTAGTGACAAGAAGACTGTTTGCATAAATTATTTCTAGCTTAGCTCACCGGCCTTGATTTTCCGGAGAATATCTCTATTTTCCACTAGCCTTTCGATTAGGCATTTAGAAAGGCTTAGACGTTCTTTCAGATGCTGATGTTGTGATTCTATCTTCCAATTTCCATTGCGTCATCGTTTATGCAGAATAAGCGAGTCTATTCCGAGAGAAAATTTAACTGTAATAAAAGTTTTCTGGTGTATATTGTGATTCTAAAAAAGATACATTTGGTCATACTTTCAATTTCTTATAAACAAAATCCAAATTTGGTTTTAGTATATTGAAAATATTTCAATTCATTTTCGCAGTTTTAAAGACCCAATGAATTTCTATTATTCGTGTAGCATTTTCGAATTCGAATCCGTGTATCTGCATTTAAAGAAAAGTTTCGCCAGTTCCTGGCACCCTCAGGTCAAGTATACGGACGCTAATGTCTTGACCTGAGGACGCCAGAATGAAAGGTGGTATTTTGGCTACTTTATCTGAGTTTCTCATGCTTGTTTTATTAGATTCGACAGTTAGTGGGATGGTGCCATCCCCGCAGATATTTAATTTCCGAGTTCCTTGGAGGTAATCGGAGAAATGAAGTGAGAACTACGTCTGTACAACTGACATGTATTTTATGAAGGAAAATAGAAATATTTTGTTGGGAGAAGTTATTTCTTCAGAGTGATTTTATTAAATGATTATATTCGTTACACTATGGCTTGGCATGAAAATTGCATTTTTATTTTATTATTTACGTACGCCAGGTGGCTCTTCCGTGATATCCGAGTTTTCGATTGTCCGAGGTGGCCTCAGTTCACATCAACTCGGATAACCGAGACTCAACTGAGCATGATTTCGAAGAGAAAATTAAGAAAATGGACTGGCGATTATTTTAGTGGACACAGTTCGAGTTTTGCACTGGGTCAAACTCTACATTTCTGTCGACGTCTCGTACTTCGGACGACTCGTATCATTGACTCGACATCGAAACGTTGGCGGAAATGCAGAGTTTGATCTGGTGGAGAACCCGAAGAGTCCTCCCTTACAGCATACGGTGGGAAAACGTCAGATCCTTCTACCGATTATTATTCCTTCCATTTCTATCATTCTCGATGGATGTTTCCCTTTCTTTATTCCCTAACCGATCGCCGTCAACCGTTCAAGTCTCTCGTAAGACGACGACTCTTTTCCCCGCCTCCTTCCGCGGTCGCTCCCTTGCGCCGCCGCCTGCCTCCAGTGCCTTGTGGTGGCGGGCGGCGGCGGTATGGTCGCCGCCTCCCTTCCATCTTCGCTCCCGAGGCGCGTTGCCTGCTGTCTGTCGCCTGGGCGGGCGGAGAGGAGGCGAAAGGAGTGGTCGTCGTCGTCACGCGCGTGCCAAGGCTTCCAAAGGAGTCGGAAGGAAAGCAGAGAGGCGAGAGCGTGCGGCACGGGGAAGAGACGAGGATGAGGTAGAGCGAGCGGAAGGAAGGAGCAGAGCGGTGGTGTACAGGGGAGAGGAAGGAAGAAGAGAGAGAGGTGGGGATGGGAACTGTTTGTGGCGGGAGAGGTGGAAGGAGGAAGGGGTTGTGGAGGGAGACTTTGAAGAACGGGACTTCACCTCTCCCGTGTTCTTGAGACGAGTCTTCCTATTCTTCCCATTCCCAAAGTATCTTCTGCCCCCCCCCACCAATCCTCTACCGCTACTCCTTCTCCACGGCATTATCTTGGAGAAGTATTCATTTTACGCAAGCTTGACGTCAAAAACGCATTTTACATTTTTCCCATCAGCATCGGTCACACCACAGGAAGGCACCTATCGTCCTCTCTCCCTCCTCCCGCGATATGAGCCTTTTTTAAATGCCTTTCTCCTTATCATCCCAAATTCATCCCCAAGAGAGCTTCCTACCAAGACGCTATATCCTTTTCGTCATCTTTCTTCCTCTTCTGTTATTATCGAAAATCTCATTTTCGTTTTGCGTAGGCTATTATGTGGCTGTGAGGCTTGGGAGACGCTAATTGCAGAATAAAGAAGATTGTAAAGGCTGTTTAACTTACAATTATTTCAGTGATGAAATTCGAGTCTTATTCCGCATGCTCAAAATCGTATCATGTTAAAAGCTATAATCTTATTCGAGGGATACATACGTTGAATTCTATTTCTTTGTGCTGAGAACAGAAATGATATCTTATGATACTTATTTTACATCGGGGTCTCGCATCCTACTACCAATCGCGGGTGGATAGAGCGTTTCAAGGAAATACCGGCGGTGCAGCTAGAATCAACTAAACGTAGTTATCATCACGAAGCGGTGTGTCATCGTGTGTGTTGGGTTTTCCACTGCTTATAAAATGCGATGCTGGACCAGGGAATTCACGGAATTAATAGCAGGAAGTTTTTGGATTGCACAAAAAGTTATTATTATGGGTGAACATTTTATACGAACACAATACCTTCTGCACATGTTCTGACTGGCGTGTATATCGGCCTAAAGCAATGAATATGTTGTGCTACACATCGAAACATGATGAGGATGTAATGGAATGAGGATGAAGAGTCCTTCTGGAAGTCCAATTGGAGAGAGACCAATGAAGAAGGCCATCTTAAAGTTGGGAGGGTAAAGATGTTTCATTTAAACTCAAAAAAGAAGATGAGACATACTTATTGGATACATTTTGCTATACGTCATCTTCTTGTAAACAATAATGGAAGGAGAAATGAATGGAAGGAATTTCCAGAGGAAGACCAATAGTTGAATACATCAGGAAAATCATCTATATCTACATTGTACCCTACTAAAGTTAATGAAGCTACGATTATTGGTGCAGCAGCAAATACTTTCAAATACATGTCAGGAGCTGGAATTTTACCGACATGCACCACACTATAGGTATGCCACGAATGTTCGAGAATCTATTTGTGTTAATGTATTTTTGCAAGTACATCAATGCACAGAGATACAAGAGTTATACTGAAAACATGCGCGACGTGCTGTTAGAACTCGATTGCAGATAAGGATAGAAGTATACGGGAGCAAATCACCTAATTAGCTACACCACCTTTACTGCACTATCATGAAGGACGTCAACTGAATAATTATGTATGAATAAAAATGTTAGCCGAGAGGAAAGTGGAGTGGAGAGCTTCAGCAAACCAATCTTCGGATTGATGGCTGTGAGTTATTCTATTTCGATGATTTCCATCGCTTTCCTCTTCTTCCTGAACCTCCCTTGAACACATTATCATTTTTTTTCTTTTTCTGTTATTATAGCCTTCCCTATACATTCCCTCTAACCCAGAACTATTCAGCTATGGATATCGCGAGGCGGCTGGGAAGAAGAGTCAAAAGGTGTGATTGCCGGTGCGTATGGGGTTATGGGAAGGATCGGAGCTGTCTATTTTCTTTTTCTCCGTTTTGTTTCTTTACGGGTTTATTAATCTCCACCACCGCCTCCGTGGTTAGCGGCAAACATCAACCGAAAACCGCGGAAGATGCCCGCTGTTTTCAATTTTTCCGTTTTTGTTTTGTTTTCCACCTGCGATGTATTTTTTTGTCGGTATAGGTTTTCGATTATTCTCATTTTACCTTTCCTGTTCTTCACTTCGCCCTTTTACAAATCTCTCATCTTTCCTTCGTTCCCGCGGTACTTGATTGATCCCATCCGTGCAAAATGACATTCTTCGGATTCTTGGGAGGTTTCCACTGCCCGTCTCATTGCGGTGTGCTGAAGATCAAAGCAAACGCGTTACACAAAACCTCGCCTCCTCCTTCATGTTCCCAGCAAATAGTATGTTGGGTACACCAAAAATAGCTGCACTTTTTGATTGGAATGTGCCACTTTCTTTGGTGCCAAAACGTAACATTCTAGATAGGGAGCCACTTTAAAATCCGTGCAGAACACCAAAATGGCGGCTGTTAAAGATGACCGCCATTAGCCGCCGTATTGGCACACTAAATTGTTCAGAATCTTAACTTCTAATGATTCGATTTAGATTTTCTTTGTTTTGTTTAAAAGCTCTTGTTAGTAGGAAACTTTTTTGCAACAAAGCAATTATCTATAAACGTTTTCGGTTCCGAAAAAAATTCAAAAACCTGAATATTTCACTTTTCTCATAAATTTCATTGATAAGCAACATTTTCATTGTCATTTATAACCCTTTTTCACCCCACAAAAAAGGGATTTTGTACATAGCGTCCAGTATGCGACAAAAAAGACTTGTTGTCATGGACATCAGTGATTTGAATTATTTTGGAAACAATTATGAAATTTAGGCAAAAAACTTTTACAAACAAAAAATGACTAAATACAAATAAACACTCATGTAAATTAACTTATTCAAAAAAGTTCATATTACCCTATATCGTGCAACTATTCCGTTCCGTTTCATCCCTGAAACAAAATTATTATTTTTTATTATTATTATATTAAAGCATTGGATCAAAAAAGCAATATTATGATCTTGAAATTGTGAAAATAATTTTAAAGAATCAATTTAATGCTCCCCTTTCATTATATTTATGGCTACATTGTTGACCCACAGTGGAGTTCGTGCAAAGTAGCGTGCAAAGTCTTTGAACAAGAGCATCTTGTAAGGCATCCGGAGAAACTTCACCTAACCAATTCACTGCAGGCTGCCATAATAGAGGGTAGGGAAGACCAAACTGGCTTCCAGCCCTTAACAGCCATGGTCCATCCCCATCCTTCTGGCCCTGGAATGTTGTCCATCACTGAGCACGCATGGCCCCAAACTTGTCCTGCCTGGTATTCTGAACGGAGACAATGCTGCCTTATTGACTCTTTTGTTGGGGGCAGACTTTGTAGACTACGATTCTTCGAAGTAAAGAGCAGCATTCGAACACGATTGACTGAGAAGTCTTCTGCGTCTATATGGTAAAGAAAAACATCAAACTTTTCCAGAACTTGAAGTCTCGTCAGAAATAGACTGGTTTGATAGAGAGCTAACTTAGAAGACTTCAGCAGCTCCAGGAAATGATTTCCACACTTTCCTGGCTGTCTGTTTCCTTTTCATTGAAAATGATGACGTTACATCTGATCCAATGTAGGCATAGAATCCTCTCAATGCAACAGCTTTATGGTGATCCATTGTTTCAAACATGGCATTAATGCTCATATATCTCTGACCCTTTCTAGCACCAAAGAATATCCACATCTCCTGAAGTCTAGCATTTTTTAGAAGGTGAAAGAATGAAATTTCCAAAACAACAACATCAGTATCTACCGTGCAAGTAATTATTTTTTTGCATGTTCCACACAGTCTTTAGCGTGGAGAAAAATCCTCCCGTCTGCTTATTTCTGCTGCCTGCATTGTACTCCATCAATTGAAGTTTCATCCGCCCGAGATGAACTAATGATGCCATCAATCTCAGTAGTGATGTGAGCCCAATCAAACTTAAAAAATGCATGTCCTTTGAGTAACTTGAAGAGTTTTGTTTAATTTTGTTCGCAGCGGAGGAAATCATTCCAATTTCTTGGTATCATATTTCCTTGCGCTGATATGCGACGAAGACCAAATCTCTGTAATACCTCTCACTAGTTTCTTCAGACAAGATGTTGAGTAGTTATCCCTAGAAATGAGTAGGTAATCTACAGGCAGTCCCCGAGTTACGTAATAGATGCGTTCCGACACTAGCGGCGTAAGTCAAAATTTAGGGAAGTCGAAAAAAAAAAATCGAAAATTACTCCGTAACTGAGTCCGTGCTATCAAAATTACGGTCGATTCGGAGAAATACGGGGAAGGCCAGCTCTTACTAACACTACGGCACGTGCGCTCCTTAAACGTAGGCAAATCCAAACCGTTAAATTTCGTTATTCTCGTATTTTTTTGGTAAGGTTGCCACTTACGTAAGTAAGGATTTACGTAAGTCGAGGCTTACGTAACTCGGGGACTGCCTGTGTTTGCATGGAACCTCTCAGCATCATTCAAAATTCTATTTTTAAATTCCGTATCACAGTATTCTCCATAAGTCCGTGATGTTTAAGGTGGAGGAGCATGTGCTAGTGCTGCTCCATCGTAAATAATTGTATCGCAGAATCCTTCGAACTGTGGTGGATCAGCGATTTCTTCTTGGATTTGAAGTAGCTGAGATTTTTGACATGATCGTAGAAACACCATTTGAGGAAAGCGAAGGTGGGGCACTGGTATTTTCATATTTTAAAAACTTGTCCAAATCTAAGTTTCTGTTTTGAATTACAATGAAAGCCCTAAAGAAAAGCTCAACATCATTTCTCAAGACAGAAATTGCTGTGGAGGAAACCTTTTTTCGAGCAAAGCCAAAGAACTTGGTCATAGTTTGTTTCAGAGGAGCAAATATACTCACTTTTGCCTCGTTACTCAAAAGGTTTTCTACATAGTTGTTCTACAGTTGTAAGGCATTTTCTTCAGCACCTACCAAAAAGTTTACCCGCTCTAGATCCATTACTACCTCTGTGCCCCAAACCACCAGATCACACGAATTTCCCTCTAAAGGGTTTCCAAACTAAAGAAAGCTTCTTTTAGGTCCTGAAACTTGGTCTGGTAAGCAGTGTACTATTCATGGTGAGCAGGCATGTCAGTACTGCTAATTTTGCTTGTTGGCTCAAATTCATCGAGAATACTAACTAATTGTGGCCCAGACAGCATCCATCGCCTCAAAATGGCTGGATCTTGCAATAGACCTACAGCACCACCATTTCCTTTTATGAGGGCATTGTTTTTGTTTTGCTCGTGAACTTGATCCACAGCAATTGCGGAAAGCGGATTGTTGGTTTTGTTGATAAAAAGTTGACTTTTGCAAAAGTATTCGTGCACACTGTGTGCTGTGTCTTTTAGTTCTTCTAAGTCTTTTATATGGATTGGCAACCAACGAGCATAGTGGAAATGGTCCATCAGGAAAAACCAAGGGGTTAAATTCTTCAGCGTTTGTGTGAAACGTTCATAGTTACTATCCTAATCGACCGAATGAAAGCCAGGAGAATCATTTCCAAGTTTAGCACAAGAAGCCAGAATCGAAAACTTGGGCAGTTTGAACGTTTTTCTTCAATCCATTCTTCAAATGAGATTTTTGAATTTCCTTGCGTAATTGCTTCTTTGAGCAAACTATAAAACCGCAGCAGTCTTCTGATGAATGGCTCTTGCTTTTGTGACACGAGTAGCTTTAAGACACGCTTGGGCTCCGGCCTCTGTCTTAATTTCAGAGTTTGCCACCAAACTAGTCCAGCCAGTACCTTCGAGAATCTGGCCAAGCACTTTCAAAAAGGCCTCCTCAACATGAAAATCTCTAAACATGGCTACAAACTTGGATTACTGGGACGATATGTACACAAGCCCTTTTTCGTGGGGTGAAAAAGGGTTACAGATGACAATGAAAATGATGCTTATCAATGAAATTTGCGAGAAAAGTGAAATATTCAGGTTTTTGAATTTTTTTTGGAACCGAAAACGTTATTAGATAAATGTTTTCATGTAAAAACGTTTCCTCTTAACATGAGCTTTTAAACAAAACAATGAAAATCGAAATCGAATCATTAGAAGTTAAGATACAGAACAATTTAGTGTGACAATACGGCGGCTAATAGCGGCCATCTTTAATGGCCGCCATTTTGGTGTTTTGAACGGATTTTAAAGTGGCTGGAATGTTTTCTATCTGGAATGAAAGTTTTCTATCTGGAATGTTACCTTTTGGCATCAACTATGACCACAGAAATTGGCACATTCCAATCAAAAAGTGCAGCGTTTTGGCTATTTTGGCCTTGTACCCGACGTACTATTACGGTTTGGTATATCCTTGATGCCTTGCTTGCATAAGTAAAGCCCTAAAATCCACTGTTCCGATATCTTGAATGCAAAAAGCCCTCTGCTTTCTGACCGTAATTTATTGTTGTGCTGTAGTTCATGGCAATTTTAGGTTATGTCGTTGTTCTCATTTAGTGTCCTTTCTTGCTTATCATTGGTAAATATATCCATGAAAACGTTAGTTATCATTGAAAAATCAACCTTCATTTCCAAGGCTTCTTTTTTGTTTGTTAAAAAGGTTTTTCATCAAATGTAGGCTTACGCATCTATTCCATACTCCTTTTCCATATCCGGAAAGGGTGTTAAATTATTGTTTGATGTGTACTAAGTTTTTAAATAGCTTTTGCATCCATAGTGCTTAATTTGCTCGAAAACTATGTAATTATGTTGGTTTGTTATATTTACATGAGTGGTATATGTAGGACGTTGACGATATTTTCATGTGACTTTGATAGATTTAATTTCACACGAGCCCCTAATTATTTCCAGCATAAAGGTGAAAGAATAAGTATTTATTTTTATACTTATAACATTCCTTTGATCAAGTATTGTTAATGGTTTATAACATGAGCACATACAGCTCGTTATTTTAGGATGTGATGTTGTTTGTGTAGAAGTGCCATCAATTTAATTGATATTTAAAATTCTTTTCTTCTTTTACAGGTAGGAGCCAGTGACGTTACCACTTCGTTGTACAATCCCTCACGCTGCCCCGCCGGAATTTTTCGCTTCCGCCTCATGACCAACATTGGTATTTAAATGTTTTACTTTGTCCATAAATGCGTGTATATGTTCATGCGGGATTTTTTTAAATGCATGTCTTGATACGGGCTGCATTGCTTTACTGACAGATTTTCAACGAAAGTAACTATTTTAAAAAGGTTATCGCACTGCTCCTATACTATATTCCCCTGCTAACACCTTTGTAATTTTTTTATTGCTTTCATGTCTAGTTCTAATGAAGTGTTAAGCTAGCGGACACCCGTTATTTGTTGTATCATCCAATTGTAGCCGAAACTGGGGAAAGTGAACACCTTAGAAATCGCTATATTTACCACTACGCAGTCAATAGCAAAATCTCAGGGGGTTATTCATTTGGAGTAATGGATAAATCTTATTTATAGTTCCACTTTTAGTCTCTCTCATTTCTTTGGCATAATTAATAATTGATTTATAAAGTAAATTCTACGAAAAAAACATACTTTTCCGTGAATGAACATAGCCTAGCTGTACCTTTATGTTTTATAAAGTAAGGCCTAGGATTTTGTAGGTAGGTCTTTGTCCAAGAAAATATGAAGTCTTTGATGTAGGGTCTTTTGAAGTGCAGAAATCGAATAGGATGTGTTGTGTATTGGGCTGCCCTGTGTGTTTTTATATTGTTTCGTCCTAACAAAATTCCCATCAGAGCTTACGGTCATTGTGGTAGTTATCATTTGGATTTTTGACTTTTATATTGCCTCCTCAAAGTCTGAAAACGGTTTCTGATTTAATGATTCATCTTTACCTTCGCACTGCTCCATTTATGAAAAACTTCACATTTAGCTGGCTTTACCTATGACATTTAGAAAAATCGTAGGGGACTCGAATTGCGCACAACTGATTTGTATTCTCTGGTTAGTCTTTCCAACAGTTGTAGCCATCGACCATACAAATCGAGAAGGGTACTAAGGAAAATAAAAACTTGGATATTGGTGATGCACTAATAGAAATTGCGTTTAGCGGTTCTATTTAATGTTCAAGGATTCATAGATTCGCCTCGTAAACCACTTGCATGGAACATTTCGTGCTACAATTTGCGCATGAAATCATTTTAAGTATTTAAGCAAAGTAGCAAACGTAAGGAGTTTACGCCTGTAGGTGATGTGGGGAGGCTATAATTATCATAAACGGGATTATGGTTAGTTCAGTATGACTTTTGGCATTCAACGAATAGATGATTTACTATCAATTGCGTCTTTAAATTGCGAATGGAGGCGACCCTTGACCATTAAATTGCGCGTCTGGAGTTGCTTTGCAAGTGTTGCATTCCAGTGCGCTTGTCTGTTGTGGTGCGTAAGGTGGGGTCGGCCTGATTTACTTCCCTTCGGCCTCTCCTATTAAGGCGAGCATTAAAAATCCTGCAAGTGCTACCATTAGCTCGTGGCGGCCATTTTCTGGCTTTGATTGGCGATCGGTTTTATCGCCGACGCGCTACGCTTATCAGGATTTGATTGAGGGACACAGCCGGAGAACGCTTAAACTGGATATACGCAAATGGCAATTTGCACACGGTAGAATTTCCACGGTGCGATTAATGCTGGACATATGTCACGCTTATGTCTTTTGTTTGTCCCTTTTGTTTTCCTGTTGGCATTCATATGCTTTCAGTCGAGTTTGTCTACTTTCTCTGTAGCGGAAGACTATTTCTATGTTGCGTTTCCGGTGGTGTTACGTCCCTTTTCCTATTAAGGTTACACGTTTATAATAAATGATAGGTATACGAGATATGATAATGAAAATTATATGAAAGAGATGGCTACGATAGAGCATTGCTATAAAATTTGAGAGGCAAAATATTTCTTCCTATTTCTCCGGGAAGCGGCGTTGTCTCGGTATGTCCCCATTATGTGAGTTCTTCTGTTTCTTCTTTTTACTTTGCTTGCCCTCAAGTGACTGTTTCGCTTGTATCAAGCACCGTACTGTACAATCACTAATATGTTTGATGGTATTAGCATTATCTCAAATAAATTTCTACTCATAGAAGTAGTACCATTGAATGGAGATGGTACTTACACGTATTACATAAGTATGTTTTGGGGATCTCCTTCATTATGTCTAATGATGAACTACTTACCTACTTAACCTGTTTTTGCCAATAGTAATGGATTGATTTGAGATTTTAATGGACTACGTGTATGGGCTGTGCCTTCAATTTTTGGAAGCATGTTATTCCAAATGCCAAAGGTTTATTCTGCGACCTTTCTTCTGCGCTATCCACTCTCATTTTAATGACACTAAAATAGTATTATCGTTCCTTTATAACATTCGCTCGTCCAACCTTTTCCTATTCTTTTTTCGCCTTCAAAATTCCATTGCCTGCTCTAACTCCTTCCATCTATTCTGCCCCCTTCGCATTTCCTACAGAAAGTCTTTCCTTTCCCTATCGCTACTCGTTTAGCTTTCTCAGTGTTCTCATTCTTGCTGTCCACAAAGTTTCTTCACACACACATCTTAAACCTAGTCTATGCTCATCCAATTTTCCAGAAGTCCATAAATTTCAGTTGAGCCTAGACTTCTGAGCCGTTAAACTTCACACTTCGTATGAAAGGCTCGATAATATTTACTTATGGCCAAAAATGTACCACTGTTACCAACTTAAAAATACAGAATTTAACGCAATTGGTATTTGTGTTGACTAATTGTAAGTAAACGTGCATTCTCCAGTGGCTCTTTAAAACGACAGGTGTTTAGTTTTTCTTATTCTAACCTCTCAGTAAAATATTTAAGTGTGTTATCCCTCCCGGCATCTCCATGTCGTTTTTCTGGTTCCCTGTGGAAAGACGTCCTGATAGCAAATGCTTCTTTTGATAGCAAATTTTCTCTGAAGTATATTTGATCTTCTTCGCAATTTAATGCGTTTCGTTTGCTCATGCCTGGATTAATAATCGTTTGCTGCGACACTCCTAAAAGAATTTGATATTTTCCCAACTAATTCCAGCGCACAACCGTAGTCTAGTCAGAATTTTCTGGCATTGAGTCATAGAGTGGAATTTCGTTTGTATTTTTCCTTTCCGTAAATCTCACGCCTCGCGAAGAAAGAAAACCTCACGGTGCATTATGGGACAGTAAAAAGGAACACGCAATTGTTGTAACCCCTCGGGAAAGGAATCCATGGAGAGGAATCGAAGTCTCCCAACAATTGAATAAAGGGTGAATAGCGGAATCATGTAAATTCTCGATCGTGCGTCCGACTGTGTGCGTGTACGCGCTTATCTCGTAGCCGTCTTTTCTTTTGTTTATATAATTATTTTTTCCTCCGCAAGACGGCGCCACGTACGAAAAAACAGAAGGACGCCCCACACCATTTTCATTCGCCCTTCCGTTTATTTATTTTATGATTTTATTTCTTTTTGTTTTATTTTGGCTCACCGTCGCGTGAAATGAAATGCTGACATGCGCAAAAGGCCGCCGCATATTCAACCCGGTGGGGGGACGCGCAGTGATTTCGGAGAACCAATCAGGGTGTCTCGAATGCACCGCACGGATAATGCAAATGCCTCCGTAGCCGTGGACTGCGGCGAGAGATTGTTGGCGTATTACCCAAAAGCAACGGTACCTCCGAACGCCACCGCTCACTTGTAGTCTTGCAAATTAAATTCCGATTTGAAATTTTAAAGCCGTTGGTTGGAAAAGGAAAACAAAACGCGAACAAACAAAAGGGTCTGTCTCTTTTTTCACGGTGCGATGCGCAGTTTGTTGAACGGCATGACCGTTGAATTTTTCAACTCGTAAAAGTCACGTTGTGTATGAGCTATGGTGACGCTTAATATTCAGTGCATTCCTCCTTCGCCGTCGAATACATTTGAGGGAAGATCATTGGGATACCGTTTTTGCCGATGTCGATTTTTTTGTGTGCATAACATGGGTTATCTGCGTCCCTACGATGCTCACGCTTTCGTATCAAAGGCGAAGTCTGCTCTGTGATTTTGTGACTAATCGGAGAATAAATCTGGCACTGTCCTATTTTTGGTCAAAATTGATACGTTTAAACAGTATAGTCATTGTAATTCAGTACCTATTAGTTGCCGTGTAACACATAGGGCGCTTTCATTTCGCCATAGCGCACTGCTTGCTACGTAAAACAACAACGAACTTGTTTTCCATTGGTTTCAGACTCGCGTAGCATGCAGTGCACTTCAAAACAGTTAGAGTTGTAGATGTGAGGTTATGTTGTGCGCTTGTGAAAAAAATTAATTCGATAATCGTATCTACAATTCATATGTGTGTTGATTTTCGGTAAAGGCGTCAATCATTCATGATGTAAGGTTCTTAATTACTTATTTGTAAAACGGTTACCAATTCAAATATTTAATTTGAGCAAAGTTATAAAATATTTACAATACAATTCCGCCGTATATATTGTGTACCTGCACAATGCTATTTAACGGCAAATTATCGAACGTTTCGCCAGCGCACATCGTTCCATTCATCGTCTTTCGTGTGAGCTGACGTGTTCCAATCTACGCCATTTCCTACTCCTAGGATAGAAAGCTCCATGGGAAAGTATGTTATATATTTTCAATTCGGAAATCTCATTTTTTTCTGTAAGTAAATGTTCCACTGGGAAGTGAACCTAGGATTTTGAAATTTTATGTGCATGCATGTTTTGTCTCAGCATAAAATCATATGCTGTAATACGTACCTATATTGGCAATTGGCTCATTTCGGAAAGTTTGAGTGATCGATGACGTTGCGCATATATTAATGGACCCTCAAGTGGATTGAATCTTATTTCACGTCACGTAATGTCTGTAGAAAGGCAAAAGTTAAGTGAAATACGGAAATGTCACTCTAATTTTAAACGTTTCTTTACATATCAGGCTGAGCCAAAAGCTTGGGGATAAATGAAATTTCGAAGTCTATATAATATCCCCCTGAAATAATTACATTCTTATTTTCTACTTTGAAAAGGGTTAATCGACCCTTTACCAGTGCGTTAAGATTTTCGAAGAAGTAAATTATGTAATCCTAGCGATCACGCTGCCCAGCGTGGCTCTAAGGAAATCAAAACATATTAGGTGAGCGATTGAAGATCGTCGGAAAAAACGTCAGAAGTGGCATTTTAGCGCCAATGTCACGTTCACCTTCGAAAGGATTTCTTCTGATTACTCCCTTATACGCAAAAGAGCATGAACAAAATTCGCTCTTTTTTATACCCCATGTGCATCAAAGCTTCTCCCTTTCTTTTGTGTTTTTCGGACTTCTTTTTCCGAGGAAAGAAGACCTCGGTAGATTTACTTGAAGGTACACATATCCTTCTGAAGAAGCCTCTTCGTCCTCTTTATGTATTAGCTGGAATTTTTTTTCTACTCGCTCTCCGTACCTTGTTTGTCAATGCGGTAACTTTCCATGACGTCACGAGGTTACCGCGACCCCCGGAATAATGTATTAGTCACCACAACCTACCCCCTTCTCTCATCTCTCTTTATATATCCCATGCCTCCTCTGCTCTCTCCAATGGCTATCTTTTCTCCTTGCGGTGGCGATCCGAGCTATCGTAAAAAATGACGGGTGCAGAAAACAATCGAACAGTAGGTACATTTTTATTTATTTTTAGTCCTTACCGGGTGGAGATGGAGAATGCCACGACAGAGAGAAAGAGAGAGTGCCGATAAAAATGACGAGGGAGAAAAAGAAAAGGACGAAATAGAAAATAGAAGATCAACTCCCGAAATAAGGAACGAGGTATATGATCTCCTTTATCGAAACATAAAGGTTGTTTTCAGTGGAGTGGAAATAAAGAAAAAAGCTGAGGTATGTGACGCGGGACAAAAGTTTCTTTCTGCACCCCTTTCCCTTTTCACCTGTGGCTCCCAACTGGCATCCCGAAGAAATATTTTCGTATCGAAAACGGTGGGATATACTCTGGAGATAACCCTATTCGTCATCTTGGTCGGAGAGTGAAATACGGATGCCATTCTTCTCCACCCTTTGGTTTTAAAAAATCGCTGTGGCCACTCTCCTTCTCTCCCTCATACCCGTCCTCCGTCTCTTGCAGAAGGAGATGTCATGGAAAAAATGACGAAAATATGGACGAGGAGATATAAAAAACAAAAAGGCGAATCGAACTTCTGGGAACAAAGGGTATTCATGTGCAGCTGAATGGTGGATACCTATGAATGCTTTCGTGTTGAATAGGATAGTTTCTGCGTTATACATGGTTCAAGAGTTTGGGGTTAAGCTAGTGGATGAACGAAGTTTCCTCTGCAATGGGGTAGAGTGGCAACTTTCAGTGTCTTAACTCCCTTCATTCGTACTCTATCGCTTTCATGCCGCCCATTACTATGGTGAAGGAAAATATATGCTCAAGTATCAATATTGTTCCACCTTTCTCTCAAATTTTGGATTTAATTTAAATTCTCTAACGTGTGGAAGACTTTTTAAGTTCAGTGTAATACTCGCCGCTAACCACCACTTCAAATTCACTTCACCACTTCACTTCAAAGAGTTTTTGGTGCTCCACAAAACTATTTCATTGCTTTTAATTCATTTATTTTTTGTATTACGTACGTTATTAACATTTCAATGGAGTAGATCTCAAAGAAACTAGGTGAGGCTGAAAAATAACGTGACTACGTAATGGCAACTAGATAGTATTCGTTCAACTTTCGCTCTTTATTCTCCAAAACATCTATTTAGTACGTCGGGGCAGTTGGATTCACTGGTGGTTATCCTAGGGCAACGGCCATAGATATTTACTGAGTATTGTCTATTTTGTCTTAATTCTTCCTTTTTCCCGCGAAAAACGTGCTGTTTCAGTCGATATTACTATTTAACGGTACAGAGTAAATTTCAGGTTTATCAACATGAATATCTTCGTTTCATAGTCGATCAAAATATCGTTGAACCATCCGCTAGCACCCCAGACTAGAAAGAAACATGATGAGTATTAAGTATACGGGGTGTATACGTATATCTGAGACGTGATAGAAATAGTTCCGATTATTTAACAACGTACTAATTTGTGAAAGGATTAAAAAATTGGTCAAATTGTTGGCTTTTGATAATAATATAGCTATTTTACGATGGAATTCATTATTTCTACTGAATAAGGTTTAAACAAAAATTTCCTCTGTTCAGATTGTACCGGATATTTGAGCAGGTTGGAGGAAGGTGTATTTCCAATGCATATAGTATTTCTTCATCGATATTTTTCCTTCATATCTCGTCCATCTCCATCTCGGTGTCTCTCCCACCACCGCTACCGCTCTCCCTTCCCTCTCTTGCGACGTTAAAATCTTTGAGACGACTCCCAAGACAATATCCATGCCATTTCCCACACTCACTCCCATGGCCGTCCCGGTGTACTAGTCCCTTATGCCGTCCACACAACCACACTCGATGCGGACTTTTTTATTATTTTACCTTTCTCTCCCCATCCTCCCTTCCCCCCTTTCCAACTCCATCGCATCCCAGGCTTCATCCTGACAATCCTTCGATTCCCCCTTCCCCTACCTTCACGCACTGCGAACAATGTGTCCATTGTCCCTCTCATACCATCTTGCTCTCTTCCTCCTCCCTCTTCCCTGTCCGGAACCCTCTCTTGTCCCTTCTTTCTCCCTCTGTCATTTCTCCTCCCTCCCCTCTAACTTTACCTGTATTCGACCCTTCTTTTTCCTCATCTTGCTGCTCTTAAGGAGTCCTAAAGGAATTATAATTGTGTCGGGAGTGCTGTGTTTTTTTCCAGGGCACTTAACAGGATGAAGAATCTGCTATTTGGTTGCACTGCAGTGTTATGATGGCCATTTTGGGGACTGGGAATGATGGAATGTGTGTGAGGTATTGTTAAGGATAACGCCTCGTCGGAATTAGGGTGAGAAACGTGGAAAAGTGGATAAGTGAGTGGTAGAGCGGAATAGGTTGAAAAAGTTGGAAAAGAGTTAGGGTAGAGATCATAGAATCGGGCACTATGTACACACTCTAAAGTCTTCCCAAGTTTTAGCAGGGACCGGGGTGCAGAGGCGTGTAGACATATAGTTTGAGGAATGTAAAAATTTCCTCTCACGCATAGAAATGGTATCAATTTTAAAGTTAGTTTAAAGTGGGAATTTAGAAAGCATTCAAACACGTTGACGAGCATAACTAAAAATGAATTAGTGAGCGTTGACAAAGATTGAACAGCAAGTTTGTGACTACTGGTCCATTTATTAGGCAATTTTAGTCCGGTATTGTTCAGTGTAAGCCCTTAACCAGGAACTTTGATTCGAATTAGAAATTATATGAAATTAGGAAACTGAAAGAGCGTTACATATCATCATCATCATTGGTGCATCTGTTCGCAGACAGGTTTCAACGGTAGCGTTGTCTCCACAGCATTCTGTCCTGAACCTCTCTCTTCATCTCTGCATAACTCCTTCCTTCTTTTATATCCCTTAGCATTCCGTACCTCCTCCTTCCTCTTCCTCTCTTCCCTTCCATTTTCCCTTCTATTATTAATTTCTGTAGGTTGTTATTCCTTAAACTATGTCCAATCCATGTTGCCTTTCTCTTTTTAATTTCTCTCAGTATACTTCTTTCTTCTCCAATCCTCCTTAGCACTTCTTCATTCGTGATCTTATCTTTCCATCCAATCTTCTCCATTCTTCGCCATAGCCAAATTTCAAAGCTTTCTAAGTACTTTTCATCTACATATATAGGCCGTTTATTTTACCGTTTTAGCATCTTAACTTGTCCTTTTATAAATACGTTTCTTGGAAAAGTTATTTAGCCCTTTGACTTGCAACAACCAGAATGTATTTTGGAGCTTTGGAGTTAGAAATTTTAGGAAATTAAGACACAAAAAGAGAGCGTTACATATAAAGACGGTTTGATGACATTTATTACTTTTATATTTTACAGATGAGAAAATCGCTGTTAAAATAAAAGTTGGTTTTACTATGAGTGATATTTTCTCTCCGCTTTCAGTTCTGCCCTCCGAAACTTTTTTGATTTAAATTACATTGCAGTGTAGGTGGGCATAGTGGTGAACAATGTCGATAGGTTGGTATTTTTTTTACAGGCATTATGTTGAAATGCGAATAACTTAATATGAATATATGGGGCATCGTCTTTTGCAGGATTTCCCTTTCTATATGCTGGATTTGCTGCTGCTGACGTTTAATACTTTTTTACTGAAGTTGTGGAGGGGATATATGTGCATTTTCTATTGGTTAGTCGTCGCGATGGAGCTGTTAAAAAGGTTCAATTATTGCTTTATCCTCCTGCAGATGTATGGAAATAAAAAGGGATAAGTGGAAAATTTATGAGGCGGAAATAATTAACCATCAGATGGTGCAAACAGGTTGAAACTGTTAAATACTTCCGTACCTCAATACCCAGAGTTAGCCAATCATTATCACATTTTTTTAAACATTTCTCCTAGAGTTATTGCGTAAGTTATCACTACTTTTAGCTCTGTGTCATGGCCACTTTGCGGAGGTATTTGGTAGCGTCTTGGGGTAAGGCTCTAATGATTGAATTATGTGTAGATATAATGCGTGGCGGCGTAGTGAGAAGTTAGATTTTTTTCACCTAAAGGAGCCTTCAGAGAATAGTGAGAGGTATAAAAATCCACAGAGTAAAGATGTATCATTATCATAATATTGTATCCAAAAAATTACATCCAATAATGGTAAAAACCCTTCATTTGTATAATTGTACTCTGGTAAAAAAAATGCGGCTCGAAAAATTGGGGAAGCCTGTAACTCTTTGATTAACATTTATTTGATTCCATCCGTTATCATCGAGCATCCTTTACTGTCAATGTAACCTTCACTTTAATGCCTGTTAAAAGATTCAGGGCAACACAGGGTAAAACCATATAAATGAGGTATATTTTTCCACCGTGATCAGTTTTTGCTGAATCACGAAATTCCCCTTGGTTCAGCTGTGAATCCTTTGGGTTTTTTTTACCGTAGTCAAATTGACGAAAAGGAAGCCGAAGAAGTTATATTGCGCTTGAGATAGAATTAATGTTGGAAAATACGTAGTTAAGTATGGAAAGTCCAAAGATGACTTCGAAATGGAAATTTTAAGTTAGAGACAGAATAAAAAATCTACCAATCGGGATAAATCCCAAAGTTGATGAAAATATATATCTGCATATCGCTTACTTAAGATAACTGAAGAAATAGCAACGGTCTATGCCATGAATCTGAACGCATTTACAATCGATTGTGTACATTCGAGACAGACATAAGGCTTGTTCTCGTGCTCTGTATGTTGTAGCGACCTCATTCATGTCTGGCACAGGAAGGGAGGGAGAGAGAGAGCACGTGCATCGTTTAATTATTCATCTCGATCATCTTATTTCCGATATCGTTCACGGTGAACATTAGGGATCCGCCAAGTTTAGAGCTAAGCGCTGACATCTCCGTGCGTTGTTTTGGTGTGGAGTGTAGGAGGGGGGGCGGAGGGGGGAACACACACAATATCGTTCCAGGACGATAAACTACGCATGCGCCCTGCCCACCATCGCATCGTAAGTCCATTCTCTCTCTTGAGAGAGTTCTCGGGAAGAGGAGCGTAACATCTCCGGAGGTGCCCCCGCTGTGAGATTCTCCGCGCCGTCAATCCCTTCCTTGCACGTCCCAACTCTTCCCTTCCTCTTCACCTCCTTTCGCCTGTCCGAGTTCTGCTCTTCATTCCGTACTTGCGCGGGCCCCGTCACCCGCTTGCTTTCCTGACGCTGACGGCCACTCCTCGGGTGCCTGTGCCGTGCGCTCTCGGTTGCCAGACCCAGCCCGATCTCCTCAGCCACTAATGCAGTGCGTCATCTTGCCTGGTTCTACAGCCACATCGTCGTAGCAGCTCGTCCTCGTGTGCTCGTATAACGTAATAATGCTGCGCGATCGCGTCTTTCAGTCAATCTTTCACAAATGTTGCAACTCTCTTTTCTTCTCAAGCGTGTTCCCCTTAACTCTCCCTTAACGTTTACACGAATCTATAGAGGAGGTCGGGGTGGTATTGTATCTATAGTCTACTGTCTTCCCTCCTTGTTTGGTCCGGGCTCGAATCCCGGCAGTGTTGGAGTTTTTTTTTGGTGGGAAACGAATCCTTACCTGGAATCCCGTCTGCACATTTCAAGTGTAGTTATCCGTCCATCCGAATGGGACATCAAACTGTGGATTCCTTTGCGCATTCCTTAAAGTGCTGGCGCTGGGTTTCCCTATGCCCTTCCTGCACACCCCAAATAATTCTTATCTTGCCCTTTCGCCTACCCCAGTAATCAACCAACCAACTATGGGCGTAGATTCGCGTTTCCCCCTGCGACACAATTTACATATATCTTTGTTACTTTAAAAGCTCAATTGTAATTTTTTGGACCAAAACTCTTGAACATAGTACTAAGGCGGTCTCCATCGCGGTAAATTTGGAGACGAACAGATAACCGTATGAACTGTAGTATGGCCGATATACATTGAGAAGAGTGGATAAAATATGATTGTGCTGAAGAGATGTTATAAAAAATGATTTTGAAAAGCATTTATTTTCTAAACATACGTCCCTCTTGAAACTAAGCCTCTCTAAAATTAAGAATTAATCTAAACTTCCTGGAGTTGGGAAGTTTTGCGATCCCTCAGGCAGCAAAGGTAAAGGCTCAATATCATCGGAAAGCAAAACAAAATAAAGTCTGAAATAGAGAACCATATTTCTCCGTTTTCATCTGTCACCAGAATAAGGTATTAATATCCTCTTTTATTTTCCTTCAACTTAGCGGTTACAGGAAATTTACTTGGTATTCGTAAATCAGGAGAATAAAATTCATGAACGGAATAGAAGTCGAGTGAATTTGTTTGATTTAAAATGCGTATTTAGTCGTAGTTTTTAAAAATTCCTTACTAAATGTTAGCTCTTGCCACAGCGGTAAATCAAAACAGACTGACTGAAGAATGACTCACCACTTGTTTTATCTAACCTTTAAACTGTTACTTATTCATCCTTCTTTAAGTAAAACTAATAAATTGTGATTTTCTAAAAACTGTTCATGCATATAGGAAAATTTACCGTTGAATTTAACATTCGGGCGTCAATCATTTGAGAGAAAGAGAGAGTTCCGTATTATCTAAATAACCATGAATATTCAAATGAGAATATGCTTCTTTCCTAGGATATCCAATCGAAAACATGTGTTTTAGAAATAACTTCGTCCAATGGACTATTTGGAAGAAGTGTGATCCTACCTACTGCTGTCGTGTCATTTTTTGTTATCATACTTTGGCATGAAACTGGACTAAATGTGTGAATTGGAATCTGCGTGGAATGGCATGCTATTATATTTTCTCGTCTTGCTGTTGTTTTACTCTTAGTGCAATTCCCTTCCGTCGCAGGTTATCAATCTATCTGACAGTGCCGGTTAAATTTCACCTTTGGCACATAGTGGTTTGCTAATACATCTTCATTTACATCATCGCCATGTCCTTCGATCCTGTGTCAATCTAACAAGACGAGATCCTCTTCTCCATTGAGACGCAGATACCCGAAATTGCCGAGTAAATTGCGGAGGATCTGCTGCTCCCACGGAGCATTTTTGGCTGTCGATTCGACAAGGGTTTTAAAACTTCAGCGAAAGTGAGATTTTCAGTCGAAACGAATATGTAAAACGCGGCTCAGTGATGCAAGGGCGTAAAATGCACTCTGGCGTGAAATCGGAGATTCAGTGTCTTTCAGCTGGTTCATGGAAATGATGGGGCTGAGGATCCCACGTTGAGGATAAACCTCGCCTGTTCGCACGGAATCTCGCCATTTTACGGCCGAGATTATTCAACCGTCCTGTGATGATGAAGTCCACTCCTCTCATGTGGTAAGGCGTTTACAATCATGCAGCAGATGTGAACTATTTGAAACCGTCAGTACCGTTTCTCACTAAACGGACTTCTTCTAAACTAGAAAAAAAATAATTTAAAGCTAATTTGTATATTACAGCAACGAGGGGATTTTCTCTATTCATGACCTCGAGTTTCACCCTTTATTTTGAAGGAAAATAAAATGAGAGATAATTGAGAATAATTATCCGAACATAAATACCAAGGCATAAGTGAGTAATAATGAGAGGAAATTACTTAATTACTAATAGTGTGCAATGACTATAATGCTGTGAAATCCTATTTCATGCTCCACTGACGAATTACTGGATATTATTTGGTTAATAAAATAATAGCATGAGGTTATACTAATAAATGTGTAATGCTGTCATAAGGTTCAGAACTGAATATACACACAATAATGGCGAAAAATTGTTGCACTGTAAACAACTGAAAACATTTGTGATGCTAAGGGCAAATTAAATAGGACGCGTGCCAGAAATAAATACTCTTGAAATCAGAGTAATAGTCCCCCTCATTTAAGATTTTTCTCTTCTAGTAAATATGAAATATATTAAGAATAGCAATGAAGAGGAAAATTCAGTTTGAAAAAGTATACAATTTTCTTGCACTCTTACAAACAATCTTAGAACTTGTCACTACACCGATTATTGTTTTTGAATGTTTAAATTTTGATGCGTCCTTCTACGCCATTGAATTATTCACAACCCAAATTCACCTTCTTGGTTACATTCATTCAGGTGACAGGTCATAAGAAATCCCATCAGTATAAAAAACTTGGGCGTTTTTCATCATTGTAGCCTTTTCCCTCATTACATTCTGGCAGCGAAGTAGAAACACACATACCTGCATACTTTCATTTTCATTATGAAACTTTTTTCGAGTCTTGTATTGGAAAGTATGTGTGGCTAAAATATTTTTGTTGGCATTTGTTCTCTCTCTTAATTATAAAGACAAGTTTTCCTAAATACCAGTGTAAAATATGATAAGAAAATCAGTCTTCAACCGCGCATTTTTGGCCTAATTTTGAATAAAGTTTGCACTATTTTCATTATGTTAATGGTTTCTAGGGCATATTAATATTTGAACATGTTAAGGAGTTCGTCCTCTTGGTCTCAAATACCTACAGCTGTAAAAAAAATGTAAAACAGATAATTTTAGGCGTTTGAATTTTTACCTGAATTTATAATTTACTTAGTGAGCATTAAGTCATGAACGAAATATTTGTGCGACTTATTGGTTAATATTTTATTCGGATGAAGATATATTTTGATTGTTTCAAGTAAGCGATTAATTCTATGACATAAGTTATCCATCGATTTAGACCTTGTAATTACAGACTCAGAAGGAAGAAAGGTAAGAGTTCATGACGTTGTAGGTGTTACTTTATAAGACCAGGATTTTCCGGAACATGGGCAATAATGCAAAGAGGCGTTCATCGTAGGATCGAACCTTGCCCCCTCTCTATTTCCTTTTATTTCGTATCTTTTAAGTGCATGGTGTTCAGAACTCTGGAATCATCTAATTCGTATAGCGCTGAAGAGTGCCCATTTTCGAAGTATAGCCTTTTAGAGAAAGTCGGCCTTATCTTGCCTCAAGGTATATTTACACTGCCATTTCAGCTGAACGTTGCTGAGTGGAAGAGAAATAAAGAGGAATGGACTTATCTCAATGAATGTCAATCCTATGTGCATGCTGTTTGAAAATGGATTGTAGAATTAATTTATCTTCAAACATTTGGATGCCTGAGTTGAGGAGAATGAGAGCGAAAGGCGTTGCTGTTAATGTGATCAACTGAAATCCTGGCGGAAAATTGACATTTTCGTTTTGTAATCAAGACGGACGTGCTCTATGCGTTTGACTTAACATTATAAATAATTCGCAGCTCAAGCCATCGCCACTCTCTGAACACATTCATGAAAGCAGCGGTCTTTCGTGGCTTCATGAATCTCAATTTACGTGACGCACATGGCATGCTGATACTAATAAAACGCCTTATGACTACTTCTCTGAGTTAATGGGACGTCAATACAGAAGCCCATGCAAGGCAGTGAGCATTCTAAATTGCCTGTTCGTTACCCAGGTCATCTCTCTTCGTAGCCCCTCAGTGAATTTCATTCTACATGCTCGCATCTGCTTGTGGAAATGTGAATCGGCAGTTGGGGAGGTATAATTCGTGGTCTTCAAAATGTTTTAAATGATCTCAATCTCCTTCAGGTTCTAAGGGTAATTATTGTACCCTGGAGAGATATCATCTTTACGATGTACTTAGGTTAAGGCAGGTAAATTATGCGTACATTCTAACTTGTGTCTAAAGTGTGAAATCTCTTTTTCGGTTCAGAAAACATCCTGTAGTTGACCACAGTAGGTATATTCGTTTTAAGAGTGATAATTTAAGTTCTTAGTTGCAATGAGACTTTGGAACATATTCTGGTATTCTTTAATACTTACTTAATCATAGATTTCATGTTTTCAGGAGTAACTTTGTGGAAATCCATTTCTCACATGAAATGAAGGAAAATTTCTACAGTCCACTATACAATTTTTATTTAACTTGCCGACCAAGGTTCCGACTTATGAAGTCATTATTAACCCTATCAAGCATTGATAATGACTTCATGAATTGTATCGTGGACTATACTTAAGTCGTGCTAATATTGGGGCTGGAATTGCGAAGAATCCATAATCCTATGGTATGGAGCCGTGTTTCTGTATTTAAGATTTTGGAATTAATTTCAAAATGCATACTTTCGTATTTATATGGATATTGAAAAAATGGCGCCAGTGATGCAAACATGTATTTTGGCTAGTTTTTGACATTTTGGTAATAAATTAAGGATATAAGATTTATTTCTTTTCGTGAGGGTTGGACTATTTTCATTCTTACCCATTAACGAACTATACCTCATTTGGCTTTTAATTCTGTGGGAAAGTATTTCTTTGGCTCAGCTACCCTCTGTCATTCATTCCTAAACTTAAAAAAAAAACTATTTCGTGTGATTGGGAGGGATTAGCAGGTCGTTACTTTAATGAGGCATGTCTCGTAATTGCGTGCGTTTCGCTGGAGGCAATCGAAATGGAGAATACACCGCAAATGGATTTTTCTTCTCGGGAGAAAGCAGCGCGAGTGCGGGGACGAAGGAAAAAAATGAAGATCGCGGGAAAAACGGTCCCCATGACCGCGAGGGGGCACGACGATCGTTCCCCTTGAGATATCAGGCGAGGCTGAAGAGGAGAAAAAATAAAAACGGATAAAATGAAAACAAAGTAACTGGGTAAAAATGTTGGGGAGAGAAGAGATAGAAAGAGCTGCGTGAGGACGGTACCAATCAAAGACCAATCACTGATTCGCTTTCCCTCCCTATACAAACACTGCGTTCGAAAACTCCATCTTCCACTTCTCAACCCTTCCCGCCCCTCTCATTATTTCCCTCCCCCACCTATATTCTTACCTCGCCTATTTTTGTTCTTCCCTTCGTCTTCCATCCCTATCCACCCATTCCTCTACTCACTCTCTCTCTTCTCCGATCTCCCTAATGAGGAAGGCCACGGCTATTTTTTCCCCATCCTGCCCCGATGGAAAGTGGTGAAAACCATAATGAGAAGGATAGGGAATATTTTGTGGAGACTTGTGGGAGATTATTGGTTGGTAAGGTCTGTTGGTATGTGACCAGTGTGCTGGCTGGTTTCCCATACCGAGACCACGAGCTCGAATCCAATGGCGGAGAATTTTCAGGGGAAATCCCTATTAATGAGAAATATTTACTTTGTAATTTTCCTCACCATTTATTTTCCCCCCAACCAGTTTCTATGTTAACGCGTTGAAACCGGTCAAGGGAAATTTTAAAGTGAGAGTTGCGGAACATATGAAATCACTGCTTTATGTTGACAACAAATCAATGTATGCCAAGCACTTAATCGGTAACAAACATTCTCCACATTTGTGATGAATTTTCTAAATTATATTTTTATAGAGAATTTTGAAATAGCATTTTATAAATTGTGTAGTGAAAATTAATGTTGTTCCTGTGAATTACTCACCATTTATTTCTAGTCCAGTTCCTCCCCCTCCTCAACCACTTCTCCATGACCCTGACCTTGGTCCCTCTCATAATTCGTAATCACCCGTATTACTTCACTCTTTATCTTACTATCAATAAGGAAATCCCGAGCCTTACTCGGGTGTATTGCGGAAGTTATTGAAAGTACAGTACTCAGTCTGTCGGGAGATGCCGTTAAAACGTGGCCCCTTATAATCCTTTTGTTAAGAGCAACCTAATTCCGACGCCGGGTTTCTCTTCACCTCTACTCCATTTCCCACGTCATCCTTGCCTTACCAAGCAACCCACCTCTCCTCAATGGCTATCCCCTGGAAGTTCTCCCCAATTGGCATCGAATTAGGAGTCGGAAATCCATCAAAATATCTTCGCCGTTTCTGGGATTCGTGCCCGGGCCTTTTGAATGGGAACCCAGTTCTTGAGCATCTACACCAACCAGTCTCCCGGTATATTTTTATGCACCGACCATTCCATTGGTTTTTAGGGAGAGCGGGAGTGAGCGGGGAGTGAGCGGAGAGATTGAGTTTGTCGAGAATTTTGGGGAAGTGAGTGAATTGTATTTTAGTGATTGTACCGAAAATCACCATTAAGCCACGCCCACTTAAAAAGTGCACGGCCCGTGTGCCCATCGGGACCCGGAAACCACACTCCACTTCTATTGATAGAAATTCCCTTCTTCTTCCATCCTTCACCCCATCTATTTTCCAAATGACGACTACTACATACTATCGTGCAAGCGACCGCAGATACGTGTGGCAGGGGGTGCTAGGACGCTATCCAAGAAAAATAGAGGGAAGGGAATAAGGGAAAGGAGGAAGAGAGAATAGAAATGAATGGTATTTTAACGATTTGTCATATGTTAGTGTCGCGTTTTTTTTAGTTATAGTCATTAATGGTGAGCAGAAAGATGGAATTTTAGTAGCTATCTGTTCGGGAATGTACCGCTCTTATTTTTTCGCTTCTGTAAGTTCTAGAGTTGTAGTGTGGGATCAAAATTATATTCTATGCATCGCACTGAAACTCACCTGATTTAAAAATTTTCAAATGATCTAAGCATATCGTGTAGCCTATGAGTCCCTAACAGCTCCTAACCTAGCTCTTTAACCTAACTCCTTCCATCAGCTGTTTAACATTCTGTTCGCTAGCAGCAGTTTTTAACGAATTCTGCGAGTTTCCTTTGTCTTTTATTTACTTCGCGGGTTAATTAATTTTCGCGGCATTTTAAATTGAAATAATTATCAGATGGGAAAATAAATTCAACACAATAATGTATAAAGATTTGAAGCATTTTTGTGAAAGTATAAATCATTATATTTTGGAGCGTTGTAATTTAGAGCTCGGGGGCTCAAGTATCGTTCTATGCATTTGTTAAAGTGCGAGATGGGAAGACGTTCAACAGCGCTCTGACACCAATACTATGCTCAGCAGTGTTCCACGCTACTTCGCGGCGGACAAGCAACGAATCAGGCTGCGAATATCGACGATACACGCTCCGATTCCGCGCCGAATAGGATGTCGGAGGCGCTGTGCAGAAAATGGCCAGTGGCGGCGCCAATTTCTATATTGCGATAGAAAATACGGACAGCGTTTGCCCTCGACCGATGCCGACAACCGCAATTGGGCTAGTTATGTGGCATTAAAACGTTGTAGTAATCTGTAAAAAATCACAATCTATGGCATCACATGATTCAAATTCGCTTAAGGTAGTTTGAGCGAAAAATTATTTCACCTAGAATTTGATGAATTTGGCATCATTTCAAAGAAAAAACTCCCATATTTCCAATGATATCATACCATTAACCCCTTACCGAATTAATTTTCGAGCAATTTACCTGAAAATACAAGCTGTTTTACATGGGATAGATTACGGCTGTGCGCTCCCGAGGGAGAATATTGAAAATATAAGAATTTATAGCACCTAGATTTCGTCAAAAACCAACGTTGTGTAGTTTTTATGTTTTCTCAACTATGTATAAAAATTAATCCATTACTCACTTAGGTAATTTTTACAGAAACACAAAAAAACCAACTGGTTTGAAAGATTTTTAGCCGTACGGCGTGAAAAAATGAGTCATGTTATTATTATTATTAATTTTTTTAAATGTTAGATACTTAAGTAGATATATTTATTTAATTTCTGATACTTTTGGCAATTATAGCTATATTTTGGCACCATTAATGTTACAATATTTACTTCTTACTTCTTACAGGCGCTGATATTAAAAAGATCAAATTCGAATATGGTCTCCATTATGACTAGGGAACTATCTTGATCAAACTACCGTAAGTGGTTGGCAGTAATTTTTTTCCCCTTGGAACTTGGTTATTCACCATCTTCCCCATGTACTTGATAGCTCTGTTTTGGTTGCGTTGTCCGTATTTTCCCAATCTAGAGCTTTACATTGCGACTCCCTTCTTCCCCTTCCACTGACCCTATTCGTTTCTCCACCTCCCTCTGCCCGTTCCACCCTGCCTCCGTCCTGACTCCGCCCACGCGAGCCCCCCCCCCACCCTCCGCTCCTTAATGTCTTACCCTCCTACCCCAGCTCCCCTATCGCCTTTCTCCGCCTACGTTAATCCCCTCCTCTTCCCCTCGCACATTTCCCATGAGGCACCCCTGGCTTCCCGCATTTCTCTTCCCACGGCCCTCTTTCTCTTTTTGTCTATCTTTTTTTTTCTCTCTCTATCGCTTGACTCCCCGCCTCAACAATGGCCGGGCATTTCCCCCTCCTTCTTCTGCATGTGTCTCTCCCAACTCTGTATATTTCTCCGTCACAGTCCCCTCCCTATCTGGTTGCTTTAACTCCCTATCCCCCTCGTTTCGTATAGGGCATATACCTACTTCTTCTCCAGCCTCGATCCCATACGTCTCTCTCCCGACTTTATTTTCCTAGGTCTTTTCATCCTTCCGCCTCCTATTCTATCCATCGCTACACTTTGGTATTTTCACTATTCGATTACTCTATTTCCCGTTGTCTATCTAAGGGGTTGCAATGTCCACCACAATGCAGCCCGACGGGCCACAGTGTCTTCCGTTGTTACAATAGAGCCCAGCGAGCTTCGATTTGCGAAAAGCTCTTCATTCACATCATTCGCCGGGAAATCCTACAGTCGTACATCAGAGAGAGGGAGGAGGGCTATGGAGTTTTTATGTTCTAGCGATACTGGTTTTCTCATTCCCGTAGGCTATAGAAGTCGCCTGTGAGACCCTATTGTTTTTCTTGTTTATTATAATTTTTCGTTTCTGTCTTTATTTGTACCTTAATACCTGGGAAGGAAGCCGCAGCTCAAATTTTATATGTACCTCTAATAATCTTTCAAACACCCGCAATAATTGGTGCAGCAAGGATTTAAAAAAGTCATTATATCATTTTTCCCTCTCGTATGTGATACATGTTGTCGTAAAATTCCCTCTCTTATGTGATTGTAAAGTATTCAGGTTTCTTATGCACTATCGTTTGTCTTCGGAATTCTCGGTCAAAAATGTCATTACTTAATACAATTTGACTGATTAAGTTATCCCATTTTGGGTTTTTTCTTCTCGATTTTAATATTTTGGGCTTTACAATTATAATGATAATTTAACATCGAGTTAAAGTTGAAATTTACGCTACTCTATGAAGTCTAGCCGTCAGTTCACAGCTCGATATTTGATGTACTTGTAGACGGCTCTCAATGATGTTCCTGTGAGATCCAATGAAATTTAGTATTCTATTCCGGGTGCAAGTTCATTGTTTGCGGTGACTTAGACTGTGGGGAAGTAAATAGATGTCGCACTAAAGTAATTTTACTTTTTGCCTTTTCAGCAATGGAATAAACTTTCGGGGGTATTTTACTAAACATTAATGCCTCTCTATTGTAGGTATTTCGTCTTTCGGTTCCCGGAAACCCATTCTTACCAGGAAAAAGCGTAGTTAATTTATTCCTCACGCGTAATAATTCTTACTTTCCGCCTTTTTCTCGGTTCTTGAAAACGCTTTTGATCTGAATTCTCGAGGTTCATATATTTGCGTTTCCATCGTCGGCTCTGGTCAGAATTCATAACGAAAGCTACCTGTTGGTCCTGCTTTGTTTCTTATAACAATATAGGTTGTTCATTTTAGGAAATTCTCTGTTTCGATAAGATATTTTATCCTTATCTCATTAATTTGACGGTACATAGCAGTACGTGGCAATACGTTGGCTTCAACTTCACCATCTTCTGAGAAATGTGTTTTTCTCATACTTGGCATACCGTATCACCTTTCTCAGCCTGCTACTTTTTTTTTTACTATATACCCTCCTTTCTCGTTTTTCCATTTTTCATTCATTTGCTTATTATTATCCTTCCGCGTTAGCAACTCTACCGTTACTTCTAAGAACAATGGCGCCAAAATTACGGCCCGCGGGTCTGTTCCGGCCTTGCAAGACCTTCAATGTGGGTAACGGAAGGTTGTCGGGGACTGTTATGGGTTGGATTTCGTGATTGATAGCTCGTGTGCTATTTAAAACTACATAGGCTAAATACTTAACTACCGTGTATAAACTTGCCTTGGGGTAAAATGTATATGGAATGTTGCCAAGCGAAAAGGATCGGATTCAATTCTCTTTTAGTGAATTGAGACAAAGTAAGATCGTTTAAACGTTAAGGTTACGCTGAAATATTTTAGAATCTCTCCGGAATTTACCTATAAAATACTGTTTGGCTCACTCAGTACCGTTGTGCGTTAAAACTAGTGTAAATATTATGGTTTATTGTTAGAATTAGCCCGAAGATTTTGATTTAATTCTTACAGTTACAATCTTTTCCTAAAATTCTGAAAGCGATATTGCATCATTGGATGCTATGCAATTCTTGACCCCTTTCAATTTTAGGACTATGATGCATCACATGTTTAGCACATTATATGGCAACGTATACATTATTACGAGCTTAACCTTTTTTGGTACCTATTTATCCAAATATTTCAAAACAATTAAAACATTCTGGTGTGTACCTACCCTAATTAAAAAAAATACATTCCAAATTCTATAATTAAGATTCCTATAAGTATAAGTGTGTTATTCTCACTATGAGTTTCCTTCAAATGGAGCATCAAGAACTTTTTGACGTCTTGATAGGCTTTTAAGAACTATAAAATTCAATGCGTTACGATTACGTTTCGTGTACCTCCCTACAACTTTTTTTCTTCATCTATATGTACCTTTAATGCAGTCTAAAGTGCCTATCGTACACCTTTTCCTGCTTATCCTACCCTTTCTCTTCTATCACGGCTTTTAGCTTCCCATTGATGACATCGTCGTAAATTAATTTATAGAAAAAAATTCTCATGATAGCATATGCCGACAAAAACCTTTGTTTTGATTTTTTATTCTTTGAAAGTAATATTTTTCCCTTGTATTATTGAATTTTGTACCACAACTCTAATATCGTGATTTTTTTATTAATTTTTTAAATTGTTGTGCGACTGACATACCTAGAAACTCATAGTTGTGTTCATAAAGATAAAAATTGTTCTTTTAATCTAACCATTCTGCAAGTATAATTTATTATAGCATTACTAATGCTAATAATAAATACGGTTGTTACTAAGGCTACTAATACATCACATAGTTTGTTTATATTAAAGTTTATGTTTCTTCTTCCTTTCGTAGTAATTTTTTTTGTTTTTATGTGATCTGATTTGACCTATAAATATAATTCACAGAATTGCTGTGAGATTTGAAACTATTGTCACCCTTAAAACGTCACCCTGTAAAATAATTAATTACCTCCGTCTCCGATGAATGACTTATTACCCTTCTTTCTCCCGCCTCTCCTCTCTTCTCCTTTATCTCCCTCTCCACCACAGTAACGTCCACACACTCTCTTTCAGGTCGATGTCTTCGAAGTGAGGACGCTGTCTGTGGCGGGAGAGAAACTGTATCAACTAAACTATGCGAAAGATTTTGCTCCAAAATTTATAACTTTTGGCCGTTCAACTGTTATTTCTTTAATAAAAACGATATCATAGTATTTTTCACACGATACTCATTACCGACCATAGTTTCAGCAATTCATCAAGGCAAACTTGATCAAACATCAGGACTTTGTTCCACAAAGTTTGGCCTGAATCAGTGTCTTCCTACATTCGTAATTCTATTATTTTATTTTGCTGTTAACATTATATTCATAACTATAAATTGATAGCTGGGGAATGGAGAAGTATGACGAAAAGTCTAGAAAGAAGAAGAAACCAACATATTGGACCATTTTGCGCCAAAATAACCGATTGAAAAGTATAATGAGAGGAGAAATTCTTGGCAAGAATTGTAGAGGGTGATCGAAAATGGAGTACATCAGGCAAATTATGAAGGACGTCAAAGTAAATAACTACTTAGGAATTAAGCTGTTAGCTGAAAAGAGAGTAGAGTGGAGAGCTGCAGCAAACCTATCTTCGGATTGATGACTACTGGTGATGATGATGTGTTGAAGCATCAAGTGATTACTTTCGTTCTTGCTTGCCGATAACATTGCGGTGAGGTTCGAAACCGAAGTGCCCTTAAAACGTCACTCCGTTAAATAATTAATTCCCTCCGTCTTCTATCGAATGGCTACTTACCGCCCTTCTTTCTGCGGTCTCTCCCATAGCCTTTGTCCCTGCCTCCCCGTCAGTGCAACGTCCACTCTCCCTCCTTAGAACATCCTGATTCCCCTATCGTCCCCCCTTTCCCAATACCAAAGGCCCAACCCCCCCTGTAACTCTCCCTCTCACCTCTTACCCTCAACTCTCTTCCTCCCTCCAAGCTCACGACGGTCGTGCAATGAGTCACATCGTCTCGGAGGAGGGGGGATCTCCCCCCACCCACGGAATGGGGGTGGTTTCGGCTCGCGCGGGGAGGGGTTGTTGGGTGGTCGGTCCGGAGGGTGTCTCGGGGGTTGTGAAGGTGGAGGAGGGTGCCGGCAAAGGAGAGGACGGCGGAGACTAAGGTGGGGGGATGAAAGGAGGGCTTATGTGGACTTTAGCTACAGGAGGGGAAGTGGATGGGAAAGGATGGAAGGATACAGGGGGTCGTGGGTTTGTAAGGAGTTTGTTACTTGAGTTCGCATGTGGAAGTGGAGAGAGCATTGGGGGGGGGGGACGGCGAGGGTGAGTCTTTCTTGCCAGGAATGCGAGGAATACGGCGGTGACCAATGGTTGCGCTGTTTATGACTGATGTACTCCTTTCGTTCAATTCGGCGTTTGCTGTTGCCTGGATGGTGGATATGATGTCGGTGCGTTATGGTCTGGTGGAGACGGCCCCGACTTGGAACGGGTAGGTTGAAGGGGAGCGCGCATTTCTTTCACATGTTGTGGCCTCGTGAGAAAAAATGGCGAGAAGGGAATATTTTTTTCCTCCCAACGTTTGGTTTACGTATTTTCAATTGTAACGGCTCTAGGTGGTCATTAATACACGCGACTAAAAATCGCTTCGGTTTTGTAGGGAGAGGTCTTTTACATTGAAATTCCAAGAATATGTGTGGCTATTATACCTCATATGAATAGAATTTAACACCGTAAGTCTCCTGAATTGTAAAATTGTGGCACAAAATTGGTTTGCTATCAGAATTTTAACCTGCGCCCAAAAGACAGTGAGCAGGATTCAGTTTTACAGCCGTGACGACTTTTGTGACTTCCTCTTTCATTTATCACTAAGTTTACCTGCTGGCACTGGTAAAGTGCGAAGAAAAGTAAAAGCGGAGGCCACAAAGTTTGTTTGTGTGGTATCTATCCCGATGGATCGCTTTTACCGAGTTTACTCTGACTCATGAAGTCCGTGCAGGCATGTGGTGGACTGCGATAGTTTTATAGATATAACGTGTCCTCATTTTATTATTTGATAATTTATCTGCTTTGAATGCTCAGGGAAACTATTACAAGCAATGCATTTCACCCAATCCCCCATGGAAATTTTAACATTCTATCTTCAATATCTCATATTTCGCCATTTTCTACGCATGCCTTTTTTTAACCAATTTATAAAAATATTTGTTTAGTAGTCACGAAAATAGTTGTGACCCAGCAAGACTTGAGATTAGCAAGGCAATTTTAATTTTATTGCCATCCTGATCGGTTTAATTTTTTGCTTAAACGAACAATAAATTGCATTTCTGTCGCTGTACCAGTGCTCCAACCGCTTGAAATCTGTAATTGGATCAGGAAAACACCTCGAACTTCAATCCTCATCCACCGTCCACTGGCGGTCACCGTGAATTTGTTGGCTTACCTTCTCGGAGAATTAATCATTCGCCTTTTGCTCTCTCTCTCTCGCATTTATGATTTGCGGCCCATTCGATCGACGTCGCTGCCTCGAAGCAAGATTCAAACGGTGGCTCACACGATTGTCCTATCCTCCCCTCCGCCAACAGTCCTTCCGCGAAGACTGTGACTCGTCAGACAGCTTCTCGTGGGCGAGGGAGAGATGACAAAGGCGGGATAATTCGACGAATGCACCGAAGAGAGAGAGAGAGAAATATGTTGGTAAGGGTCGGTCACGGAGACTGAGGTAAAAAGGAGGTTTGGGGGTCGGGACCAGGAGGCGGAAGGGTGGGAAAAGGGAACGAGAGATAAGGATGTTAGGAGCGACCAGCCTCGAACGTTCCAACATGGCATCTGCCTTCTCTTACTTATGCAGCAAGAAGGTTAGAAGTATGTAGAGGTGACATGAGCTACCGAGAACTGATGGGAATGGGTGTCAGAAACGGTGTTGATGAATAGGTTTTTAGCGTAGTGGGCGTGGTTGATACAAGTGCAAGAAAGCTGTGATAAAAAGCGTAAAATGAGAAAACTGTGGCTGAATTTGGTAATATGCGGTTGAAGGCTCAACCTTTCGAATGACTGCACCCGAAATATACTTCATAGTGTCCATTTGAAATTCACACGCAAGCGTACCAAGGTGGTGTATTTTTGCCATGGGTGGCGGGAGCTTCTGTCGCCTCCATTTAAGTACTTCTAACTAACTAATGTTATGCAACTTTTCTCCGCCCCAATGGTATTAGTTGTGTTTTTGAGCCATGGTTGCACTAAAATAAAATTTTTGAAGAAGAGCTGCTGGCTTTACTCGAACGGACAGAAAAAGAAATTTGGATATGAGGCAAAACCTTGGCGTACTATACATCGATGAAACGATAAGAGAATACATAATAGACGGAGAGAACTCACCGAAATAATGGATGAAAGCAGAATATAGAACATATAGAAATATAGAGCGAGATGTAGAATGTTTCTAAGACCTCGACGCAAGAGATGGAATGAGACTGAAGATGGTCGTTACAGGATTTTTGCCTAATATTGGAAGAAAGAACAATGCTCGGCAATGGTTCAAGTTATCGCGACATGCGTGACGTGCTCAACGTATCCTGTGACTAATAAAACAGTCAACTGTTTCACCGAGGTTGCCGTGCTCTGGTTTCACCGTGCTGTCCTGCCTGCCCAATGTTCGCGTGTTCGAATCCTGTCTCCGGCATAGAAGTTGCCATTTGTCTTTGGATAAGGCCTTAGTTTTTACGGTACTACACAGTCTTAGCGGTTTTTGCACCTATAAATTGAAGTCTACCACCCCTAATATTTAAACTCTTTATCATTCTAGGGCAAAATTCTTTCCTGGGATATGTGGCCAAATGAGCGGTATGTTACTAACGTGGCTACTTCTCCCGACTTTCCTAAATGGAAGATTCCCTCGATAAGTTTTCACGAAAAAATCTGAAACTAATTAGTTAGGTTTGCTGTTTTCTCTACTCTGAAATTGTAAGTGACGAGTGATTACTTCATCCATTTAAACATTCATTAACGTAGTATCGCAGCCATTCTATTTTTAATTCTATTCTTTTGGGCTATCACTTCTAACATTTTCTCGCTTTGGCATTTCGTTTAATATTCTGGGGGGAAAATGATTCTTCAGTAATTTCTCAAGGAAATAAGATTCGGCTTGTGAGCTGAAGAAAATACTTCATTTCCAATTTTGAATAATGTGGTTATAAGGGAAATTTTTCTTTCTCGGAGTTTTCACATCTGCTGGTCTTTAGTGCAGTCATGTTTTTTTGCGACGGTTTTTGAGCTGTGGTTTATCGTGCCCAAACTGAACCATTTTCAGATGCATGAGTATAAACGCTCGAAAGCACGAAATCCCTTTATTACTTAGGTCGTAATCCTCCCCACTCCTCTCATAGAAACAGAACTCACACGACAAGCACCGTGCCTCGAACAGCTCAGTTTCACTTTCGCTGGACGAAGACAAGCTTTATTGTTCGGTCGCGAAGTCAACATTGGTGACCCCAGCATGTAGTGCTCAGGAAAAATGGGTTCGAGGTTACGAGGAGGAGAGGATAGGGATTGTCGAAAACGGGATATGATCCCAGTTGGGGGTCGAACATGGACCACCCTCAGGCTAGACGGAGATGATGGGCTCGGGAAACGGGGTGAAAATATGTACCCAACCGAAAGGTACGGGAGGTAGAATCGACCCCACGGTAAGCGTGTTTCAGGGCTGGAAAGGAACTTGTGGAGACGATCTGGACGGAAAAAGAAACGTTAAAAAAATGTTGTTAAGAACAGAATATGAGAGAGAGGATACAATGATGGAAAAATGGTTACGCACAGGAAATGAGGAATGCGGGTTTTGATTTTCGCTTTTTTTATCAATTTTTTAAATGGAAAAAATCGGGAGGAAGGTTAAAGAAAGGATCGGACCACGGAGGTGGGTTGGTAGTTGACGTTTGTTGCGTAGCTATAGCCAAGGGACTACTGTGAGGCGAAAGGAGATGGGAAAGGGGTGTGTGGGATTCGAGGGGGGGGGGGGGTGAAGAGGTAAGAGAGATGGGGTTGAGGGTTTGACCCGAAGACGGCGAACGAGCGAACAAGGGGGTGTAGGGGAGGGACGGGCTTGGAGATGTGGGTAGGGAGCGTGTTAGGTGGCTGTGTTGAGTATGGGCTGCGGGAAAGACGATGGGCAATGCTCAGTGTTATTTTTTTTAGCTTCGAGAGGCGGGGAGACTGCCGGGGTTGGGTCCATGCCTCCAGGGGGTAGAGAGGCTGGACTGGAAGGAATTTCAGACTGCGAACTTCCTCTCGACCGCAGTTTTATTTTACTCTTGAGTCCCAAGGAGGGAATTTTATTTACTGTTTCGTGGTCTTTGGTCGTGTCGAAGTTCTAATTCATTAGGTAAAAAGACACCTTAAATGTATCTTAAATCATCGGATATTAATTAATTAATTAATTACGTATTGGAGAATAGCATTTGTTTCAGAAAATAATATCAAAATGGATTCGTTTATGAAGGATTGATAATACCCTCTAATCAGCTTTTCTAATCAGCAGAATCTGGAGTTACAATGCCGCTCGCTGATGATATAATTAGAGTTGGCCTGTAAATTCGGCGCTTATGCCTGGTAAAAAAAAGCTTTATCTTCTTTTTCCAGTCTTATTGTTAGACATGATGTGTTTGTTCATTCTTACGCATTATATAGCTGAAATAAATTTTTTCCGTTTCTTATTTTATTCATTTTTTAGAAGAAATGTCAATGAAGATTAAGGTACATGAGATATTCACTCTTTATATAATAGTTAATTTTTCTAGATCTAAATGACGTTGTTGCTAAAATGGGAAAGACAAAATATTTCTTCTTGAAAATATATTTCTACAAACATATAATGTAGCATCATATTTCAAAATTACCTGTAGCTTTATGCCAGGGCCCTATTAAGCTATGAGTACTTTTTTTAACCCTTCCCCCACATATGCCGTTTAAATGTTACGTTTAGGTTTATCCTCTTACCCCAACTCATTTTTCTTGATCTCGTAAATTGGTATACAGTTATCTGCATTCATTTTCCTCGGCATAATACCTTCATCCATTGTTATTTTCCTTGGAATTGCCATTTAAACTTTTTCTCACCGACCATACTTCACCACTATCATATCTTTATCTCTTTGCATAGTAATTTCTCCATGCCTTCTCCAAAATATTTTCTGCGCTCATTCTCTTTCTTTAAGACCAAATGTCTCACTCATGCTAAACCTTCTGTTCAAGCCCTTGTTTTCGACTACGACCATGGACTTCGGGCCATAATCAATGCATGCCATATTGTAGACTAATCTGTCTCCGATGCAATTATTCTTCTAATGCTCCCGATGTTGTGCCCATTTTCGTATTGGGACCTGCTCCTGATACAAGGGATGTCTCCTTCGACCGTAACTCACGCCATCCTACTTCGGACCGTTTTATATAGCTTATCTACGATAGGCGAGCTCATGAGGCGCCAACGGGAGAGTAGGGGAGAAGGCGAAGTGGATTTCACTCGGGAGTGGCGACGCCACATCCATCCTCGGGGTTTCTTTTTAAGTCGAGCTCGGTCGATTTCTCCCTTCGCGCTCTTCCCACGCCTTCAGTGGAGCCCTTGGACCTCTATGTTTACCCGAGGCAAAAATTCACCTTCCCGTCCTCCTCCTCTTCCTCCCCGCGAAACACACCGGAGATCTAGTTGGTGTGGTGGTTCGAGTGGTACTGGCTGCTTCCCATCCTGAGGGCCCGGGTTCGAATCCCGGCACTGATGGAGATAGCAATCCTGAATTCAGTGCGAGTGCTTCGAGCAGGTCACTCCAGATTGTGGGTCTGCGTTCGGGCCGAATGCCTCTCCATCATTCCTCCATACTCAGTTTCAGGTGAAATATGAGTCGGAAAAACCATTTAACCGTTGTAACCTATCAATGTTTTCATTTATTGTGCACATGCGTTCTATAATTGGTGGCTATTTCGACGTTGCTCTACCAGATGTTGTGTTCTGATGCAAAACAACCAGGAAAAATGTTGCCATTAGGGATGATTTAATTAGATTAGTGGCGTTAGAAAAGATAAAACAGAGATGGTAGGACGTTTTCGGAATCCTCGCTGAGATTGGATTTGGCGATAAATATCTTGACATTTTTCATGCAAGTTAAAATGAAGAGTATGAGGTAATACAGTGGTTAGCCAGAAGTGGAATGGAAGTTGTGTTGCCATAAACCAGTCGTCATACTGACGATGACTGATGATGATGATGAATAATGAGTTATATCCATTCGGTTTAATTGGTTGCTCACTTCGAAATACAGCAACGAAATTGCGTTCCTCTCGTGCCAGAATATCAGTCTCTTACCATAATAATTTTCTATATATTTGCCAAACAATACCAGCCATTTTTCATGGGAAATGGTACGGGTATGCACTCCAGAGAGACTTTATTTTTTAAAATTAGGAAATTCTAACACCCAGACTCGTCAGAAATTTATCAGTCTTTAGTTTGCATTCTGTCTAAACTATTCATAAAAACAAATTAATCACCTCAGTAATTTTTACATAATCGCAAAAACTCTTCGGTTGTGAAGGCGTTCTCAGCGTGTGGCATGAAAAAAATGAGTCAAGTTAGCACCTTATACATGAATATTTAGTTAATTATTGAGAATTTCAGATGTTAAAAACGATGGTTTTGCATCATTAATGCTACAATATTTCCTCCATGCTTCTTACAGTTTCTTGTATTTGAAAATATTTTAATATGGTCTCTCTTATGACTAGGGAAAAATATAGCTGAAACTTATGTACATGTTTTGAACAAAATCGTTCAATATGTACGTGCAAAGCATTCGCCAAACGTTTCGCCTGTGCACATAGTTCCATTCATCGTCGTTCGTTTGCACTGAAGTGCACTGATGCATTCCAAACTGCGTTAACTTCGTCTCGAATGGAATGCTCCAAATGTTTAGGACAGGAGTCCCATTTCAATGTGACAGAGGAGTTGGCAGAGCAAGACGGCGGACTACTGGCCACACGAAAAATCTCCCAGATAGCGCGCCGCCACCAGTATATTTCAACCTCTTTGGTTTCGCCATCTTACACCGGGAGGCCAAGGAGGCGCCTTCGATTCTCCCACAATCCTCGGATACCAGCTCACAAACACACACACACGAAAACAGATCCTTCCTGCCGTGAAGACCTTCCGCCTCATCCCCTGTTCCCTTCAGTTTAACCCCTTACACGTTATACCAAACCCCCCCCCCCTGCCCCACACCCCCGGCTCCTGCTCCCGTAGGCCAGACGCCATCTTACCCTCGCCCCCCGTCTCCACCTCCACCCCCTCCTTCTCGATCCTGAGCCTCATCAGATGGGCGCAGGCGATATTTCAGGGGACTCGGAATGGGAGGGGGGGCGGTTGAAAAGGGCGGTGGATTCGCAAAGGGGGTGGGTGAGGTGAGGGGGTGGTTTAGACCTTAGAGGGCATTGTGGGGGAGAGGTGTCTCTTGCCCCTTTACCCAGCTTCTCTTCCTCCTCCCCTCTCTGGGTACCCATCCCTCCCCCCTCACACACTCCTTTATTGTATGCAGTGCTTTCGTGTCGCGTTGTCGAACGGAGCACGACGAAGACCGAGGGTTTTAACTCCCGCCTCCTCCCTCCCTCCACCCCCTCCTCCTCTCACCCACCCAACCCCCATTCTACGGATCTTCCATGCGCTCCGGCGGGAGCATGCTCCTGGATTCTTTCCCAACTAATCTCCCCCACTCTTCGTCTACTACTCTCTTCCTCTTCCGTTCCTTCCTCACTTTTCCTTCCGCTCTTTCCCCCTTGTAACGCCGCGTTCTCCTTCCGATTTTCATTTCTCTTCACTCGTACGTACGAGATAGGACGAATAATCTTTGAGCATTAGGTACAGATAATTTTGTCTTTCTATAAAACTTTACTGTATGATCCCTTATTCTGTGCCAAAATTGATATCATGCCGTCGTAATGACCCTATTATTGTCCGACCAAATGTTACGAGAGTTTCAGGCGTCTGCATTTTCAAATGGGAAGGCCATTGGTCATAATTGATGAAACTGTGGAGCTTGCGTAATTTTTAGCTACTTTTAATTTTTAGGCTATTATTTAAGGTCTGGAAAGTTGTCTCCTTAGTTCAAATAATAAATCTGTTATAAAGTAGTAATAAACAAGAAAGTGTTAAATAATTTCGCCTAATGAAGGAACAGTTGTTTTAAAATTTAACAAAAAGTCCATTTATGCATATATAATAAGCTAAACCCATTATGTATGCATATAGCTTTGGAGTTATATGAATGAAATTTCCACGAGTGTCCACGTAGCGAGGCCGCCTCCCGCGGCCACCACACACATTGTTTGCATTGTCGCTTTTTTTCTTGTGTAGCGAGGCAAGAACGCCAAGCAAAGTGAGCCGCCTATTAGTGCAAAAAACTTTGATTTCTCTTTCATGGTGCATTAATATGAGACCTGAAGAATTAGTCGGTTATGGATGCAGACGGAAAAAATAGCATAAACAATACTTAATGAACGGGTTTTCGGGTAATAAGAAAGTAGGTACATGTACCTACCTATCACAAAATCAAAAATATTTAGGGCCCAACGATTCAGTTTTTCCGCGAAGCAGAAGATTTTCTACAGTACAAAAAGAAAAAAGTTAATGCAAATGAAAGTGTTTACCCAGTTAAAAAATATTATTTACCAAAACATACTACAATGTTTTACAGATATATCGCAGGCTGTCACGCCTGCATTCTATTGCGGGAGGCCATGTTGAGATTATGTGTATTGCGTGGCGGGAAAAGCGCTACGATCCGTCCACTCAGAGCGTGCTAATCGACGCGAGGCGCCTGTGATCTCACCCCAAAACTGTCTCGGGTTGGTTCACCCGAGAAGCAGCCGCGCACCCACTCGAGGCTGACGAGGATAGATGCCCTGCAAGGTATCCAGGTCGCTAGACAAACTTCGCGAGGCTGCCTCGCTTCGTGGATACGCGCATTCTATGTAAAGTAATCTATGTCCAAGTACCATATGTCCCTCAGCAAAGTGAATTGATTATTAATTAAAGGCACTCATTCGCGCAAGAATTGTTTAGTTGAAGGCTTCTCGGGTTACCATCAGGGGTTATGACTCCATTTCCAACATTTCGTGGATTCATTCGTTAAGAATATCTTGTTTGTAATCCAAGGATTGTGGATACTTCTTGAGTAAACCTAGAAATCTATTTATTTATTAGTACCCCTTAATTCGTCGGCTAATCTTTTTTACAGCTTATTTTGGCGTTCAAAATGCCTCTTCATCACCACTTTTTCAACATATTCCATTAATTTGGAGTCTTAAGGATCCAATTGCTCCTTAGAGTACTCTCTATTTACTTCAATTTGGTCGAATATTCTCCTTATGTGTGCAGTCCCCCTTTTAAAATTGCTGGTAATTTTCCTTCCATCTTATTGACAGTCATATTTTGTCTGTCCTTTACACGTGCAGTGACGTGTGAATTAGAACAGAATTTATTTTATATAACTTGAGCTTAGGTATGGTTCGTATGCGATTCGCTTTGATTACAGAAGACAGTACGGTACCGTAGTCGGAGGTTTTGGTTTGCCGGCTTTTTGAAATCCCCGGTGCGTCTGTCGGTGAATGTCGACGACTCTTTGAGAACGGGCAGACACGCGCCCGAATCCCAAATTCCCCTTTGGGAAGGGGGGTGCGATGCGAGGCTGGCGAAGACAATGGTGGTCTTGGCGACGAATTCAGAAGTGAGATTCGGTGAGCTGGCCCCATAAGCCCGTGGGTGGTTGAATGGACTCCGGTCATTTCCTCATTATTCACCATCGCTCCCTCGAACCTGAGGAATTTCTTTGTATTTTTTCGGACGCAAATAAACCCTACCGTCTTCATCCCCTTCCGCCGAATTCCTTCTCCGTTCTTCACTGCAACTCTTTTTTTCTTTCTCTTTTAAGGACCTTGGCCTTCTTGCGACTATTTTTTTCAACACCAATCAAGTCAAGTAAATAGTTTTCCTTACATTTTATAGTATTTTTTTGCGTTTTCCTTTCATGCTGTTTTTGTGTCGGGAAAATAATCATCTCCTAAAAACTTAATTTGTATCGGTTATTGAGTCTTGGGAGCAGGAATACTTAACTTCTTGGAAATAGAAAAACAACCGAATAGAATTGTTGTCTTTTTTATGCTGTTCCAGTGAGATGATGCTTATAGATGAGTCTATTCTTCTCAAATTGGTGGTTTTCTCTATATTGGTACGTTTCCTTTTTGCGATTTTTTTTACTTTTAAAAGAACTGAAATAGCACTTAACAATTAAAAATTATATTCTTCAGAAACGAATGGGTCCGTCTCAGCCTTTTGTGGGTATTGGTCATCACAATATTTAAAATGATCAAATGATTATTTACTGTCATAAATTAGGATCATGCGGGCTGGAATCAGCTTATGCAGCAGGTTTTTTGTTGACTATTAGATACTTTTACTGGGCGTTTTATTTCTCATTTCCTCTTTTTAATCGCTATAATTTACCGCCGCGACGTTGTGAAGAGGTTGGTGTTGAATGAGAACCATACAATGTTGCCGAAAGCGAGGAATTACGTATACATGGCTTTATCGCTTAAGTCATTGAGTTGAGATGCTTTAAGGACCGCTTTGTTAGGACACTATCATCTAGAGAGTGACGTGATAAAGTTATCTGGCTATTTTTATTCGCAATTCATTTTGAGATCGTAAGCCCGTGTCGTCCGGTAGCGCTGCACTCAATGCTCCGCTTTTCTTTACGTTCACGTGGTCTCAAAAGTTAATAGTCTCATAATCGTATCTCTTTTTGCGTTTTATAAAAGATTGTGGTTCTACAGAACGCAGGGGATCAAAATCAAAAGAGGGACATTCGTGAACGAATAAAGTCAAATATGGGCACTCCACTCAACAAAGTATGTACCATTATTTCTGGAAAATTTTCGTTTGAATTTTAAATTTTTATCATTCGTTTCTTTACATATTAGAATCATTCGCTCTTTGTCTTGTTAAAATGAAGCTGCACTCAAATTTTGAAAACACCCATCGTCGGTAGATGGTCATGTAGACTCATATGCATGATTCCCGCCGAAGTTCGCTAACAGCATATTTCCCTTTGCAAAATTAAGGTCGATGGAGGTATTCCGGAGAGGAGTGATTGAGGAGGCACTGGCTCTTCCAGAGCCGTAACGCCAGTGGGTAAGGAGGTATTCCGGAAGCCTATGCCGATGTGTGCGTAGTGTGTTTGTGATTTTTTAATATTTTTGAAGCCCTTCCTCCTCGAGCCTACCACGTTCCCTTGTCTCAGCACTTCGACACCTACTCCTTCGCATCAACCGCAATGAATGTTGAAATGGTGATTGTAGAAGTGTTTTTCAGATGTGTTATCACTATTCGGAAGTTAGATCCTGACGAAGGGGGTTGAATATACTTAAGGCTATGCGACATTCCAATATACGTAATAGTAGCGTCGTTTATCGTTTGAATTGAAATTTGAATTGCGATTTCGACAAATCCGGAAACTATTACTAAAATTTATTTATCACCGTGCACATGCCGTTCGAAATGATAAGCGAGGAAGCGAACTTATTAAGGTGCATGAGAACTGGGCCAAGTAGAACTGGACGGACAGTCATTCAAAACAGTGTGAGACACACGTACTTTTTTATCTCGGGAACGATACCAAATGAATGGTCGAACTTAGCTTCGCAAGGATAACGCAATCTTCCCATTACACGTTTGCAATATATTTCTTATATTCGTCTGAAAGTGCTCGAAGACCAAGCAAGCATCCTCGGTTATCAGCGATAAAAATGCAATCTTCGAGGCTGATATTTAATATTAAAGTAAGAATCTGGTAATTCGTTGCTCGAACAAGGGAATACGCCAGTTGGATTCCTTTCATTGCCAAAACGTCCTCCCTACCTTGTACTTTCAGGGCCAGGAATAATTCATCAGTTCTAACCATTTAACCCTGTCGAAGAAATTTTCTTCGTTGTGACACAACATGATAGAAGATTCTGTGCTCGGGTATTGGGAAGTGTGTGGAAAAATATTAAGGTTAAAGGACATAAAATTAGAGTTGGGGGATCAGTTCATTTTGAGATGGGTTGTGTTCTGGATTGTAATCACTTCAGCAGAAATTATGGCCTCTCAGGAAATTTTATCGACGAAGGAAACTAACTATATTAGAGGAAAATTAACTAAAGCGGGTCTGGGTAAAGGCATAGAAGATGGGCGAAACATTTATTATGAAGCATAGCGTTGCGCGATTGGGAGATTTGTTAATTGGAGGAAGATGATGTGCTTGGACAGAGAAGCTTTTGAGGTGTGGGTGTGGAGGAGAATGGAGAGGGAGAGCTGGGTGGCGAGCAAAATGAACGAGAATGAGTTCGAAACGTCAGGAAAGGGAAGGGAGTTGGTGGTGGAGACGCGGAGAAGGCAGTAAAAGTGGGTGGAGGACGTATGCATTGGGAAAAGATGGGAATGGAAGGAGGATGTCAAATAAATGCGGAAGAGTAAGGAAGAGAATTTGAATTGAACGGCTTAAATGGAGGCAAAAAATATGAGTAGCTTAAGAGAGCTAAATACAAGAGAAATACAAATACAATATAAAAAGGCAGTTTTACAAGGAAAGGTTTAAATTGAAACTACGGTTGAGTAAATTAAAGCCTTGCCTCCCCCTCCCACCCCGGGTCGTCCCGTGGCTTCCTAAGGGGCAGCAGGGTCACGCCGGGCGTTTCGAATCTCCTCGTCTGAGAACGCTCTTTGCTTCTTCCTCGCCACCTCTCTATCTCTCTCTCTTGCCTCCGCCACGACTAATCTTTCCATCACTTTCCCGAATCTTTTCGTGGCAAAAGAATTTGGGGATGCTGTACCGGAGTTGTATGATTCCTCACAGAGTATTAGCGGCCGTACGATGCTAACATGTTACTTTTTTACCATTACATCAAACCCAGTGATACTTCCTCTTGGACTTTTTGATGGTGGAGCTGATTAAGACGCGTCTTTTCCTTGTTGTTTAGAAACTTTTTGAGATTTTTCCCTGATAATCTTTAAGAAATGGTTCTGATTTGAAAATATTCACTTATTATTCATTTTTCCTCATCCTCATTTTTTATTCATTTTTCCTCATCGTCCTCAGATATAATGTGGCCGAAAAAAATTGCATATGCCGCTGTCAAGGAGGATAAACCCAACATGTATAAGAATAAACCCAACATTGTCGGGTTTATCCTACTCAACAGTGGCATGTCATACTCGACTACGTCTCCTATGCTAAAATGTGGACTTGAGACGAAATAACCATGTTCGCATAAACCCCGACTGAAATTCGCCTTGGATGAAGGTTGATGGTGTATCTGGCTAACACACCCGACTGGCAATTTGTAAATCCGGGATCAAATCCCGGTCAAGTCAATTGATATTTCATGGTTAATTTTACCCACCTTGGTGTATAACTAGAGATTTAATTTGGAATTTGTATGTAACTATATTTGTGGATTGAAGATATTCACCCAAGTACCACAACTATTTGCGTCGGGATATTCATTTTTATGGTCAAAGGATGCAATACCTTAAAACAGGGATGGGACGAAGGTCTCTGGGTGAATCTTTATTTCTATCTCTTTTGTGAATTAGATGCAGTCTCGATTCCATGGAATAATCTTCATTTCGGCATCAAACGATGGACATGTTTTGAACAGTGCGCCTGTTGTTTATTTGGCGAGGATAATGTCCGCCCGGAGCCACCGTGTCACGCTTTTCTTATTTAGAATTCGGGCTCTGGCCCGCTTTTCGTATCTGAATCTCGAAGGTTTTACCCTTGATCCACTCTCGTAAATGGTGATGCGCACGATGCAGTCTCTGGGACAGCTCGATAACTGTTACCCTCCGTTTCGATGGGCGGTTTTATAATTTCCCATGTCCCAGAAATCCCAGAAATTCGCAGATAATCTCAGAGCTTTCCATACTATGCCATATCTCTTGGAAAATATTTCCCGAAATAACTGCTTCTGGTTGGCTTGTAATGTAGGGAACAATATTCAAATTGGGGAAATTTTTATCGTCAGATGGGTAAGCCGGCCGATTTACGCTCCGCCAGGCAGATCTAAGGTTTATGTCCCACTTCGGTCCTGGGAGTTGTTCAAAACTATTTGTTCCGCTTTTTAAAACCTTAAAAAAATCCAGTAATTTATTTTAACTATGGAAACCATTTATGTTTTCAGTTTCCGCTTCGGTCACAGGACCTTTGCGAGTCTTACTGCAATTATGTTAGATAAAAATTATCATCAAAAAAACCCGAATATGTATCTCATTATTGGTTACACTATTTCACTTGTTTGCATTCGTGGAAACAATTTATAATTAGTGAAAACGATTGCTTATTATTATTCACACTAAAGTTTAATACCGACCATGATTTCAGCAATTCATTGCCATTATCGAGGTGAAGTTAAGGTGTAGAAGCTGGTATAGGATGTAGGCTTCTATACCTCAACTCTAATAATGTCAGCGAATTGCTGAATCTATGGTTGGTATTAAAATTTAGAGTGGGCAATACCAACTATAACCTACAATGTTTATTAATCCCTATAGTATTGAAAGCACCTTTCGTATGTATTTTGTATATTATCTTTAACGAACGTGGGATGCAATTGGCATTATTCGAAATTTGTAGAGGTGTTTGCCATTTTTAATTGCCAACAGATCTCGTGTTTCATTAGGAATGAGGATACCCTGCTCTCTCCATGCGACATCCGTATTAAAAAATTTGGAGATTTCAAGTTCTCAAAAACCTTTTGAGTTACACGTGTCATATAAAAGATAAAAAATCGGAAATAATTCACCAATATACCGTTGGCCATAAAATATAATCGACATCAATCAATATCTGAGTGATTGATCTGATTGATGATCATTTACTGATAGCTTTATTTTTTACTTTCCACAAATTCTTAAGTCAGAGTTAATTGTTATCATATTTTCTACTTGATGTTAAGCAAAGTACTCGACAAGCCAAGATTAAGTGAATTCAAATGATTACAATTATTGACTGCATTTAACTATTTTCTCGCGACAACTTTTGATTTTCGGTGACTGGGCATTAAGGGAGATGCTGTGGTATCGAGCCTTCAGCGGTTTCTAAATCGCTGACGTAGATAAAATTTAATCCTCAAGGGTTCTTAGTAATTCACCGAATTGGATGTACATAATATTTGTTGTTGCATAGGTTCGGTTACGCTACCTTGACTGTCTCACTTAACGGAAATGTAGTGATTAACTAAAATCGCCCATGAGAAGAAAAAAGGATTTCCGCCATTGGATTGGACCGAATGGATTTTTAATCCGAAATCGACAATAGTTCTCTTCTTACAATAAGAAAATATTATTTCCTATGCGTTGTTATTTATTCCAAGCTCGTATAAATTGTTTTACAATTTTCTTTTAGTACATTAAGGTAAAACAAGGTTGAGGGATTATTTCAGGAAACATGAAGCATGAATGTTGTGACTTTGAATAAATTTGAGATATTATATAGATTTGAATCCATCATTTTATTTGAAATAGAGAACCGGAGAAGGAAATATTATCCCTCTTTGTAATTCAGTAGAAAACTTTTGTGAGGGTGTGTGTAGCTGTACTAATAATTCGAGAGAACCGCAATTAGCGCGAAACATCGACTTTAAATTGAAAAAGCGCTGAAGTAAGATGAATATTGATCCAGCGCAGGTATTTCATAACATTTCATTTGATAAGTATCGAATTAAATGGTATCCATTGTTTTCGTATTTAGTGAACACGGATCTTTTGAGATAAGGGTAGCTGACGGATCTGCCTTTCCTCGCCCAACGATCATCGATAGATAAATCAAGGCTGGGTCTATAAGGGTTTGGGATGAAGCAGTCAGACATGGTGTATCCAAATTGTTTGTCATATTCCCGATAGTGGAGAACACTTCGTCATGCTCGCGCTGACTTATTCGGAAAATAAAACAGCTTGCTTTAATGACTTTCATTTTCTGCTGTATTTTTAATAAATTCTAAAATACATTTGTAATAAAGAAAAGCATCGTTGATAAAATCCAGCCTGTAATCAGTAATAATGATGCTTGTTTCATAGTGCCTCTTTACTGACATAGATTCCGTCTTTGTCACCTCCCAGTCTCGGTATGTGTAACTGTTATTCCTTCATTTCATTTTGATGTTTCATTGTTGAATTAAGGTTAATTTGTTTATTCCCTTCTGTTCATTTACTTTCAAGGTTAGCGCAGTAGTGATGCAGCGTAACTTATGGTTGAAGATATAGAAAACTGACTGTTTATTTAAATTATTTCTTAACATCCTTTACTAGTGTTCATAATTCAATTCTGTCTCTTGTTTTATTTATGTTATACCATATTTGTGACATTCCTAGTTTCATCCCCACTTCGCCTCTCTTAGTCCCCATGCATCTAGGATTATGTCGGAATTCTCATATTTATCTAGAACTCTTTCTTCGATTTCTGATTGTTATCAATCTCTCGACATGACAAAAACTAAGTTCATACACTCATAGTTGTTCCTTACTGGAGTATCCTTTTCCAATTGTAACATGACTCATTCTTTCCCCAACTTATATATTTTATTTTTTGCCAAAACAGCTCATTAACCTATTAACTTCTCTGATAGAACTGACTTTCGTTCTTATCCTTGTGTATTGAATTTCTATTTCAATGTAGTAATTTGGTGAAACTTACATTCTTTAAAACCGCTCTCTTCTTATAGAGAGAAACAAATCTATTTGTTTCTCTCTTTATATGAATTTGTTTCTATGCATTGCTATCAAATGAACGAAGGTGATATTAAGAGATGATCTTCTTTTACCTTCGTCTCTTAAATTATACCACGTTTATCATCTTATCTCCCATAAGATGATAAACGTTGCATGATTTAATAGACGTATAGATAAAAGAAGATCATCTCTTAATATCACCTTCGTTCATTTGATAGCAATGTACAGAAACGAATTTATATAGAGATAAAGAGGCTTTCGCAAATATTCGTCGTGAGTTTATAATATCCGGGTTATATAGTAATTTATTAAATATGCTGAATAATGTAATATGGTTGTTTCTAACTGTTCGAGTTTTTTTAGGCCATCATATCATCACATGAGATTAGCATTAGCGGTGAGAAAGCTTTTTCGCAACTGTTGTATGACTTTCTACTTCTTACTGCACAACAGGACCGTAGGGTGGTTGGCTATTTGGGGAGGCGCCTGGCCGCTCAGATCTTTAGAGCCATCAGAAAAGGTCGGTAGGTTTGTGCTAAGGAAGGATTACGCGGGAAATGCAGCAAGAGTGAAGAGAAACCCTGTGTCGATGTTAGCTTACTCTTAATCGAAAGATGCCATGGGGTTCACAGTATAGCGTCGTAGCCGACGGATGAAGTACTTCACTTGAAATGCTCTTTACCTAGTACTCAAGTAGGGATCGGGTTTTCCTTTTAAATATCTTCGCCACTGCCAGGGATCGATCCTGGACCTTCTGGATGAGAAGCCACATTCTAGGCACCACACCATGCCGATCTCCACTTGATGTTAAACCTGAGTAAATTTGGTGGTGAATGCTTCTCCGGATTCCCTCTAGGTCAATTTCTTTATGATGACGATAGGATTTCTCTTATCATATTTATGGCTGAGGATGATAAACGTCGGCCATCACGCAAAACGTGATACCGAAAAAAATTTGGAACTCGGTGGGAAGCCCTCAAGAGAAAGCCTCAAGTCTTTCATGTAATTACATTTTTCATACAGGCGTATTTTTTAATAAGAAATAAAACCTTATTGGAATGGTTCTGGGAAGCTAAGTATATTTTTATTATTAGCTTGATGAGATCCTCATTCTGTTGGATGCAACCTGGGTAATCCCGATGGGAGAGGAAGAACTGACTCATCTACTCGCTTCCTCATTCTCACGTTCGTGTTCCACGGATTCCTTCTTCGTGGTCTCCGGAGTCCCAACCGGGGCAGCAGCTTCCCTGCGACTCCGCCGATTCGGTCACAGCGGAGGGATAAACAACAATGCCTGTGACGATGGAGAGGTGTGTGTTGTTGTGTGTGAACTTCTCCCGTGGGGAAGGATGTTTTATAAGGATCGGGGGAGCAAGACTTTTTTTTCTTGCAGGAGTATGTTGTCGGCGCGGAGCGGAGAAAGAGGAGCAAATAAAAAAAATAAATAGGAAGAAAAAAATTATCGATGGTGGGACGGAGGAGGGTGATCGTCCAGCTTCGGATGCGGACCTCGCGTGTTTGATGAGATTCGAGACGTTTCGATGTTCCCGTGTCTCCTCTCTCTCTCTTTTCTCTCGGGTGATTGTGCTGTTCTTCGTCGAGAGTCCTTCCCCCATCTCCCCGCCCGATATGTGGGGATGGGATGTTGTGTTGAAGGGGGTCGTGCGATGGTAGAAGAAATCGGGAGTCTCCTTCTTTCCTCCTCGTTGCCCGCTTCCTCATATCCTTTTCCCGACACGCCGCCTTTTGAAGATTTTCGCTCCCGGAAGAAAGTATGTATGTGGAGAGTGGAGGTGGAAGGAAAAAATATACGTGAAGCGGGACGACCGTGTTATCTTCACCAGATTACGTTCTGTTAAGCGGGGGCGTGCTGAAGTACTCTCTTCAGAATGACGCGTCGGTTTTTTTTATATTTGCTTTTATATGTTAAAAAAAATATTTTCGGTATTTCTCGAAAATCCGGGTTCTGATCCGAAGATGATAATAAATATGTCTTTCGCGATCAAGGTTCCTGGGGCTCTGCTCTCGAAACGCCGTGATAGTTATCGCATGCGAAAAAACTCATTTATCGCATGATTTCATCGATTCAGCATTGTCGAGTCGTCACACTTTGTCCGCATGCGATAATTATTGATCGCAAAGCATTGAGTGGTTGTGTAGCATGTGAAACTTGTACGAAATCATGCGACATTTTAACACTTAGCTTTTATCACGTGCGATAGTGATCACGGAATTTCGTGAATCGACCCACTGGTTCGCAATAATTCTTTATTTTGGTGGGCAACCACCAATTGAAGTCAATGGTAATAGAGTGTAGTTCTTAGGTTTAACGTGCATCGAGTGCTAAGGTCATTGCTTAGCTTACTGTCTGCCCGGGATCCGGACTGCAGGCTGTAAGACCTTTGAGATCCGGACGAATGGGAACGACTCCCCAAATTCGAGCCGAATACAGTGGTGCTAAACTTTGATAACGAGGGGGGACCGGTGTTTTCATCGTGACAGGGCGTTGACTCAGTTGAAGTAACATGCGCCATCATAGGTAGGTAGGATGAATATCCTTTGAGGAGGTTGACTATATTACCCGGCCCGTGATTACGTGACTTCTAGGTGGCATACCTATAGTGACACTTTATGGCACTTATTGTGTAGTGCATGCTGGTGAAGTTTCACCTCCTGACAAGTATTTGCAGGTCTTTGTTGCATGAACAGTCGTAGCTTCATTAACTTGATTAAGGTATATATTAGTTGATATTGGTGATAACTCACCCGCTGCCACACACCCTTGAGGTGGCTTGCAGGGTATTATTTAGTTACACGTCCTGCTAATGGCGGAAATACGGTCGAAGTTTCGTGACGTGACGGAAACTAACGGTGGCGTCTGCGAAGCCAGGTGCTTGTGATGTAGTAGAACCTATTACGTGACGTTTTACGCTGAACGTTGACGGCGTCATCAACGGACGATGAGCAAACCTTGTCAAAGTCTTAACTTTTCTGTCACGCTGCGTGAATGACAGCCAATCAGAGGAGAGCTTTTTTCTCGATATATACTAAATTTAATTTCCTGGTTGTCCATCTTCCCTTTCTAATTTTTACGGTGAAACATAATGAACCATCTTGAAGCAATATTTTAATCGGTATTTTTGTATATATTTATATTTTGTTTATAAAAAAAATAAATAAACAACTACTTTTCAACCGTGTAGCACTCAGCTTGCAAAAAGTATCGACAGTTGGCGCTTATACTTCCGTCAATCGCATTACACTCTTCCTGTCACGGAAAAACGATAGGGAGTAAAGGATTGAACACTGCAGCTTCCAATTAGATATTTATTTAACACGACCATGGTTTCTGATGATGTAGCACTGCTACGAAACCATGGTCGTGTTAAATAAATATCTAAGTGGAAGCTGCAGTGTTCAATTCTTTACTCCCAGTATGATTGACTTCCACAAAGTATTGCCTGAAACTGTGTCGGAAAGACGACAGAAAACTTAGCGACACCATCAGTTTCCGTCACGTTATGTTACGTCAATCGTAATCTCAAACTTGATGTGGGAGCATGCTTTAGTACGCGCCTCGAGATGACGAGCTTTTTTGTTCATTTGCTTTGCATAGTTTTTATTTATAATCTTTTTAAAAAATTCGGATTCTGATCCATCATATAAATCGGCCGTCTCGCTATTGAGATCGCTGGTTTACACCAATTTGTTATTTTGTGGAGGCGGCCGGAAGTTGAAGTCAGTAATAGTAGTACCAGTACTAGTTTAACATGCTTTGACGGCTGCCATTCATTGCCAAGTCATTTCGTACCTACTGTCTGCCACTTGCAGACTGGGGAAACTTCACTCATGAATACGAGGATCCCCCCTCCAGATTTGAGCTAAACCCAACGATGCTTAACTTAAGTGATAAATTATCGTCATTATTTTTATTTTCTGAGACCAAACTGATATCGTAACACCAGGAATTCAGACATTTTTTTGAAGATCGCTTAAATTTTCAGCGTGTGATCATATTGGAACCAAACTTCTGCCATCCTTACCTGCTATGAATTACCAAGGCGATGTGAAAAGTTGCCCTTACTACCACTTCCTTTCCGGATGAGTAATTTACACGATAGTATTTTATGGGATAAAGACGCCGATGAGTTAAGGATCAAAGCGAACGAACGAATTTAAGATGATGAAGTGGATTCTCTTAAGAGAAAGCAGAATGTGAAAGCTAACACTGGAATACGCTTATTTGGATAACTATGGGGTTGAAACTCTTATGCTGTGTGCTCAGCAATTTGTTAAGGTACTGCATTATCCATGGTAAAATTTCCATCGGAAGATTCTACTAGGGATAAGCACAAGAGGTGTTTTATGTGATCATCCTCTCAATTCTTTCCTCTCCTCCTTTAAATATCATAGCCATTACGGTTGTTAGGAGACCAAATATTCCACGCACGTCAGCTGGGCTCTTTCGTCATTTAACGATTCGCCACGCGCTCCGAAGCGATTCAATGAACTAGCATAGGATAAGCGGACAAAGGGAGGGAGGGAAGGAGGGGAGATCCTTACTATGGAAAAATATAAAACGGGAACTCATAATCGGGAAGGAGGATCTGTTCTAAAATAACAGCTTTTCCTGCCATAGTCACGAGGGTAACCCTAAAAAAACTGATTTCCCCCTTTCCCACCCTACGAGAAAAAATCGTGGAAAATATTTTGGGCAGATAACAACTTCGTGTTCCCTTCGTTTGTATATTTTTTCCTCCGTTCAATTCCTTCCGCAAACTTTTCCCGAAAATGTCATCTTGATCTCTCATTTGAATATTCAGGGTGCGTCCGACTTGTGCACGGATGAGGAACTGATTGGTTGGGGGAGAGGTTGGACGTTATACGGTTCCTCTCATGAACTCTGGAATCATCATTGGGAGAGCGAGAGAGCGGAGAATACTCGGCGAGAGAGGCGGGTATAGAATATGCTATCGCCGTTGGGATTTGAGGTTAGATGTGAAGCGGGATCGAAGAGGGAGAAAATGCCGGAGAGTTATGGCGTCTGCTAATGATGCCAAGGGCTTCGTTATCGCGCGTAACTTATAATACGCTAAGCAATATCCCCTCGTTTCTCCTGGTGAGGAAATGCAGATGAGCATGCCTTAAATTGGCGTCGGGGAACACAAATAGGATGTGGTAATGACTCGAAAGGTGTTTCGATCGCGAATAAAGTGTTGAATCCCCGCGAGTACAAGTAACCAATACGATTGCGATCGTATTGCTGCTTTTCCTATGATTATGCTCTGGGTATGAGCTTCCATTTTCAGAAAACCTCTATTGATTAACATTCGCATATTCTTTAGATTGGCCGGACAGATTTTATGATGGTGGTAAATTAGCATTTCATTTCATTGGAACCCGAGTGAGTACATATGTACATACTTTCAACCCTATCGAAGTGTCAGTTTTTTTGATCAACCGTATTGAGGGGCCATTTATATAGCGATTGGGCGTAAAAAGATACAAAAACGGTTACATTATTTACATCAGTGATTATGAATAACTATGCTGTCATTAACATTTTGAACTTGAGAATATTTTTTAAATTCACACTCTCGCTTCGATAACCGATGTGCGATGTAAGTCAGTAATGCTGACGTCAACTTCCCGACAGTTTTATGTAATTTATAAAAGGAAATGTTAACTTTATATAAATGTGAAGACAACTTCATCTAGCGATTAAATTTAACCAGATGTTGTGTAACCGGGCCGTAGGAAATGATAAGGATATTGAATTGACCTGATGATATAAAATTATACCTGAGGAAAATTTGGAGTAAGTTATCAATCGATGAACAACAGTAGTTTCTTCTCAGATTTCCGCGCCGCGTGGAAGTCTTCTTATATTGAACTTTCGGGTTCTCCTCTTTGTTGGCTTGCGTCTTCTTGACGACAGTAAAACCAGCCACTCTGCTGGCGTCTTCAGGTGGGGAGTAACTTCCGACAGGCGCAAACCGACGCGAAGGAGAACCTACTGTGTTCAACATCAGAACATCAATCATTTAACGTAACGGATATGGTGCTTTACCGGTGAATTGTTCGGGTGAATTCTTCATAGGTGTTCTAAACCGGTGAGAAACTCGCGAAGAAACCAATCATCTTTAGTATATTTTATTAATTAGTTTAAATCAAGCCGATAGCTGGTTTTATTAGCTAATGGAGGAGTTAATCTAGTACAAAGCCCTGTGAAATGTAAAAGTTTATACCGACATCTGGATGTTAGCTGGGGATGTTGGTCAGGATCATTAAAGTTAGGAGAAATAAATCACTTTGAATATTACAGTAATATATTTCTCCCAGCGTGTCACTATTCCACCAACTGGAGTCAGCATCAGTTGATGTTAAACGTAATCTAAATTCGAACCTGATACCCATTCTGGCCGAATGGTCCAGTCACTGGGCAATATTACGTCGCTGAATATTATTTTTGAGTGAAAATTTAGTTTGTGAATTTCAATGTCTCGCAATGTGTTCCCCACATTCGGAGCAAAACTTGAAAATTAAATTTGCGCCATTTTCAATTTTGCATCCGAAGATTTAGCAGCAACAAAATTCAATCGCTGAGATCAAAGTCATATCTTTTTACGGAAGTACCTCACCAGATCTGTAACTCTCCCGTTTGATACCTTCTCCGCTCTTATGATAGGTAGAAAATCGATTGGAACAACTATGTGGGCTTTTGATCGTCATTGCAGTGCGGTTGGGAATTCCACTGGGCTCTCGGCCACCCATCCGGGGGAGATGCGAGAAAATTTTATTCGCGTGCCATGTCCGGCGCGTGTGCCAAGCATTTACCATATATTGGCGCGAGAGGAGAGGATTTTTTTAAAACGGATCCGAAGTAAAAAATGCTTCGAAGGTTTCGGGTGGGTGTGGATATTTTTGGCCTCAGGTTCTACAGGAGGAGGTAGGGGAAAGAGGGGATGAGGTAGTTTGAGCATAAGAGGAGAGGGGAGAAAACAATGCGTTGGTGACGGTATGGAGAAGAATAACAAAAAAAAAGAAATGCCATTGGACGAAGAGTGGGAAGAGTGAAAGGAGGAAGGCCAGGGAGGGGGAAAGCTTAGAGGAGGAGGGGAATCTATTGGGTGGAAAGGGTGATGTGGGAGGGGGGGTGAGGGAGGGGTAAGCGAATCCCATCTCGCTACAAACCGTTTACTTTAAGAGGAAGGAACGGCAATCTGTTTTCCTTCCCTTTCGGATTTCTTCTTCTTCTTTACGTCCCGTGTGTCCTTCCCTCTTCCAACCCACTTGCCCCTGCTGGGTTATTGGAAGTTTTTTTTTATTCGCTGGCGTGTATGTGCACCCCGTAGAACGAGCGGATCCTACCCGTAGGAGGCACTCTTATCCTGAAAAAAACGGACTGCAAAAAATGATTGCCTTCCGCGACTTCCTCTATCCTTTCTGTAATCCTCCCACCCCGAAGGGATTTTATTCAAACCGCTACCTTCCCCCATCTTCTACTTACCTGGCGGCCATTGAGTCCCCTTATCCTCTCTAAGTGGTTTTCATTTAAGGTAATAATAATCGCTCCAGCGTTTGTTGTTGTCATGATTCAGTTGAGGTCATTGAAATCAGCAGAAAATATCGGCAATTTCGTGGTGTCTTTATTCCCATGCAAAAGGTGTCACTCCATAGTTACGATAGAACCAGCAAAACAAGGGAGTGTCAGGGAATTTTATTTGTTAGTATTTCAAGGATACTCATGAAAGTTAACGAAAAATCACGATATTCCATTGGAGAGAGCCCAACAACTCATTTAATTTGAGGTGGGTAATCGGCGTAGTTATCGCTATCTCAAGGGATTCTGAGTCTTCATTAATGAAGTTTTATGCTTCACTCGGAAATGACGCTTGTAGGCAAAAGATAGTTTAAAGATGCCCAGAGGAGTAACATAAAAAAGTATAGCTGATACAGAGAATATTATAATTGGAGAAAACTCGTGGAAGAGAATTGAAAGGTATATTAGGAAAATTTCGTTGGGTACCTTTCGCCGCTTTGATAAATGCATTAATTATATGCAAAATGATTGTATCCTTTTTCAACTCCCCATCATAAATATTTTTAACCAAAACCAATCCATTGTACATGTATCCTAAGTAAATATTCGCTTACATTTTTGGAAAACAACTTTTTCCTGAAATTCATCTCCTTTCATTCTATACTTGTTCATTTGGAAATGTGCACATTGAAGCCGTGGAAGAAGATGGTATTTTCAAAGGCGGTTCAGATGAATTGCGCAGTAGCACGTTACATTTTCCTTTCCTACAAATTCCTCGTCTGTTGAGTTATTTCTATGCCCATCCTGAAAACATCTGCCTAGGACCATCATAAACGTGTATGGGTCGAGAGAGTTTTTCGGACAAGTTGTTTGGAGTGTCGAGGAGGGAGGGATTCCAGGGCCGGAGGAAAGGGTTCAGAATAAGAGGTCTTCTCGACCGGGATTGTATGGCGGTATTCGAATCGTTTGGAGGAGGGAGAAAGAGAGGAAGGGCAGAGAGGGGGCGGGACCTCACCCTCCTCGTATTCTCCTCCCCTCACCTTGTTTCTCATGGGCAACCCTCGGCATCGTGACAATGCACCTATACGTCCAACGAAGTGACTTTTCCGTTGGGTATTGTCCATTGTCCGACCGTAAGGTGGTGGAGAGGACCCAGGAAGGGAGGGAGAGGATGGACGGGGGAATCTGTACACTGTCACACATATGTGCTCCTAAGCAGCAAGCACATGTGCATGAAAGGTAGCATGTGGTTTGTAAGTGCCTATCGTATGGACCGCATGAAGTTGAGAGTAAGAATTGGGAATCTATGCTCGATCGTACACATCGGACCCTCATAAATCGCACACAAACAGTTTTATGAGGTTTTTCGACTTTCCTGTCAAATTTTGGCATATGAAACAATATAAACTGACTAACTACTTTTCTGATTCCTAGATATTACGACTCATTTTGAGGTTTTTCCATTCGCTCTTGTGCGCTGCTCACTTCGGAATACAAGAGCGCAGTTGTTTTCCAATTGTTTCCAAGCGAGATAGGAGGGGAGACGGATATTACCAATTGGATTCTTTACCTCCGTTGAGTCCGCTAGTTGAGAGCTGTGGCTGATTAATTATTACTGAAATTGTTGAGAAGTCTTGATCATTCCGTGGAGTTAATCTGTCCAGCTCTATAACTTGGGATATGATGCCTAGGGTCCAGTATTTTCTTTTCTCTGCGTTCTGATAGCCGCGCTTACGTGGAATCGAATTCCGAACTTTAGTTCGTTATTCTGTGCTGATTTTCCTGGGATTGTTCGATCGAGATTCAAGTTGGTCGAACAAAACCGTTCGACTTTCGTCGGTTCACAGTAAACATCTGCGCTCTATGTGCCGACACCGAGAGCACGAATGTACATGGAAAAGCATGTGGTTTAATCGTATCGCGAGCACCTCGTAGGTACTCTTGGGGGACTAACCTCGGGTGCACATGGTTTCATATGTACTCGCCAAGTAGGTATTTATCCCCACGGAGTGATATACGTCTCCGAAGTATGGGACACTGCGGCGAGCGCATATGTGTAGGTATAAGGGATAGGTAGGTGATATACGTCCCACGGGGAGACGATAGAACACACTAGCCACACGGGTTAGATCGTTTGCGGGGAGGGGTATAGGGGGATGTAGGGAGGGAGATAGGTGGGGGGGGAGAAGTCTCTTGTGGAACCTGGGGGTCTCCCTCAGCGCGCGCACAATCGCTCACCGGCGGCCCTCTCCCCAGTGGGTCTCCCACAGTGGCGCCTGGGTCCACCGGCGACTTTCGTTCTTCCCCTCCTCTTCGCATCGTCTGCGCCGCTGAAGGAGGAAGGCAGACTCGCGGGTCGGTCTAATACAAAAGCGTCGTCGGGTCGAGTTCCATTGCGGTCTTCACCCCCTCTCCCGTCCTCTCTCTCCCAAGTCTCCGAAGTCGTCTTCTTTCTTCTTATCGGTTGAAGGGGGGAGTGGAGGGGAAAAAAATACGGACGGTCGCCCCTTCGATCGGCCAGGATTAAGTCCTTATTCTCTCTCCTTCTCACTCCCCTTTACCCATACCTACCTACCTTCCTTTCCCTTTCTCTGACTGAGAGTCAGGGAAAAGGTCGTAGGGAGATTTACTCTCGCGCCTTACCCTCTAGCGTTCGTTTCTTCGCTTTTTTACGTCTCTCTGCGAGATGGGGGAGGAGAAGACGAAATGGGAGGGGGTTCAGTGAATGCGTAGGCTGGAGAAAGGGATAAGAAGGATGAGAGAGGGTTGGACTCCCTTTCTATCTCAAAGGATACAGCGAGCTTTCGCGTTTGCGGTTCACCGCAGAGAGCGCGCCCCGGGAACGTTCGATGCGTAACGGTGGGGTCGAGGCGGAAGGAATGCTCCCTGCGTATTTTTTTAATGGTGGTTGTAGCAATTTTTATTTATGTACAGATATGCGTTAAAATTTTTGCGTATGCGTTTTCTATCTACGGATAAAAGTGAAAATAAAGACATCACACCGATTTGTTTTTTTGGCAATTCAATACTCATTTAACACATCGGCTTATGGTACATGACATATGTCGTTATTATTCTATTACATATGTACATATTTACTTCTAAACTCGAAACAATACCTTTCCTATTACTAATATTGGAGAAACAATTCCACTTTTCCACAAATTGACAAATTCCACAATTGCACTTTTCCACATCTACGCAATTATCAAAGTATCCTCAGGACTATATCAAGAACTTTTGCCATTATCAAGGATACCGCTGCTATAACCAAAGATACCTTGATAATGGCATGTGCCGAAACCATGGCCGGTTTTAAGAAATTAAAAGTGTGGATAGAATCAAGTCTTTTAATTAACATGTTTGAATGTGAGTTAACAATCCTTAATTAAGGGAGTGTGAGGTAAATCTGAAGTAAAAAATTGGTATTTAATGATATAGTGCATGGATGTGCCATATGATGTAGAAGTTTAATATTTCAAGGCCCAGTTTTATAGTATCTGGTTAATGTTAACCGCAGGGTGATGTAACCTTTTAGTTTGCTGGATATTAACTGAGAGTTCGGTTTTAATATTAAAATAAGATTGTTGGTTATTTGACGTGCGTGTTATCGATAGGGTAACGTATTAACTTCCGTGAACATACCTATAAAATATTTAACCAGAGATGATGAATCCGAGAGTTATGGCGCAGGGTTTACTGCCTAGTGACGTCAAAATCAAAGTCAACATGGCGGTGTGTCTTTTTTAAGCGCAGTATCGAAATATGTCATTCTAAAGCGTTTTGCAGTGTAATATTCTTCAGCGTATAGTTCTTCTAAAGCGTAATTTGTCTCATAAAATCATACCACTGAATATTAATTAATTTTTTATAAAGTATAATATTAAAAAATTATTGTAACTCAATTGCAGAGTGTGAGTGCATGCATTTCACTGAGGTAAGACTCGGAAATTTTCGGAAGGGTTCAATGCGGTCACCTTTTTGAAGTATATATTATTCACTGCGACCCCCCTCCCCCCGCCGCATTCCATCGACGGAACTCCATATTCGGAGAAGATGATTCAATGACTGGCCTTTGAATGCAGCAATGCCTCATGTCCGCGCGCGCTCAAACATTTGAGCCAGGAAGATGGCATCATTCCCCCGCGTTTATTTCGCGACATCACAAAGGGCGTTTTATTCCGCTGGGAGATGCTTCGTTGGATACAGCCGTGATATGCTCGGTGTTGCCGGAGAGGCTTTTGCCTCTAAAATGTTTTCCCTGGCTTTTTCTCATGACGGATGGATTTAGTTGCTCATATTTCATCAATAAATCGTTCGTTGGCGCCTTAGGCATTTTAGTATACCTTGATTGTTATTGCGGTTTCCTCAGAGATATTTCTAGAAGTGCGGTCGCAGTCGGAACTCTTTAAGTTTTTAAGTTGCTAACTATTGATGGAATCATTAAATGAAACAAAAAACATAAATTATTCATGAATATATGTCACTTGTATTATTTTAACGAATGAAGTGCTATTGGCATAAGACTCGTAATTGTATCATTGCTAGGTGATCCCAGATAATCATAGGATTACGACGTGGTTTATCTTCATAGGGTTATTACCTGACTATTTTATTCATATTGTTGACATGCATTCCCTCGTTTCGTCTAAAATTCCTATTCAATACCACCTCTCATTCCTTCTAATTTATCATTTTCTTTTCTATTATCCATCGAGTAATCTCGTATCTCCGTAATATCTCCTTCGTTCTCTTACTCCGCATTCTCTAAAAATTCTACACAACTTCCCTGTTTATAATACTTTTTTGTTCATATTTTTCTCTCAATGTATTTTCTTTATCAATTTTTATGCCCACTACTCTGTGACCTCTAGATCACGCTCATCCTCCTTTTTCACTGTCCTGAGCAGGTGCCTTTAACTACATAACGCAACGCCGTAAAAGTCTTCACTTATCTTTTTTGTGCTTATACTACGGAAAAGAGACATGGGATGATTTTCACTCATTAATTGTGTGCCTATTAATTGGGTTAAGCCAGTGATGTAGGCATAGAAGGGGCACCATGCGCGCAAAGCTAATGAAGTCTGTTATCTTTTATTCAATCGTGACGTTTTGTGCAACGCCCAGATATATGTCATGGTTTAGAATTCTCCTCCAGATTCGAAGTAGGGAAATCATTAGTGGCCATCAGTTATTTCTGCTATGCAAATGACTGTTTGTGAATTTATTGTGGGTGGAAATTGACTGTTAAAGTGATTTAATCCACTTCATTATCGTTGGGAGAAAGGAGGTCAATTGTCTGTTTGGAAATTAGGGTTGAGAGACCTAACTCCGTTATTGCTGTATTCGCAATGGAAGCCGTGCCTGCTCACAGTATAGATGGTCTGTTGCAAGAATTGCTTTCCCAATATGTCACTGGTTCTGGTTGTATGGAATAGAATACCTTGAGATTTTTCTTGAAGGTGATAGTGAGTTTATCACCTTTTTTCACTCTCCTCAGAGCAGTAAAATGGCTTTCAAGAGTACATTTCGGTCATTTCAAGAACTTTATTTTTTTAATGGTATGTGGTAGTTATGTTTAATGGCCCAGGTAGACCGATGAAGCAACATTTCTATCCGGAAAAATAGCCTGGGTCTTCGGAGAGGAGGACTCCGAAATAATCTTAACATTGTTACTCAATAATCAAATTCTATTCTTTAATCGGATGATAACACCCTTTACACGATACAATTTTAAGTACACTATATTCAGTTCGATTTTCAGCACTATGCGGCTGTGTGAAAAGGCCTTTAATTACTCAAATTTTACAAGTTGGGGCTTGCACCAAAGAGTGGAACAGGTTGACGTTCTTTTATGTGGCGAATTTGTACACCCTCGTTTCTTGTGCTTAGCGCGTACTGAGTGCTGCAAACGTGTATATTGCAAGGCCTATCACATTCACGAAATTTTCCAGACCAGCGCATCTTCTGGTGGAGTCGATAAGGGAAGAGTAGCATTGCACGCATTCTTATTGAAATTTTGATTTTTTTGAACAATGTTAGTTTATTATGGCTCTCTCAGTCGCAAGGAATCCTTCGGCATTATAGCTTTGGGGGTACGTATTTCCCAACAAGATTAATATTCCACTTGAATGGCGTGAAAGAGGAGCCGCGGTGGGAGATCGAAGCAAGGAAATCGGATATGACCACAGTTGGCAAGGAAAGTGGATAGAGATGCATAGAGATTGAAAGTGTCCAACGGCAAAAGGCGTGATGACTTCAAAATGAGTCGTCTCAATCAGGAGCTCCTTTGCAAGTCTTAAGAGACGTATAATAGATGGCGCTGTCGACTTAGGCCGAGATACTTTCCCTAATGTATCAATCATATGTCTAGTGCGGCGTGGGGCGGGTGGTGTATTGCTTCCATCTGAGAACGAGTCGGATAGTTTTCTCTTAGACCAATATTTCCCTCAAAACACGTCGATCTAAGTGATCCTAATAAAATATTTTGATCGGAGTTTGCATATTATAAGGAGATTGAATTTTCATTACACTTGTATGTAGGCTTGGGTAAGATAAAAATCAGAATGCATACAAAAGAGCTCATGTCCTTGATCGTTTCACGTCCCTCTTTGCCATTTATAAATGAAAATATGTCTCTAAGTATCGACTCAATCGCTTTTCCAGGTGATTTGACTCGCAGTTCTGTGGAAAACTAACACGGAAGCATATTAGATCCTATGTGGGCCTTGTTCAGGCTGTGAGTGAAGCGCACTATATCTTAAAGTAGTTTGAGCGAGATATCACTACCAGTACAATTCAATGAATGAGGTCTCTTAGTGAAGAAAAATATCCCATCTTATCAATCAAACTGAAACATCAGCCACTTTTAACAATAATTTTCGAGGTATTTGTCAAAAATATAAGCCGTTTTCAATGGGATATGATACGCTTGTGCGCTACAGTGAAACTATATTTGAAATATGAGGAATGTTTGTTTCACAGTTTGCGTCATATATGTAGCGTTGAGTAGTTCGTATGATTTCTCAATTATTAAAACAATAAATTATCATAATCCGAAATACTTTTCATGAAATCCCGTGAAGGCGTTTTACACAGCGTAAAACAAATAAGTCAAGTTTAAGCCTCTCATATTTATATTTAGTTAATTACTGAGAAATTCAATACGAAAGAAAAGTATTGGCGTCATTATTATCACTTTATTAACCTCATGGATCTTACAAATGCTCAAGTTTTAAAATAAAATTTAAATATGGCCTCCATTACGGCTAGAAAAAAATTTCGTGATGATGCCAAGTAACGGCGAACCGAGAGTGATTTGAATTCACCGATTATAATAAATCATGTCGTGCTATGAGGAACACGTTATGAATTAATGGTTTTTTCCAGCATATTACTTTTTCCTCAACATTTATGGAAATATATTTCCTTTTTTGGGTATCGGACTCTGCTACTGAGCTGTATACCTAATTGCCTCTCACTCTTCTTGTAAAGTAGATTGCATTTATATGGCGCCAGAAATCGTTATTATCTTAGTACATGTGTATTTATGTCCCTCAAGCAACATATTTGTGACCTGGAACATGCATTTTAGGTCTCTTTCTCTCTCATTTCTTCCCAGGAATTCCTGTCGACATAATTATACATCGTTGGCTCTTACACGGTACGGTTTTATAATATCGGTAAATAAATATATTCTCAGTACAAAAACCGAAGTAAGTACGATCTCCCATCGAACGGTCAAGTCATCTAACCGAGTCTGATCTAATATACAAGACATATACTCTCAATTAGCACAAGCAGACCGGAAATCTGCGTCATTTTCCGGTTAACGTTAATAACACCGTGCCTGTGGCCTTTATGGGGTTTGTTATTGAGTTTTCACTTCTAGCGGTAGCTACACTTGTTGCCTTTCTACTCATTGAATATTCACCATTGTTCTTAATACACTGGCATTTTCTGTTTTATTCAACGCGAGCAAATAAACACTAATTTAGATCTACACGCATTTCATCCTTTAATAATCTTATATAACCAAATAATCTTTTATATGCATGCACAAGTGGTCTTCTAGATTCGTAAGGGTTTATTTGCTTAGGCCATTTCTTTCGCTCTAGAAAAGTACTCACTGAAATAAAAGTATCATTTCATTGTCTCTGGCTTAAAATCTTTTCGGCATACTTACCTATGTGAATTCACTTTCTCTAGGGTAACGTTCACCTCGACTCAACGACAGTATGATGCATCGTGCTAGACCAAAACGCACAGTCCTCATCTCATCGCCATTAAGACCGCATTACCTTGTGGTTAAAGCTAACCAGACGTTTAAAACCGGGCCTTAGACGGCATCTGGAATGCAAAAATATTTTTGCCCAGAGGATATTCCACTCAAAGTCCTGGGAAAAAGGATATAGAGCCAACCGTTTCAAATTAATCCGTCCGTCACTCATTGTACCCATCTTGCATCTGGATAGGGAGTTATTTTATCTGTTCCTAAGTTTCGGAATTAGTACCGAGAAAATAACTCAGTTCGTCTGCTGCTCAGCGTAACAAGGGTGGTTCCACTCGCATTCGTACTTAGGCAGGGTTTGGAATCATCGTATTAGTCACCGAAATCTCAGCACATTAGCCTATAGCTTCGTGGTATTAAGAAGATTACTGTACTTCCACAAATATCGTTTACCGTCTCTCGTGCAATTTCTGCCCGGCATTTTATGTTGGCGAATGTGCTACCCCGCTTTCAATACGAATGAATGGGCACTGCCACTCCACCACATGTCCTCCCTTCATTGATCCCATTCCTAAACATACCGCTTCCCATCGTAAGACCTTCAATAAATGTTTCTCTCTCTCTATATTAGAAGCCCTCCCTGAATCAGCAACTAATATTGAATTGAGGACTCGCGAGATGGCTTTCATCTGGTTCTTAAGAGCATTTGAATCGCCCGGGCTTAACTTGGCCCACTGACCAATAGCAACCCCTTGCTCCCGCTCCCCACTAGTCCCCTTCCCTTCTCCAGTTCCGCTTCCCCCCCCCCACCCGAGGTAACAGACCACTTGTTAGTCTCTTGTCGTTGACGATGGCGGCTTGCCCGTCGAAACGTCCGCAAATTATTCTGTGAGTGTCCTTTTAATTTTCGTGTGCCTGTGTTTTAAAAGTATATTTATATTTGTCTATATATATATATATATATATACTTTATGGTAATATAAAAAAACGTACGATCTCCTCCTTGCGTAAATGGGACCACCTCCAGCATGGCATGCATTAGCACATATTCTGCGAATCAGGCATAGCTCCAGGACTAGGCAGTCAAGTCCACCATTATATTTTAAGCTGTATTTGAAATAAGGAAAAACGACCAATGACGTTGCTAACCGCACCTATGCGTTAACGTTGAAAGAAAAGGTTAAGTTATTATGCAAATTCATCACTCCGCTTCGTTCGTTTTGACCCTTACCGGCCTAGTAATAGGCAATGATTCTCCGAAGAAACTACAGGGTGTGGTTTTCATTACTGATTTCCTCCCAATTTTTATGTTAAGAGGAAAATTTAGAATGATCCTATCCTGAGCGACCTTCGCCATTTCTTGGTAATCTTTCATCCCAAATGAAAATGCATGGAGTAATTTGCTCGTTACTAACGCTCTAATCCGAGTCTTTCATCGAATTCATTTTTCTAAATCGATTGATCCAAGTATTTCTCCGTAAATTAAGAGTCGATATATGCTTACCTAGGAAACGTGACATCATTTGATGGCAGTCTTTGTGGCCTCATCCTCAGCTACGGGTTCACGGAAAACGATTAAGCAGATATGATCTTTGTATTTACCGAGCCGTCATCCACACTCTCCGGGCAACCTCAAAAGATCTTGCGATCAATTCATTTTGCCGTTATTATTAAGGAAAGTCTTCAAACATCTTACATCCTCCTTCATTACTTTAGATGTACTTATCTTGAAAAAAATCTAGGTTCTTTTTCTCCCCCTATTCCCTCTCGTATTAGCCGTTGGAAAATATCCTATCTTAGAAAGATGCAAGGAGTTTATAGGGTTGTAAAAATGTCAGGAAAATATTCCGTAGGGAAGAAGTTATGTCTCCGGTTCCGGCTATTATTTCACATGTAGCTCTGAAAGGTTATTTTGAAAGACATTCTCTCAGCGTCGTTAACAGCAACGACTTTAAACAAGGACCGTTATATTGTTGTTTTTTTTTCATTCGTTCCTCCTCCGTAGATGGCTGTGCGTGCTGATTGAAGAAAATTTAGACTCCCATTACTACTGCATGTTTTGAAACATTTTTCAAGGTTGGTTTTAGCTGATTAGACTCTTGGGAAAATCATGCGGTTGAACATATTGCGCAGTTAAAGTGTTCATACTTATTACAAAGATTTGTTGTGAGATCGGTCAAGCTGTGAGGTGTCTCATTTTATTTTTTAATCATACACGATTAAGTAGTGAAAACGAAGCCACTCTTTCCTGAGATTCTTCTAGAATAATATCGTATTTCCAGTTTCTATCGTATTTGGCTAGCCGTTTATGTTACATTTTGTGTGCATAGCTTGATCCTTGGAAGAATATTTTTTTCAATAGCTATGGCAACTATGGTATACAATTAATTGTTTTCCGCTACAAATACTGTGTGTAATTTCGAGAACCCTGTTTTGATTGTTTGATTTGTTCAAAGACAAGGACTTCGCTCTAGTTCATCGTAAAGAAATTTGATTTTGAGCTAACTAGAAATATAAATATAAACTTTCAAAAATGAATAATTCTAGCTATAATTCTGTTAAAGTTTTATGATTTAATTGCGCAAGAAGAATATGCTCTATGAAACTGATTAATTCTTGACAGGTATAATTTGGTGTTTAGTTGTAATATTTACGGGAGGCGCTCATTGCTTAGCTCAATTCCGCTACCAAGGACTGGTGGACATTCTTTAAGTGTCAGTAGGATTTTATCCGGTTTCGGAGAAAGAATTGTGACAAACCCGATGTCTTTTCGAATGAACCTAATGGGTCCAAATTTTACGTGACGTTAGACGGATGGAATGTAGTACAGAAGTGCTCCACGTATGGCACCGTATTATGGATCGCTGTTCCGCTGATAATATCCACAACCTCCGGTATTCGAACCCGGGCCCTCGGAATAGGAAAGATATTGTTGTAGCAACCTAACCAACCCGATCCCCGCTTCGTTTCGAAGCAAGAGCGAGCTGACCGTCCGATGGTTAAGGATCGAAGTTATTTACGCACGGCCGCGAACTTGTTGGAAAATTCCTCTCAATCCACAATCGCCCATTTTTGTAGCGTAATCTGGCCGATAAAAATGAATATGAATCGTTCCTAATCAGCTCCGTTTACGATCTATCCCTTTCCGCGATAGGTTAATCCTGAAATTTATGCTCCAAACGGGAAGAGAGCTGCGCTTGTTGTTTTCCTCCGTTCGAGGCCCGAGTTGGACGAGCCGGTCGCAGGAAGGGGAGGAGTATGTTCTCTCCGCGTTGCGTGGTGCGAAAGAAAAAAAAGGTCTGAAGTTACTCCGCCAAAGGTGGGAAATACGGCGTGGTTATGGCGCCTTTTATTTTTCCACACACTTCGCGAGACTCAAGGCGCATTCGCTTTACAAGCTCGTGCGCTATACACGGCGCTCATAACACACACACACGCATACAAATACACGCACCTATACTTCCACCTTTTGGAGTTGAACTTTCCTTTCTCGTTTTCCGTCGGTGTACATGTTCCATCTCTTCCCGCGTTTCGAAGGCCGCGAAAGATCGTTGCCAATACGCGGGAGTGTGGAAATGGATCACTTCAACAAATTCTTCGCTTACGCCCGTCGGCGTAAACACCGCACGGTCGCGGGGCTAAGTTGGCTGGTTGGGTTGCGGGGCAAAGTGGCCAGCATTGCCTTCCACCCCCGCTTGCTCATCGTACCTCTCAACCCTTCCGCGCCCACCGGTTCACTTAGCGCGGCGTCGCTAAGCAGCCGGCCCAGCGCGGCGCTCGCCGGTCGCGCGGAAGGGGTGCGCGAATCGTGTGTACTTTTGTGCATTTGTCTAGGAGTCCGTTTATATGCCCGCTATTTCCTTGCATAGGTGCTCCCCTGCCTTAAGGCATTCATGATCCTATAGGAATCTCTTATAATTCGTGGCTACGGAATTGGCCTTTATATTTGAAGAATTAGTTTAAAAAATGCTCATTAAGTCTTCAGGAACGTTCATTTGATGTCCATATAGATTAATGACATTTTCATAGAAATTCACTCTATTTCTGACTTGAAATTTCTATAATTACAATTTTGTAGAACTGAAGAAAACGTACACATTTGTTTTTAAACTACTTCGTGTAAATATACATAACGTTACGAGTTGCTTTACCCCACTGAAAATATTTTACAATAATTTTTAATCAATTTAAAGTAAAATTAAATAATCATTGTGCAGCTGTATAAACCTTTGTAGCATTAACCAATAGGTACAATAGCATTACAATTCATAGTTTAAATTCAGTCGTTAAATTAACTAAATACATCTGCATGTGATGAAGAAATAAACCGTGTAGGAATCTTCAGATTTTACATATGCATGTCTTCGTTTCTAGTGTCTACTGATACGTTTCTTATGTTATTTTTTCTATTTGTAGTAAAGGTTGAGATTATCTTGTATTATATAATACAGAATAATCACCCAAGCTGTCCAAACGCTTTGTAAATAATTCTTGGGTCCTGATTTTATGCATCATTTACTATGTTATATAAGTTATTAGTTGTCTTCCCGCAGATAAGGTACCAAAGAAAGAAATTAAGGTTTCGATTTTGTTGTTTATTAATTTTTTTCTGCGGTTTATCTGGATGTCTTAAAGTACAGTTTTTTTCAACGTGTCTCCTTACATCGTCCCTTGAATCCCATACCGTCCCTTGTTCTCTTCCTCTGTGGGCGTGGGTTGATCGCCGAAGTGATGGAGGCCTTGGTTCTCCTCGCTCTTTTATGATTTTTTCGTCATTAATTTTGTTTGCATATTTTTTCTCAAATTCCGTATCTCTCTCCGCCGCCGTGCATTTTTATGTCCCTCGTCTTTCTTTCCCTTTCTTCGGCTGACTCCCTACGACCGATATCGACGCGGTCGTGAATGGAATGCACAGCCAACGAGGGTTCTCAGCGCTCTTCCCTCTTTGAGCCGAAAATAACGAGCTTGTGAACGGTCTTAAAAAAAAAAGTTCGTGAGGTCGTCAGGTGAAGCATCAAGAGGTTTATTATTTTCAACCTGTGGGTATTTTCTTCCTCATTCACCCCGTGCATGCATTCGAGCTAGCTGGTGATGATGGTGTTTCCCGAGGTCGGGAAGACGGGGTCGCCCTTGTGGCTCTCCCCATCTTGTTCCAGGTCGCCTAGCTCATTCTGGCGCGTAAATTTCGGAAATGGGTCGGCGGTAATATAAAGAATTCCTCCGTTCAACGTGGAAACCTAATGAAGATTGGATTTTCATTGGTTTCCTAACGTTATCTTTTAAGTGAACATTATGAAAAGTCGCTTGGACTTTGGCCTTGCGGGAGGCCTGTTTTGTCGAAAGTTAAATTGTACTCCGCGAGGTCGATCAGTCGGCCTCAGTGACGGTGAGGTTGGTGCTAGCCTTCTAATCCTGGGGTCGTGTCCCGCCTTGGGTTGGTCTTTTTTCTCCACCCTGGGTGTTTATGTCTAGTTCTCTCGTTTTGGCCCCTGTGAAACCTTATTACTAGTTAAGAGTGACTTCGATAGGGTATGAATATGACCACTAGAATCAGAAGAATTCCCTTCAAGGAATTAATAGTTATGTGCTTTTAACATTTTTGAACATCGCAGGCTGTTTTGCGTGAAGCCCTACATTTGCTGCCAGTTTGGAAACAAGTTACTGGAAATACGTCACTCTGTGCATCACTTTAACTTTATAATTCCCTTATAAATATTCAGAACCTTAATATTCATTTACTTTGAATACTATAGGTGAAGTTTTTGGGGCAGTAGTAAGGAGGTAATGGTAATTTCTATAAATTTGTTGTGAGGAAAATTCTGAAATGGCTGCTTGCAGTTTAAGTTATGTTTTTATGAAAATTAATGCGTTGCCATCAACCAAAGTGTTAATGTAATGAATGAGGGAGATGCGACCGTTAAATGAAAATTTAAATTGATTTCCATGTGGTATAGCCTTAGAGATTACCCGCAGTTTTTCATTTTCCTATTCATTTAACTTGAGAAAAACTCTGAATAGAGTTGAGATATTTCAAGCAATCAGTAATATGTAAACCGGGGACCTTCTGGATACAATTTAGACGCACCTGTACCCGTGAGACCGTCACAATTTGGCCATTGTAATAAAATATAAGCATTTACAGCTGTTTTGAGGGATGGCAGAGTCTAGGGAACAAATCTATTGCTCCCATAATATGGCTTTGATACTGATTTTCCTAGTTTAGTGCATATATAATGCTCACAAAGTTGTGTATTAATGTTTTTAAGTGATTCTCATCCGCATATGTTTTCGAAAAAGAAAGGATGCCACACAAAATGTCGAAACAAGATACAAAGAATTGTATTTCTCAAGTTCTTTACCCAAATTGATATTTTCCACTCAAGATTCACGCCGCAATGTAATCTCCCAACCTTGACCCGACCTATAGCTGCGGGATATTAAATTTCATCGTGTGGGAGAAACGACCATAGGTGTCTCTCTAGAAACTATCGACTCATAGCATACATTTTCCCAATTGTTAAAGCTGCACGTCAATTCTATCGGGGTATTGTTTATAAGCGACCAAATGCATTTGAAGAGGCATCGGTTTTTTATTTCTTTGCGTAATGGATGTCCTGAGTTGAAGGTCTTCAATGTGGATAGCTATAACCAAACTTTAATTAAATCTTATATTAAGAATATTTGTAAAATCATTGTGTTTTATCGCATCTTCGTGTCGGGCTGAAACTTTATCAAGTTATTCTTTCTATGAATTTCATGTCATAATTTTTCAGTGTAAATATTATATAATATTAAAATCATAAATATTTATCGTATTTTAAATCAACAAATATTTTTATCCATATTTTTACGAAAGAGAAAATTCTTGGTTTATTTTAGCTAATTATTACGGAACTGTGTCGTCGGAAAATTAAGTTACACTTTGTGCAGCCATAATCATTTTAAGTAAATAATTGTATTTGCCTTTATATTTTTACTTCTTTGAATGGTTATTGACCACTTTAATAATACATTGGTTAATTTATGGAGGTTTGGTCATGTCTTTTTTAAGAAACTCAACTTCCTTTTTCCGTCAACGTTTCGCCTTTTTATTAAGGCTTCTTCAGGGCTCAAAGGATTAACTTTCATACTGCGACAATGGTAACACAAAATAAATTTTTTTTGTGTTACCATTGTCGCAGTAAGAAAGTTAATCCTTTGAGCCCTGAAGAAGCCTTAATAAAAAGGCGAAACGTTGACGGAAAAAGGAAGTTGAGTTTCTTAAAAAAGACATGACCAAACTTCCATAAATTAACCAATTTATATTTTTAGAATATTTTGTAGCTTTAGATTTTTTTAGGAAATTTGCTGTGCACCTGCATATTCTCAGCTTGAACGCAACGTGAATCTTTCCTGCGTGTAGCGGGAGACTTAGCCTATTTTCTTCGTGGTAGCACTGGAATTTCAATTCGTCGCCTAAATTTCCGGTAATTGTAGAAAAGAAATTTTTAGGTAGTAATTTATGGCTGGGAGTGATACGCTTATTCAAGCTAAATGACTTTCGTCATATTTTACGCCTAGCACTTAAACAGGGGGATCAAACAATTGTTTAGGTTTAACCTTTTGTGACACTGAATCGCATGGGAGCATCGAAGCTCGCCGACTTTTTGAAGGATAGTTTCTGCCTGGGGAAAGTTTTACGCGGAGACATATCAAATCGTTTGGAATCTGACAGCGATCATTCAACGTCATGGGCCGGTTTCCCTCGTCGAGCATTTCCACGGAGATTGATTTCAATGAAATATTGCAAAATGGATGCTTTTTTATCAGCGGGAACCCTGCGTTTTTTCCCCAACGCCTTTCATTGTTGTGATTTGCGCAACAATGGTTAGGCATGCAAAGACCGCTTATTATTTACTGTCGCAGTGCAAATGTGAAGGCCATTTTCTTCTGAGTCTGGAAAGGAAACGAGTGAAAAGGAAGATGGGTTTGCGATAGTCTGCTAAGTCCCCATGTGTAACCAAAACCCATTAGTTAACAGATATTATTAGTGTGTATGACTTCTTCGAAGAAGCAGGCATTTCCCTTAAAGGTGTTAGTGCGATTTGTACTTAAAGGAGGCAGGCGTCACTCGGTGGGGCGTTGCTTGCTTCCTCGCGTTTCTCCTCTCACTACCCGCCAAGTTGTAAGGCCTGTGCGAAAGTGCACATGCTCATGTGAATTGAATGTTTTATTCAACTTATTAGAGAGATTTTTATAGTATACGCATCATGAAGTTCAATTTCACAGCGTTGTATTCTCAATGGAGCTTAGATTTTTGCTGCTGGTAATAGGAATAGTATCTAAAATCAATGGAAATGAGTTACTCTAAGACAAAAGTTGAACTAGCATCGTTTGGGGAAAAACAACTTGTGGGATAGATAAGTGAATGTATCGAGATATGAAAGTCTCGATCATAATTTCTTTTGTTCTTGTTTCTTTACAATATCATTCCAAAAGCTATGCAGCTAACCATATAACAATGAAGAGAATTTGTGACTTCCACAGTTTATTTAATAATATAGAATGTACCTGAAGATGGCTTGACAGCCGAAACCGGTCGTTCTATGTTAAATAAACTGTGGAAGTCACAAAGTCTCTTCATTGCTATTATGGAGCCCTTCCATCACGTCAAAGCTTCCAATTTCGATTTAATCATATAACGTTTTGATCCCCATTAACCATTTACGTTAAAAATTTATATAAATGTAATTAATGGATTCACCCAATTGTAACTATGTTTGTGTCTCAAAACTGTCAAAATGTCGCTTTGCGCGATCTTACCACAAACCTTTCTAGCATGGAAACAAGTTAAGGTAATATACGGGAACAGAAATTGACATGGCATCAGAATCCGAAGGTAATGCCTATGATTAGATGATCACCGAAGTGTTTTGACTTGATCACGCATAAAAACGAGAAAAGGGGCGCTCAAGATTTGAATGGAAGGCCTCAGTGACTAGCAATGGAGAGAAGGGAACGTAATGGAGACATGTTTACAAGTCGTGAGCTCTTTGCCGGCTGAGTTGTCAAAAGCGTCCAATTGAGCTGTTCCATGTACACTTATATGTATATTTTATGTATTCACTGTTAAATATTGGTGAAATATCTAAATTATCTGCAATTGGTAAGTTTTCATGTGTTTAATGGAAACAGTTGAGCATTTTCCGTCATGTACTGTTTTTTCTCCATCCATTCTTGACGGCCTTGAAATGCAGTTTCATTTATTTTCTCTACGACTTTTTTTTAACGCTATTCGTGAGGCTCTTTTCCCTCATTTGTGAAGCTCTATAATAAAGACCAGGAACCTGGCGACAATCTGTGAAATCACCAAAGAAAAACTTCCCTGATGAACATTTTCAATAAATGCGATTTTACATTGTAGGCGCTAAGCGCGCCGTTGTTGGCTGTGCAATTGTGACGGTTTGCTTGCCTGTTTGTTTAGACGCATTGTCCGGAGAATGTTATCGCGGTGCTAATAAGAAAGTCGACTCTGGCGTTAAGTGACTGGTGAAAAATTATTTCAGGCATCACGTCAAACGTCATCGCACGCGCTGTTGTTTGAACCACCTGCACACGCTGAATGGGAGGAAGAAAGGGTGAGAATACGTTCACCTGTTGGTCTAGTCAAGTGAAAATATTTCACAAAAGTAAAACTCAAAATGGAGAGTTTATCTGAGCAGAGCTATGCTATTAAAAAATGTAAATGCATCCTTCTCGTATTTTATATATTTCACGCAATCATTCGCAGTCGCTTTAGCGTAAATGTGGGTAAATATGCGATAAAAGGCCAATAGATTCTTTTTTATGAAAAATTAATCATATACAAAAGTTGGTTTTTGGGTTAAAAACCACAGGTTTTTATCCACAACTGGAATTCTGTAATAACTGCGATCCACGCAGATTGTCAGGAAAATTGGACATCCGACTTGGTACATTATAAAACTTAGGAATCCCTTTCCAAGAAATCCTATAATTATGAAATAATCCTATTTCGATGTCTTCTGAAGTTACAAAAAATATTATAGCGAATGATTATTGTAATAATATGACACTGCTAAAATGTAGTTAGTCTATAATTTTAAAGGCATGTTGTTGGTATGTGTAGTAATTTATGCTTCAGCAATAATGCAGCGCATTGCACTGGTTTAATTTGCAGACCAGTGACCTGTCAAAAAACGTACTCCCTTTTGCTAAAGGATTAGAAAAAAGGTGGTAGAGTATCTGTAGATGGTGGAGTGTCCCCTTTATCAACCTGGCTAATCTGGACGGACCTCGGGACAGAATTTTCTCCCCTAAAACGCAAAAATTGGTAGAGAGATTATCCACCAACTGCGTTATCGATGCTTTCTGTACTTATATCCCTTTTTATGATGTAGTATTAATATTACCTTATATCATTTCTGCATTTAATTAAGCATACAAGTTCTTGACCCAAGACTTTATATCAATAGTTTTTTTTAATACCGCCACATTATTAGGTATGTTATCCGGTAAGGAGAACAAGAGTGTAAAAATTTCGCATGAAGCACCTTACGAGTCGTGGCGAATGATTTTTTTCACTTCGAATTTCTCGCAGTCTCTTGATTTCGCTGTGCTGAACACCGTAACAATTGTGCCGTGAATTTTCTCCGTTTGCAAACGGCAACAATCTGTGCCCTGGGCGTGGTACATGCTTCGTGAATCGCGTGAAGGGTGTGCGAAGTTCACATGTATTTTATTTGATGGGATCGATGCATTTCATGCGATAATGCTTTCTCTCACGTTTAAATATCCTCGAAATTAAGACATTTATTAACTCGTATACCTCAGTGTATCTCTTTCACATCCTCTTCCTCCTGCCCTCCTGCTATCTGTTCCCCTTCTGAGTCCATCTAGTTTATATATGAAGAGTGTATATAATAAAAATCTATAGCAGTTAGCATTGTTAACATATTTTTCTCTCAAGAGGAATATTTCCAAACCTTTTGTCGCATTAGAGAGGTAATCCACAACGGTGTTTAAGAACATGATTAGCATATATTTCATTTATCGCACTAGCAACAATTCAGAGCATACCAGCACTAAAAGTTAGAAAATATCTCGGCTATTTAGGTATGCATGTACATTTGGGCATCCTCTGTATAGGTATCACCTGTAATTTTCTGCCAAATTTTTAATTTATTTTTTTCATCCTAATGTCTACGAATTCCTAAATGGCTCTCAGTCTTTTTTTGGTCATTCACCCCTTTCACCATAATTCAGAATATCTTTCTCCCTACCCAACATAAATTATTAAATAATAATTTAATTCCGCTAATGAAAACAATGGGTATTTATAAGAATCGATTTTTCTGTGGCATTCAGTAAACTTCATTGAACGCCACAGAATAAATTGAAACTAACTTCAATTTTACATCATATACAGAACATCTACTTTTTCTGCTTAGTAGTTCCTATTGTCCCCCCCCCACACCCCAAATCCACCAGGTAGAGAATGTCCCAATGGCTAAGAAATCCTACTTTACTTCTATGCGATGAGAAAGTATTGATAAATAATGAAATAATAATTCTTTGGCGCAGAAAATGCTGCACATGTGAAAGGAAACGACGTTTTGGCAGTAGATGTGTCGTGTCTGAATACTGATTAGGTATCTATATGACTGGTTAAACAATGCTCTCCTTTGTCAATGATACATATATTCTTGGAAGCTATGCGTTTCATTCCTTCCTCATGTGATGGTTTTCATCCTCATAATGGGCACAAAAATGCGTATTTTTACACACCCATTGATGTGCTTGCATCGCAAAAGCCTGCGAACATGGTGCGATGGAAATTATGGTGCACTATGCAGTATTTGCTCAATCTTTCTGTTCCGATACGAGCGGAACGACGATATTAACGACCGCGGTAAATTGTGCAAGCACCCAATCTGGCGCGTTATGATTCTGGAACCGCGTGTGCGAGGAGTATATCAGCGGAGCAGGAGCCATATTATTTATCTGTTGAGAGAGTCGACCAAAATAAAAAAGGAAGCTAAGAGAAGAAAGGAGAAAAACCTTTATTGGTCATTACGACCGGGCGAATCCAGCAGTAAATTAAGATGGCGGAGCAGTTTAACGATATTAACGTCATATTTCAAGGGCTTTCGGATGGATCTGTTTGGGTGTTGGTAGGGGGATGGGGTGGTTGTGGCTGGCTTTTGAGAGTCCGGCAGAGATGGCCAGTGCGAGAGCAAAGCGGGAGGCCGCGGGATACGAACCACTACTTCCCCATTCCTCGCGCTCAACCATCCCTCTTGCTTCTCCTTCCAGCTCTCCCTCAAGTCGTCCACAGTCTTCCCTTACCACCCTCCCACACATAGCGTTGAGGAAGCCGTGTGGCTCTCTATCACTTTCTTCCCCGCCGCCGTTTTGACTTCGCAGCGTGGTGTAATTTAAAACACCTCTCCTCCTCCGCTACCCTCTTTCTCTCTCTACTTCCCTCCCTCTTGCCGCTTCCATCATGGGTCTCGTGGGATGGTGGAAGCGGAGATATATGCCCGGAGACTTTATAATATAGGGCGTTTACTCCGCCGTAATCTCTAGACCCGGGAGGATATATCACTGAGCGTGTGTAGCGTTCTCCGGGGTAGGCAGGCTGGATCTGTGGCCTGGGAAAGGAGTGGAAGGCAAATGGAGGGGGGAGAAAAAAGAGATATGATTGCCAACTCATGAACAGTTGATTCCGGCAAGTGTCGAGAACATTAGAGCTGGAAAGTCGCGAAAGTTGTTCGCGGCGTGAATAAAAAAGAGTAAAATGTGAAGTTTATTCCAGGTGATTTCGAAAATCGTATTTTATCGTTGTTTTGAAGTTGACTGAAATTCTATGAACATCAAGTAGGTCTTAAACTACGATTTAACAGTGCTTTATGTCTACAATTTTATCATTTAGATATGAAAATGGAGTAAAAATTAGCTCTCATCAGTGGGAATTGAAAGTAGGAGAGAGTTGGGCATAGTTTCGTCTGTAAAAATGTGACTATCGTTTTTCTGAAGAGGTGATTTCGGTGAGGGTCAATAATAGGTATTAGTACAGGAAAAGCGCAAAAGTCGTTCGTGGCGTGAATAAAAAAGAATTAACTATGATGTTTTACTCCCAAGTGGTATCGAAAATCGTATTTTATCCGAATTTTAAGTTGACTGAACTTCAATGAACCTCAGCTAAATCTACGATTGGCCGTTGTTGAATAACTACAGATTTATCATTACTTATTATTATACGGTGAACATTTGCTTTGATTAGCGGATTTTGCAAGTAGGAGAGCGTGGGGCACAGATTCGCCTGTAAGAATGCGATTATTATGATAATTATCATTGAATGTAGAAAATATTTAAGAATTTCCGTGGCTACTGAAATTTTTCGGTAGATGTTTATAGTGAAAGTTTCGAGAGTTCGGTGCGTTTAAGTCAGTAGTATGCGCTTTTATGGTAGGGTTACCATATGTCCTCATTTATGCAATCATGTCCGTATTTTCGACTTTAAATGCAGCGTCCGCGTACATTTTTACGATTTCTGCTAATGTCCGCATTTATTTTATCTTGGGAAGTAAGATCTATTGATTTTTGTTTTCATCTCGTATCACCAACTAGTTAAATATATTTTGATATCGATTATTGAATTACACCATTAGCGATCTGTTAGGGCGCCTTCGGTTTAGGGCTATAGCCGGCGATAGACGGTGATCACCACGCCGCGGTGCTTTAGCTGAATCCAGAGGCTGGCATCAAGGAGGTTAAAATGAAATGGAGGAGGCATGAACGTGAGCGCTCATGGGCGGAAGTGAAGCAAGAATAGGGGTGCTTGGGAAGGATTTAAACTGTGCCGACTGCAATGGCGGAATTGGCTTCAAGAATCAAGTGGTATGTCGCCTCCATTTATTTTCTAACCTCCTTGGCTGGCATCATGTATGGCACTTCGTGTCGGTACAAAAACTTCAACAAACTGTTGATAGATTACCTGGTTTACCATGTGTTGGAAATAGTTCATAGTTTGGCTACCAGAGTGTGTTGTTCAATCCCGTTGAGAGTGTCCAGTGGTTTGGTGGTGGGGTTTCAAAATATGGTAACCCTTGTTTATGGTAACCAAATTGTTCAAAACAATTTCCATGGTGATCACAAATACAATTCAAATAGAATTCTGCTGCTAAAACTCTTCTCTCGGTTCGTGTTTATCGTGAGAGTATAAATGAGCAGGTCCGGTAAAATTGAACAGCCACCTCGATGTTCTGTGGTCACTAAAGTTCGTTGGAACTCTTTCATTATAATGATCACAGATACAGTTTGCATATGATGTACGCCATATGTTTGAAGAAGACAGTATTTTAATTAAGCATCGGTATTGTTCGGTACCTGAACCACCTATTGTTCTGTTACTGTTGACAACGTTCGGAGATAGGAACTCGTTGTATTCAAGGTAGAAAAAAAAGTCGGGAGAACAGGTTGTTTCATTAACCAATTAGAATTAAGTCCGCGGTGCGATGTACAACTCCGTAGAGACCGACACCTTTTTCCGTGTGATAAAAAAATAAAGATGCCTCAACCCTTACCCCGCGCCGGAGGAATCCGAGCATCATTGTTGAATTCCGGGAGTCCCCTGCGAGGCGAAGGCGAATCCGGTCGAGTTGGCAATCCTCTGCGGAATGGTGGTGAGTAAGGATGAGTATTGCTGCGGTGGATGCGGGAGAGAGTAGGGTGTCGGATCGGGGAGGGAGAGAGGCTGTGAAGCCGTGGCGGCCGTGTAGGTAGGAAGGTAGGAAGAAGGAAGCATCCTCCCACCCTTCCCTGAATAATTGCAGGCGCCATCTAGTGGCTCCGTCCGTCCGTCTTGCTCCGCGGGCGAGCCACCCTCTTGTGTTTCTTCAAGAAGGGCGGGGGTGGTCTGTGGGGGGTGAGGGGGGTAAGGTGTGTGGGTGGAGAGGCAGCATCTTGAGATGTGCATCGGATGAGGAGGGAATGCGAGGGAGTGGCGGGTTTTTGCCGTTCCAAGACGCACGCGCAATTACAGGAAATGCAAGCCGGATAGGATTCCACCTCCCCTTCCACCGCTGCTGCTCCTTCTCCTACTCATCGAAGATTCCTCTTAGGAATGACTCGATACGTATCGGCGGCCGATGCTAATAGAGCACTGGTTGTTTCGTACGATCCATGGTTTATACATGCGTCATTGACCCGTCATCGACACCTATATCGCCGTTCCCTTCCGGAGTAGGCACAGTCAATAAACATAATCTGAGGTTTCAGGAGGGATGGAGTGGAAACAGAACATAACTGCAATTAATGAAAAAGAGCAATTTCCACAAGTATGGCATTTATTGCACGACCTGTTTCGCTTTTTACAGCATCTTCAGGTACAATCAAGTGTGCACAAGGTTATATAGGGAGGGGGTAAGACGGGGTTACGGAAGAAGAGGAAGGGGAAAGGAAAAGCAGAGAAGGGTGGACAGTCATAGGTGCCTGAGGGTGGGGAATACCGGAGAAGGAGTCTGGGGGAGGAGAGGGTGTCGAATTACACAAACACATGAATGTTCAAAACAAAAACAAAATGGCATCATTGGTGTTATCTGCTTCCTTTTAAATGTCATACTTGTGGAAATTTCTCTTTTTCATTAATTGCAGTTACAGTCAATAAAGTTTAATTCTCGGTGGTAGACAGGTGAAGGTGCCTACTTATACAACTTCCTCCACACTGCCGTATCATTGCATACTTTTTTTGCTTCAGTTACACTCATGCATTGCTTCATGCACGCCCTCCTATTCTTATGAATTCACTTCTATTAAGAGTCTCTTCCACCACATTCACACATTACATTCTCGGTCTACCCCTTCCTCTCACAACATTCGCTCCTCTATCATAAATGTGCTTTGATATTTGACTTTCATCCATTCTCTCTAGACGATCAAACCAACAAAGCACTCTTGTCTTTTTCGATCGCTTCGATAAAAACCTCTTATGCCTATACAATAGGGTGCTCTCAACAAATGAAGTCCAACGAACCAACGTTACCAGGTCCTGTGCGGTTAAAATCCCTCGCAGGTGGTCCACGAATCTACGTCCCCTGCATCAGTTTGTGAGGAAGTCACTCCATCTACTCCGAGGCCGGTGAGCTAACTTTTAGGAAATGCCGGAAGGTATACATGCATTTCGGAGAATTAAGGAAAAAGTGGTCACTGAAAGTAAGAGGGAGAAAGGAAGAGAAAAGGAGGAAGGAATAGTCGACTTTTAACTCTTTCATGCCAGATGTTTCATATTCGGCTCTTACCTATGGAGTTATCGTAGCTCATTTACCAATGCCTTATGTTCTGAATTCGGTACAATCCAAAATTATAGGTAAAAAAATTAAAAAACACTTAAAATTAATTACCGTCGTTTCTCTAACATCAATTTTTTCGATTATAAGGAGTAAAATTCCTTTCTCTATAACAAAAATTTTGGACCATAAAGGGTTAAGAAACAAAAACAGACCAATACGCCATTCAGAATTCCTGATTCCAAAGGCAGTTTTGGGGGGTCTGTTAGGACCAGCTGTCTTGTACCATCGTGGTTCATCAAAGGTGGCACTCGGAAAACAGGATGTTTTGTCGTCTTATTATTATTATTATTAATTGTGAGTCAAGTAGCAATTATCAGCTTACTGAGAATAATATTTTTACAGCTCTGAGAAGTAGAAGTTAAGGTTCGGTTGTAGGATGCTTGTTAGAAGGGGATGTTATGTATTTTCAGTATTGATCAATGCATTGTGGTTTATAGGCATTTTTTATCTTTCCAAAGAAAATACGCCAGCACATATATTAAAACGTTTACTATTGGCGTTCAGAATTTTAGTCGTATACCAGCATTATCGGATCGATTTTATCGAAATATCGGTTGAGAAATATATCGGTATCGTTTCGCATCGAATAACTGGTATCGGACCAGCTCTGCTTTCTTTTATAGTTCCCCCTCTATATTTCTCACCCCTCTCTCCCACCGCACATCGTTTGACGGGCGCTACCGTTATACGCTAGTGTTCTTCGTGCCCCCCTAATCTAGGCGTGGAACGCGGACGTGGTCCGATGAAATGCGGAGTTAATTCGCGCGAAATAAAATTTGCCTTCCCTCCCCTCTTCCCCCTTTCGCTGGTGCTTGCGCCCTACGGATGACGGCAAGCGCGGCGCTTAATATATATTCATGCGAGCGGGTTTTTTTTTCTTTCTCCTTCATGTGCGAACTCTTGCTTTATGGGGACGAAGGTCAATTTACCTCGCGCCATGCGCGAATGGCTTCTAAATATGAACATCTTGGATTTAAATAACGTGGGGTGATTTTTTAGGTCGGGTCGTGTTGTTTCGAACTGCGGCAGTTCAAAGTGTTCGGGAATTAACCTCAAGGGCGTGAGGCTATATCTCCGCTAACTTTTACATTTTAAATCGTCTTGTTCTTGTGCCAATGGAAACTGTGAATATTTAGGTGAACCGTCGACTCCATGGGCCAATATTTGGCATGTCGATGAATTTCGGATTGGCATTCCTAACTCTCCCAGTTTTAGATCGTTTTGATGTGTGTCGTGGAATTAATGTCATCGATGGGATCACATTTGTATCATAAGAGAGATTTTAATCTCCCTGATGTCGCCTTAGAACTTGAATGATTCGAAATGGTACATACTTCTTTTCTTGGTTTCACAAATGTTTTTACGCCCCTTTATTCAAGAAGAATTTTAGTAAACGTAGGATTAATCTTATGTGGTATGAAATTATGTAAAAGAAGTCTATTTTGTTTGGAAATGTGAAATGCTTTTCTCAGAAATTTTCAAATATTTTTGCAAGGTACTGGCGTATACACCATGAATGGTTTAAAATCTTTCATTATTTATTTAATCACGCATTTGCTATGCGAAGAAATGACAATTGCTTTGCATTTAGAACTGCCGTTTTCGTTTGAGCTCATTACCGTGTTATCTTTGAATGACAAGGAAAACATTAATGTGCATAAACATTTCTACTATACCTATCCCAATGATGCGAACTAAAAGCTATCAGATGAAATGTCATAAAGAGCAATATAAGGTAAGGATTAAGATGGAATCATTATGTCTTATAACACTCCGAAAGCTACCTTCATTAATATGACTCTGGAGAAATAGTCTTCGATAGCATCTTTTATCAGTTTGCGAATGCTTCTTCAGTATTCTTGGCTCTGTATCGAGGGTATCTGATGGGAGTAACACTGAAGTGCAGCTAGGATGATAAAGAGAACTCGTATTTCCGGAATCTCCTGTCTGCCGCCTACGTTTTCCTAAACGGGCTATCTTTTTTCGCTTTCCCCATCTCTAATTGTTCCGTGGTGGAGGCTGGTGGTTGAATGTGCAAGCTCCCATCTGCATCCGGGTGTCTGGTCTATTCTCCTGCAGTACTCCTAGGATTGCAGCGCTTGAACGAAGATGCGCGGTCCCGATTCGATTAGCTCTAAAATCAAGTATTTTACATCTGCCTTCGGAATATTTTTCCATCTGCTATTTTAATATATTCTATTCACCCTGGTGAGGCATTAATTTTCAATATCTCTGAATCATGCCTCCCCTCGGCACGTAGGAAAAGCATGTTCAGCTATTTGCCTAGGTTTTAATCGCCTTCGTTTGGAAGAAGTTACCGATTCTTTGTACCTTCTTACTGTACGGGGAATAAAATCTCTCTCCATCTTCTTTTTTTATATCCTTAACTCATTAAAACTCATTTAGCTTGTGATGAACTTAAATGCTTAATCTATGTAAGCATAAACTTGTGAAAAAAGTGGGATAAAATATTCTGATGCGATTCTCCTTGAAGGGCTGATTAATGTTTTTGGTCCAAATTGAGTACACCTTATCGATTATTTTCTTTCTAATCGACTGTCAACTTCTTCCGGCAGGAAAGGAAAATTTTATTTTGATGAAGGTGCGGTGCATACAATTCAAAACCTTCCAAATAAATGTATTATTTTTGATTAATAGTTGTTTGATATTTTTTCATATACCTAAGCTTCACGCAATCGATTCATTTCTTTCAAATCTCCATGATACTTACTGTGATTGCTAAAGATTTCCCCTCCAATTTGAATTTGTTGCGATCATATGACTGGAATAAAACTGCCTGTAATCGATTTTTGAGATTTTAGATATTTTTTTCTCTAGGAACCGGCTCGTGTAACTCGTGTGTCTCGAATCGGCTCCACCAAATCGATTCTATCCTCCAAATCAGTTATCTCACCTCTGCGGTCCGCAGTGCAAGTGTCTTCTTTTTACAACTCGACTCGTTCCTTTGGCGGGGGAGGTTACGAGCAGACGGCCGGGAGTTGTGGAGGGAAAAAGGAGACATGATTGGACGTGGTGTGAGGGTTTGGGGTCGGGCCCGCGGAGTGCGCTCGCTAGGGTTGTTCGGGTGTTGACAGGGGCGTGGTACCGGGGCTTCCGCCAGGGGGTGCCCCGTGCCTCACGTATTCGATATCGCACGGCGTTTCGCCTTTGTTTCTCGCCTCCTCTTTATTATTTATTTCTTTTTTTTTTGCCCTCCTCCCCCTCCTTGCCTCGCAATCCTCCTCGCACCTGCGCCCGGTTTAAATACGTTTTCTGCTCCTTCCCTCTTTCACTCTCTGCCTTCTCTCCTCGCCGCCTCTTACTCCTCCATAAAATCATGCTGGTCTTGGCGGTGAGGAAGTTAAATTCTCGTCTGTTATTCTCTATGGTCGTGGGTTTGGCTCATACCAGTGTGGGTTTTTTCCTCTCGTGTGTGCTTGTGCAATGTGTGAAGGGTTAGAGTATTACAGTTCTAATTTCTCTCTCAATAAACATATCATAAGTATGTACACGCATAAGTTATTAGAGCTTGCATCAAGAACCAGTTCAAGGCCCTGGATGCCTGCAACAGCTTTGTACTTAGGACTTAGCATAGCGTGGTTATACCGGTCCTGTAAGCAATCACGCGATCATAAAACTAGTACAAGCGTGAGACTTAGGAACGTTACCGAATTTACAATCGCATATAAAATTTCGCGCGTATATTTAAAGGGAATTAGTTGTAATCTTCTCGGTCTGCTCGAAGGAAGTACCCAACTAGATCAATTAGTGTCATGAAATGAAGGTTCTGACAATATGCTTGCGAGTATAGGTACGTTATTGCCAGAATGCTAATTGTGAATCTCTTACGTTTTCGAGATAGCTCATCATCAGCTATCATTCCTCCGAAGATTGGTTTGCGGCAGCCCTTGATTCCATTTTTCTTTCACAAAATCGCTTTATTTTCCTAATTATTCATCATTTTAACATCCTTCATAATTTACATAATATATTCTGCTGCTTGTCCTTCTCGTCCTTGATCTACCTCTGCATTTTTTCTTCAATATTTTTGTTAAGAGACTGATAAATGTCAGAGTATTTTCCATGAGCATTTTTCTGCTTATTCGCATAGTTTTAATAAGAATATTTTTCATTTGTGGTTATTTCCGACCCTTGATCTTCATAATAGGTACTTCTCTTAACCCACAATTTCGGTTTGTTCAATCTACTTTTCTGCTACATATACCGTTCGAGATATTGTGTTCGTAGTTTCCGCACACGTGTAGAAGAATGATGAACATCTAATGGCCGGAGAGAATCACCAATGAGGAAGCCCTAAGAAGGTTGAGAGAGAAAAATGCTCGGCGAAAACTCCTGAGGAGAAGAAGTGACTAACTGATTGGACACATTTCTTGACAAACAGTATCTTTAAGACCTAATTGTAAGAAGAATTGACGATGAAGACCAAGGACGGAATCAATACATGAAGCGTTTTATGAAGGACGTCAAAGAGCAGACTTACGAAGAAAGAGTGAAACGTTTAGCTGAGAGAGAAGAGAGGAGGGGAGAGCTACAGCGAATCAGTGGTGCGATCATGAATCTTTCCTGCGAGTTGTCGCTATTGATATCCGAAACACGAACACGTCAATTGTTACGAACTGTTCTCAATCACAGTTCGTGTGATTTGCTCTACAAATGCGAAAACAGTGATTTCAAAGATCAGGCGTAGTTTGAATTACGTCCATCACATTTTTCTCATTCATTAAAGCGGTGACAAAATTACGATAGCGCGAGTGCGTTAAAAGCAATGTAGATCTGTAATCATGCCCCAGTTCTCGGATTGATGGCTTCTGATGATGATAATGAGTAAAATACCAAATCTTTACGGTGTGATGTAAGCTTGAAAGCCTCATCCACCCCCAAACACACTACGTTTCCCGCATCCACGGCGCTTCTCCACACCTTGAATTTTCTCTCTCCAATTCTTATTTTTTCCCCTCTCGTCTCTCCTCCTTTAATTTCGTTCCATTCCTTCTCGTGCGTGAGGTTAGTGTGTGATTCGGTGGGATGGGGAATGAGGGATCTCTCTTCCTTGGGATGAGGTGGGGCGGCGGCGGCAAGGTGGAAAAAGGAGGCCGCCCCGGCGTCTCCCGCACTTCGACACGCCCCCGAAGGGAATTCTCTCTCTACACCGCCCCCACCACCCCCCGCACTACCCGCCTCCTCCACCCCCGCAGTGCCCGTGCCTCGTCCGCCTTCTCGGCTACGCCCCCACAATGCCTCCCGACTCAACTCACATCAGTCCCTCACTCCTTCCTCATGCTGGCATCGGCTACCTCCTGCCACGTTATTCCCGGTTTCACGCCGCCTTCGTCCGTACCAACTTAACATATCGATATGAATTCACACTGCATTCTGTCGTCGACTTACGGCCTATTCGACATACGACGGGTTCGACTTAAGGCCGAGTGTTAGGCAGTGCCGTGAATCGTGCTGCTCAAGAGTAGCGACAGTAGTACCTCGACTTACGAACCACTCAACATACGAACTTTATGATATACGAGCTTATTTCATTTTCCGCTTTGTTCTCTAGTTATGCATTTACTCTCTAAATACGAGCTGTTGAACTTCTGTGATACAATGTCAAACTAGACTACAAAATGCGAGCAACAGTGTGATAAAATTTACTAAAAGGCGTGCAATTCCATTAGTGGTTAGCTGACATTACGATTATAATGATACGTGCCATCACAGCAATGTATGTGACCACCTTATTTTGGAAGTTTTTCTTTAGTTCATCCAAGGAGATGGCGTAGGGTAGGTGGGAGAAACAGAAATCGGATAATTTTATCCTCACTTAATTATAGAATTTTTTTGTTCTGTCGTTGTAAATTCTGCACCAAAAAGTATAAAATATCGCTAGGAAAAAAATATATCTCTTAGGAAAATTACTTGAGACTTGTATTTACAATAATAAGAAACTTAATTTCCTGAATGGTGGCGTGTTATTTCCTTTGGGAGAAGCTACCGCGTTAACATAGCTATTGAATAATACTGCTTGAAATGAGGTTCGCTTTGCATTTATCAATACAGTCAAAAGCAGCTATGCGAGCACTTTTAAATTTGCGAGAATGGTAATTTGAAAGAGAACGGGCATAACCTACACGGCGGACGACGGTTGTATATTTCTGACGTCATTCCCCCTCCATGCACATCAATGGTACGCTTGAGGTTCGGGACGTTGGTAGTGTGAACGGGGCGTCATCATCCATCCCCTCCCGGCAGCCTCCGGTCGCTTTTCTTCACCCGCCCTCCTCCTCTCGCCATATTCCTCCCCACCGGCTCTCTCTATCTCTTGATTCCCGACGTGGGTACTCCTTTGCTCCCTCATGCGACCTCACCAATTCGTCACCGCCTCTCTCCCGCCCCCTCCTCCCCTCCGGCCGCCTCCCCCGTATCAATGTACCCCCTCCCTACCTCAAATTTCTCCGCTCTATCTCGATCGCAGCTCTCTCTTTCTCCGTATATTTTTCTCATTCTCGTATCTCCTCCAGCGCTCCGCGCAGTGACACTTGTTCTGCATTGAGGTGGTTGGAGTGCGTCTAACAGTGACGCAGCTTGTAGGGCGGGAGGGGATCCATGAGGTTCTGAAACACCTCCAAAGTCTTGTTGAGAAGAGTTTTATCTAATTTCCGAAGAGAAAATGAGGCAAAGGGAAGACGTCCAAACTTAGTTTTGTCAATAAATATAGACTAATGTAGTAAAAAGTGACCTTGCTGAGAAAGGAAACAGTTGTCCTCGTTATGGTAGGTACTTCAGAATACAACTATACGATGAAATCCGTTTGATCAAATGGAGATTGTGGTAAAGCTCAATTTTTTCTTATATTAGTTGGTTTACTACTAACTTCCATGGAGCTTGAAATAATTCAAGTGAGTAATTCGTGAATTAAAAATAATTCTTGGTACTAGGAATATCGCATTTTCATTGTGCAACAATCCTCTGAGCCCGCCAATACTCGCTTTTCAAAGGTGTAGATTGGCTACTGCTTGATCGAGAGAAGTGCTGAAACTTATAAAATTAAATGATTCATACTGCTGGAGTCCAGTGTATAGTATTATTGCAATGCCTAGGCGTCGTTTGGTTGTACATACTTAAGCGATTGCTCTCTTGAGAACCTGTTTTTGCAGACTTTTTATTTTTATAGACACCCGAATAATTCCATTTTTGTAAACATTGTGTCCTTACGTTTTTCTACTCTTGATCAAAACATATTTACTGTTTAATGTTATATTACTCCTTTCATATTGCCTATTGAGTCATACAAAGACTAATTGTAAGAGTGAGAAAGAATGGACAAATACATTCTCAATAATCCTGTGTGAACCAACTAATTGCTTTCCGAGAAGTACGATTTTAGTTTTGAGTTCTTAGATTTGATTTGCATATTTAGATTTGCCAGCTTCCGTTTTACTCTATGTTACGTTCACTCGAGTAGGTTAGTTTCGTAGATTGGTTCCATTTCGCATATCAATGTGAATAGACGAAAACTTTCCTGGATGGCTATTAATGCGTTGGTATATTACTGGGCTGCCCTTGAATTGTATTTTATTGGTTTGGGGAGCGAAAGCTTGTAGCTCCGCTAGTACAGTGGTCCGAAACCGGTCGGTGTTATCTGCTATATGGGCCACCATTTCAGGTTCACTTTTCTATGGAAGACTAAAGCAATAAACGCTGAACTAAACCTTGCAGCTATAGGTCTTCAGCATTCTGGGTCCTCTGACGAAGTTCTTTGTCTTGGCCACCGCGAAATCAAGCTCGCAAAAACTAAGTTTAAGGAGACAAAACTGTTATTATGCCTCATCTGTAAGGCTTCAACAATGAATCTTCAGCTTTATTGGCAGGTGATACCATTGTTGACTCCCAATAGTTGCTTTTTACTGTCGACATCATTTTGGATATTTTCCCGCGAAGCCGGAAATTCTCAACGTGCCGATGCTGGGTATACTATTTGAATAAAGCTCATTCCAAATGGAGGTTTGAACATGTGAATTCACGCCTTATGATCTGGCTCATCTTAGTATGATAAAAAATATTGTGTGCTTAGAATATATTTCGGTTTAACATAATGTCCGGGAAAAACGGTTATATTTTCGTTTTTTATTCTCTAATAATAACGCAAAGCGAAAATGCAGTCATTATTCGTAGTTTCGTAAGCATTTTCTTGAGAATGTGGTCTTTAATTACCAACTATAGAAAGCTAATCTACATTCCTTTACCTGCTAAATTATTCTTTTCATGCAAATTTATGATACCAAAAGTTTGTGGTAAGCATTGAGAAATAAATTAGCCGAGCCTTGATTATACTGGATCACCTATGTCTATGAATATTAACAGTGTAAGTCATGAGCACATTTAACTCCCAAGGCTTAATATGGTTTGACTGAATTTCTTTTGGCATCAGTTGTAATGCTACAAAATTTATCGTTTGAACCGTTGCGGATATGTGTCAGTCAGATAAATCAGAAACTGTTTATCCAGCTGTGAAGTCTTATTTCAGCACGAATGTTAAAACTAAGATGAATTATGAATACAAATGTACCCGAAACTGACTGACTTCGTTCCGATTTGAGGCAGTGATAGAGTTATCTGTTCCATTATTTACCAATTCCTACCATAAACCATTCATCAGTCATAATTTCAAAATAAGAAAATAATAATTATTTTTCAAGGCCCTCTGTATAAACCTTCTCTGGAAAACTACATTATTTGTCTTCAGCTAGTGTTTAAGTTGCGCTCAAAGCTTTGCAGAGTATCGTATATATTTGTCAGTAACATCTTGGGAATGAATCATCTGTATTTTTCAATTTTTTTTCTTTAATTTTTTCGTAAACAATATCCCGCAGAAAAACCAACTAACAAAATAAAAATGTAAAACATGATTTTCCTCGTAATCCCGGTGAAATCTTCCTGGTAAATTTCGTTGAACGACATCCTGTTCTTCATAACTCTTATCTTAAAAGAGTCAATTGTCTAATTATTTTCAAATGTCACCTCAAATGTATTCAAGCCAGTAAAATTGAAACGGTATAGTCTCCAGGCTGCATGCAGTTCCGCGTTTATTCAAACTCAGGTATTAGAATGGCTTTATGAGCCTACATGTCCACTGATAACGGATATTACTGATCATCCGAAAGGGAATGTAAATAAAATATATTCATTAACAGGTCTTAGAACCCATTGTCCAAGAAATGACTTGGCTCATAAGTTTATCGGATCCTTTAGTATATCTGGGATCAATCTTAACCCAAAAGTTTATCTGACGTTAAGTTGAATTGCTCCTTCTATTCCCAGAGTATTTTAATAAAATACTCTCGATAAAAGCAAAGGACACACCTATGAACGAATTCAAAGTAAGGCCTGAAACAGTTGCATTTTATGCCGCTGTTTTAAGTCGTGTTTGAGCGCATTGATCAATTGTAGACGTAGGTCTTAAATTAGTCAAAGCGCTCAACTCGACTTAAATTTGCTGACATGATTAGTTGAAATTCTCGGAACGGTCATTTGAAGTCTTCCCCTAAAATACAGTGGGCAAAGTGAAAAATAAGGCCAAAATAGGCAAACGTAGTAGTTGTGTAAATAGTTGTGTAAACGTCTTCATTTTTTACGTATTTATTCCGAAAAATGCTATAATTGTTAAGTACTTCCTATATTCTTGTTCAAAACATTGGTGTTGTACCTTGCACCCGTGCGCGTGAATGCGCACAATTTTGTTTCGTTCATTTCGTCTTTCAAGTCTAATTGGTATTATGAATTTCAAACTGTCGGTAACCAGTGTACTAATTCCAAATCATGAAATTATAAAACAATAGAGATAAAATACAAATTCGGGACCGAGTGTCATGATTGAGGCGAAAGAGATACCAATGCGAGGACTAGATGTGGAGGAAATAAGGGAAACAAAACAATATTTTGGCCCATTAAGATTCCTTTCCTGGAAAGAGGAGCTGCTTCTCCCCACAGTGGGAACTCCTATAGAAAAAAATTGAGTGAACGGAGTGAATTTTAAAACAATTATGAATGGAGACATGAATGGGAAGGATGACCAAAGAAGACAACAAGATGGAACACAACTGGAAGATTATGAAGGACGTCACAGTGAAACCTCATTTGAATGAAACAATTAGCAGATAGGGAGGTGATAGCTGCAGCCAACCAATATATATTGAGTAGAGCTTTACATTCGTTCTGGTTCGCTGCTCACTTCGCAATACAATTGCGCATTTGCTTTCCAATTTTGTCACACCGTGCGCACTAGGAAGCGCTCTTCAGAACTGATTGGGAGCGGACTTGATGTACCCTGAGAAAATGTAAAACTTTGATAATTGAATCCGCGACTTTTGCTTTTCAGTAAAGGCATCAAACATATATTATGTTAAGTTTTAAATTACTCTGTTGTAAATAACTTAGGTTTTTATATGCACTTTTTGAACGAATTCGATCTCTATACAAGCATCATTCAACCGTGGCTATTGTGAATCTAAAAAATGTTTTCTGTCAGCGGGTGACCGAACGTTTTGCCTGCATAACATCGTTCCATTCATCGTCGTTCGTGTGCGCTGAAGTACGCTGATGTGTTCCGATCCGCTCTATCTTCAACAACTTGAATGGAAGGATCCTATTGACTGCTGATATGATGATGAGGATTAAGGAGGAGGTTTGAAACGGATTAAATTCGTGGAGACCTCTGTGAATAAAGCATTTTTGTGAAACTTATCAGATAATTTCATTGCCTGTGCACTCTGTCCGTGAAAAATACAACTGCCATCGCCGACTATTGATTGCCGATGATGATGGGAGCTTGAAATGCATCACATTTGTGGAAACCCTGGGTCTGTGAACCAATTATTTCTGTGAAATTTACCAAATTGTTTCATTACCTGCGAACTAAGTACAACAAAGCTATCTATAAAAAAACAACTGCCATAGACGCCAGCCCGCTTGCTTCCCCGTGCGCGATCTCTTGACGGCATGGAAGCCAAGGCGGGGGAGTAGGAGATCGAGAAGTGGAAGTGGAGGAGGAAGGCGGAGAGAGAGAGATAGAGTAGAGAGCGAAGGAAAACGCAGTCTCCCCGAGAGGTCTCTGACCCGCCTCACATCTGTGTGGATGCTGCGATACGTAGGTACGGGAGGAGAGAGAGAGAGTGGAATGGGGAGGGAGGGGGGTGGAATGGGATGGGATATGTGGTGGCGAGAGGTGTGTGATCTCGTGTGGATGCCAGCAGTGTGTGTGTGTATGTGCCAGCAGCATTGGAGGAACGGGGGGGGGACTTGTGGGAGGATCTCTACGAGGGAGGGACCAGCTATACAGACTGGATTAAGGTTGGAAGAGAGCGGGGGAGTGATGGAGGTGGAGGGATGGAGCGGGGGGTTATCTATCTGAACGGAGTCTTTTTGCCATGTCATCGTCGTCTTCCGACACCACCCTCCTCCTTTGCTGATAAAAAAAGAAAGCGGTCCTGGTTTTATAGCGCTCGCGTGGTAATTGATTACAAAAAATCAAGGTAGGAGAGGAAGTGGAAAGAGTATAAGAGGTTTAGAATTATATATATGTATAAAAAATCACCGAGAGAGAAAGAGCGTCGTAAAAGCAGCGGGCAAGTCTATTTCTTGGTTATTAAACCATGCGGATGTGGGGTGGATATGCTCGATCTATATATATATATATATGCATGTAAGTTTTCCACTGTGTGTGAGGGAGGAGGGAGGAAAAAACTTTGTAAGAGTGGTTGGAAAACAGCAGGCTCATCCTTTTTCGACCCGCCTTTCGCTGTCTGCGTAGTTCAGTCCTTGATTGTTCCCCGGTTGTGGAGTCTTTGGGTCAATCGAGTGCGTTTGCTTGCTCTTAGTGTGCGTACGTGCTCGTAGCGCGTGGAAATGCGTTCGATTATTACGGTTTCGACTTTTTTTCTGGCCGTCCCCTTTTCTCGAACGAGTCATCTTCGTCATTTTGTTTCTCCTTTTATCGTCGTGCCTTCCCTTGTTTTTTTCCTCGGCAGAAGAGTATGACGTATGTAACAAAGGCGTTTTAAGTTCTACGTAAGAGGTCTGTTTTTACCGTTAAGAAGCCTCAGGGAAGGAGGGGCGGAAGGGGAGCATTAAAAACTTAGGGTTTAAGGGTTGCGACGTGAGTGCTTCGTAATTATGTACTCTACACGAACTAACTTTTTCATGCTTGTTGTACCGCGCAATGGCTGTTAATATACTGTTTAGTGCGGTCATATGATTTTATATCTTCAATGGAATTACTACTTCAGTGGAATATTTTTTTAATTGGCACATTAATGTATAAAACGGAGTTCTAATATTTTTTATTTCAAGAATTAGGCTTGATTTTGGCCTTCTTAAATTATTATGATCTATATATATTTATTTATGTTGGATTATCAGATATTGAATTCTTAATTAGCCAGAAATAACCACCTAATATATGGATTTAATTTTTTTGTTGATAAAAATGGTTTCTTCCGAAATCGAATATGAATGCATCTAAGATCTTCAAAATGAGTGAACTCACATTCATTTTAGAAACCTTTTGGGTTTGAAGATCATTTATGCTCATTCCGAGCATCTTATTTCATTTTAATTCTTATTTTCCATCGCGGAACATAAATTTCTTTTTTATTGCATTTTTTTCAGGGTATAGCGTATGGTAATCGTTATTTTTCCACATCATACCTCTATTTCGAATTTTCCCTTGATAACCATTTAATGTTAATTGTCAAATATTAGATTATACCGCTAATAACTAATGAAGCAACATTTTCTGTGTCACGTGAACTTTCCCACCCGCCCCGTTGCAAAATAGATCGTTATCACTTACTGTCTGTATTCATCTTAAATTTTCCCTAATCGACTCTTCTTTCGAAATATTAACGTCCATATCCTGCTAAAGATGTAGAGATTGTATCGCTTATGACCTCTTGAAAGACACCTCTTTCATGTCTTTACCATTTTGATTAATGTGATTGCTTCCGAGAATGTTTTAGCCGAGATCCACAATGGGTGGATTTCTGTATTTATTGCGCTAGTAGTAAAAGGTCAGCTGTCCTGCCTTCTCCCACTCCCGTGGCCCTGCGCACAATATAAATGTTGGAATATATTTACGAGAAAGGCGAAGTGCCATTCCTTTTATAATTTACCGTTATCCGCGTAGAATTTAAGGCTTCGCCTCCCAGTAGTATTTTCGACTCTATTGTGGGAACGTATTTCGATTTATGGTTATTGTCGTTGAAAACTGATGGAACGGAAGGCTATTTCCTTTCCGAAAGCCACTTAATGCGCTGCCAAATGTTGGTTTTAGGTTTTCTAGGTCGTCTGCTTTAAAGGAATTTACGAACGGTTGTGCCTTTTAGCAGGTGTAGGAGGTGACGATTGATTTATATTCTGTTAGATGCTGTAGAGCGACTCTTCTGTGACGTTAATAATTCTAAGGGGTCGGACCTTAATAATTTTTTATTTTTTTATATTTTCCTTTTGAGAAACAGTTTTTCCCCTGATAATTGCGCCCTCTGATGTGTTCCTTAATATATCTATGTGCATTAAATATTTATTAAACAATTATTGTATTAAATTGTGAAAAATTTGAGATCTCAAAGATAATGTCTTAAGTACAAAATAGTTTATACGAAGAAAAAAATTGCAATGAAGACTCTAGTTAACAATGGCGGCGTTGAAGTGAGTTAAATGAAGTTATTGATACCAATTAGGCAAGTATTTAGGCTGCCTACTTCTCGAACATCGTTCGTTGTTGCTTGTTATGCTGTTATTAATTGCTGAGTTTTCGTAGCTGTCACAGGCAACAACATCGTGAATAGTAATCACCCAAGTTATATCTGCGGAAATCTACGTTAGAAAAAAAAACCTTTCAAAAAAAAAAGTTTCTTGGGGAACTTTTGTGATTGTAAGTAAGAACTAAAAGTATATTTTCTTGTGATTTACCGCTAATGATCCCAGAGAGAGTGCAAATGTATCGGAATTCTGGCGATAAATCGCAAAGAGTGGTTCTTACGTATTTTTACGATAGAGGTTCACTCGTGACATACTTTTTCGATTTGTGGTGAAACAGACGAAAATTGTTGTTGTTTCACCTTTATACCCACGTCGGCAGATCGACTTTAGGTGAATACACTGCCCATCTGGCTCTCGCTGCAGTCAGTTCCCTTAAAACGTTGAGGAAACTCCATTACGTGCCGCGTGGTCTCTCACATTTGTCAATCCGTTACGAGACATTATCGTTCCCGGCCCACCCCCGAGCTATGGTGGGGAAAAAGAAGGATTATTTCCTCGAAATAGGCGATCAATCATTCTCTCGCCCCTTCCACTACTCTCTTCCACGTCAACGCCTGTCTGTCCCAAGTCAAATATCCTCCTAGACTCGTTAGTTAAAGTGCATTGCGAGAGAACTTTAAACAAACAATACGTTGCGAGGGAGCCCCGTCTCGTCGTCCCGCGGAACGAAAGCGATTTTCCAGCCCTGTCTCGCATAGACAAGGGGTGCGCATGGGAAAGAAATAAAAGTGGAATTTTTCCTTTTTTTTTCTTAAAAGTTATTTTTTTTTAATTCGACCCTTCTTCTCTAAAGGTTGGAACAAAGCCGTCCTAGCCCACGGGTGTGTACTGCCACGTAACAGTCACGGATGCATGGGCCCTCTCTTGGCTCTCAATATTAATTATGATAATGGGGTAAAGATGTATTTAATTCGTTATCAGTCCAGAATTGGAGCGAAATATTTCATTTAAAAACTGCGGTGAATTTATTTTAAAGAAGCTTTCCAAATCTCTTGCAAATTAAATATCCAAAAATGTGAGTTAGCTTTTGCTTTCCTATTGGTATATCTAATTTACGAAATTTGAGGCTCCACGGTTCAGGTGTAGGAAATTTATGGACGTAGGTGCTTTTAGGAGGCCATCTACGTGCATATTTTAAGATAATTCATGAGCATACAATACAGAAAACTTTGTGTATTCCTTAAATCCATGAACTTTCATTGTCAAACCAGAGCTTGTCAAGTTCCCCTTTCTCTAAGGCACTAGATTCTGTTCTAAATCTCTAAATATGTGAACGTTTGCGTTGATCGATTTTTTTTGTTTGGCGGTCGAACGTCCTTAACCTCTCTCAAGAGCGGAAGAATTAAAATGCCTTAGCTAACTCCACTTGTAATATTTGTTATCACGATCCGAGTTTCGACACTTTGTGTCATCTACCTGAAGATGGCACAAAGTGTCGAAACCCGGATCGTGGTAATAAATATTACAACTGGAGTTAGCTAAGGCATTTTAATTCCTCCGTAATGCATAACTTCAACAAAGTCAAGCCCCCAACCGTTTCCTCTCTCAAGAGGATAGCATTCTATGATTTTTTAAGGAAAATCACGCCGGATGTCACTTCCAGGGTATGCATACTCGGGGGCTCTATGCTGTATTGTCTTAGAGGTGGGCGCAGCCGCCACTTGGTATTTTCGGCGCGCCGCCGATCTCCTCGTCGGTGCGGATTCGGCGTAATGGGCACACTTTTGTGTCAACTACCATAGTAATGTGCGCCCATATATTAAAGGAGAATGTAAATGATGTTTTGGCGCACGGAAGTGAAACCTGGTTTTTTTGGAAAAAATCCGTTTTACGTGGTTATCGCTCGTAATTTGTCCATAAAATTTAGGTATATAATTTATTTATTATGAATAATGCAGTGAAATGTAAATACTAGCTTCATTTTGCATTTTTGTAGATTAATAATAGTGGTGCCGCGACAATTCCGCTATTCATGTCTCAGTTTTCAGCATATTAACTGCAAAACTGATCCATTCAATATGGCCGATTGCGCATTTTAATGGCTTAGATATTCCCCTGTGCTGTCGTGCCGGGTGGTTCCACCTATTCTCTTCTTTAATCAATTTTTGTACCATTGCGTTTGTTTTTAGCTGCGTCGTGTCGTTTAAAGTGCTCTATTTATTTTGTACTTCTTTTTTATATTGTGGTTATACCTATGTATGGCCAAACTCAGACCGATTATTGCTACGTTACCAGACATTAATAAGCATTGCAACTGTAACTTTGCCTCTTGTCTTAATTGCTAATCGTCTTTTTATTATAAATTTATCGAACTTGAGCGTTTAAATATTTATGAATGCTCTGTTTTTGAAGCCCTGAACTCGCAAGTGTAACTAACTATAAGCTGGCGCCGAATACGCTGCCACTTGTAAATGAAAATATTCCTCTTACTCCAAGATCTGAACCCGGGAATCTTGTGAAGGGATCCTTGTGGGAAGCCAGTGCTCCTTCTAGAGCGCCGAGTGATCCAATTTGGTTCCCGAGTGCGATGAGTGGGAACAGTGATGATAAAGATGAGGTTAGACTTTTTTGTCGTGAATTGGTAGGATACCATACTTTTCTGTCAATCACTACGAATATGAAACCATAGTTTTTTTCGTTTTGCAGCCAAATGTCTTCCCATGTGCAAAATTAATAGTGAAAAAAATCGTTTGCCTGGACTGGGACTTTGAGACATTCGTGTGTTTCTCTGAGGGTGACGTCCACCTATGTCGGTTGGCTATATTAGCGCGGCGACGGTCAGTTGAGGTTATTTGCGCCATCGAGGACAGGTGGGTAGGTTGGTATCGAAGGAATGCTTTGGGGTAGTAGGGGGAGTGGAGATAAACTAGGCACCGGCATTAGGATGCTCGCGAGAGCTCCAACATTTGACGTCCCATCTGACAGGTAGAATACTTCACTTGAAATGCTCTCCAAATAACCCACAATTAAGGATCGGGCAGAAACGTGGACTAAGAGAAAAGAAGACGAACATTGGCTGTTGACGTTTTAGATGGTGTAGAAGAGGATAGAGAAGGTGTGGTGGACGGAAAGGAAGGAATACGAGGTAGTAGTTAATATGTTTGGTGAGGAAAGGACACTTCTGAATGAGAATAGGGGTGGGAAAACTATGTGGTTGGAAGAGGTAGTGAGGGGCGAAGGGTTACTTAAGAACGTGATAGAGGGGAGGATGTTGGGTAAGCGGGGAAGGGAAAGAAAGAGAATAGGTTTTATGGATGGAATGAAGAAGGATAGGACGTGCTCTGAGATGAAAAAATAAATATTAATAGCAGATAGGGTCCTGCGCATGTAAACATCCAGATAATTTTTTCTCACTTCCATTTTAATATACCTGAACTGGTAGATAACCTTAATAATACTAATAATGAAGGATCGGGAATACGTTGAAAAATCTCCCCCACTGCCTGGGTTTGAAGTCGGGCCCCCGGGATTGGAAGCCACTACTCCAGCCACCACACAAGCCCAATGCCGAACCAAGTTTTAAGTTTAATTGCTTCGAAACCTCCTCGACTCTGCTCTTCCAAAGTTCGGATCCAATGGCAGAACTTTCAAGGATGTATTTCGCATACGCGCGCAGAATGGTGTCTCGAGGGTATGCATCCACGGGGTGCAATGCTGTGCCGTGGCTCATGTGATCCGCTCCATTCCTCTTCTAGTTCTTTCTCTCCACTCTGCCCACCTCTCATGCATCTCTCTCCATTTCCTTCTTCGCTCGGGGGGCCCTGTTCCCGCGGCAGTCTGACCCGGCGCAGTCCCCCTTCTTCATACCGCCGTCCCGCCAGTCTCCGGCGACGGCGTCGCCAGCCTCCCAGCTCCGGATGGATTGCCTCCACTCGCAGGTCACCCCTGAGCGCAATTCATCAACTTGCCTCCCACCACCACTACCCTCGCCCGCCCTTCTTAACACACACACAAGCACAAGGATGGAGCGTATCTTTCCAATGCTTCTTCCCTTGCCTTCTCCTCTCTGTTAAAAGAGTCGACATACGCAAGAGTCTACACCCTCACGCTCCCTCTCCCCTTCCCGTCTTTCCGGCCCACCCAAGATATTTTTCGAATCAGCGTCAAGTCCCCTTCACTCATAGTGTAAAAGGTTAGGAATATAACTCCCTCCGGGGCCCTGTTCTGTTCCCTTCATCCAAAACGTTCTCCCGCCTCACCTCACCTCCACCCCTTCCGCTTGTATATCCTCAAAACAATGCTGTCGTTCTCTCTCTCTCTTATGTTTCGTTCCATCTTAATGGAGATGGATGGACTCGCGTTACGGGTGTGTGTATGAGGCGAGATTTTTTTATTTAGCTATTCGTGTTAAATGTATGCGTTTTTATCATTTGTGTGACTTTCATTTATTTTTTTTACTCCCGCTCGGGTGATGGGGAGTCGTAGCGTGCGATTTACACGACGATAATGGTATTTCGTGTTGTTTTTATTTCGCCAACAATGGAAAATAAGGTGGGTGGGTACGTGAATATTGTTCTTTTTTTATGGACGTCCGGTGAATTGTGCTTTTCTTGCTTTTGAGGTGGTAGATGAAAGTTCAGCTTCGTTGCAAAGTGCGGGAAGACTCAGAATAACGCCCCCTCAATTTCAGTTTTCGCTCTCGTAGTTTTAGCAAGACCTTTCGCTTTCTGTTGTTTATGGGAGACTGGATTTTTAAATGCTCCCACTGCTGAGCAATGTCACACAGTCCAACCCAATAACTTATGCCTTACAATTAGAGTATAGTCCGAGTCAACTTCAAATGGATGTACAATTATATGTAAATAAACTGCAGGCAAATTAACATATTAAATGTAAATTCTAGGGAGAACACTTGATTGATTTTTATATTTTTTTGAAATTTGAGCAGTTTCCAACTTGGAATAAATTTGCTTATAAGTTCAACTCCATTTTTGTAATAACGTAACTTTATGAACAACCTCTTCCTGAAATAAATACATCAAGTCAAAATACTGGGAAAATATATTACATGAACATTTGAAGTCACTACTTCAAGTTAGCGTTTCACAATTTGACATCAATTTAAATGTATGATTTTAAAAACACAAACACGGTTATATCATTCACATCAGGTGTTTTATTATAAATTGTGATGAAAAATCAGAATTTGCTGTAATTGTTATACCTCATAAGTGTACGATAATGTAATCCCAACACTCTGTAATTAGTACATGATATTTGCTGCTTTCATTAAAACTCAATTCTAGGGTTATATATATTTTTATTTTACTACGGCCCGATGAAATATGTTTATGTCTTCAATGTGGCCCTCGTGGCGAAAAGTTTGGAAACCCCTGCCATAGACCAGAACAATAGCAATACAGCCGGATGGATTCGAACCCGGAGCCTTTGAATCGTCAGGTCCACACGTTAACAATCGGGCCTACACGGCTTGCTTTTTTTTCTACTTCTGCCTTATCCAGTTCGGACGTTGCTATCTTAATGACGATGTATGATTTTCTTGATGCAGTTCGGATGAGTTCCGCCGATGTTACTCCATGCCACTTTCTCAGACTAGCAAGCCAGGAACTTCTTTACCAGCGCCTCGACGCCCTTCAACCTTCCCATTAATAGCTATCGGAAGAAGTTGATATTTATCCTCATATTTCCTTATACCTATGTCTAAGATATTGTCATTCACCTAAACGTTCACATTTTTAAGCGATAGTGAATTCATGAAATAGTTAAATCTGGCGGGAATGAGAAAAGTTCAATGAGAACCCTTTCCGTCCAGATAGAAAACAATGTAATGGATGCACAATGTCCCTTCTCAAGGATGAGTTGAAGCTATGCTCTTGCGCACGGGAGGTGGGGGTCAAAGATGTGACCGTGCCCTCTTAAGAAAAGCCACTTTGTCGTTATCAAGATAGCAACACAGTAGATGAACCTGTAGCAGACCAATTTGTTCAAGAAATGTTCATTTTCTGATTCCCTGCAAAACGTTTCCCTATATTATTAATAGACAATATTAATTTAACCGTAAAATTACCACACTTCTTGACCGATATGTCTTTCCAAAAATATTTTTGTTGAAACCTGTTCTGAGAGCTAGGCATGGGTGGAACCTAGAAAAGAACCTGTATATAACCTACGGGTATCTTAATCGTTTCGGGCTTTGTGGAAGTACATTTTATAAATTAAAAGTAAAACTTTGTCTTATTCCACCAATTTATTTATTAGTAGGTACCTGAAGATGACGCCGCTGCGTCGAAACTAGTAGTACTGGAAAATAAATTGGTGGAATAAGACAAAGTTTTTCTTTTTATTTATACCTACGGGTAATTCAAAAGAATACTTGTACCGGATCGGTAGTACCGGTATCAATATTATCGGCATACCGGAATTTTTGACTGTTTATTTGCATTAATTATTCGCAAATGGACTAAAATATGACCTCATTAGTCCGGTATTTCTGTTAAATGGCATGAGTTAATTCCAGTACCGTAGATAGTTGCGTAACTCTCATCACCAATTAATTTTTATTAACATTTCGTAGTGATTAATCTATGCACTGCTGCGACTGAGTTCCTTTTAAACTACTATAGTAACTTGTTTTATAATGAATAATATATTTAAGGCTGTTTGAATGATGCTTATGTATAATTCAAATTCACTTGCGATAGAAGTTTATCATTATCCATCTTGAACGTCGCTACGCTGCATGCTATTTATATAATCGATGCGACTCCTAACATCTCTCTGGTCGATGGAAACAGTCGCTATGCATTGTTGTGATATGTGCTCTATGCATCCTTGTTTTCACCTTTGTCATCCAAAGTCAACAATTCAAAAGTTATTTATGCTATATTTCATGGATAAATAATTATGGGGAGTATTTTAGATGTAAATCAGTGGAAGATACAGTAGAATCTTCCGAAGTGTTAACTGAACTACTATCAACCTGTTGGAAAATTCTCTTAACAATTAAACTCCCGTTTTCCCTATAAAATTTATCGCTAGGGAATAATTTACCAATAATGTATTTTCCCTGGGAAAATCTTTTGAAAGTGGGTTGCAGTGGCTTAGAAGATATATGTTTTACACTAAATGTAGTTGGCTGTGAGAGGTGATATGTTATAATGGTTGCACATATTTTTCATTGAGAAATATTTTGTCGGCCTCCTTATAATTAATTATGATAACTCTATGTTTATATAGATGAAACTATGCACAATAATGTTGCAATTTTGGTGCAACACAGAAATGGTGTAATTTTTTGTATGCATGTGAAGGTTTACCCTGAAGTAACGTTTTGTTCTAGGAAAATTACTGACCGAAATCGTTCATTTCTAAAGAAAAAAGTTCTAGAAAAAACTTCCCTCGAGTTTAAGGGTAGTTCCTTAGGAAAGAAATTTTTTCTAAGAAATGTATTGTATTTTCCTTGGTTTTCCCTGTGTTATACTACCAATCAACTGGAAGAATACTTGAATGATGATGAAAATGAAATAGGGAATTCTTACAAGGAAATTTTCATCAGAGCAAAACCTAGCACGATCTCCTAGCGTGTTACACATATTTTTAAGAAAGTAATATGGAAAGACGTAGAACAAGTTAGCGAAGTTTTTTTATGTACGCATTGAAAATATAAGGTTGTAAGAAAAGAGTATTTTAGGGAAAAAATATATTTAATCCTACGTTCGATCGTAAGATGACAATTATAATTACTACTCTCGTGACGTGGGATATAGTATCGAAGAACTTAGATGATTCCATTTGAAATCTCCCAGTCAGAAAGGGTAAGTAAAAAACCTAAAAACGTTCGTTGTAGGTGAGTTATTGTGATATCACAATGTACTAACTGCGCTGACTTGACTGCACCGACTGTTCTGACCAAGGTATCTAAGTAGATACTTCTTTCGACTCAGTGACGTTAGGCATTTGGGTGTAATGGTAATGGGGATTGGGACGACTTGGGTACATGGTGGAGATTTGCCTCACTGGGTTTCACAAGAGCTTCCACTAAGAATGTTCTGGACCCTCATGCTGGAAACTTTTAGCACGGTTTTCGTGTACCCTGACAACTGTATACTTTCTTTAGACCGTTCCTTCGCACATCACAATGGGGCCTTGTTCATCTCACTGTCGGTTTTCCCAGATCCCTCGGACTTATCATAGAACTCAGAATGTAAAATACGATTTATTACCGAAAATATACATAGTACTTTTTCGAATTGGTTACTGATTAGCACCATGACATTTCGGATCGGATAATTTTGCATACTTTTTAGCGAACGATCATTGCATGAATTTTCGAACTCTAGCCTTTCCTATCTCCATCCCATCTATTTCAATTATGTCTAAAACTTTTAAATATCGGACTTTTTTATACCAGATCATATCCCTGATTGAAAATGAGTTTTCGAGTTAGTGGTCCTAACGCACTTGAATTTAATGAAGTCATTGATTCCGATCCTATAGACCAATTAAGTCTTGAGTGAGCGGACCTTAGTAATTTAATCAAGGACGAGCGTTTCAAGACACGCACTTGGTAATAATTGTCGTGAATTGTTATGAAGTTCATGATCCCCTTCCAGCTGGCTAGTTTTGAGAGAATGGAGGGCAAGTGTTAATTTTGAGGAGGGGAATTTGTACCTACCCTCCAATATGGGTATTTTTCCCATCCTCGCTAACAGCCTGCTGTTGTAGAACATAGTAGGTAGCTATAGACATTCTGTCTTTTATTTAAACCTCCTATAACACCAGTCTGCATTTTGAAACTTTTTGTCAGATTATTAGGTGTCTTTGAATCAATTTTGATGATGATTCTACAAATGACTTCCTTTTTTTTCTATCAGGTTTTTACACAAAATAAGAATTATGGTTTCAAGATTATAACTACTGTTAGCACAGGTATATTAACATTACTTCACGTAATGACAATATTTGTGACAAACATTTTTTATACTGTAAAAAATGCTCTAATAACATTTTGACTATCTTTCAACCAAACAAAAGCAGTGTTTCATTAATTTGTATTGAGAAATATCCCTCGAACAATAATTACCCACTGGCTCATATAATATGCACTCATCAATAAATCATAGAGGTTAAATTGGGTCCATTCTGAAAAAACTGTACTTGATAAAAGAAAACTAAGATCAGTTCTGAAATCAGTTTTCCCCTGGTGCCAGCACCCTACACTATCCAGTGATTCGAATCCGCAACCTCTGATTTGCCAAGCCAACGTCACCAATCTCGCTTCTGCAGCCTGCACATTTTGTTGTTAATCCCATTTTTTCTTCCGAAAGGAAATACGCTGATCCAAGGCTTTCACTTAGTGGCTGGAAGTGTTTCGTAACGTGATGTTACTAGACTTTGATCTAAAAACATGACTCATCACACGTTTTTCCCGCCGGGGGACGAGGTTCATCTGCGCTCTCATTTTCTGTGTCTGTGAAGGCGACTTTCAAATTTGATAAATGTGTCTTCGCTCGTATCCCAAGGTTCCGATGTCGATTGAGAAATGATACATCATTTTTAAACCCTCCACATTATCTACTAGTGTCATTACTGGAGAATCGGTGCAAAGCTATCTGTTTGCATGTTCTCGGAGCACCAAGATTATTTTGTTTTGAAAACATATTTCCAGCACGGGCTTCATGACAGTCTTAATGATATCAGCGTTTTAAGGCACTTATCCGACCCTGGTTTTCGTGTGTATCACATTAATATGTCATATTTTTCTGGGGGAGTCTAGTGCAGTTTGCGCGTGTCAAACATGAGTTCATAAGATCTGTATTTTTTTCCTTCAAGTTCCCATTTGGTCGGAAATATGGGATATTTTTAAAATCCTATTTCGGAAGTTTTTCTCGAGCAATGCTTGTGGGATCGTAACCCCACACGAAACCAAGAGTATAGTATGGGGACCGACCTGTTTTTAAGCCTATTGTACAGTCTTGTAGATGGTCTTTCAATCCAGAAAATATCGAGTTCATAAATCGATGAAAAGTGTGGTCCCTTAATAGTAGTGATGAGGAGAGCGGACTGAAATTTTTTCACCGTTAAGAATGCATGTAACGGAATCTTTCTAATTACCCTATTTGTGCTCGTGACCCTATCTTTTGGCCATCTCGAGTAAAATCTTCTTAATTCTCTATGACTGCTTTGGTTTTAATGTTTTTTCTCTCTTGAGCAAAGTCTTACTTTTCTTTCGTAAGAAAAAAACTCATTGACAAATATTTAGCCTGAAAATAGCATTTATGATAACATTGTGCTGTGATTGAGAAGTCAGCGATATTTTGTACTCAAAGAGTACTTGTATTCTGGTTAATAAACGTTTTCATCTATTCTTACAGCAGGCATGGGATGAAAGGTTTTTGTACTTAAATGAAAATGTCATCAACTCCTTTTACTCTGCTTTCGTTTTTAGAGACCTGCGCCAAGCAGTATCACTTCAAAGAGAGAAAATATGCCATTTTATAAAAGAGTAAATTTAGTTATAAGTTTATTTTGAATTTATTTTAATGCGCAACTGTCGGTAATAAGGTTAAATCTCGCGCGAGTCATTAAGTGTTTAGGTAAGTGCTTATAGAAGTCATTAATTTTCAGCACGTATGTACTCGTAGATAGCTCTGAAGACGTTTTTCTCGAAGAAAAAGGTCAATAGCGTTCGTTTCCCATGTGATGATGAGGGAAACGTCTTTTTAACGATATAACCTACCTCAATGAATTCGTTTCGTTGACGTCCGGTAGCAAGGGGAGCAATTAAAATCAAGATATATTGAGGATGGCGGGTTCATAATTTCCATTCTTTGACCTTGTAAGAACGGTATTCATTTTGAAACTAAGCCGGGAACAAATAATAGGATTGGAAAGGCATAGCTCAGGGTTAGGAATTCTAGCGCCATCAAAAACAAATCCGAACCAACCATATCCGATCATTAACCATTTTATTATTAACGTTGAAACGAATCCATTAATTATTTCTTTTAGTTACTTATTTTAATCGTGGATTATCAAAAATTTGCCTTGCTTTGCCCCGGTGGTCGATAGATCGGCTTTTTTTGCGTCGTTAACCTACACGTCAGTCCTTGAGAAGTGACGAACGTGAGCAAATCGCTATAAATGAATATGAAGCAATATAAAATGCGCCATGTGTATGCGCTGCGTATGAGAAACCGTAATAAATTATCCCCTAGATTAGTGAAGTAGCCATCATTCCGTCCAAGGGAGTTGAGACTCGAGAAAATGGTGAGGCACATGCAAGCGAACCGCAGTAGGCTCAATGAATCCCTGACTCACTGGAAAAAAAACTGCGCCTCGCGAATAAATTATGCGCTCCCGTTGCCACGGTACCCCTTTTTTTTACTTTTTGACACTTCTCCATCCTCCCGACTGCTTGCTTAGTCGTCCTTCCGTGCATTCTTCTCTCAGGTGCTCTGCAGTTTGTTCTCAAAAACCAGGTCAGCCAGTTCACCCATCTCTCTCTTTCCCATCCCTCCCCACCGATCTTTTCTTTTATAAGTCGCTCCAGATCTGCTTACAGTCACATCCAGCTCCCCAAGATGCATTGCTCCCGCATCTCTTTCTCTGGAGGAGGGTAAGGGTTAGAGAGAGGAATAGGTAAAAGTGTGAGATGGTACTGAGGGAATGAGGGTGAGTTTTATTTATTTTTCTCGGTGAATGGGTAGAAAAGTTATCCTTCCTCTATCCCCATATCCTTTGCCTTCTTTTACTCACTTCCCCCTTCCTCGCCCCCATCCTTCCGTAGAGTCAGCCAACCGTACGTCTTGTAAAATAATCGTCTACATCCACGGCAGAATTTATACTCTTCTTTATATCCGCCACAAGCGATCGTTTATCAAGCGGATTCCCCCATCCCCCTTCGCGCGCGCGGGGCGCATGGCAATGCGACGCTGTTAATTTTCGAAACGTCTCTTGCGAAAATCCTGCGTGTTGGGGGATTACATCGAGTACGACACGGCGATACTTACTCTCGCACATGTGCGGGGCTGGACCGTGAGGCCTACGTCACTTTGCTGTCGCACTACTGGCAACCGCTTTGTACGTCGATCCTCTCTCCCTCTTTCTCTTCCCGCAGCTGTTGTACGCGGTATCGGAGAAATGAGAGTAAGCCCTTGCAGTTTCTTTGTGAACCGCGTGTTTCCGAGACACTTTTCTTCTTCGGGGGGTAGACGGCGTCATGATGCACATATGAGGGTCGGTTGTTACTATTTTTATAATATTTTTTTACTCTTGGATTTATCTCGCGTGCGTGGGCTTTGCCTTAAACCGCGCGGGTATTTATGGAAGACCCTCCTCGAGAGGCTTGGGGTAATAGTGCGCAAATATAATAAAAAAATGTAAAACTTTCTCTCCAGGGATTTTCCTCGATGGTCGTGGGAGAGTTGGTAAACGCTCGTCGGTTTCTTGAAGTTGCGTCCTTCTTAACCTGTAGTTTCTGCTGGGATTCGGATGAAACGTTCATCTACATGTTAGTACGTACTGCACTGCGATCCGCTGTGGTGGGGTGGGTTGGGACACTGGCCTTGAAAAAAGGAGGAAAAGTAATTTGACGCAAAGTTTGACAAAAGTGTAATGTATGTTAACGGAGTCTCTTGGGCCTGGTTTTGCAATACCTGGCTAAAGTTAGCCGCATGATGGCGTCCTGTCAGAAGCGTGTGGCAGGGTGTGCTAGGATACCAGCCGTGAAAAATTAAGCAAATAGAGAAATGTAATAGGTGGCGGGAAAGAACGAAAGTGAATTGTGGTTTAACGAAGTGCTAAGGCAAATTTTTACAATGCCTGTTTAACGTTAACCTCTAGATGACGCAGCTGTTTGGCTAGCTTGATGTTAACTGACATATCGGGTTTCGCATATTCAACCAGAATGTCGGGTAGTTGATGTGGACATTACTTATGGAGGGAAGAATTTCATAGCTTCAGTTTTTATCCCGATAAAATATTAACCAAAGATTATGGAACCAGGTTTTTGTCTCGCTCAGATTTTTTTGTAGTCTATAATGATGCGTTGAAGATTTTTTTTTAATTTTATGGCTGTGTATCTATCATATTTTGAGGTATAATGCAGGTTGAAATTATATCCTTCATGTCAACCAGAAACTCGCGTGTTCTGAACTTTTTCTTTTTTGCTCTAGAGTGATTGTCATTGCAAATATGGTCTTATCTGTTTCATCTAATAATGAATTCTTCAAGCTAAAGTTTCAAGCTTAAAGCCTCCTCGCAGGTGTGCGACCGGGGTGTGAATTAGGGCCATACATGTACTACATTGCATGCTATGAAAACTTCCAAGTCTCACACACTCTTGTAAGCAAATATTTCTTGTTTGTAGGATTAAAAATAGCGGCCTAATGAAAACCTTTTAAAAAATGAATAATTTTATGCTTTTCAAATTTGTATGTAAATATAACAAGTAATTGGAAAAAGTATTTGTACAGCTTGGTGTTTCAGTAGAAAATGTCCGCTATTTATGGGAAAATTAATAAATATTTTATTTAGTTTGATTGATTTAAAAGCTGATATGCCCAATTGAAGCTTAAGGATATAAAGATATTTTCGGATAAGAGCTACATAATGTTCTTTTCTTTTACCTTGTTTATTAACCTCTAATGATAATTTGGTTTTCCATTTACTATATCCAAGGTATTCCATCGACCTTGGTCGTATCCCTCATTTCCTGGAGAGTTTAACCAAGTTTGCTACGTAATCAAACTATTCAGAAATCTTAAATAATATTCTCTAGAATTCTTAAAATTGAAAATTAATTCAACCTTCACTAAGTACCTATTTTTGATTTTCTGCTAGAACTTGTAGTTGACTATCCCAACAATAATGTAATTGATTTCATTTGTTCATTAATATCAGTTCTGATTAGATATTTATATTTAAAATTTCGAATAATCAAAGTACGACAAATATTATATGATTTTTTTTACGAATGAATGATTCCATTTTTAAGTTCCAAGTTTGAAAATACATCTAGTCTACGATAAAGGGACCGAAAAATGTCATTCATGTCAAAAATGTTTGAACCACACGTGTCTCCAATAGAATATTCGTGCTTGTTATTTATTTTACTGATACTTACTGTGTTATTATCCCAGTGTGATTTTTCCATGCGTGTGTTTGTTTTTCTTCAAGTGATTCCAATCTCTTTTTCCCACACAGGTGAGCAAAACTTCCACGCCTCCCTATATTTCGAACACCCGTGATTTCCCACACCGGAGACGATCGACGACGATTTTCAGCTCGAAAGGGGAGAAGAAAACAAATACGGCACGTTGTGTGAGTTTTCAACTGCCTATCCCCCATGTCAATTTGTCGGTGATTTTTTTTCTTCTTATTTCTTGAATCCCCTGTTTTCCTCTCTCCGCCTCCCCCTTTTTATGCTTTCCACGAAACTGCTGAGCGAAAAGAGCGGTGTGAGGCAAGGAGTGGTGTGGGGGATTATAAATTGCCGTCCTCGGCGTATATCTTTCGACGAGGTGTGCCGTTCAGATGCGCTCACCGCATTAGCCATTTCTTCGCGTTTGATGGCGACGATGATGGAACGTGTTAAATGGCAAATGGTTTGAGGGTTGTGTGTGATGCTGAAGTGTCGGCTCTCGTGGAGAGCCAGCGCGCATGTAGGTATGCGTAAGTGCACACAAGCCCTAGGAACGAGAGGGAATAAAAATATACCTACCGATTCAGCAGAAACCAATGTGTCTAAAATATATCAGTCCCCGATATTAACATATTTTATCATTATTATCATTTTCTCAGATAAATAATGACTGAAAAGTTGCCACATTGCGTATTAGCCGAGTCCTCATTTCCAGAATATTTTTTTATGATATGTTCAATGCAGATCGCATTTTTCAGTAAAGTATGAGAGGATACTCTTTATGAGGCGATGGTAATATAAGACATTAGTATTTCGGGGCTCTGGGAACTTCCTAAAGTAGCCTTTGTCCCCCTCTCCCGCTTTATCTCGTATGAGACTAATTTCAGCGTAATACCGGTTCATTTTCACAGCATTTTGAACTATGCTACCATCTTCATCTTCCATCATAAAATGAAAGAATGCAGTGATAGAAGAATGAGTGATTATTTTCAAACTATATTTCATCGAACACTTCGGGTCTCAGTTTATTTACCGTAGCCCAAAAATGATTTAAAAAAATATAATTTAGTTATGAATGCTGATTTTGACCAATTCACACCATTAAAGTTGAATCGGGTACTGAAGTTAAGGAAATAAAATCTATCGCACCGATGTATAAGCTTCAAAAGTATGCCGGTATATATCGATATCTCGAAAATATAGGTATACCTACAGGATGTTACAGTGTATTCACATATGCTTCCCATGTTGGTTGAGAAGGATTTAATGATAAACGTATAATAAAACGCCGAATCAAGTTTCTAGATGGACGCTTGCGCTTTGTTGGTTGACTGTTTGAATTCTCGTGGGTGTAACTGCCGTGTGAGTTTGTGCTAAGCTAGCTAGAAAAGAAGGACCTACATTTCACTGCTCGGAGGAGCGGCAATTGCTCGTGGTGGTGACAGAAGTAGGAAAGTGAGGATGTTTGGTGGAAGGCGAGAAACAGCTGAAATTATTTGCAACGTTAGCCCTTTCTAGCGTGGATTTTTCCAAAATAAAATATTTTTCTTTCAATGTATTTTTCCTTTAGATACTAGAAAACTGTGACGCAAAATATTTTTCAGACCTATTTTTTATTCTGAGCTACGACGTACGCTGGCAGTTGGAATCGTTTGTTTCTTAAAATTGGCTGTGGCACCTAAGAAAATTACGATCCCAATTCGAGTTATCTAAGGAATAAGAGTTTTAGATAGTGGGGGTAGGTTGATTTAGATAGGATTATATAGCAGTGGAGTTTAGTTCGGTTTTGGTTTTATCATTCTCTCGACTAAATGAGATTATTGGGCAAAAGTGCAGCGTTTCATCCAATGGGTGAAGTGCTACCCTTGGAGTAATCTCTACTTAGCACCCTCTTAGAGATCAGGGTTCCATTGTATAATATCCTTCACTACCAGGATGCAAACACGAGGCCTGTGGATGAGAAGGAAAATGTAACTTACCACATCAACCCTATTTAAAAGTGATAATGTTTCGGTAAGTTTCCGGAAGTGTGGTAAACTCAGGAGAATCAGTGACAGTTTTTGCGGAGAAATCCAAAATGAGGACCAAATATTTTTTCAGAGTTGCGGTGGAGCGTAGGTTTGAATTCTGTAGGTGTTCCGTATGTTTGTTTACTTATGAAAGATTATCCCTCGTTCAAAATGTATAAGGATACTCCGCTAAGCAGAAAATATTTTCAAATTTAAGGAATTCAGCGTGAAAAATTAACTAGAAAATAGCCAAAAAGGTGTCAAAAATCATTATCTATGGCCTCGTCGTAAAAATCAGAAAATGTATGCTTGTGCCGAAGTCTTTCCTAGAACAGCGTAGGCATACTTTTCTGGAAATTATATTTTTCAACTCCAGCGTGGCTGCCAGCTTTCGCAATATTACGCCTGGCATAGGGAAAAGTGTTCGACTTTCCTTAATTTTCAGCAGTTATCCCATTTTTGTATGGAAAAAAATCTAGAGAAATCCTTCCGCCCGAAGAGGGCCGGCTAAATTATAGCTTAGTTCCTGGGAGAAGGCTAACGCACCGTCCTATCTTCCCATTCATCTTGATTGTTGCTTTTTCAATGCCAATTTCTTTGACTTCTTCGAATCATCAATCGTCGTTCAATTGTTTATACGATGAAAAACGTCATTTTGTCATAGCTGCGGAAGTTCTCAGTGCAAAGAGTCTTTGATGGAATAAATTGATAAATTACTAATGTGCTTAGTTGGTAATCTCAGCAATGTGAACTCAGCAACCTGCGAATGTATTGTGTGAAGTCGATTATTGAAGTTGGGTTGTTAAGAGGAATTTATTTATTTGTAAAATTTCTTGGACAAGGTTGGGCCTATTAATGGTTTCTCCAAAGACAAGGAATGTGAAAAATATCCAGTAAACACTTTGTTTTTAAAGGTGGGGGAACAAGGTTACGTAGAGAAAATGGATCACGCTTATTTGCCTAAGGAGTGTCGATGCCATGACTCACCTTCACTGGTCAGCATGTTGAATATATACGCTAACATCACGCTCAGTGTGACATCTTAGTATTGTGACGGAATCTTTAAAGCGTTGATGCCGTAAGATCATTTCCTTCATCAATATAAAGGAGCCAACTTCAATGTTTCTAATGCTCCAAGCTATTCAAGATATTTTTGATCGTTTATCAATGTATCCTTTGATATTGCGGTTGGTGTGCTTTCGATGGCGGCGCATTCGAGCTTGAGTGATCTCGTGCGTATTTGAAACTCCATTTAGTTTTTTTTAAATATCTTAAATCTAATTGTCATTCGAACTGTCCGCGTTTTACCCAATTTTCTAGGACTTAAGTTAGACTAAGGATTTCCTTGAGTTATATTTCATTCCCTGCAAGTAACATCTTCAATTATGACTTAACTGCTACTAGTGATAAACGCTCGACGACTCACCCCTGTGCGATTAAAAGTTTTATTCACATAAACACTCCCTCGAGTCCCTCGTGTGTTTTGGCAGTTTTTATCATCAGGTGTGGGAAATTTATTTCCACGCGTCACTATCATTTGTGTGTGTGTGTGTTTATGCTTGTAATGTACTCCTTGATTCCATCTTACTATCAAAAGGCCAAATCTTGCGGGAAATATTTCTCAGTGATTCCATTATCAGCTTTTAATTGGAAATGAATGTAATTAAGTGAATATGGAGACGTATTGCCTAAGGGTTTGCAGTCATACCTTGCTTTCACGATGAAGCCAGTCACTTTCTCATTAAGATGTCTTCCCCCAGTCACCATTATCATGGAATGGAAATTACCATGCCCCCATCTGGAATGTTTTATACTCGCCTAAGTCACCGAAAATCCGATTTAATCCGCTGTCTGATATCCTTTTAACAGTTGCGCTGATGTCCCCTCTTGTTGTTTCTGCCGTTTTTTCTCTGCCGTGGCGTTTTAATCCATAACAGGCATCCGGAGTACGGCGAGCGAATGGTTTTCGTAAGTATTCCGGGATGCAGCTCGACAGATTGATGGCTCTGCATGTCTGGCCGAGTGCAAGGTGTTAGTTTATTGGTATATTACGCGTTATATCCACGTGGTCGTGAATCGATGTATACCTTAAGAGACTTTCTATCTCGAGGCAGCACTTCACTGCCATTGCATCCTTCCTTTTTGTGACTGCCTGAGCAGTATTTTCCCCATATTGCGAGATTCTTATCGCTCGTGCGTCGAGTAAAGGCTATAAGTATTAGAGAACGCTTTCAGTTAACAATGCGATTCATCGTAAATTGATTTCAAGGCTTAATTAAAAAGATTACTGCATACGGTCAGATCCATACCTAATCCCGTACCTGATCGTCAGTTAATAGTAAATTCCTTCTTAAAACTCGCCGTGTTTGACGACATAACTCTTGAGTTAAATGGTAAGAGTGTCTACGTCAGTTATTTTGCAATTTAGTGCCTGTGGTAAAACATAAAAAGGAATAAATCTCACGCGCAGCTATTAATTTGTCGAAGTTCTAATTTATGTTCGATTAAGCCTGGGATTCAGTGTTCAATTTAACGATCCTTAGCTATAAAAACGAAAGAAACGACCTTTTAACGATATCAGTAGTCTTTTACTAAAACTGTATCTGGAGCTCCTTAATGGGTATGGCTGCAATAGGTTTAATTTATGATCATAAAGGTAATAAGTGAAATTAATCCTATATTTATTTACATCATTAAATAAATAAATGATAAGGGTGAATAAGTGATGTTGCAACAGAATACACAATTGATAAAAATGCATTGTAATAAAATTAAGATATCAAGTTTTTCACTCATTAATTCGTTCAGCGTATGTTTTTAAATGTTGGCTTATTTTAGTATCGGAAAGAGAAGATATGAAGAGGGGAGCATGTGAAAGTTAAATGGTGTTGTTGTCATAAATGGGAAAAGTGAATCTATTTGCATTTCTGTTCGAATGTCCATCCTGCCAGCCGATGTTGCTTGATCGATAACTAAATCAAAATGCAGAGGGAAGCCGCGTTTTTTTATTGAAATAATTGACGCAAGCTCAAAGAAATTGTGAAAAAACTTCTTGGATAGGGTTGGGAGCCTATAGAAACTTAAAAAAAAAAGAAAACTCATATCTCATGAGTTTCAGGTCGACACGCTGTAAGTCCTTTTACCCCCGACAAAACATCCGCGGGAAGAATGAAAACGACGAAGTAAGAGAAATTAGCAGTCAGAATGATGGGTTTAGGTCTTTGTTCTTCCAGCCTACCATTTACTACAACGAGATCGAGTATGGAATTAATGTATCGATCGAACAGATCGATACATATATTCCATTGAAAAACTTTCCACAACTCATACGTTTTCTCCCTTATATTTTTTCCCATACCCTTCCTTTTACTGTGTGATTTCCATACTATCACTGCCACACACCCTAGTGGCGGCTCCCGGAGTCAGACAAAAATGACTATGAGAGAGATCCACTGTTGAATACGTACGATTAAGAATTTTTTCTTCGCACGCACCATTCTACTTATTTTTATAACCGTTAAAATCATGCATTTAAAGATTTTTGATGACTTAAGTTTTTCGTGTGACCAAATATTTTCTTTCGGTGTGTGATATTTAACATACTTGGGGCTGACGTAAATGACACCATTAGAGAGAGTCACTGTTGAATGCGTACGTTTAAGAATTTTTTTTCTCACACGCACCGTTCTCGACAACTACTTGGGAATATTGATAATTATAAATTCTACAAAAACACACTTCTCTCATTGTCTTTTCTTCCACAATGTCTTTTTTCTATAACCTTCCTTTGTATGTTCTGTGTTCTGACTCTTCATGTTACGCTAACTTGCTGCAAATCGCTTTGGTTTGGCTCAGTTGGTTATTTGTCGAGGCGACTGACGACTGCGATCATTTTACCGCCGCGCCGTTAGATTTAGGTTGTCAGGTTTGTAAATAAAGAATTGTTGGAGGGATTAAGAGTGGAGAGATACCCTGCGCCGTCATTAGTAATCTGTTAGCGATTGGCGTCAATGGGACCACAAATAAACGCCCCTTACGACGGAGTAATCTGCTTGAAGTGTTCTTCACATAGCACCCAAGTAGGAATCGGGATTACACTGAAAAATCTCTTCCAAAGCCGGGAGTGGAACTCAATTTCGGCTGTTACGTCATCATCGCGCACCCGGCTTCTACCTGATGACGGCGTAACAGCCGAAACTGGGAGTCTCGTGAAAAATTAACCAGTGCAATGCACAAAGTTGTGTTCATTTATTCATGAAAATATTCCACAAAGTGAGGTATTAATCTTATGATTAATGGTAGTAATAAATATACTCTTCTTTTAACTTATTGAGTTTTGGTCGAACGTTGGTAGTGAAGAATAAAGAATTTTAATTGACCAAAACTCAATAAGTTAGTTAGAAGAATTTATTTATATGTGGTCAATATATACATTAAGTAATAAATAGTCCTCAAGATGGGAACACAGTTCTCCACTCACCTCCCCAGCGCATCCCACCTTCGGCTCTCCGATTGACGCACTGCCCAAGTGTGTGTTGAACGCTAAGCTCTCGTCATCTGAATTTTTTTGAGAACTTCAGACTTTCTTGTGAGCTCCGATTCTCTCCCGGCCTTCAAAATTCAATTCCTCCAGCTCTCCTCTCTCCCCCAAACTTACCAAACATTCCGCAGATGCTCACCCTGCTGATTCATCGCGGATCGCACTTGCCTGTGCGCGCATTAAAAGGCCCAGCGGCGTCGGTGCTTGATCGATGGACTCGGCCCGGGGAGAAGGGAAGAAGCCCTCCCCCTTCCCAACATATAATGACGCGGCCCTTTGAAAATCGCAATGCCGGCGGCGGGTTCTGTACCTCACGGGCGTGCTCGCGTCCCATGGGCGCTCTCTCGCACGGGGCGTGTGCCTCAAGCATGTTGCGTGTGTGGGCCAACCTAATGAATTTCACCCGTCTCGCAACGCTTGCTTGCTTGCTCCCCTGCCTCGGCTTTAAACATAACACGCTTCCACCGATCTTTCACGTTGTCGATTCCGTAGAAGGGGTGGCGGGAGGACTTTCCTCCTCCTCTCTCCCCCCCCAATACTCTCCGAAAGAGGTGCGGGTCCGCGCACATAATCCTTATTTATGCTTTAACGTCCTAAATAGTTAATATATGCCGGACAAAAGAGCGTTGGGCTAATACAATCAATCAATCAGTTGCCCTCCACGGGTTGTTTGCTCGGTTGTGGGAGGGTGGGAGGGAGGCTTTGGTCCTTCTCCTCTTGTTCTTTAACATATTTTTTTCTATTTCGTTCTTGCTATTCCCTTTCTCTCCCATCCAAAACCCATCTTGCGCATTTTTCCCCTCCTCGCCTTTGACCTCCATTCATCACACTCCTTTATTCGCCTCTCTCCATCTCCAGCTGGTGCGGTCCTCCTCACACCCCTCTCCGCCGACTGGAAACACCTCATCAACTCCCTTCCTCCACACTTCGTATAAATAAATGCTGGTCGTAGTACCTGGCTTCATATGGAAAACTTTGTATCATTTATACCTATTTATACGATAAGGCACCTACGTTTAGTTATTAATTTTTCATTTTCTGAGCTAAATAATGGCTGTCAAATTGGTTACATCACGTAAATTTCTTAGTCCTTATTTATAGAATATTTAAATTTTATTTTCCATATGCATTCCATTTTCAGTACAATACCAATGGACGCTATTTGATAACATTATGGTGAAAAATAGCGATAGTACTTATAGGCCCTGGGGGCCTTCATAATATGTTTATATCCATTTTCCCACCCCATGCTATTAAGTACCTATGTGCAGCATATCAAGAATATCAGTCCATCAGTTCATGCAGATTGAGGATACAAAGTGCGTCGTTTGGGGTCCCAGGGCCGATCAAGATCATTTTCTTATTTCTCAACTCTTGGACCTTCAGATTGCTTCAAAGATTTAATGCAAAATTTACATACAATTCCACAACCACCTAGTGGCTCCTTCTGAGACCCTTGGTGTTGTGGAGCCATTCTTATGTAACAAAATGTTTTTGCAAGTGCTGTCATCTACCTACTTGCAAAATTTCAAGAATTCGGGTTATCGGTTTTTTCGATATGAAGTAACAAACAAAAAACATAATTTCAAATTTATGTGTCTGTATAATAAATTTTATATTTAGGCATATGCAATAAGTGTTTGGAGAAGGTAGGCCTTTTTTCCTATTCATTGAGAGAAGCTTAAGTCTAGCATATGAATACTGAAAATATGCGTGTGGAAATTTGTGTCTCTTTTATTAACGTGAGCTGTGTTTCAACTTCTACACTTGTGGCTTCAATCCAACTGCATCATGTATACGTAGGCTTTTTGATTATTTATCAATGGTCATACTGCAGGGCGTTAGCTCCTATTGCATCGTATCAAGCACTATTTAATTATGGACTACAATTCGCTGTAGGCGCTAAGGCTATGAATGATGCCCATGGATGAAAAAATAAAAAATACATTGGTATCACATATAACACACCGAGACTGAAGAGGATCGCTTCCTTTCCCAAGGATCCGAGTTTTAATGACAGTGGTGCCGGAAAATTTTTCGTGAGATTCCGAAATCATACGTGATATGATGCATCCATCGAGTGATACACACACGAGTACTATATACTCGTGAGTGTATTACTCCGTCCATCGAATGGGATTTTAATGTGTGAACATCTTCGAGCTGTTCGCTGACAACAGGCTGACGTCGAGTTTCTGTCCTCCTTTTTCTCAAGTCCTCAGTTATTTCCTTTACCAGCTGAACCCAACTTTTATTAATGACGCAACTGATTTCAGTTTTTGTTCGCCTCCTCAGATAATCGACCAACCAACCTGAAGAGAGCCCTCACTCCTCTCACACACACATATATACTATCTATAGGTGTATACGGAATATATAAGCTAGGCATGTGCTTATCCTTCCCTCAACCCTCATTTTCGTCTCCCACCCCTTCTTCCATTTTCGGCCCCTCCTCTCGAAAACCTTCCCCCACCCCCCTTTTCTGTTCCTCTCCTGCCCCGTCCTCTCTGTTATGCCGACCCGACACCTCGTACCTATCTTCCACGCTTCGCGCCGCTAAACCAACGTACAAAATCGATTAATCCACGAAAAACCAACCGCTGCTCTCCTTTCTCTCCCTTGCTCTTTCCCTTCCTCAAACACTCCCCTGGAGGGGGGAAAAGGGGTTCGATGAGAAGGTTTAGGTGCTTTAGGTATATCAACGGTCCCGGATGAAGGGAATAACCTCCAAGTGTGTGTCACTCGCCTTCGGCCATCAGAGATGTCCTCCTCAAGGTTAAAAAAATCTCCGAGGGTTTTCAGTGGAAGCTGCCTAATTTCATTTTTTCCGCGTGAATTCTTAATGGTGGTTGTGTCAGGTGAAATTTGGAGGAACTTGCTTTAAATATTGAAATGAAAGCATTAACTTCGTAATTCCACGTGAATATTATTTACGACCTAGGTTTTGACTTATGACCTGATGATGACTTCATAAGTCGAAACCTAGGTCGTAAATAAAAGTTCATGTGGAATTACTAAGCTAAAGCTTTCATTTCACTAAATTCTTAATGCGTTTGCAGAGCTATGCGTTGAGTTCCGTGGTGTGATCTCTGACTTAAATTAATGGCTACATCTGCTAAAATTAGGTTTCTAATACTCGAAATTTCAAGCCTTTAGCAGAGAAATATTGTCCAAAGAAATTTTAATTTAGCAGCATTGGGGAAAAATAGTGTTAGATAAAGGTCATTGGCACATCATTATTTCTAAATGGTAAAATATGCATCTAAAGATACTCTCAATAAAACCTGTTTGCCAGCGATTGTGACGAAAGCACCAATGGAATGAATTGTGCTAAAGTCAGCTCTGTATCTTCACCTTGTTTATCCATCAGAGATTTTGAAGTAATGACATCGTATGATATATTCAAGAAAATAAGGTTTTCTATTGTTCATTACTGTTTTTATTATATTACATCACAAATAAGAATCAAAACTTAGAATCACTATTTTGCGACCGTTTTTAGTTCCATCGATGTTTTTCAAAACTAATGGGTTCGTGAATGTGTGGTTAATACGTTGCAAATGCGCGGTCATCCGTTCTGAGATGAATAATATCTGACTGATAAAAGCATGAGAGCGGCGAATCAAAGCTCATTAATGGAGTGAAAGGAAAGTTAAATAATTGGCAAACTTATTCCCCGTGTTCTTTCATTAACCGATCAATATTTTAAAGTATTAAGCCATGGGATTCAGCGAATTATATTCAATCTGCTGCAGCTCTACGCATTATTCTACGGCCAACGTATATATTCAGCGCGATGGTTAAAAGGCTCAACTTTTCATCTTTCAAAACATTCTTGCTTAGACGAATGATTTTATTGTTTTTGGCCTAACTTTATTGATCGGTTCTAAGGCTTATGAAATGTATGTGCAATAATGAATGCTGTCTTTCCCCTTCGAATTATTGTGACGTAGCCGCCTGTATTTTTCATCCTAATTAGAGACATTTCTGTTATGTTGCCTGCAGTGAAATGCATTTCCTCTCATAGGGTCATAACCATGGTTATATTGTATGCTGGAACGAGTTAAGGAATTTCTGCCTTTTTCTGCCAATTTCCTGAAAAATCTGTGTACATATCAAGATGCCATTAGTTAACCGCGGCATAACCAATATTGAATCTATTATCTCCATCGTCTCAGGCTCAACCTTGTGGAAGTTCATTTACGATTGAATCTATTCTTTGGTTAAATTTCAGTGGGATTTAACAGCTTTTTCATTCAATAATCTGTTATGTGGGAATGGAGTTAAATTTATGGGCCGTAGGATTCCCATCAGAAAAAGCGATAGGATAAAATATTTGACGATACGAGCTTGTGGTGTGCTAAGAGTAAAATCATAGCTCTTGATGTGGCGTGAGGAGCTTTTTCCCACATAAAGGGGAATATATGACCGTCGGGTGACCAATCGAGCTCAAATTTTCTGATTCGGTAGTTCATGGTTATTAATTAAATATGCCGAAGTGAGACGACGCACCTCTCGTAAATTTTTGAGAAAAAACATTTAAAAATCGTAAAAAATGTAAGAATGCTAAATCTAAAAAGGCGTTGGTGGCCCAGTTGATAAGGCGAATGTCCGAAGGTCCGGAGTTCGATCTCCACTCACGGGAACTATTTTTACTTTATTTTTCAAGGTTTTTACTGTTTAAATTTTCATATATTGTACTCTTAACATCATTACTTAAATGAAAAATATTTTTCAGGCAATTATTTTAAATATTTATGAGTCGTTAACAGGGTAGGGAATGGAGCAATGGCTAAAATGACAATTGAGTGAAATTCACAGTGAAAAAATCATTCGCCGGGATTCGAACCCAGACCCCCCGATTTCGCGCCGAGTGCTCTACCAGTTAAGCTATCCAGGCGTCATCTCTCACTGTGAATTTTATGGAGGCTTTTTAAGGAGCGAGATGTCTTCACAGGTACCGTGCATACAATGCCAAAGTACCCGTGGGCGAACGCTAAGCGCTACTGTCCACGAGGTAAAGCCGAACTTTAAACACAAAGGTGTTTACTTTGACAAATTCAAAGAACTGCGGAACTGGCCGCGCAGTAACTTTAACGGAGTCACCCGCTAGTAGTCACACAATTGTGTGAAATTTACAGTGAAAAAATCAATCGCCTGGACTGGTATTCGAACCCAGACCCCCCGATTTCGCGCCGACCAGACCTGTTTTTCGTCACACTGACCAGAGACTGTTTTTCGTAAACGTGAGTGACGTGTGCTTTCCTTCGAAAATTCAGGACAGTCGTTGCGGCTGTGGAAAGAAAGAGTTCTCTATTTCCAAATCAATTTGTTTTGTCTGTTTCTATGACGACTATCATCCGGAAACATGCAAATGATAAATAGAGAAGTAACTGGAGAGGTTAGGTAGTGTACTGTCCTTCCACATACTATTCTCGGGTACGGGTGGATTTAGGGTGGATTTCACACCCTTAGGGTGGATTTCACGCCCAATTACTTATTCCAATGCCATTATTCTGTCCCCACCCCTATAATTGACAATTTATAATCGTAATATCCTAATATACCTTTAAATATAACAAATAAATATATATTACCACCCTCGAAAAGGTCATTTTAGCCATTGCTCCATTCCCTACCCTGTTAACGACTCATAAATATTTAAAATAATTGCCTTAAAATATTTGTCAGAGGTTACATAAAGCAACATTCTTTTTTACGTTTTTTAAATGCTTTTTTCTCAAACATTTACGAGAGGTGTGTCGTCTCGCTTCGGCATATTGAATTAATTACCATGAACTAGCGAGTCAGAAAATTTGAGCTCGATTGGCCACCCGACGGTTGTGTATTCCCCTTGATAGTTAGATACTTTTAACGTTCGTTTTTCGAGTAAAATCTTTCCTTCACATCGCACGCATGACTGAAGAGGGAGTATGGGGGAAGAAGTAGGGGGATGAATCCTTGGAAGACCAATGTCTGGGCCAGGCCCCCTAGGCAAAATAGACTCACCGGGGGTCACGCTAATTAACTCTCGCTCCGACGGAGTTCGAGCGGCGCGCACTAGGCGGTTTCCCAGGATAAATCTTGCGCTGAACATTTAAATTCCGACTCCAATCCTCGGCGTAGATGTTGGCACACTTGCTACCCATAACCGCTCTCCGTTGAGCTAGCTTAAATGTCATCCGAAGGCGTTTCGAGCAGTACGGTATCCCTTGTGTTTTGTGTAATAGCAATAATATCGTAGTGCGTTATCAAAATTACTATTTAAGGAAAATCCGTGACCTGGCGTTGCATGTGATATTTTCGAGAAGCAAATGGATCCATTAACCCTGCGGGGAAGTGAAAGTAATTTGGTCGATAAGTGAATATAAGTAACGCGAGCAGGTTTATTCGTCCCGCTTCAATTAGGACATAATGAATGGGTACCAAATATTGTTTCGCAAAGAAAACTATCGGTTCGCTGGGTAGAGAGATGAGAAATGAGGGAGTCGTCAAATTAAATGCATAAGGCTATGTGTTAGGCTATACATCGAAGGGTCCCGGATTCCATTCCATCTGAGTATCCCGGCAAATGCCTGCAAAGCATTCTAAGCTTCGGAGCTCACTAAAAAAGACTACGCACCCCTTCTTCATGACTTGGAGAAGTAGATTGGGGATGAATTTATGGCGGCTGGATATTTACAGCTGTGATGAAAGAGAGCTCTTTTGGACAGTGGAGAAGACTGAGGGAAATTTTGGACCACATGAAGTCATGTAAAACTTAAGGAGTTTGGTATAGGTACTGTTTTGCGATGGTTGGTATTCTAAAAAATTGTCTCAGTGGCACAGAAATGCGAAGCACGGTTGGATTCTGAAATTGAGTCTTTGCGGGAATCAATCGAATGATAAAACTGTAAAAAGGCTCTGATGAGTGCTATTTTTTGAAATGTTAAAGGTGTTAAATGTCCCTCACTCACCAGGTAAAGGCATGGAAGTATTGTATGCTGGGATGATACATAACTTGGTAATAATATTCCTGATTATGTCTTGATAATTATACTTACAGATCAGTGATGTCTCTCTCATATGTCAAGAATTTTATTCATCACACTACAGGCGATGCATAAGAAGATATTGAATATCGCCATTTAAAATTTTTAGTACCTTTACGAAGGAGGGATGGATTTCGTTTGATTCATTGTCATTCGCTTTCCTGCGCTGAAGTATCGCGATTCATTCTGGCGTTACGATTTTCCTCTTGCGCGGACCATCGAACGGCCAGAGGGCTAACGACTTTCCTCTCTTATCCCGGTCGAACTGTATGCCTCGAGAGTTGCCATTTGTTTTTCCTTTCGGCTTGGGCGTCGGCAATAAATGAGCTCTCCAAAAAATCCCTTGGCGATATCATGGGTCGTGACTCCACCACTGGGAAACTGGGGCCTAAATACGGAATCGATGTCGACATAAGAGTTGGCAAGAAAGTGGATGAAATATCCGAGAAAATCTTGAAAATAGCTCGCGTATCTTGTTCAAGTGATGATGATTAGGAGAATCGTTGTGCAAGAGTCTTATAATTAATATTTCATACACAAATTAGTTTCATACTAGAAGTGGAACTTCTCACGTACGTTCTGGTTATAGAGTGTTTAAAAAAGATGTAACATCTTGAAAATAGGCATAGGCGCCAGAGGAAGCCTAAGGGGTACATACATTGACCAAATAAATAGGAAAGTACAGTAGAAGAACTACCAAGGAGTAAGGGAACTGTTATTAGATAGTAATGGATGGAGGACCGCAATAAACCAATCTTAGGATTGAACTACTAATTAATGAGGCGTATTTTTATATAAATCATAAATTTTATGAGAAAAATATTTGCCGATGCTTGTCTTCTTCTTTATTGGTTATCCTATTTTCTTTGAACTAGTACTTTTAATACTTTAATTTATGGTCTAGAAGTGGTTGCATGTTGTTTTAAGTAGGAGAGAGTTAGAGAGAGAATTGCTGATGGGGAAAGAGAGGAAAATCTCCGGGGTGGATGTGTTACTGGAGGGAGGGAAGGAGTGGAGACGGGAGTGGGGGTGTGTGGGGGGTAGAGAGAGAGCAGCGTGTCGGGCAGAGGGGGTGGGAGCTTAGCCGGGTCCCAATCCTCTCCCGCCCTCTCTCCCCCTCTCCTTCCTGCGCAGGGGTCGAGGGTCGAGGCCCCTTCTCCTCTCCTCCCTCGCCCGATCTCTCCACCCCCGCTGGGCTGGGGACGGGAGGAGGCCGTCAGTGGCCCCCACCACCAAGCTCCGCCCTCTTCCGATCCACTTTCCCTTGCATTCCACCCCTCACCTCCCCCTCCGCTCCCACCTTTGCCCTTACTCCAGGCACCCTTCCCCATTCCCCATTACCCTTTCTTCCCCTTTCGCCTTCTCGACATCTTTCACTCCTCCTCCCCTTTACTCGCTGTCTTATTTGTCCTTTCTTCCCTTTAGCTTTCCACCCCAATTTACACTGCCTCATCCTAAAGTTCTTCCGATATTCCTTACTAACTTAAGGAAGTTCCTGTGCGAATTCGTTAGTCAAAACAAATATTAAATTCCTCGTTTTTATTGTTTAAAAAATACATTGCTTTCACTGAAGACATGCCTTCACTATTGGAAAATAATATACAAGTATAAAATATGCTGATTATGTGGGAATTTATTTTAATGAACACTTTTTCCCAGCCATGACAGCCAACTGCAGCCTTCGGTAGAGTTGTATGTATTAGTTATATAGGATTCCCTGCGGTCCTTACAGGGACTAAAATATTTCTCATTACCCGAAAAAACAATAAAAGGTGAGTTTTAAACTTCAAACAAAATCAGGTATTGAGAATTCTATCAAGATATTACGCTTCCTTGCATATTATATAGATAATCATTATCGTTGAAAATGGTGCTGCCGTATTTTCGGTGGCAAAAAAAATCCTATAAAATATTTAAAAATAATGAAAAAATGTCTACTCTGATAATGGAATGTAGAATTTTTTTAAAATTTCAGTTTACGTCGTTGTGACCGGTATCGGGATATGACCTCTTAAACTAGGGTATCTCGGCTTTTTATATCCTCTTTAGGTACATGATTTTCGTCGTCCCTTTCTTCTCTCATCGCTTTTCTCCACTTTCGCTAGCAATGCTGCCGCACCTTCCTTCTCCCCGTGCAGCTTTCACTAGTGGTGCGCGACTGCAGAATCCTTCGCCCCCATCTCTTCTAACTGCGAGCCGCTCCTTCAACTGCCTTGCCTTTTCACTCGCGTCTTCTTCCGTCTGTTATGAATCTCGGGTACCGCACACTTCCTGCAAGTCTTGCTCACCCCTCCCTTATCCTAAGCCCTGAGAAGTATTTCGCGGACAGGCGGACGGCTAGCTTAATCACGTATGAGCATGAAAGTCCTTTTTCTATGCGAATCCATTGTCGCCATGCCTAGATCGTCATTGAGAAAAAGATAATGGGGGATCCATTTTGTACCGACCTCGTATACCTACTCGTACCAATCCAGATAATTTTTTATGTATTTAATCCAATGCAACAGAAATATAAATTTTAGTTAGTGTGACATCTGCTGGTGCTTTTTTCTTTGCTAATTTATCGGAATGTTTTGATTCTTAAGTGGTAGCCTAATTTTTTAGAGAGCACAGGTGCTCTGACTGCAATTTAACATGGGAGTTTCCAATTATTAGCGGCCGCGCACTTCGCATGTATTCGTCGGGTGCACACGCATTTACTGACGGACAGACTATCAATTACTGGCGCCAATAGTGTTGCGACAAGGAAACAAAATTCATGCATGAGGGTAAAAGACCTTCTTATATGCGCACCCATTGTTGCCACTTCTAGGTCATCATCGTGAAAAAATAATGTCGGAGTGTTGTGGTACGTAATGATAAGCTGATTGTGAGTTTTTGGAAAATTCATTTGCAAGCGTAGCCAGTGGCATTAGTTATCTATCATACCAGAAGACATGACACTGTACAAATGCACAATTTTAGACGCCAAGTTGTATGAAAATCCTCCACAATTTCAAACCGTTGGAAGTCATGGAGTTCTAAAACCAATACTTGCAATTCAAATTCTGTAGTCTAGCTACTTAATATATTTTAATACGTTAATTTTACGATTTAACGGTTTCAAAATCATTGTTGTTCAATATTTTAAAGGTTCTTGCTGGTGGATTAAGTTTTCTTCCGTCCTGGGCTGCAGTTTTCATTAGACTACGTTGGTTTGGTACTAAGTCGTCGTCGCCACTTGTCTTCGACGATAATTGATTTTACACACATTTTATCTGATTTAAGTGAATAAAAATCTGTGTATCGTGGTTAAAATAACATTATTTTTAGCGCCATTTTCAGTCATTTGCATGTGTTTCGCAAAAATACGATGTCAAACCCAGGTAGCCGATGAAGCTTCAACAGAATGGCCAATCTGTTACTCAAATTATTGCTCTTAAGTGCTAACGAAGACTCTTATTTAACCCTAGAAGAAGTAATACTCCGCCTGACCGGTAGCAAAACTGCCCAGAAAGTTTATTCATCTCCAGCGTCCGTCCTGTCAGCAGGGCCGTTACATCAATCTTTCCTCTCTCGTTTGCGCAACATGGACTGAAAGCGAATATTTACTACTTGGGCACTCAAACCATCGTATGTAATAATCCAGCCATTCTTTTCTTATTCCGCAAATGCATGCTTTTGTCTCCCTCAGATTTTCCTCGTTTCCATCACGATGAGTTGGACACCAGTCATGTCGAGAGTAGCGGTATAATTATTCCCCGGTAATCAACTTTTTCACCGAGAAACCGCTCTTTGGAGTTTCTCATAATTCCTCCTCGTTTTCCTCTTCGGGGCTTCGGCGAGGAATTTTCCAAGCTACAAATAAGTCCCGCTGACGTGTGGGAAGATGTAGGTGAAGGGTTGAGAGAAACCGAGAGAGAGAGAAAGCTCGGTTTAAAACGGTTCGTTGCCTTCTCGAATCATACGCGCGCTAATGTGCGCCTTTCCGACTTGACGCACCGCAGTGCGGAGATTAAAAAAGCGGGGATGGCTATAGTGGAGTGCACGCGTTTATTGTTGGATTTTTGAAAACGGGGACTGGGGTGCCTAATTGGTTTAATGCATGTGGTCATTGCCATCCTTCGTCCCGCGATAAGTAATGGGACCGAAAAGAATCCATGAGGAGGTCGTGTGCTCTCGGATTTCATAATGTTGATGGATGATGAGGGCTCTTTGTTGTCGCAGAGGCTGCTCATTTGAAGTCTCTTCCTAATCGCCTATCGCTTTCATTCTCCTCTTTCTGCCTCTTAAGAGGCTTGAAGTGAGTTTCTGAATGAACGACCATTGCCGTATTCGTGATTTACTCACGTACTTGAGAAGCCAGAGCCCTGTAACCTGAGCTCCTTCATAACTTTGTCGTTTTTTAATCATTAAATAACTAATTAAATACTTATTGATTTGTTAATTTTGCTTCTAGTTCTTTTAAGCCTGTTATTATTGAATATTTTATATCATTATATATATAAAGTTCTTTTATATTGACGAGAAACTTCTGTTTAAAAATATGGAAAATTTAATTCTGTGATATTAATTTAGTTAAAAACGTAATCTATATTATTAATGCTTTAAAGGAGGAAAGGTCATCATTACTAATACTATGGGTGAACCTTCCCATTTACAAGAGGAGTTGTTGCCTTATGTCGGATGGCTACCATTTATATTTCTTTTTCGGTTGCACGATTCTACTGAGCACAACATTTGCTACCATCAAGTACAATCACATACGTCGCATCACAAGCATTTCATGTATTTCAACAATGGTTGCAAAATACAAGAATAACATATATTATTTAGCAATAATTATTTAAGTGATTCTGCGTGGTCAAATGTCATGTATATATGCGCGAGCTAGTATGGTACTAATGTTAATAGTGATAATTTTTTATTCAGTTCCATCTCTTTTAATGAAATTAATTTTTTTTTCTAAATTTGAGATACCGCTTTTTGCGGTCATATCCGTCGGCATGAAAGATATTTTGTATTTGCAGATGAATACCAATTAGTTGGTCAAAGTGCATGATAGTCCAATAAAAATTTAATGTGTGGAAAGACATAAATAGTAAAAAAAAGGTGATTTAAAGCCCCACGTATACTCATTTCAAGTCACGTGTTGCGACGTGAAATCGCATATTGATAAAATTTTCATCTCATGCTCTTCTCGATTCCCTTCATCGCTGAATTAATTCGTCTTATCCGCACCCTTGCCTCCTCCGGATTGAATCCTCTGTAACCTTACACTCGCCCGCCGCAATATACCCGTCCATGCGTAATATATTGGGGGAATAAAATTTGATTGACTCGATGTACTCGGCTGTTCGAGAGAGAGGAGGGGGAGGGAGGGAAAGTGGAAATGTTTGTCGCTATTGGTGCGGCGTGGCAGGGGTCCTCCGAGCTAGATTCAGTGCGCAGTCCCTGGGACAGCGGGTTTCATTCAAAGGTCTCCTCGGTGGAATGGGAGAAGGCATGCGCTCTAGGTGCCGCTAACGGCGAATAAAACACGGTACTCGAATTACAGAAAGACCTCCTGCCTCTTTATTACCGGTGGGGGTGAAGGCTGAGTTTTATATCCTAGGCGAGGAGTCGTGGAGAAAAAGACCTCCGGCTTTTGTATCCTATCGCCCAATCGTTCATTTAAAATATCCTCGTGTATCTGTTTCTCATTCCGTTTGCACACCTCAACTCTCATTTTTTCTGTGGTGTTGGTTATTGGATAAGTGTCTATTTTTCTTTCCTTGTGATGATATAATTATGTGTATATGCGTGTATGTATGAAGACCATATTCAAATACAAGGGTACGATTTTGTGTTGCTTGGTGTAGGATTTTCGTTGGAGTTTGGGCAGGATATAACTCACGATCTCCTCGTCAGATCTCCTAAGTTTACATCATCAGGTATGTAGGTGTGTATCTAATAATAGATAAGAAATATAATTCCTAATGAAGTTCATTTTAGGATGACTATCAATCTTAAAAGCCTGGTAATCCAATAATAAGGTGGGAGTTATGTTTTTTTTTCTAAAAAAAGTTTTCTTTTTTTCTTATATTTTGGATAATGACCCCAAATTTCTGTTTTAATAGTATTATATTTTTCTGATAAATAATAAATTGGGATTTAAAAAAGTTCGAATTTATGCTCCTCACTTAGCCAGAGCTTTTATCTGTTGATTTCTCAAGCTATGGTGAAAAAAATACATGGGCAAAGATAAAATCGGCGGCATATGTGAATTGCTCTGCAAAAAAATTAACTAAGTTTAACTTTGAGTTATAATCTTCAATCTGTCGAACTACCGAAATGAATGTTGGTTGGGTGGTGTGGAACTAAGCGCTAAGCTCGACGGCCTGTAAAATTCATGTATCAGAGGAGGCTGCCAAGTTCCTATCCTATGGTCGTTCGTGGTTACCTAGGGAGATCGCGAACCCAGGAAGTCACATGGTTTGATTTATGAATTTTAGCTCTCTCAGATTTAAACTCGCTACCTCTTGTCAGTCGCCCAAGTCTTAAGGAGTTCCGGATGGCGGTTTGATGGGAAGAGTAGTCGCTTTCCATTGCATTGGGCCCGGGTTTGAATCCCGGAAGTGACGAAGATTTTTTCCCCAGTTGATACCATGGTTCTGATGGTATGTTCATTTCGTTGCATAGTACGCGTCAGTCGTGCGGCAAAATTGGATTTTACCCCGGCCTCAGTATGCATTTAATAAGACGCTTTGTAATGGTTCAGATGGCTGGAGAAAGATGGCCGAACTCGGGTCCAGAGGGGAATCTGGCATATTTTTAATTTGTTTCGAATTTTTAAGAGCGAAACAAGTAAAAATATGAGCTGGAATGACACTTGTAGCATGAATATATTTTTTAATGTATCGCAATTTCCTCAAACGTGCATGGTGAAGACGGTGGAAAGTATGGAGTCCATGCTACCCACTATATTCCCCTCATATGCCCCGTTTACACTACTAGCTCTCTACACTGGTTAGGCTTACCAAGGTTGGAAGTTGGCCGTGTGAACGCAAGTTGGCGCTAACCCTGGTAAGCTTTTTAACCTCGGTCGGGAAACGACGGTTGACGCTAGTTACTGGATTTTGAACTGCGTGTAAAGGCAAGTTAGCGGAAAAAAGGTTATATTTGAAAATGAAAGTCGTATGGGAAGGACGAAGAGTATACACAGATGCATTTATACTTTTTATGTATCTATGGTGCGTAATAGACAAGAAGCTAAACTATCAGGAATTACTTGCTGTGAAAAACTTAAAAAAGGACTTGAAAACTTGCAGTATGTATCAATTCAGAAGTTAGATTTAAGTATTTCTCTTCGTAGAAAAAATACCTAATTTGTGCATTACAGAACATGGCTTGAATGATATCCACCAGTTACATTTTCGTAATTAAATAGTAATAACCCATAGTAAAAGGTTGAAAGACTTTTACTCTCTAAAACAATTAATTAACTAGACAAACGGAAATGGTAGAGAATTGATAACTAAGATTTATAAAACATCACTGAGAAAAGAAACTACATAAAGGGCAAAAGATGTTGCATGTTTAGCAGTTAATTTGTATGGCAAAATCTGCCACTTCATATGCTTCCTTCAACAGATAGGTTCTATCGTGGGGAACTATATGGATGTATAAATTTAATTTAGGTTCCCTCTTCCATAGATGGTAAGGTACACATGTTAACGTACACAGACTGCGATGGCAAAAAGTGTTCAGATGAAGTTATTTCCTACATGGAATGGTATCTAAACAACGCACTTTCCCCTGCGATACCACTGAACTTGCACTTACTCAGAAAACTGTGTGTTGCAAAACAAACATAAGACATAGATACGATAAATATAGTCCAAAAGTAATATACTGGTATGTTCAATAAATGCAGTCCGACACATTGAAAGCGATTTGAGAAAATTAAACAATTTTCCTGAATGAGGGCACTCATTTCTGCCCAATGACAGGGTTACTTTAACTCGCCAACAGATGTCACCACCATCTCTACTACGGTTCTGGGAAGGTGGTGTAAACGCGGGTTAGTTTTAGCCGCCATATTAACCATCATTGAACCCTAGTAATGTAAACGGGGAAATACTATAACCAATTACCTAAGTTAGAAAAGTTGTTCTCTTATTCTACTTCCCACTTTTTTCTTAGCCTTGGGCCTGTATTCTTCAGTACTTTCTCAGGTTATTCCATCTTGACATTGTCCCGCCATCTTTTCCTTGGTCTGCCCACATCAATTCTTCCATCTGGAAGCTCATCTATAGCCATCTTAACTATTATACCATTCTATCAATGACACAATTACATTCCTGATTCCGCCATTGTACCCATTAGTGATATTATCTACATGGCAGTTCTTTCTGATATTTTCACTTCTCATTCTATCCAATAAGGTTCTCATTGAGGCTTTTTAAAGGATTTTTATTCCTGTGGTTTATGGAAGTCTTTTAGTTTTATTTGTCAAGTTGTCGAATCAATACGTTCTCGAGTCATCTATTCAAAAATCAAGCGATAACTACAATTATTCCTTTGTCCATTCCCTCCTCTTCTGTATTCCCCACGCTTCTTCTTTTCTGTTCTACTTTTTCGTTAAAAAAACGGAAAAGAGACCCTCGCCAGACGCTCTTCCAAGTTTTCTTTTTCTTAAATACCGATCGGATGCTGCGGCGGGTTGAGAGGGGGGTGTCTCCCTTTCTCCTTCTCTCTTCTCAAGGGACGGCGCTAATTCATAGTCCACCGTTCTATGAGAAGAGCAATGGGGCCGTCAATTACGGCGAATGTGACAGCGCAATCCCCGCGGAACAAGGATCTCTTCTTCTTTAAGGCATCCCCCAGTCGCCAATCTGGAGGGAAAATGGCTGGTGGAAGCTTTTTACCGCACCACCACCAACCGACCATCTAAGGCCATTCTCCTCCTCCTCCGTCTTCCCTTCTCTTTCCTTCATTTCCCCGCTCTTATTATTTCCTATAAAACCCCTTCTCTGTATTCCCTCCCCACACCCCTCCGCCTGACTTAATGCTCATAACCTGCTCCAGAAATATCGCTTAAGGTTGGCGCGGAGATAGAAGGCGGAATAAAAGAGTCCTTGGAATTAACTCACGATTGATTTACGAGCGAGGGACATTATTATAGGAACTAGTCTTGAGAGAAGGGTTGGGGCGGGAGAGGGGCGGAGTGTTGGTAAAGATACGTGTACTTTTCGATCCGCGCTGTACCTCCTCCTCCACATCTTCTTTCTTCCTTCTTGTGTTATTATTTAGTCTAGCGTTCGGAGGGATTCAGAAACGGGGTCAGGCGTCTTAGGGAAAGGGAGTTTTAAAAAAAATGCATCAGGGATGCAGTTTTCATTCCGATCGGTCGATGAATGGAGAAAGGGGAGAAATCAATAGGAGGAAAAAAAAGTCGACTCGAAGGATGGTAATTCCATCGCGCCCACCTTACATTTTTTTTCGCCCGAGTGTTTTATATTGAAACGGCGACGTAGTGAATGACAAATTAATCCTTTCCTGACGCAAATGAGATTTAACGGCTTGGAAATTGAAAATTGGCTCGCTCCACAAAACCTGAGAGAAATATATTGGGCCCGGCGGACTTGATTTGTGTTTGCCTGATTTGTTTTTTTTTCCTTTTTTTCTGCTTCGCGAAGTACCCATTAGATGAATATGATCGGTTGAAATGGACCGAATCGCATGCGTACCAACTCCTGTTTCAATTGAATATCGGGCGATTGTTTGATGCGGCAACACAGTTGACTTGGATAAAATCTCTAGGATGATTGATTTTGTTCTCGAATGCCGTATAATTCATGAGTAGTAGGTATCCTGCTTTTCTCCGCTTGAAATTGAATCGAGGATTTACAAATTTCCGTCAACCGTACAACTTCACGAACGGGGGCGACGATCAGTGTAAGACAACAAACCGTAAGTTAGCGGCCTGAATATTAAATTATATGTTTTATATCACTTAGAATCATGATATTCATTTGTGTAGAAAAAGCTGTAGGCTTGCCTGTATTTCTCGTGCTTGCTCACATGTACGCGGACTTTTTTACGTCCGTTTACGAATGTTTAAGAGGAGTTGGTATCACGTAATGCGTAATATTATTGCTTTTGGTGGTTGTTTCATAAAATAAAATCATAACCGGTAGGTTAACAATATGAAATCCTTTTGATTTAATGAACTGGAAATGGAAGTGATAAATGAATAATCTAGCGTTGATATGACTGTCTTACCGGTAACGTACTCTTCGCTTGATATATACAATAAACTCCCTAGCATGTTAATGAAGCCATATACTCCTGTTATGCTGCGTCTGCATAGTTATATGTGCCTCATATCTGGTGGCATATCAGAAAGTCCTCTTCATTTTGTGGATGCTAATTTTCCTCATGCTTTAGCTCCCATGTTGGTGGTAAACTCCAGCACTTCGCTTTTGGATCACTTTGACATCACGCCTGGAATGCGTGATTTTCTCTGCACAACACTGTTGTGAGTAATATTTGAATGAATGATTAAAAATCTTATGTAAACATAATTCCATGCTTCATAAAAAGGAATGTTACATAATTTCACATATTTACTTTATTTCGAATGGAAAGAAGTAACTTCTAGTTCTATTCATCGGATTGAGGAGGGGTTATAGAAAGCGGAGTACTTTTTAACACGCCTGTGATTATATTTCAAGGTATTTTATGTCCTGACGTGAAAGATTAGCACTTCAATTTACAATTAATTATTTGCATGGATGTTTTTAAAATTCGGTCTCGGAGAATTTATGGGTCCAGAATGGCTTGACCCACCGCAGTCTTAAAGTTCGAAACGGTGTATGAAAATTATTTGCGCGTAACGTTTTGTATTCTATATGCACTTTGAGAAAAGACGTTCATTTAAACCGTGATGAGTCACTTGGTATTGATCGACCTTCAGGATGCCTTTTTCGATTACTTCAAGAACTTACTAGTGTGAATTCGATAATTACTCGCTCACCTTGGAGTAACCCCCTGTTTACCTGTGTTTTATTGCCTTTTCAATCTTATTTTTTTCCATCACTAGCTTGAGTCTAGTCAGGAGTCTTGATTGAATGCATGCCGTCGTATGTGGAGCAAAGTGAAGTTCCGGGTTGCGTGAAAAATCATATCAGGGTGGCGTTAAGGAGGAACGGATTAAAAAAGGAGATAGAAAACTATAAACACTGACTGCATGTTCGAAAATACCTGTTATCCCCAGCGCAGAAAGGGGAAGATTTACAACTCTTTGCCGGAGCATATTCGTTCTTCCCACCATTAAACGCTCATCTTTAAGCCTACTCAATCAACTGGTCTTCGCCTTCAGCTCATTTTTTTCCTTATCCCTCTCCGTTTTGAAGCTGAAAAAATTACACCCACTCCCGTTTGGGTAGAGGAAGGTAAAAAAAAAGTGCGGTCGACCTAATATAGAACTGGACGGACCCCAATTATGCCCAAATATCTCTCCTCACACATGTGCCTCGTTTCTCTTTCACATCTTTTTCCAATGGAAGAAAAGCTTTTCTCGCTATTTTTTCATCTCCGTTGATTGGCTTGCATGCGAATCGTGTATTGTTCAGTATAGAAGTAAAGTAATATATCGGGCTAGCTACAAAGTTTCAATTTTTTTTTAAATTACAATTTTTAGGTTTTCATTTGACTCAGCCTCGTACGATCTATAGGATGTCATACTCTAAGCCACCGCAAGGACGTGTGGCAGGGGTTGTTGAGCTTACAGCCATGAAGAAGGAAGGGTTAACGGGATCGGAAGAGAAAATTTATTAGTTTTGAGGTGCTTTGACGGTTTTAGTGTGTTGTGATGAGTCTAAGTGATTACTGGGATTGAATTAGCTATTTATACACTTCCGATACATGGAACTGCGTATTTGATCAACACTGGGAACAAAAATGTGCAAATTTCGCGTAAATATATGTGAACTGAGATTTGAAAAGAGATGGCCCCCGAATTCACAACGAGTCCTTTAGCCTATAAATCCATCAAGGTCATGGTTAATTGGATGATGCATTCTACAGGAATTAGAGAACCTGGGTTCGATTAGGAATCTGAAAATTAAAATTAACGTACCTGGGTTCGATGCCTAATCGAACCCAGGTACTTTAATTTTGATTTCGAAGAGTTCTTATTTAATTTCACACTTTCGTGTTATTTCCTCAGCGGGTTACACCCGACAAAGTTATAATTATATTAATAATATGGGAATATAATAAGACAATAGTGGGACGCTTTATTGTCAATTTAAAAAGTGGTCTTGAACTCATCAAGGATTAGGGCCACCCATTTAAAGGATTTTATTTTCCTGGTTAGACATTGTTTCTCAACTTCACGGTATCATCAGGAGTAGAAGTGAGTCATATGTGGGAAACATAGATGCTGCAAAATGCCGTTCACCTTTTAGTATGAAGGAAACCGAAAAAGTTACTTCTAGTGTGGAAGATTCGATTATGTGGCTAATAGGTACATTAAGTTTTCCTTTAGCATCTCAAATCTTAGTCCTCGACTCCCTACTGTAAAATAAATCGATCTTTCATTACTCTACATTCTTCATTCACTAGGTAAATTTCTAATACAAGCATTCCGGTGGGATGGACGTCAGTCCATTACGCTGTTCCTCTATTCCTGTGAAAACATGTGTGCTCGAAGAATCAAACATCAAGTTTAATTAGTTTAGGGCCGCAAAACACGTCATACAAAAAAATTGCTTCAGTGCAAACATTAGCTTTTTTATTTGCTATGTCCATTAACTATTATTTAGAGTCAAATGGCTTTGCGCCTTTTATTTCATCTGCTAAATACTGGCCACTTACTCAATTTTCTAGAAGGCTGTACGGATTATTCTACATTTGGATCAAAATCATTGAATTAACCGACGAAGATTAAAGCCAACACGCCTGTTGTTCGCTATTTTGTAATCAGCAGGTTCCGATCGTATCGTGCTATTCTTTTTCCAGATATTCTATCGGTTAATTCTAGCATAGCAAAGGCGAATAGTCTTAATGGAATCTTGAGCGGATGGGGAATGTCATCAGTGATAATACTCATAGGAATGCAGAGATTGAAGAAGGGAAATATGTACAAAACTTTCAGTATAAAAAGGTGCTCCTCTGCGATTCAATCTCTTATTTGCGCCACCCTTTTTTGCTTTGTTAAACCAAATACTTCTACACAACGGATATGAAATGAAGCACAAACTCATTTTGGAGGTGAGAAGAAATGTGGTTTGATAGGTAAAATTATCTTCCGAAATTTTCCCTTTCGCTTGCGATAGTTTGAACCAAGGAAAGAGCCATGAGTCATGAATGAATATCTTCATGAGAAAAGAGTGTTTGTGTTGCTGAGTATAATTTGACCATATATGCCAATTCTCAATGTTATTTATTATTTATTTATTTTAGAATTCTTGAAACATCTTTTTTGACTTATGGCCGATTATTTTAATGATTTAATTAATTTGTCTTTCATACTACCTATCTGTAGCGAGTCTCATATTGTATGCATGAAATGAAGTCGGTGATCTACCATCAGATGTTATTAGTTGGCAAAACTACTTTTACTAAAGAAGATGTTATAGGAAAAATTTTTCCAAGGCTATGGACCGATTTTTCCTATACATTTTTCAACTTGGCTTAACTACTTCGTATTGGTAGCGAATTATTATGCATTCATAAAATAATGTTAATGACGTCCTGTTATTTCTTATTTTCCTATAACTGTCCTCGACTGAGTTTCTATGTACATTTATTGAGTTCCTATAAGAAAACGGATAATTTGGTAACTATTTTCTTAATCTTCCTTGTAGTTACGCTGAAAGGTAATGGTTAGTTCTACTGGCGATATTTTCAGTATGAGCTGGCCTCGCTGTTCTAGCAATCTTGGTATCGCTTCTAATATATCCTAGTTTGTTGAATATAATAATTTCAGTTTCCATTATCAAGCCAACAAACTGGCATGATTTGACACTTAATGTTAAAATGCCAGCAGAACAGAAGCAGTACCGTGCGGTGATGTTAAGACATTGAGATGTCATTTTGGATGACGTGACTTTTTCAAATATTTATGTACTTTTTGAAGGCACAATTATCGAAGTCTGAGGTTGACGCATATGCCTACATTGTGTACATACGTTGGATTACATATTTGAGATCGTAAGAACATTTACTGATATTAAAATTACTCAAACTTGAGGAATGAATTATGCATGTTCCCCGCTTAAACCAAAATACGTTAGTTCTATAGAAATGGCAATTCATCCGGATCCCATGGCTGGAAAGATTTTTAATTAAAATGTATTCGTCGAATAATCTGTATATTTTGTACTTTAGTGTTGTTTTCTAATAGTTAATTCATGTTACCAGTGAAATCAGCATTTTTTTAATAATGAAAACGAAATGGTTGACCTATGTATCTGTTTGACGCACACAGTCGCGGTGGAACCTACTTCAATTCATCCGCTGTCGACGAGCAAGCCGGCGAAAGCGGAGTTTCGCAGTCGATACGCGATTGCATGCCGCCCGTAATCATTTTGAGTCCCTTCCCCAGCAATGTTCTTTTCTCCACTTATTCTTTCCAAGTCCCTCTCCTTCCTCCTCGAACTCACTCCCTCACCTCCTCTCTCTCTCTCTCTCTTTGCCTCGTCAAGTCTTTCATTATGTTATCTTATCCCCCTCGGATCTTCACGCGTGATTTCATAAAACTCCAGAACTTGGAGCGATAAGCCCCCACTACTCTCTCCTCAAACACTGGTCGGATTGTATCTCATTTCCACAGTCCCAGGCTCCCTCCTCCTTCACGGGGCGGCGGCGACCAGCCCCGACGGCTCTCTTCCTCGCCTGTCCCCCCACTCCCCATACTACGCCCCCCCCCACAACCGTCTTATCTCCACAACTCGGCCTCTCCTCCTCCGCCTATCTTACCTGGGTGTCCGTGTTTGTTTCGCTTTTCTTTCGTCGTGGTCTATTCCGCGCTTGCGCTCTCTCAAGTCAATGAATATTATTATAAATTAGGCCTCTTCCCGATATATTATTCCTCTATTAAGATTTAATTTGCTATCCCTGCTCTAGAGCCCAGCATGCGTTTACCATGAACCAGTTTTTTTGCTCTTCTCTCTCTACGCTTGATAGATCCTTAGGTGTGCGCGGAACACACACTATCGATTTATACTTTGTTATAATGCCAGGGGGTATTTTAGTATCATAGGTGCATTATTTTGAATTGCTATGTGTTATAAATTGGCGAAGATGTGATAATCTCCGATAATGCAGTTTGAAATATTGCTAATTAATGCTGAGTAACTTGGCTATTCATCAGGATCCCATGCAATTGCTTAATCGGTTAAGGTTTTTTCAGAGGGTATTTCATACAGATAATGAATGTTTCCTTAGAAGGTTTGTTCGAACTGTCTAGAGCTAACTCGGCTTTCTGTTTAGTATTATTAGGCGTGGGTTCAATTATAGTAATAAGTTCTATATTGACCCCGGCTACTCGCAAATAACGCCCAATTTATTATGTTTACTTAGATAATTATTCACAACCATACCCCCTATATTGAATAGCCACCCAGGCGAGATTCGAACCCGCGATCTATGGGTGAGCTGGCGAGGACTTTACTCCGCCCTCACCGTGACCAGCCTTTCTCTGAAACGACGTTTGAATATGGCGAAAAAAGCAAAATATTTTTTTATTATTATTCACTTTATTTCTTTGTTTCCAATGAGCAGTTTGGGGTACTCCCTTTTAATTTCAGGCGAAAATTGAGGAATCCCAGAAAGAATCTCTAATCGATGCCCGTATCACCAGTTCTCTATAGTGCTATGAACCCCTTTTTTTATCTATACATATGTATCCTAAAAAGAAATAATGTTCCTGTAGGTCAGGAGAAGGTCTGCCATTTTTATCATTCCACAATGCCTATGATCTTTATTCTATTATATTTTTATTTATATATGATCTGTGTTCGACGCACAGTTAATCGGCCGCTTTGATCGATTCTTTATTTGAGCTCAATAATTAAAACGTATAATACTCTTTGAATTGCGAGCCAGGAGGAAGATACCATTTGTCTGATACAGTATACTAATTATTTGCACTCTTTTCCTGGTTGGTTGAGTCTTTGGGACCGGCAATTCTGGTAATTTGTCGCTTTAGGAAAGGTGGGTTGGAGTTTATGGGAATGGGAGAGAGAGTTAAGATAAGCCTCGCATTGGCCTACTCATAGCGAAAGGTGCCAAGGATCCTTAGTTTAACGCATCTGACGAACAGAGTTCTACTTTTGAAGTGTTCTAATCATGGCACTCAAGTAAGGATTGGGATTTCAATGAAAAACTCTTCACTGCCACTACTCTAGGATTTTGATCCCGGCCGTCGGGATGAGAGCCTGTACTCAAACCATCCTTACGTTTATCTCACCAACCCGATTCTTCCTATCTTCCTGTTAAGCGTCAAGTTGTTCCCTTATCGAACGGAGAATATCCTCATTGTTGTTTAATCCTTAAACTCGTTCCACTCTCTCTCTCTCAGAATGTCGATTATCAAACCCCTCAAAGGAGATTATAAGCCTCTTCGTTCTTTCAGCGCTTTTTTCAGTCAATTTCCTCTCGAGCAAGGTTTAATCCAACAAGTTTCCAATCGTCTCTTTCTTCATGGCATGAATGAAAGCATCCCCGTCGCTCCACATTACATTTATTTTTGCCTCCAACCAACCGACCAACCGGACGAAATCCCTTCTACTTCCCCGTCAAACCACCCACACCCTGCACCACATCACCAATCTACTCATCATCCCACCTCACCTTCCTGGCTTTTTCTTTCCTTCATTTTTCTTCTATATCCTCATCCCCTGTGCCAAATGCATTGCAAATCCATCATACATGCATTCTTCAGCCGAAATCCTTCATGTGATCCACCGCCAAAAGTCAGCACGGAGTGCAGTGTAAGGGGAATACTTTTTTTTTCAAACCGCCATGCCTAATTTTCAAGGCTTCAGTCAATAAGGGGTGGGAATGGACGACGAATCTTTTTTGTAACTTGTTAGCGACTGAATAGACTGTTACTTATTTTATAATTTTTTAGCTCTATTATTAATAATTCTAATATTGTTAATGGCTTTTTGATTTAAAATTACGTATTTCATCAGAATATATCTCATTCGCACCTGCAATGATATTTATACATGGTATTACATGCATATGCATCTAAAGTTTTCCATTTCGCTAAAATTTTATTTCTTATTACAAATTATGTTGCAAATACACTCATAGGAGGAGGAAAGTTTATAAGTTTCAAAAACAGGAGATCGTGTATAATGCAATTTGCGATGGCAACTGAAGCAAAACAGGCGTGCAAGTCTAAGGCATTAGTGATAAAATTACTAAAACAGTTTTATAATATAAACAGTTTTTTTCACCGAGAATGAAACTTATTTGACTATGCCTATCCCGAAAGGGAAGAGCGCTATTGGTATGTATGTTCATAAAAAGTGTCAACTAACTCTCATGGAACACCTTTTACGCACAAAATTAACCCTTCTCTCTAGGGTAAATGGCTCGTAATCGGTCATTTTGTCAGGGTAGTGGGGTTAAAAATTACCAGATTGAAATGAAAATTCACGGAACCCCTGATGTAACTGGCAGATGAGATGGTGGAAGTATGATCTGGCAATATATTTTGCCTGCCGAAGGTATTTGATGTTGGCTAAATAGGCTGAAACATGCTACATGTTGACGTGCACGTTTTGATAATATTTAGAGAAGTGCGACTGGGTATTATTCCTGGTTTTTGGAGGAACAGTAATCCATCGAGACCAACCCTGACATTTAAATATAGGATAAAAGTAATAAAACCATTAATAACTAATTAGGCTTGCAACCAATCAGTTGACCTTATGTAGAGTTTTATCCTAGATAGTGGTGATAGAGAAGTGGCAGTTATCCGTCAAACCTGCCCTGGCCGGTAGAACACTAATAAATAGCAATGAAGTTAAATGTACTAATTGGGCTGTAAATTATTAGTGCATCGTTTTTAAATGATTTTATTAGAGCAGCAATGATCCATCAAAACGTATCCCGACTGGTTTAACACCAAATAAATGCCCTGAATCTATATATTAATTAAACTGCCTACAATCTGTTCACCGTACGTAGGTAGGGTTCAATTCCTGGCCAATGGTTTTGAGGAAGTCCATATGATCCCTCAAACTTTCCCTGACCGGTGGAACTCCCAAGTAATACCAAGTTAATTATTAATTAGACTGCTAGCAATGTGTTGATATTATATAGGCTTTTATTCCTAAACAGTAGTAATATAGAAGTAGCAATGATCCATCAAAACTTTAATTGATTCAGTAAAACATCTATTAAGAGTTTTTTAAAATAAATAAATATACGCAGTTGTGGATCTCAGAAGATCTGTAGACTGTATGCAACAAGAATTCCACAGACACATCCCACGTTTGTCCGGCTCTCCTTTTCATTCCTCTTTCGCCGCTTGCCAACCAAATCTTCTTTCCCTCCCTCCTTTCAATTCCTTCGCCGATCGGCCCTTCCATCCCTGTGTGGAAAGGGCGAGTGTGCACGGAGGGTGAGGGGGTGGGAGGGAGAGAAGAGGGCTCGAAGTGCCCTCGGTAAATACTTATCGTCGCCCGCACAAGCTCAACTTGCGCCGATCCAATCTTTTCCCTCCGTTCCCTACGTCCCTCAGTCCGTTCCTCCACATCGCCCTCTCTCTCTCCCTCTCTCCCCCTTCTAATTATTTCTTTTCCCCGGCCGTATCTTCTCCCCTCATCCCTCCCTCCCAACCCCTCTACCCAACCCAACCCAATACCTTTCAAGCACACACAGCTTTTTCATCCCGATCCTTTCACTCCCACCACCACCACCCTTCTCCCACCACCACCGCCCTTCTCCCACTTCGCATCCAACTCTTTTTAATCTACCGCTCTCCACCCTCCCGAAGTTCTTATGTCCTTATTTATTTTCTGCGCCTCTTATCTTTCCCTTAAACCTTTTTCTTAGCTCTCTCTCTTTCTTTCTTTCTGTATCCACATCTTCCCAATACATCCAATAACCGTCCTCATTTCCTCACGATTGTGGCTTTTGTTTTTTATACATCGTTTGCCCACACCCCTTCGCCCCGATGTTACGCTTCCGATGTCTTTATTGTTGGTATTTCTAGGGTTCTGTCTTCCTCTTAATTATTCAAACCATGGAATAGGTAACATTTTTTTCTGAAATAGTATGTTCGCTATCTGCCCCACCATTCTCAAATTTGAATGAAAATTTGGCATTTTTTTTGTGATTGAGGATGAGAGAAAGAAGAAATTAGACACAGGATTAGAGTTGTGAATCACGCGAAAACTTCTGTTGTGTATTATAACTATTATGTAGGTATATTTCATTTGTTTACTTTCTATGGAAATATCAATCCCTTGGCACTTTACTACTTCCAGAAAAGTGGTGAACATACCTATTTTCACATTCTCGCGTTAGAGAAAACATTTAACTGTTTTTTTCTACTTAAGGCTAAGATTGGCATCAGAAATATAACATTTTGATTGCGCATTTAAACTATTTTGTAGGTTTATATATTGTAAACTGCCTGTGTAATAATGTTAATTTCACAACAATTTATCACATTTTTCATCAAGACTTTATATGTCTATTTTTACCATGATTATCATTGAATGTCTCTCGAAGAAATTGATTGCTAGAAACTTCCGTTCCCATTTAATCATTTCCTCATGCATATCCTGGATAGTATTTTAAGCTCAGCATAATTATTTTTGTCAATGCATGACAGAGTATCGCTTGATAAATCGCTGTCGTTGTGATATTAGGCATGGAAATTTTCTGTGATTGCTGCTTAGTAAATTATTATATAGGTGAAAGGCTTAGTGAAATGATGCATTACTCAAACCATTCGTCCAGAATATCTGGTGTATTCTGGCCTTCTCTTTGTTTCCATTCTTTTTTTAAGAAATAAAGGTTAAGATTAATTTAAATAGAAGGAAACTGTGTTCATTGATTCATTTATTTGTCATAATTTCCCTTTTAGTGCTTAATTATCTTCTTTTTTGTGAAATCTGGTATAAAATATTCAAGCCGTGCATGCTGGAAAGAGAAAAATTTAAACTTGTAAACTATTTATTACTTCATTAGAGTAAGTACCACACTCTAAAGAAAGTTAAGATTGCCAACACATTTCTTTTCGTGATCTTGCGCGAAAATTTGTTAACTCTTTTATTTATCAATCTTCTATAATGTATTTCAGATCGACGGTCACCATTAAGTTGGGTAATTCAGTAAAACCACACGACTAACTGCTAATAGAAAAAAGTTTATACGTTGTTTCTTCGAAAATTACTCTGCTGGAACTATGGAACATCGGTTAATATTTATGAATTAATTTATCTTTTGAGACTTTATCGAGGAACAAATAGCCCGGAAAGATGAGCCTATATTATTTTCAGCATTCGTCAAACTCGAGTTTTCCGTATGGCATGGCAAAATGTTTTAGTTATGCATTTATTTTCCGAAGCGTTACTTATGTGGTTTTAAAGAATCAGTGTGGCCAATTTTGGAAATCGTCCGGGTGGGGTGATATCTGGGAAGAATGGCGTACTATGACGAATTTTAAAGTAGGCTAGCTTTTGGTCTAGCTTTCCTTTCCTCGGTAGTCGGTTAAACTTAGATGCTACCCTTTCAGTTGTTTTAGTTTAGGTGAAAGGGTTTGAAAGAGTAGTTATTTCTATTTAATTTTTAATAAATCGATCAATTTTTTAAGGCTTGATGGATAAGAATCGGCATGAATCTACAGTTGAAGTCAAAAGCATTTTGCTTGCTGGTGTTTGCATTTTTATTTATTTCACCTACCCCTAAATCAGTTGGCAATGGCCTCTTACATCGGGTGATGTAACATATTCACAATAGACGAACACAAACATTCATGTCCTGGATGGAGAGAAATCCACCCAGGCGGGACTTGAACCTGCGACCCTCGGAATGGCAGGGGAGGACATTACCCCGTCGCCACCGGGTAGTGTTGTAGTATGATATATCAACCATTTATGTTTAGATATTCTAATATATTCTGTTTTGCAACTTTGTATAGGATTCGCTCTTCATTAAGAAATATTACATCGTTAAACCATAATCGTCAGCAGAGTGCGACTTTCCATCTTCTCATTCCAGGGCGAAATTCATTAGAAAATGGAAAGATTCCTTTTGGCTCACGTGCTATTTTCATTAACAAATATTGCTTTGGAGGGATGATGAGTCGGCCAAGACTTTTAACATCCCCTCAAATTATGAGGCAGGTTAAGAAACAAGTAATAACGCCTGAGATCATGTATCCGAAAACTCTCGAACTTGTTAATTTTCGACTTGTCTTTTAGTGCCTCTTACGCGCCGCTTCCTTTGATTTTTACGATCCAACCTTCGTTCGGCTCGCCGACCAAACTCACCCTCAGGGCACGACTTAATATTGCCGTCAAAAATCACCCGGCGATCTGAACATTCCCGCTCGTTTTATAGCTATAAAGGAAGTAACTTATGATGATGCCGAGGAAATTTAACGGTATTTGAATAGTCGCCGGTGTCAGATCCAGAATGGATCATCTTTTTACGCTTTATGTTTTCATTGCGCAATGCGATTGCGCGGCGGTAGATTTATGCTCGCGCGGAAACAGCCGGGGACGATTGAAGGGAGAATGGGACTGTTGTGTATGTGGGATTTGAATTACCTCACCAAACGAGTAAAGATGAAGTTCTCACTTTTGCAATTGGTTATAAAAAGCGTCCCGTGGATTCAATTACTTCGCCGCAACATATTCGTGTGCGAGTTGATTTCAGCAAATCTGAGAAGATCTTTCTCTGGTTGGAAGTATAATAGTTCGCCATTGGATGGATTAACCGGGGGAAAAACGATGGGAATGAAATCAGGGCAAGATGGGTCACTCGTACATCCTTGAAGAATCCGGAAATTCTCCTTGGTTTTGAAATTTGGTTAGGGAATTTTTCCTAAATTTTCTCGGATTTTATTACGATGTGAAGCAATTTTGCAACTCACGAATTTGGTCTCAACGCTCTCTATCTTAAGTTTTCGAGTTTTTCATACTGTTTCGCATCAAATTATGGAGTCATTACTTCGGCCGATATTTTATCACTTTTTCTTAGAACCTATTTCTGCATTTCATATTACACCAACTTATTTCTTTTAGTCTTATCCCTGCATTAGAGAATCTTAGTTGTTTGTTAAGTAAAATTTCTTCACAGAGCTTTCCACACAGAAGCAGGCCTTCATGTAGCAGTAACATGCTTAGTTGATAAGCCAATAGTATTATAACAATTGATATTAATTATCTTGATTAGAGATTTTAACTGAACCTCTTTTCTCTTGTTTAGATAACTCCAGTTCTTCATCAAGTGAATTGGGAGTGAACGCGATTGACTCTGCGGTGAGGTAGTAAAAGAATTAGTTAAACAATGTTGACGGGTGAGCTTTCTTTTTGAAAGTAAAATAGCTGGTTATCTGAGCTATTTGTTTAACCCGCCGAAATTCATAAGAATGAAATAATTGAGAAGTGAACTTCTCTAATGACACGTAGCACGCAAATTGAGGAGTGTTGCGCAGCATGTTTCCCCAGCAGTTTGTGAGTATATTAGAAGATAGATAGATACATTTCTCTATTATATGGGGCGGGATTGAGTCTTTTGAGTCTCCTTTACCTCCTTAACCATTGTGACATGGTAGGATAACTTAAATTTACATATAAATGAAGACCATAAAATGTCAAGACAAAGAAAGTTGAAGAAGGTAAGGAGATCAGTTCAGCAAGTTTAAAAACTTGGAATTGAGTACAGTGGCTTACACTGTGTCATTTCAAATATTTCAGCATTTCGAAAAAGCATATATTCGCACTAGTAGTATGCATGTCATAAGGTTTATGCACTGTCAATCAAAAGCAGAAGTAAATACAGTATTTAACTAATGCGGAATGTATTCCCTTAGTGGGAACAAACTTAGGATCCGAACTTTATCCTTCACTAAATTTCCAACTACAGGAGAATTCCCGCACAGGAAGTGGTGTGTGAAAAATCTTGGAAACTCACAGACAGAGTAGCTAAGTTATTCATGCAAAGCGTTCCTCCCGCGGTTCTTGCGTATATCGATTGGAGATGGCAGGCATTGAAGTCTCCATTCTCGCCGGTTGAAGTCTCCGCATTTAAAACCTAGGCCGCCGTCATTTCGCCACCTTCCACGTACGCATAAATTGGACACGAGGAATGAATAGTGCCGCATCAGTTTTCATCCTCCCCAACCCCCCAGCCCCCTGTAGTACCGATGCAGGGGACCTTTATCCCTCTCGGGTTATCTCCTGGAGGCGTCCTCCAAAGAATGTGAAATATCTCCTTGCTTGTCCGAGATAATTAACCGCGGGGAGTCATTATATTTGGGCGTAGATGAGCTTGGTGTGTCTGCCAGCCGCGCGCAACTCACCGTCCGTCGCACGCGCCTCCCGTGTCGGTCGTTTGTATGCTTGCGCTGGTTTGCGCTCGGTAACCCGTCCGCTCCCTCGTCCGCCTTCGTTAGTCACCCGATTGTCTTTTGCAATCGAGAGGTGAACTCAACATTGTTAATGATACAGGATAGGGATTCCCAGGGCAGTAATCATAGGGGATTTTTTCCCTCCTCCCCCCTCTCTCTCTGCTGCCCTTCTCCTGAGTCGCTGTGTTTCTCATAATCTTTTGACCCCTTCCTTCCTCCAAACGCCCCCACTCATATCTCCTCCCTCACTCCACTCTGCCGTCACCCTCCCATTTCTCGTGCTTCCATCTCCACTAACCTTTGCCTCCAACCGTCCGTACCCACCCACCCTCCCCTGACCCTCCCTTTAGGGTTTCTTTCTCACCCTCCCGTTTTTCTTGTCCCTTTCCTCCGCATCTTCCCTTTCCCTGCTTCTTTCTTTGCCTCCCGGCGCTCGATCGGGTCTTTCTTTTCCCGTTCATCTATGATTGCACTCACCCATGCGATCTGCGTACTTCCAGTTTGTGTGCGTGTATCTCATCTTCCCCGTGCCTCTTAGTCATTCGTGATTTCCTCAACTCCTCTTGGCGATTGTCGAGTTTTGCCGATTGCTGGCTTTGATCGTAGACCTTAAAATTTTACTTGCAGTTGAGAGTTATTTTATTTGAGGATTGTTGCATCTCTCTAATCGACCAGTGATAATGGTTATAATAGTTATATAGTTAGCGATCAGTGCTAGTTATGTAATCACGTAAATATCGAAAACTTGAACGAGCTGAATCCCAAAATCATGATTCAATTTTGGCTAAAGTTCGTTTTATTTTCTACTTCGTTAGTTTTCTGTATTTACTGTTTGCAAATGGACTTGATGCGGATTTTTAATGCCGTTGCTTTGCATTGGCTCGTAACATAATTTCATCGTCAATATTGCAATTTGAAATTTTGCTGCGAGGAACTTGAGGGCTCAACGTTGCAACAAAATAAATGTTACGGCCAATTGAAAGAGCTGGGATTTTATGTAACAATGTCAACGAAACAGTCTTAGAATTAATCATTAGAAAACAAGGTTTTCCATTGTTTTAAAGGTTGAACATTTTCTTTGACTCACGACTGGTGCCTAAAGCGAATAATTGTGCTAGTTATAGTAGCTTTTTTTGTTTTTCAGTAACGTATAATTCTAGAATATGATTGATTTAATCGTCAGAGCTTAAGATTATTGCCCTAAGATGAGAGCCATAGATTAGTTGTGAAATTTCCTTTCTATTAAGTTGTTCAAAGGTTTTTCCTTAGGTTCACTATGTATACTTCTTTTATGCCTTAAAGAAACGAAGATTATTTCAATCGCCATTAAAAGACCATTTCTGAAATAATGTTTACTTTTTCATGTTATCTTAAATGCGAATAAATTACGCTCCATTTTCGTTTCCGTGGAGTTACCAGTAGAAAAACCTTTTTTGTGATCTATGCAAAATTTATCAAAGTAGGCAAATTCTAGCGGATGAAAGACTGTACTCAGTTTTCATATTCGAGGGCAACATTGATTCCTACTCCGCGGCTAGAAAGGAAGCGCGCAGACCTCGTGCGAGAAATTGAAATATCCCTGGAATCCGACCGATTTGCAGAATGACCTCTCTCCCTCCCTCCGGCCGCCGCTCCGTGCAATCGCCGGGGATGGATGGAGCAAACGGCCCCCAAACGAGGCGGATTCTCCGGGCTGGGAAATTCTCCGTCTTTAAACAGGGGGTGGGGAAAGAGGAGGAGGGGAGATAAATTAAAAAGTACCCGAATGGGAATAAAGAGATGAGAGATACGTTATTCCTTCTCTTCAGCTCTCACCCGCCCTCCCCCCAACCCTCCCAATCCCCCATCGACCCTGCTTGTGGAATCCCGAACTCACCGCTAATTTTTCACACCTATTATTTCTCGCGGGGATCATCATCAATATCGTTCCGTTTTTATGAGTATGTGTATTTATATGTAATTTTTTTCTTTCAAATCTCCTCCCCTTTTCGCCCTTATTCATACCGTGTCCATCTCCCCATCCCTTCTCCTTCACCCACGTACCCACCCGCTAAAAACCCTGCCTTGTTTGCCTCCTCAACAATCTTTTATCACGTCATCATCATCTCCCGGCCCAGGCACTCGCCTCTCGCGAAGGGGGCCGAGCACAAAGGTGTTAGTCATTCATAATCGTTACGTGGGGCCCTCCCCCCTCACCCCTCTTCAACCCAATCGGCAAATATCTCACACTCGGCTCGAGCGAGCGATCGATCGGTCCGCTGGAAACGTTCAAGAAGAAAATAAAACAAAAGATTAAAAAAATAATCTTTTTCATTCCCTTCTCCTTCTCTTATAGAATCCCTCCTCCTTAAAAAAACACCGTCCTTCCTTGCCCCGGACGGCTATGAGAGTTCGGCCTTTGATGGTTTTCCACGGGCATCTTTTCTCACTCAAGGGCCTTCAAAAAGGGAAGACCACGCCTATTAAACATTCATCAACAACACAAACATTTCCCCTCTCCAACCCTTCCCCTCCCAATCCATCCATTCCCTTGGACCACAGGTACCTCTTCCAGCTTCCACCCCTCTCCCTCTCTTTATTCTTTATACCCTTTCCATCCTTCCGCTATCCACACTTCGCCCCGAAAACTCCTCCCACTTTCATACACCTCTCTCGCCTTGCCATATATCTCGATTAATATGATTTTTCTCTCTCTGCGCCGCCTCCGCCCCCCCCCCCCGTCCCCACTCCGCTCAAACTTTGCTTGGCCTTTTCCTCTCTTTCTCTCTCGTCCATCAGCTCTGGGGTGGATACGGTGTTTTTTATTTTGTTTTCCGTTTGTTTCTTTCTTTCCTTGTGGTTTTTCGTCCGGCCGAGACAAATGAGGGTACGAATCAGACCGGGGCAGCATTGTTGGTTGTTAAGGAGGGGTGGGGGAGGTGGGGAAAAGAAAGAGTATTCGTCCCGATGGCCGCGCTCGTTGTCAAGGAGACGAGTTGCTTTTGTTTCACCCTGCCTCCCTCTCACAAGCGTCCGTAGGGGGCTTGGGGAAGGGTGTGGAGGCGGAGGTCATGGGTTATACTACCGTCGAATATGGTGAGGGAGGTATTTTATCATGATGCTCGGTCGAATTCCTCGGCCGAGTCGAAAGCAGTCCCTCCTTATTTTTTCATTTCTTTTCCACGATAGAAAGCTCGATAATAAACGTGAGTATGCGCAGGCAACGTGCGACCAAAAGGTTGCGCATTTGGTCGTAGTCGTTAATACTTTCATCAGATCGTTCCCGTATACGATTAGGTAGGCCTCACATGATTTTCCTTCATTTGCCGGTGGATCACGGTGTGAAAAGAATTAAGTAAAATATATTTTATATATCCTGTCAAATTTAATGAGATTAAGAGGATTGGGTTGGGTAAGGTTGGCTATAGTACTGGTTTTCCATTCCGGAGGACCCTGGTTGGAATCCTTGTGTTTGGAAGAGATGTTCCGTGGAATACCAATCCCTGTCGTTGTAGTATGTACTCCCTTCCGTCGTATGGAATCTTAATGTCTCCTTGGCGCCTTTCGTTAAGAGCAGGCAAATGAGGAGGCCAGGTTTCTCTCCGCCTTTCCGCAATTCCCCATGTTTCCATTAATTGCCATTTTCATTAATTAAAGCGGATACATTTAGATATGATAATATAAATTGAATCTTGACCGAAAAGTTTTATGCAGACCTTGCTAACGACGATAATAAGTTCCTGCCGGGCAGCCTGATCCGAGTAATTCTTGACTCATCACCGCAACGTGAAATTTCCCGCTCTCTGTGTTTTTGCAGTGCGTTATATAGGTAATATGTTTGCTTTTAGCAGTATTTGTTTTTTGCCAATCAATGTGACAAGTTTTGTAAATACTCAGGCTTAGGACCTCTGCAGTTTGTAGATAGTTGGCAAAGAAGAGAGATTTTTGAAGAAATTTATTTGAAGAAAAATGTTTTATCCATGAAGAGTATTATGTTAACTCTGATGCGCTTCAAACGACCCAGTCATAATTTAAATGACAACTAATTTCCTTTAATGCCTCCTAAGAGAACATGTGTGGTGGAGTCTATAAGTTTGTAAATTCTAATTCGATGCTAGAATAGCCGTAACTTGGTGTAGGTATTCAAGTTATTCAATTTATGTAAACTGGTGTAAACGATATATTTAAGTAATATAGTGGTTGCGTGAATTCATAAATTTGACAGATAAAGGCTTCCTTCGCAATCAGTGAACCAATGTTATTGCCAGGCAAATAAAACTTTCAATGTTATGTAAAAGATTTTACATAGTGGCTTTAAATCCTTGTAACTCATTGGTTGATACGTGTTCGATTTACTACTTTCAACTTTAAAGAGTAACCCGAGCGAAACATCTTGTTCGGAAATGTGATCTGCATATTCCGGTAGTTGTTACATTTTCATAAGTTATAAATGTGTTAACATCATTCTATCATTTACATAGCAATTCTATCATTTACGGGCATCATTTTATCTAAGATTACACCGTGATTTGAGCCAACATGGATGGTGTTCACTAATTTCATGAGAAAAAATAGGACGCTTTCTTGAGAAATAATGACTGAAAAATATTTTCGCCGATTCATTCTTCGCCTGACTGCTCAGATGAAGCATATTTCAACCCCCCATTGAATTTCCGTCGGACAGAGTACCCACTCATTGCCAGCCGAATTAATACGAGTTTATGAGCCGCAAGAGATCAAATTTTGATCTATATACGCCTATTTGATTCGGCCGGACGTGGAACATGATACAGCTCCATTTTCATTCCGTTACGCTTTCGTGAGCACGCGCGAGTTTGAACCGACGAGTCCCCTGCGAAGCTGCCCCGATATTTTATCCTTAAAAAAGAACAGTCATTGCGTCGGCAATCAAGAGCCATTTGGTTGTGCGTTAAGAAAGACGCACGGGGCGATTTTTGTGTCTGGCGCAAGGAGGCCCGGACCGAATCGAGATGCTTTATGCAAGCGAAGCGTCTTGGGGAACCGGAATTCGACGTTCATTTGTCACGAGCGCGCTGCCGAGGTGAACTTGCGATACCATACAGTTAATATAGTACCCAGAGGTGGCGCTGCGTATGCTCGGCCGCAACCGAAGGAGAAGCCGCTTATGCCATATTGAGTGTCCGTGTTTTTCCATTAGCGTAATAGGTCTACACATATTTATCTATACCTTTGCTATGGAAAAAGTATTGAGTCACTAAGGAATTGGGATTTTATCGGTTAAGTTGATAAGACAATTATTATACAAAAATTCTATAAAACCTACATTCTCGAGAAGGACTGAATTCAAGGGTGAAAGATGATTGCGTGACCCATACGTTAGTTGGTTATGAAGCACTCAGCATTTTCGATTACTGCTCCGTTGAAAATGGCCTAGTTTTAATGCAGTTTTACTATTTTCTCTTACCGATATGATTAGCATCAACTGTACCGACTAGCGTTTGCCTCATTGCTCCATCGATGAATGAAGCGTCGAATGGTGAAAACAGGATTGCAGTTGAAACAGGGCTCTTATGGAGATTTGTTTCCAATTTGAATCTCCATGAGGCCGTAGGTACAAGTTTGCTAATAGCGGCAGGAAAATAACATAGTGCTCTGTAGTATAATAACAACACTTCTTGGAGTCTTCCAGTATGTACTATATTCCCTTTAGTAACTCACCTAAATTTAGCGTGGTTTGGAGTTAGTGGCCTATGGGTGAACACACTGAGCGTAAGTTTGGCAACAATGTTCTCCATTAGAGCCCATACTGCCAACTATTGTGGAATTTTCTATAGCATGCAACCGTGGCAATGAAAACATCAGCGATCTGAAAAACGCCTTTTCTGGGGCAGTATCCACCCCGCTTTTAGACCTTGCTTCTTCCCGAGACAAACCCTGTCCAGGTCTCTAGACTCCACCTCCTCGGCCACTTCTCTTTTATAGCAGTAACACTCCTTCATCCATTTTACCTCCCATCGGTCACCTTCTCGAATACACCCCCCCCCCCCCCCCCCCCGCCCTCCCCGTCGATTCCCCTGCTCCTCATCCGCCATGCTCGAAGTCTTCCGTGGGAGCGCTTCTTATTCCAACGCATTCTTAACCTTTTACCCGGTCCCTCGGCCTCCCCGTTCGGTCCACGCCCACCCATTCCCCTCATACCCTCGCCTTACGCAGAGACCCTTCATCCCTTTTCTTCCTTCGTTCTTGTCTCTAATGGGGAGCGATGCTCTCTCCCGCCGCCCTGTTTATCTCAAAGATACTCCCAATTCCCCCTTCTATTTCCACCCAACTGGCATACTCAGGCTTTGAGAATATTTGCCTAGCATGTGGTGCGACATGCTGTCTAGGTTTGGCCTATTTAGGGCACCTTATTATGTTTCATACGCATCTTCACCGAAATGTTTTCAAGTTTTGTTTTCATCGGAATATCGATCATAAACGAATTCGTATCCGCGCGCTGACCCGAGTTAGTACGGTGTCTTCTCAATTGGCTACCAATCCCTAGTGCCCGGGTTTGGATTCTGGCAATGGCAGAGATTTTTCGGTGGAATCCCTATCCCTACTTAGCTGCTGTATGTAGAGCACTTCAAAGTGTGGCATTCCCGGGATTGGACGTAAATATCTGATTCTCTTGACACCTTTCATTAAGAGTAGGCTAATGCCTACGTTGAGATTCTCGCTATGATATATTCTACGGTTTCGGGTTCTACTTTGTGGAATTTGAGCACTATGATAATGGAACAGTTGATATTTCCTCACTATAGTTTATTTTGTCAATAAAAAACGACCTAATAAACAATCGTGTGGAAATACCAATTTTTCTATTTTCACAATTATCTCCTCCCGTCCTCCATTCCCCAAATAATCCTACCCCTACCAATCTACCAGCTAATTTTTCATGGTACTAATGATATCTGCTGTCGGTCGCCTCCCTAAATAACTAACCGACGAAATTTAAGCCAAGCAAGTGCGATATTACTCTGTTACGTTCGTATTTAATTTTTGTGTAATGACTAATGTATGTTAAAATTATAAACTCACTATGAAAAAATCATATACATGGACAGGGACTCGGACCTAGCGATTTCATGCATTAGTCATTTGCCAATTTTACAACCAATGCGTCCTCTTCCGCCTTAATTTCTTAAATTATTTGTACCCTTGGTTTGAAATCGGGGGATCAAGGTTTGAATCCCAGTCCTGCCGAATTATTTTTCTCTGAGTATTCTGCACATTCGTGTTCTCTTCAGGGGGTAAGTCCGCTATAAATGCTGTCACGGCTTGTCCCGTAGTACTTAGAAAATGCATATACGCTTCTCTTTTCATGTGTTCCTCTTTAAAATGTTTATATTTATGTACGTATAGCGTTCAAGGATATTCTATATTCTGAATTTTGTCAGAAAAATTTGACACCATATTAGTATTTATGTATATTTTTTATTCCTAGTTATAAATCTTTCTCACCCATTTTTATCTCATGCATTCTAACCCTTCCTACTTTCAACTTCCTCTCTTTCTTTAGATCGTTGGTCGAGTGGTTCTCAGGTGATGCGACCCGACAACTATTGTCATTACGATTGGTGGGTCAAAGGGTAAGAGGATGGGAGGTAGGGTAGAGAAAAACCCGGCGTCGGCATTAGTCTATTCACCAAATAGATCCCATTTCGGGCAGGTAGGTTTTGGATTTTTCACAGCGTGGAAAAATTCGGTCATATTCTCCACATACTACTCATAATCAAAAGAAAATAAAAGCAATCGTTAAAATTAAGTTGAAAATTTATTTTTTTTAAATTACCTCACTATTTGACCGTTTCGTATTTCTGGAATTGAAAAGGTCCATTTCTTTTAAAAGTGTTAATACTCGGTTACAATGTCGAAGTCGGTTCCCGACTCGGACATCGAAACGTCGGCCAACATGGAGCTTTTAACCCGGTGGGAAACTCTCAGAAGAATTACCGCGAATATGTGCGTGCTTAGGCGTTGTGGCTTATTCTCAACCGCGCGGCGCCTTATTATCTCCGGCATGAAGTGCGCCACAGGATTTCATCGAACGTATTATTTAATCCTCTGCTGCCCGATTTCTCTTTTCAGTACACAAATTTATTCATTGCGTTAGTCTTTATTTAGTATATTTTGGCCAAGTAAATAAGCGTTTAACATTTTGGTATTGATCAGAAAGATGATTCATTTGGGAACATTACTGGGCAACTATGTATGTTAGCGGCTGCGAATTAGCGAACGTTTTTTAGTCCACATGGGCAGTAGAGGGTTGAAATACTCCAGCATTCGTCCTTCTACTGTTCACGGGCTATGTTCTGGTAAGTAGCTTTCAGATATTTATCGGGTACCAGCATCGATGCAGACTCGGGCTATTTCAATGCACTTTGTACTTAGTACGTGTTTTCCGGTTCCGGTGATTCCAACATGTCCATAGAAACCGTAGGAATCATACCTATAAGAGTACTTCGCTTTTATGTAGGGACTGATTACCCTTTTGAGATCACCCTCAAACCAATTCTCTTCCCGCCTCTTTCTTTATTCTCCTTTCCTCCTGCTCTTCTTGTTCCTTAGCATTCACACCCAACCTTTCGACGGCCCTTCCATTCACTCATCCCCCGAAATAAGATCTCGTTCTGGTCCATCCTCCTCTTCCTTCTTTCCCACTCACTTGCTATCTCCCGCCATCCCCCTCCTTTGTTTCATTTTTTTTTCGCTTCACTACTCCTTACCCGTCTCATCCTCCAGCACCTGATGTGATCCTTTTCCCCTTCCCATGCCTCCTCCTGGCATGTACATCTCCATTTTTCTCTCTCTCGCCGTTCCGAACGCTCTCGAAATATCGCTTTGAAATAATCGCCCTTCAACAATCGCTCACGAAAAGTTTCCCCTTGGAATGTGTTTACGGAATATCGTCCGTGGGGTTTATTCGACCGGATTTTGCTTGCGGATGGGAACTGTTCCGGTTTTTATCATCCTTCATAGTTCAGGATGCGTTTCCTGTTGATGGAATTCGCTCGATGGAATGTTCACGGCTAGCTAGGTGGAAAACGCACAAGCTTAACAATCCAAAGGTACATACATACATTCGAGCATACCCATCACTCCGTTTACTTTCGGGATAGGTGCAGTCCAAGAACTTAGTAATTGCTATAAGGCCCAGAAAACTGGTTCACCTTTAATAATTTCCTCTATAATGTCCTTTCCGTACATACCTCTTTCTCTTTTCTTACTCTCATGCATTGCATTTTACACGCTCTCCTTTCTTAAGAATCGTATATTCCACCTCTTTAGAGTCTCTTCTACCATATTCATCCATGACTTTCGCGGCCTAAATATTTCCTCTCACACCGTTCACTCTACTATCTATCACATCTGTTCCTTTAATCGACCCTCGTCCAATCTTTCAAACCAGCGAAGCACACTCTTTTCATATGTGTTCATTACTGTAGCATCCAACCCTCATTTTTTCATGACCCGCTCATTCATTTTCCTTTCCATCTTACTTTTGCCGCGAACACTACTTCTTAGGTGTTCAAATCTCAGCAATCCAAAGGTTGCTGGTTTGAATCCCGTCCGGGGCATGAATGTTGTACATGTCCAAAGGTTGAGTTTTTTCGGCTAGATAATACGATTGAGTTTTGAGTGTTGAGTGCCTAAAAACTCTAGTCTATTGCTGCTTCTTGTGTGGTATTGTGCTAAAGAAAAATATATTCCATTAAAATATCATAAAAGTAAGTCTAGTGAATAAAAATGAAGAGTCAAAGTTGAAATGACATGATATTACCTAGATTGTTTGGGCACGGAGAAATGTATGTGGTTGGATCTTGGATTTCGACTCTTGGAGAGATCTTTTCTTGGTCTTAGAAGATAATAATATTAAATTAACATATAATTTTTCAAGTTCCCAGTATTTCTTCATTCATATTTTAGAAACTCTCATCACTTAGGTTTTGTGCGAAAACAATTGACAATTGAAAGAATAATTATGTGCAAAAAAGTACCTACAGATAGGCATAGGATTCTAAAAAGTTTTAGTTTTCGTAACAATCTCAATCATTTGTTTCCTCAAGTAATCAGACCTTGAAAAAAACAAACGACGGTGGAAATAATGGTATCATAAGTGGGCATATTATTGTCGGAACTCGTGCATGTCCCTCTCAAGTTCTCTAAAAAAAAGAGAATGACCACATCCCAGTATAATGTATTAATTTGCTTTATATGGAAAGATTGCCTTTCCTTTTCAACGATGATCATGGTGATTTTCTTTTCATTTGTAACGAGCTCACTCATGATTGAACCGTTGATTTGTCAGCCTGAGATTTACGCTCTACGTATTTTGCAGAATATCCTTTCACATATTCGCATTATGTGATTCATTTCATGGGTGAATGATAATACTTGCCTAATGAAGACGTTTTATAATGACGAGTTTTGACGAGCAGTTTATCCCTAATTGCCATTGTTAGTCTAAATTGCTTTCGAGTCAAGTTGCTTTGAGAAGCTGCGCTCGTGTTGATTTTTTCCTGTTATTACAATAGCAGTGGCTGAAGGCACCTTCGAACAGATCGTAGGATTGTTTTGCGGTTGTCTTTCCTTGCAATGTAACCAATTGGAAGTAGGCAATGCCTTAATTCTGAACCGTTAAGAGTACATAAAGATAAATATTTTGAAGACACTAATTCTTTACGCTGTGAAAGTTTAAAATCATTTGGAAGCAAGCAGGTATCTCACTCACTCATGAAAATGTTTCCACTTACTTCATGAAATCATTCGTTACTGCTATCTACTGAAAGCCAAAATGTCTGAGCTAATTAGTTTCGGTTTATTCAAAATATGGCCCTCAACCGTCTTACATAAAAAGTAAGTCCACAGAATCTCATCGGGAAGCCCAAACTTGGGCTCAGTTCAAATGAATTATTCCTTTCCGATTTAAAACAAAAACCTAAGCTGTCAGAATCCTGTGCGGATTGTTATCTTCTACAAAATGTGGCATAAATGTGGCCTCTAGTGTCATCAAAATAGAAAATTCACGGCGGCTTGCGAGTTCAAGAAAGTACCGAGCTCTTGAGCTTAGTTATCACTCAAAAGAAATACGTTTGGATAGCTTACCTTAGGAGTAGATAGGCAGGAAACACCTTGCCGAATACTACTACTTGTAATTACTTGCCTTTTTCGTAATTAAGGCCACGGTTACAGTGAGTGACCGGGGGGGCAATACACATTAGCATTCAAGAAAATATAAATGGCCCAAATTTCCACATTTTCCTGTGGTCTTTATGTACCTGATTAGCTTTTTATGCAGCAGTTGCTTTATTTCGCAAGTGCTCAGCAAGTGGTTTGTGTCGTCTGCGGTGAGCCTCAAAGAGGTCACTTGTACCTTTAACGACGAGTGTTTAGTGTGGGTTGCTAAGTAATTGCGGTGAGTAAGGTGTTGAGAGAGAAACCCGGCTCACTGAACTAAAGAAGGTGGTCAAAAGGGTCAGCTAGTTAACGTCCTATCCGATGTGCTTGGTTCCGAGCGTCAGCCTGCTCTAATGGCATTGAGTCGAGACTTCGATATAGTCGTAAACCCTACCGTCATTAACTCAGCACCTGCGCATCAAAGGTCGGAAAGCAATAATGATTTAACTATTTGCTTACCCGTATAGATCTCGTATGCCTTAACGGCGGAGTCTTCCTCACCTATTGTGCCGCTTTTATATTTTGCTCCATATATAAAGAGGCTACTGGTATTTAGAATTCCTGATTGACTAGATGCCCTCTACTGCATGTTCTGCTTTTATCTGTTGCCATATAAAATCGTACTGGGTAATGGGAAATTTTTTACCACCACTTCTTTTGCTTTTTACTCTCGCCTTTAAGGAGTGAGAGCCGTGATATTACGGTTGTGAAATTGCAAAAACTTTCTGCCTCATACTTTTGCGTAACTTGGGTTGGAAAAGCTTAAATTCGTTGGAAATACGTTTTGTACTATTAACTTTTGTGTTATTATTCTCCTTAATTCTTGTTAACTGTGGAACGTAAAATTCATTGTGTCTGCAGCTCTTTTCCGGTGTATTGTTGTGTCATCACCCACTTATTTTCACCATTATACAGAGAGATCTCTCCTGTTACGGATGAAAAACAGCACCATATTTTTTTAATAGATGATATATAAAAAAACGAAGAAGGTTGGCAAGATTTCAATAATTCAGAATACGAAAACGTCAATGGTAACCAAGCACGGTCTTAGAGTGTACTTATGCAAATTATCCTCACAAATATGCTGCTATTTTCTCTGTTCTACTATGGAGAACAAGAAATGAATAACCTCACTCGAAATCAGTTTGTACTTTGATTTATTTCATTTCTAGGCCTTAAAGAAATGCTTTGTCGTGGTAAAATCTGACTCAACTCTTGGTTACCGTGAAGAGATTTGTATTAATTCCATCCAGCCTTTGGCTAGGTTATATTAGCGCTCATGTTTTCACTGGCGTAGCCCTTTTGTCTATTCCGGTGTTTTAGTGGATCATTATCTAGTCTTATATTATGCATGCAAGTTTTCATGCCAAATGAGCTGCAATAATCTTTTTCTGTCGTTTAGAATGAGAAGCTTACGCCCCATGTGAAATTTTAGTAGTTAGTGCGATATTCCACAGAGGAAAAATAATTCGGCTTGACCGGATTTCGAACTCGGATCCCTCGATCATTGGTTCAGTATTCGAGTCGAATTGGTTCAGTAGTTACTTTTGGTACTTGCATATCACAGCTTCATAAATAAAAAAATCTGAATCTCTTTATTTTAAACAAATGATGCAGCTCTCAGACATCCTCCCAGAGCCTTGGTTCACCAATGATAATTGACGTTTTTACCGTGTGAGAATAAGTAATTTTAATTATAATTACTTAATCGTTCTTACTGAATTTCAGCCAGTGCTTTTGAATAAATTCAACAGTGTCAGGCGAGATATGGTGGAACAGTATCTCCCAATGAATGTAAGACTGATATTGTACTGTCCACCTCATTGGACTAAATTGTACTAAACCTTTCGGCTGTCACGCAGCCATCATCAGGAACAATAACTGCTACAAAACAGTAACGGCAACTTTTACAAGTGCATCGGTACAATAACACTTTATTGTACCTGATAAAACCTGCGTGACTGCCAAAATACGTGTTGTACAATTTTGTTCAATAAAGTGGACATTAAAATATCAGTCTCGTATATTAGCAGTCTTTTCGTTTTTTAGTCGCTAGCCTTTAAATAAAAAAACTACATCGCAAAATTATTTATATTTTCCGTCTCAACACTCGGTCCCTGGGATGCGATTATTGTCCCTCTTGGTTCAGAGGAATGGCGATTCTTGGTTTTCCTGTGGTAATGGACGTTTTTTTCCGCCACAGGAGTGAATGATGGGGTTCCAAGGTATGTGACTTTCTTCCTCATGATCGAGTGGCCCCGGAGATGGTCTCTGTATGATTTCGGGTCCTCGTGAACTCGAGCTCGCCCTATCAGTCTTCTGCCGCCCTCGCCACCTCCTCATTTTACCACCGTCTCGAGGGCCCCCAGGAGAGAGTGAGGGCCTTACAAGCGACGTCCCATTTGCCGCGGCAATTGGCTCAGCCGCGCGAATTGGACGGCACCAATTATCGCCTCGGCCCACCGCTGTCACCTTCCGTTGCCGCCTCCTCCGCCGTGGGAGGCTCCGCGTGCCCTCCTTCTCACCCTTTTTTTGCGCTGGCCTCTTCTACACCTTGCCTACACCTATTTTCGCCGCCTTCGGCTATACCCTGCCACCCCTCTACTCCCCTCATGTATATCTACGATCTACTTGGTCGGTGCGATGCGGGAATCCTCTTCTCTCCATGAAGTCGTAGTACTCGTTCGTAGGCGTCCGCGTCTATCTCGGGGGTCGGCCTCCTGCCCTAACGGCGGTGCTGTGCTCTGAAGCGCTAATTGATGATTTTTTGGTGCGATTCCACTCTTCGGGTACTCTTTCCTCATACCCGGTGTATTTTCCCGCGACTAATGACCCCGTTTTCTCCCTCATTACGATCGAAAAACGTCTTCTCTGTGGGACGAAGTGTCGCTCACACTGCATTGAGGCCAAGTGAATTCCTAATAGTGACGGGGTACCATGATCTGAGTGCGTGAATATCGAAAATAAGGATGCATGATTAGGTCACCCGGTACTCATGTTGATCTGGGATGGAATCTCTGTACTTAAATTGCCCAGAGAAAATATGTCGGTGTAGGAATAATAAATTACGCTGCTATCACCTGAATATGCTCCAGATTTTAAGGCAATCTGCCTCCATGTTTTCAACTCTTCAATTCCTATATATATATATATCTTTAATATAATACATATGGTTATTATGATTTTGTGATCCACGAATATCTTTAATTGTGTCAACGCGTTATATTGTTTTATATGATGGTATATCCTTTAGAAAATACGAAACAGTGGGCGCTAATGCTGTAAAGGGTCAAAAAATAATTTTAGAAACTCATAACATATTTGATATGCGGGGTCTGAAGAGGTTTAATGATTCATTTCTGGTTTATTTATCAATTTCATTGAATTTAAGTTTGATTTACTTAAGTTATTTTAGAGTTTCTTTGCAATAGCATGCAAAAATTCCCCAGCCCTGCTAGATTTTATAAATATGATGAAAAGAATCGAAAATCATCAGCGACCCAGGTTTTTTTTGTCTGCACTTTTTCCTGGCGGGAATTTCCTTAAACATTGATAAGCGTTTAAAATTTTTTCCGTAGAAGATTTTCTATACTCAACCCTAATAGCCTCGTATTTTCACGAATACCGTTAATTGAAACATTTTTTTCACCTCTTGGTTGTGGTGGGGGGGGGGGGAGGGAGTTCATCGTCATATTACTCTAGTTACAGAATGCAATTATTATCGAATAATGCAATTTTTTACGAAGAATTATGTCCTGCTTTTGCTTCAGTTATATTTCATTCAGTTATAATCATCATCCCCTTTTTGAAGTCCACCATTGTTGATGGTAATTTTTTTCTTCCTGTTTTAGAACTTGAGATCTGTTCAGTACAAATGCCACTGGTCTCCAACAGGGATTCTCAACGGGGGCAGAATCACCCCTTTGGGGGCAAAAAATATCATGGGATTAAAATCAGGGCTCTCTCAAAAATAGCACCTATGCAATGTGAAGGGCTAACATAAAAAATTAAAATACTGCTAGCATACACACTAATTTTCATTGGCAGCAGTCAATTACCTAACCTAGTGCGAATCCCAAGAACACCTAACATTTGTCATTTGCCGAGGAAACACCAGTTTTTCTAATATACTGACGTCAAACGAAAAGTTGAACTTCAAGCTAAGGAGAATCTGACTCAGGGATCCCATTGAATAAGGAGAGTAAGTATAAATTATTTTATCGTTTAAAATTTCGTGACGGTGATAAGGATAAAATTTGTCTATGTGCTACCTCTGTCCATATTATAGCTGAACTTTTGGTGTATATTCCCATCCTATTACTTCAGGTTCATACGCGCAAGTGTATTCATTCCCATTCTTTTACGTGATCATTCAGTGTGTCTTCGTTTTTCCCATTCAGAAATCATCGTTACGTCGCAATGAAGTGTCCTTATTACTTTACTTGACAAACGACTTTTAAAACTGTGAAATGAAAATAGCTTGAACACAAAATCTTGGTCCTGCCACGACTGTAGGTATTTACCATATGTGCATCACATTCCATTCTGCTAGTCACCGCAAGGACGTTGAGAGGTTTTGACTTTTTGGATGAAAAAGAATGGAAAATGGAGAATAAGGTGAAAGGATGGGTTACGGAAAACGACGAAAATTGAAATTTTTTTACTCCCAGAAAATGAAATAAAGATATGGGTGTGGAAATTATTGCAACCAAAACTATGACAAAAGTTAAACATTTCTTGATTTTCGAGTTTGGCACTCACTATGGACTACGGAAAATAATTGGCTTGCTTGGTTATCTTTCTTTTCTCCCAAAATTTCTTAATTCTTTCGTTGGTGACCCCCCTCCTTACTTCTGAACTGGTGTATTGTACTTAGTTTCTCGTGGAATCCCTTAAATTAATCAACCTGCCTTGAAAAATAGCTTTATTCAAGATATCTTCTAGATGGATGCCAACTTCCTCCTTGTATTTTTCTGCCTGCTCAACCATTTTGTTGTTGTCTTTAATTGAGTGATATAGACGAATTCATTCTTAAGATGTGCCCATAAAACTAGTCACCTTTTGTGCATTGAATTGTAAATCTTCTCCAGTTTTTTGCAAAGTTCTTCAATTATATAAAAAACATTAGAAAAGAAATTAAAAAAATCTTTGGAGAAGATTTCGGACGCAATGCGCAAAAGGTGATTGTAGAAGAGAAAAATTCCTTGATCAACTCTCCATTCTCCCATTCCGATATTTCTAGAACTGCCACTGGTCTTTCGGCTCCTCCCTCCTCTCTTTATCTCGCCTTCCAACCCCCACTCCTGCGCCCGAACCTACCTTCCCGCCTGGCACTTGACAGGAACCCTAAAATTTTTTCTGACGTGTGTCCAGTCATTTGTGGCCCACACTCTTAGTGGGCTTTCCATCCCACCCACCCACCCTCTCCTCCTTTTCGCCCGTGTGCCTCCACCCTCCCCTCCTCTCTACTCATCCACCCCAGCCCACTCTTCCTCGTGATCCAGTTCACCTGCTCCTCAGCCTCTGAAGCCGACCAAAAAAGAGGGAATAAAAAATATCTATATATCGCTCCCCGAACCACGTCGTCAACACCTTCCTCCCCTAAAACCCGTCGTCGGACACCCGGTTGTCATACGCACGCGCCTGCCTGCCCGCCTCCGTCGACGAGGCGTGAATTTGTGTTTGCCTCCGTATTTTATCTCTTTTCTTTCACCCATCCTACCCCCCAACAATTCATGCTTCCTCACACCCTCATCATGTTTTAAGTCCTCAGTTGATTTTTTTTCGTTTCTTCTTTCTTTCCTTCTTCTTTCTTAACCTCGAAGGAAATGGGAAGAACCTTTTCGGGTTGAGCTGGCCGCTCTCAAGAGGCATTTAAAAGATCGTTAAATGAAGGATGCGTCTCAATTTTTTTCATTTTTGTAGTCCCCGTAAAAATTCTGAAAACTTACATTTCGTCGGTGGAGTTTAAGTTTTTGACTCCGAATTTTTCGTGAAATCACCCTATAAATTTCACTGTTATATGTTTGGTAATGGGCATAAGTAAAAAAAATAATTTTTATACAACAAAAGAGTGAATCGTATCCTTCAATAACTTGAAAGCGTTATTACAGAAACAAAAAACTTGTAGTTTTCCACAAATAAAAGATTAAGTACGACTAGTTTCGATGTTACTACATCATCTTCAAGTATTGCAGATTACATGAATATGATAAAGTAACATCGAAACTAGTCATATTAAATCTTAAATTAGTGGAAAACTATAGGTGCTTGGTTTCTGTAGTTATGGAACGGTTACACTACATCACACCTGAATCTGTATATTATATGTAAGAATAGGTCCTTATTGGCACAAATGTATTGCAAATTACTAAGTAAGACTAGTGGAATAGGCGCTTGGTTCCCTTGGTTGATAAAAGCATAAACTAAATATGTATTTGTATATGTGTTTGTCTTCCAAAAAGCAGAGCCATTGCCTTGGTGATGCAGCGCTATTTATTACTCAGTGAGAAAGCATGTCGATGAGATGTACATTGTGACTCCTTGATCATCCATGTAGTGTAGGTCTGTAATTCCGTAATAGCAAACCCGGAAATATCCACTTCGGTTTGCACGCCTCTCGCGTGCACAGATACTTTCAGAACTTTATTTTGCATTCGTAATTCTATCTCCGGAAATTGTGATGGATGCACATCCTTGCTGTACCTCACTGCTATGGAACTCGAAGATAGAGAATTTCTGGTAGATTTACTCAACATTACCAAACTCGACACTACCTAATTCGTCTTACATCTTTGTCGGCGTAAGCAGACTGATCTATTTTATTTTCGTGTGAACTTAAGAAATGTATCTAGATAGGGTTAAATGGAGTCGCCTGAACGCAAGAAGTGGTTCCTTGAAACAGTTAGGCATCACTTTGGGTGTCTGCACCTGTGGACATCGCCTCGCGTCGCATTCTGGCGTCCAAGTCGACATTTGAGTCGACATCCTTCCCCACCCCGGCGCATCAATTCTCGACCAAATCATAACCGCCAGTCTGTGGGGAAGACACACGAATGGTCCAAAGAGGACGACGCTGACCAGGCACTCTAATGAATCGGAGTAAAAGAGGGTTAAAGAACTCCTTGAAGACAAGTTTCCTTGTTCTAGTCATACTTTTTTTTACTTTGATACGTCTAATAATGAGCAGAGTAGCCCAAGATATTGTTCAAAAAGAGCCAGTTTCCTAGGTTTAGAACCAATAATAATTAAGTTATTTTGACTTTGCATGCCCAGAAAAGGGCTCGGTGTGACGGGTACCTATGTTGAAAACGAAGTTCTTCTGCTCCTTCCCCTATTTCAGTGCTTCATTATATCTGAGAAAATGCGAGGATTCATCCCAAATCTCGTTTTTTTCACGTCTCTTTCCCGTGAATTTGTACCTCTACTTCCATAAACCAGTAGGAATAGTTGTGTTTTTCCTCTTGTTACAGTTTCACCTTTACTAGACGTGATTTAGTATTTATTTCCTCAGTGTTTGTTAACATTATTCTTCTATTCACGCATTTTTTACGGTTTTATCGTCCCATTCAGACTTCCAATGCAAACTTCTTTTCTGAAATTACATGCGGAATTTTATTGAGCATACTATTACGCAAAGGCTTAATGCTAGGAAATCATATCATTTATTTGGTATAGAGTATGACGTACCGGCGACTTTTCGGGTTGCATTTCTATATAGTCGTGATACACCTGCCAGGAATGGCTTCATTAAACCCGTAGTTCTTTATGCGAAAGTATTCGAATGGAATTTTTCTTGTTTACTCTGAATGGGTATAATTTTATATCCATATTTCAGAGATCTGTGACATGTAACCATGTCATATAACTTATGGTATTATAATGACGGTTGACTTTCTTTTATGTTTCATGCTTGCGATTTCTCAATAGAGTAAGGAATGCATTAGAATCCGGAATGCCTTGGAATGAAAGTCGTAAGCTCAGCGTGTGCTCTTCTTGATTTTGAATGACCTTTCGGCTATCGAGGAAATGGAATAATGCGCAATCATAAAATTACTGGGATTCGATTGCGGTCGGTCGACCTTTGGACTCGTATTATGGATAATTGCGCGTAGAAAAAAGATAATGACTCACATTAGTGCTTTGTGGAGGCGGGCGTTGCCGTACAGAGACAAAATTCGTTGGAATTCCATCATGTTCGATCGAGATCGTTATTGCCTCCAAATCTTCTGAGATTCGTTTTCCAAATCGACTCTTTGAAGGATTTAACCACCGAAAGTTCTCGGTGTCTCAATACATAATGGGTCCTTTTGTCTGTTAGAAGTAAACGAATACCGTAATCGTTCAATAGAGAAATTTATTTTGAACGGTGATTTGAAGTACTCCCACGCAGGGCCTCGTAAATATTCGAAGACTGACTTCATTTTTTCTTTGTATTGCGGTAGGAGCAGCTGATTTATCTAGGTCTCTTCTGGTGTTTTTTTTGAGAAAAATAACATTTGAAGTCTAGCAAAAGAATCCGTGAAGTTATATGCGTAAATTTAAGAGATTATAGCCGTTGTATAGTTTTTTCTGGTATAGCTTTTGATTTTTAGACTAAGGTTTAGACAACTGTGAAATTCAAGTTATTTAAGTTTTGCATGTTTCAGGTGAAAATTATGGATTTGGAAGCCGAATAGTCGAACATTTTCTCAACCAAAACGTCATTTCAGCTATTTTTCCTTGATTTAATTTTTTTGTTAACATATTCATGTTTGTGTGGACATATGATGGCAGTCGACTATGGAGCACAACACTTAGACTGGATGTTAAAAGTAATTGAATTCTAACAAAACAGTAATTTACTTTGTTTCCGTGGCTTAAAGTTGGTGCTTTTTTCGGTCCAAATTTATGAGATTTTAAGTTCTAGAAACATTATTTTTTAATTCGATTGATTTATATCGATGCCTGGTACACCGGCTGCGCCGATAATTTTTGACACCCATTTTGACACGGAAAATCAGAGTAACGGACTATTCCGGGAAAGAGCCCATGTTAATCGAGAGAACCCTCGCACCGAAATTAACGAGCAAGCAAACATTTTTTCGAGCACCGGTCCTCGTTCTTCTACCGTTGGTTAGTGACTTTTGTTTGGCAGGTGCGGGCGGAGAGAGAGACAGAGCAAAGACAGGTGCTGTATTTTCATCTTTGTTAGCTCTTTGCTTGGACTTCCGAACAGCTGTGATTTAGAGGATTGTTTAACGGTTTCAAGTATGCTTGTGAATTCAGGAATTGGTCACGCGACTCTTTTCCCCTTGTGTTTTTCTCCTAAGACTCCATCCGCTCAACTCATTAACCATTCTCCTCGTTACTTTGCCAAACCAAAATAGACGTGTAAACTTTCCACTCATGTGTTTCCTTAAAGCTCATTGAAATATGCCATTTCGTTGAGTATGAAAGAGAGATTTTAGCTAAACTCTTACTAAAGCTGTTCAGACTGTTTTTGTATGAACAATAATCTCTTTCTTGCAGCATTGCCGTGCTATATGTTGATGCCTCTGAGAATCACTGTTGTTTGTCAAAAATTATCCCAAATTATCTGAAATAATGTTGGAGTTACACACTGTATATGTACAAAGTAATGAATACATTAGAGCACTTAACGAATTATTATACAATATGCCAAAAATGTGAACTGTAGACATTAATGTATGTTTGTATGAAAGTTTAAAAACCCAAGTGGCAATAGGTTTTGCATTGCTCAAACCTTTTCTTCTTCCCTACTCTCGGCGTTTGTGATTCCTAAGAGAAAATCCCATGAAAGCGAGAGTATTTTTGTTCATTATATAATCCACGGTTTATGCCATGCCGCATAAGTAAAACCACTAGAAACATGCTTAGTCCTTGTTTCTCTGTCTTTTTGTATAAATAGCCGTTAATAATTTGTCTCAAGTTATTTAAAAGATATAATTTACTGTTCATCGATAGCAGCATCGAAGGAGGAATTTGTTAATATTGCCTTTAGTTGATGAAAGTATAGAGCAAAAAATATAGTCATTAGGATATCGGGTTGGTGTGGTGGCTAAAGTTCTGGCTTCTCATCCCGAAAGCCCGGGTTCTTATCCTGGTGGCGGAGATTTTTCATGGAAATCTCGATTCCGAGTCAGGTACCATGTGAAGAGCACTTCAAGTGCAGTAGTCTGTCTTGTCGAATGAGACGTTAAACGGCTGTCCCCTTGACGCCTGTCGTTAAGAGCAGACGATGGTGCGTTTCGAGGAAGAGGAGAGACGTCGGGTTTCTCTCCTCTCAACCCATTCCCCAATAACCCTTCCCTCTGAAATCAACCCACCTGTCCTTAATGAGCGCAAGTTGCTTTAGTTGTCGGCAGCCTTTCCAAGTAACCAATCAACCGATACTAACTATAACTGTTGCCTGTAAAATATTAACCTGTAAATGATGTGCAACTTAAGAGCTGCAAGAATTTTATACACAAAAATGCGTGAAACATTTTATATTACCGGCTATAAGGATTATCTACGCCTATATTGGTGCAGTTAAGGAGCAGATGATGACATCAAAATTACATGTCGTTATTGCTGCTCGCATATGTTTACGTATGACGCAGTTTTAAACCAAGTTTTTAGCCTAAATACGTAAAACTCTCTCTTTTGAATCCAAAAAAATGTTAACCTCTCTATTTCAAACTTAATTATTTGCCATTGTGCATCTTCTGAGGCTAAAAATTAATGCTTTTCCATGGGCTGTTTGGATGTAAGTTTCTGAAGTAGTTCACTCACTTAGTTTTCATTTGTAACCATCGTTTATGCTTGCCTGTAAAAGTGTGCTTATATAAGTATCTTTCTTCAAGTAATGGATAACATTATACAATGGGTGAAAGATTCTAGAAGGAAGGAAAATCTTTTTAATTTTGATATATAGCGCTTTTCATTTGATACTGATTTAATATTTGGTTAAATTAGTGAGGGAAATATTAAATCCTGCTGAAAGCAGATGATAAAACTGAAAGTGTTTTTAAAACCGTGTATTGTAGTCCTCGATCCTAAGATATTTTTTAAAGAATAGAATAGAGTTTATTTCACCCAAAAGATATACACAATTTTAACAAATCAAAATGGAGTGAAACTAGGCACCCCAGAAGAAATAATTTCTTGTTTTGGGGTTGCCATTCCTTGAATAAATTTGCTGTAGTTCAGCAGCTATCATTCACAAAAATAATTATAAAATAAATTCTGGCTTTCATATAACATAAATGTGTTCCATTATAACAGTTTTGAATTTGAATTTAAAATAAAGTGTAAGATTCACACAATAAAATAAGTACACATATAATACAAGAATCTCACCATAGTTTTTAACAGATATTCCGCATCATTTTTCTCCAATAACCAAATTTTCAATTTACTGAGGAAAGTAGTCATATTGCTAATTGATGAAATCTCATTTGGAATTTTTTGATGAATTGAAGGGGCAATGAAATAAAAGAAATGTTTGTAGGCTTCAATATTGGGTTTAGGTATAGTACAATTGTGAGCACTTATAAATCTAGTACCGTATGGACACGGTTTACAATTTAGACCTCCTCGGTTATAAAAGATTCGTAATACTTTATACAAATAGAGATAACGAAGAGGCAATACTTTTAATTTTTTATATAAAGGGAATGACGATTCTCTTGTGCTAGTTCCCAGAATGACGCGTAGAATTTTATTTCGTGCAATGCGAACTGGTTGAATATTAGAGTAGTACAAGTCAACAAGTCAAGCTATATTCTATTCTAGAATTGACAAGAGCAAAATAAACAGATCGCATGACTGAAACAGGACAGATTCTTTTTAGCAGGTAAAATTTTCTTAGAGCAATTATTAATTCAGATTTTAGTTTGCTAATGTGTGGTTTCCAATTGCAAATTTTATCCATGATTAAGCCTAAATACTTCAAATGATCAACTGGTTCAATTTGTATGCAGGCTTCACAAGTTCTTCCATTTGAATTCATGCACTGGAGGCATTTATAAAAAAATATTAATGCCAGGTGGTGGAACATTTTTTAAACTAAAGAACATATACTTGGATTTTGTGCTAAGCATTAAATTTATTGCACAAATTCGACGTTAAAAATCCGTCGCGTGTTCATCTCTCCATTTACATATCCCAAGAGGAGGACAATGAGTGGCTGGAGTGTTTTCCTCCGAGAGCTAGTCAGGTGGTTACTCAGATGAGTAATGGAGCGCACTTAGCGTCATTTATGAGCGTCGCTTTCCGCTAAGCTGTGACGCAACGCTGTCGACGTCAACCGCCTCTCTCAATCACCTGCTCTTATCCTCCTCTCGGCTGTCCCATTCCTCCACTAAGGCCTGTTTTCATTGAGTATTAAAATTAACTTAAGGACGTAACGTGAATTCAGCCCTGATTGCAGTTTCCTGTGCCTTGAAAAACCACCATTGGACATACTGGTTGTGTAAAGGTTATTCATTTGCTATAAATGAAGGCCGTTCTTTAGAATTTAGCTTTTAATTACTCAGAAGTAATTTAAAATGCGTGAAACATTTTTATGCTAGGAAAAATAGGAGAATATTCCAGAAATCCCCCATGCAAAAAAATCGGTTTGTTTACGTAAGTTCGGAGTACCTATGTGTTTTGGCTAAAAAATGGTTACATGCCTTTTTAAGTTCAGCTTCAACATTTTTCATTCTAATACGTTTTATAGCATGCCATCGCCTCCAGAATTCATATCCTACCAAGACCACTGTGAAGACGATGGCAGACTAATCCTTCGAAACGTCGGTGATAAACTACTGTAATACCTGGTTGGATATCCGATATCTATTCGTCCAACTACTCTGCTGGAAAACCGGAGATTCAGTGACACGCTACCGTTTAAATTATTTTTATTTTCAGCATTACCATGCTTCTTGAGAGTTCTTTTTTAAACATACCAGACTAATGCTTGAGTTAAGGTCCCTTTTACCCATTGACGGTAAATATACAATAATAACATCTCGCGATGACGTTGATAGGCACGTGGGTGACATTTGACACCCAGATTGGAATTTTCACTGTGGAGCGACTTGGTGCGTAGGGAACATGTGTCAACTGATCGACTTCTCAAACACTTCTATTTTACTCTGAAAAGCTGACGCCAGTATAACTTATAACAATATCTGCAAACACAAACTACACTCGACATCACCTGTGACTGGCACATGCAAACGCCAACCCTTAGAGCGAAAGACGCGTGAAAGAAAATGGCTGTGTGATACCTGCCCCTTTATGCGCCTCACAACGGGTTACGTTACGTCCTTAAGTTATGTGCATATGTTCGATGCGAACCAGCCTTTTGGGAATTCCATCCATGTAGATGAAAGGGAAGCGATTAAGCTCCCGATTCCTGCCGGTCGTACTTTTCCCCCGAGCCCGGACCAGCGTGTGCCTGCTTACGCATCCCTATTTCCTCTCGCTTTCCCTCTCTCTTTTTCCGCTGCTTACAAATGTATCTCCCACTCTCTTCTTCTTCTCTCCTCAGTTCCTGTCCCTACTCTCCGAAAAACCGCACGTTCCACTTCATTACCAGCAAGCGCGCGCGCACTCCGCTCTTCAGTTCGTTTTATTTCGTCGTTCTCTTTCCATTGACTCTCATTTTCTTTCGCGGTCTGGGGGACAATCTACCGAGTCAATCGATGGAGGGGGGAGTAGCTGTATCCAATTTCAGTCCCGTGTTGACGATAAGAGATAAGGAGCAATAACACGGTGGAATCGATTTAAAAAAATAAAATTTACGTAAGCGGCTCCTCTTGGTTAGTTCCGTTTGGTTTCGCCGAAACTTCCTCTAGCTTTCCTTTTTAAGTTTCTCAGGGAGAGAATGTCATCTGTTTCTACTTTAACTCCGTAGCAAAGCGGTACTGGCTGAGGAATGGGAGTTAGGTGAATAAAAGAAGGCATATTGCCGTTGTTGTTGAAGCTAAGTGGGCACGCGGTTGATGCTCAGTGCGCGCGCTCGTATGTATTTTAAAGGAGACAAACATCAGCGCCGTTTTGTACGTACGAGATGCGATAACAGGAGGCCCGGGAACAATGGAGACTTTAACGCCAGACTGTTATCTGCCGCGTTTGTTATTTGTTTCTTATTTCCTTCCACCCCGATGCTTTGATATTTTTCGGTTTGGCTCTCTTCCACTTTTTCTCCCTTTTTAAACCTTGCGCTCTCTCTTCCTCTCTCTCATTCTCAACTTCCTTCCGCTGGTGTGTGCGGCCATCGTACAATCTCCGCTTTGATGTCGGGGTGGAATGGAGAGAGAAAAAAAAACGATAGAAGAAGCGCGCAGCGTTCGCTCAAGTGTAAACAGGTGAGCGTTGAAAGGCGAAATAAATCAAGGGAGTCAAATAGGAGCCTAGGATGTGGGTGCTAAGGAGATAAAGGAGATATCAAGTGTACTGAGAATTTAATATTGCCGCGAGGCACTCTTTCCGGAAGGTAACTCTTCAGCATTATCTTCTTCTTCCTGGCTCTATCCCAATTTCTCTCAAGTTTTCGGCTCGTTGGATCATCTTGTTCCACTCATTTATGTCCTATACTTTCTTTTTATTTCAACCCATAACTTTCTTAATGCATTCCATCTGGATCTATCTCTTGATTTTTCTTTAATCTGCTTTAAGTTGTTCACTTGCACGTAGTATCTGTTACCTTTTCAAGCTTTTAATCGTACCTGGAAAGTGACCAACCCTGGTCAGTGCTCCTCTATTTTCTTCTCACTTCCACAGCTAGGTGAGTAATTTGCTGATCTACACTGATGCATTAAATGCATATTCAGCCGAGGCCAGAAACTTCGATGATAAACCTCCTCAAGTATAATATACTCCATATGAGTTCATACGTTTTACTGGCTGGTCTTACTCTTAGCGTTACTCGACTGACGATGCTCTCGACCTTCCTCTTATAAATGTAACTCTGCCTACTTGTTTGGGGACTCTGTCCCTAAGCTATAGAAGTTAACTACTTTCTTTCTTGACGCTTCAAGTGTGTCGCCATATATCCCAAGTGGATAAGTTTCCCCCGTTCAGGCTTCTTATCTGTATTATTTCTTTCATCTATCAACAATTGTTTTTTTTTTGATTTTGTCGCTTAACCTATGGATTTTAGTGTTGACCTCGATTTTCAAAACATTTTATATGTCGAAATATATTTCTGTTTTTCTCTCAGTAAATGTAACCTCCACCGATAAAGTTTCTAGGGTATATTCTTTGGAAGAAGATACCTACTTAATTTTTTTCAGGTCATAATACTTTTTCCAAAATTCTCTATCTGTTTTGTGCATGTTAGAGAAAGCAGCTTTTAATTGAAGCACTCTTAGCTTTACGCGATTGCATGTTAAACGAATTGCGGCATTTTTTTGTACTGTTTCTGGAATAGCAAACAGTTATTTTAAATAATGGTCTCCAACGATTTTCGCTGGCTCTCAAAAAAATATAAAGTAATTTTCCATGAAAAGATGTGCATTATAAATTCTGATATTGTTGATGTTATTACTACAAACATATTCTAGAATATGAAATTATTTATAAAGTGAACTATTTTTACTCATACTGCAGGTGAAGGTATTACTCAGAGAATTCTTTTTCCGATATTTTTCTCATGCTAGTTAGTGTTTTGTTACAATTCATTCAGCAAATCTACGGACGCAGTATTGTAGGAATGAACCTAAAATACACCTGCTGATAATAACAAAGGATTGAAAATTTTTCGGTGACATTGCCATATTTTCTGTCATTTGCCTGTTGGTCTGATCTATAGAGTCATGCATTATCTCTCCTCCAAGAATAGATGATACCCAACCCTTGATGACATTACATGATGCTTATCATTTAACGTCATATGTGTATCCTTATCGCGTAAACTTCTCGAGAATATCAGATTTAACGTTGATTTGCCATAGGCAGATATTTCAGTGAATGTAAAGGAAGCGTGTTTGAAGCCGGTGAAACTTGAAGTAAATTATTCTTGCGGAATTTCTCTGTCGTGACCTCAAGTGTTCATTTTGACATGTCGTCGTGATTCGAAGTTACCCATTCAACTTCAGTGGCAAATATCGGTGGGCAGTGTCTCGAGCGAGTATTTCGTGAACTCCTTGAAAGATCATGTAGGTCGAAGAAGAATTGTGATGGAAAAAGGGGCGGAGAGAAGCAATGAGGAAAATAAATTTTTCGATTTGGCATTTCATTTTTTCGGAGAAATAGGTCTTTTATTTATAAAAAGGTCCTTTTTTCTTATGCTTTTCCGGGCATACCAGCTGCACCGTTTTCGATTAGTATCAGCTCCGAGGCCTTGCCTGCCCCTTAAAGAGAAAATAAAAGAATGAGCACGAGAAAACAGAATAATATATGCATCTAAGCACGTGCCTTCATACATATTTTGCACGCAGGAGTATGAATTGCTTCCATCTGATTATAGGAGCAAGATTTACGAAAAAAACTCGCAAAGTTGTATTACTACGTGCTTAAACATCTTTTTGAATGTAAATTCTCCTCCTTTACTTATATATTTGAAGTGGTGCTAATCTGTAGAAGTGTAGTGTCCACATTATTGAGGGAATGGGACAGTGGTTAAGTAGCATAACGTCCGTCTTGAAACCTAAATCACCTGCATATCTTAGAATTCGAAAACTCTAATTATAATATCGAATAAGTTTTAATAGACGTTTTTATGAAAACTCTCAAATCATTTTTTATAAGGATTATTATATAGAAACAACGCTTTCATAAAACTTTAAAGTGAAAGCTGGTTTAAAGAAACATTTCGAGGAAGAAAATGTCTTTCCACCGCAGAAGAGATTTTTTTCAGGTAAATTTTATCCCAGGTGGAAAAATGACTATTGAAATTTTCGGTTGTTTTTCAAACCCTCTATTACTACTGGGATCGGGTGAAATGGGAATCCATAGAGATGAAAATATGGGTAAGGAGAGGGATGCGAGCAGAAAATATTCTAGCCCGTGTGAGTTAAGGGCTGAGTCAAGGAGGAGGAACGGAGTAGAAGAGATGGAGAAGTTAATGAAAAAGAAGAGAAAACGAATTCGGAGACGGCAGGGCGAGCGAGTGAATTTTTGAGCGTGGGAAATTGCATCAATGGGTAGGTTCTTCCCGTCCTAGGAGAAAGAGAGGGATGCTGTCGAGCTAATTAGGCTCAGAGGACTGCAACGGTGGAAGGTTGTGTTGTTGTTGCTGTTGGATCATCGGGTCTCTCTCTTCTCCATCCTCTCATCTCCTCCTGCTTACTTCTCCCCACCCGGCGCGATCGCTCCCTTGTTCGAGTGCGACGGCCACAGCGGAGGTCGGCGGTGTGTGGTATCTTATCCCCGAGGCCGACGGAAGAAGGATGGAAGTCGTGGAAGCTAGGCGACTGATGGCGGCGTCGGACGGTGACTATCTTGTGTGCTGTGTTGTGTGTGAGGGGAGAAGAATGGGATGGCCGGGAAATCAGCGAGGTTCGAGAGAGGCGGTCGGCTACGCTCTGTGTGAGTCTTTCCTTAGGGCGTGGGCGAAAAATGTTCGGCCGTGTGGGTCACATGCTGTGGGGGGCCGGGGGGGGGGGATGGACTACCCACAACTCCTTCGTGATTGTCATGGCGCCGAACACATACACACAAACACTGAAGCCGATTGGATAAGGGGTATGGAGGAGAGCAATGGGGATACTGTTCCCTTATTCCCACACCGAGAGGTAGAGCGGTCATTAAAATGGGCGTTAAAGGAGTTGGGACGGAGGATGCTATTTTAAACGTAGCAAGGATGTGTTTAGTGTTTGTGTGTGTGTGAGAGAGGGGGGGGGGTGGACTCCTACTTAAAAGGTTTTTTAATGGCTGTCAGGAGGGAAACGAGTGCTTCTGCTGTTGCTACTCTTCTTTTTTCCTTTTCTATGCTGGGGGTTGGTTTGGGGTTTAAAATGTTGGAAAGGACGAGGGATGGAATAAGAAGAGGACATGACTCTCTTTGGCGATTTCTGGATTCGGTCCCCATTTGAGTCGTTAAATTAACGGTCTTTCCACTTCCCGATGTATACCGTGGAAGCACACGCCCCATTTAACCGCAAATGAGGACGGATCTGCCTTATTTACATCGTGCGGGGTCTCCCTTCGATCACCTCGTCTGGCGTCGGAATGCTTCCCTCGCGCTTTTCCTCCCTCTGCCGGTCGTCATACCAAATCCAATTGAGCGCGCTGGGGATGTGTCGGAATGCGAGCCGAGGTCCTTCTACGACGGGTCACCGTTTCCCATTAGTCTTTCACACTCTGAAATTGCGTTTTTTTCTTTGTGTTACCTATTTGGCCTCTTAAATATTCTCGCGATGGTATTGATATTAGTCACTCTAAGGTGTAATTTTGAAGTCCGTTACTTGAATGCCTCGTCGTTAATTTTAATTAATTCATCATGTGCGTAGAAACAATATTATATTATTCACGCTGTGCAAAGATTTTAATTCGCCTTTTTTACATGAACTAAGTCTCTTTTGACGTTTATGATGGGGTTTATTATAGACTATGGTAAATATTTATCTTCATCATCAACTGCTATCGATTCTTGTATTGGTTTACTTCACACTCCATTTTCAATTAACTAGCCGTTTTATTTCTGCACTATATCTCTTTTTATTATCCCTCATATTTGTCTTAATGTTTTACAACTTTGCTCTTACTCGGTGATACTTCATGTCCTCTATTCTTTACATTTTTGTTTTCAGGATTTTTTCTCAGAATGTCTAACTCGCATAAACTGCTTTTCATTTAATTACCAATGGAATTCTTAGAGATTCAGAAAACATTTTCGATTTAAAAATATTTTATTGCATCAACTTATGCTGAAGGGGTAAACCGTGTGCAATTATTTACAAGTAAATATAACTTTATCACGACCTAAATTTTATTCAATGTTGACACATTATCTGATGATTTGTTTCTCAATCTGATGATGATGTATCAACATTGAAACTTAGGTCATAATTAAAGTTTCAATAATCAATGGATAATTTCCGTTTCTCACTTCATCCTGCACGAATTCCTCTCTATATCGCCGAAATAATCTGAATATGTAAAGTTTACTTTCTTCTGTAAAACACCATACTATTCTTTTGAACTTCCACTTCATTTCTACGCTCAATAAATTTTTCACGCTACAGGTGTTATGAAAAATGCTTGCACTTTTGAAAATAATGAACTGATATTTTCAGTTTCTAGCTCAAATATTATATTTATATCCCACCACTTTTGATTATTGCCGGTGAATACATCGGATATTAATATGCATTCATTCCTACTTCTTAGGTGACATCCGCATTCCCTTTGGGTGCATAGCAATTGAATGGAACGAGCATTTGTTGAAAGTGGTGACATCTGCCTAAAATAACGGTCTTTAAAATTTTCTGCGAATTTTGGATATCACGAAATTTCCCAAACAGTTCCTCTTCCCTCCTGCTCAAGGATGCGTAACGTACGTACTTCCGGATCCAAGATTCAGTCACGGGAGTTCGATCGGGGACGAATCTTCCCCCTTTGAATCCTCTCCTCGGGGCCCCTTTTCCTTATGCAAAGTAGCCGAAAAACGTGGATTTGCGATTCGAGATCATGACAGGGTATTCCCTTGACTGTGCAAACAGTATTTTGGAAATGCCCCCCTTCGGAGCTGACGGCACTGTGTAATTTTGAGAAGATGAGTCGTGCTCGATGGAGCAGAAATCTCGAGTTTCTCCGTTCTTTCAAGAATCACACGCCATTGAGAAAATGTTTGACCTCTCCCAGTTTCTTCGGAATCACTCGTCAGGGATTAACTCTACTCCCGAAAACAATCGCTGGACAAGGGAAAAATGGAAAAGTTTATAGCTTGCTCATTTTAACGTAGGCCGGCTTACAATTATTGTAGTATTTATTGCTGCAGGGCACTAAAGGAACTCGTAAAAGACGAGATACACTTTTCCTTTCCATGTTATCATGGTCATTGTTCATTTAATGAGATAAAAAACTACATTAAAACTAATTACTATATTGTAGTAAGGCTTGGATACTGCGATTTTATTATGGTTATTACGTTACAGTAAGATACATAGGGTGATTCACAAAGAAACTGTATTACTTCTGGAGTTGATGGCGGAGGTTGTTTTACGCATCTTAGTCATTTTGAACGTGGGTCGTAATTCCTTAGTTACTAAGCTGTGGTAACACAAACATTTTGTAAGAAGCATGTTGCAGTTACTAAAAAATGCCAGAAGCTTTGAATAGTACTAATGGTTGGGGAGTAAAACGTGTCCAAAATGTACTAAAGGTTTGTATCTTTCTTTTCCTGTCGCGATTTATGCTAACTACTTCTGATTTTCGAGATTTCAACTGATGATTTCAAATTGCAATTTTAAGTGATACCGTCACATGAGGTCATTGATTTACAGCTCCCCCCGCCACGATTGGAATTAGCCTTTATTTACTCGAAAAGACAAACTTGCTGAGAAAATATTACATATTTTTAAATGTATTGAAAGTTATTACAACCACTGAAACCGGGATGGAAGTCTTTCCGTGGGCTTAAAGAGGTTTGCAATCAAGTGGCAACAAAGTCCTTAAGTGACGATTGTCACCATGGATTGATTGTCGATCTACATGTTGCACTCGTACGTATAATTCATGGTGAAATTCAAATGTGTTTCGTTCTACGAAAACCGCTATGGGAAATATTGTTACATGGAAACTTTTAGCTAACCTTATTCTCAACTCAAGATTGTACTTTGTACTAGTATTTTAGTATGAAATTAATCTTCAGTGCAGGGTACCGTAGTAGTAGTACTAATACACATTATTTCTATAATAAGGAGGTTAATGCGTATATAATTCTGAGGTCTGTGCTCCGTTGACGATACAGTGAAAGCAAAAGATTCCTATCGTACTGTGTGAAAGAAAATAGAAGACCTCACGAGATATCCCGTTCGAGTCATTCTATCATACCATTAATCATATAATACCCTTTTATGCACGTCAAATATTACAAATGTGATTATTTTTCGAATGAAATGGTAGAATTGGTTCGTAATTGTCCGTAGCGTACGGCTGTGCCTGCTGTAAAAAAGATTGGAAGAACTTAATGCGAAAAATTGCAAAGTACATTTCATTAAAATTATTGGTAAATTATTCAAAACCTGAAGGAATTGAATTACTGAATCAAAATCTGGTTTACCTATCTGTCAAAGATATTTTTAAACTTTTTTTCATCGAATATGTAATGATCCTCTTCCTTGAACTACGACCTTGTCGTAGTGGAAGGGCTTGTGCGTTCCAATGGCCCCTAGAGCTGGACTGGCAGGAGCAAGTACTATTGCTCCTGGTAGGCCACCCATTCCAGATAGGTCGAAGGGTAGGAGCCAGACGAAAGGTAGTTCCGTGATGGTGTCACGTTAAAAATACCCTTGAGCGGCGTGGGAATACCTCTCAACTATCACTTCCTAGAATATGAAAGTCATTCACAGGGAATTGATTCCTGGCAACTACGGAACGCCGCCCACTAGGGCGGGTGTCGTGCCCTGCAGCGGGGGAAGCAAGTCCTCCACCGTCGTCATCATTCGAAATGTTTGTACATCATCATCATCGGCGGATACAAGGGATAGGAGGGAGAAAAAGAAGAAAAAGAGGAAGAGGAGGAGGAGAACAGTGATAAAAATAGGAACTTGGAACGTAAGTACCATGATGAGGGCCGGGAAGCTTGGAAATAGTAAGCAGGAAAAAGGATAAATAAATGCTTTGAGATTGTGCGAGGTGAGATGGAAGGATAGCGGGGACTATTGGAGTGATAGCTACAGGGTAATCTATAGTGGGGGAGATGAGAGTCAATGTGGGGTAGGCATGGTACTGAACACAAAATTGGAACTGAGGGTGTTAAACATTGAACAGGTGAGTGACAGGATACTAGTGGTAGAAATAAAAACACGCCCGACGAATTTTGTACTGGTCCAGGTATACATGCCTACGAGCAACCATAGGGAGGAAGAAGTGGAATAGGTGTACGAGCAAGTAGAAGAAATAATTAGAGAAGTGCCGGGAAAGAAAACCCTGATAGTGATGGGTGACTGGAATGCAGTGGTGGGGGGAGGGAGGGACGCATTAGAAGTGGGGGGGTTTGGGATAGGAAGAAGAAATGATCGCGGTGAAAAGGCAGTTGAATTTTGTAGAAGAAATAAATTAGTAGTGACAAATACTTGGTTTAAACATCACCCCAGGCGTAAGTACACATTGAAAATGCCGGGTGATACTGGGAGATACCAAATTGATTATATAATGGTAAGGCAGAGATTTAGGAACAGTGTAAAAAACTCGCGTAGTTATCCAGGGGCGGATGCGGACTCAGATCATAACTTGGTGATGATGAAGTATGAAGTTAGATTTAAAAGGCTTTGTAAAGGTAGGAAGATAAAGAGGTGGAACTTTGAAGCATTGATAGGGTTGAAAAGGAGGGCATACCAAGAGCTGGTAGAAAATTACATAGGTGAAGCAAAGCGGATGAGAACAATAGAGAGTAGATGAGAGGTTATCAAAACAGGAAGGATATGGAAAAACGTTAACAACGACATAGGCAAGAGGAAGTACAAGGAGTTGAATAATAAACCTAGGCAAGTGACCAATCGGGCAAAAGAAAACTGGCGGAAGGGACAATGCGAGGAAATGGAAAATATGCAGGAGGAGGGGGAAGTGGGCGCTTTGTACGCCAAGGTGAAAATGTTATCGGGTGGTAAGAGAGGTCAAACGATACCAAAGGTTAAGGACAAAATAGGGAAGATATTAATCGAACAGGAAGATATCCAGGAAAGATGGAGAGAATACGTAGAGGAGCTATATGACAGCGAGAATAGACCCTTTAGCCTAGATTTAGAGGATGAAGGAACAATAGATAAGGATAACCTCGCACCAGAGTTACTTGACAGCGAACTAGAGAGGGCATTAAGAGAATTGAAGGGTAGAAAAGCCGTGGGAACCGATAACCTACCTTCGGAGCTACTGAAGAATCTATGTAGTAAGGGGAGAAAATCGTTTTTCGAACTTATTCGCAGGATCTACGAGGAAGGAGTATGGCCAGAGGATTTCGTGAAAACAGTATTAATACCTATCCCGAAGAAGAAGAAAGCGTCAGAATGCGAGGAGTATAGAACAATCAGTTTAATTTCGCACGCAGCAAAAGTATTGCTTAGAATACTAAATAGAAGGTTGGAGAGCAGAGCAAACTGCTATTTAGGCGATGACCAATTTGGGTTCAGGAAGGGGAGGGCAACCAGAGACGCGATTGCGGTAATGAAGACACTTATAGATAGAAACATTGAGCATAATCAGGATGTTTTCGCTTGCTTTGTAGATTTCGAAAAGGCGTTTGACAGAGTAAACTGGGATTAACTAATGCAGATACTGGGGAAAATAGGAATACATTGGCGTGATAGGAGACTCATCCGAAACTTATACATGGGGCAGAGGGCTCAGGTAAGGGTAGCTGACGGTGAATCAAGGTGGGCAGTTATAGGTCACGGTGTGCGGCAAGGGTGCCCGTTGTCGCCTTTACTTTTTAACATCTATGCTGAGGAAATGGTAATAGGGGCATGGGATGAGCTAGATGTGGGAATGAAAGTAGGAGGCCAGCGGATAAATTCGGTTAGTTTCGCAGACGACCAGGCGTTGGTAGGTCGGTCATCGAAAGGATTGAAAACTTTAGTAGATGCACTGGAAATACAGTGCGAGAAATACGGGATGAAGATTAATGATAAGAAAACAAAAGTAATGGGATTCTCTAGGACAAAGAAAGCGAAGCTGGTGATAAGAGTAGAAAGTCACAAACTGGAGCAAGTAGAACAATTTAATTACTTGGGTAGTACGTTAGAAGAAACAGGACATAGTAGCAAAGACATTAGGAGGAGAATAGTGCTAGCGAAGGAAGCGTTCAATAATAGAAGGGAGCTGATGACGGGGAACTTAAGTAAGAATGTAAAAAAGAGGCTGGTGAAGAACTTGATATGGAGTGCGGCGTTGTATGTGGCAGAAACGTGGACCTTGAGGAATGAAGACGAAAATAGGCTGAAGGCTTTCGAAATATGGTGTGAAGGAGGATGGAAAAGGTGCGTTGGATGGAGAGGAAGACAAATGAGGAAGTGCTTGACATGGTGACATGATGGGCGAGGAGAGGAAACTTATAGATGAGATTAGGGGAAGACAGGGTAGGTGGCTGGAAGGGGTAATGAGGGGCGATAGTTTGCTGAAGGCCGTGATAGAGGGTAGGATGTTGGGTAAGCGGGGAAGGGGAAGGAAGAGAATTGGTTTTATGGACGGGATGAAGAAAGGTAGGACTTATGCTGAGATGAAGAAAGAAATACTAGAGGTAGAAAGGGCACGGGACGTGTAAGAGTTCGTTGGATATTCTCTCACTTACTTCACAACCTACCTCTAACCGGTAGATTATTGCAATGAAAATGATGTAATGATCGATTTGGAGAAGGAATCGCTACGAAATGAAGATGTGCTATTCCTTTTCTTCCCACGGTCATATTTTACGAGATCGACGCAGAAGAAAGAAAGACCTTTATTACGTCTGGAAAAGTAAAACAAATTGCTGGACCACCTCCTTCCGTCTCATCTACTTACTTAAACGTACGCATCGCCCAACCACAGAAACCCACTTTTTGGGGCTAAAATTACCGAGAGAGAGGAGAGTTTGTGAACAGTCACGGAGAGAGTGAGAGAGAGAGAAGAAGTTGGCAAAAAAACCCTAATGACGGCATATATGCCATTGACGTGTGTGGGAAACTTGACGAGATTACGACGAGGAGGGAATGATCTCGTGCCGATGTAGACCACTTCTCCTAAAAAGGGATCTCTTCTCATGCTCGAGCGGACTGCTCGGAAAAAAAAGACACGCGCTCTTCGCTCAGAAATGCTCTCTCGTGGAATGATTCCGGTTTGCGTCCGAGCGAAAATTCATCGTTACGGTTCCGAAGGCCGAAATTAACCGTGGTGTGGTGGGGGCGTTGAGATGGTAGTGGAAGAGGGAATGGGAGGGGAGGGGCATTTGTGTAGCTCCGCGCAGTCTGGCAAGTCCCAACGGGGGAGGGTGTGTGGAGATATCATGGTGGGTGGGGAGTAGGCGGGAGTGGAAATCTTTTTGAGATCAGGCGAAATAGGAGGGGGTGGGGAGTTGAAACTGCTCATCCAGCACTCCACGAGAAGATTTTCCCACAGCTGAAAGGGATTCCTGTCTAATGAGTCATTGAATTCAACGTAGGGGCAGGAGGAGCAGATGATTCTGGATGTCTTAAAGGGGAGGGGGGAGAAACGCCAAATGATAAGGGGGCTCTTGGGGCAAGTAATAAGGGCGTGGACGGTGGGCAAGTACCACAATGATGAGGGCAGCAGGCTATGGCAGTAACGATGTGCTCCCTGAGTCTACGATTTTTTGTGAAAAATTAGAATGCATAAGTAGGCATCACGCTATTAATTATAAGAATAATGCTTTGTTTATTCCGCACTTTATTGAGTACCTCAACAGGTTTCGACGATTACTATGCTCGCGTCGTTATCAAGTACCTCTTGATAGTGACCCGGGGATGATAACGTAGAAATCGGTCGAGGTACTCAATAACGTGTGGAATGTACAATGCATTATTCTTTTGATTTATGATATCGTAATTCCATAAAGAGAATACGGCAAATATTACTTAGTACATCACGTTATTCCTTTTCTGAGAAATCATGGTTGAGGAGCTTAGTTGTTGAAGTTAGGCCGGGGAAACTGGCTCTTTATCGATATCCCTCTATAAAGCTCTGTCGTTGCTTACTTATTTTGCACCTGTTGCGTTCATGCATGCTCTCCGGTTCGTGAGACTCCTAGGTTTGACAAATGAACTGTTTAGTTTTATTTAAAAAAAGAAGATATGTGACAACCGTTGTCCCGATAATAAAATATTCCTATTCTGTTCATGCTAAAGAAATTATCGACTAGAGCCTTTAGGGCTAAGTGTGCACATGGACATTAATGATCTTCTCACCTATCAGTACGCCCCTAAAGTGAAGGCATCGTAGACCAATTATTACGAGGTTGGTGAACGAGTTGTGTCAGGGGTACTTGGGGAATTTTAAAACTCGGAGAAACTCATGAGAGTAGCAGCAAAATTCGTGAAATTTGTCCTTAATCAGGACAATCCATGAGCGTGGTCTAACCTGCTTTATCTTCGCCATCTTGTTGCTTCTTTCATGCAAAAAATTTCGTAGATCCTGTTAAAACAATCAGTATAGACGGCGAAAGAAAGTAAATAGTTATACTGCGCTTTTATGAAAATGAAAAAAATATTGTGCGAACCTAGGATACCTAGGGACGGAAAATTTTGTATTAAAAACTAGTAAGTTGGGTTCATTCAAAGAAATTCAACTTTTGAATATCTGTCGTGGACTTAGATAAGGAGAGGTAAATTGACGGGGCTTTTAGAATGGGTAAAGCAGGCAGTGTGTAGTTTAAAAATCGGCAGAGAATAAATTGGTGACTGCCCTCTTATAGTAGTCTTGAGGATACAGAGGCAGACCCCTTATCTCTATCGGTGAAGACGTTTTTCAGGGGATAAAAAGATACACCATTCAAAGGGAAAACGAAACTCAGTAGTCGATCTTCCCCCCTCCTCTTTAATGCAGGGCCTCCCTCAGCAGCACGGTAGCGAAACGGCATAATGGCCGGGTGGAGGAAAGGGAAATTCGAGGGGGAGAGAGGAGACTTTTTAACTTCACTCACTCACTCATCCTCCTCTTCCTCATCACCTCCTTCCACTTTGTGGGCTTCTGGTCTTTGCCAATCGCCTCCCGGCACGCACTCTGTCGAGTAAAGAAGGAGAAGGGAACATGTGTGAGGAGGGGGAGCGAGAGGGAAGAATGGGAGGAAAAATCTCCTTTTCTTCCACAAGATGGATCCAACTCCGGGTTGGTTCTCCGCCGTCGGGGGAAATTGAGCGGGGGGGGGGGGGATGTGGGAAGACGCCGATGGGTCTCTTTGGGACGGGTGGACCCGCCTCTCTCGCGTGTACGGGAGTGAGTGAGTGGGTTGTGTGTGAGTGTGCGTATAGATATGCGAATGCAAAACACAGGCTTTGCACGCAGCCGTTGCTTCGTGAGAAACGCCCTGGCGAGCGCTCTCATCCATCCACACTCATACTCCGCCTAATTTTTGCCTCCGCAACTTATTCGCTTTTGGAGGCATAATAATATGGAAATAACGTGTTTACGCTGGCTTGCGCGCAATTACACGAATTAATATATTTTTTTGGTGAATTCATTGAATTAAAAGAAGAGAGTTAACGGGGTACAGAAGTATGAAAGTGAAGCCTATTTTTTTGCAAAACATTATCCACTTAAAATTGCTATCGCTTGCAATTTGTAGATAAATTTTATGAATAATGCTGTAATTTATTTTGGAAATTAATTATATTTTTCATTTTTCTGAATACATTATTATGTGTCGGCGATATTTCAGCTAGTAATACTTTCTTATATTTCCGTCAAGTGATTTTAACGTCACGGCTTTATGAGTCCATTCTGGTGCATAGATGCTGCATTACGTGTACTCCTGCATATTCAATGGTTATATAAGTTGATTTTATACATTTTTTATAAGTATCATAGGTTGATTTGTAGATATATCAGTTGTAGTTATCCTTTTTCCAGGCGTTTTGTCTCAAGTTAAATTTTGAAGAAAGAAATAATAATCAGGAAAACATGCTCAAAATTTATTATCAGGATAATCTATCTGGTCATCTTATCATGTAAGAAGCAAAGGTGTATATTTCGCTTTGGTAAAGGAATCGATTTAAAATTGAAACAGGGTGTGTAAGGGGCGATTGCAGTCAGATTCCGTCACCTGTGCAAACATCCACCTGCTTCTCAGTAGTGGATTTTCTTCGGAAAATAATTGAAGTTAAATATATGTAATTTGTAGTTTTTCGTAGGCATGTGTCTACCCTCAGCATTGAAGAAATATGAGTTTTAATTATTTTTATCAGCCTGGAAACCTGACTATAGTTCGGCTGATGAGGTTTATTCATATGTACATTACTCATTAGTCAGTGGAAGACATTTCTGCTTCTGTGTTTCATCACCGTTCCCCGATTTCACATGCTGCTCTCTTTTACTCACCTAAACGAATCCGATGAGCATTCATATTTTTTCATTTTATTCCGAGCACGTGAAGTTCAATCGGTCTCACTCTAGGTATCACATAAATTCATTGCGTGACTTAACTCCTAATTACCCGCTGTAAAGAAAATCACAATTTTGTTCCGACGATCAATTAAGGTTGCATCCGCACCTTTGCTTCATTCACGCTGCTGACTCCTGGAGTACATGTGATTATAAGTCTTTTTTTTCCTGTGAGGTAGAGGTTGCTGCATGCTTCAACATGTTGCATCCTATTGACCCTTGTGTGACCTGTTTCAAGCCCAAGACACTGCTTACGCGAACGTCAAGTTTTACTGTAATTTGGTATCACTATTGCATTTTTTACCATGTTTGTCTTGAGCATTCTCCAATTTGTCTGATTTCTGAAGAGAGTAACAAAATGTATTTTAGTGCTGATTTCATTTATCTTTCTCCAGCTTACTAGTACTGGATTATTTTCTGTCAATTTATAAGTTCATTCACGGCAGGTGTACCAACCTACCCTGTCCACGATGATGAAATGTTAAAGCTCTTGTTCATTGGTGGTCCAGCAGCGAGAGAGTGTGCCAAAGATACTGCTGGATACCTTACAAAATATTTGATGGAATGAATGATGCAATATCATGCTCATTATAAAATAATTTTATTTTTTTTAATATCAGAAATCCGTATTTCACCAGCATCATGCCTTCAACAGCATGTCTTTGTGTGATATTTTCCTATCTGTCAGTGTTCTTATTTCTCTAGATTGAGAGGTCGTTTCAGTTTTGTCAACCGTGTCTGTTTTTCGGTCAGAAAATGATTTCCGTATAATCGCTGGAGGGATTTCAATGTACCGTCAGGGGATGATCGCAAGTCGTTGTTTTAAAGTAAGATCGGTTCCAAGACCCGATCATTCATTCAATGTAACCCGATTATTAAGCACTTGGCCTCTTCCTAAAGTCAGCCATGACATGAAAATTGTAGGGGACAACATTTTTTCTTTTACGATGCCCATAACCGGAAGAACATCTTTCATAGCGATGACGTAATGATCCTTAAGCACCGGTTCAATGTGAGATCACAATCCGCAATATTCAGAACTGTGCCGTAATTTGGATTTACATTGTTTTCTCTTGTCCATTCATTTCTTGACAAGTTAAGCTTTTTAAATTTTTTTGTCGCAGCAATGGGTCTCATATCCCGTTGGCCTATTCTCTTGAATTTGCTGTGTTTAAACTTGTGAATAATTTCTAGTTTATGCCATAAAGAAGTTATATGTTTTTTTTATCAATCTGTTAATTTTCAATGTCTTAATTTATACTTATTGCTCCTCAACACTGTTTACTGGAAGACATTGTTAGTGTATGCAATAGCTAAATTTATGATATAGCGTACGTTGTCTTTCTTATTTTAAATCTTTGACATGCCGTACTACGCATAGTTTTTTCTTAATTTTAAGCATGATTTAGGGAATAAATATGAATGTTAGACTCAAGAAATTGATATTTGGATGATAAGTCTAGGATGAATGAAGATCGTCACGGAAACAAATGTGAAGACATTGTGAAGACATGTCCACAACCGTTGCGTTTGCTTGAAGCCACTTAATTCCTTCCCTTTTGGACGTCTCATCTGAGATAATCTGGTGACCTTATTTATTCGCACTGGAGTTTCGGCGGAAGGAGACCCGGAGTCCCGCTTTCATCGTCCATCACTCCCAGGGGGCCCGCGTGGTCCCCATATCATCTCCCTGACCCTGTTGCTATAACGTTTTTTCCCCCTCACTCCACTACGGTTCTCTCGGACCTCTTCCAATCAGTCTCCTACTTTCCGCTTTTAACCCTCTACCTACGATATTTAAGAATACTTTTAAATAATGTTCATAGTGGTCTCTTAAGTCTCATACGTAGTAGAAGGTGGTCAATATGAGTACGGCCGTCAAGTCTTAATACTGGACCAGAATAACTAAGACCATTGAGACTAATTCCTGTCGATTTTCTTTTTCTTGAAAGCAATGATCGTGACATGTTCATGCTCATGAATATTGCATTAGTTCTGTTGAATTCCGGTAGGTGAAGTGCTGTTATTCATGGTAAGAATATAAAAACTATTAAATTATTTATCCAGATTTTAATCCAACGCTTATGTATCTGTGCTTACGTTTTTGTTTACAGAGATGTTTTTGTTAGTTCATTTTTAATGTGTAAACTAATTTCAGTTGTGACGTATGTGGTAAATGACTAAAACGCGGTTTTATAATGTCTAGTTAAGCACTTTTCCTGTTAAACATCTCATAACGCTACGATCACGGCTCGGTGAGGTTCAGATCAACTATCCGACAGTCTAGTAAACAATAATAAACCTTAACACCCGGTTAACCGTGGATGAACGATGATGATACTTCATCTCATGGTAAACGTCAACCGGACTTCATTAAGGCCATTTTTTATTAATATTCTGACTTCTTATACAAAAGCGTATTCCGTAATTGCTTTGGATGATTCTTTTCCAAACTATTTTTATTCGCAAATTGAACTTGAAAGAACATGGTGTCAAACCCGAGAATAGGTGAAACATTGTGAATATTAGTGTTTTCCCATCTGATTATAAAGCCAATATTACGTTTGACTGTTTAGAAGAAGTTGATTATTCCTCCAAGGAATAGAATGGTAATAATATTTAGGCACCTGCTCATCTTTTTTTTCTAGTACTTTGCAAATTACTGCGATATTGAAATCAAAATGCATTGATTCATTAGAAATTGCGCTTCAGTCTGATCTGATGGGAAATAGTGTTGATTATGCCGTATAATCTGCATATTTTGTTCCTTAATTTTAGTTTCTTTCAATAGCTAAATCATGTCATCATTGAAAGCAGTAACATTTAAGCGATACATCTGAAACTGTCGAATTCAGCATTTGCTTTGACTCGCCCACTCGCAGTGAAAAATTCCCAAGTATTTGCCAATCTGTTGCATATCCTCGTATTGTTTTACAGTATCGACGAAAGAATGTGAAAGATTTTACTGATAGTTTATATGGAGGAGTGTTCGGGATATTTCCAGATCTCTTATACTCTTGTTTGGGAGGGATCCAAGTGATGAGCGGTTGTAGGTAGGGGGGTGGAGGCGAGGAAGCGTTGGGTACAGCGGGTGGCTCACCAGGGGAAGAGGGGAATGATCGACTACGTTGGGCGTCCCCCCCTGCCGTTCCCTTGCGGAAAAAGATCAGAGCGTCGTCATCAACGGGATTGGAGGGGGGGGGGTATGGTCTCTCTGGAGGAAGAGGCAATAGAGGAGATCCAGATCTGATAACGCGCGACCTCCCTCGCTCTTTCTCTACTCCCTCGCTCTTCTTCATTCCTGAGAATCCATCTCTCCGTCTGTCTCCCCCAACCCCCCTCATCTGCCATAAATTCCCATCCCCCCCCCTCATGTTCTCACCCCATCCCCCTCCCAAGGTCAATCAAGGCCCGGTAAGAGGAGTGAGGGGGAGTTAGGGGTGGGGTGTGGAGGCGGCGGAAGGTAATCACGGTGCACTGTGGGGGCGGGGTCGTTGGTGGTGGTTCTTGATGATGGCCAGTTGGGGAGGAGCGGGCTCTCTCGCTTCGGGATGTGGGAGAGTTACGAGAGCGCGGGGGTGTGAGCACATATGCATGAGGTGGGCGTAAGTCCCCCAGGGGTTTATGGTGCGTTGGGGCGTTACCGCTTGGGGATGGGAGGAAAATATACATCGGTGTACCGGAATATTTTTCCCTACATATCGATGTACATATCGATACCATGAAGACATAACTTAGTAATTTTCACGCATTTTTATTTCATAATGTATTTCTCATTATCTTACGAAGTGGTCTTCATACTGACTTAAGGTTATAGTAGACGAATTTGCTTTGTGGAACTGAAACACAATTTAAAGGATTAACTTGACAGTCTCTGGCGTTCCTTGTTGGAACAGCATTCTCAATTAAAATTCTTCCTTTAGTCCGAACATAAAAAGTAACCTTATTAGCAACCCGGATTTCGAATGATCTGCAGTCATTATCTAGGTCGTCCCGGGTCGATCCCAGGTTATCTACGTCGAAACTTGGGATGGTTATAAAGTTCTTTTTTATATGTGGATTATACTGTCCTTTAATTTTCATCGACAATTAAAGGAATTACTTTTTGTAATAGGTAGAATTTTGTGATGTGTAACTGTGGAATAATACCTAATAATTGTAATCCCTTTTATTTATTTTGGTGTTTCCACTGAGTGAAGGCTTTATTTTTGAAGCCGATGTACCAGTGTAATCGGTGGAAATTTTTTCAAAACCGTAAGCCAATATCATTTCTAACATGTCAGTTAAAAAAATGATCACTTACTAATAGTTTTACTTTTTAAATCTTTTATGTGCTACGGAAAATAAACTAAATCCGCCATTTCCTATTAAATTTGATTTTATAATAAAATGTCAGCATTCCATTTCTATATAATTTTACTTCACGATCGCTGCACAGCTCAAAATTACCTTATCTTACCTACGTGGCCACTCAAACCTTAGAAGGTTTTTGGCCTCACCAACAGCTTGCCGCCATCCAACTCGGTCTCGCATCAGCTCATGCACCACATTCAATTTCGCTATGTCCTTCCGCAGTCGGTCTCCCCAACGCAGTCTTGGTCGCCCCAATAATATTCTGCCTCGTGGAACATTCTCTGCCGCCATCTTGAGTATAGAGGCCGGCTCCCTCCTGCTCACATGTCCAGCCCATCTAAGCCTTCTACTATTAATTTTGGCAATTATGTCAGTCACGTAGTATAGGTCACTTAATTATTTATTGGTCCGTATCTTCCAGGTGCCTTGGTCACATATTGGGCCAAAAATAGCACGTAGGATTTTGTTTTGAAACACAAATAATTTCTTTTCTGACTTTTTGCTTAATGCCTAAATTTCAGACCCATATAGGACCAAAGGTAATATTATACTCTTGTAGGGTCTTATTTTGGTTTCTCAGGATAAAATCCTGCTCTTCATTAGTTTCTGGAGGGCCCAAAATATCTATTTCCTTGCTGAGTTCTGATTTTGATTTCCGTTTCTTCATTATTGCTCTCATCAATTGTGGCCCCTAAATATTTGAAATCTTGGCACCTTTGGAAGGTTTGGTTGTTAATTTTCATGGGATCTGTGATCCGCGTCCCTGCCTACCGCTAGATATTTTGTTTTCTCATCTCAAATAGCTCACGGCACAGCTCAAAATACAAGGAATAATTAAAAACGTGTTGACTGATATACCGATTTATATTTATATTTTTAAAGCTCTATTATTTAAACATACAGATCGAAAAATGTAGATTTATTATTAGTATGCTGGTTTCCGACATCTCAGTACATTATTTGTGAACCTACCATCCCACGGACTACTTTTGGAGTCGGCCCTCGCATGTCCTTATTCTTCCCTTTCTTTTAGTCATTACTCTTTGTGAGTTTGGGCTAACCAACATTTTTTTGGCCTAGAGGGATTAAAAGAGAGTAGCATAGCTAGAGGTGGAGACGTTCCATCACTTTTTTCCCGAGACTCGATCGGTATTTTGTCTTGCTTGGCTGTTCCCAGTGGTCATTGAGGTTGGGATGGGTTGGAAGTTTCTATTCGCTGATCCCACGCACAAATTCGTCCAGAGAAATGGGCCCCGGAATGGATTTGCATGCGGAATTGCCAAGTACTGATTTTTCTTTCCCGATGTTAATTTATTCCGATACGCCGCGGCTGGTTTGTGTGGGCAGTGTTTTTGTTACGAGGTCGGTCCCACGAATCTTATTGATCGGGAACGAATAAGCTTTAATTTTAAGTTGGGCTTGAGTTTCGAACCTTCCATGAAACTAACTTTTTTGATTGTATACTGTTGTAGAAATTTTTCTGAGATATTGAACTATCTGACCGAAGGAATGTCATGAGGTTTTCTGCCAGTTATCCCCTTTACCGATTCTTGTGAATGTTCCATGAAACATTGTTACAGCTTCAGTGTTAAGTGTTGGGGTCTTCTATACATGGTGATTGCGGTATGAGGCGATGGAACATCAACCTTTATTTTGAGACACTTCAGAAGGGAATTATAATTTCCTCGTCGTTAGAATAGTTGATTGCGCTGATATTTTAATTTCTTTTAAACCACCAAGAAACATTTCATACTTTAGGAAATCCGATTGAAATCCGTCGGTATTCATAAAAGACTCATGAGAGAGTTCTTTTAGGGGGAAATGATGCAATACATTAATCCTAGCCTAGAGTAACCATTTCTTACTCTTTCCCTATAGGTGCTGAATACCATATTCAAGACGTTTTTCTGTTCACAGCGTACCCTCGATATGCTTATAATTGCTATTGTGAATGCGGCTCTGCTTGAATTTGTGGAAAAAGGTATCTCAGGGTATTAGGTTGGTGCGGTGGCTAAAGTACTGGCTTCCCAGGAAGATCCCGAGGGATTGAATTCTGGCGTTTGCGTTGATTTTCAGTTGAGAAGCGACCTCTTATTGGGTGCCATGTGGGGAGCACTTCAAGTGCAGTACTCCGTCCGTCAGTTGGGACGTCAAACTGTGGTATAAATTCCGCCTATCTTTAAGTGTAGCTTAATGCCGGCGCTAGGTTTTTCTCACTCTTCCTCCATTTTCAGTTTATCCATCCTGTACTATCATTTACTGGCGAAACTGGCCTCAGTTTTCGGTTGTCTCTCCCGAAGTAACAATAAACCTGATCAATGAATCAAGTGACAGATAAACCGTGTATTTATTGTATTTACGAGATCCATTTGATACTATCCAGTGAGCATCCGAAACAGCCGGACTGCGTCAGTTTATCGTACTTTCCCTTGTCTCTCTGGCATACTATGAAAAATCCTCTTGCATAATATTTTGGATGAATTGAAAGTTTAATGCCATATATCCACATCATGTTTTTCTCCTCCGCTTTGGTGAAAGAGATTTCATGAGGTGGGAAGATAACGTCACAAAGTATAGGTGTGTGGATGGATAGTTCACTTAAACCTCTCTCTAGGATACGATGCAGGGTTTTAGGTTAACCAACGTAGGTAGTGATTTAGGGTCTCTTAACAAGCCTTTTATGTAGGTAGGCCTCAAAGTATCTATCAAAGAAGCTGAAATGGTTGATAATTTGTCAGAAAATTGTATAATAAGCTTAGACACGTGCTTTTTACCAGTAAAATGTTGAATGATAGCGGAAATGCAGCAGAAAATCACTCGCTTGCTTTCCTGAAACTGCTATTAGATTGTTGTGTAGGAAATTCTCTTTTATCAGTTATTGGCTTTTATGGCATAATTACATAGTTGATGATTTTAGCAATCATGTTTGATGTATTAAATCTCGTGCAATACAAAATTGATTCGTAATTTTCTTCATTTTTTGGGAATGCAATACGTTTCAAAAGTTTATTACTAGAGAGTTATTTAATTTTTATATTTTCAGTTATGTCTCAGTAATACTGTTAAGTAGATGCTTGAATTTTTGCATTGGAAAATCGATATTAGTGATATAATTAGCGAAGTGATGTGAGATGTAATTGAATTTCTTAAAGCATTGTTTTGTATTTAAATGCGAGTGTTGTAGAGTTTTTGTGTTCACTGTAGCGAGAAATTTATGGAAATTGTTTACATTTTTATACGTATCTAGAACTACTTGGACTATCGATTTTCGACTGCCTTCCGTAGTATATTTAATAATTGTGTATGTTTACCTTCCATAACGTACTTTTTGTTCTTTAGCGAGGGTGAGAAACTTGAAATTTTAATGGCTGCTTATGTTGTTATCATGTGTGCAGTGCGAACATCGGAAACGACCTTGCCTTTTTCTAATCGTAAGGTGTCAATATTTTTTGTAGTTGTTACCTGGTGTAACTCAGTGTAGGATATCGAAAAAGGTTTTTTCGATGAAAAATCCATTAGTCCATCCATCCATCCATGTACATTGCAAGCAGATTTTCATACCTTACCGATAGCCGTAACAGGCGGAGGAATAATACGTGGAATTAAGGTGTTCCATGTACGTACATATCGTGCTAAGCCTCGACCGAAATATATTATACGTTGAGGTGTGCCCCACTGCGTTCAGCTCTTCGCACCCTAGGCATGAAAATAATGGCCACCCTCCAACCTCACTGTGTACTTTCTCCTCCTCTCTCCTTTGACCGATCGTATCACATCGTAATTTCGTGCATACCATTACAAAGCAATGCGCTTTCTGCCAATTTTAACGCCTTATCAGACCTTTATTTCGATGCTAATGCCTGTGTAGTATTTTCCTAATGCTGGGGCATTACGAAACTTTGACTCCGGCCCTAGGTGGTCCAATAAACAAAATTACCGTGACGCGTATCAATTCTGGGAAAGCCTCCCTCGCCAATATATATTGGAGCCTTTAACCTGTGGTGAAGTGCGATTATTTATCTCAACAGCCGTGTTGGACGTCGTCAGAATTTTGAGCATTGAATATTAGTCATGTGGACCCAAGTTTTTTCAGAATTTTATTCGTTTTTCTTTAAAAATGCTTGTCATAAGCAACCATAGGTTAATATTTCAAGAGACATTCTAAATACCGTTGAGTGCACGTAATTATGCTAGGGAATATTCTTACTTAATATAGTCATTAAACATTTATTCAAATTCAATTTCATAAATAAAAAAGTATGCACTTAGAATGGAAGCGAAGTATAAGGTACTAGTTGATGAATGTTTAATACCATCCTTGTAGTTTTTATTTATTCCACTGTGGTGGCAAAAATTGAAGTTTGAAACTCTGATAGAAAATGAATGGGCACTGTTTTGCAATGTAAAGGCAATCCTTGAGTGCTTTTTCCGTCAAATAAGAATTAATGTTGATTCATAAACCTATTTTTAAGTTCGTCGCGATTCAATGTTGCATTGCCATTCTGGCACTAGATGTGGGTATAACTATCTTCAATTTTTGTATATGGAATTGTGAAATGGTTTATTGATGATGAAATATTAATTTTTTCGCGATGTTCTTGGTAGTTATCATAAAATGATCTTACACAAATTTTATCTTGTGTCTTGGGCTATAACTCAAAGAAACTATTTTCATATTCCCATTATGTTTATATATTGAGTAGGTAGACGTTCCGGGATAATTATTTTCCAATCTGATTTAAAGTGTGTGAATAACTGTATGCTAATGAAAACACAGTAATTATTTATTTCACATAGCAGAAGCGACGCGAAATAGCTAAACTAATATTTACAAACAATACATGTTTGACTCCTCCCTTTTGTTGAAAAGGCTTGTTTATGCTTATCTGTGAGCAGAAGAATAAGATTCTTACATATCGGTATTCCACAGATAACATGATATTAATAATTGATTTTGACTGTGTTGCGCAACGCGGATATTCCCATAAATGAAGGACTTTATATAGCCATTTGCATGCGAGCAAAGGTAATCACCGATGGGGAAGTATTCGCTTCTTCCCCGTTGCATCGTTGAATGAATCAAAAGGCGCAAAAAGATTCTGTAAATTCACGCACCCATTACCCTCGCGCGGGCAGTAATTTTTGACATCCTTCATTGCTGACATTTTCCGGAAAGGCGAACCGTATCGAATGGAGCAGCGGGGATACTAAAAGGATGCCAGCGCTCCCTCAATCACGGGAACGGAATTGCCGTCTGAGGCAGCCACCCCAATGGGCAGAGGAGAGAGATATATATGTAAGGAAATTGGAAATACGGAGTTAGGAGTGAAATATTCCTCCATCCTCTATTTTGAGGAAATAATTCAGGAGACTGCGAGAGAGGTTGGGTTAGAGTGGATGCTGGTGGAAGAATGCTGGAAGTCAGAAGATTAGACAAGGAGAGGAGAAATAGATGGAGATATATGAAGAGAGAGAGAAAGGCTTGGGGAAGATGCTAAAAACGATTGGGTTGGCTTCGGCATTGCAGATACCGATTCCCCTCTCCCACCCCGTCTTCTCATTGTTCTACAACCCCTATCGGATCTCCTAACCCTTCCATCCCATAGCGAATAAGCCCCTGTTCCCCTCCACATGCCCCTGCCCTCCCTCTTCTGCCTTCTGTCCACCCCCCTTCACTCCGGCCTCTAGCGCCACCCCCCCACTTTGAGATTCCAGGCTCCGCGGCTCCGGGCGTAATGAGATGCAATCCGTGGAAATGTGGCTCGGCCGCGTAATCTCCCGTGCGGGAACTTTCCCACACCATCCCTCCCCGCCTCCTCCCTGCTCCCTCCCTCGGCCCTCGCCCAACCAAACTCCTGCCTGCCCGCACTCAATCCTTCACCGGGCTCACCCCCGCAAGAGCCGAGGTGCCACCTTCATCCCATCCCTCCCCGACTGTCCCGTCCGATCTTTTCCCTCCCCCCCGCGCACTTCTTCTCCTTCGCTTTTCCTGCTACCTCTCCCGCCTCGTCTGAGTGTCGAGCGTTGAAGTCTCCGCCTCCGCCTTCTCTTCCTCTTTCTCCTCCACCGTTTGGGAGTCGGGTGTTGAAGTCTTGGCGCAGCTTCTTTACACACTGGGGATCAGTTGTTGAAGTCTCAGGTCCTGCCGCCGCTTCCCTCCCTTCGTGAAATGGCCGTTGAATTTGCTGCTCTGCATCCAGAGCACTATGATGGTCGGATGTTGCTGGCTCCTAGCTGTTTCCTCCTAATTTATAAGGGAAATGGAACTCTATGTACACTGCTTCCTGAAGAGGGTTAAGGGATAGGTGTTGAAGTCCGTTTCCTTGGTAAAGCGTGATACTGGAGTTGAAGTGACTTCTGGAAGTCGATCGTGAAAGTCTGAGACGAATATGCGAAATTCTCAATAAAAACATTACTTCCAGGCTATGTATTCGAATTCACTTCGACTGTTTGTCAGTATTTCCCAGAACTCGTACGGTACTGCGACGTTGTCATCCTACCCACCCATTAAGCTACCTCGTCGGCCTTCTGCACTGTTTTTAGTTTCACAGATGCCTCAATTGAACTACAAATTATGACGATCGTACATACGACACCAGGGCAGAGGAATGCTTTTTTGTTTTTTCACGCGTTTGTGTGGCTACTCAGCAGTGACTCCAATAAATTTAATAGTACAACTAGTTGTTGCAATACTTAGTACTGCGAGAGATGAACTCAGTTCTTCATGTCCCTTGTTTAAATATCTCCATACCATATTCGTCGGAATCGGAAGCAACTTAGGATGTTGCTGGTAGGCAGTCGAATAACTAAAAATTTTGTTTAAACGTGCCAACTAAAGATTCCTAATTGCATTATCACCACCTTAAAATTCATGATTTTCTCCTGGAATCATCATTGATTTTGAAAACAGGAATCCATTTTCCTCCCAGAGTAAGTGCCGTATATCTAAAAAAAACTAACAGGTAGTATCCACGGCACTACCGTTAGTGTTAAAAGTTTGAAACGTCTTAGCCGTCAGCTTCCATAGAATTCACTCATGTATTAGGCGTTGAATCGGCTGCCGCTTGGAGTTTCTATCGCTACCAAAATTTTCGAATCTTCCGTGGATAATATTTTTGGCTTCTCGAATCCAGAATCGGTTGGTCTCATTTTTAACCTCTTGCTCTAGGGGCTCGCTAACTCCTCTCACGTTTGTACGTAGAATTACGCTAATTTTAAGCTGGCGGTGGCATTTGATTTTACACCATAATTGTACCCATACCTTCTTATGTATGATGACTTCATTAATTCCTAAAAGGCCGTTTATTGAACTTTTTCACCCTTTTTTCGAATGTCTCATGACCCGTCCGACAATCTCTTATGCTTTGCGAGTTATAAAGAAATACAGGGTGTATAATACACAATTTTGTTGCATCGCCGCTAGCTATAGTTACCCCACGCCCGTACCGATTTATAATTCGCTTCACGTTGAAATTAAAGTTTTCTTTACCAATGCAACTCAGTTTTAGTCTCCACCACATCCCCTCATGGTAAGAGGGTGATGAGGTGTCTCCTGTTGTTTCCTTCCTCGTTTCGGCAGCCCGGGCGTTCAAGTCTCTGTCCACTGTTCTCACCGCGCGCCCTCGCCGAGTCTCCTCAGCGCCCACGCAAAAATTCATCGGCAGTCCCAACTATTTCTCTCCTCTTTCTTTCTCCGCCTCTCCTTCATTCTCTTTCTGCCGCGGTCATTTGTGTCCGGGAGATGCTTCCCCCGCCGTTTTTATCCGTGCGCGTAATTGTTTCCACCCGTTCCTCCTTGAGGAAAAATGGACAGGATGCTTCGTGCACTGTCCGCTGTGCATAGAACGCCGAGAACTTCGTCGATGCTCATGATTTATATAATCCTTGTTATTTACATGGTCGGAAGGGTAGTGCCTTCTTGGTGTTGTTAGGAGACCGATGGGAATCTATGTTGTGGAAAGAAGTACGATTGTTCGTGGATGATATTTTAAAAATATTTTTGCATCGTCTTTCGGTTGAATATTTTGATTTATTTCATTTTGGTGAGAGTATTTTCTGCGTCACTTTTTTCTTTTATTTGACTTTTTGTTGGTTATTTTCTGGGTGCATATTTTTAGGTGAGCCTACTAAATGCATAGAGCGCCTGTATTTTATAGCAATTAGATTTCTCCTGTCACATTCCTTTTTTTAAATTGTCTTTTATTCTTATTCAATAATTAACCGTTTATATCTAAATTTTTACTTGAAAGTAATTTTCATGATGTGCACTTTGTTATGACTGAAACAATAGTAACTTTGTTATTTTTACTATTTATGCTCAATATTAGTTATCGAACGATTTAGAGCGAAATTATTAAAATACATGCTCGCGATCCTTCTAACCTGTGACTCATCATTTTTCAAGATTTTTGTATTAGAATTATTACTTTATTACTTAATTAATCATCGTTTTGAATATTAATCAATACATGTTGCTTGGAACTTAAATGTTTCTTACCACAATTTTTATAGATTTTTCATATTGTCCACAATGATTCAGTATCACTCGATGCAAAACAGTTTTCTTCCACTTCGGTCTGGTAATTTCACACTTAATCAACCGCTTTAAAAAAACTCGTTTTTAACAAGGGACAGAAAGGCCGAAGTTAGGGCAAAAAATATAGTTTTTCCACATATAAAATGTTGCGAAACCTTCGCAGACACTTTTGAGATTATTTCTCACATTCTTTCCTGGACTTAAACCAATTAGTAGCAGAATAACTTCTTTGCAGTTATATTTTATTTCCTTATGATTTTGCTCTGTATGTTTCCAAGGAGAGATTTGTGGTAGGGGTATTAGGCGAGTGACTGGGGAAGGCTGAAAATATATTGTACCTCGATGGACATACGTTGCAGGTGCTCAGGTGGTCTTGTTGGTTTGGATGAAAGCATCGTAATTCTGCTACTTAATTCTTTCGCTTGGGCATAAGGTGTACGCATGCTCTCAAGATGAAGCTTGTCAGTGCTAACATCCTCCTTTAAGGTTTGTTTACAAACATTTAAAATACGCGTGCATTGGTGTGTGTGCTTTGACAAAGCAGGTGAGCATCAAACTAAGTGAAGACTTCACCGAAGCTTTTTTCTATTGTAAAAATATATTAGAAACTAGTAATAATTTTTCCTATATTTAACAACAAAGGTATCCCGTGTATCGTTTTTGGTTGAAAGTTAAATGCGTGGGCCGTTAGCGTTGTGCATTTTTAAAGGGTCTTATTTTAGACTATCACGCGAACGCGAACAAGGCATGTGTCATAACAACATCCCCCGTTTTCTCGTAAAAACAGACTCGTGATTAACTAGCCCACGCTGTAGTAAAAATATGACTGCTGAGCCACCTATTTCATGAGATGGTAAGCGGCAAGTTGATCCTCATGTTTGCTCTTTTCTTGTGGCGGAAGGAAAAAAAGAAAACATTTCCAAGATATGACATTTGAGGTAGTAATATTTTTCAGTTGCTATACTGCTGTCGCCCTCAAGTTTCTAGTTGCATGTTTGATAAAAGTACAAAGTCTGGGAAAGTTATCCACTGACGTTAAAAAAATATAATTTGCTAGATTTTATTGCTACTTTCGTGATACCAGTTAATATAGCTGCTGGATCTCTACTTCTTTTCTTTGATACAAAGAAATGTATTGCGTTATTATTCGTTATATTTTTATTGAAGCACTGGTATTTATAACTTGCTCACCTGATGCTAGACCTCCAATAATGTATTTTTTTAGTAGGTTCACCTGGCGTTAGTAAAACTTCATTGCCTAATTCGAACTCACTACATCGTTATAGTATCTACCGTTAAATGACGCTGAAAATAATTTTATAAATGGTTTACGTTAATCTCGGTTTTATTTGGTGTTTTGAATAGCAATTTAATGCATGGGCATTTGCAATATACATATCTTTTTAATGTATGACAACTAGAGTCGTTACAATAGGTCATTAAAATAACATTGTGTACATGAAATGACATGAAGTTTTCTTTGCCATTATGTTACTTTGCTATTTATGAGTTGCGCTCTTTAACCGACCAATTTATAGCTAGGAAAGTAAGTAATATGAATTCCCACAGTGTGAGATTTTAATTTCTCATTGTTCTCCGGGATAAATATCAGGGCAGAGGTTGATGAAATATAATACTGATATTTATGCGTCTTTAAGTCCCTATAAATTGTATCTGTTTGACTACAGTACCTACTTGTACAGAGTGCAACGTGCGCACGAGAAGTGCCCGCTTAATATACTTGGAATCAGTGGTCGAATGCCAGATTTTATCTATTCCAAGCAGCGAGCCTGACACCTGCTGATAAGGAAATAGCAATCTTGCCAAGTCATCTTGGCAGCGATATTAATCCTTTCATCGTCCAATTTACATACTGTATGCGTTTCAGTGAAAGGAAAAGTTTAAGGCGTTCTTTTTTATTTTTGATAGAAATATGTAGATGTCATGTTAAATAGCAAGGTCATTGCCTTCACGCCATTTCAAAAGTATGCTACGCAATTGCAATAAAGTAAGGAGGAAGTGTAAATGGTACATTTAAAAAAATTATATTCATTATTTCATTGTGTATTATAGGACTTAAGATAAATACATTACTTCCAATGTGCTTAGAAAAAGAATTTTTTTGAAAACATTGAGTTACTTATTAACAACCTTGGAGGCATGTTCAATACTTTTTTATTATTTTGCGAAATAAATGTTCTTGAAATGCAGAATGCTGTCTTTAATTTCTTTGCGCGGTATTTAGCTACCTTAGTCAATAAAGTCTGAGTTACGCATTACGTCAATAATTGCAGCGCCGATTTGTTCATTTTTACGGATGTCTAATTCATATGTGTAAGCATTGCGAATCACATTAGGTTACATCCATAGGTAGAATCTTTCGAAATGAAAGACTTTAATTAAAAGAACTTAAATGCAAAGAAATTCAGGTGTAGTGAGGGAATATTGGTAAATGGGTGGACCAGGTTGTTGGAAACATTCTTTGAATGATAGCTATGGGTGAAGAGGAGGGTCAGGAATTACTGCTACATATATTGGGCTTAATATAAGGATAAAAATTGTGAAAGAATAAGAAGAATATAAATTTTTAGGTGGCCTTAGTGCATGGGAGAAGCTGCAGAGGGTGATAGGTAACCAGAGATCTAAGTAAGTCAAGTTGTGATATACGCAAGTGCAAAGCACTACGTAGGAGTAAAAAGACTTGCTGGTATAGCATTGTTTGGAATTTTGAAGTCAAAATGAGTCAATAATTAATCCTATTAATTAAGTGGCGAGATCTTCTACAGAAGTTCTCGCGGCTGGACTTTTCGCTGGCCTAGCGGCCTTCTTTGCTGGGTGCTCCAAGCACCTTCCTTCCCTTCCTTTTGCCGGTGAAGTATAATAATTGGTGACATCAAAAGCTTTTCAAATTTCAAAGCAAGTGCATCATGATGCTTGATTTTGTCGAGGCAGTGAGTCGATGTTATATTCGCACAAACTGAAGCTGTAGCTTAAACGATTAGAAATATGAACATTTATTCTCATCTTACTCTGTCCATATTGGATGAGAACAGTAAAAATAAAGTTAATTTTGTTGGATAAAAATTAGAAGCAGACTGATATTACTCATACCACGCCGGCAATTGCAGAAAAATGACTACTAACAGAAATAAAAAACGGCGGAGTTAGAGAATTATGGTGCTTTAATAGAAGCAACAAGTCGTCTATGAAACACTCTTGGGTGGGGAAGTCATTGGGAAATATTGAGGATAAAACTAGAAGAATCGGTGGTCTCACAGGTTCTCTTCCTTGTTATGACAGGTCGAGATAGAGGGACGCCGACACAATTTACACGGACGTGAGGAAAAAAGAAAGCGACTTGAACCTCTCATGTTCACAGCTTCGCAGCTGACCGTCCGACTCGAGAGAGATGGAGGGGGACATTCCACAGGTTGGAGGACGGAATGCCTTAGATTTATAACTAAATGAAGCCTTCCCCCTTCTCCCACACACTCATGCCAACCCGCCCGCCTCTATCTACCATCCCTTGGGGCGCACGGGACATCGAAGGCGAGCAAACATCTCGGAAGGGCATCCTCCCTCCCCATCTTCTAAGGAGGGGAACAAAAACATGAGCTTGCTATTTGCGGAGGGGATGACAGAATTATAGCACCGCCGACCAAACTCCCACGCTTCCTCATTGGAGGCGGTGGTGTTGTGCGACCTCACGGCGAGCGAGGCAGGCGCCCTCCGTATGGGCGAGGGTTTGAAGCGGCGACGTCCGCCATCAGCTCCGTATCTTCACCGGTGTTTCTACAGGGAAAAAAGGGGGACGGCGAAATTGAGGATCAAGCTGGCGTCGGGAGTGATCCGTTATATAATGCTCTCTCTCTCATCTTCCCCCTCTTATCTCGCGCCTTTACCCCCGCTCCGTAATGTACCCTTGTAATTAAGCCTCGTTACGAAGAATTAAAAGCGCCCCGCGGGCCCGAACCTCTTTTTCTCTCTACTGAGGAAGAAAAAGCCTCGCACCGATAAAAACGTGGAAAGCTGTGCGTGTGACCTTTTGGGTTGCTCCTCGAGCGTACATTTCCTCTTGAGAGACAATCCTCACCGTGGTGGGATTTTTTAGGCAGAAACCGCGGATGATAGATACACTGCGTATGGTTGCATCTGACCCTCTGCCGTGTTGTGTTACAGTGATTGTAGAAACGAAATAAATTACAAGTAAGCGAGTGCTAGTGTAACATATAGTTGCGCAGAAACGATACATTGAAGTCGATGAGTTTTATTTGCTAGTTGAAAGTTTTTCGCCTTGCGGTTATATACATCACCAAAGCCGTGGGAGCCAGGAAGATTGTGTAGAAATTTAGTTGTTTTCTAACCATAATGACTCTCCTGCAAGCAGGAGGCGTTATTTAATATCTTTTTTATGTGTACATTTTTTATTCAACGTAAAAGGAAGCCGGGCCGTTATGTCTCTATCCAATTGCCTTACTCCGCAATCTATCGCGCTCCCTCTACTGCAATTTAAAATATAGAAAGCAGTCTTTATTCGTCGACATTAGAATTTCTTGCAGTAATTTTTCTTCGGAAAAAGATTGTTTTTCTATGGATGCATATGATTCCTAGTGTCATAATATCTGTCTTTTTATTTGATGTTTTTAAAAAGATACACAGTGTAAATCAGTGAAATTCTGGAAAATATTTACTTTAGTTCTTCACACTAATGTCATTATTTATGTGTAAGAATCGTGATCGCTGTCATTTTAATAGTGAATTTTTAATTTTAAGTCAAATATTTCGTGAGGTGCTTACTTCCCAAATTATTATTTTCACATCACTAAATTTAGAAAGATGTAATTTCATTTTCTTAAATATTTAAACGTCCTTTGAATAAAGCTCCATAAAAGCAATGGCAGGGTGCAATAGACTCTTAAGGAAATTTCATCATTAGGGATGCGGTATAGGTGTGAGCAGTATTTTGATTGAGGGTCAGAAGGTAGAAATAAACCAGGGCGAATGGCTTAATTAGCTTAAATGCTTTTTTTCTAATTATTAGAGTGAATCTTATTGGTCTTATATGTACCCCACACTCAAGTTGTCACACTCAAATTTTCCTTTGTAAACTTGAGTGTGACATAGGAAATACAACCTTAGTCTTGGAATAACTATTTGAACCTGCAGATAAGTGTAACGTTTTGGAGTTCTCTCTAATTCCGCAACATTACTTTTTGAATTTTCATCAGTGAACAAGAGAAACTTCGCTATGTGTCCTTTCTTGACGGATAGCCCTCTAAAAGTCCCCAGTATGCAGGCTTTCGAGAGATATAAGCATGAATACTCATCCCGCTGCGCCCTTTCTGGGCAGGCATAGTGAAGAAAGTTTCTCAGTAATGGGCCTGTTAGGCTGACTCTGTTTTAATTATTTTATTCGTTCTGCCCTATCCTTGAATACCTCTCATGCTACAATTACATTCAGGCCTTGCTTCATACACGCCCTCCTGTTTTTAAGACTCCCAATATTCCTTCTCTAAAAAGTATCTTTCACCACATTCACCTATTACTTTCTCGGTTTAACCCTTTCTCTCACACCATTCACTTCTCAATCATAAATCTGCTTTTGTTATTTGACTCTCACATTCTCTAGACATGGCCAAGCCGACGAAGCATGCTCCTTTCATGCATGCCGATTACCGGAACATCCATTCCGCACTCTTTCGTCACCCACTCATTCCTAACCCTATATTTTCTGCTTTACAAATACTATACGTGTCAATTTTCCTGTTTATCGTAATGGCGAAAAAAATACTTCTTGCTGTTCCACACAAATTTATTTCGCCGATCGATTTCAACGATTAAAACGTCATTTTCAAAAACGCCCAATTTTTTTGGAACAGTACAAGTTCATTATTTCGCCATTATGGTTAACATACCTTACTTCCACAAAGTTAAACCTGATCAACCATGTCGTAATCAATCTGTTTGGCTAAAAATAGTTTCTTATTATAGATTTTGTCACATCTCTTTTTATGAAAATTTTTTCCTATCCCAATATAGAGTCCCAAAATAAAATGATTCTAAAAAGAATGTCACTCCCAGATTCCAAACCTGGGGGTGTATGCTTCAACCGTTCGAGATTAATTTCGGTACGTAACTAAGGATTCACTCCTACTATTTTGTACTGTGAGTCTTTCGTTAAGTACCGAAATTAATCTCGAACGATTGAAGCTCACATCCCCTGGTGGCAGTGTGGGTAGCCGGTTAACACTGTTTGCCGTACCAATCCGAGGTGAGACCTTTTCGCTTTATTCCTAAACGTCAGGTAGCCCGACCACACTGTCTTGGAACTATTGCGACCAGCACATTCTGGGATAAGGGTTTAGGTTTGGGGAAGGAAAGATAGAGGTGTGAAGGTGGGTGACTACAAGAGAGCTTTCGAATCTGGGTAACTCGCGAGAGTTGGATGGGGAGCTGGGGAAGCGCAATGTTTCGTTCGAACCGCACCTCCTCCGCAATAATTGATCTCCACACAGCTCCTCCTCGATCTGGAGGTTACAGCCTCCCCCCTTGCTCGTTCCCTCCTTTTTCCTCCTTCTTCCTCATCCCGGGGCCCTTCTCGGGTTACCACCTCAAACGGTAGCCTCCCTCTCTCCGGGAGGAAAAGATTTACAAAAACGGCGCTAAAGATCCGTCATGAGTTATCAGTTTGATCTGACTCCCTGCAGGAAAAAAATAAACGTCCTCTCCCCTTTCAAGTTCGTTTTGTGTTACTCCTCCTGCTCAGTGGATTGGAAGCAGAGAGATGAAGAGAGAGAGGAAGAGAGAGGGAGAAATAATGAATCGGTTCGCTGGATTCCACCGCAGAGAAGTGACCGCTAAACATACTGCTCGCGCTGATTTTTTTCGTCCCGTTTCTCTCCAAATGGGAACATTATTTTATCGCCGCCACCTGAGAAATTTCTGTCCGGGGGTGAAAACCAACTCCGGCGCATCTCGGTGCGCTAAAAAATCGCGGAAATTACTATTCGATTCCTTTATTTATTTCCCGATGCTCTCGATGGGCAGGTGGTTGGTGCATCCGCTCGTCGGAGTGTGCAATTAACACAGCGGGAATTTCGTCAAATTAGCATTAACCAGAGTCCTGAGAATTAATCTTGCTTTAAAGATTGGGTGAAAATGTGTAGATAGTTATAAATTACCTATAAAATCTCAGAAGTGATGACAAGGCTTGTTATTTGACGTAATAAACACTCGATATCGGTATTGTTAAGTGTGTAATTCTTGTGAGAAGCTTTTTGTGGTAGCAAAATGTATTAATCTTTCGACATGATTCATGAACAAGAAGATTGAGTCATTTATAATTGTTTTTTCGGAGGGCTGAGAGCATTTAGAGATGTTGACGGTTTAAGTCTCATTGCACTGGACTGATTTTGAGTTTCAAGGACTTTGTATCCTATCTTTTCTTTTGTGGGGAAATATTATGTGCCTCGTAGGTGGTGTGATTTATTGCTCAAGAGTTTGTGTATACGAGGAGTCCTGAAATGTGTGGATTCGTTATTTATTCTTCGTATTTTTTTGTTCGCCACAGAGATACATTCTAAAAGTAATTTATGGTTGAAGAATAGCAGCTCGTGTTATGTGAAAACTATGTATTCTTACATGTTGACCAATTTTAATGTGTCACGCATTGCGTTCATTATTTCATCTTTATTTACATGTAAAAGTTGCAAAAAAATATATGCTGTTAACGCTTTGAAATGTGCTTTGACGTTATAACTATTGATTTATTCCTTGACGCCAAACTGGAAGTAGTAACAAATAATATAATGCTTCTTAAATGTGTAAATTGTATTCATGAGTTTGTTTTTGTTTTAATTTCTCTCTTTTGGGTAATTTTGTGTTTATTCCTCTGATGGAAAACATCTTAGCATTACAAAAAAGAGATTTTTTAGCCGTATGTTGCATTTGAAAAGCTTCTAATGACCTATACATCCATTTGTTTCAGGATCAATCAAATGCATTGTGTATCACACACTGTTGCGTTGGCCTTAACCAAATAATCTGTGGGGGGAAATTTAATAAGTTGAGAAAATAACGCTGCCCTTCTTCTAATTTCAATTTTTATCCTAAATATGCATACTTATTGAGTATTTTTATGCAATATTTACATATAATTGGGTATTGTAAAATAGTTTTTGCTATTACCATGGCCATTTTTACCATGATTCTATGTATTTCCAAGTGTTTTATGCGGAAAAATTACTGTGGGAAGGTAGATGACTGTTCACACAAATAAATCTGTTAGCTTACATTATTCATCTTATGCCATGACGGTGAAAAAATGACAAAACTTTAGTTTTTACAACGAGTTTTTCTCAATATCTCAAAGATTCAACATTTTTCGAGACATTTGTTTTAACGGTGGGGATTTTGTTCCTAGGCAGTCTATCCTCGTTATGGAACAATTAAAATACGTTAGGCTATTCCTCTTGTGTTGTTTATTGTCACGACTCGAGTTTCGACACTTTTGTCAACTTCAGGCCATCAACATCAGGTCATCTTCAGGTCAAGCCATCGGCATCAACACCGGGATTACGACACTTGTGTCATCTTCACCTGAAGATGACACAAATAATATAATGCTTCTTAAATGTGTAAATTATATTCATGAGTTTGTTTTTTTTTAATTTCTCTCTTTTGGGTAATTTTGTTTTTATTCCTCTGATGGAAGAAATCTTAGCATTAGAAAAAAGAGATTTTTAAGTCGTATGTTGCATTTTCAACGCTTCCAATGACCTATAAATCCATTTGTTTCAGGATCAATCAAATGCATTGTGTATCGCACACTGTTGCGTTGACCTTAACCAAATAATCAAACCAAACCTTAACCAAATTGAATTAACTAAGGTACATTAATTCTGCTGTAATCGATAACTTCCACAAAGTCAAACCTACAACAGTTTCCTTTGTCCATCCTCGTTTTTAACCCCATCCCTGTCTTATTTCTATCCCGCAGTGTCTGTGGCATGAGCAGTATCGTCGGAGTGGATGGCTCCATGGCCGGGGGTGGCGTGGTGGGCGGCGGAGGCGGCGGGGGCGGCATCGGGGGCGGAGGGGGCGGAGGTGGCAGCGGTGGGGCCAGCAAGTCGACCAAGGGGGCGAGTAAGCTGAGGAGGGACCTCATCAACGCGGAGATAGGCCAACTGCGGGACCTCTTGCCCTTACCCCCATCGACGCGCCAAAGGCTCTCGCAACTGCAGCTCATGGCGCTCGTCTGCGTGTACGTCCGCAAGGCCAACTACTTCACCCAGGGTGAGTGTGTGCTCCCCCCCCTATAGAAGTGATAGCGCGACACGCAGTGTGACCAGAAGAGCATTGTTTTTTTTCAGCGCTTTTACTACGAGGGTGATAAAACTTAAGATTGCCGGTCCGAGGCGAAATGTATGGAAATCACTCGGAATGTGCTCAAATATAATAGTAGTGAACTGAGTGAAAAGTATAGTAACCAGGAACGACTTGACTGTTCTAGCGTCAGAAGTCTAAGAAATTGGTTGAATTTACTCTCACAAATATGCTTCTGATTTGTATCTCTGGTAAATTTTCAAAGTTTTACATGATAGTGGGATCTCATTGCCGGTTGTAATCCAAGTAAGCCGCGAGGGACCTAATTAAAATCCACCTCATTTTTTTAAATATTAAATGTTTCACATTACGTAGTCATGCCTTCAGGTTATTTGGTCTCATTTACTGGATCGGAAATCTGCATGCGATTCTATTTAAGTCATCGGTGATTTTTTGAGGGTATGATAACTTATTTAAGATTCGTGGTACCTACTTTTTCTCAGAACCGGTCACATTTGACAAGTATTGTCTCGGAAATTTCCATTCTTACATCACAAAGACTATTCCTATTTGATTTAATCACGAATTTCACTCATTAAACTCTATGCTAATAATGTAGCCTTCCTACAAAAATGCCGACTAATAATTAGTATATTAGTTTCATGCTTTTTGTTCTCGGTTCCAGCGGTGTGTTTTTTAATTCCAACCCAAATTATCTGTCGAAGAAAATGATTTAGTTTAGTGAAGTCTAAAGTCGGAACTATTTCCGATCTTCCTGTACTTGTCTAGTGGTAAACATTTACAGCGTACCCTCACTTCTGCGGGGTGAAATTTCACTGATTGTGCACTGAATTTCATGACATTAAACGTAGCATAAATCTTGTACTCTTGGTTTGAGCGCGTTCGTACTAGCGGTCTTTCAATTTTGCGAAGTGAGACAGTTATACGAGACATTCCTTTATTAGACTTCAACATAATAGTAGGACCGAATGCGAACATCCAGGACTACTTTTGTGCCACCTGCCTATCCATAGTGATCGCTATTTTTTCCAGTATTATTATCGGAGAAAAAGCTTTTTAAATCTTCACATTTGACGGTATACTAATGTCCTTCTCTTAGTGATATTCATTCGATTGATACTGGTGTTCGCTCTATGTTTTCGATGTCATGATTTAAAAATATGCTTTCACCTCAATTCATAATATTTATTCTTTATTTTAACCCACTCTCTGATCATGATTTCCATCCATGATCTTCCTTAAGGAAGGACTGACCGTGATAAGGGAATATATACGTTCCTATTCCCAATCTTGCGATCTTCGTTGCCTTACGTTCAAACTAAGACTTTTTCACTGGCGGCGTATCCGAACCTAAATGATATGTAGATGGGAGAAGTTTTTTTTCCTCGTCGGGTCTTTACCGAACGCTACGAGGAAGACTGGATGAGATTCGCCTCAAGACTTTTCCGCGTCGGCGCGCTGTGTCTTACCAGCGAGAGAGGAACGGTGTGTATTCTGCTGCATGGCACTTGAGCTAGCGCGGGCGCGCCCTTTGGCGTCGCTCCGGGAGATCCAAAGGGGTTGGCGGAGAGAGAGAGAGGAAGAATGTACGGGTCGTAGTTCAATGGAAGCTTTTATCCCGCAGTATATCCTTTACCTCTCCGGGTTTTTTTATGGTCCTATTGGAAGTGCCCTCCGATGCCGTCGTCATCCGCCTCCAAAACCCCTCTTAACTCTACGATCCCCTTTTCCTTAGAGTGATCGCTGCTTCAGGGGGAATCGCGCATATTCCGCCGGCTCTTTATAAGCGATAACCGCTCGTCCGGCTTCCATCTCCCCAGCTCACAGTAACATTTCAGGGGTCAAAGCTGATGGTTTGGGTTACGGCTGGACCTTTTTTAAGTGTCGCGCAGGCTAGCATCTTAAGAAACCCGTGAATGTGCTGGAACTTTTCGAGGTGACTCACCATACGACGCATTTAGATCGTAATGTAAATCCGGGCTCTGGACGAAGACCTTAATCGATTTATGTTGGCGATCCTTTTTTAAGATGGCGGGATCTTAAAGTGAAAGGTTGTGTATTTTTTTCATATGTCTATTTGATACTTAGAGTAAAAGCATCCTTCTATTTGTGTGCGTCAAACACATCCTACTTATAACAACTACTTTTTTTTCAGAAAAAAGCTTGATATTACAATGACATGAGGTCGTTAAGGGCTAATGAAGGAGAAGCTATCATAACTACGTAATAGTGATGTGACGTTTTTGAAATTATCCGATCATTCGCATCAACGCGCATTTTCCAAGGTATACATTTATAAACAAAGAAGGTCCTCCTTAGGTTGTGAGTTCTTGGCGAAATGCAGCAATTATTACAGTACTATTTCGAGAGAATTAAAGGCGCTATCGAGCTGGTGAAAGAATTAACTGAAAATATATTTGGTGATAAACTTACAACTCGAGACTCTTGTTTTTCTTTTCGTAGTTTAGGCATGTTACCAATGGAAAAATCATTTCTTAAACAACGTAAGTAAAAAATCAGTTTTTTTGGCTAGTGCGGTTACGATCCTTGAAGTTTAGTCTTACGTATAACATCTTAGCTGAGTGGTGTTGGCGACGCGTTTGCATTTTACGAATCTAAGCTATATTTTCCTGAATTGGCAAACAATGACTGTGCGGTGGGAAGAATTTGTGGAAACCAAGTTTAAGTGGACCCACCGGAGAACTCATAACTACTCTCTTGGCTCTTCCGTATTCTCCCATTATTGCCAATGCTCTTTCGTTATCAACAAGATCCCCACGTAGCTGCGTATCGTTTGCGGGGCGCGTTACTTTTCCCCCATTCTAATTTCATTGAAAGAATTTTCGTTTATTTTACGCATGCTGCAGCAGCGTTTAAGATTATGAGTGTGCGACTCGCGTTCTTCGTGATTACTGTCTTCATCCATATCTTGTGGTCATATCAACTTCCTTTTCTTATTTTTCCATTCAGTTTGATGATTTTGCATTTTTAAGTAACTTTACATCGCATGGGAAAGATCATCTCATGCTCTTTGTCTTTCGCAATTACTTCTTACGCGGCTGTTTTGTTGACAGACATTTCATTTTGAGCGTGTATAGTGGAATGAAGCAATGAAAATGAACGTCAAAATTACGCAACTTTCGTCTTTTGGAGTGCTGCTTTTTTGTGGAATAAGTGTATTTACATAAAAAAAAAATAATATTTAAGGAACTCATTGTCGTTACCTAATTACTTCTTAATACTGATGCTCATTTACTATTCCCAAGTTAATAATTTTAAGAGTGCTAAGGTAATAGATTTTACCTTTTGATTTTTGTTTCTGATAGTCTGTGCCGTATTTGTCATCATTATGCAATTTGAAATGATAGACATTAGCACCGCAAAATGAAAAAATGCTCTTTTTCTTGAATTTATTTGCTGGCTTTCCCTAAGTAGTTCTAATAATGGAGTGGTAAATGATCAGAAATGATGTAGAGTGAGCTTTCGTTAGCTACCAGTCAACCGTTTTGGATTTATGTTTAATCCCACCGAGAATACCTAGTAAATATTTTAAAGCTAATATGATGGATATTCGTTTAACGGCTGAGAAAATTCCTCGGGAAAATTATCGCTCAGGCTGACGCTAGCGCTATATCCGATTAATAAAGAAAAAGGATATTAAAAAAACCCTCTGTGGATGTTTTTGGTTTGCCTGGATGCATTTAGGTAAATCATTTAACATCTATAAGCCTCTAAAAGTATCTTTTTTTCATTTTTTATCCGGATTCTATCAAGCAGACGCCGTCGGTATCCTGGTGACAAAAACTCCCCCGCGCCTGTGGCAAACTGTTAAGCAAACACGGAACTTTGGTCGGATGGGGGCTAATGGAGGGTGGACTCATTTGTCTTTATTATTCACGGCACGTGACCGCCGGCTCATCGGAAATGGATGTCACGATGCCTGCACGTGTTGGGGGCTTAAAGACGCCGATAAATTACGAGGCGTGGGGGAGGAAGGTCTTTGAGGAAAGGTGGCGGAAGGGAGAAACGGGGTGGGGTCGAGCAAGAAAAAGGAACGAGCTAAAAGAAAGCGGTTATTTGGCAAATGAATTTCGACGACAGATAGTTGAGACGTGGGCCGTCGTAAATGGTGATTTAAAGAGGAGCAGGGAGTCTCCGAAACTTGGTATTGGGAAAGAGGATGTTTGGAGAACAGTGGCTGCATTTGCGATTTTGTTCTAACCCATTCATACCCATAATTTTTTCCTTTTGTTTTTTTTTCAAGTCATGTTGTTGAGGATGACACATAGCACCTGTGTGATGTCAGGTTTGAGATTTACTGAGTAATTTACGAGAAAATCGGTGGGAATCAAAGTGGCATTTGGGCATATCTTCTGAAAGAGGCACGCTAAAGATTACGGTCATTCAAAAACTACAGAATCATAATTTAAAATCTGTTGATCATAATTTTAAAAGTTTAATTATGCCCTTCGCTCCTTGTTTATGTTTTAGAAACACTATGCAACTATTTATTCTGTATTTTTACGTACATTGCTGCAAAAATAAAGCACAAATAAGTAAAGATCCGGCTGGTGACTTAATTGTGAATGAGGTGATAACTTTCTATTTCAGGATCCACTTGTTAAATTTTCTGCCAATGGATGACTTTAGTGGTAAAAATTAGCTTAACACTTCTATCCCACATTGTCCTTCGATCGGAATAAATTGGTTTATGATAAAATGCAATCTCTCTGTCTTTAAAGTCAACATTTTGAAGTTCAATATGGACGGCATTATCATAAGCATTAAAAGGGCGCTCTATCTTTTTTATGTCTAATTTTAGCTTAAGTCTGACGTGACAACTTTCACGGGCCTATTTAATTGAAAACACTGCCTTTCGGATGAATCAGAAGTTTTATTTCTTAACACTTGCCAAATAATACGTCATGTAGCTCAATGATTAGATAATAATAATAATAATATTTTGAAATAGTAACTGACTCACCAAACAAAGACATGTTTTGTCAATGGAGTGAATTACTTCTCTCTCTCTTTATCTGCTCTCGTACTCGGAGCCTATCTATCTTGTGCTTCAATTTGTAATGTCCAAACTTAATTGCTTTTCGGCACTCTGGTTCCAAGCGGCTGAAATCTTTCTGGATAACTGTATTCGTACTAGCTAAGTCTACGGATCGGCTTTTCCGGCCGCCCGAAACGAGAACGTTGCCAAAATAAATCATATGCACCGGGCATTAATATCTGTCGGATCCCCAAAATCATCTGTCTTCCCTGGTACCCTTACATTTCATTTCTCTTCATTTGTTTGCAGCGGAGATTTTCGCTCTCTTTAAGTGTATCGCATTGAACTCTCGACTGCAGCGGCGTTAATTATTCTCCTTTTCCCGGAGACGTTTTTGGGCGTGTTATTCACCTCGATTCCTTGGAAACCATTAGCGAGGGCGTGGGAACGCTGGTGTATCAGTCCGATTTTGCATTCTAATTCGGCTTCAAAGAGCCGCCTTTTAGCGCTTTCTCTCTGGAGGTCCGTAATAATCATCAATTCCTCCTCCGATGAAAATTGGCAAGCCTTGGGAATCATAAAATGTTGGTGAGAGAACGTGCCCGTGGCAGGTCAATTGGAAAATTGAAATCACGATACCCAAAATCTCATTCTTTGCATCTAGATGTGGAGATCACTTCCTTTCTGCTTACTTCCCGCTGTGTAAATCCATCCGCGACGTTTCTCATTCTACGTCATGTGTCTAAGCGATACAAATTATAGTTTTGAAAATAAATTGCACTTAGGTGCCTCAATGCCATGATTAGGAGTTGAAACAATAAGTTCCTATCGTGTGCAAGGTATTACCGCATTTATTTTTGTCCAAACCAAACTTTCTACGTTTATTTTCCATGCCAGACTAATTATCGTTTTAGCTTACGTGCGCTGTATATTGTAATTATATCTGTATTACTACATTACTTCTTACAGTCGCTGAAATAAAAAAATAAAATTTGAATATGGTCCCCATTATGATTAGGGAACTATCTCGCTCAAACCACCTTAAGCAAGTGAAATCACTTAATACGGAAGGGCCTAAAGAAGAAGTACATCTCTATTGATGTTTTTAAAAATTGTCGCTCTCTTTCAAGTAGAATGAACTATTTGTTGAAATTTTCTTGATATTCCCCATGTGCCCTTTCTTATCAGAGCGTAGTGGCAGGTATGTTGTATTTTCTGGCCAATAGAGGCACTACCAACGCCGGCTGCAATTCAGCTCAGGGAAATAAAAACGAGTGTCGTGACTATGGAGCCTGTAAAACTTACTAGTCGCGACGGTATAATACTAGGTTGTGGTGGTCATCACCTCGGACGCACTGTCCACGGACTAACGCGGAGCGCAAGTCATTTCCACGTGACGTCACAGGTTTGACTCCGATGCCCGCAAATCCAAAACACTTTTTTTTTATTTTTCAAATCTCTGACGCCGCCGCCGTACATATCACGTGCCACTCCTCCATCTCGCCTCCACATCACCTTCAATCCGTTGCTGTGGCCACCCATCCACTTTCTTTCCTTCTCTCTCCCCACCTTTCCATCTTAACCACTCCGCGTTGCTCCTGCCGCAGCTCAGTTGCGACTTCCTCAATGCCCTCTATCCCCCTCCCCACCTCCTCAAACACCTCCCTTCTCCGTCCCTGTTTTCTCTCTCCTCTCTTCTCCATTGGAAAGAAAGAGAGAAAGAGAGTAGAAGACGTTTGTGTCCGAGATAATTAACTTAATGACCCCACTCATTGCCTTTATTCCCTCGGCCACAAGCTTTTCATCACGCGGGGGGAGAGGGGTGCGCAGTGCGGGCCGTCTTTTGTTTTTCGTATATCATTACGCGGCGGCGGGGATGATGTGTTTCGCCGCGTGCCCCGCATGACCGTCACGTGTGAGGCAGGAGAAGAAGAGGAGGAGGCAGCCACCATCGTTCGCTTTTTCCGTTGTTCCCTTTTGCTCCTTTCCATCGACTTCTTCTTTCTGCCTCTCCCCTCTCTTTTTCTCTCCTGTGGGGAATTCGATTAGTATGCTCTCACTCCCCTCCCACCCGTCCGACGAATTGGGACTCCCATCTATATTTGGCGTTTTGAAACAACCTGGAGGACCTCCGTTGGGGAAACGCATTAAGTGTGCAGCTCGCTGTTCAAGTGTTTATTTTTTATTTTTTTTATTGCTTTTCCGAAATGGATGGTCGGTACCTGTCCTGGGTTTTCCGGGAAGTAATTTTATTTGGACGTGTGTCGCCTTTAAGGAGATTTTACCGCGACTGTGTAAGTCAAAAGAAATACATAATTCCACCTTTTTGTTTGTATTGTTTAAAAAGTATTGCTATCGCTGATTGCATACGTTAGCTGTTAGAAAACAAAGTTCAGATACAAACTGTTCTGTATGATGTAGTTTCCATCATAACTTTGTGGAAGCGATCCATGATTAGTATTTCCACACAAACCTTTTATTGATGACCTAGGTTTCTATGCGTTGCATCATCACCAGGTACAATTTACAGGAAGATCGTTCCCTAAATGCCCTACGTGGGTGGGGAAGGGAACCGGGAAGTTATCGTCGCATCCACGGTACCCTCGCTCTCCCAAAAAATATATTCGAGGAACGAACTTCCTGTAAATTATATCTACTCATGATGCAAAGCATTGAAAACACCGGTCGTCAATACAATGTTTATGTGGAAATACTAAGTGTTACATTAAAGCAGTAAAATGTGCAGATTATTCGTCAAATACTTTATTTAAAGGACACATTTTCAGGTATTAGGAGCCGGATACTGTGTAATTTTTATTGGATCAACACTAAAGTCTCAGAAGGGACAATATTGACCCCTTTAAATTTTTATTTTGTTTATTGTATGCGCGTATTTCATTGGATCCAAACGAAATGTTATGACTCCTCATGGGCTATGGGATTGGACACATTTTGCAACAGCCTAATGAAAATGGTATTGGAAGGAGAAATAAATGGGAAGAATTATAGAGAAAGACTCAGGAAGAATGGAATGTATAAGGCAAATCATGAAAGATATCAAAGTACATAATTATATAGGCACATAAATCTATTCTCAAGAAAATGTTCTGAAGTATTTTTTATCGTTGATTTAGTGTAGGACTAAATGGTTGGCGGGTTTATTTATTTGGGTAGGGCGACTTGCAACTGAGGTCTTTTTTTCATCGAGGACAGTTGGGTTGATTGGTAAGGGAAGGATTATTTGGGGAATGGATTAAGTGTGGAGAGTGTCATAAAAGTCATTCCAAACCCAATTAAGTTAAAATAAAAGGATGAAGTTTCTGCGATAGGACATGCGCTGATTGTAAGATGAATTTTGGTGGAGACTTCAAGGTTGTGATGAGATCTTTAACCGCGATAACAGGTCTTCATGATGCGGACGCTCTATTTTTCGTCGTTAATTTCGAGAACCCTGTTGACTTTCGTTGCGTTCACGTTTTTGCTAGCTAAAGCTAAATTTCAAAGCTGATTTCATGGGGACTTCAAAATGCTGGGCTCACAGTGAGGAACGAGCCGCAGGAATAGTTATAGCGAAAAGTGCAACTTGTTTTATGGAGAGCGATGGGGATAACGAGCAGAAAATATCCGCGATAGCCTGCCCTCCTCTAAATTGTGACGAAAAATAAGCACCTCTGCCAACGAAATACAGGACTTGTTTATACAGTGGTATGATAGAGAAAATTAATCGTCGAGTATCACTCTTTCTACTGGCTATAATCTCCTACCCGACTTGAAATGGTTTCATTTCAAAGTCAGACTCTCTGGAATGTCTCTTGGTATCTTCACCTCCGTGATCTAGATGTGCGGTTGCCAACCTGGGCTGTTTGTACCCAAATGTAGTCGTACTTGACGGTTTAGGGATTCGATAAAAAATCAATAATGACGGAAGTTGGAGCAAGAATTCCAAGTTCTAGCAAGAATCACGTCTATCTCCAAAGGGTCATTTATCCCCCATCATTCAGACTACCATCAACATGTAATGCTTACAAATACAAAGTGTCCCCGAATTCGATCCTTTCCATTCATCTCGTATCTGTCGCACACCTCACTCCTCCTAATGCTCTCATATCTCGTTCTGTGTCAGTTATAGTTCTACTTTGTTCACAGTTAATTGCTAATGTTGTTATTCATTTTTGCTTTTTACTTGTAAAATGTTGTATTTTATGTAATATAATTGTTTTACTGCTGTTTTCGGACGAAATAAATAAACAAACCCCCAGGCGAGTAGTAAGCTCATGAGAGTAAGGATTTAAATTTTCGCCTTTTAAAATTCTGTTTTGTTCATTTTTCAATGCTATTTTAGCTATCTATTGTTTTTTGGTCGCTCGTTCTCTGCATTTTTCATATAGTTGGTTGTTTATTTGTTCAATGCCGTTATTTGTCCAGTTAATTAAGTCCAATAATTATGGCCTTACCCTTTTTTGTATAAGATTAGCAAATAAATAAGTCACCTAATCTGGCAAGCCTTCCTCAAGCCTGTCTCCCATCGGATCCCTTTCAATTGCCTCGCGCGAAAGTGTCGTATGGTGTGTGATTGCCGATGGAGCGCTTGTCGGTTGGTGGCTGCAAGATAGGGTGATTCCTCAGCCTCTCATCCTCTTCCACTTTCTCACCCTTCTACTACCGCAACCGCAAGAGGGGGCATTGGGGGAGGGGCGAGAAAAAGGGGTTAAAAAACAATCGCCTTGCATTAAGTCGCGGCGAATGTGTGTGGGTGTTTGTAGGCATCCGAAAAACAAAAACATCGCCTCACCGCGGGACACGCACCATAGGAGCTCTCCTCTAGCGGGCCGCCTGCAATTCCAACCCTCCATTAGTCTCATTACGGGGGAGGATGAGGAGAAGATGGGACTTCTCTCGTGGGATGGATGCGTAGGAGGCATAATGAATGTTTCCAAAGGACTCCCTTCAATCTCTTCCTCCTCCTGCTTCCAAACCTCCCTCCCTCGCTCCCTTTTTCCACCCTCTCCCGACCTCCTCCGCCCCTCCCACCTACGGGGTCGTTGATGGCGTACTCGCGTTCGAAGATTTATTTTTTGTTTTTAATTTTTTTTGGCACGCCTGCCAGTTCCACGTTTCTTTTCTTGCGTTCCTACGTACGCGAAGTTTTGCTTCGCCTTAGCGTGGATATTTTTTTCTTGTTCTCTGTTCGCTACATGGGGGAAGAGAAATTCTTCTCCAACTCCCGCGTCGTGGGAATTTATTCTTTTCCAGTCGCGATAACCCAGGTTTCTGTTCTCTTAGAGCTCATGACCCTCTAAGCGATGATTTAGGAGAGGTAATCCATAGGTGAGGGGAAGATTTGTAGTTCTCCCAAGAAAGAGATGAAACTTCCGAATTTTGGATCGATTTGGTTTTTTTGTAGAAATTTGTCGAAAAATGCTTATTTTCTCATTCTCGAGGCTCGGGTGGTGTAAAAAAGGCCCTAACTCCGTAAGTATTGCCATAGTTACCAGCCGCCTTCATCAGCCTTCAGAGGTAACTTATTTATTTTTGCAACTAGCGAATGTAAGTTTGTGAAACGCAGTTATTTTCAGTGCTAAATTCATTTTAATGCAATCAATTAATTGGTGAATGTTTAATTAATGAACTATGGAGATAAATCAAAACTATTGGACTTAATATCGTAAAATATGATAGACCTTTGAAAATAATTCTATAACCACTTACTGGCCGTGTTCCTTGGGTTTTATGAAATGATCTTTCGTATACTATCAATACTGCCCATAATGACGAAGTGAATATGGTTTATTATATGTTTAAAGCCTTGTCTTGTACGAATACCATTGTCGATAGTTTCATTAAAATAATTTTGAGACGAACGAAGTGGTTTTTCTCTGAATGAAAGCAATGGTGGAGGTTTGGTTACTATCTTTTTTTCTTCTGATTGAAAGAAAGTTCCTGGTACGAGTGTAGTTGTAAGTATTCAGCTTCTATGGTAGATACTGAAGGTAGATAATCATTCCCAGCCTTTCACTGCTAGGCTAGACTAAGAAAATAGATCATGCTGACGGGATGGGAAACTTTTTTGAGTTTAGTGTAATTCTTACTTCTGATACAATTTATTTAAATTCCTGAATTTTAAATACATTGGCCCTAATAAAAAACCAAGTTTTCAAGTGCTATGGGAAAATTCAATCGATTTTAGGCAAATCCTCTTGTGCGTTTGTGGCTTTCTATCTGAAGAATTAAATATTTGCTGTAATAAGTGGATATTATTAGCCTTAATCGATCTATAGATAAATATTTGTAGGGAAATACTGCATCAACGTTTTATTCTGAAAAAGAGGAAACATTCTTGGTACTAGTAAGTAATTGTGTGTACTAAAGAATTTTCCCAAGTCTTTCGTGGTAAGATGTAACCATTCGTAGTATAAATACCTCTTTTACTAGAATTGATGCGACCATTTGTTCGTAGATCGTGTATCACGAGAATGGGCTATCAGTCGTGGGAGATGATTTACCGAAGGATGTATTCTTGAAAGAAGAGAATTTATCTTCATTACGAAAAACATAGGTTTCCTTTAATAACGCTGACCACGCGATGTGTAAGGTGGCAGATGAAAAACTACGAGTCAATCATCGCGTCACCTATTACTCCCTGCTCGGTTCGTCCTCTTTCACTCCCCCGATTAAGGGCCCCAGATTTATGCTCCGGCTAGGCAGTTCGTAATGCGGTTAATGTGCCCGAGCTTAACGAAAGCTCATGAGTATCTCTACCTCCGCATTCCTCTTATCTCCAGACGGGAGGCATTGAGCCATATCGCGCGACCGACGCAGACGATTAATTTCAAGCGTAATGACCCACGCAAGCAGCGCGCGTTCTTCCTCGCCCGGGGAACCCAATACCACTTCGGTTATTTTTACAGCAAAATGGACTTAACAGGCCGGCAATCAAATCAGCCATGAAATTTATTAGATTTCCTACGGTGGTTGCAAATTATGTTAATTTTTTTGGGAGCATCATGTTATGTTTTCTGGTTTAACGAGTAAAAATAAGCTCTGAGAAGGGATCAAATTTGAGACATCTGATGGTATTTCGGGAGGAATCTGCCTAAAACAGTCGACGGTCGGTCCAAATTCGGTAAATGTCGCTTTTTTTCTGCCCTTATTGTTCGCTAACTCCAGCAGGAAAATTGCTTTTCATGTTCATACATTTGTTGTTTTATTCAAGAGTGTATTTACTGTTGACTCAGTATTGATTGTATTTCCTTGCCATTTTATGTGTTTTACTGGTAGTAAATTATGCAACGCGTATTGAAAGGTGGTCCATACGTATCCTTCATCCATAAACTATGATTATTTTATTCTTGTTTTTAGTTACGCTGTACATCTTTTTTATTCACCAGACTTAGGTATGTCTGTCGATGGGACGAAACATAACGAACATTGATGATTATTGTCAAAGGTACATTATCACTATTTATACGTTTTAGCAATTAACAATTATCTACTTTGAAATAAGGAAGTAGGGAATCAGTATAGGTGCTCTTCCGCTAGTCGGGTGAAGTCTTCTGAAAGCCTTGGGTTGTGATTTTCTTATTATGTTTACCGGTTCTGTTGTTATATTATATTTAAGCCGATTTTGAATCAAAATGATGAGATCTACTTTTATGTTTCTCTATGCGTTTACGGTGTTATAATATGCTGTTTGAATTAATGGTATGAACGTCGTTGACGTTCCTCGGAAATTACGAGGCATTCGTACATATTGATTTTACATTTTTTTAAAAGAAAATATGAAAACCTTTTCCTCAAAAGACCCTGTTTTTTATCGTGCATTGTTAGATTTATCTTAAACACAGAAACCAAAATCAGAGATGTGAGTATAGAAGTTCATTTCTTCTCAAGCGCACTTCAATGCATGCTAGCACTCCTCCCAATCCATTTAGAACTACGCTTCACAGGGTCTGTAGCGTACGGTAGACAACAGCGCTCTTGTTTTGGGAAGAGGTGACAACTATTACCTACTTCTCAGCATTTTTAATCTGAGGACGCCAGTAGGATAGCTGGCGAAACCGTTGTCTACTGTAAGCATCATACGCGGGCGGAAACCCAAAAATGCTGGAATAATTCGGTCATCATCATCATCAGTCATCAATCCGAAGATTGGAGCTTTACACTCCGCTCTCCCGCCAATCATCCGCTTCATTCCTTAATCACATTTCAGTTTGGAGTCCTTCATAACTTCTCTGATTCATTCCTTTCCTTTCTCATTAATTTCCATTAATTTCCCCTTCCAATATTGTTTTCAATCTAGGCTATTGTGTCGCAAAATGTCTCCAATTGGTTTGTCTATTCTTCTTCTCAGAATTTTCACAATAATTCTTTTCTCTGTAGCTTTTTGTAGGATTCTTCGTTGGTGATTCTCTTCGTCATTCTTGGATAACACTCTCCATCTCCATCTCCATTACTTCTAATCTCTTTTTCTCTGCGGCTGTTATCGTCCAGGCTGCACTCCGATATAAGAGCATGCTCCAAATAGATTTCAATGAAGTACTTCCAGGCTTGTGTTTCCAGCTGTTAGTAGAATCCTCTTGTGGTATAATGCCTTCTTCGCTTGGGCTATTCCACGGTACAGGCACCCAAAAATTCTAGAAATCCTGCAGGCCATTCTGAGCCTCGCAGTCGCCATTTTGAGTCGAAGGCGCCCGTGGTTTGTGGAGTCGAGATGTGTACCGCCGTTGCAAACACGCCGCGCCGGTTAAACGAGGAACATACACAGGTGACCTTTACTGCATGGGGAGAGCAGTCGCATTTTTAGAAACATTGAGAACAAATTGCCGCCAAGGATTTGAAGTGGAATTGCAAAACACCGGGGATTCGATCCCGTGGAGGGCATCTTCATTCCCCAAAAGGTCTCTCTTTAACATAATTCACGTGCCCGTATTGTTCTCTCTCGTTCGGCCCCGCACTTTATGACGTCACTTCGTATCCGTTGTTGTCTCGCGAGCAAAGTTCACCGCTTGGGTCTTTATTTTTTCGTTTCTGCTCCGTGCTCTCTTGTAAATATTCGCTCTCGCAGGTAGGCTAACAAATGTTCGACTTGTTCAAATGTGTCCATTGTGGCAAGCTTGAATTTGCGTTGCTAAATCGAAATGCATTTTTGGGGATAAATCTCTGTAATAATAATAATAAATTATTGTTAAGGGAAATAAATTGATTTATATTCAAATATATTTATAAGATTAAATTTCATTTACATTTACTATAGTCAATTTGGTTCATACAATTACAAAGATATAGACTTGAATAAAAAATATATGATTTGATCTAAGAAAAAAAGAAATTGATAATAACACATTAGAAGTCCTCCTGAGCATTATGCTCAGGAGGACTTAGGAAGTACCATGGAATATGGTACAAATGAAATTAAAACACTTTACCATGGAAACATAACAAATATAAATCTTTCCAACATTATAAGCAATATGTATCGTACAGATTTTTAAATCTAATATTTTATTCCCATTTCATTTCACTACATAGGTAGAATACAAAATGTAATACTAAGCAACAGGAGGAGAGAACATTATCAAAGTTCCAGAACATAAAACATAAACAGGACACCATAAGTGCGATATTCCACAGAAGAAAAATCATTCGCCTTGATCAGGACTCGAACCCGGATCCAGGTCAAGGCGAATGATTTTTCCTCTGTGGAATATCGCACTAATGTGCACCTGCGGGTGACTCCGTAAAGATAATAACCGTGGTATGTCCCGGTACCCTCAACAAATAGGACACCATAATATTTACAGAATTCAGGATGATTAGAAAGAGAAGAAAATACAGCATTAGAATCTATATACGAGGTCTGTTCAAAAAATATGCGGACTGTTTGAATTGCGCGGCTCCAGTTGGTTCCAGGGGATCCGCTTGGTGTTGCTAGATATGTACAGATCAGCTGATGATAACGCCGTTTCCGATTGCAGATATCATTATTTGTGGATTAGCAACGCGGTATTTAGTGAAGTGCGATTTTTTCGTTTGTCGGATTTCAGAATGAATGACCTGAAGGAGCAACGACATGTTGTGAACTTTTGTGTTTAACTTGGAAAATCTGCGACTAAAACATTTGCTATGCTCAACACGACTTACGGTGATGTTGCTATAAAGCGTACGGCATGTTTCAAGTGGCATGAACGTTTCAAGGGTTGTAGACAGTCGATTGAAGACGATGAGCGTCCTGGACGTCCTTCCACGTCAACTGATGACCCACACGTCGACAAAATCAACACCCTGGTGCAGGAAATTCGAAGTCTGACCGTCAGGGAGCTCGCTGAAGAGTGTGGGATATCAGTTGGATCTAGTTAGGAGATTTTGACCGAAAAATTGATGATACACAGCGTTGCAGCGACATTTGTGCCACGCCTGATGACGGACGACCAAACTGGTTTTTCCATCACGACAACGCTCCAGCCCATTCAACCCTCAGAACTCGTGTGATTTTTTGGTCAAACACTCGATCACTGCTAGTCCCCACCCCCCTACTCACCTGACCTTGCTCCTTGTGACTTTTTATTGTTCCTAAAACTCAAAAGACCCTTGAATGGAAGAAGATGGGAGACTATTCCCGAGGTTAAGTCAAATGCGACGAAGAAGCTGAAGGACATTACAGAAGAAGTGTACCAGAAAAGTTTCAACAAGTGGAAACACCGCTGGGATAAGTGTGTGCGTTGGGAAGGAGAGTACTTTGAAGGGAACACAGACAAGTAACTTCTAAATAAAATACATTTTGTTTTATGATGTCAGTCCGCGAATGTTTTTAACAGATCTCGTATATTAATGTTGTAGCGTGTCAGTCAGTCAGTCATTTTGTACCCATTTTGTTTATATCTCTCTCAAGTTTTGAGCTAGAGAAATGAGGTTTGGTGCATTAATTGTGGGTTCTCTGTTAGTATGATTTGGTATTAAATTTGGTTTGGTAGGTGGCATTTTTGGGGTTGTTTCTACCCCAATATTGTTAACATTGACACCCATAAGTAAAGCATTGGATTCGGTGCAGGTTTTTCTTCATTTGCTTTTTTAAATTACTTGCACTCAAGATAGTGGATGGATATTTGCATCATATAACGCATAAAAGAATGTAGCATTTAATTCTTTCATTCAATTTTCTTATACGCTTCGTTTTTGTTCAGGTACTGCGTTTTTATCTCGATATTCATCATCAATTTTTCTTCCTTTTCATCAATAAATATTCCCTTGGCAACTGGGGTTGAATACCTATTTAATAGCGATTTTATGAATAGCTATTCACTCCTGCAGCCTTCAAAGGCCAGGTTCCGTGACTAATTTGACAGTTGTAGTCAAACGACTACGGTTCCCCGTTCGCCTTGCCTTCTCAATGACTTCAACAACGGTCGATCGCTTCAAGTGCATGGATTAAATCTGGAAATCCATGCTTTTCGCATGGTCAATTATATGTTGCATGCTCACGAGTGGGACAGATCAGTAATGCCAAATTCAACACCAGCTGATGAGCACAACGCTTGCCTCAAAGCGTCGCATCTTTGGAGACATGTACAGAAACTCACGTTAACGATCAATTTGCGCGTAAATCAGCTCAATGTGTTAACCATATTTTCAAAACAGCTGTTGGACATCGGTAATGGAAAAGTACCAGTTGATGCCAACACAAAAAATATTTCAATTCCATTGAACTTTTATATCATTATTCCATCGATCGAGCAATCATTTCAGAAAGTTTATCCACAAGTTGACACCAATTACAAAAATCACCGATGGCTTTGCGAACACGCTATTTTGGTAGCAAAAAACACCGACGTCAGTGCAACCAACTACGCCATCCACGAACGAATTTCGGGCGAGTCTGTCACCTAAAAATCGATCGATAGCGTCATGAATGCGGACGAGATGCGGACGAGATCCAATTGAGTTTTTAAATTCGTTGGATCTTTCTGGTGTATCACCGCACAAATTGTCACTCAAAGTTGGCGCACCAATAATTCTTTTGCGAATTAACATTAATGCACGACGAATGTGCAATGGAACCAGGCTCACTGTCAAACCACTGATACCAAACGTCATCGAAGCGACAATTCTGAATGGCAATTCATAAGGAGAAGATGTGCTTGTTCCACGTATTCCCATCATTCCCACCGACATGCCATTTGATTTCAAACGACTACAGTTCCCCGCTCGTTTTGCATTCTCAATGACAATCAACAATGTACAAGAAAAATCGCTTCAAGTGTGTGGATTAAATCTGGAAAATCAATGCTTTTCACACGGTCAATTATATGTTGCATGCTCATGAGTGGGACAGCCGAAACAGTAATTTGTTTTTGCAGAGGGCGGTAGGACCAAACATATTGTGTATCCGAAAGCACTCGAATAAAATTTTCAACTCTATTTTATTACACAAAATATAATTTTCTTTCATTAATGTTGAACATGTAAATGTGTCTGCTTTGTACATGTGTGCCTACTTAAAAAGAAAAAGAGGGATTGCAACGCATGCCGGGCCCCGCCGGCTATCTCAATTTTGCATGGGTTGGGAAGGCTTAAAACAATGCAATTGCTTTTTTGGGGAAGAAAAATTATTCTGAATGTTTTTTCATTTTTGGGAAACATTTACACTCATTTAGCCACATTTCCCACTGCTTCCACGTGAAAAGTGCAAAAAAAAGAAAAAAAACACCAAGTTCACTTCAAGAGCACACCAGACAGACTGCCAGAAGGTCTGCTATTATTAAATTTATAAGTTTAGTTTTTGCATCTTTAGCGTTTTTGCTCATTCTAATTATCACCGTTGACCACTATTGCTCAGGTATGAATAAAAGCTGTGCATGTAGCCGAATTATGGCTTCAGAGACTTCGATTGTTTCCCAGTTTCCGAAATATTTGGCTCCTCCAGGTATATTTCGAATGATGAGAATATCCGTGCTTTTTCATTTAAGGGGGACTGGGTTGGTGTTGTGGCTAGAATTCTGAGTACACCTTCCGAGGGCCTGGGTTCGAATCCCGGGAGTAGCGGTGATTTTTCAAAGAACATGATTTTTGTTAATGTACAGATTTGGATATATGTTCTCATTAGTGATACCTACCGAATAATAATAGCGGAAAGAATGCATTGTGCTGATTTGGTTTTTTGACATTTCAATGCTATTTTGACACGTAGTCTTATGACACTTGACATACATTTCGTAAAAATTCGATTAGGTACATATTTACAAATTTCCTTCTAAAAGCGTGATGGTAAATTTCTTATTACTATTATTGTTGCTAACAATTATCGAGGTGTCACGCCGGGTCCAATATTCGAAAAAACAAATTTCAATAATTTTTCGTATGAATTTCGCATACCTTGGCGAAAAATCTTAGACATAACATACTTACATTAAGGAAAAAAATCAAAAATATAATTCTTGTATCATTTCCATTACTGCTTATATTGTGAGTTTCACTGCATAAACGGATGCACTTAAATGAAATGTGGTCCAAGATTTTTCTTTCGACTTCCTTAAAAAAATTTAAAATGTTCGCTCAATGACCCGCGATTACCGCTCCAGCTACATTAATCCTTACTTTTACGCATCGTGGAGGACTCATCCAGAGCAGTACTTCGTCAATGGACCCTTGGCACCTTTCTTTCACAATATTCTAATATCGACGCCGGGTTTCTTTCCTCCCTCCATTCTCCAAATAATCCTACCGTTACCCTCCTACACACGCATCCTTTAAGACCAATAACACTAAACAAGCAGCTTCTCTTTCATATTTCAGTTTATCATGAGCTGCAAACAAATAAATTATTTTAACAGTTTTTTCGAGCATCAAAATTTTTTGATGTCCAATAATTGCTCTCTTGTGCATTAAGTAATGATAATGTCCTTAGATTCATTGACTTCGCATATCTTCATTGACTTTGCAGATCAAATAACTAGGAATTGACCTCGCGTCCATATATATATCTACCCTAGTCCTAACTTTGAATTACCTATAAATATGCATAGTTTATTTTTTGTATTCCTGGCATACCAAAACTCGATGCCACATCCATAGCGTTGACATGAGACTTTAAAGCAAATACCTACAAGATATCACTAGGACATAATAAGGCGTTTCAGAGGTTACTCATAGTGTTTCTCCTTCGATAGTATAGTCAAATTTTCTCCCTTTGCCGTTCAATTATTTCATAGGCATCTTTCCCTTGACCGTAAGCGAGTTATCATCATAACATTTTATTCAATATAGCATTATACTTACAGCAAATCCTGCTAGAATGACATTAGACTCCGAAGTTTTTCGACTTCATCATTTAAGCCGCGTTGAAAATCATCTGAAAAGACTTCTTCCAGATCGCTGCAATTTCTTCCAGCAAATTCACCTCCCGGCCTTATTTGAAGTACGTTATCGCGGGGTAGATTGAATTTACCCCCTATAACCATCCTTGCGCGCAATTAAGAATGATTTTTATTCTCCATTCAACCATTCTCGGTTTCACGTACCTGTCTCCCGAGTGATATTTCCTCCTCTTGTTTGCCCAAAGTGATTTATTATTGCCGTAATTATAATTATCCTAGAGGAACACCGCTTCAACCAGGACGAAAGCAGGTTTTTTCAGCTCTTGAGCGTTATAATTGGGAGACGCTTTCAAATATGGGGTTTTCATACGCTCCCCTTAATCAATCACTCACGAGCGGCTTAGGAAAACACGTCGAGTGTGCTGGCATGCTCGCCGGTGAAGGTGTTAAACTCACTCGCTAATTTGAGAAAAGTTAGTACGTCCGCGGTATGGATACAGCATACTCATCTACAGTTGCAGGAGATGTTAGAATGGGGTTGTCTCGGAATCAGCATTCGTACGTAGTAAGATCCAATTCTAACTAGTTCATTGGCTCTACTGCCCGTTTTTAGCGTTTTTGTCCATGAGGATCATTCATTCCATTGCGTTTACGTTAAGGTCTCAGTCAAAATTTATCATTGTACAAATACATTGAAAGAAACTGCAGAAATTCTGCGTATGATTGGCAAATTCTTCTTTCATTCAGTCATCCAAACAATCACCTTGAATTTACATCACATAGCAAACATGTATGATGTTTTTCAAATCTCTGAATCGTGAGGGTATTAGTGAGGAATGCAGAAAAAATAGTCCGTTAGACGAAGTGTGCCTGTGAACTTTCCTTAGAATAGGAAATAGTACTGAAGACTCTATATTATTCTTCTAAAGGCCGTTTTATACGATGAAAGATTTTGTACAAACGAATGTACGTGAGATTGTATGTTTGTCTCAACGAAATTAGAACAGGTTCTATTTTCCGTGCAGGCATTGAGACATTCGCACAAGCGTTCATTCAATTTGCCGCTTTACACGATACATTTCGCCTCATGCAAGAGTTCACGGAAGATTTTGTACAAACAAATGTACCGTGTAAAACAGCCTTAACAGTCTATAGCAGGATGAAATAAGTTTTTTCTGAAGAAATAATCTGCTACTGTAATATGTTGCATGACGTATTACTTGTGATGTGTTCTTACATTTTGGTGATTCATTGAAGTGAACACGGCTTCAAAGGATTCTTTGGCTAGTTCGACACATTGGGCAAAACTCGACGATGTCACTATCAGTTCATCATACCCGCTTCGAACTCAAAAATCATGAAATGTTTGCGTTGTCTTTGACGTTACGGGTGATCTAGAAATTCATAGTCATGCGTACTATTAACAATATTCGCTGCAGATGCCAGCTCTTAATTTTTTACTATCGTAATGTATAAAGAGGATAATGGAACTACTGAATTCAATGGTATGAATAACTTAAACATCGTAGAAATATTGTGAGAGGTATTAAACGTAAATTAAAAGTATATGTATGCTGAGCACCAAATACTTAATATCCGATAAATATTCTGCTTGCTGAGTCTAGAATTTTGGTCCACAATGCGTAAAAATTGGTATCTTTTAGGATTTGTTCGTTACACTTTTTCAAAGATGTTGACTTGTTTAAAGCTTACGCAAAATTTTCAAATCGGAATATGGCAGGGATAGACTAAATGTTGTTAGGACTTCGTTCCTTTAGGCAAAAGTTCCACGGACCTAAGTCGTACATCTCTTCACTCTTACAACGCAACTACGATTGACAGTTCATTAGGTGTAGTCATAGCAGAAGCGTACGCATTGTGTCGTCATGAAATTGAAATTGCTTACTTGGCAAGTAAATGAAAATTTCCTTCCAGAATGACTGTGCACTTGTATAATTAGATGCTGATTAACGATGAGTTGTTGCATGATAGATATTTCTCCCGTAGTGCGCTGTGTTCCTCATATCTTAATTACCGTAGACATTTCACAAGATTGAATACCATGCGGTATACCTCTTTATTAAAGCTCTTATTCTTGGAATTGCAAAAATATGAATTTCTTCTTAAAAAGTACTTATACCACGCTTTCTCTGTTAAGTTAGTGCATATAAGCGTATTCTCTACGGGAAATTTAGCTGATTATTTAATCTTCTTCCTTATATTTTTAGTTGAGTCGATTTCTCCTCCTTTTTTGAGAAAGTAAACTCTAATTTAAAGTGAAATTCGGGTACTCATCATGTAGGGAACTTGCGTACAATTTCTTTTATATTAATTTCATTTTTAGGTTATTATTAGGTTTATATTAATTTCATCATTAGGCCAACGAATAGGTTTACACATATAAAAATTAACCGTTTAATACGCTGAAAAATCCGTGATGAAATTATTTAGACTGATTTCTATGTAGTGTGAATTGTTTTGATAGATATTTCTAAAAAATATGCAAAGCAAAATATTAACTATTACAATTAGGTATGCACATACTTTGAGAAATTTTGCTTGATAGTATATGTTAATTCAATTTATTTCGATTTTTGCGGGTGATTTCGAACTCACTTTGTCATTATAATAATTATAATAAGCAGCTGGTGTTCTAGAAACCGTGACTTTAGAAGCAGTCACGCGTTTCCACACGTACGTGACCCTTGGATTACCCAAAACCATTCTGTACACGTCAATCATCCTCACAGCTTGCTCTCCCCGCAAAAATTCACAATGAGGCCGCCGCCGCGCTGAAGACAATAATTACTCGCAAGATTGCTGAGAGGTGTTTTAAGGAAAAATGGCTGCGCGCATCTTTCGCGTTGCCGCTTGCCATCTCAGGCCCTCACCTGCTGTCCGATGCTAAGTAGGAGACCCCTTCCTGGTTATTGTTTGTGGGCGTTGAAAATTTCTTTCCTGAGAGCGGAATTAGCCACAGAACAATTTAGTTTTCTCGAGAATCCCTTTAAGTCTTGTTTTTAAACTTTAAGTCGCTTTATTTGACGAAGTGGAGGAAAAATTGAAAGTGTGGCGTACTTAGCTTGTTATAGCGATGTATGTTTTTTACACATGCTTTATATGTTCATTTTACTTATAAGAGCTGAGAATAACTCCAAAGCGGCTATGTACGTTTGACAATGGCTAAACTATGAGGTTATTTTTAAATTGGAAAGAGTGAACGGATGTAGCCAATAAATATAGATGTCGATATAACCCGGAAAACCTTATTTAAAAAATAAAAGTTCATCAACTTGGCTAAGTCAAAGACTGAATTCCTGACTAAATTGAAGACTGGCGTGTAGCCATTAAGGGTATTAAAATGATGTTGTTATAAACTAAAATAAAATTCTTTGAGAAAACATTGAAGAACCATCCCTAAAGGGATGCATAAAGAAGATCAGGATTTTCATGAGCTAAGCAATAAATAAGCCTACCTACTCGCAAGCAGTGTCGTCGTAGTCAATGGTGTCGTAATATTCAATCCCAGGTGACGATTAATTTTATACTTTTCCTGCCGATTCACTTGATTATTTCCAGGTTGTGCTGAAAAAATGAACAATATTTGCGTACTTTTCTCTTCCTCCGATGAAACGAGTGCAGTTTTGATGTGCTATAAGGCTTTTGTCGGAATCTACTGATACATCTTTGTTTGCCCCCTTTTTTTCGTGTCTTTGGTTTGTTCACTTTGGATCAATTCATTGGTGCATTCCTCTTTTACTCGTGACAATGTGTTCCTAGACTTCCGGATAAAATTTATTTGCGTGCATTCCTAGGAAATACATGTAGGTAACCCAAATTAAAAATATCATTGAGTGGATTATTGATGAGCCTGTCTTGTAGGAAGGCTTCTAACTATAGTGGATGATGTAGTTTTAAAAGGGAAGAAATGCATCATTCTATCTGATAAAAACTCTTGTCTTTTTGAATTTTATAAGTAAATTATTTACTATTCTAGTATATTCACTTATGGTAATTCCTGGATTGCCCTACTACAAAAATGAACTCTATTACCGTCCTTTTTTCTCATCCTCCAGTTACGCCACTCGCACTTCGTCGGCCTATTTTTTTCTTGCTTTATTTTGTTTTCTTCGGATCGATATAGTCGCACATTCCGCTTGTATTCGTGACGAGGTCTTCCTAGATAGCTGAAATAGAATCTTATGCTGAGTACATTCATAGAGCATTTTTACTCTTCATCCTCCTTGTTCCCCCAAAGGATGATTAAAATCACAGTCTTCTTGTGGGAAAACCAGCCCATCCACCTCGGGCATTATCTACTATCCCATATCTTAATCGAAAATAAAAGCGACGGAGAGAAAAATACTTGCCTTCTTCGACGGGAAATATAACCAGTAGCGTTTTCAAAAAATGAACAAAAATCCAAACACTCCCTTTGCAACCTTACCTAAGCAGGCGAGCCAGCGAACCTTTTCATAGGAAATCGGGGAAAAAGGTTCCCTCTCCCTACCTCCACTCGATCCTCTCCTCTGCCTCCACGCTCGATCCCCTTCAATTTTTTTCCACTCGCGATAAGATTTCCCCCGCAGATTTCGTCGCGAGCGACTGGCTATAACTTACATCGAAACTCTTTGCAAGAAGAAAGAAAAGGAGATGTCCAATCTCAAGAGAGTCTGGCTGACTACGACAGTGGCTGGCCCCTGAATGTCCAATGAGGGGGGCAGTGTGGGAGGATCGGTCGTCTTGAGAGACCTGGCTGGCTTCTTTGGCGCTCGGGGTCGGAGGGAGACAGACCCACGACCCTCGAGGGGGGGAAAGGGTGTGAGGGACGACGCGCGGTTGAACCCGTCCGGGAGTCTTGCGTCGTCTGCACGGGTCCAGAGGCGAATCCCCGCTCTTCCTCCCTTTTTTAGCCTGCCCCTCACCATCCTCCCCCCTTTCCCCTTAGCGCTAGTGTGTATCTAACCCCTCCACTCCCGGGCTCCCTCCGCTGCCTCACCGCGGGAGCGCTCGCAATCCACCCGCTTCTCTCCCAACGTTCTCCGGCCATTATACGGGGCGACCTCCCGATACTTCTCTCTGATATCCGCTCCCTCCCAGGGGATGGTTGGTGGTTATACAGAAATATTAATTGCTTATTTACAATAATGATCGTGTGATAAAAGAAATTAACACAAGAGCTTGCGATGGTTTCGAAAGCAATCCTTAATAAAAAAATATCATCATAACATAGGCCCAAAAATAATGTGAGTACAAAATAACTACAGCGTATATAAATCCTGTAAAATACATATGTATATAAATGTACAATTGAGTGAAACTATTGGTATCTAAAATGTATCAAATGCATCTAAAAGCCCTATACTATATGTATTTTTCAATTTATTTTTTAGAGTATGAAAAATTATCTCAACAATAATTATAGAATTTTATGTGTGAAACCAAATCTTAGCTTTCCTCAGGAATGTGAACACATTTCGATGACCTTTTAAATGATGAGGTAGTTTGTTGCACACTTTATGGCCTACGTATCAAATGCATCTTCTGACTATGAAAGTATTTAAGAGGAGAGTGCTCATTCTTTCACCCCTAGGGTGTCTTTAGCGGTCATGCCAAGCGATGAGATATTTCTTTCTTTGTACATACTAGCTCCTGATTGGGCTTCTAAAAGTGAAGCTAGCGTAGTTGTATAAAAATATGAATTGAGTAGTGAAAGAAGTATTTTTTTCCATTATCGATGAAGAGAATCGTGGAAGACTTGCTCATATTTCTGTGGTGCACATAAAAATTTTCATTTATCTCGAATTTAGAGTACGGTTGCGTTCAAGGTTAGTAAAGGATTTTTAAACGGATTAAAGGATAAAATAAAGGAACGGATAAAAGGATTTAAAGGACTTTTAACAACCTTGGGTTGCGTGTAATCATGGATAAAGTATCATTAAAATGTCCTTTAGGGTAATTAAAAGCTTAACTGCCATCATCTTTCAGGTGATTCTTGAACTTATGGAGTGTATATTGGAGAAATGGCTGGGAATATATTTTTCCTTGCCTCCAGCTGTGCCTGGGTGAACCCTTCGATTGCAAAACATTTTAAAGACTGTGATTACTCCGAAATTTGGACTTTTATTCTCTATGTGTCTTTTGAAGATGTATAACGCCTTCATTTCAGACTCTCATTCACGACGCCCTCTTTAATTTCTTAAAATTTTCTGTTGCCATTTGTCCCAAATAAATTACTTTTACGTTATTTGAGATTGATGAACTCAGTCCTTTTGACTTCCTTGAGTATCAATCTTCTTGTGAACACCTGGAGTTACATACCCCGAATCTTCTTGCACCATTGGGTATACAAAATGTGGATGCTTTTTTGTTTTGTCTGTCTGGGGAATTACATGGAAAGTATCCACTGTTTGGAGATGCCCTCTCCTTTTCAAGTTATTACAGGTGATTAGTTTTTTCCACACCACGTAGGCATATAGATTTCTATTTTCTTACTACTATTAAGGTAGTTTCAGGGAGACATTTATTTACATAAAATTCAATGAGTTTGGCCTCATTCTGATGAAAATTATCTCATCTTTCTAATGACAACAGAATATCAACCACTGTACTTTTCGAGTTATTTGCCAAAACATCCCAGCCATTCTTCATGGCAAATGGCACGAGTATGCACTCCAGAGAGACATTTAAAAAATTATGAATTCCTTACGCATAGATCTCGTCAGAAAATTAACTGTGAAAGAAAGTAAAGCAAAGAAAAAACTGCAATGGCATTAAAAGTAAAACTTTTCCGGCTATTGGAGTTTTTTCATTGCTTTAATATATTAGAGACCTCAGAGCTCAACCTTCCCATATTTAACAGTGTAGTTTGAATGCTATCTTAACTGTTTTTCAAAATAAATCAATTATTTTCCATCCAAAAGGCTCATGTTACATTATTTATGAATCATAATTTTATAAAACTATAACTATCTTTGTAAATTGCAGTGATTCTAATCAGATTCTGCTGTGTGTTCCGGCATTATCAATGTTTTTTTCCATTTTAATCTTCTTATTGATATTATTTTTTGTATCCACTAATAATTTTTGTTAAGTAATTTGTAATTTTCGGCACCGTGACTCATTTTTGTTGTTTTCTACGTTGATGTAATTTTCTTAGACAAAGAAGAGTCGGTCAAACCCAAACATGATGTTGTCCGAAGGGGAACCTATGTCCCTCGTTTTGAATATTCGTAATTTTTACCATTATGTGTATGAGCTTGTACGAGGAACAGTTAAATAAATAAATAAAATTACTCTCCGCATAAATTTTACAAAATTGCTAAAAAAATCTTCGTTAGTGAAGACGTTTTTCAGCGCACGTCGTGCAAGCATGAGTCAAGTGGAAACCTTATAGAGCTATATTTAGTTAATTACTGAGAATTTTATTAATATATAACACATTTTTTGTATCATTATTGCTGCAACATTTACTTCATTCTTCTTATAGTTGCTTAAATTCAAAATTAAAATTTGAACGTGGTCTGTATTATGACTAGGGAAAAATCTCGCTCCAACTCACTTAAGCTCTCTTTAATGATCCAATTTTCCTCACTCGTATACCTACTTGATATTAGTAAAATATTATGATGGTAGTCGGTTTATATTCGCGTTTTCAGGAGTCTTGTGTAAACATTTTCCCGCCGCCAACTTCAACGCGTGGGCGGCCCACGCTGCTCACTTACCTTCCGCATTTCACCCCGGTGCCCCGTACTCGTTCCCCCTTTGGGAGCGACCCTCGCAAGCGAGGAGGCAAAAACATAGGCTCGTGGCACGGATGGAATATTTCATGCGCTATCCGCTGAGGGCATCACCCGCAGAGGGACACCCTCCCTCGCGCGGTGCACGCCGCGGGTGGAGCCGCAGAAAATGAGTGATATTCATTCTCCTTCCCTGTGATCCGATCGCCGCGTGTTTAAACAATTTCGCATCCGTTCCCCGGCTTCTTAAAGTCCATTTTCCTTTTCCGATTTCGGCGCGATTAATCAGGTCTTGTGGTAATTTGGCGCGGCTAAGGTCAACGGTCGACAAATTCCGACCCTGTCTGACTCTTAGTATGTCTTAAACAGATGTTGTTGGTTGGAGAGAGAAAGGCCAAGAGGTCTGCCTGCGGAGATTCTTCAAAGATGCATTGCCGTAATTAGTTTTGGAGGGAACGTTTACTTTTCTCTGACGGACGTAAATTCTTGGGCTAATAGGGTTTGAAATATCGGCCACTTGTACCGAATGAGTTAGGCCGTTCCTCACTTGGATATTAGACGGCTTCGAGATGGGAGGACAAAGTTTTAAAGACATAATTCGTATTCAATTTTAGTGCTTGAGGTAGACTTATTTTTTTGGAAATGCACTCCGACTGCCCACAAGTGTAGCAGACCTTGCTATATGCCAATCTTTGCATCGATTTTCATCCGCGGTAAAATTCTTACTCTTCTTGTTAAATGCAGTATATTGTGAGATCCTATCCATCAGATCGCAAATTGTTAATTTTCGTAAAAAAATGTTTCTCTCCGTATATGCCTTTGTTTTGTCCTATTAGGGCTGAATTCAGTAGTTCCCCATACTTAAGTGGTGGACGGTCGGCCACTTGTGCTGATAAATAACGATTCGCTCTTTATAGTCAGCCGAGATCACATATGCAAGTCTCTTGCATGTCTAGGCCTTGTACTCATTCACTTTTTACAGTGAAGTCCCGCTATTTACGAGTCTCTCCTGTCTTGTTTATAGTTTTTTTTGACCTGAGTGAGCATCTACACTTTGAATGAGACACATCTTGAGTAATTGGAACTTCGTTAAGCCACGTGTCATATCTTTATTTTAGGAGGCAAAAGAAAGGAAAATAGTATGTGAAGGCTAAATTTTTTTTCAAATAAAATGTCCCATCGCCCGAGGAAACAACGAATTTATCTTGAACACATGAAAGTTTTCTTGAGGAGAGATATTTCTCCTCTTTCACTTAAGGTCCACTTTTCTCCTTTTTGGCCGATTCTCGTCCTCCACTTCACCGATCGAAGTTCATAAAGCCTTTTATTTTGTTCCTGCGCACCTCTCTCTCTACGACTCTTTCTCTTCCCGTCCATCCTCTCCCGGTCACCACTCGCCTCTTATCTCTCCCAACTCCGTCGTTGTCTTCTTGTTTCTCTTGCCCTCCGCATGTCTTTATTCCATTATCTACCTCCGCCCAAAACCCATCCTTCTCTCCTTGCGTGTGGGCCACAAATACACGTAGGAGAAACACTGCTCTTCCTAGACTGATCACACCTGTAAAATAAGAAAAGACTAAGGGCTTTCCACACTTTTTATTTCTATCAACCTGCCATGTTATTTACATTTTATGCTATTTTGAAGGTGTTTTTCTCCTGGATTAGCCATCCAACATATATAGGAAGACGGGGGCGTTAAACAGCGTGGTTGGGGAGGGAAACAACGGCCAGGGAAAGGGAAATAATTAAAGAAACGGTGGTCAAGGTGGAGATTAAGGTTTCCCTAATTGTTTATTGGCCTCTTATGTTGCGTAAGGCGCCGTAGGAGCTCTCAATAGGTTGTCAAAGTATATAAAAAAAGAGGGGGACAGAAGGTGCCCTCCTTTAACACGGCACTCCAAAGAGATGGGACTTTGGTTCAAGCTAAAAACTAAATCGGAAAACCTCAGTTCGGAGCTCGAAAAGAACAAATTCGAGGAATTTAGAAGAATTCTTTTGAAGCTTGAAATTTTTTTTTTAGGGGGGGAAGGGGTATAACGTTAACACCGCTATAGGTAACGAAGTAGGGTTCTGGACTCCTCATAGAAATCTCCTCCTCTATCGGGATTCAAATCCGGGTCTTCGATTTGGAGAGTGCGGTAGGTACTCTGGCCACCACACCTACCCGATACCCTTTTTAAAGGGTATCGGACCTGTCTGATCGCACGTTCACAGTGTCATTGCGGGACGACGTCTGCTGTGGCGGTATCGCAGGAATATAGCAATATGCATGAGCGGACATCAAGTGGCCCTGTAGTACAATCAGACATATCAGATGGACGAACACGACAGGTTGATGATCCAATGTTCCTCTTTTCGCTCGTCGTCACTCATGGAAATGCATTCAACCCCGAGCTGTATTTGACATATGCGGGGTTAAGGGATATGAAATGGACGGAAATCAGAACTGATGCCCAAACTCGCCTATTTTACTGCATGTATTTCTATTATCCTGGTTTTTGTGGTTCAGAGCGTTCCAGTCGAATTTTGGATAGTCTTAAAGCACTCATTACACTTGGTTTTTTGGTCCATGATTAGCATAATTTATCCCCCATTTATCCCTCAGCTCTCAGCTGTGAGAAAAATTCTTCATCATTCATTTTCTCTTTTCGGATAGTGCATAAACGGAGCTTCAAACGCGGCTTTGCCTCCCTCCAAGCTAACACGAAACCAAAATGTGTTTATGCTAACGTATCCCTCACCCAAATTTAATTTCAATTCAAATTGTCAAGTAACCATTCTTTAATCTCAACACATATTTTTTATCCTAATCATTTCTGATAGGGGGTCGAAAGTCACATCCCTGCTGACTGCGGCGACTTCATATCCCTTAGTTTCTTAATCGCCAGCCTGTCTCTTATCATATCAGAACAAAACGTGAGAATCTCTTCAAGCATGCGACTAGAGCATAAATGCCTTCCTTCTTACGTAACTCATTCACATGCACTAGTAGAAATGTAGATACTCTTTGCATAATCAGCTTTTATATTATACTGAAATAGCGACGGAACCTTTTAGTGAACTTTAGTATGCTTCAGTGGATAGTAAATTCAATATGTTCAATGAATCTGAATCACATTTTACTAGACTACTGTTTTTTTACTCAGTATTTCTCGAATTGATACTTTAATTTACGTACTTCAGTTAAACATCTTCCATGAAAATTGTTTATGGAATTCAACTTCATTCGGGTCTTGTGTCCGGGTATTGATTCCGTTTCCACGTTTGACAGTTTCCGCTTAAGTTGGTTGGAGCGACTTTTGTTTATGTACACATTTGCGTGAAACTTTGCATACGTGTTCTAATTAGTGATATATATCGATAGAAGTTAAAGATTTGTATCATACCGACTTGATTTTTTCGCAATTCAGTGCTGTTTTAACAAGTAGTGTTGTGACACATGGCATCTATTTCGTAATAGTTCGATAACATATGTACAGATTTTTTTCTTAATGCGAGATAACACGTTTCTTATTATTACAATTGTTGCTAACAAATATCAAGGTGTCAGGCCGAGTCCAATATTCGAAAACAGCATATCAATATAATTTCGTCTAAATTTCAAATACCGCCCAAAAAACTCTGGTCATAATATAATTTAATTGAGGAAAAAACTTGAAAACTTAATCCTTGGTATCATTTCTATTTCTGCCTGGGTAATGAGTTCCAACGAAAAAACAGATAAACTTAAATGTAATTCAAGAATTTTTTTCGACTTAAAAAAATATTAAAATGTGTACTGAATGCCAACATTCCATGCCATTTACGGCTATAGCCAACTTAACCCGAGGTAATTATGCATGAAATTTCTTTAACCCCTGACGCTACCGAAACTATTTTCCGGATAAGACAGGTTTCAGCTCAGGTTCTATCCGAGACAGGTTTCACTGAGGATGGCGCATTCGAGTCCCCGGGATTTTCCTCGCAAGACGGCCGCTGTGGAGATGCGCGGTGTTGATGGTGTCTCCCGTACCTTTTCGGTCGTATATACCGTTCGAACGTCTCCCAGCCTCCGCCTCTCCGTTCCTAACTCCTTCCACTTCCTTGCTATAAGCGGAGAAGTGCACTCTGAAAATTGGAACGCGGTTCCATAGCACGGGTGACATCGGTGGCAAACAAAGGATTAGGATTTTTTTATGTTCCGAAAGGGGGGAGGTCGCGAAGAGAAGCCGTTTATGGTCCGCACCCTCCCTTTCCCGTCCTACCGTTTAATGTCACGGCGCCATTAGCTCAAACTGTCAGAGGATGCTGAACGTACACCTACTGGGATTCGCAGTCCGCGTAGAATAATGCACCCATCATGTTTGCGTAATGGTGGTCTAACGGGTGAGCCGAGGAACACACTATTGGTGAACAGCTGAGGAAAATGTGGTCGTTTACCTGCGCCCCTGCGGGATGCGTTTGACGGAATGGGGTAGGTACGTTTTGCTTGCGAGGCACCTTCTGAGGACTCTCAACATCTTCTTTTACGCTGCTGCGAGGTAGATACTGGTTGCTAGTTGCTGGCTAACTAGCTCAACTTGGGATTTTTCCCGCGTGTTTGTAAGAGTGCACCGAACAAATCCCACCTTTGGGTTATTTTACGAGAATCTGTGAGAGTATATCGTTTGCATGCCCTAAAATATTACTAATGAAAATTTACTTGCCTATCCTGAGAGAGTTCTGTTCATTTAAGAATGGTACAACTATTTTCATAAATAATTTTATCAGAAATGAAAATGAGCATAAATCGAAATCCAGAAATATTTTGGAAAGAGGCTTTCATGGCAAACAATGATAATCAATTATATACTCCATAAATTCAAGACGAATTGTGTATTTACTTACATAGCTGTATTTCACTGTGACCGGTTAGGAGCTCAAATGTTTAACTTCTCTAGCTGATGGGACTTTCAGAGAGCTACTGGTGGAATATTCCTTTAAGTGCTTCAAGTTGCCAAGAAAGGACAGCAGCTTTAGTTTGGGAATTTCACTTGAAACTGTATTTTTTGTTGATATTTATTTATTGAAGATCATGGGCCATTGTATCTAAGATTGTCAGTTTATTGGTACTTATATATTTGGCTCTCAGATGATCTCACCTACGCTCCCGCCAGATACCTCTCCTGTCTTACGTGATACCTATATTATTAGTTTAGCTTAATATCCTAGTCCTAGGTGAGATTCGAACCCTTTTCGTTTTGGTTCCCTGGCCAGCCCATAAACAATTTTACTACTGAAGTCAATGTTTATTGGTTCTCTAAAAAACGGCTCTTTGTCGGTCCTCTTAAAATATTCTCTCTATTATATTCTTAAAGGTACTAACTCGATTATTGTGAGATCACAGATATATTCTTTACTCTTTAGGGCAAATTACATAGGGTCGGGTGATTTGAATCAAAAACATGAGAAATGGTTGCATTTTTGCGACTATAGAACGTGAATGACGACGAATGGCAGGTGTGGCTGACGTTGGGGTCCACCTGTCTCGTCTTAAGACGTATCACTAAAGTTAGATCCCCTTCAACGTGCGTTGCTAGTTCGAACTCCTAGCGGGAGTGCGAGTAATGAGCAAATCTAAATTCAGTCACGATGAAGGAATTTTCGTCTGGCTTTAACAACCACTTTTATTCGGCGAATAATTGCGGTCCGAAGTGGTTGTGGTGGGCCTTGGGTGGGTGGCGATAGCACGCGATACGGTGGTTCGCACAGTTGCATCACGACGCTGCCTTTTTTTTTATTTGGCACGCGAGGCCGCGAATAATTCGGAGTTCGCGGGAGGGATTATATTTTTCAGAAATTGTAGTGGTAGGGGGGAGCAAAGGGCACGCGAAAGGGGTCTTGAGGGTTACCCTCCTAATAGCAACTGTGTCGTAATCTTTTGATGCTTCGTGTGCTCCCTGGACTCGCGCCATATTTGAAAATATGGCCCTTTGTCGCGGGCCGATGGCACGTGCAGGCCGTCAAACTTTGCCATTGGCTGCGTCTTATCGGTATGCAGCGTTTTTAGAATCTTTCCTGGCATAACTACTGCGTGTAAATCGAATGAGAAAGTTGGCATGTAGCTCCTTAGCCTCTACCATATCTCACTCTTTCATGTCTCTTCTCCTCAGAATTTTTCCCAATTCAATGGAATTAAAAAAATGAAAAATAGAACATGAAAAATGGAACTAACAGTGTCACACATTATATTATATGAGCAATGATGACATATTATACACATATTTATGAGATATTTTGTACACACAAAATATCTCATAAATATGTGATAAAATCGCCAATATAATCGAAATATAATATAAATGTGAATCTATATCAAAATCGCCAATTATTTGTTAATTCAAACTAAAAAAGGCGTAAGTAGATGCTCTCACAATTATTGGATCATGATGGTTTATTTTTCAGTATATGTGGTAAATGAAATTCTGTAGCACACCTGTTGTAGCACACCTTCATAGTTATTCATGAAATCGCAGAAGATGCGCTCTAAGCACGATTGTGATGTTTTGCTTTGAATTGAAATCATTGAAACCATATTTTAACTGACTCTGCGGAAACTGCAATTGGATATTAATGCAATAATTAATATGCAACTGTAAACAGAATTATTGTCAAATTTCCTCAATACCATTGAGCGTAGCAATTTATTATTGCATAATCAAATACATTGTTATAAATGTCATTTTTCTTTAAGCAATTGTACAAATGGTCAATATATAATCGTTCGCAAATTCATATTTTATTCCAAATGCATACCTAATAATCTACGCAACCATTCGAAACAAAATAAAGTTGGTACTTTTAAATCCCTAGTAAAGAGCTACCTGCGGAAAAATCCATTTTGCCCTCTGTCAGAATACTTCAATATTGTAAATAGCTCAGTAGAAGCATTCATAATTCTTACTGTAATTTGTGTAGAACTACTGTGTATAATAACGTGACATCATTGTGTGTACAAAATATCTCATAAATATGTGTATAATATGTCATCATTGCTCATATAATATAATGTGTGACACTGTTAGTTCCATTTTTCATGTTGTATTCCTCTTGAATTTCCCTGTGTGTAAACAAGACCAACGGGGTCCTTAAGGTTAATTATTTATTTATAATGATTTTGAATTTTCTGTTGCGTTACGCAATGTTTCGCCGGATGCGATTATATCATAGAATCGAAAGGCTACTTGCAGGAAAAATAGAAGCTATAAGTGCGAACCGCGGTCGAATACTACAGATATCGAGCCCTACTTCCATGGAAGTCCGTCCTTACACATCCAAGTGTCACTTGTAAGCGAATTGCAAGGCTACTATCATGGAAGTAACTTCCGTGTTATCCGCTTTATCAATTGCGATTAAATTAGACAACCGATGGTAATTTCTGCGATTAGATGAGAGTGCTAAGGAAGAAAGTGGGAAAAACCATGGTGTCACCATTAGTGCATTATAAAAAAGTCTAGAGGTATACGGTTTTACGTTCCATCAGAATGGCAGCGTACTGCAGAGTAAGTGCATTCCTTAAGGCTAGCAGTTAGGATTTGTGTCTCATTTTCAAAATTTAGCGTTCAAAATCGCCAGTATTTGAACGGGAGCCATCGGAGAAGAAAACTATTGACTTAGTTTGTTCTTGTTGGAGTTGCGCATGTTATTGTCAATGGCATTTTGGTTCCAGTTCTTTCAAATTCATTCATCGATAGCTAGCAGCTGAATTATTGTTTTCAAATAGCGTGGCCCATTGTGCTTGCACTGGACTGAGGAGCGTTTCTAGGACTGGGTCTTAATTGTAATTCAATTGTCATTAGAGATAATCGCTAATGCTCGACTTTTCACTTAGGCTTTCCAAGTTTAGGTGGTTAGTAGTATTCATCCATCTGTTGTACTGTAGAATGCGAATTTTGCTTTCGCAGAGAGTATTGGTATTTTTTTCCTATGGTTACTTAGTGTTGCAGAGGTAAGAAACAACCATATTGTTTTTGTTTGAACATTTTAATTTCATTTTAAATTAACAAATTGCGAATTTTACTCTTATTGGATGATGAGTTCATCGCAACCGCTGCGTCGCATTGAAGTGGCAGCGTTAGTTCTTCATCAAGTTGAAACGGTAAAACTTCTGGAATGGTCGAATTCGAACGTTTGAATGAAAACCAATTGGTAGAATTTTCTATGATTTAATTGGAACAATATTCTTAGAATTCACCCGCGAAAATTTCTGTTTACAAGCACACTCATAAAGTAGCGTACGGAATCGATTGGGAGCGTCGCCATTAAAAATAAAAAGTTTAGAGAGGTAAAACCATGAATGGATTTTGATTAAGAGGGTTCTGCACAAGAGCTAAAAGTCTCGTTTCAGAGGTTCACTAATTTCCCGGTAATGGCTTAACTTTGACAGCTGAAGACTTTAAGAAGTATTTTTTCTCAGCAGATAAAAAAATTATTTTTTGATGAATGCATTAATTTTATCATGAAGTGGATTGCATTTTGATAAAAAGTAACGAAACTTCACTTTTTAGTATATAAAGTTCAAGATTCGATTTAGCATAAAAAGTTCCAGAAAAAATTCTTTTCTCTGTGCGCGTGATCCGAAGAGTATCGCTGAGCGAGGATATCGCTGATTTAGTCCGTCACCGGTCACTCCATTTTTGTCTCGGCCGCCTTCACGGTTTCCCGTGGAATTTCTACGTCACTACCAGGCAAAAATCGCTAAATTTGAAGTGGCTCAGAAGCATAGAGCTGCCTTAAGGTGGCTGGAGCGGTTATTGCGTGTCATTGAGTGCTCATTTCAATAATTTTTCAAGCAAGTCGAAAAAAAATCTAGGATCAAATTTAATTTAAGTGCATCAGTTTATGCGGTGAAACTCAACATGACAGTGGTGGAAATGATATGAGAATTTTATTCTGAATTTTTTTGCTTTAGTTGAATCGTGCAATGAATTGACTTTTCGGCGCGTTATTCGAATTATTGTTGAAAGTTAAGTTTAAATGTTTTTTCGAATCTTTAACTCGGCTCGATACCTTGGTATTTGTTAGCAACTATTTTAATATTATGAAATGTATTATTTCGCGTTTCGAAGAAAATCTGCACAAATGTATTCGCATTATTACAAAATGTATCTCATGTGCCATAAGGATGTGTTGAAATTGCTTTGAATAGCCATTGAACAAAATCGGTGAAATGCAATTTTTTTCTAATATCTATTAATATCTTTAATTAGAACAAGAATGCAAAGTTTCACGCAAACCTGTGCATAAACAAAAATAGCTCCAACCACCTTAGGATCGGCACCATTTTGCAAAAAATGAGCTCGCGGAGATAGTATTAAGAGGAAGATTGTGAGGAAGCGAGGCGGTGGCCTCTCTTCGCGAGAGATCTGGAGTGCCCCAAGACGTGGTGGCATAGCTGCTAAGGTGTGGGAGTGATGAGGAGGGCGAGGATGAGGTCGATGAGGGGAATGGGAGAGGTGGGGTGGCGGGTTTGGCATGTGTATGCGGAGAGAGGTGGGAGGTTTGGATAGTTTGCGGGAAAGCGAGAGAGAAATTACCCCGTTACACCATTCGGATAAAAAAGTAGCTGCTCCCAAGGAAAAGGGGTTGAAGAAGGAGGGGTTCTCATTTCCTACACTGTGAAGAATAAGAAGGAGAGGAGGAGATGTGGGTGGTTGGGTGGTGGAGGTGGTAGGTCCCGACAGTTCGAGAGAAATAAGTCGAGCACACGCACCGGCGGGAGAAAAAAAGAGACGAACGACTCCGCGCTCCCTTTTCCCCGCCCCCTCCTCTCTTTTTTTATATACGTACCATTTTCCACCCTCTTTTCTCTTCGCTGTGCGTCTCCTTCCCCTCTTTACTCTCCCCTTCCCGGCAAACAGCGATGCTACTCATGTCTTCCCCGTGTGTTCCGTGTCACCTCTTTGAACGAAGATTAATTTACGGCCCCGGCCGCAGCTCCTAAGTCTCTGTCACACACTTATCTCCTTCTCCACTGCCTTTCTCTGCCTCCCTCTCTCATGCCCCACCTCGCTTTATCCCTCGCACGTTCGTTCACTCCTTGGTTTGCCATTTTCTTTCAAGTCTTCTTTCTCTCTCGCTCTCGTCCCTGTGTCGTCTCATTCGTTTACCCTGCCTTCCTTAGTTCTTAATTCCGTCTTCTTTTTACACTGTTCTTGTTTTTTCACCTCTCACTCTCGTTTATTTCTTGAATGGCCTTTCTTCTCAGTCTTTCCCTTCTTCCATCGACCTCTAACCACTTTATCGGTTTCCCACCATCGTTCCAGCCTCCTATGGCCTAATCATTCTTCTCTTTACGAACCTCTAGTAGTCTTTTCGCCTACAATATTCCTTCTTCTATTAATCTGCCTTTCTCTTTTTGTCTTCCTCTTAGAGGATTAAATTTACTGTGCGTATTGTGGTTCTATCTCTTTCCATTCAAGGAACCAAATAATTTGTTTCGTCTTTTTAAATTTGTGCTGGATTCAAGCGAGATCATCGAAGGAAGGAACAAATTATTATTTTTTGTTCTACTTTCCTGGTAATCAGACGACCTCATTCAACTATTCATTTCCCTATCATAAAAAAACATAATCTCACTTGAGTATATAAGTCTATCCTATTCGTCGATCAATTTATAAGATTGTGAAATCACTTGTTTGCAAATGTTATGTCTTGAATATCTAAATGGTATTCTTAATTTGATTTTACTCAACGTCTATATAGCTCCAATTGTCCAAATCAATCAAATCAATGCAATGTCGTGCAAATATTTAACTAGGCATTCTTATCACCAGTTTTTACAATAGAAAAATTGCATTCGTAATACTTTGGCTTCTATATTTAATGTTATTCCCTGTTTGTTTGTAATCAAAGGCATTTTTCAAGGTGCCCATTCAAAGATATTTCATAAGACATCCCTACCACTAGTTTCTCACCGCGAAATCAAAGGTATTCATTATTAATATTTTATTCTGTAGGGAATGCACTTAGAGCAATTATAATATATTTTCTCTTCTGTTCAATTCTTCCTCCTCTGCTTCCTTGCTTCTCTGTATGTCCTCTTTCGCTTTCTCACATTCGCTCCGTTTTCCTGGTATCTCTAGTCTCGCTTTTCTCCTCCCACGCTCTCTTTACTTGTGTTTTTATCCCCCACACTACTTATTCCCTTGCCTTACCATTCTCTTCTTTCATCTTCATCCTATTCACCTCCCACTATCGCTTCTTTAGCTACCCAACCTTCTTTCCGGCGTCCTTTGGCCTTATCTCTGTCTTTCTTTCTCCCCCTCTCCTCTTGGTTCTCCGTCTTCCTTCAAAGTCTCACCCTCCACTCTCCCACCCCAGTTTCCCCTCCTCCCTCTCCCCCCCCCTTCCATGTCCTCCCTCTCCTTCTCCCCGGCGCGCGAGTGTGGGTGATCTGACAAGTGGGTAGAGCACCCCATCCTTCCTGAACGGACCTCAAACGGGTGTTTAGAGGGGAGTTAAAGGGCGGGGAAATATTTCTTCCTCCCACTTCTTTTCAGAATCGAAGCGCACGCGCTGCTTGCTTGATTTCGAGGCGCCCCTGCGAGGCTTGTGATTCGGGCCGTTCCCTCCTCGTGTATTTTCCTGCGGATGTCGTTGGATTTTTTTTATTTGTACCTTACCCAAAGTGGTGCATCACTTGTCAAAGTGGGTGGCTCACGGAGTTCATTTTCTTTGCAGGAATGGGAATACATATTAGTTCATTTTCATAGCCCATTTTCACCGAAACCTTAGTCCGTACTTTCGTGAGAGCCGTACACGAAATCGTATCGGATGGCCCGATTACATTTAATTCGTGGTTAGGCCTATAATTGAACTCTATTACTTACAGAAGCTACGAAAAAAGAGGAATACACTGCCGTACAGATATGTACAAAAATCCTATCTTTCCACGTACCATTATCGACTAAAACAAAAGCACATCGAGACACTTGGATAACATGCAGATCAATTCTGTCCTCTCCTTCTTCCTACTCCTTTTCCCGATTAATTTTAATTTTCATGGCTGGTTTCCCAACGAGCAGTATGCAGATTTAGATAATTGTTTACTTTAGCCAAGGCTCTTACACCCAGTACGAGTGATAGTTTTCTCGACAATCGTACATCCAGTCGGTTAATGTATAAATTCCATGGAACCACGTTGAATGACTGCGTTTATAGCGTTTCCGGGCGTGAATGCGAGTGAACTTACGAGTAAGTACATTACCTCATCATTTTTGATGAGACATCAAACGGGCATTTTGGGGATGGGGTGGGTTAATGAGAGCGGAAACATGATGACGCGTAGTGGTGACTTGCTTTATAATACTATACAAACCGCACATATAAACTGCAGTATGTTATAAACTGCCCTGAAAATGTCTACGGAGTAGGCGAAACCCGGATCGGTGAATTCAATTTTATTTTATGGAATATACTAAGTATTTTTATTTTATTTTAACATTATAATACTATTGTAAAAATTTCCAAACTAGTGGGATTCTAAGTTTTTTCTTTGATGTGATTTTAGTTCATTTTCATTCATAACTAAATCCCTTCTTTCTTTACAGTCATACGTAATATGTTGATTTGATTTGATTACATTTCCTTAGTAGTTTTCCTCCTGTAACCATTTTCCTGTAAAAATTATGATTGGTAGCTTTCTCTACCGCAATGACTGAATTAATAAAACTTAATAATTTTCTCTATGGCTTTTTAAAATATCGAACGGTTTCATCACGAGGGTAACATCTTCAGGATCCTGATGATGTTGGCGTAAAATAAACCACTGTAAACATTAATAAGTTCAGTGACACGGGGTTTTCACAGAGTTAACCCTGAAAAAATAGTATTCTTCTCTACCATTGGTAATAGTTCAATTTTCTATTCCTTTTTTGCAGTCAAAATAGTTTTTGATAGTTCTCGTGATCGCATAGCGTACCTACTTACTTTTCCTGAGTGGCCAGACGTGAATGTGGGTGACATGACAAGTAGTATCTTGCAGTCAGTCAGTATCTTCCCTGGTGGTATGTGAAACGGATGTTTAAGGGGACGGTGTGTGTGCAAGGGTGGGAGAATATTTCCGCCCACTTCTTTCCAGAATCGTAGCGATACACCCGGCGAGACTCGTGATTTTCGTCGGTCGTGTGTCTTTTCGTTCTGCCGCCTTTGATTTTTTTATGTGACGGTTGGCGCTCGCGCCTCACGCGAACTGGTGCTATGCTCATAAAAACTGCGGCTGGCGTAAGTACCTAAGTTCCATCATTTTTGAATGAGTTATGATGTATTTTAATACGAATCAAAGTTACTTCATTATTTTATGAGATTTGTAAAATCTGGGGATAGGCCGGTTGGTAGTTTTTAATGCTTTGAATTAGGGTTTTGTTTTCTTGTCATTTGTTGGTATCAATTTCTTATTTTGAAATTTACTTTGGATCACGCAGCATAACTTTATTTATTGCTTGACCAGAAAGTGCCCTAACAATTAAAATTTTCGTATTTTTTAGTTAAAGTTACTTTGAAGTCAAAAGGATGCGTCGCTGCCAGTTTCTTTTGTTGATTAACGATTATTAATTAACAACGACGACGACGGCGATTGACAACGTGTATTTAGCTGATGGAAGCATTGATCAAAATCCTTTCATCGGGTGCGATGTGAGGGTAACTGGTAGGGTACAAATGACCAAATATGGTTTTATTATGTTGTTTCTGAGGTGGGAAAGTACTTGAGTAGTGCATATCCGCGGATGTTAATCCATGATAAAAATGAAAAAATAAACATTGTTATAATCGGATCGTTTTTCTTCAAAATGTTTCGCAATATTTTCTTCTCCCGTGTAATTTCAAGGGCCATTTGCGTCAAGAGGTTTGCAGGTGCAATCATTTTTGCTGGAAATCCTCCTTGACGTTCTCTTGCGAGGCAAACTGAGCTCGAACCGATGAAATCTCCTCAATGGAAGAGAACTACGATTCGTGTACGGCGTGCATTACCTTAACTGCCTGACGCGGTACTCCATACCTCGGTAATTCCCCTCTATGCAGCTCGAATATTTTGGTTCGACGAGCCTCGGTGTTGCCCCATCGCCGTGTTTTGTTTTATTTTTTTTCCGCGGTTATATCCTTCGCACACTTCGCCACCTCCTCCTGGTCTCCTGTCTCCGACCCCCTCCTCTATTCCCTGCGCCTCAAGTCTCATTTCGCGCCGTCTCTTGAGGCGGGAGCAAAAGGTGGAGTAGGAGGCTCCGCAACTCCATTTCTAGCCGGGTCACCCTTTCACACCTCAGGAGAGCGCATCCCTCCCTGCAACCACAATTCACCTGCAGCATGCGCCTCTCTGAAAACTTTTCTCCCCGTCACTCCCCGCCCTTCCAGCTCACTGAAGTCTACAGCGTCCTCTCTACGAAACCCTCCGGTAACTATGTATCTGAGGGCGCAGTTCTTCCTCGCTGTTCATTTCTGCTGTGCCGCATCTGTCCATTCAACCGGTGAACGTAAAAATACCGGGTGTGGAATCACTCCATCTACATAACACCCTACGAGTCGCCCAAGAGGGGTGTGGCAGAGGGGGTGTTAGGACACCAGCCATGAAAGGGAATTTTGAATTGGTAAAAGGAGGGGGGAGATGAACGAGGTGAATTGTAAGTCAACGATGTGTGGTATGGAATTGTCACGCTTGTTTGAAGATGTGTCATATGGAATTGTCACGCTGTTTTTTTATGACCACTAATGGTGCGTGGAGAGAAGGAATGTGTGCAGTATCCGTTGGGAATTGCATTCATCTCATTTTTTCGATTCTCTCAGTTCTGGAGATACAGCGCGGAGTCAAAATAATATCTTCCGCTACGTACTGAAACTCGCCTGATCTGAATGTTTCAATTTATATTAAGCCTATCGTGTAGTCTCCCGAGTCTCTTAACTGCTCCCAACCTTCCATCAGCTGTGTAACACATTCTGTCTCTCGTAGCAGTTTTTAATGAACCGTGTGCCTTTAATTTGTATTTTAATTACTTCGCGAGTTAAATCTTTATGAGCACGGTCTCAAATGCTCGCGGCTATTCGAGATGTGGCCTAGCCAAAGCAAAGTAGAGTCTCTCTAACGCTTTTTCATCGGAGAACCTTCCCTCTATTCGCTTGATTGATTCAAGTGTCTATAATCGCATTGGTTATCTCTGAAGAACGTCTGACGCTTCTCAGAGCGATAGTCCATATCGCTGGGGGTGATGACTTAAAGGTTTGCTTACATTACGAAAAAAATATTTTATTGTATTTCGAGTACGCTATAGTATCATTATTCTCTTAGTGTTGGCCCGAGTTTGAATTTTCGTGTTGGAGGAGAAGATTTCATTTTAAATTCCGATTCCTATTTTACTTCGTGTGAAGAGATTTTTAACTGAAATGCTCCGTCCGTCGGATGGGACGTTCAAGTGTGGTCCCCATGGTGCCTTGCATTAAGATTTGACTAATACTGAGGCCGGATTCCCCTCCTCTAGGCGATAATACCTATATACTTAATCTGATCTCACGAGAAGGTCCTAAATACTAAAATAAAATGTCCGAAATAGTCAACTTTTGTAAGTGTTTCCTACTGAGCTGCTGTAACAGATAACTACTGTGATTTTAATGGTTCCTTATGTGTCTAAAATAGCTGATCATAAGGAAAAAATACATTAAGTACTACTAAAAATATAATTACAAACAGCTCAATAGTTTTTTCGGCCTATGACGATTGTTGTTGGGAGTCTTAATCCGCGTCCGAATTCGCCGTAAGGATCCTTCCAAGTGCGCATATACATCCTTCAGAGGACGGCAGCCATCTTGAAGGATATCCGAATTGGTTGAGCCTCCTCGCAAGGATCCGTGCGAGGACGCTTCCATCGAGGATGCATTGAGTGCACACTTCGACCCGTCCTCGGGCCGCCATTTTGGAATGTTGAACATTGGGAATACATCCGGGGGACGCGCACAACGCTTTGCATTTGTTTCCTATGCCACTTATGGGAGAATTTAGAGCAGATCACAGAATTTGCGTAATGTGTTATTATACTCAAGAAGTTAGGAAATGTCGGTGATAATATTGTTGCCCTCTGCTTCTAATCGTGCTCTATATTAAAGTGGCAACGGTTTTGTTGGTTAAAGTTATCTCTAGGAATGAGAAGGAAGCCCTGTATAAAAAATTAACCTCGAATGCATAATGTCTGTACAGTGATTTTTTAAATTTATCTCCGGCATAATTCTTTCGAATATTTTGATAATACGAATCAATATCTAGTTTAACTCATTGCAATTTCATGTAGTAGTGTACCATGTCTTAAGAACGAAAAGCAACGACCTAAAGAAAGGGACAACTAAATTGATAAACTAAAATTTCGTTTCACTGGAAAAACTTTAAATTAGATAAAATTGAAGACAAGAATAACACATGTGAAGGTTAATTAAGAAATATCTACCAAACAAGAGTGTCAATATAACTAAATTATGTGGTACATAGCTACTGTAGGTGTGTTTAGTTATAGTTCGGTGCTTTTAATAAACCTTCGTTAGCGTAACACCTATCCTTTACTTTTATTTTATGTATTTAAGGGTTGGTTTCTCCGGTGTAGTTACTATTTGAGAGATATAATTTTCTAAATTGGTATATAACTAAAAGTGCTTACTTCAAATTTCTTAAACTTAATACAAACTCCAACCACAAATGAAATGGTAAGAAAATACAGAGGATTAAATAAAAAGTAAATCCAAATAACTGTTATGGGAGACATTTCAAGGTTGGAAAGATAATTATACGACAAATTCAAATTCAAGGCTAATTATCATAACCAAACAACCTTAAGAAAAAGATAACGCAAATATAACTTTGAAAAATAATAACACAAAAAATTATGCACCGAAATGCATACGAAACTCTGTTATGAGAAATAAATAAACTTCTGAATGCAACAAAACTTACAATTAGTACGGCTAAATAGCTAAATAAAACGATTAATTTGGGTTTAGCGGGATGCTGCACAAATTCTAATTCAGTTGCTTTGTAGTCTTCATTTTTTTTTCTTTGATATTTTTGTCTCATTGATGGCAGCACTATGCACAAGGACGTCCGAACTCGTAACATCCTCGAGGAGACACCTTGACACCTCGCTTTACCGCCTATCCTTGAGTCCTTGAACCCTAACGAATTCGGACGCGGCTCAAATGGTTGGTTCTGGAGGAGGGTTGCCAGTGGCAGGTTGTTGGTTGTTTTGGACTTCTAATAGTTACAGTGAGGTCTCGATTATCCAAGTCCCGATTTTCCAAGGTAAATATTTTTATATTGTGGCTGTACCAAGCCAGTTTCACTAATACAAACGACCGTCTAAATTCGGCGATCAGTTCAGCCTATAAATAAGAAACGCTTCACCAATATATTTATCCCATCCTTTCAAAAAATGAAGTACAGCTAAGCATCGAAACACCTCGTTTTTGTCGCAAGTAATTTTCGCACATAAGCCCTCCTTGTTATCCATTTTTTTGTTATCCGAGGTGGTCCAAGTCTACATTACCTCGGATAATCGAGACTTCACTATACTAATGAGAATCGTAAATATATCTTCTCTGCCCTGTTCGTTCTTCATTCACTTTCTTTCCGGCTCTTCCTTCCCCTCTTATTCCCCCGGCTTCCCCCCACCGTGTTAGTGTCGGCTCTCCTTTCCCTGCAAAGAACACGGCCGCACGTACTAAGTAAGTGCACTCCCTCACCTTCTCATGTGTGCCGCTCGCGATCGCTTTGTAATGATCCATCCACGGCGACCGACAAAAACAAAAAAAACGCACCTCAATGGATCCGGTGGTATGTTTCGTTGGAGAAGGTGGAAGGGAAGTTGTGAAGGGGAGGTAGGAAAACCCAAGTTCGGCGTTGTCTTTCTCTGCCGTGAACTGTGCCTCTTGTGGTGGTTAACGGTTCCGTTTCCTTTCCATTCCGATCAGATGGGCAATAATTATCGGTTCACCATGATTTTTTTTCTCTCTATCTTGAAGGCTCGGATGAAGGAGACTGGCCGTAGGTATATTTCATAATCACCCGCTGGTGAAGTGGCTTAAATTTTTTGTCTCCTTCGAAGCTTTTGCATACTTATAAGCGAGCCCGTAGCTTGGATCGCTAAGGCTATTGATCTTGCACCAATTAGGGAAACTGTACATGTTCTGTGGAGGCGGTATTATTTTTTTAAGGTCTGTTTTTATTGTTACGTCGCTGAAAGTGCATGCACCGTAATCGTTTTAGTCTCCTGACATTAGCGTCATATTTCCTGTATTTATTGACGAGGAACTGGTTCTTGTGAGGCACCTGAAGAAATAGAATTTTCTGTCACATATTATTAGAGTTTTCGCTGAATAAGTACCAGTATTAACTTTCCTTTGCTTGAGTTTGGAACGGAAGTTTTTTGATTTGTGTGGTACTCGGAGAGCATACTTATATTGGTGTAAGAAGTGAGTGTTAGGAATAAATTGCAATAAAATGTGTGGTAAGGAATTCCTGGGGACAAGTAATGGGACGTAGTTGTAAAATTGTAGAGAGGGCATAACTTAAGAAATTCTGAGCAAGTACTTAGCAGTCACTTTCAACTCGTACCATAGGCCCTCTCATCGGGAGAGTATCTTAAAGAGAATATTGGATTCCTGTAAGGCTCTACGGATTCAATTGAAGTTCTGATAAAAGCGTTTGTCATTTTGAATTATCTTACATAAAATACATATCCTGCTCGTATATGGACCCCATCGGAGAAAGAGTTGATAACGGAATTAGAATAAGTTCAAAGAATCTCCATTGCAAAAAAAAAACAGTATTTCGGAAAAATAAAGTGAATTTGAGTCATTAGTTAACTAGAGTGGCAGTTATTCCGTACATTTAGACAATTAGCAAGATGAGAACTTGTGGTAAGTTACAGGGTACCCGAGTTAACCTTTGAAGCCGATGGGATTATTGGACTCCTACTCTACATTTGAATGATCGACCAATCAGATAAAAATAGGGTGGTGAACACAAACTGAAAAGTTTAAGTATAAATGTTGCACAATTTGAAGTCGTAATTGAACTATGGCGATGCATCAGAATAATCTTATGCAGCCTAATTGCAAAGATGTTGGCATTAAACTCTTTTTTATTCGAATAGAAACTTACTGGTATATAAACACTCCCGTCTCCCCTTTATGTGGCTGATCGTTGAGTACAACGCTGATGTACTAGATCTATATTGTGTCTGTCTCCCTTGATTCTTAAAAAGATAAGAGGCGAAGAAGAAAGGGGATACAAGTAGTGAAAAACTTTGGTATAAATGTTTTCAGTGGTTAAAGGAAAATTACCAAGGGAGTTACCCTTGGCAGTTTAACCCTTAGAAAGTTTACCTGCGGTGTCAAAATGAAGAATTGAGGATGTATTTACCAAGCGTTTGGAACTCGCAACATTGCGAACGATGTTAGTTCGTTGTTATTTTTGTTTTGAAATAAAAATTAAATGATGCTTTTCAATAACTTTACCCAATGAGCAGAAACATGAGCTTGCGCACGTCTTATCATTTATCTCCAAAGGTTTCTGACGCAGAGAAGATGCTCTTCGAACTTCATAGTATGATTCAGTGCCAGGGCACATACATGCGCTAATTGCTCTGCTAACTACCTCAAGGATATCGATAATTAGAAAGGACAGCGGTAACGAGCAAAAAACTCGAACCGAAGTCGAATACCGCCGACAGATGAACGTTGGTCGGCGTATAAAATATATCTAATATGGGCTCACTTTGCGGGGAACGCTTGCAATGGCGATATTTTCGTCTTACCACCCACCGCCCTCCTCACAGCCACCCTGCCTTTTGCCGAGGGCAGGTTGATTTATCCCGCGGCGAGAGACGGTTCCGTTCCCGCCAACCGCTCCCCCCTAACCCCCCCGACAAAACGTTTTTCATCGAAATTCCACTCTTGTTGCCGAACGATTTTCAACTCGGCGGGAAAAAATTCGCCTTTTCGTAAAATGTCAGGCTCTTTATTTTGATCTCCTCTACTCCCTCTTCTTCTCGTATCTTCTCTCTTCTTTCTTCCTTCCACCCCTATGTTACTAGACTTTTCCTCTCTGCCCGTCCTCCTTCACCCCCTATGAATCCGTCTAGAGTTCCCATTTCTCACTTAGAAGCCCTGCGCGCGAAGTGGCGTCCCAAAGATTTTTCCCAGCTGCCGCCTCCGGCCGGGGCTGCTGCACCCATCCCTGAATTCCTTTTCCCGTGCATTTTTATTTCTTTTTCTCTCAGTCTCTGTCTGTGAACCCTCTCTCTTTGCCTCTCCTTGCTTCTCGTGGGTGACGTCCATCAATTTCCCTCGCCAGTTCCGAGAGGATCGCAGGAGTGCCTCCCTCGCGCGAAAAGAAGCGAAAATGGATGCTCCCAAACCGCCATTCCCCTCTCCTAGAAGGAAAACCGCCATTTCAGCGCACTGGAGTGTGTGGCAGGGTGTGTTAGGACACGAGACATGTAAAGGGGAGGGAAAAAAGGCAAAGGAAAGGAAGGGGGGAGAGAAGAAAGGTGCATTTTATGTTCATGGAGTGCCTTAGTGTCACGATCTGTTTTTTCTTTAGTCAATAACCGTGCATGGAAAGTAGGAATTTTTGTACCTATCGGGTCGGTAGTGTATTTGTCTTATTTTGTCGCTTTTGCGCTGTGTTGAAGTGTGAAAATAGTTTCCTCCTTGTCTTACTGCAATTCGCCTGATCTGAATTTTTAAAGTACAGTGGAACATGCTAAAGTACTTGTAAATCTACCATTTAATGGGTAGATTAATTCCTAATGGGCAAGGGTCACCACGGTGAAAATAACGGTTCCCGGTCAGCCACCGAAGTTAAGCATCATTGAGCTCAGCTCGAATTTGGAGGGGTGATCTTCTTATTAAGCGACTAAAGATCGAGGAAGCACATAACGTTATTTTATAATAAACTGCATTGCGATATTGTCTTTTTATAAACTGCATCCCGCGGCGGTCGTTGCTATTGCACCGCATTTATTTTTTATGTTTTTAACTCGAACATTTTGAATAGCGAAATCATACTCATATCCTTTGGTTTTTAATTAGCAAGCAGATTTTTGTTATTTTTGTTTTCATACTGCCCGAAAAAGCAGACTAAGAAACTACCTCATCCTCTAGGGAGAGGAGGAATAACTTTTTAAAATGTGATAAAAAATAAATGGTTGGCGTGGCACCAATTTTCAAGCGAACGTTCTCACGCATTTGAACGCTTTCCAATATTCCCTCGGGCGATGGGTCATCCCGGCTGCTCCCTTATGGAAATAAAGATTCTCAACGGGAAGTCTTTCAAGACTTTTAAAGTGCAAGTTTCCCACTACCTGGAATAAGTGATTCATTTTGTGCGATAAGAGCGGGCGGTTTTTATTTTCCGCATTACTCTGCCTCTCTAGTCTGTGTGTAATGAGTGAACGGTATTCCGCACACCCATTCTGAGAGGTATACTGTTTCGCGGGCAAAGGTGTAATGCGCTGGGCGTATCTTGAGAACGTTCTCTGCCAGTCGAAACAGCGAAAGTAAAGCAGTTAATCGGAGCAATTCTTCCTGCTCAGCCATTATTCTGCTATCAAATACATTATGCGTGGAATTGCACATTTCATTATATCACTATTTTATGAGAATTATTTAAATTTCACATGCTGATAAGGAAATTTGGTGAACATGAAAGTGTTGTATGTATAACTAAGCTTTCATTTACCCGCTTTGATCCCTTTTGGCTAATTCTATGAACAATTGAATTATTTCGCATTTTCCGAAAAGAGCAACTCTGGTCATCCGGTCAAATTTCAGTTTTTATATTTATTTCCTCCCGGTAATGAGCTTCTTAACACTACTTTACTAAAATGATAGCTTCTCGCGACACTGGCAATTCTCTCGGCGACTATTATGTCGCGTGCGTTCAGTGGCTGCATTGTCAAATAAATGGAAAGAATTTAGAAGTTAATATTTCTCTCTTGAAAAAAGTAAATTTGTTGAGATACCTGCGTGTATAGTTTTTGCTATTTTATGAACCGAAAAATACCGAATTTGTATTGGTACTATTATTGACAGAATTCTGGATACGTCTTACCAGTTGCTGGGGAAACAATTCGGACGCGTCTTTCTCCTGTTATTTTTTCAATCTTTCTTTCGTATGTTACGCTTTGGGCCATTTTTTCATCATAACCAGCTTTTATTCAAGTCAAAAACCACCCATCCAGTCATGGAAACAAAGCCCTGGCCCTTTTAGAAGTCTTAAAATAAGTAGGTGGTGCATTTCCATTAATGTGCCTCTTTTAACTCTTATAAATCAATTCAATTTATCCCTACCCTAATCCATTGGTCAGCGGTAAAGTTTGACATTGGTATGTATGTGTGCAGAAGGTAATTCCGTACCTTAAATTTGGAGTATCTCAAGCTAATCATGTGTGTAAAAGAAAAATAATTCATTAAACCTATGCTGCTGAAATAACGGTAAATTTACATTTTTCAATTGTTAAGTCACATTTTTCATTTGTCACTAAAATACTTGTGAAGTCTTCCGAGGAGTATTTCATTGGATAGCAAAATAGCTCCGCTTGAACCGCATTATATGCGTCAGCGTTACTTCCTCCTTCGTCCTTGTATTTGGAGACTAATTTCCAACGCCATGCACCGCGTTGGCGACATTAAAGGGTATACCGTTCTCATGGATTTCTAAGTCCGGTCGGGGTGCAGCATAAATCCTTAGCGTATGCGCAAAACAGTTTCCCATATCGGGGAGTCATAAATTTAGAGCCGTGCTCTTTATGTTTGTATGCAACTCCCGCGTTCGGCGCATGGCGTCTCTAGCGTGGTTCTCGCTAGCCCATGTGACGCATGCGTCGCTAGCGTGGCTCACTCACGACCGCCCTTAGCGTTCGTCCTCCCCTCTTGCTACGCTCTCTCGCTACGCATGCGTGTCCGAGGTCCAGGGGCGTCGAGTTGCGCTTGAGTTCCGAAGCGCGGTCCTGCCATTCAGGAATCGCGGTGGGGACCCCCAACTCCTCCCGCGGGTTCTTCCCTCCCTCGACTGCGGGAAGCTTGCGCAGACTCCAATTACTCACACCCCCATCGCAATCAGCTCCCGGCAGCGTCACCCGGAGTAAAAGGAGCTTATGATGCATCTGGGCTTATGGATCTGACCCTCTTCTGGGCGGATTTTAATCCTTGGGATATCGTAAATGCCAGAAAAATCTATAATGAGTGCAAGCGTGATTTTGTATGTACACGTTCCATTCTATAAAATTTAACTCCGTGCGTGCACCTACATTACCCATGTTGGAGGAGTTTGTAAGAGTTACAATTTATAAAACGCATTCAAGTGCCGCAAACGACCATTTAAAGTTATGGGATAGCAAAAATATGAGTAGGGACTAAAGCAATGTTAGAAAAATTGGCAAAAAAATGGTTAATGAGAGATCGTGAGTTCATATTATGCTATGGGAAGAGGCGGAAAGAATGGGCAATAGGAGGTAGACGCAATGCGGCGATCAATAGGGAGTTTGGGAAGTATGGTTAGACCTTATACTCAGCCGGGTAGTAGGGAGGGAAACAAAGTGGAGAGAAATTCACAGAAAACAAAGCATCATCGTTATTCGTTAATAATATAAGTGTGCAATTTTTGTCAACATTAAGAAAGAAAGGTTAGGGTGAATCAAAACATATTTGAGTGTTTATTACGCAAAAACTTAAAAATATTCACTTCTAAAACTCAATGTATACTTCGCCAGGCTTTTGATGGTATTTATCATTTTTTTAAGAATAAAATGATTTTTTGAAATGTTTCATTTATATCCTGCTTGTAAAATTGCTGACTATAAGCCTCATCTCCGCTTCAATTCAGTAGTCGAAATCGTATACATGTGTTGCATTAGTGAGTGATTAGCAATGGTTGTTCTCTAAGGATGATCAAGAAAAGAATGGTGTTTTCAATGAGAAAAATGGTTGGTGAATAAATGTTGGTGAAAAATTATGGTTAATGAATGTGAATTTCGTGTGGATTTATTCTCATCTTAATATTTTCAATTCAAAATTAAATTGGAATCATGTGATGTATTGTTGCAGGAAGACTCTCGATATCGTATAAAAGGGCTATCGATATATAAGGGATCGAAAAAATGATCGAAAGGCTTCCCCTTTTTGAGTGCTTAAAGTTACCTATGTCTATGCACAGTGCATTGCCTGCGCATCGCGCCCGTATCTGTCCCTCACATTTCCTCACGATATATTTCACGGATAACACGATATACTTCACGTACACAAATGCGCGAAAAAGATTTGACTCTCACCACATTCCCCCCACTTTGGTATTTTTTTACGCGCTTCTAGAAAAAAAGGGCTACAGCAACATATCCTCCTTCCTTTCACAAATCTTTTCCTTCCCTCCTGTGAGAGAGCAACCCGTGTTTGTGTGTGTGTGTGGTGTGCTGCTCCCTGCGTGAGATGCCCTCATTCCCACCGTTTCCCTTCCTTAATGTCCCTTTCACTTTTCAAGAGTAGTGCTCTCTCGCGCGCGCTTTTAAAACGACGACGTCCTCCCACCTCCCCTGCAACGCCAACCTCTCTCTCTCTTTCTCCCTCTTCGCTTGGTAGAAAACCCTTCGCATCCTCCTCCTCGGCCTCCTATTCCACATCCCTCTCTTCCTATCGGCTCCTCCCTCTTAATCCATCGGCAAGAGGCAAGGCCTTCCACCTCCTCCCTTCTTTTTTGCCGGTTCTCCGGATTTTTCTTCTCTCTCTTCCTTTTCTTCTTGCTGTTTGAGGAAGGACCGTGGGTTTTGCCCGCCCCCCTCCCAATCCCCCCTTCGGGGTGAGTTTGTTATGTGAGAAAATTATAGTTGAGCTCGGAAATAATGTCTGTGCATGCGGTGAGAAATTTGATATTTCGAAAGTTGGACAAGAAATGCAGGTATGTTGGTGTACATATATGTATAATCGACGCAAGTAATAATCATTTTCATTGTATCTTGAAGTTTGTCTGCAGGTTTCCACGGCGTTGATTTTTCAGCATTTGTATATAGTCTTTCACTGCTCCCGTCTTTCATAAATGTTCGGCATTACAAACTGAATGAAGGGGATGGAAACAGTTTTGTTTGTGCTCCTGCTAGGATATTCAAGTTGAATATTTCATCAGATAGTGAGATAGTAGTGGTTGGAAAGCCAATAGGTGAGGCAGAAGACCCAGAACAAATTATCGGTCGGTGTATGAAGGTACATCGATAACTGTTGGTTATTTCGCACCCCAGAATAATACGTAGATTATCCTTCATTTCCGGAAAACGAAGTATGGAAAGGTATGTTTATGTGTGTACCATTCAAGTTTTATTTCAGAATTATGAAAGATTTTCAGCGTTACCTAAAAAAATATTTGCTTTTTCTATTATCAAGTGCGGCTAGACAGAAATTCTTAGAATAAACTAACAAATGGGGTTGCCCGTGATGGTTACGCTAAAGAAATAAGTTGCAGGTTTCCTCTTGACTTACCTGCCTGCCCTTTCGGTCCAAGGACTCATTTCCTTACTTGGTCTCGTGTTCGCTTGTTCGTGTAGTCGTTGAGAAGTACAGCTAGTTTTATGGTTAGATAAATCAAAGCTTGTGACCTTCGCCGAATATTTCAAGTAAAAGTATCTATCTGAATTTGAAGTTAGATAAGAAACTCATTTAGTGCGGTGATCACTTTAGTACAATCTCATATTGTGTTTAGTGACTATTTAGAGGAGAAATTCTATTTAATGATTATCTATCGTAGTGACTATCCAGAGACATTTTTCGAGAAATATCTTCGGACGCACTAACGCCAAGTGAATGGGTCCCTTAAATCCAGCCTCAGTTTGTGAATCTTCTGGTAATCATGAGGTATTTAGTTCCCGTCCTACAATCCACCATTGTATTCTGACGCTTGTTGGTCTGTTCCTTTTTCATGGAAAATGATTGTTAAAAAAAAGGGGAACTCATGACTAGGTGGCTAAAACGTTGGGTTTTTCTCTTCTATGTGCGTTGATTATCGATAAATATTTTCTGGGAAAACTATCCGAATGCCATGTTCTGTTATCACTCACGCGTTCGGTGCAAGTGATGGCCTTTAACGTTTTTGAGATCTGTGAGTAATAGTTCCAAAGAGGAGGAATTCCTTTCTCTCCGGTCGGTCGCGCCGCCGCCGCGCGGGGGTTGGTGAATGACTGACTCTCACTATGAACTGGGCGAGGGCTGAGAGATATTCGGCCTCAGTTTTGAGATTGTTCGGGCTACTCCCGTGGCCCGAGGGCGTTCAGATGAACCGCGCCCCTTCTGCTCACCGGTTTGATGATTCTTATGAAACGGACCACGTTCTATTCGGTGGCCTTAGCTCTCCAGCCCCACGTCCTTCATGAAGGAATCCAGATATTCTTCTAAAAGTACGGGAGAGTTTTAATATTTCGGATGAGCGCTGACTATTTTTATTGTGCTAATGGTATCATACCGGCTGGGTTAGGTTTTTTTAAAGTTCCCACAATGCTATTCTTATCTACAAATATTCTGAGTTCTATGTTGAATATAGTTAAATTATTGATGATAGTGAAAATTGCTTTCACTGTGGTACTTTGCCGCTGAATTTATTTCTTTACCCTTCTTTCAATTTCTCCTGCGGGAAAGCGAATTTTTTCCTTTCTTATATGACCCCTAGGCTAATTTCGTTAATGGTTGAAGATTTGTAGAAATCGAATCATAATAAATGAATTTTCAATCAATACTAATCTTTTCACTGTAATTGTTTCATAATATGCGATCTTATACCATTGTCAGTGGATTATATTTTATATTGATGCTAATAATGGGGGTAATATTTGAGGTCCGTCTTAATGCTATGTGCTGTCATTCATAGGTAACCTTTCAATTCAATATTTTAATGTACTGTCATTTTTAAAACCACCATGGTATATGGATTAACATTTTGGTTCACTGATTTGCATGCCTTTGTTTAACGCTACCCTAGCACCTTGTTCTTGCATTCCTTTAAAAGCCCAGAAAAATCCTCATGGAAAGATGACATCTGGGTATGATATGATGAAGATGATGTAAGATGACACCTGCCTAAAGCACTCGGCGCGATATCTTGGGATCCGGGTTTGAGTCCCGGTCAAGGCGAATGACTTTCCTCTGTGGAATCTCGCGCTACCCGAACTGTTCAAAAATCAAGCATGCATTTCAATAGGTCAACGTCGTACACGTTTATGAACCGGCAGTATTTTATTAATTTTTTTGTTGCGGAGAATGGAATAACACAAGTGATTGGCATAATAAAATCTTTATTGGCGCCTTTGGAAAAGGAACATCTTGTCTCGCGCAGCGTCCTGTCATCTTTGACCTTTCGAAACGGCACCAAACTTCGTTTTCAGCAAATGATATAGGTGAAGCATGGGCCCGTTTCCCGTCTTTAAACCTGTGTTTAACAGGTTACCCAGCATATCGCTGGGATTGGTGGGTTTTTATCGAGGGTATAATTGCCCGCCTCCCATGTCTTAAGTGAGCATTACGATCACTGGATGTCCTTCGTTTGAACAGTCTCTCTGATATAACGGTTCTGGGACTCGATTTCTTTGTTCGGCATCCCGCTATATCATTCACTTCCTTTAGTAAAAAAAAAGCCTCGTGTTCTTCTTGTCGGTATTTTTTTGTTTTGAGGTGAGAGGTCTTGTGCAGAATTCTTGCTTGCACCCCATCGGATTTCCTCATTACTGACTGATGTTTTTCCGCTTTTCTGAGTTCAGAAATGTGTATTTACGAATGGTTGATAAATAAACCTTTTAATAAAGGACTCTTACAATTCGTACTTCAAATATTTTCTAGTAAAAGATTCGAAACGTAATACTTAAAAAATGTAGTTATTAATATGCAATCATGTAGCCATAAAAGTTAATGAAATAGCTACATTATTCCAGGTTGTTGTTTTCTACCTCCTGTATTCTTACGTTCTTATTTTAAATTATATATATATGTGTGTGTTTTCATATATATATATATATTAGACAAGAGTATTTGACGCCCGTTTTTTATCATATTCAACTTAGCATGTAGGCCAAAGTGACCACGTATAACAGGGAGAAAATTAAAACCACCCATTCTTCACATAGTGTGTTATGGTAGTAAAATGACGAGAATTATTCAGGAGAATTCAAAGCTATGTATCACTTTTTATACATTCAACGAAATGACTTTCTTCAAGCAAGTGATGTTACCAACTTGGCATTCATCGCCAGGAAAAGGGAATTTCATTGCGTGGTAAAATAAGGATTGATGGTTGTTATCACGTAAATATAGCTTATAATAGCATGTAGATCTACAATTGGTGTTCAACCAGATTCGACATTTTTCTTTTGAGAAACGCAATGAAAGTCTCTCTAGCTTCTAATTAGGATAACAAATAAATACTTTAAGTCGAATTAATGGCACTCAAGCTAACTTATGAAAGAGTGAGTTTTTCTGACAAATATTTTAGACTACATTCGATCATTTCGACTATAATACCCCAAAAAATAAGATTTATTGCATACATGACATGTAAACAGCTACCATTGTTTTCATCTGCAATTGCAGGGATTCAATGGGTACTGCCCAACATTCGTGAAGCATCAACCAGATTCCTAATTGTGGTTTCCAGTGTCAATATTTTATAAAACTAAAACATAACTTCCTACTCTTACAGTATTGAAACTTCCGACGCTATGAAGTTCCCGACCATTTCTTTGTGTGGTTGCTTTCATATCAGTAAGATTAATCTCAGTACATTTGACGGAAAAGATAAACTTATTTATCTTTTTATAGAAACTAATGCATACAGGGAAAATATACGCGCGACCTGTGTTTCATTACATTATAATCATCATCATGAGTAATAATAATAAATTATCTATCTCTTTGTGTTGTTTAAATTTTTCGTACGTCAGTGAAGCAGTGAATGAATAGCATTAATTTTCTGAAGAATAATTTTTATTTTGGAAATATTTAAAATTGATAAACTATAACATAAATAATAGTTGTTACATTGCCTAGATTCTAACTTTCAATGACTATAACTTCCGTTTTTTAAGAAAACCCTGACCCGATGGTCACGCTTTGAGTAAATCACAAAATAGAGAACCATGGAAAGTTGTAGCAGAACCTAGAAACACATCAATTTCCTCCCTTCTCAGCGAAATTCGTGGACTTGCGATTTCCATCCACAAAACCTTGCACAACCCAACACCGCCACTCTAAGAAATGTTCTTTCCCACTCGTCTTGGGAATAGGTTAACATTTAGCATTTTTTCCACCCCAAATCGCTCCCCCATTTCCTCCCTAAGGAATGGGAGTCTGTTTCCAAAGACCTCTCGACTTTCTCCGTTGCCTCTCCCCTCGTTTCGAGCGGTTCGAACCCGGGTACAGCCACAAATGCGCTTTGTCTTAGATTTCTCCCCTTTTAACATACTCGCTCGCCCATTTTCCATGTACATACTAAACGGAGAGATTTCGAGGGAGGAGGGAACTTATTCATAGCTAAAGGGAACGTTCTGGGGTGCGAATCTGTCTTTCATCCAGCTCCGCCTTTGGCGACCTCTTCCACGTATCGGCAGTCTCTCGATTCCCAAATGGCTCCCTCCGTCCCTGATGTGCTTGACCTCTTAGTATCTCGCTTGGCGTTTACAGGTGCTTTCCATTCGATCTAGTTCGCTACTCAACAACTCACTTCGCAACTCAACAATGCTTACTGCTTTCCATTCGTTTCGGGCCCTACGCAAAATGAGCACATCAAAAACATATCGGGAGCAGAGTTCATGTGCACTAAACAATAAAAGAACTTCGAAAATCGCATCCGCGATTGTTGCTTTCGTGTTTATTTTCAGTCAAGACTTCATTCCTGTGTAAAGCTTTTAATTATACTGTGGCAAAAATCGTACGCTTTTAGTTCATATTTCGAACGTTTCGATAACTATGCGCAGAACATTTGGATATGACTTGTGAACCGGAAGAATATATCCTACCAACATTTTACTGAACGTTTCGCCTGAGTACATCATTCCATTCGTCGTCGTTCTTGTGCGCTGATGTGTTTCGGTCTGCCTCAAAGTTTACACCTTGAAGAAGCTCTCTACATCCGTGAAGTACCCTGAAAACCACCTCAAGAGATAGCAGTAATGCCGAGTGTGCCGCAAGGAAGTGTGATCGGGCCACATTAGTTATTTATTCGTTGGTTAGTTTGCAAGGCCGCGGACAACGGAGTTGGATAGGATGTCAAGGAAAGGATTGATTGGGGGATGCCGGAAGTGTGGAGATAAACCTGGCGTCGGTATTAGCCTGCTCTTAACAAAAGGCGCCGAGAATTCGGTTTCGTCACATTGTTGACAATTTTTGTCTCATAGGTCGGTCAAAGGTACCTGAAGATGGCACCTGTCTGACGAAGCCATTAGTACCAAAATAAGAAACCTGATGGAATAAATGGTTTTGGGCTAGACATAGTGTTTTTTCCTCCACTGAAAATGAATTGTTTAAATTGTAATTCTCTACGGAAATTATATTATTATGCGTTTCGATGTAACTTCGTCATTATATAATGGGGACCTGATGACTACGTTGTAGCGTCGAAACTCGTGGTAGTAATTTAGGTGGAAAAATACCATTGGCTTAATTAATTTATAATTTATTGTAAAAAACGTAAGCGGAATCCTAAAATTGACTTCATATGTAGGATGTCTCTTGGCTCATCTCGCGGAACGTTCGAATCCCCTCTGAGTTGGAGAATCCTCCGCTGCGCTACGCCTGTCAATGGTAAAAATCGACTCTCCCGACTCACTCCTCTACTTCCCCTCTTGTTGATCCTCAGCTCTCTTTAGGGTCACCCTTTGGAATTGCGGTCATTTTGTTCCCCATAAACGGCCAACGTGAAGAACCACGCAAATGGAGAACCGCCGAGAGTCGTGCAGTGTAGACAGCCTTCCTCCCCGTTTTGGATCCAAACGCGATGGCTCTACAGGGTGTTTCGAATTGACTCTGTAATATTTTAGGATATGATTAAGCAGATCAAAAAAAGAAAAGAATGCAATTGGACATGTGATCGAAAACGCACCATTACTCAGCTGTCTGTCGGTATGCGTTTTTCACGGAAAACCTGCTAAATAAAAACTATTTAAGATATAGACTTGATATTTAGTATAGCTGTTAATAGCATTGTTTTAAACTAGCATACGATATTTAATTATTTTCTAATACACCATTTCAAAATGGTGGACAGTCAAACTTTGCAATCCTTAATATCTTTGCACACAGAAATCGTATTAAAAAAGTGCAGGTATAAAAAAGTTGCGCCTTTTATGTACAAATAAAATGGCATCAATAAATGTTTCATACCTACTTAAACAATGAAATGGTCAATAGATTTTCAAACCAATATCAAATAGTTTAATACACACATACAACAATATAGTTTCAATAAATTTGCCATACCCTCTACAACAATGGTCAACCGATTTTCAAACCAAACGACAAAGATAATTTAATGCACACATACAACAATAAATCATAATTGATTTAAAATCATAAACAAGCTGATACTTTTACATTTAATGAATCAATAAAAGGAAATACATGATTTCATTCGTAAATCGTTCATTAAAATAATAAAATACAGAACAACATAATTAAAGAAGGTGTTCAAAATGTAGCTCTCCCGTAGCAATACAGCTCTCGCAACGCCTACGAAGAGACTCGCACCCTCTAGCCAGTATATTTTGATTATTCTTAATTTCATTTTCTGCATCTTGAATTAGGTCTACCAACTGCTCCCTGCTGTTGATCCACTGGCCATACACAGCTTGTTTCATTTGGCCCCAAAAGAAATCATCCATAGGATTGAGGTCGGCTGACCTAGGAGACCACAATACAGCAGTGCAATAAACTATATTTGTCGTTTGGCTTGAAAATCGTTTGACTATTGTTGTAGAGGGTATGGAAATTTTATTGAAACCATATTGTTGTATGTGTGCATAAACTATTTGATATTGGTATGAAAATCTATTGATCATTTCATTGTTTTAGTAGGTATGAAAAATTTATTGGTACCATTTTGTTTGTACATAAAAGGCGCAACTTTTTTATACTTGCACGTTTTTAATACGATTTCTGTGTACAAAGATATTAAGGATTGAAAAGTTAGACTGTCCACCATTTTGAAATGGTGTATTAGAAAATAATTAAATATCGTATGCTAGTTTAAAACAATGCTATTAACAGCTATACTAAATATCAAGTTTTTATCTTAAATTGTTTTTTATTTAGCAGGGTTTCTGTGAAAAACGCATACAGACAGACAGCTGAATAACGGTGCGTTTTCGGACACATCCAATTGAATTTTTTTCTTATTTTGATCTGCTTAATCATATCCTAAAATATTACAGAGTCATTACGAAACACCCTGTATAGTGGACGGTTCCAACAACTCTTCCAATAGTTCTGCCCGTATATACCTTTCTTTATTTGGTCAACTATGTGGTTTTCCCTATAATACTCACTGGCTATGCTGTTTTTTTCCGAGTCACGTGCTCACACCCGCTGTCTGGGCGTCGAAATGTTTGTGGTGAAGATGATGCTTTCATAGTTCTCGAACAATATTTTTGCCGCGGTTGAGATGACCTGTATTAGTGACGCATAAGTTTCAACGTTGAAGAAATTTTTACGGACTAAATTTCAGCCGTTTCGTGCCATAATTATCAAATAGGTTCTCGTATACGTTTCCACTTTTTGCTTGTTTCCATATTTTCTGAATTCTTCATACCTATATTATTTTAATTCCTTTCAATGTTTTTCGTTTTATTTCTCTGTTGTATTAGGGTGCGTATGCCGATATTTATCCTTTTTTTACCTGAAGATTTCAGTGGTAATATACTGTGGGATAAATTAACTGTCAGTCGTTAAAAGCGTTACATTAGAAAGTGATTAAATACATCGGTGTGTTTCTGACGTGTTTAATGCGTAGAATCCTGATTGGGTGAACGAGGGAGGGTGTAAATCTTCATTTAACAACTTCTTCCCTGTTTCTCTATGTCTCTTTTTACTGGATCCCTCTCTCTTTCAATTGTGGCTGACGTGATTTTTCTCTCATTGGAAGGGTATCTTTTGACGCTGACATTACGTTGTTTTGCCCTTCACATCATTAAGCTTTCACAGTGAATAAGCTATCCAATGTGAATGACAAACCCTGCATTGTACATCTTGTGAGAAATTTTTTTCATGGACTGCAAACTCCCAAGTTAATCGCCAATCATCCCATCAAAAATTCTCAAAAATGTCTGCGAAAAATTATTTATCTTCAGTATTCTTCGTGAGTCTAATTTTGAGAAACAATCGAGAGACAGAATTTCTCGTAGAATTTTTAAAATTCATTAGTCTTATTTTGGCCATTTTATGTGTATCATAAAATTTAGTCGGATAAATCTGTGATTAATCAGTAATATGGGTGGTAAACGATCCAGGAGGCAATGCATCGTGTGGAAGAGTGAGATGTCAGGTTTTAGTTGATAGTAAATGGTACGTCAGAAGTAATTTTCGCTCAATCATGTGCACCATATTGTGGTTCACTGAAGCTTCCGTGACGTTTAGGGAACGAAAACAAATTTTAAGTAAAGTATTTTTTTAAATAATTTTAATAAACTCCCTGAAAGTATTTTTTTAATAAATTTTTTTCTTCAAGATTCTCTTGATTTCTGCTTGAGTACAATTTTACTTCCCTGCGGGACACGGAGAGAATCAGAACCATGATCCCGATGCAGGGTCTGATATTTTCCTAGTAGCCAAAACGCGGCAAGTTCTTACTTTATTCGTGCACAGAAGTTCTTCAAGTGATCCAAATCCTATACGAGGGCGGACCCAGAAATAACCGGACAAAATTCGCTGCGTGCGTCGCTCTTGTAGTTCGAGCTTTTCCCACTGGATGGGTGTTAAGTAACCTCTCCTGAGTCATTATTGCAAGCAGCGTCCTTTTAGACGGTTGTAGCGAGCTCCTGCGACAGTTTTCGTTCGACGAGTTTATCGACCTCTTCGATTTTTGAAATGGCTGATATTCGAGAACAGCCTGCAGCGTTGAAATTTTGTTTTCTGCTTGGTAAAAGTGCGTCGGATGTGGTTGATATGTTGTCTATAGCTTATAAAGAACACGCCTTGAAAATAACTCAATTTTATGAGTGATATTCGCGATTCAAACGCGGCAACATGGCGATCGAAGAGATACAACGCCCGGGCCGGCCTTCCACGTCCAGAACTGATGAAAATGTGGAAAAATTCATGCGCTTGTGTACCAGAATAGAAAGCGTACTATTGATGAACTCGCTGAACCATCTGGTCTTTCGTGGAGTTCAGTGCAGCGCATTTTAGCTGAAGAATTGCAAATGAGACGAATTGAAACGGCGCGATTTGTGGTGGAGTGGGGACTGGTTCATCCACCATGACAATGCACCAGCTCACACAGCCATTTCTTTGTGTGATTATTTGGCGAAAAACCGCATGACAACGCTTCCTCACCCACCCTAATCACCAGATCTAGCACCTTGTGATTTCTTTTTGTTCTCCCGAATGAAAAAAGAGCTGAAAGGGAAACGTTTTGCAGACATTCCGGAGGTGAAAAGAGAATCGAAGGCGGCGCTGCAAGGCATCGGAAAGAACGAGTACCAAAGATGTTTCGCGCAGTGGAAAAAACGTTTGAACCAATGCATTAGCGTTAATGGAGAGTACTTCAAAGGTGAATGACGTTTCTAACAAAAAAAATAAATTCTGATATTTGAAAAAAATTGTGTCCTGTTATTTATGGGTCCCCCCTCGTATACCGAAGCAGGCTTTGCATGAGATAGGATACCTACGGAAAAATGTTTTCTTTTGTTTGATGTTCTCGAAAATCTGATAACATATTTAGCTGAGACAGCTTTATATTTCTCGTGACGGTGATGCGACCCAGCAACTGATGAATGGAAACTTAAATTTTACAAGTACTCAAACATGCGTCGATGCATCTGTGTATTTAGGCTCAGCGCGAACGTAAATAAATCGAGTCTCCGCGTTCCATCACGGGCGCCCGCCATGATCCTGAACGCCGACGTTGATAGACTGTACGGAGCGTAATCTTATTTTCCTTGGATGAACCAGCAACTTCTACTGTGGGACACGACTCATGCAGTCATGGGGTGGAGGTTCACGAGATTAAGTTTCCGCATTACCTTTTTTCACGTTTTCTTCGGTCCGAAGACGTGAGGACGCACTGAGAAGAATGGGGCCAATCGGCTGCTCCCCACCGATATGAATCCGCCAGTGGCCATCTGAAATTGATTCGCCATGGCACTATTTTTTATTCATGCTCCTACTTTTATGAATCGTGAAGTCTCGTTCTCTCTCTCATTCTCGGGGGATAATGTCTCGTACTCTTCAAATCGTTACCCCATTCCAGCCTCTAGAGTTGTTCCCATTCCGTACTGCCCTCCAACTCTTCCACATTCGCCAGGATTTGTGTTAAGAAGGAGACGTTTTAGCACCTGCAATACGTCTACCTAATTCCCTTGAGCCGCCGCAGGGGCGTGTGGCAGGGGGGTTAGGACACCAGCCATGATTAAGGGAGTGAATAAGAAAAAGGAAATGATAGGGGGATAGGACAAAATTTATGTGTATGTATTAGTGGCTTGCTCTGTTTTTGTCATCGGCACAAATGAAGCGTGGAAAGAAGGAATTTGCGGTCCTCTCTGTTCGGCAGAGTATCTCTCGTGTTTGGTTGCTTCTATGAGCATTAGAGATGAAGTGGGTGGTAAAAATAATATCCTCCCTGTATACCTGAAACTTGCGTATTTGAACTTTTCAAGTGGTAATCTTAGCCTTGAGTAAAGCCTCTTGAGTCTGTGACTCCCAACCTAGTCCTTTCTTCAGCTGTCTTTACACTCACTATTTACTTGTAGCAGTTTCTGACGGAGAATGCGGCTTTCCTAAGTAGCTATAAGTGTTGAGCAAATTTAGTTATATATGCAAATGGATATAGATGGGTGATTCGAAAAAAAGGAATTATTTTCAGGAAGAGAAGGATTGGTAGAGGGGATACAGGCGTCGGAGTTACCAGCTCTTAATCGAAAGGCGAGAATAAATTCAGTTTAACGTCCCAAACAACGTGCAGAGCACTACCCTTGATGTGCCCTTCTCGTGGCATTTAAGTTTAGTTTGGTATGCTCTTGGCAAACTTTCCTAGTATAGAAACCTGAATTTTTGAACCATTCGCAAAAGCATGTGTGAGGTGAATTCATAAGCGGTGGCCCAAACAATTACACTCTGTTTCATTGGAAGAAGAATTTCTATTTGAGGTCTTAGTTAAAAATCCCCCGGTATTTTTCAAACAGCATAGGTTGACATAGGCGAAAAAATGTGCAAGATAATCGCCATGTACGGGTTTGAACTGTAGGTACTTCGAAAATCACGATTTTTTTTCAAATGTGACCTTTCCCAATACTGGCCGCTGGCATTGGCGGATGTATCTTTAATTGCAGTTATGCTGGATTTATTTATTGGAATGCATGCATTCATAGTGAAATTCTGCGTGTTATTATGTGTTCGTGGTCTAATTTTGCTGGATATTTCTGTGGATTCAAGATTTTTCTGAGGTTAGAATACTCCCAAGTTTAATGGAATATAATCTTGGTGAGTGCGTTACATTAGTTGTGGACTTAGAGACCAAGTTTAGGCAAAAAATATAGTGACAAATGTTTAAATACCTGTGCCTTGTGAAAACGCATATTTGTTGAATGTAATGGAGGAGCCCTTGAAATATGGGCATCATTTTTTTGGAAGTCATGATGCTCTCTTAAATATTCTTTAAATGTCGGTCAGCAAACTAAATACTATTCCAAGCAATTGGATCAGTTCTTTTATTTGCTTTTTAGCATTTGGAAGAATGTGACCGGGATGAAAATACGTTGAGTTATCTGAGGGGTTAACCTTCAATTTTTTGTTTTACTGCTGGTTTTATGACAGTTACTTTTGGCCGCGCAATACGTACAGTTTTAGCTCAAATTCATGGTATTTAGGCATGGAAACTCGGTAGCGATGCGATTTTAACTTGTACTTCCTCGCTGAACGATAGAAATGCCGAAAGTCTAATATTGTTATGTGACCTCTTACATTAGGTATTTGATTCTAGGCAAATTAAGTCATTTGGATGTTTTTTTTTACCTACACATCGATATATCATGCTTAATGCCTGCTGCAAGAGCTCCGGATCTCTGTCGATAGGCCATCCAAACGATTCATTATTCAAACTAGCACGATAAGTACAGTAATGTATGTTCTTAGATGACTTTGTCTGTATGAGATGGATGGATGGAAAGATGAATAATCATCAATGGATAAACTTTGCTGTTTGACAGATACTTATACGCAATGTCTTTTTCAATAGATAAAACAAGCACGTCTCTTGAAATTTTACGTGCAGTCATTATGATCATCATCATAGGTACGAGTTTGTGGTGTTCGTTGCGAAAACCCTCTTGCCCACCACCTTGTTCCATGTCAATTACTTCATTCTTTCATAAATTATTGCTTCAGTATCTGACGTCCTGTAGCTACTTGCAATACGTCCTTCAACTTTCTCTGCGCGTAGTTCCATTCCATTTCGAGCTATCTTTGACTATTATCTCAGCAGCGACCAGTTTATGTTCTTATTGTTATCATTATCCTTCATCCATGATCTCACATTGAATTATAAGTATTGCAAGAATCCACCCTAAATCCTTAAACCCGTCTGTGATCGCCGGGGAAATATTAGACGAATGAGACATGTAGTGGAGGTTAATGTTGAGAGATTTGGAGTTAAACATTTGAAAGCCGAAAGTAAACTGGCGTGGAAAGAGGGATTATTCAGAAGAGTAATCGGTATACCGATGTTTATTTTTACCTTTGGTGAAATTCATCCTAATCTCAGTCAATGAATGAATGGGTTAATTTTATAGCTTGTTGGATGTTCACGTAAACACTACCTAAAATAGAATAATACTATTGGTATGTCCCCATGTTCATTACAATAGGCCCATTCACGCTACGACAGGTGGATAATATTTATTAAGAGGTGAAATGTCACGCCCAAATATGTAATATTATTCCCTGTAAGCCTTATCAAGGACGTGTGGCTGTGGACCAAACGCATGGTCGATCAATGGATAAAAGCCTGAGGAATTGACGGAATGGTTTGGCGTTAAATTGAATTCTCCAGCCTTGATTCTGATCGTTTGGAAAGCGATCAATCATTGATATCGGTTCATTATTGCTAAGCAACACGTGTGAAAAATGTACATGGTGATTAATTAGTGTATCAACCTAACAGGTCGTTTGATGGCAAAAAATCATCAATACCATTGGTATACGTCGTATATATGTTTGATTAATTGGACCATCGAATGATCCGGGTGGAGGACGCCACTGCATAAAGAAATCCTCGTGCGTGAATATACCCTCCCTTTGTTTGCAACCTCGGTTACATCCTACTGGTTCCTATCATTCCCATCTTCACGATCGTTTGGTGTATTGGTTACTTGCGGAGGCTATCGACAACCGAGTTCGTTTGTTCAATTTAGGACACGCGGATAGGTTGATGTAGGTAGGATTAGTCGGGGGATGGAGGTAGAGTGGAGAGAAACCCGGCAAGGGCAGTGGCCATGCACTGAACGATAGACGCCAATGGAGTCCACAGTTTTATGTGCTAACCGAAGGACTAGGTACCGCAATTGAAGCACTCTCCACGCGTAAAGATCGGGATTCAATGAAAGACATACCTACGCCTCTGTCTGGGATTTAAACCCGGCTCTAAGAGTTCTGTTGTGGAATGAAGGGAGAGTGAAAAAACCCAGCATCAGCATCACCCCACTCTTATTAACGAATCGCGCCAAGTGCCTTTAGTTTGACTTCCCATTCGACGGTTATATAGAGCGTTCCAAATTTAGCTGACAGAATGGGTCTAATGGAGAACACTGCCGCCAAACTTACGCTCCGTGTACTTACATCTAGGCTACGTAGATTACCATTCCCAACACCCCGCTAAATTAAAGAAGTTACTTTAGTGAATAGTATTAGTGTATTTCAATACTCCTAAATGTACAGTGAGTACGCTGCACGATGTTAATGCTCCTGATGCTACTGGCAACATCGCACCTCCGGCCTCACAGAGATTGTCACAGGAAATGAATTTCCATGAGCCTCCTCACTGTCAACTAAATGTGGAACGCCACATAGCACTCCACCTTGAAATGCTTTACTCGTAATACCCAGGTAGGGATCAGGGTTCTGCTGAAAATATCTCGAAATATGCCGGGACTCGGGTCCCCGGGATAGGAATCCAGTGCTGTATTCACCTCATCAATCCGACCTTCTCCCCGTGTTTGATATCTCTGCTTGCTTTCCATTCTCCCTCTCCGTTTTTTCTTCTCCCTCACTCCCTCTTTCGTCCTTTATCAATTATCCATCGACTCTTCACTTGTTCCGATTCGCCATAAATCTTTCGCGCTGCTTCGTCGCTTGACCTCCTTTTCGTTCCCACCTCTCTCTTTCTCTCTCCCTTTGACTCCCAGTGTGTGTATATCTCGCCGGCCATATATCTTCCGTCGTCCTCTTCCTGCCTTCCCCTCTCTTCTCTCCCCCCCCGCCCTCCCACCCTCCTCTGCGTCTCCCACCACGGTGAGAAGATGCATGAAATGGCATTGCGCAACGCATAAAACATTTAGATTTAGAATGGAATCCGAATGTATTCAATATCGGTGCATACCTTTGCTCTCAGTTTTTTTTATTCTTATCTGTGCGAAACATTCCTTTTCCGGGAACTTCCACCACCACTTTCGACCATGCTGACATTTTCTTTCTATCTGTAGAGACATGTGGTTTATTTTTTTATATGCTGCGTACAGTTAGTTTTTCTCTCTGCCATAGATGTGTGTGAGCCTCGAACCGATGCAGCGGAGATTTCAAAAGCATTTGTGATGGTAACCATCGGAGGAAATAGTCAGAAAGCCATATTGGGGTGAATCTACAATACTAGCTAGGCGATGGAGAATGTGACGGGTTTACCATCACTGAGGCATGGCGAACGGAAAACCTTGACGAACATGTAAAGTGAATATTGCTGTGAAAATTACAAACTAGCATCGATTAGTAGTTGAAATATAGGTACCACGTGAATTTTCTGTTACCTTGAAGGCTAGTTGGGTAGGTGAAATGGCGTCATTTTTGGTAGAACCGTGTTGTTCTGTTGCTGTGACAACAGTTTCGCCAGGCCCGCCTAGAGCTAAGCACTATCTCTCGTTTACTTTTTTTGTCCGAGTATCTTTTTACCATTTGCTTGATCAATCCCAGCCTCTTTCATGCTGCGTCGCAAATGTTTTAAAATGTGTTTTCCTCGCGATAGGCCCCAAGTTTTGGGACGCCGAGGCACTAGATTTCACCCTGCACGCTCAAGCATGTGAATTTCAGATTGAAGAGTATTTGCGAAATAATTCGCTGGCAATGGTCTATGGATTCTCTATTAGACCAGCCTCCGAGTGATGCATTTGCGATTGTTCCGTATTTCCATCGGATTCATCACCAGTAGTCATCAATCCGAAGATTAGTTTGTATCAACTCTCCATTCCACTCTCTTCTATGCCTTATTCCAACATAATTTTTTACTTTGAGGTCCTTCATGACTTGCTTGATGCATTCTTGGTATTCCCCCTATAATTCTTCCCATCTATTTCTCCTTCCAATATAGCTTTTAAAAGCTGTTATGTCGCAAAATGTGTCATATAAGTTTGCCCTCCTTCTTCTCAGGGTTTTCATCATACTTCTTTTCTCTTCCCTCGTGTTAATATTTCAAAAAGAATCAAAATGCATTTTGGTGTCCCCGTAATTCCTGCATAGTCGACCACCCTTCCATCCTCCTAACCATTTCCACTTGGGTCCTGACCATCCCTTCTCTCTGCCCTACCCAACACCCCTCCCACTCGCTTTGAAGCATCCGTTCTGCTTCCCTGCATCTCCCTACCCTTCTCTCACATCCATCTTCCCCCATCCCACCCTTAGACACCCACCCCCGCTCTGGCACTTTTTCTCTCCGACACCAACCCCCTCCCTCCCAATGCGCCTATCTCTTCCTCCCTGCTGCCGAAGCACCTCTCTCAGTCACCCTCCCCGAGGTAAACGGGTCTGCCGAGAGAACCACTGGGCCGGGAGGAAGGGAGGGAAAGGGTGGTTGGGTGGGTGGGTGGGCACCGAGAGGTCAGAGGTGGCCTGAAGGAGGCTACGCAGCAGGGAGGGAGGGAGAAGGAGGGGAAGTGGATGAGTGTGGAGGGGAGAGTGGAGTGGGGGAAGGTGACGGAGGGGAGGGGATGGGGTTTTCCATCTCCTCTTTTGCTTCTTCTTCCTGCTCTCCTATATCTCTCTTTCGGTCCGACCTCGCTCCTTTTTCGTCTGTCCTTTTATGGGAGAGAAAAGGAGCGGTTGAATTGAATAAAAACGCTGGTCTTTCAAAAGTCAATTTCACCAGTGTCCACATAATATCTCACTGATTGTTTTCATTATCCAATGATTTTACATCCATTCGGTGGGTGATCTTCCATAAGTTTTCGTGATAGAATTGATCCATCGTTTGTAATAATTGGAAATAAAGGATGCAATAAAAGAAATAAATGTAGGTATCTTTGGGGGAAAACAATATTTTTTATTCTTCTTTCTTTTTCTTGTTGCCTATGATTAAGTTTTTGCTTTCTTTCTTACGTTACGAAGATTTTCTCCCGCCAATAATTATGCGAAATTCCACATATTTTTTCCTCTTACTGATAGATGAAGTACGTCTGGAAATTTGTAAATGTTTTACGGTCGCAAAAAAATTAGGTCTTCCGCCGGTTTGATTGCTGAAGGGAACATTTTTTTACGAGTTATTTGGGGGATCATGCTAGGTACGCTAAGGAAGTTGTTTTGCTGATAGGAGTGGGGAGTGGAGGGCTACAGCAAACCTTTGGATTGATGACTGCTGATGATGAAGGTTGTTTATGATGTTGCCCTCATAAAAAGTGGTAGACTTTTTAGGGTGTCATTGCTCCTTAGTGCCACTTTCAGTGCAATGAATAGATACTCTTAAGGCTCTTCAACTATAGTAACCTAATCTTCTCGCTTTGATCTCGTCTTTTCCTTTTCAGATACATTTATTTCATTCTCGTTTTTATGTATTCCCCACTTGCTCTGTGTATACCTTTTCCTCGACATTCACGCTCTCTTTCTCGTATTTCTCTTCATTTTTATTATATATTAGCTTCGCAGTTCCTTTTTGTGCTTTTTACTGCCCGTCAATCACTTAGATCGTTCAAATTATTTCTACTTCCATTTCCCCGCCCTTCTTTCTTTTCGTTAGCTTTTTCCGTTTCTCTGTCTTGAGTACTCTGCGCCTTGTGTGTATTTGCCATAAGAGAGTATTTACTGTGCACCAGAAATATTAACTTGTTAGACCCGCGGAAAAAATTAAAGCACGTGTGCTAGGGAGAAAATGGTAGAAATTATTGCTCGAAAAAATTACTAATCGATTCTTAAATAAAATAACGGATATTAGTGAGTGTGTACATTGACACGTCATGGATATGCTATTTCCAGTACTGGATATTTTCTCGTGGGAATTTCAAATCAAACTTGGTAGGATATGTCATCCCCTGTGGGCGCTGAGGTAATAACCATCAGTCTATAGTCATAGCCTGCCAACTCTAGGGCCGCGGGTACGAGTTCCATCTGAGTAGATTTTTTAACACCCAGGGCATGGTTGTTTGTTAATGTCCGACGTTGTTTTTTTACGAAACACCCGCTGTAAAGGCCTAAGAGGCTGTTTTCGGGTTGATGGTTAGTAAATAAAATGAACCTTATGAATTTAGACCCTTTTAAGTTTGATGTATCGCAGCCGAAGCGGTTTAGGGCTGTGGTCTTAACTATCTCTCCGCTTCCTTATTCCTCTTTTAGACACGCCAACATATTCCGCTGCCTCTCCTTACTTCCCAGTGAACTATCCTCCCTGTCCATCATTTCTTCTTTACCTCCGCTCTTTGTTTTCATTTGTATTTATGAATTATACTCTCTCATGGTCATTCCCTCTGTTTCCTCTCAAATATTGCGTTAATTCCTCCGGGGGTTTGCCCATCGCCCGTATTTACCACTTACATTCGTTATCTCTCTCTTCCTTCAAAACTCCTCTCTTACCTCCTCCACCCTCTAGAATTTTTTCATGTTTTCTTTTGCCTTTCTCTATCCTCCTTAACCAAATGCCATTTAAGAAAGCACTAAAGGAAAATTTATCGTTCTTACGTATTCACAAATGTTGTAATATATTTATTTATGCCAACATAACCTATTCTATTTATTTTCAAAAATCATGTTTTAAATGACGCTGGTCAGAAGGTGAAAATAATTGTCTTGGGAAAGAATAAATTTTTTTGTGGCATTGCAGTTTGTCATATGTGTGAATAACTGTGTGCAGGATGCATTTCTTACCCATAACTAAAGTGTTAAAAGAGCTACGAGCCAGTTTTTTTGGCGGTTTTTATTGCTGTATTTCAGGCATTCTAGAGTTCACCCAATTAAATCCTGGAAAAAGTCATGCCTGAAATCCCTAACTTCGTGAATTATATTGAAATTTAACTTTATTCTCTTGAAAAGCTTGAATCAATTTATTGATTATTTTTTTAAATAAATAATAATGAATTGATTATTGTGCGTGTAAAAGAATATTAGAGAATCACCATTTGGGTAAACGAGCCGAGGAAGAAAAGATAGTCGGTAACGGTTTCGGAATAGCTAGTCCATCCTTTCGACGTTTCCCAGTTAGGTGTTATAATGCTTCAGAATTCGAGGGTTCCACTCAACGCGTTAAAATATGCATTCTATCACTTAATTTACTCCTAAAATACACAAATGTTATTTCGGAAGACAAGCCTGTTTAAAATTAGGTTTTTGGCCTTTATTTTAATAATACTGTTTTTGCGAAAGTCCAGGAGCAATGCATCAGGTAATGAGAACATTAGAGCTACCTAGATCTACTTACTTAAAAGTGCCCAACTAGTTTAAAATGACGTGAATAGTTTTATTACTATTTCCGACGGCGTAACTTATGCATTTATCGCCAAATATTTTGACTAAAATTCATACAAACACTAAGGTGTGGTGTTTCTGCTACACCTTTTCTGGTTGTACTTTCGTTGACTCCAGTCAATTCTGTTCGCTTCTTGACAAAGCTTTTTTTCGCGTGGATACTTCGCGTATATTTCTCGCGAGCTAACGCTTAGCGTGCGATCGGTCAGTCTTCCTCCCACAATGCCACCCCCATTCGGTCCGGCGCCTCTTGGCTGTCTCCACTCGTTTTCTTACACCTCTCCACTCTTTTGAGGGCGGGCATGGAGAGTTGAATCGCGAGGGTGGTGGTAGAGGGAGGAGGGGTCGAAGAAGCTGGTGCAACCCGGGTAAGGAGTCTCTTCTTTTCTTCGGCGAAAACGATGGAAAAAGGAAGGACACGAGAATGTCTTCAAAGAGAGAAGGGTGGAGGGAACGGGAGTCGTGGAAGATGTGCGTTCAAGGGTTTCGTCTGCGTAGGAGGACGTATGGAGAAGTTCTCGACCCACCTCACACAAGGGGGAGCCTCCTCTATGTGGGAGGATGAAGAGAGGGAGGGGAGAAAGAGGGTGGCGTTTTAAGGAAGAGAGCGGGGAAGGGTGCATCTTTGCCGCGTACTCGCGAAAGGTATGAAGGACAAAAGGCAAAGAGGGTGGTATCTATTTGTACTGCATTGTTGAGGTGCGCGTCAACAAATCAAGGCATCCGGTTCGGTGGTGGCTGTAGAAGAGGGTGGTTGGAATGTGGAGGCGCTTCTTTCCTTCTTCTTCTCCTTCACCTCGTGGCATCCCGAGCTAAGCCTTATTCTTCTTCGTTTGAACCATCCATTCATTCATCCATTTGGGTCACTTGAGGGGAATGGACGTTGAGAAAATGCTCTGAAAAATCTTAGGAATCCCATTCGTGCGAATTGAATCTCTCTACAGTACTTGCGGTTCTCATTTATTGGACATACTCGACTATCTTGTATCTTTGGTGAGTTCCCTTTACTATTTGATGACTTTAAAAAAAAATGGCTTGCTAACATAATTTTGCTTTACCTGCGCCGGAAAATCAAAATTTCTAAAGAAAAAGTGTTTGAAGTTTAATGAAAATCAATTGGGAAGTGGTGAATACTTAAATGGAAAAAGGTGATTAGTTATAATTTATACATGCGTTTTCACTTCTCTGGAATTTACCAGTTTCTTGGGGTTATGACGTACCTTGTCATTCCTGAGCGGAATTGTTATAATAGGACGGTTTGGGCAACCTGTTCAACTACAAATTTACTCTCCAATTTACTGCTTGGAGCAGAGCGTTGGAGGTCTTCAAGTTTTACAAAGGTCCTTTGAAATATTTACCTTAGACAATGTAAATTTGTCTTCACCTCAAGCATACCTAAGTGAAATATTTTCAGCACTTATATTGTTCATTGGGAGCTATGTTATATCAACAACCAAGTTCGTAAGTGCAATACTTCATGGTTGGGAATGCCTTATTAAGATTGGTTTTAGTAATTATATTTAATACTCAATTATTTCGGTTTATTTCCCCTTTTTTCTTGTCAATGATGTTAATTTTTGATTTGCAATGTCGCCCCGATAGTAATAGTGAAAAAAAGAAATCCCTGAAATTTTTTCGGAGAAAAAATGTTATTTCCGAAATATATATCGAAAAATATACGAAATTTCACCCAGTACATATTATTAATTTAAACATCTGATATTAAAATTCAGTGGGATATGTGAGGAATTCTATTCTTGCGAGTACCTAAATCAGTCTAGATTGTGCATTTGATTTTTGGAAAAACGGGTCATAATTGGCCCTCGCTACATTTCTTCAAAGATATACGTTTATTTTATTGGGGCGGTCAATTTTGACACTGAATAACAGGGTTCTGATCACGTAAATTGGGAAACGCCTTTCTCGGAGGGGTGATCCAATGCTGCGCAGCTGTTGGGAGAGATGGGCTGGGCCCAAATCCATTCCAACCAACCACTCATTCATTCCCCGGCATGAGTTTCACCACCCGAAGTTCGCTCGAATTTTGCTTTTCGGTTGATTACAAACGCGGTTTGATTCCGGGTAATATTTGGCGCTGTAGTAAATTTAAGCGAGGAGGATTAGTACAAAACCTTTTGAAAATATACTAAAACTTATAATTGAACTAACACTACTTTGTATTTTCCACAGTTTTTTTGTATTGTACCAGATGGAGGCATTACATCCGAAACCGGTCGTTTTATGGAAAATTAAAACGTGGCAACACTAAGTTGTGTTAATTAAATTATGGAAATATTCCACAAAGTTCAATCTTCATCTTAACATTGTGCTAAAATTTGTATATATATGTTCTTTCACGGTTGACATTAGAGTTGGTATGATTTCATCATAAAATCGTATTGAGCCTGAAAATTGATAGTGTCCCGTTCCAATCTATCCTTCCCCTTTGGGCTTGAGCGGCTGTTAGGAATTTTTTCACAACCTTCCTGAGTCGAGATAATGTCCGGTGTAGATGGCAACAAGGCGGATTTGGTTTCTTCTACCGGTCACGTTTTGGGCTACATGAGTATTTTTAAAACTTGGCAACCATTTGCCTAAACTCACAAACCTCAGAACGAAAACACGATTGTCTAATGCTTGATTTAAATCAGTTATATACCACATATTGCCTGTGCGTGAATAATTTAACTTCTGATCAGCAGCAGCTATTTTGTTCAATGGTTTAATAAATTATTGGACTATTCTCTGAGGCATAATTTTTTAATAGCCTTTTTGCTTATGATTACTTTTTTAATTGATATCGTAATTCTATGTGATTACCTTATAGGAAAACCTGATAATCCCAATTTTTTCTAACTTTTTATCGTATTTTTAATCTAATAACAGCAAGCAATCGTGCTAAAAGTTACTACATTATACCGTGACAGAAGTTTAAGTTGGGAAAAGTTATCACCTGTAGTACTTTGTTCAAACCAGAGGAGTACCTATCAAGGCTGGATTCGCTTCCGCGCCTTAGAAATGGGATAAGAGAGAGGTGAAAGGGAGGAACGGATGTATTGGTAGTGATGGAATGGAGGAAGGCGGGATGGGTAATTACGGGAGGGCGCGAAGCGGGGCCAGGAGAAGGGACGAGACGGAAGGCGAGCAGGAAGGACGATCGGAATTAAAAGGAGAGAGTGAGTGAAGGGAAAAAGGGGCGGGGGGATGAAGTGTCGGGTTAGCGGAGGATGGCGCACTCTGGTCGCAGGGGGGAGTGGAAGGGTCGGCGGCGACCGTGGACTCGGAGAGCGCGCACGCTCGCCAGGAGTGTTTTGAGAGACGGTTTATGCGAGTGGGGGATTGGGAAGGGGGGTAAGGTTGAGGTTGGATAGGCGTTTATGTATAGTTTATTGTGCGGTGGGTCCGAGGGCGCGTCAGCGGCAGTGGTCATTAGCGCCTCGCCACGATGGAGGTGGAAAATTATGCGCGGAAGGGTGGAGGTGAGGGAACGAGGTCGAAGGAGGAATTCGCGCCAAAGGAGCGAGCCAAAGAGGTGATGCCTTTAGATCTGCACCTAACGACAACTGGGGCGTGTGGCAGGGAATGTTGAGGCACTGGTCGTGAGTGATTCGTTCACAGGAGAATTTTTATTCCCATAACTTATTATTTTAATGTCTCACATACCGATTCAATGAGAAAGAACGCATTTTAACAGTATGATGGAAACTGAGGATTTCGTGATATATTTTAACTCTTTACACCTCAGTCAATATCTGTAGTTGTACACCTATTTATTCAAACTTATTATTTGGTACATCCTTTAAGGGAAGCCTATAGCAATAGAGTTAGCGCCCAGCATTCGTAAAAGGCAGTTGATAGCAAAGTTTTCTACTAAAATTGCTTCGTTTCTCGTACCGTGTTTTGAAGTATTACGATTTAAGTTCTAATGCTTTTTGGAGAAAATTAATGAGATCAAAGTGATGTAAAGTGGTTTATTTATTTAGAGTTTTTGAGAATAAAAGTGAAAAAAGTTTGCAAGGAGTTTCCTCATAACGCTATATCTTGTTAAAAACTGGAATTTTATTTCGGAGTCAGGCGAGATGTGGGTGAATCGGATAGCTGAATCCTTATTAATCATATTTCATTCCATGGACAATGTTAAGGCCATTGTAATATCTTCATTCACCATTCATGGACGTGATTACTCGTTTGCTATTCACATCCGATATCAGAAAATAATTATTTTTATTTTCGTGAGCATACGTGTTTTCAGCAAGTTTAAATTTTCTTAGTAAACGGTCTGAAGGTATTTTTATGAGAAATTTTAAAGTGATGAAGGTTTCGAGGACATTCTCAGCTGGACTGAAAATCTAAAATACGCCGTCTCAACGAGAACTTCGATAACGTCCAGCGTCGGGTAACCTAAAGGTATTGCTCTGGGATGCAATCTGATAACCTGCTTCCTGGAAAAACCAACAAGTAATGTGTGCATAATGGAAGGACATAAACCTTTTGTTACATGCAGTCAGTAAGAGATCCGTATTGCCGCGTAAGTGGCAAGAAAACCTCTTTTTAAGGGTCCTCTCACAATGCAGTAATTCAGGCGTGGCTTTTGGATCGTCAGCTATTCTTTGCCACGTGGTTCAGTTTTTATTGCCGTTTGAAGGAACTATTTAGTTGATGAGGCATTAAATTTTCTCCGCACTGACATGTATATTATCGAATGACTTTGAAATCCGTCTTACTCCATTAAAATGGACTGTGCCAGTCGGGTGATTTTTGCTTGCCGGACTCAAATCTGAAAGGCTCAACTTTTCCACTGCCGTCATAAATAGCTCCGAAGATAAGTAGAATGGGATAGTGTGACTGTAAAAACCGACATGATATAAAACTTGTGTAACTTGAATGTGCCTTGTCAAGTGATTGAGTGGTGTATTTTAAAAAGGGGTGGTAGGTATCATTCACATAATTACTGCCAGAAGGAGGACGTATTTGGAGTAGGCATAGAGATTCATTATGATTGTATGCTCTTTTTGGTCTGCGCCTGTACTTTTCTCATATTTACTATAGCATTAAGTACTCACATCACGATGTATATTTTGTTGTGAATATCAGATAATATTATATTTATTATTCAACGCAACAAGTAAAAACGGGTCAATTTAAGAAAGGAAAGGTTGTATAAACGGCTCTCCTTCACTGATATTTTTAGTACTTAAATGTAGTATACTTTACTACATTTACGATTTAACTGACATAAGACTACAAGGAAGTGTTCATATTCTTTCAACTGATTCTGACGAAAATTATAAACCCAATAGTGCCGCACTATGAATGTCGTATTAAATACAATAGAAAAAATAGTCCGATGAACGGAATTCAATGAAATAAGTACAAAAGTACTATCCGCTTCGATGAAAAAATACCAAAGACTCTCACTATCCAATTGATCAACAATTATAATGCATCAATAAGTATTTTTTGTCACATTTACAAATTCAAATTATTTTCTAAATAATGAAGGATCGTGTTTTACCATTTCACCTTATGAAAAGTAATATTTATTGATTAATTATAGAATAATTACATGAAATCCGAGAAATATATTCGGTTTTACACGAATTAAACTGTCATTATCAAGTGTTTCAGTCCTAATCGGCCAACCAGAGTTTTTAAAAATCATTATGCATTAAATGGTACGCCCTGATAAGACCTCTTGCCAATATCAGTATTTACTACGTCTTAGTACGTATCCGTAAGTCTTCCTCAAAAGGCTTTCCATCCTTTTTCCATCCGTGTTTTGTTACTAGTTCATTATTCCTCTGGGTGTGCTGCTTGATTCTGTCGCATGGAGCTCCTAGTGAACCCTCCGTAAATATTTCGCTGAAACTAGTAAAGAGACTTATAACTCGCGGAAGCACAAGCTTATTACTGAGTTATCAAGCGTTTTATCCTACTTTGGTAATCTATGATATATTTCATATGACTACGATATGCCTCAGGACGTGTGCCATATCCATCTGGGCCTTCGTTATCGTTTGGTGTTATGAATGTTCCTAGCCTCTTCCTCTCTTCATTTACTATTTTAATTTATAGTTTACAATTTGATTGAGATTATAGTACTTAGGAAAGGAAGTAATTTCATAAATACAATGTTGGTTATTGTAAAATAACATATAATAAAATATTTTCATTCATTTTGATGACAAACGCATCGAAAAATTCTTCAGAGGCTGCTTCTATTTTTCTCTGGATTTGGAAATTGATTTATGGATATATATTGATGTATTTTCTTTGTGGGACAGGAATGAAACTATAGTATGTCCTTCCTCATCCGCCTTATCTCTTGACATAATGATAAAACCCTATCTAACTACGAAACTAATTAATAGAGTGTACGATATGTTCCCTATTGTTGGGTCATTGTTAAATAAAAAATAATACACTGTGTCAATAGATATGGATGCACGAATACAAAAATATGTTACAGAAATATACACACTATGATCCGCTGTCCGAGCGTTTGGACATTGCCATTATCAGATTATTATAAACAATGTGGCATACTTGAAGTAAGATTTCCATACTCATTGGGGAAAAATAAGGATTGGTATCCATCCTTGCAAAGACCCAGAGCAGGAAAACGCCCGCATAAGATTGGGGGGGCGTGAAAAGGAAAAGGAAGTGAAGAGAGGAGACTAATGGCAAGGAGAAGGAATGAGGGAGAAGGGAGTAAGAGGGAGGAAGGTTGTGGGAAGGGAGGCCCCGAGGAGGGACTCGGAGAAACGGAGGTTCGAGGGAGGAATGGGTTTAAGAAGGGAGAGAAGCAAGGAGAGTTTAGATCCGGAAGGATAAGGTGCGTGGAGTGTGGGTGTGGGTGGATGTGGACGCGCGTAGGCGTGGGAGTGTTAAAGCGAAGGGGGGGCTGACTTTGGAGTGGAGTAGGAAGAGGAGGGGGAGGAGTAGAGGGAAAGAAAGGTTCGACGAGGTCAGGAACTGTAGCACAAGAGTGGGTGGAGAGGGTGATGAATAAGTATGCATGGCACAGCTTTTTCCTCTGTGACCCCTCAGCCACCTTTTGAATGAAGGGAGGAGAGAGATCGGACTTATCTGTCCAGCGACCTCTCTTAATCCCGTTTCTCTTTCGAAGGGGGGGTTTCTTGATGGCACGTTTGCAGAATCACTTAGGAGCAAACGAAGAAGCGCGGTAGGGATCCAGGGGGAAAAGTGTCTTTTAATGTTCGCCAAACGTCCCAGTTTTTTCCGCACCTTTTATGACACTGTGACGGTGATTGCAACGTGCAGTAAACCCACGCGCTCAAATCTCTTTGGCCGCGTGCTCTGTTGAATATGCGTTGCTCCAACTGTGGCGCTCGCGGGCCAGCGGAGGTCGCTGGCACCTCATTGGGAGGTCGCGATGAATGCTGCTGCATGAGTGATTTTAATGGTTCTCGTTCATTGTGCCTGATGAAACACCGTTGAAAAGAACTTCTTTCAGCATTCGTACTTCAGACTCATTATTTGCATTGTTCGTGACAGCGTTTCCAGCTCCGATATTTGCCGTCTATTTTATGGACTAATTTGAAACATGCTTGCATGAAGAAATATTTTCTTGGACCTTTTTGTCCCACCCATTGTCACAAAAACGTCCCATTTCATTTAATTTTACTTTTTCGTGTGTTTTATGTTTCTCTACGTTGGCATTGCGATGACTGTTTTTCGTTGCGTATGTTACGAAATTATCTCTTAGGCATCCTGCCATTTTTTGCCATCAGGCATGCCATTTTTTGAGAGCAGTGTGGAATGACTGACAAGTGAGCCGTGATAAATAAGTTTTGTGTTTTATACATTCAAGGTAGTTTTAATAATTCTGGATACTGCGTATTTTTATTTCATTTCGAACGCTGATATGGAGTCTAGTAAATTTTGGCAGAAAAAATGTCGCCTTACTGGTGCCTAATATGGAATCGAAATACATCGTTTTAATTTTTTTCTGTGATTTCTTTGGTCATTAAAGGCACCTATCTTTTATTTTTGTTGTGATGGTCAACATTGTCCCCACCGATCAGTAATTTTCAATCGCCGTTCATCCCGTAAATACCTCCCATTTTGTACATCGAGCTAACGTTCTTTTCGTTATTCATTGTTCTCATTATTCACTTGTCCTCCACTTCATGGTTCCTTCCATTAGAAATCGATGGTTGGCTATTGTGCTCAATTATGGGTTCAGTTAGTTTCCATATTCTTCTCTGTCTTTCATGAATTACTCCCAGCCCTCGCCATTCAAAGAGCACCCTTTTCATTTCCATCATCATTCTCCATCGCCAAGTGTCTATCACATCCATTTTCATTTTCTTACCATTTCCCATCGTCCGGGTCTCGTTACGGTAGGAAAGTTAACTCCTCATAGGTTCGCGTTTTTATGGTCCCTCGTGTCATTTGCCGATGTATCTTGATTCTTCTCCAGGTGGTTTCAAATCTTTACATTAAAAAAAAATCCATCCTTTCTTTGGAAGTCCTCTAAGCGTTTCCTGTCATCTACATCCACATCTACTGCGACATATCTCTCCTCTTATGGACTGGTTAAGTAGTCCTTCGTTCTCCGTCATGCTGCTTGTTCTCCGGTCTCATTTTCTCATTTTATTGTACTATTGCGTCTCATAATCTCTCCTTCCGCATATCTCGGCTTCCGCTCTGCTCTCTTTTTTTCCGTACCCCGTCATCTTTTCCACTCAGCTCCATCCATGCTACTTACTTTATACCCCTCTTTTGACTTCCAACTTGCCCTTATAATGCAGGTATCCATTTTATTTTAGATAATACCATGTATATTTTATCTCCATTAGTTAACACAAATGAGAAATTCCAACTTGTCATCCATGCCGTTCAACAAAAACTCACATTTCGCTAACAACATGCCTAAGCTATTGAAAACAACTGACTCACAAAAATTCCAATTCTTCGGAGAGTTTATTACTATTGCTGGTCTATTATCCTGGAATGACTATACCGCCTTTGGCGCCATTTTAACGCAACTATTTCGTTTTGCCTGAAATGTAAACGGTAATTTGCTTTTAACTTGAATCGCAAGATATTTTTGGTGCCTTTGTTTTACTCTTTCGTAGCTTCTTAGAAATAGATTGACTTCGTATGAAAATATTTTTTCCGGGTGGTTCACATAATTTTTTATCTTCATGCCCATGTCTAACTGGCTTTACTTGTCGAAAAGTAATATGGAAAGATAGAATGCTGTGAAAACTTTAAGATAAGAATACGTTTTTATGTTAGTGACATGAAAATGAATGAAAGTGACATTTTCTTTATTCTTCGGTGGAATCTTCAGTGACATTTTAGACCACGGCAAGTATTCCAAAGGCGGTTCTCTCTTGACTGCATCGTCGTCCTTATGCATTCTACCAGCTAATGGGAAATTGAAAACACACCGTTATTCCCCACAAAATACCAAACTAATGAAAAGCAGAAGTACGTCAGAAAAATGTCGGTTGTTCTTCGGACACGTGTATTACCTAGTGGCTACTTACCCTAGGAGATTACTTCCGCGCCATTGAAACTAAACTAATCCGAATTTATCTGTTGTAAATTCTTCAATCACTCGAAGTTTAAGACGGATCGGTCCCTTCGATTTGCTATCGTTAAATTGCCTGGAATAATGATCGTCTTACCCCAGGTTTTTACAAATATTGCATTTCAACGTGACAGATGAAATATTATATTTTGGTTTCACCTATTTATTTTAAATTTGTCGCAAACATTGTGTGGAATGGTAGGCTTCTGTTGGCGTAATTACATTGACGACGCGATTTTTTCTACGACTATGTAGAAAGCGACAGAAATATTACTTATATTCATTCTACGCGGGGATCTCCTTTAGATGATCCGTTAGCCTGGGACTAGTCTTCTAAAGCGACCCGTTAGGCACCATACAAAGTGAAATTAAATTGACGGCGGCGAGCAGAGAAGAGATGGGTGAGGGTTGAGTTGGAGAAGGGGGAGCAGCTGACGTTTTAAGAAGAGGAGTGCACTTAAATAGGAAGAACTCTCGGAATGCACCCCTCTACCCTCCCTCCCCCCTCACAGACCACATTGCCATACCTAAGGAAGGCTCCTTAGCCATACCATTCCAATCTCTTTCTCTCTCCCTCACCCCCTATGCTCGCCATATTTACCTCCCTCACCAATTCTCCACCCCCGTCTTAGTCCCCCTGCCTTCTTTCCACTCCCCCCGTGTTCGACTTATATCCCCTCTCTCTGCTACTTCCACCTCCTCCACCTCACTCTGGCTATCCAGTCGCATCCACTGCTGGCCTCATGCCACGAAGCAGCGCGGGGTAACAGCTCTTTCCACTCCCGAAGCATTGTGCTTCAATCTGAAGCCGCGAGTTCGTTCTCTCTTGCCCCGCGAAACATTTCCTCGCGAGATCGAAGACGACGATAAAGGCTGAATATTTATATTCAGCCTTCTCTTCCCGCCGAGAGAGAGGGAAGAGTGGTTGGTTATAGGGGCTGAAAGAAGGAGTCTGAGTTCTTAAAGAGTCACCACCACTTTTTAAGAGCAGCCTCTTCTTGAGTAGACTGAGGTGAGGAAGGTGAGTGAAGGAGTTTAGTGCTCTTAAAAAAATAATCTCGGCATAAATGAGACTTGGTTGGCGGTAGAGGTGAGCACCTTGAGCAAAATAAGCCTTGTAAATTCTTAAAACGTAAAAACTTTTTTTTCGATAGACTGAAGAAAACTAAAAGAAAATTTCGTTTGAATGGGGAAATAGGCGGAAAATGTTTTTCGCCTGATCCATGCGATCGGTATTCATCTTTTGCTCAAGCATTATCATAATGATTGATTTAACGCACAAATTAGCTCCAACGGAGACCTTAACTGCTTACACGGTTTGTTAAAGTGTTTCTGAACACGAGTCATAAACTCCTTCGTACTTCCAAAATCGCTACCTTTATCTACCCATTATCCTTTTTCTATCCATTATCCTATCTATTTCTATGATAATCCGAGGGAGGTTTTCCTTATACAATGTAGTGTCACCCAGGCCTCGAAATTTTGTAGCTTTTCCTCAGATAGTGTATATTTAAGGATCGACCAAGCATTGACTTGGGTATTTTTTGTGCATTACGTGTGTTCTCGGAGTATATCAGGAACATTACACTGCAAAAATAACTTTGCTGAGGAAAATATGTGATACGATTTTAAAATATAAGCAAATGCTAGTAGATATATTAAATTTAAAAAAATTTAATGCTTAAAAACCTTCATGTGGATTCATTTTTCGGCCTCTCAAGGCGGAGGCGATAGGAGATTGGAGTATTCTTTCAAAATCCCAAGGGGTTTCCTTACGTAAAGGAGCATTGATGGTTTTGTAAGGTAGAATGGCTGTTTTTTAATCTCCCGAATGACGGGAACGTAAAATATTCCGTTTGAGATGCCTCTTTACAACGTTGGTTAATTCTCAATCGATGGTTTCCCTTAACTGGAGGTGGCAGGGATCTTTTAAGAGACTCCGTGGCTTTTATTTATTGGGAAATGAGGTATGCTTTCGGTATCGCGTCGAGATATCGTATATACATCCTGTGGACGCTAAGCGATGCTTGGAATTAAGTGTGAAATCCAGCTTCAGATTAGAGTTTTGCGTTGGAGAGGGAGAAGGATATATTTAATGGTCTCATCAATCGCGGATGGTGGATATATGGCTCGAAGCGATGCTCAATGGCGCGAGAGCCGATGGCAAGCGTGATAACCTATCGTTGATTCGTCGATACCTTAGATTTGATCGTGGCGAGCCTGAAAACTCACGATTGAAGAGAGTCAATTTATGATTTATACTAGAAAACCTGTTTTCTGTAGGCATTAATCAGCCCACTGTTAAGGATAAAGCAAATCCCAAGTTAAAGTGAGTATTTGTCGTGTAAGTTTTCGTGTTCCATCTATTATTCTTTGTGTTCGATTTCTAGATGATAAAATTAAGCTTTTGCCAATGAATCACATGACTTGAGGACCTTGAAAAATGAAGGCAGATACAGTTACGAATGAATAAAAGGCAGGACATTTATGTATATAACGAGGAATTTCACCATTATGCCGGAAAAAATAATGGGTAGCACATCGTAACTTCACATCTATAAATCTTATTGTTGCGCCCAAGGCTTTGATTTTGTATTCCAACTTTAAAATTAATCTCAATTTATTTCAGTTTTGAACTTCGTGGATCGCATTCATATTTTCAAAGCTCTCGCCTCGGGATCGGTTAGCCTGACCTGACCTGTCCTGTGTAGCCTGTCTGAACACAGAATTAAATGAAGCAATCAGTAGAATATTAACTGTCATTATGGCATTGTGGTCAACTCAACCGCTGGACATTATATAGGTCGTCATTATATTTTTTTAAATATTGATTCACCATAGTGAATTGGTATCATATTGTTGAAATTACAATACTTACTTTTTTTATTTTTTTTTCAAACTCATATACGATTATGAAAGTGCCAAATCTAGATAATTTTTTAAAAAGTGGTTCACATGGAATTAGAATGCTGCCTATTGGTGTTTTGGTGTATTGCTGTACATCATCATTTTAAACATATTTGTCTGGGTGAAATGTATCTCAGATATTTCTTAATCTTGTTTTTAATAGAGAAAACATGCTTTTCACGGGGAGGTTTCAATGGTAAAATCAGAAAACTTTCCTTTAACCTACCAAGAAATCCATATGCTATTAGTCGGTGGTTAAGATTGGAGGTTTGGGAGCAATACAAATTATTACTGATTTTTATCTGGAACACGACTTTTTCCTACTTATTCCTACACGTTACAACGTTAGAAATACATTTTTATTTGAACACGATGCATAAAGTAGTCGATCATTGAACTGTTAATAATACATCGTTTTTTTCACTCTGGATTGTTTTTCCCAAATGTTCTGCTTCTCTCGAACCTCAAGTCAAACCCCTAAAAATATGAGGATCGGTTTGATATGGTGGATGGAGTACTGGCTTCCTACTACGTGGACTCTACGTGGATTCCTACTGTGACGAATATTTTTCAGTGAAAGCCCAATCCCTGCGTATGTTCTGTGGGGAGAGCATTTCAAGGGCAGTACTCCACATGCTGGATGGTACGTGGACCTGTGGCTCCCTCATTCCCGCCATTCGTTAACGGTAGGCTCCTACCGATTTTGGGTTTCTCTCCACCTTTCCTCCTATCCCCATATGATCCTCCCCCTTCCAAGCTACCCACCTGCCCCCAATGGCGCGAATGACCTCAGTTGTCGGTCGCATCCCCCAAATAACCAGCCAACCAATCGAAAAATGAATTTATTCCACGATCATCGCTCATATTAGCAAAAAGGGAACTCGATTCACTTTCTAGACGATTGAATAAGATGATTCGTGAGTGCGGCCCATGTTAATAACGCCGCTTATTTTTTTGCCGCATCCCAAGACACTGTAGAGTGGAAAAAAATAAACATCTCGCTCCTCCCGCCGCAATTACTTAATCTTTGGATTTATATATATATTTTTTTTAATCCGCTTCCTCCCACTCCTCCCTCGCGCTCTTTCTCTCGATTAGTATTTCGGAGCGGGCGCGAGGGAGGTCCTCCCACGGGTCCTTCTTCCTCACATGAGAAGAAACGGAGTCCCATTCCGGGAATTTCTGGTATGCTCGGACGAAACGAAATACGGCGTCCGTAATAATTCCTTTTAGATTTTCCGAAGTGATCACAATTAGTTAAAAAGCCGAATCTCACCCTCCCTCCGCATGTTTTTTCTTCACCTTTTCGCCTTCTAGATCTTCTTCGTCCGCCGATGGGAACGACCGAGGGTTGGCAGGGGATTTGTAATAAAACAAGATGAAGAAGGGAGCAGGGGGGGGGGGAGAGGAGGAAATAATAAGGACGGATCTTCCTTCCCTCCTACTCTCTCTCCCGTGTGTTTCGAGGGCATGGGAACATAAATCTTCTTCTCCGCGTAAAATGCCGTGCGCGGGTGGAAACACGCGAGGGAGATTGGAGGAGAATCGGAGGAGAGGATTCCTTCTCTATGCCTTTCGGTGCTTTTTTCTTTCATTCTATTTTGGGAATCTTTCTCTGTTTTGGCTGGTAGGTATATGTTGAGACATCGGATCGGTGAGGTGGCAAGAGCCCGGGTTCAAATCCCGTGCTGTAGTGTATATTTTTCAGCGTAAACCGATGCCTGTTCTAGTTTTTCTCTGCCGCAACTCTAGATATGGAAGGAGGAGAATGGAAGGAAGTCAAATTGATATTGAAATGGCGAGTTTGGCGAGTGAAATGCTTAAAGCACACCCTCAATGAGGCTGAACGGGGTCGATCAAGACTTATGTAGACATCTCTTTGTCAGTGATTGAGAGAAATGAGCTGCGAATAACGCTCATAAATCATCGCATGATCCTTCTCTATATATCTGATAATCGCTGCCGTGACAGTGTTTTTCCATTATTATGGCTAATTCTTACATTCAAGCATACAAAGGTAGTTTTTTTTCCAGATGTACAGTCAATATGTAGTGCAAATGAGTAGTATTTTGAAAGATCTTCGGTTCACATCTGATCATTAGATACACGATAACCATAGCCATTTATGAGCATTCAAAGGATTTTAATCCATTCGCAAACACCCAGCAAGGTGAGTGGATTTGGGTATATATTTTTAAATGCCATTATTAAATTGAAATGAAATTATACGATGATATAAATATGTTACTAAAGACTATATATCACGGATCTATTCTGTTTCAAGTTAAGGATGAATATAGTATTCTAACACTATGCAAAAAGTAGTCAGATTAGAAGCTGACTATATTTTGGAAAACTATGGATGTTGTCATACTCATCTTTTTTTACTGCCATACTTACAAATTAACCATTGCCCTCCATGTATCTATAGTTTCTATATTTTCTTGCCTATTCTTACCGGCCAGGAGGTTCATGTAAACACATATACCGACGTTCTGTGTAATCCGTCAACCATACAAATGGTCCAAACTTTAAAGAGTTGTAGTGAGTGACGTTTCGCGTGCTTTCGTGGCAGTATTTTAGGCGGCTTTTTTTAATCCCTTCATTTCGTCCATTTGTTTCGTTCGTTTTTTTTACACGATGTTGGAGAGAGCGGGAGACTAACAACAAACACATTCTATGCGTGTTCGGGTGCGGAAAAATCCCAAATATTCCGTCTAACTCATTCCTCTTCCGAGACCCACCCACGCACCCAACAGCACACTCACGCACTTGACTCATCCCGTGAGACAAGAGGACCACCTTGGAAGGTGAAGAGAGAGAGAGAAAGAGAGAGATAGAAAAGAGTGTAAGTGTATATAATAGAGGAAGGAGGAGATATGCTCTGGAGGAGGAGGGGAAGAAACAAGAGGGTGGGGTTTTGGAGGAGGGGAAAGGAGGGGTGGGAGTGGGTCTCCCTTCCTCTTTCGGCGTTGGGTCGAGAGGGAGGAAAAAAAGGCGACCAACCGGATGAACTTGACTTTATTCTCTTCAAACTTTATTTAACTTTTTTTATTTTTTGGGGGCAAAGTTGAGAGCCCCAGTTGTTATAAATAATGACTCCCAATTTCACGTGGCCAGGAATTTTTCGGGGCATGGGGGGTGGACGGTGGGAAAAATGAGAACTTACGAAACGGAGGAGAGTTGCTGGGTGTGTTTGTGTGTGTGATGGAGGGAAAGGTTTGTGAGCGAGGATTTATGAGTTGGGGGAAATGCAGGAACACTTCCCGGAAGGCGCGTTCACATCAAACATAACTTAATCCTTTCCGGATCAAAATTTTTATTTTTGATAAACATTTTTACTTTCAATTGCATGCATAATAAATTTCCAAAATGCATTAATTTTAAAAGAAAAACTGCTGGAGAAGTTACAACTTGACAAGAACAATAATGAATAGGATATAAAACTTGGTAGGTATATGTGGTCCCCGCTATAGGCTTTCGCTTCTTCAGGGTATAGAAAGATGAGTTTTTGTTTTGGCTTTCATTTGCTGAGAAGTGCTTCCTCCTTTTCGTAAAAAAATGGAGGTAACAGAAAAACATTAAAATTGTTTACAGTATATTTTAAATTGTAAATTTGCTTTAATTGCACCCAATACAACACATATTGCATTTGTAAATGAGCTGAGATGAACCCATAGATGTGTGCCAAATTTGGCACACCTTGCATTGAAGGGTTAAGAATGCAACTCCATATGAGTAGACTCGTCATGAACAATCATGCAACTTTACCAGGAGTCGAGTGATATTTTCCAGATGATTCTATTTCTTATGATGTTATGTATTTAAACATTAGCACGCGGCTGTGTTCCCTCGTTATTTGTGTATTTTTCTAAAAAAAAACAATTTTTTATGGAACACTTAATATAGGTGATTTCTCAGAGTTACATTTTCCATCGCGGCCTGGGTTTTGACGTGAATAAAACTGTGGGATCACCAACATTGTTTATTTCAAGCATGAAATATTCTACCAAGGTTCACCTGATAATACAAAGTACATGATACTTGAGAACAAAAGCTGTGGTGGATTTTGAGTATACCGGAACTAGCCACGGTATAACCTCTACGGAGTCACCTGCAAGTGCAGGTAAGTGCGAAATTCCACAGAGGATATATCCATCGCCTTGACCGGGACTCGAACCTGTATCCCTCGTTTTCGTAAAATACACAAGGGAAAAGGACGCTTGCGTAGCTTACCTGGTACTCTGCGCTAATTCGAGGGATCCTGGGTAGAGTCCCGGTGAAGGGGAATGATTTTTACTTTATGGAATTTCGCACTTAAAAACAGGGTGCAAACGTGTCTTGGGAGCAAATAATGTGAATATTTCCCAAATTTGATCAAGATCTCTTTCCCTAATTTGACCAAGAGATTTTCTTCTGTAGTGTCCTTTGTCCAGTAACGCTTCCAATATTTGAAACTCCCATCTATTTTGTCGCACAAAATGTGGTCGTTTGGAAGCCCGCTCAGTGAGAATCGACTCCCTCTTAAATAGAATTAGACTTTTTATTTCATCTCTCGTAAGTGGTGGCGCATTTTAATGCGCATAGTTAGCTTTTGGTTAAGTTGACTTATGAGATCTTCCTTCTTTTTGAATGGCCAACTACGGCATAATGCGTAGAGACTTGCTATGGGAAAAATCCTCCTAGAACGTGAATTGAACCTTTGGCTTTCTGGGCCAATGCGTCGCAGCCCTCAACGCTACCCAGGCTTCCTGATTGTCTTCGAAATTTTTGCAGGATTTAAGGATATTGATACCATGCCCTTACGGTCCATCGAGGATGGTAACGTAAGGGAAATGAGCACCTCAACTAACCCACAACCCATGGGACTAAATCCATCAGCAAATCATCAGATATAAGTAGGTTAAGTATTACAGGCAGTAAGATAGGCTAATTAGTTGAGAATGTTACCTTCTGCGCTAAATTCGGTTATGAAATGCGTGTGTTGTTGCTAGGAGACAAAACTCACTTGGACCGAGAATCGAACCACGTATATTTGGCTTTCCGGGCAAACTCCGGCCGGACTTAATTCTTATGCCAGTTTTAGTAGTGTTTAAGGATTTGCTTCATTTTTTTCATGGTGCTATTTTACGCATTTCATCGCAGACATTTTAACAGAGGGTAACAACTTCATTTAACGAAAAAACTGAAGAGCTTAACGAGATCCACATTTTAGGCTACATTATGTCCTCAAATCAACTGTTAGCGCTCTGTATCCGACTCACAAATTAAGCAGTCAGCAGGAGAAGTTACGCTATCAAGTTATGTTCTTATGTTCTGAGCGAACTAGCCTTCATTTATTCTTACCCATATGCCCACAATTCTTTGCTCTCCACTTGCTCTTCTCCCCTTCGCCGAGTGGCATATAGGAATTTAATTGGAGAGAATGAATCATGCGTTGCGTAAAAAGGGCCATCTTGGGAGTAATCGACGTGGTATGATGGACGAAAAAATACACGAAACGAGGGACGGACGGGTTAGAGCACTAATCGCAAGGTTCTCTCGTGATTTTTACCCCTCTTGTCATCAGGGCCACGTTGGGTGTCCCGACAAAATGATGAGGTACATTATGGCGGAGAAATTATTCCACGGTTTATTTTTTCGGCGCCGGTGATTTTTACTATCGCTGGTATTAATAATATTTTAATTGCCTTTTCCCCATTGCCGATAAAATTCCATTCCCGTGAGTAATGCTTGTGCTGTAACCCAAAGCTTGTTAGTGAGTGCCGTCGTCATGAGTTGTTGGGAGACATATTGTCTCGGAGTGAAAGTGCCTTCAGCTTTTCATCCGTTGTTCAGCTGGGTAAGTGAGAACATCATTCTACAATTGCGCAAATTTGTCCAGTGAGTTAGATTATAGTCCTCAGAATCTTTTGTTTTGCACTTTAAAACGTAATGGAAAAATATTTGTTTAATGATATGTGGCTCAGGCGTGACGCGTGTACGTTTTAAATTTTTCTTACTCCAGTTATTCCTTGGGGAAAATGATAATGAAGTAGGTTATTATAAGCGTATTTTCTTTCAGACACTTGTAACGAAAATAAGTAATGAGTTACTATGGAACTTCCTCGGAAAACAGCATCTTTGAAATGATGCTGTTTTCCGAGGAAATTTCTGAAATTACTTCGTTGCTTTTCGTAATTTTGTATTCGTCTCATCAGCTCAGTTTCCAAATTGCTAGCCCCTGCTTTCACATACTTTATGAATTTAATGCCAATTTGCAGTATCTATTTTTATTTTTTCCCTGTAAATCAAAAGTGTATTCTTTTAACTAGTGGGTTACATACTCATTTATAAGCTGTATGACTTCAACTGAACAGAAGTTTTTCACTGGATTTTGAGGCAGAAGACTTAGTTTAAATATTAGAGGCTTAAGAAAGACCACATTGTTTCACTGAGTCACGTGGAGAGAGATAAAATAGTACTAGGTGTAATAGGTGGACTGTTATTATATAATTATTTCAAAGTGAATTCTTTTAAAAAGCTCTACTCATCTAATAACCTTTATGCCGTCAGCGAAACATGTTTTCACAGCATTTTGGGGATGAAGGCTTCATTAAATATTTATTAAGGACAAAAGGAAGGATTATATTGTTACTCAGAGTCGATTGTTATGCCAAGAATAATGTAGTACATTAAAAACTTCCATTTCAAAATACCGTAACCGGTCATTCTTTCATTGGTCGTTCGTTCCTAAGATTGGCTGTCTGCAGCCCTTTATTCTCCCCTGTGTAATTCCAGTCCCCTAGTTCCTACTTCCTGGTATTCTACCCTTACCGATAGATTACCCTGTTAATGAGTAAACAACCACCGATCACAACCAGAGAAGAGACTACGTCAAATGCATATAAATGTAGCCGTTAGATCTAGGTACCGTTGGGCGGATCAATAGTTCGAGTCTTGGCCCGGTCATATAATTTTTTCCTCCGACTTGCCTATCCCTGCGCCGTGTAATAATGAACGAAGATGGAGAAAGGGGTCTCCAGAAGTGGGGTTGGGAGGAAATGGGAGGGATAAGGAGGGAGGCTTAGGGGGAGTGGGGATGTACTATAATGAGGGGGCGATGTTGGAGAAGGATCGGAGGCCGAGATTAGAGGGTGGGTGGGGAGGAGTGGCGCCGGATGGGCCGGCGCTGATAGCGCTGCCGTTGAGGGTGGGTGAAAGGACGCGGGGCTAGGGTGTGAGATAAGACGGGAGAAGAATAGAGGAAAATCCTTATGGAAGGGAGGGCATTGGGAAGAATGTCCAAATAATGGACTAAGAGAGTCGCGCTAAAAAGAAAGGGATGGGTTGCCACGCGAGTTATGGGTCTGCGGTCGCTGAAATTCCCCATTGGGGTTAGCTTGGAGTTCAGTGGAGCTACTCGGTGGATGTTCATGCTAAAAGGTATTAAAAAACCCTATTTAGTCCACTAAAAGCTTATTACCGGGTCATTTTTCAACTATTTTAAAATCATTTCCTAGGTATCAAAAACGTTTACCGGCAAAATTCGTTGTCTCGGGCGTAACTTTATGGAATTTGGATGGAACTGCATGTTGCAATAGAGGAACTAGGTTTGTTTTTACACACAAAATTTATTTGTGCTTTAATTATTTTACGTGGAATAACAAAATTAGCCAGCATTGCAATGAAACTTCTAGATAATTGATTAATGATTAGTGGTCAAAACGAAGTGTTTTAAAGCCATCCAACTTTAATTAATATGCCTTTTTAAGCACAAAATTGTTATCTTTGGCAAAGGAGATTAGATTTGTAACATCCGTGCTGCTTTTGCATTTATTTACTACGCCCAAGGAATTATTACCCTAGCGTTGCCTTGACAGTAAAAGGCAATCCGTCATCTTCAAGGGAAAATTAAACTCAATGTACATCCTCTGAAACTAATTAGCTGCGTTTTATTTTGCGATGTTATTAGCTCCGTTCTGTATCTTTTTAAATCTGAATCTGAGTCTTAATAACTTTCATTGACTTCAGGGGTTTAATTTGGACTTGATTGGGAAAGTGTTAACATTCATCGTGTCAAAAGTTTTAAACTTGGTTTCACCCTAGTGTCCATATGACGACGTATCAAGCTACAGACTAAATTTACTAGTTTTAAATACTTGTTTTTTCCCATGTCGGCATTCGTAATGAATCAGTGAACTTTCCCATTGAAGAACTGAGGAATCTCAGGCAGTAGCCTCAGTTGTTTTGCTTTCTCTGATTTTTTATCGTTAAAATGTGAAATCATTGCCTCCAGTTTCTTATGCTATCTCTGTGGCGTGTGGGTATTCGCATGTTTATGCTCTGGAAGTAGAGGCAATTGCCATTCCAACTGAATGAGTCAATTTATATTTTCGAAATGCCGCTGTTTACTTCTTTCTCTTGTAGTTATCATGCTATGCTTTTGCATTTCTTGCTGGATTTTAATTGGTACTCCTTATACTGAAATCACTAGCCACAGCTGATTTAAAAAATTATATTGATGAAGGGGGTGCAAAAGTTTAATTGCCGATTATCTATTGTTGGTAATTATCCTGCTTGACTTGCTAACAAGTCGAAATAGTTTCTTATACGTTTAGATAACATGCAGTTTTATACATTACATATTTGTTACGTTATTGGGGCTAGTTTATGATGTATTGCACCCATCATGTCCTTCATTCTTGCGTCAAATATAAGCGTCATCTATTTTTGTACAGCTATAAAAATCGAGAATTAGTGTAACATATATTCATAGCTGTGATTTAGTTATAAATATGCGGGAGCGACATGACAAATCATGGGTTAGACTCGCAGAGTTTTGCAATCAATGATAAACCACAGTGGCTTTCCAACCTTAGCCTTTAAAATTAAGGTTTTTTGATAGTATGTGTACAGTTGTTTTTATTTATTTCCGACGGTTTCTCTCTCACTTCAGATTAAGCGTTATCACGCGGGTAACTCCGTATGGAGTATGTGAGTGGCTGTCCTGATGGCCAAGAATGAATATATCTCGGATTTTATTTAAGATAAGTATCTTAGGCTTGTTTTGTACAGTTTTTACGCAATCATTCCATGCCTATTATTTTCTCTCTCACTTTTTGGTTTGACTCTCCTTGACTAGACTTATAGCTGATGGCAACATTTCACAGCGGAACCGTAACGAGATATTTGCATACCGAACGGCTACCGGTGGCTTAGAAGATTCAATTACGCTACTCCACCGTACCATTCTGTTTGTAAGCTGCTATTCAATCTATAAAGAAATGGTGAAATGACACCTTTAGGCAAATTTATTCCACTTTTGTCCCCGTTGGTACTTTCCACTCTAGTTAGTTAGCATAATACTTAACGACGGTTATACTTATCCGCGTGGTTACGACCCAACGCTACCTCAACGCGAACGAAATTGGTCTTGGAGTCTGTCCGGGAAAATTCTGCTCGCGGAATAATGCTATAAATAAACCTCCGCGATGACCCCTGTGTGCGTTTTTCCGTCCATGTGCCCACCTCGAGTTATGTTTTTATCGTCGGAAGAATGAAAGAGGTTCGCAGCATCGCATTGCTTTAGGAGCCGGGATAAGTCGTTATAAATTCAATGGTTCCACAACCATAAGAAATGCACAGAGATATGCATCGTCTGCAAAGCCTCAAGAAAGAGAGAGTTAAATTGATTTGAATAGTACCGAGGAAGAAGTCTTACAAGTCAGGAAATGGAATTTCGATTGCGGTTAGGTTTTGGTATGTTAAACGCCTTCGTAAATATCCTTCCTGCTTAAAGATAACCGCATTTATATCGGTGGCGATTTTCGCATGAAAAATACGCGGTGTGCAAGCGCGGCCAGACGGGAATATTTACGGAGGCAATTAAGTTTTCCGGCAGATTAAAACCGATTAGTCGCGTCCGTCTGGGAGACGGGAAGACCTTAGCGAGTGAAACTAAAGCGGTTTGAATGGCTAAGCAAATAGTAATGGGGCTGTTAATACAAGGCGACAGTCGTTAGGGTAGTCGCCTTATTCGACGACGATCGAAAGCGAGGGGTCAGACGCGGGGATTTGATTGAGGGCGATCTTTCCTCTCGACTGTGTTTCCCTCTTGCATTTGAATTTCGTATAGACCAGTGGTTCTCTACCTTTTTTGCTCAAATCCCCGCTTTCACCATAGTTTAGGATAACATTTCCCTTTCCAAAATAAATTATTAAATCATAATTTAATTCCGCAAAAGAAAATAATGCGCATATTTTAAGAATTGGTTTTGCTTCAGCGTGCTCTTTTAGGGTTGAATTAAGGTAGTTTAGACGAGATATCACGTGACATAAAATTCGATGAATTTTTATACATATATATCATCTTTCCATTGATATCATATTTTGTGATAATTACTTAACGAGATACATGCCAAAAAAATACCAGCCATTTTCCATGGAAAATAGTACGGGTATGCACTCGTTAGAAACTTTAAGAAATGAGGAATTTGTGATGCATAGATCGTGTCAGAAACTTAACACTGTGTAGTTTGTATGCTTTCTCAACTATTAACAAAAATAATTCAATTACTCTTCACCGTAATTGCTACATAATTGCAAAAATAACCTTTGGTTGTGAAGGCATTTTCAGCGTACGGGATGAAAAGAATGAGTAAAGTTAAAACCTTATAGATGAACATTTTGCTTTGAAACTTTGCATTTATGAAAAACAATTATCTTTAAATTCATTAATTTAAAGCAAATTGTTTTTGTCATTAATATTTCAGTATTTGCTTTAAGATTTTTGCGATTGCTTACATTTAAAAATAAAATTTGAATATTGTCTCTTTTATGACTAGCGAAAAATCTCGCTCAAACTACCTTAAGATATAGAAACTCGTCACGAAAATCAGCGGTTGTTGTGAGTGTGATGTCCTATAGTTTGAACCTAGACCAATTCCTCGAGAATTTTGATATATTTCAAGTGACATGTTAGAAGAAAGTTATGAGAGGATCATGCTAGCTGATCAACGGAAAACCTTAAATATCACGTAATTCCCTCTTTGTCTTAGCAATGGACCTTAAAAACCCGGGGAAAGATCACACATAACTGTGAAGATCAGCCTTAAACCAAGACTAAGCTATTGACGGGGTCTTCGACTTAAACGTTAAATTATAAATTTTTGATGATCAATGTAAAAAATACCTTTGCTCGGAAGCATTTGGGTAATCATAATACGAAAAAATTAAAATAATGCAGTATCGAAGTCAAAGTAATCGACGATAATATTACCTTCCGGAGTCCGCTTCAAACTTGCTGCTATGTTATTTCTGTGTTTTGATGACTTTGACCCGCTTCGAAATTTTTCTTTATGTTTAGCCAAGATTCATTTTCTTTGAATGAATAAGCACTACTTTTCCTGCAGGGCACTGCTATTATTTGTAACATGATATTGAAGAAGTCCATTTCAATGCGGGGTTGTTAGTGGAGACAAAAGTTTTATCATATTAAGTAACTCTGATATCGCAAATTATTAATGTTAAGGTTCGCTCTAAGTAATTCTCTTTATGAAAAATTGTTTTTCAGGCTCCTATTTCTTCAAACTGCCTATCTTTGTTCATTAAGTCATCGTTATAATTTATTAATAATTGAAAAAGCACCCCCGTTTTTTGTGTTAACGCTTTGTCAACTAAGATTCTTTGAAGTAACCCAATATTTCATAGAAAAGCTATTTTTATGTAGGATATATATTGAAATCTGGGACTTGGATTCGTTACATTTAAGTGCAAATTTCCGCGTTAAATTTGCTCATACAAATATTTTCCAAAGATGCATTTTTTAAAGTGCTCCAATGCTTTAATACTCCTCTAAAATTTCAAAAAAATAACTGTATCGCCTTAGTTTACATAACTTAAGTTAGTTGCCTACATCATTTGTTCCAGTGTCATTTCTATCCCTTCCCTTGTAGATTTAAATGCGCCATATATTCAAGCACTTTCGCCTCCTAGCTCTAGCAGCCAATAGGAATTGGAATTCAGCGGTCTTAAACGTTTCTTGTCACGTAACTCCTTCCGCACACCCAATAAAATTTACTCCTAGTCATAACCATGGCTTCTCCGCTCGTCTAACAAATGAATGGCGCTAATATACAGGAAATATTGTCGTTCATAAAAAATGGACGATTTCATATTTATGATTTTTTTTGCCCCCCCCCCCCCCCCATCAAACTTCATCGTGATTAAATACCTAAGCACACCAATCCCAGGGTCGGGTGACGTGGGGGTGGGGCATTGGTACCTACGTAGCGATCCTAAGGGAAGGGGTTCCTTGGAAGGAATGCAAAACGTTCGTTAGAAATGAAACCGAGAGCGTTAAAGCAATTAACTCTAATGATGACCATTATATTGAAAGGACCCCTTCCGACCACCCATGTCTCAGCTCCATTTGGTTGATGAAAGATTTTTTACTCTATTAACGATTCCATCTGTGATGGAGCACTCGAAACGGTACGCCCAAATGATACCCGGAGTTAATAACGTCGTCTTCTTTTTTTCACATCCCTCCTTAATGGGTTAACGACAATGATTAATTTTTTAAGAGAATACTCCGCCTAATAAGGTGATGGGATACGGATGCACTGCAGGAATTATCTTGTTATTTAAGAGCAATAGACTTATGATTAAAAGGATTGGGGATTTTTGTCTCTGGGGGGCTGCAATCATTAGAATCGTTCCTCATGTTTTAATTTATCGTATCAGAAGGAAGTGAGTGTTTAATCCGATTTTATTTGTAATCTGGGATATATCCAACTATTGTGAGTGTTGCTGTTTACGCATGTTGAATCGCAAGTGTTTTCTAGAGCTAGAAACTATTACAAATATTGTGCATCTGCGTTTCACCCTAGAGTTTTCTATGTAACCGGCCAATTTAAAGGGAGGTAAGAAGAAATTATTTGAAAAAATATAGCTCTGATAATTCTTGACTCTGAGCTAATTCATGTTTTTTAGCGGGTGACTGTCATATGCGCGTCTTAGTGTCACCACTTTAATAGTTCATCCAATAGGTTTGAGTTTTTTGTGCTCCAATGGCTTAAATTATATCAAACCATGTAACCTGCGACCTTAATTCTAAGTACAACTCAATGCCCATAACCGAGTTACGAATCAAACCGGCGACTTTCGGGTTGTTAGTCCAGCACGTTACCGATCCGGCTACAGCGGCTTGCTATTCCCTCACTGTATTTCACCTACGCATGTCGAATTTTCACTCTGTATTCAAATAATAAAAATAGAACTCTGACTATCACTTTGTTTAGTCATGAGAATTGCATCCCGTTTCGACGTTTCGGTGCCACTAATGAAAACACTCATAAGTGCAATTTTTCTAATGAAACAAGTAGACTGTGCAAAGTCAGTTCTTATAATTTGAAAATGATGTTCCACAGAGTAACGCCAAATATGGTTGACATCATTTGCTCTGAATCTACCATTAAGAATATTTATTCCTCGAATGCACGTTGTCTATTCACACATTACATCCATTTATTAGGTAAATGTTTTTGGCTTGGATCACCATTGCAATACCTCTAATAAAATATTCAATTATACGTCATTCTGATCACTCTTAATATTCAGGCACGCATACTAAAAGTGAAGACACAGCAGATATACCACACTCACTAATACGTTTTGATATAAATTTCAACAAAACTGATGAACTGTTTGGCACTCCGTGTCACCAAAACATTTTGCGGAGTCCTTGAAATACAGCAAAGATGTACACTGAGGAGGGATTTATGCATGAAATAAGTGATCACTGTTTTTTTTATTTTTATGAAACACTTGATGTTTATTTAATCTACAAGTTTAATGAGTCTTATCTCGAGTAACCTCATAGAGTAATCACTATATGGTCTACTCTATGGTCTCGCCAACATTTTTATGTGAATGTGGGATGCACATTTCTCGCGAGGAATTCATTAGGCTTACCTTAGCTGCACGCCAAGGTTAACTCAGTTCATTTCACTCCTGCCCTTCCTCGTCGTCTCATTTCAGGGTGTCTATGCGAAAATACAACTTTTTATCGCATGATTCTGGCGATTCAGCATTTTCGAGTCGTCAGGTCTTGTCCGCATGCAATAATTATTGATCAAATGGTTGTGGACCATGCGGTGCTTCTACGAAATCATGTGGCAGTTTGCTATTTATGCGTGCGATAATTATCACGGAATTTCGTGAATCTACCAGCAGAGGAACCGAGAATCTTACAGGCCCAACCTGGCCACTGTCCGCTTTCAGCAATGCGGCACACAGATGAAAAACCAACTATATTTCTCCAAATCGAATGTGCTCTCATTTTTTTCATTCCCCGCGACTCTTTGGAAGAGGCAAAAAGAATGGATGCGAATTACTTATCACGGTCGCCGTCTGAGGGAGGGCTCGAGGATTGGAGAAGATCTTTCTTTCTCATTTGAGCCGCGGATAGGGTTCGCGCGTGGGTGGATGGGCGAGACACGAAACAAAAGAGTGTGGTGACGCGCCAGAGTAAGTGAGGGGGGGGGTGTTAGGTGGTGGTTAGCAAGGGGGAAGGTAGAGTAGAAGGACGGCATAAGTATGCATCCGGGTGTACCGTTAATGAGAGGGGTGTGTGGGACGGATGGGGTGGTTGAGAAGAGCGATAGCGGGCGGCGGGCGCTACGGTGGCTGTTGCCGAAGGGAGACAGCGGGAACCCTCGGTGTCGCAAAGTATAGGTATAGTGAAAATTGGTGGCACTCACAAGTGAAGAATTAGAGGTCATTGTGGGGTGAATCAAGCGTTGATGAGCGGGTCAAGCTGCCGAAGGACTCGCGATGGGACCTTTGGAGGAAGACACAGCCGCTTTATCCCACATCTCTTGTACACTTTCTTCTCTTTTGCGTCATGTTCTTTACAAGTGAGTTCCACCATGATTCGCTACGCCTATATATACTTGCCCACTTAGATGTGCATTGCATGCACATCATAGTGCATCATGGAGTCATTGCATGCATATGCATGCTCAATAACTAAGTTATAAAAAAAGCATATTGTGCCACTAGGTTGAACGAAAGTATTCTGGCAGTGTCAAAAGAATTTAAAAAAAAATTATTTGTCAGACGTTTCACAAAGACTTTCCCGTGAGCAACGAGCATTACGTGTTGACAATATGCAAGGGTTTCAAGTTAGTTATTACCAAATTGAAATTTAAATATGGCTTGGAAAAAAACTGTATGTTCATCGAATGTAAGAGTTAGTTCTCTGTGGGAAAGTTACGGTATCGCCAAAGTATATCGAGATATATGCCAAAATACGTTCCCAAAACGATAGGTAAAACGAATAGAAGACTGGAGGAAAGGAAGTGTAACATGTAACAGTATACATTTCATATCCTGTAGTTACCTTCGCGGATTAAGGCATGTGGATTTGCATTAGTAACTGCGTCTCGTACCGAACAAATTAAAAATATTTTAAAGCTGACACGAAAACTGAACAAAAAGGAAACCTAAAACCAGAAATATTTCGTTCTTAAACAGTCATTTTCTAGTCATTTAAAACAATTGTTTAGCTCTTGAATCCATAGTAGATCGATTAAAATTATGGGTCAAATATTTATTACAGTTCTTCTTATTCTAATGGTTTGGTTCCATAAATTGAATTCAAATCAACTTGTTCTATTTCTATCACTGTAGATCGCTCGATAGACTCAAGTTTGATTGATTCATAGATGATTCCGTGAGGAGAGAGGATGTTAAATTTGAATATTATTGTAAGTAGGGTGCCAGTGTCCTTCCAATCAATTTTACAGTTTAGCTCGTAGTGTAGGGATTCCCTTGGAATGTCGTAGGCATAAAGTGGAAAATGGCAAGGGAAGAAGCTGCCCATCCTCCCTCGTGGTTCTCGCTCCATGAAGACTTCCAATATTTATGTTGCAGTATTTAAGATATGTTTATTATATATCCCTGCTCGCACGTGATAATGTGAGGCCCCCTCATCCTCTCTTCATCCCTTTGAGTTTTACTCCAATTAATTTTTTGAAATAGTTGTGCAGTAACATATCTGAAATAAAAAAGAGTGGTCGATTGAAGGTGCAATTACATCAAATAACTAAATCACTCGAAAAGAATTAATCTTTATTAGCTCAATAGAAATATCTCGGGTTTCAACTGGTATGCTTTCGCCATTGGTCCTGCCTGATCTTGGCGATACGTTGCATTGCGTGATCCACATTTCCATTGCCCACATTATTTGTAGTAGTCAAAACGCGCCTTTCAAGAAGTGACGTGTGATGAGTGACCCTAATATCCTCTTTTCAAATCTCTTATCGCGAGTGCGATCTCTTCAGTGCTAACTCTCGCGCCTGTGCGATCAGGCGATTAATGATCGCTCACTCGCCGAATAAATAAATATCCGCGAGTGGTTCTCCTTCCTCATTGACTCCCGTTTACGAGTGCGAATGAGTCGACGAGCATTGAGTCCGTCGGCCAGGCCTCCAATATAAAGAGTTGAACAGAACATTAAGTATGTGCTTGAGCTCGCAGCGTTGTGGAGCGAAGGAATAGGGCAAGGAAGGAATGAGTGAGGAATATTGAGAAATGAGTGACTCCAGCCTTCGTTCATGAGAAAAGAAAATGATGCGCGAATGAAATAGTGAAGTGGTTATTTGTTTCAGAATAAATGTATTTTATTTATATGAATCTATGATTACTAATCGAGGGTGCTTAGTTAGAAGCTTCACGCGGGTTTGTGTGATTTACAAGAAAACTGGCGCGCTTATAGTTATTTTCCACCCGCATTTGGTATCTATCGTATATCTAACCATACTTTTTAACACAACACTCTCGATCTGACGACCGCGTTTTATTTTCAGTGTAGGTCGTGGAATAATTATTCAGCCTTTGGGTGGAACTATCGTTGCTAATTCACTATTGCTATTTCTCAATTCGCGCTTTCTATTACACTATTGATTTTGGCTGAATGAGGAGGAAAAAAGAATTTTTTTAAGTAGATGCACAACGCTAGAATTAATTCATCAGATTGAGCAAACAAATTGGAGTAAGAACTTTATAAAGGGGGATTTGGCTGATAGTGAAATCCTTAACTTATTTCTATTCTGCAGCGGGATATTCGTATGCTGCAACTTAGTACAGATTAAGGTTAAACAGTGACTCTTAAACAAGGTGGAGCTCTTGCAAAAAAAGTGCAATATCTCTCATTACAATCCAATAATCACTCAATAATTTCCACGAAACTCGCGAATGAATAGTGTGGCCAAAGCGGAATGAATAAATGCTTCTCATCGAGGCAGTCTGGAAGTCTTGGTGTCATTTATTAATGATGTAGACCATGGAGGTGAAGAAAGAGGGAGCGAGAGACAGAATGACTGAGGTGAGGTGCCTGGGTAGGAGGAAAAAAACATAATTTTAAGTGTAGAGAGAGAGGGGGAATGATGGAGAGAAAATTGTAGGATGACAAGGCAAAGGAAAGCGATTTGAATGACTTAACAGTATGACATTATGACCTTAATGATCCGTAATCGTCATTAAAAAAACAATGAAAAACGATGTACCTGAAAGAAAGATATAAATATAAGGTCCCTTGGATTCATGGAAAAAAATATTGCTTCGATGGCGCTTGCTCTCAATTCTTACTTGGCACCAACAGAGTTCTCCAAGGGAGTCAAACGGATGTCAAATGAAGTTAATTGCGTCAATTTGTCTTCATTACAGAGGGAACTTGAAGATTCCGTGTGGTTCTTCTGAAAAGAAGAAGAAAATGAATTTCTTGCTCTAGGGTGTTGTCCTCAGAACAAAAACATTTTTCAGTGATAAACAAAATCTTGCGATAAAAGTATAACTTATTCGCTTCGAGCGATGCCCCAATACATCAGAAAATAAATAAATATAAAAAATCCCATCATCGTAGCAATAAATCGAATTGCAGCATGTCACAGTCACATTTACGATGAAATACATAAATATATACTTAATAAATTCACTATATCATAATTGGTCATTAAATAGTTTGAAACGATATAAAAATAATAACAAACAATTGAAGAAATGTACGAAAATCTTTGCGCAATTTACAAATGGTTCATAATAAGACGCTCAGCAATAGACAATATTTCAATGTTGAAACATTTTTTATCTAATCTGTGTGAGTGCTCCAGAGATTAGACCCCACCACCTGGAATGGATTTTGAAGCAAGTTGTGAAACGAGCGGGATAGTAAATGTAATGATCATATGTTCTCGAAGTCATATTAGTGGTTTTTGGCATAGTTTTGAAGAAAATATGTAAATATTCATGCTTTTTAAAATGAAATAATACGAAACTTAAGATTTATTAATTCGCTGAGCACAGGTAAAGAAAAAGTTTACCGATGGATCATTTTCTGTGGGCCACATTCTTTATAAATATTTGTATATTTTGTTATTTTTATTGGTTTAATTTTAAAATTTCGAAGAACAACGCATGTTAATCTGTTGTCAGTCGTGTTATGTACACAGAAAACTGATTATACTATAAATAATTTTGTGTATATTTGAGGAATGCTAAGTTTGTCCAGAAGAGGTATGTTTTGTATAAGATATAAATAATGGGTAATTTGCATTTGATATAACATCCCCATTAAATTTATGTGAAGATATACTTTGAGTATAATCCAAGTTACTATTTCTGTTCCAAGGCACAGGCAGAAAAGTTAGATAAAATTGCAAAAAAATAGCCTTATGCTTTTTCATTTTATGCCAAGAATATTCAAAACCTTTCACTAAGCCTTGGACATCTTTAGTTTATTTAGATTCATCAGTCATAGGGCTAGAGAAAATGAGAAATAAGTACGGAAAATATCCAATATCAGAGCATTTAATGGTAACTTTTACAAACCATACAAATTTAAAAAATCACGACTTGGTTTTAGATGCGTAAGCATCATTATCAATTGATGATGCTTATGATGATACCTGATGATGATGCTTTCGCATCGAAACCAGGATCGTGATTTTTAAAATTTGTGGTTTGTAAAAGTAATCCATTAAATTCTCTTATAGTGGAAGACCACGGAGTTAAACAAGATCTTGTTATATTCGTCCATACTGGGATTCAGCGTTACGCCAGATCTGTCACAAGCTTGAGCTTCTGGCTCTGCTTGGCTTAGCAGTATTTTCTGTGTCCATTTTAAGATTCTATTGTTATTGGTGTTGCGTGGCAATGTTGAATTTCTCTGAAATGCAGTGCCCATATGACTAATACGTTAGGTATGTACTAGATTTTGTTTATAGTCCCATGACGGACAATGAATTCCAATAACACTGTGGGCCTGATGTCTAGCATGCCGCAATCGAGCTTCCACTAGTCTCCGCTCTTTAAATGAGTTTTAGGCCAACATTGAATGAAATGTTTACGTATCTCATTGATTTTATGTGGTTCGTGTGGGAAGTATTCGTTGGCGCCAGCCTCTCACGATGGGCAGGTGCGGCTGAATGCATTCGCGTTATGCCCGGAGGGATAGGGGCTAAGGACTGAACAGGAAGTCAAAACAATGGGGAAAGGAGAAGGAGAGAGCAGAATGAAGATAGAGAGAGGTCGCGGAACAGCAGTAAATCGGAATTGCGGTGCGAGGGAGGGAGGAAATGCACTTGCTTTGGATTGCATAACTGCGTTTCCCATCTCGGATGGGTGGGCGTCGTCTCCGGCCACGCCCAGGCTACCTCGGCGAGCGTGGGCGCGCGTAGCATACTTTGCGGCACGAGTCAATACACGAGTCTGATGAATGGGCAATAAGTACAACTGCTACGGGGCAAACCGCAGTGGTGAAAACTAAGCGCTCCGTTTTGACCATTTCCTTCTCGCAAGTAGTTCATCATCATCAGCGGACATGGATTCGAAGATTGGTTTTGCGGCAGCTCTCTACTGTAATGCTAAATTCGGTAACCATTTTTGGCAGTATTTGTAGTTTTCCTTCTCGGAAGTAGATTAAACGTTTACCTTAATAACCTCCGCCTGTAACAGAAACAATGGTGTTACTTTGGTATGCTTCATAAGAGCAGTTTTAAAATTTTGGAGAAAATATCTTGATTCAAATCGAACGAACCGGATCGATCCAAATCGTTCTATCCATCCGTAGAAAAGACAAAAGACCCTCACGATTGAAGGATAAACTCATCATCAGCAGAAGTCCTCAATCCGAAGATTGATTTGATGCAGCTTTCCACTCCTCTCTTATGTTAAATGACAGCACAGCTAAATGGTTCGTTTGAGTGCATATTGGGTAAGTTAAACGACGAAGTTTAGTTAGCAATGGTTGCAATACGTTTTTAGCAGTGTTTGAAGTACTTATACACGGAATGAGGGTAAAATTTTACCTTAATAATCTCTGTCTTAATAAGCAGAGACAGCGGTGTCATTTTGTTATTATTAGAAGGTGGGTATGTTTCGTAAGAGGAGTTTTTAAATTTTTTAGATAATGTTGAAGAGGGAGATGGAGGGAAGAATACTTACGATACGTATTTTTCAGCTAGGTATGGTCCTTAACACTATGAGACCCGTCCGAAAACGAAATTAAAAAGAGTGGTGATACAACATTGATGCGGTGAAATTTTAACATACTGATTAACGATATAGCTGTCATTTTTCTCCGTTTTGAAAATTTATGTTACTACTCAAATTTAAAATGTTGCTACTCAAATTTCGATATCTCCTTATCAGCTTTTGGTGATAATTACCGTAAAATGATGCGGTGACATCAAAACGTAGGTCAAACTAATTGTTTCAGTAGTAATTTTTATTGTGTAGTTATTCAGCATCTAAAAAAAAACGTATTTTCTTGCTTGATATTCCCCGCTTACCTTACATCCTCCTTTCTGTAACGGCCAATGTCCCCTCATTGCCTTCTCCATCCGTTAACTCTACCACTTTTTCCCTTCCTTGACCTCTCCTCACCGTCAAATTCGTATTTTTCCTTATTTTCCATTCCGCCTAAAATGATAAAAAGCAGCGATAGCCAATTCACAACACATCTACTGAGGTTTATAATTAAAAATAAACTCCCCTGTGAACATTTTATAAATCTTTATAGCTAGCTGCCGGAGAATAATACTCACTTCATTGCTTTGAAATACCCATCTCTTTGATTGTGAATGGTAACGAGAGATAAATGGCATTATGGGTAGTCGTGCGGCATTTAAGAAAATGATACCTGCTGGAAAGCGTTTATACCATTGGTGTCAATTAAAATTGATTTTTTCCGTTTGCGTTGTTATTGAGGCTTCTCGTAAACATTTTTACGAACAATCTAATGATATTTCCGTATTATGTCGTAAACTGATACTTTAGCACCAAATTCTGTTATCCAAAATGCCCAACATAAACTCCTCCGTGGGTATCCGTTGCTTGCATCAGAAACAGTTTTATATTTTTTTTTAGATTTTAAAGCCGGGAAATCTAATTCTCTTTCGTGCCACGCCCTCCTGTCAGGCTAAAGGTTGCCGGGTTGTGTTCCGCCTCGGGGATGGGAGTTGTGTGAACTCTTTTGGTTCTGCCTGTTGATAAGTCGACGACAAGCGAAGGCTTGTCGTGATCCGAGGGGCGAACGGGTCAACTGGAGGAACATTCATGGAGCAAGGAGATACAGCCAATGTGTGCGTGTAAGACTCCGACACTGGAGTGAAATCTTGTAGTGTTTATTTTCTGTGTTTCGGGAAGTCGTGAGTGATTCCCTGTGGTTATTGATAAGGAATCTTAGTCATTTAGACCAAGTCAGAGAATGAGGACCATTTCTTGGACCCCGACGTTGGAGCATGCTTTTATTTGTAACTATGATAAAGTCAAAAGCTGTTATAGGGGGACGGATTAGCGCGGTGGCTTCGAGTTCAAATTCCAGTTTTGGCGACATTTTTTCATCAGTTATCTGATCCTCACTTGTGTGGTTGGACAACAGCCCTTCAATTACGGCATTGCGTCCGGCGGATGGAATGATAAACAATGGTCTTGCCTTATTTCCTAGCCGCATTTCGTCTGGAGCCGGCTAAAGTTGTTGGAGTGAAATATTTTTTCATTCGTAAATAACCATGCTAGAATTTTATTTATAAGCTGCGTAAGAAGTATGAAGTAAATATTCATGATATTAATGATGTAAAAACTTTGTTTTGAAGACATAACTTCTCCGTATCATCAAACTATATAATTACCTAATCATTTTTGTTGGTCTGTAACGCTGCTAGGTGCGCTGTAGGTGAATTTGATTTTTATATTTATTGAATATTTATATAATAAATTAGAATCATAGATCCAATCCCAAAAAAAATGTATTAAACTATATATATATTTTTAATCTCAGTGGTTTGTATCTATTGTTATTAAAAATATAAATAAATAAATATTCTCCGGGATATGTGATGGGTATTTGTATTGGTTACCATGTTGCTGTAGACAACTTGTTGATATATTTAATGAAGAAATGGTCTATGTATTTATTAAGTGAACATCATACTCCAGTTTGACATAGGAGGATGTCATTTTTGCCGGGTTATAGCTAGTTTAACTAATTATGCATTGTTGTGTTATGCTGAAGAATAGTTTAGAGTTAGTCACCGTTGAATTTTCGAAGCCCGCTGTTCGTCAATACTTTGTCATTTTTTTAAATCATGCCTGTCTAAGGCACATTGCCGACCCATTTTCACTGTTACTTCTGTTTTTTTTTCTGCAATTATCTTAAAAACGTGATGCAATAAGTGGCATCTTTGTGAAATATCTTTTGTATCATTCCAAAATGAGGTCTTATTATTTTTAAATAGTTCAAATTCATTGAAATTTATGAGATGATGCTTGTGAAAGATACTAATCTTATCACTTTAAATAAAATTTTATGAATGGTATCTTAAAATAAAGAAAAGGTTTTCATTTTTCAAATGGTACCAAAATATTAACCACTCATTGCATCACGTTTCGAAATATTAGCCCATGAATAGAAGTCGTTTTACATTAGATATTAGATATGGCATGGCTGTGCGCCCCAGAGGTCATAATTATTTTAAATGAGCAACTTCTGTCGCACATGTCGCGTCAGACCCGTCAGACCTATCGCTGCCTATCTCACTTGTTTTCTCAAATATTTTTCAAAATAAATTTTTAATACGCCATATAACTTTTCAATTAAATCGCAAAAATAGCCGTCGTTGTGATGAAGTTTTCTGCTTGAAACAAACAAGTCAAGTTATAGACTCAAAGATTTATATTTAGTGAATTACTGAGAATTTCAGTCATTAAAAAACAAGTGTTTGTGCTATGAATATTATTATAAATCTACTTCATTCTTCTTTCAAAGGCTTAAATTTTTTAAATAATATTCCAATATTGATGTATACCTACTCCATTGTGACTGGAGAAAACTGTCGCTCAAACTACCACCACTCACTCAAGAGCGTAAATTCGTGTGCAACAAACAGACTTGATACACAATGTTGAATAAAACGGCTGCTATGGATAATAAATACGACCAGTAACGTAATAAATAATGCTCTTGGGTAAATTATTGGAGGTTTACTCTTTCATGATAAATTACCCGGGTATCGCTTCAACTCCTCGGGTAATGTCTCTTTTTCCGGCGTTCATGACTGCATGACTGGTCCTCCCGAAACTGGCGGTTATGTAACCTTACTGTTTCCCTTCTTTTTCTGCGCTACAGTACATTTTTCGCAATTTATGAATAGGCCGAAGGAATTATTTCCAGTAGTGGTTCCATGGAGTTTCTCTGACGCATTGGTTGATTGTGAAATTGTACATTTCTCGACCGTAGCATTTCTAACCCTGTCGAGTTTTAGTGCACGTTCAGTTAATGGGTCCATAGGTTATCCTATCATTAAATGATCTAAGAAAATAAAACTCGATGGCTTGCTCCCTTATAATTTCCAATCTTGAAGTTAGTTTACGACATTTTGGTTTCAGATGTATGTGAAGTTCCATGTATTGTGTGTCTTTAGAAGAACTGCATCCACAAAAGATTGCATGTATTGCGGTAAGTAACAAGAGGGAGCTGAACGACGAGTCATACTGTTTAGCGGCAAGTTTTCTTAGCCCAAAAAGGCGATCAGCGCCAGCACTAGTGATGAATTTTGCCTAAAATTGTGATAATTAATTGAAAGTAATTCTGAAATTCCGATAGGTTTTCAAATTAAAATGGTTCCATCTTTTTTACATTTTACTAATGCATAAATACGCGTCACGCCTCAATTTTGACAAATTTGTTTTGTGAAATCTGTGAAGTACGTATTGTGTCTTTAGTATCTTTGGTAAGGTATTGGTGTAGTTAGGAGATACATTTTTCTTACGTCCGTATGATATAAATGACTTAACTTTCTTCTCCATAACCATTACCATCTTACATACTTTATCAGGGAATTTTACCATGTACCATGGGACTCGGTCGAATCGTGCCAAAATCGGGGGGGTTTTCGTTTGAATTCGTTACGTTTGGACGACGTCGTTGGTGGTGATCCGTTCATCTTCCCTGCGATATTGGAACGATTCACTTTCACCGTGTGGTGGAGGACTCGAACGGGTTGGTAGGTAGAAGGGAGACTCTTGAGATAAGGGCGGATGGGGGAGGCTGGAGGTCTGCATCCCGGATTATCCCGACCCCTTCTCTCTGCCTCACCTTCGACCTCTCTTCCCGCCCCCGCCGTCTTGACACGAGTCGTCCCTCTTCCGAGTCTCCTCGCCCTGCCCCCCCTGCCCCAGACCCAGCCCCTCCGTATCCCGCCTTTCCCTCAATACCTATCCCGAGAACCGCCACCCTTCCTCGCCCCTCCTCCCCCCCGACCCTGAGAACTTGAGCACCGCACACATCCACAGACACATTCGCATGCGACGCGGTGGTTGGTACTTTTAGAATAGAGACGCTCTCCTCTCTTTAGGGCGTGCGAGTGACTCGATGCAAATGAGCGGCCTTTCTATCCCCCAGTCATTGTCTTCCTTTCTCTATTTTCGCGTGCCCCTCCTTTTGGGAACCTCTCTCTCCTATTCTTTCTGCCATCTTCCTCTCTCTTTACCTCTGTGTCCCCTTCCTTACATCGCATCGCCTTTGTAATACCATTTTCTTCCCTTTGTAGTCCTTGTCCGCATGTCCGCCGGGCTCCTTTCCAATTCGTGTCTCCCTGTCGCACTTGTTTTTGTTCTTACCTTTCTCGTTCACTATGCATGTATGTCGTCCTCACCCTCAACTCTGCGATCTTTTGGTGCCGGTGGTGTAGTCATTCTTGGAAGTCTTAGAAGTTGGACTGTTTTATACATTGATTCCTGTGAACGTTTAGAATATTTTACGAGTTTTATAACGATTCTAGCGCAACATGTGTGTAGTTAAAGTGATAAACTTTTGGTATACCTCAGTTACTTGGGCCTCCAAATTATAACGTTAGGTAGCTATGTTGCACCGTCGAACCTAATACCTCAGTTCTAAAACAAACGCAGTATCCCTGTCCTTGGCGTGATCCGAACTCTCTACCTTTTGAAAGCCATCCAGGCGCTTTACCAACCTGAAGACACGAGGGGTATGTTAAATACGCTTCCGAAATCCTACACTATCGTATACAAAGCTAATTGAACTCGACCACCAACGTAAATTGGGCAGTTATTATGTCTTCATCTTTTCCGGCGATGTATAGGCCAGACTTCATGACTGGGCGTTTCTTCTATTGTATCAGATGCCTGCCTTAGATAAATGTGAAAATTTTACCCATGTGGCATCATCTTGAATTTCTCAAAAATCTCTTTGGCCGGAGTAAAAGTTAGTTTTATTACCCCAGGTGTAAATGTACGACATCGGTAAGAATAAGGATAGGTGGAATGGTAAAGTGTGATGAAGAAGGTTTGATGGAAGAAAAAATGTAGGGTAAACGGGAAAGTAGAAGGAAAAGATGCTAGAAGAAAGAAGTAAGATGTTGCTCGGCATAAGGAGCAGGCGTAGTTGGATTTGTGGATGATAAGGAGGAGTGAAGTGGAAATAATGAATGGGCAAACGGAGCTTTGTGTGAGGAGGAAGGCTATTGATTCCCCCTATGATGGACAAAAAAGTTCAGCCTGGGACTGTTCAGAGAACTAACTTCATGACCCGATTACATTTCCCAAAGTACCTATTAACTAACAAAATAAAATTTTATTTACTGGATTTAACTTCCCTGAATCATGTATGCGGTACTCTTTTGAGTGCTTCTTTAAACTCCTTCTCTCCGATCGAAGAGAGAAGATAAGGTATTATCCTTGATTGATAGGTTCATCACTTTGGCACCTTCCGACCCTTTTAATGGGTACTAAAACTTTAATTGGGATTAGTTGAATAGAGCATACGAAGGTAGTATGCCACATCAATAAAATAGTAAATTTCCTCCGTCATTTACTCTCAATTTACTGCCCTTATCTCGGAGAAATATCTCTTCGCAAACAGCATCTTTTGTCGTGTTGGCATTGTGTAGGAGTCCTTTTGCAACACCTGGGTTTAGAGCTTTATTACAGTCTGTGATTTTTTCAGTAAAAAAGTTGAAGTTTTTTAATGAGTTTTTCTGATATTTGACTTAAAGTATTCATTATTTGCAGATTTAAATCTAAATCTTTTCACCGGGGACTTTTCAGCAGCTTACTTTTGCACAGGATGCTGGTTTCCGTGTTATCTTTCACGTTAGGTTGGAAAATCCGTGCCCTGTGAATTCTAGATGCCTCTGCTATGGCTTTACTCCTAAATCTTTCATAATTGAAAAATATTTGTGTTGTGATTCGGTGCCTTGAAGCTGTTTGCTTTGCATAGTAATTTAGTGTCCATGTAATGTTCCGTAACGATTCAGAAAATTCAGATCCCATGATTTTGTGATACCTGGACCGTGGCTTCCGGATTCAGTTGCATGTACTCAGGAGAGAAAAAAAGAGAAAGGATAGCCCCTTAATCTTTCATTCGGCAGCCATCGATCACGTTTAGGTGATTCCAGCACACCTGCTGTCAATCATAGGAACTAAGGGGATTCATAAACAACCCCAGGGGAGGGAAATGATGACTCCGAAAAACCAAGCATTAGACGCGCCCCTACATTTTTTTTGAAGATCCATCGCCGTGTGAATACAAATCGCTCCGATGATCCGGATGCTTTGCATTTCCCAATAGTACTCGTTGGAGAACACGAGTGACACGATCAGTCTCTGCCTTGAGGAGCGGGGTACGCAAGAAGGCATACATACGCATTTCGGGGCTTCTCTTCCTGTCCGAAAATGTGGAGGACGGACAGGGAAGTGAATCAAAGAGCTTTGAACTGGAAGGTGAATCGAATAGGTTGCCCCTGAAAATTTATAAGTGGGAGAAATTCAAATTTGGCGTAGAATCTCCTGGCTATAGGGAATTGAGTTGGTGCAGTGGCTAGGGTATTGGCTTCCCATCCTGAGGTCTCTGCAATCCCGGTGGTGTCGGAGGTCATTCTTAGGAATTCCGATCCTTATTTGGGTGTCTTGCGAAGGGCTTTTCAAGTGGCAGTATCCTGTCAGTTGCATAGGACGTTTAACTGTGGTCTCATTGGAGTCTTTCGCTATTTATAGGCTTATGCCGACGCCGTTTTATTTGACTGAATAATTTTACCGCCCTCAACGTTAGTTATATTCGGTGTTGTAAATTGGTAATCACTGCCTTTTGCCGTATTAACGTGGTTTTCGTGAGAATTAAAGGAGTTTAAAATTATAGATGATTTCTTAACAAATGAACACATAAAGGAAGTTTTCCAATGAAAGGCAAAGTTCGCAGCTACGTTATCAAATACTCCAATAGAAACAAGCTGGTCAATACAAGAGGTTCTACTAGTTTAAGGTAGTTTTATTGATAAGCAACCTAGAGGTGAAGAAGCTTTCGAAGTAGTTGATGTTGAAAATTTGTATCAAAGTTGTATTCACTGGAACTTAAAAAAAGTATGCTAAAAACAAAATTTAAAAAAAGTGTTAGATATTAGAAACAAAAGTACTGAAACAAAAATTAGGATTAGCAAAACAGCTCGGTCAAGCGCATAGTTTCAAGAATAAGGAAGTAAAGGTTGGGGTTCTCCCCTCTCTTCCTCCATTCTTCTTACAACCCTTCCCTCACTAGCCCTCCCATATATCCTCAATGGTGCAGACGACCTCACTTTCAGTTGCCAACTCAAGTAACCTAACAATCAACCAACTATCGTACAGGGTAACTGCTCACTCTACAAAGTTGAGGTGACCCTAGTTAGTGATGTATATTAGAAAGTTTGGAATACTAGGGAAGTCTGTGATGCCTAAATGCCTAGAAAAGTATCTCTCATAGAATACTATGTGGACGTGAACATTTATGAGTTTATCCGGGTACCCTAAGTATAGCAATCCGTAAAATACCAGTGTTAGTATGTTATTTATACCACCTAAATAGATATTATTCATAGAACAACATGGTTGAACTAACACGTTCACGGCATAAACATCAAAGTGACATGTAACCGTTGAGTTGTATGCCCTACTAATGTTGGTGCCAGTATCAACTTTGTTTAAAAATTTGAAGGTGAAGTTATAAAAACATATAGATATATTTAAATATGATATGCAGGCATGTTGTTAATTCATTCTAATGAGCTTCGTGAAGGTGATTTGAAGGAAAAATTTGAAGGTGAAGATAGGAATATATCGTAATGAGCTGAAGTTATAAAAAAATATAGATATATTTAAATATGATATGCAGGCATGTTGTTAATTCATTCTAATGACCTTCGTGAAGGTGATTTGAAGGTTATTTGAAGGAAAAATTTGAAGGTGAAGATAGGGATATATCGTAATGAGCTGAAGTTATAAAAACATGTAGATATATATTATACATGATATGCAGGCATGTTGTTAATTCATTTTAATGAGCTTCGTGAGGGATATTACTTTTCATATAGTAATATTGGTGTATGCACAAGAGTTTTTATTGTGATTAATATCATAACTTAAACTGCTATGAATTTTTATAAATTGCATTCATAAATTCACGACATTATGACTTGCAGCCATTTTTTCTGAGTGATTCTGGTCAAGTATAAGAGTTTGTTTCAGCTCTGGGAGAGTATTCTGGCGATGAGAACAGTGACGAGCCCTTAGATAGATAGATAGATTAAGCTTAGTGGTGGGCCTTCCTATGGGAGTCCCAAGGCTCTTAGACCTGTCGGTCCATTGTGCCATCCACAATATCGCATCATCACCCATAGAGTCCTATGGCCTTGCTGAAGGCCAGGATGTCTCTTATGGGGATGTCCATGATTTCCATGGGATCCATAAATGCAGTCCCAAGGTGTCTCGTACGAGTCCTGGAAATTGAAGGGCATTCGCAGAGAATGTGTGATGTTATTTCATCCGCTTCTTCGCACTATCGGCATCTATGTGAATCAATTATTCCCATGAGGTTGAGGTGCCTATTGACTCGATAATGACCTTTCAGTTGTCCAACTATCGTCCTAAGTTGATTTCTATCCAAGATTAAAAGTTTCCTCGTCATAATAGGCCTTGGTCCCACAATGTGGAGTTTTGCTTGCCTGAGTCCCTGTATGGGGTTCCAGATCTCAGAGTGTTGGCTGGATATCCACCCTCTGATCTCCGAGCTTCCTATAGCAGGGGTGATTTGTAGGATTGGTTCCGGACCGGTTGGGTCACGGTTTGCGCCTGCCTTAGCTAGCTCATCTGCCTTTTCATTCCCAGGTACCCCTCTATGTCCAGGTACCCAGAGAAGCCTGATTTTACAATGCCTACCAAGCTCTGATAGTGCCCTCCGACACTCCTGCACTAGGCCTGATGTGTATCAGGGTGAGCTAAGTTCCTTTATGGCTGCTTGGCTGTCAGTGCATATGTGAATAGATTCTCTAATAAGGGATAGATCCATGATGATGTAGGCACAGGTCAGAATAGCAAATATTTCGGCCTGGAAAACTGTCGCATATTTTCCCAATGAGAAATAAAACGATCTTGAGGGGCAGCCGCCGTAAATTCCCGCCCCCGTGACGAGCCCTTAGGCAGGTGGGAGTTGTGCCCTTCGAAAGCCGAAAATGACCACCCTTCATAAGGTCGTCATTTCGTCCCATTCTCTCAAACAATCTTTCTCCTTCCCATATCGGCGCAAAATATACGCGTGGATATCCAAATCCGTCAGGCCCTCTGGGGATTCCGCGAAATTTTGCATATTCCGGAGGACATTTTCAGTCGTTAGGACTGACCCCCGCTGCACGGAAGAAAAAAATAGTAAAACATGGATTCTTCACTTTAATACCGGGAATTTCCACGCCACCTTATCCGCGGGACAGGAGAGCGGTTTTTTGAAGAACTCCTTGCGGGGAGTTTTAACCGAAGGCAAAGGAGGCAAACCACCTACTCCTCGATATTTTTTATTCCTCCTCTCCATCCCCCTTTACCCATACTCCTTTACCGCTTCCCCTCACTCTCTCGAGTTCACGGCCGTAATGATACCTTCCGTATCACGCGTTGTTTGAGAGTCGTGATACCTTTATGAGAGCCGCGGAGAGTTCTTCATAGTTTCGGGAAGGATCGGTCGGGGGAAGGGTGGGGGTGGGTCAAGTGACGTGCTCGCACGCACTACGGACACAATACACACGCACGGAAAAAAATAATAAACAAAACAATCGAAGGAAGAATTTTTGCCTTTGCGGTGAATTTACATTTCGGCGGCGAAATTTGCACCCATCCTCACCATCTTGTCCGGCGAAAGGATTTTTTTTCATGGACGCTTAGGCCACCTCGTTTGTTTTTTTTGTTTTTTTAAGGGTTTCTCTCCCTCGTTTCTCTCTCTATAAAAACCTGAATCTTCCCGCCCTACTCCTTTCTTGCCGGCAAAACTATCTCACACCCTCCCCACACTCAACAATGGTCGTATCTCCCTCGGGCCATTAACCCGTTCCCATAACCCCTCAACTCTTTTGACGGGGAAAATAACCCGCAGCGCTTTCATTAGGTTAGTTGGAAGAATTTGGACGGCTATCCTCTTTTAAATTTGCAGTGGCGAAATGGATTTTGGAAGGGAGTGGAGGGTGCTTCGGTGCAATTGTGTTGTGAATTTGAAGAGAACGAGGACTGTATAAAAAACACATCTAATACATTTTTCTTAACTTAAGACTTTCGTCAATTGTTGGCCCTGCTGAAAGGGGTTATTGGTGCTTCAGGACTGTTAGGGTGGGTTTACAATGGAAAATTACTTCCGCAAGTTCCTTCTGCCAGATCTTTCGGGGGATTTTACTCTGATGAAAACCTTCGCAAGTTAGTGCAGAGCCAGTTTGGTTGCCGCTTACACTGGCAACCTTACGCTTCTGCTAGCGAATTGCAAAAACTTTTAATAGTTCTGCAATTGGACTTTCAGAGCCGTTTACACCTGCAATTCACATCGAATGTCGCTAGCTGCAAGTTACTTGCGCTATAAACTTGCCAGTTTAAACCAACTTTGACGGAAAAACAATTTTTCGCTACACATTTTTAAAATTTTGAGGGTAGTATATACGTGCAATCGCTCTCGTTGTCGTAATATTTCAAGTGCGCTTATGAGAGCAAATATGTGATCTCAATTATTCAAATTTGGTCAGGTGCTTTCGCTCACTAGTTTTAAGTGATTAATAGCGTTTTTAGGAGATTAACGACGAGCATTTCCCTTCTAGGGTGCTCTGCGTTTTTGATAACGATAAGGCGAAAGGAGGAACCGTTATATCTCCCCAGGCTTGTATTAATCCCTGTTGTGTGCTGACCCAAAGAAAATTCAGCGTGGGCAGATGGTATTTTATTTTCACTATTTAATTTCCGTAATTTAATTACTGAAAACCTTTTTCTTCAGTTGTTTTTGGTGGAAGGGTTGACTCACGTGGAATCGTGGATTTAGCGTGACATTTAAGTGATCCTCCACGCTGTACGTCACTTTATACACGTATACATTCAAACAACAATTACAACCAACTCATCTAATTTCTCTGCTCTGTACGACACAATTCGGCCTGAACCACCTATCCATGCATCAAACTGTGCAAGAAATGCCTGGCGTGAAAAAGTAACCTATCTGCAGGAAATGCAAGGAGGATCTCATTGCTTTTCAAGGTAGAGGAACGTCTCCGGCTGGGAAGAGTTTTTAGGGGTCTGTGTGCGCGAGGAGCCTTATCGACGGACTGCGTGAGGTGTCTTCCTCAAGTCTGCCTGCTTTCCGACGCGAAAAAAGACAACTGTATACCCTGCT